>CM075650.1:97783705-100283705 GCA_037953625.1 Crotalaria pallida
CTTCGTCCCTTGGGGACTCAAGCAATGTTTTGGATCATTCTAATGGTTGTTATAAGTCCGAATACACATTCCTCATCCATTCAAAGCCTTTAGGATACTCTCTTAACAATTCTACACTCATTAGAACCTCCAAGGACTCAAGGTAAACCCTCTACATCCCTAGGGGTACCAAGAGATGTTTAGGATCATTCTAAAGGTTCGTATAAGTCCTAATACACATTCCTAGACCATTCTAAGCCTTTAGAATACTCTCTTAACCATTTAAAACTTATTAGAACCTCCAAGGACTCATGCTAAACCCTCTACATTCCTTGGGGTACCAAGCAATGTTTAAGATCATTCTAAAGGTTCGTATAAGTCCTAATACACATTCCTAGACCATTCTAAGCCTTTAGAATACTCTCTTAACCATTCTACTCTCGTTAGAACCTCCAAGGACTCAGGCTAAACCCTCTACATCCCTAGGGGTACCAAGCATTGTTTAGGATCATTCTAATGGTTCATATAAGTCCTAATACACATTCCTAGACCATTATAAGCCTTTAGAATACTCTCTTAACCATTCTACACTTGTTAGAACCTCCAAGTACTCATGCTACACCCTCTACGTCCCTTGGGGACTCAAGCAAAGTTTAGGATCATTCTAATGGTTCTTATAAGTCCCAATACACATTCCTAGACCATTCTAAGCCTTTATAATACTCTCTTAACCATTCTACACTCGTTAGAACCTCCAAGTACTCATGCTACACACTCTACGTCCCTTGGGGACTCAAGCAATGTTTAGGATCATTCTAATGGTTGTTATAAGTCCTAATACACATTCATCGACCATTCTACGCCTTTAGAATACTCTCTTAACCATTCTACACTCGTTAGAACCTCCAAGTACTCATGGTACACCCTCTACGTCCCTTGGGGACTCAAGCAATGTTTAGGATCATTCTACTGGTTCGTATAAGTCCTAATACACATTCCTAGACCATTCTAAGCCTTTAGAATACTCTCTTAACCATTCTACACTCGTTAGAACCTCCAAGGACTCAAGCTACACCATCTTCGTCCCTTGGGGACTCAAGCAATGTTTTGGATCATTCTAATGGTTGTTATAAGTCCGAATACACATTCCTCATCCATTCAAAGCCTTTAGGATACTCTCTTAACAATTCTACACTCATTAGAACCTCCAAGGACTCAAGGTAAACCCTCTACATCCCTAGGGGTACCAAGAGATGTTTAGGATCATTCTAAAGGTTCGTATAAGTCCTAATACACATTCCTAGACCATTCTAAGCCTTTAGAATACTCTCTTAACCATTTAAAACTTATTAGAACCTCCAAGGACTCATGCTAAACCCTCTACATTCCTTGGGGTACCAAGCAATGTTTAAGATCATTCTAAAGGTTCGTATAAGTCCTAATACACATTCCTAGACCATTCTAAGCCTTTAGAATACTCTCTTAACCATTCTACTCTCGTTAGAACCTCCAAGGACTCAGGCTAAACCCTCTACATCCCTAGGGGTACCAAGCATTGTTTAGGATCATTCTAATGGTTCATATAAGTCCTAATACACATTCCTAGACCATTATAAGCCTTTAGAATACTCTCTTAACCATTCTACACTTGTTAGAACCTCCAAGTACTCATGCTACACCCTCTACGTCCCTTGGGGACTCAAGCAATGTTTTTGATCATTCTAATGGTTCTCATAAGTCCTAATACACATTCCTAGACCATTTTAAGCCTTTACGATAATCTCTTAACCATTCTACACTTGTTAGAACCTCCAAGGACTCATGCTACACCCTCTACGTCCCTTGGCGACTCAAGCAATGTTTTTGATCATTCTAATGGTTCTCATAAGTCCTAATACACATTCCTAGACCATTTTAAGCCTTTATGATAATCTCTTAACCATTCTACACTTGTTAGAACCTCCAAGGACTCATGCTACACCCTCTACGTCCCTTGGGGACTCAAGTAATGTTTTGGATCATTCTAATGGTTGTTATAAGTCCTAATACACATTCCTCGTCCATTCAAAGCCTTTAGGATACTCTCTTAACGATTCTACACACATTAGAACCTCCAAGGACTCATGGTAAACCCTCTACATCCCTAGGGGTACCAAGAGATGTTTAGGATCATTCTAAAGGTTCGTATAAGTCCTAATACACATTCCTAGACCATTCTAAGCCTTTAGAATACTCTCTTAACCATTTAAAACTTATTAGAACCTCCAAGGACTCATGCTACACCCTCTACGTCCCTTGGGGACTCAATCAATGTTTAGGATCATTCTAATGGTTCGTATAAGTCCTAATACACATTCCTAGACCATTCTAAGCCTTTAGAATACTCTCTTAACCATTCTACACTTGTGAGAACCTCTAAAGACTCATGCTAAACCCTCTACATTCCTTGGGGTACCAAGCAATGTTTAAGATCATTCTAAAGGTTCGTATAAGTCCTAATACACATTCCTAGACCATTCTAAGCCTTTAGAATACTCTCTTAACCATTCTACTCTCGTTAGAACCTCCAAGGACTCAGGCTAAACCCTCTACATCCCTAGGGGTACCAAGCATTGTTCAGGATCATTCTAATGGTTCGTATAAGTCCTAATACACATTCCTAGACCATTATAAGCCTTTAGAATACTCTCTTAACCATTCTACACTTGTTAGAACCTCCAAGTACTCATGCTACACCCTCTACGTCCCTTGGGGACTCAAGCAAAGTTTAGGATCATTCTAATGGTTCTTATAAGTCCCAATACACATTCCTAGACCATTCTAAGCCTTTATAATACTCTCTTAACCATTCTACACTTGTTAGAACCTCCAAGTACTCATGCTACACCCTCTACGTCCCTTGGGGACTCAAGTAATGTTTTGGATAATTCTGATGGTTCTCATAAGTCCTAATACACATTCCTAGACCATTTTAAGCCTTTAGGATAATCTCTTAACCGTTCTACACTTGTTAGAACCTCCAAGGACTCATGCTACACCCTCTACGTCCCTTGGGGACTCAAGCAATGTTTAGGATCATTCTAATGGTTCTTATAAGTCCTAATACACATTCCTAGACCATTCTAAGCCTTTATAATACTCTCTTAACCATTCTACACTTGTTAGAACCTCCAAGTACTCATGCTACACCCTCTACGTCCCTTGGGGACTCAAGTAATGTTTTGGTTCATTCTAATGGTTCTCATAAGTCCTAATACACATTCCTGGACCATTTTAAGCCTTTTGGATAATCTCTTAACCATTCTACACTTGTTAGAACCTCCAAGTACTCATGCTACACACTCTACGTCCCTTGGGGACTCAAGCAATGTTTAGGATCATTCTAATGGTTGTTATAAGTCCTAATACACATTCATCGACCATTCTATGCCTTTAGAATACTCTCTTAACCATTCTACACTCGTTAGAACCTCCAAGTACTCATGGTACACCCTCTACGTCCCTTGGGGACTCAAGCAATGTTTAGGATCATTCTACTGGTTCGTATAAGTCCTAATACACATTCCTAGACCATTCTAAGCCTTTAGAATACTCTCTTAACCATTCTACACTCGTTAGAACCTCCAAGGACTCAAGCTACACCATCTTCGTCCCTTGGGGACTCAAGCAATGTTTTGGATCATTCTAATGGTTGTTATAAGTCCGAATACACATTCCTCATCCATTCAAAGCCTTTAGGATACTCTCTTAACAATTCTACACTCATTAGAACCTCCAAGGACTCAAGGTAAACCCTCTACATCCCTAGGGGTACCAAGAGATGTTTAGGATCATTCTAAAGGTTCGTATAAGTCCTAATACACATTCCTAGACCATTCTAAGCCTTTAGAATACTCTCTTAACCATTTAAAACTTATTAGAACCTCCAAGGACTCATGCTAAACCCTCTACATTCCTTGGGGTACCAAGCAATGTTTAAGATCATTCTAAAGGTTCGTATAAGTCCTAATACACATTCCTAGACCATTCTAAGCCTTTAGAATACTCTCTTAACCATTCTACTCTCGTTAGAACCTCCAAGGACTCAGGCTAAACCCTCTACATCCCTAGGGGTACCAAGCATTGTTTAGGATCATTCTAATGGTTCATATAAGTCCTAATACACATTCCTAGACCATTATAAGCCTTTAGAATACTCTCTTAACCATTCTACACTTGTTAGAACCTCCAAGTACTCATGCTACACCCTCTACGTCCCTTGGGGACTCAAGCAAAGTTTAGGATCATTCTAATGGTTCTTATAAGTCCCAATACACATTCCTAGACCATTCTAAGCCTTTATAATACTCTCTTAACCATTCTACACTTGTTAGAACCTCCAAGTACTCATGCTACACCCTCTACGTCCCATGGGGACTCAAGTAATGTTTTGGATCATTCTGATGGTTCTCATAAGTCCTAATACACATTCCTAGACCATTTTAAGCCTTTAGGATAATCTCTTAACCGTTCTACACTTGTTAGAACCTCCAAGGACTCATGCTACACCCTCTACGTCCCTTGGGGACTCAAGCAATGTTTAGGATCATTCTAATGGTTCTTATAAGTCGTAATACACATTCCTAGACCATTCTAAGCCTTTATAATACTCTCTTAACCATTCTACACTTGTTAGAACCTCCAAGTACTCATGCTACACCCTCTACGTCCCTTGGGGACTCAAGTAATGTTTTGGATCATTCTAATGGTTCTCATAAGTCCTAATACACATTCCTGGACCATTTTAAGCCTTTTGGATAATCTCTTAACCATTCTACACTTGTTAGAACCTCCAAGTACTCATGCTACACACTCTACGTCCCTTGGGGACTCAAGCAATGTTTAGGATCATTCTAATGGTTGTTATAAGTCCTAATACACATTCATCGACCATTCTACGCCTTTAGAATACTCTCTTAACCATTCTACACTCGTTAGAACCTCCAAGTACTCATGCTACACACTCTACGTCCCTTGGGGACTCAAGCAATTTTTAGGATCATTCTAATGGTTCTTATAAGTCGTAATACACATTCCTAGACCATTCTAAGCCTTTAGAATACTTTCTTAACAATTCTACACTCGTTAGAACCTCCAAGGACTCAAGCTACACCATCAACGTCCCTTGGGGACTCAAGCAATGTTTTGGATCATTCTAATGGTTGTTATAAGTCCTAATACACATTCCTCGACCATTCAAAGCCTTTAGGATACTCTCTTAACAATTCTACACTCATTAGAACCTCCAAGGACTCATGTTAAACCCTCTACATCCCTAGGGGTACCAAGAGATGTTTAGGATCATTCTAAAGGTTCGTATAAGTCCTAATACACATTCCTAGACCATTCTAAGCCTTTAGAATACTCTCTTAACCATTTAAAACTTATTAGAACCTCCAAGAACTCATGCTACACCCTCTACGTCCCATGGGGACTCAAGTAATGTTTTGGATCATTCTGATGGTTCTCATAAGTCCTAATACACATTCCTAGACCATTCTAAGCCTTTAGAATACTCACTTAAACATTCTACTCTCGTTAGAACCTCCAAGGACTCAGGCTAAACCCTCTACATCCCTAGGGGTACCAAGCATTGTTTAGGATCATTCTAATGGTTCGTATAAGTCCTAATACACATTCCTAGACCATTATAAGCCTTTAGAATACTCTCTTAACCATTCTACACTTGTTAGAACCTCCAAGGACTCATGCAACACCCTCTACGTCCCTTGGGGACTCAAGCAATGTTTAAGATCATTCTAATTGTTCTTATAAGTCCTAATACAGATTCGTAGACCATTCTAAGCCTTTATAAAACTCTCTTAACCATTCTACACTTGTTAGAACCTCCAAGTACTCATTCTACACCCACTACGTCCCTTGTCGACTCAAGTAATGTTTTGGATCATTCTAATGGTTCTCATAAGTCCTAACACACATTCCTAGACCATTTTAAGTCTTTAGGATAATCTCTTAACCATTCTACACTTGTTAGAACCTCCAAGGACTCATGCTACACCCTCTACATCCCTTGAGGACTCAAGCAATGTTTAGGATCATTCTAATGGTTCTTATATGTCCTAATACACATTCCTAGACCATTCTAAGCCTCTAGAATACTCTCTTAACCATTTTACACTTGTTAGAACCTCCAAGGACTCATGCTACACCCTCTACGTCCCTTGGGGACTCAAGCAATGTTTAGGATCATTCTAATGGTTCGTATAAGTCCTAATACACATTCCTAGACCATTCTAAGCCTTTAGAATACTCTCTTAACCATTCTACACTCGTTAGAACCTCCAAATACTCATGCTACACGCTCTACGTCCCTTGGGGACTCAAGCAATGTTTAGGATCATTCTAATGGTTCTTATAAGTCCTAATACACATTCCTAGACCATTCTAAGCCTTTATAATACTCTCTTAACCATTCTACACTTGTTTGAACCTCCAAGTACTCATGCTACACCCTCTATGTCCCTTGGGGACTCAAGTAATGTTTTGGATCATTCTAATGGTTCTCATAAGTCCTAATACACATTCCTGGAACATTTTAAGCCTATAGGATAATCTCTTAACCATTCTACACTTGTTAGAACCTCCAAGGACTCATGCTACACACTCTACGCCCCTTGGGGACTCAGGCAATGTTTAGGACCATTGTAATGGTTGTTAATAGTCCTAATACACGTTCATAGACCATTCTAAGCCTTTAGAATACTCTCTTAACCATTCTACACTCGTTAGAACCTCCAAGTACTCATGCTACACCCTCTACGTCCCTTGGGGACTCAAGCAATGTTTAGGATCATTCTAATGGTTCGTATAAGTCCTAATACACATTCCTAGACCATTCTAAGCCTTTAGAATACTTTCTTAACCATTCTACACTTGTTAGAACCTCCAAGGACTCAAGCTACACCCTCTACGTCCCTCGGGGACTCAAGCAATGTTTTGGATCATTCTAATGGTTGTTATAAGTCCTAATACACATTCCTCGACCATTCTAAGCCTTTAGGATACTCTCTTAACAATTCTACACTCATTAGAACCTCCAAGGACTCATGCTAAACCCTCTACATCCCTAGGGGTACCAAGAGATGTTTAGGATCATTCTAAAGGTTCGTATAAGTCCTAATACACATTCCTAGACCATTCTAAGCCTTTAGAATACTCTCTTAACCATTTTACACTTGTTAGAACCTCCAAGGACTCATGCTACACCCTCTACGTCCCTTGGGGACTCAAGCAATGTTTTGGATCATTCTAATGGTTCGTATAAGTCCTAATACACATTTCTAGACCATTCTAAGCCTTTAGAATACTCTCTTAACCATTCTACACTTGTTAGAACCTCCAAGGACTCATGCTAAACCTTCTACATCCCTTGGGGTACCAAGCATTGTTAAAGATCATTCTAAAGGTTCGTATAAGTCCTAATACACATTCCTAGACCATTCTAAGCCTTTAAAATAATCTCTTAACCATTCTACACTCGTTAGAACCTCCAAGGACTCATCCTAGACCCTCTACATCCCTTGGGGACTCAAGCAATGTTTAGGATCATTCTGATAGTTCTTATAAGTCCTAATACACATTCCTAGACCATTCTAAGCCTTTAGAATACTCTCTTAACCATTCTACACTCGTTAGAACCTCCAAGTACTCATGCTACACCCTCAACGTCCCTTGGGGACTCGAGCAATGTTTAGGATCATTCTAATGGTTCGTATAAGTCCTAATACACATTCCTAGACCATTCTAAGCCTTTAGGATACTCTCTTAACAATTCTACACTCATTAGAACCTCCAAGGACTCATGTTAAACCCTCTACATCCCTAGGGGTACCAAGAGATGTTTAGAATCATTCTAAAGGTTCGTATAAGTCCTAATACACATTCCTAGACCATTCTAAGCCTTTAGAATACTCTCTTAACCATTTTATACTTGTTAGAACCTCCAAGGACTCATGCTACACCCTCTACGTCCCTTGGCGACTCAAGCAATGTTTAGGATCATTCTAATGGTTCGTATAAGCCCTAATACACATTCCTAGACCATTCTAAGCCTTTATAATACTGTCTTAACCGTTCTACACTTGTTAGAACCTCCAAGTACTCATGCTACACCCTCTACGTTCCTTGCGGACTCAAGCAATGTTTAGGATCATTCTAATGGTTCTTATAAGTCCTAATACACATTCCTAAACCGTTCTAAGCCTTTATAATACTCTCTTAACGATTCTACACTTGTTAGAACCTCCAAGTACTCATGCTACACCCTCTGCGTCCCTTGGGGACTCAAGTAATGTTTTGGATCATTCTAATGGTTCTCATAAGTCCTAATACACATTCCTGGACCATTTTAAGCCTTTAGGATAATCTCTTAACCATTCTACACTTGTTAGAACTTCCAAGGACTCATGCTACACACTCTACGTCCCTTGGGGACTCAAGCAATGTTTAGGATCATTCTAATGGTTCTTATAAGTCCTAATACACATTCATAGACCATTCTAAGCATTTAGAATACTCTCTTAACCATTCTACACTTGTTAGAACCTCCAAGTACTCATGCTACACCCTCTAAGTCCCTTGGGGACTCAAGTAAACTTTAGGATCATTCTAATGGTTCTCATAAGTCCTAATACACATTCCTGGACCATTTTAAGCCTTTAGGATAATCTCTTAACCATTCTACACTTGTTAGAACCTCCAAGGACTCATGCTACACCCTCTACGTCCCTTGGGGACTTAAGCAATGTTTAGGATCATTCTAATGGTTCTTATAAGTCCTAATACACATTCCTAGACCATTCTAAGCCTTTAGAATACATTCTTAATCATTCTACACTCGTTAGAACCTCCAAGGACTCAAGCTACACCCTCTACATCCCTTGGGGACTCAAGCAATGTTTTGGATCATTCTAATGGTTTTTATAAGTCCTAATACGCATTCCTCGACCATTCTAAGCCTTTAGGATACTCTCTTAACAATTCTACACTCATTAGAACCTCCAAGGACTCATGCTAAACCCTCTACATCCCTAGGGGTACCAAGATATGTTTAGGATCATTCTAAAAGTTCGTATAAGTCCTAATACACATTCCTAGACTATTCTAAGCCTTTAGAATACTCTCTTAACCATTTTACACTTGTTAGAACCTCCAAGGACTCATGCTACACCCTCTACATCCCTTGAGGACTCAAGCAATGTTTAGGATCATTCTAATGGTTCTTATATGTCCTAATACACATTCCTAGACCATTCTAAGCCTCTAGAATACTCTCTTAACCATTTTACACTTGTTAGAACCTCCAAGGACTCATGCTACACCCTCTACGTCCCTTGGGGACTCAAGCAATGTTTAGGATCATTCTCATGGTTCGTATAAGTCCTAATACACATTCCTAGACCATTCTAAGCCTTTAGAATACTCTCTTAACCATTCTACACTCGTTAGAACCTCCAAATACTCATGCTACACGCTCTACGTCCCTTGGGGACTCAAGCAATGTTTAGGATCATTCTAATGGTTCTTATAAGTCCTAATACACATTCCTAGACCATTCTAAGCCTTTATAATACTCTCTTAACCATTCTACACTTGTTTGAACCTCCAAGTACTCATGCTACACCCTCTATGTCCCTTGGGGACACAAGTAATGTTTTGGATCATTCTAATGGTTCTCATAAGTCCTAATACACATTCCTGGAACATTTTAAGCCTATAGGATAATCTCTTAACCATTCTACACTTGTTAGAACCTCCAAGGACTCATGCTACACACTCTACGCCCCTTGGGGACTCAGGCAATGTTTAGGACCATTCTAATGGTTGTTAATAGTCCTAATACACGTTCATAGACCATTCTAAGCCTTTAGAATACTCTCTTAACCATTCTACACTCGTTAGAACCTCCAAGTACTCATGCTACACCCTCTACGTCCCTTGGGGACTCAAGCAATGTTTAGGATCATTCTAATGGTTCGTATAAGTCCTAATACACATTCCTAGACCATTCTAAGCCTTTAGAATACTTTCTTAACCATTCTACACTTGTTAGAACCTCCAAGGACTCAAGCTACACCCTCTACGTCCCTCGGGGACTCAAGCAATGTTTTGGATCATTCTAATGGTTGTTATAAGTCCTAATACACATTCCTCGACCATTCTAAGCCTTTAGGATACTCTCTTAACAATTCTACACTCATTAGAACCTCCAAGGACTCATGCTAAACCCTCTACATCCCTAGGGGTACCAAGAGATGTTTAGGATCATTCTAAAGGTTCGTATAAGTCCTAATACACATTCCTAGACCATTCTAAGCCTTTAGAATACTCTCTTAACCATTTTACACTTGTTAGAACCTCCAAGGACTCATGCTACACCCTCTACGTCCCTTGGGGACTCAAGCAATGTTTTGGATCATTCTAATGGTTCGTATAAGTCCTAATACACATTTCTAGACCATTCTAAGCCTTTAGAATACTCTCTTAACCATTCTACACTTGTTAGAACCTCCAAGGACTCATGCTAAACCTTCTACATCCCTTGGGGTACCAAGTATTGTTAAAGATCATTCTAAAGGTTCGTATAAGTCCTAATACACATTCCTAGACCATTCTAAGCCTTTAAAATAATCTCTTAACCATTCTACACTCGTTAGAACCTCCAAGGACTCATCCTAGACCCTCTACATCCCTTGGGGACTCAAGCAATGTTTAGGATCATTCTGATAGTTCTTATAAGTCCTAATACACATTCCTAGACCATTCTAAGCCTTTAGAATACTCTCTTAACCATTCTACACTCGTTAGAACCTCCAAGTACTCATGCTACACCCTCAACGTCCCTTGGGGACTCGAGCAATGTTTAGGATCATTCTAATGGTTCGTATAAGTCCTAATACACATTCCTAGACCATTCTAAGCCTTTAGGATACTCTCTTAACAATTCTACACTCATTAGAACCTCCAAGGACTCATGTTAAACCCTTTACATCCCTAGGGGTACCAAGAGATGTTTAGAATCATTCTAAAGGTTCGTATAAGTCCTAATACACATTCCTGGACCATTCTAAGCCTTTAGAATACTCTCTTAACCATTTAAAACTTATTAGAACCTCCAAGGACTCATGCTACACCCTCTACATCCCTAGGGGTACCAAGAGATGTTTAGGATCATTCTAAAGGTTCGTATAAGTCCTAATACACATTCCTAGACCATTCTAAGCCTTTAGAATACTCTCTTAACCATTTTATACTTGTTAGAACCTCCAAGGACTCATGCTACACCCTCTACGTCCCTTGGCGACTCAAGCAATGTTTAGGATCATTCTAATGGTTCGTATAAGTCCTAATACACATTCCTAGACCATTCTAAGCCTTTATAATACTGTCTTAACCGTTCTACACTTGTTAGAACCTCCAAGTACTCATGCTACACCCTCTACGTTCCTTGCGGACTCAAGCAATGTTTAGGATCATTCTAATGGTTCTTATAAGTCCTAATACACATTCCTAAACCGTTCTAAGCCTTTATAATACTCTCTTAACCATTCTACACTTGTTAGAACCTCCAAGTACTCATGCTACACCCTCTGCGTCCCTTGGGGACTCAAGTAATGTTTTGGATCATTCTAATGGTTCTCATAAGTCCTAATACACATTCCTGGACCATTTTAAGCCTTTAGGATAATCTCTTAACCATTCTACACTTGTTAGAACTTCCAAGGACTCATGCTACACACTCTACGTCCCTTGGGGACTCAAGCAATGTTTAGGATCATTCTAATGGTTCTTATAAGTCCTAATACACATTCATAGACCATTCTAAGCATTTAGAATACTCTCTTAACCATTCTACACTTGTTAGAACCTCCAAGTACTCATGCTACACCCTCTAAGTCCCTTGGGGACTCAAGTAAACTTTAGGATCATTCTAATGGTTCTCATAAGTCCTAATACACATTCCTGGACCATTTTAAGCCTTTAGGATAATCTCTTAACCATTCTACACTTGTTAGAACCTCCAAGGACTCATGCTACACCCTCTACGTCCCTTGGGGACTTAAGCAATGTTTAGGATCATTCTAATGGTTGTTATAAGTCCTAATACACATTCCTAGACCATTCTAAGCCTTTAGAATACATTCTTAATCATTCTACACTCGTTAGAACCTCCAAGGACTCAAGCTACACCCTCTACATCCCTTGGGGACTCAAGCAATGTTTTGGATCATTCTAATGGTTTTTATAAGTCCTAATACGCATTCCTCGACCATTCTAAGCCTTTAGGATACTCTCTTAACAATTCTACACTCATTAGAACCTCCAAGGACTCATGCTAAACCCTCTACATCCCTAGGGGTACCAAGATATGTTTAGGATCATTCTAAAAGTTCGTATAAGTCCTAATACACATTCCTAGACTATTCTAAGCCTTTAGAATACTCTCTTAACCATTCTACACTTGTTTGAACCTCCTAGTACTCATCCTACACCCTCTACGTCCCTTGGGGACTCAAGCAATGTTTAGGATCATTCTAATGGTTCTTATAAGTCCTAATACACATTCCTAGACCATTCTAAGCCTTTATAATACTCTCTTAACCATTCTACACTTGTTAGAACCTCCAAGTACTCATGCTACACCCTCTACATCCCTTGGGGACTCAAGTAATGTTTTGGATCATTCTGATGGTTCTCATAAGTCCTAATACACATTCCTAGACCATTTTAAGCCTTTTGGATAATCTCTTAACCATTCTACACTTGTTAGAACCTCCAAGTACTCATGCTACACACTCTACGTCCCTTGGGGACTCAAGCAATGTTTAGGATCATTCTAATGGTTGTTATAAGTCCTAATACACATTCATCGACCATTCTAAGCCTTTAGAATACTCTCTTAACCATTCTACACTCGTTAGAACCTCCAAGTACTCATGGTACACCCTCTACGTCCCTTGGGGACTCAAGCAATGTTTAGGATCATTCTAATGGTTCTTTTAAGTCCTAATACACATTCCTAGACCATTCTAAGCCATTATAATACTCTCTTAACCATTCTACACTTGTTAGAACCTCCAAGTACTCATGCTACACCCTCTACGTCCCTTGTCGACTCAAGTAATGTTTTGGATCATTCTAATGGTTCTCATAAGTCCTAATACACATTCCTAGACCATTTTAAGCCTTTAGGATAATCTCTTAACCATTCTACACTTGTTAGAACCTCCAAGGACTCATGCTACACCCTCTACGTCCCTTGAGGTCTCAAGCAATGTTTAGGATCATTCTAATGGTTCGTATAAGTCCTAATACACATTCCTAGACCATTCTACACTTGTTAGAACCTCCAAGTACTCATGCTACACCCTCTATGTCCCTTGGGGACTCAAGTAATGTTTTGGATCATTCTAGTCCTAATACACATTCCTGAACCATTTTAAGCCTTTAGGATAATCTCTTAACCATTCTACACTTGTCAGAACCTCCAAGGACTCAAGCTACACACTCTACGCCCCTTGGGGACTCAAGCAATGTTTAGGAACATTCTAATGGTTGTTATAAGTCCTAATACACATTCGTAGACCATTCTAAGCCTTTAGAATACTCTCTTAACCATTCTACACTCGTTAGAACCTCCAAGTACTCATGCTACACCCTCTACGTCCCTTGGGGACTCAAGCAATGTTTAGGATCATTCTAATGGTTCGTATAAGTCCTAATACACATTCCTAGACCATTCTAAGCCTTTAGAATACTTTCTTAACCATTCTACACTTGTTAGAACCTCCAAGGACTCAAGCTACACCCTCTACGTCCCTCAGGGACTCAAGCAATATTTTGGATCATTCTAATGGTTGTTATAAGTCCTAATACACATTCCTCGACCATTCTAAGCCTTTAGGATACTCTCAACAATTCTACACTCATTATAACCTCCAAGGACTCATGCTAAACCCTCTACATCCCTAGGGGTACCAAGAGATGATTAGGATCATTCTAAAGGTTCGTTTAAGTCCTAATACACATTCCTAGACCATTCTAAACCTTTAGAATACTTTCTTAACCATTTTACACTTGTTAGAACCTCCAAGGACTCATGCTACACCCTCTACGTCCCTTGGGGACTCAAGCAATGTTTAGGATCATTCAAATGGTTCGTATAAGTCCTAATACACATTCCTAGACCATTCCAAGCCTTTTGAATACTCTCTTAACCATTCTACACTTGTTAGAACCTCCAAGGACTCATGCTAAACCGTCTACATCCCTAGGGGTACCAAGCAATGTTTAGGATCATTTTAAAGGTTCGTATAAGTCCTAATACACATTCCTTGACCATTCTAAGCCTTTAGAATACTCTCTTAACCATTCTACACTTGTTTGAACCTCCAAGGACTCATGCTAAACCCTCTATATCGCTTGGGGTACCAAGCAATGTTTAAGATCATTCTAAAGGTTCGTATATGTCCTCATACACATTCCTAGACCATTCTAAGCCTTTAGAATAATCTCTTAACCATTCTACACTAGTTAGAACCTCCAAGGACTCATCCTAGACCCTCTACGTCCCTTGGGGACTCAAGCAATGTTTAGGATCATTCTAATAGTTCTTAATAGTCCTAATACACATTCCTAGACCATTCTAAGCCTTTATAATACTCTCTTAACTGTTCTACACTTGTTAGAACCTCCAAGTACTCATGCTACACCCTCTACGTTCCTTGCGGACTCAAGCAATATTTAGGATCATTCTAATGGTTCTTATAAGTTCTAATACACATTGCTAGACCGTTCTAAGCCTTTAAAATACTCTCTTAACCATTCTACACTTGTTAGAACCTCCAAGTACTCATGCTACACCCTCTACGTCCCTTGGGGACTCAAACAAAGTTTAGGATCATTCTAATGGTTCTTATAAGTCCTAATACACATTCCTAGACTATTCTAAGCCTTTAGAATACTCTCTTAACCATTCTACACTTGTTAGAACATCCAAGGACTCAAGCTACACACTCTACGCCCCTTGGGGACTCAAGCAATGTTTAGGATCATTCTAATGGTGGTTATAAGTCCTAATACACATTCATTGACCATTCTATGCCTTTAGAATACTCTCTTAACCATTCTACACTCGTTAGAACCTCCAAGTACTCATGGTACACCCTCTACGTCCCTTGGGGACTCAAGCAATGTTTAGGATCATTCTAATGGTTCGTATAAGTCCTAATACACATTCCTAGACCATTCTAAGCCTTTAGAATACTTTCTTAACCATTCTACACTAGTTAAAACCTCCAAGGACTCAAGCTACACCCTCTACGTCCCTCGGGGACTCAAGCAATGTTTTGGATCATTCTAATGGTTGTTATAAGTCCTAATACACATTCCTCGACCATTCTAAGCCTTTAGGATACTCTCTTAACAATTCTACACTCATTAGAACCTCCAAGGACTCATGCTAAACCC
Source organism: Crotalaria pallida (assembly GCA_037953625.1). Taxonomy (NCBI): domain Eukaryota; kingdom Viridiplantae; phylum Streptophyta; class Magnoliopsida; order Fabales; family Fabaceae; genus Crotalaria; species Crotalaria pallida. The sequence goes on from CM075650.1 coordinate 97,799,213, forward strand.
TCTACATCCCTAGGGGTACCAAGAGACGTTTAGGATCATTCTAAAGGTTCGTATAAGTCCTAATACACATTCCTAGACCATTCTAAGCCTTTAGAATACTCTCTTAACCATTTAAAACTTATTAGTGTTGGAAAACTACACTCGGTGGTTGAAACAAATAGGAACACTAGGAGAACACCTAGAAGGGGGGTTGAATAGGTGTTATAGAAACTTTGAAAGATTTTCGCAAGAAACAAATCTAAACGATTAAAACCAATGAAAATCAATCAATTAACAAATATTATTTGATCAGAGATTAAGCGGAAACAATCAACACCAATATTCTTATTGATTCACCTAGGTTATGAAAATGATTTTCCTCAAATTAATTTGAACAATAAAGATTCAATTCAATCAAATATAGAAAAATCACTTTTTCTAGGTTTTCAATCAAGAACACAATTAAAGACTTGAATTGTAAAGAGTAAGAGAGTTTAGAGATACGACACAGTGATTTATCCTGGTTCACTTTCATCCACTTGAAAGCTACATCCAGTCCCCTCTTCAACCAAGAGAGATTCTTCACTATGAGGAATTAGAGTTTCTCAAATTACAAGTAAATGCCTCACAAGACTTCCTTCTTGCTAGCCTACAAGAGATACCACACCCTTGCCTTGTAATCCTATTGATATCTAATCTAACCTCTTCTCTTGCTTGCCGATACCCCACAACAAGACTTCCAATTGCTTGCTTCACTCACAAGACTTCCAAATGCTTGTTCTTCAACAAGGCTTCCAAGTGCTTGATGAAATGCCTCACCAAGGCTTCCAATGAAACTTTGCTTGATTCACAAAATCAAGACTTCCTTTGTTGTAGAATGTTTGCCTCTTGCAATGATTACAACTCAAATGAAAAACAATAACAATCCTATGAATCTCTTTCAAAAGCTATGAAATATCAACATGAGAGATTCAAGGTTCTTGATCAAAGAATGTAAAAATGAAAGCTTTGATCTTGAGAGAGTGATAGAGAATAGTGTGGCTTTGATTCTTTGTAAAATTATGTATTAAAATGATTCTAGTTGATAGAAATGATTAGGAAAAGGTTTATATAGAATACCCAAAAGTTGGAGCACTTAGAATGGCTTTTGAGAAGTGAAAAACGTATTTAAAAAACCATATCTGATCAAGTTACTCGAGTGAAATAAGTGTTACTCGAGTAATACGAAAGTCTGATAAATTTCACTCGAGTGAGACAAAAAAAATACTCGAGTAAAGTGCAGATAATCGATTATCAAAAGTTTGTTAATCAATTATCAGTTCAAAATACACTGTTAATCAATTATCAAAATCTGTTAATCGATTATTAACATTAAAAATCACTTAAAACCTGTTTTCTCAAAAACTAAACCTTTTCTTTCAAACCTTTAAGCCACCTATTGATTTTAGGCAAAGTGAATACTCAAAATATGATAAAATCATGCAATCAAAAGAGATTCACTACCCTCTAATAAACTCTACCCAAACTCATAAACTAAAAGACTTGTGAGGCAAAAGATAAAACAATAAAACATAAACTACCAAACTAAGTCTTCATGAGTTGGTTCTCTCTTCATAACTTGATGTTTGTTGTTGCTTGTTGAGCTTGAACTTGATCAACACATTTGTAGCTTGTTCAAAACCTTTTGGCATTTATCAAAACATTCTTCATGGATCTTACAATTAGAACCTCCAAGGACTCATCCTAGACCCTCTACGTCCCTTGGGGACTCAAGCAATGTTTAGGATCATTCTAATAGTTCTTATAAGTCCTAATACACATTCCTAGACCATTCTAAGCCTTTATAATACTCTCTTAACTGTTCTACACTTGTTAGAACCTCCAAGTACTCATGCTACACCCTCTACGTTCCTTGCGGACTCAAGCAATGTTTAGGATCATTCTAATGGTTCTTATAACTCCTAATACACATTGCTAGATCGTTCTAAGCCTTTAAAATACTCTCTTAACCATTCTACACTTGTTAGAACCTCCAAGTACTCATGCTACACCCTCTACGTCCCTTGGGGACTCAAACAAAGTTTAGGATCATTCTAATGGTTCTTATAATTCCTAATACACATTCCTAGACTATTCTAAGCCTTTAGAATACTCTCTTAACCATTCTACACTTGTTAGAACCTCCAAGGACTCAAGCTACACACTCTACACCCCTTGGGGACTCAAGCAATGTTTAGGATCATTCTAATGGTGGTTATAAGTCCTAATACACATTCATTGACCATTCTATGCCTTTAGCATACTCTCTTAACCATTCTACACTCGTTAGAACCTCCAAGTACTCATGGTACACCCTCTACGTCCCTTGGGGACTCAAGCAATGTTTAGGATCATTCTAATGGTTCGTATAAGTCCTAATACACATTCCTAGACCATTCTAAGCCTTTAGAATACTTTCTTAACCATTCTACACTAGTTAAAACCTCCAAGGACTCAAGCTACACCCTCTACGTCCCTCGGGGACTCAAGCAATATTTTGGATCATTCTAATGGTTGTTATAAGTCCAAATACACATTCCTAGACCATTCTAAGCCTTTAGGATACTCTCTTAACAATTCTACACTCATTAGAACCTCCAAGGACTCATGCTAAACCCTCTACATCCCTAGGGGTACCAAGAGATGTTTAGGATCATTCTAAAGGTTCGTATAAGTCCTAATACACATTCCTAGACCATTCTAAGCCTTTAGAATACTCTCTTAACCATTTAAAACTTATTAGAACCTCCAAGGACTCATCCTAGACCCTCTACGTCCCTTGGGGACTCAAGCAACGTTTAGGATCATTCTAATAGTTCTTATAAGTCCTAATACACATTCCTAGACCATTCTAAGCCTTTATAATACTCTCTTTACCATTCTACACTTGTTAGAACCTCCAAGTACTCATGCTACACCCTCTACGTCCCTTGGGGACTCAAGTAATGTTTTGGATCATTCTAATGGTTCTCATAAGGCCTAATACACATTCCTGGACCACTTTAAGCCTTTAGGATAATCTCTTAACCATTCTACACTTGTTAGAACCTCCAAGGACTCATGCTACACACTCTACGTCCCTTGGGGACTCAAGCAATGTTTAGGATCATTCTAATGGTTCTTATAAGTCCTAATACACATTCATAGACCATTCTAAGCCTATAGAATACTCTCTTAACCATTCTACACTTGTTAGAACCTCCAAGTACTCATGCTACACCCTCTAAGTCCCTTGGGGACTCAAGTAATGTTTAGGATCATTCTAATGGTTCTCATAAGTCTTAATACACATTCCTGGACCATTTTAAGCCTTTAGGATAATCTCTTAACCATTCTACACTTGTTAGAACCTCCAAGGACTCAAGCTACACACTCTACGTCCGTTGGGGACTCAAGCAATGTTTAGGATCGTTCTAATGGTTGTTATAAGTCCTAATACACATTCATCGACCATTCTAAGCCTTTAGAATACTCTCATAACCATTCTACACTCGTTAGAACCTCCAAGTACTCATGCTACACCCTCTACGTCCCTTGGGAACTCAAGCAATGTTTAGGATCATTCTAATGGTTGGAATAAGTCCTAATACACATTCCTAGACCATTCTAAGCCTTTAGAATACATTCTTAACCATTCTACACTCGTTAGAACCTCCAAGGACTCAAGCTACACCCTCTACATCCCTTGGGGACTCAAGCAATGTTTTGGATCATTCTAATGGTTGTTATAAGTCCTAATACACATTCGTCGACATTTCTAAGCATTTAGGATACTCTCTTAACAATTCTACACTCATTAGAACCTCCAAGGACTCATGCTAAACCCTCTACATCCCTAGGGGTACCAAGAGATGTTTAGGATCATTCTAAAGGTTCGTGTAAGTCCTAATACACATTTCTAGACTATTCTAAGCCTTTAGAATACTCTCTTAACCATTCTACACTTGTTAGAACCTCCAACTACTCATGCTACACCCTCTACGTCCCTTGGGGACTCAAGCAATGTTTAGGATCATTCTAATGGTTCTTATAAGTCCTAATACACATTCCTAGAGTATTCTAAGCCTTTAGAATACTCTCTTAACCATTCTAAACTTGTTAGAACCTCCAAGGACACAACCTACACACTCTACGTCCCTTGGGGACTCAAGCAATGTTTAGGATCATTCTAATGGTTGTTATAAGTACTAATACACATTCATAGACCATTCTAAGCCTTTAGAATACTCTCTTAACCATTCTAAACTCGTTAGAACCTCCAAGTACTCATGCTACACCCTCTACGTCCCTTGGGGACTCAAGCAATGTTTAGGATCATTCTAATGGTTCTTATAAGTCCTAATACACATTCATAGACCATTCTAAGCCTATAGAATACTCTCTTAACCATTCTACACTTGTTAGAACCTCCAAGTACTCATGCTACACCCTCTAAGTCCCTTGGGGACTCAAGTAATGTTTAGGATCATTCTAATGGTTCTCATAAGTCTTAATACACATTCCTGGACCATTTTAAGCGTTTAGGATAATCTCTTAACCATTCTACACTTGTTAGAACCTCCAAGGACTCAAGCTACACACTCTACGTCCGTTGGGGACTCAAGCAATGTTTAGGATCGTTCTAATGGTTGTTATAAGTCCTAATACACATTCATCGACCATTCTAAGCCTTTAGAATACTCTCATAACCATTCTACACTCGTTAGAACCTCCAAGTACTCATGCTACACCCTCTACGTCCCTTGGGAACTCAAGCAATGTTTAGGATCATTCTAATGGTTCGAATAAGTCCTAATACACATTCCTAGACCATTCTAAGCCTTTAGAATACATTCTTAACCATTCTACACTCGTTAGAACCTCCAAGGACTCAAGCTACACCCTCTACATCCCTTGGGGACTCAAGCAATGTTTTGGATCATTCTAATGGTTGTTATAAGTCCTAATACACATTCGTCGACATTTCTAAGCATTTAGGATACTCTCTTAACAATTCTACACTCATTAGAACCTCCAAGGACTCATGCTAAACCCTCTACATCCCTAGGGGTACCAAGAGATGTTTAGGATCATTCTAAAGGTTCGTGTAAGTCCTAATACACATTTCTAGACTATTCTAAGCCTTTAGAATACTCTCTTAACCATTCTACACTTGTTAGAACCTCCAACTACTCATGCTACACCCTCTACGTCCCTTGGGGACTCAAGCAATGTTTAGGATCATTCTAATGGTTCTTATAAGTCCTAATACACATTCCTAGAGTATTCTAAGCCTTTAGAATACTCTCTTAACCATTCTAAACTTGTTAGAACCTCCAAGGACACAACCTACACACTCTACGTCCCTTGGGGACTCAAGCAATGTTTAGGATCATTCTAATGGTTGTTATAAGTACTAATACACATTCATAGACCATTCTAAGCCTTTAGAATACTCTCTTAACCATTCTAAACTCGTTAGAACCTCCAAGTACTCATGCTACACCCTCTACGTCCCTTGGGGACTCAAGCAATGTTTAGGATCATTCTAATGGTTCTTATAAGTCCTAATACACATTCATAGACCATTCTAAGCCTATAGAATACTCTCTTAACCATTCTACACTTGTTAGAACCTCCAAGTACTCATGCTACACCCTCTAAGTCCCTTGGGGACTCATGTAATGTTTAGGATCATTCTAATGGTTCTCATAAGTCCTAATACACATTCCTGGACCATTTTAAGCCTTTAGGATAATCTCTTAACCATTCTACACTTGTTAGAACCTCCAAGGACTCAAGCTACACACTCTACGTCCGTTGGGGACTCAAGCAATGTTTAGGATCGTTCTAATGGTTGTTATAAGTCCTAATACACATTCATCGACCATTCTAAGCCTTTAGAATACTCTCTTAACCATTCTACACTCGTTAGAACCTCCAAGTACTCATGCTACACCCTCTACGTCCCTTGGGAACTCAAGCAATGTTTAGGATCATTCTAATGGTTCGAATAAGTCCTAATACACATTCCTAGACCATTCTAAGCCTTTATAATACATTCTTAACCATTCTACACTCGTTAGAACCACCAAGGACTCAAGCTACACCCTCTACATCCCTTGGGGACTCAAGCAATGTTTTGGATCATTCTAATGGTTGTTATAAGTCCTAATACACATTCCTCGACCATTCTAAGCCTTTAGGATACTCTCTTAACAATTCTACACTCATTAGAACCTCCAAGGACTCATGCTAAACCCTCTACATCCCTAGGGGTACCAAGAGATGTTTAGGATCATTCTAAAGGTTCGTATAAGTCCTAATACACATTTCTAGACTATTCTAAGCCTTTAGAATACTCTCTTAACCATTCTACACTTGTTAGAACCTCCAACTACTCATGCTACACCCTCTACGTCCCTTGGGGACTCAAGCAATGTTTAGGATCATTCTAATGGTTCTTATAAGTCCTAATACACATTCCTAGACTATTCTAAGCCTTTAGAATACTCTCTTAACCATTCTAAACTTGTTAGAACCTCCAAGGACACAACCTACACACTCTACGTCCCTTGGGGACTCAAGCAATGTTTAGGATCATTCTAATGGTTGTTATAAGTACAAATACACATTCATAGACCATTCTAAGCCTTTAGAATACTCTCTTAACCATTCTAAACTCGTTAGAACCTCCAAGTACTCATGCTACAACCTCTACGTTCCTTGGGGACTCAAGCAATGTTTAGGATCATTCTAATGGTTCTTATAAGTCCTAATACACATTCCTAGACCATTCTAAGCCTTTATAATACTCTCTTAACCATTCTACACTTGTTAGAACCTCCAAGTACACATGCTACACCCTCTACGTCCCTTGGGGACTCAAGTAATGTTTTGGATCATTCTAATGGTTCTCATAAGTCCTAATACACATTCCTGGATCATTTTAAGCCTTTTGGATAATCTCTTAACCATTCTACACTTGCTAGAACCTTCAAGTACTCATGCTACACACTCTACGTCCCTTGGGGACTCAAGCAATGTTTAGGATCATTCTAATGGTTGTTATAAGTCCTAATACACATTCATCGACCATTCTATGCCTTTAGGATACTCTCTTAACAATTCTACACTCATTAAAACCTCCAAGGACTCATGCTAAACCCTCTACATCCCTAGGGGTACCAAGAGATGTTTAGGATCATTCTAAAGGTTCGTATAAGTCCTAATACACATTCCTAGACTATTCTAAGCCTTTAGAATACTCTCTTAAGCATTCTACACTTGTTAGAACCTCCAAGGACTCAAGCTACACACTTTACGTCCGTTGGGGACTCAAGCAATGTTTAGGATCATTCTAATGGGTTTTATAAGTCCTAATACACATTCATCGACCATTCTAAGCCTTTAGAATACTCTCTTAACCATTCTACACTTGTTAGAACCTCCAAGTACTCATGCTACACCCTCTACATTCCTTGCGGACTCAAGCAATGTTTAGGATCATTCTAATGGTTCTTATAAGTCCTAATACACATTCCTATACCGTTCTAAGACTTTAAAAATACTCTCTTAACCATTCTACACTTGTTAGAATCTCCAAGTACTCATGCTACACCCTCTACATTCCTTGCGGACTCAAGCAATGTTTAGGATCATTCTAATGGTTCTTATAAGTCCTAATACACATTCCTATACCGTTCTAAGACTTTAAAAATACTCTCTTAACCATTCTACACTTGTTAGAACCTCCAAGTACTCATGCTACACCCTCTACGTCCCTTGGGGACTCGAGCAATGTTTAGGATCATTCTAATGGTTCGAATAAGTCCTAATACACATTCCTAGACCATTCTAAGCCTTTAAAATACATTCTTAACCATTCTACACTCGTTAGAACCTCCAAGGACTCAAGCTACACCCTCTACATCCCTTGGGGACTCAAGCAATGTTTTGGATCATTCTAATCGTTGTTATAAGTCCTAATACACATTCATCGACCATTCTAAGGATCATTCTAATGGGTTTTATAAGTCCTAATACACATTCATCGACCATTCTAAGCCTTTAGAATACTCTCTTAACCATTCTACACTTGTTAGAACCTCCAAGTACTCATGCTACACCCTCTACATTCCTTGCGGACTCAAGCAATGTTTAGGATCATTCTAAAGGTTCGTATAAGTCCTAATACACATTCCTAGACTATTCTAAGCCTTTAGAATACTCTCTTAACCATTCTACACTTGTTAGAACCTCCAAGGACTCAAGCTACACACTTTACATCCGTTGGGGACTCAAGCAATGTTTAGGATAATTCTAATGGTTGTTATAAGTCCTAATACAGATTCATCGACCATTCTAAGCCTTTAGAATACTCTCTTAACCATTCTACACTCGTTAGAACCTCCAAGTACTCATGCTACACCCTCTACATCCCTTGGGGACTCGAGCAATGTTTAGGATCATTCTAATGGTTCGAATAAGTCCTAATACACATTCCTAGACCATTCTAAGCCTTTAAAATACATTCTTAACCATTCTACACTCGTTAGAACCTCCAAGGACTCAAGCTACACCCTCTACATCCCTTGGGGACTCAAGCAATGTTTTGGATCATTCTAATCGTTGTTATAAGTCCTAATACACATTCCTCGACCACTCTAAGCCTTTTGGATACTCTCTTAACAATTCTACACTCATTAGAACCTCCAATGACTCATGCTAAACCCTCTACATCCCTAGGGGTACCAAGAGATGTTTAGGATCATTCTAAAGCTTCGTATAAGTCCTAATACACATTCCTACACTATTCTAAGCCTTTAGAATACTCTCTTAACCATTCTACACTTGTTAGAACCTCCAAGGACTCAAGCTACACACTTTACGTCCGTTGGGGACTCAAGCAATGTTTAGGATAATTCTAATGGTTGTTATAAGTCCTAATACACATTCATCGACCATTCTAAGCCTTTAGATAACTCTCTTAACCATTCTACACTCGTTAGAACCTCCAAGTACTCATGCTACACCCTCTACGTCCCTTGGGGACTCAAACAATGTTTAGGATCATTCTAATGGTTCAAATAAGTCCTAATACACATTCCTAGACCATTCTAAGCCTTTAAAATACATTCTTAACCATTCTACACTCGTTAGAACCTCCAAGGACTCAAGCTACACCCTCTACATCCCTTGGGGACTCAAGCAATGTTTTGGATCATTCTAATGGTTGTTATAAGTCCTAATACACATTGATCGACCATTCTAAGCCTTTAGGATACTCTCTTAACAATTCTACACTCATTAAAACCTCCAAGGACTCATGCTAAACCCTCTACATCCCTAGGGGTACCAAGAGATGTTTAGGTTCATTCTAAAGGTTCGTATAAGTCCTAATACAGATTCCTAGACTATTCTAAGCCTTTAGAATACTCTCTTAACCATTCTACACTCGTTAGAACCTCCAAGTACTCATGCTCCCTTGGGGACTCAAGTAATGTTTTGGATCATTCTAATGGTTCTCATAAGTCCTAATACACATTCCTGGACCATTTTAAGCCTTTTGGATAATCTCTTAATCGTTCTACACTTGTTAGAACCTCCAAGTACTCATGCTACACACTCTACGTCCCTATGGGACTCAAGCAATGTTTAGGATCATTCTAATGGTTGTTATAAGTCCTAATACACATTCCTCGACCATTCTAAGCCTTTAGGATACTCTCTTAACAATTCTACACTCATTAGAACCTCCAAGGACTCTTGCTAAACCCTCTACATCCCTAGGGGTACCAAGAGATGTTTAGGATCATTCTAAAGCTTCGTATAAGTCCTAATACACATTTCTAGACTATTCTAAGCCTTTAGAATACTCTGTTAACCATTGTACACTTGTTAGAACCTCCAAGTACTCATGCTACACCCTTTACGTCCCTTGGGGACTCAAGCAATGTTTAGGATCATTCTAATGGTTGTTATAAGTCCTAATACACATTCCTCGACCATTCTAAGCCTTTAGGATACTCTCTTAACAATTCTACACTCATTAGAACCTCCAAGGACTCATGCTAAACCCTCTACATCCCTAGGGGTACCAAGAGATGTTTAGGATCATTCTAAAGCTTCGTATAAGTCCTAATACACATTTCTAGATTATTCTAAGCCTTTAGAATACTCTCTTAACCATTCTACACTTGTTAGAACCTCCAAGTACTCATGCTACACCCTTTACGTCCCTTGGGGACTCAAGCAATGTTTAGGATCATTCTAATGGTTCTTATAAGTCCTAATACACATTCCTAGACAATTCTAAGCCTTTATAATACTCTCTTAACCATTCTACACTCGTTAGAACCTCCAAGTACTCATGCTACACCCTCTACGTCCCTTGGGGACTCAAGCAATGTTTAGGATCATTCTAATGGTTCTTATAAATCCTAAAACACATTCCTAGACTATTCTAAGCCTTTAGAATACTCTCTTAACCATTCTACACTCGTTAGAACCTCCAAGTACTCATGCTACACCCTCTACGTCCCTTGGGGACTCAAGCAATGTTTAGCATCATTCTAATGGTTCTTATAAGTCCTAATACACATTCCTAGACAATTCTAAGCCTTTATAATACTCTCTTAACCATTCTACACTCGTTAGAACCTCCCAGTACTCATGCTACACCCTCTACGTCCCTTGGGGACTCAAGCAATGTTTAGGATCATTCTAATGGTTCGAATAAGTCCTAATACACATTCCTAGACCATTCTAAGCCTTTAGAATACATTCTTAACCATTCTACACTCGTTAGAACCTCCAAGGACTCAAGCTACACCCTCTACATCCCTTGGGTTACCAAGCAATGTTTAAGATTATTCTAAAGGTTCGTATAAGTCCTAATACACATTCCTAGACCATTCAAAGCCTTTAGAATACTCTCTTAACCATTCTACTCTCGTTAGAACCTACAAGGACTTAAGCTAAACCCTCTACATCCCTAGGGGTACCAAGCATTGTTTAGGATCATTCTAATGGTTCGTATAAGTCCTAATACACATTCCTAGACCATTATAAGCCTTTAGAATACTCTCTTAACCATTCTACACTCGTTAGAACCTCCAAGGACTCAAGCTACACCCTCTACATCCCTTGGGGACTCAAGCAATGTTTTGGATCATTCTTATGGTTGTTATAAGTCCTAATACACATTCCTCGACCATTCTAAGCCTTTAGGATACTCTCTTAACAATTCTACACTCATTAGAACCTCCAAGGACTCATGCTAAACCCTCTACATCCCTAGGGGTACCAAGAGATGTTTAGGATCATTCTAAAGGTTCGTATAAGTCCTAATACACATTCCTAGACTATTCTAAGCCTTTAGAATACTCTCTTAGCCATTCTACACTTGTTAGAACCTCCAAGTACTCATGCTACACCCTCTACGTCCCTTGGGGACTCAAGCAATGTGTAGGATCATTATAATGGTTCTTATAAGTCCTAAAACACATTCCTACACTATTCTAAGCCTTTAGAATACTCTCTTAACCATTCTAAACTTGTTAGAACCTCCAAGGACTCAACCTACACACTCTACGTCCCTTGGGGACTCAAGCAATGTTTAGGATCATTCTAATGGTTGTTATAAGTACTAATACACATTCATAGACCATTCTAAGCCTTTAGAATACTCTCTTTACCATTCTACACTCGTTAGAACCTCCAAGTACTCATGCTACACCCTCTACGTCCCTTGGGGACTCAAGCAATGTTTAAGATCATTCTAATGGTTCTTATAAGTCCTAATACACATTCCTAGACCATTCTAAGCCTTTATAATACTCTCTTAACCATTCTACACTTGTTAGAACCTCCAAGTACTCATGTTACACCCTCTACGTCCCTTGGGGACTCAAGTAATGTTTTGGATCATTCTAATGGTTCTCATAAGTCCTAATACACATTCCTAGACCATTTTAAACCTTTAGGATAATCTCTTAACCATTCTACACTTGTTAGAACCTCCAAGGACTCATGCTACACCCTCTACGTCCCTTGGGGACTCAAGCAATGTTTAGGATCATTCTAATGGTTCTTATAAGTCCTAATACACATTCCTAGACCATTCTAAGCCTTTATAATACTCTCTTAATCATTCTACACTTGTTAGAACCTCCCAGTACTCATGCTACACCCTCTACGTCCCTTGGGGACTCAAGTAATGTTTTGGATCATTCTAATGGTTCTCATAAGTCCTAATACACATTCCTGGACCATTTTAAGCCTTTTGGATAATCTCTTAACCATTCTACACTTGTTAGAACCTCCAAGTACTCATGCTACACACTCTACGTCCCTTGGGGACTCAAGCAATGTTTAGGATCATTCTAATGGTTGTTATAAGTCCTAATACACATTCATCGACCATTCTAAGCCTTTAGAATACTCTCTTAACCATTCTACACTCGTTAGAACCTCCAAGTACTCATGCTACACCCTCTACGTCCCTTGGGGACTCAAGCAATGTTTAGGATCATTCTAATGGTTCGTATAAGTCCTAATACACATTCCTAGACCATTCTAAGCCTTTAGAATACTTTCTTAACCATTGTACACTCGTTAGAACCTCCAAGGACTCAAGCTACACCCTCTACATCCCTTGGGGACTCAAGCAATGTTTCGAATCATTCTAATGGTTGTTATAAGTCCTAATACACATTCCTCGACCATTCAAAGCCTTTAGGATACTCTCTAAACAATTCTACACTCATTAGTACCTCCAAGGACTCATGCTAAACCCTCTACATCCCTAGTGGTACCAAGAGATGTTTAGGATCATTCTAAAGGTTCGTATAAGTCCTAATACACATTCCTAGACCATTCTAAGCCTTTAGAATACTCTCTTAACCATTCTACACTTGTGAGAATCTATAAAGACTCATGCTAAACCCTCTACATCCCTTGGGTTACCAAGCAATGTTTAAGATTATTCTAAAGGTTCGTATAAGTCCTAATACACATTCCTAGACCATTCAAAGCCTTTAGAATACTCTCTTAACCATTCTACTCTCGTTAGAACCTACAAGGACTTAAGCTAAACCCTCTACATCCCTAGGGGTACCAAGCATTGTTTAGGATCATTCTAATGGTTCGTATAAGTCCTAATACACATTCCTAGACCATTATAAGCCTTTAGAATACTCTCTTAACCATTCTACACTCGTTAGAACCTCCAAGGACTCAAGCTACACCCTCTACATACCTTGGGGACTCAAGCAATGTTTTGGATCATTCTTATGGTTGTTATAAGTCCTAATACACATTCCTCGACCATTCTAAGCCTTTAGGATACTCTCTTAACAATTCTACACTCATTAGAACCTCCAAGGACTCATGCTAAACCCTCTACATCCCTAGGGGTACCAAGAGATGTTTAGGATCATTCTAAAGGTTCGTATAAGTCCTAATACACATTCCTAGACTATTCTAAGCCTTTAGAATACTCTCTTAGCCATTCTACACTTGTTAGAACCTCCAAGTACTCATGCTACACCCTCTACGTCCCTTGGGGACTCAAGCAATGTTTAGGATCATTCTAATGGTTCTTATAAGTCCTAAAATACATTCCTAGACTATTCTAAGCCTTTAGAATACTCTCTTAACCATTCTAAACTTGTTAGAACATCCAAGGACTCAAGCTACACCCTCTACGTCCTTGGGGGACTCAAGCAATGTTTAGGATCATTCTAATGGTTCTTATAAGTCCTAATACACATTCCTAGACCATTCTAAGCCTTTATAATACTCTCTTAACCATTCTACACTTGTTAGAACCTCCAAGTACTCATGCTACACCCTCTACGTCCCTTCGGGACTCAAGCAATGTTTAAGATCATTCTAATGGTTCTTATAAGTCCTAATACACATTCCTAGACCATTCTAAGCCTTTATAATACTCTCTTATCCATTCTACACTTGTTAGAACCTCCAAGTACTCATGCTACACCCTCTACGTCCCTTGGGGACTCAAGTAATGTTTTGGATCATTCTAATGGTTCTCATAAGTCCTAATACACATTCCTAGACCATTTTAAGCCTTTAGGATAATCTCTTAACCATTCTACACTTGTTAGAACCTCCAAGGACTCATGCTACACCCTCTACGTCCCTTGGGGACTCAAGCAATGTTTAGGATCATTCTAATGGTTCTTATAAGTCCTAATACACATTCCTAGACCATTCTAAGCCTTTATAATACTCTCTTAACCATTCTACACTTGTTAGAACCTCCAAGTACTCATGCTACACCCTCTACGTCCCTTGGGGACTCAAGGAATGTTTTGGATCATTCTAATGGTTCTCACAAGTCCTAATACACATTCCTGGACCATTTTAAGCCTTTTGGATAATCTCTTAACCATTCTACACTTGTTAGAACCTCCAAGTACTCATGCTACACACTCTACGTCCCTTGGGGACTCAAGCAATGTTTAGGATCATTCTAATGGTTGTTATAAGTCCTAATACACATTCATCGACCATTCTAAGCCTTTAGAATACTCTCTTAACTTTTCTACACTCGTTAGAACCTCCAAGTACTCATGCTACACCCTCTACGTCCCTTGGGGACTCAAGCAATGTTTAGGATCATTCTAATGGTTCGTATAAGTCCTAATACACATTCCTAGACCATTCTAAGCCTTTAGAATACTTTCTTAACCATTGTACACTCGTTAGAACCTCCAAGGACTCAAGCTACACCCTCTACGTCCCTTGGGGACTCAAGCAATGCTTAGGATCATTCTAATGGTTGTTATAAGTCCTAATACACATTCCTCGACCATTCAAAGCCTTTAGGATACTCTCTTAACAATTCTACACTCATTAGTACCTCCAAGGACTCATGCTAAACCCTCTACATCCCTAGGGGTACCAAGAGATATATAGGATCATTCTAAAGGTTCGTATAAGTCCTAATACACATTCCTAGACCATTCTAAGCCTTTAGAATACTCTCTTAACCATTCTACACTTGTGAGAACCTATAAAGACTCATGCTAAACCCTCTACATCCCTTGGGGTACCAAGCAACGTTTAAGATTATTCTAAATGTTCGTATAAGTCCTAATACACATTCCTAGACCATTATAAGCCTTTAGAATACTCTCTTAACCATTCTACTCTCGTTAGAACCTACAATGACTCAAGCTAAACCCTCTACATCCCTAGGGGTACCAAGCATTGTTTAGGATCATTCTAATGGTTCGTATAAGTCCTAATACACATTCCTAGACCATTATAAGCCTTTAGAATACTCTCTTAACCATTCTACACTTGTTAGAACCTCCAAGGACTCAAGCTACACCCTCTACATCCCTTGGGGACTCAAGCAATGTTTTGGATCACTCTAATGTTGTTATAAGTCCTAATACACATTCCTCGACCATTCTAAGCCTTTAGGATACTCTCTTAACAATTCTACACTCATTAGAACCTCCAAGGACTCATGCTAAACCCTCTACATCCCTAGGGGTACCAAGAGATGTTTAGGATCATTCTAAAGGTTCGTATAAGTCCTAATACACATTCCTAGACTATTCTAAGCCTTTAGAATACTCTCTTAGCCATTCTACACTTGTTAGAACCTCCAAGTACTCATGCTACACCCTCTACGTCCCTTGGGGACTCAAGCAATGTTTTGGATCATTCTAATGGTTCTTATAAGTCCTAAAACGCATTCCTAGATTATTCTAAGCCTTTAGAATACTCTCTTAACCATTCTAAACTTGTTAGAACCTCCTAGGACTCAACCTACACACTCTACGTCCCTTGGGGACTCAAGCAATGTTTAGGATCATTCTAATGGTTGTTATAAGTACTAATACACATTCATAGACCATTCTAAGCCTTTAGAATACTCTCTTTAGCATTCTACACTCGTTAGAACCTCCAAGTACTCATGCTACACCCTCTACGTCCCTTGGGGACTCAAGGAATGTTTAAGATCATTCTAATGGTTCTTATAAGTCCTAATACACATTCCTAGACCATTCTAAGCCTTTATATTACTCTCTTAACCATTCTACACTTTTTAGAACCTCCAAGTACTCATGCTACACCCTCTACGTCCCTTGGGGACTCAAGTAATGTTTTGGATCATTCTAATGGTTCTCATAAGTCCTAATACACATTCCTAGACCATTTTAAGCCTTTAGGATAATCTCTTAACCATTCTACACTTGTTAGAACCTCCAAGGACTCATGCTACACCCTCTACGTCCCTTGGGGACTCAAGTAATGTTTAGGATCATTCTAATGGTTCTTATAAGTCCTAATACACATTCCTAGAGCATTCTAAGTCTTTATAATACTCTCTTAACCATTCTACACTCGTTAGAACCTCCAAGTACTCAAGCTACACCCTCTACGTCCCTTGGGGACTCAAGCAATGTTTAGGATCATTCTAATGGTTCGTATAAGTCCAAATACACATTCCTAGACCATTCTAAGCCTTTAGAATACTTTCTTAACCATTGTACACTCGTTAGAACCTCCAAGGACTCAAGCTACACCCTCTACATCCCTTGGGGACTCAAGCAATGTTTTGGATCATTCTAATGGTTGTTATAAGTCCTAATACACATTCCTCGACCATTCAAAGCCTTTAGGATACTCTCTTAACAATTCTACACTCATTAGTACCTCCAAGGACTCATGCTAAACCCTCTACATCCCTAGGGGTACCAAGAGATGTTTAGGATCATTCTAATGGTTCTTATAAGTCCTAATACACATTCCTAGAGCATTCTAAGCCTTTATAATACTCTCTTAACCATTCTACACTTGTTAGAACCTCCAAATACTCAAGCTACACCCTCTACGTCCCTTGGGGACTCAAGCAATGTTTAGGATCATTCTAATGGTTCGCATAAGTCCAAATACACATTCCTAGACCATTCTAAGCCTTTAGAATACTTTCTTAACCATTGTACACTCGTTAGAACCTCCAAGGACTCAAGCTACACCCTCTACATCCCTTGGGGACTCAAGCAATGTTTTGGATCATTCTAATGGTTGTTATAAGTCCTAATACACATTCCTCGACCATTCAAAGCCTTTAGGATACTCTCTTAACAATTCTACACTCATTAGTACCTCCAAGGACTCATGCTAAACCCTCTACATCCCTAGGGGTACCAAGAGATGTTTAGGATAATTCTAAAGGTTCGTATAAGTCCTAATACACATTCCTAGACCATTCTAAGCCTTTAGAATACTCTCTTAACCATTCTACACTTGTGAGAACCTATAAAGACTTATGCTAAAGCCTCTACATCCCTTGGGGTACCAAGCAATGTTTAAGATTATTCTAAAGGTTCGTATAAGTCCTAATACACATTCCTAGACCATTCTAAGCCTTTAGAATACTCTCTTAACCATTCTACTCTCGTTAGAACCTACAAGGACTCAAGCTAAACCCTCTACATCCCTAGGGGTACCAAGCATTGTTTAGGATCATTCTAATGGTTCGTATAAGTCCTAATACACATTACTAGACCATTATAAGCCTTTAGAATACTCTCTTAACCATTCTACACTTGTTGAACCTCCAAGTACTCATGCTACACCCTCTAAATCCCTTGGGGACTCAAGCAATGTTTAGGATCATTCTAATGGTTCTCATAAGTCCTAATACACATTCCTGGACCATTCTAAGCCTTTATAATACTCTCTTAACCATTCTACACTTGTTAGAACCTCCAAGGACTCATGCTACACCCTCTACGTCCCTTGTCGACTCAAGTAATGTTTTGGATCATTCTAATGGTTCTCATAAGTCCTAATACACATTCATCGACCATTTTAAGCCTTTAGAGTACTCTCTTAACCATTCTACACTCGTTAGAACCTCCAAGTACTCATGCTACACCCTCTACGTCCCTTGGGGACTCAAGCAATGTTTAGGATCATTCTAATGGTTCGAATAAGTCCTAATACACATTCCTAGACCATTCTAAGCCTTTAGAATACTTTCTTAACCATTCTGCACTTGTTAGAACCTCCAAGGACTCAAGCTACACCCTCAACGTCCCTCGGGGACTCAAGCAATATTTTCGATCATTCTAATGGTTGTTATAAGTCCTAATACACATTCCTCGACCATTCTAAACCTTTAGGATACTCTCTTAACAATTCTACACTCATTAGAACCTCCAAGGACTCATGCTAAACCCTCTACATCCCTAGGGGTACCAAGAGATGTTTAGGATCATTCTAAAGGTTCGTATAAGTCCTAATACACATTCCTAGACCATTCTAAGCCTTTAAAATACTCTCTTAACCATTTTACACTTGTTAGAACCTCCAAGGACTCATGCTACACCCTCTACTTCCCTTGGGGACTCAAGCAATGTTTAGGATCATTCTAATGGTTAGTATAAGTCCTAATACACATTCCTAGACCATTCTAAGCCTTTAGAATACTCTCTTAACCATTTTACACTTGTTAGAACCTCCAAGGACTCATGCTAAACCTTCTACATCCCTAGGGTACCAAGCAATGTTTAGGATCATTTTCAAGGTTCGTATTAGTCCTAATACACATTCATTGACCATTCTAAGCCTTTAGAATACTCTCTTCACCATTCTACACTTGTTTGAACCTCCAATGACTCATGCTAAACCCTCTACATCCCTTGGGGTACAAAGCAATGTTTAAGATCATTCTAAAGGTTCGTATAAGTCCTAATACACATTCCTAGACCATTCTAAGCCTTTAGAATAATCTCTTCACCATTCTACACTCGTTAGAACCTCCAAGGACTTATCCTAGACCCTTGTTAGGAATAAGGTGGATTTGTAAGGATCTTAATTTGGCTGTTTATTTATGAATTAATGTGTTTCCTTTCAAATCAATTGTTTGGTTGTGTTTTAATTACAATTCATAGAATTAGCTACTTTATGTTTTGCTTTGGTAATCTGAACTTAATTGGAAAATTAGGATTAAGATTAGGCCTTTCAACCAAACAATATAATTATTCAATTTGTAGGAATACTTTTGGGTAATTGTATAACTTTTATAAATTAGAACTCACTTAAGGGATTAAGGGGTAAGAAACATAATTGCCATGAGAGTTCTAGCTTTTATTGTTTCTGGAGTTTTTGATTTATTGGAAAACATATTTTCATAATTATTAACCTGATCCTACAATGAAACCAAGTTCCTAACCTTTTGCATATTTGCTTCTAAATCCTTTTTAGTTATTGAATTGTTTCATTCCTTTAATTCTACATTCTATAACAACCCGATTTTCACTTCCAAAACCTTAACTGATTTATTGTTAAATTGTTGCAAAATGAGGCCAATTTTTTTTTTTAAAACATGAGTTCATCAGTTGCTATTAACACCTACTTGAAAATCGAGTTGTCACTTTCGAAACTTCTCGGAACCAAACACCATGAACATATCATAACATCATTTTCATTACAATTAAAACATAAGCCATAAGCACTGGAGTCTCACTCCAAGAGTTTTCCAAAAGCAGGCCATGGTTACAAAAAGATTACAAACCAAAGTTAAAAAGTTGCTGAATTACATTCATGGTACTTCACAAAGTAATCCTAGATTGGGAACTTAGATCCTAGAAACACTAGAACATCTAGACACAGAACGCCAGACATCACTCTTCAGCCAAACTAGCGTCCGTCTCCATCTCCTCGCTAGAGTCCGTCTCCGCTTCGTGACCAGAGTCACTTGCGACTTCCTCCTCTATCGGTTGAGGAATCACTGCAGCCAAAGGTGCAGGATCTCCATCGTACTCATGATGTTCTCTCGGTCCGCCATCCTAATAGTCACGAAGAGTGACCTGCCCTACGTGCACGTCCAGACTCGTCCCTCGCAGAATATGCCTTGGATCATCAATCTCCAACCGAGTTTCACCTCTCCAAATCCAACCATCAGGGAAAACCTCCCATGCTCCTCCCTGAAGAGGCCACATGTGGATTGCTACACGATACGCCATCTACCCGTTGCAATACCGGCGAATGCCAATACGACAACCAGGTAGGAGAGAGTCAGTGTTCCGAATACTAACGAGTTGACCATGGGGTTTCAGGGTAGACTCCATAGGAAGAAAGACAGATGACACACATATATATAAAACAAAACGAGATAACCAGAGTAGAGAAGATAAACTGGACATAATAGGTAACCAGAACAGGATAGATAAACAGAACAGAATAGTTAACCAGAACAGGATAAATATAAGCCGATAATACACATAACATAAAGGAATGAAGTATAACATAGCAAATAATATTTCAAACATGGTAAAATCATAATTTAATGTCACATAGTTCAATGCACATAAACATACTAATGGTCTAGGAAAGATGATATGTTTAGGATCATTCTAATGGTTCTTATAAGTCCTAATACACATTCCTAGACCATTCTAAGCCTTTATAATACTCTCTTAACCGTTCTACACTTGTTAGAACCTCCAAGTACTCATGCTACACCCTCTACATTCCTTGCGGACTCAAGCAATGTTTAGGATCATTCTAATGGTTCTTATAAGTCCTAATACACATTCCTAGACCGTTCTAAGCCTTTAAAAATACTCTCTTAACCATTCTACACTTGTTAGAATCTCCAAGTACTCATGCTACACCCTCTACGTCCCTTGGGGACTCAAGCAATGTTTAGGATCATTCTAATGGTTCTTATAAGTCCTAATACACATTCCTAGACCATTCTAAGCCTTTATAATACTCTCCTAACCATTCTACACTTGTTAGAACCTCCAAGTACTCATGCTACACCCTCTACGTCCCTTGGGGACTCAAGTAATGTTTTGGATCATTCTAATGGTTCTAATAAGTCCTAATACACATTCCTGGACCATTTTAAGCCTTTAGGATAATCTCTTAACCATTCTACACTTGTTAGAGCCTCCAAGGACTCAAGCTACACACTCTACGCCCCTTGGGGACTCAAGCAATGTTTAGGACCATTCTAATGGTTGTTATAAGTCCTAATACACAGTCATAGACCATTCTAAGCCTTTAGAATACTCTCTTAACCATTCTACACTGGTTAGAACCTCAAAGTACTCATGCTACACCCTCTACGTCCCTTGGGGACTCAAGCAATGTTTATGATCATTCTAATGGTTCGTATAAGTCCTAATACACATTCCTAGACCATTCTAAGCCTTTAGAATAATCTCTTAACCATTCTACACTCGTTAGAACTTCCAAGGACTCATCCTAGACTCTCTACGTCCCTTGGGGACTCAAGCAATGTTTAGGATCATTCTAATTCTTCTTATAAGTCCTAATACACATTCCTAGACCATTCTAAGCCTTTATAATACTCTCTTAACCATTCTACACTTGTTAGAACCTCCAAGTACTCATGCTACACCCTCTACGTCCCTTGGGGACTCAAGTAATGTTTTGGATCACTCTAATGGTTCTAATAAGTCCTAATACACATTCCTGGACCATTTTAAGCCTTTAGGATAATCTCTTAACCATTCTACACTTGTTAGAACCTCCAAGGACTCAAGCTACACACTCTACGCCCCTTGGGTACTCAAGCAATGTTTAGGATCATTCTAATGGTTCGTATAAGTCCTAATACACATTCCTAGACCATTCTAAGCCTTTAGAATACTTTCTTAACCATTCTACACTTGTTAGAACCTCCAAGGACACAAGCTACACCCTCTACGTCCCTTAGGGACTCATGGAATGTTTTGGATCATTCTAATGGTTGTTATAAGTCCTAATACACATTCCTCGACCATTCTAAGCCTTTAAGATACTCTCTTAAAAATTCTACACCCATTAGAACCTCCAAGGACTCATGCTAAACCCTCTACATCCCTAGGGGTACCAGGAGATGTTTAGGATCATTCTAAAGGTTTTTATAAATCCTAATACACATTCCTAGACCATTCTAAGCCTTTAGAATACTCTCTTAACCATTTTACACTTGTTAGAACCTCCAAGTACTCATGCTACACCCTCTACGTCCCTTGGGGACTCAAGCAATGTTTAGGATCATTCTAATGGTTCGTATAAGTCCTAATACACATTCCTAGACCATTCTAAGCCTTTAGAATACTTTCTTAACCATTCTACACTTGTTAGAACCTCCAAGGACAAGAGCTACACCCTCTACGTCCCTTGGGGACTCAAGGAATGTTTTGGATCATTCTAATGGTTGTTATAAGTCCTAATACACATTCCTCGACCATTCTAAGCCTTTAAGATACTCTCTTAACAATTCTACACTCATTAGAACCTCCAAGGACTCAAGCTACACACTCTACGCCCCTTGAGGACTCAAGCAATGTTTAGGATCATTCTAAAGGTTCGTATAAGTCCTAATACACATTCCTAGACCATTCTAAGCCTTTAGAATACTCTCTTAACCATTCTACACTCGTTAGAACCTCCAAGTACTCATGCTACACCCTCTACGTCCCTTGGGGACTCAAGCAATGTTTAGGATCATTCTAATGGTTCGTATAAGTCCTAATACACATTCCTAGACCATTCTAAGCCTTTAGAATACTTTCTTAACCATTCTACACTTGTTAGAACCTCCAAGGACTCGAGCTACACCCTCTACGTCCCTCGGGGACTCAAGGAATGTTTTGGATCATTCTAATGGTTCGTATAAGTCCTAATACACATTCCTAGACCATTCTAAGCCTTTAGAATACTTTCTTAACCATTCTACACTTGTTAGAACCTCCAAGGACTCAAGCTACACCCTCTACGTCCCTCGGGGACTCAAGGAATGTTTTGGATCATTCTAATGGTTGTTATAAGTCCTAATACACATTCCTCGACCATTCTAAGCCTTTAAGATACTCTCTTGACCATTCTGCACTCATTAGAACCTCCAAGTACTCATGCTACACCCTCTACGTCCCTTGGGGACTCAAGTAATGTTTTGGATCATTCTAATGGTTCTCATAAGTCCTAATACACATTCCTGGACCATTTTAAGCCTTTAGGATAATCTCTTAACCATTCTACACTTGTTAGAACCTCCAAGGACTCAAGCTACACACTCTACGTCCCTTGGGGACTCAAGCAATGTTTAGGATCATTCTAATGGTTGTTATAAGTCCTAATACACATTCCTGGACCATTCTAAGCCTTTAGAATACTCTCTTAACCATTCTACCCTCGTTAGAACCTCCAAGTACTCATGCTACACACTCTACGTCCCTTGGGGACTCAAGCAATGTTTAGGATCATTCTAATGGTTCTTATAAGTCCTAATACACATTCCTAGACTATTCTAAGCCTTTAGAATACTCTCTTAACCATTCTACACTTGTTAGAACTTCCAAGGACTCAACCTACACACTCTACGTCCCTTAGGGACTCAAGCAATGTTTAGGATCATTCTAATGGTTGTTATAAGTCCTAATACACATTCCTAGACCATTCTAAGCCTTTATAATACTCTCTTAACCATTCTACACTTGTTAGAACCTCCAAGTTCACATGCTACACCCTCTAAGTCCCTTGGGGACTAAAGTAATGTTTTAGATCATTCTAATGGTTCTCATAAGTCCTAATACACATTCCTGGACCATTTTAAGCCTTTAGGATAATCTCTTAACCATTCTACACTTGTTAGAAGCTCTAAGGACTCATGCTACACACTCTACGTCCCTTGGGGACTCAAGCAATGTTTAGGATCATTCTAATGGTTCTCATAAGTCCTAATACACATTCCTGGACCATTTTAAGCCTTTAGGTTGATCTCTTAACCATTCTACACTTGTTAGAACCTCCAAGGACTCAAGCTACACACTCTACGTCCCTTGGGGACTCAAGCAATGTTTAGGATCATTCTAATGGTTGTTATAGGTCCTAATACACATTCATCGACCATTCTAAGACTTTAGAATACTCTCTTAACCATTCTACACTTGTTAGAACCTCCAAGTACTCATGCTACACCCTCTACGTCCCTTGGGGACTCAAGCAATGTTTAGGATCATTCTAATGGTTCGAATAAGTCCTAATACACATTCCTAGACCATTCTAAGCCTTTAGAATACTTTCTTAACCATTCTACACTCGTTAGAACCTCCAAGGACTCAAGCTACACCCTCTACGTCCCTTGGGGACTCAAGCAATGTTTTGGATCATTCTAATGGTTGTTATAAGTCCTAATACACATTCCTCGACCATTCTAAGCCTTTAGGATACTCTCTTAACAATTCTACACTCATTAGAACCTCCAAGGACTCATGCTAAACCCTCTACATCCCTAGGGGTACCAAGAGATGTTTAGGATAATTCTAAAGGTTCGTATAAGTCCTAATACACATTCCTATACCATTCTAAGCCTTTAGAATACTCTCCTAACCATTCTACACTTGTTAGAACCTCCAAGGACTCATGCTAAACCCTCTACATCCCTAGGGGTACAAGAAGATGTTTAGGATCATTCTTAACGTTCGTATAAGTCCTAATACACATTCCTAGACCATTCTAAGCCTTTAGAATACTCTCTTAACCATTTTACACTTGTTAGAACCTCCAAGGACTCATGCTACACACTCTACGTCCCTTGGGGACTCAAGCAATGTTTAAGATCATTCTAATGGTTCTTATAAGTCCTAATACACATTCCTCGACCATTCTAAGCCTTTAGAATACTCTCTTAACCATTCTACACTTGTTAGAACCTCCAAGTACTCATGCTACACCCTCTAAGTCCCTTGGGGACTCAAGTAATGTTTTGGATCATTCTAATGGTTCTCATAAGTCCTAATACACATTCTTGGACCATTTTAAGCCTTTAGGATAATCTCTTAACCATTCTACACTTGTTGGAACCTCCAAGGACTCAAGCTACACACTCTACGTCCCTTAGGGACTCAAGCAGTGTTTAGGATCATTCTAATGGTTGTTATAAGTCCTAATACACATTCCTAGACCATTCTAAGCCTTTATAATACTCTCTTAACCATTCTACACTTGTTAGAACCTCCAAGTTCTCATGCTACACCCTCTACGTCCCTTGGGGACTAAAGTAATGTTTTGGAGCATTCTAATGGTTCTCATAAGTCCTAATACACATTCCTGGACCATTTTAAGCCTTTAGGATAATCTCTTAACCATTCTACACTTGTTAGAACCTCCAAGGACTCATGCTACACACTCTACGTCCCTTGGGGACTCAAGCAATGTTTAGGATCATTCTAATGGTTCTTATAAGTCCTAATACACATTCATAGACCATTCTAAGCCTTTAGAATACTCTCTTAACCATTCTACACTTGTTAGAACCTCCAAGTA
The DNA here is from genome assembly GCA_037953625.1 of Crotalaria pallida. Classification (NCBI taxonomy): domain Eukaryota; kingdom Viridiplantae; phylum Streptophyta; class Magnoliopsida; order Fabales; family Fabaceae; genus Crotalaria; species Crotalaria pallida. Next base: position 97,824,551 of record CM075650.1, read on the forward strand.
CTCATGCTACACCCTCTAAGTCCCTTGGGGACTCAAGTAATGTTTAGGATCATTCTAATGGTTCTCATAAGTCCTAATACACATTCCTGGACCATTTTAAGCCTTTAGGTTGATCTCTTAACCATTCTACACTTGTTAGAACCTCCAAGGACAAGAGCTACACCCTCTACGTCCCTCGGGGACTCAAGGAATGTTTTGGATCATTCTAATGGTTGTTATAAGTCCTAATACACATTCCTCGACCATTCTAAGCCTTTAAGATACTCTCTTAACAATTCTACACTCATTAGAACCTCCAAGGACTCAAGCTACACACTCTACGCCCCTTGAGGACTCAAGCAATGTTTAGGATCATTCTAAAGGTTCGTATAAGTCCTAATACACATTCCTAGACCATTCTAAGCCTTTAGAATACTCTCTTAACCATTCTACACTCGTTAGAACCTCCAAGTACTCATGCTACACCCTCTACGTCCCTTGGGGACTCAAGCAATGTTTAGGATCATTCTAATGGTTCGTATAAGTCCTAATACACATTCCTAGACCATTCTAAGCCTTTAGAATACTTTCTTAACCATTCTACACTTGTTAGAACCTCCAAGGACTCGAGCTACACCCTCTACGTCCCTCGGGGACTCAAGGAATGTTTTGGATCATTCTAATGGTTCGTATAAGTCCTAATACACATTCCTAGACCATTCTAAGCCTTTAGAATACTTTCTTAACCATTCTACACTTGTTAGAACCTCCAAGGACTCAAGCTACACCCTCTACGTCCCTCGGGGACTCAAGGAATGTTTTGGATCATTCTAATGGTTGTTATAAGTCCTAATACACATTCCTCGACCATTCTAAGCCTTTAAGATACTCTCTTGACCATTCTGCACTCATTAGAACCTCCGAGTACTCATGCTACACCCTCTACGTCCCTTGGGGACTCAAGTAATGTTTTGGATCATTCTAATGGTTCTCATAAGTCCTAATACACATTCCTAGACCATTCTAAGCCTTTAGGATAATCTCTTAATCATTCTACACTTGTTAGAACCTCCAAGGACTCAAGCTACACACTCTACGTCCCTTGGGGACTCAAGCAATGTTTAGGATCATTCTAATGGTTGTTATAAGTCCTAATACACATTCCTGGACCATTCTAAGCCTTTAGAATACTCTCTTAACCATTCTACCCTCGTTAGAACCTCCAAGTACTCATGCTACACCCTCTACGTCCATTGGGGACTCAAGCAATGTTTAGGATCATTCTAATGGTTCTTATAAGTTCTAATACACATTCCTAGAATATTCTATGCCTTTAGAATACTCTCTTAACCATTCTACACTTGTTAGAACTTCCAAGGACTCATGCTACACCCTCTACGTCCCTTGGGGACTCAAGCAATGTTTAGGATCATTCTAATGGTTCTTATAAGTCCTAATACACATTCCTAGACTATTCTAAGCCTTTAGAATACTCTCTTAACCATTCTACACTTGTTAGAACTTCCAAGGACTCAACCTACACACTCTACGTCCCTTAGGGACTCAAGCAATGTTTTGGATCATTCTAATGGTTGTTATAAGTCCTAATACACATTCCTAGACCATTCTAAGCCTTTATAATACTCTCTTAACCATTCTACACTTGTTTGAACCTCCAAGTTCTCATGATACACCCTCTAAGTCCCTTGGGGACTAAAGTAATGTTTTGGATCATTCTAATGGTTCTCATAAGTCCTAATACACATTCCTGGACCATTTTAAGCCTTTAGGATAATCTCTTAACCATTCTACACTTGTTAGAACCTCCAAGTACTCATGCTACACCCTCTTTGTCCCTTGGGGACTCAAGTAATGTTTAGGATCATTCTAATGGTTCTCATAAGTCCTAATACACATTCCTGGACCATTTTAAGCCTTTAGGTTGATCTCTTAACCATTCTACACTTGTTAGAACCTCCAAGGACAAGAGCTACACCCTCTACGTCCCTCGGGGACTCAAGGAATGTTTTGGATCATTCTAATGGTTGTTATAAGTCCTAATACACATTCCTCGACCATTCTAAGCCTTTAAGATACTCTCTTAACAATTCTACACTCATTAGAACCTCCAAGGACTCAAGCTACACACTCTACGCCCCTTGAGGACTCAAGCAATGTTTAGGATCATTCTAAAGGTTCGTATAAGTCCTAATACACATTCCTAGACCATTCTAAGCCTTTAGAATACTCTCTTAACCATTCTACACTCGTTAGAACCTCCAAGTACTCATGCTACACCCTCTACGTCCCTTGGGGACTCAAGCAATGTTTAGGATCATTCTAGTGGTTCGTATAAGTCCTAATACACATTCCTAGACCATTCTAAGCCTTTAGAATACTTTCTTAACCATTCTACACTTGTTAGAACCTCCAAGGACTCGAGCTACACCCTCTACGTCCCTCGGGGACTCAAGGAATGTTTTGGATCATTCTAATGGTTCGTATAAGTCCTAATACACATTCCTAGACCATTCTAAGCCTTTAGAATACTTTCTTAACCATTCTACACTTGTTAGAACCTCCAAGGACTCAAGCTACACCCTCTACGTCCCTCGGGGACTCAAGGAATGTTTTGGATCATTCTAATGGTTGTTATAAGTCCTAATACACATTCCTCGACCATTCTAAGCCTTTAAGATACTCTCTTGACCATTCTGCACTCATTAGAACCTCCAAGTACTCATGCTACACCCTCTACGTCCCTTGGGGACTCAAGTAATGTTTTGGATCATTCTAATGGTTCTCATAAGTCCTAATACACATTCCTGGACCATTTTAAGCCTTTAGGATAATCTCTTAACCATTCTACACTTGTTAGAACCTCCAAGGACTCATGCTACACACTCTACGTCCCTTGGGGACTCAAGCAATGTTTAGGATCATTCTAATGGTTCTTATAAGTCCTAATACACATTCATAGACCATTCTAAGCCTTTAGAATACTCTCTTAACCATTCTACACTTGTTAGAACCTCCAAGTACTCATGCTACACCCTCTAAGTCCCTTGGGGACTCAAGTAATGTTTAGGATCATTCTAATGGTTCTCATAAGTCCTAATACAATTTCCTGGACCATTTTAAGCCTTTAGGTTGATCTCTTAACCATTCTACACTTGTTAGAACCTCCAAGGACAAGAGCTACACCCTCTACGTCCCTCGGGGACTCAAGGAATGTTTTGGATCATTCTAATGGTTGTTATAAGTCCTAATACACATTCCTCGACCATTCTAAGCCTTTAAGATACTCTCTTAACAATTCTACACTCATTAGAACCTCCAAGGACTCAAGCTACACACTCTACGCCCCTTGAGGACTCAAGCAATGTTTAGGATCATTCTAAAGGTTCGTATAAGTCCTAATACACATTCCTAGACCATTCTAAGCCTTTAGAATACTCTCTTAACCATTCTACACTCGTTAGAACCTCCAAGTACTCATGCTACACCCTCTACGTCCCTTGGGGACTCAAGCAATGTTTAGGATCATTCTAATGGTTCGTATAAGTCCTAATACACATTCCTAGACCATTCTAAGCCTTTAGAATACTTTCTTAACCATTCTACACTTGTTAGAACCTCCAAGGACTCGAGCTACACCCTCTACGTCCCTCGGGGACTCAACGAATGTTTTGGATCATTCTAATGGTTCGTATAAGTCCTAATACACATTCCTAGACCATTCTAAGCCTTTAGAATACTTTCTTAACCATTCTACACTTGTTAGAACCTCCAAGGACTCAAGCTACACCCTCTACGTCCCTCGGGGACTCAAGGAATGTTTTGGATCATTCTAATGGTTGTTATAAGTCCTAATACACATTCCTCGACCATTCTAAGCCTTTAAGATACTCTCTTGACCATTCTGCACTCATTAGAACCTCCAAGTACTCATGCTACACCCTCTACGTCCCTTGGGGACTCAAGTAATGTTTTGGATCATTCTAATGGTTCTCATAAGTCCTAATACACATTCCTGGACCATTTTAAGCCTTTAGGATAATCTCTTAATCATTCTACACTTGTTAGAACCTCCAAGGACTCAAGCTACACACTCTACGTCCCTTGGGGACTCAAGCAATGTTTAGGATCATTCTAATGGTTGTTATAAGTCCTAATACACATTCCTGGACCATTCTAAGCCTTTAGAATACTCTCTTAACCATTCTACCCTCGTTAGAACCTCCAAGTACTCATGCTACACCCTCTACGTCCATTGGGGACTCAAGCAATGTTTAGGATCATTCTAATGGTTCTTATAAGTTCTAATACACATTCCTAGAATATTCTATGCCTTTAGAATACTCTCTTAACCATTCTACACTTGTTAGAACCTCCAAGGACTCATGCTACACCCTCTACGTCCCTTGGGGACTCAAGCAATGTTTAGGATCATTCTAATGGTTCTTATAAGTCCTAATACACATTCCTGGACCATTCTAAGCCTTTAGAATACTCTCTTAACCATTCTACCCTCGTTAGAACTTCCAAGGACTCAACCTACACACTCTACGTCCCTTAGGGACTGAAGCAATGTTTAGGATCATTCTAATGGTTGTTATAAGTCCTAATACACATTCCTAGACCATTCTAAGCCTTTATAATACTCTCTTAACCATTCTACACTTGTTAGAACCTCCAAGGACTCATGCTACACCCTCTACGTCCCTTGGGGACTCAAGCAATGTTTAGGATCATTCTAATGGTTCTTATAAGTCCTAATACACATTCCTAGACTATTCTAAGCCTTTAGAATACTCTCTTAACCATTCTACACTTGTTAGAACTTCCAAGGACTCAACCTACACACTCTACGTCCCTTAGGGACTGAAGCAATGTTTAGGATCATTTTAATGGTTGTTATAAGTCCTAATACACATTCCTAGACCATTCTAAGCCTTTATAATACTCTCTTAACCATTCTACACTTGTTTGAACCTCCAAGTTCTCATGCTACACCCTCTAAGTCCCTTGGGGACTAAAGTAATGTTTTGGATCATTCTAATGGTTCTCATAAGTCCTAATACACATTCCTGGACCATTTTAAGCCTTTAGGATAATCTCTTAACCATTCTACACTTGTTAGAACCTCCAAGTACTCATGCTACACCCTCTTTGTCCCTTGGGGACTCAAGTAATGTTTAGGATCATTCTAATGGTTCTCATAAGTCCTAATACACATTCCTGGACCATTTTAAGCCTTTAGGTTGATCTCTTAACCATTCTACACTTGTTAGAACCTCCAAGGACAAGAGCTACACCCTCTACGTCCCTCGGGGACTCAAGGAATGTTTTGGATCATTCTAATGGTTGTTATAAGTCCTAATACACATTCCTCGACCATTCTAAGCCTTTAAGATACTCTCTTAACAATTCTACACTCATTAGAACCTCCAAGGACTCAAGCTACACACTCTACGCCCCTTGAGGACTCAAGCAATGTTTAGGATCATTCTAAAGGTTCGTATAAGTCCTAATACACATTCCTAGACCATTCTAAGCCTTTAGAATACTCTCTTAACCATTCTACACTCGTTAGAACCTCCAAGTACTCATGCTACACCCTCTACGTCCCTTGGGGACTCAAGCAATGTTTAGGATCATTCTAGTGGTTCGTATAAGTCCTAATACACATTCCTAGACCATTCTAAGCCTTTAGAATACTTTCTTAACCATTCTACACTTGTTAGAACCTCCAAGGACTCGAGCTACACCCTCTACGTCCCTCGGGGACTCAAGGAATGTTTTGGATCATTCTAATGGTTCGTATAAGTCCTAATACACATTCCTAGACCATTCTAAGCCTTTAGAATACTTTCTTAACCATTCTACACTTGTTAGAACCTCCAAGGACTCAAGCTACACCCTCTACGTCCCTCGGGGACTCAAGGAATGTTTTGGATCATTCTAATGGTTGTTATAAGTCCTAATACACATTCCTCGACCATTCTAAGCCTTTAAGATACTCTCTTGACCATTCTGCACTCATTAGAACCTCCAAGTACTCATGCTACACCCTCTACGTCCCTTGGGGACTCAAGTAATGTTTTGGATCATTCTAATGGTTCTCATAAGTCCTAATACACATTCCTGGACCATTTTAAGCCTTTAGGATAATCTCTTAACCATTCTACACTTGTTAGAACCTCCAAGGACTCATGCTACACACTCTACGTCCCTTGGGGACTCAAGCAATGTTTAGGATCATTCTAATGGTTCTTATAAGTCCTAATACACATTCATAGACCATTCTAAGCCTTTAGAATACTCTCTTAACCATTCTACACTTGTTAGAACCTCCAAGTACTCATGCTACACCCTCTAAGTCCCTTGGGGACTCAAGTAATGTTTAGGATCATTCTAATGGTTCTCATAAGTCCTAATACAATTTCCTGGACCATTTTAAGCCTTTAGGTTGATCTCTTAACCATTCTACACTTGTTAGAACCTCCAAGGACAAGAGCTACACCCTCTACGTCCCTCGGGGACTCAAGGAATGTTTTGGATCATTCTAATGGTTGTTATAAGTCCTAATACACATTCCTCGACCATTCTAAGCCTTTAAGATACTCTCTTAACAATTCTACACTCATTAGAACCTCCAAGGACTCAAGCTACACACTCTACGCCCCTTGAGGACTCAAGCAATGTTTAGGATCATTCTAAAGGTTCGTATAAGTCCTAATACACATTCCTAGACCATTCTAAGCCTTTAGAATACTCTCTTAACCATTCTACACTCGTTAGAACCTCCAAGTACTCATGCTACACCCTCTACGTCCCTTGGGGACTCAAGCAATGTTTAGGATCATTCTAATGGTTCGTATAAGTCCTAATACACATTCCTAGACCATTCTAAGCCTTTAGAATACTTTCTTAACCATTCTACACTTGTTAGAACCTCCAAGGACTCGAGCTACACCCTCTACGTCCCTCGGGGACTCAACGAATGTTTTGGATCATTCTAATGGTTCGTATAAGTCCTAATACACATTCCTAGACCATTCTAAGCCTTTAGAATACTTTCTTAACCATTCTACACTTGTTAGAACCTCCAAGGACTCAAGCTACACCCTCTACGTCCCTCGGGGACTCAAGGAATGTTTTGGATCATTCTAATGGTTGTTATAAGTCCTAATACACATTCCTCGACCATTCTAAGCCTTTAAGATACTCTCTTGACCATTCTGCACTCATTAGAACCTCCAAGTACTCATGCTACACCCTCTACGTCCCTTGGGGACTCAAGTAATGTTTTGGATCATTCTAATGGTTCTCATAAGTCCTAATACACATTCCTGGACCATTTTAAGCCTTTAGGATAATCTCTTAATCATTCTACACTTGTTAGAACCTCCAAGGACTCAAGCTACACACTCTACGTCCCTTGGGGACTCAAGCAATGTTTAGGATCATTCTAATGGTTGTTATAAGTCCTAATACACATTCCTGGACCATTCTAAGCCTTTAGAATACTCTCTTAACCATTCTACCCTCGTTAGAACCTCCAAGTACTCATGCTACACCCTCTACGTCCATTGGGGACTCAAGCAATGTTTAGGATCATTCTAATGGTTCTTATAAGTTCTAATACACATTCCTAGAATATTCTATGCCTTTAGAATACTCTCTTAACCATTCTACACTTGTTAGAACCTCCAAGGACTCATGCTACACCCTCTACGTCCCTTGGGGACTCAAGCAATGTTTAGGATCATTCTAATGGTTCTTATAAGTCCTAATACACATTCCTAGACTATTCTAAGCCTTTAGAATACTCTCTTAACCATTCTACACTTGTTAGAACTTCCAAGGACTCAACCTACACACTCTACGTCCCTTAGGGACTGAAGCAATGTTTAGGATCATTTTAATGGTTGTTATAAGTCCTAATACACATTCCTAGACCATTCTAAGCCTTTATAATACTCTCTTAACCATTCTACACTTGTTTGAACCTCCAAGTTCTCATGCTACACCCTCTAAGTCCCTTGGGGACTAAAGTAATGTTTTGGATCATTCTAATGGTTCTCATAAGTCCTAATACACATTCCTGGACCATTTTAAGCCTTTAGGATAATCTCTTAACCATTCTACACTTGTTAGAACCTCCAAGTACTCATGCTACACCCTCTTTGTCCCTTGGGGACTCAAGTAATGTTTAGGATCATTCTAATGGTTCTCATAAGTCCTAATACACATTCCTGGACCATTTTAAGCCTTTAGGTTGATCTCTTAACCATTCTACACTTGTTAGAACCTCCAAGGACAAGAGCTACACCCTCTTCGTCCCTCGGGGACTCAAGGAATGTTTTGGATCATTCTAATGGTTGTTATAAGTCCTAATACACATTCCTCGACCATTCTAAGCCTTTAAGATACTCTCTTAACAATTCTACACTCATTAGAACCTCCAAGGACTCAAGCTACACACTCTACGCCCCTTGAGGACTCAAGCAATGTTTAGGATCATTCTAAAGGTTCGTATAAGTCCTAATACACATTCCTAGACCATTCTAAGCCTTTAGAATACTCTCTTAACCATTCTACACTCGTTAGAACCTCCAAGTACTCATGGTACACCCTCTACGTCCCTTGGGGACTCAAGCAATGTTTAGGATCATTCTAATGGTTCGTATAAGTCCTAATACACATTCCTAGACCATTCTAAGCCTTTAGAATACTTTCTTAACCATTCTACACTTGTTAGAACCTCCAAGGACTCGAGCTACACCCTCTACGTCCCTCGGGGACTCAAGGAATGTTTTGGATCATTCTAATGGTTCGTATAAGTCCTAATACACATTCCTAGACCATTCTAAGCCTTTAGAATACTTTCTTAACCATTCTACACTTGTTAGAACCTCCAAGGACTCAAGCTACACCCTCTACGTCCCTCGGGGACTCAAGGAATGTTTTGGATCATTCTAATGGTTGTTATAAGTCCTAATACACATTCCTCGACCATTCTAAGCCTTTAAGATACTCTCTTGACCATTCTGCACTCATTAGAACCTCCAAGTACTCATGCTACACCCTCTACGTCCCTTGGGGACTCAAGTAATGTTTTGGATCATTCTAATGGTTCTCATAAGTCCTAATACACATTCCTGGACCATTTTAAGCCTTTAGGATAATCTCTTAACCATTCTACACTTGTTAGAACCTCCAAGGACTCAAGCTACACACTCTACGTCCCTTGGGGACTCAAGCAATGTTTAGGATCATTCTAATGGTTGTTATAAGTCCTAATACACATTCCTGGACCATTCTAAGCCTTTAGAATACTCTCTTAACCATTCTACCCTCGTTAGAACCTCCAAGTACTCATGCTACACCCTCTACGTCCATTGGGGACTCAAGCAATGTTTAGGATCATTCTAATGGTTCTTATAAGTTCTAATACACATTCCTAGAATATTCTATGCCTTTAGAATACTCTCTTAACCATTCTACACTTGTTAGAACTTCCAAGGACTCATGCTACACCCTCTACGTCCCTTGGGGACTCAAGCAATGTTTAGGATCATTCTAATGGTTCTTATAAGTCCTAATACACATTCCTAGACTATTCTAAGCCTTTAGAATACTCTCTTAACCATTCTACACTTGTTAGAACTTCCAAGGACTCAACCTACACACTCTACGTCCCTTAGGGACTCAAGCAATGTTTAGGATCATTCTAATGGTTGTTATAAGTCCTAATACACATTCCTAGACCATTCTAAGCCTTTATAATACTCTCTTAACCATTCTACACTTGTTTGAACCTCCAAGTTCTCATGCTACACACTCTACGTCCCTTGGGGACTCAAGCAATGTTTAGGATCATTCTAATGGTTCTCATAAGTCCTAATACACATTCCTGGACCATTTTAAGCCTTTAGGTTGATCTCTTAACCATTCTACACTTGTTAGAACCTCCAAGGACTCAAGCTACACACTCTACGTCCCTTGGGGACTCAAGCAATGTTTAGGATCATTCTAATGGTTGTTATAGGTCCTAATACACATTCATCGACCATTCTAAGACTTTAGAATACTCTCTTAACCATTCTACACTTGTTAGAACCTCCAAGTACTCATGCTACACCCTCTAAGTCCCTTGGGGACTCAAGCAATGTTTAGGATCATTCTAATGGTTCTCATAAGTCCTAATACACATTTTTGGACCATTTTAAGCCTTTATAATACTCTCTTAACCATTCTACACTTGTTTGAACCTCCAAGTTCTCATGCTACACCCTCTAAGTCCCTTGGGGACTAAAGTAATGTTTTGGATCATTCTAATGGTTCTCATAAGTCCTAATACACATTCCTGGACCATTTTAAGCCTTTAGGATAATCTCTTAACCATTCTACACTTGTTAGAAGCTCTAAGGACTCATGCTACACACTCTACGTCCCTTGGGGACTCAAGCAATGTTTAGGATCATTCTAATGGTTCTCATAAGTCCTAATACACATTCCTGGACCATTTTAAGCCTTTAGGTTGATCTCTTAACCATTCTACACTTGTTAGAACCTCCAAGGACTCAAGCTACACACTCTACGTCCCTTGGGGACTCAAGCAATGTTTAGGATCATTCTAATGGTTGTTATAGGTCCTAATACACATTCCTAGACCATTTTAAGCCTTTAGGATAATCTCTTAACCATTCTACACTTGTTAGAACCTCCAAGTACTCATGCTACACCCTCTACGTCCCTTGGGGACTCAAGCAATGTTTAGGATCATTCTAATGGTTCGAATAAGTCCTAATACACATTCCTAGACCATTCTAAGCCTTTAGAATACTTTCTTAACCATTCTACACTCGTTAGAACCTCCAAGGACTCAAGCTACACCCTCTACGTCCCTTGGGGACTCAAGCAATGTTTTGGATCATTCTAATGGTTGTTATAAGTCCTAATACACATTCCTCGACCATTCAAAGCCTTTAGGATACTCTCTTAACAATTCTACACTCATTAGAACCTCCAAGGACTCATGCTAAACCCTATACATCCCTAGGGGTACCAAGAGATGTTTAGGATAATTCTAAAGGTTCGTATAAGTCCTAATACACATTCCTAGACCATTCTAAGCCTTTAGAATACTCTCTTAACCATTCTACACTTGTTAGAACCTCCAAGGACTCATGCTAAACCCTCTACATCCCTAGGGGTACCAAGAGATGTTTAGGATCATTCTTAACGTTCGTATAAGTCCTAATACACATTCCTAGACCATTCTAAGCCTTTAGAATACTCTCTTAACCATTTTACACTTGTTAGAACCTCCAAGGACTCATGCTACACACTCTACGTCCCTTGGGGACTCAAGCAATGTTTAGGATCATTCTAATGGTTCTTATAAGTCCTAATACCAATTCATAGACCATTCTAAGTCTTTAGAATACTCTCTTAACCATTCTACACTTGTTAGAACCTCCAAGTACTCATGCTACACCCTCTAAGTGCCTTGGGGACTCAAGCAATGTTTAGGATCATTCTAATGGTTCGAATAAGTCCTAATACACATTCCTAGACCATTCTAAGCCTTTAGAATACTTTCTTAACCATTCTACACTCGTTAGAACCTCCAAGGACTCAAGCTACACCCTCTACGTCCCTTGGGGACTCAAGCAATGTTTTGGATCATTCTAATGGTTGTTATAAGTCCTAATACACATTCCTCGACCATTCTAAGCCTCTAAGATACTCTCTTAACAATTCTACACTCATTAGAACCTCCAAGGACTCAAGCTACACACTCTACGCCCCTTGAGGACTCAAGCAATGTTTAGGATCATTCTAAAGGTTCGTATAAGTCCTAATACACATTCCTAGACCATTCTAAGCCTTTAGAATACTCTCTTAACCATTCTACACTCGTTAGAACCTCCAAGTACTCATGCTACACCCTCTACGTCCCTTGGGGACTCAAGCAATGTTTAGGATCATTCTAATGGTTCGTATAAGTCCTAATACACATTCCTAGACCATTCTAAGCCTTTAGAATACTTTCTTAACCATTCTACACTTGTTAGAACCTCCAAGGACTCGAGCTACACCCTCTACGTCCCTCGGGGACTCAAGGAATGTTTTGGATCATTCTAATGGTTCGTATAAGTCCTAATACACATTCCTAGACCATTCTAAGCCTTTAGAATACTTTCTTAACCATTCTACACTTGTTAGAACCTCCAAGGACTCAAGCTACACCCTCTACGTCCCTCGGGGACTCAAGGAATGTTTTGGATCATTCTAATGGTTGTTATAAGTCCTAATACACATTCCTCGACCATTCTAAGCCTTTAAGATACTCTCTTGACCATTCTGCACTCATTAGAACCTCCAAGTACTCATGCTACACCCTCTACGTCCCTTGGGGACTCAAGTAATGTTTTGGATCATTCTAATGGTTCTCATAAGTCCTAATACACATTCCTGGACCATTTTAAGCCTTTAGGATAATCTCTTAACCATTCTACACTTGTTAGAACCTCCAAGGACTCAAGCTACACACTCTACGTCCCTTGGGGACTCAAGGAATGTTTTGGATCATTCTAATGGTTCTCATAAGTCCTAATACACATTCCTGGACCATTTTAAGCCTTTAGGTTGATCTCTTAACCATTCTACACTTGTTAGAACCTCCAAGGACTCAAGCTACACACTCTACGTCCCTTGGGGACTCAAGCAATGTTTAGGATCATTCTAATGGTTGTTATAGGTCCTAATACACATTCATCGACCATTCTAAGACTTTAGAATACTCTCTTAACCATTCTACACTTGTTAGAACCTCCAAGTACTCATGCTACACCCTCTACGTCCCTTGGGGACTCAAGCAATGTTTAGGATCATTCTAATGGTTCGAATAAGTCCTAATACACATTCCTAGACCATTCTAAGCCTTTACAATACTTTCTTAACCATTCTACACTCGTTAGAACCTCCAAGGACTCAAGCTACACCCTCTACGTCCCTTGGGGACTCAAGCAATGTTTTGGATCATTCTAATGGTTGTTATAAGTCCTAATACACATTCCTCGACCATTCTAAGCCTTTAGGATACTCTCTTAACAATTCTACACTCATTAGAACCTCCAAGGACTCATGCTAAACCCTCTACATCCCTAGGGGTACCAAGAGATGTTTAGGATAATTCTAAAGGTTCGTATAAGTCCTAATACACATTCCTAGACCATTCTAAGCCTTTAGAATACTCTCTTAACCATTCTACACTTGTTAGAACCTCCAAGGACTCATGCTAAACCCTCTACATCCCTAGGGGTACCAAGAGATGTTTAGGATCATTCTTAAGGTTCGTATAAGTCCTAATACACATTCCTAGACCATTCTAAGCCTTTAGAATACTCTCTTAACCATTTTACACTTGTTAGAACCTCCAAGGACTCATGCTACACACTCTACGTCCCTTGGGGACTCAAGCAATGTTTAGGATTATTCTAATGGTTCTCATAAGTCCTAATACACATTCCTAGACCATTCTAAGCCTTTAAAATACTCCCTTAAACATTCAACACTCGTTAGAACCTCCAAGTACTCATGCTACACCCTCTACGTCCCTTGGGGACTCAAGCAATGTTTAGGATCATTCTAATGGTTCGTATAAGTCCTAATACACATTCCTAAACCATTCTAAGCCTTTAGAATACTTTCTTAACCATTCTACACTTGTTAGAACCTCCAAGGACTCATGCTAAACCCTCTACATCCCTAGGGGTACCAAGAGATGTTTAGGATAATTCTAAAGGTTCGTATAAGTCCTAATACACATTCCTAGACCATTCTAAGCCTTTAGAATACTCTCTTAACCATTCTACACTTGTTAGAACCTCCAAGGACTCATGCTAAACCCTCTACATCCCTAGGGGTACCAAGAGATGTTTAGGATCATTCTTAACGTTCGTATAAGTCCTAATACACATTCCTAGACCATTCTAAGCCTTTAGAATACTCTCTTAACCATTTTACACTTGTTAGAACCTCCAAGGACTCATGCTACACACTCTACGTCCCTTGGGGACTCAAGCAATGTTTAGGATCATTCTAATGGTTCTTATAAGTCCTAATACACATTCATAGACTATTCTAAGCCTTTAGAATACTCTCTTAACCATTCTACACTTGTTAGAACCTCCAAGTACTCATGCTACACCCTCTAAGTCCCTTGGGGACTCAAGCAATGTTTAGGATCATTCTAATGGTTCTCATAAGTCCTAATACACATTTTTGGACCATTTTAAGCCTTTATAATACTCTCTTAACCATTCTACACTTGTTTGAACCTCCAAGTTCTCATGCAACACCCTCTAAGTCCCTTGGGGACTAAAGTAATGTTTTGGATCATTCTAATGGTTCTCATAAGTCCTAATACACATTCCTGGACCATTTTAAGCCTTTAGGATAATCTCTTAACCATTCTACACTTGTTAGAAGCTCTAAGGACTCATGCTACACACTCTACGTCCCTTGGGGACTCAAGCAATGTTTAGGATCATTCTAATGGTTCTCATAAGTCCTAATACACATTCCTGGACCATTTTAAGCCTTTAGGTTGATCTCTTAACCATTCTACACTTGTTAGAACCTCCAAGGACTCAAGCTACACACTCTACGTCCCTTGGGGACTCAAGCAATGTTTAGGATCATTCTAATGGTTGTTATAGGTCCTAATACACATTCATCGACCATTCTAAGACTTTAGAATACTCTCTTAACCATTCTACACTTGTTAGAACCTCCAAGTACTCATGCTACACCCTCTACGTCCCTTGGGGACTCAAGCAATGTTTAGGATCATTCTAATGGTTCGAATAAGTCCTAATACACATTCCTAGACCATTCTAAGCCTTTAGAATACTTTCTTAACCATTCTACACTCGTTAGAACCTCCAAGGACTCAAGCTACACCCTCTACGTCCCTTGGGGACTCAAGCAATGTTTTGGATCATTCTAATGGTTGTTATAAGTCCTAATACACATTCCTCGACCATTCTAAGCCTTTAGGATACTCTCTTAACAATTCTACAATCATTAGAACCTCCAAGGACTCATGCTAAACCCTCTACATCCCTAGGGGTACCAAGAGATGTTTAGGATAATTCTAAAGGTTCGTATAAGTCCTAATACACATTCCTAGACCATTCTAAGCCTTTAGAATACTCTCTTAACCATTCTACACTTGTTAGAACCTCCAAGGACTCATGCTAAACCCTCTACATCCCTAGGGGTACCAAGAGATGTTTAGGATCATTCATAACGTTCGTATAAGTCCTAATACACATTCCTAGACCATTCTAAGCCTTTAGAATACTCTCTTAACCATTTTACACTTGTTAGAACCTCCAAGGACTCATGCTACACACTCTACGTCCCTTGGGGACTCAAGCAATGTTTAGGATCATTCTAATGGTTCTTATAAGTCCTAATACACATTCATAGACCATTCTAAGCCTTTAGAATACTCTCTTAACCATTCTACACTTGTTAGAACCTCCAAGTACTCATGCTACACCCTCTAAGTCCCTTGGGGACTCAAGCAATGTTTAGGATCATTCTAATGGTTCTCATAAGTCCTAATACACATTTTTGGACCATTTTAAGCCTTTATAATACTCTCTTAACCATTCTACACTTGTTTGAACCTCCAAGTTCTCATGCTACACCCTCTAAGTCCCTTGGGGACTAAAGTAATGTTTTGGATCATCTAATGGTTCTCATAAGTCCTAATACACATTCCTGGACCATTTTAAGCCTTTAGGATAATCTCTTAACCATTCTACACTTGTTAGAAGCTCTAAGGACTCATGCTACACACTCTACGTCCCTTGGGGACTCAAGCAATGTTTAGGATCATTCTAATGGTTCTCATAAGTCCTAATACACATTCCTGGACCATTTTAAGCCTTTAGGTTGATCTCTTAACCATTCTACACTTGTTAGAACCTCCAAGGACTCAAGCTACACACTCTACGTCCCTTGGGGACTCAAGCAATGTTTAGGATCATTCTAATGGTTGTTATAGGTCCTAATACACATTCATCGACCATTCTAAGACTTTAGAATACTCTCTTAACCATTCTACACTTGTTAGAACCTCCAAGTACTCATGCTACACCCTCTACGTCCCTTGGGGACTCAAGCAATGTTTAGGATCATTCTAATGGTTCGAATAAGTCCTAATACACATTCCTAGACCATTCTAAGCCTTTAGAATACTTTCTTAACCATTCTACACTCGTTAGAACCTCCAAGGACTCAAGCTACACCCTCTACGTCCCTTGGGGACTCAAGCAATGTTTAGGATCATTCTAATGGTTCGTATAAGTCCTAATACACATTCCTAAACCATTCTAAGCCTTTAGAATACTTTCTTAACCATTCTACACTTGTTAGAACCTCCAAGGACTCATGCTAAACCCTCTACATCCCTAGGGGTACCAAGAGATGTTTAGGATAATTCTAAAGGTTCGTATAAGTCCTAATACACATTCCTAGACCATTCTAAGCCTTTAGAATACTCTCTTAACCATTCTACACTTGTTAGAACCTCCAAGGACTCATGCTAAACCCTCTACATCCCTAGGGGTACCAAGAGATGTTTAGGATCATTCTTAAGGTTCGTATAAGTCCTAATACACATTCCTAGACCATTCTAAGCCTTTAGAATACTCTCTTAACCATTTTACACTTGTTAGAACCTCCAAGGACTCATGCTACACACTCTACATCCCTTGGGGACTCAAGCAATGTTTAGGATTATTCTAATGGTTCTCATAAGTCCTAATACACATTCCTAGACCATTCTAAGCCTTTAAAATACTCCCTTAAACATTCTACACTTGTTAGAAACTCCAAGTACTCATGCTACACCCTCTACGTCCCTTGGGGACTCAAGCAATGTTTAGGATCATTCTAATGGTTCGTATAAGTCCTAATACACATTCCTAGACCATTCTAAGCCTTTAGAATACTTTCTTAACCATTCTACACTTGTTAGAACCTCCAAGGACTCATGCTAAACCCTCTACATCCCTAGGGGTACCAAGAGATGTTTAGGATAATTCTAAAGGTTCGTATAAGTCCTAATACACATTCCTAGACCATTCTAAGCCTTTAGAATACTCTCTTAACCATTCTACACTTGTTAGAACCTCCAAGGACTCATGCTAAACCCTCTACATCCCTAGGGGTACCAAGAGATGTTTAGGATAATTCTAAAGGTTCGTATAAGTCCTAATACACATTCCTAGACCATTCTAAGCCTTTAGAATACTCTCTTAACCATTCTACACTTGTTAGAACCTCCAAGGACTCATGCTAAACCCTCTACATCCCTAGGGGTACCAAGAGATGTTTAGGATCATTCTTAACGTTCGTATAAGTCCTAATACACATTCCTAGACCATTCTAAGCCTTTAGAATACTCTCTTAACCATTTTACACTTGTTAGAACCTCCAAGGACTCATGCTACACACTCTACGTCCCTTGGGGACTCAAGCAATGTTTAGGATCATTCTAATGGTTCTTATAAGTCCTAATACACATTCATAGACTATTCTAAGCCTTTAGAATACTCTCTTAACCATTCTACACTTGTTAGAACCTCCAAGGACTCAAACTACACCCTCTACGTCCCTTGGGGACTCAAGCAATGTTTTGGATCATTCTAATGGTTGTAATAAGTCCTAATACACATTCCTCGACCATTCTAAGCCTTTAGGATACTCTCTTAACAATTCTACACTCATTAGAACCTCCAAGGACTCATGCTAAACCCTCTACATCCCTAGGGGTACCAAGAGATGTTTAGGATAATTCTAAAGGTTCGTATAAGTACTAATACACATTCCTAGACCATTCTAAGCCTTTAGAATACTCTCTTAACCATTCTACACTTGTTAGAACCTCCAAGGACTCATGCTAAACCCTCTACATCCCTAGGGGTACCAAGAGATGTTTAGGATCATTCTTAACATTCGTATAAGTCCTAATACACATTCCTAGACCATTCTAAGCCTTTAGAATACTCTCTTAACCATTTTACACTTGTTAGAACCTCCAAGGACTCATGCTACACACTCTACGTCCCTTGGGGACTCAAGCAATGTTTAGGATCATTCTAATGGTTCTTATAAGTCCTAATACACATTCATAGACTATTCTAAGCCTCTAGAATACTCTCTTAACCATTCTACACTTGTTAGAACCTCCAAGTACTCATGCTACACCCTCTAAGTCCCTTGGGGACTCAAGCAATGTTTAGGATCATTCTAATGGTTCTCATAAGTCCTAATACACATTTTTGGACCATTTTAAGCCTTTATAATACTCTCTTAACCATTCTACACTTGTTTGAACCTCCAAGTTCTCATGCTACACCCTCTAAGTCCCTTGGGGACTAAAGTAATGTTTTGGATCATTCTAATGGTTCTCATAAGTCCTAATACACATTCCTGGACCATTTTAAGCCTTTAGGATAATCTCTTAACCATTCTACACTTGTTAGGAGCTCTAAGGACTCATGCTACACACTCTACGTCCCTTGGGGACTCAAGCAATGTTTAGGATCATTCTAATGGTTCTCATAAGTCCTAATACACATTCCTGGACCATTTTAAGCCTTTAGGTTGATCTCTTAACCATTCTACACTTGTTAGAACCTCCAAGGACTCAAGCTACACATTCTACGTCCCTTGGGGACTCAAGCAATGTTTAGGATCATTCTAATGGTTGTTATAGGTCCTAATACACATTCATCGACCATTCTAAGACTTTAGAATACTCTCTTAACCATTCTACACTTGTTAGAACCTCCAAGTACTCATGCTACACCCTCTACGTCCCTTGGGGACTCAAGCAATGTTTAGGATCATTCTAATGGTTCGAATAAGTCCTAATACACATTCCTAGACCATTCTAAGCCTTTAGAATACTTTCTTAACCATTCTACACTCGTTAGAACCTCCAAGGACTCAAGCTACACCCTCTACGTCCCTTGGGGACTCAAGCAATGTTTTGGATCATTCTAATGGTTGTTATAAGTCCTAATACACATTCCTCGACCATTCTAAGCCTTTAGGATACTCTCTTAACAATTCTACAATCATTAGAACCTCCAAGGACTCATGCTAAACCCTCTACATCCCTAGGGGTACCAAGAGATGTTTAGGATAATTCTAAAGGTTCGTATAAGTCCTAATACACATTCCTAGATCATTCTAAGCCTTTAGAATACTCTCTTAACCATTCTACACTTGTTAGAACCTCCAAGGACTCATGCTAAACCCTCTACATCCCTAGGGGTACCAAGAGATGTTTAGGATCATTCATAACGTTCGTATAAGTCCTAATACACATTCCTAGACCATTCTAAGCCTTTAGAAAACTCTCTTAACCATTTTACACTTGTTAGAACCTCCAAGGACTCATGCTACACACTCTACGTCCCTTGGGGACTCAAGCAATGTTTAGGATCATTCTAATGGTTCTTATAAGTCCTAATACACATTCATAGACCATTCTAAGCCTTTAGAATACTCTCTTAACCATTCTACACTTGTTAGAACCTCCAAGTACTCATGCTACACCCTCTAAGTCCCTTGGGGACTCAAGCAATGTTTAGGATCATTCTAATGGTTCTCATAAGTCCTAATACACATTTTTGGACCATTTTAAGCCTTTATAATACTCTCTTAACCATTCTACACTTGTTTGAACCTCCAAGTTCTCATGCTACACCCTCTAAGTCCCTTGGGGACTAAAGTAATGTTTTGGATCATTCTAATGGTTCTCATAAGTCCTAATACACATTCCTGGACCATTTTAAGCCTTTAGGATAATCTCTTAACCATTCTACACTTGTTAGAAGCTCTAAGGACTCATGCTACACACTCTACGTCCCTTGGGGACTCAAGCAATGTTTAGGATCATTCTAATGGTTCTCATAAGTCCTAATACACATTCCTGGACCATTTTAAGCCTTTAGGTTGATCTCTTAACCATTCTACACTTGTTAGAACCTCCAAGGACTCAAGCTACACACTCTACGTCCCTTGGGGACTCAAGCAATGTTTAGGATCATTCTAATGGTTGTTATAGGTCCTAATACACATTCATCGACCATTCTAAGACTTTAGAATACTCTCTTAACCATTCTACACTTGTTAGAACCTCCAAGTACTCATGCTACACCCTCTACGTCCCTTGGGGACTCAAGCAATGTTTAGGATCATTCTAATGGTTCGAATAAGTCCTAATACACATTCCTAGACCATTCTAAGCCTTTAGAATACTTTCTTAACCATTCTACACTCGTTAGAACCTCCAAGGACTCAAGCTACACCCTCTACGTCCCTTGGGGACTCAAGCAATGTTTTGGATCATTCTAATGGTTGTTATAAGTCCTAATACACATTCCTCGACCATTCTAAGCCTTTAGGATACTCTCTTAACAATTCTACACTCATTAGAACCTCCAAGGACTCATGCTAAACCCTCTACATCCCTAGGGGTACCAAGAGATGTTTAGGATAATTCTAAAGGTTCGTATAAGTCCTAATACACATTCCTAGACCATTCTAAGCCTTTAGAATACTCTCTTAACCATTCTACACTTGTTAGAACCTCCAAGGACTCATGCTAAACCCTCTACATCCCTAGGGGTACCAAGAGATGTTTAGGATCATTCTTAAGGTTCGTATAAGTCCTAATACACATTCCTAGACCATTCTAAGCCTTTAGAATACTCTCTTAACCATTTTACACTTGTTAGAACCTCCAAGGACTCATGCTACACACTCTACATCCCTTGGGGACTCAAGCAATGTTTAGGATTATTCTAATGGTTCTCATAAGTCCTAATACACATTCCTAGACCATTCTAAGCCTTTAAAATACTCCCTTAAACATTCTACACTTGTTAGAAACTCCAAGTACTCATGCTACACCCTCTACGTCCCTTGGGGACTCAAGCAATGTTTAGGATCATTCTAATGGTTCGAATAAGTCCTAATACACATTCCTAGACCATTCTAAGCCTTTAGAATACTTTCTTAACCATTCTACACTCGTTAGAACCTCCAAGGACTCAAGCTACACCCTCTACGTCCCTTGGGGACTCAAGCAATGTTTTGGATCATTCTAATGGTTGTTATAAGTCCTAATACACATTCCTCGACCATTCTAAGCCTTTAGGATACTCTCTTAACAATTCTACACTCATTAGAACCTCCAAGGACTCATGCTAAACCCTCTACATCCCTAGGGGTACCAAGAGATGTTTAGGATAATTCTAAAGGTTCGTATAAGTCCTAATACACATTCCTAGACCATTCTAAGCCTTTAGAATACTCTCTTAACCATTCTACACTTGTTAGAACCTCCAAGGACTCATGCTAAACCCTCTACATCCCTAGGGGTACCAAGAGATGTTTAGGATCATTCTTAACGTTCGTATAAGTCCTAATACACATTCCTAGACCATTCTAAGCCTTTAGAATACTCTCTTAACCATTTTACACTTGTTAGAACCTCCAAGTACTCATGCTACACCCTCTAAGTCCCTTGGGGACTCAAGCAATGTTTAGGATCATTCTAATGGTTCTCATAAGTCCTAATACACATTTTTGGACCATTTTAAGCCTTTATAATACTCTCTTAACCATTCTACACTTGTTTGAACCTCCAAGTTCTCATGCTACACCCTCTAAGTCCCTTGGGGACTCAAGCAATGTTTAGGATCATTCTAATGGTTCTCATAAGTCCTAATACACATTTTTGGACCATTTTAAGCCTTTATAATACTCTCTTAACCATTCTACACTTGTTTGAACCTCCAAGTTCTCATGCTACACCCTCTAAGTCCCTTGGGGACTAAAGTAATGTTTTGGATCATTCTAATGGTTCTCATAAGTCCTAATACACATTCCTGGACCATTTTAAGCCTTTAGGATAATCTCTTAACCATTCTACACTTGTTAGAAGCTCTAAGGACTCATGCTACACACTCTACGTCCCTTGGGGACTCAAGCAATGTTTAGGATCATTCTAATGGTTCTCATAAGTCCTAATACACATTCCTGGACCATTTTAAGCCTTTAGGTTGATCTCTTAACCATTCTACACTTGTTAGCACCTCCAAGGACTCAAGCTACACACTCTACGTCCCTTGGGGACTCAAGCAATGTTTAGGATCATTCTAATGGTTGTTATAGGTCCTAATACACATTCATCGACCATTCTAAGACTTTAGAATACTCTCTTAACCATTCTACACTTGTTAGAACCTCCAAGTACTCATGCTACACCCTCTACGTCCCTTGGGGACTCAAGCAATGTTTAGGATCATTCTAATGGTTTGAATAAGTCCTAATACACATTCCTAGACCATTCTAAGCCTTTAGAATACTTTCTTAACCATTCTACACTCGTTAGAACCTCCAAGGACTCAAGCTACACCCTCTACGTCCCTTGGGGACTCAAGCAATGTTTTGGATCATTCTAATGGTTGTTATAAGTCCTAATACACATTCCTCGACCATTCTAAGCCTTTAGGATACTCTCTTAACAATTCTACACTCATTAGAACCTCCAAGGACTCATGCTAAACCCTCTACATCCCTAGGGGTACCAAGAGATGTTTAGGATAATTCTAAAGGTTCGTATAAGTCCTAATACACATTTCTAGACTATTCTAAGCCTTTAGAATACTCTCTTAACCATTCTACACTTGTTAGAACCTCCAAGGACTCATGCTAAACCCTCTACATCCCTAGGGGTACCAAGAGATGTTTAGGATCATTCTTAAGGTTCATATAAGTCCTAATACACATTCCTAGACCATTCTAAGCCTTTAGAATACTCTCTTAACCATTTTACACTTGTTAGAACCTCCAAGGACTCATGCAACACCCTCTACGTCCCTTGGGACTCAAGCAATGTTTAGGATCATTCGAATAGTTCTTATAAGTCCTAATACACATTCATAGACCATTCTAAGCCGTTATAATACTCTCTTAACCATTCTACACTCGTTAGAACCTCCAAGGACTCAGGCTAAACCTCTACATCCCTAGGGGTACCAAGCAATGTTTAGGATCATTCTAATAGTTCGTATAAGTCCTAATACACATTCGTAGACCATTCTAAGCCTTTAGAATACTCTCTTAACCATTCTACACTCGTTAGAACCTCCAAGGACTCAGGCTAAACCTCTACATCCCTAGGGGTACCAAGCATTGTTTAGGATCATTCTAATGGTTCTTATAAGTCCTAATACACATTCCTAGACCATTCTAAGCCTTTAGAATACTCTCTTAACCATTCTACACTTGTTAGAACCTCCAAGTACTCATGCTACACCCTCTACGTCCCTTGGGGACTAGAGCAATGTTTAGGATCATTCTAATGGTTCTTATAAGTCCTAATACAAATTCCTAGACCATTCTAAGCCTTTATAATACTCTCTTAACTATTCTACACTTGTTAGAACTTCCAAGGACTCAACCTACACACTCTACATCCCTTAGGGACTCAAGCAATGTTTAGGATCATTCTAATGGTTGTTATAAGTCCTAATACACATTCCTAGACCATTCTAAGCCTTTATAATACTCTCTTAACCATTCTACACTTGTTAGAACCTCCAAGTTCTCATGCTACACCCTCTACGTCCCTTGGGGACTCACGTAATGTTTAGGATCATTCTAATGGTTCTCATAAGTCCTAATACACATTCCTGGACCATTTTAAGCCTTTAGGATGATCTCTTAACCATTCTACACTTGTTAGAACCTCCAAGGACTCAAGCTACACACTCTACGTCCCTTGGGGACTCAAGCAATGTTTAGGATCATTCTAATGGTTGTTATAAGTCCTAATACACATTCATAGAACATTTTAAGCCTTTAGAATACTCTCTTAATCATTCTACACTTGTTAGAACCTCCAAGTACTCATGCTACACCCTCTACGTCCCTTGGGGACTCAAGTAATGTTTTGGATCATTCTAATGGTTCTCACAAGTCCTAATACACATTCCTAGACCATTTTAAGCCTTTAGAATACTCTCTTAACCATTCTACAATTGTTAGAACCTCGAAGGACTCATGCTAAACCCTCTACATCCCTAGGGGTACCAAGAAATGTTTATGATCATTTTAAAGGTTCGTATAAGTCCTAATACACATTCCTTGACCATTCTAAGCCTTTAGAATACTCTCTTCACCATTCTACACTTGTTTGAACCTCCAAGGACTCATGCTAAACCCTCTACATCCCTAGGGGTACCAAGAGATGTTTAGGATTATTCTAAAGGTTCGTATAAGTCTTAATACACATTCCTAGACCATTCTAAGCCTTTAGAATACTCTCTTAACCATTTTACACTTGTTAGAACCTCCAAGTACTCATGCTACACCCTCTCCGTCCCTTGGGGACTGAAGCAATGTTTAGGATCATTCTAATGGTTCGTATAAGTCCTAATACACATTCCTAGACCATTCTAAGCCTTTAGAATACTCTCTTAACCATTCTACAATTGTTAGAACCTCGAAGGACTCATGCTAAACCCTCTACATCCCTAGGGGTACCAAGAAATGTTTATGATCATTTTCAAGGTTCGTATAAGTCCTAATACACATTCCTTGACCATTCTAAGCCTTTAGAATACTCTCTTCACCATTCTACACTTGTTTGAACCTCCAAGGACTCATGTTAAACACTCTACATCCCTTGGGGTACCAAGCAATGTTTAAGATCATTCTAAAGGTTCGTATAATTCCTAATAAACATTCCTAGACCATTCTAAGCCTTTAGAATAATCTATTAACCATTCTACACTCGTTAGAACTTCCAAGGACTCATCCTAGACCCTCTACGTCCCTTGGGGACTCAAGCAATGTTTAGGATCATTCTAATTCTTCTTATAAGTCCTAATACACATTCCTAGACCATTCTAAGCCTTTATAATACTCTTTTAACCATTCTACACTTGTTAGAACCTCCAAGGACTCATGCTAAACCCTCTACATCCCTTGGGGTACCAAGTAATGTTTAAGATCATTCTAAAGGTTCGTATAAGTACTAATACACATTCCTAGACCATTCTAAGCCTTTAGAATATCTCTGAACCATTCTACACTCGTTAGAACCTCCAAGGACTCAGGCTAAACCTCTACATCCCTAGGGGTACCAAGCATTGTTTAGGATCATTCTAATGGTTCTTATAAGTCCTAATACACATTCCTAGACTATTCTAAGCCTTTAGAATACTCTCTTAACCATTCTACACTTGTTAGAACCTCCAAGTACTCATGCTACACCCTCTACGTCCCTTGGGGACTAGAGCAATGTTTAGGATCATTCTAATGGTTCTTATAAGTCCTAATACACATTCCTAGACCATTCTAAGCCTTTAGAATACTCTCTAAACCATTCTACACTTGTTAGAACTTCCAAGGACTCAACCTACACACTCTACGTCCCTTGGGGACTCAAGCAATGTTTAGGATCATTCTAATGGTTGTTATAAGTCCTAATACACATTCAAAGACTATTCTAAGCCTTTAGAATACTCTCTTAACCATTCTACACTCGTTAGAACCTCCAAATACTCAGCTACACCCTTTACGTCCCTTGGGGACTCAAGCAATGTTTAGGATCATTCTAATGGTTCTTATAAGTCCTAATACACATTCCTAGACCATTCTAAGCCTTTATAATACTCTCTTAACCATTCTACCCTTGTTAGAACCTCCAAGTTCTCATGCTACACCCTCTACGTCCCTTGGGGACTCAAGTAATGTTTTGGATCATTCTAATGGTTCTCATAAGTCCTAATACACATTCCTGGACCATTTTAAGCCTTTAGGATAATCTCTTAACCATTCTACACTTGTTAGAACCTCCAAGGACTCATGCTACACACTCTACGTCCCTTGGGGACTCAAGCAATGTTTAGGATCATTCTAATGGTTCTCACAAGTCCTAATACACATTCCTCGACCATTTTAAGCCTTTAGAATACTCTCTTAACCATTCTACACTTGTTAGAACCTCGAAGGACTCATGTTAAACCCTCTACATCCCTTGGGGTACCAAGCAATGTTTAAGATCATTCTAAAGGTTCGTATAAGTCCAAATACACATTCCTAGACCATTCTAAGCCTTTAGAATACTCTCTTAACCCTTCTACACTCGTTAGAACCACCAAGGACTCAGGCTAAACCCTCTACATCCCTAGGGGTACCAAGCATTGTTTAGGATCATTCTAAAGGTTCGTATAAGTCCTAATACACATTCCTAGACCATTATAAGCCTTTAGAATACACTCTTAACCATTCGACACTTGTTAGAACCTCCAAGGACTCATGCTACACACTCTACGTCCCTTGGGGACTCAAGCAATGTTTAGGATCATTCTAATGGTTCTCACAAGTCCTAATACACATTCCTAGACCATTCTAAGCCTTTAGAATACTCTCTTAACCATTCTACAATTGTTAGAACCTCGAAGGACTCATGCTAAACCCTCTACATCCCTAGGGGTACCAAGAAATGTTTATGATCATTTTCAAGGTTCGTATAAGTCCTAATACACATTCCTTGACCATTCTAAGCCTTTAGAATACTCTCTTCACCATTCTACACTTGTTTGAACCTCCAAGGACTCATGTTAAACACTCTACATCCCTTGGGGTACCAAGCAATGTTTAAGATCATTCTAAAGGTTCGTATAATTCCTAATAAACATTCCTAGACCATTCTAAGCCTTTAGAATAATCTATTAACCATTCTACACTCGTTAGAACTTCCAAGGACTCATCCTAGACCCTCTACGTCCCTTGGGGACTCAAGCAATGTTTAGGATCATTCTAATTCTTCTTATAAGTCCTAATACACATTCCTAGACCATTCTAAGCCTTTATAATACTCTTTTAACCATTCTACACTTGTTAGAACCTCCAAGGACTCATGCTAAACCCTCTACATCCCTTGGGGTACCAAGTAATGTTTAAGATCATTCTAAAGGTTCGTATAAGTACTAATACACATTCCTAGACCATTCTAAGCCTTTAGAATATCTCTGAACCATTCTACACTCGTTAGAACCTCCAAGGACTCAGGCTAAACCTCTACATCCCTAGGGGTACCAAGCATTGTTTAGGATCATTCTAATGGTTCTTATAAGTCCTAATACACATTCCTAGACTATTCTAAGCCTTTAGAATACTCTCTTAACCATTCTACACTTGTTAGAACCTCCAAGTACTCATGCTACACCCTCTACGTCCCTTGGGGACTAGAGCAATGTTTAGGATCATTCTAATGGTTCTTATAAGTCCTAATACACATTCCTAGACCATTCTAAGCCTTTAGAATACTCTCTAAACCATTCTACACTTGTTAGAACTTCCAAGGACTCAACCTACACACTCTACGTCCCTTGGGGACTCAAGCAATGTTTAGGATCATTCTAATGGTTGTTATAAGTCCTAATACACATTCAAAGACTATTCTAAGCCTTTAGAATACTCTCTTAACCATTCTACACTCGTTAGAACCTCCAAATACTCAGCTACACCCTTTACGTCCCTTGGGGACTCAAGCAATGTTTAGGATCATTCTAATGGTTCTTATAAGTCCTAATACACATTCCTAGACCATTCTAAGCCTTTATAATACTCTCTTAACCATTCTACCCTTGTTAGAACCTCCAAGTTCTCATGCTACACCCTCTACGTCCCTTGGGGACTCAAGTAATGTTTTGGATCATTCTAATGGTTCTCATAAGTCCTAATACACATTCCTGGACCATTTTAAGCCTTTAGGATAATCTCTTAACCATTCTACACTTGTTAGAACCTCCAAGGACTCATGCTACACACTCTACGTCCCTTGGGGACTCAAGCAATGTTTAGGATCATTCTAATGGTTCTCACAAGTCCTAATACACATTCCTAGACCATTTTAAGCCTTTAGAATACTCTCTTAACCATTCTACACTTGTTAGAACCTCGAAGGACTCATGTTAAACCCTCTACATCCCTTGGGGTACCAAGCAATGTTTAAGATCATTCTAAAGGTTCGTATAAGTCCAAATACACATTCCTAGACCATTCTAAGCCTTTAGAATACTCTCTTAACCCTTCTACACTCGTTAGAACCACCAAGGACTCAGGCTAAACCCTCTACATCCCTAGGGGTACCAAGCATTGTTTAGGATCATTCTAAAGGTTCGTATAAGTCCTAATACACATTCCTAGACCATTATAAGCCTTTAGAATACACTCTTAACCATTCGACACTTGTTAGAACCTCCAAGGACACATGCAACACCCTCTACGTCCCTTGGGGACTCAAGCAATGTTTAGGATCATTCTAATTGTTCTTATAAGTCCTGATACACATTTCTAGACCATTCTAAGCCTTTATAATACTCTCTTAACCATTCTACACTTGTTAGAACCTCCAAGTACTCATGCTACACCCTCTACGTCCCTTGGGGACTCAATCAATGTTTAGGATCATTCTAATGGTTCTTATAAGTCCTAATACACATTCCTAGACTATTCTAAGCCTTTAGAATACTCTCTTAACTATTCTACACTTGTTAGAACTTCCAAGGACTCATGCTACACCCTCTACGTCCCTTTGGGACTCAAGCAATGTTTAGGATCATTCTAATGGTTCTTATAAGTCCTAATACACATTCCTAAACTATTATAAGCCTTTAAAATACTCTCTTAACCATTCTACACTTGTTAGAACCTCCAAGGACTCAACCTACACACTCTACGTCCCTTAGGGACTCAAGCAATGTTTAGGATCATTCTAATGGTTGTTATAAGTCCTAATACACATTCATCGACCATTCTAAGCCTTTAGAATACTCTCTTAACCATTCTACACTCGTTAGAACCTCCAAGTACTCATGCTACACCCTCTACGTCCCTTGGGGACTCAAGTAATGTTTTGGATCATTCTAATGGTTTGAATAAGTCCTAATACACATTCCTCGACATTTCTAAGCCTTTATAATACTCTCTTAACCATTCTACACTTGTTAGAACCTCCAAGGACTCATGCTAAACCCTCTACATCCCTTGGGGTACCAAGTAATGTTTAAGATCATTCTAAAGGTTCGTATAAGTACTAATACACATTCCTAGACCATTCTAAGCCTTTAGAATATCTCTGAACCATTCTACACTCGTTAGAACCTCCAAGGACTCAGGCTAAACCTCTACATCCCTAGGGGTACCAAGCATTGTTTAGGATCATTCTAATGGTTCTTATAAGTCCTAATACACATTCCTAGACTATTCTAAGCCTTTAGAATACTCTCTTAACCATTCTACACTTGTTAGAACCTCCAAGTACTCATGCTACACCCTCTACGTCCCTTGGGGACTAGAGCAATGTTTAGGATCATTCTAATGGTTCTTATAAGTCCTAATACACATTCCTAGACTATTCTAAGCCTTTAGAATACTCTCTTAACCATTCTACACTTGTTAGAACCTCCAAGGACTCAACCTACACACTCTACGTCCCTTGGGGACTCAAGCAATGTTTACGATCATTCTAATGGTTGTTATAAGTCCTAATACACATTCAAAGACTATTCTAAGCCTTTAGAATACTCTCTTAACCATTCTACACTCGTTAGAACCTCCAAATACTCAGCTACACCCTTTACGTCCCTTGGGGACTCAAGCAATGTTTAGGATCATTCTAATGGTTCTTATAAGTCCTAATACACATTCCTAGACCATTCTAAGCCTTTATAATACTCTCTTAACCATTCTACCCTTGTTAGAACCTCCAAGTTCTCATGCTACACCCTCTACGTCCCTTGGGGACTCAAGTAATGTTTTGGATCATTCTAATGGTTCTCATAAGTCCTAATACACATTCCTGGACCATTTTAAGCCTTTAGGATAATCTCTTAACCATTCTACACTTGTTAGAACCTCCAAGGACTCATGCTACACACTCTACGTCCCTTGGGGACTCAAGCAATGTTTAGGATCATTCTAATGGTTGTTATAAGTCCTAATACACATTCATAGACCATTCTAAGCCTTTAGAATACTCTCTTAACCATTCTACACTTGTTAGAACCTCCAAGTACTCATACTACACCCTCTAAATCCCTTGGGGACTCAAGTAATGTTTAGGATCATTCTAATGGTTCTCATAAGTCCTAATACACATTCCTGGACCATTTTAAGCCTTTAGGATAATCTCTTAACCATTCTACACTTGTTAGAACCTCCAAGGACTCAAGATACACACTCTACGTCCCTTGGGGACTCAAGCAATGTTTAGGATCATTCTAATGGCTATTATAGGTCCTAATACACATTCATCGACCATTCTAAGACTTTAGAATACTCTCTTAACCATTCTACACTTGTTAGAACCTCCAAGGACTCATGCTACACACTCTACGTCCCTTGGGGACTCAAGCAATGTTTAGGATCATTCTAATAGTTCGAATAAGTCCTAATACACATTCCTAGACCATTCTAAGCCTTTAGAATACTTTCATAACCATTCTACACTCGCTAGAACCTCCAAGGACTCAAGCTACACCCTCTACGTCCCTTGGGGACTCAAGCAATGTTTTGGATCATTCTAATGGTTGTTATAAGTCCTAATACACATTCCTCGACCATTCTAAGCCTTTAGGATACTCTCTTAACAATTCTACACTCATTAGAACCTCCAAGGACTCATGCTAAACCCTCTACATCCCTAGGGGTACCAAGAGATGTTTAGGATCATTCTAAAGGTTCGTATAAGTCCTAATACACATTCCTAGACCATTCTAAGCCTTTAGAATACTCTCTTAACCATTCTACACTTGTTAGAACCTCCAAGGACTCATGCTAAACCCTCTACATCCCTTGGGGTACCAAGCAATGTTTTAGATCATTCTAAAGGCTCGTATAAGTCCTAATACACATTCCTAGACCATTCTAAGCCTTTAGAATACTCTCTTAACCCTTCTACACTCGTTAGAACCTCCAAGGACTCAGGCTAAACCCTCTACATCCCTAGGGGTACCAAGCATTGTTTAGGATCATTCTAATGGTTCGTATAAGTCCTAATACACATTCCTAGACCATTATAAGCCTTTAGAATACTCTCTTAACCATTCTACACTTGTTAGAACCTCCAAGGACTCATGCAACACCCTCTACGTCCCTTGGGGACTCAAGCAATGTTTAGGATCATTCTAATTGTTCTTATAAGTCCTAATACACATTCCTAGACCATTCTAAGCCTTTATAATACTCTCTTAACTATTCTACACTTGTTAGAACTTCCAAGGACTCAACCTACACACTCTACGTCCCTTAGGGACTCAAGCAATGTTTAGGATCATTCTAATGGTTGTTATAAGTCCTAATACACATTCCTAGACCATTCTAAGCCTTTATAATACTCTCTTAACCATTCTACACTTGTTAGAACCTCCAAGTTGTCATGCTACACCCTCTACGTCCCTTGGGGACTCAAGTAATGTTTAGGATCATTCTAATGGTTCTCATAAGTCCTAATACACATTCCTGGACCATTTTAAGCCTTTAGGATGATCTCTTAACCATTCTACACTTGTTAGAACCTCCAAGGACTCAAGCTACACACTCTACGTCCCTTGGGGAGTCAAGCAATGTTTAGGATCATTCTAATGGTTGTTATAAGTCCTAATACACATTCATAGAACATTTTAAGCCTTTAGAATACTCTCTTAATCATTCTACACTTGTTAGAACCTCCAAGTACTCATGCTACACCCTCTACGTCCCTTGGGGACTCAAGCAATGTTTAGGATCATTCTAATGGTTCGTATAAGTCCTAATACACATTCCTAGACCATTATAAGCCTTTAGAATACTCTCTTAACCATTCTACACTTGTTAGAACCTCCAAGGACTCATGCAACACCCTCTACGTCCCTTGGGGACTCAAGCAATATTTAGGATCATTCTAATTGTTCTTATAAGTCCTAATACACATTCCTAGACCATTCTAAGCCTTTATAATACTCTCTTAACTATTCTACACTTGTTAGAACTTCCAAGGACTCAACCTACACACTCTACGTCCCTTAGGGACTCAAGCAATGTTTAGGATCATTCTAATGGTTGTTATAAGTCCTAATACACATTCCTAGACCATTCTAAACCTTTATAATACTCTCTTAACCATTCTACACTTGTTAGAACCTCCAAGTTCTCATGCTACACCCTCTACGTCCCTTGGGGACTCAAGTAATGTTTAGGATCATTCTAATGGTTCTCATAAGTCCTAATACACATTCCTGGACCATTTTAAGCCTTTAGGATGATCTCTTAACCATTCTACACTTGTTAGAACCTCCAAGGACTCAAGCTACACACTCTACGTCCCTTGGGGACTCAAGCAATGTTTAGGATCATTCTAATGGTTGTTATAAGTCCTAATACACATTCCTCGACCATTCTAAGCCTTTATAATACTCTCTTAACCATTCTACACTTGTTAGAACCTCCAAGTACTCATGCTACACCCTCTACGTCCCTTGGGGACTCAAGGAATGTTTAGGATCATTCTAATGGTTCTTATAAGTCCTAATACACATTCCTCGACCATTCTAAGCCTTTATAATACTCTCTTAACCATTCTACACTTGTTAGAACCTCCAAGTACTCATGCTACACCCTCTACGTCCCTTGGGGACTCAAGTAATGTTTAGGATCATTCTAATGGTTCTTATAAGTCCTAATACACATTCCTCGACCATTCTAAGCCTTTATAATACTCTCTTAACCATTCTACACTTGTTAGAACCTCCAAGTACTCATGCTACACCCTCTACGTCCCTTGGGGACTCAAGTAATGTTTTGGATCATTCTAATGGTTCTCACAAGTCCTAATACACATTCCTAGACCATTTTAAGCCTTTAGAATACTCTCTTAACCATTCTACACTTGTTAGAACCTCCAAGGAGTCATGTTAAACCCTCTACATCCCTTGGGGTACCAAGCAATGTTTAAGATCATTCTAAAGGTTCGTATAAGTCCTAATACACATTCCTAGACCATTCTAAGCCTTTAGAATACTCTCTTAACCATTCTACACTCGTTAGAACCTCCAAGGACTCAGGCTAAACCCTCTACGTCCCTAAGGGTACCAAGCAATGTTTAGGATCATTCTAATGGTTCGTATAAGTCCTAATACACATTCCTAGACCATTATAAGCCGTTATAATACTCTCTTAACCATTCTACACTTGTTAGAACCTCCAAGGACTCAACCTACACACTCTGCATCCCTAGGGGTACCAAGCATTGTTTAGGATCATTCTAATGGTTCGTATAGGTCCTAATACACATTCCTAGACCATTATAAGCCTTTAGAATACTCTCTTAACCATTCGACACTTGTTAGAACCTCCAAGTACTCATGCTACACCCTCTACGTCCCTTGGGGACTGAAACAATGTTTAGGATCATTCTAATGGTTCTTATAAGTCCTAATACACATTCCTAGACTATTCTAAGCCTTTAGAATACTCTCTTAACTATTCTACACTTGTTAGAACTTCCAAGGACTCATGCTACACCCTCTACGTCCCTTGGGGACTCAAGCAATGTTTAGGATCATTCTAATGGTTCTTATAAGTCCTAATACACATTCCTAAACTATTCTAAGCCTTTAAAATACTCTCTTAACCATTCTACACTTGTTAGAACCTCCAAGGACTCAACCTACACACTCTACGTCCCTTAGGGACTCAAGCAATGTTTAGGATCATTCTAATGGTTGTTATAAGTCCTAATACACATTCATCGACCATTCTAAGCCTTTAGAATACTCTCTTAACCATTCTACACTCGTTAGAACCTCCAAGTACTCATGCTACACCCTCTACGTCCCTTGGGGACTCAAGTAATGTTTTGGATCATTCTAATGGTTCGAATAAGTCCTAATACACATTCCTCGACATTTCTAAGCCTTTATAATACTTTCTTAACCATTCTACACTCGTTAGAACCTCCAAGGACTCAAGCTACACCCTCTACGTCCCTTGGGGACTCAAGCAATGTTTAGGATCATTCTAATGGTTGTTATAAGTCCTAATACACATTCCTAGACCATTCTAAGCCTTTAGAATACTCTCTTAACCATTCTACACTTGTTAGAACCTCCAAGGACTCATGCTAAACCCTCTACATCCCTAGGTGTACCAAGCAATGTTTAAGATCATTCTAAAGGTTCGTATAAGTCCTAATACACATTCCTAGACCATTCTAAGCCTTTAGAATACTCTCTTAACCATTCTACACTTGTTAGAGCCTCTAAGGACTCAGGATAAACCATTTACATCCCTAGGGGTACCAAGCACTGTTTAGGATCATTCTAATGGTTCGTATAAGTCCTAATACACATTCCTAGACCATTATAAGCCTTTAGAATACTCTCTTAACCATTCTACACTTGTTAGAACCTCCAAGGACTCATGCAACACCCTCTACGTCCCTTTGGGACTCAAGCAATGTTTAGGATCATTCTAATTGTTCTTATAAGTCCTAATACACATTCCTAGACCATTCTAAGCCTTTATAATACTCTCTTAACCATTCTACACTTGTTAGAACCTCCAAGTACTCATGCTACACCCTCTACGTCCCTTGGGGACTCAAGCAATGTTTAGGATCATTCTAATGGTTCTTATAAGTCCTAATACACATTCCTAGACCATTCTAAGCCTTTATAATACTCTTTTAACCATTCTACACTTGTTAGAACCTCCAAGTACTCCTGCTACACCCTCTACCTCCCATGGGGACTCAAGTAATGTTATGGATCATTCTAATGGTCCTCATAAGTCCTAATACACATTCCTCGACCATTTTAAGCCTTTAGGATAATCTCTTAACCATTCTACACTTGTTAGAACCTCGAAGGACACATGCTACACCCTCTACGTCCCTTTGGGACTCAAGCAATGTTTAGGATCATTCTAATTGTTCTTATAAGTCCTAATACACATTCCTAGACCATTCTAAGCCTTTATAATACTCTCTTAACCATTCTACACTTGTTAGAACCTCCAAGTACTCATGCTACACCCTCTACGTCCCTTGGGGACTCAAGCAATGTTTAGGATCATTCTAATGGTTCTTATAAGTCCTAATACACATTCCTAGACCATTCTAAGCCTTTATAATACTCTTTTAACCATTCTACACTTGTTAGAACCTCCAAGTACTCCTGCTACACCCTCTACCTCCCATGGGGACTCAAGTAATGTTATGGATCATTCTAATGGTCCTCATAAGTCCTAATACACATTCCTCGACCATTTTAAGCCTTTAGGATAATCTCTTAACCATTCTACACTTGTTAGAACCTCGAAGGACACATGCTACACCCTCTACGTCCCTTGGGGACTCAAGCAATGTTTAGAATCATTCTAATGGTTCTTATAAGTCCTAATACACATTCCTAGACCATTCTAAGACTTTATAATACTCACTTAACCATTCTACACTTGTTAGAACCTCCAAGTACTCATGCTACACCCTCTACGCCCCTTGGGGACTCAAGCAATGTTTAGGATCATTCTAATGGTTGTTATAAGTCCTAATACACATTCCTCGACCATTCTAAGCCTTTAGGATACTTTCTTAACAATTCTACACTCATTAGAACCTCCAAGGACTCATGCTAAACCCTCTACATCCCTAGGGGTACCAAGAGATGTTTAGGATCATTCTAAACGTTGGTATAAGTCCTAATACACATTCCTAGACCATTCTAAGCCTTTAGAATACTCTCTTAACCATTTAACACTTGTTAGAACCTCCAAGGACTCATGCTACACCCTCTACGTCCCTTGCGGACTCAAGAAATGTTTAGGATCATTCTAATGGTTCGTATAAGTCCTAATACACATTCCTAGACCATTCTTAGCCTTTAGAATACTCTCTTAACCATTCTACACTTGTTAGAACCTCCAAGGACCCATGCTAAACCCTCTACATCCCTTGGGGTACCAAGCAATGTTTAAGATAATTCTAAAGGTTCGTATAAGTCCTAATACACATTCCTAGACCATTCTAAGCCTTTAGAATACTCTCTTAACCATTCTCCTCTCGTTAGAACCTCCAAGGACTCAGGCTAAACCCTCTACATCCCTAGGGGTACCAAGCATTGTTGTGGATCTTTCGAATGGTTCGTATAAGTCCTAATACACATTCCTAGACCATTATAAGCCTTTAGAATACTCTCGTAACCATTCTACACTTTTTAGACCCTCCAAGGACTCATGCAACAACCTCTACGTCCCTTGGGGACTCAAGCAATGTTTAGGATCATTCTAATAGTTCTTATAAGTCCTAAACACATTGCTAGACCATTCTAAGCCTTATAACACTCTCTTTACCGTTCTACACTTGTTAGAACCTCCAAGGACTCAAGCTACACACTCTACGTCCCTTGGGGACTCAAGCAATGTTTAGGATCATTCTAATGGTTGTTATAAGTCCTCATACACATTCATAGACCATTCTAAGCCTTTAGAATACTCTCTTAACCATTCTACACTCGTTAGAACCTCCAAGTACTCATGCTACACCCTCTACGTCCCATGGGGACTCAAGCAATGTTTAGGATCATTCTAATGGTTCGTATAAGTCCTAATACACATTCCTAGACCATTCTAAGCTTTTAGAATACTTTCTTAACCATTCTACACTTGTTAGAACCTCCAAGGACTCAAGTTACACCCTCTACATCCCTCGGGGACTCAAGCAATGTTTTCGATCATTCTAATGGTTGTTATAAGTCCTAATACACATTCCTCGACCATTCTAAGCCTTTAGGATACTCTCTTAACAATTCTACACTCATTAGAACCTCCAAGGACTCATGCTAAACCCTCTACATCCCTAGGGGTACCAAGATATGTTTAGGATCATTCTAAAGGTTCGTATAAGTCCTAATATACATTCCTAGACCATTATAAGCCTTTAGAATACTCTCTTAACCATTTTACACGTGTTAGAACCTCCAAAGGACTCATGCTACATCCTCTACGTCCTTTGGGGACTCAAGCAATGTTTAGGATCATTCTAATGGTTCGTATAAGTCCTAATACACATTCCTAGACCATTCTACGCCTTTAGAATACTCTCTTAACCATTCTACACTTGTTAGAACCTCCAAGGACTCATGCTAAACCCTCTACATCCCTTGGGGTACCAAGCAATGTTTAAGATCATTCTAAAGGTTCGTATCAGTTCTAATACACATTCCTAGACCATTCTAAGCCTGTAGAATAATCTCTTAACCATTCTACACTCGTTAGAACCTCCAAGGACTCATCCTAGACCCTCTACGTCCCTTGGGGACTCAAGCAATGTTTAGGATCATTCTAATAGTTCTTATAAGTCCTAAACACATTGCTAGACCATTCTAAGCCTTATAACACTCTCTTAACCGTTCTACACTTGTTAGAACCTCCAAGTACTCATGCTACACCCTCTACGTCCCTTGCGGACTCAAGCAATGTTTAGGATCATTCTAATGGTTCTTATAAGTCCTAATACACATTCCTAGACCATTCTAAGTCTTTAAAATACTCTCTTAACCATTCTACACTTGTTAGAACCTCCAAGTACTCTTGCTACACCCTCTACGTCCCTTGGGGACTCAAGCAATGTTTAGGATCATTCTAATGATTCTTATAAGTCCTAATACACATTCCTAGACCATTCTAAGCCTTTATATTACTCTCTTAACCGTTCTACACTTGTTAGAACCTCCAAGTACTCATGCTACACCCTCTACGTCCCTTGGGGACTCAAGTAATGTTTTGGATCATTCTAATGGTTCTCATAAGTCCTAATACACATTCCTAGACCATTTTAAGCCTTTAGGATAATCTCTTAACCATTGTACACTTGTTAGAACCTCCAAGGACTCATGTTAAACCCTCTACATCCCTTGGGGTACCAAGCAATGTTTAAGATCATTCTAAAGGTTCGTATAAGTCCTAATACACATTCGTAGACCATTCTAAGCCTTTAGAATACTCTCTTATCCATTCTACACTCGTTAGAATCTCCAAGGACTCAGGCTAAACCCTCTACATCCCTAGGGGTACCAAGCATTGTTTAGGATCATTCTAATTGTTCGTATAAGTCCTAATACACATTCCTAGACCATTATAAGCCTTTAGAATACTCTCTTAACCATTCTACACTTGTTAGAACCTCCAAGGACTCATGCAACACCCTCTACAACCCTTGGGGACTCAAGCAATGTTTAGGATCATTATAATTGTTCTTATAAGTCCTAATACACATTCCTAGATCATTCTAAGCCTTTATAATACTCTCTTAACCATTCTACACTTGTTAGAACCTCCAAGTACTCATGCTACACCCTCTACGTCCCTTGGGGACTCAAGTAATGTTTTGGATCATTCTAATGGTTCTAATAAGTCCTGATACACATTCTTGGACCATTTTAAGCCTTTAGGATAATCTCTTAACCATTCTACACTTGTTAGAACCTCCAAGGACTCAAGTTACACCCTCTACGTCCCTCGGGGACTCAAGCAATGTTTTCGATCATTCTAATGGTTGTTATAAGTCCTAATACACATTCCTCAACCATTCTAAGCCTTTAGGATACTCTCTTAACAATTCTACACTCATTAGAACCTCCAAGGACTCATGCTAAACCCTCTACATCCCTAGGGGTACCAAGAGATGTTTAGGATCATTCTAAAGGTTCGTATAAGTCCTAATATACATTCCTAAACCATTATAAGCCTTTAGAATACTCTCTTAACCATTTTACACGTGTTAGAACCTCCAAGGACTCATGCTACATCCTCTACGTCCCTTGGGGACTCAAGCAATGTTTAGGATCATTCTAATGGTTCGTATAAGTCCTAATACACATTCCTAGACCATTCTACGCCTTTAGAATACTCTCTTAACCATTCTACACTTGTTAGAACCTCCAAGGACTCATGCTAAACCCTCTACATCCCTTGGGGTACCAAGCAATGTTTAAGATCATTCTAAAGGTTCGTATAAGTTCTAATACACATTCCTAGACCATTCTAAGCCTGTAGAATAATCTCTTAACCATTCTACACTCGTTAGAACCTCCAAGGACTCATCCTAGACCCTCTACGTCCCTTGGGGACTCAAGCAATGTTTAGGATCATTCTAATAGTTCTTATAAGTCCTAAACACATTGCTAGACCATTCTAAGCCTTATAACACTCTCTTAACCGTTCTACACTTGTTAGAACCTCCAAGTACTCATGCTACACCCTCTACGTCCCTTGCGGACTCAAGCAATGTTTAGAATCATTCTAATGGTTCTTATAAGTCATAATACACATTCCTAGACCATTCTAAGCCTTTAAAATACTCTCTTAACCATTCTACACTTGTTAGAACCTCCAAGTACTCTTGCTACACCCTCTACGTCCCTTGGGGACTCAAGCAATGTTTAGGATCATTCTAATGATTCTTATAAGTCCTAATACACATTCCTAGACCATTCTAAGCCTTTATAATACTCTCTTAACCATTCTACACTTGTTAGAACCTCCAAGTACTCATGCTACACCCTCTACGTCCCTTGGGGACTCAAGTAATGTTTTGGATCATTCTAATGGTTCTCATAAGTCCTAATACACATTCCTAGACCATTTTAAGCCTTTAGGATAATC
This sequence comes from Crotalaria pallida, assembly GCA_037953625.1. Taxonomy (NCBI): domain Eukaryota; kingdom Viridiplantae; phylum Streptophyta; class Magnoliopsida; order Fabales; family Fabaceae; genus Crotalaria; species Crotalaria pallida. The sequence goes on from CM075650.1 coordinate 97,864,361, forward strand.
TCTTAACCATTGTACACTTGTTAGAACCTCCAAGGACTCATGCTAAACCCTCTACACCCTTGGGGTACCAAGCAATGTTTAAGATCATTCTAAAGGTTCGTATAAGTCCTAATACACATTCGTAGACCATTCTAAGCCTTTAGAATACTCTCTTAACCATTCTACACTCATTAGAATCTCCAAGGACTCAGGCTAAACCCTCTACATCCCTAGGGGTACCAAGCATTGTTTAGGATCATTCTAATTGTTCGTATAAGTCCTAATACACATTCCTAGACCATTATAAGCCTTTAGAATACTCTCTTAACCATTCTACACTTGTTAGAACCTCCAAGGACTCATGCAACACCCTCTACAACCCTTGGTGACTCAAGCAATGTTTAGGATCATTATAATTGTTCTTATAAGTCCTAATACACATTCCTAGACCATTCTAAGCCTTTATAATACTCTCTTAACCATTCTACACTTGTTAGAACCTCCAAGTACTCATGCTACACCCTCTACGTCCCTTGGGGACTCAAGTAATGTTTTGGATCATTCTAATGGTTCTAATAAGTCCTAATACACATTCTTGGACCATTTTAAGCCTTTAGGATAATCTCTTAACCATTCTACACTTGTTAGAACCTCCAAGGACTCAAGTTACACCCTCTACGTCCCTCGGGGACTCAAGCAATGTTTTCGATCATTCTAATGGTTGTTATAAGTCCTAATACACATTCCTCGACCATTCTAAGCCTTTAGGATACTCTCTTAACAATTCTACACTCATTAGAACCTCCAAGGACTCATGCTAAACCCTCTACATCCCTAGGGGTACCAAGAGATGTTTAGGATAATTCTTAAGGTTCGTATAAGTCCTAATATACATTCCTAGACCATTCTAAGCCTTTAGAATACTCTCTTAACCATTTTACACGTGTTAGAACCTCCAAGGACTCATGCTACATCCTCTACGTCCCTTGGGGACTCAAGCAATGTTTAGGATCATTCTAATGGTTCGTATAAGTCCTAATACACATTCCTAGACCATTCTACGCCTTTAGAATACTCTCTTAACCATTCTACACTTGTTAGAACCTCCAAGGACTCATGCTAAACCCTCTACATCCCTTGGGGTACCAAGCAATGTTAAAGATCATTCTAAAGGTTCGTATAAGTCCTAATACACATTCCTAGAACATGCTAAGCCTGTAGAATAATCTCTTAACCATTCTACACTCGTTAGAACCTCCAAGGACTCATCCTAGACCCTCTACGTCCCTTGGGGACTCAAGCAATGTTTAGGATCATTCTAATAGTTCTTATAAGTCCTAAACACATTGCTAGACCATTCTAAGCCTTATAACACTCTCTTAACCGTTCTACACTTGTTAGAACCTCCAAGTACTCATGCTACACCCTCTATGTCCCTTGCGGACTCAAGCAATGTTTAGGATCATTCTAATGGTTCTTATAAGTCCTAATACACATTCCTAGACCATTCTAAGCCTTTAAAATACTCTCTTAACCGTTCTACACTTGTTAGAACCTCCAAGTACTCTTGCTACACCCTCTACGTCCCTTGGGGACTCAAGCAATGTTTAGGATCATTCTAATGATTCTTATAAGTCCTAATACACATTCCTAGACCATTCTAAGCCTTTATAATACTCTCTTAACCATTCTACACTTGTTAGAACCTCCAAGTACTCATGCTGCACCCTCTACGTCCCTTGGGGACTCAAGTAATGTTTTGGATCATTCTAATGGTTCTCATAAGTCCTAATACACATTCCTAGACCATTTTAAGCCTTTAGGATAATCTCTTAACCATTGTACACTTGTTAGAACCTCCAAGGACTCATGCTAAACCCTCTACACCCTTGGGGTACCAAGCAATGTTTAAGATCATTCTAAAGGTTCGTATAAGTCCTAATACACATTCGTAGACCATTCTAAGCCTTTAGAATACTCTCTTAACCATTCTACACTCATTAGAATCTCCAAGGACTCAGGCTAAACCCTCTACATCCCTAGGGGTACCAAGCATTGTTTAGGATCATTCTAATTGTTCGTATAAGTCCTAATACACATTCCTAGACCATTATAAGCCTTTAGAATACTCTCTTAACCATTCTACACTTGTTAGAACCTCCAAGGACTCATGCAACACCCTCTACAACCCTTGGTGACTCAAGCAATGTTTAGGATCATTCTAATGATTCTTATAAGTCCTAATACACATTCCTAGACCATTCTAAGCCTTTATAATACTCTCTTAACCATTCGACACTTGTTAGAACCTCCAAGTACTCATGCTACACCCTCTACGTCCCTTGGGGACTCAAGTAATGTTTTGGATCATTCTAATGGTTCTCATAAGTCCTAATACACATTCCTAGACCATTATAAGCCTTTAGAATACTCTCTTAACCATTCTACACTTGTTAGAACCTCCAAGGACTCATGCAACACCCTCTACAACCCTTGGTGACTCAAGCAATGTTTAGGATCATTATAATTGTTCTTATAAGTCCTAATACACATTCCTAGACCATTCTCAGCCTTTATAATACTCTCTTAACCATTCTACACTTGTTAGAACCTCCAAGTACTCATGCTACACCCTCTACGTCCCTTGGGGACTCAAGTAATGTTTTGGATCATTCTAATGGTTCTAATAAGTCCTAATACACATTCTTGGACCATTTTAAGCCTTTAGGATAATCTCTTAACCATTCTACACTTGTTAGAACCTCCAAGGACTCAAGTTACACCCTCTACGTCCCTCGGGGACTCAAGCAATGTTTTCGATCATTCTAATGGTTGTTATAAGTCCTAATACACATTCCTCGACCATTCTAAGCCTTTAGGATACTCTCTTAACAATTCTACACTCATTAGAACCTCCAAGGACTCATGCTAAACCCTCTACATCCCTAGGGGTACCAAGAGATGTTTAGGATAATTCTAAAGGTTCGTATAAGTCCTAATATACATTCCTAGACCATTCTAAGCCTTTAGAATACTCTCTTAACCATTTTACACGTGTTAGAACCTCCAAGGACTCATGCTACATCCTCTACGTCCCTTGGGGACTCAAGCAATGTTTAGGATCATTCTAATGGTTCGTATAAGTCCTAATACACATTCCTAGACCATTCTACGCCTTTAGAATACTCTCTTAACCATTCTACACTTGTTAGAACCTCCAAGGACTCATGCTAAACCCTCTACATCCCTTGGGGTACCAAGCAATGTTTAAGATCATTCTAAAGGTTCGTATAAGTCCTAATACACATTCGTAGACCATTCTAAGCCTTTAGAATACTCTCTTAACCATTCTACACTCGTTAGAATCTCCAAGGACTCAGGCTAAATCCTCTACATCCCTAGGGGTACCAAGCATTGTTTAGGATCATTCTAATTGTTCGTATAAGTCCTAATAAACATTCCTAGACCATTATAAGCCTTTAGAATACTCTCTTAACCATTCTACACTTGTTAGAACCTCCAAGGACTCATGCAACACCCTCTACAACCCTTGGGGACTCAAGCAATGTTTAGGATCATTATAATTGTTCTTATAAGTCCTAATACACATTCCTAGACCATTCTAAGCCTTTATAATACTCTCTTAACCATTCTACACTTGTTAGAACCTCCAAGTACTCATGCTACACCCTCTACGTTCCTTGGGGACTCAAGCAATGTTTAGGATCATTCTAATGGTTCTTATAAGTCCTAATACACATTCTTAGACAATTCTAAGCCTTTATAATACTCTCTTAACCATTCTACACTTGTTAGAACCTCCAAGTACTCATGCTACACCCTCTACGTCCCTTGCGGACTCAAGCAATGTTTAGGATCATTCTAATGGTTCTTATAAGTCCTAATACACATTCCTAGACCATTCTAAGCCTTTAAAATACTCTCTTAACCGTTCTACACTTGTTAGAACCTCCAAGTACTCTTGCTACACCCTCTACGTCCCTTGGGGACTCAAGCAATGTTTAGGATCATTCTAATGATTCTTATAAGTCCTAATACACATTCCTAGACCATTCTAAGCCTTTATAATACTCTCTTAACCATTCGACACTTGTTAGAACCTCCAAGTACTCATGCTACACCCTCTACGTCCCTTGGGGACTCAAGTAATGTTTTGGATCATTCTAATGGTTCTCATAAGTCCTAATACACATTCCTAGACCATTATAAGCCTTTAGAATACTCTCTTAACCATTCTACACTTGTTAGAACCTCCAAGGACTCATGCAACACCCTCTACAACCCTTGGTGACTCAAGCAATGTTTAGGATCATTATAATTGTTCTTATAAGTCCTAATACACATTCCTAGACCATTCTCAGCCTTTATAATACTCTCTTAACCATTCTACACTTGTTAGAACCTCCAAGTACTCATGCTACACCCTCTACGTCCCTTGGGGACTCAAGTAATGTTTTGGATCATTCTAATGGTTCTAATAAGTCCTAATACACATTCTTGGACCATTTTAAGCCTTTAGGATAATCTCTTAACCATTCTACACTTGTTAGAACCTCCAAGGACTCAAGTTACACCCTCTACGTCCCTCGGGGACTCAAGCAATGTTTTCGATCATTCTAATGGTTGTTATAAGTCCTAATACACATTCCTCGACCATTCTAAGCCTTTAGGATACTCTCTTAACAATTCTACACTCATTAGAACCTCCAAGGACTCATGCTAAACCCTCTACATCCCTAGGGGTACCAAGAGATGTTTAGGATAATTCTAAAGGTTCGTATAAGTCCTAATATACATTCCTAGACCATTCTAAGCCTTTAGAATACTCTCTTAACCATTTTACACGTGTTAGAACCTCCAAGGACTCATGCTACATCCTCTACGTCCCTTGGGGACTCAAGCAATGTTTAGGATCATTCTAATGGTTCGTATAAGTCCTAATACACATTCCTAGACCATTCTACGCCTTTAGAATACTCTCTTAACCATTCTACACTTGTTAGAACCTCCAAGGACTCATGCTAAACCCTCTACATCCCTTGGGGTACCAAGCAATGTTTAAGATCATTCTAAAGGTTCGTATAAGTCCTAATACACATTCGTAGACCATTCTAAGCCTTTAGAATACTCTCTTAACCATTCTACACTCGTTAGAATCTCCAAGGACTCAGGCTAAATCCTCTACATCCCTAGGGGTACCAAGCATTGTTTAGGATCATTCTAATTGTTCGTATAAGTCCTAATAAACATTCCTAGACCATTATAAGCCTTTAGAATACTCTCTTAACCATTCTACACTTGTTAGAACCTCCAAGGACTCATGCAACACCCTCTACAACCCTTGGGGACTCAAGCAATGTTTAGGATCATTATAATTGTTCTTATAAGTCCTAATACACATTCCTAGACCATTCTAAGCCTTTATAATACTCTCTTAACCATTCTACACTTGTTAGAACCTCCAAGTACTCATGCTACACCCTCTACGTTCCTTGGGGACTCAAGCAATGTTTAGGATCATTCTAATGGTTCTTATAAGTCCTAATACACATTCTTAGACAATTCTAAGCCTTTATAATACTCTCTTAACCATTCTACACTTGTTAGAACCTCCAAGTACTCATGCTACACCCTCTACGTCCCTTGCGGACTCAAGCAATGTTTAGGATCATTCTAATGGTTCTTATAAGTCCTAATACACATTCCTAGACCATTATAAGCCTTTAGAATACTCTCTTAACCATTCTACACTTGTTAGAACCTCCAAGGACTCATGCAACACCCTCTACAACCCTTGGTGACTCAAGCAATGTTTAGGATCATTATAATTGTTCTTATAAGTCCTAATACACATTCCTAGACCATTCTCAGCCTTTATAATACTCTCTTAACCATTCTACACTTGTTAGAACCTCCAAGTACTCATGCTACACCCTCTACGTCCCTTGGGGACTCAAGTAATGTTTTGGATCATTCTAATGGTTCTAATAAGTCCTAATACACATTCTTGGACCATTTTAAGCCTTTAGGATAATCTCTTAACCATTCTACACTTGTTAGAACCTCCAAGGACTCAAGTTACACCCTCTACGTCCCTCGGGGACTCAAGCAATGTTTTCGATCATTCTAATGGTTGTTATAAGTCCTAATACACATTCCTCGACCATTCTAAGCCTTTAGGATACTCTCTTAACAATTCTACACTCATTAGAACCTCCAAGGACTCATGCTAAACCCTCTACATCCCTAGGGGTACCAAGAGATGTTTAGGATAATTCTAAAGGTTCGTATAAGTCCTAATATACATTCCTAGACCATTCTAAGCCTTTAGAATACTCTCTTAACCATTTTACACGTGTTAGAACCTCCAAGGACTCATGCTACATCCTCTACGTCCCTTGGGGACTCAAGCAATGTTTAGGATCATTCTAATGGTTCGTATAAGTCCTAATACACATTCCTAGACCATTCTACGCCTTTAGAATACTCTCTTAACCATTCTACACTTGTTAGAACCTCCAAGGACTCATGCTAAACCCTCTACATCCCTTGGGGTACCAAGCAATGTTTAAGATCATTCTAAAGGTTCGTATAAGTCCTAATACACATTCGTAGACCATTCTAAGCCTTTAGAATACTCTCTTAACCATTCTACACTCGTTAGAATCTCCAAGGACTCAGGCTAAATCCTCTACATCCCTAGGGGTACCAAGCATTGTTTAGGATCATTCTAATTGTTCGTATAAGTCCTAATAAACATTCCTAGACCATTATAAGCCTTTAGAATACTCTCTTAACCATTCTACACTTGTTAGAACCTCCAAGGACTCATGCAACACCCTCTACAACCCTTGGGGACTCAAGCAATGTTTAGGATCATTATAATTGTTCTTATAAGTCCTAATACACATTCCTAGACCATTCTAAGCCTTTATAATACTCTCTTAACCATTCTACACTTGTTAGAACCTCCAAGTACTCATGCTACACCCTCTACGTTCCTTGGGGACTCAAGCAATGTTTAGGATCATTCTAATGGTTCTTATAAGTCCTAATACACATTCTTAGACAATTCTAAGCCTTTATAATACTCTCTTAACCATTCTACACTTGTTAGAACCTCCAAGTACTCATGCTACACCCTCTACGTCCCTTGGGGACTAAAGTAGTGTTTTGGATCATTCTAATGGTTCTAATAAGTCCTAATACACATTCCTGGACCAATTTAAGCCTTTAGGATAATCTCTTAACCATTCTACACTTGTTAGAACCTCTAAGGACTCAAGCTACACACTCTACGTCCCTTGGGGACTCAAGCAATGTTTAGGATCATTCTAATGGTTGTTATAAGTCCTAATACACATTCATAGACCATTCTAAGCCTTTAGAATACTCTCTTAACCATTCTACACTTGTTAGAACCTCCAAGGACTCAACCTACACACTCTACGTCCCTTGGGGACTCAAGCAATGTTTAGGATCATTCTAATCGTTGTTATAAGTCCTAATACACATTCATAGATCATTCTAAGTCTTTAGAATACTCTCTTAACCATTCTACACTCGTTAGAACCTCCAAGTACTCATGCTACACCCTCTACGTCCCTTGGGGACTCAAGCAATGTTTAGGATCATCCTAATGGTTATTATAAGTCCTAATACACATTCCTAGACCATTCTAACCCTTTATAATACTCTCTTAACCATTCTACACTTGTTAGAACTTCCAACTACTCATGCTACAACCTCTACGTCCCTTGGGGACTCAAGTAATGTTTTGGATCATTCTAATGGTTCTAATATGTCCTAATACACATTCCTAGACCATTCTAAGCCTTTATAATACTCTCTTAACCATTCTACACTTGTTAGAACCTCCAAGTACTCATGCTACACCCTCTACGTCCCTTGGGGACTCAAGTAATGTTTTGGATCATTCTAATGGTTCTAATATGTCCTAATACACATTCCTGGACCATTCTAAGCCTTTAGAAGACTTTCTTAATCATTCTACACTCGTTAGAACCTCCAAGGACTCAAGCTACACCCTCTACGTCCCTTGGGGACTCAAGCAATGTTTTGGATCATTCTAATGGTTGTTATAAGTCCTAATACACATTCCTCGACCATTCTAAGCCTTTAGGATACTTTCTTAACAATTCTACACTCATTAGAACCTCCAAGGACTCATGCTAAACCCTCTACATCCTTAGGGGTACCAAGAGATGTTTAGGTTCATTCTAAAGGTTCGTGTAAGTCCTAATACACATTCCTAGACCATTTTAAGCCTTTAGAACACTCTCTTAACCATTTAACACTTGTTAGAACCTCCAAGGACTCATGCTACACCCTCTACGTCCCTTGGGGACTCAAGAAATGTTTAGGATCATTCTAATGGTTCGTATAAGTCCTAATACACATTCCTAGACCATTCTTAGCCTTTAGAATACTCTCTTAACCACTCTACATTTGTTAGAACCTCCAAGGACTCAGGCTAAACCCTCTACATCCCTAGGGGTACCAAGCATTGTTGAGGATCTTTCTAATGGTTCGTATAAGTCCTAATACACATTCCTAGACCATTATAAGCCTTTAGAATAATCTCTTAACCATTCTACACTCGTTAGAACCTCCAAGTACTCATGCTACACCCTCTACGTCCCTTGGGGACTCAAGCAATGTTTAGGATCATTCTAATGGTTCGTATAAGTCCTAATACACATTCCTAGACCATTCTAAGCTTTTGGAATACTTTCTTAACCATTCTACACTTGTTAGAACCTCCAAGTACTCATGCTACACCCTCTCATCCCTTGGGGACTCAAGTAATGTTATGGATCATTCTAATGGTTCTCATAAGTCCGAATACACATTGCTAGACCATTTTAAGCCTTTAGGATAATCTCTTAACCATTCTACACTTGCTAGAACCTCCAAGGACACATGCTAAACCCTCTACGTCCCTTGGGGACTCAAGCAATGTTTAGGATCATTCTAATGGTTCTTATAAGTCCTAATACACATTCCTAGGCCATTCTAAGCCTTTATAATACTCTCTTGTCCATTCTACACTTATTAGCACCTCCAAGTACTCATGCTACACCCTCTACGTCCCTTGGGGACTAAAGTAATGTTTTGGATCATTCTAATGGTTCTAATAAGTCCTAATACACATTCCTGGACCAATTTAAGCCTTTAGGATAATCTCTTAACCATTCTACACTTGTTAGAACCTCAAAGGACTCAAGCTACACACTCTACGTCCCTTGGGGACTCAAGCAATGTTTAGGATCATTCTAATGGTTGTTATAAGTCCTAATACACATTCATAGACCATTCTAAGCCTTTAGAATACTCTCTTAACCATTCTACACTTGTTAGAACCTCCAAGGACTCAACCTACACATTCTACGTCCCTTGGGGACTCAAGCAATGTTTAGGATCTTTCTATTCGTTGTTATAAGTCCTAATACACATTCATAGACCATTTTAAGCCTTTAGAATACTCTCTTAACCATTCTACACTCGTTAGAACCTCCAAGTACTCATGCTACACCCTCTACGTCCCTTAGGGACTCAAGCAATGTTTAGGATCATTCTAATGGTTATTATAAGTCCTAATACACATTCCTAGACCATTCTAACCCTTTATAATACTCTCTTAACCATTCTACACTTGTTAGAACCTCCAAGTACTCATGCTACACCCTCTACGTCCCTTGGGTACTCAAGTAATGTTTTGGATCATTCTAATGGTTCTGATATGTCCTAATACACATTCCTAGACCATTCTAAGCCTTTATAATACTCTCTTAACCATTCTACACTTGTTAGAACCTCCAAGTACTCATGCTACACCCTCTACGTCCCTTGGGGACTCAAGTAATGTTATGAATCATTACAATGGTTCTCATAAGTCCTAATACACATTCCTAGACCATTTTAAGCCTTTAGGATAATCTCTTAACCATTCTACACTTGTTAGAACCTCCAAGGACACATGCTACACCCTCTACGTCCCTTGGGGACTCAAGCAATGTTTAGGATCATTCTAATGGTTGTTATAAGTCCTAATACACATTCATAGACCATTCTAAGCCTTTAGAATACTCTCTTAACCATTCTACACTTGTTAGAACCTCCAAGGACTCAACCTACACATTCTACGTCCCTTGGGGACTAGAGCAATGTTTAGGATCTTTCTATTCGTTGTTATAAGTCCTAATACACATTCCTAGACCATTATAAGCCTTTAGAATACTCTCTTAACCATTCTACACTTGTTAGAACCTCCAAGGACTCATGCAACACCCTCTACAACCCTTGGGGACTCAAGCAATGTTTAGGATCATTATAATTATTCTTATAAGTCCTAATACACATTCCTAGACCATTCTAAGCCTTTATAATACTCTCTTAACCATTCTACACTTGTTAGAACCTCCAAGTACTCATGCTACACCCTCTACGTTCCTTGGGGACTCAAGCAATGTTTAGGATCATTCTAATGGTTCTTATAAGTCCTAATACACATTCATAGACAATTCTAAGCCTTTATAATACTCTCTTAACCATTCTACACTTGTTAGAACCTCCAAGTACTCATGCTACACCCTCTACGTCCCTTGGGGACTAAAGTAGTGTTTTGGATCATTCTAATGGTTCTAATAAGTCCTAATACACATTCCTGGACCAATTTAAGCCTTTAGGATAATCTCTTAACCATTCTACACTTGTTAGAACCTCTAAGGACTCAAGCTACACACTCTACGTCCCTTGGGGACTCAAGCAATGTTTAGGATCATTCTAATGGTTGTTATAAGTCCTAATACACATTCATAGACCATTCTAAGCCTTTAGAATACTCTCTTAACCATTCTACACTTGTTAGAACCTCCAAGGACTCAACCTACACACTCTACGTCCCTTGGGGACTCAAGCAATGTTTAGGATCATTCTAATCGTTGTTATAAGTCCTAATACACATTCATAGATCATTCTAAGTCTTTAGAATACTCTCTTAACCATTCTACACTCGTTAGAACCTCCAAGTACTCATGCTACACCCTCTACGTCCCTTGGGGACTCAAGCAATGTTTAGGATCATCCTAATGGTTATTATAAGTCCTAATACACATTCCTAGACCATTCTAACCCTTTATAATACTCTCTTAACCATTCTACACTTGTTAGAACCTCCAAGTACTCATGCTACACCCTCTACGTCCCTTGGGTACTCAAGTAATGTTTTGGATCATTCTAATGGTTCTGATATGTCCTAATACACATTCCTAGACCATTCTAAGCCTTTATAATACTCTCTTAACCATTCTACACTTGTTAGAACCTCCAAGTACTCATGCTACACCCTCTACGTCCCTTGGGGACTCAAGTAATGTTATGAATCATTACAATGGTTCTCATAAGTCCTAATACACATTCCTAGACCATTTTAAGCCTTTAGGATAATCTCTTAACCATTCTACACTTGTTAGAACCTCCAAGGACACATGCTACACCCTCTACGTCCCTTGGGGACTCAAGCAATGTTTAGGATCATTCTAATGGTTGTTATAAGTCCTAATACACATTCATAGACCATTCTAAGCCTTTAGAATACTCTCTTAACCATTCTACACTTGTTAGAACCTCCAAGGACTCAACCTACACATTCTACGTCCCTTGGGGACTAGAGCAATGTTTAGGATCTTTCTATTCGTTGTTATAAGTCCTAATACACATTCCTAGACCATTATAAGCCTTTAGAATACTCTCTTAACCATTCTACACTTGTTAGAACCTCCAAGGACTCATGCAACACCCTCTACAACCCTTGGGGACTCAAGCAATGTTTAGGATCATTATAATTGTTCTTATAAGTCCTAATACACATTCCTAGACCATTCTAAGCCTTTATAATACTCTCTTAACCATTCTACACTTGTTAGAACCTCCAAGTACTCATGCTACACCCTCTACGTTCCTTGGGGACTCAAGCAATGTTTAGGATCATTCTAATGGTTCTTATAAGTCCTAATACACATTCTTAGACAATTCTAAGCCTTTATAATACTCTCTTAACCATTCTACACTTGTTAGAACCTCCAAGTACTCATGCTACACCCTCTACGTCCCTTGGGGACTAAAGTAGTGTTTTGGATCATTCTAATGGTTCTAATAAGTCCTAATACACATTCCTGGACCAATTTAAGCCTTTAGGATAATCTCTTAACCATTCTACACTTGTTAGAACCTCTAAGGACTCAAGCTACACACTCTACGTCCCTTGGGGACTCAAGCAATGTTTAGGATCATTCTAATGGTTGTTATAAGTCCTAATACACATTCATAGACCATTCTAAGCCTTTAGAATACTCTCTTAACCATTCTACACTTGTTAGAACCTCCAAGGACTCAACCTACACACTCTACGTCCCTTGGGGACTCAAGCAATGTTTAGGATCATTCTAATCGTTGTTATAAGTCCTAATACACATTCATAGATCATTCTAAGTCTTTAGAATACTCTCTTAACCATTCTACACTCGTTAGAACCTCCAAGTACTCATGCTACACCCTCTACGTCCCTTGGGGACTCAAGCAATGTTTAGGATCATCCTAATGGTTATTATAAGTCCTAATACACATTCCTAGACCATTCTAACCCTTTATAATACTCTCTTAACCATTCTACACTTGTTAGAACTTCCAACTACTCATGCTACAACCTCTACGTCCCTTGGGGACTCAAGTAATGTTTTGGATCATTCTAATGGTTCTAATATGTCCTAATACACATTCCTAGACCATTCTAAGCCTTTATAATACTCTCTTAACCATTCTACACTTGTTAGAACCTCCAAGTACTCATGCTACACCCTCTACGTCCCTTGGGGACTCAAGTAATGTTTTGGATCATTCTAATGGTTCTAATATGTCCTAATACACATTCCTGGACCATTCTAAGCCTTTAGAAGAATTTCTTAATCATTCTACACTCGTTAGAACCTCCAAGGACTCAAGCTACACCCTCTACGTCCCTTGGGGACTCAAGCAATGTTTTGGATCATTCTAATGGTTGTTATAAGTCCTAATACACATTCCTCGACCATTCTAAGCCTTTAGGATACTTTCTTAACAATTCTACACTCATTAGAACCTCCAAGGACTCATGCTAAACCCTCTACATCCTTAGGGGTACCAAGAGATGTTTAGGATCATTCTAAAGGTTCGTGTAAGTCCTAATACACATTCCTAGACCATTCTAAGCCTTTAGAACACTCTCTTAACCATTTAACACTTGTTAGAACCTCCAAGAACTCATGCTACACCCTCTACGTCCCTTGGGGACTCAAGAAATGTTTAGGATCATTCTAATGGTTCGTATAAGTCCTAATACACATTCCTAGACCATTCTTAGCCTTTAGAATACTCTCTTAACCACTCTACATTTGTTAGAACCTCCAAGGACTCAGGCTAAACCCTCTACATCCCTAGGGGTACCAAGCATTGTTGAGGATCTTTCTAATGGTTCGTATAAGTCCTAATACACATTCCTAGACCATTATAAGCCTTTAGAATAATCTCTTAACCATTCTACACTCGTTAGAACCTCCAAGTACTCATGCTACACCCTCTACGTCCCTTGGGGACTCAAGCAATGTTTAGGATCATTCTAATGGTTCGTATAAGTCCTAATACACATTCCTAGACCATTCTAAGCTTTTAGAATACTTTCTTAACCATTCTACACTTGTTAGAACCTCCAAGTACTCATGCTACACCCTCTCATCCCTTGGGGACTCAAGTAATGTTATGGATCATTCTAATGGTTCTCATAAGTCCTAATACACATTGCTAGACCATTTTAAGCCTTTAGGATAATCTCTTAACCATTCTACACTTGCTAGAACCTCCAAGGACACATGCTACACCCTCTACGTCCCTTGGGGACTCAAGCAATGTTTAGGATCATTCTAATGGTTCTTATAAGTCCTAATACACATTCCTAGGCCATTCTAAGCCTTTATAATACTCTCTTGTCCATTCTACACTTATTAGCACCTCCAAGTACTCATGCTACACCCTCTACGTCCCTTGGGGACTAAAGTAATGTTTTGGATCATTCTAATGGTTCTAATAAGTCCTAATACACATTCCTGGACCAATTTAAGCCTTTAGGATAATCTCTTAACCATTCTACACTTGTTAGAACCTCAAAGGACTCAAGCTACACACTCTACGTCCCTTGGGGACTCAAGCAATGTTTAGGATCATTCTAATGGTTGTTATAAGTCCTAATACACATTCATAGACCATTCTAAGCCTTTAGAATACTCTCTTAACCATTCTACACTTGTTAGAACCTCCAAGGACTCAACCTACACATTCTACGTCCCTTGGGGACTCAAGCAATGTTTAGGATCTTTCTATTCGTTGTTATAAGTCCTAATACACATTCATAGACCATTTTAAGCCTTTAGAATACTCTCTTAACCATTCTACACTCGTTAGAACCTCCAAGTACTCATGCTACACCCTCTACGTCCCTTAGGGACTCAAGCAATGTTTAGGATCATTCTAATGGTTATTATAAGTCCTAATACACATTCCTAGACCATTCTAACCCTTTATAATACTCTCTTAACCATTCTACACTTGTTAGAACCTCCAAGTACTCATGCTACACCCTCTACGTCCCTTGGGTACTCAAGTAATGTTTTGGATCATTCTAATGGTTCTGATATGTCCTAATACACATTCCTAGACCATTCTAAGCCTTTATAATACTCTCTTAACCATTCTACACTTGTTAGAACCTCCAAGTACTCATGCTACACCCTCTACGTCCCTTGGGGACTCAAGTAATGTTATGAATCATTCCAATGGTTCTCATAAGTCCTAATACACATTCCTAGACCATTTTAAGCCTTTAGGATAATCTCTTAACCATTCTACACTTGTTAGAACCTCCAAGGACACATGCTACACCCTCTACGTCCCTTGGGGACTCAAGCAATGTTTAGGATCATTCTAATGGTTGTTATAAGTCCTAATACACATTCATAGACCATTCTAAGCCTTTAGAATACTCTCTTAACCATTCTACACTTGTTAGAACCTCCAAGGACTCAACCTACACATTCTACGTCCCTTGGGGACTAGAGCAATGTTTAGGATCTTTCTATTCGTTGTTATAAGTCCTAATACACATTCATAGACCATTTTAAGCCTTTAGAATACTCTCTTAACCATTCTACACTCGTTAGAACCTCCAAGTACTCATGCTACACCCTCTACGTCCCTTGGGGACTCAAGCAATGTTTAGGATCATTCTAATGGTTATTATAAGTCCTAATACACATTCCTAGACCATTCTAACCCTTTATAATACTCTCTTAACCATTCTACACTTGTTAGAACCTCCAAGGACACATGCTACACCCTCTACGTCCCTTGGGGACTCAAGCAATGTTTAGGATCATTCTAATGGTTCTTATAAGTCCTAATACACATTCCTAGACCATTCTAAGCCTGTATAATACTCTCTTAACCATTCTACACTTGTTAGAACCTCCAAGTACTCATGCTACACCCTCTACGTCCCTTGGGGACTCATGTAATGTTTTGGATAATTCTAATGGTTCTAATAAGTTTTAATACACATTCCTGGACCAATTTAAGCCTTTAGGGTAATCTCTTAACCATTCTACACTTGTTAGAACCTCCAAGGACTCAAGCTACACACTCTACGTCCCTTGGGGACTCAAGCAATGTTTAGGATCATTCTAATGGTTGTTATAAGTCCTAATACACATTCATAGACCATTCTAAGCCTTTAGAATACTCTCTTAACCATTCTACACTTGTTAGAACCTCCAAGGACTCAACCTACATATTCTACGTCCTTTGGGGACTCAAGCAATGTTTAGGATCTTTCTATTCGTTGTTATAAGTCCTAATTCACATTCATAGACCATTTTAAGCCTTTAGAATACTCTCTTAACCATTCTACACTCGTTAGAACCTCCAAGTACTCATGCTACACCCTCTACGTCCCTTGGGGACTCAAGCAATGTTTAGGATCATTCTAATGGTTATTATAAGTCCTAATACACATTCCTAGACCATTCTAACCCTTTATAATACTCTCTTAACCATTCTACACTTGTTAGAACCTCCAAGTACTCATGCTACACCCTCTACGTCCCTTGGGTACTCAAGTAATGTTTTGGATCATTCTAATGGTTCTAATATGTCCTAATACACATTCCTAGACCATTCTAAGCCTTTATAATACTCTCTTAACCATTCTACACTTGTTAGAACCTCCAAGTACTCATGCTACACCCTCTACGTCCCTTGGGGACTCAAGTAATGTTATGGATCATTCCAATGGTTCTCATAAGTCCTAATACACATTCCTAGACCATTTTAAGCCTTTAGGATAATCTCTTAACCATTCTACACTTGTTAGAACCTCCAAGGACACATGCTACACCCTCTACGTCCCTTGGGGACTCAAGCAATGTTTAGGATCATTCTAATGGTTCTTATAAGTCCTAATACACATTCCTAGACCATTCTAAGCCTTTATAATACTCTCTTAACCATTCTACACTTGTTAGAACCTCCAAGTACTCATGCTACACCCTCTACGTCCCTTGGGGACTCATGTAATGTTTTGGATAAATCTAATGGTTCTAATAAGTTCTAATACACATTCCTGGACCAATTTAAGCCTTTAGGGTAATCTCTTAACCATTCTACACTTGTTAGAACCTCCAAGGACTCAAGCTACACACTCTACGTCCCTTGGGGACTCAAGCAATGTTTAGGATCATTCTAATGGTTGTTATAAGTCCTAATACACATTCATAGACCATTCTAAGCCTTTAGAATACTCTCTTAACCATTCTACACTTGTTAGAACCTCCAAGGACTCAACCTACATATTCTACGTCCTTTGGGGACTCAAGCAATGTTTAGGATCTTTCTATTCGTTGTTATAAGTCCTAATTCACATTCATAGACCATTTTAAGCCTTTAGAATACTCTCTTAACCATTCTACACTCGTTAGAACCTCCAAGTACTCATGCTACACCCTCTACGTCCCTTGGGGACTCAAGCAATGTTTAGGATCATTCTAATGGTTATTATAAGTCCTAATACACATTCCTAGACCATTCTAACCCTTTATAATACTCTCTTAACCATTCTACACTTGTTAGAACCTCCAAGTACTCATGCTACACCCTCTACGTCCCTTGGGTACTCAAGTAATGTTTTGGATCATTCTAATGGTTCTAATATGTCCTAATACACATTCCTAGACCATTCTAAGCCTTTATAATACTCTCTTAACCATTCTACACTTGTTAGAACCTCCAAGTACTCATGCTACACCCTCTACGTCCCTTGGGGACTCAAGTAATGTTATGGATCATTCCAATGGTTCTCATAAGTCCTAATACACATTCCTAGACCATTTTAAGCCTTTAGGATAATCTCTTAACCATTCTACACTCGTTAGAACCTCCAAGGACACATGCTACACCCTCTACGTCCCTTGGGGACTCAAGCAATGTTTAGGATCATTCTAATGGTTCTTATAAGTCCTAATACACATTCCTAGACCATTCTAAGCCTTTATAATACTCTCTTAACCATTCTACACTTGTTAGAACCTCCAAGTACTCATGCTACACCCTCTACGTCCCTTGGGGACTCATGTAATGTTTTGGATAATTCTAATGGTTCTAATAAGTTCTAATACACATTCCTGGACCAATTTAAGCCTTTAGGGTAATCTCTTAACCATTCTACACTTGTTAGAACCTCCAAGGACTCAAGCTACACACTCTACGTCCCTTGGGGACTCAAGCAACGTTTAGGATCATTCTAATGGTTGTTATAAGTCCTAATACACATTCATAGACCATTCTAAGCCTTTAGAATACTCTCTTAACCATTCTACACTTGTTAGAACCTCCAAGGACTCAACCTACACACTGTACATCCCTTGGGGACTCAAGCAATGTTTAGGATCATTCTAATCGTTGTTATAAGTCCTAATACACATTCATAGACCATTCTAAGCCTTTAGAATACTCTCTTAACCATTCTACACTCGTTAGAACCTCCAAGTACTCAAGCTACACCCTTTACGTCCCTTGAGGACTCAAGCAATGTTTAGGATCATTCTAATGGTTCTTATATGTCCTAATACACATTCATAGACCATTCTAAGCCTTTAGAATACTCTCTTAACCATTCTACACTTGTTAGAACCTCCAAGGACTCAACCTACACACTCTACGTCCCTTGGGGACTCAAGCAATGTTTAGGATCATTCTAATCGTTGTTATAAGTCCTAATACACATTCATAGACCATTCTAAGCCTTTAGAATACTCTCTTAACCATTCTACACTCGTTAGAACCTCCAAGTACTCATGCTACACCCTCTACATCCCTTGGGGACTCAAGCAATGTTTAGGATCATTCTAATGGTTCTTATAAGTCCTAATACACATTCCTAGACCATTCTAAGCCTTTATAATACTCTCTTAACCATTCTACACTTGTTAGAACCTCCAAGTACACATGCTACACCCTCTACGTCCCTTGGGGACTCAAGGAATGTTTTGGATCATTCTAATGGTTCTAATATGTCCTAATACACATTCCTAGACCATTCTAAGCCTTTATAATACTCTCTTAACCATTCTACACTTGTTAGAACCTCCAAGTACTCATGCTACACCCTCTACGTCCCTTGGGGACTCAAGTAATGTTATGGATCATTCTAATGGTTCTCATAAGTCCTAATACACATTCCTAGACCATTTTAAGGCTTTAGGATAATCTCTTAACCATTCTACACTTGTTAGAACCTCAAAGGACACATGCTACACCCTCTACGTCCCTTGGGGTACCAAGCAATGTTTAAGATCATTCTAAAGGTTCGTATAAGTCCTAATACACATTCGTAGACCATTCTAAGCCTTTAGAATACTCTCTTAACCATTCTACACTCGTTAGAATCTCCAAGGACTCAGGCTAAACCCTCTACATCCCTAGGGGTACCTAGCATTGTTTAGGATCATTCTAATTGTTCGTATAAGTCCTAATAAACATTCCTAGACCATTATAAGCCTTTAGAATACTCTCTTAACCATTCTACACTTGTTAGAACCTCCAAGGACTCATGCAACACCCTCTACAATCCTTGGGGACTCAAGCAATGTTTAGGATCATTATAATTGTTCTTATAAGTCCTAATACACATTCCTAGACCATTCTAAGCCTTTATAATACTCTCTTAACCATTCTACACTTGTTAGAACCTCCAAGTACTCATGCTACACCCTCTACGTCCCTTGGGGACTCAAGCAATGTTTAGGATCATTCTATTGGTTCTTATAAGTCCTAATACACATTCCTAGACAATTCTAAGCCTTTATAATACTCTCTTTACCATTCTACACTTGTTAGAACCTCCAAGTACTCATGCTACACCCTCTACGTCCCTTGGGGACTCAAGTAATGTTATGGATCATTCTAATTGTTCTTATAAGTCCTAATACACATTCCTAGACGATTTTAAGCCTTTAGGATAATCTCTTAACCATTCTACACTTGCTAGAACCTCCAAGGACACATGCTACACCCTCTACGTCCCTTGGGGACTCAAGCAATGTTTAGGATCATTCTAATGGTTCTTATAAGTCCTAATACACATTCCTAGGCCATTCTAAGCCTTTATAATACTCTCTTAACCATTCTACACTTATTAGAACCTCCAAGTACTCATGCTACACCCTCTACGTCCCTCGGGGACTAAAGTAATGTTTTGGATCATTCTAATGGTTCTAATAAGTCCTAATACACATTCCTGGACCAATTTAAACCTTTAGGATAATCTCTTAACCATTCTACACTTGTTAGAACCTCTAAGGACTCAAGCTACACACTCTACGTCCCTTGGGGACTCAAGCAATGTTTAGGATCATTCTAATCGTTGTTATAAGTCCTAATACACATTCATAGACCATTCTAAGCCTTTAGAATACTCTCTTAACCATTCTACACTTGTTAGAACCTCCAAGGACTCAACCTACACACTCTACGTCCCTTGGGGACTCATGCAATGTTTAGGATCATTCTAATCGTTGTTATAAGTCCTAATACACATTCATAGACCATTCTAAGCTTTTAGAATACTCTCTTAACCATTCTACACTCGTTAGAACCTCCAAGTACTCATGCTACACCCTCTACGTCCCTTGGGGACTCAAGCAATGTTTAGGATCATTCTAATGGTTGTTATAAGTCCTAATACACATTCATAGACCATTCTAAGCCTTTAGAATACTCTCTTAACCATTCTACACTCGTTAGAACCTCCAAGTACTCATGCTACACCCTCTACGTCCCTTGGGGACTCAAGCAATGTTTAGGATCATTCTAATGGTTCGTATAAGTCCTAATACACATTCCTAGACCATTCTAAGCTTTTAGAATACTTTCTTAACCATTCTACACTTGTTAGAACCTCCAAGTACTCATGCTACACCCTCTACGTCCCTTGGGGACTCAAGTAATGTTATGGATCATTCTAATGGTTCTCATAAATCCTAATACACATTGCTAGACCATTTTAAGCCTTTAGGATAATCTCTTAACCATTCTACACTTGCTAGAACCTCCAAGGACACATGCTACACCCTCTACGTCCCTTGGGGACTCAAGCAATGTTTAGGATCATTCTAATGGTTCTTATAAGTCCTAATACACATTCCTAGGCCATTCTAAGCCTTTATAATACTCTCATAACCATTCTACACTTATTTGAACCTCCAAGTACTCATGCTACACCCTCTACGTCCCTTGGGGACTAAAGTAATGTTTTCGATCATTCTAATGGTTCTAATAAGTCCTAATACACATTCCTGGACCAATTTAAACCTTTAGGATAATCTCTTAACCATTCTACACTTGTTAGAACCTCCAAGGAATCAAGCTACACACTCTACGTCCCTTGGGGACTCAAGCAATGTTTAGGATCATTCTAATGGTTCGAATAAGTCCTAATACACATTCCTAGACCATTCTAAGCCTTTAGAAGACTTTCTTAATCATTCTACACTCGTTAGAACCTCCAAGGACTCAAGCTACACCCTCTACGTCCCTTGGGGACTCAAGCAATGTTTTGGATCATTCTAATGGTTGTTATAAGTCCTAATACACATTCCTCGACCATTCTAAGCCTTTAGGATACTTTCTTAACAATTCTACACTCATTAGAACCTCCAAGGACTCATGCTAAACCCTCTACATCCCTAGGGGTACCAAGAGATGTTTAGGATCATTCTAAAGGTTCGTGTAAGTCCTAATACACATTCCTAGACCATTCTAAGCCTTTAGAATACTATCTTAACCATTTAACACTTGTTAGAACCTCCAAGGACTCATGCTACACCCTCTACGTCCCTTGGGGACTCAAGAAATGTTTAGGATCATTCTAATGGTTCGTATAAGTCCTAATACACATTCCTAGACCATTCTTAGCCTTTAGAATACTCTCTTAACCATTCTACACTTGTTAGAACCTCCAAGGACCCATGCTAAACCCTCTACATCCCTTGGGGTACCAAGCAATGTTTAAGATAATTCTAAAGGTTCGTATAAGTCCTATTACACATTCCTAGACCATTCTACGCCTTTAGAATACTCTCTTAACCATTCTACTCTCGCTAGAACCTCCAAGGACTCAGGCTAAACCCTCTACATCCCTAGGGGTACCAAGCATTGTTGAGGATCTTTCTAATGGTTCGTATAAGTCCTAATACACATTCCTAGACCGTTATAAGCCTTTAGAATAATCTCTTAACCATTCTACACTTTTTAGACCCTCCAAGGACTCATGCAACACCGTCTACGTCCCTTGGGGACTCAAGCAATGTTTTGGATTATTCTAATGGTTGTTATAAGTCCTAATACACATTCATAGACCATTCTAAGCCTTTAGAATACTCTCTTAACCATTCTACACTCGTTAGAACCTCCAAGTACTCATGCTACACCCTCTACGTCCCTTGGGGACTCAAGTAATGTTTTGGATCATTCTAATGGTTCTAATATGTCCAAATACACATTCCTAGACCATTCTAAGCCTTTATAATACTCTCTTAACCATTCTACACTTGTTAGAACCTCCAAGTACTCATGCTACACCCTCTACGTCCCTTGGTGTCTCAAGTAATGTTATGGATCATTCTAATGGTTCTCATAAGTCCTAATACACATTCCTAGACCATTTTAAGCCTTTAGGATAATCTCTTAACCATTCTACACTTGTTAGAACCTCCAAGGACACATGCTACACCCTCTACGTCCCTTGGGGACTCAAGCAATGTTTAGGATCATTCTAATGGTTATTATAAGTACTAATACACATTCCTTGACCATTCTAAGCCTTTATAATACTCTCTTAACCATTCTACACTTGTTAGAACCTCCAAGTACTCATGCTACACCCTCTACGTCCCTTGGGGACTCATGTAATGTTTTGGATAATTCTAATGGTTCTAATAAGTTCTAATACACATTCCTGGACCAATTTAAGCCTTTAGGATAATCTCTTAACCATTCTACACTTGTTAGAACCTCCAAGGACTCAAGCTACACACTCTACGTCCCTTGGGGACTCAAGCAATGTTTAGGATCATTCTAATGGTTGTTATAAGTCCTAATACACATTCATAGACCATTCTAAGCCTTTAGAATACTCTCTTAACCATTCTACACTTGTTAGAACCTCCAAGGACTCAACCTACACACTCTACGTCCCTTGGGGACTTAAGCAATGTTTAGGATCATTCTAATCGTTGTTATAAGTCCTAATACACATTCATAGACCATTCTAGGCCTTTAGAATACTCTCTTAACCATTCTACACTCGTTAGAACCTCAAAGTACTCATGCTACACCCTCTACGTCCCTTGAGGACTCAAGCAATGTTTAGCATCATTCTAATGGTTCTTATATGTCCTAATACACATTCATAGACCATTCTAAGCCTTTAGAATACTCTCTTAACCATTCTACACTTGTTAGAACCTCCAAGGACTCAACCTACACACTCTACGTCCCTTGGGGACTCAAGCAATGTTTAGGATCATTCTAATCGTTGTTATAAGTCCTAATACACATTCATAGACCATTCTAAGCCTTTAGAATACTCTCTTAACCATTCTACACTCGTTAGAACCTCCAAGGACACATGCTACACCCTCTACGTTCCTTGGGGATTCAAGCAATGTTTAGGATCATTCTAATGGTTGTTATAAGTCATAATACACATTCATAGACCATTCTAAGCCTTTAGAATACTCTCTTAACCATTCTACACTTGTTAGAACCTCCAAGGACACATGCTACACCCTTTACGTCCCTTGGGGACTCAAGCAATGTTTAGGATCATTCTAATGGTTCTTATAAGTCCTAATACACATTCCTAGACCATTCTAGGCCTTTATAATACTCTCTTAACCATTCTACACTTGTTAGAACCTCCAAGTACTCATGCTACACCCTCTACGTCCCTTGGGGACTCATGTAATGTTTTGGATAATTCTAATGGTTCTAATAAGTTCTAATACACATTCCTGGACCAATTTAAGCCTTTAGGATAATCTCTTAACCATTCTACACTTGTTAGAACCTCCAAGGACTCAAGCTACACACTCTACGTCCCTTGGGGACTCAAGCAATGTTTAGGATCATTCTAATGGTTGTTATAAGTCCTAATACACATTCATAGACCATTCTAAGCCTTTAGAATACTCTCTTAACCATTCTACACTTGTTAGAACCTCCAAGGACTCAACCTACACACTCTACGTCCCTTGGGGACTCAAGCAATGTTTAGGATCATTCTAATCGTTGTTATAAGTCCTAATACACATTCATAGACCATTCTAAGCCTTTAGAATACTCTCTTAACCATTCTACACTCGTTAGAACCTCCAAGTACTCATGCTACACCCTCTACGTCCCTTGAGGACTCAAGCAATGTTTAGCATCATTCTAATGGTTCTTATATGTCCTAATACACATTCATAGACCATTCTAAGCCTTTAGAATACTCTCTTAACCATTCTACACTTGTTAGAACCTCCAAGGACTCAACCTACACACTCTACGTCCCTTGGGGACTCAAGCAATGTTTAGGATCATTCTAATCGTTGTTATAAGTCCTAATACACATTCATAGACCATTCTAAGCCTTTAGAATACTCTCTTAACCATTCTACACTCGTTAGAACCTCCAAGTACTCATGCTACACCCTCTACATCCCTTGGGGACTCAAGCAATGTTTAGGATCATTCTAATGGTTCGAATAAGTCCTAATACACATTCCCAGACCATTCTAAGCCTTTATAACACTCTCTTAACCATTCTACACTTGTTAGAACCTCCAAGTACTCATGCTACACCCTCTACGTCCCTTGGGGACTCATGTAATGTTTTGTATAATTCTAATGGTTCTAATAAGTTCTAATACACATTCCTGGACCAATTTAAGCCTTTAGGATAATCTCTTAACCATTCTACACTTGTTAGAACCTCCAAGGACTCAAGATACACACTCTACGTCCCTTGGGGACTCAATCAATGTTTAGGATCATTCTAATGGTTGTTATAAGTCCTAATACACATTCATAGACCATTCTAAGCCTTTAGAATACTCTCTTAACCATTCTACACTTGTTAGAACCTCCAAGGACTCAACCTACACACTCTACGTCCCTTGGGGACTCAAGCAATGTTTAGGATCATTCTAATCGTTGTTATAAGTCCTAATACACATTCATAGACCATTCTAAGCCTTTAGAATACTCTCTTAACCATTCTACACTCGTTAGAACCTCCAAGTACTCAACCTACACACTCTACGTCCCTTGGGGACTCAAGCAATGTTTAGGATCATTCTAATCGTTGTTATAAGTCCTAATACACATTCATAGACCATTCTAAGCCTTTAGAATACTCTCTTAACCATTCTACACTTGTTAGAACCTCCAAGGACTCAACCTACACACTCTACGTCCCTTGGGGACTCAAGCAATGTTTAGGATCATTCTAATCGTTGTTATAAGTCCTAATACACATTCATAGACCATTCTAAGCCTTTAGAATACTCTCTTAACCATTCTACACTCGTTAGAACCTCCAAGTACTCATGCTACACCCTCTACATCCCTTGGGGACTCAAGCAATGTTTAGGATCATTCTAATGGTTCGAATAAGTCCTAATACACATTCCCAGACCATTCTAAGCCTTTATAACACTCTCTTAACCATTCTACACTTGTTAGAACCTCCAAGTACTCATGCTACACCCTCTACGTCCCTTGGGGACTCATGTAATGTTTTGTATAATTCTAATGGTTCTAATAAGTTCTAATACACATTCCTGGACCAATTTAAGCCTTTAGGATAATCTCTTAACCATTCTACACTTGTTAGAACCTCCAAGGACTCAAGATACACACTCTACGTCCCTTGGGGACTCAATCAATGTTTAGGATCATTCTAATGGTTGTTATAAGTCCTAATACACATTCATAGACCATTCTAAGCCTTTAGAATACTCTCTTAACCATTCTACACTTGTTAGAACCTCCAAGGACTCAACCTACACACTCTACGTCCCTTGGGGACTCAAGCAATGTTTAGGATCATTCTAATCGTTGTTATAAGTCCTAATACACATTCATAGACCATTCTAAGCCTTTAGAATACTCTCTTAACCATTCTACACTCGTTAGAACCTCCAAGTACTCAACCTACACACTCTACGTCCCTTGGGGACTCAAGCAATGTTTAGGATCATTCTAATCGTTGTTATAAGTCCTAATACACATTCATAGACCATTCTAAGCCTTTAGAATACTCTCTTAACCATTCTACACTTGTTAGAACCTCCAAGGACTCAACCTACACACTCTACGTCCCTTGGGGACTCAAGCAATGTTTAGGATCATTCTAATGGTTATTATAAATCTTAATACACATTCCTAGACCATTCTAAGCCTTTATAATACTCTCTTAACCATTCTACACTTGTTAGAACCTTCAAGTACTCATGCTACACCCTCTACGTCCCTTGAGGACTCAAGCAATGTTTAGGATCATTCTAATGGTTCTTATATGTCCTAATACACATTCATAGACCATTCTAAGCCTTTAGAATAATCTCTTAACCATTCTACACTTGTTAGAACCTCCAAGGACTCAACCTACACACTCTACGTCCCTTGGGGACTCAAGCAATGTTTAGGATCATTCTAATCGTTCTTATATGTCCTAATAAACATTCATAGACCATTCTAAGCCTTTAGAATACTCTCTTAACCATTCTACACTCGTTAGAACCTCCAAGTACTCATGCTACACCCTCTACGTCCCTTGAGGACTCAAGCAATGTTTAGCATCATTCTAATGGTTCTTATATGTCCTAATAAACATTCATAGACCATTCTAAGCCTTTAGAATACTCTCTTAACCATTCTACACTTGTTAGAACCTCCAAGGACTCAACCTACACACTCTACGTCCCTTGGGGACTCAAGCAATGTTTAGGATCATTCTAATGGTTGTTATAAGTCCTAATACACATTCATAGACCATTCTAAGCCTTTAGGATAATCTCTTAACCATTCTACACTTGTTAGAACCTCCAAGGACTCAACCTACACACTCTACGTCCCTTGGGGACTCAAGCAATGTTTAGCATCATTCTAATGGTTCTTATATGTCCTAATACACATTCATAGACCATTCTAAGCCTTTAGAATACTCTCTTAACCATTCTACACTCGTTAGAACCTCCAAGTACTCATGCTACACCCTCTACGTCCCTTGAGGACTCAAGCAATGTTTAGCATCATTCTAATGGTTCTTATATGTCCTAATAAACATTCATAGACCATTCTAAGCCTTTAGAATACTCTCTTAACCATTCTACACTTGTTAGAACCTCCAAGGACTCAACCTACACACTCTACGTCCCTTGGGGGCTCAAGCAATGTTTAGGATCATTCTAATCGTTGTTATAAGTCCTAATACACATTCATAGACCATTCTAAGCCTTTAGAATACTCTCTTAACCATTCTACACTCGTTAGAACCTCCAAGTACTCATGCTACACCCTCTACGTCCGTTGGGGACTCAAGCAATGTTTAGGATCATTCTAATGGTTCGAATAAGTCCTAATACACATTCCCAGTCCATTCTAAGCCTTTATAACACTCTCTTAACCATTCTACATTTGTTAGAACCTCCAAGTACTCATGCTACACTCTCTATGTCCCTTGGGGACTCAAGTAATGTTATGGATCATTCTAATGGTTCTCATAAGTCCTAATACACATTCCTAGACCATTTTAAGCCTTTAGGATAATCTCTTAACCATTCTAGACTTGTTAGAACCTCCAAGGACACATGGTACACCCTCTACCTCCCTTGGGGACTCAAGCAATGTTTAGTATCATTCTAATGGTTCTTATAATTCCTAATACACATTCCTAGACCATTCTAAGCCTTTATAATACTCTCTTAACCATTCTACACTTGTTAGAACCTCCAAGGACTCAAGATACACACTCTACGTCCCTTGGGGACTCAATCAATGTTTAGGATCATTCTAATGGTTGTTATAAGTCCGAATACACATTCATAGACCATTCTAAGCCTTTAGAATACTCTCTTAACCATTCTACACTTGTTAGAACCTCCAACGACTCAACCTACACACTCTACGTCCCTTGGGGACTCAAGCAATGTTTAGGATCATTCTAATGGTTATTATAAATCTTAATACACATTCCTAGACCATTCTAAGCCTTTATAATACTCTCTTAACCATTCTACACTTGTTAGAACCTTCAAGTACTCATGCTATTCCCTCTACGTCCCTTGAGGACTCAAGCAATGTTTAGGATCATTCTAATGGTTCTTATATGTCCTAATACACATTCATAGACCATTCTAAGCCTTTAGAATAATCTCTTAACCATTCTACACTTGTTAGAACCTCCAAGGACTCAACCTACACACTCTACGTCCCTTGGGGACTCAAGCAATGTTTAGGATCATTCTAATCGTTGTTATAAGTCCTAATACACATTCATAGACCATTCTAAGCCTTTAGAATACTCTCTTAACCATTCTACACTCGTTAGAACCTCCAAGTACTCATGCTACACCCTCTACGTCCCTTGGGGACTCAAGCAATGTTTAGGATCATTCTAATGGTTCGAATAAGTCCTAATACACATTCCCAGACCATTCTAAGCCTTTATAACACTCTCTTAACCATTCTACATTTGATAGAACCTCCAAGTACTCATGCTACACCCTCTATGTCCCTTGGGGACTCAAGTAATGTTATGGATCATTCTAATGGTTCTCATAAGTCCTAATACACATTCCTAGACCATTTTAAGCCTTTAGGATAATCTCTTAACCATTCTAGACTTGTTAGAACCTCCAAGGACACATGCTACACCCTCTACGTCCCTTGGGGACTCATGCAATGTTTAGGATCATTCTAATGGTTCTTATAATTCCTAATACACATTCCTAGACCATTCTAAGCCTTTTCTAATACTCTCTTAACCATTCTACACTTGTTAGAACCTCCAAGTACTCATGCTACACCCTCTACGTCCCTTGGGGACTCAAGCAATGTTTTGGATCATTCTAATGGTTCTTATAAGTCCTAATACACATTCCTAGACCATTCTAAGCCTTTATAATACTCTCTTAACCATTCTACACATGTTAGAACCTCGAAGTACTCATGCTACACCCTCTACGTCCCTTGGGGACTCAAGTAATGTTTTGGATCATTCTAATGGTTCTAATAAGTCCTAATACACATTCCTGGACCAATTTAAGCCTTTAGGATAATCTCTTAACCATTGTACACTTGTTAGAACCTCCAAGGACTCAAGCTACACACTCTACGTCCCTTGGGGGCTCAAGCAATGTTTAGGATCATTCTAATGGTTGTTATAAGTCCTAATACACATTCATAGACCATTCTAAGCCTTTATAATACTCTCTTAACCATTCTACACTTGTTAGAACCTCCAAGGACTCAACCTACACACTCTACGTCCCTTGGGGACTCAAGCAATGTTTAGGATCATTCTAATGGTTCTTATAAGTCCTAATACACATTCATAGACCATTTTAAGCCTTTAGAATACTATCTTAACCATTCTACACTCGTTAGAACCTCCAAGTACTCATGCTACACCCTCTACGTCCCTTGGGGACTTAAGCAATGTTTAGGATCATTCTAATGGTTGTTATAAGTCCTAATACACATTCATAGACCATTCTAAGCCTTAAGAATACTCTCTTAACAATTCTACACTTGTTAGAACCTCCAAGGACTCAACCTACACACTCTACGTCCCTTGGGGACTCAAGCAATGTTTAGGATCATTCTAATCGTTGTTATAAGTCCTAATACACATTCATAGACCATTCTAAGCCTTTAGAATACTCTCTTAACCATTCTACACTCGTTAGAACCTCCAAGTACTCATGCTACACCCTCTACGTCCCTTGGGGACTCAAGTAATGTTTTGGATCATTCTAATGGTACTCATAAGTCCTAATACACATTCCTAGACCATTTTAAGCCTTTAGGATAATCTCTTAACCATTCTAGACTTGTTAGAACCTCCAAGGACACATGCTACACCCTCTACATCCCTTGGGGACTCAAGCAATGTTTAGGATCATTCTAATGGTTCTTATAATTCCTAATACATATTCCTAGACCATTCTAAGCCTTTATAATACTCTCTTAACCATTCTACACTTGTTAGAACCTCCAAGTACTCATGCTACACCCTCTACGTCCCTTGGGGACTCAAGTAATGTTTTGGATCATTCTAATGGTTCTTATAAGTCCTAATACACATTCCTAGACTATTCTAAGCCTTTATAATACTCTCTTAACCACTCTACACATGTTAGAACATCCAAGTACTCATGCTACACCCTCTACGTCCCTTGGGGACTCAAGTAATGTTTTGGATCATTCTAATGGTTCTAATAAGTCCTAATATACATTCCTGGACCAATTGAAGCCTTTAGGATAATCTCTTAACCATTCTACACATGTTAGAACCTCCAAGGACTCAAGCTACACACTCTACGTCCCTTGGGGGCTCAAGCAATGTTTAGGATCATTCTAATGGTTGTTATAAGTCCGAATACACATTCATAGACCATTCTAAGCCTTTAGAATACTCTCTTAACCATTCTACACTTGTTAGAACCTCCAACGACTCAACCTACACACTCTACGTCCCTTGGGGACTCAAGCAATGTTTAGGATCATTCTAATGGTTATTATAAATCTTAATACACATTCCTAGACCATTCTAAGCCTTTATAATACTCTCTTAACCATTCTACACTTGTTAGAACCTCCAAGTACTCATGCTACACCCTCTACGTCCCTTGAGGACTCAAGCAATGTTTAGGATCATTCTAATGGTTCTTATATGTCCTAATACACATTCATAGACCATTCTAAGCCTTTAGAATAATCTCTTAACCATTCTACACTTGTTAGAACTTCCAAGGACTCAACCTACACACTCTACGTCCCTTGGGGACTCAAGCAATGTTTAGGATCATTCTAATCGTTGTTATAAGTCCTAATACACATTCATAGACCATTCTAAGCCTTTAGAATACTCTCTTAACCATTCTACACTCGTTAGAACCTCCAAGTACTCAACCTACACCCTCTACGTCCCTTGGGGACTCAAGCAATGTTTAGGATCATTCTAATGGTTCGAATAAGTCCTAATACACATTCCCAGACCATTCTAAGCCTTTATAACACTCTCTTAACCATTCTACATTTGATAGAACCTCCAAGTACTCATGCTACACCCTCTATGTCCCTTGGGGACTCAAGTAATGTTATGGATCATTCTAATGGTTCTCATAAGTCCTAATACACATTCCTAGACCATTTTAAGCCTTTAGGATAATCTCTTAACCATTCTAGACTTGTTAGAACCTCCAAGGACAAATGCTACACCCTCTACGTCCCTTGGGGACTCATGCAATGTTTAGGATCATTCTAATGGTTCTTATAATTCCTAATACACATTCCTAGACCATTCTAAGCCTTTATAATACTCTCTTAACCATTCTACACTTGTTAGAACCTCCAAGTACTCATGCTACACCCTCTACGTCCCTTGGGGACTCAAGCAATGTTTTGGATCATTCTAATGGTTCTTATAAGTCCTAATACACATTCCTAGACCATTCTAAGACTTTATAATACTCTCTTAACCATTCTACACATGTTAGAACCTCGAAGTACTCATGCTACACCCTCTACGTCCCTTGGGGACTCAAGTAATGTTTTGGATCATTCTAATGGTTCTAATAAGTCCTAATACACATTCCTGCACCAATTTAAGCCTTTAGGATAATCTCTTAACCATTGTACACTTGTTAGAACCTCCAAGGACTCAAGCTACACACTCTACGTCCCTTGGGGGCTCAAGCAATGTTTAGGATCATTCTAATGGTTGTAATAAGTCCTAATACACATTCATAGACCTTTCTAAGCCTTTATAATACTCTCTTAACCATTCTACACTTGTTAGAACCTCCAAGGACTCAACCTACACACTCTACGTCCCTTGGGGACTCAAGCAATGTTTAGGATCATTCTAATGGTTCTTATAAGTCCTAATACACATTCATAGACCATTTTAAGCCTTTAGAATACTCTCTTAACCATTCTACACTCGTTAGAACCTCCAAGTACTCATGCTACACCCTCTACGTCCCTTGGGGACTCAAGCAATGTTTAGGATCATTCTAATGGTTGTTATAAGTCCTAATACACATTCATAGACCATTCTAAGCCTTAAGAATACTCTCTTAACAATTCTACACTTGTTAGAACCTCCAAGGACTCAACCTACACACTCTACGTCCCTTGGGGACTCAAGCAATGTTTAGGATCATTCTAATCGTTGTTATAAGTCCTAATACACATTCATAGACCATTCTAAGCCTTTAGAATACTCTCTTAACCATTCTACACTCGTTAGAACCTCCAAGTACTCATGCTACACCCTCTACGTCCCTTGGGGACTCAAGTAATGTTTTGGATCATTCTAATGGTTCTCATAAGTCCTAATACACATTCCTAGACCATTTTAAGCCTTTAGGATAATCTCTTAACCATTCTAGACTTGTTAGAACCTCCAAGGACACATGCTACACCCTCTACATCCCTTGGGGACTCAAGCAATGTTTAGGATCATTCTAATGGTTCTTATAATTCCTAATACATATTCCTAGACCATTCTAAGCCTTTATAATACTCTCTTAACCATTCTACACTTGTTAGAACCTCCAAGTACTCATGCTACACCCTCTACGTCCCTTGGGGACTCAAGTAATGTTTTGGATCATTCTAATGGTTCTTATAAGTCCTAATACACATTCCTAGACTATTCTAAGCCTTTATAATACTCTCTTAACCATTCTACACATGTTAGAACATCCAAGTACTCATGCTACACCCTCTACGTCCCTTGGGGACTCAAGCAATGTTTAGGATCATTCTAATGGTTCTTATAAGTCCTAATACACATTCATAGACCATTTTAAGCCTTTAGAATACTCTCTTAACCATTCTACACTCGTTAGAACCTCCAAGTACTCATGCTACACCCTCTACGTCCCTTGGGGACTTAAGCAATGTTTAGGATCATTCTAATGGTTGTTATAAGTCCTAATACACATTCATAGACCATTCTAAGCCTTAAGAATACTCTCTTAACAATTCTACACTTGTTAGAACCTCCAAGGACTCAACCTACACACTCTACGTCCCTTGGGGACTCAAGCAATGTTTAGGATCATTCTAATCGTTGTTATAAGTCCTAATACACATTCATAGACCATTCTAAGCCTTTAGAATACTCTCTTAACCATTCTACACTCGTTAGAACCTCCAAGTACTCATGCTACACCCTCTACGTCCCTTGGGGACTCAAGTAATGTTTTGGATCATTCTAATGGTACTCATAAGTCCTAATACACATTCCTAGACCATTTTAAGCCTTTAGGATAATCTCAACCATTGTACACTTGTTAGAACCTCCAAGGACTCATGCTACACCCTCTACGTCCCTTGGGGACTCAAGCAATGTTTAGGATCATTCTAATGGTTCTTATAAGTCCTAATACACATTCATAGACCATTTTAAGCCTTTAGAATACTCTCTTAACCATTCTACACTCGTTAGAACCTCCAAGTACTCATGCTACACCCTCTACGTCCCTTGGGGACTTAAGCAATGTTTAGGATCATTCTAATGGTTGTTATAAGTCCTAATACACATTCATAGACCATTCTAAGCCTTAAGAATACTCTCTTAACAATTCTACACTTGTTAGAACCTCCAAGGACTCAACCTACACACTCTACGTCCCTTGGGGACTCAAGCAATGTTTAGGATCATTCTAATCGTTGTTATAAGTCCTAATACACATTCATAGACCATTCTAAGCCTTTAGAATACTCTCTTAACCATTCTACACTCGTTAGAACCTCCAAGTACTCATGCTACACCCTCTACGTCCCTTGGGGACTCAAGTAATGTTTTGGATCATTCTAATGGTACTCATAAGTCCTAATACACATTCCTAGACCATTTTAAGCCTTTAGGATAATCTCTTAACCATTGTACACTTGTTAGAACCTCCAAGGACTCAAGCTACACACTCTACGTCCCTTGGGGGCTCAAGCAATGTTTAGGATCATTCTAATGGTTGTTATAAGTCCTAATACACATTCATAGACCATTCTAAGCCTTTATAATACTCTCTTAACCATTCTACACTTGTTAGAACCTCCAAGGACTCAACCTACACACTCTACGTCCCTTGGGGACTCAAGCAATGTTTAGGATCATTCTAATGGTTCTTATAAGTCCTAATACACATTCATAGACCATTTTAAGCCTTTAGAATACTCTCTTAACCATTCTACACTCGTTAGAACCTCCAAGTACTCATGCTACACCCTCTACGTCCCTTGGGGACTTAAGCAATATTTAGGATCATTCTAATGGTTGTTATAAGTCCTAATACACATTCATAGACCATTCTAAGCCTTAAGAATACTCTCTTAACAATTCTACACTTGTTAGAACCTCCAAGGACTCAACCTACACACTCTACGTCCCTTGGGGACTCAAGCAATGTTTAGGATCATTCTAATCGTTGTTATAAGTCCTAATACACATTCATAGACCATTCTAAGCCTTTAGAATACTCTCTTAACCATTCTACACTCGTTAGAACCTCCAAGTACTCATGCTACACCCTCTACGTCCCTTGGGGACTCAAGTAATGTTTTGGATCATTCTAATGGTACTCATAAGTCCTAATACACATTCCTAGACCATTTTAAGCCTTTAGGATAATCTCTTAACCATTCTAGACTTGTTAGAACCTCCAAGGACACATGCTACACCCTCTACATCCCTTGGGGACTCAAGCAATGTTTAGGATCATTCTAATGGTTCTTATAATTCCTAATACATATTCCTAGACCATTCTAAGCCTTTATAATACTCTCTTAACCATTCTACACTTGTTAGAACCTCCAAGTACTCATGCTACACCCTCTACGTCCCTTGGGGACTCAAGTAATGTTTTGGATCATTCTAATGGTTCTTATAAGTCCTAATACACATTCCTAGACTATTCTAAGCCTTTATAATACTCTCTTAACCATTCTACACATGTTAGAACATCCAAGTACTCATGCTACACCCTCTACGTCCCTTGGGGACTCAAGTAATGTTTTGGATCATTCTAATGGTTCTAATAAGTCCTAATACACATTCATAGACCATTCTAAGCCTTTAGGATAATCTCTTAACCATTCTACACTTGTTAGAACCTCCAAGGACTCAACCTACACACTCTACGTCCCTTGGGGACTCAAGCAATGTTTAGGATCATTCTAATGGTTCTTATAAGTCCTAATACACATTCATAGACCATTTTAAGCCTTTAGAATACTCTCTTAACCATTCTACACTCGTTAGAACCTCCAACGACTCAACCTACACCCTCTACGTCCCTTGGGGACTTAAGCAATATTTAGGATCATTCTAATGGTTGTTATAAGTCCTAATACACATTCATAGACCATTCTAAGCCTTAAGAATACTCTCTTAACAATTCTACACTTGTTAGAACCTCCAAGGACTCAACCTACACACTCTACGTCCCTTGGGGACTCAAGCAATGTTTAGGATCATTCTAATCGTTGTTATAAGTCCTAATACACATTCATAGACCATTCTAAGCCTTTAGAATACTCTCTTAACCATTCTACACTCGTTAGAACCTCCAAGTACTCATGCTACACCCTCTACGTCCCTTGGGGACTCAAGTAATGTTTTGGATCATTCTAATGGTACTCATAAGTCCTAATACACATTCCTAGACCATTTTAAGCCTTTAGGATAATCTCTTAACCATTCTAGACTTGTTAGAACCTCCAAGGACACATGCTACACCCTCTACATCCCTTGGGGACTCAAGCAATGTTTAGGATCATTCTAATGGTTCTTATAATTCCTAATACATATTCCTAGACCATTCTAAGCCTTTATAATACTCTCTTAACCATTCTACACTTGTTAGAACCTCCAAGTACTCATGCTACACCCTCTACGTCCCTTGGGGACTCAAGTAATGTTTTGGATCATTCTAATGGTTCTTATAAGTCCTAATACACATTCCTAGACTATTCTAAGCCTTTATAATACTCTCTTAACCATTCTACACATGTTAGAACATCCAAGTACTCATGCTACACCCTCTACGTCCCTTGGGGACTCAAGTAATGTTTTG
Source organism: Crotalaria pallida (assembly GCA_037953625.1). Classification (NCBI taxonomy): domain Eukaryota; kingdom Viridiplantae; phylum Streptophyta; class Magnoliopsida; order Fabales; family Fabaceae; genus Crotalaria; species Crotalaria pallida. The sequence continues at coordinate 97,900,375 of CM075650.1, forward strand.
GATCATTCTAATGGTTCTAATAAGTCCTAATATACATTCCTGGACCAATTGAAGCCTTTAGGATAATCTCTTAACCATTCTACACATGTTAGAACCTCCAAGGACTCAAGCTACACACTATACGTCCCTTGGGGGCTCAAGCAATGTTTAGGATCATTCTAATGGTTGTTATAAGTCCGAATACACATTCATAGACCATTCTAAGCCTTTAGAATACTCTCTTAACCATTCTACACTTGTTAGAACCTCCAACGACTCAACCTACACACTCTACGTCCCTTGGGGACTCAAGCAATGTTTAGGATCATTCTAATGGTTATTATAAATCTTAATACACATTCCTAGACCATTCTAAGCCTTTATAATACTCTCTTAACCATTCTACACTTGTTAGAACCTCCAAGTACTCATGCTACACCCTCTACGTCCCTTGAGGACTCAAGCAATGTTTAGGATCATTCTAATGGTTCTTATATGTCCTAATACACATTCATAGACCATTCTAAGCCTTTAGAATAATCTCTTAACCATTCTACACTTGTTAGAACCTCCAAGGACTCAACCTACACACTCTACGTCCCTTGGGGACTCAAGCAATGTTTAGGATCATTCTAATCGTTGTTATAAGTCCTAATACACATTCATAGACCATTCTAAGCCTTTAGAATACTCTCTTAACCATTCTACACTCGTTAGAACCTCCAAGTACTCATGCTACACCCTCTACGTCCCTTGGGGACTCAAGCAATGTTTAGGATCATTCTAATGGTTCGAATAAGTCCTAATACACATTCCCAGACCATTCTAAGCCTTTATAACACTCTCTTAACCATTCTACATTTGATAGAACCTCCAAGTACTCATGCTACACCCTCTATGTCCCTTGGGGACTCATGTAATGTTATGGATCATTCTAATGGTTCTCATAAGTCCTAATACACATTCCTAGACCATTTTAAGCCTTTAGGATAATCTCTTAACCATTCTAGACTTGTTAGAACCTCCAAGGACAAATGCTACACCCTCTACGTCCCTTGGGGACTCATGCAATGTTTAGGATCATTCTAATGGTTCTTATAAGTCCTAATACACATTCCTAGACCATTCTAAGACTTTATAATACTCTCTTAACCATTCTACACATGTTAGAACCTCGAAGTACTCATGCTACACCCTCTACGTCCCTTGGGGACTCAAGTAATGTTTTGGACCATTCTAATGGTTCTAATAAGTCCTAATACACATTCCTGCACCAATTTAAGCCTTTAGGATAATCTCTTAACCATTGTACACTTGTTAGAACCTCCAAGGACTCAAGCTACACACTCTACGTCCCTTGGGGGCTCAAGCAATGTTTAGGATCATTCTAATGGTTGTAATAAGTCCTAATACACATTCATAGACCATTCTAAGCCTTTATAATACTCTCTTAACCATTCTACACTTGTTAGAACCTCAAAGGACTCAACCTACACACTCTACGTCCCTTGGGGACTCAAGCAATGTTTAGGATCATTCTAATGGTTCTTATAAGTCCTAATACACATTCATAGACCATTTTAAGCCTTTAGAATACTCTCTTAACCATTCTACACTCGTTAGAACCTCCAAGTACTCATGCTACACCCTCTACGTCCCTTGGGGACTCAAGCAATGTTTAGGATCATTCTAATGGTTGTTATAAGTCCTAATACACATTCATAGACCATTCTAAGCCTTAAGAATACTCTCTTAACAATTCTACACTTGTTAGAACCTCCAAGGACTCAACCTACACACTCTACGTCCCTTGGGGACTCAAGCAATGTTTAGGATCATTCTAATCGTTGTTATAAGTCCTAATACACATTCATAGACCATTCTAAGCCTTTAGAATACTCTCTTAACCATTCTACACTCGTTAGAACCTCCAAGTACTCATGCTACACCCTCTACGTCCCTTGGGGACTCAAGTAATGTTTTGGATCATTCTAATGGTTCTCATAAGTCCTAATACACATTCCTAGACCATTTTAAGCCTTTAGGATAATCTCTTAACCATTCTAGACTTGTTAGAACCTCCAAGGACACATGCTACACCCTCTACATCCCTTGGGGACTCAAGCAATGTTTAGGATCATTCTAATGGTTCTTATAATTCCTAATACATATTCCTAGACCATTCTAAGCCTTTATAATACTCTCTTAACCATTCTACACTTGTTAGAACCTCCAAGTACTCATGCTACACCCTCTACGTCCCTTGGGGACTCAAGCAATGTTTAGGATCATTCTAATGGTTGTTATAAGTCCTAATACACATTCATAGACCATTCTAAGCCTTTAGAATACTCTCTTAACCATTATACACTTGTTATAACCTCCAAGGACTCATCCTACACACTCTACGTCCCTTGGGGACTCAAGCAATGTTTAGGATCATTCTAATGGTTCTTATATGTCCTAATACACATTCATAGACCATTCTAAGCCTTTAGAATAATCTCTTAACCATTCTACACTTTTTAGAACCTCCAAGGACTCAACCTACACACTCTACGTCCCTTGTGGACTCAAGCAATGTTTAGGATCATTCTAATCGTTGTTATAAGTCCTAATACACATTCATAGACCATTCTAAGCCGTTAGAATACTCTCTTAACCATTCTACACTCGTTAGAACCTCCAAGTACTCATGCTACACCCTCTACGTCCCTTGGGGACTCAAGCAATGTTTAGGATCATTCTAATGGTTCGAATAAGTCCTAATACACATTCCGAGACCATTCTAAGCCTTTATAACACTCTCTTAACCATTCTACACTTGTTAGAACCTCCAAGTACTCGTGCTACACCCTCTACGTCCCTTGGGGACTCAAGTAATGTTATGGATCATTCTAATGGTTCTCATAAGTCCTAATACACATTCCTAGACCATTTTAAGCGTTAAGGATAATCTCTTAACCATTCTACACTTGTTAGAACCTCCAAGGACACGTGCTATACCCTCTACGTCCCTTGGGGACTCAAGCAATGTTTAGGATCATTCTAATGGTTCTTATAAGTCCTAATACACATTCCTAGACCATTCTAAGCCTTTATAATACTCTCATAACCATTCTACACTTGTTAGAACCTCCAAGTACTCATGCTACACCCTCTACGTCCCTTGGGGACTCAAGCAATGTTTAGGATCATTCTAATGGTTGTTATAAGTCCTAATACACATTCATAGACCATTCTAAGCCTTTAGAATACTCTCTTAACCATTATACACTTGTTATAACCTCCAAGGACTCATCCTACACACTCTACGTCCCTTGGGGACTCAAGCAATGTTTAGGATCATTCTAATGGTTCTTATATGTCCTAATACACATTCATAGACCATTCTAAGCCTTTAGAATAATCTCTTAACCATTCTACACTTTTTAGAACCTCCAAGGACTCAACCTACACACTCTACGTCCCTTGTGGACTCAAGCAATGTTTAGGATCATTCTAATCGTTGTTATAAGTCGTAATACACATTCATAGACCATTCTAAGCCGTTAGAATACTCTCTTAACCATTACACTCGTTAGAACCTCCAAGTACTCATGCTACACCCTCTACGTCCCTTGGGGACTCAAGCAATGTTTAGGATCATTCTAATGGTTCGAATAAGTCCTAATACACATTCTGAGACCATTCTAAGCCTTTATAACACTCTCTTAACCATTCTACACTTGTTAGAACCTCCAAGTACTCATGCTACACCCTCTACGTCCCTTGGGGACTCAAGCAATGTTTAGGATCATTCTAATGGTTCTTATAATTCCTAAAACACATTCCTAGACCATTCTAAGCCTTTATAATACTCTCTTAACCATTCTACACTTTTTAGAACCTCCAAGTACTCATGCTACACCCTCTACGTCCCTTGGGGACTCAAGTAATGTTTTGGATCATTCTAATGGTTCGAATAAGTCCTAATACACATTCTGAGACCATTCTAAGCCTTTATAACACTCTCTTAACCATTCTACACTTGTTAGAACCTCCAAGTACTCGTGCTACACCCTCTACGTCCCTTGGGGACTCAAGTAATGTTATGGATCATTCTAATGGTTCTCATAAGTCCTAATACACATTCCTAGACCATTTTAAGCCTTTAGGATAATCTCTTAACCATTCTTGACTTGTTAGAACCTCCAAGGACACATGGTACACCCTCTACGTCACTTGGGGACTCAAGCAATGTTTAGGATCATTCTAATGGTTCTTATAATTCCTAAAACACATTCCTAGACCATTCTAAGCCTTTATAATACTCTCTTAACCATTCTACACTTGTTAGAACCTCCAAGTACTCATGCTACACCCTCTACGTCCCTTGGGGACTCAAGTAATGCTTTTGATCATTCTAATGGTTCTAATAGGTCCTAATAGACATTCCTAGACCATTCTAAGCCTTTATAATACTCTCTTAACCATTCTACACTTGTTAGAACATCCAAGTACTCATGCTACACCCTCTACGTCCCTTGGGGACTCAAGTAATGTTTTGGATCATTCTAATGGTTCTAATAGGTCCTAATACACATTCCTAGACAATTCTAAGCCTTTATAATACTCTCTTAACCATTCTACACTTGTTAGAACCTCCAAGTACTCATGCTACACCCTCTACGTCCCTTGGGGACTCAAGTAATGTTTTGATCATTCTAATGGTTCTAATAGGTCCTAATAGACATTCCTAGACCATTCTAAGCCTTTATAATACTCTCTTAACCATTCTACACATGTTAGAACCTCCAAGTACTCATGCTACACCCTCTACGTCCCTTGGGGACTCAAGTAATGTTTTGGATCATTCTAATGGTTCTAATAAGTCCTAATACACATTCCTGGACCAATTTAAGCCTTTAGGATAATCTCTTAACCATTGTACACTTGTTAGAACCTCCAAGGACTCAAGCTACACACTCTACGTCCCTTGGGGGCTCAAGCAATGTTTAGGATCATTCTAATGGTTGTTAAAAGTCCTAATACACATTCATAGACCATTCTAAGCCTTTAGAATACTCTCTTAACCATTCTACACTTGTTAGAAACTCCAAGGACTCAACCTACACAATCTACGTCCCTTTGGGACTCAAGCAATGTTTAGGATCATTCTAATCGTTGTTATAAGTCCTAATACACATTCATAGACCATTTTAAGCCTTTAGAATACTCTCTTAACCATTCTACACTCGTTATAACCTCCAAGTACTCATGCTACACCCTCTACGTCCCTTGGGGACTCAAGTAATGTTTTGGATCATTCTATTGGTTCTAATAGGTCCTAATACACATTCCTAGACCATTCTAAGCCTTTATAATACTCTCTTAACCATTCTACACTTGTTAGAACCTCCAAGTACTCATGCTACACCCTCTACGTCCCTTGGTGACTCATGTAATGTTATGGATCATTCTAATGGTTCTAATAAGTCATAATACACATTCCTGGACCAATTTAAGCCTTTAGGATAATCTCTTAACCTTTCTACACTTGTTCGAACCTCCAAGGACTCAAGCTACACACTCTACGTCCCTTGGGGACTCAAGCAATGTTTAGGATCATTCTAATGGTTGTTATAAGTCCTAATACACATTCATAGACCATTCTAAGCCTTTAGAATACTCTCTTAACCATTCTACACTTGTTAGAACCTCCAAGGACTCAACCTACACACTCTGCGTCCCTTGGGGACTCAAGCAATGTTTAGGATCATTCTAATGGTTCGAATAAGTCCTAATACACATTCCGAGACCATTCTAAGCCTTTAGAATACTCTCTTAACTATTCTACACTCGTTAGAACCTCCATGTACTCATGCTACACCCTCTACGTCCCTTGGGGACTCAAGCAATGTTTAGGATAATTCTAATGGTTCTTATATGTCCTATTACACATTCATAGACCATTCTAAGCCTTTAGAATACTCTCTTAACCATTCTACACTTGTTAGAACCTCCAAGGACTCAACCTACACACTCTACGTCCCTTGGAGACTCAAGCAATGTTTAGGATCATTCTAATCGTTGTTATAAGTCCTAATACACATTCATAGACCATTCTAAGCCTTTAGAATACTCTCTTAACCATTCTACACTCGTTAGAACCTCCAAGTACTCATGCTACACCCTCTACGTCCCTTGGGGACTCAAGTAATGTTATGGATCATTCTAATGGTTCTAATATGTCCTAATACACATTCCTAGACCATTTTAAGCCTTTAGGATAATCTCTTAACCTTTCTAGACTTGTTAGAACCTCCAAGGACACATGCTACACCCTCTACGTCCCTTGGGGACTCAAGCAATGTTTAGGATCATTCTAATGGTTCTTATAATTCCTAATACACATTCCTAGACCATTCTAAGCCTTTATAATACTCTCTTAACCATTCTACACTTTTTAGAACCTCCAAGTACTCATGCTACACCCTCTACGTCCCTTGGGGACTCAAGTAATGTTTTGGATCATTCTAATGGTTCTTATAAGTCCTAATACACATTCCTAGACTATTCTAAGCCTTTATAATACTCTCTTAACCATTCTACACATGTTAGAACCTCCAAGTACTCATGCTACACCCTCTACGTCCCTTGGGGACTCAAGTAATGTTTTGGATCATTCTAATGGTTCTAATAAGTCCTAATACACATTCCTGGACCAATTTAAGCCTTTAGGATAATCTCTTAACCATTGTACACTTGTTAGAACCTCCAAGGACTCAAGCTACACACTCTACATCCCTTGGGGACTCAAGAAATGTTTAGGATCATTCTAATGGTTGTTATAAGTCCTAATACACATTCATAGACCATTCTAAGCCTTTAGAATACTCTCTTAACCATTCTACACTCGTTAGAACCTCCAAGTACTCATGCTACACCCTCTTCGTTCCTTGGGGACTCAAGTAATGTTATGGATCATTCTAATGGTTCTCATAAGTCCTAATACACATTCCTAGACCATTTTAAGCCTTTAGGATAATCTCTTAACCATTTTACACTTGTTAGAACCTCCAAGGACTCATGCTACACCCTCTACGTCTCTTGGGGACTCAAGCAATGTTTAGGATAATTCTAATGGTTCTTATAAGTCCTATTACACATTCCTATACCATTCTAAGCCTTTATAATACTCTCTTAACCATTCTACACTCGTTAGAACCTCCAAGTACTCATGCTACACCCTCTACGTCCCTTGGGGACTCAAGTAATGTTATGGATCAATCTAATGGTTCTCATAAGTCCTAATACACATTCCTAGACCATTTTAAGCCTTTAGGATAATCTCTTAACCATTCTACACTTGTTAGAACCTCCAAGGACTCATGCTAAACCCTCTACGTCCCTAGGGGTACCAAGCAACATTTAGGATCATTCTAATGGTTCGTATAAGTCCTAATACACATTACTACACCCTCTACGTCCCTTGGGTACTCAAGCAATGTTTAGGATCATTCTAATGGTTGTTATAAGTCCTAATACACATTCATAGACCATTCTAAGCCTTTAGAATACTCACTTAACCATTCTACACTCGTTAGAACCTCCAAGAACTCATGCAACACCCTCTATGTCTCTTGGGGACTCAAGCAGTGTTTAGGATCATTCTAATTGTTCTTATAAGTCCTAATACACATTCCTAGACCATTCTAAACTTTATAATACTCTCTCAACCATTCTACACTTGTTAGAACCTCCAAGTACTCATGCTACACCCTCTACGTCCCTTGGGGACTCAAGCAATGTTTAGGATCATTCTAATGGTTCGTATAAGTCCTAATACACATTCCTAGAACATTCTAAGCCTTTAGAATACTCTCTTAACCATTCTACACTCGTTAGAATCTCCAACGAATCAGGCTAAACCCTCTACATCCCTAGGGGTACCAAGCAATGTTTAGGATCATTCTAATGGTTCGTATAAGTCCTAATACACATTACTAGACCATTCTAAGCCTTTAGAATACTCTCTTAACCATTCTACACTTGTTAGAACCTCCAAGGACTCATGACACACCCTCTTCGTCCCTTGGGGACTCAAGCAATGTTTAGGATCTTTCTTATGGTTCGTATAAGTCCTAATACACATTCCTAGACCATTCTAAGCCTTTAGAATACTCTCTTAACCATTCTACACTCGTTAGAACCTCAAAGGACTCAGGCTAAACCCTCTACGTCCCTAGGGGTACCAAGCAATGTTTAGGATCATTCTAATGGTTTGTATAAGTCCTAATACACATTACTAGACCATTCTAAGCCTTTAGAATACTCTCTTAACCATTCTACACTTGTTAGAACCTCCAAGGACTCATGACACACCCTCTTCGTCCCTTGAGGACTCAAGCAATGTTTAGGATCATTCTAATGGTTCGTATAAGTCCTAATACACATTCCTAGACCATTCTAAGCCATTAGAATACTCTCTTAACCATTCTACACTCGTTAGAACCTCCAACGACTCAGGCTAAACCCACTACATCCCTAGGGGTACCAAGCAATGTTTAGGATCATTCTTATGGTTCGTATAAGTCCTAATACACATTCCTAGACCATTCTAAGCCTTTAGAATACTCTCTTAACCATTCTACACTTGTTAGAACCTCCAAGGACTCATGCAACACCCTCTACGTCCCTTGGGGACTCAAGCAATGTTTAGGATCATTCTATTGGTTCTTATAAGTCCTAATACACATTCGTAGACCATTCTAATCCTTTAGAATACTCTCTTAACCTCCAAGGACTCAAAATACACCCTCTACGTCCCTTGGGTACTCAAGCAATGTTTAGGATCATTCTAATGGTTGTTATAAGTCCTAATACACATTCATAGACCATTCTAAGCCTTTAGAATACTCACTTAACCATTCTACACTCGTTAGAACCTCCAAGAACTCATGCAACACCCTCTACGTCTCTTGGGGACTCAAGCAGTGTTTAGGATCATTCTAATTGTTCTTATAAGTCCTAATACACATTCTAGACCATTCTAAACTTTATAATACTCTCTTAACCATTCTACACTTGTTAGAACCTCCAAGTACTCATGCTACACCCTCTACGTCCCTTGGGGACTCAAGCAATGTTAAGGATCATTCTAATGGTTCGTATAAGTCCTAATACACATTCCTAGACCATTTTAAGCCTTTAGAATACTCTCTTAACCATTCTTCACTTGTTAGAACCTCCAAGGACTCATGCAACACCCTCTACGTCCCTTGGGGACTCAAGCAATGTTTAGGATCATTCTATTGGTTCTTATAAGTCCTAATACACATTCGTAGACCATTCTAATCCTTTAGAATACTCTCTTAACCTCCAAGGACTCAAAATACACCCTCTACGTCCCTTGGGTACTCAAGCAATGTTTAGGATCATTCTAATGGTTGTTATAAGTCCTAATACACATTCATAGACCATTCTAAGCCTTTAGAATACTCACTTAACCATTCTACACTCGTTAGAATCTCCAAGAACTCATGCAACACCCTCTACGTCTCTTGGGGACTCAAGCAGTGTTTAGGATCATTCTAATTGTTCTTATAAGTCCTAATACACATTCTAGACCATTCTAAACTTTATAATACTCTCTTAACCATTCTACACTTGTTAGAACCTCCAAGTACTCATGCTACACCCTCTACGTCCCTTGGGGACTCAAGCAATGTTAAGGATCATTCTAATGGTTCGTATAAGTCCTAATACACATTCCTAGACCATTCTAAGCCTTTAGAATACTCTCTTAACCATTCTTCACTTGTTAGAACCTCCAAGGACTCATGCAACACCCTCTACGTCTCTTGGGGACTCAAGCAATGTTTAGGATCATTCTATTGGTTCTTATAAGTCGTAATACACATTCCTAGACCATTCTAAGCCTTTAGAATACTCTCTTAACCATTCTACACTTGTTAGAACCTCCAAGTACTCATGCTACACCCTCTACGTCCCTTGGGGAATTGAGCAATGTTTAGGATCATTCTAATGGCTGTTATAAGTCCTAAACACATTCATAGACCATTCTAAGCCTTTAGAATACATTCTTAACCATTCTACACTCGTTACAACCTCCAAGTACTCATGCTACAACCTCTACGTCCCTTGGGGACTCAAGCAATGTTTAGGATCATTCTAATGGTTCGTATAAGTCCTAATACACATTCCTAGACCATTCTAAGCCTTTAGAATACTCTCTTAACCATTCTACACTTGTTAGAACCTCCAAGGACTCATGCAACACCCTCTACATCCCTTGGGGACTCAAGCAATGTTTAGGATCATTCTATTGGTTCTTATAAGTCCTAATACACATTCGTAGACCATTCAAATCCTTTAGAATACTCTCTTAACCTCCAAGGACTCAAAATACACCCTCTACGTCCCTTGGGTACTCAAGCAATGTTTAGGATCATTCTAATGGTTGTTATAAGTCCTAATACACATTCATAGACCATTCTAAGCCTTTAGAATACTCACTTAACCATTCTACACTCGTTAGAACCTCCAAGAACTCATGCAACACCCTCTACGTCTCTTGGGGACTCAAGCAGTGTTTAGGATCATTCTAATTGTTCTTATAAGTCCTAATACACATTCTAGACCATTCTAAACTTTATAATACTCTCTTAACCATTCTACACTTGTTAGAACCTCCAAGTACTCATGCTACACCCTCTACGTCCCTTGGGGACTCAAGCAATGTTAAGGATCATTCTAATGGTTCGTATAAGTCCTAATACACATTCCTAGACCATTCTAAGCCTTTAGAATACTCTCTTAACCATTCTTCACTTGTTAGAACCTCCAAGGACTCATGCAACACCCTCTACGTCTCTTGGGGACTCAAGCAATGTTTAGGATCATTCTATTGGTTCTTATAAGTCGTAATACACATTCCTAGACCATTCTAAGCCTTTAGAATACTCTCTTAACCATTCTACACTCGTTAGAACCTCCAAGTACTCATGCTACACCCTCTACGTCCCTTGGGGACTTAAGCAATGTTTAGGATCATTCTAATGGTTGTTATAAGTCCTAAACACATTCATAGACCATTCTAAGCCTTTAGAATACATTCTTAACCATTCTACACTCGTTACAACCTCCAAGTACTCATGCTACAACCTCTACGTCCCTTGGGGACTCAAGCAATGTTTAGGATCATTCTAATGGTTCGTATAAGTCCTAATACTCATTCCTAGACCATTCTAAGCCTTTAGAATACTCTCTTAACCATTCTACACTCGTTAGAACCTCCAAGGACTCAGGCTAAACCCTCTACGTCCCTAGGGGTACCAAGCAATGTTTAGGATCTTTCTAATGGTTCGTATAAGTCCTAATACACATTACTAGACCATTCTAAGCCTTTAGAATACTCTCTTAACCATTCTACACTTGTTAGAACCTCCAAGGACTCATGACACACCCTCTTCGTCCCTTGGGGACTCAAGCAATGTTTAGGATCTTTCTTATGGTTCGTATAAGTCCTAATACACATTCCTAGACCATTCTAAGCCTTTAGAATACTCTCTTAACCATTCTACACTCGTTAGAACCTCCAAGGACTCAGGCTAAAACCTCTACGTCCCTAGGGGTACCAAGCAATGTTTAGGATCTTTCTAATGGTTCGTATAAGTCCTAATACACATTACTAGACCATTCTAAGCCTTTAGAATACTCTCTTAACCATTCTACACTTGTTAGAACCTCCAAGGACTCATGACACACCCTCTTCGTCCCTTGGGGACTCAAGCAATGTTTAGGATCATTCTAATGGTTCGTATAAGTCCTAATACACATTCCTAGACCATTCTAAGCCATTAGAATACTCTCTTAACCATTCTACACTCATTAGAACCTCCAGCGACTCAGGCTAAACCCACTACATCCTTAGGGGTACCAAGCAATGTTTAGGATCATTCTTATGGTTCGTATAAGTCCTAATACACATTCATAGACCATTCTAAGCCTTTAGAATACTCACTTAACCATTCTACGCTCGTTAGAACCTCCAAGAACTCATGCAACACCCTCTACGTCTCTTGGGGACTCAGGCAGTGTTTAGGATCATTCTAATTGTTCTTATAAGTCCTAATACACATTCCTAGACCATTCTAAACTTTATAATACTCTCTTAACCATTCTACACTTGTTAGAACCTCCAAGTACTCATGCTACACCCTCTACGTCCCTTGGGGACTCAAGCAATGTTTAGGATCATTCTAATGGTTCGTATAAGTCCTAATACACATTTCTCGACCATTCTAAGCCTTTAGAATAATCTCTTAACCATTCTTCACTTGTTAGAACCTCCAAGGACTCATGCAACACCCTCTACATCTCTTGGGGACTCAAGCAAGGTTTAGGATCATTCTATTGGTTCTTATAAGTCGTAATACACATTCCTAGACCATTCTAAGCCTTTAGAATACCCTCTTAACCATTCTACACTCGTTAGAACCTCCAAGTACTCATGCTACACCCTCTACGTCCCTTGGGGACTCAAGCAATGTTTAGGATCATTCTAATGGTTCGTATAAGTCCTAATACACATTCCTAGACCATTCTAAGCCATTAGAATACTCTCTTAACCATTCTACACTCGTTAGAACCTCCAACGACTCAGGCTAAACCCACTACATCCCTAGGGGTACCAAGCAATGTTTAGGATCATTCTTATGGTTCGTATAAGTCCTAATACACATTCCTAGACCATTCTAAGCCTTTAGAATACTCTCTTAACCATTCTACACTTGTTAGAACCTCCAAGGAATCATGCAACACCCTCTACGTCCTTTGGGGACTCAAGCAATGTTTAGGATCATTCTATTGGTTCTTATAAGTCCTAATACACATTCGTAGACCATTCTAATCCTTTAGAATACTCTCTTAACCTCCAAGGACTCAAAATACACCCTCTACGTCCCTTGGGTACTCAAGCAATGTTTAGGATCATTCTAATGGTTGTTATAAGTCCTAATACACATTCATAGACCATTCTAAGCCATTAGAATACTCTCTTAACCATTCTACACTCGTTAGAACATCCAACGACTCAGGCTAAACCCACTACATCCCTAGGGGTACCAAGCAATGTTTAGGATCTTTCTTATGGTTCGTATAAGTCCTAATACACATTCCTAGACCATTCTAAGCCATTAGAATACTCTCTTAACCATTCTACACTCGTTAGAACCTCCAAGGACTCAGGCTAAACCCTCTACGTCCCTAGGGGTACCAAGCAATGTTTAGGATCATTCTAATGGTTCGTATAAGTCCTAATACACATTACTAGACCATTCTAAGCCTTTAGAATACTCTCTTAACCATTCTACACTTGTTAGAACCTCCAAGGACTCATGACACACCCTCTTCGTCCCTTGGGGACTCAAGCAATGTTTAGGATCATTCTAATGGTTCGTATAAGTCCTAATACACATTCCTAGAACATTCTAAGCCTTTAGAATACTCTGTTAACCATTCTACACTCGTTAGAATCTCCAACGACTCAGGCTAAACCCTCTACATCCCTAGGGGTACCAAGAAATGTTTAGGATCATTCTTATGGTTCGTATAAGTCCTAATACACATTCCTAGACCATTCTAAGCCTTTAGAATACTCTCTTAACCATTCTACACTTGTTAGAACCTCCAAGGACTCATGCAACACCCTCTACGTCCCTTGGGGACTCAAGCAATGTTTAGGATCATTCTATTGGTTCTTATAAGTCCAAATACACATTCGTAGACCATTCTAATCCTTTAGAATACTCTCTTAACCTCCAAGGACTCAAAATACACCCTCTACGTCCCTTGGGTACTCAAGCAATGTTTAGGATCATTCTAATGGTTGTTATAAGTCCTAATACACATTCATAGACCATTCTAAGCCTTTAGAATACTCACTTAACCATTCTACACTCGTTAGAACCTCCAAGAACTCATGCAACACCCTCTACGTCTCTTGGTGACTGTAGCAATGTTTAGGATCATTCTAATTGTTCTTATAAGTCCTAATACACATTCCTTGACCATTCTAAACTTTATAATACTCTCTTAACCATTCTACACTTGTTAGAACCTCCAAGTACTCATGCTACACCCTCTACGTCCCTTGGGGACTCAAGCAATGTTTAGGATCATTCTCATGGTTCTTATAAGTCCTAATACACATTCCTAGACCATTCTAAGCCTTTAGAATACTCTCTTAACCATTCTTCACTTGTTAGAACCTCCAAGGACTCATGCAACACCCTCTACGTCTCTTGGGGACTCAAGCAATGTTTAGGATCATTCTATTGGTTCTTATAAGTCCTAATACACATTCCTAGAGCATTCTAAGCCTTTAGAATACTCTCTTAACCATTCTACACTCGTTAGAACCTCCAAGGACTCATGACACACCCTCTTCGTCCCTTGGGGACTCAAGCAATGTTTAGGATCATTCTTATGGTTCGTATAAGTCCTAATACACATTCCTAGACCATTCTAAGCCTTTAGAATACTCTCTTAACCATTCTACACTTGTTAGAACCTCCAAGGACTCATGCAATACCCTCTACGTCCCTTGGGGACTCAAGCAATGTTTAGGATCATTCTATTGGTTCTTATAAGTCCTAATACACATTCGTAGACCATTCTAATCCTTTAGAATACTCTCTTAACCTCCAAAGACTCAAAATACACCCTTTACGTCCCTTGGGTACTCAAGCAATGTTTAGGATCATTCTAATGGTTGTTATAAGTCCTAATACACATTCATAGACCATTCTAAGCCTTTAGAATACTCACTTAACCATTCTACATTTGTTAGAACCTCCAACGATCAGGCTAAACCCACTACATCCCTAGGGCTACCAAGCAATGTTTAGGATCATTCTTATGGTTCGTATAAGTCCTAATACACATTCGTGGACCATTCTAAGCCTTTAGAATACTCTCTTGACCATTCTACACTTGTTAGAACCTCCAAGGACTCATGCAACACCCTCTACGTCTCTTGGGGACTCAAGCAATGTTTAAGATCATTCTATTGGTTCTTATAAGTCCTAATACACATTCCTAGACCATTCTAAGCCTTTAGAATACTCTCTTAACCATTCTACACTCGTTAGAACCTCCAAGTACTCATGCTACACCCTCTACGTCCCTTGGGGACATAAGCAATGTTTAGGATCATTCTAATGGTTGTTATAAGTTCTAATACACATTCATAGACCATTCTAAGCCTTTAGAATACTTTCTTAACCATTCTACACTCGTTAGAACCTCCAAGTACTCATGCTACACCTTCTACGTCCCTTGGGGACTCAAGCAATGTTTAGGATCATTCTAATGGTTCGTATAAGTCCTAATACACATTCCTAGACCATTCTAAGCCTTTAGAATACTCTCTTAACCATTCTACACTCGTTAGAACCTCCAAGGACTCAGGCTAAACCCTCTACGTCCCTAGGGGTACCAAGCAATGTTTAGGATCATTCTAATGGTTCGTGTAAGTCCTAATACACATTACTAGACCATTCTAAGCCTTTAGAATACTCTCTTAACCATTCTACACTTGTTAGAACCTCCAAGACCTCATGACACACCCTCTTCATCCCTTGGGGACACAAGCAATGTTTAGGATCATTCTAATGGTTCATATAAATCCTAATACACATTCCTAGACCATTCTAAGCCATTAGAATACTCTCTTAACCATTCTACACTCGTTAGAACCTCCAACGACTCAGGCTAAACCCACTACATCCCTAGGGGTACCAAGCAATGTTTAGGATCATTCTTATGGTTCGTATAAGTCCTAATACACATTCCTAGACCATTCTAAGCCATTAGAATACTCTCTTAACCATTCTACACTTGTTAGAACCTCCAAGGACTCATGCAACACCCTCTACGTCCCTTGGGGACTCAAGCAATGTTTAGGATCATTCTATTGGTTCTTATAAGTCCTAATACACATTCGTAGACCATTCTAATCCTTTAGAATACTCTCTTAACCTCCAAGGACTCAAAATACATCCTCTACGTCCCTTGGGTACTCAAGCAATGTTTAGGATCATTCTAATGGTTGTTATAAGTCCTAATACACATTCATAGACCATTCTAAGCCATTAGAATACTCTCTTAACCATTCTACACTCGTTAGAACCTCCAACGACTCAGGCTAAACCCACTACATCCCTAGGGGTACCAAGCAATGTTTAGGATCTTTCTTATGGTTCGTATAAGTCCTAATACACATTCGTAGACCATTCTAAGCCTTTAGAATACTCTCTTAACCATTCTACACTCGTTAGAACCTCCAAGGACTCAAGCTAAACCCTCTACGTCCCTAGGGGTACCAAGCAATGTTTAGGATCATTCTAATGGTTCGTATAAGTCCTAATACACATTACTAGACCATTCTAAGCCTTTAGAATACTCTCTTAACCATTCTACACTTGTTAGAACCTCCAAGGACTCATGACACACCCTCTTCGTCCCTTGGGGACTCAACAATGTTTAGGATCATTCTAATGGTTCGTATAAGTCCTAATACACATTCCTAGAACATTCTAAGCCTTTAGAATACTCTCTTAACCATTCTACACTCGTTAGAATCTCCAACGACTCAGGCTAAACCCTCTACATCCCTAGGGGTACCAAGCAATGTTTAGGATTATTCTAATGGTTCGTATAAGTCCTAATACACATTCCTAAACCATTCTAAGCCTTTAGAATACTCTCTTAACCATTCTACACTTGTTAGAACCTCCAAGGACTCATGCAACACCCTCTACGTCCCTTGGGGACTCAAGCAATGTTTAGGATCATTCTATTGGTTCTTATAAGTCCTAATACACATTCGTAGACCATTCTAATTCTTTAGAATACTCTCTTAACCTCCAAGGACTCAAAATACACCCTCTACGTCCCTTGGGTACTCAAGCAATGTTTAGGATCATTCTAATGGTTGTTATAAGTCCTAATACACATTCATAGACCATTCTAAGCCTTTAGAATACTCACTTAACCATTCTACACTCGTTAGAACCTCCAAGAACTCATGCAACACCCTCTACGTCTCTTGGGGACTCAAGCAATCTTTAGGATCATTCTAATTGTTCTTATAAGTCCTAATACTCATTCCTAGACCATTCTAAACTTTATAATACTCTCTTAACAATTCTACACTTGTTAGAACCTCCAAGTACTCATGCTACACCCTCTACGTCCCTTGGGGACTCAAGCAATGTTTAGGATCATTCTAATGGTTCGTATAAGTCCTAATACACATTCCTAGACCATTCTTCACTTGTTAGAACCTCCAAGGACTCATCCAACACCCTCTACGTCTCTTGGGGACTCAAGCAATGTTTAGGATCATTCTATTGGTTCTTATAAGTCCTAATACACATTCCTAGAGCATTCTAAGCCTTTCGAATACTCTCTTAACCATTCTACACTCGTTAGAACCTCCAAGGACTCATGACACACCCTCTTCGTCCCTTGGGGACTCAAGCAATGTTTAGGATCATTCTAATGGTTCGTATAAGTCCTAATACACATTCCTAGACCATTCTAAGCCATTAGACTACTCTCTTAACCATTCTACACTCGTTAGAACCTCCAACGACTCAGGCTAAACCCATTACATCCCTAGGGGTACCAAGCAATGTTTAGGATCATTCTTATGGTTCGTATAAGTCCTAATACACATTCCTAGACCATTCTAAGCCTTTAGAATACTCTCTTAACCATTCTACACTTGTTAGAACCTCCAAGGACTCATGCAACACCCTCTACGTCCCTTGGGGACTCAAGCAATGTTTAGGATCATTCTATTGGTTCTTATAAGTCCTAATACACATTCGTAGACCATTCTAATCCTTTAGAATACTCTCTTAACCTCCAAGGACTCAAAATACACCCTTTACGTCCCTTGGGTACTCAAGCAATGTTTAGGATCATTCTAATGGTTGTTATAAGTCCTAATACACATTCATAGACCATTCTAAGCCATTAGAATACTCTCTTAACCATTCTACACTCGTTAGAACCTCCAACGACTCAGGCTAAACCCACTACATCCCTAGGGGTACCAAGCAATGTTTAGGATCATTCTTATGGTTCGTATAAGTCCTAATACACATTCGTAGACCATTCTAAGCCTTTAGAATACTCTCTTGACCATTCTACACTTGTTAGAAACTCCAAGGACTCATGCAACACCCTCTACATCTCTTGCGGACTCAAGCAATGTTTAGGATCATTCTATTGGTTCTTATAAGTCCTAATACACATTCCTAGACCATTCTAAGCCTTTAGAATACTCTCTTAACCATTCTACACTCGTTAGAACCTCCAAGTACTCATGCTACACCCTCTACGTCCCTTGGGGACATAAGCAATGTTTAGGATCATTCTAATGGTTGTTATAAGTCCTAATACACATTCATAGACCATTCTAAGCCTTTAGAATACTTTCTTAACCATTCTACACTCGTTAGAACCTCCAAGTACTCATGCTACACCCTCTACGTCCCTTGGGGACTCAAGCAATGTTTAGGATCATTCTAATGGTTCGTATAAGTCCTAATACACATTCCTAGACCATTCTAAGCCTTTAGAATACTCTCTTAACCATTCTACACTCGTTAGAACCTCCAAGGACTCAGGCTAAACCCTCTACGTCCCTAGGGGTACCAAGCAATGTTTAGGATCATTCTAATGGTTCGTGTAAGTCCTAATACACATTACTAGACCATTCTAAGCGTTTAGAATACTCTCTTAACCATTCTACACTTGTTAGAACCTCCAAGGATTCATGACACACCCTCTTCGTCCCTTGGGGACTCAAGCAATGTTTAGGATCATTCTAATGGTTCATATAAATCCTAATACACATTCCTAGACCATTCTAAGCCATTAGAATACTCTCTTAACCATTCTACACTCGTTAGAACCTCCAACGACTCAGGCTAAACCCACTACATCCCTAGGGGTACCAAGCAATGTTTAGGATCATTCTTATGGTTCGTATAAGTCCTAATACACATTCCTAGACCATTCTAAGCCTTTAGAATACTCTCTTAACCATTCTACACTTGTTAGAACCTCCAAGGACTCATGCAACACCCTCTACGTCCCTTGGGGACTCAAGCAATGTTTAGGATCATTCTATTGGTTCTTATAAGTCCTAATACACATTCGTAGACCATTCTAATCCTTTAGAATACTCTCTTAACCTCCAAGGACTCAAAATACACCCTTTACGTCCCTTGGGTACTCAAGCAATGTTTAGGATCATTCTAATGGTTGTTATAAGTCCTAATACACATTCATAGACCATTCTAAGCCATTAGAATACTCTCTTAACCATTCTACACTCGTTAGAACCTCCAACGACTCAGGCTAAACCCACTACATCCCTAGGGGTACCAAGCAATGTTTAGGATCATTCTTATGGTTCGTATAAGTCCTAATACACATTCGTAGACCATTCTAAGCCTTTAGAATACTCTCTTGACCATTCTACACTTGTTAGAACCTCCAAGGACTCATGCAACACCCTCTACATCTCTTGGGGACTCAAGCAATGTTTAGGATCATTCTATTGGTTCTTATAAGTCCTAATACACATTCCTAGACCATTCTAAGCCTTTAGAATACTCTCTTAACCATTCTACACTCGTTAGAACCTCCAAGTACTCATGTTACACCCTCTATGTCCCTTGGGGACATAAGCAATGTTTAGGATCATTCTAATGGTTGTTATAAGTCCTAATACACATTCATAGACCATTCTAAGCCTTTAGAATACTTTCTTAACCATTCTACACCCGTTAGAACCTCCAAGTACTCATGCTACACCCTCTACGTCCCTTGGGGACTCAAGCAATGTTTAGGATCATTCTAATGGTTCGTATAAGTCCTAATACACATTCCTAGACCATTCTAAGCCTTTAGAATACTCTCTTAACCATTCTACACTCGTTAGAACCTCCAAGGACTCCGGCTAAACCCTCTACGTCCCTAGGGGTACCAAGCAATGTTTAGGATCATTCTAATGGTTCGTATAAGTTCTAATACAGATTACTAGACCATTCTAAGCCTTTAGAATACTCTCTTAACCATTCTACACTTGTTAGAACCTCCAAGGACTCATGACACACCCTCTTCGTCCCTTGGGGACTCAAGCAATGTTTAGGATCATTCTAATGGTTCATATAAATCCTAATACACATTCCTAGACCATTCTAAGCCATTAGAATACTCTCTTAACCATTCTACACTCGTTAGAACCTCCAACGACTCAGGCTAAACCCACTACATCCCTAGGGGTACCAAGCAATGTTTAGGATCATTCTTATGGTTCGTATAAGTCCTAATACACATTCCTAGACCATTCTAAGCCTTTAGAATACTCTCTTAACCATTCTACACTTGTTAGAACCTCCAAGGACTCATGCAACACCCTCTACGTCCCTTGGGGACTCAAGCAATGTTTAGGATCATTCTATTGGTTCTTATAAGTCCTAATACACATTCGTAGACCATTCTAATCCTTTAGAATACTCTCTTAACCTCCAAGGACTCAAAATACACCCTTTACGTCCCTTGGGTACTCAAGCAATGTTTAGGATCATTCTAATGGTTGTTATAAGTCCTAATACACATTCATAGACCATTCTAAGCCATTAGAATACTCTCTTAACCATTCTACACTCGTTAGAACCTCCAACGACTCAGGCTAAACCCACTACATCCCTAGGGGTACCAAGCAATGTTTAGGATCATTCTTATGGTTCGTATAAGTCCTAATACACATTCGTAGACCATTCTAAGCCTTTAGAATACTCTCTTGACCATTCTACACTTGTTAGAACCTCCAAGGACTCATGCAACACCCTCTACATCTCTTGGGGACTCAAGCAATGTTTAGGATCATTCTATTGGTTCTTATAAGTCCTAATACACATTCCTAGACCATTCTAAGCCTTTAGAATACTCTCTTAACCATTCTACACTCGTTAGAACCTCCAAGTACTCATGTTACGCCCTCTATGTCCCTTGGGGACATAAGCAATGTTTAGGATCATTCTAATGGTTGTTATAAGTCCTAATACACATTCATAGACCATTCTAAGCCTTTAGAATACTTTCTTAACCATTCTACACCCGTTAGAACCTCCAAGTACTCATGCTACACCCTCTACGTCCCTTGGGGACTCAAGCAATGTTTAGGATCATTCTAATGGTTCGTATAAGTCCTAATACACATTCCTAGACCATTCTAAGCCTTTAGAATACTCTCTTAACCATTCTACACTCGTTAGAACCTCCAAGGACTCCGGCTAAACCCTCTACGTCCCTAGGGGTACCAAGCAATGTTTAGGATCATTCTAATGGTTCGTATAAGTTCTAATACAGATTACTAGACCATTCTAAGCCTTTAGAATACTCTCTTAACCATTCTACACTTGTTAGAACCTCCAAGGACTCATGACACACCCTCTTCGTCCCTTGGGGACTCAAGCAATGTTTAGGATCATTCTAATGGTTCGTATAAGTCCTAATACACATTCCTAGACCATTCTAAGCCATTAGAATACTCTCTTAACCATTCTACACTCGTTAGAACTTCCAACGACTCAGGCTAAACCCACTACATCCCTAGGGGTACCAAGCAATGCTTAGGATCATTCTTATGGTTCGTATAAGTCCTAATACACATTCCTAGACCATTCTAAGCCTTTAGAATACTCTCTTAACCATTCTACACTTGTTAGAACCTCCAAGGACTCATGCAACACCCTCTACGTCCCTTGGGGACTCAAGCAATGTTTAGGATCATTCTATTGGTTCTTATAAGTCCTAATACACATTCGTAGACCATTCTAATCCTTTAGAATACTCTCTTAACCTCCAAGGACTCAAAATACACCCTTTACGTCCCTTGGGTACTCAAGCAATGTTTAGGATCATTCTAATGGTTGTTATAAGTCCTAATACACATTCATAGACCATTCTAAGCCATTAGAATACTCTCTTAACCATTCTACACTCGTTAGAACCTCCAACGACTCAAGCTAAACCCACTACATCCCTAGGGGTACCAAGCAATGTTTAGGATCATTCTTTTGGTTCGTATAAGTCCTAATACACATTCGTAGACCATTCTAAGCCTTTAGAATACTCTCTTGACCATTCTACACTTGTTAGAACCTCCAAGGACTCATGCAACACCCTCTACATCTCTTGGGGACTCAAGCAATGTTTAGGATCATTCTATTGGTTCTTATAAGTCCTAATACACATTCCTAGACCATTCTAAGCCTTTAGAATACTCTCTTAACCATTCTACACTCGTTAGAACCTCCAAGTACTCATGTTACACCCTCTATGTCCCTTGGGGACATAAGCAATGTTTAGGATCATTCTAATGGTTGTTATAAGTCCTAATACACATTCATAGACCATTCTAAGCCTTTAGAATACTTTCTTAACCATTCTACACCCGTTAGAACCTCCAAGTACTCATGCTACACCCTCTACGTCCCTTGGGGACTCAAGCAATGTTTAGGATCATTCTAATGGTTCGTATAAGTCCTAATACACATTCCTAGAACATTCTAAGCCTTTAGAATACTCTCTTAACCATTCTACACTCGTTAGAATCTCCAACGACTCAGGCTAAACCCTCTACATCCCTAGGGGTACCAAGCAATGTTTAGGATCATTCTAATGGTTCGTATAAGTCCTAATACACATTCCTAGACCATTCTAAGCCTTTAGAATACTCTCTTAACCATTCTACACTTGTTAGAACCTCCAAGGACTCATGCAACACCCTCTACGTCCCTTGGGGACTCAAGCAATGTTTAGGATCATTCTATTGGTTCTTATAAGTCCTAATACACATTCGTAGACCATTCTAATCCTTTAGAATACTCTCTTAACCTCCAAGGACTCAAAATACACCCTCTACGTCCCTTGGGTACTCAAGCAATGTTTAGGATCATTCTAATGGTTGTTATAAGTCCTAATACACATTCATAGACCATTCTAAGCCTTTAGAATACTCACTTTATCATTCTACACTCGTTAGAACCTCCAAGAACTCATGCAACACCCTCTACGTCTCTTGGGGACTCAAGCAATGTTTAGGATCATTCTAATTGTTCTTATAAGTCCTAATACACATTCCTAGACCATTCTAAACTTTATAATACTCTCTTAACCATTCTACACTTTTTAGAACCTCCAAGTACTCTTGCTACACCCTCTACGTCCCTTGGGGACTCAAGCAATGTTTAGGATCATTCTAATGGTTCGTATAAGTCCTAATACACATTCCTAGACCATTCTAAGCCTTTAGAATACTCTCTTAACCATTCTACACTCGTTAGAACCTCCAAGGACTCCGGCTAAACCCTCTACGTCCCTAGGGGTACCAAGCAATGTTTAGGATCATTCTAATGGTTCGTATAAGTTCTAATACAGATTACTAGACCATTCTAAGCCTTTAGAATACTCTCTTAACCATTCTACACTTGTTAGAACCTCCAAGGACTCATGACACACCCTCTTCGTCCCTTGGGGACTCAAGCAATGTTTAGGATCATTCTAATGGTTCGTATAAGTCCTAATACACATTCCTAGACCATTCTAAGCCATTAGAATACTCTCTTAACCATTCTACACTCGTTAGAACCTCCAACGACTCAGGCTAAACCCACTACATCCCTAGGGGTACCAAGCAATGCTTAAGATCATTCTTATGGTTCGTATAAGTCCTAATACACATTCCTAGACCATTCTAAGCCTTTAGAATACTCTCTTAACCATTCTACACTTGTTAGAACCTCCAAGGACTCATGCAACACCCTCTACGTCCCTTGGGGACTCAAGCAATGTTTAGGATCATTCTATTGGTTCTTATAAGTCCTAATACACATTCGTAGACCATTCTAATCCTTTAGAATACTCTCTTAACCTCCAAGGACTCAAAATACACCCTTTACGTCCCTTGGGTACTCAAGCAATGTTTAGGATCATTCTAATGGTTGTTATAAGTCCTAATACACATTCATAGACCATTCTAAGCCATTAGAATACTCTCTTAACCATTCTACACTCGTTAGAACCTCCAACGACTCAGGCTAAACCCACTACATCCCTAGGGGTACCAAGCAATGTTTAGGATCATTCTTTTGGTTCGTATAAGTCCTAATACACATTCGTAGACCATTCTAAGCCTTTAGAATACTCTCTTGACCATTCTACACTTGTTAGAACCTCCAAGGACTCATGCAACACCCTCTACATCTCTTGGGGACTCAAGCAATGTTTAGGATCATTCTATTGGTTCTTATAAGTCCTAATACACATTCCTAGACCATTCTAAGCCTTTAGAATACTCTCTTAACCATTCTACACTCGTTAGAACCTCCAAGTACTCATGTTACACCCTCTATGTCCCTTGGGGACATAAGCAATGTTTAGGATCATTCTAATGGTTGTTATAAGTCCTAATACACATTCATAGACCATTCTAAGCCTTTAGAATACTTTCTTAACCATTCTACACCCGTTAGAACCTCCAAGTACTCATGCTACACCCTCTACGTCCCTTGGGGACTCAAGCAATGTTTAGGATCATTCTAATGGTTCGTATAAGTCCTAATACACATTCCTAGAACATTCTAAGCCTTTAGAATACTCTCTTAACCATTCTACACTCGTTAGAATCTCCAACGACTCAGGCTAAACCCTCTACATCCCTAGGGGTACCAAGCAATGTTTAGGATCATTCTAATGGTTCGTATAAGTCCTAATACACATTCCTAGACCATTCTAAGCCTTTAGAATACTCTCTTAACCATTCTACACTTGTTAGAACCTCCAAGGACTCATGCAACACCCTCTACGTCCCTTGGGGACTCAAGCAATGTTTAGGATCATTCTATTGGTTCTTATAAGTCCTAATACACATTCGTAGACCATTCTAATCCTTTAGAATACTCTCTTAACCTCCAAGGACTCAAAATACACCCTCTACGTCCCTTGGGTACTCAAGCAATGTTTAGGATCATTCTAATGGTTGTTATAAGTCCTAATACACATTCATAGACCATTCTAAGCCTTTAGAATACTCACTTTATCATTCTACACTCGTTAGAACCTCCAAGAACTCATGCAACACCCTCTACGTCTCTTGGGGACTCAAGCAATGTTTAGGATCATTCTAATTGTTCTTATAAGTCCTAATACACATTCCTAGACCATTCTAAACTTTATAATACTCTCTTAACCATTCTACACTTTTTAGAACCTCCAAGTACTCTTGCTACACCCTCTACGTCCCTTGGGGACTCAAGCAATGTTTAGGATCATTCTAATGGTTCGTATAAGTCCTAATACACATTCCTAGAACATTCTAAGCCTTTAGAATACTCTCTTAACCATTCTACACTCGTTAGAATCTCCAACGACTCAGGCTAAACCCTCTACATCCCTAGGGGTACCAAGCAATGTTTAGGATCATTCTAATGGTTCGTATAAGTCCTAATACACATTCCTAGACCATTCTAAGCCTTTAGAATACTCTCTTAACCATTCTACACTTGTTAGAACCTCCAAGGACTCATGCAACACCCTCTACGTCCCTTGGGGACTCAAGCAATGTTTAGGATCATTCTATTGGTTCTTATAAGTCCTAATACACATTCGTAGACCATTCTAATCCTTTAGAATACTCTCTTAACCTCCAAGGACTCAAAATACACCCTCTACGTCCCTTGGGTACTCAAGCAATGTTTAGGATCATTCTAATGGTTGTTATAAGTCCTAATACACATTCATAGACCATTCTAAGCCTTTAGAATACTCACTTTACCATTCTACACTCGTTAGAACCTCAGAGAACTCATGCAACACCCTCTACGTCTCTTGGGGACTCAAGCAATGTTTAGGATCATTCTAATTGTTCTTATAAGTCCTAATACACATTCCTAGGCCATTCTAAACTTTATAATACTCTCTTAACCATTCTACACTTGTTAGAACCTCCAAGTACTCATGCTACACCCTCTACGTCCCTTGGGGACTCAAGCAAAGTTTAGGATCATTCTAATGGTTCGTATTAGTCCTAATACACATTCCTAGAACATTCTAAGCCTTTAGAATACTCTCTTAACCATTCTACACTCGTTAGAATCTCCAACGACTCAGGCTAAACCCTCTACATCCCTAGGGGTACCAAGCAATGTTTAGGATCATTCTAATGGTTCGTATAAGTCCTAATACACATTCCTAGACCATTCTAAGCCTTTAGAATACTCTCTTAACCATTCTACACTTGTTAGATCCTCCAAGGACTCATGACACACCCTCTTCGTCCCTTGGGGACTCAAGCAATGTTTATGATCATTCTAATGGTTCGTATAAGTCCTAATACACATTCCTAGACCATTCTAAGCCATTAGAATACTCTCTTAACCATTCTACACTCGTTAGAACCTCCAACGACTCAGGCTAAACCCACTACATCCCTAGGGGTACCAAGCAATGCTTAGGATCATTCTTATGGTTCGTATAAGTCCTAATACACATTCCTAGACCATTCTAAGCCTTTAGAATACTCTCTTCACCATTCTACACTTGTTAGAACCTCCAAGGAATCATGCAACACCCACTACGTCCCTTGGGGACTCAAGCAATGTTCAGGATCATTCTATTGGTTCTTATAAGTCCTAATACACATTCGTAGACCATTCTAATCCTTTAGAATACTCTCTTAACCTCCAAGGACTCAAAATACACCCTCTACGTCCCTTGGGTACTCAAGCAATGTTTAGGATCATTCTAATGGTTGTTATAAGTCCTAATACACATTCATAGACCATTCTAAGCCTTTAGAATACTCACTTTATCATTCTACACTCGTTAGAACCTCCAAGAACTCATGCAACACCCTCTACGTCTCTTGGGGACTCAAGCAATGTTTAGGATCATTCTAATTGTTCTTATAAGTCCTAATACACATTCCTAGACCATTCTAAACTTTATAATACTCTCTTAACCATTCTACACTTGTTAGAACCTCCAAGTACTCATGCTACACCCTCTACGTCCCTTGGGGACTCAAGCAAAGTTTAGGATCATTCTAATGGTTCGTATATGTCCTAATACACATTCCTAGACCATTCTAAGCCTTTAGAATACTCTCTTCACCATTCTACACTTGTTAGAACCTCCAAGGAATCATGCAACACCCACTACGTCCCTTGGGGACTCAAGCAATGTTCAGGATCATTCTATTGGTTCTTATAAGTCCTAATACACATTCGTAGACCATTCTAATCCTTTAGAATACTCTCTTAACCTCCAAGGACTCAAAATACACCCTCTACGTCCCTTGGGTACTCAAGCAATGTTTAGGATCATTCTAATGGTTGTTATAAGTCCTAATACACATTCATAGACCATTCTAAGCCTTTAGAATACTCACTTAACCATTCTACACTCGTTAGAACCTCCAAGAACTCATGCAACACCCTCTACGTCTCTTGGGGACTCAAGCAATGTTTAGGATCATTCTAATTGTTCTTATAAGTCCTAATACACATTCCTAGACCATTCTAAGCCTTTAGAATACTCTCTTAACCATTCTACACTTGTTAGATCCTCCAAGGACTCATGACACACCCTCTTCGTCCCTTGGGGACTCAAGCAATGTTTATGATCATTCTAATGGTTCGTATAAGTCCTAATACACATTCCTAGACCATTCTAAGCCATTAGAATACTCTCTTAACCATTCTACACTCGTTAGAACCTCCAACGACTCAGGCTAAACCCACTACATCCCTAGGGGTACCAAGCAATGCTTAGGATCATTCTTATGGTTCGTATAAGTCCTAATACACATTCCTAGACCATTCTAAGCCTTTAGAATACTCTCTTCACCATTCTACACTTGTTAGAACCTCCAAGGAATCATGCAACACCCACTACGTCCCTTGGGGACTCAAGCAATGTTCAGGATCATTCTATTGGTTCTTATAAGTCCTAATACACATTCGTAGACCATTCTATTCCTTTAGAATACTCTCTTAACCTCCAAGGACTCAAAATACACCCTCTACGTCCCTTGGGTACTCAAGCAATGTTTAGGATCATTCTAATGGTTGTTATAAGTCCTAATACACATTCATAGACCATTCTAAGCCTTTAGAATACTCACTTAACCATTCTACACTCGTTAGAACCTCCAAGAACTCATGCAACACCCTCTACGTCTCTTGGGGACTCAAGCAATGTTTAGGATCATTCTAATTGTTCTTATAAGTCCTAATACACATTCCTAGACCATTCTAAACTTTATAATACTCTCTTAACCATTCTACACTTTTTAGAACCTCCAAGTACTCTTGCTACACCCTCTACGTCCCTTGGGGACTCAAGCAATGTTTAGGATCATTCTAATGGTTCGTATAAGTCCTAATACACATTCCTAGAACATTCTAAGCCTTTAGAATACTCTCTTAACCATTCTACACTCGTTAGAATCTCCAACGACTCAGGCTAAACCCACTACATCCCTAGGGGTACCAAGCAATGCTTAGGATCATTCTTATGGTTCGTATAAGTCCTAATACACATTCCTAGACCATTCTAAGCCTTTAGAATACTCTCTTCACCATTCTACACTTGTTAGAACCTCCAAGGAATCATGCAACACCCACTACGTCCCTTGGGGACTCAAGCAATGTTCAGGATCATTCTATTGGTTCTTATAAGTCCTAATACACATTCGTAGACCATTCTAATCCTTTAGAATACTCTCTTAACCTCCAAGGACTCAAAATACACCCTCTACGTCCCTTGGGTACTCAAGCAATGTTTAGGATCATTCTAATGGTTGTTATAAGTCCTAATACACATTCATAGACCATTCTAAGCCTTTAGAATACTCACTTTATCATTCTACACTCGTTAGAACCTCCAAGAACTCATGCAACACCCTCTACGTCTCTTGGGGACTCAAGCAATGTTTAGGATCATTCTAATTGTTCTTATAAGTCCTAATACACATTCCTAGACCATTCTAAACTTTATAATACTCTCTTAACCATTCTACACTTGTTAGAACCTCCAAGTACTCATGCTACACCCTCTACGTCCCTTGGGGACTCAAGCAAAGTTTAGGATCATTCTAATGGTTCGTATATGTCCTAATACACATTCCTAGACCATTCTAAGCCTTTAGAATACTCTCTTCACCATTCTACACTTGTTAGAACCTCCAAGGAATCATGCAACACCCACTACGTCCCTTGGGGACTCAAGCAATGTTCAGGATCATTCTATTGGTTCTTATAAGTCCTAATACACATTCGTAGACCATTCTAATCCTTTAGAATACTCTCTTAACCTCCAAGGACTCAAAATACACCCTCTACGTCCCTTGGGTACTCAAGCAATGTTTAGGATCATTCTAATGGTTGTTATAAGTCCTAATACACATTCATAGACCATTCTAAGCCTTTAGAATACTCACTTAACCATTCTACACTCGTTAGAACCTCCAAGAACTCATGCAACACCCTCTACGTCTCTTGGGGACTCAAGCAATGTTTAGGATCATTCTAATTGTTCTTATAAGTCCTAATACACATTCCTAGACCATTCTAAGCCTTTAGAATACTCTCTTAACCATTCTACACTTGTTAGATCCTCCAAGGACTCATGACACACCCTCTTCGTCCCTTGGGGACTCAAGCAATGTTTATGATCATTCTAATGGTTCGTATAAGTCCTAATACACATTCCTAGACCATTCTAAGCCATTAGAATACTCTCTTAACCATTCTACACTCGTTAGAACCTCCAACGACTCAGGCTAAACCCACTACATCCCTAGGGGTACCAAGCAATGCTTAGGATCATTCTTATGGTTCGTATAAGTCCTAATACACATTCCTAGACCATTCTAAGCCTTTAGAATACTCTCTTCACCATTCTACACTTGTTAGAACCTCCAAGGAATCATGCAACACCCACTACGTCCCTTGGGGACTCAAGCAATGTTCAGGATCATTCTATTGGTTCTTATAAGTCCTAATACACATTCGTAGACCATTCTATTCCTTTAGAATACTCTCTTAACCTCCAAGGACTCAAAATACACCCTCTACGTCCCTTGGGTACTCAAGCAATGTTTAGGATCATTCTAATGGTTGTTATAAGTCCTAATACACATTCATAGACCATTCTAAGCCTTTAGAATACTCACTTAACCATTCTACACTCGTTAGAACCTCCAAGAACTCATGCAACACCCTCTACGTCTCTTGGGGACTCAAGCAATGTTTAGGATCATTCTAATTGTTCTTATAAGTCCTAATACACATTCCTAGACCATTCTAAACTTTATAATACTCTCTTAACCATTCTACACTTTTTAGAACCTCCAAGTACTCTTGCTACACCCTCTACGTCCCTTGGGGACTCAAGCAATGTTTAGGATCATTCTAATGGTTCGTATAAGTCCTAATACACATTCCTAGAACATTCTAAGCCTTTAGAATACTCTCTTAACCATTCTACACTCGTTAGAATCTCCAACGACTCAGGCTAAACCCTCTACATCCCTAGGGGTACCAAGCAATGTTTAGGATCATTCTAATGGTTCGTATAAGTCCTAATACACATTCCTAGACCATTCTAAGCCTTTAGAATACTCTCTTAACCATTCTACACTTGTTAGAACCTCCAAGGACTCATGCAACACCCTCTACGTCCCTTGGGGACTCAAGCAATGTTTAGGATCATTCTATTGGTTCTTATAAGTCCTAATACACATTCGTAGACCATTCTAATCCTTTAGAATACTCTCTTAACCTCCAAGGACTCAAAATACACCCTCTACGTCCCTTGGGTACTCAAGCAATGTTTAGGATCATTCTAATGGTTGTTATAAGTCCTAATACACATTCATAGACCATTCTAAGCCTTTAGAATACTCACTTTACCATTCTACACTCGTTAGAACCTCAGAGAACTCATGCAACACCCTCTACGTCTCTTGGGGACTCAAGCAATGTTTAGGATCATTCTAATTGTTCTTATATGTCCTAATA
Source organism: Crotalaria pallida (assembly GCA_037953625.1). NCBI lineage: Eukaryota > Viridiplantae > Streptophyta > Magnoliopsida > Fabales > Fabaceae > Crotalaria > Crotalaria pallida. The sequence goes on from CM075650.1 coordinate 97,931,532, forward strand.
CACATTCCTAGGCCATTCTAAACTTTATAATACTCTCTTAACCATTCTACACTTGTTAGAACCTCCAAGTACTCATGCTACACCCTCTACGTCCCTTGGGGACTCAAGCAAAGTTTAGGATCATTCTAATGGTTCGTATATGTCCAAATACACATTCCTAGACCATTCTAAGCCTTTAGAATACTCTCTTGACCATTCTTCACTTGTTAGAACCTCCAAGGACCCATGCAACACCCTCTACGTCCCTTGGGGACTCAAGTAATGTTTAGGATCATTCTATTGGTTCTTATAAGTCCTAATACACATTCGTAGACCATTCTAATCCTTTAGAATACTCTCTTAACCTCCAAGGACTCAAAATACACCCTTTACGTCCCTTGGGTACTCAAGCAATGTTTAGGATCATTCTAATGGTTGTTATAAGTCCTAATACACATTCATAGACCATTCTAAGCCATTAGAATACTCTCTTAACCATTCTACACTCGTTAGAACCTCCAACGACTCAGGCTAAACCCACTACATCCCTAGGGGTACCAAGCAATGTTTAGGATCATTCTTATGGTTCGTATAAGTCCTAATACACATTCCTAGACCATTCTAAGCCTTTAGAATACTCTCTTGACCATTCTACACTTGTTAGAACCTCCAAGGACTAATGCAACACCCTCTACATCTCTTGGGGACTCAAGCAATGTTTAGGATCATTCTATTGGTTCTTATAAGTCCTAATACACATTCCTAGACCATTCTAAGCCTTTAGAATACCCTCTTAACCATTCTACACTCGTTAGAACCTCCAAGTACTCATGTTACACCCTCTATGTCCCTTGGGGACATAAGCAATGTTTAGGATCATTCTAATGGTTGTTATAAGTCCTAATACACATTCATAGACCATTCTAAGCCTTTAGAATACTTTCTTAACCATTCTACACTCGTTAGAACCTCCAAGTACTCATGCTGCACCCTCTACGTCCCTTGGGGACTCAAGCAATGTTTAGGATCATTCTAATGGTTCGTATAAGTCCTAATACACATTCCTAGACCATTCTAAGCATTTAGAATACTCTCTTAACCATTCTACACTCGTTAGAACCTCCAAGGACTCAGGCTAAACCCTCTACGTCCCTAGGGGTACCAAGCAATGTTTAGGATCATTCTAATGATTCGTATAAGTTCTAATACAGATTACTAGACCATTCTAAGCCTTTAGAATACTCTCTTAACCATTCTACACTTGTTAGAACCTCCAAGGACTCATGACACACCCTCTTCGTCCCTTGGGGACTCAAGCAATGTTTAGGATCATTCTAATGGTTCGTATAAGTCCTAATACACATTCCTAGACCATTCTAAGCCATTAGAATACTCTCTTAACCATTCTACACTCGTTAGAACCTCCAACGACTCAAGCTAAACCCACTACATCCCTAGGGGTACCAAGCAATGTTTAGGATCATTCTTATGGTTCGTATAAGTCCAAATACACATTCCTAGACCATTCTAAGCCTTTAGAATACTCTCTTAACCATTCTACACTTGTTAGAACCTCCAAGGAATCATGCAACACCCACTACGTCCCTTGGGGACTCAAGCAATGTTTAGGATCATTCTATTGGTTCTTATAAGTCCTAATACACATTCGTAGACCATTCTAATCCTTTAGAATACTCTCTTAACCTCCAAGGACTCAAAATACACCCTCTACGTCCCTTGGGTACTCAAGCAATGTTTAGGATCATTCTAATGGTTGTTATAAGTCCTAATACACATTCATAGACCATTCTAAGCCTTTAGAATACTCACTTTACCATTCTACACTCGTTAGAACCTCCAAGAGCTCATGCAACACCCTCTACGTCTCTTGGGGACTCAAGCAATGTTTAGGATCATTCTAATTGTTCTTATATGTCCTAATACACATTCCTAGGCCATTCTAAACTTTATAATACTCTCTTAACCATTCTACACTTGTTAGAACCTCCAAGTACTCATGCTACACCCTCTACGTCCCTTGGGTACTCAAGCAATGTTTAGGATCATTCTAATGGTTGTTATAAGTCCTAATACACATTCCTAGACCATTATAAGCCTTTAGAATACTCTCTTAACCATTCTACACTCGTTAGAACCTCCAAGGACTCATGCAACACCCTCTACGTCCCTTGGGGACTCAAGCAATGTTTAGGATCATTCTAATGGTTCGTATAAGTCCTAATATACATTCCTAGACCATTCTAAGCCTTTAGAATACTCTCTTAACCATTCTACACTCGTTAGAACCTCCAAGGACTCATGATACACCCTCTACGTCCCTTGGGGACTCAAGCAATGTTTAGGATCATTCTAATGGTTCGTATAAGTCCTAATACACATTCCTAGAACATTCTAAGCCTTTAGAATACTCTCTTAACCATTCTACATTCGTTAGAACCTCCAACGACTCAGGCTAAACCCTCTACATCCTTAGGGGTACCAAGCAATGTTTAGGATCATTCTAAAGGTTCGTATAAGTCCTAATACACATTCCTACAACATTCTAAGCCTTTAGAATACTCTCTTAACCATTCTACATTCGTTAGAACCTCCAACGACTCAGGCTAAACCCTCTACATCCCTAGGGGTACCAAGCAATGTTTAGGATCATTCTAATGGTTCGTATAATTCCTAATACACATTCCTAGACCATTCTAAGCCTTTAGAATACTCTCTTAACCATTCTACACTTGTTAGAACCTCCAAGGACTCATGCAACACCCTCTACGTCCCTTGGGGACTCAAGCAATGTTTAGGATCATTCTATTGGTTCTTATAAGTCCTAATACACATTCCTAGACCATTCTAATCCTTTAGAATACTCTCTTAACCATTCTACACTTGTTAGAACCTCCAAGGACTCAAAATACACCCTCTACGTCCCTTGGGTACTCAAGCAATGTTTAGGATCATTCTAATGGTTGTTATAAGTCCTAATACACATTCATAGACCATTCTAAGCCTTTAGAATACTCTCTTAACCATTCTACACTCGTTAGAACCTCCAAGTACTCATGCTACACCCTCTACGTCCCTTGGGGACTCAAGCAATGTTTAGGATCATTATAAGGGTTCTTATAAGTCCTAATACACATTCCTAGACCATTCCAAGCCTTTAGAATACTCTCTTAACCATTCTACACTCGTTAGAACCTCCAAGGACTCAGGCTAAACCCTCTACATCCCTAGGGGTACCAAGCAATGTTTAGGATCATTCTAATGGTTCGTATAAGTCCTAATACACATTCCTAGACCATTATAAGCCTTTAGAATACTCTCTTAACCATTCTACACTTGTTAGAACCTCCAAGGACTCATGCAACACCCTCTACGTCCCTTGGGGACTCAAGCAATGTTTAGGATCATTCTAATGGTTGTTATAAGTCCTAATACACATTCCTAGACCATTCTAAGCCTTTCGAATACTCTCTTAACCATTCTACACTTGTAAGAACCTCCAAGGACTCATGACACACCCTCTACGTCCCTTGGGGACTCAAGCAATGTTTAGGATCATTCTAATTGTTCGTATAAGTCCTAATACACATTCCTAGAACATTCGAAGCCTTTAGAATACTCTCTTAACAATTTTACATTCGTTAGAACCTCCAACGACTCAGGCTAAACCCTCTACATCCCTAAGGGTACCAAGCAATGTTTAGGATCATTCTAATGGTTCGTATAAGTCCTAATACACATTCCTAGACCATTCTAAGCCTTTAGAATACTCTCTTAACCATTCTACACTTGTTAGAACCTCCAAGGACTCATGCTAAACCCTCTACATCCCTAGGGGTACCAAGAGATGTTTAGGATCATTCTAAAGGTTTGTATAAGTCCAAATATACATTCCTAGACCATTCTAAGCCTTTAGAATACTCTCTTAACCATTCTACACTTGTTAGAACCTCCAAGTACTCATGCTACAACCTCTACGTCCCTTGGGGACTCAAGCAATGTTTAGGATCATTCTAATGGTTCTCATAAGTCCTAATACACATTCCTAGACCATTCTAAGCCTTTAAGATACCCTCTTAACAACTCTACACTCATTAGAACCTCCAAGGACTCATGCTAAACCCTCTACATCCCTAGGGGTACCAAGAGATGTTTAGGATCATTCTAAGGGTTTGTATAAGTCTTAATATACATTCCTAGACCATTCTAAGCCTTTAGAATACTCTCTTAACCATTCTACACTTGTTAGAGCCTCCAAGGACTCATGCAACACCCTCTACGTCCCATGGGGACTCAAGCAATGTTTAGGATCATTCTAATGGTTCGTATAAGTCCTAATACACATTCTTAGAACATTCTAAGCCTTTAGAATACTCTCTTAACCATTCTACATTCGTTAGAACCTCCAACGACTCAGGCTAAACCCTCTACATCCCTAGGGGTACTAAGCAATGTTTAGGATCATTCTAATGGTTCGTATAAGTCCTAATACACATTCCTAGACCATTCTAAGCCTTTAGAATACTCTCTTAACCATTCTACACTTGTTAGAACCTCCAAGGACTCATGCAACACCCTCTACGTCCCTTGGGGACTCAAGCAATGTTTAGGATCATTCTAACGGTTCGTATAAGTCCTAATACACATTCCTAGACCATTCTAAGCCTTTAGAATACTCTCTTAACCATTCTACACTTGTTAGAACCTCCAAGGACTCATGCAACACCCTCTACGTCCCTTGGGGACTCAAGCAATGTTTAGGATCATTCTATTGGTTCTTATAAGTCCTAATACACATTCGTAGACCATTCTAATCCTTTAGAATACTCTCTTAACCATTCTACACTTGTTAGAACTTCCAAGGACTCAAAATACACCCTTTACGTCCCTTGGGTACTCAAGCAATGTTTAGGATCATTCTAATGGTTGTTATAAGTCCTAATACACTTTCATAGACCATTCTAAGCCTTTAGAATACTCTCTTAACCATTCTACACTCGTTAGAACCTCCTAGGACTCATGCAACACCCTCTACGTCCCTTGGGGACTCAAGCAATGTTTAGGATCATTCTAATGGTTGTTATAAGTCCTAATACACATTCATAGACCATTCTAAGCCTTTAAAATACTCTCTTAACCATTTTACACTTGTTAGAACCTCCAAGTACTCATGCTACACCCTCTACGTCCCTTGGGGACTCAAGCAATGTTTAGGATCATTCTAATGGTTCGTATAAGTCCTAATACACATTCCTAGACCATTCTAAGCCTTTAGAATACTCTCTTAACCATTCTACACTCGTTAGAACCTCCAAGGACTCAGGCTAAACCCTCTACGTCCCTATGGGTACCATGCAATGTTTAGGATCATTCTAATTGTTCGTATAAGTCCCCTAATACACATTCCTAGACCATTCTAAGCCTTTAGAATACTCTCTTAACCATTCTACACTTGTTAGAACCTCCAAGGACTCATGCAACACCCTCTACGTCCCTTGGGGACTCAAGCAATGTTTAGGATCATTCTATTGGTTCTTATAAGTCCTAATACACATTCCTAGACCATTCTAAGCCTTTAGAATACTCTCTTAACCATTCTACACTTGTTAGAACCTCCAAGGACTCAAAATACACCCTCTACGTCCCTTGGGTACTCAAGTAATGTTTAGGATCATTCTAATGGTTGTTATAAGTCCTAATACACATTCATAGACCATTCTAAGCCTTTAGAATACTCTCTTAACCATTCTACACTCGTTAGAACCTCCAAGTACTCATGCTACACCCTCTACGTCCCTTGGGGACTCAAGCAATGTTTAGGATCATTATAAGGGTTCTTATAAGTCCTAATACACATTCCTAGACCATTCTAAGCCTTTAGAATACTCTCTTAACCATTTTACACTCGTTAGAACATCCAAAGAATCAGGCTAAACCCTCTACATCCCTAGGGGTACCAAGCAATGTTTAGGATCATTCTAATGGTTCGTATAAGTCCTAATACACATTCCTAGACCATTATAAGCCTTTAGAATACTCTCTTAACCATTCTACACTTGTTAGAACCTCCAAGGACTCATGCAACACCCTCTACGTCCCTTGGGGACTCAAGCAATGTTTAGGATCATTCTAATGGTTCGTATAAGTCCTAATATACATTCCTAGACCATTCTATGCCTTTAGAATACTCTCTTAACCATTCTACACTCGTTAGAACCTCCAAGGACTCATGATACACCCTCTACGTCCCTTGGGGACACAATCAATGTTTAGGATCATTCTAATGGTTCGTATAAGTCCTAATACACATTCCTAGAACATTCTAAGCCTTTAGAATACTCTCTTAACCATTCTACATTCGTTAGAACCTCCAACGACTCAGGCTAAACCCGCTACATCCCTAGGGGTACCAAGCAATGTTTAGGATCATTCTAAAGGTTCGTATAAGTCCTAATACACATTCCTACAACATTCTAAGCCTTTAGAATACTCTCTTAACCATTCTACATTCGTTAGAACCTCCAACGACTCAGGCTAAACCCTCTACATCCCTAGGGGTACCAAGCAATGATTAGGATCATTCTAATGGTTCGTATAAGTCCTAATACACATTCCTAGACCATTCTAAGCCTTTAGAATACTCTCTTAACCATTCTACACTTGTTAGAACCTCCAAGGACTCATGCAACACCCTCTACGTCCCTTGGGGACTCAAGCAATGTTTAGGATCATTCTATTGGTTCTTATAAGTTCCAATACACATTCCTAGACCATTCTAAGCCTTTAGAATACTCTCTTAACCATTCTACACTTGTTAGAACCTCCAAGGACTCAAAATACACCCTCTACGTCCCTTGGGTACTCAAGCAATGTTTAGGATCATTCTAATGGTTGTTATAAGTCCTAATACACATTCATAGACCATTCTAAGCCTTTAGAATACTCTCTTAACCATTCTACACTCGTTAGAACCTCCAAGTACTCATGCTACACCCTCTACGTCCCTTGGGGACTCAAGCAATGTTTAGGATCATTATAAGGGTTCTTATAAGTCCTAATACACATTCCTAGACCATTCTAAGCCTTTAGAATACTCTCTTAACCATTCTACACTCGTTAGAACCTCCAAGGACTCAGGCTAAACCCTCTACATCCCTAGGGGTACCAAGCAATGTTTAGGATCATTCTAATGGTTCGTATAAGTCCTAATACACATTCCTAGACCATTATAAGCCTTTAGAATACTCTCTTAACCATTCTACACTTGTTAGAACCTCCAAGGACTCATGCAACACCCTCTACGTCCCTTGGGGACTCAAGCAATGTTTAGGATCATTCTAATGGTTGTTATAAGTCCTAATACACATTCCTAGACCATTCTAAGCCTTTAGAATACTCTCTTAACCATTCTACACTTGTAAGAACCTCCAAGGACTCATGACACACCCTCTACGTCCCTTGGGGACTCAAGCAATGTTTAGGATCATTCTAATGGTTCGTATAAGTCCTAATACACATTCCTAGAACATTCTAAGCCTTTAGAATACTCTCTTAACCATTCTACATTCGTTAGAACCTCCAACGACTCAGGCTAAACCCTCTACATCCCTAAGGGTACCAAGCAATGTTTAGGATCATTCTAATGGTTCGTATAAGTCCTAATACACATTCCTAGACCATTCTAAGCCTTTAGAATACTCTCTTAACCATTCTACACTTGTTAGAACCTCCAAGGACTCATGCTAAACCCTCTACATCCCTAGGGGTACCAAGAGATGTTTAGGATCATTCTAAAGGTTTGTATAAGTCCAAATATACATTCCTAGACCATTCTAAGCCTTTAGAATACTCTCTTAACCATTCTACACTTGTTAGAACCTCCAAGTACTCATGCTACAACCTCTACGTCCCTTGGGGACTCAAGCAATGTTTAGGATCATTCTAATGGTTGTTATAAGTCCTAATACACATTCCTAGACCATTCTAAGCCTTTAAGATACCCTCTTAACAACTCTACACTCATTAGAACCTCCAAGGACTCATGCTAAACCCTCTACATCCCTAGGGGTACCAAGAGATGTTTAGGATCATTCTAAGGGTTTGTATAAGTCTTAATATACATTCCTAGACCATTCTAAGCCTTTAGAATACTCTCTTAACCATTCTACACTTGTTAGAACCTCCAAGGACTCATGCATCACCCTCTACGTCCCTTGGGGACTCAAGCAATGTTTAGGATCATTCTAATGGTTCGTATAAGTCCTAATACACATTCTTAGAACATTCTAAGCCTTTAGAATACTCTCTTAACCATTCTACATTCGTTAGAACCTCCAACGACTCAGGCTAAACCCTCTACATCCCTAGGGGTACTAAGCAATGTTTAGGATCATTCTAATGGTTCGTATAAGTCCTAATACACATTCCTAGACCATTCTAAGCCTTTAGAATACTCTCTTAACCATTCTACACTCGTTAGAACCTCCAAGGACTCAAAATACACCCTCTACGTCCCTTGGGTACTCAAGCAATGTTTAGGATCATTCTAATGGTTGTTATAAGTCCTAATACACATTCATAGACCATTCTAAGCCTTTAGAATACTCACTTTATCATTCTACACTCGTTAGAACCTCCAAGAACTCATGCAACACCCTCTACGTCTCTTGGGGACTCAAGCAATGTTTAGGATCATTCTAATTGTTCTTATAAGTCCTAATACACATTCCTAGACCATTCTAAACTTTATAATACTCTCTTAACCATTCTACACTTTTTAGAACCTCCAAGTACTCTTGCTACACCCTCTACGTCCCTTGGGGACTCAAGCAATGTTTAGGATCATTCTAATGGTTCGTATAAGTCCTAATACACATTCCTAGAACATTCTAAGCCTTTAGAATACTCTCTTAACCATTCTACACTCGTTAGAACCTCCAAGGACTCAGGCTAAACCCTCTACGTCCCTATGGGTACCAAGCAATGTTTAGGATCATTCTAATTGTTCGTATAAGTCCCCTAATACACATTCCTAGACCATTCTAAGCCTTTAGAATACTCTCTTAAACATTCTACACTTGTTAGAACCTCCAAGGACTCATGCAACACCCTCTACGTCCCTTGGGGACTCAAGCAATGTTTAGGATCATTCTATTGGTTCTTATAAGTCCTAATACACATTCCAAGACCATTCTAAGCCTTTAGAATACTCTCTTAACCATTCTACATTCGTTAGAACCTCCAACGACTCAGGCTAAACCCTCTACGTCCCTTGGGGACTTAAGCATTGTTTAGGATCATTCTAATGGTTCGTATAAGTCCTAATACACATTCCTAGACCATTCTAAGCCTTTAGAATACTCTCTTAACAACTCTACACTCATTAAAACCTCCAAGGACTCATGCTAAACCCTCTACATCCCTAGGGGTACCAAGAGATGTTTAGGATCATTCTAAAGGTTTGTATAAGTCCTAATATACATTCCTAGACCATTCTAAGCCTTTAGAATACTCTCTTAACCATTCTACACTTGTTAGAACCTCCAAGCACTCATGACACACCCTCTACGTCCCTTGTGGACTCAAGCAATGTTTAGGATCATTCTAATGGTTCGTATAAGTCCTAATACACATTCCTAGAACATTCTAAGCCTTTAGAATACTCTCTTAACCATTCTACATTCGTTAGAACCTCCAATGACTCAGGCTAAACCCTCTACATCCCTAGGGGTACCAAGCAATGTTTAGGATCATTCTAATGGTTCGTATAAGTCCTAATACACATTCCTAGACCATTCTAAGCCTTTAGAATACTCTCTTAACCATTCTACACTTGTTAGAACCTCCAAGGACTCATGCAACACCCTCTACGTCCCTTGGGGACTCAAGCAATGTTTAGGATCATTCTATTGGTTCTTATAAGTCCTAATACACATTCCTAGACCATTCTAATCCGTTAGAAAACTCTCTTAACCATTCTACACTTGTTAGAACCTCCAAGGACTCATGCAACACCCTCTACATCCCTAGGGGTACTAAGCAATGTTTAGGATCATTCTAATGGTTCGTATAAGTCCTAATACACATTCTTAGAACATTCTAAGCCTTTAGAATACTCTCTTAACCATTCTACATTCGTTAGAACCTCCAACGACTCAGGCTAAACCCTCTACATCCCTAGGGGTACTAAGCAATGTTTAGGATCATTCTAATGGTTCGTATAAGTCCTAATACACATTCCTAGACCATTCTAAGCCTTTAGAATACTCTCTTAACCATTCTACACTTGTTAGAACCTCCAAGGACTCATGCAACACCCTCTACGTCCCTTGGGGACTCAAGCAATGTTTAGGATCATTCTAATGGTTCGTATAAGTCCTAATACACATTCCTAGACCATTCTAAGCCTTTAGAATACTCTCTTAACCATTCTACACTTGTTAGAACCTCCAAGGACTCATGCAACACCCTCTATGTCCCTTGGGGACTCAAGCAATGTTTAAGATCATTCTATTGGTTCTTATAAGTCCTAATACACATTCGTAGACCATTCTAATCCTTTAGAATACTCTCTTAACCATTCTACACTTGTTAGAACCTCCAAGGACTCAAAATACACCCTCTACGTCCCTTGGGGACTCAAGCAATGTTTAGGATCATTCTATTGGTTGTTATAAGTCCTAATACACTTTCATAGACCATTCTAAGCCTTTAGAATACTCTCTTAACCATTCTACACTCGTTAGAACCTCCAAGGACTCATGCAACACCCTCTACGTCCCTTGGGGACTCAAGCAATGTTTAGGATCATTCTAATTGTTCTTATAAGTCCTAATACACATTCCTAGACCCTTCTAAACTTTATAATACTCTCTTAACCATTTTACACTTGTTAGAACCTCCAAGTACTCATGCTACACCCTCTACGTCCCTTGGGGACTCAAGCAATGTTTAGGATCATTATAAGGGTTCTTATAAGTCCTAATACACATTCCTAGACCATTCTAAGCCTTTAGAATACTCTCTTAACCATTCTACACTCGTTAGAACCTCCAAGGACTCAGGCTAAACCCTCTACGTCCCTATGGGTACCAAGCAATGTTTAGGATCATTCTAATTGTTCGTATAAGTCCCCTAATACACATTCCTAGACCATTCTAAGCCTTTAGAATACTCTCTTAAACATTCTACACTTGTTAGAACCTCCAAGGACTCATGCAACACCCTCTACGTCCCTTGGGGACTCAAGCAATGTTTAGGATCATTCTATTGGTTCTTATAAGTCCTAATACACATTCCAAGACCATTCTAAGCCTTTAGAATACTCACTTAACCATTCTACACTTGTTAGAACCTCCAAGGACTCAAAATACACCCTCTACGTCCCTTGGGTACTCAAGCAATGTTTAGGATCATTCTAATGGTTGTTATAAGTCCTAATACACATTCATAGACCATTCTAAGCCTTTAGAATACTCTCTTAACCATTCTACACTCGTTAGAACCTCCAAGTACTCATGCTACACCCTCTACGTCCCTTGGGGACTCAAGCAATGTTTAGGATCATTATAAGGGTTCTTATAAGTCCTAATACACATTCCTAGACCATTCTAAGCCTTTAGAATACTCTCTTAACCATTCTACACTCGTTAGAACCTCCAAGGACTCAGGCTAAACCCTCTACATCCCTAGGGGTACCAAGCAATGTTTAGGATCATTCTAATGGTTCGTATAAGTCCTAATACACATTCCTAGACCATTATAAGCCTTTAGAATACTCTCTTAACCATTCTACAATTGTTAGAACCTCCAAGGACTCATGCAACACCCTCTACGTCCCTTGGAGACTCAAGCAATGTTTAGGATCATTCTAATGGTTCGTATAAGTCCTAATATACATTCCTAGACCATTCTAAGCCTTTAGAATACTCTCTTAACCATTCTACACTTGTTAGAACCTCCAAGGACTCATGACACACCCTCTACATCCCTTGGGGACTCAAGCAATGTTTAGGATCATTCTAATGGTTGTTATAAGTCCTAATACACATTCCTAGAACATTCTAAGCCTTTAGAATACTCTCTTAACCATTCTACATTCGTTAGAACCTCCAACGACTCAGGCTAAACCCTCTACATCCTTAGGGGTACCAAGCAATGTTTAGGATCATTCTAATGGTTCGTATAAGTCCTAATACACATTCCTAGACCATTCTAAGCCTTTAGAATACTCTCTTAACCATTCTACACTTGTAGAACCTCCAAGTACTCATGCTACACCCTCTACGTCCCTTGGGGACTCAAGCAATGTTTAGGATCATTCTAATGGTTCGTATAAGTCCTAATACACATTCCTAGACCATTCTAAGCCTTTAGAATACTCTCTTAACCATTCTACACTCGTTAGAACCTCCAAGGACTCAGGCTAAACCCTCTACGTCCCTTGGGGACTCAAGCAATGTTTAGGATCATTCTATTGGTTCGTATAAGTCCTAATACACATTCGTAGACCATTCTAATCCTTTAGAATACTCTCTTAACCATTCTACACTTGTTAGAACCTCCAAGTACTCATGCTACACCCTCTACGTCCCTTGGGGACTCAAGCAATGTTTAGGATCATTCTAATGGTTGTTATAAGTCCTAATACACATTCATAGACCATTCTAAGCCTTTAGAATACTCTCTTAACCATTCTACACTCGTTAGAACTCCAAGTACTCATGCTACACCCTCTACATCCCTTGGGGACTCAAGCAATGTTTAGGATCATTCTAATGGTTCTTATAAGTCCTAATACACATTCCTAGACCATTCTAAGCCTTTAAGATACTCTGATAGCAAGTCTACACTCATTAGAACCTCCAAGGACTCATGCTAAACCCTCTACATCCCTAGGGGTACCAAGAGATGTTTAGGATCATTCTAAAGGTTTGTATAAGTCCTAATATACATTCCTAGACCATTCTACGCCTTTAGAATACCCTCTTAACCGTTCTACACTTGTTAGAACCTCCAAGGACTCATGACACACCCTCTACGTCCCTTGTTGACTCAAGCAATGTTTAGGATCATTCTAATGGTTCGTATAAGTCCTAATACACATTCCTAGACCATTCTAAGCCTTTAGAATACTCTCTTAACCATTCTACACTCGTTAGAACCTCCAACGTCTCATGCAACACCCTCTACGTCCCTTGGGGTACCAAGCAATGTTTAGGATCATTCTAATGGTTCGTATAAGTCCTAATACACATTCCTAGACCATTCTAAGCCTTTAGAATACTCTCTTAACCATTCTACACTTGTAGAACCTCCAAGTACTCATGCTACACCCTCTACGTCCCTTGGGGACTCAAGCAATGTTTAGGATCATTCTAATGGTTCGTATAAGTCCTAATACACATTCCTAGACCATTCTAAGCCTTTAGAATACTCTCTTAACCATTCTACACTCGTTAGAACCTCCAAGGACTCAGGCTAAACCCTCTACGTCCCTTGGGGACTCAAGCAATGTTTAGGATCATTCTATTGGTTCGTATAAGTCCTAATACACATTCGTAGACCATTCTAATCCTTTAGAATACTCTCTTAACCATTCTACACTTGTTAGAACCTCCAAGTACTCATGCTACACCCTCTACGTCCCTTGGGGACTCAAGCAATGTTTAGGATCATTCTAATGGTTGTTATAAGTCCTAATACACATTCATAGACCATTCTAAGCCTTTAGAATACTCTCTTAACCATTCTACACTCGTTAGAACTCCAAGTACTCATGCTACACCCTCTACATCCCTTGGGGACTCAAGCAATGTTTAGGATCATTCTAATGGTTCTTATAAGTCCTAATACACATTCCTAGACCATTCTAAGCCTTTAAGATACTCTGATAGCAAGTCTACACTCATTAGAACCTCCAAGGACTCATGCTAAACCCTCTACATCCCTAGGGGTACCAAGAGATGTTTAGGATCATTCTAAAGGTTTGTATAAGTCCTAATATACATTCCTAGACCATTCTACGCCTTTAGAATACCCTCTTAACCGTTCTACACTTGTTAGAACCTCCAAGGACTCATGACACACCCTCTACGTCCCTTGTTGACTCAAGCAATGTTTAGGATCATTCTAATGGTTCGTATAAGTCCTAATACACATTCCTAGACCATTCTAAGCCTTTAGAATACTCTCTTAACCATTCTACACTCGTTAGAACCTCCAACGTCTCATGCAACACCCTCTACGTCCCTTGGGGTACCAAGCAATGTTTAGGATCATTCTAATGGTTCGTATAAGTCCTAATACACATTCCTAGACCATTCTAAGCCTTTAGAATACTCTCTTAACCATTCTACACTTATTAGAACCTCCAAGGACTCATGCAACACCCTCTACGTCCCTTGGGGACTCAAGCAATGTTTAGGATCATTCTATTGGTTCTTATAAGTCCTAATACACATTCCTAGACCATTCTAAGCCTTTAGAATACTCTCTTAACCATTCTACACTTATTAGAACCTCCAAGGACTCATGCAACACCCTCTACGTCCCTTGGGGACTCAAGCAATGTTTAGGATCATTCTATTGGTTCTTATAAGTCCTAATACACATTCCTAGACCATTCTAATCCTTTAGAATACTCTCTTAACCATTCTACACTTGTTAGAACCTCCAAGGACTCAAAATACACCCTCTACGTCCCTTGGGTACTCAAGCAATGTTTAGGATCATTATAATGGTTGTTATAAGTCCTAATACACATTCATAGACCATTCTAAGCCTTTAGAATACTCTCTTAACCATTCTACACTCGTTAGAACCTCCAAGTACTCATGCTACACCCTCTACGTCCCTTGGGGACTCAAGCAATGTTTAGGATCATTATAAGGGTTCTTATAAGTCCTAATACACATTTCTAGACCATTCTAAGCCTTTAGAATACTCTCTTAACCATTCGACACTCGTTAGAACCTCCAAGGACTCAGGCTAAACCCTTTACATCCCTAGGGGTACCAAGCAATGTTTAGGATCATTCTAATGGTTCGTATAAGTCCTAATACACATTCCTAGACCATTATAAGCCTTTAGAATACTCTCTTAACCATTCTACACTTGTTAGAACCTCCAAGGACTCATGCAACACCCTCTACGTCCCTTGGGGACTCAAGCAATGTTTAGGATCATTCTATTGGTTCTTATAAGTCCTAATACACATTCATAGACCATTCTAAGCCTTTAGAATACTCTCTTAACCATTCTACACTCGTTAGAACTCCAAGTACTCATGCTACACCCTCTACATCCCTTGGGGACTCAAGCAATGTTTAGGATCATTCTAATGGTTCTTATAAGTCCTAATACACATTCCTAGACCATTCTAAGCCTTTAAGATACTCTGATAGCAAGTCTACACTCATTAGAACCTCCAAGGACTCATGCTAAACCCTCTACATCCCTAGGGGTACCAAGAGATGTTTAGGATCATTCTAAAGGTTTGTATAAGTCCTAATATACATTCCTAGACCATTCTACGCCTTTAGAATACCCTCTTAACCGTTCTACACTTGTTAGAACCTCCAAGGACTCATGACACACCCTCTACGTCCCTTGTTGACTCAAGCAATGTTTAGGATCATTCTATTGGTTCGTATAAGTCCTAATACACATTCCTAGACCATTCTAAGCCTTTAGAATACTCTCTTAACCATTCTACACTCGTTAGAACCTCCAACGTCTCATGCAACACCCTCTACGTCCCTTGGGGTACCAAGCAATGTTTAGGATCATTCTAATGGTTCGTATAAGTCCTAATACACATTCCTAGACCATTCTAAGCCTTTAGAATACTCTCTTAACCATTCTACACTTATTAGAACCTCCAAGGACTCATGCAACACCCTCTACGTCCCTTGGGGACTCAAGCAATGTTTAGGATCATTCTATTGGTTCTTATAAGTCCTAATACACATTCCTAGACCATTCTAATCCTTTAGAATACTCTCTTAACCATTCTACACTTGTTAGAACCTCCAAGGACTCAAAATACACCCTCTACGTCCCTTGGGTACTCAAGCAATGTTTAGGATCATTATAATGGTTGTTATAAGTCCTAATACACATTCATAGACCATTCTAAGCCTTTAGAATACTCTCTTAACCATTCTACACTCGTTAGAACCTCCAAGTACTCATGCTACACCCTCTACGTCCCTTGGGGACTCAAGCAATGTTTAGGATCATTATAAGGGTTCTTATAAGTCCTAATACACATTTCTAGACCATTCTAAGCCTTTAGAATACTCTCTTAACCATTCGACACTCGTTAGAACCTCCAAGGACTCAGGCTAAACCCTTTACATCCCTAGGGGTACCAAGCAATGTTTAGGATCATTCTAATGGTTCGTATAAGTCCTAATACACATTCCTAGACCATTATAAGCCTTTAGAATACTCTCTTAACCATTCTACACTTGTTAGAACCTCCAAGGACTCATGCAACACCCTCTACGTCCCTTGGGGACTCAAGCAATGTTTAGGATCATTCTAATGGTTGTTATAAGTCCTAATACACATTCCTAGACCATTCTAAGCCTTTAGAATACTCTCTTAACCATTCTACACTTGTTAGAACCTCCAAGGACTCATGACACACCCTCTACGTCCCTTGGGGACTCAAGAATGTTTAGGATCATTCTAATGGTTCGTATAAGTCCTAATACACATTCCTAGAACATTCTAAGCCTTTAGAATACTCTCTTAACCATTCTACATTCGTTAGAACCTCCAACGACTCAGGCTAAACCCTCTACGTCCCTTGGGGACTTAAGCATTGTTTAGGATCATTCTAATGGTTCGTATAAGTCCTAATACACATTCCTAGACCATTCTAAGCCTTTAGAATACTCTCTTAACAACTCTACACTCATTAAAACCTCCAAGGACTCATGCTAAACCCTCTACATCCCTAGGGGTACCAAGAGATGTTTAGGATCATTCTAAAGGTTTGTATAAGTCCTAATATACATTCCTAGACCATTCTAAGCCTTTAGAATACTCTCTTAACCATTCTACACTTGTTAGAACCTCCAAGCACTCATGACACACCCTCTACGTCCCTTGTGGACTCAAGCAATGTTTAGGATCATTCTAATGGTTCGTATAAGTCCTAATACACATTCCTAGAACATTCTAAGCCTTTAGAATACTCTCTTAACCATTCTACATTCGTTAGAACCTCCAATGACTCAGGCTAAACCCTCTACATCCCTAGGGGTACCAAGCAATGTTTAGGATCATTCTAATGGTTCGTATAAGTCCTAATACACATTCCTAGACCATTCTAAGCCTTTAGAATACTCTCTTAACCATTCTACACTTGTTAGAACCTCCAAGGACTCATGCAACACCCTCTACGTCCCTTGGGGACTCAAGCAATGTTTAGGATCATTCTATTGGTTCTTATAAGTCCTAATACACATTCCTAGACCATTCTAATCCGTTAGAAAACTCTCTTAACCATTCTACACTTGTTAGAACCTCCAAGGACTCAAAATACACCCTCTACGTCCCTTGGGTACTCAAGCAATGTTTAGGATCATTCTAATGGTTGTTATAAGTCCTAATACACATTCATAGACCATTCTAAGCCTTTAGAATACTCTCTTAACCATTCTACACTCGTTAGAACCTCCAAGTACTCATGCTACACCCTCTACGTCCCTTGGGGACTCAAGCAATGTTTAGGATCATTATAAGGGTTCTTATAAGTCCTAATACACATTCCTAGACCATTCTAAGCCTTTAGAATACTCTCTTAACCATTCTACACTCGTTAGAACCTCCAAGGACTCAGGCTAAACCCTCTACATCCCTAGGGGTACCAAGCAATGTTTAGGATCATTCTAATGGTTCGTATAAGTCCTAATACACATTCCTAGACCATTATAAGCCTTTAGAATACTCTCTTAACCATTCTACACTTGTTAGAACCTCCAAGGACTCATGCAACACCCTCTACGTCCCTTGGGGACTCAAGCAATGTTTAAGATCATTCTAATGGTTGTTATAAGTCCTAATACACATTCCTAGACCATTCTAAGCCTTTAGAATACTCTCTTAACCATTCTACACTTGTTAGAACCTCTAAGGACTCATGACACACCCTCTACGTCCCTTGGGGACTCAAGAAATGTTTAGGATCATTCTAATGGTTCGTATAAGTCCTAATACACATTCCTAGAACATTCTAAGCCTTTAGAATACTCTCTTAACCATTCTACATTCGTTAGAACCTCCAACGACTCAGGCTAAACCCTCTACATCCCTAGGGGTACCAAGCAATGTTTAGGATCATTCTAATGGTTCGTATAAGTCCTAATACACATTCCTAGACCATTCTAAGCCTTTAGAATACTCTCTTAACCATTGATCGAGGCCGTACCCGATACAAATAAAA
Source organism: Crotalaria pallida (assembly GCA_037953625.1). Lineage (NCBI taxonomy): Eukaryota > Viridiplantae > Streptophyta > Magnoliopsida > Fabales > Fabaceae > Crotalaria > Crotalaria pallida. The sequence continues at coordinate 97,949,986 of CM075650.1, forward strand.
ACAGTTTAAGTATAGTACTAGGAAGTGACTCCTAGGTCGTCTCCCAAGGAATATCTTATCAAGCAAAAGGTCGAACACATAGTATGCATAGAAAACAGGGGGGGTTTTTTTGTATTGAATATTGAATAATTGAAATCAAAACAGAATTAAATCAAAATGAAGAAACAGATAAGGAAAAGCGGATAAACCCCTTTGGCTCGCGTTCACAACTCTATCATCGGTCACAAAAGATCAATTTCTTTCCTCTTCACTGTCCAACTCGTGAGAATTAAATACTAAGCGAAAATTCAATTCTCACCCCAAAACCCAAACCTCTAATTAAGCATTAAAAGCCAAAGCATGGAGTTTTTACGAGTTTGCATAAATTAAGCATTCATACACATGGATTATCTCTATATAATGGAACTAAGCGAACCATAACATATCAATAAGCATGAAAACAGTGAATAAAAACGAAATAGCATTAAGAACAAAACCTCAAGAGTATGTGATACATTACCAAAGGGATTTAACCTAAGAGTTTAGCCTTCCATGATGAAATAAGTCAAAAACGTGTAGAAAAAGGAAGAGAGAGAAACCCTAGCAGCCTCCACAAGCTTGGAGAGCAAAACTAAGCCTTCTCTATGAGAGAGAATGTAAAAAACGTGAATGGAAGATCTCCCCAGGGTTTACACGAATTTGGCTTTTTAAATCACAAAACGGACCTAAATCATGGGCCCAAATCCTAAGGAAAGCTTATCTCTAAATTAAATCTAAAAATATCTTATAGATAAAATCTAAATCTTAAAAGATATAACTAAATCTCAACTAATCCTAAAGATAGATTACAATCTTCACTTCATCATATATCTTCTCTTCCAACATTAAATCTTCATTCCCAAAATGTCCAAAAAACCCTCGAGCCAAATATGACCTGAAAATAGAAATAGAATTAATTAGGCTAAATAATCCCAAATTAAACATTATTCAGAATATTAGTCCAATAAACTCTAAATCACTAAATCAAGCTAAACAATGTCAAATAGGCAACAAGTATCAATAATAGGAGTAAAATAATGCAAGGAATAATGGGAAATAAAATGCTCATCAAATACCCCCACACTTATCCTTTTGCACTCCTGGTCAAAACTAAGAATTAGGACTGAGAAGATCAATATGCACCAAAGTGAATCATGCAACAAGATTACTACAACTAATGAATGCAAACCTAAGAGATTACATACTTCACAATGAATTCTAGGAAATGCAAAGAAATGGGCAAAATCGAGCACATGAAGAAAATAAGGACCAAAGAATCAAGGCATCCATGAACATCATCCAATTATTTCAAATATGCAAAGAAAACCAATGACATCAAGAGGGTAGTCACAAAGATGATAGAAACTCACAAGGATCACTCAATAGTGTTTACACTCAAATGTTTAAGGTTAATCAGTGTTTACACTCAAGGCACATCATGAAAAACAAACACAACCATAGGCTTGACAAGCCTCTAACATCAACAATCAACACACATGCACATTAAGATCAAAAGGTCTTTTCAGGGTTGTAATGGGGCCAAGGACAAGGTAGGATAAAAATATGGGAAATGTAGCTAAAACCCAGGGAATAGAGGAGCAATGGGGAACAAGTAAAAAAAAAATAAACACAATCCACCCCAGAATGAAATGGTAAACATAACAGCAACCTCTAATTCCAATCCTCTATGCCTCAATCAACCTTTTATTCTTTTTTTTTTCTTCTTCTTCTTTCTTTCTTTTTTTTTTCATCATTCATTTTTTCAATTTTTTTTCATTGCAGAACTTCATGAACGAAAGGAAAGAAGAAACAACAAAAATGGCATAATGAGATAAAGCCATAATTACATCACCGACCATAGAGGCAAAACCCAGAACTCACAAGAGATGAAGAACAAAGCACCCTCGCTTACTTAATACCCATTCGCAAAACAATTCCAAAGCTCCAACATTCCCTAAGGTTAGGACAATCATGGTTTTTCAGTCATAGGCTTGTAATGAGCTAAAGAACAAAGAAAAGGGATATAAGGGCTCAAAAGGGCTATCAAAGGATAAATTCATTCAAGGTAGGCTCATATGGCTAGTGGCTTATTCAAGAAAAAAAAACAATGCCTAAATCATTTCAAAATGTGCATGGGAATATCAAGTATCAACAAGAGTCAAGTCAAGTTCTAGAGTGCAAGTAATCCAGAGTGCAATCACACATGAAAGAAAAATTAGGTGGCATATATAGCAATCCACCCACAATTAAGGCTCAAATCCTCACAAAAGGGACAATTCTATCACAGTGTTACCACCTCTTAATTATCAAAAGCAACTTTACACACAGAAATGCATGAATTCAGACACAAGATACCAAGACTCTACTAAAATGAAGCAAAAACATGCAAGAAAATGCCCAAAACTTAGCAAAACCTAAAAAAATCAAAGCAAAAATATGCAACCTAAACTACTCTCCCCCCCCACACTTAAATCACACATTGTCCTCAATGTAAAACAAATAGCAGAAGCAGACAAATATAGACAAGTGGAATAAAAGTAGTAAAGAAGGAGAAAAGAAGACTCCCTAAATCATGGTGGGTCAAAAATGGGGTCGACCAATGAGGCTTCCTCCACAGGTGCATCATCCAAAGAAGGGGTAGTGAGGAAAGGCTTGAGTCGGTGGCCATTGACTTTGAAGCTCTTGTCTGTGGACTCACTCTTGATCTCCACAGTGCCATAAGGAAACACCTGGGTGACTACAAACGGTCCAATCCATTTAGAGCGGAGCTTTCCACTCATGAGTCCAAGCCTAGAGTTGTAGAGCAACACTTTTTCACCAACCAAGAACTCCTTTCTGCAAATTGAGCTATCATGGAGCTTCTTGGTCTTCTCTTTGTAGAACTTGGAATTCTCATAGGCCTCCAAACGGATCTCATCTAGCTCACTCAACTGCAGCTTCCTCTCCTCACCCGCTTGATCAAGAGCTAAGTTACATTGCTTCACAGCCCAATATGCACGGTGCTCTATCTCCACAGGCAGGTGGCATGCCTTACCAAAAACAACCCGATAAGGTGACATCCCTATGGGTGCCTTGTAAGCAGTCCGATGGGCCCATAGAGCATCCTCCAATCGTGTGCTCCAATCCTTTCTATTAGGCTTCACCATCTTCTCCAAAATCCGCTTGACCTCTCTGTTTGAAATCTCAGCTTGCCCATTGGTTTGGGGGTGATATGGTGTAGAAACTTTGTGCACAACCCCATACTTCTTGAGCAAAGCTTGCATGGATCTATTGCAGAAGTGTGTGCCTTGATCACTGACTATGGCTCTAGGTATGCCAAACCTGCAAAGGATATTAGTCCTGACAAAATCTACAACAACCTGAGCATCATTAGTCCTGGTGGCCTTAGCTTCCACCCATTTGGATACATAATCCACAGCAAGTAAGATATAATAAAAACCAAAAGAAACAGGAAAGGGGCCCATGAAATCTATACCCCAGACATCAAACACCTCACAGAACAACATAGGTTGTTGCGGCATCTGTTGCCTCCAAGATAGGGTGCCTCCTGCCCTTTGATATTGCTCACATGAGCTGCAGATTTTGCTTGCATCCTTGAAGATGGTAGGCCAATAAAATCCAGAATCCAGCACCTTTCGTGCTGTCCTTTGAGTGCCAAAGTGGCCTCCAACTGGTGAAGCATGGCAAAATTGGAGAACCGATTGGATCTCCTGGTCTGGAATGCACCTGCGAATGACCTGATCGCTGCAAAAACGCCACAAATAGGGGTCATCCCATACATAATACTTGGCATCGCTCTTCAATTTGTCTCTTTGAGCTTTGGATGCCAAGGGTGGAAAAACAGAAGCAACTATATAATTTACAATATCAGCAAACCAAGGAGTAAGGGGAGGGGGATGTGAAACATGCAAAACTAAAAGCTGCTCATCCGGGAAGTCATCCCGGATAGGAAATGCATCCTCCTCTCTCTCTATTCTGCTCAAGTGGTCTGCGACCAGGTTATGTGCACCACTCCGATCCTGAATCTCAAGATCAAACTCCTGGAGGAGCAACATCCATCTAATCAACCTAGGTTTGGAATCTGTCTTTTTCAAAAGATACTTCAGAGCAGCATGATCAGTATACACCACAACCTTAGAACCTAACAGATATGATCTAAACTTATCAAGTGCAAAGACAATGGCTAACAGCTCTTTTTCAGTTGTGGTGTAATTAACTTGTGCTGAATCTAAAGTCCTAGATGCATAATAAATCACATGAGACATCTTACCAACCCTTTGGGAGAGAACTGCTCCCAAAGCATAATTCGAGGCATCGGTCATGAGCTCAAATGGGAGGGTCCAGTCAGGTGGTTGGATGATGGGAGTGGTGGTGAGTGCTCTCTTTAACTCATCAAATGCTTTCTTGCATTGGTCTCCAAACTCAAATGCGGTATCCTTTTGAAGCAAGTTGGATAGTGGAAGGGCTATCTTGCTAAAGTTCTGAATAAACCTGTGATAGAAACCTGCATGGCCAAGAAAAGAACGCACCTCTCGCACGCAAGAGGGGTAAGGCAAATGTGATATTACATGCAGCTTAGCAGGGTCAACCTCTATGCCCTTATGCGAAATAATGTGCCCTAAGACTATGCCTTGTTCTACCATAAAATGACATTTTTCAAAATTCAAGACAAGGTTAGTCTCAATGCACCTATTAAGCACCTTAGACAAACTATCAAGACATGCATCAAAAGAGGAACCATATACACTAAAATCATCCATGAAGACCTCTATGCAATGCTCAAGTAAGTCATTAAAAATACTCATCATACATCTTTGAAAAGTGCCAGGAGCATTGCATAGGCCAAAAGGCATCTTCCTATAAGCAAATGTACCAAAAGGACAGGTAAATGTAGTCTTATGTTGGTCCTCTGGTGCAATACAGATTTGGAAATAACCAGAGAAACCATCTAAGAAGCAATAGTGAGATTTACCTGCCAGGCGCTCCAACATCTGATCAATGAAGGGAAGAGGAAAGTGATCCTTGCGGGTCGCCTGGTTGAGCTTACTATAATCAATGCAGACTCTCCAACTGTTCTGCACTCTAGTGGGAATCAGCTCATCCTTCTCATTTTTGACAACTGTCACCCCAGACTTCTTGGGAACTACTTGAACCGGGCTTACCCAAGTGCTGTCTGAAATGGGGTAGATAATGCCAGCTTGCAGCAGCTTGGTGACCTCTTTCTTCACCACATCAAGAATCTGGGGGTTCAACCGTCTCTGGGGTTGTCTCACTGGTTTAGCCCCATCCTCCAATAAAATCCGATGCATGCACATGGAGGGGCTAATACCAGGTATGTCTGCCAAAGTCCATCCTATTGCCCTTTTGTTTGCTCTAATCACATCCAGCAGTTGCTTCTCTTGAGCAACAGAAAGGGAGGTAGAGATGATCACTGGAAGTTTTTGCTCAGCCTCCAAGTAAGCATATTTGAGATGAGGAGGAAGGGGCTTCAGGTCCAATAAAGGTGCCTGCATCACAGATGGAACTAAAGGAGCAGCAGAATTGGATTCTGCCGCCTGCACCTGAACAAGTGAATTAGACTCATGCAAAACAGAAATGGGGTTAGCATGATCTGAATCTATATCATATGAATCAACAGATGCAGTAGCAGAATTTAAAAACTGGTCAATTTCAATGCATGCAGTGCACATTTCGGAATCAGAACATGCAGAACAAGTAAATGAGCTAGTGAAAGATGGCAAATCATAATCATGCAAAAAGTCTAGAACATGCTCATCAATCAGATCATCAATCAAGTCAACATGAAAAACAGAGTGGTCATCAGAAAAATGTTTCATAGCATCAAAAATATTGAATCGAACCACACTGTCATCAAATTCCATGGAAAGTGTACCTGCATGCACATCTATCTTGGTTCGGGCTGTTTTCAAAAATGGTCTCCCTAATATGATAGGGACAGCACTACGAGAGGTGTCCTCTTCCATATCAAGAATATAAAAATCAGCAGGAAAGATAAGCTCTTCAACCCGAACCAGGACATCCTCTATCAAACCTGCGGGGTAGGCAGTAGATCTATTTGCCAAATGAATAACCACACCCGTAGGTTGAAGAGGTCCAAGTGAAAGAGATTTGAAAACAGACATAGGCATAACATTAATAGATGCTCCTAAATCTAGCAAAGCATTCTCAAATTTAGTATTACCTATGATACAAGGCACAGAGAAAGTTCCAGGATCCTTACACTTTTCAAGAATATGAGGGACGGGTTTACCTATAAGAGTAGAGACATTTCTTCCCATGCTGATCCTCTCATTGCCCTTGAGCTTCCGTTTGTGTGTGCATAGATCCTTCAAGAACTTTGCATACGTTGGAATCTGCTTGATTGCATCAAGAAGGGGTATGTTGACTTCCACCTTCCTGAATGTGTCAAGTTTCTCTTTGTCAATCTCTTCCATTTTCTTGCTTTGAGTCACCCCCCTTGGTGGGAAAGGAAGAGGAATGGGGGGTGGTTGTTGGGCAGCAGCAGGTGTTGTGCTTGTGGAAGGCTGAGCTGGATGGGATTTTCTGGTACTTGTGTGCTCACTCTCCTCGACCATTTGGCTCTTCTTGTTGGTTGAAACTAGATCATCTTTGTTGAGGTCAGATTCTGGTGTGGGTGTGACAATCTGCTTCCCTGACCTTAGACTAATGGCATTCACATTCTGGTTTGGATTGATCACTGTTTGGGATGGCAACTTGTTAGAATTCTGAGATTGCATAGTGTTGATTGCTGTTGCCATCTGTCCCATCTGATTGGTCAAAGATTGAATGGAGGCCTCTTGTCTTTGAATGGATGCTCTAGTTTCCTGTTGGAATTGGAGATTTTGCATGGTCATCTGTTTCATCAGCTCTTCCAATGAAGGCTGCTGCTCAGTACTAGGAGCTGGTGGTGCAGAATTAGCCTGTTGTTGTCTCTGTTGCTGGACTGGAGGAGGTACATATGGTGGTCTAGAATTGTTCTGAAATTGAACCTGTGAAGGTTGCTGCTGATCAGACCATCTCAGGTTGGGATGGTTTCTCCAACCAGGGTTGTATCTATTGGTAGAGAGATCAAAGTTCTGTGGCTGCTGGTTTCTACTGTTGAAGATGTTGGCGGCATATGCCTCAGGTTGGTCAGCACCAGTCGTTGGTTGCTGCTGCACAGAAGGGCATGCATCTGTGGGGTGCTCAGCGGATGTGCATATGCCACATAATCTAGCAGGCAGGGACAACTTCTTCTGGTTGATGGCCAATTGAGTGACCAAAGTTGTAAGTGAATCTATCTTCTGTTCAAGCTTCTCAACCTTACCAGAACTTGTGCCAACATCATTCACTCCTCTCACTATGATTGCATCGTTGTTGCCCCTTGCATGGAATTGTTGACAATTGGAAGCCATCTTCTCAATCTTGACTCTGGCTTCTAAAGGTGTCATGTCTCCTAGGGCACCACCACTTGCAGCATCAAGCATGTTTCTCTCCATGAGGTTGAGACCTTCATAGAAATATTGAATAAGCAGCTGCTCTGAGATCTGATGGTGGGGGCAGCTCGCACACAATCTCTTGAATCTCTCCCAATACTCATAGAGACTTTCTCCACTTTGTTGCCTGATGCCTGATATATCCTTTCGGATTGCTGTTGTTCTGCATGCAGGGAAGAATTTCTCCAAAAATGCCCTCTTCAGGTCATCCCAGACTGTGATAGAACCAGGGGCCAGATCGTACAACCAATCCTTGGCTAGCCCCTCTAGGGAGTGTGGGAATGCCTTAAGACAAACATGATCCTCTTGCACATCATGTGGTTTCATAGTAGCACAGACAATATGGAACTGCTTGAGATGTTTATGAGGATCCTCACCTGCAAGACCATTAAATTTGGGCAACAAATGAATTAGTCCAGACCTTAGCTCATACGGGTCATCGGGATACTGGATGCACAAATCTTCAATAGTGAAATCAGGTGCAGCCAGCTCCCTCAATGTCCTCTCACGTGGTGGAGGTTGAGCCATATTTTCAGAATAATCAGAATAAGAATCAGAATTTATAGGAATAGAAGAAAAAGAAGCAGACTCACTATGTAAAGACTCAATAGACTCACTACCTATGGACTGGTTCCTATTTTGTCTAACTAGTCTGTGATAAGTTCTATCAATTTCAGGGTTATATGGATGCAAGTAGCTTGGGTTGCCCCTAGTCATGTACTGAACAGAACACCATGAAGCATAGCAAACTGTCACTAATATACATGACCAAAATAGGCAACAAAATTTTTTATTTTTTTAAAATTTTTTCTTTATTTTTTTCAGCACCCTAAAATCATGAAAACATACCACAAAAAGTTTGAGGACAAAATTCAAAAGGGAACCAAGTCAAACAATTAAATCAGAGACCAAAAACTAAGAAAATAAAACTTGTAAAATAAAAAAGAAATAGTAAAACGGCTTTTTCAGGATCCAGACGAAGGAGTTTTTTGACAAAATCAGAAAAATCAGATTATTCAGAAAATTCCCTTCGATTTGATATAAAATTCGTCAAATTCCGAGTTACGGGTCAAAAGTTGCGACGATTTGAAGAAAGTGCTGCTAAAACTTGGAAAAATTTTCTGGAACTCACAACCAATGATGATCTGAGTGATCGTGGTGCCTCGAAACCTTTTTATATGATAAAAGTAGTGTGGATATAAATTTTCGTGCAAAAATTCCACCCACAACTATGTGAACTAGCAACCACAGAATCAATCAAATACACTAATTGCAACAAAATAGCAAAATAGCAAAACAGCAAACAGTGCAACTTCAACCGGTTATCAGAATTGACTACTAGACCCTAAATCAGACATGACACACTATAATAACTATACTAACTACGACACTAACTAACTACTAATGACCTTTGGCAAGAACCGATATTCCCCGGCAACGGCGCCAAATTTGATCGAGGCCGTACCCGATACAAATAAAAACAGTTTAAGTATAGTATTAGGAAGTGACTCCTAGGTCGTCTCCCAAGGAATATCTTATCAAGCAAAAGGTCGAACACATAATATGCATAGAAAACAGGGGGGGTTTTTTTGTATTGAATATTGAATAATTGAAATCAAAACAGAATTAAATCAAAACGAAGAAACAGATAAGGAAAAGCGGATAAACCCCTTTGGCTCGCGTTCACAACTCTATCATCGGTCACAAAAGATCAATTTCTTTCCTCTTCACTGTCCAACTCGTGAGAATTAAATACTAAGCGAAAATTCAATTCTCACCCCAAAACCCAAACCTCTAATTAAGCATTAAAAGCCAAAGCATGGAGTTTTTACGAGTTTGCATAAATTAAGCATTCATACACATGGATTATCTCTATATAATGGAACTAAGCGAACCATAACATATCAATAAGCATGAAAACAATGAATAAAAACGAAATAGCATTAAGAACAAAACCTCAAGAGTATGTGATACATTACCAAAGGGATTTAACCTAAGAGTTTAGCCTTCCATGATGAAATAAGTCAAAAACGTGTAGAAAAAGGAAGAGAGAGAAACCCTAGCAGCCTCCACAAGCTTGGAGAGCAAAACTAAGCCTTCTCTATGAGAGAGAATGTAAAAAACGTGAATGGAAGATCTCCCCAGGGTTTACACGAATTTGGCTTTTTAAATCACAAAACGGGCCTAAATCATGGGCCCAAATCCTAAGGAAAGCTTATCTCTAAATTAAATCTAAAAATATCTTATAGATAAAATCTAAATCTTAAAAGATATAACTAAATCTCAACTAATCCTACAGATAGATTACAATCTTCACTTCATCATATATCTTCTCTTCCAACATTAAATCTTCATTCCCAAAATGTCCAAAAAACCCTCGAGCCAAATATGACCTGAAAATAGAAATAGAATTAATTAGGCTAAATAATCCCAAATTAAACATTATTCAGAATATTAGTCCAATAAACTCTAAATCACTAAATCAAGCTAAACAATGTCAAATAGGCAACAAGTATCAATAATAGGAGTAAAATAATGCAAGGAATAATGGGAAATAAAATGCTCATCAACCATTTTACACTTGTTAGAACCTCCAAGAACTCATGCTAAACCCTCTACATCCCAAGGGGTACCAAGAGATGTTTAGGATCATTCTAAAGGTTTGTATAAGTCCTAATATACATTCCTAGACCATTCTAAGCCTTTAGAATACTCTCTTAACCATTCTACACTTGTTAGAACCTCCAAGCACTCATGACACACCCTCTACGTCCCTTGGGGACTCAAGCAATGTTTAGGATCATTCTAATGGTTCGTATAAGTCCTAATACACATTCCTACAACATTCTAAGCCTTTAGAATACTCTCTTAACCATTCTACATTCGTTAGAACCTCCAACGACTCAGGCTAAACCCTCTACATCCCTAGGGGTACAAAGCAATGTTTAGGATCATTCTAATGGTTCGTATAAGTCCTAATACACATTCCTAGACCATTCTAAGCATTTAGAATACTCTCTTAACCATTCAACACTTGTTTGAACCTCCAAGGACTCATGCAACACCCTCTACGTCCCTTTGGGACTCAAGCAATGTTTAGGATCATTCTATTGGTTCTTATAAGTCCTAATACACATTCGTAGACCATTCTAATCCTTTAGAATACTCTCTTAACCATTCTACACTTGTTTGAACCTCCAAGGACTCAAAATACACCCTCTACGTCCCTTGGGTACTCAAGCAATGTTTAAGATCATTCTAATGGTTGTTATAAGTCCTAATACACTTTCATAGACCATTCTAAGCCTTTAGAATACTCTCTTAACCATTCTACACTCGTTAGAACCTCCAAGGACTCATGCAACACCCTCTACGTCCCTTGGGGACTCAAGCAATGTTTAGGATCATTCTAATTGTTCTTATAAGTCCTAATACACATTCCTAGACCATTCTAAACTTTATAATACTCTCTTAACCATTTTACACTTGTTAGAACCTCCAAGTACTCATGCTACACCCTCTACGTCCCTTGGGGACTCAAGCAATGTTTAGGATCATTCTAATGGTTCGTATAAGTCCTAATACACATTCCTAGACCATTCTAAGCCTTTAGAATACTCTCTTAACCATTCTACACTCGTTAGAACCTCCAAGGACTCAGGCTAAACCCTCTACGTCCCTATGGGTGCCAAGCAATGTTTATGATCATTCTAATGGTTCGTATAAGTCCCCTAAAACACATTCCTAGATCATTCTAAGCCTTTAGAATACTCTCTTAACCATTCTACACTTGTTAGAACCTCCAAGGACTCATGCAACACCCTTTACGTCCCTTGGGGAGTAAAGCAATGTTTAGGATCATTCTATTGGTTCTTATAAGTCCTAATACACATTCCTAGGCCATTCTAAGCCTTTAGAATACTCTCTTAACCATTCTACACTTGTTAGAACCTCCAAGGACTCATGCTACACCCTCTACGTCCCTTGGGGACTCAAGCAATGTTTAGGATCATTCTAATGGTTCGTATAAGTCCTAATACACATTCCTAGACCATTCTAAGCCTTTAGAATACTCTCTTAACCATTCTACACTCGTTAGAACCTCCAACGACTCAGGCTAAACCCTCTACATCCCTAGGGGTACTAAGCAATGTTTAGGATCATTCTAGTGGTTCGTATAAGTCCTAATACACATTCCTAGACCATTCTAAGCCTTTAGAATACTCTCTTAACCATTCTACACTCGTTAGAACCTCCAAGGACTCAGGCTAAACCCTCTACATCCCTAGGGGTACCAAGCAATGTTTAGGATCATTCTAATGGTTCGTATAAGTCCTAATACACATTCCTAGACCATTATAAGCCTTTAGAATACTCTCTTAACCCTTCTACACTTGTTAGAACCTCCAAGGACTCATGCAACACCCTCTACGTCCCTTGGGGACTCAAGCAATGTTTAGGATCATTCTAATGGTTGTTATAAGTCCTAATACACATTCCTAGACCATTCTAAGCCTTTAGAATACTCTCTTAACCATTCTACACTCGTTAGAACCTCCAAGTACTCATGCTACACCCTCTACGTCCCTTGGGGACTCAAGCAATGTTTAGGATCATTCTAATGGTTGTTATAAGTCCTAATACACATTCATAGACCATTCTAAGCCTTTAGAATACTTTCTTAACCATTCTACACTCGTTAGAACTCCATGTACTCATGCTACACCCTCTACGTCCCTTGGGGACTCAAGCAATGTTTAGGATCATTCTAATGGCTCTTATAAGTCCTAATACAAATTCCTAGACATTCTAAGCCTTTAAGATACTCTGATAGCAAGTCTACACTCATTAGAACCTCCAAGGACTCATGCTTAACCCTCTACATCCCTAGGGGTACCAAGAGATGTTTAGGATCATTCTAAAGGTTTGTATAAGTCCTAATATACATTCCTAGACCATTCTACGCCTTTAGAATACCCTCTTAACCATTCTACACTTGTTAGAACCTCCAAGGACTCATGACACACCCTCTACGTCCCTTGGGGACTCAAGCAATGTTTAGGATCATTCTAATGGTTCGTATAAGTCCTAATACACATTCCTAGACCATTCTAAGCCTTTAGAATACTCTCTTAACCATTCTACACTCGTTAGAACCTCCAACGTCTCAGGCTAAACCCTCTACATCCCTAGGGGTACCAAGCAATGTTTAGGATCATTCTAATGGTTCGTATATGTCCTAATACACATTCCTAGACCATTCTAAGCCTTTAGAATACTCTCTTAACCATTCTACACTTGTTAGAACCTCCAAGGACTCATGCAACACCCTCTACGTCCCTTGGGGACTCAAGCAATGTTTAGGATCATTCTATTGGTTCTTATAAGTCCTAATACACATTCCTAGACCATTCTAATCCTTTAGAATACTCTCTTAACCATTCTACACTTGTTAGAACCTCCAAGGACTCAAAATACACCCTCTACGTCCCTTGGGTACTCAAGCAATGTTTAGGATCATTCTAATGGTTGTTATAAGTCCTAATACACATTCATAGACCATTCTAAGCCTTTAGAATACTCTCTTAACCATTCTACACTCGTTAGAACCTCCAAGTACTCATTCTACACCCTCTACGTCCCTTGGGGACTCAACCAATTTTAGAATCATTCTAATGGTTCTTATAAGTCCTAATACACATTCCTAGACCATTCTAAGCCTTTAGAATACTCTCTTAACCATTCTACACTCGTTAGAACCTCCAAGGACTCAGGCTAAACCCTCTACATCCCTAGGGGTACCAAGCAATGTTTAGGATCATTCTAATGGTTCGTATAAGTCCTAATACACATTCCTAGACCAATATAAGCCTTTAGAATACTCTCTTAACCATTCTAAACTTGTTAGAACCTCCAAGGACTCATGCAACTCCCTCTACGTCCCTTGGGGACTCAAGCAATGTTTAGGATCATTCTAATGGTTGTTATAAGTCCTAATACACATTCCTAGACCATTCTAAGCCTTTAGAATACTCTCTTAACCATTCTACAATCGTTAGAACCTCCAAGTACTCATGCTACACCCTCTACGTCCCTTGGGGACTCAAGCAATGTTTAGGATCATTCTAATGGTTGTTATAAGTCCTAATACACATTCATAGACCATTCTAAGCCTTTAGAATACTTTCTTAACCATTCTACACTCGTTAGAACCTCCAAGTACTCATGCTACACCCTCTACGTCCCTTTGGGACTCAAGCAATGTTTAGGAACATTCTAATGGTTCTTATAAGTCCTAATACACATTCCTAGACCATTCTAAGCCTTTAGAATACTCTCTTAACAACTCTACACTCATTAGAACCTCCAAGGACTCATGCTAAACCCTCTACATCCCTAGGGGTACCAAGAGATGTTTAGGATCATTCTAAAGGTTTATATAAGTCTTAATATACATTCCTAGACCATTCTAAGCCTTTAGAATACTCTCTTAACCATTCTACACTTGTTAGAACCTCCAAGGACTCATGACATACCCTCTACGTCCCTTGGGGACTCAAGCAATGTTTAGGATCATTCTATTGGTTCTTATAAGTCCTAATACACATTCGTAGACCATTCTAATCCTTTAGAATACTCTCTTAACCATTCTACACTTGTTTGAACCTCCAAGGACTCAAAATACACCCTCTACGTCCCTTGGGTACTCAAGCAATGTTTAAGATCATTCTAATGGTTGTTATAAGTCCTAATACACTTTCATAGACCATTCTAAGCCTTTAGAATACTCTCTTAACCATTCTACACTCGTTAGAACCTCCAAGGACTCATGCAACACCCTCTACGTCCCTTGGGGACTCAAGCAATGTTTAGGATCATTCTAATTGTTCTTATAAGTCCTAATACACATTCCTAGACCATTCTAAACTTTATAATACTCTCTTAACCATTTTACACTTGTTAGAACCTCCAAGTACTCATGCTACACCCTCTACGTCCCTTGGGGACTCAAGCAATGTTTAGGATCATTCTAATGGTTCGTATAAGTCCTAATACACATTCCTAGACCATTCTAAGCCTTTAGAATACTCTCTTAACCATTCTACACTCGTTAGAACCTCCAAGGACTCAGGCTAAACCCTCTACGTCCCTATGGGTGCCAAGCAATGTTTATGATCATTCTAATGGTTCGTATAAGTCCCCTAAAACACATTCCTAGATCATTCTAAGCCTTTAGAATACTCTCTTAACCATTCTACACTTGTTAGAACCTCCAAGGACTCATGCAACACCCTTTACGTCCCTTGGGGAGTCAAGCAATGTTTAGGATCATTCTATTGGTTCTTATAAGTCCTAATACACATTCCTAGGCCATTCTAAGCCTTTAGAATACTCTCTTAACCATTCTACACTTGTTAGAACCTCCAAGGACTCATGCTACACCCTCTACGTCCCTTGGGGACTCAAGCAATGTTTAGGATCATTCTAATGGTTTGTATAAGTCCTAATACACATTCCTAGACCATTCTAAGCCTTTAGAATACTCTCTTAACCATTCTACACTCGTTAGAACCTCCAACGACTCAGGCTAAACCCTCTACATCCCTAGGGGTACTAAGCAATGTTTAGGATCATTCTAGTGGTTCGTATAAGTCCTAATACACATTCCTAGACCATTCTAAGCCTTTAGAATACTCTCTTAACCATTCTACACTCGTTAGAACCTCCAAGGACTCAGGCTAAACCCTCTACATCCCTAGGGGTACCAAGCAATGTTTAGGATCATTCTAATGGTTCGTATAAGTCCTAATACACATTCCTAGACCATTATAAGCCTTTAGAATACTCTCTTAACCATTCTACACTTGTTAGAACCTCCAAGGACTCAAAATACACCCTCTACGTCCCTTGGGTACTCAAGCAATGTTTAGGATCATTCTAATGGTTGTTATAAGTCCTAATACACATTCATAGACCATTCTAAGCCTTTAGAATACTCTCTTAACCATTCTACACTCGTTAGAACCTCCAAGTACTCATTCTACACCCTCTACGTCCCTTGGGGACTCAACCAATTTTAGAATCATTCTAATGGTTCTTATAAGTCCTAATACACATTCCTAGACCATTCTAAGTCTTTAGAATACTCTCTTAACCATTCTACACTCGTTAGAACCTCCAAGGACTCAGGCTAAACCCTCTACATCCCTAGGGGTACCAAGCAATGTTTAGGATCATTCTAATGGTTCTTATAAGTCCTAATACACATTCCTAGACCATTCTAAGCCTTTAGAATACTCTCTTAACCCTTCTACACTTGTTAGAACCTCCAAGGACTCATGCAACACCCTCTACGTCCCTTGGGGACTCAAGCAATGTTTAGGATCATTCTAATGGTTGTTATAAGTCCTAATACACATTCCTAGACCATTCTAAGCCTTTAGAATACTCTCTTAACCATTCTACACTTGTTAGAACCTCCAAGTACTCATGCTACACCCTCTACGTCCCTTGGGGACTCAAGCAATGTTTAGGATCATTCTAATGGTTGTTATAAGTCCTAATACACATTCATAGACCATTCTAAGCCTTTAGAATACTTTCTTAACCATTCTACACTCGTTAGAACTCCATGTACTCATGCTACACCCTCTACGTCCCTTGGGGACTCAAGCAATGTTTAGGATCATTCTAATGGCTCTTATAAGTCCTAATACAAATTCCTAGACATTCTAAGCCTTTAAGATACTCTGATAGCAAGTCTACACTCATTAGAACCTCCAAGGACTCATGCTAAACCCTCTACATCCCTAGGGGTACCAAGAGATGTTTAGGATCATTCTAAAGGTTTGTATAAGTCCTAATATACATTCCTAGACCATTCTACGCCTTTAGAATACCCTCTTAACCATTCTACACTTGTTAGAACCTCCAAGGACTCATGACACACCCTCTACGTCCCTTGGGGACTCAAGCAATGTTTAGGATCATTCTAATGGTTCGTATAAGTCCTAATACACATTCCTAGACCATTCTAAGCCTTTAGAATACTCTCTTAACCATTCTACACTCGTTAGAACCTCCAACGTCTCAGGCTAAACCCTCTACATCCCTAGGGGTACCAAGCAATGTTTAGGATCATTCTAATGGTTCGTATATGTCCTAATACACATTCCTAGACCATTCTAAGCCTTTAGAATACTCTCTTAACCATTCTACACTTGTTAGAACCTCCAAGGACTCATGCAACACCCTCTACGTCCCTTGGGGACTCAAGCAATGTTTAGGATCATTCTATTGGTTCTTATAAGTCCTAATACACATTCCTAGACCATTCTAATCCTTTAGAATACTCTCTTAACCATTCTACACTTGTTAGAACCTCCAAGGACTCAAAATACACCCTCTACGTCCCTTGGGTACTCAAGCAATGTTTAGGATCATTCTAATGGTTGTTATAAGTCCTAATACACATTCATAGACCATTCTAAGCCTTTAGAATACTCTCTTAACCATTCTACACTCGTTAGAACCTCCAAGTACTCATTCTACACCCTCTACGTCCCTTGGGGACTCAACCAATTTTAGAATCATTCTAATGGTTCTTATAAGTCCTAATACACATTCCTAGACCATTCTAAGCCTTTAGAATACTCTCTTAACCATTCTACACTCGTTAGAACCTCCAAGGACTCAGGCTAAACCCTCTACATCCCTAGGGGTACCAAGCAATGTTTAGGATCATTCTAATGGTTCGTATAAGTCCTAATACACATTCCTAGACCAATATAAGCCTTTAGAATACTCTCTTAACCATTCTAAACTTGTTAGAACCTCCAAGGACTCATGCAACTCCCTCTACGTCCCTTGGGGACTCAAGCAATGTTTAGGATCATTCTAATGGTTGTTATAAGTCCTAATACACATTCCTAGACCATTCTAAGCCTTTAGAATACTCTCTTAACCATTCTACAATCGTTAGAACCTCCAAGTACTCATGCTACACCCTCTACGTCCCTTGGGGACTCAAGCAATGTTTAGGATCATTCTAATGGTTGTTATAAGTCCTAATACACATTCATAGACCATTCTAAGCCTTTAGAATACTTTCTTAACCATTCTACACTCGTTAGAACCTCCAAGTACTCATGCTACACCCTCTACGTCCCTTTGGGACTCAAGCAATGTTTAGGAACATTCTAATGGTTCTTATAAGTCCTAATACACATTCCTAGACCATTCTAAGCCTTTAGAATACTCTCTTAACAACTCTACACTCATTAGAACCTCCAAGGACTCATGCTAAACCCTCTACATCCCTAGGGGTACCAAGAGATGTTTAGGATCATTCTAAAGGTTTATATAAGTCTTAATATACATTCCTAGACCATTCTAAGCCTTTAGAATACTCTCTTAACCATTCTACACTTGTTAGAACCTCCAAGGACTCATGACATACCCTCTACGTCCCTTGGGGACTCAAGCAATGTTTAGGATCATTCTAATGGTTCGTATAAGTCCTAATACACATTCCTAGACCATTCTAAGCCTTTAGAATACTCTCTTAACCATTCAACACTCGTTAGAACCTCCAACGACTCAGGCTAAACCCTCTACATCCCTAGGGGTACCAAGCAATGTTTAGGATCATTCTAATGGTTCGTATATGTCCTAATACACATTCCTAGACCATTATAAGCCTTTAGAATACTCTCTTAACCATTCTACACTTGTTAGAACCTCCAAGGACTCATGCAACACCCTCTACGTCCCTTGGGGACTCAAGCAATGTTTAGGA
The DNA here is from genome assembly GCA_037953625.1 of Crotalaria pallida. NCBI lineage: Eukaryota > Viridiplantae > Streptophyta > Magnoliopsida > Fabales > Fabaceae > Crotalaria > Crotalaria pallida. The sequence continues at coordinate 97,968,298 of CM075650.1, forward strand.
TCATTCTAATGGTTGTTATAAGTCCTCATACACATTCCTAGACTATTCTAAGCCTTTAGAATACTCTCTTAATCATTCTACACTCGTTAGAACCTCCAAGTACTCATGCTACACCCTCTACGTCCCTTGGGGACTCAAGCAATGTTTAGGATCATTCTAATGGTTGTTATAAGTCCTAATACACATTCATAGACCATTCTAAGCCTTTAGAATACTTTCTTAACCATTCTACACTCGTTAGAACTCCAAGTACTGATGCTACACCCTCTACGTCCCTTGGGGACTCAAGCAATGTTTAGGATCATTCTAATGGTTCTTATAAGTCCTAATACACATTCCTAGAGCATTCTAAGCCTTTAAGATACTCTGATAGCAAGTCTACACTCCTTAGAAACTCCAAGGACTCATGCTAAACCCTCTACATCCCAAGGGGTACCAAGAGATGTTAGGATCATTCTAAAGGTTTGTATAAGTCCTAATATACATTCCTAGACCATTCTACGCCTTTAGAATACTCTCTTAACCATTCTACACTTGTTAGAACCTCCAAGGACTCATGACACACCCTCTACGTCCCTTGGGGACTCAAGCAATGTTTAGGATCATTCTAATGGTTCGTATAAGTCCTAATACACATTCCTAGACCATTCTAAGCCTTTAGAATACTCTCTTAACCATTCAACACTCGTTAGAACCTCCAACGACTCAGGCTAAACCCTCTACATCCCTAGGGGTACCAAGCAATGTTTAGGATCATTCTAATGGTTCGTATATGTCCTAATACACATTCCTAGACCATTATAAGCCTTTAGAATACTCTCTTAACCATTCTACACTTGTTAGAACCTCCAAGGACTCGTGCAACTCCCTCTACGTCCCTTGGGGACTCAAGCAATGTTTAGGATCATTCTAATGGTTGTTATAAGTCCTAATACACATTCCTAGACCATTCTAAGCCTTTAGAATACTCTCTTAACCATTCTACAATCGTTAGAACCTCCAAGTACTCATGCTACACCCTCTACGTCCCTTGGGGACTCAAGCAATGTTTAGGATCATTCTAATGGTTGTTATAAGTCCTAATACACATTCATAGACCATTCTAAGCCTTTAGAATACTTTCTTAACCATTTTACACTCGTTAGAACCTCCAAGTACTCATGCTACACCCTCTACGTCCCTTGGGGACTCAAGCAATGTTTAGGATCATTCTAATGGGTCTTATAAGTCCTAATGCACATTCCTAGACCATTCTAAGCCTTTAGAATACTCTCTTAACAACTCTACACTCATTAGAACCTCCAAGGACTCAGGCTAAACCCTCTACATCCCTAGGGGTACCAAGAGATGTTTAGGATCATTCTAAAGGTTTGTATAAGTCCTAATATAGATTCCTAGACCATTCTAAGCCTTTAGAATACTCTCTTAACCATTCTACACTTGTTAGAACCTTCAAGGACTCATGACACACCCTCTACGTCCCTTGGGGACTCAAGCAATGTTTAGGATCATTCTAATGGTTCGTATAAGTCCTAATACACATTCCTAGACCATTCTAAGCCTTTAGACTACTCTCTTAACCATTCTACACTCGTTAGAACCTCCAAGGACTCAGGCTAAACCCTCTACATCCCTAGGGGTACCAAGCAATGTTTAGGATCATTCTAATGGTTCGTATAAGTCCTAATACACATTCCTAGACCATTATAAGCCTTTAGAATACTCTCTTAACCATTCTACACTTGTTAGAACCTCCATGGACTCATGCAACACCCTCTACGTCCCTTGGGGACTCAAGCAATGTTTAGGATCATTCTAATGGTTCGTATAAGTCCTAATACACATTCCTAGACCATTCTAAGCCTTTAGAATACTCTCTTAACCATTCTAAACTCGTTAGAACCTCCAAGGACTCAGGCTAAACCCTCAACGTCCCTAGGGGTACCAAGCAATGTTTAGGATCATTCTAATGGTTCGTATAAGTCCTAATACAAATTCCTAGACCATTCTAAACCTGTAGAATACTCTCTTAACCATTCTACACTTGTTAGAACCTCCAAGGACTCATGCAACACCCTCTACGTCCCTTGGGGACTCAAGAAATGTTTAGGATCATTCTATTGGTTCTTATAAGTCCTAATACACATTCCTAGACCATTCTAATCCTTTAGAATACTCTCTTAATCATTCTACACTTGTTAGAACCTCCAAGGACTCAAAATACACCCTCTACGTCCCTTGGGTACTCAAGCAATGTTTAGGATCATTCTAATGGTTGTTATAAGTCCTAATACACATTCATAGACCATTCTAAGCCTTTAGAATACTCTCTTAACCATTCAACACTCGTTAGAACCTCCAACGACTCATGCTAAACCCTCTACATCCCTAGGGGTACCAAGCAATGTTTAGGATCATTCTAATGGTTCGTATATGTCCTAATACACTTTCCTAGACCATTATAATCCTTTAGAATACTCTCTTAACCATTCTACACTTGTTAGAACCTCCAAGGACTCATGCAACACCCTCTACGTCCCTTGGGGACTCAAGCAATGTTTAGGATCATTCTAATGGTTGTTATAAGTCCTAAAACACATTCCGAGACCATTCTAAGCCTTTAGAATACTCTCTTAACCATTCTACACTCGTTAGAACCTCCAAGTACTCATGCTACACCCTCTACGTCCCTTGGGGACTCAAGCAATGTTTAGGATCATTCTAATGGTTGTTATAAGTCCTAATACACATTCATAGACCATTCTAAGCCTTTAGAATACTTTCTTAACCATTCTACACTCCTTAGAACTCCAAGTACTCATGCTACACCCTCTATGTCCCTTGGGGACTCAAGCAATGTTTAGGATCATTCTAATGGTTCTTATAAGTCCTAATACACATTCCTAGACCATTCTAAGCCTTTAAGATACTCTGATAGCAAGTCTACACTCATTAGAACCTTCAAGGACTCATGCTAAACCCTCTACATCCCTAGGGGTACCAAGAGATGTTTAGGATCATTCTAAAGGTTTGTATAAGTCCTAATATACATTCCTAGACCATTCTACGCCTTTAGAATACTCTCTTAACCATTCTACACTTGTTAGAACCTTCAAGGACTCATGACACACCCTCTACGTCCCTTGGGGACTCAAGCAATGTTTAGGATCATTCTAATGGTTCGTATAAGTCCTAATACACATTCCTAGACCATTCTAAGCCTTTAGACTACTCTCTTAACCATTCTACACTCGTTAGAACCTCCAAGGACTCAGGCTAAACCCTCTACATCCCTAGGGGTACCAAGCAATGTTTAGGATCATTCTAATGGTTCGTATAAGTCCTAATACACATTCCTAGACCATTATAAGCCTTTAGAATACTCTCTTAACCATTCTACACTTGTTAGAACCTCCATGGACTCATGCAACACCCTCTACGTCCCTTGGGGACTCAAGCAATGTTTAGGATTATTCTAATGGTTCGTATAAGTCCTAATACACATTCCTAGACCATTCTAAGCCTTTAGAATACTCTCTTAACCATTCTAAACTCGTTAGAACCTCCAAGGACTCAGGCTAAACCCTCAACGTCCCTAGGGGTACCAAGCAATGTTTAGGATCATTCTAATGGTTCGTATAAGTCCTAATACAAATTCCTAGACCATTCTAAACCTTTAGAATACTCTCTTAACCATTCTACACTTGTTAGAACCTCCAAGGACTCATGCAACACCCTCTACGTCCCTTGGGGACTCAAGAAATGTTTAGGATCATTCTAATTGTTCTTATAAGTCCTAATACACATTCCTAGACCATTCTAATCCTTTAGAATACTCTCTTAACCATTCTACACTTGTTAGAACCTCCAAGGACTCATGCAACACCCTCTACGTCCCTTGGGGACTCGAGCAATGTTTAGGATCATTCTAATGGTTCGTATAAGTCCTAATACACATTCCTAGACCATTCTAAGCCTTTAGAATACTCTCTTAACCATTCTACACTCGTTAGAACCTGCATGGACTCAGGCTAAACCCTCTATGTCCCTAGGGGTACCAAGCAATGTTTAGGATCATTCTAATGGTTCGTATAAGTCCTAATACACATTCCTAGACCATTATAAGCCTTTAGAATACTCTCTTAACCATTCTACACTTGTTAGAACCTCCAAGGACTCATGCAACACCCTCTACGTCCCTTGGGGACTCAAGCAATGTTTAGGATCATTCTAATGGTTGTTATAAGTCCTAATACACATTCCTAGACCATTCTAAGCCTTTAGAATACTCTCTTAACCATTCTACACTTGTTAGAACCTCCAAGGACTCATGCAACACCCTCTACGTCCCTTGGGGACTCAAGCAATGTTTAGGATCATTCTAATGGTTCGTATAAGTCCTAATACACATTCCTAGACCATTCTAAGCCTTTAGAATACTCTCTTAACCATTCTACACTTGTTAGAACCTCCAAGGACTCATGCAACACCCTCTACGTCCCTTGGGGACTCAAGAAATGTTTAGGATCATTCTATTGGTTCTTATAAGTCCTAATACACATTCCTAGACCATTCTAATCCTTTAGAATACTCTCTTAACCATTCTACACTCGTTAGAACCTCCAAGGACTCAAAATACACCCTCTACGTCCCTTGGGTACTCAAGCAATGTTTAGGATCATTCTAATGGTTGTTATAAGTCCTAATACACATTCATAGACCATTCTAAGCCTTTAGAATACTCTCTTAACCATTCTACACTCGTTAGAACCTCCAAGTACTCATGCTACACCCTCTACGTCCCTTGGGGACTCAAGCAATGTTTAGAATCATTCTAATGGTTCTTATAAGTCCTAATACACGTTCCTAGACCATTCTAAGCCTTTAGAATACTCTCTTAACCATTCTACACTTGTTAGAACCTCCAAGGACTCATGCAACACCCTCTACGTCCCTTGGGGACTCAAGCAATGTTTAGGATCATTCTAATTGTTCTTATAAGTCCTAATACACATTCCTAGACCATTCTAAGCCTTTAGAATACTCTCTTAACCATTCTACACTTGTTAGAACCTCCAAGGACTCATGCAACACCCTCTACGTCCCTTGGGGACTCAAGCAATGTTTAGGATCATTCTAATGGTTCGTATAAGTCCTAATACACATTCCTAGACCATTCTAAGCCTTTAGAATACTCTATTAACCATTCTACACTCATTAGAACCTCCAACGACTCAGGCTAAACCCTCTATGTCCCTTGGGGACTCAAGCAATGTTTAGGATCATTCTAATGGTTCTTATAAGTCCTAATACACATTCATAGACCATTCTATGCCTTTAGAATACTTTCTTAACCATTCTACACTCGTTAGAACCTCCAAGTACTTATGCTACACCCTCTACGACCCTTGGGGACTCAAGCAATGTTTAGGATCATTCTAATTGTTCTTATAAGTCCTAATACACATTCCTAGACCATTCTAAGCCTTTAGAATACTCTCTTAACCATTCTACACTTGTTAGAACCTCCAAGGACTCATGCAACACCCTCTACGTCCCTTGGGGACTCAAGCAATGTTTAGGATCATTCTAATGGTTCGTATAAGTCCTAATACACATTCCTAGACCATTCTAAGCCTTTAGAATACTCTCTTAACCATTCTACACTCGTTAGAACCTCCAAGGACTTAGGCTAAACCCTCTACGTCCCTAGGGGTACCAAGAGATGTTTAGGATCATTCTAAAGGTTTGTATAAGTCCTAATATACATTCCTAGACCATTCTAAGCCTTTAGAATACTCTCTTAACCATTCTACACTTGTTAGAACCTCCAAGGACTCATGACACACCCTCTACGTCCCTTGGGGACTTAAGCAATGTTTAGGATCATTCTAATGGTTCGTATAAGTCCTAATACACATTCCTAGACCATTCTAAGCCTTTAGAATACTCTCTTAACCATTCTGCACTCGTTAGAACCTCCAACGACTCAGGCTAAACCCTCTACGTCCCTAGGGGTACCAAGAGATGTTTAGGATCATTCTAAAGGTTTGTATAAGTCCTAATATACATTCCTAGACCATTCTAAGCCTTTAGAATACTCTCTTAACCATTCTACACTTGTTAGAACCTCCAAGGACTCATGCAACACCCTCTACGTTCCTTGGGGACTGAAGCAATGTTTAGGATCATTCTAATGGTTGTTATAAGTCCTAATACACATTCCTAGACCATTCTAAGCCTTTAGAATACTCTCTTAACCATTCTACACTCGTTAGAACCTCCAAGTACTCATGCTACACCCTCTACGTCCCTTGGGGACTCAAGCAATGTTTAGGATCATTCTAATGGTTCTCATAAATCCTAATACAAATTCCTAGACCATTCTAAGCCTTTAAGATACTCTCTTAACAACTCTACACTCATTAGAACCTCCAAGGACTCATGCTAAACCCTCTACATCCCTAGGGGTACCAAGAGATGTTTAGGATCATTCTAAAGGTTTGTATAAGTTCTAATATACATTCCTGGACCATTCTAAGCCTTTAGAATAATCTCTTAACCATTCTACACTTGTTAGAACCTCCAAGGACTCATGACACACCCTCTACGTCCCTTGGGGACTCAAGCAATGTTTAGGATCATTCTAATGGTTCGTATAAGTCCTAATACACATTCCTAGACCATTCTAAGCCTTTAGAATACTCTCTTAACCATTCTACACTCGTTAGAACCTCCAACGTCTCAGGCTAAAGCCTCTACATCCCTAGGGGTACCATGCAATGTTTAGGATCATTCTAATGGTTCGTATAAGTCCTAATACACATTCCTAGACCATTCTAAGCCTTTTGAATACTCTATTAACCGTTCTACACTCGTTAGAACCTCCACGTACTCATGCTACACCCTCTACGTCCCTTGGGGACTCAAGCAATGTTTAGAATCATTCTAATGGTTCTTATAAGTCCTAATACACATTCCAAGACCATTCTAAGCCTTTAGAATACTCTCTTAACCATTCTACACTTGTTAGAACCTCCAAGGACTCATGCAACACCCTCTACGTCCCTTGGGGACTCAAGCAATGTTTAGGATCATTCTAATTGTTCTTATAAGTCCTAATACACATTCCTAGACCATTCTAAGCCTTTAGAATACTCTCTTAACCATTCTACACTAGTTAGAACCTCCAAGGACTCAAAATACACCCTCTACATCCCTTTGGTACTCAAGCAATGTTTAGGATCATTCTAATTGTTGTTATAAGTCCTAATACACATTCATAGACCATTCTAAGCCATTAGAATAGTCTCTTAACCATTCTACACTCGTTAGAACCTCCAAGTACTCATGCTACACCCTCTACGTCCCTTGGGGACTCAAGCAATGTTTAGGATCATTCTAATGGTTCGTATAAGTCCTAATACACATTCCTAGACCATTCTAAGCCTTTAGAATACTCTCTTAACCATTCTACACTCGTTAGAACCTCCAAGGACACAAGCTAAACCCTCTACGTCCCTAGGGGTACCAAGCAATGTTTATGATCATTCTAATGGTTCGTATAAGTCCTAATACACATTCCTAGACCATTCTAAGCCTTTAGAATACTCTCTTAACCATTCTACACTTGTTAGAACCTCCAAGGACTCATGCAACACCCTCTACGTCCCTTGGAGACTCAAGAAATGTTTAGGATCATTCTATTGGTTCTTATAAGTCCTAATACACATTCCTAGACCATTCTAATCCTTTAGAATACTCTCTTAACCATTCTACACTCGTTAGAACCTCCAAGGACTCAAAATACACCCTCTACGTCCCTTGGGTACTCAAGCAATGTTTAGGATCATTCTAATGGTTGTTATAAGTCCTAATACACATTCATAGACCATTCTAAGCCTTTAGAATACTCTCTTAACCATTCTACACTCGTTAGAACCTCCAAGTACTCATGCTACACCCTCTACGTCCCTTGGGGACTCAAGCAATGTTTAGAATCATTCTAATGGTTCTTATAAGTCCTAATACACGTTCCTAGACCATTCAAAGCCTTTAGAATACTCTCTTAACCATTCTACACTTGTTAGAACCTCCAAGGACTCATGCAACACCCTCTACGTCCCTTGGGGACTCAAGCAATGTTTAGGATCATTCTAATTGTTCTTATAAGTCCTAATACACATTCCTAGACCATTCTAAGCCTTTAGAATACTCTCTTAACCATTCTACACTTGTTAGAACCTCCAAGGACTCATGCTACACCCTCTACGACCCTTGGGGACTCAAGCAATGTTTAGGATCATTCTAATTGTTCTTATAAGTCCTAATACACATTCCTAGACCATTCTAAGCCTTTAGAATACTCTCTTAACCATTCTACACTTGTTGGAACCTCCAAGGACTCATGCAACACCCTCTACGTCCCTTGGGGACTCAAGCAATGTTTAGGATCATTCTAATGGTTCGTATAAGTCCTAATACACATTCCTAGACCATTCTAAGCCTTTAGAATACTCTCTTAACCATTCTACACTCGTTAGAACCTCCAAGGACTCAGGCTAAACCCTCTACGTCCCTAGGGGTACCAAGAGATGTTTAGGATCATTCTAAAGGTTTGTATAAGTCCTAATATACATTCCTAGACCATTCTAAGCCTTTAGAATACTCTCTTAACCATTCTACACTTGTTAGAACCTCCAAGGACTCATGACACACCCTCTACGTCCCTTGGGGACTTAAGCAATGTTTAGGATCATTCTAATGGTTCGTATAAGTCCTAATACACATTCCTAGACCATTCTAAGCCTTTAGAATACTCTCTTAACCATTCTGCACTCGTTAGAACCTCCAACGACTCAGGCTAAACCCTCTACGTCCCTATGGGTACCAAGAGATGTTTAGGATCATTCTAAAGGTTTGTATAAGTCCTAATATACATTCCTAGACCATTCTAAGCCTTTAGAATACTCTCTTAACCATTCTACACTTGTTAGAACCTCCAAGGACTCATGCAACACCCTCTACGTTCCTTGGGGACTGAAGCAATGTTTAGGATCATTCTAATGGTTGTTATAAGTCCTAATACACATTCCTAGACCATTCTAAGCCTTTAGAATACTCTCTTAACCATTCTACACTCGTTAGAACCTCCAAGTACTCATGCTACACCCTCTACGTCCCTTGGGGACTCAAGCAATGTTTAGGATCATTCTAATGGTTCTCATAAATCCTAATACACATTCCTAGACCATTCTAAGCCTTTAAGATACTCTCTTAACAACTCTACACTCATTAGAACCTCCAAGGACTCATGCTAAACCCTCTACATCCCTAGGGGTACCAAGAGATGTTTAGGATCATTCTAAAGGTTTGTATAAGTTCTAATATACATTCCTGGACCATTCTAAGCCTTTAGAATAATCTCTTAACCATTCTACACTTGTTAGAACCTCCAAGGACTCATGACACACCCTCTACGTCCCTTGGGGACTCAAGCAATGTTTAGGATCATTCTAATGGTTCGTATAAGTCCTAATACACATTCCTAGACCATTCTAAGCCTTTAGAATACTCTCTTAACCATTCTACACTCGTTAGAACCTCCAACGTCTCAGGCTAAAGCCTCTACATCCCTAGGGGTACCATGCAATGTTTAGGATCATTCTAATGGTTCGTATAAGTCCTAATACACATTCCTAGACCATTCTAAGCCTTTTGAATACTCTATTAACCGTTCTACACTCGTTAGAACCTCCAAGTACTCATGCTACACCCTCTACGTCCCTTGGGGACTCAAGCAATGTTTAGAATCATTCTAATGGTTCTTATAAGTCCTAATACACATTCCAAGACCATTCTAAGCCTTTAGAATACTCTCTTAACCATTCTACACTTGTTAGAACCTCCAAGGACTCATGCAACACCCTCTACGTCCCTTGGGGACTCAAGCAATGTTTAGGATCATTCTAATTGTTCTTATAAGTCCTAATACACATTCCTAGACCATTCTAAGCCTTTAGAATACTCTCTTAACCATTCTACACTAGTTAGAACCTCCAAGGACTCAAAATACACCCTCTACATCCCTTTGGTACTCAAGCAATGTTTAGGATCATTCTAATTGTTGTTATAAGTCCTAATACACATTCATAGACCATTCTAAGCCATTAGAATAGTCTCTTAACCATTCTACACTCGTTAGAACCTCCAAGTACTCATGCTACACCCTCTACGTCCCTTGGGGACTCAAGCAATGTTTAGGATCATTCTAATGGTTCGTATAAGTCCTAATACACATTCCTAGACCATTTTAAGCCTTTAGAATACTCTCTTAACCATTCTACACTCGTTAGAACCTCCAAGGACACAAGCTAAACCCTCTACGTCCCTAGGGGTACCAAGCAATGTTTAGGATCATTCTAATGGTTCGTATAAGTCCTAATACACATTCCTAGACCATTCTAAGCCTTTAGAATACTCTCTTAACCATTCTACACTTGTTAGAACCTCCAAGGACTCATGCAACACCCTCTACGTCCCTTGGAGACTCAAGAAATGTTTAGGATCATTCTATTGGTTCTTATAAGTCCTAATACACATTCCTAGACCATTCTAATCCTTTAGAATACTCTCTTAACCATTCTACACTCGTTAGAACCTCCAAGGACTCAAAATACACCCTCTACGTCCCTTGGGTACTCAAGCAATGTTTAGGATCATTCTAATGGTTGTTATAAGTCCTAATACACATTCATAGACCATTCTAAGCCTTTAGAATACTCTCTTAACCATTCTACACTCGTTAGAACCTCCAAGTACTCATGCTACACCCTCTACGTCCCTTGGGGACTCAAGCAATGTTTAGAATCATTCTAATGGTTCTTATAAGTCCTAATACACGTTCCTAGACCATTCAAAGCCTTTAGAATACTCTCTTAACCATTCTACACTTGTTAGAACCTCCAAGGACTCATGCAACACCCTCTACGTCCCTTGGGGACTCAAGCAATGTTTAGGATCATTCTAATTGTTCTTATAAGTCCTAATACACATTCCTAGACCATTCTAAGCCTTTAGAATACTCTCTTAACCATTCTACACTTGTTAGAACCCCCAAGGACTCATGCAACACCCTCTACGTCCCTTGGGGACTCAAGCAATGTTTAGGATCATTCTAATGGTTCGTATAAGTCCTAATACACATTCCTAGACCATTCTAAGCCTTTAGAATACTCTCTTAACCATTCTACACTCGTTAGAACCTCCAACCTCTCAGGCTAAACCCTCTACATCCCTAGGTGTACCAAGCAATGTTTAGGATCATTCTAATGGTTCGTATAAGTCCTAATACACATTCCAAGACCATTCTAAGCCTTTAGAATACTCTCTTAACCATTCTACACTTGTTAGAACCTCCAAGGACTCATGCAACACCCTCTACGTCCCTTGGGGACTCAAGCAATGTTTAGGATCATTCTAATTGTTCTTATAAGTCCTAATACACATTCCTAGACCATTCTAAGCCTTTAGAATACTCTCTTAACCATTCTACACTAGTTAGAACCTCCAAGGACTCAAAATACACCCTCTACATCCCTTTGGTACTCAAGCAATGTTTAGGATCATTCTAATTGTTGTTATAAGTCCTAATACACATTCATAGACCATTCTAAGCCATTAGAATAGTCTCTTAACCATTCTACACTCGTTAGAACCTCCAAGTACTCATGCTACACCCTCTACGTCCCTTGGGGACTCAAGCAATGTTTAGGATCATTCTAATGGTTCGTATAAGTCCTAATACACATTCCTAGACCATTTTAAGCCTTTAGAATACTCTCTTAACCATTCTACACTCGTTAGAACCTCCAAGGACACAAGCTAAACCCTCTACGTCCCTAGGGGTACCAAGCAATGTTTAGGATCATTCTAATGGTTCGTATAAGTCCTAATACACATTCCTAGACCATTCTAAGCCTTTAGAATACTCTCTTAACCATTCTACACTTGTTAGAACCTCCAAGGACTCATGCAACACCCTCTACGTCCCTTGGAGACTCAAGAAATGTTTAGGATCATTCTATTGGTTCTTATAAGTCCTAATACACATTCCTAGACCATTCTAAGCCTTTAGAATACTCTCTTAACCATTCTACACTTGTTAGAACCTCCAACCTCTCAGGCTAAACCCTCTACATCCCTAGGTGTACCAAGCAATGTTTAGGATCATTCTAATGGTTCGTATAAGTCCTAATACACATTCCTAGACCATTCTAAGCCTTTAGAATACTCTCATAACCATTCTACTCTTGTTAGAACCTCCAAGGACTCATGCAACACCCTCTACGTCGTTTGGGGACTCAAGCAATGTTTAGAATCGTTCTAATGGTTCTTATAAGTCCTAATACAAATTCCTAGACCATTCTAAGACTTTAGAATACTCTCTTAACCATTCTACACTTGTTAGAACCTCCAAGGACTCAAAATACACCCTCTACGTCCCTTGGGGACTCAAGCAATGTTTAGGATCATTCTAATGGTTCTTATAAGTCCTAATACACATTCCTAGACCATTCTAAGCCTTTAGAATACTCTCTTAACCATTCTGCACTCGTTAGAACCTCCAACGACTCAGGCTAAACCCTCTACCTCCCTAGGGGTACCAAGCAATGTTTAGGATCATTCTAATGGTTCGTATAAGTCCTAATACACATTCCTAGACCATTCTAAGCCTTTAGAATACTCTCATAACCATTCTACACTTGTTAGAACCTCCAAGGACTCATGGAACACCCTCTACGTCCTTTGGGGACTCAAGCAATGTTTAGAATCGTTCTAATGGTTCTTATAAGTCCTAATACAAATTCCTAGACCATTCTAAGACTTTAGAATACTCTCTTAACCATTCTACACTTGTTAGAACCTCCAAGGACTCATGCAACACCCTCTACGTCCCTTGGGGACTCAAGCAATGTTTAGGATCATTCTAATGGTTCGTATAAGTCCTAATACACATTCCTAGACCATTCTAAGCCTTTAGAATACTCTATTAACCATTCTACACTCATTAGAACCTCCAACGACTCAGGCTAAACCCTCTATGTCCCTTGGGGACTCAAGCAATGTTTAGGATCATTCTAATGGTTCTTATAAGTCCTAATACACATTCATAGACCATTCTAAGCCTTTAGAATACTTTCTTAACCATTCTACACTCGTTAGAACCTCCAAGTACTTATGCTACACCCTCTACGACCCTTGGGGACTCAAGCAATGTTTAGGATCATTCTAATTGTTCTTATAAGTCCTAATACACATTCCTAGACCATTCTAAGCCTTTAGAATACTCTCTTAACCATTCTACACTTGTTAGAACCTCCAAGGACTCATGCAACACCCTCTACGTCCCTTGGGGACTCAAGCAATGTTTAGGATCATTCTAATGGTTCGTATAAGTCCTAATACACATTCCTAGACCATTCTAAGCCTTTAGAATACTCTCTTAACCATTCTACACTCGTTAGAACCTCCAAGGACTCAAAATACACCCTCTACGTCCCTTGGGTACTCAAGCAATGTTTAGGATCATTCTAATGGTTGTTATAAGTCCTAATACACATTCATAGACCATTCTAAGCCTTTAGAATACTCTCTTAACCATTCTACACTCGTTAGAACCTCCAAGTACTCATGCTACACCCTCTACGTCCCTTGGGGACTCAAGCAATGTTTAGAATCATTCTAATGGTTCTTATAAGTCCTAATACACGTTCCTAGACCATTCTAAGCCTTTAGAATACTCTCTTAACCATTCTACACTTGTTAGAACCTCCAAGGACTCATGCAACACCCTCTACGTCCCTTGGGGACTCAAGCAATGTTTAGGATCATTCTAATTGTTCTTATAAGTCCTAATACACATTCCTAGACCATTCTAAGCCTTTAGAATACTCTCTTAACCATTCTACACTTGTTAGAACCTCCAAGGACTCATGCAACACCCTCTACGTCCCTTGGGGACTCAAGCAATGTTTAGGATCATTCTAATGGTTCGTATAAGTCCTAATACACATTCCTAGACCATTCTAAGCCTTTAGAATACTCTCTTAACCATTCTACACTCGTTAGAACCTCCAACCTCTCAGGCTAAACCCTCTACATCCCTAGGTGTACCAAGCAATGTTTAGGATCATTCTAATGGTTCGTATAAGTCCTAATACACATTCCTAGACCATTCTAAGCCTTTAGAATACTCTCATAACCATTCTACTCTTGTTAGAACCTCCAAGGACTCATGCAACACCCTCTACGTCCTTTGGGGACTCAAGCAATGTTTAGAATCGTTCTAATGGTTCTTATAAGTCCTAATACAAATTCCTAGACCATTCTAAGCCTTTAGAATACTCTCTTAACCATTCTACACTTGTTAGAACCTCCAAGGACTCAAAATACACCCTCTACGTCCCTTGGGGACTCAAGCAATGTTTAGGATCATTCTAATGGTTCTTATAAGTCCTAATACACATTCCTAGACCATTCTAAGCCTTTAGAATACTCTCTTAACCATTCTACACTTGTTTGAACCTCCAAGGACTCATGCAACACCCTCTACGTCCCTTGGGGACTCAAGCAATGTTTAGGATCATTCTAATGGTTCGTATAAGTCCTAATACACATTCCTAGACCATTCTAAGCCTTTAGAATACTCTATTAACCATTCTACACTCATTAGAACCTCCAACGACTCAGGCTAAACCCTCTATGTCCCTTGGGGACTCAAGCAATGTTTAGGATCATTCTAATGGTTCTTATAAGTCCTAATACACATTCATAGACCATTCTAAGCCTTTAGAATACTTTCTTAACCATTCTACACTCGTTAGAACCTCCAAGTACTTATGCTACACCCTCTACGACCCTTGGGGACTCAAGCAATGTTTAGGATCATTCTAATTGTTCTTATAAGTCCTAATACACATTCCTAGACCATTCTAAGCCTTTAGAATACTCTCTTAACCATTCTACACTTGTTAGAACCTCCAAGGACTCAAAATACACCCTCTACGTCCCTTGGGGACTCAAGCAATGTTTAGGATCATTCTAATGGTTCTTATAAGTCCTAATACACATTCCTAGACCATTCTAAGCCTTTAGAATACTCTCTTAACCATTCTACACTTGTTTGAACCTCCAAGGACTCATGCAACACCCTCTACGTCCCTTGGGGACTCAAGCAATGTTTAGGATCATTCTAATGGTTCGTATAAGTACTAATACACATTCCTAGACCATTCTAAGCCTTTAGAATACTCTATTAACCATTCTACACTCATTAGAACCTCCAACGACTCAGGCTAAACCCTCTATGTCCCTTGGGGACTCAAGCAATGTTTAGGATCATTCTAATGGTTCTTATAAGTCCTAATACACATTCATAGACCATTCTAAGCCTTTAGAATACTTTCTTAACCATTCTACACTCGTTAGAACCTCCAAGTACTTATGCTACACCCTCTACGACCCTTGGGGACTCAAGCAATGTTTAGGATCATTCTAATTGTTCTTATAAGTCCTAATACACATTCCTAGACCATTCTAAGCCTTTAGAATACTCTCTTAACCATTCTACACTTGTTAGAACCTCCAAGGACTCATGCAACACCCTCTACGTCCCTTAGGGACTCAAGCAATGTTTAGGATCATTCTAATGGTTCGTATAAGTCCTAATACACATTCCTAGACCATTCTAAGCCTTTAGAATACTCTCTTAACCATTCTACACTCGTGAGAACCTCCAAGGACTCAAAATACACCCTCTACGTCCCTTGGGTACTCAAGCAATGTTTAGGATCATTCTAATGGTTGTTATAAGTCCCAATACACATTCATAGACCATTCTAAGCCTTTAGAATACTCTCTTAACCATTCTACACTCGTTAGAACCTCCAAGTACTCATGCTACACCCTCTACGTCCCTTGGGGACTCAAGCAATGTTTAGAATCATTCTAATGGTTCTTATAAGTCCTAATACACGTTCCTAGACCATTCTAAGCCTTTAGAATACTCTCTTAACCATTCTACACTTGTTAGAACCTCCAAGGACTCATGCAACACCCTCTACGTCCCTTGGGGACTCAAGCAATGTTTAGGATCATTCTAATTGTTCTTATAAGTCCTAATACACATTCCTAGACCATTCTAAGCCTTTAGAATACTCTCTTAACCATTCTACACTTGTTAGAACCTCCAAGGACTCATGCAACACCCTCTACGTCCCTTGGGGACTCAAGCAATGTTTAGGATCATTCTAATGGTTCGTATAAGTCCTAATACACATTCCTAGACCATTCTAAGCCTTTAGAATACTCTCTTAACCATTCTACACTCGTTAGAACCTCCAACCTCTCAGGCTAAACCCTCTACATCCCTAGGTGTACCAAGCAATGTTTAGGATCATTCTAATGGTTCGTATAAGTCCTAATACACATTCCTAGACCATTCTAAGCCTTTAGAATACTCTCATAACCATTCTACTCTTGTTAGAACCTCCAAGGACTCATGCAACACCCTCTACGTCCTTTGGGGACTCAAGCAATGTTTAGAATCGTTCTAATGGTTCTTATAAGTCCTAATACAAATTCCTAGACCATTCTAAGCCTTTAGAATACTCTCTTAACCATTCTACACTTGTTAGAACCTCCAAGGACACAAAATACACCCTCTACGTCCCTTGGGGACTCAAGCAATGTTTAGGATCATTCTAATGGTTCTTATAAGTCCTAATACACATTCCTAGACCATTCTAAGCCTTTAGAATACTCTCTTAACCATTCTACACTTGTTTGAACCTCCAAGGACTCATGCAACACCCTCTACGTCCCTTGGGGACTCAAGCAATGTTTAGGATCATTCTAATGGTTCGTATAAGTCCTAATACACATTCCTAGACCATTCTAAGCCTTTAGAATACTCTATTAACCATTCTACACTCATTAGAACCTCCAACGACTCAGGCTAAACCCTCTATGTCCCTTGGGGACTCAAGCAATGTTTAGGATCATTCTATTGGTTCTTATAAGTCCTAATACACATTCATAGACCATTCTAAGCCTTTAGAATACTTTCTTAACCATTCTACACTCGTTAGAACCTCCAAGTACTTATGCTACACCCTCTACGACCCTTGGGGACTCAAGCAATGTTTAGGATCATTCTAATTGTTCTTATAAGTCCTAATACACATTCCTAGACCATTCTAAGCCTTTAGAATACTCTCTTAACCATTCTACACTTGTTAGAACCTCCAAGGACTCATGCAACACCCTCTACGTCCCTTGGGGACTCAAGCAATGTTTAGGATCATTCTAATGGTTCGTATAAGTCCTAATACAAATTCCTAGACCATTCTAAGCCTTTAGAATACTCTCTTAACCATTCTACACTCGTTAGAACCTCCAAGGACTCAGGCTAAACCCTCTACGTCCCTAGGGGTACCAAGAGATGTTTAGGATCATTCTAAAGGTTTGTATAAGTCCTAATATACATTCCTAGACCATTCTAAGCCTTTAGAATACTCTCTTAACCATTCTACACTTGTTAGAACCTCCAAGGACTCATGACACACCCTCTACGTCCCTTGGGGACTTAAGCAATGTTTAGGATCATTCTAATGGTTCGTATAAGTCCTAATACACATTCCTAGACCATTCTAAGCCTTTAGAATACTCTCTTAACCATTCTGCACTCGTTAGAACCTCCAACGACTCAGGCTAAACCCTCTACCTCCCTAGGGGTACCAAGCAATGTTTAGGATCATTCTAATGGTTCGTATAAGTCCTAATACACATTCCTAGACCATTCTAAGCCTTTAGAATACTTTCATAACCATTCTACACTTGTTAGAACCTCCAAGGACTCATGGAACACCCTCTACGTCCTTTGGGGACTCAAGCAATGTTTAGAATCGTTCTAATGGTTCTTATAAGTCCTAATACAAATTCCTAGACCATTCTAAGCCTTTAGAATACTCTCTTAACCATTCTACACTTGTTAGAACCTCCAAGGACTCAAAATACACCCTCTACGTCCCTTGGGGACTCAAGCAATGTTTAGGATCATTCTAATGGTTCTTATAAGTCCTAATACACATTCCTAGACCATTCTAAGCCTTTAGAATACTCTCTTAACCATTCTACACTTGTTTGAACCTCCAAGGACTCATGCAACACCCTCTACGTCCCTTGGGGACTCAAGCAATGTTTAGGATCATTCTAATGGTTCGTATAAGTCCTAATACACATTCCTAGACCATTCTAAGCCTTTAGAATACTCTATTAACCATTCTACACTCATTAGAACCTCCAACGACTCAGGCTAAACCCTCTATGTCCCTTGGGGACTCAAGCAATGTTTAGGATCATTCTAATGGTTCTTATAAGTCCTAATACACATTCATAGACCATTCTAAGCCTTTAGAATACTTTCTTAACCATTCTACACTCGTTAGAACCTCCAAGTACTTATGCTACACCCTCTACGACCCTTGGGGACTCAAGCAATGTTTAGGATCATTCTAATTGTTCTTATAAGTCCTAATACACATTCCTAGACCATTCTAAGCCTTTAGAATACTCTCTTAACCATTCTACACTTGTTAGAACCTCCAAGGACTCAAAATACACCCTCTACGTCCCTTGGGGACTCAAGCAATGTTTAGGATCATTCTAATGGTTCTTATAAGTCCTAATACACATTCCTAGACCATTCTAAGCCTTTAGAATACTCTCTTAACCATTCTACACTTGTTTGAACCTCCAAGGACTCATGCAACACCCTCTACGTCCCTTGGGGACTCAAGCAATGTTTAGGATCATTCTAATGGTTCGTATAAGTCCTAATACACATTCCTAGACCATTCTAAGCCTTTAGAATACTCTATTAACCATTCTACACTCATTAGAACCTCCAACGACTCAGGCTAAACCCTCTATGTCCCTTGGGGACTCAAGCAATGTTTAGGATCATTCTAATGGTTCTTATAAGTCCTAATACACATTCATAGACCATTCTAAGCCTTTAGAATACTTTCTTAACCATTCTACACTCGTTAGAACCTCCAAGTACTTATGCTACACCCTCTACGACCCTTGGGGACTCAAGCAATGTTTAGGATCATTCTAATTGTTCTTATAAGTCCTAATACACATTCCTAGACCATTCTAAGCCTTTAGAATACTCTCTTAACCATTCTACACTTGTTAGAACCTCCAAGGACTCATGCAACACCCTCTACGTCCCTTGGGGACTCAAGCAATGTTTAGGATCATTCTAATGGTTCGTATAAGTCCTAATACACATTCCTAGACCATTCTAAGCCTTTAGAATACTCTCTTAACCATTCTACACTTGTTAGAACCTCCAAGTACTTATGCTACACCCTCTACGACCCTTGGGGACTCAAGCAATGTTTAGGATCATTCTAATTGTTCTTATAAGTCCTAATACACATTCCTAGACCATTCTAAGCCTTTAGAATACTCTCTTAACCATTCTACACTTGTTAGAACCTCCAAGGACTCATGCAACACCCTCTACGTCCCTTGGAGACTCAAGAAATGTTTAGGATCATTCTATTGGTTCTTATAAGTCCTAATACACATTCCTAGACCATTCTAATCCTTTAGAATACTCTCTTAACCATTCTACACTCGTTAGAACCTCCAAGGACTCAAAATACACCCTCTACGTCCCTTGGGTACTCAAGCAATGTTTAGGATCATTCTAATGGTTGTTATAATTCCTAATACACTTTCATAGACCATTCTAAGCCTTTAGAATACTCTCTTAACCATTCTACACTCGTTAGAACCTCCAAGTACTCATGCTACACCCTCTACGTCCCTTGGGGACTCAAGCAATGTTTAGAATCATTCTAATGGTTCTTATAAGTCCTAATACACGTTCCTAGACCATTCTAAGCCTTTAGAATACTCTCTTAACCATTCTACACTTGTTAGAACCTCCAAGGACTCATGCAACACCCTCTACGTCCCTTGGGGACTCAAGCAATGTTTAGGATCATTCTAATTGTTCTTATAAGTCCTAATACACATTCCTAGACCATTCTAAGCCTTTAGAATACTCTCTTAACCATTCTACACTTGTTAGAACCTCCAAGGACTCATGCAACACCCTCTACGTCCCTTGGGGACTCAAGCAATGTTTAGGATCATTCTAATGGTTCGTATAAGTCCTAATACACATTCCTAGACCATTCTAAGCCTTTAGAATACTCTCTTAACCATTCTACACTCGTTAGAACCTCCAACCTCTCAGGCTAAACCCTCTACATCCCTAGGTGTACCAAGCAATGTTTAGGATCATTCTAATGGTTCGTATAAGTCCTAATACACATTCCTAGACCATTCTAAGCCTTTAGAATACTCTCATAACCATTCTACTCTTGTTAGAACCTCCAAGGACTCATGCAACACCCTCTACGTCCTTTGGGGACTCAAGCAATGTTTAGAATCGTTCTAATGGTTCTTATAAGTCCTAATACAAATTCCTAGACCATTCTAAGCCTTTAGAATACTGTCTTAACCATTCTACACTTGTTAGAACCTCCAAGGACTCAAAATACACCCTCTACGTCCCTTGGGGACTCAAGCAATGTTTAGGATCATTCTAATGGTTCTTATAAGTCCTAATACACATTCCTAGACCATTCTAAGCCTTTATAATACTCTCTTAACCATTCTACACTTGTTTGAACCTCCAAGGACTCATGCAACACCCTCTACGTCCCTTGGGGACTCAAGCAATGTTTAGGATCATTCTAATGGTTCGTATAAGTCCTAATACACATTCCTAGACCATTCTAAGCCTTTAGAATACTCTATTAACCATTCTACACTCATTAGAACCTCCAACGACTCAGGCTAAACCCTCTATGTCCCTTGGGGACTCAAGCAATGTTTAGGATCATTCTAATGGTTCTTATAAGTCCTAATACACATTCATAGACCATTCTAAGCCTTTAGAATACTTTCTTAACCATTCTACACTCGTTAGAACCTCCAAGTACTTATGCTACACCCTCTACGACCCTTGGGGACTCAAGCAATGTTTAGGATCATTCTAATTGTTCTTATAAGTCCTAATACACATTCCTAGACCATTCTAAGCCTTTAGAATACTCTCTTAACCATTCTACACTTGTTAGAACCTCCAAGGACTCATGCAACACCCTCTACATCCCTTGGGGACTCAAGCAATGTTTAGGATCATTCTAATGGTTCGTATAAGTCCTAATACACATTCCTAGACCATTCTAAGCCTTTAGAATACTCTCTTAACCATTCTACACTCGTTAGAACCTCCAAGGACTCAGGCTAAACCCTCTACGTCCCTAGGGGTACCAAGAGATGTTTAGGATCATTCTAAAGGTTTGTATAAGTCCTAATATACATTCCTAGACCATTCTAAGCCTTTAGAATACTCTCTTAACCATTCTACACTTGTTAGAACCTCCAAGGACTCATGACACACCCTCTACGTCCCTTGGGGACTTAAGCAATGTTTAGGATCATTCTAATGGTTCGTATAAGTCCTAATACACATTCCTAGACCATTCTAAGCCTTTAGAATACTCTCTTAACCATTCTGCACTCGTTAGAACCTCCAACGACTCAGGCTAAACCCTCTACCTCCCTAGGGGTACCAAGCAATGTCTAGGATCATTCTAATGGTTCGTATAAGTCCTAATACACATTCCTAGACCATTCTAAGCCTTTAGAATACTCTCATAACCATTCTACACTTGTTAGAACCTCCAAGGACTCATGGAACACCCTCTACGTCCTTCGGGGACTCAAGCAATGTTTAGAATCGTTCTAATGGTTCTTATAAGTCCTAATACAAATTCCTAGACCATTCTAAGCCTTTAGAATACTCTCTTAACCATTCTACACTTGTTAGAACCTCCAAGGACTCAAAATACACCCTCTACGTCCCTTGGGGACTCAAGCAATGTTTAGGATCATTCTAATGGTTCTTATAAGTCCTAATACACATTCCTAGACCATTCTAAGCCTTTAGAATACTCTCTTAACCATTCTACACTTGTTTGAACCTCCAAGGACTCATGCAACACCCTCTACGTCCCTTGGGGACTCAAGCAATGTTTAGGATCATTCTAATGGTTCGTATAAGTCCTAATACACATTCCTAGACCATTCTAAGCCTTTAGAATACTCTATTAACCATTCTACACTCATTAGAACCTCCAACGACTCAGGCTAAACCCTCTGTGTCCCTTGGGGACTCAAGCAATGTTTAGGATCATTCTAATGGTTCTTATAAGTCCTAATACACATTCATAGACCATTCTAAGCCTTTAGAATACTTTCTTAACCATTCTACACTCGTTAGAACCTCCAAGTACTTATGCTACACCCTCTACGACCCTTGGGGACTCAAGCAATGTTTAGGATCATTCTAATTGTTCTTATAAGTCCTAATACACATTCCTAGACCATTCTAAGCCTTTAGAATACTCTCTTAACCATTCTACACTTGTTAGAACCTCCAAGGACTCATGCAACACCCTCTACGTCCCTTGGGGACTCAAGCAATGTTTAGGATCATTCTAATGGTTCGTATAAGTCCTAATACACATTCCTAGACCATTCTAAGCCTTTAGAATACTCTCATAACCATTCTACTCTTGTTAGAACCTCCAAGGACTCATGCAACACCCTCTACGTCCTTTGGGGACTCAAGCAATGTTTAGGATCATTCTAATGGTTCTTATAAGTCCTAATACAAATTCCTAGACCATTCTAAGCCTTTAGAATACTCTCTTAACCATTCTACACTTGTTAGAACCTCCAAGGACTCAAAATACACCCTCTACGTCCCTTGGGGACTCAAGCAATGTTTAGGATCATTCTAATGGTTCTTATAAGTCCTAATACACATTCCTAGACCATTCTAAGCCTTTAGAATACTCTCTTAACCATTCCACACTTGTTTGAACCTCCAAGGACTCATGCAACACCCTCTACGTCCCTTGGGGACTCAAGCAATGTTTAGGATCATTCTAATGGTTCGTATAAGTCCTAATACACATTCCTAGACCATTCTAAGCCTTTAGAATACTCTATTAACCATTCTACACTCATTAGAACCTCCAACGACTCAGGCTAAACCCTCTATGTCCCTTGGGGACTCAAGCAATGTTTAGGATCATTCTAATGGTTCTTATAAGTCCTAATACACATTCATAGACCATTCTAAGCCTTTAGAATACTTTCTTAACCATTCTACACTCGTTAGAACCTCCAAGTACTTATGCTACACCCTCTACGACCCTTGGGGACTCAAGCAATGTTTAGGATCATTCTAATTGTTCTTATAAGTCCTAATACACATTCCTAGACCATTCTAAGCCTTTAGAATACTCTCTTAACCATTCTACACTTGTTAGAACCTCCAAGGACTCATGCAACACCCTCTACGTCCCTTGGGGACTCAAGCAATGTTTAGGATCATTCTAATGGTTCGTATAAGTCCTAATACACATTCCTAGACCATTCTAAGCCTTTAGAATACTCTCATAACCATTCTACTCTTGTTAGAACCTCCAAGGACTCATGCAACACCCTCTACGTCCTTTGGGGACTCAAGCAATGTTTAGGATCATTCTAATGGTTCTTATAAGTCCTAATACAAATTCCTAGACCATTCTAAACCTTTAGAATACTCTCTTAACCATTCTACACTTGTTAGAACCTCCAAGGACTCAAAATACACCCTCTACGTCCCTTGGGGACTCAAGCAATGTTTAGGATCATTCTAATGGTTCTTATAAGTCCTAATACACATTCCTAGACCATTCTAAGCCTTTCGAATACTCTCTTAACCATTCTACACTTGTTTGAACCTCCAAGGACTCATGCAACACCCTCTACGTCCCTTGGGGACTCAAGCAATGTTTAGGATCATTCTAATGGTTCGTATAAGTCCTAATACACATTCCTAGACCATTCTAATCCTTTAGAATACTCTATTAACCATTCTACACTCATTAGAACCTCCAACGACTCAGGCTAAACCCTCTATGTCCCTTGGGGACTCAAGCAATGTTTAGGATCATTCTAATGGTTCTTATAAGTCCTAATACACATTCATAGACCATTCTAAGCCTTTAGAATACTTTCTTAACCATTCTACACTCGTTAGAACCTCCAAGTACTTATGCTACACCCTCTAGGACCCTTGGGGACTCAAGCAATGTTTAGGATCATTCTAATTGTTCTTATAAGTCCTAATACACATTCCTAGACCATTCTAAGCCTTTAGAATAC
This sequence comes from Crotalaria pallida, assembly GCA_037953625.1. Classification (NCBI taxonomy): domain Eukaryota; kingdom Viridiplantae; phylum Streptophyta; class Magnoliopsida; order Fabales; family Fabaceae; genus Crotalaria; species Crotalaria pallida. The sequence goes on from CM075650.1 coordinate 97,992,670, forward strand.
TCTCTTAACCATTCTACACTTGTTAGAACCTCCAAGGACTCATGCAACACCCTCTACGTCCCTTGGGGACTCAAGCAATGTTTAGGATCATTCTAATGGTTCGTATAAGTCCTAATACACATTCCTAGACCATTCTAAGCCTTTAGAATACTCTCTTAACCATTCTACACTCGTTAGAACCTCCAAGGACTCAGGCTAAACCCTCTACGTCCCTAGGGATACCAAGAGATGTTTAGGATCATTCTAAAGGTTTGTAAAAGTCCTAATATACATTCCTAGACCATTCTAAGCCTTTAGAATACTCTCTTAACCATTCTACACTTGTTAGAACCTCCAAGGACTCATGACACACCCTCTACGTCCCTTGGGGACTTAAGCAATGTTTAGGATCATTCTAATGGTTCGTATAAGTCCTAATACACATTCCTAGACCATTCTAAGCCTTTAGAATACTCTCTTAACCATTCTGCACTCGTTAGAACCTCCAAGGACTCAGGCTAAACCCTCTACCTCCCTAGGGGTACCAAGCAATGTTTAGGATCATTCTAATGGTTCGTATAAGTCCTAATACACATTCCTAGACCATTCTAAGCCTTTAGAATACTCTCATAACCATTCTACACTTGTTAGAACCTCCAAGGACTCATGTAACACCCTCTACGTCCTTTGGGGACTCAAGCAATGTTTAGGATCATTCTAATGGTTCGTATAAGTCCTAATACACATTCCTAGACCATTCTAAGCCTTTAGAATACTCTCTTAACCATTCTACACTTGTTAGAACCTCCAAGGACTCATGCAACACCCTCTACGTCCCTTGGAGACTCAAGCAATGTTTAGGATCATTCTATTGGTTCTTATAAGTCCTAATACACATTCCAAGACCATTCTAATCCTTTAGAATACTCTCTTAACCATTCTACACTCGTTAGAACCTCCAAGGACTCAAAATACACCCTCTACGTCCCTTGGGTACTCAAGCAATGTTTAGGATCATTCTAATGGTTCTTATAAGTCCTAATACACATTCCTAGACCATTCTAAGCCTTTAGAATACTCTATTAACCATTCTACACTCATTAGAACCTCCAACGACTCAGGCTAAACCCTCTATGTCCCTTGGGGACTCAAGCAATGTTTAGGATCATTCTAATGGTTCTTATAAGTCCTAATACACATTCATAGACCATTCTAAGCCTTTAGAATACTTTCTTAACCATTCTACATTCGTTTGAACCTCCAAGTACTTATGCTACACCCTCTACGACCCTTGGGGACTCAAGCAATGTTTAGGATCATTCTAATTGTTCTTATAAGTCCTAATACACATTCCTAGACCATTCTAAGCCTTTAGAATACTCTCTTAACCATTCTACACTTGTTAGAACCTCCAAGGACTCATGCAACACCCTCTACGTCCCTTGGGGACTCAAGCAATGTTTAGGATCATTCTAATGGTTCGTATAAGTCCTAATACACATTTCTAGACCATTCTAAGCCTTTAGAATACTCTCTTAACCATTCTACACTCATTAGAACCTCCAAGGAGTCAGGCTAAACCCTCTACGTCCCTAGGGGTACCAAGCAATGTTTAGGATCATTCTAATGGTTCGTATAAGTCCTAATACACATTCCTAGACCATTCTAAGCCTTTAGAATACTCTCTTAACCATTCTACACTTGTTAGAACCTCCAAGGACTCATGCAACACCCTCTACATCCCTTGGGGACTCAAGCAAAGTTTAGGATCATTCTATTGGTTCTTATAAGTCCTAATACACATTCCTAGACCATTCTAATCCTTTAGAATACTCTCTTAACCATTCTACACTTGTTAGAACCTCCAAGGACCCAAAATACACCCTCTACGTCCCTTGGGTACTCAAGCAATATTTAGGATCATTCTAATGGTTGTTATAAGTCCTAATACACATTCATAGACCATTCTAAGCCTTTAGAATACTCTCTTAACCATTCTACACTCGTTAGAACCTCCAAGTACTCATGCTACACCCTCTACGTCCCTTGGGGACTCAAGCAATGTTTAGAATCATTCTAATGGTTCTTATAAGTCCTAATACACATTCCTAGACCAGTCTAAGCCTTTAGAATACTCTCTTAACCATTCTACACTTGTTAGAACCTCCAAGGACTCATGCAACACCCTCTATGTCCCTTGGGGACTCAAGCAATGTTTAGGATCATTCCAATTGTTCTTATAAGTCCTAATACACATTCCTAGACCATTCTAAGACTTTAGAATACTCTCTTAACCATTCTACACTCGTTAGAACCTCCAAGTACTCATGCTACACCCTCTATGACCCTTGGGGACTCAAGCAATGTTTAGGATCATTCTAATGGTTCTTATAAGTCCTAATACTCATTCCTAGACCATTCTAAGCCTTTAGAATACTCTCTTAACCATTCTACACTTGTTTGAACCTCCAAGGACTCATGCAACACCCTCTACGTCCCTTGGGGACTCAAGCAATGTTTAGGATCATTCTAATGGTTCGTATAAGTCCTAATACACATTCCTAGACCATTCTAAGCCTTTAGAAGACTCTCTTAACCATTCTACACTCGTTAGAACCTCCAAGGACTCAGGCTAAACCCTCTACGTCCCTAAGGGTACCAAGCAATGTTTAGGATCATTCTAATGGTTGTTATAAGTCCTAATACACATTCATAGACCATTCTAAGCCTTTAGAATACTCTCTTAACCATTCTACACTTGTTAGAACCTCCAAGGACTCATGCAACACCCTCTACGTCCCTTGGGGACTCATGCAATGTTTAGGCTCATTCTATTGGTTCTTATAAGTCCTAATACACATTCCTAGACCATTCTAATCCCTTAGAATACTCTCTTAACCATTCTACACTTGTTAGAACCTCCAAGGACTCAAAATACACCCTCTACGTCCCTTGGGTACTCAAGCAATGTTTAGGATCATTCTAATGGTTGTTATAAGTCCTAATACACATTCATAGACCATTCTAAGCCTTTAGAATACCCTCTTAACCATTCTACACTCGTTAGAACCTCCAAGTACTCATGCTACACCCTCTACGTCCCTTGGGGACTCAAGCAATGTTTAGAATCATTCTAATGGTTCTTATAAGTCCTAATACACATTCCTAGACCATTCTAAGCCTTTAGAATACTCTCTTAACCATTCTACACTTGTTAGAAACTCCAAGGACTCATGCAACACCCTCTACGTCCCTTGGGACTCAAGCAATGTTTAGGATCATTCCAATTGTTCTTATAAGTCCTAATACACATTCCTAGACCATTCTAAGACTTTAGAATACTCTCTTAACCATTCTACACTCGTTAGAACCTCCAAGTACTCATGCTACACCCTCTATGACCCTTGGGGACTCAAGCAATGTTTAGGATCATTCTAATTGTTCTTATAAGTCCTAATACACATTCCTAGACCATTATAAGCCTTTAGAATACTCTCTTAACCATTCTACACTTGTTAGAACCTCCAAGGACTCATGACCCACCCTCTACGTCCCTTGGGGACTTAAGCAATGTTTAGGATCATTCTAATGGTTCGTATAAGTCCTAATACACATTCCTAGACCATTCTAAGCCTTTAGAATACTCTCTTAACCATTCTACACTCGTTAGAACCTCCAACGACTCAGGCTAAACCCTCTACGTCCCTAGGGGTACCAAGCAATGTTTAGGATCATTCTAATGGTTCGTATAAGTCCTAATACACATTCCTAGACCATTCTAAGCCTTTAGAATACTCTCATAACCATTCTACACTTGTTAGAACCTGCAAGGACTCATGCAACACCCTCTACGTCCCTTGGGGACTCAAGCAATGTTTAGAATCATTCTAATGGTTCTTATAAGTCCTAATACACATTCCTAGACCATTCTAAGCCTTTAGAATACTCTCTTAACCATTCTACACTTGTTAGAACCTCCAAGGACTCAAAATACACCCTCTACGTCCCTTGGGGACTCAAGCAATGTTTAGGATCATTCTAATGGTTCTTATAAGTCCTAATACACATTCCTAGACCATTCTAAGCCTTTAGAATACTCTCTTAACCCTTCTACACTTGTTTGAACCTCCAAGGACTCATGCAACACCTTCTACGTCCCTTGGGGACTCAAGCAATGTTTAGGATCATTCTAATGGTTCGTATAAGTCCTAATACACATTCCTAGACCATACTAAGCCTTTAGAATAATCTCTTAACCATTCTACACTTGTTAGAACCTCCAAGGACTCATGATACACCCTCTACGTCCCTTGGGGACTCAAGCAATGTTTAGGATCATTCTAATGGTTCGTATAAGTCCTAATACACATTCCTAGACCATTCTAAGCCTTTAGAATACTCTCTTAACCATTCTACACTCGTTATAACCTCCAAGGACACAGGCTAAACTCTCTACGTCCCTAGGGGTACCAAGCAATGTTTAGGATCATTCTAATGGTTCGTATAAGTCCTAATACACATTCCTAGACCATTCTAAGCCTTTAGAATAATCTCTTAACCATTCTACACTTGTTAGAACCTCCAAGGACTCATGCAACACCCTCTACGTCCCTTGGGGACTCAAGCAATGTTTAGGATCATTCTATTGGTTCTTATAAGTCCTAATACACATTCCTAGACCATTCTAATCCTTTAGAATACTCTCTTAACCATTCTACATTTGACAAAACCTCCAAGGACTCAAAATACACCCTCTACGTCCCTTGGGTACTCAAGCAATGTTTAGGGTCATTCTAATGGTTGTTATAAGTCCTAATACACATTCATAGACCATTATAAGCCTTTAGAATACTCTCTTAACCATTCTACACTCGTTAGAACCTCCTAGTACTCATGCTACACCCTCTACGTCCCTTGGGGACTCAAGCAATGTTTAGAATCATTCTAATGGTTTTTATAAGTCCTAATACACATTCCTAGACCATTCTAAGCCTTTAGAATACTCTTTTAACCATTCTACACTTGTTAGAACCTCCAAGGACTCATGCAACACCCTCTACGTCCCTTGGGGACTCAAGCAATGTTTAGGATCCTTCCAATTGTTCTTATAAGTCCTAATACACATTCCTAGACCATTCTAAGACTTTAGAATACTCTCTTAACCATTTTACACTCGTTAGAACCTCCAAGTACTCATGCTACACCCTCTACGACCCTTGGGGACTCAAGCAATGTTTAGAATCATTCTAATTGTTCTTATAAGTCCTAATACACATTCCTAGACCATTATAAGCCTTTAGAATACTCTCTTAACCATTCTACACTTGTTAGAACCTCCAAGGACTTATGACCCACCCTCTACGTCCCTTGGGGACTTAAGCAATGTTTAGGATCATTCTAATGGTTCGTATATGTCCTAATACACATTCCTAGACCATTCTAAGCCGTTAGAATACTCTCTTAACCATTCTACACTCGTTAGAACCTCCAACGACTCAGGCTAAACCCTCTACCTCCCTAGGGGTACCAAGCAATGTTTAGGATCATTCTAATGGTTCGTATAAGTCCTAATACACATTCCTAGACCATTCTAAGCCATTAGAATACTCTCATAACCATTCTACACTTGTTAGAACCTCCAAGGACTCATGCAACACCCTCTACGTCCCTTGGGGACTCAAGCAATGTTTAGAATCGTTCTAATGGTTCTTATAAGTCCTAATACACATTCCTAGACCATTCTAAGCCTTTAGAATACTCTCTTAACCATTCTACACTTGTTAGAACCTCCAAGGACTCAAAATACACCCTCTACGTCCCTTGGGGACTCAAGCAATGTTTAGGATCATTCTAATGGTTCTTATAAGTCCTAATACTCATTCCTAGACCATTCTAAGCCTTTAGAATACTCTCTTAACCATTCTACACTTGTTTGAACCTCCAAGGACTCATGCAACACCCTCTACGTCCCTTGGGGACTCAAGCAATGTTTAGGATCATTCTAATGGTTCGTATAAGTCCTAATACACATTCCTAGACCATTCTAAGCCTTTAGAATACTCTCTTAACCATTCTACACTTGTTAGAACCTCCAAGGACTCAAGCAACACCCTCTACGTCCCTTGGGGACTCAAGCAATGTTTAGGATCATTCCAATTGTTCTTATAAGTCCTAATACACATTCCTAGACCATTCTAAGACTTTAGAATACTCTCTTAACCATTCTACACTCGTTAGAACCTCCAAGTACTCATGCTACACCCTCTACGACCCTTGGGGACTCAAGCAATGTTTAGGATCATTCTAATTGTTCTTATAAGTCCTAATACACATTCCTAGACCATTATAAGCCTTTAGAATACTCTCTTAACCATTCTACACTTGTTAGAACCTCCAAGGACTCATGACCCACCGTCTACGTCCCTTGGGGACTCAAGAAAGCTTTAGCATCGTTCTAATTGTTCTTATAAGTCCTAATACACATTCCTAGGCCATTCTAAGCCTTTAGAATACTCTCTTAACCATTCTACACTTGTTAGAACCTCCAAGGACTCATGCAACACCCTCTACGTCCCTTAGGGACTCAAGCAATGTTTAGGATCATTCTAATGGTTGTTATAAGTCCTAATACACATTCATAGACCATTCTAAGCCATTAGAATACTCTCTTAAACATTCTACACTCGTTAGAACCTCCAAGTACTCATGCTACACCCTCTACGTCCCTTGGGGACTCAAGCAATGTTTAGGATCATTCTAATGGTTCTTATAAGTCCTAATACACATTCCTAGACCATTCTAAGCCTTTAAGATACTCTCTTAACAACTCTACACTCATTAGAACCTCCAAGGACTCATGCTAAACCCTCTACATCCCAAGGGGTACCAAGCAACGTTTAGGATCATTCTAAAGGTTTGTATAAGTCCTAATATACATTCCTAGACCATTCTAAGCCTTTAGAATACTCTCTTAACCATTCTACACTTGTTAGAACCTTCAAGGACTCATGACACACCCTCTACGTCCCTTGGGGACTCAAGCAATGTTTAGGATCATTCTAATGGTTCGTATAAGTCCTAATACACATTCCTAGACCATTCTAAGCCTTTAGAATACTCTCTTAACCATTCTACACTCGTCAGAACCTCCAACGACTCAGGCTAAACCCTCTACATCCCTAGGGGTACCAAGCAATGTTTAGCATCATTCTAATGGTTCGTATAAGTCCTAATTCACATTCCTAGAGCATTCTAAGCCTTTAGAATACTCTCTTAACCATTATACACTTGTTAGAACCTCCAAGGACTCATGCAACACCCTCTACGTCCCTTGGGGACTCAAGCAATGTTTAGGATCATTCTATTGGTTCTTATAAGTCCTAATACACATTCTTAGACCATTCTAATCCTTTAGAATACTCTCTTAACCATTCTACACTTGTTAGAATCTCCAAGGACTCAAAATACACCCTCTACGTCCCTTGGGTACTCAAGCAATGTTTAGGATCATTCTAAAGGTTGTTATAAGTCCTAATACACATTCATAGACCATTCTAAGCCTTTAGAATACTCTCTTAACCATTCTACACTCGTTAGAACCTCCAAGTACTCATGCTACACCCTCTACGTCCCTTGGGGACTCAAGCAATGTTTAGAATCATTCTAATGGTTCTTATAAGTCCTAATACACATTCCTAGACCATTCTAAGCCTTTAGAATACTCTCTTAACCATTCTACACTCGTTAGAACCTCCAAGGACTCATGCAACACCCTCTACGTCCCTTGGGGACTCAAGAAATCTTTAGGATCATTCTAATTGTTCTTATAAGTCCTAATACACATTCCTAGACCATTCTAAGCCTTTAGAATACTCTCTTAACAATTCTACACTTGTTAGAACCTCCAAGGACTCATGCAACACCCTCTACGTCCCTTGGGGACTCAAGCAATGTTTAGGATCATTCTAATGGTTCGTATAAGTCCTATTACACATTCCTAGACCATTCTAAGCCTTTAGAATACTCTCTTAACCATTCTACACTCGTTAGAACCTCCAAGGACTCAAGCTAAACCCTCTACGTCCCTAGGGGTACCAAGCAATGTTTAGGATCATTCTAATGGTTCGTATAAGTCCTAATACACATTCCTAGACCATTCTAAGCCTTTAGAATACTCTCTTAACCATTCTACACTTGTTAGAGCCTCCAAGGACTCATGCAACACCCTCTACGTCCCTTGGGGACTCAAGCAATGTTTAGGATCATTCTATTGGTTCTTATAAGTCCTAATACACATTCCTAGACCATTCTAATCCTTTAAAATACTCTCTTAACCCTTCTACACTTGTTAGAACCTCCAAGTACTCATGCTACACCCTCTACGTCCCTTGGGGACTCAAACAATGTTTAGGATCATTCTAATGGTTCTTATAAGTCCTAATACACATTCCTAGACCATTCTAAGCCTTTAGAATACTCTCTTAACCATTCTACACTCGTTAGAACATCCAAGTACTCATGCTACACCCTCTACGTCCCTTGGGGTACCAAGCAATGTTTAGGATCATTCTAATGGTTCGTATAAGTCCTAATACACATTCCTAGACCATTCTAAGCCTTTAGAATACTCTCTTAACCATTCTACACTCGTAAGAACCTCCAAGGACTCAGGCTAAACCCTCTACGTTCCTAGGGGTACCAAGGAATGTTTAGGATCATTCTAATGGTTCGTATAAGTCCTAATACACATTCCTAGACCATTCTAAGCCTTTAGAATATACTCTTAACCATTCTACACTTGTTAGAACCTCCAAGGACTCAAAATACACCCTCTACATCCCTTGGGTACTCAAGCAATGTTTAGGATCATTCTAATTGTTGTTATAAGTCCTAATACACATTCATAGACCATTCTAAGCCATTAGAATAGTCTCTTAACCATTCTACACTCGTTAGAACCTCCAAGTACTCATGCTACACCCTCTACGTCCCTTGGGGTCTCAAGCAATGTTTAGGATCATTCTAATGGTTCTTATAAGTCCTTATACACACTCCTAGACCATTCTAAGCCTTTAGAATACTCTCTTAACCATTCTACACTTGTTAGAACCTCCAAGTACTCATGCTACACCCTCTACGTCCCTTGGGGACTCAAGCAATGTTTAGGATCATTCTATTGGTTCTTATAAGTCCTAATACACATTCCTAGACCATTCTAATCCTTTAGAATACTCTCTTAACCCTTCTACACTTGTTAGAACCTCCAAGTACTCATGCTACACCCTCTACGTCCCTTGGGGACTCAAACAATGTTTAGGATCATTCTACTGGTTCTTATAAGTCCTAATACACATTCCTAGACCATTCTAAGCCTTTAGAATACTCTCTTAACCATTCTACACTCGTTAGAACATCCAAGTACTCATGCTACACCCTCTACGTCCCTTGGGGTACCAAGCAATGTTTAGGATCATTCTAATGGTTCGTATAAGTCCTAATACACATTCCTAGACCATTCTAAGCCTTTAGAATACTCTCTTAACCATTCTACACTCATAAGAACCTCCAAGGACTCAGGCTAAATCCTCTACGTCCGTAGGGGTACCAAGCAATGTTTAGGATCATTCTAATGGTTCGTATAAGTCCTAATACACATTCCTAGACCATTCTAAGCCTTTAGAATATACTCTTAACCATTCAACACTTGTTAGAAACTCCAAGGACTTAAAATACACCCTCTACATCCCTTGGGTACTCAAGCAATGTTTAGGATCATTCTAATTGTTGTTATAAGTCCTAATACACATTCATAGACCATTCTAAGCCATTAGAATAGTCTCTTAACCATTCTACACTCGTTAGAACCTCCAAGTACTCATGCTACACCCTCTACGTCCCTTGGGGTCTCAAGCAATGTTTAGGATCATTCTAATGGTTCTTATAAGTCCTAATACACATTCCTAGACCATTCTAAGCCTTTAAGATACTCTCTTAACAACTCTACACTCATTAGAACCTCCAAGGACTCATGCTAAACCCTCTACATCCCTAGGGGTACCAAGCAACGTTTAGGATCATTCTAAAGGTTTGTATAAGTCCTAATATACATTCATAGACCATTCTAAGCCTTTAGAATACTCTCTTAACCATTCTACACTCGTTAGAACCTCCAAGTACTCATGCTACACCCTCTACGTCCCTTGGGGACTCAAGCAATGTTTAGAATCATTCTAATGGTTCTTATAAGTCCTAATACACATTCCTAGACCATTCTAAGCCTTTAGAATACTCTCTTAACCATTCTACACTCGTTAGAACCTCCAAGGACTCATGCAACACCCTCTACGTCCCTTGGGGACTCAAGAAATCTTTAGGATCGTTCTAATTGTTCTTATAAGTCCTAATACACATTCCTAGACCATTCTAAGCCTTTAGAATACTCTCTTAACCATTCTACACTTGTTAGAACCTCCAAGGACTCATGCAACACCCTCTACGTCCCTTGGGGACTCAAGCAATGTTTAGGATCATTCTAATGGTTCGTATAAGTCCTATTACACATTCCTAGACCATTCTAAGCCTTTAGAATACTCTCTTAACCATTCTACACTCGTTAGAACCTCCAAGGACTCAGGCTAAACCCTCTACGTCCCTTGGGGTACCAAGCAATGTTTAGGATCATTCTAATGGTTCGTATAAGTCCTAATACACATTCCTAGACCATTCTAAGCCTTTAGAATATACTCTTAACCATTCTACACTTGTTAGAACCTCCAAGGACTCAAAATACACCCTCTACGTCCCTTGGGTACTCAAGCAATGTTGAGGATCATTCTAATGGTTGTTATAAGTCCTAATACACATTCATAGACCATTCTAAGCCATTAGAATACTCTCTTAACCATTCTACACTCGTTAGAACCTCCAAGTACTCATGCTACACCCTCTACGTCCCTTGGGGACTCAAGCAATGTTTAGGATCATTCTAATGGTTCTTATAAGTCCTTATACACACTCCTAGACCATTCTAATCCTTTAGAATACTCTCTTAACCATTCTACACTCGTTAGAACCTCCAAATACTCATGCTACACCCTCTACGTCCCTTGGGGTACCAAGCAATGTTTAGGATCATTCTAATGGTTCGTATAAGTCCTAATACACATTCCTATACCATTCTAAGCCTTTAGAATACTCTCTTAACCATTCTACACTCGTTAGAACCTCCAACGACTCAGGCTAAACCCTCTACATCCCTAGGGGTATCCAGCAACGTTTAGGATCATTCTAATGGTTCGTATAAGTCCTAATACACATTCCTAGACCATTCTAAGCCTTTAGAATACTCTCTTAACCATTCTACACTTGTTAGAACCTCCAACGACTCATGCAACACCCTCTACGTCCCTTGGGGACTCAAGCAATGTTTAGGATCATTCTAATTGTTCTTATAAGTCCTAATACACAATCCTAGACCATTCTAAGCCTTTAGAATACTTTCTTAACCATTCTACACTTGTTAGAACCTCCAAGTTCTCATGCTACACCCTCTACGTCCCTTGGGGACACAAGCAATGTTTAGGATCATTCTAATGGTTGTTATAAGTCCTAATACACATTCATAGACCATTCTAAGCCATTAGAATACTCCCTTAACCGTTCTACACTCGTTAGAACCTCCAAGTACTCATGCTACACCCTCTACGTCCCTTGGGGACTCAAGCAATGTTTAGGATCATTCTATTGGTTCTTATAAGTCCTAATACACACTCCTAGACCATTCTAAGCCTTTAGAATACTCTCTTAACCATTCTACACTTGTTAGAACCTCCAAGGACTCATGCAACACCCTCTACGTCCCTTGGGGACTCAAGCAATGTTTAGGATCATTCAAATTGTTCTTATAAGTCCTAATACACATTCCTAGACCATTCTAAGCCTTTAGAATACTCTCTTAATCATTCTACACTTGTTAGAACCTCCAAGGACTCATGCAACACCCTCTACGTCCCTTGGGGACTCAAGCAATGTTTAGGATCATTCTAATGGTTCGTATAAGTCCTAATACACATTCCTAGACCATTCTAAGCCTTTAGAATACTCTCTTAACCATTCTACACTTGTTAGAACCTCCAAGGACTCATGCAACACCCTCTACGTCCCTTGGGGAATCAAGCAATGTTTAGGAACATTCTAATTGTTCTTATAAGTCCTAATACACATTCCTAGACCATTCTAAGCCTTCAGAATACTCTCTTAACCATTCTACAGTTGTTAGAACCTCCAAGGACTCATGCAACACCCTCTCCGTCCCTTGGGGACTCAAGCAATGTTTAGGATCATTCTAATTGTTCTTATATGTCCTAATACACATTCCTAGACCATTCTAATCCTTTAGAATACTGTCTTAACCATTCTACACTTGTTAGAACCTCCAAGTACTCATGCTACACCCTCTACGTCCCATGGGGACTCAAACAATGTTTAGGATCATTCTAATGGTTCTTATATGTCCTAATACACATTCCTAGACCATTCTAAGCCTTTAGAATACTCTCTTAACCATTCTACACTCGTTAGAACCTCCAAATACTCATGCTACACCCTCTACGTCCCTTGGGGTACCAAGCAATGTTTAGGATCATTCTAATGGTTCGTATAAGTCCTAATACACATTCCTATACCATTCTAAGCCTTTAGAATATACTCTTAACCATTCTACACTTGTTAGAACCTCCAAGGACTCAAAATACACCCTCTACGTCCCTTGGGTACTCAAGCAATGTTTAGGATCATTTTAATGGTTGTTATAAGTCCTAATACTCATTCATAGACCATTCTAAGCCATTAGAATACTCTCTTAACCATTCTACACTCGTTAGAACCTCCAAGTACTCATGCTACACCCTCTACGTCCCTTGGGGACTCAAGCAATGTTTAGGATCATTCTAATGGTTCTTATAAGTCCTTATACACACTCCTAGACCATTCTAAGCCTTTAGAATACTCTCTTAACCATTCTACACTTGTTAGAATCTCCAAGGACTCATGCAACACCCTCTACGTCCCTTGGGGACTCAAGCAATGTTTAGGATCATTCTATTGGTTCTTATAAGTCATAATACACATTCCTAGACCATTCTAAGCCTTTAGAATATACTCTTAACCATTCTACACTTGTTAGAACCTCCAAGGACTCAAAATACACCCTCTACGTCCCTTGGGGACTCAAGCAATGTTTAGGATCATTCTATTGGTTGTTATAAATCCTAATACACATTCATAGACCATTCTAAGCCTTTAGAATAATCTCTTAACCATTCTACACTCGTTAGAACCTCCAAGTACTCATGCTACACCCTCTACGTCCCTTGGGGACTCAAGCAATGTTTAGGATCATTCTAATGGTTGTTATAAGTCCTAATACACATTCCTAGACCATTCTAAGCCTTTAAGATACTCTCTTAACAACTCTACACTCGTTCGAACCTCCAACGACTCAGGCTAAACCCTCTACATCCCTAGGGGTACCCAGCAACGTTTAGGATCATTCTAATGGTTCGTATAAGTCCTAATACACATTCCTAGACCATTCTAAGCCTTTAGAATACTCTCTTAACCATTCTACACTTGTTAGAACCTCCAAGGACTCAAAATACACCCTCTACGTCCCTTGGGTACTCAAGCAATGTTTAGGATCATTTTAATGGTTGTTATAAGTCCTAATACTCATTCATAGACCATTCTAAGCCATTAGAATACTCTCTTAACCATTCTACACTCGTTAGAACCTCCAAGGACTCATGCAACACCCTCTACGTCCCTTGGGGACTCAAGCAATGTTTAGGATCATTCTATTGGTTCTTATAAGTCATAATACACATTCCTAGACCATTCTAAGTCTTTAGAATATACTCTTAACCATTCTACACTTGTTAGAACCTCCAAGGACTCAAAATACACCCTCTACGTCCCTTGGGTACTCAAGCAATGTTTAGGATTATTCTATTGGTTGTTATAAATCCTAATACACATTCATAGACCATTCTAAGCCTTTAGAATACTCTCTTAACCATTCTACACTCGTTAGAACCTCCAAGTACTAATGCTACACCCTCTACGTCCCTTGGGGACTCAAGCAATGTTTAGGATCATTCTAATGGTTCGTATAAGTCCTAATACACATTCCTAGACCATTCTATGCCTTTAGAATACTTTCTTAACCATTTTACACTTGTTAGAGCCTCCAAGTACTCATGCTACACCCTCTACGTCCCTTGGGGACTCAAGCAATGTTTAGGATCATTCTAATGGTTCGTATAAGTCCTAATACACATTCCTAGACCATTCTATGCCTTTAGAATACTTTCTTCACAATTCTACACTTGTTAGAACCTCCAACGACTCAAGCTACACCCTCTACGTCCCATGGGTACTCAAGCAATGTTTAGGATCATTCTAATGGTTGTTATAAGTCCTAATACACATTCCTAGACCATTCTAAGCCTTTAAGATACTCTCTTAACAACTCTACACTCGTTCGAACCTCCAACGACTCAGGCTAAACCCTCTACATCCCTAGGGGTACCCAGCAACGTTTAGGATCATTCTAATGGTTCGTATAAGTCCTAATACACATTCCTAGACCATTCTAAGCCTTTAGAATACTCTCTTAACCATTCTACACTTGTTAGAACCTCCAACGACTCATGCAACACCCTCTACGTCCCTTGGGGACTCAAGCAATGTTTAGGATCATTCTAATTGTTCTTATAAGTCCTAATACACATTCCTAGACCATTCTAAGCCTTTAGAATACTCTCTTAACCATTCTACACTTGTTAGAACCTCCAAGGACTCATGCAACACCCTCTACGTCCCTTGGGGACTCAAGCAATGTTTAGGATCATTCTATTGGTTCTTATAAGTCCTAATACACATTCCTAGACCATTCTAATCCTTTAGAATACTCTCTTAACCCTTCTACACTTGTTAGAACCTCCAAGTACTCATGCTACACCCTCTACGTCCCTTGGGGACTCAAACAATGTTTAGGATCATTCTAATGGTTCTTATAAGTCCTAATACACATTCATAGACCATTCTAAGCCTTTAGAATACTCTCTTAACCATTCTACACTCGTTAGAACCTCCAAGTACTCATGCTACACCCTCTACGTCCCTTGGGGTACCAAGCAATGTTTAGGATCATTCTAATGGTTCGTATAAGTCCTAATACACATTCCTAGACCATTCTAAGCCTTTAGAATACTCTCTTAACCATTCTACACTCGTTAGAACCTCCAAGGACTCAGGCTAAACCCTCTATGTCCCTTGGGGTACCAAGCAATGTTTAGGATCATTCTAATGGTTCGTATAAGTCCTAATACACATTCCTAGACCATTCTAAGCCTTTAGAATATACTCTTAACCATTCTGCACTTGTTAGAACCTCCAAGGACTCAAAATACACCCTCTACGTCCCTTGGGTACTCAAGCAATGTTTAGGATCATTCTAATGGTTGTTATAAGTCCTAATACACATTCATAGACCATTCTAAGCCATTAGAATACTCTCTTAACCATTCTACACTCGTTAGAACCTCCAAGTACTCATGCTACACCCTCTACGTCCCTTGGGGACTCAAGCAATGTTTAGGATCATTCTAATGGTTCTTATAAGTCCTTATACACACTCCTAGACCATTCTAAGCCTTTAGAATACTCTCTTAACCATTCTACACTTGTTAGAACCTCCAAGGACTCATGCAACACCCTCTACGTCCCTTGGGGACTCAAGCAATGTTTAGGATCATTCTATTGGTTCTTATAAGTCCTAATACACATTCCTAGACCATTCTAATCCTTTAGAATACTCTCTTAACCCTTCTACACTTGTTAGAACCTCCAAGTACTCATGCTACACCCTCTACGTCCCTTGGGGACTCAAACAATGTTTAGGATCATTCTAATGGTTCTTATAAGTCCTAATACACATTCATAGACCATTCTAAGCCTTTAGAATACTCTCTTAACCATTCTACACTCGTTAGAACCTCCAAGTACTCATGCTACACCCTCTACGTCCCTTGGGGTACCAAGCAATGTTTAGGATCATTCTAATGGTTCGTATAAGTCCTAATACACATTCCTAGACCATTCTAAGCCTTTAGAATACTCTCTTAACCATTCTACACTCGTTAGAACCTCCAAGGACTCAGGCTAAACCCTCTATGTCCCTTGGGGTACCAAGCAATGTTTAGGATCATTCTAATGGTTCGTATAAGTCCTAATACACATTCCTAGACCATTCTAAGCCTTTAGAATATACTCTTAACCATTCTGCACTTGTTAGAACCTCCAAGGACTCAAAATACACCCTCTACGTCCCTTGGGTACTCAAGCAATGTTTAGGATCATTCTAATGGTTGTTATAAGTCCTAATACACATTCATAGACCATTCTAAGCCATTAGAATACTCTCTTAACCATTCTACACTCGTTAGAACCTCCAAGTACTCATGCTACACCCTCTACGTCCCTTGGGGACTCAAGCAATGTTTAGGATCATTCTAATGGTTCTTATAAGTCCTTATACACACTCCTAGACCATTCTAAGCCTTTAGAATACTCTCTTAACCATTCTACACTTGTTAGAATCTCCAAGGACTCATGCAACACCCTCTACGTCCCTTGGGGACTCAAGCAATGTTTAGGATCATTCTAATGGTTCGTATAAGTCCTAATACACATTCCTAGACCTTTCTAAGTCTTTAGAATATACTATTAACCATTCTACACTTGTTAGAACCTCCAAGGACTCAAAATACACCCTCTACGTCCCTAGGGTACTCAAGCAATGTTTAGGATCATTCTATTGGTTGTTATAAATCCTAATACACATTCATAGACCATTCTAAGCCTTTAGAATACTCTCTTAACCATTCTACACTCGTTAGAACCTCCAAGTACTCATGCTACACCCTCTACGTCCCTTGGGGACTCAAGCAATGTTTAGGATCATTCTAATGGTTCGTATAAGTCCTAATACACATTCCTAGACCATTCTAAGCCTTTAGAATACTTTCTTAACCATTCTACACTTGTTAGAACCTCCAAGTACTCATGCTTCACCCTCTACGTCCCTTGGGGACTCAAGCAATGTTTAGGATCATTCTAATGGTTCGTATAAGTCCTAATACATATTCCTAGACCATTCTAAGCCTTTAGAATACTTTCTTAACAATTCTACACTTGTCAGAACCTCCAACGACTCAAGCTACACCCTCTACGTCCCTTGGGGACTCAAGCAATGTTTTGGATCATTCTAATGGTTGTTATAAGTCCTAATACACATTCCTAGACCATTCTAAGCCTTTAAGATACTCTCTTAACAACTCTACACTCATTAGAACCTCCAAGGGCTCATGCTAAACCCTCTACATCCCTAGGGGTACCAAGAGATGTTTAGGATCATTCTAAAGGTTTGTATAAGTCCTAATATACATTCCCAGACCGTTTTAAGCCTTTAGAATACTCTCTTAACCATTCTACACTTGTTAGAACCTCCAAGGACTCATGCTACACCCTCTACGTCCCTTGGGGACTCAAGCAATGTTTAGGATCATTCTAATTGTTCGTATAAGTCCTAATACACATTCCTAGACCATTCTAAGCCTTTAGAATACTCTCTTAACCATTCTACACTTGTTAGAACCTCCAACGACTCATGCAACACCCTCTACGTCCCTTGGGGACTCAAGCAATGTTTAGGATCATTCTAATGGTTCTTATAAGTCCTTATACACACTCCTAGACCATTCTAAGCCTTTAGAATACTCTCTTAACCATTCTACACTTGTTAGAATCTCCAAGGACTCATGCAACACCCTCTACGTCCCTTGGGGACTCAAGCAATGTTTAGGATCATTCTAATGGTTCGTATAAGTCCTAATACACATTCCTAGACCTTTCTAAGTCTTTAGAATATACTATTAACCACTCTACACTTGTTAGAACCTCCAAGGACTCAAAATACACCCTCTACGTCCCTAGGGTACTCAAGCAATGTTTAGGATCATTCTATTGGTTGTTATAAATCCTAATACACATTCATAGACCATTCTAAGCCTTTAGAATACTCTCTTAACCATTCTACACTCGTTAGAACCTCCAAGTACTCATGCTACACCCTCTACGTCCCTTGGGGACTCAAGCAATGTTTAGGATCATTCTAATGGTTCGTATAAGTCCTAATACACATTCCTAGACCATTCTAAGCCTTTAGAATACTCTCTTAACCATTCTACACTTGTTAGAACCTCCAAGGACTCATGCAACACCCTCTACGTCCCTTGGGGACTCAAGCAATGTTTAGGATCATTCTAATGGTTCGTATAAGTCCTAATACACATTCCTAGACCTTTCTAAGTCTTTAGAATATACTATTAACCATTCTACACTTGTTAGAACCTCCAAGGACTCAAAATACACCCTCTACGTCCCTAGGGTACTCAAGCAATGTTTAGGATCATTCTATTGGTTGTTATAAATCCTAATACACATTCATAGACCATTCTAAGCCTTTAGAATACTCTCTTAACCATTCTACACTCGTTAGAACCTCCAAGTACTCATGCTACACCCTCTACGTCCCTTGGGGACTCAAGCAATGTTTAGGATCATTCTAATGGTTCTTATAAGTCCTTATACACACTCCTAGACCATTCTAAGCCTTTAGAATACTCTCTTAACCATTCTACACTTGTTAGAATCTCCAAGGACTCATGCAACACCCTCTACGTCCCTTGGGGACTCAAGCAATGTTTAGGATCATTCTAATGGTTCGTATAAGTCCTAATACACATTCCTAGACCTTTCTAAGTCTTTAGAATATACTATTAACCATTCTACACTTGTTAGAACCTCCAAGGACTCAAAATACACCCTCTACGTCCCTAGGGTACTCAAGCAATGTTTAGGATCATTCTATTGGTTGTTATAAATCCTAATACACATTCATAGACCATTCTAAGCCTTTAGAATACTCTCTTAACCATTCTACACTCGTTAGAACCTCCAAGTACTCATGCTACACCCTCTACGTCCCTTGGGGACTCAAGCAATGTTTAGGATCATTCTAATGGTTCGTATAAGTCCTAATACACATTCCTAGACCATTCTAAGCCTTTAGAATACTTTCTTAACCATTCTACACTTGTTAGAACCTCCAAGTACTCATGCTTCACCCTCTACGTCCCTTGAGGACTCAAGCAATGTTTAGGATCATTCTAATGGTTCGTATAAGTCCTAATACATATTCCTAGACCATTCTAAGCCTTTAGAATACTTTCTTAACAATTCTACACTTGTCAGAACCTCCAACGACTCAAGCTACACCCTCTACGTCCCTTGGGGACTCAAGCAATGTTTTGGATCATTCTAATGGTTGTTATAAGTCCTAATACACATTCCTAGACCATTCTAAGCCTTTAAGATACTCTCTTAACAACTCTACACTCATTAGAACCTCCAAGGGCTCATGCTAAACCCTCTACATCCCTAGGGGTACCAAGAGATGTTTAGGATCATTCTAAAGGTTTGTATAAGTCCTAATATACATTCCCAGACCGTTTTAAGCCTTTAGAATACTCTCTTAACCATTCTACACTTGTTAGAACCTCCAAGGACTCATGCTACACCCTCTACGTCCCTTGGGGACTCAAGCAATGTTTAGGATCATTCTAATTGTTCGTATAAGTCCTAATACACATTCCTAGACCATTCTAAGCCTTTAGAATACTCTCTTAACCATTCTACACTTGTTAGAACCTCCAACGACTCATGCAACACCCTCTACGTCCCTTGGGGACTCAAGCAATGTTTAGGATCATTCTAATTGTTCTTATAAGTCCTAATACACATTCCTAGACCATTCTAAGCCTTTAGAATACTCTCTTAACCATTCTACACTTGTTAGAACCTCCAAGGACTCATGCAACACCCTCTACGTCCCTTGGGGACTCAAGCAATGTTTAGGATCATTCTATTGGTTCTTATAAGTCCTAATACACATTCCTAGACCATTCTAATCCTTTAGAATACTCTCTTAACCCTTCTACACTTGTTAGAACCTCCAAGTACTCATGCTACACCCTCTACGTCCCTTGGGGACTCAAACAATGTTTAGGATCATTCTAATGGTTCTTATAAGTCCTAATACACATTCCTAGACCATTCTAAGCCTTTAGAATACTCTCTTAACCATTCTACACTCGTTAGAACCTCCAAGTACTCATGCTACACCCTCTACGTCCCTTGGGGTACCAAGCAATGTTTAGGATCATTCTAATGGTTCGTATAAGTCCTAATACACATTCCTAGACCATTCTAAGCCTTTAGAATACTCTCTTAACCATTCTACACTCGTTAGAACCTCCAAGGACTCAGGCTAAACCCTCTATGTCCCTTGGGGTACCAAGCAATGTTTAGGATCATTCTAATGGTTCGTATAAGTCCTAATACACATTCCTAGACCATTCTAAGCCTTTAGAATATACTCTTAACCATTCTGCACTTGTTAGAACCTCCAAGGACTCAAAATACACCCTCTACGTCCCTTGGGTACTCAAGCAATGTTTAGGATCATTCTAATGGTTGTTATAAGTCCTAATACACATTCATAGACCATTCTAAGCCATTAGAATACTCTCTTAACCATTCTACACTCGTTAGAACCTCCAAGTACTCATGCTACACCCTCTACGTCCCTTGGGGACTCAAGCAATGTTTAGGATCATTCTAATGGTTCTTATAAGTCCTTATACACACTCCTAGACCATTATAAGCCTTTAGAATACTCTCTTAACCATTCTACACTTGTTAGAATCTCCAAGGACTCATGCAACACCCTCTACGTCCCTTGGGGACTCAAGCAATGTTTAGGATCATTCTAATGGTTCGTATAAGTCCTAATACACATTCCTAGACCATTCTAAGCCTTTAGAATACTCTCTTAACCATTCTACACTTGTTAGAACCTCCAAGGACTCATGCAACACCCTCTACGTCCCTTGGGGACTCAAGCAATGTTTAGGATCATTCTATTGGTTCTTATAAGTCCTAATACACATTCCTAGACCATTCTAATCCTTTAGAATACTCTCTTAACCCTTCTACACTTGTTAGAACCTCCAAGTACTCATGCTACACCCTCTACGTCCCTTGGGGACTCAAACAATGTTTAGGATCATTCTAATGGTTCTTATAAGTCCTAATACACATTCCTAGACCATTCTAAGCCTTTAGAATACTCTCTTAACCATTCTACACTCGTTAGAACCTCCAAGTACTCATGCTACACCCTCTACGTCCCTTGGGGTACCAAGCAATGTTTAGGATCATTCTAATGGTTCGTATAAGTCCTAATACACATTCCTAGACCATTCTAAGCCTTTAGAATACTCTCTTAACCATTCTACACTCGTTAGAACCTCCAAGGACTCAGGCTAAACCCTCTATGTCCCTTGGGGTACCAAGCAATGTTTAGGATCATTCTAATGGTTCGTATAAGTCCTAATACACATTCATAGACCATTCTAAGCCTTTAGAATATACTCTTAACCATTCTGCACTTGTTAGAACCTCCAAGGACTCAAAATACACCCTCTACGTTCCTTGGGTACTCAAGCAATGTTTAGGATCATTCTAATGGTTGTTATAAGTCCTAATACACATTCATAGACCATTCTAAGCCATTAGAATACTCTCTTAACCATTCTACACTCGTTAGAACCTCCAAGTACTCATGCTACACCCTCTACGTCCCTTGGGGACTCAAGCAATGTTTAGGATCATTCTAATGGTTCTTATAAGTCCTTATACACACTCCTAGACCATTATAAGCCTTTAGAATACTCTCTTAACCATTCTACACTTGTTAGAATCTCCAAGGACTCATGCAACACCCTCTACGTCCCTTGGGGACTCAAGCAATGTTTAGGATCATTCTATTGGTTCTTATAAGTCCTAATACACATTCCTAGACCATTCTAATCCTTTAGAATACTCTCTTAACCCTTCTACACTTGTTAGAACCTCCAAGTACTCATGCTACACCCTCTACGTCCCTTGGGGACTCAAACAATGTTTAGGATCATTCTAATGGTTCTTATAAGTCCTAATACACATTCCTAGACCATTCTAAGCCTTTAGAATACTCTCTTAACCATTCTACACTCGTTAGAACCTCCAAGTACTCATGCTACACCCTCTACGTCCCTTGGGGTACCAAGCAATGTTTAGGATCATTCTAATGGTTCGTATAAGTCCTAATACACATTCCT
Source organism: Crotalaria pallida (assembly GCA_037953625.1). Lineage (NCBI taxonomy): Eukaryota > Viridiplantae > Streptophyta > Magnoliopsida > Fabales > Fabaceae > Crotalaria > Crotalaria pallida. The sequence continues at coordinate 98,014,992 of CM075650.1, forward strand.
AGACCATTCTAAGCCTTTAGAATACTCTCTTAACCATTCTACACTCGTTAGAACCTCCAAGGACTCAGGCTAAACCCTCTATGTCCCTTGGGGTACCAAGCAATGTTTAGGATCATTCTAATGGTTCGTATAAGTCCTAATACACATTCCTAGACCATTCTAAGCCTTTAGAATATACTCTTAACCATTCTGCACTTGTTAGAACCTCCAAGGACTCAAAATACACCCTCTACGTCCCTTGGGTACTCAAGCAATGTTTAGGATCATTCTAATGGTTGTTATAAGTCCTAATACACATTCATAGACCATTCTAAGCCATTAGAATACTCTCTTAACCATTCTACACTCGTTAGAACCTCCAAGTACTCATGCTACACCCTCTACGTCCCTTGGGGTACCAAGCAATGTTTAGGATCATTCTAATGGTTCGTATAAGTCCTAATACACATTCCTAGACCATTCTAAGCCTTTAGAATATACTCTTAACCATTCTGCACTTGTTAGAACCTCCAAGGACTCAAAATACACCCTCTACGTCCCTTGGGTACTCAAGCAATGTTTAGGATCATTCTAATGGTTGTTATAAGTCCTAATACACATTCATAGACCATTCTAAGCCATTAGAATACTCTCTTAACCATTCTACACTCGTTAGAACCTCCAAGTACTCATGCTACACCCTCTACGTCCCTTGGGGTACCAAGCAATGTTTAGGATCATTCTAATGGTTCGTATAAGTCCTAATACACATTCCTAGACCATTCTAAGCCTTTAGAATACTCTCTTAACCATTCTACACTCGTTAGAACCTCCAAGTACTCATGCTACACCCTCTACGTCCCTTGGGGACTCAAGCAATGTTTAGGATAATTCTAATGGTTCGTATAAGTCCTAATACACATTCCTAGACCATTCTAAGCCTTTAGAATACTTTCTTAACCATTCTACACTTGTTAGAACCTCCAAGTACTCATGCTTCACCCTCTACGTCCCTTGGGGACTCAAGCAATGTTTAGGATCATTCTAATGGTTCGTATAAGTCCTAATACATATTCCTAGACCATTCTAAGCCTTTAGAATACTTTCTTAACAATTCTACACTTGTCAGAACCTCCAACGACTCAAGCTACACCCTCTACGTCCCTTGGGGACTCAAGCAATGTTTTGGATCATTCTAATGGTTGTTATAAGTCCTAATACACATTCCTAGACCATTCTAAGCCTTTAAGATACTCTCTTAACAACTCTACACTCATTAGAACCTCCAAGGGCTCATGCTAAACCCTCTACATCCCTAGGGGTACCAAGAGATGTTTAGGATCATTCTAAAGGTTTGTATAAGTCCTAATATACATTCCCAGACCGTTTTAAGCCTTTAGAATACTCTCTTAACCATTCTACACTTGTTAGAACCTCCAAGGACTCATGCTACACCCTCTACGTCCCTTGGGAACTCAAGCAATGTTTAGGATCATTCTAATTGTTCGTATAAGTCCTAATACACATTCCTAGACCATTCTAAGCCTTTAGAATACTCTCTTAACCATTCTACACTCGTTAGAACCTCCAAGTACTCATGCTACACCCTCTACGTCCCTTGGGGACTCAAGCAATGTTTAGGATAATTCTAATGGTTCGTATAAGTCCTAATACACATTCCTAGACCATTCTAAGCCTTTAGAATACTTTCTTAACCATTCTACACTTGTTAGAACCTCCAAGTACTCATGCTTCACCCTCTACGTCCCTTGGGGACTCAAGCAATGTTTAGGATCATTCTAATGGTTCTTATAAGTCCTAATACATATTCCTAGACCATTCTAAGCCTTTAGAATACTTTCTTAACAATTCTACACTTGTCAGAACCTCCAACGACTCAAGCTACACCCTCTACGTCCCTTGGGGACTCAAGCAATGTTTTGGATCATTCTAATGGTTGTTATAAGTCCTAATACACATTCCTAGACCATTCTAAGCCTTTAAGATACTCTCTTAACAACTCTACACTCATTAGAACCTCCAAGGGCTCATGCTAAACCCTCTACATCCCTAGGGGTACCAAGAGATGTTTAGGATCATTCTAAAGGTTTGTATAAGTCCTAATATACATTCCCAGACCGTTTTAAGCCTTTAGAATACTCTCTTAACCATTCTACACTTGTTAGAACCTCCAAGGACTCATGCTACACCCTCTACGTCCCTTGGGAACTCAAGCAATGTTTAGGATCATTCTAATTGTTCGTATAAGTCCTAATACACATTCCTAGACCATTCTAAGCCTTTAGAATACTCTCTTAACCATTCTACACTTGTTAGAACCTCCAACGACTCATGCAACACCCTCTACGTCCCTTGGGGACTCAAGCAATGTTTAGGATCATTCTAATTGTTCTTATAAGTCCTAATACACATTCCTAGACCATTCTAAGCCTTTAGAATACTCTCTTAACCATTCTACACTTGTTAGAACCTCCAAGGACTCATGCAACACCCTCTACGTCCCTGGGGGACTCAAGCAATGTTTAGGATCATTCTATTGGTTCTTATAAGTCCTAATACACATTCCTAGACCATTCTAATCCTTTAGAATACTCTCTTAACCCTTCTACACTTGTTAGAACCTCCAAGTACTCATGCTACACCCTCTACGTCCCTTGGGGACTCAAACAATGTTTAGGATCATTCTAATGGTTCTTATAAGTCCTAATACACATTCCTAGACCATTCTAAGCCTTTAGAATACTCTCTTAACCATTCTACACTCGTTAGAACCTCCAAGTACTCATGCTACACCCTCTACGTCCCTTGGGGTACCAAGCAATGTTTAGAATCATTCTAATGGTTCGTATAAGTCCTAATACACATTCCTAGACCATTCTAAGCCTTTAGAATACTCTCTTAACCATTCTACACTCGTTAGAACCTCCAAGGACTCAGGCTAAACCCTCTATGTCCCTTGGGGTACCAAGCAATGTTTAGGATCATTCTAATGGTTCGTATAAGTCCTAATACACATTCCTAGACCATTCTAAGCCTTTAGAATATACTCTTAACCATTCTACACTTGTTAGAACCTCCATGGACTCAAAATACACCCTCTACGTCCCTTGGGTACTCAAGCAATGTTTAGGATCATTCTAATGGTTGTTATAAGTCCTAATACACATTCATAGACCATTCTAAGCCATTAGAATACTCTCTTAACCATTCTACACTTGTTAGAACCTCCAAGGACTCAAAATACACCCTCTACGTCCCTTGGGTACTCAAGCAATGTTTAGGATCATCTATTGGTTGTTATAAATCCTAATACACATTCATAGACCATTCTAAGTCTTTAGAATACTCTCTTAACCATTCTACACTCGTTAGAACCTCCAAGTACTCATGCTACACCCTCTACGTCCCTTGGGGACTCAAGCAATGTTTAGGATCATTCTAATGGTTCTTATAAGTCCTTATACACACTCCTAGACCATTCTAAGCCTTTAGAATACTCTCTTAACCATTCTACACTTGTTAGAATCTCCAAGGACTCATGCAACACCCTCTACGTCCCTTGGGGACTCAAGCAATGTTTAGGATCATTCTAATGGTTCGTATAAGTCCTAATACACATTCCTAGACCTTTCTAAGTCTTTAGAATATACTATTAACCATTCTACACTTGTTAGAACCTCCAAGGACTCAAAATACACCCTCTACGTCCCTAGGGTACTCAAGCAATGTTTAGGATCATTCTATTGGTTGTTATAAATCCTAATACACATTCATAGACCATTCTAAGCCTTTAGAATACTCTCTTAACCATTCTACACTCGTTAGAACCTCCAAGTACTCATGCTACACCCTCTACGTCCCTTGGGGACTCAAGCAATGTTTAGGATCATTCTAATGGTTCGTATAAGTCCTAATACACATTCCTAGACCATTCTAAGCCTTTAGAATACTCTCTTAACCATTCTACACTCGTTAGAACCTCCAAGGACTCAGGCTAAACCCTCTATGTCCCTTGGGGTACCAAGCAATGTTTAGGATCATTCTAATGGTTCGTATAAGTCCTAATACACATTCCTAGACCATTCTAAGCCTTTAGAATATACTCTTAACCATTCTGCACTTGTTAGAACCTCCAAGGACTCAAAATACACCCTCTACGTCCCTTGGGTACTCAAGCAATGTTTAGGATCATTCTAATGGTTGTTATAAGTCCTAATACACATTCATAGACCATTCTAAGCCATTAGAATACTCTCTTAACCATTCTACACTCGTTAGAACCTCCAAGTACTCATGCTACACCCTCTACGTCCCTTGGGGACTCAAGCAATGTTTAGGATCATTCTAATGGTTCTTATAAGTCCTTATACACACTCCTAGACCATTCTAAGCCTTTAGAATACTCTCTTAACCATTCTACACTTGTTAGAATCTCCAAGGACTCATGCAACACCCTCTACGTCCCTTGGGGACTCAAGCAATGTTTAGGATCATTCTAATGGTTCGTATAAGTCCTAATACACATTCCTAGACCTTTCTAAGTCTTTAGAATATACTATTAACCATTCTACACTTGTTAGAACCTCCAAGGACTCAAAATACACCCTCTACGTCCCTAGGGTACTCAAGCAATGTTTAGGATCATTCTATTGGTTGTTATAAATCCTAATACACATTCATAGACCATTCTAAGCCTTTAGAATACTCTCTTAACCATTCTACACTCGTTAGAACCTCCAAGTACTCATGCTACACCCTCTACGTCCCTTGGGGACTCAAGCAATGTTTAGGATAATTCTAATGGTTCGTATAAGTCCTAATACACATTCCTAGACCATTCTAAGCCTTTAGAATACTTTCTTAACCATTCTACACTTGTTAGAACCTCCAAGTACTCATGCTTCACCCTCTACGTCCCTTGGGGACTCAAGCAATGTTTAGGATCATTCTAATGGTTCGTATAAGTCCTAATACATATTCCTAGACCATTCTAAGCCTTTAGAATACTTTCTTAACAATTCTACACTTGTCAGAACCTCCAACGACTCAAGCTACACCCTCTACGTCCCTTGGGGACTCAAGCAATGTTTTGGATCATTCTAATGGTTGTTATAAGTCCTAATACACATTCCTAGACCATTCTAAGCCTTTAAGATACTCTCTTAACAACTCTACACTCATTAGAACCTCCAAGGGCTCATGCTAAACCCTCTACATCCCTAGGGGTACCAAGAGATGTTAAGGATCATTCTAATGGTTCGTATAAGTCCTAATACATATTCCTAGACCATTCTAAGCCTTTAGAATACTTTCTTAACAATTCTACACTTGTTAGAACCTCCAAGTACTCATGCTACACCCTCTACGTCCCTTGGGGACTCAAGCAATGTTTAGGATCATTCTAATTGTTCGTATAAGTCCTAATACACATTCCTAGACCATTCTAAGCCTTTAGAATACTCTCTTAACCATTCTACACTTGTTAGAACCTCCAACGACTCATGCAACACCCTCTACGTCCCTTGGGGACTCAAGCAATGTTTAGGATCATTCTAATTGTTCTTATAAGTCCTAATACACATTCCTAGACCATTCTAAGCCTTTAGAATACTCTCTTAACCATTCTACACTTGTTAGAACCTCCAAGGACTCATGCAACACCCTCTACGTCCCTGGGGGACTCAAGCAATGTTTAGGATCATTCTATTGGTTCTTATAAGTCCTAATACACATTCCTAGACCATTCTAATCCTTTAGAATACTCTCTTAACCCTTCTACACTTGTTAGAACCTCCAAGTACTCATGCTACACCCTCTACGTCCCTTGGGGACTCAAACAATGTTTAGGATCATTCTAATGGTTCTTATAAGTCCTAATACACATTCCTAGACCATTCTAAGCCTTTAGAATACTCTCTTAACCATTCTACACTCGTTAGAACCTCCAAGTACTCATGCTACACCCTCTACGTCCCTTGGGGTACCAAGCAATGTTTAGGATCATTCTAATGGTTCGTATAAGTCCTAATACACATTCCTAGACCATTCTAAGCCTTTAGAATACTCTCTTAACCATTCTACACTCGTTAGAACCTCCAAGGACTCAGGCTAAACCCTCTATGTCCCTTGGGGTACCAAGCAATGTTTAGGATCATTCTAATGGTTCGTATAAGTCCTAATACACATTCCTAGACCATTCTAAGCCTTTAGAATATACTCTTAACCATTCTACACTTGTTAGAACCTCCAAGGACTCACAATACACCCTCTACGTCCCTTGGGTACTCAAGCAATGTTTAGGATCATTCTAATGGTTGTTATAAGTCCTAATACACATTCATAGACCATTCTAAGCCATTAGAATACTCTCTTAACCATTCTACACTTGTTAGAACCTCCAAGGACTCAAAATACACCCTCTACGTCCCTTGGGTACTCAAGCAATGTTTAGGATCATTCTATTGGTTGTTATAAATCCTAATACACATTCATAGACCATTCTAAGCCTTTAGAATACTCTCTTAACCATTCTACACTCGTTAGAACCTTCAAGTACTCATGCTACACCCTCTACGTCCCTTGGGGACTCAAGCAATGTTTAGGATCATTCTAATGGTTCGTATAAGTCCTAATACACATTCCTAGACCATTCTAAGCCTTTAGAATACTTTCTTAACCATTCTACACTTGTTAGAACCTCCAAGTACTCATGCTACACCCTCTACGTCCCTTGGGGAGTCAAGCAATGTTTAGGATCATTCTAATGGTTCGTATAAGTCCTAATACACATTCCTAGACCATTCTATGCCTTTAGAATACTTTCTTAACAATTCTACACTTGTTAGAACCTCCAACGACTCAAGCTACACCCTCTACGTCCCTTGGGTACTCAAGAAATGTTTAGGATCATTCTAATGGTTGTTATAAGTCCTAATACACATTCCTAGACCATTCTAAGCCTTTAAGATACTCTCTTAACAACTCTACACTCGTTCGAACCTCCAACGACTCAGGCTAAACCCTCTACATCCCTAGGGGTACCCAGCAACGTTTAGGATCATTCTAATGGTTCGTATAAGTCCTAATACACATTCCTAGACCATTCTAAGCCTTTAGAATACTCTCTTAACCATTCTACACTTGTTAGAACCTCCAACGACTCATGCAACACCCTCTACGTCCCTTGGGGACTCAAGCAATGTTTAGGATCATTCTAATTGTTCTTATAAGTCCTAATACACATTCCTTGACCATTCTAAGCCTTTAGAATACTTTCTTAACCATTCTACACTTGTTAGAACCTCCAAGTACTCATGCTACACCCTCTACGTCCCTTGGGGACTCAAGCAATGTTTAGGATCATTCTAATGGTTCGTATAAGTCCTAATACATATTCCTAGACCATTCTAAGCCTTTAGAATACTTTCTTAACAATTCTACACTTGTTAGAACCTCCAAGTACTCATGCTACACCCTCTACGTCCCTTGGGGAGTCAAGCAATGTTTAGGATCATTCTAATGGTTCGTATAAGTCCTAATACACATTCCTAGACCATTCTATGCCTTTAGAATACTTTCTTAACAATTCTACACTTGTTAGAACCTCCAACGACTCAAGCTACACCCTCTACGTCCCTTGGGTACTCAAGAAATGTTTAGGATCATTCTAATGGTTGTTATAAGTCCTAATACACATTCCTAGACCATTCTAAGCCTTTAAGATACTCTCTTAACAACTCTACACTCGTTCGAACCTCCAACGACTCAGGCTAAACCCTCTACATCCCTAGGGGTACCCAGCAACGTTTAGGATCATTCTAATGGTTCGTATAAGTCCTAATACACATTCCTAGACCATTCTAAGCCTTTAGAATACTCTCTTAACCATTCTACACTTGTTAGAACCTCCAACGACTCATGCAACACCCTCTACGTCCCTTGGGGACTCAAGCAATGTTTAGGATCATTCTAATTGTTCTTATAAGTCCTAATACACATTCCTTGACCATTCTAAGCCTTTAGAATACTTTCTTAACCATTCTACACTTGTTAGAACCTCCAAGTACTCATGCTACACCCTCTACGTCCCTTCGGGACTCAAGCAATGTTTAGGATCATTCTAATGGTTCGTATAAGTCCTAATACATATTCCTAGACCATTCTAAGCCTTTAGAATACTTTCTTAACAATTCTACACTTGTTAGAACCTCCAACGACTAAAGCTACACCCTCTACGTCCCTTGGGGACTCAAGCAATGTTTTGAATCATTCTAATGGTTGTTATAAGTCCTAATACACATTCCTAGACCATTCTAAGCATTTAAGATACTCTCTTAACAACTCTACACTCATTAGAACCTCCAAGGCCTCATGCTAAACCCTCTACATCCCTAGGGGTACCAAGAGATGTATAGGATCATTCTAAAGGTTTGTATAAGTCCTATTATACATTCCCAGACCATTCTAAGCCTTTAGAATACTCTCTTAACCATTCTACACTTGTTAGAACCTCCAAGGACTCATGCTACACCCTCTACGTCCCTTGGGGACTCAAGCAATGTTTAGGATCATTCTAATGGTTCGTATAAGTCCTAATACACATTCCTAGGCCATTCTAAGCCTTTAGAATACTCTCCTAACCATTCTACACTTGTTAGAACCTCCGACGACTTATGCAACACCCTCTACGTCCCTTGGGGACTCAAGCAATGTTTAGGATCATTCTAATTGTTCTTATAAGTCCTAATACACGTTCCTAGACCATTCTAAGCCTTTAGAATACTCTCTTAATCATTCTACAGTTGTTAGAACCTCCAAGGACTCATGCAACACCCTCTACGTCCCTTGGGGACTCAAGCAATGTTTAGGATCATTCTAATTGTTCTTATAAGTCCTAATACACATTCCTAGACCATTCTAAGCCTTTAGAATACTCTCTTAATCATTCTACACTTGTTAGAACCTCCAAGGACTCATGCAACACCCTCTACGTCCCTTGGGGACTCAAGCAATGTTTAGGATCATTCTAATTGTTCTTATAAGTCCTAATACACATTCCTAGACCATTCTAAGCCTTTAGAATACTCTCTTAACCATTCTACACTTTTTAGAACCTCCAAGGACTCATGCAACACCCTCTACGTCCCTTGGGGACTCAAGCAATGTTTAGGATCATTCTAATTGTTCTTATAAGTCCTAATACACATTCCTTGACCATTCTAAGCCTTCAGAATACTCTCTTAACCATTCTACAGTTGTTAGAACCTCCAAGGACTCATGCAATACCCTCTACGTACCTTGGGGACTCAAGCAATGTTTAGGATCATTCTAATTGTTCTTATAAGTCCTAATACACATTCCTAGACCATTCTAAGCCTTTAGAATACTCTCTTAACCATTCTACAGTTATTAGAACCTCCAAGGACTCATGCAACACCCTCTACGTCCTTTGGGGACTCAAGAAATGTTTAGGATCATTCTATGGTTATTATAAGTCCTAATACACATTCCTAGACCATTCTAAGCCTTTAGAATACTCTCTTAACCATTCTACACTTGTTAGAACCGCCAAGGACTCATGCAACACCCTCTACGTCCCTTGGGGACTCAAGCAATGTTTAGGATCATTCTATTGGTTCTTATAAGTCATAATACACATTCCTAGACCATTCTAAGCCTTTAGAATATACTCTTAACCATTCTACACTTGTTAGAACCTCCAAGGACTCAAAATACACCCTCTACGTCCCTTGGGGACTCAAGCAATGTTTAGGATCATTCTATTGGTTGTTATAAATCCTAATACACATTCATAGACCATTCTAAGCCTTTAGAATAATCTCTTAACCATTCTACACTCGTTAGAACCTCCAAGTACTCATGCTACACCCTCTACGTCCCTTGGGGACTCAAGCAATGTTTAGGATCATTCTAATGGTTCGTATAAGTCCTAATACACATTCCTAGACCATTCTAAGCCTTTAGAATACTTTCTTAACCATTCTACACTTGTTAGAACCTCCAAGTACTCATGCTACACCCTCTACGTCCCTTGGGGAGTCAAGCAATGTTTAGGATCATTCTAATGGTTCGTATAAGTCCTAATACACATTCCTAGACCATTCTATGCCTTTAGAATACTTTCTTAACAATTCTACACTTGTTAGAACCTCCAACGACTCAAGCTACACCCTCTACGTCCCTTGGGTACTCAAGAAATGTTTAGGATCATTCTAATGGTTGTTATAAGTCCTAATACACATTCCTAGACCATTCTAAGCCTTTAAGATACTCTCTTAACAACTCTACACTCGTTCGAACCTCCAACGACTCAGGCTAAACCCTCTACATCCCTAGGGGTACCCAGCAACGTTTAGGATCATTCTAATGGTTCGTATAAGTCCTAATACACATTCCTAGACCATTCTAAGCCTTTAGAATAATCTCTTAACCATTCTACACTCGTTAGAACCTCCAAGTACTCATGCTACACCCTCTACGTCCCTTGGGGACTCAAGCAATGTTTAGGATCATTCTAATGGTTCGTATAAGTCCTAATACACATTCCTAGACCATTCTAAGCCTTTAGAATACTCTCTTAACCATTCTACACTTGTTAGAACCTCCAAGGACTCATGCTACACCCTCTACGTCCCTTGGGGACTCAAGCAATGTTTAGGATCATTCTAATGGTTCGTATAAGTCCTAATACACATTCCTAGACCATTCTAAGCCTTTAGAATACTCTCTTAACCATTCTACACTTGTTAGAACCTCCAACGACTCATGCAACACCCTCTACGCCCCTTGGGGACTCAAGCAATGTTTAGGATCATTCTAATTGTTCTTATAAGTCCTAATACACGTTCCTAGACCATTCTAAGCCTTTAGAATACTCTCTTAACCATTCTACAGTTGTTAGAACCTCCAAGGACTCATGCAACACCCTCTACGTCCCTTGGGGACTGAAGCAATGTTTAGGATCATTCTAATTGTTCTTATAAGTCCTAATACACATTCCTAGACCATTCTAAGCCTTTAGAATACTCTCTTAATCATTCTACACTTGTTAGAACCTCCAAGGACTCATGCAACACCCTCTACGTCCCTTGGGGACTCAAGCAATGTTTAGGATCATTCTAATTGTTCTTATAAGTCCTAATACACATTCCTAGACCATTCTAAGCCTTTAGAATACTCTCTTAACCATTCTACACTTGTTAGAACCTCCAAGGACTCATGCAACACCCTCTACGTCCCTTGGGGACTCAAGCAATGTTTAGGATCATTCTAATTGTTCTTATAAGTCCTAATACACATTCCTTGACCATTCTAAGCCTTCAGAATACTCTCTTAACCATTCTACAGTTGTTAGAACCTCCAAGGACTCATGCAATACCCTCTACGTACCTTGGGGACTCAAGCAATGTTTAGGATCATTCTAATTGTTCTTATAAGTCCTAATACACATTCCTAGACCATTCTAAGCCTTTAGAATACTCTCTTAACCATTCTACAGTTGTTAGAACCTCCAAGGACTCATGCAACACCCTCTACGTCCTTTGGGGACTCAAGCAATGTTTAGGATCATTCTATGGTTATTATAAGTCCTAATACACATTCCTAGACCATACTAAGCCTTTAGAATACTCTCTTAACCATTCTACACTTGTTAGAACCGCCAAGGACTCATGCAACACCCTCTACGTCCCTTGGGGACTCAAGCAATGTTTAGGATCATTCTATTGGTTCTTATAAGTCATAATACACATTCCTAGACCATTCTAAGCCTTTAGAATATACTCTTAACCATTCTACACTTGTTAGAACCTCCATGGACTCAAAATACACCCTCTACGTCCCTTGGGGACTCAAGCAATGTTTAGGATCATTCTATTGGTTGTTATAAATCCTAATACACATTCATAGACCATTCTAAGCCTTTAGAATAATCTCTTAAACATTCTACACTCGTTAGAACCTCCAAGTACTCATGCTACACCCTCTACGTCCCTTGGGGACTCAAGCAATGTTTAGGATCATTCTAATTGTTCGTATAAGTCCTAATACACATTCCTAGACCATTCTAAGCCTTTAGAATACTCTCTTAACCATTCTACACTTGTTAGAACCTCCAACGACTCATGCAACACCCTCTACGTCCCTTGGGGACTCAAGCAATGTTTAGGATCATTCTAATTGTTCTTATAAGTCCTAATACACATTCCTAGACCATTCTAAGCCTTTAGAATACTCTCTTAACCATTCTACACTTGTTAGAACCTCCAAGGACTCATGCAACACCCTCTACGTCCCTGGGGGACTCAAGCAATGTTTAGGATCATTCTATTGGTTCTTATAAGTCCTAATACACATTCCTAGACCATTCTAATCCTTTAGAATACTCTCTTAACCCTTCTACACTTGTTAGAACCTCCAAGTACTCATGCTACACCCTCTACGTCCCTTGGGGACTCAAACAATGTTTAGGATCATTCTAATGGTTCTTATAAGTCCTAATACACATTCCTAGACCATTCTAAGCCTTTAGAATACTCTCTTAACCATTCTACACTCGTTAGAACCTCCAAGTACTCATGCTACACCCTCTACGTCCCTTGGGGTACCAAGCAATGTTTAGGATCATTCTAATGGTTCGTATAAGTCCTAATACACATTCCTAGACCATTCTAAGCCTTTAGAATACTCTCTTAACCATTCTACACTCGTTAGAACCTCCAAGGACTCAGGCTAAACCCTCTATGTCCCTTGGGGTACCAAGCAATGTTTAGGATCATTCTAATGGTTCGTATAAGTCCTAATACACATTCCTAGACCATTCTAAGCCTTTAGAATATACTCTTAACCATTCTACACTTGTTAGAACCTCCAAGGACTCAAAATACACCCTCTACGTCCCTTGGGTACTCAAGCAATGTTTAGGATCATTCTAATGGTTGTTATAAGTCCTAATACACATTCATAGACCATTCTAAGCCATTAGAATACTCTCTTAACCATTCTACACTTGTTAGAACCTCCAAGGACTCAAAATACACCCTCTACGTCCCTTGGGTACTCAAGCAATGTTTAGGATCATTCTATTGGTTGTTATAAATCCTAATACACATTCATAGACCATTCTAAGCCTTTAGAATACTCTCTTAACCATTCTACACTCGTTAGAACCTCCAAGTACTCATGCTACACCCTCTACGTCCCTTGGGGACTCAAGCAATGTTTAGGATCATTCTAATGGTTCGTATAAGTCCTAATACACATTCCTAGACCATTCTAAGCCTTTAGAATACTTTCTTAACCATTCTACACTTGTTAGAACCTCCAAGTACTCATGCTACACCCTCTACGTCCCTTGGGGAGTCAAGCAATGTTTAGGATCATTCTAATGGTTCGTATAAGTCCTAATACACATTCCTAGACCATTCTATGCCTTTAGAATACTTTCTTAACAATTCTACACTTGTTAGAACCTCCAACGACTCAAGCTACACCCTCTACGTCCCTTGGGTACTCAAGAAATGTTTAGGATCATTCTAATGGTTGTTATAAGTCCTAATACACATTCCTAGACCATTCTAAGCCTTTAAGATACTCTCTTAACAACTCTACACTCGTTCGAACCTCCAACGACTCAGGCTAAACCCTCTACATCCCTAGGGGTACCCAGCAACGTTTAGGATCATTCTAATGGTTCGTATAAGTCCTAATACACATTCCTAGACCATTCTAAGCCTTTAGAATACTCTCTTAACCATTCTACACTTGTTAGAACCTCCAACGACTCATGCAACACCCTCTACGTCCCTTGGGGACTCAAGCAATGTTTAGGATCATTCTAATTGTTCTTATAAGTCCTAATACACATTCCTTGACCATTCTAAGCCTTTAGAATACTTTCTTAACCATTCTACACTTGTTAGAACCTCCAAGTACTCATGCTACACCCTCTACGTCCCTTGGGGACTCAAGCAATGTTTAGGATCATTCTAATGGTTCGTATAAGTCCTAATACATATTCCTAGACCATTCTAAGCCTTTAGAATACTTTCTTAACTATTCTACACTTGTTAGAACCTCCAAGTACTCATGCTACACCCTCTACGTCCCTTGGGGAGTCAAGCAATGTTTAGGATCATTCTAATGGTTCGTATAAGTCCTAATACACATTCCTAGACCATTCTATGCCTTTAGAATACTTTCTTAACAATTCTACACTTGTTAGAACCTCCAACGACTCAAGCTACACCCTCTACGTCCCTTGGGTACTCAAGAAATGTTTAGGATCATTCTAATGGTTGTTATAAGTCCTAATACACATTCCTAGACCATTCTAAGCCTTTAAGATACTCTCTTAACAACTCTACACTCGTTCGAACCTCCAACGACTCAGGCTAAACCCTCTACATCCCTAGGGGTACCCAGCAACGTTTAGGATCATTCTAATGGTTCGTATAAGTCCTAATACACATTCCTAGACCATTCTAAGCCTTTAGAATACTCTCTTAACCATTCTACACTTGTTAGAACCTCCAACGACTCATGCAACACCCTCTACGTCCCTTGGGGACTCAAGCAATGTTTAGGATCATTCTAATTGTTCTTATAAGTCCTAATACACATTCCTTGACCATTCTAAGCCTTTAGAATACTCTCTTAACCATTCTACACTCGTTAGAACCTCCAAGGACTCAGGCTAAACCCTCTATGTCCCTTGGGGTACCAAGCAATGTTTAGGATCATTCTAATGGTTCGTATAAGTCCTAATACACATTCCTAGACCATTCTAAGCCTTTAGAATATACTCTTAACCATTCTACACTTGTTAGAACCTCCAAGGACTCAAAATACACCCTCTACGTCCCTTGGGTACTCAAGCAATGTTTAGGATCATTCTAATGGTTGTTATAAGTCCTAATACACATTCATAGACCATTCTAAGCCATTAGAATACTCTCTTAACCATTCTACACTTGTTAGAACCTCCAAGGACTCAAAATACACCCTCTACGTCCCTTGGGTACTCAAGCAATGTTTAGGATCATTCTATTGGTTGTTATAAATCCTAATACACATTCATAGACCATTCTAAGCCTTTAGAATACTCTCTTAACCATTCTACACTTGTTAGAACCTCCAACGACTCATGCAACACCCTCTACGTCCCTTGGGGTACCAAGCAATGTTTAGGATCATTCTAATGGTTCGTATAAGTCCTAATACACATTCCTAGACCATTCTAAGCCTTTAGAATACTCTCTTAACCATTCTACACTCGTTAGAACCTCCAAGGACTCAGGCTAAACCCTCTATGTCCCTTGGGGTACCAAGCAATGTTTAGGATCATTCTAATGGTTCGTATAAGTCCTAATACACATTCCTAGACCATTCTAAGCCTTTAGAATATACTCTTAACCATTCTACACTTGTTAGAACCTCCAAGGACTCAAAATACACCCTCTACGTCCCTTGGGTACTCAAGCAATGTTTAGGATCATTCTAATGGTTGTTATAAGTCCTAATACACATTCATAGACCATTCTAAGCCATTAGAATACTCTCTTAACCATTCTACACTTGTTAGAACCTCCAAGGACTCAAAATACACCCTCTACGTCCCTTGGGTACTCAAGCAATGTTTAGGATCATTCTATTGGTTGTTATAAATCCTAATACACATTCATAGACCATTCTAAGCCTTTAGAATACTCTCTTAACCATTCTACACTCGTTAGAACCTCCAAGTACTCATGCTACACCCTCTACGTCCCTTGGGGACTCAAGCAATGTTTAGGATCATTCTAATGGTTCGTATAAGTCCTAATACACATTCCTAGACCATTCTAAGCCTTTAGAATACTTTCTTAACCATTCTACACTTGTTAGAACCTCCAAGTACTCATGCTACACCCTCTACGTCCCTTGGGGAGTCAAGCAATGTTTAGGATCATTCTAATGGTTCGTATAAGTCCTAATACACATTCCTAGACCATTCTATGCCTTTAGAATACTTTCTTAACAATTCTACACTTGTTAGAACCTCCAACGACTCAAGCTACACCCTCTACGTCCCTTGGGTACTCAAGAAATGTTTAGGATCATTCTAATGGTTGTTATAAGTCCTAATACACATTCCTAGACCATTCTAAGCCTTTAAGATACTCTCTTAACAACTCTACACTCGTTCGAACCTCCAACGACTCAGGCTAAACCCTCTACATCCCTAGGGGTACCCAGCAACGTTTAGGATCATTCTAATGGTTCGTATAAGTCCTAATACACATTCCTAGACCATTCTAAGCCTTTAGAATACTCTCTTAACCATTCTACACTTGTTAGAACCTCCAACGACTCATGCAACACCCTCTACGTCCCTTGGGGACTCAAGCAATGTTTAGGATCATTCTAATTGTTCTTATAAGTCCTAATACACATTCCTTGACCATTCTAAGCCTTTAGAATACTTTCTTAACCATTCTACACTTGTTAGAACCTCCAAGTACTCATGCTACACCCTCTACGTCCCTTGGGGACTCAAGCAATGTTTAGGATCATTCTAATGGTTCGTATAAGTCCTAATACATATTCCTAGACCATTCTAAGCCTTTAGAATACTTTCTTAACTATTCTACACTTTTTAGAACCTCCAAGTACTCATGCTACACCCTCTACGTCCCTTGGGGAGTCAAGCAATGTTTAGGATCATTCTAATGGTTCGTATAAGTCCTAATACACATTCCTAGACCATTCTATGCCTTTAGAATACTTTCTTAACAATTCTACACTTGTTAGAACCTCCAACGACTCAAGCTACACCCTCTACGTCCCTTGGGTACTCAAGAAATGTTTAGGATCATTCTAATGGTTGTTATAAGTCCTAATACACATTCCTAGACCATTCTAAGCCTTTAAGATACTCTCTTAACAACTCTACACTCGTTCGAACCTCCAACGACTCAGGCTAAACCCTCTACATCCCTAGGGGTACCCAGCAACGTTTAGGATCATTCTAATGGTTCGTATAAGTCCTAATACACATTCCTAGACCATTCTAAGCCTTTAGAATAATCTCTTAACCATTCTACACTCGTTAGAACCTCCAAGTACTCATGCTACACCCTCTACGTCCCTTGGGGACTCAAGCAATGTTTAGGATCATTCTAATGGTTCGTATAAGTCCTAATACACATTCCTAGACCATTCTAAGCCTTTAGAATACTTTCTTAACCATTCTACACTTGTTAGAACCTCCAAGTACTCATGCTACACCCTCTACGTCCCTTAGGGAGTCAAGCAATGTTTAGGATCATTCTAATGGTTCGTATAAGTCCTAATACACATTCCTAGACCATTCTATGCCTTTAGAATACTTTCTTAACAATTCTACACTTGTTAGAACCTCCAACGACTCAAGCTACACCCTCTACGTCCCTTGGGTACTCAAGAAATGTTTAGGATCATTCTAATGGTTGTTATAAGTCCTAATACACATTCCTAGACCATTCTAAGCCTTTAAGATACTCTCTTAACAACTCTACACTCGTTCGAACCTCCAACGACTCAGGCTAAACCCTCTACATCCCTAGGGGTACCCAGCAACGTTTAGGATCATTCTAATGGTTCGTATAAGTCCTAATACACATTCCTAGACCATTCTAAGCCTTTAGAATACTCTCTTAACCATTCTACACTTGGTAGAACCTCCAACGACTCATGCAACACCCTCTACGTCCCTTGGGGACTCAAGCAATGTTTAGGATCATTCTAATTGTTCTTATAAGTCCTAATACACATTCCTAGACCATTCTAAGCCTTTAGAATACTTTCTTAACCATTCTACACTTGTTAGAACCTCCAAGTACTCATGCTACACCCTCTACGTCCCTTGGGGACTCAAGTAATGTTTAGGATCATTCTAATGGTTCGTATAAGTCCTAATACATATTCCTAGACCATTCTAAGCCTTTAGAATACTTTCTTAACAATTCTACACTTGTTAGAACCTCCAACGACTCAAGCTACACCCTCTACGTCCCTTGGGGACTCAAGCAATGTTTTGAATCATTCTAATGGTTGTTATAAGTCCTAATACACATTCCTAGACCATTCTAAGCCTTTAAGATACTCTCTTAACAACTCTACACTCATTAGAACCTCCAAGGCCTCATGCTAAACCCTCTACATCCCTAGGGGTACCAAGAGATGTTTAGGATCATTCTATGGTTATTATAAGTCCTAATACACACTCCTAGACCATTCTAAGCCTTTAGAATACTCTCTTAACCATTCTACACTTGTTAGAACCTCCAAGGACTCTTGCTACACCCTCTACGTCCCTTGGGGACTCAAGCAATGTTTAGGATCATTCTAATGGTTCGTATAAGTCCTAATACACATTCCTAGACCATTCTAAGCCTTTAGAATACTCTCTTAACCATTCTACACTTGTTAGAACCTCCAACGACTCATGCAACACCCTCTACGTCCCTTGGGGACTCAAGCAATGTTTAGGATCATGCTAATTGTTCTTAAAAGTCCTAATACACGTTCCTAGACCATTCTAAGCCTTTAGAATACTCTCTTAACCATTCTACAGTTGTTAGAACCTCCAAGGACTCATGCAACACCCTCTACGTCCCTTGGGGACTCAAGCAATGTTTAGGATCATTCTAATTGTTCTTATAAGTCCTAATACACATTCCTAGACCATTCTAAGCCTTTAGAATACTCTCTTAATCATTCTAAACTTGTTAGAACCTCCAAGGACTCATGCAACACCCTCTACGTCCCTTGGGGACTCAAGCAATGTTTAGGATCATTCTAATTGTTCTTATAAGTCCTAATACACATTCCTAGACCATTCTAAGCCTTTAGAATACTCTCTTAACCATTCTACACTTGTTAGAACCTCCAAGGACTCATGCAACACCCTCTACGTCCCTTGGGGACTCAAGCAATGTTTAGGATCATTCTAATTGTTCTTATAAGTCCTAATACACATTCCTTGACCATTCTAAGCCTTCAGAATACTCTCTTAACCATTCTACAGTTGTTAGAACCTCCAAGGACTCATGCAATACCCTCTACGTACCTTGGGGACTCAAGCAATTTTTAGGATCATTCTAATTGTTCTTATAAGTCCTAATACACATTCCTAGACCATTCTAAGCCTTTAGAATACTCTCTTAACCATTCTACAGTTGTTAGAACCTCCAACGACTCATGCAACACCCTCTACGTCCCTTGGGGACTCAAGCAATGTTTAGGATCATTCTAATTGTTCTTATAAGTCCTAATACACATTCCTAGACCATTCTAAGCCTTTAGAATACTCTCTTAATCATTCTACACTTGTTAGAACCTCCAAGGACTCATGCAACACCCTCTACGTCCCTTGGGGACTCAAGCAATGTTTAGGATCATTCTAATTGTTCTTATAAGTCCTAATACACATTCCTAGACCATTCTAAGCCTTTAGAATACTCTCTTAACCATTCTACACTTGTTAGAACCTCCAAGGACTCATGCAACACCCTCTACGTCCCTTGGGGACTCAAGCAATGTTTAGGATCATTCTAATTGTTCTTATAAGTCCTAATACACATTCCTTGACCATTCTAAGCCTTCAGAATACTCTCTTAACCATTCTACAGTTGTTAGAACCTCCAAGGACTCATGCAATACCCTCTACGTACCTTGGGGACTCAAGCAATTTTTAGGATCATTCTAATTGTTCTTATAAGTCCTAATACACATTCCTAGACCATTCTAAGCCTTTAGAATACTCTCTTAACCATTCTACAGTTGTTAGAACCTCCAAGGACTCATGCAACACCCTCTACGTCCTTTGGGGACTCAAGCAATGTTTAGGATCATTCTATGGTTATTATAAGTCCTAATACACATTCCTAGACCATTCTAAGCCTTTAGAATACTCTCTTAACCATTCTACACTTGTTAGAACCGCCAAGGACTCATGCAACACCCTCTACGTCCCTTGGGGACTCAAGCAATGTTTAGGATCATTCTATTGGTTCTTATAAGTCATAAAACACATTCCTAGACCATTCTAAGCCTTTAGAATATACTCTTAACCATTCTACACTTGTTAGAACCTCCAAGGACTCAAAATACACCCTCTACGTCCCTTGGGGACTCAAGCAATGTTTAGGATCATTCTATTGGTTGTTATAAATCCTAATACACATTCATAGACCATTCTAAGCCTTCAGAATAATCTCTTAACCATTCTACAGTTGTTAGAACCTCCAAGTACTCATGCTACACCCTCTACGTCCCTTGGGGACTCAAGCAATGTTTAGGATCATTCTAATGGTTCGTATAAGTCCTAATACACATTCCTAGACCATTCTAAGCCTTTAGAATACTTTCTTAACCATTCTACACTTGTTAGAACCTCCAAGTACTCATGCTACACCCTCTACGTCCCTTGGGGAGTCAAGCAATGTTTAGGATCATTCTAATGGTTCGTATAAGTCCTAATACACATTCCTAGACCTTTCTATGCCTTTAGAATACTTTCTTAACAATTCTACACTTGTTAGAACCTCCAACGACTCAAGCTACACCCTCTACGTCCCTTGGGTACTCAAGAAATGTTTAGGATCATTCTAATGGTTGTTATAAGTCCTAATACACATTCCTAGACCATTCTAAGCCTTTAAGATACTCTCTTAACAACTCTACACTCGTTCGAACCTCCAACGACTCAGGCTAAACCCTCTACATCCCTAGGGGTACCCAGCAACGTTTAGGATCATTCTAATGGTTCGTATAAGTCCTAATACACATTCCTAGACCATTCTAAGCATTTAGAATACTCTCTTAACCATTCTACAGTTGTTAGAACCTCCAAGGACTCATGCAACACCCTCTACGTCCCTTGGGGACTCAAGCAATGTTTAGGATCATTCTAATTGTTCTTATAAGTCCTAATACACATTCCTAGACCATTCTAAGCCTTTAGAATACTCTCTTAATCATTCTACACTTGTTAGAACCTCCAAGGACTCATGCAACACCCTCTACGTCCCTTGGGGACTCAAGCAATGTTTAGGATCATTCTAATTGTTCTTATAAGTCCTAATACACATTCCTAGACCATTCTAAGCCTTTAGAATACTCTCTTAACCATTCTACACTTGTTAGAACCTCCAAGGACTCATGCAACACCCTCTACGTCCCTTGGGGACTCAAGCAATGTTTAGGATCATTCTAATTGTTCTTATAAGTCCTAATACACATTCCTTGACCATTCTAAGCCTTCAGAATACTCTCTTAACCATTCTACAGTTGTTAGAACCTCCAAGGACTCATGCAATACCCTCTACGTACCTTGGGGACTCAAGCAATTTTTAGGATCATTCTAATTGTTCTTATAAGTCCTAATACACATTCCTAGACCATTCTAAGCCTTTAGAATACTCTCTTAACCATTCTACAGTTGTTAGAACCTCCAAGGACTCATGCAACACCCTCTACGTCCTTTGGGGACTCAAGCAATGTTTAGGATCATTCTATGGTTATTATAAGTCCTAATACACATTCCTAGACCATTCTAAGCCTTTAGAATACTCTCTTAACCATTCTACACTTGTTAGAACCGCCAAGGACTCATGCAACACCCTCTACGTCCCTTGGGGACTCAAGCAATGTTTAGGATCATTCTATTGGTTCTTATAAGTCATAATACACATTCCTAGACCATTCTAAGCCTTTAGAATATACTCTTAACCATTCTACACTTGTTAGAACCTCCAAGGACTCAAAATACACCCTCTACGTCCCTTGGGGACTTAAGCAATGTTTAGGATCATTCTATTGGTTGTTATAAATCCTAATACACATTCATAGACCATTCTAAGCCTTTAGAATAATCTCTTAACCATTCCACACTCGTTAGAACCTCCAAGTACTCATGCTACACCCTCTACATCCCTTGGGGACTCAAGCAATGTTTAGGATCATTCTAATGGTTCGCATAAGTCCTAATACACATTCCTAGACCATTCTAAGCCTTTAGAATACTTTCTTAACTATTCTACACTTGTTAGAACCTCCAAGTACTCATGCTACACCCTCTACGTCCCTTGGGGACTCAAGCAATGTTTAGGATCATTCTAATGGTTCGTATAAGTCCTAATACTCATTCCTAGACCATTCTATGCCTTTAGAATACTTTCTTAACAATTCTACACTTGTTAGAACCTCCAACGACTCAAGCTACAACCTCTACGTCCCTTGGGTACTCAAGCAATGTTTAGGATCATTCTAATGGTTGTTATAAGTCCTAATACACATTCCTAGACCATTCTAAGCCTTTAAGATACTCTCTTAACAACTCTACACTCGTTCGAACCTCCAACGACTCAGGCTAAACCCTCTACATCCCTAGGGGTACCCAGCAACGTTTAGGATCATTCTAATGGTTCGTATAAGTCCTAATACACATTCCTAGACCATACTAAGCCTTTAGAATACTCTCTTAACCATTCTACACTTGTTAGAACCTCCAACGACTCATGCAACACCCTCTACGCCCTGGGGGACTCAAGCAATGTTTAGGATCATTCTAATTGTTCTTATAAGTCCTAATACACATTCCTAGACCATTCTAAGCCTTTAGAATACTCTCTTAACCATTCTACACTTGTTAGAACCTCCAAGGACTCATGCAACACCCTCTACGTCCCTTGGGGACTCAAGCAATGTTTAGGATCATTCTATTGGTTCTTATAAGTCATAATACACATTCCTAGACCATTCTAAGCCTTTAGAATATACTCTTAACCATTCTACACTTGTTAGAACCTCCAAGGACTCAAAATACACCCTCTACGTCCCTTGGGTACTCAAGCAATGTTTAGGATCATTCTATTGGTTGTTATAAATCCTAATACACATTCATAGACCATTCTAAGCCTTTAGAATACTCTTTTAACCATTCTACACTCGTTAGAACCTCCAAGTACTCATGCTACACCCTCTACGTCCCTTGGGGTACCAAGCAATGTTTAGGATCATTCTAATGGTTCGTATAAGTACTAATACACATTCCTAGACCATTCTAAGCCTTTAGAATACTCTCTTAACCATTCTACACTCGTTAGAACCTCCAAGGACTCAGGCTAAACCCTCTACGTCCCTAGGGGTACCAAGCAATGTTTAGGATCATTCTAATGGTTCGTATAAGTCCTAATACACATTCCTAGACCATTCTAAGCCTTTAGAATATACTCTTAACCATTCTACACTTGTTAGAACCTCCAAGGACTCAAAATACACCCTCTACGTCCCTTGGGTACTCAAGCAATGTTTAGGATCATTCTAATGGTTGTTATAAGTCCTAATACACATTCATAGACCATTCTAAGCCTTTAGAATACTCTCTTAACCATTCTACACTCGTTAGAACCTCCAAGTACTCATGCTACACCCTCTACGTCCCTTGGGGACTCAAGTAATGTTTAGGATCATTCTAATGGTTCTTATAAGTCCTAATACACACTCCTAGACCATTCTAAGCCTTTAGAATACTCTCTTAACCATTCTACACTTGTTAGAACCTCCAAGGACTCATGCAACACCCTCTACGTCCTTTGGGGACTCAAGCAATGTTTAGGATCATTCTAATTGTTCTTATAAGTCCTAATACACATTCCTAGACCATTCTAAGCCTTTAGAATACTCTCTTAATAATTCTACACTTGTTAGAACCACCAAGGACTCATGCAACACCCTCTACGACCCTTGGGGACTCAAGCAATGTTTAGGATCATTCTAATTGTTCTTATAAGTCCTAATATACATTCCTAGACCATTCTAATCCTTTAGAATACTCTCTTAACCATTCTACATTTGACAGAACCTCCAAGGACTCAAAATACACCCTCTACGTCCCTTGGGTACTCAAGCAATGTTTAGGATCATTCTAATGGTTGTTATAAGTCCTAATACACATTCATAGACCATTCTAAACCTTTAGAATACTCTCTTAACCATTCTACACTCGTTAGAACCTCCAAGTACTCATGCTACACCTTCTACGTCCCTTGGGGACTCAAGCAATGTTTAGAATCATTCTAATGGTTCTTATAAGCCCTAATACATATTCCTAGACCATTCTAAGCCTTTAGAATACTCTCTTAACCATTCTACACTTGTTAGAACCTCCAAGGACTCATGCAACACCCTCTACGTCCCTTGGGGACTCAAGCAAGGTTTAGGATCATTCTAATTGTTCTTATAAGTCCTAATACACATTCCTAGACCATTCTAAGCCTTTAGAATACTCTCTTAACCATTCTACATTTGACAGAACCTCCAAGGACTCAAAATACACCCTCTACGTCCCTTGGGTACTCAAGCAATGTTTAGGATCATTCTATTGGTTCTTATAAGTCATAATACACATTCCTAGACCATTCTAAGCCTTTAGAATATACTCTTAACCATTCTACACTTGTTAGAACCTCCAAGGACTCAAAATACACCCTCTACGTCCCTTAGGTACTCAAGCAATGTTTAGGATCATTCTATTGGTTGTTATAAATCCTAATACACATTCATAGACCATTCTAAGCCTTTAGAATACTCTCTTAACCATTCTACACTCGTTATAATCTCCAAGTACTCATGATACACCCTCTACGTCCCTTGGGGACTCAAGCAATGTTTAGGATAATTCTAATGGTTCGTATAAGTCCTAATACACATTCCTAGACCATTCTAAGCCTTTAGAATACTTTCTTAACCATTCTGCACTTGTTAGAACCTCCAAGTACTCATGCTACACCCTCTACGTCCCTTGGGGACTCAAGTAATGTTTAGGATCATTCTAATGGTTCTTATAAGTCCTAATACACACTCCTAGACCATTCTAAGCCTTTAGAATACTCTCTTAACCATTCTACACTTGTTAGAACCTCCAAGGACTCATGCAACACCCTCTACGTCCTTTGGGGACTCAAGCAATGTTTAGGATCATTCTAATTGTTCTTATAAGTCCTAATACACATTCCTAGACCATTCTAAGCCTTTAGAATACTCTCTTAATAATTCTACACTTGTTAGAACCACCAAGGACTCATGCAACACCCTCTACGACCCTTGGGGACTCAAGCAATGTTTAGGATCATTCTAATTGTTCTTATAAGTCCTAATATACATTCCTAGACCATTCTAATCCTTTAGAATACTCTCTTAACCATTCTACATTTGACAGAACCTCGAAGGACTCAAAATACACCCTCTACGTCCCTTGGGTACTCAAGCAATGTTTAGGATCATTCTAATGGTTGTTATAAGTCCTAATACACATTCATAGACCATTCTAAACCTTTAGAATACTCTCTTAACCATTCTACACTCGTTAGAACCTCCAAGTACTCATGCTACACCTTCTACGTCCCTTGGGGACTCAAGCAATGTTTAGAATCATTCTAATGGTTCTTATAAGCCCTAATACATATTCCTAGACCATTCTAAGCCTTTAGAATACTCTCTTAACCATTCTACACTTGTTAGAACCTCCAAGGACTCATGCAACACCCTCTACGTCCCTTGGGGACTCAAGCAAGGTTTAGGATCATTCTAATTGTTCTTATAAGTCCTAATACACATTCCTAGACCATTCTAAGCCTTTAGAATACTCTCTTAACCATTCTACATTTGACAGAACCTCCAAGGACTCAAAATACACCCTCTACGTCCCTTGGGTACTCAAGCAATGTTTAGGATCATTCTATTGGTTCTTATAAGTCATAATACACATTCCTAGACCATTCTAAGCCTTTAGAATATACTCTTAACCATTCTACACTTGTTAGAACCTCCAAGGACTCAAAATACACCCTCTACGTCCCTTAGGTACTCAAGCAATGTTTAGGATCATTCTATTGGTTGTTATAAATCCTAATACACATTCATAGACCATTCTAAGCCTTTAGAATACTCTCTTAACCATTCTACACTCGTTATAATCTCCAAGTACTCATGATACACCCTCTACGTCCCTTGGGGACTCAAGCAATGTTTAGGATAATTCTAATGGTTCGTATAAGTCCTAATACACATTCCTAGACCATTCTAAGCCTTTAGAATACTTTCTTAACCATTCTGCACTTGTTAGAACCTCCAAGTACTCATGCTACACCCTCTACGTCCCTTGGGGACTCAAGCAATGTTTAGGATCATTCTAATGGTTCGTATAAGTCCTAATACACATTCCTAGACCATTCTATGCCTTTAGAATACTCTCTTAACAATTCTACACTTGTTAGAACCTCCAACGACTCAAGCTACACCCTCTACGTCCCTTGGGGACTCAAGCAATGTTTTGGATCATTCTAATGGTTGTTATAAGTCCTAATACACATTCCTAGACCATTCTAAGCCTTTAAGATACTCTCTTAACAACTCTACACTCATTAGAACCTCCAAGGGCTCATGCTAAACCCTCTACATCCCTAGGGGTACCGAGCAACATTTAGGATCATTCTAATGGTTTGTATAAGTCCTAATACACATTCCTAGACCATTCTAAGCCTTTAGAATACTCTCTTAACCATTCTACAGTTGTTAGAACCTCCAAGGACTCATGCAACACCCTCTACGTCCCTTGGGGACTCAAGCAATGTTTAGGATCATTCTAATTGTTCTTATAAGTCCTAATACACATTCCTAGACCATTCTAAGCCTTTAGAATACTCTCTTAACCATTCTACACTTGTTAGAACCTCCAAGGACTCATCCAACATCCTCTACGTCCCTTGGGGACTCAAGCAATGTTTAGGATCATTCTATTGGTTCTTATAAGTCATAATACACATTCCTAGACAATTCTAAGCCTTTAGAATACTCTCTTAACCCTTCTACACTTGTTAGAACCTCCAAGTACTCATGCTACACCCTCTACGTCCCTTGGGGACTCAAACAATGTTTAGGATCATTCTAATGGTTCTTATAAGTCCTAATACACATTCCTAGACCATTCTAAGCCTTTAGAATACTCTCTTAACCATTCTACACTCGTTAGAACCTCCAAGTACTCATGCTACACCCTCTACGTCCCTTGGGGTACCAAGCAATGTTTAGGATCATTCTAATGGTTCGTATAAGTCCTAATACACATTCCTAGACCATTCTAAGCCTATGGAATACTCTCTTAACCATTCTACACTCGTTAGAACCTCCAAGTACTCATGCTACACCCTCTACATCCCTAGGGGTACCAAGCAATGTTTAGGATCATTCTAATGGTTCGTATAAGTCCTAATACACATTCCTAGACCATTCTAAGCCTTTAGAATATACTCTTAACCATTCTACACTTGTTAGAACCTCCAAGGACTCAAAATACACCCTCTACGTCCCTTGGGTACTCAAGCAATGTTTAGGATCATTCCAATGGTTGTTATAAGTCCTAATACACATTCATAGACCATTCTAAGCCATTAGAATACTCCCTTAACCGTTCTACACTCGTTAGAACCTCGAAGTACTCTTGCTACACCATTTACGTCCCTTGGGGACTCAAGCAATGTTTTGATGATGACAAAATAATTAACAAATCATGCCTTGAAGATATTGCAACATCAACATCAACAAGAAGTCAAGAAAAGAAGACAAGTGCCCAATCATTCTCAATCAAATATTAATTGTAAATTTCTAATTTATGTTGAGAGTGGTTGAGAGTGGGTAGAAATAGTTAGTCTCTTCTAGGAATAAATTTTTATATGTTTATTAAGTTGAGATTGACCAAAAATTAATACTTGAGAGGAAAAATAAAATTGAAAAATAATTTTTCCCATATCTGATCAAAATACTCGAGTATTTTGATAAAGACTCGAGTATATACTCGAGTATTTATAGGAAAACTCGAGTATTTGTGCCAGGTCAGCAATTATGACCGTTAGTCTTGTTCGTGCACCAATTCACTCGTGACCGACCAAAAAGACTCGAGTTTTTACCAAAAGACTCGAGTATTTTTGTCCAGTCAGCAAAAATGAACGTTGGAGAAACTCAAAAACCCAATTGAGGGCATTTGAGTCTCATCCAACCCAAGAGAGCAATTCAGAACCTTATTGTAAAATTTCTCTTTGAATTTGTGCAAGAACAAACAAGACAACAAGATCATATTGATTCAAGCTTTCTTAATTTCCTCTTCTCAAGTGTTAATTCCCAAAAAGCTCAACTTCTCACTCATATTGTCATTTTATTCCAAGTTGAGTTTTAGGCCTCAATTCTTACATTGAGCTGTGCTTATTTGTGCTAATCCATTGTGAGATTAGTAATACACATACAAAAAGCTTGATTATTCAAAGTCTTGGATTGTTCCCAAGCAAACCCTAAGTGGCTTAGGGTGTTGGAAGTCTTGAGAGGTTCTCAAGCACAAGACTAGGAGGTTCCTAGCCCCGTGGAGTTTCTTGAAGGGAGTTCAAGGAAGCTTTGTGAAGAGTTCTTCAATCACCGGAATCAAATTGGGGTAGAAATCAAGAGTTTGGTACACTCTTGAAAGGGTTAGGTTGAGTGAGGCCATTCTCAAGCAATCCTTTGTAATTTCTAACAATTTGATTATTAGTAGAAACTCCTAAGTGATTAGGAGGACTGGATGTAGCTCATTGTTGGAGTGAACCAGGATAAAATTGCTTGAGTGTTGGTTTATTGCTTTTAATCTACTTTCTAGCTCAATAGACTTAAGTCATTTCAATCAATTAGGATTTATACAATTAGGTAGCAAGTTCAAGGAATCTTTGTGTTAAAAGTTATTTAGATTACTTGCTATTCTGTTGGATAAGTTCCTGTTTATTATTGAATTGATTTGAGTTAAATTGCTGAATTTTCGTTTCTGGTTTTTCTGCTATCTGATAGTAAAAACTCGAGTATTTCAGAAAAGACTCGAGTTGTTCATCCTGAAAAACTCGAGTATTTCACAAAAGACTCGAGTCTTTTGTTTCTGATTCCAGAAAATTCAGTCTAAGCTCCATTCTTCAATTATCAATCGAAATATTTGGTATTAGTGCTTCAAAATACTATTCACCCCCCCTCTAGTATTTGCTTAGCCCGCTTGTTGGTTTCCAACAAGTGGTATCAGAGCTCGGTCGAAAGATCGAGTGTAATAACTTTTTCGAAAAAGATCCTTTTGGAAACTTAATGGGCTCTAGCAATAACTTTGGTGGAGAAGGAGCTTCAATAAACCGTCCTCCACTATTTAATGGTGAAGGATATGTTTATTGGAAAACTCGCATGAAAGTTTTTATTGAAGCAATTGATATGGATATTTGGGATGCAATTGAAAATGGTCCTTTCATTCCCAAAAAGAAAATAAATGATGAAATTGTTGAAATTCCAAGGAGTAGTTGGAATGATGATGAAAAGAGAAAAGTCTCATTTGATTTAAAAGCTAAAAACATCATCTTTTCGGCTCTATCCCATGATGAATTTTATAGAGTTTCCCAATGTAAATCGGCAAAAGAAATGTGGGATACTTTGCAAGTCACACATGAGGGAACAAGTGAGGTTAGAGATGCAAGATTGAATTCTCTAACTCACGAATATGAATTGTTCCACATGTTGCCAAATGAATCCATTAGTGACTTGCAAAAGCGATTCTCTCACATTGTTAATCATTTGATTTCCTTGGGAAAAGTATTTCGCAATGGTGAAACTACTAACAAAATTCTAAGATGTCTTGATAGGAGTTGGCAACCCAAGGTAACCGCCATCAAGGAATCAAGAGACATAAATAGCATGGACTTAGCCACTTTGTTTGGCAAACTCCAAGAGCATGAGATGGAGCTTACAAGACTTGGGATGCATGAGGAATCGGACAAAAAGAAAAAGAGCATAGCCCTCAAAGCTTCAACCAAAGCTACAAAAGAAGTTGAAGAATGCTCTACAAGTGGAGATTCCGATGGTGAACCAAATCAAGAAGAATTTGGGATGTTTGTGAAAAGATTCAACAAATTTTTCAAAGGGAAGAAAGGTGGATCTTCATCCAATTTCAAGAGAACCAAAGACTCCAAACAAAGAGAAAAGAGTACCAATGATGGAGTTAAGTGTCATGAATGTGGAGGGGTTGGTCACATAAGAATGGAATGTGCCACATTCTTGAAGAAGAATGACAAGAAGACCCAAGAGACCAAAGGGAAGCGTGCATACATTGTTTGGGATGCACCGGAGAAGAGCAATGAATCATCTTCAAGTAGCTCCGGTGATGAAAATGCAAACCTTTGTCTCATGGCCAAGAACAATCATGAGTCCTCATCAAGAGCAAATCATGGCATGAGTGAAAGTGATGATGAGGTAACCTCTAGTTCTTCTTGTTCCTCTTCAAACTCCATTTCATATGATGATTTGCAAGAAGCCTACAATGAAATGTTAATTCAATTTAAAAGGCTTGCTAAAATTAATAAGGAAAAAGGAAAGAAAATTTTGGATTTTCAACATGAAATTGATGAATTGCAAAAATCTATAAATGAGTTGAAACTTCAAAATGAATCCTTGGAACTTATTAATTCTAGTCATCAAAGTGATTGTGCAAATCATGAGGAAATTATCACTTCATGTGAGAGATGTGATGATCTTGAAAAAGAAGTGAAAGAGTTGAAAAACAAACTCACAATCTCACATAGTGATAGAAACCTCAACCGGTTGTTGAACTCTCAAAGACATAATCACAACAAAACCGGTTTAGGATATGTTCATAAAAAGGACAAAAAGTACAAGGTGGTTGGAACATTTTCTAAGAAAAATTCATCAAAGAGACCAACTTGTACTTATTGTGGAAAAGTTGGACATATCAACATTGAGTGCCACATTAAGAAGTTTGAAATGAAAAAGGGCACTTATATGTGGATTAAGAAGGGAGAAAGTCCCAACACTAACCCTAAGGGACCCAACATTGTTTGGGTACCCAAAATGAAAAAGTGACTTCATTTTGTAGGTGTGTCTTCGAACGGGAAAACAATTGTGGTATCTTGATAGTGGATGTTCGAAGCACATGACGGGAGATAAGCGGCACTTCATTGAGCTTACTCCAAAGGAAAAGGGTTATGTCACTTATGGGGACAACAACAAAGGCAAAATCCTTGGTATTGGTAAAATCGGAAACTCTTCAAACTTGATTATTGATAATGTGCTCTATGTTCAAGGATTAGAACATAATCTCTTGAGCATAAGCCAATTATGTGATGTTGGTAATCATGTAGTTTTTACCTCTACCCATTGCCTCATTAAAAGTGACAAAGATGAATCAATCAAATTTGTTGGTAGAAGGTCAAATAATACTTACTTAGTTGATTTGAACAAAGTCACTTCTTTGGTCTCTACTTGTTTAGTGAGCAAAGAAAATGACACTTGGTTATGGCATCGTAGGACCGCTCATATTAATGTAAACCAATTGAAGAAAATACAATCTAAAGATCTAGTAGTTGGTTTACCAAAGCTAAATTTTTCTATTGAAGGTGTTTGTTCTCCTTGCAAGAAATGTAAACAAACTAAAAACACCTTTGGATCAAAAATGGTGATGTCCACATCAAGGCCATTAGAAATGCTTCATATGGACTTGTTTGGACCATCACAAGTAAAAAGCTTTGGTGGCAACTATTATGCATTGGTGATTGTTGATGACTTCTCTAGGTTTACTTGGACTTTATTTTTAACTACTAAGAGTGAGACCTACAAATCTTTTAAACATCACGTCAAACTTTTGCAAAACCAAGTAAATCAAAAAGTAATTATTATTCGAACCGATCATGGTGGTGAATTCGAAAACCACAAATTTGATAGATTTTGTGCTAAAAATGGTATTGAGCATCAATTCTCCGCACCAAGGACTCCGGAACAAAACGGAGTGGTAGAGCGGAAAAATAGGGTGCTAGAGGAACTTGCTAGAACCATGTTAAATGATTCTCAAGTATCTCAATATTTTTGGGCCGATGCCGTCAATACGGCTTGTTATGTTTTAAATCGTATTTTGATAAGCCCTCTTTGGATAAAACCCCCTATGAACTTTACAAGGGAAGAAAGCCAAATATATCTCATTTTCATGTCTTCGGATGCCAAGTTTTTGTTTTAAATAATGGAAAAGAACACCTTGGCAAGTTTGATTCCAAATCCGATGAAGGCATATTTTTAGGCTATTCTTCTCATAGTAAAGCTTATAGAATTTTCAATAAAAGAACTTTAACTATTGAGGAATCAATTCATGTGGTTTTTAATGAGTCTTCAAAAGAAGATAGTGTTTTATGTGATGCTAGTGAAGATGGCATTGTCTTTTCAAAAGAAGAAAAAGAGAGAGAGAATTCAAAAGTTGATGAAGGAGAAGTAAGGGAAGAACTTCCTCCAACTTGGAAATCGGTCAAGGCTCATCCTATAGACAAAGTCATAGGAGATATGTCAAAGGGAGTACTTACTCGTAGGTCTATTCAAAACATTTGCCACTATGTCTCATTTGTTTCTCAAATTGAACCCGATTCAATTAAAAAGGCCATTGAGGATGATCATTGGGTTCTTGCTATGCAAGAAGAATTAAACCAATTTGAAAGAAATGAAGTTTGGGATCTAGTCCCTAAACCCGATGATCATACCATAATTGGTACTAAATGGATTTATAGAAACAAACTTGATGAATCCGGGTTGATTATAAGAAACAAAGCTAGACTAGTAGCTCAAGGGTACAACCAAGAGGAAGGTATCGATTATGATGAGACCTTTGCTCCGGTTGCACGTCTTGAAGCAATCCGAATTTTACTTGCTTATGCTTCAATCATGAAATTCACTTTATATCAAATGGATGTTAAAAGTGCTTTCTTGAATGGGTTTATAAATGAAGAAGTGTATGTCAAACAACCCCCCGGTTTTGAAAATAGTGAATTTCCAAACCATGTTTATAAATTGAAAAAGGCACTCTATGGATTGAAACAAGCTCCTAGAGCTTGGTATGATCGATTGAGTTCCTTTCTATTAGAAAACAAGTTTCAAAGAGGGAAGGTTGATAATACATTATTTATTTATAAAACCAAGGATGACATTTTGTTAGTACAAATCTATGTTGATGATATCATTTTCGGTGCTACTAACGTGTCTCTTTGTAGAAAGTTTTCAAATTTGATGAAAAAGGAATTTGAAATGTCAATGATGGGAGAACTCAAGTTCTTCCTAGGCTTACAAATAAAGCAAGTCAAGGAGGGGATATTTGTGCATCAAGGGAAATATTGCAAAGAGCTCCTTGAGAAATTCGGATTGGACAAGTGCAAGGAAGCCTACACTCCAATGAGCACATCATGCTACCTAGACAAGGATGAACAAGGTACACCGGTTGATGTTAGTAAGTATAGGGGTATGATAGGTAGTCTCCTATATCTCACTGCATCTAGACCGGATATTATGTTTAGTGTATGCATGTGTGCTAGATTTCAAGCTAATCCTAAAGAATCTCACCTATCCGCAGTTAAACATATATTTAAGTATCTAAAAGGAACAATTAACACTGGTTTATGGTATCCTGCTGATGCCAATCTTAGTTTAGTTGGTTACTCGGATTCCGACTTCGCGGGATGCAAGCTTGATCGCAAAAGCACCAGTGGTACTTGCCATTTCTTGGGAAGTTCATTGGTGTCATGGTTTTCTAAAAAGCAAGCTTGTGTCGCTCTTTCTACCGCCGAAGCGGAATATATCGCAGCCGGTAGTTGTTGTGCTCAACTGTTATGGATGAAACAACAATTATCGGATTTTGGTTTGAAACTTGAAAATATTCCGATTAGATGCGATAACACGAGTGCAATCAATTTGACTAAGAATCCGGTGTATCACTCAAGAACTAAACACATTGAAATAAGACATCATTTTTTAAGAGATCATGTACAAAAGGGTGATTGCACAATTGAATTTGTTAGTACCACAAATCAATTAGCCGACATTTTTACAAAACCTCTACCAAGGGACACCTTTTATCATATTAGGAGAGAACTTGGTATTTTAGATGAAGCTAATATAGGCTAATTGCATTGTGTGTCATTTTTGGAAAATCACCATATTAGTCTTACTCTAATGTGTTATTGATTCTTAGTTAAATTGTCCTTGATGATATTTGAAATTGTATATGTTAAT
Organism: Crotalaria pallida; assembly: GCA_037953625.1. Taxonomy (NCBI): domain Eukaryota; kingdom Viridiplantae; phylum Streptophyta; class Magnoliopsida; order Fabales; family Fabaceae; genus Crotalaria; species Crotalaria pallida. Next base: position 98,049,141 of record CM075650.1, read on the forward strand.
TGTGTGTGATTCTGTACTGTATTCCAAGTTGGTAGTGAAGCATTTGTGTTTGATTTGTGTTTGGTCCTTTAAAACTGTGTTTTTACTCTCTGTTCTGTCAAAATACTCGAGTTTTTCCAAAAACACTCGAGTATTTTAATTCAAAATTAAATCAGTTTTAAATTGAAAAAGTTTTTAATCAGGGTCTGATAAAAATACTCGAGTGTTTCTAAAAACACTCGAGTCTTTATTGAAATACTCGAGTGTTTTTCAAAACACTCGAGTCTTTCGAAACCCCCAATTTTTGAACTTTCAGACCAAACTCGAGTATTTTCCAAAAACTCGAGTATTTTGCGTTTTCCTGAAATTTGAACTTTCGGACCAAACTCGAGTTTTTCAATTTTTACTCGACTTTTCTGGGGAAATCTGGGCTGAGTCACGACCGACTCGAATATATTTTCAAAAACTCGAGTATATCCTAAAGAACAACTCTAGTATTTATGAATATATTCGAGTATTTTGAACTGTTTATATATACTCTCAGACTCAAGTTTTTTTTTGCGACCCTCTTCTCTCTCGGTTTTCTCATATCTCTCTCCTCAAAACTCAGATTTTCCTTAAAGTTTTGTCAAATCTTACTAGTTTTTCATCCTCTAAACTCTTCTCTCGGTTTTATCCTCCTCCAGATGCTCCAGCTCCTTCGATGTTTTGATGATGTTGACCTTTGGATTTTATCTTAGTTTTCATTCTGTTTTTATCATTTTGGTCTTTGTTACATTTTCTGTATTTTGAGAACTTGGTGTTTTGAGACTTTGGGTTTCTTATTGCACCTTTGATTTGGACCTTTTATGATGTTTTTATGTTAATGAATTTGGTCTTCATTATGATGTTTGTGAAAAGCTTCAGGGGGAGCTCTTTATCGTTATTATATCTCCGTTTTATTTGCATAGTTGGTTATGGGGTTTTCCGATTATGCACCTCTCCTCCCTTGATCTTTTTCTAAATTGTTACATCTTTTTGGCGTATGACAAAAAGGGGGAGAGATATTACACTTGTCTTGTCTTGATATTGTTGCACCTAAAATCTCTAATTATGGTATATACTCTGATAATTGTTAAATTCTCTAATACCATAGGCTTGGTGCTAAAATTAAATTGTCATAACATCTTTGCTCAAGCTGTATTTTTAGATAGGTGAAAAGTATTATATAGTGAGGGGGAGTTGCATCTCCAAGTGGATCAAGCTTAACAAATGGATCAAGTGTTAATTATTTTGTCATCACCAAAAAGGGGGAGATTGTGAATTCAATGCTCCTAATTATGTGGATTATGTTTTGATGATAACAAAATAATTAACAAATCATGCCTTGAAGATATTGCAACATCAACATCAACAAGAAGTCAAGAAAAGAAGACAAGTGCCCAATCATTCTCAATCAAATATTAATTGTAAATTTCTAATTTATGTTGAGAGTGGTTGAGAGTGGGTAGAAATAGTTAGTCTCTTCTAGGAATAAATTTTTATATGTTTATTAAGTTGAGATTGACCAAAAATTAATACTTGAGAGGAAAAATAAAATTGAAAAATAATTTTTCCCATATCTGATCAAAATACTCGAGTATTTTGATAAAGACTCGAGTATATACTCGAGTATTTATAGAAAAACTCGAGTATTTGTGCCAGGTCAGCAATTATGACCGTTAGTCTTGTTCGTGCACCAATTCACTCGTGACCGACCAAAAAGACTCGAGTTTTTACCAAAAGACTCGAGTATTTTTGTCCAGTCAGCAAAAATGAACGTTGGAGAAACTCAAAAACCCAATTGAGGGCATTTGAGTCTCATCCAACCCAAGAGAGCAATTCAGAACCTTATTGTAAAATTTCTCTTTGAATTTGTGCAAGAACAAACAAGACAACAAGATCATATTGATTCAAGCTTTCTTAATTTCCTCTTCTCAAGTGTTAATTCCCAAAAAGCTCAACTTCTCACTCATATTGTCATTTTATTCCAAGTTGAGTTTTAGGCCTCAATTCTTACATTGAGCTGTGCTTATTTGTGCTAATCCATTGTGAGATTAGTAATACACATACAAAAAGCTTGATTATTCAAAGTCTTGGATTGTTCCCAAGCAAACCCTAAGTGGCTTAGGGTGTTGGAAGTCTTGAGAGGTTCTCAAGCACAAGACTAGGAGGTTCCTAGCCCGGTGGAGTTTCTTGAAGGGAGTTCAAGGAAGCTTTGTGAAGAGTTCTTCAATCACCGGAATCAAATTGGGGTAGAAATCAAGAGTTTGGTACACTCTTGAAAGGGTTAGGTTGAGTGAGGCCATTCTCAAGCAATCCTTTGTAATTTCTAACAATTTGATTATTAGTAGAAACTCCTAAGTGATTAGGAGGACTGGATGTAGCTCATTGTTGGAGTGAACCAGGATAAAATTGCTTGAGTGTTGGTTTATTGCTTTTAATCTACTTTCTAGCTCAATAGACTTAAGTCATTTCAATCAATTAGGATTTATACAATTAGGTAGCAAGTTCAAGGAATCTTTGTGTTAAAAGTTATTTAGATTACTTGCTATTCTGTTAGATAAGTTCCTGTTTATTATTGAATTGATTTGAGTTAAATTGCTGAATTTTCGTTTCTGGTTTTTCTGCTATCTGATAGTAAAAACTCGAGTATTTCAGAAAAGACTCGAGTTGTTCATCCTGAAAAACTCGAGTATTTCACAAAAGACTCGAGTCTTTTGTTTCTGATTCCAGAAAATTCAGTCTAAGCTCCATTCTTCAATTATCAATCGAAATATTTGGTATTAGTGCTTCAAAATACTATTCACCCCCCCTCTAGTATTTGCTTAGCCCGCTTGTTGGTTTCCAACATCCTAGACCATTTTATGTCTTTAGAATACTCTCTTAACAATTCTACACTTGTTAGAACCTCCAACGACTCAAGCTACACCCTCTACGTCCCTTGGGGACTCAAGCAATGTTTTGGATCATTCTAATGGTTGTTATAAGTCCTAATACACATTCCTAGACCATTCTAAGCCTTTAAGATACTCTCTTAAAACCTCTACACTCATTAGAACCTCCAAGGGCTCATGCTAAACCCTCTACATCCCTAGGGGTACCAAGCAACGTTTAGGATCATTCTAATGGTTCGTATAAGTCCTAATACACATTCCTAGACCATTCTAAGCCTTTAGAATACTCTCTTAACCATTCTACACTTGTTAGAACCTCCAAGGACTCATGCAACACCCTCTACGTCCCTTGGGGACTCAAGCAATGTTTAGGATCATTTTATTGGTTCTTATAAGTCATAATACACATTCCTAGACCATTCTAAGCCTTTAGAATACTCTCTTAACCCTTCTACACTTGTTAGAACCTCCAAGTACTCATGCTACACCCTCTACGTCCCTTGGGGACTCAAACAATGTTTAGGATCATTCTAATGGTTCTTATAAGTCCTAATACACATTCCTAGACCATTCTAAGCCTTTAGAATACTCTCTTAACCATTCTACACTCGTTAGAACCTCCAAGTACTCATGCTACACCCTCTACGTCCCTTGGGGTACCAAGCAATTTTAAGGATCATTCTAATGGTTCGTATAAGTCCTAATACACATTCCTAGACCATTCTAAGCCTTTAGAATATACTCTTAACCATTCTACACTTGTTAGAACCTCCAAGGACTCAAAATACACCCTCTACGTCCCTTGGGTACTCAAGCAATGTTTAGGATCATTCTAATGGTTGTTATAAGTCCTAATACACATTCATAGACCATTCTAAGCCATTAGAATACTCCCTTAACCGTTCTACACTCGTTAGAACCTCCAAGTACTCATGCTACACCCTCTACGTCCCTTGGGGACTCAAGCAATGTTTAGGATCATTCTATTGGTTCTTATAAGTCCTAATACACACTCCTAGACCATTCTAAGCCTTTAGAATACTCTCTTAACCATTCTACACTTGTTAGAACCTCCAAGGACTCATGCAACACCCTCTACGTCCCTTGGGGACTCAAGCAATGTTTAGGATCATTCAAATTGTTCTTATAAGTCCTAATACACATTCCTAGACCATTCTAAGCCTTTAGAATACTCTCTTAATCATTCTACACTTGTTAGAACCTCCAAGGACTCATGCAACACCCTCTACGTCCCTTGGGGACTCAAGCAATGTTTAGGATCACTCTAATTGTTCTTATAAGTCCTAATACACATTCCTAGACCATTCTAAGCCTTTAGAATACTCTCTTAACCATTCTACACTTGTTAGAACCTCCAAGGACTCATGCAACACCCTCTACGTCCCTTGGGGAATCAAGCAATGTTTAGGAACATTCTAATTGTTCTTATAAGTCCTAATACACATTCCTAGACCATTCTAAGCCTTCAGAATACTCTCTTAACCATTCTACAGTTGTTAGAACCTCCAAGGACTCATGCAATACCCTCTACGTCCCTTGGGGACTCAAGCAATTTTTAGGATCATTCTAATTGTTCTTATATGTCCTAATACACATTCCTAGACCATTCTAAGCCTTTAGAATACTGTCTTAACCATTCTACAGTTGTTAGAACCTCCAAGGACTCATGCAACACCCTCTACGTCACCTGGGGACTCAAGCAATGTTTAGGATCATTCTATGGTTCTTATAAGTCCTAATACACATTCCTAGACCATTCTAAGCCTTTAGAATACTCTCTTAACCATTCTACACTTGTTAGAACCTCCAAGGACTCATGCAACACCAGCTACGTCCCTTGGGGACTCAAGCAATGTTTAGGATAATTCTATTGGTTCTTATAAGTCATAATACATATTCCTAGACCATTCTAAGCCTTTAGAATATACTCTTAACCATTCTACACTTGTTAGAACCTCCAAGGACTCAAAATACACCCTCTACGTCCCTTGGGTACTCAAGCAATGTTTAGGATCATTCTATTGGTTGTTATAAATCCTAATACACATTCATAGACAATTCTAAGCCTTTAGAATACTCTCTTAACCATTCTACACTCGTTAGAACCTCCAAGTACTCATGCTACACCCTCTACGTCCCTTGGGGACTCAAGCAATGTTTAGGATCATTCTAATGGTTCGTATAAGTCCTAATACACATTCCTAGACCATTCTAAGCCTTTAGAATACTTTCTTAACCATTCTACACTTGTTAGAACCTCCAAGTACTCATGCTACACCCTCTACGTCCCTTGGGGACTCAAGCAATGTTTAGGATCATTCTAATGGTTCGTATAAGTCCTAATACACATTCCTAGACCATTCTAAGCCTTTAGAATACTTTCTTAACAATTCTACACTTGTTAGAACCTCAAAGGACTCAAGCTACACCCTCTACGTCCCTTGGGGACTCAAGCAATGTTTTGGATCATTCTAATGGTTGTTATAAGTCCTAATACACATTCCTAGACCATTCTAAGCCTTTAAGATACTCTCTTAATAACTCTACACTCATTAGAACCTCCAAGGGCTCATGCTAAACCCTCTACATCCCTAGGGGTACCAAGAGATGTTTAGGATCATTCTAAAGGTTTGTATAAGTCCTAATATACATTCCGAGACCATTTTAAGCCTTTAGAATAATCTCTTAACCATTCTACACTTGTTAGAACCACCAAGGACTCATGCTACACCCTCTACGTCCCTTGGGGACTCAAGCAATGTTTAGGATCATTCTAATGGTTCGTATAAGTCCTAATACACATTCCTAGACCATTCTAAGCCTTTAGAATACTCTCTTAACCATTCTACACTCGTTAGAACCTCCAACGACTAAGGCTAAACCCTCTACATCCCTAGGGGTACCAAGCAACGTTTAGGATCATTCTAATGGTTCGTATAAGTCCTAATACACATTCCTAGACCATTCTAAGCCTTTAGAATACTCTCTTAACCATTCTACACTTGTTAGAACCTCCAAGGACTCATGCAACACCCTCTACGTCCCTTGGGGACTCAAGCAATGTTTAGGATCATTCTAATTGTTCTTATAAGTCCTAATACACATTCCTAGACCATTCTAAGCCTTTAGAATACTCTCTTAACCATTCTACACTTGTTAGAACCTCCAAGGACTCATGCAACACCCTCTATGTCCCTTGGGGACTCAAGCAATGTTTAGGATCATTCTATTGGTTCTTATAAGTCATAATACACATTCCTAGACCATTCTAAGCCTTTAGAATACTCTCTTAACCCTTCTACACTTGTTAGAACCTCCAAGTACTCATGCTACACCCTCTACGTCCCTTGGGGACTCAAACAATGTTTAGGATCATTCTAATGGTTCTTATAAGTCCTAATACACATTCCTAGACCATTCTAAGCCTTTAGAATACTCTCTTAACCATTCTACACTCGTTAGAACCTCCAAGTACTCATGCTACACCCTCTACATCCCTTGGGGTACCAAGCAATGTTTAGGATCATTCTAATGGTTCGTATAAGTCCTAATACACATTCCTAGACCATTCTAAGCCTATGGAATACTCTCTTAACCATTCTACACTCGTTAGAACCTCCAAGTACTCATGCTACACCCTCTACGTCCCTAGGGGTACCAAGCAATGTTTAGGATCATTCTAATGGTTCGTATAAGTCCTAATACACATTCCTAGACCATTCTAAGCCTTTAGAATATACTCTTAACCATTCTACAGTTGTTAGAACCTCCAAGGACTCAAAATACACCCTCTACGTCCCTTGGGTACTCAAGCAATGTTTAGGATCATTCTAATGGTTGTTATAAGTCCTAATACACATTCATAGACCATTCTAAGCCATTAGAATACTCCCTTAACCGTTCTACACTCGTTAGAACCTCCAAGTACTCATGCTACACCCTCTACGTCCCTTGGGGACTCAAGCAATGTTTAGGATCATTCTATTTTTTCTTATAAGTCCTAATACACACTCCTAGACCATTCTAAGCCTTTAGAATACTCTCTTAACCATTCTACACTTGTTAGAACCTCCAAGGACTCATGCAACACCCTCTACGTCCCTTGGGGACTCAAGCAATGTTTAGTATCTTTCAAATTGTTCTTATAAGTCCTAATACACATTCCTAGACCATTCTAAGCCTTTAGAATACTCTCTTAATCATTCTACACTTGTTAGAACCTCCAAGGACTCATGCAACACCCTCTACGTCCCTTGGGGACTCAAGCAATGTTTAGGATCACTCTAATTGTTCTTATAAGTCCTAATACACATTCCTAGACCATTCTAAGCCTTTAGAATACTCTCTTAACCATTCTACACTTGTTAGAACCTCCAAGGACTCATGCAACACCCTCTACGTCCCTTGGGGAATCAAGCAATGTTTAGGAACATTCTAATTGTTCTTATAAGTCCTAATACACATTCCTAGACCATTCTAAGCCTTCAGAATACTCTCTTAACCATTCTACAGTTGTTAGAACCTCCAAGGACTCATGCAATACCCTCTACGTCCCTTGGGGACTCAAGCAATTTTTAGGATCATTCTAATTGTTCTTATAAGTCCTAATACACATTCCTAGACCATTCTAAGCCTTCAGAATACTCTCTTAACCATTCTACAGTTGTTAGAACCTCCAAGGACTCATGCAACACCCTCTACGTCCCTTGGGGACTCAAGCAATGTTTAGGATCATTCTATGGTTCTTATAAGTCCTAATACACATTCCTAGACCATTCTAAGCCTTTAGAATACTCTCTTAACCATTCTACACTTGTTAGAACCTCCAAGGACTCATGCAACACCAGCTACGTCCCTTGGGGACTCAAGCAATGTTTAGGATCATTCTATTGGTTCTTATAAGTCATAATACACATTCCTAGACCATTCTAAGCCTTTAGAATATACTCTTAACCATTCTACACTTGTTAGAACCTCCAAGGACTCAAAATACAGCCTCTACGTCCGTTGGGTACTCAAGCAATGTTTAGGATCATTCTATTGGTTGTTATAAATCCTAATACACATTCATAGACAATTCTAAGCCTTTAGAATACTCTCTTAACCATTCTACACTCGTTAGAACCTCCAAGTACTCATGCTACACCCTCTACGTCCCTTGGGGACTCAAGCAATGTTTAGGATCATTCTAATGGTTCGTATAAGTCCTAATACACATTCCTAGACCATTCTAAGCCTTTAGAATACTTTCTTAACAATTCTACACTTGTTAGAACCTTAAAGGACTCAAGCTACACCCTCTACGTCCCTTGGGGACTCAAGCAATGTTTTGGATCATTCTAATGGTTGTTATAAGTCCTAATACACATTCCAAGACCATTCTAAGCCTTTAAGATACTCTCTTAATAACTCTACACTCATTAGAACCTCCAAGGGCTCATGCTAAACCCTCTACATCCCTAGGGGTACCAAGAGATGTTTAGGATCATTCTAAAGGTTTGTATAAGTCCTAATATACATTCCCAGACCATTTTAAGCCTTTAGAATACTCTCTTAACCATTCTACACTTGTTAGAACCACCAAGGACTCATGCTACACCCTCTACGTCCCTTGGGGACTCAAGCAATGTTTAGGATCATTCTAATGGTTCGTATAAGTCCTAATACACATTCCTAGACCATTCTAAGCCTTTAGAATACTCTCTTAATCATTCTACACTTGTTAGAACCTCCAAGGACTCATGCAACACCCTCTACGTCCCTTGGGGACTCAAGCAATGTTTAGGATCACTCTAATTGTTCTTATAAGTCCTAATACACATTCCTAGACCATTCTAAGCCTTTAGAATACTCTCTTAACCATTCTACACTTGTTAGAACCTCCAAGGACTCATGCAACACCCTCTACGTCCCTTGGGGAATCAAGCAATGTTTAGGAACATTCTAATTGTTCTTATAAGTCCTAATACACATTCCTAGACCATTCTAAGCCTTTAGAATACTCTCTTAACCATTCTACACTTGTTAGAACCTCCAAGGACTCATGCAACACCCTCTACGTCCCTTTGGGACTCAAGCAATGTTTAGGATCATTCTATTGGTTCTTATAAGTCCTAATACACATTCCTAGACCATTCTAAGCCTTTAGAATACTCTCTTAACCATTCTACACTCGTTAGAACCTCCAACGACTCAGGCTAAACCCTCTACATCCCTAGGGGTACCAAGCAACGTTTAGGATCATTCTAATGGTTCGTATAAGTCCTAATACACATTCCTTGACCATTCCAAGCCTTTAGAATACTCTCTTAACCATTCTACACTTGTTAGAACCTCCAAGGACTCATTCAACACCCTCTACGTCCCATGGGGACTCAAGCAATGTTTAGGATCATTCTATTGGTTCTTATAAGTCCTAATACACATTCCTAGACCATTCTAAGCCTTTAGAATACTCTCTTTACCATTCTACACTTGTTAGAACATCCAAGGACTCAAAATACACCCTCTACGTCCCTTGAGTACTCAAGCAATGTTTAGGATCATTCTAATGGTTGTTATAAGTCCTAATACACATTCATAGACCATTCTAAGCCTTTAGAATACTCTCTTAACCATTCTACACTTGTTAGAACCTCCAAGTACTCATGCTACACCCTCTACGTCCCTTGGGGACTCAAGCAATGTTTAGGATCATTCTAATTGTTCTTATAAGTCCTAATACACATTCCTAGACCATTCTAAGCCTTTAGAATACTCTCTTAATCATTCTACACTTGTTAGAACCTCCAAGGACTCATGCAACACCCTCTACGTCCCTTGGGGACTCAAGCAATGTTTAGGATCATTCTAATTGTTCTTATATGTCCTAATACACATTCCTAGACCATTCTAAGCCTTTAGAAAACTCTCTTTACCATTCTACACTTGTTAGAACATCCAAGGACTCAAAATACACCCTCTACGTCCCTTGGGGACTCAAGCAATGTTTAGGATCATTCTAATGGTTCTTATAAGTCCTAATACAGATTCCTAGACCATTCTAAGCCTTTAGAATACTCACTTAACCATTCTACACTTGTTAGAACCTCCAAGGAATCATGCAACACCCTCTACGTCCCTTGGGGACTCAAGCAATGTTTAGGATCATTCTAATTGTTCTTATAAGTCCTAATACACATTCCTAGACCATTCTAAGCCTTTAGAATACTCTCTTAACCATTCTACACTTGTTAGAACCTCCAAGGACTCATGCAACACCCTCTACGTCCCTTGGGGACTCAAGCAATGTTTAGGATCATTCTAATTGTTCTTATAAGTCCTAATACACATTCCTAGACCATTCTAAGCCTTTAGAATACTCTCTTAACCATTCTACACTTGTTAGAACCTCCAAGGACTCATGCAACACCCTCTACGTCCCTTGGGGACTCAAGCAATGTTTAGGATCATTCTAATTGTTCTTATAAGTCCTAATGCACATTCCTAGACCATTCTAAGCCTTTAGAATACTCTCTTTACCATTCTACACTTGTAAGAACCTCCAAGGACTCATGCAACACCCTCTACGTCCCTTGGGGACTCAAACAATGTTTAGGATCATTCTAATTGTTCTTATAAGTCCTAATACACATTCCTGGACCATTCTAAGCCTTTAGAATACTTTCTTAACCATTCTACACTTGTTAAAACCTCCAAGGACTCAAGCTACACCCTCCACGTCCCATGGGGACTCAAGCAATGTTTTGGATCATTCTAATGGTTGTTATAAGTCCTAATACACATTCCTAGACCATTCTAAGCCTTTAAGATACTCTCTTAACAATTCTACACTCATTAGAACCTCCAAGTACTCATGCTAAACCCTCTACATCCCTAGGGGTACCAAGAGATGTTTAGGATCATTCTAAAGGTTCGTATAAGTCCTAATATACATTCCTAGACCATTCTAAGCCTTTAGAATACTCTCTTAACCATTCTACACTTGTTAGAACCTCCAAGGACTCATGCTACACCCTCTACATCCCTTGGGGACTCCAGCAATGTTTAGTATCATTCTAATGGTTCGTAAAAGTCCTAATACACATTCCTAGACCATTCTAAGCCTTTAGAATACTCTCTTAACCATTCTACACTCGTTAGAACCTCCAACGACTCAAGCTAAACCCTCTACATCCCTAGGGGTACCAAGCAATGTTTAGGATCATTCTAATGGTTCGTATAAGTCCTAATACACATTCCTAGACCATTCTAAGCCTTTAGAATACTCTCTTAACCATTCTACACTCGTTAGAACCTCCAACGACTCATGCAACACCCTCTACATCCCTAGCGGTACTCCTAATACACATTCATAGACCATTCTAACCTTTATAATACTCTCTTAACCATTCTACACTTGTTAGAATCTCCAAGTACTCCTGCTACACCCTCTACGTCCCTTGGGGACTCAAGCAATTTTTAGGATGATTCTAATGGTTCTTATAAGTCCTAATACACATTCCTAGACCATTCTAAACCTTTAGAATACTCTCTTAACCATTCTACACTTGTTAGAACCTCCAAGGACTCAAAATACACCCTCTACGTCCCTTAGGTACTCAAGCAATGTTTTGGATCATTCTATTGGTTCTTATAAGTCCTAATACACATTCATAGACCATTCTAACCTTTATAATACTCTCTTAACCATTCTACACTTGTTAGAATCTCCAAGTACTCATGCTACACCCTCTACGTCCCTTGGGGACTCAAGCAATGTTTAGGATCATTCTAATGGTTCTTATAAGTCCTAATACAGATTCCTAGACCATTCTAAGCCTTTAGAATACTCACTTAACCATTCTACACTTGTTAGAACCTCCAAGGACTCATGCAACACCCTCTACGTCCCTTGGGGACTCAAGCAATGTTTAGGATCATTCTAATTGTTCTTATAAGTCCTAATACACATTCCTAGACCATTCTAAGCCTTTAGAATACTCTCTTAACCATTCTACACTTGTTAGAACCTCCAAGGACTCATGCAACACCCTCTACGTCCCATGGGGACTCAAGCAATGTTTAGGATCATTCTAATTGTTCTTATAAGTCCTAATACACATTCCTAGACCATTCTAAGCCTTTAGAATACTCTCTTAACCATTCTACACTTGTTAGAACCTCCAAGGACTCATGCAACACCCTCTACGTCCCTTGGGGACTCAAGCAATGTTTAGGATCATTCTAATTGTTCTTATAAGTCCTAATGCACATTCCTAGACCATTCTAAGCCTTTAGAATACTCTCTTAACCATTCTACACTTGTAAGAACCTCCAAGGACTCATGCAACACCCTCTACGTCCCTTGGGGACTCAAGCAATGTTTAGGATCATTCTAATTGTTCTTATAAGTCCTAATACACATTCCTAGACCATTCTAAGCCTTTAGAATACTTTCTTAACCATTCTACACTTGTTAGAACCTCCAAGGACTCAAGCTACACCCTCCACGTCCCATGGGGACTCAAGCAATGTTTTGGATCATTCTAATGGTTGTTATAAGTCCTAATACACATTCCTAGACCATTCTAAGCCTTTAAGATACTCTCTTAACAATTCTACACTCATTAGAACCTCCAAGGACTCAAAATACACCCTCTACGTCCCTTGGGTACTCAAGCAATGTTTTGGATCATTCTAAGGGTTCTTATAAGTCCAAATACACATTCATAGACCATTCTAACCTTTCTAATACTCTCTTAACCATTCTACACTTGTTAGAATCTCCAAGTACTCATGCTACACCCTCTACGTCCCTTGGGGACTCAAGCAATTTTTAGGATGATTCTAATGGTTCTTATAAGTCCTAATACACATTCCTAGACCATTCTAAACCTTTAGAATACTCTCTTAACCATTCTACACTTGTTAGAACCTCCAAGGACTCAAAATACACCCTCTACGTCCCTTGGGTACTCAAGCAATGTTTTGGATCATTCTAATGGTTCTTATAAGTCCTAATACACATTCATAGACCATTCTAACCTTTATAATACTCTCTTAACCATTCTACACTTGTTAGAATCTCCAAGTACTCATGCTACACCCTCTACGTCCCTTGGGGACTCAAACAATGTTTAGGATCATTCTAATGGTTCGTATAAGTCCTAATACACATTCCTAGACCATTCTAAGCCTTTCGAATAGTTTCTTAACCATTCTACACTTGTTAGAACCTCCAAGGACTCATGCAACACCCTCTACGTCCCTTGGGGACTCAAGCAATGTTTAGGATCATTCTAATTGTTCTTATAAGTCCTAATACACATTCCTAGACCATTCTAAGCCTTTAGAATACTCTCTTAACCATTCTACACTTGTTAGAACCTCCAAGGACTCTTGCTACACCCTCTACGTCCCTTGGGGACTCAAGCAATGTTTAGGATCATTCTAATGGTTCGTATAAGTCCTAATACACATTCCTAGACCATTCTAAGCCTTTAGAATACTCTCTTAACCATTGTACACTTGTTAGAACCTCGAAGGACTCAAGCTACACCCTCTACGTCCCTTGGGGACTCAAGCAATGTTTAGGATCATTCTAATTGTTCTTATAAGTCCTAATACACATTCCTAGACCATTCTAAGCCTTTAGAATACTCTCTTAACCATTGTACACTTGTTAGAACCTCGAAGGACTCAAGCCACACCCTCTACGTCCCTTGGGGACTCAAGCAATGTTTTTGATCATTCTAATGGTTGTTATAAATCCTAATACACATTCCTAGACCATTCTAAGCCTTTAAGATACTCTTTTAACAACTCTACACTCATTAGAACCTCCAAGCACTCATGCTAAACCCTCTACATCCTTAGGGGTACCAAGAGATGTTTAGGATCATTCTAAAGGTTTGTATAAGTCCTAATACACATTCCTAGACCATTCTAAACCTTTAGAATACTTTCTTAACCATTCTACACTTGTTAGAATCTCCAAGTACTCATGCTACACCCTCTACGTCTCTTGGGGACTCAAGCAATGTTTAGGATCATTCTAATGGTTTGTATAAGTCCTAATACACATTCCTAGACCATTCTAAGCCTTTAGAATACTCTCTTAACCATTCTACACTTGTTAGAACCTCCAAGGACTCAAAATACACCCTCTACGTCCCTTGGGTACTCAAGCAATGTTTTGGATCATTCTAATGGTTCTTATAAAACCTAATACACATTCATAGACCATTCTAACCTTTATAATACTCTCTTAACCATTCTACACTTGTTAGAATCCCCAAGTACTCATGCTACACCCTCTACGTCCCTTGGGGACTCAATCAATGTTTACGATCATTCTAATGGTTCGTATAAGTCCTAATACACATTCCTAGACCATTCTAAGCCTTTCGAATACTTTCTTAACCATTCTACACTTGTTAGAACCTCCAAGGACTCAAGCTACACCCTCTACATCCCTTGGGGACTCAAGCAATGTTTTGGATCATTCTAATGGTTGTTATAAGTCCTAATACACATTCGTAGACCATTCTAAGCCTTTAAGATACTCTCTTAACCGTTCTACACTCAGTAGAACCTCCAAGTACCCATGCTACACCCTCTACATCCCTAGGGGTACCAAGAGATGTTTAGGATCATTCTAAGGGTTCGTATAATTCCTAACACACATTCCTAGACCATTCTAAGCCTTTAGAATACTTTCTTAACCATTCTACACTTGTTAGAACCTCCAAGGACTCAAGCTACACCCTCTACGTCCCTTGGGGACTCAAGCAATGTTTTGGATCATTCTAATGGTTGTTATAAGTCCTAATGCACATTAATAGACCATTCTAAGCCTTTAAGATACTCTCTTAACAACTCTACACTTGTTAGAACCTCCAAGGACTCATGCTAAACCCTCTACATCCCTATCGGTACCAAGAGATGTTTAGGATCATTCTAAAGGTTTGTATAGGTCCTAATATACATTCCTAGACCATTCTAAGCCTTTAGAATACTCTCTTAACCATTCTACACTTGTTAGAACCTCCAAGGACTCTTGCTACACCCTCTACGTCCCTTGGGGACTCAAGCAATGTTTAGGATCATTCTAATGGTTCATATAAGTCCTAATACACATTCCTAGACCATTCTAAGCCTTTAGAATACTTTCTTAACCATTCTACACTTGTTAGAACCTCCAAGGACTCAAGCTACACCCTCTACGTCCCTTGGGGACTCAAGCAATGTTTTGGATCATTCTAATGGTTGTTATAAGTCCTAATACACATTCCTAGACCATTCTATGCCTTTAAGATACTCTCTTAACAACTCTACACTCATTAGAACCTCCAAGCGATCATGCTAAACCCTCTACATCCCTAGGGGTACCAAGAGATGTTTAGGATCATTCTAAAGGTTTGTATAAGTCCTATTACACATTCCTAGACCATTCTAAGCCTTTAGAATACTTTCTTAACCATTCTACACTTGTTAGAATCACCAAGTACTCATGCTACACCCTCTACGTCTCTTGGGGACTCAAGCAATGTTTAGAATCATTCTAATGGTTTGTATAAGTCCTAATACACATTCCTAGACCATTATAAGCCTTTAGAATACTTTATTAACCATTCTACACTTGTTAGAACCTCCAAGGACTCAAAATACACCCTCTACGTCCCTTGGGCACTCAAGCAATGCTTTGGATCATTCTAATGGTTCTTATAAAACCTAATACACATTCATAGACCATTCTAAGCCTTTAGAATACTCTCTTAACCATTCTACACTTGTTAGAACCTCCAAGGACTCTTGCTACACCCTCTACGTCCCTTGGGGATTCAAGCAATGTTTAGGATCATTCTAATGGTTCGTATAAGTCCTAATACACATTCCTAGACCATTCTAAGCCTTTCGAATACTTTCTTAACCATTCTACACTTGTTAGAACCTCCAAGGACTCAAGCTACACCCTCTACGTCCCTTGGGGACTCAAGCAATGTTTTGGATCATTCTAATGGTTGTTATAAGTCCTAATACACATTCCTAGACCATTCTAAGCCTTTAAGATACTCTCTTAACCATTCTACACTCATTAGAACCTCCAAGTACTCATGCTACACCCTCTACATCCCTAGGGGTACCAGGAGATGTTTAGGATCATTCTAAAGGTTCGTATAAGTCCTAATATACATTCCTAGACCATTCTAAGCCTTTAGAATACTTTTGTTAACCATTCTACACTTGTTAGAACCTCCAAGGACTCAAGCTACACCCTCTACGTCCCTTGGGGACTCAAGCAATGTTTTGGATCATTCTAATGGTTGTTATAAGTCCTAATACACATTCCTAGACCATTCTAAGCCTTTAAGATACTCTCTTAACAACTCTACACTTGTTAGAACCTCCAAGGACTCATGCTAAACCCTCTACATCCCTAGGGGTACCAAGAGATGTTTACGATCATTCTAAAGGTTTGTATAAGTCCTAATATACATTCCTAGACCATTCTAAGCCTTATGAATACTCTCTTAACCATTCTGCACTTGTTAGAACATCCAAGGACTCATGCTACACCCTCTACGTCCCATGGGGACTCAAGCAATGTTTAGGATCATTCTAATGGTTCGTATAAGTCCTAATACACATTCCTAGACCATTCTAAGCCTTTAGAATACTTTCTTAACCATTCTACACTTGTTAGAACCTCCAAGGACTCAAGCTACACCCTCTACGTCCCTTGGGGACTCAAGCAATGTTTTGGATCCTTCTAATGGTTGTTATAAGTCCTAATACTCATTCCTAGACCATTCTAAGCCTTTAAGATACTCTCTTAACAACACTACACTCATTAGAACCTCCAAGGGCTCAAGCTAAACCCTCTACATCCCTAGGGGTACCAAGAGATGTTTAGGATCATTCTAAATGTTTGTATAAGTCCTAATATACATTCCTAGACCATTCTAAGCCTTTAGAATACTCTCTTAACCATTCTACACTTGTTAGAACCTCCAAGGACTCATGCTACACCCTCTACGTCCCTTGGGGACTCAAGCAATGTTTAGGATCATTCTAATGGTTCGTATAAGTTCTAATACACATTCCTAGACCATTCTAAGCCTTTAGAATACTCTCTTAACCATTCTACACTCGTTAGAACCTCCAACGACTCAGGCTAAACCCTCTACATCCCTAGGGGTACCAAGCAATGTTTAGGATCATTCTAATGGTTCGTATAAGTCCTAATACACATTCCTAGACCATTCTAAGCCTTTAGAATACTCTCTTAACCATTGTACACTTGTTAGAACCTCGAAGGACTCAAGCTACACCCTCTACGTCCCTTGGGGACTCAAGCAATGTTTTGGATCATTCTAATGGTTGTTATAAGTCCTAATACACATTCCTAGACCATTCTAAGCCTTTAGAATACTCTCTTAACCATTCTACACTTGTTAGAACCTCCAAGGACTCAAAATACACCCTCTACATCCCTTGGAGACTCAAGCAATGTTTAGGATCACTCTAATTGTTGTTATAAGTCCTAATACACATTCCTAGACCTTTCTAAGCCTTTAAGATACTCTCTTAACAACTCTACACTCATTAGAACCTCCAAGCGCTCATGCTAAACCCTCTACATCCCTAGGGGTACCAAGAGATGTTTAGGATCATTCTAAAGGTTTGTATAAGTCCTAATACACATTCCTAGACCATTCTAAGCCTTTAGAATACTTTCTTAACCATTCTACACTTGTTAGAATCTCCAAGTACTTATGCTACACCCTCTACGTCTCTTGGGGACTCAAGCAATGTTTAGGATCATTCTAATGGTTCGTATATGTCCTAATACACATTCCTAGACCATTCTAAGCCGTTAGAATACTCTCTTAACCATTCTACACTCGTTAGAACCTGCAACGACTCAGGCTAAACCCTCTACATCCCTAGGGGTACCAAGCAATGTTTAGGATCATTCTAATGGTTCGTATAAGTCCTAATACACATTCCTCGACCATTCTAAGCCTTTAGAATACTCTCTTAACCATTCTACACTTGTTAGAACCTCCAAGGACTCATGCTACACCCTCTACGTCCCTTGGGGACTCAAGCAATGTTTAGGATCATTCTATTGGTTCTTATAAGTCCTAATACACATTCCTAGACCATTCTAAGCCTTTAGAATACTCTCTTAACCATTCTACACTTGGTAGAACCTCCAAGGACTCAAAATACACCCTCTACGTCCCTTGGGGACTCAAGCAATGTTTAGGAACATTCTAATGGTTCTTATAAGTCCTAATACACATTCATAGACCATTCTAAGCCTTTAGAATACTCTCTTAACCATTCTACACTCGTTAGAACCTCCAAGTACTCATGCTACACCCTCTACGTCCCTTGGGGACTCAAGCAATGTTTAGGATCATTCTAATGGTTCTTATAAGTCCTAATACACATTCCTAGACCATTCTAAGCCTTTAGAATACTCTCTTAACCATTCTACACTTGTTAGAACCTCCAAGGACTCATGCAACACTCTCTACGTCCCTTGGGGACTCAAGCAATGTTTAGGATCATTCTAATTGTTATTATAAGTCCAAATACACATTCCTAGACCATTCTAAGCCTTTAGAATACTCTCTTAACCATTCCACACTTGTTAGAAACTCCAAGGACTCATGCAACACCCTCTACGTCCCTTGGGTACTCAAGCAATGTTTAGGATCATTCTATAGGTTTGTATAGGTCCTAATATACATTCCTAGACCATTCTAAGCCTTTAGAATACTCTCTTAACCATTCTACACTTGTTAGAACCTCCAAGGACTCTTGCTACACCCTCTACGTCCCTTGGGGACTCAAGCATTGTTTAGGATCATTCTAATGGTTCGTATAAGTCCTAATACACATTCCTAGACCATTCTAAGCCTTTAGAATACTTTCTTAACCATTCTACATTTGTTAGAACCTCCAAGGACTCAAGCTACACCCTCTACGTCCCTTGGGGACTCAAGCAATGTTTTGGATCATTCTAATGGTTGTTATAAGTCCTAATACACATTCCTAGACCATTCTATGCCTTTAAGATACTATCTTAACAACTCTACACTCATTAGAACCTCCAAGCGATCATGCTAAACCCTCTACATCCCTAGGGGTACCAAGAGATGTTTAGGATCATTCTAAAGGTTTGTATAAGTTCTAATACACATTCCTAGACCATTCTAAGCCTTTAGAATACTTTCTTAACCATTCTACATTTGTTAGAATCACCAAGTACTCATGCTACACCCTCTACGTCTCTTGGGGACTCAAGCAATGTTTAGGATCATTCTAATGGTTTGTATAAGTCCTAATACACATTCCTAGACCATTATAAGCCTTTAGAATACTTTCTTAACCATTCTACACTTGTTAGAACCTCCAAGGACTCAAAATACACCCTCTATGTCCCTTGGGCACTCAAGCAATGCATTGGATCATTCTAATGGTTCTTATAAAACCTAATACACATTCATAGACCATTTTAACCTTTATAATACTCTCTTAACCATTCTACACTTGTTAGAATCTCCAAGTACTCATGCTACACCCTCTACGTCCCTTGGGGACTCAAGCAATTTTAGCATCATTCTAATGGTTCGTATAAGTCCTAATACACATTCCTAGACCATTCTAAGCCTTTAGAATACTCTCTTAACCATTCTACACTCGTTAGAACCTCCAATGACTCAGGCTAAACCCTCTACATCCCTAGGGGTACCAAGCAATGTTTAGGTTCATTCTAATGGTTCGTATAAGTCCTAATACACATTCCTAGACCATTCTAAGCCTTTAGAATACTCTCTTAACCATTGTACACTTGTTAGAACCTCGAAGGACTCAAGCTACACCCTCTACGTCCCTTGGGGACTCAAGCAATGTTTTTGATCATTCTAATGGTTGTTATAAGTCCTAATACACATTCCTAGACTATTCTAAGCCTTTAAGATACTCTTTTAACAACTCTACACTCATTAGAACCTCCAAGCGCTCATGCTAAACCCTCTACATCCCTAGGGGTACCAAGAGATGTTTAGGATCATTCTAAAGGTTTGTATAAGTCCTAATAAACATTCCTAGACCATTCTAAACCTTTAGAATACTTTCTTAACCATTCTACACATGTTAGAATCTCCAAGTACTCATGCTACACCCTTTACGTCTCTTGGGGACTCAAGCAATGTTTAGGATCATTCTAATGGTTTGTATAAGTCCTGATACACATTCCTAGACCATTCTAAGCCTTTAGAATACTCTCTTAACCATTCTACACTTGTTAGAACCTCCAAGGACTCAAAATACACCCTCTACATCCCTTGGGTACTCAAGCAATGTTTTGGATCATTCTAATGGTTCTTATAAAACCTAATACACATTCATAGACCATTCTAACCTTTATAATACTCTCTTAACCATTCTACAATTGTTAGAATCCCCAAGTACTCATGCTACACCCTCTACGTCCCTTGGGGACTGAAGCAAAGTTTAGGATCATTCTAATGGTTCGTATAAGTCGTAATACACATTCCTAGACCATTCTAAGCCTTTCGAATACTTTCTTAACCATTCTACACTTGTTAGAACCTCCAAGGACTCAGGCTAAACCCTCTACATCCCTAGGGGTACCAAGCAATGTTTAGGTTCATTCTAATGGTTCGTATAAGTCCTAATACACATTCCTAGACCATTCTAAGCCTTTAGAATACTCTCTTAACCATTGTACACTTGTTAGAACCTCGAAGGACTCAAGCTACACCCTCTACGTCCCTTGGGGACTCAAGCAATGTTTTGGATCATTCTAATGGTTGTTATAAGTCCTAATACACATTCCTAGACCATTCTAAGCCTTTAAGATACTCTCTTAACCATTCTACACTCATTAGAACCTCCAAGTACTCATGCTACACCCTCTACATCCCTAGGGGTACCAAGAGATGTTTAGGATCATTCTAATGGTTCGTATAAGTCCTAATATACATTCCTAGACCATTCTAAGTCTTTAGAATACTTTCTTAACCATTCTACACTTGTTAGAACCTCCAAGGACTCAAGCTACACCCTCTACGTCCCTTGGGGACTCAAGCAATGTTTTGGATCATTCTAATGGTTGTTATAAGTCCTAATACACATTCCTAGACCATTCTAAGCCTTTAAGATACTCTCTTAACAACTCTACACTCATTAGAACCTCCAAGGGCTCAAGCTAAACCCTCTACATCCCTAGGGGTACCAAGAGATGTTTAGGATCATTCTAAAGGTTTGTATAAGTCCTAATATACATTCCTAGACCATTCTAAGCCTTTAGAATACTCTCTTAACCATTCTACACTTGTTAGAACCTCCAAGGACTCTTGCTACACCCTCTACGTCCCTTGGGGACTCAAGCATTGTTTAGGATCATTCTAATGGTTCGTATAAGTCCTAATACACATTCCTAGACCATTCTAAGCCTTTAGAATACTTTCTTAACCATTCTACATTTGTTAGAACCTCCAAGGACTCAAGCTACACCCTCTACGTCCCTTGGGGACTCAAGCAATGTTTTGGATCATTCTAATGGTTGTTATAAGTCCTAATACACATTCCTAGACCATTCTATGCCTTTAAGATACTATCTTAACAACTCTACACTCATTAGAACCTCCAAGCGATCATGCTAAACCCTCTACATCCCTAGGGGTACCAAGAGATGTTTAGGATCATTCTAAAGGTTTGTATAAGTTCTAATACACATTCCTAGACCATTCTAAGCCTTTAGAATACTTTCTTAACCATTCTACATTTGTTAGAATCACCAAGTACTCATGCTACACCCTCTACGTCTCTTGGGGACTCAAGCAATGTTTAGGATCATTCTAATGGTTTGTATAAGTCCTAATACACATTCCTAGACCATTATAAGCCTTTAGAATACTTTCTTAACCATTCTACACTTGTTAGAACCTCCAAGGACTCAAAATACACCCTCTATGTCCCTTGGGCACTCAAGCAATGCATTGGATCATTCTAATGGTTCTTATAAAACCTAATACACATTCATAGACCATTTTAACCTTTATAATACTCTCTTAACCATTCTACACTTGTTAGAATCTCCAAGTACTCATGCTACACCCTCTACGTCCCTTGGGGACTCAAGCAATTTTAGCATCATTCTAATGGTTCGTATAAGTCCTAATACACATTCCTAGACCATTCTAAGCCTTTAGAATACTCTCTTAACCATTCTACACTCGTTAGAACCTCCAATGACTCAGGCTAAACCCTCTACATCCCTAGGGGTACCAAGCAATGTTTAGGTTCATTCTAATGGTTCGTATAAGTCCTAATACACATTCCTAGACCATTCTAAGCCTTTAGAATACTCTCTTAACCATTGTACACTTGTTAGAACCTCGAAGGACTCAAGCTACACCCTCTACGTCCCTTGGGGACTCAAGCAATGTTTTTGATCATTCTAATGGTTGTTATAAGTCCTAATACACATTCCTAGACTATTCTAAGCCTTTAAGATACTCTTTTAACAACTCTACACTCATTAGAACCTCCAAGCGCTCATGCTAAACCCTCTACATCCCTAGGGGTACCAAGAGATGTTTAGGATCATTCTAAAGGTTTGTATAAGTCCTAATAAACATTCCTAGACCATTCTAAACCTTTAGAATACTTTCTTAACCATTCTACACATGTTAGAATCTCCAAGTACTCATGCTACACCCTTTACGTCTCTTGGGGACTCAAGCAATGTTTAGGATCATTCTAATGGTTTGTATAAGTCCTGATACACATTCCTAGACCATTCTAAGCCTTTAGAATACTCTCTTAACCATTCTACACTTGTTAGAACCTCCAAGGACTCAAAATACACCCTCTACATCCCTTGGGTACTCAAGCAATGTTTTGGATCATTCTAATGGTTCTTATAAAACCTAATACACATTCATAGACCATTCTAACCTTTATAATACTCTCTTAACCATTCTACAATTGTTAGAATCCCCAAGTACTCATGCTACACCCTCTACGTCCCTTGGGGACTGAAGCAAAGTTTAGGATCATTCTAATGGTTCGTATAAGTCGTAATACACATTCCTAGACCATTCTAAGCCTTTCGAATACTTTCTTAACCATTCTACACTTGTTAGAACCTCCAAGGACTCAGGCTAAACCCTCTACATCCCTAGGGGTACCAAGCAATGTTTAGGTTCATTCTAATGGTTCGTATAAGTCCTAATACACATTCCTAGACCATTCTAAGCCTTTAGAATACTCTCTTAACCATTGTACACTTGTTAGAACCTCGAAGGACTCAAGCTACACCCTCTACGTCCCTTGGGGACTCAAGCAATGTTTTGGATCATTCTAATGGTTGTTATAAGTCCTAATACACATTCCTAGACCATTCTAAGCCTTTAAGATACTCTCTTAACCATTCTACACTCATTAGAACCTCCAAGTACTCATGCTACACCCTCTACATCCCTAGGGGTACCAAGAGATGTTTAGGATCATTCTAATGGTTCGTATAAGTCCTAATATACATTCCTAGACCATTCTAAGTCTTTAGAATACTTTCTTAACCATTCTACACTTGTTAGAACCTCCAAGGACTCAAGCTACACCCTCTACGTCCCTTGGGGACTCAAGCAATGTTTTGGATCATTCTAATGGTTGTTATAAGTCCTAATACACATTCCTAGACCATTCTAAGCCTTTAAGATACTCTCTTAACAACTCTACACTCATTAGAACCTCCAAGGGCTCAAGCTAAACCCTCTACATCCCTAGGGGTACCAAGAGATGTTTAGGATCATTCTAAAGGTTTGTATAAGTCCTAATATACATTCCTAGACCATTCTAAGCCTTTAGAATACTCTCTTAACCATTCTACACTTGTTAGAACCTCCAAGGACTCATGGTACACCCTCTACGTCCCTTGGGGACTCAAGCAATGTTTAGGATCATTCTAATGGTTCGTATAAGTTCTAATACACATTCCTAGACCATTCTAAGCCTGTAGAATACTGTCTTAACCATTCTGCACTTGTTAGAACATCCAAGGACTCATGCTACACCCTCTACGTCCCATGGGGACTCAAGCAATGTTTAGGATCATTCTTATGGTTCGTATAAGTCCTAATACACATTCCTAAACCATTCTAAGCCTTTAGAATACTTTCTTAACCATTCTGCACTTGTTAGAACCTCCAAGGACTCAAGCTACACCCTCTACGTCCCTTGGGGACTCAAGCAATGTTTTGGATCATTCTAATGGTTGTTGTAAGTCCTAATACTCATTCCTAGACCATTCTAAGCCTTTAAGATACTCTCTTAACAACACTACACTCATTAGAACCTCCAAGGGCTCAAGCTAAACCCTCTACATCCCTAGGGGTACCAAGAGATGTTTAGGATCATTCTAAAGGTTTGTATAAGTCCTAATATACATTCCTAGACCATTCTAAGCCTTTAGAATACTCTCTTAACCATTCTACACTTGTTAGAACCTCCAAGGACTCATGCTACACCCTCTACGTCCCTTGGGGACTCAAGCAATGTTTAGGATCATTCTAATGGTTCGTATAAGTTCTAATACACATTCCTAGACCATTCTAAGCCTTTAGAATACTCTCTTAACCATTCTACACTCGTTAGAACCTCCAACGACTCAGGCTAAACCCTCTACATCCCTAGGGGTACCAAGCAATGTTTAGGATCATTCTAATGGTTCGTATAAGTCCTAATACACATTCCTAGACCATTCTAAGCCTTTAGAATACTCTCTCAACCATTGTACACTTGTTAGAACCTCCAAGGACTCAAGCTACACCATCTACGTCCCTTGGGGACTCAAGCAATGTTTAGGATCATTCTAATGGTTCGTATATGTCCTAATACACATTCCTAGACCATTCTAAGCCGTTAGAATACTCTCTTAACCATTCTACACTCGTTAGAACCTCCAACGACTCAGGCTAAACCCTCTACATCCCTAGGGGTACCAAGCAATGTTTAGGATCATTCTAATGGTTCGTATAAGTCCTAATACACATTCCTCGACCATTCTAAGCCTTTAGAATACTCTCTTAACCATTCTACACTTGTTAGAACCTCCAAGGACTCATGCTACACCCTCTACGTCCCTTGGGGACCCAAGCAATGTTTAGGATCATTCTATTGGTTCTTATAAGTCCTAATACACATTCCTAGACCATTCTAAGCCTTTAGAATACTCTCTTAACCATTCTACACTTGGTAGAACCTCCAAGGACTCAAAATACACCCTCTACGTCCCTTGGTACTCAAGCAATGTTTAGGAACATTCTAATGGTTGTTATAAGTCCTAATACACATTCATAGACCATTCTAAGCCTTTAGAATACTCTCTTAACCATTCTACACTCGTTAGAACCTCCAAGTACTCATGCTACACCCTCTACGTCCCTTGGGGACTCAAGCAATGTTTAGGATCATTCTAATGGTTCTTATAAGTCCTAATACACATTCCTAGACCATTCTAAGCCTTTAGAATACTCTCTTAACCATTCTACACTTGTTAGAACCTCCAAGGACTCATGCAACACTCTCTACGTCCCTTGGGGACTCAAGCAATGTTTAGGATCATTCTAAATGTTATTATAAGTCCAAATACACATTCCTAGACCATTCTAAGCCTTTAGAATACTCTCTTAACCATTCCACACTTCTTAGAAACTCCAAGGACTCATGCAACACCCTCTACGTCCCTTGGGTACTCAAGCAATGTTTAGGATCATTCTATAGGTTTGTATAGGTCCTAATATACATTCCTAGACCATTCTAAGCCTTTAGAATACTCTCTTAACCATTCTACACTCGTTAGAACCTCCAAGTACTCATGCTACACCCTCTACGTCCCTTGGGGACTCAAGCAATGTTTAGGATCATTCTAATGGTTCTTATAAGTCCTAATACACATTCCTAGACCATTCTAAGCCTTTAGAATACTTTCTTAACCATTCTACATTTGTTAGAACCTCCAAGGACTCAAGCTACACCCTCTACGTCCCTTGGGGACTCAAGCAATGTTTTGGATCATTCTAATGGTTGTTATAAGTCCTAATACACATTCCTAGACCATTCTATGCCTTTAAGATACTATCTTAACAACTCTACACTCATTAGAACCTCCAAGCGATCATGCTAAACCCTCTACATCCCTAGGGGTACCAAGAGATGTTTAGGATCATTCTAAAGGTTTGTATAAGTTCTAATACACATTCCTAGACCATTCTAAGCCTTTAGAATACTTTCTTAACCATTCTACACTTGTTAGAATCACCAAGTACTCATGCTACACCCTCTACGTCTTTTGGGGACTCAAGCAATGTTTAGGATCATTCTAATGGTTTGTATAAGTCCTAATACACATTCCTAGACCATTATAAGCCTTTAGAATACTTTCTTAACCATTCTACACTTGTTAGAACCTCCAAGGACTCAAAATACACCCTCTATGTCCCTTGGGCACTCAAGCAATGCATTGGATCATTCTAATGGTTCTTATAAAACCTAATACACATTCATAGACCATTTTAACCTTTATAATACTCTCTTAACCATTCTACACTTGTTAGAATCTCCAAGTACTCATGCTACACCCTCTACGTCCCTTGGGGACTCAAGCAATGTTTAGGATCATTCTAATGGTTCGTATAAGTCCTAATACACATTCCTAGACCATTCTAAGCCTTTAGAATACTCTCTTAACCATTCTACACTCGTTAGAACCTCCAACGACTCAGGCTAAACCCTCTACATCCCTAGGGGTACCAAGCAATATTTAGGTTCATTCTAATGGTTCGTATAAGTCCTAATACACATTCCTAGACCATTCTAAGCCTTTAGAATACTCTCTTAACCATTGTACACTTGTTAGAACCTCGAAGGACTCAAGCTACACCCTCTACGTCCCTTGGGGACTCAAGCAATGTTTTTGATCATTCTAATGGTTGTTATAAGTCCTAATACACATTCCTAGACTATTCTAAGCCTTTAAGATACTCTTTTAACAACTCTACACTCATTAGAACCTCTAAGCGCTCATGCTAAACCCTCTACATCCCTAGGGGTACCAAGAGATGTTTAGGATCATTCTAAAGGTTTGTATAAGTCCTAATAAACATTCCTAGACCATTCTAAACCTTTAGAATACTTTCTTAACCATTCTACACTTGTTAGAATCTCCAAGTACTCATGCTACACCCTTTACGTCTCTTGGGGACTCAAGCAATGTTTAGGATCATTCTAATGGTTTGTATAAGTCCTGATACACATTCCTAGACCATTCTAAGCCTTTAGAATACTTTCTTAACCATTCTACACTTGTTAGAACCTCCAAGGACTCAAAATACACCCTCTACGTCCCTTGGGTACTCAAGCAATGTTTTGGATCATTCTAATGGTTCTTATAAAACCTAATACACATTCATAGACCATTCTAACCTTTATAATACTCTCTTAACCATTCTACAATTGTTAGAATCCCCAAGTACTCATGCTACACCCTCTACGTCCCTTGGGGACTGAAGCAAAGTTTAGGATCATTCTAATGGTTCGTATAAGTCGTAATACACATTCCTAGACCATTCTAAGCCTTTCGAATACTTTCTTAACCATTCTACACTTGTTAGAACCTCCAAGGACTCAGGCTAAACCCTCTACATCCCTAGGGGTACCAAGCAATGTTTAGGTTCATTCTAATGGTTCGTATAAGTCCTAATACACATTCCTAGACCATTCTAAGCCTTTAGAATACTCTCTTAACCATTGTACACTTGTTAGAACCTCGAAGGACTCAAGCTACACCCTCTACGTCCCTTGGGGACTCAAGCAATGTTTTGGATCATTCTAATGGTTGTTATAAGTCCTAATACACATTCCTAGACCATTCTAAGCCTTTAAGATACTCTCTTAACCATTCTACACTCATTAGAACCTCCAAGTACTCATGCTACACCCTATACATCCCTAGGGGTACCAAGAGATGTTTAGGATCATTCTAAAGGTTCGTATAAGTCCTAATATACATTCCTAGACCATTCTAAGCCTTTAGAATACTTTCTTAACCATTCTACACTTGTTAGAACCTCCAAGGACTCAAGCTACACCCTCTACATCCCTAGGGGTACCAAGAGATGTTTAGGATCATTCTAAAGGTTTGTATAAGTCCTAATAAACATTCCTAGACCATTCTAAACCTTTAGAATACTTTCTTAACCATTCTACACTTGTTAGAATCTCCAAGTACTCATGCTACACCCTTTACATCTCTTGGGGACTCAAGCAATGTTTAGGATCATTCTAATGGTTTGTATAAGTCCTGATACACATTCCTAGACCATTCTAAGCCTTTAGAATACTCTCTTAACCATTCTACAGTTGTTAGAACCTCCAAGGACTCAAAATACACCCTCTACGTCCCTTGGGTACTCAAGCAATGTTTTGGATCATTCTAATGGTTCTTATAAAACCTAATACACATTCATAGACCATTCTAACCTTTATAATACTCTCTTAACCATTCTACAATTGTTAGAATCCCCAAGTACTCATGCTACACCCTCTACGTCCCTTGGGGACTGAAGCAAAGTTTAGGATCATTCTAATGGTTCGTATAAGTCGTAATACACATTCCTAGACCATTCTAAGCCTTTCGAATACTTTCTTAACCATTCTACACTTGTTAGAACCTCCAAGGACTCAGGCTAAACACTCTACATCCCTAGGGGTACCAAGCAATGTTTAGGTTCATTCTAATGGTTCGTATAAGTCCTAATACACATTCCTAGACCATTCTAAGCCTTTAGAATACTCTCTTAACCATTGTACACTTGTTAGAACCTCGATGGACTCAAGCTACACCCTCTACGTCCCTTGGGGACTCAAGCAATGTTTTGGATCATTCTAATGGTTGTTATAAGTCCTAATACACATTCCTAGACCATTCTAAGCCTTTAAGATACTCTCTTAACCATTCTACACTCATTAGAACCTCCAAGTACTCATGCTACACCCTATACATCCCTAGGGGTACCAAGAGATGTTTAGGATCATTCTAAAGGTTCGTATAAGTCCTAATATACATTCCTAGACCATTCTAAGCCTTTAGAATACTTTCTTAACCATTCTACACTTGTTAGAACCTCCAAGGACTCAAGCTACACCCTCTACGTCCCTTGGGGACTCAAGCAATGTTTAGGATCATTCTAATGGTTCGTATAAGTTCTAATACACATTCCTAGACCATTCTAAGCCTTTAGAATACTCTCTTAACCATTCTGCACTTGTTAGAACATCCAAGGACTCATGCTACACCCTCTACGTCCCATGGGGACTCAAGCAATGTTTAGGATCATTCTAATGGTTCGTATAAGTCCTAATACACATTCCTAGACCATTCTAAGCCTTTAGAATACTTTCTTAACCATTATACACTTGTTAGAACCTCCAAGGACTCAAGCTACACCCTCTACGTCCCTTGGGGACTCAAGCAATGTTTTGGAACATTCTAATGGTTGTTATAAGTCCTAATGCTCATTCCTAGACCATTCTAAGCCTTTAAGATACTCTCTTAACAACACTACACTCATTAGAACCTCCAAGGGCTCAAGCTAAACCCTCTACATCCCTAGGGGTACCAAGAGATGTTTAGGATCATTCTAAAGGTTTGTATAAGTCCTAATATACATTCCTAGACCATTCTAAGCCTTATGAATACTCTCTTAACCATTCTACACTTGTTAGAACCTCCAAGGACTCATGCTACACCCTCTACGTCCCTTGGGGACTCAAGCAATGTTTAGGATCATTCTAATGGTTCGTATAAGTTCTAATACACATTCCTAGACCATTCTAAGCCTTTAGAATACTCTCTTAACCATTCTACACTCGTTAGAACCTCCAACGACTCAGGCTAAACCCTCTACATCCCTAGGGGTACCAAGCAATGTTTAGGATCATTCTAATGGTTCGTATAAGTCCTAATACACATTCCTAGACCATTCTAAGCCTTTAGAATACTCTCTTAACCATTGTACACTTGTTAGAACCTCCAAGGACTCAAGCTACACCCTCTACGTCCCTTGGGGACTCAAGCAATGTTTTGGATCATTCTAATGGTTGTTATAAGTCCTAATACACATTCCTAGACCATTCTAAGCCTTTAGAATACTCTCTTAACCATTCTACACTTGTTAGAACCTCCAAGGACTCAAAATACACCCTCTACATCCCTTGGAGACTCAAGCAATGTTTAGGATCACTCTAATTGTTGTTATAAGTCCTAATACACATTCCTAGACCTTTCTAAGCCTTTAAGATACTCTCTTAACAACTCTACACTCATTAGAATCTCCAAGCGCTCATGCTAAACCCTCTACATCCCTAGGGGTACCAAGAGATGTTTAGGATCATTCTAAAGGTTTGTATAAGTCCTAATAAACATTCCTAGACCATTCTAAGCCTTTAGAATACTCTCTTAACCATTGTACACTTGTTAGAACCTCGATGGACTCAAGCTACACCCTCTACGTCCCTTGGGGACTCAAGCAATGTTTTGGATCATTCTAATGGTTGTTATAAGTCCTAATACACATTCCTAGACCATTCTAAGCCTTTAAGATACTCTCTTAACCATTCTACACTCATTAGAACCTCCAAGTACTCATGCTACACCCTATACATCCCTAGGGGTACCAAGAGATGTTTAGGATCATTCTAAAGGTTCGTATAAGTCCTAATATACATTCCTAGACCATTCTAAGCCTTTAGAATACTTTCTTAACCATTCTACACTTGTTAGAACCTCCAAGGACTCAAGCTACACCCTCTACGTCCCTTGGGGACTCAAGCAATGTTTAGGATCATTCTAATGGTTCGTATAAGTTCTAATACACATTCCTAGACCATTCTAAGCCTTTAGAATACTCTCTTAACCATTCTGCACTTGTTAGAACATCCAAGGACTCATGCTACACCCTCTACGTCCCATGGGGACTCAAGCAATGTTTAGGATCATTCTAATGGTTCGTATAAGTCCTAATACACATTCCTAGACCATTCTAAGCCTTTAGAATACTTTCTTAACCATTCTACACTTGTTAGAACCTCCAAGGACTCAAGCTACACCCTCTACGTCCCTTGGGGACTCAAGCAATGTTTTGGAACATTCTAATGGTTGTTATAAGTCCTAATACTCATTCCTAGACCATTCTAAGCCTTTAAGATACTCTCTTAACAACACTACACTCATTAGAACCTCCAAGGGCTCAAGCTAAACCCTCTACATCCCTAGGGGTACCAAGAGTTGTTTAGGATCATTCTAAAGGTTTGTATAAGTCCTAATATACATTCCTAGACCATTCTAAGCCTTATGAATACTCTCTTAACCATTCTACACTTGTTAGAACCTCCAAGGACTCATGCTACACCCTCTACGTCCCTTGGGGACTCAAGCAATGTTTAGGATCATTCTAATGGTTCGTATAAGTTCTAATACACATTCCTAGACCATTCTAAGCCTTTAGAATACTCTCTTAACCATTCTACACTCGTTAGAACCTCCAACGACTCAGGCTAAACCCTCTACATCCCTAGGGGTACCAAGCAATGTTTAGGATCATTCTAATGGTTCGTATAAGTCCTAATACACATTCCTAGACCATTCTAAGCCTTTAGAATACTCTCTTAACCATTGTACACTTGTTAGAACCTCCAAGGACTCAAGCTACACCCTCTACGTCCCTTGGGGACTCAAGCAATGTTTTGGATCATTCTAATGGTTGTTATAAGTCCTAATACACATTCCTAGACCATTCTAAGCCTTTAGAATACTCTCTTAACCATTCTACACTTGTTAGAACCTCCAAGGACTCAAAATACACCCTCTACATCCCTTGGAGACTCAAGCAATGTTTAGGATCACTCTAATTGTTGTTATAAGTCCTAATACACATTCCTAGACCTTTCTAAGCCTTTAAGATACTCTCTTAACAACTCTACACTCATTAGAATCTCCAAGCGCTCATGCTAAACCCTCTACATCCCTAGGGGTACCAAGAGATGTTTAGGATCATTCTAAAGGTTTGTATAAGTCCTAATACACATTCCTAGACCATTCTAAGCCTTTAGAATACTTTCTTAACCATTCTACACTTGTTAGAATCTCCAAGTACTCATGCTACACCCTCTACGTCTCTTGGGGACTCAAGCAATGTTTAGGATCATTCTAATGGTTCGTATATGTCCTAATACACATTCCTAGACCATTCTAAGCCGTTAGAATACTCTCTTAACCATTCTACACTCGTTAGAACCTCCAACGACTCAGGCTAAACCCTCTACATCCCTAGGGGTACCAAGCAATGTTTAGGATCATTCTAATGGTTCGTATAAGTCCTAATACACATTCCTCGACCATTCTAAGCCTTTAGAATACTCTCTTAACCATTCTACACTTGTTAGAACCTCCAAGGACTCATGCTACACCCTCTACGTCCCTTGGAGACTCAAGCAATGTTTAGGATCATTCTATATGTTCTTATAAGTCCTAATACACATTCCTAGACCATTCTAAGCCTTTAGAATACTCTCTTAACCATTCTACACTTGGTAGAACCTCCAAGGACTCAAAATACACCCTCTACGTCCCTTGGGTACTCAAGCAATGTTTAGGAACATTCTAATGGTTGTTATAAGTCCTAATACACATTCATAGACCATTCTAAGCCTTTAGAATACTCTCTTAACCATTCTACACTCGTTAGAACCTCCAAGTACTCATGCTACACCCTCTACGTCCCTTGGGGACTCAAGCAATGTTTAGGATCATTCTAATGGTTCTTATAAGTCCTAATACACATTCCTAGACCATTCTAAGCCTTTAGAATACTCTCTTAACCATTCTACACTTGTTAGAACCTCCAAGGACTTATGCAACACTCTCTACGTCCCTTGGGGACTCAAGCAATGTTTAGGATCATTCTAATTGTTATTATAAGTCCAAATACACATTCCTAAACCATTCTAAGCCTTTAGAATACTCTCTTAACCATTCCACACTTGTTAGAAACTCCAAGGACTCATGCAACACCCTCTACGTCCCTTGGGTACTCAAGCAATGTTTAGGATCATTTTATAGGTTTGTATAGGTCCTAATATACATTCCTAGACCATTCTAAGCCTTTAGAATACTCTCTTAACCATTCTACACTTGTTAGAACCTCCAAGGACTCTTGCTACACCCTCTACGTCCCTTGGGGACTCAAGCATTGTTTAGGATCATTCTAATGGTTCGTATAAGTCCTAATACACATTCCTAGACCATTCTAAGCCTTTAGAATACTTTCTTAACCATTCTACATTTGTTAGAACCTCCAAGGACTCAAGCTACACCCTCTACGTCCCTTGGGGACTCAAGCAATGTTTTGGATCATTCTAATGGTTGTTATAAGTCCTAATACACATTCCTAGACCATTCTATGCCTTTAAGATACTATCTTAACAACTCTACACTCATTAGAACCTCCAAGCGATCATGCTAAACTCTCTACATCCCTAGGGGTACCAAGAGATGTTTAGGATCATTCTAAAGGTTTGTATAAGTTCTAATACACATTCCTAGACCATTCTAAGCCTTTAGAATACTTTCTTAACCATTCTACACTTGTTAGAATCACCAAGTACTCATGCTACACCCTCTACGTCTCTTGGGGACTCAAGCAATGTTTAGGATCATTCTAATGGTTCGTATAAGTCCTAATACACATTCCTAGACCATTCTAAACCTTTAGAATACTTTCTTAACCATTCTACACTTGTTAGAATCTCCAAGTACTCATGCTACACCCTCTACGTCTCTTGGGGACTCAAGCAATGTTTAGGATCATTCTAATGGTTTGTATAAGTCCTAATACACATTCCTAGACCATTCTAAGCCTTTAGAATACTCTCTTAACCATTCTACACTTGTTAGAACCTCCAAGGACTCAAAATACACCCTCTACGTCCCTTGGGTACTCAAGCAATGTTTTGGATCATTCTAATGGTTCTTATAAAACCTAATACACATTCATAGACCATTCTAACCTTTATAATATTCTCTTAACCATTCTACACTTGTTAGAATCCCCAAGTACTCATGCTACACCCTCTACGTCCATTGGGGACTCAAGCAATGTTTAGGATCATTCTAATGGTTCGTATAAGTCCTAATACACATTCCTAGACCATTCTAAGACTTTCGAATACTTTCTTAACCATTCTACACTTGTTAGAACCTCCAAGGACTTATGCAACACTCTCTACGTCCCTTGGGGACTCAAGCAATGTTTTGGATCATTCTAATGGTTGTTATAAGTCCTAATACACATTCCTAGACCATTCTAAGCCTTTAAGATACTCTCTTAACCATCCTACACTCATTAGAACTTCCAAGTACTCATGCTACACCCTCTACATCCCAAGGGGTACCAAGAGATGTTTAGGATCATTCTAAAGGTTCGTATAAGTCCTAATATACATTCCTAGACCATTCTAAGCCTTTCGAATACTTTCTTAACCATTCTACACTTGTTAGAACCTCCGAGGACTCAAGCTACACCCTCTACGTCCCTTGGGGACTCAAGCAATGTTTTGGATCATTCTAATGGTTGTTATAAGTCCTAATACACATTCCTAGACCATTCTAAGCCTTTAAGATACTCTCTTAACAACTCTACACTTGTTAGAACCTCCAAGGGCTCATGCTAAACCCTCTACATCGCTAGGGGTACCAAGAGATGTTTAGGATCATTCTAAAGGTTTGTATAAGTCCTAATATACATTCCTAGACCATTCTAAGCCTTTACATTACTCTCTTAACCATTCTACACTTGTTAGAACCTCCAAGGACTCATGCTACACCCTCTACGTCCCTTGGGGACTCAAGCAAGGTTTTGGATCATTCTATTGGTTCTTATAAGTCCTAATACACATTCCTAGACCATTCTAAGCCTTTAAAATACTCTCTTAACCATTCTACACTTGGTAGAACCTCCAAGGACTCAAAATACACCCTCTACGTCCCTTGGGTACTCAAGCAATGTTTAGGAACATTCTAATGGTTGTTATAAGTCCTAATACACATTCATAGACCATTCTAAGCCTTTAGAATACTCTCTTAACCATTCTACACTCGTTAGAACCTCCAAGTACTCATGCTACACCCTCTATGTCCCTTGGGGACTCAAGCAATGTTTAGGATCATTCTAATGGTTCTTATAAGTCCTAATACACATTCCTAGACCATTCTAAGCCTTTAGAATACTCTCTTAACCATTCTACACTTGTTAGAACCTCCAAGGACTCATGCAACACTCTCTACGTCCCTTGGGGACTCAAGCAATGTTTAGGATCATTCTAATTGTTCTTATAAGTCCAAATACACATTCCTAGACCATTCTAAGCCTTTAGAATACTCTCTTAACCATTCCACACATGTTAGAAACTCCAAGGACTCATGCAACACCCTCTACGTCCCTTGGGGACTCAAGCAATGTTTAGGATCATTCTATTGGTTCTTATAAGTCCTAATACACATTCCTAGACCATTCTAAGCCTTTAGAATACTCTCTTAACCATTCTACACTTTGTAGAACCTCCAAGGACTCAAAATACACCCTCTACGTCCCTTGGGTACTCAAGCAATGTTTAGGAACATTCTAATGGTTTTTATAAGTCCTAATACACATTCATAGACCATTCTAACCCTTTAGAATACTCTCTTAACCATTCTACACTCGTAAGAACCTCCAAGTACTCATGCTACATCCTCTACGTCCCTTGGGGACTCAAGCAATGTTTAGGATCATTCTAATGGTTCTTATAAGTCCTAATACACATTCCTAGACCATTCTAAGCCTTTAGAATACTCTCTTAACCATTCTACACTTGTTAGAACCTCCAAGGACTCATGCAACACCAGCTACGTCCCTTGGGGACTCAAGCAATGTTTTGGATCATTCTAATGGTTGTTATAAGTCCTAATACACATTCCTAGACCATTCTAAGCCTTTAAGATACTCTCTTAACAACTCTACACTCATTAGAACCTCCAAGGGCTCAAGCTAAACCCTCTACATCCCTAGGGGTACCAAGAGATGTTTAGGATCATTCTAAAGGTTTGTATAAGTCCTAATATACATTCCTAGACCATTCTAAGCCTTTAGAATACTCTCTTAACCATTCTACACTTGTTAGAACCTCCAAGGACTCATGGTACACCCTCTACGTCCCTTGGGGACTCAAGCAATGTTTAGGATCATTCTAATGGTTCGTATAAGTTCTAATACACATTCCTAGACCATTCTAAGCCTGTAGAATACTCTCTTAACCATTCTGCACTTGTTAGAACATCCAAGGACTCATGCTACACCCTCTACGTCCCATGGGGACTCAAGCAATGTTTAGGATCATTCTAATGGTTCGTATAAGTCCTAATACACATTCCTAGACCATTCTAAGCCTTTAGAATACTTTCTTAACCATTCTACACTTGTTAGAACCTCCAAGGACTCAAGCTACACCCTCTACGTCCCTTGGGGACTCAAGCAATGTTTTGGATCATTCTAATGGTTGTTGTAAGTCCTAATACTCATTCCTAGACCATTCTAAGCCTTTAAGATACTCTCTTAACAACACTACACTCATTAGAACCTCCAAGGGCTCAAGCTAAACCCTCTACATCCCTAGGGGTACCAAGAGATGTTTAGGATCATTCTAAAGGTTTGTATAAGTCCTAATATACATTCCTAGACCATTCTAAGCCTTTAGAATACTCTCTTAACCATTCTACACTTGTTAGAACCTCCAAGGACTCATGCTACACCCTCTACGTCCCTTGGGGACTCAAGCAATGTTTAGGATCATTCTAATGGTTCGTATAAGTTCTAATACACATTCCTAGACCATTCTAAGCCTTTAGAATACTCTCTTAACCATTCTACACTCGTTAGAACCTCCAACGACTCAGGCTAAACCCTCTACATCCCTAGGGGTACCAAGCAATGTTTAGGATCATTCTAATGGTTCGTATAAGTCCTAATACACATTCCTAGACCATTCTAAGCCTTTAGAATACTCTCTTAACCATTGTACACTTGTTAGAACCTCCAAGGACTCAAGCTACACCCTCTACGTCCCTTGGGGACTCAAGCAATGTTTAGGATCATTCTAATGGTTCGTATATGTCCTAATACACATTCCTAGACCATTCTAAGCCGTTAGAATACTCTCTTAACCATTCTACACTCGTTAGAACCTCCAACGACTCAGGCTAAACCCTCTACATCCCTAGGGGTACCAAGCAATGTTTAGGATCATTCTAATGGTTCGTATAAGTCCTAATACACATTCCTCGACCATTCTAAGCCTTTAGAATACTCTCTTAACCATTCTACACTTGTTAGAACCTCCAAGGACTCATGCTACACCCTCTACGTCCCTTGGGGACCCAAGCAATGTTTAGGATCATTCTATTGGTTCTTATAAGTCCTAATACACATTCCTAGACCATTCTAAGCCTTTAGAATACTCTCTTAACCATTCTACACTTGGTAGAACCTCCAAGGACTCAAAATACACCCTCTACGTCCCTTGGTACTCAAGCAATGTTTAGGAACATTCTAATGGTTGTTATAAGTCCTAATACACATTCATAGACCATTCTAAGCCTTTAGAATACTCTCTTAACCATTCTACACTCGTTAGAACCTCCAAGTACTCATGCTACACCCTCTACGTCCCTTGGGGACTCAAGCAATGTTTAGGATCATTCTAATGGTTCTTATAAGTCCTAATACACATTCCTAGACCATTCTAAGCCTTTAGAATACTCTCTTAACCATTCTACACTTGTTAGAACCTCCAAGGACTCATGCAACACTCTCTACGTCCCTTGGGGACTCAAGCAATGTTTAGGATCATTCTAAATGTTATTATAAGTCCAAATACACATTCCTAGACAATTCTAAGCCTTTAGAATACTCTCTTAACCATTCCACACTTCTTAGAAACTCCAAGGACTCATGCAACACCCTCTACGTCCCTTGGGTACTCAAGCAATGTTTAGGATCATTCTATAGGTTTGTATAGGTCCTAATATACATTCCTAGACCATTCTAAGCCTTTAGAATACTCTCTTAACCATTCTACACTCGTTAGAACCTCCAAGTACTCATGCTACACCCTCTACGTCCCTTGGGGACTCAAGCAATGTTTAGGATCATTCTAATGGTTCTTATAAGTCCTAATACACATTCCTAGACCATTCTAAGCCTTTAGAATACTTTCTTAACCATTCTACATTTGTTAGAACCTCCAAGGACTCAAGCTACACCCTCTACGTCCCTTGGGGACTCAAGCAATGTTTTGGATCATTCTAATGGTTGTTATAAGTCCTAATACACATTCCTAGACCATTCTATGCCTTTAAGATACTATCTTAACAACTCTACACTCATTAGAACCTCCAAGCGATCATGCTAAACCCTCTACATCCCTAGGGGTACCAAGAGATGTTTAGGATCATTCTAAAGGTTTGTATAAGTTCTAATACACATTCCTAGACCATTCTAAGCCTTTAGAATACTTTCTTAACCATTCTACACTTGTTAGAATCACCAAGTACTCATGCTACACCCTCTACGTCTTTTGGGGACTCAAGCAATGTTTAGGATCATTCTAATGGTTTGTATAAGTCCTAATACACATTCCTAGACCATTATAAGCCTTTAGAATACTTTCTTAACCATTCTACACTTGTTAGAACCTCCAAGGACTCAAAATACACCCTCTATGTCCCTTGGGCACTCAAGCAATGCATTGGATCATTCTAATGGTTCTTATAAAACCTAATACACATTCATAGACCATTTTAACCTTTATAATACTCTCTTAACCATTCTACACTTGTTAGAATCTCCAAGTACTCATGCTACACCCTCTACGTCCCTTGGGGACTCAAGCAATGTTTAGGATCATTCTAATGGTTCGTATAAGTCCTAATACACATTCCTAGACCATTCTAAGCCTTTAGAATACTCTCTTAACCATTCTACACTCGTTAGAACCTCCAAGTACTCATGCTACACCCTCTACGTCCCTTGGGGACTCAAGCAATGTTTAGGATCATTCTAATGGTTCTTATAAGTCCTAATACACATTCCTAGACCATTCTAAGCCTTTAGAATACTTTCTTAACCATTCTACATTTGTTAGAACCTCCAAGGACTCAAGCTACACCCTCTACGTCCCTTGGGGACTCAAGCAATGTTTTGGATCATTCTAATGGTTGTTATAAGTCCTAATACACATTCCTAGACCATTCTATGCCTTTAAGATACTATCTTAACAACTCTACACTCATTAGAACCTCCAAGCGATCATGCTAAACCCTCTACATCCCTAGGGGTACCAAGAGATGTTTAGGATCATTCTAAAGGTTTGTATAAGTTCTAATACACATTCCTAGACCATTCTAAGCCTTTAGAATACTTTCTTAACCATTCTACACTTGTTAGAATCACCAAGTACTCATGCTACACCCTCTACGTCTTTTGGGGACTCAAGCAATGTTTAGGATCATTCTAATGGTTTGTATAAGTCCTAATACACATTCCTAGACCATTATAAGCCTTTAGAATACTTTCTTAACCATTCTACACTTGTTAGAACCTCCAAGGACTCAAAATACACCCTCTATGTCCCTTGGGCACTCAAGCAATGCATTGGATCATTCTAATGGTTCTTATAAAACCTAATACACATTCATAGACCATTTTAACCTTTATAATACTCTCTTAACCATTCTACACTTGTTAGAATCTCCAAGTACTCATGCTACACCCTCTACGTCCCTTGGGGACTCAAGCAATGTTTAGGATCATTCTAATGGTTCGTATAAGTCCTAATACACATTCCTAGACCATTCTAAGCCTTTAGAATACTCTCTTAACCATTCTACACTCGTTAGAACCTCCAACGACTCAGGCTAAACCCTCTACATCCCTAGGGGTACCAAGCAATATTTAGGTTCATTCTAATGGTTCGTATAAGTCCTAATACACATTCCTAGACCATTCTAAGCCTTTAGAATACTCTCTTAACCATTGTACACTTGTTAGAACCTCGAAGGACTCAAGCTACACCCTCTACGTCCCTTGGGGACTCAAGCAATGTTTTTGATCATTCTAATGGTTGTTATAAGTCCTAATACACATTCCTAGACTATTCTAAGCCTTTAAGATACTCTTTTAACAACTCTACACTCATTAGAACCTCCAAGCGCTCATGCTAAACCCTCTACATCCCTAGGGGTACCAAGAGATGTTTAGGATCATTCTAAAGGTTTGTATAAGTCCTAATAAACATTCCTAGACCATTCTAAACCTTTAGAATACTTTCTTAACCATTCTACACTTGTTAGAATCTCCAAGTACTCATGCTACACCCTTTACGTCTCTTGGGGACTCAAGCAATGTTTAGGATCATTCTAATGGTTTGTATAAGTCCTGATACACATTCCTAGACCATTCTAAGCCTTTAGAATACTCTCTTAACCATTCTACACTTGTTAGAACCTCCAAGGACTCAAAATACACCCTCTACGTCCCTTGGGTACTCAAGCAATGTTTTGGATCATTCTAATGGTTCTTATAAAACCTAATACACATTCATAGACCATTCTAACCTTTATAATACTCTCTTAACCATTCTACAATTGTTAGAATCCCCAAGTACTCATGCTACACCCTCTACGTCCCTTGGGGACTGAAGCAAAGTTTAGGATCATTCTAATGGTTCGTATAAGTCGTAATACACATTCCTAGACCATTCTAAGCCTTTCGAATACTTTCTTAACCATTCTACACTTGTTAGAACCTCCAAGGACTCAGGCTAAACCCTCTACATCCCTAGGGGTACCAAGCAATGTTTAGGTTCATTCTAATGGTTCGTATAAGTCCTAATACACATTCCTTGACCATTCTAAGCCTTTAGAATACTCTCTTAACCATTGTACACTTGTTAGAACCTCGAAGGACTCAAGCTACACCCTCTACGTCCCTTGGGGACTCAAGCAATGTTTTGGATCATTCTAATGGTTGTTATAAGTCCTAATACACATTCCTAGACCATTCTAAGCCTTTAAGATACTCTCTTAACCATTCTACACTCATTAGAACCTCCAAGTACTCATGCTACACCCTATACATCCCTAGGGGTACCAAGAGATGTTTAGGATCATTCTAAAGGTTCGTATAAGTCCTAATATACATTCCTAGACCATTCTAAGCCTTTAGAATACTTTCTTAACCATTCTACACTTGTTAGAACCTCCAAGGACTCAAGCTACACCCTCTACATCCCTAGGGGTACCAAGAGATGTTTAGGATCATTCTAAAGGTTTGTATAAGTCCTAATAAACATTCCTAGACCATTCTAAACCTTTAGAATACTTTCTTAACCATTCTACACTTGTTAGAATCTCCAAGTACTCATGCTACACCCTTTACATCTCTTGGGGACTCAAGCAATGTTTAGGATCATTCTAATGGTTTGTATAAGTCCTGATACACATTCCTAGACCATTCTAAGCCTTTAGAATACTCTCTTAACCATTCTACAGTTGTTAGAACCTCCAAGGACTCAAAATACACCCTCTACGTCCCTTGGGTACTCAAGCAATGTTTTGGATCATTCTAATGGTTCTTATAAAACCTAATACACATTCATAGACCATTCTAACCTTTATAATACTCTCTTAACCATTCTACAATTGTTAGAATCCCCAAGTACTCATGCTACACCCTCTACGTCCCTTGGGGACTGAAGCAAAGTTTAGGATCATTCTAATGGTTCGTATAAGTCGTAATACACATTCCTAGACCATTCTAAGCCTTTCGAATACTTTCTTAACCATTCTACACTTGTTAGAACCTCCAAGGACTCAGGCTAAACACTCTACATCCCTAGGGGTACCAAGCAATGTTTAGGTTCATTCTAATGGTTCGTATAAGTCCTAATACACATTCCTAGACCATTCTAAGCCTTTAGAATACTCTCTTAACCATTGTACACTTGTTAGAACCTCGATGGACTCAAGCTACACCCTCTACGTCCCTTGGGGACTCAAGCAATGTTTTGGATCATTCTAATGGTTGTTATAAGTCCTAATACACATTCCTAGACCATTCTAAGCCTTTAAGATACTCTCTTAACCATTCTACACTCATTAGAACCTCCAAGTACTCATGCTACACCCTATACATCCCTAGGGGTACCAAGAGATGTTTAGGATCATTCTAAAGGTTCGTATAAGTCCTAATATACATTCCTAGACCATTCTAAGCCTTTAGAATACTTTCTTAACCATTCTACACTTGTTAGAACCTCCAAGGACTCAAGCTACACCCTCTACGTCCCTTGGGGACTCAAGCAATGTTTAGGATCATTCTAATGGTTCGTATAAGTTCTAATACACATTCCTAGACCATTCTAAGCCTTTAGAATACTCTCTTAACCATTCTGCACTTGTTAGAACATCCAAGGACTCATGCTACACCCTCTACGTCCCATGGGGACTCAAGCAATGTTTAGGATCATTCTAATGGTTCGTATAAGTCCTAATACACATTCCTAGACCATTTTAAGCCTTTAGAATACTTTCTTAACCATTCTACACTTGTTAGAACCTCCAAGGACTCAAGCTACACCCTCTACGTCCCTTGGGGACTCAAGCAATGTTTTGGAACATTCTAATGGTTGTTATAAGTCCTAATACTCATTCCTAGACCATTCTAAGCCTTTAAGATACTCTCTTAACAACACTACACTCATTAGAACCTCCAAGGGCTCAAGCTAAACCCTCTACATCCCTAGGGGTACCAAGAGATGTTTAGGATCATTCTAAAGGTTTGTATAAGTCCTAATATACATTCCTAGACCATTCTAAGCCTTATGAATACTCTCTTAACCATTCTACACTTGTTAGAACCTCCAAGGACTCATGCTACACCCTCTACGTCCCTTGGGGACTCAAGCAATGTTTAGGATCATTCTAATGGTTCGTATAAGTTCTAATACACATTCCTAGACCATTCTAAGCCTTTAGAATACTCTCTTAACCATTCTACACTCGTTAGAACCTCCAACGACTCAGGCTAAACCCTCTACATCCCTAGGGGTACCAAGCAATGTTTAGGATCATTCTAATGGTTCGTATAAGTCCTAATACACATTCCTAGACCATTCTAAGCCTTTAGAATACTCTCTTAACCATTGTACACTTGTTAGAACCTCCAAGGACTCAAGCTACACCCTCTACGTCCCTTGGGGACTCAAGCAATGTTTTGGATCATTCTAATGGTTGTTATAAGTCCTAATACACATTCCTAGACCATTCTAAGCCTTTAGAATACTCTCTTAACCATTCTACACTTGTTAGAACCTCCAAGGACTCAAAATACACCCTCTACATCCCTTGGAGACTCAAGCAATGTTTAGGATCACTCTAATTGTTGTTATAAGTCCTAATACACATTCCTAGACCTTTCTAAGCCTTTAAGATACTCTCTTAACAACTCTACACTCATTAGAATCTCCAAGCGCTCATGCTAAACCCTCTACATCCCTAGGGGTACCAAGAGATGTTTAGGATCATTCTAAAGGTTTGTATAAGTCCTAATACACATTCCTAGACCATTCTAAGCCTTTAGAATACTTTCTTAACCATTCTACACTTGTTAGAATCTCCAAGTACTCATGCTACACCCTCTACGTCTCTTGGGGACTCAAGCAATGTTTAGGATCATTCTAATGGTTCGTATATGTCCTAATACACATTCCTAGACCATTCTAAGCCGTTAGAATACTCTCTTAACCATTCTACACTCGTTAGAACCTCCAACGACTCAGGCTAAACCCTCTACATCCCTAGGGGTACCAAGCAATGTTTAGGATCATTCTAATGGTTCGTATAAGTCCTAATACACATTCCTCGACCATTCTAAGCCTTTAGAATACTCTCTTAACCATTCTACACTTGTTAGAACCTCCAAGGACTCATGCTACACCCTCTACGTCCCTTGGAGACTCAAGCAATGTTTAGGATCATTCTATATGTTCTTATAAGTCCTAATACACATTCCTAGACCATTCTAAGCCTTTAGAATACTCTCTTAACCATTCTACACTTGGTAGAACCTCCAAGGACTCAAAATACACCCTCTACGTCCCTTGGGTACTCAAGCAATGTTTAGGAACATTCTAATGGTTGTTATAAGTCCTAATACACATTCATAGACCATTCTAAGCCTTTAGAATACTCTCTTAACCATTCTACACTCGTTAGAACCTCCAAGTACTCATGCTACACCCTCTACGTCCCTTGGGGACTCAAGCAATGTTTAGGATCATTCTAATGGTTCTTATAAGTCCTAATACACATTCCTAGACCATTCTAAGCCTTTAGAATACTCTCTTAACCATTCTACACTTGTTAGAACCTCCAAGGACTTATGCAACACTCTCTACGTCCCTTGGGGACTCAAGCAATGTTTAGGATCATTCTAATTGTTATTATAAGTCCAAATACACATTCCTAAACCATTCTAAGCCTTTAGAATACTCTCTTAACCATTCCACACTTGTTAGAAACTCCAAGGACTCATGCAACACCCTCTACGTCCCTTGGGTACTCAAGCAATGTTTAGGATCATTCTATAGGTTT
This sequence comes from Crotalaria pallida, assembly GCA_037953625.1. Classification (NCBI taxonomy): domain Eukaryota; kingdom Viridiplantae; phylum Streptophyta; class Magnoliopsida; order Fabales; family Fabaceae; genus Crotalaria; species Crotalaria pallida. Next base: position 98,093,889 of record CM075650.1, read on the forward strand.
GTATAGGTCCTAATATACATTCCTAGACCATTCTAAGCCTTTAGAATACTCTCTTAACCATTCTACACTTGTTAGAACCTCCAAGGACTCTTGCTACACCCTCTACGTCCCTTGGGGACTCAAGCATTGTTTAGGATCATTCTAATGGTTCGTATAAGTCCTAATACACATTCCTAGACCATTCTAAGCCTTTAGAATACTTTCTTAACCATTCTACATTTGTTAGAACCTCCAAGGACTCAAGCTACACCCTCTACGTCCCTTGGGGACTCAAGCAATGTTTTGGATCATTCTAATGGTTGTTATAAGTCCTAATACACATTCCTAGACCATTCTATGCCTTTAAGATACTATCTTAACAACTCTACACTCATTAGAACCTCCAAGCGATCATGCTAAACTCTCTACATCCCTAGGGGTACCAAGAGATGTTTAGGATCATTCTAAAGGTTTGTATAAGTTCTAATACACATTCCTAGACCATTCTAAGCCTTTAGAATACTTTCTTAACCATTCTACACTTGTTAGAATCACCAAGTACTCATGCTACACCCTCTACGTCTCTTGGGGACTCAAGCAATGTTTAGGATCATTCTAATGGTTCGTATAAGTCCTAATACACATTCCTAGACCATTCTAAACCTTTAGAATACTTTCTTAACCATTCTACACTTGTTAGAATCTCCAAGTACTCATGCTACACCCTCTACGTCTCTTGGGGACTCAAGCAATGTTTAGGATCATTCTAATGGTTTGTATAAGTCCTAATACACATTCCTAGACCATTCTAAGCCTTTAGAATACTCTCTTAACCATTCTACACTTGTTAGAACCTCCAAGGACTCAAAATACACCCTCTACGTCCCTTGGGTACTCAAGCAATGTTTTGGATCATTCTAATGGTTCTTATAAAACCTAATACACATTCATAGACCATTCTAACCTTTATAATATTCTCTTAACCATTCTACACTTGTTAGAATCCCCAAGTACTCATGCTACACCCTCTACGTCCATTGGGGACTCAAGCAATGTTTAGGATCATTCTAATGGTTCGTATAAGTCCTAATACACATTCCTAGACCATTCTAAGCCTTTCGAATACTTTCTTAACCATTCTACACTTGTTAGAACCTCCAAGGACTTATGCAACACTCTCTACGTCCCTTGGGGACTCAAGCAATGTTTTGGATCATTCTAATGGTTGTTATAAGTCCTAATACACATTCCTAGACCATTCTAAGCCTTTAAGATACTCTCTTAACCATCCTACACTCATTAGAACCTCCAAGTACTCATGCTACACCCTCTACATCCCAAGGGGTACCAAGAGATGTTTAGGATCATTCTAAAGGTTCGTATAAGTCCTAATATACATTCCTAGACCATTCTAAGCCTTTCGAATACTTTCTTAACCATTCTACACTTGTTAGAACCTCCGAGGACTCAAGCTACACCCTCTACGTCCCTTGGGGACTCAAGCAATGTTTTGGATCATTCTAATGGTTGTTATAAGTCCTAATACACATTCCTAGACCATTCTAAGCCTTTAGAATACTTTCTTAACCATTCTACACTTGTTAGAACCTCCAAGGGCTCATGCTAAACCCTCTACATCGCTAGGGGTACCAAGAGATGTTTAGGATCATTCTAAAGGTTTGTATAAGTCCTAATATACATTCCTAGACCATTCTAAGCCTTTACATTACTCTCTTAACCATTCTACACTTGTTAGAACCTCCAAGGACTCATGCTACACCCTCTACGTCCCTTGGGGACTCAAGCAAGGTTTTGGATCATTCTATTGGTTCTTATAAGTCCTAATACACATTCCTAGACCATTCTAAGCCTTTAAAATACTCTCTTAACCATTCTACACTTGGTAGAACCTCCAAGGACTCAAAATACACCCTCTACGTCCCTTGGGTACTCAAGCAATGTTTAGGAACATTCTAATGGTTGTTATAAGTCCTAATACACATTCATAGACCATTCTAAGCCTTTAGAATACTCTCTTAACCATTCTACACTCGTTAGAACCTCCAAGTACTCATGCTACACCCTCTATGTCCCTTGGGGACTCAAGCAATGTTTAGGATCATTCTAATGGTTCTTATAAGTCCTAATACACATTCCTAGACCATTCTAAGCCTTTAGAATACTCTCTTAACCATTCTACACTTGTTAGAACCTCCAAGGACTCATGCAACACTCTCTACGTCCCTTGGGGACTCAAGCAATGTTTAGGATCATTCTAATTGTTCTTATAAGTCCAAATACACATTCCTAGACCATTCTAAGCCTTTAGAATACTCTCTTAACCATTCCACACATGTTAGAAACTCCAAGGACTCATGCAACACCCTCTACGTCCCTTGGGGACTCAAGCAATGTTTAGGATCATTCTATTGGTTCTTATAAGTCCTAATACACATTCCTAGACCATTCTAAGCCTTTAGAATACTCTCTTAACCATTCTACACTTTGTAGAACCTCCAAGGACTCAAAATACACCCTCTACGTCCCTTGGGTACTCAAGCAATGTTTAGGAACATTCTAATGGTTTTTATAAGTCCTAATACACATTCATAGACCATTCTAACCCTTTAGAATACTCTCTTAACCATTCTACACTCGTTAGAACCTCCAAGTACTCATGCTACATCCTCTACGTCCCTTGGGGACTCAAGCAATGTTTAGGATCATTCTAATGGTTCTTATAAGTCCTAATACACATTCCTAGACCATTCTAAGCCTTTAGAATACTCTCTTAACCATTCTACACTTGTTAGAACCTCCAAGGACTCATGCAACACTCTCTACGTCCCTTGGGGACTTAAGCAATGTTTAGGATCATTCTAATGGTTCGTATAAGTCCTAATACACATTCCTAGACCATTCTAAGCCTTTCGAATACTTTCTTAACCATTCTACACTTGTTAGAACCTCCAAGGACTCATGCTACACCCTCTACGTCCCTTGGGTACTCAAGCAATGTTTAGGATCATTCTAATGGTTCTTATAAGTCCTAATACACATTCATAGACCATTCTAAGCCTTTAGAATACTCTCTTAACCATTCTACACTTGGTAGAACCTCCAAGGACTTAAAACACACCCTCTACATCCCTTGGGTACTCAAGCAATGTTTAGGAACATTCTAATGGTTGTTATAAGTCCTAATACACATTCCTAGACCATTCTAAGCCTTTAGAATACTCTCTTAACCATTCCACACTTTTTAGAACCTCCAAGGACTAATGCAACACTCTCTACGTCCCTTGGGGACTCAAGCAATGTTTAGGATCATTCTAATTGTTCTTATAAGTCCAAATACACATTCCTAGACCATTCTAAGCCTTTAGAATACTCTCTTAACCATTCCACACATGTTAGAAACTCCAAGGACTCATGCAACACCCTCTACGTCCCTTGGGGACTCAAGCAATATTTAGGATCATTCTAATGGTTGTTATAAGTCCTAATACACATTCCTAGACCATTCTAAGCCTTTAAGATACTCTCTTAACCATCCTACACTCATTAGAACCTCCAAGTACTCATGCTAAACCCTCTACATCCCAAGGGGTACCAAGAGATGTTTAGGATCATTCTAAAGTTCGTATAAGTCCTAATATACATTCCTAGACCATTCTAAGCCTTTCGAATACTTTCTTAACCATTCTACACTTGTTAGAACCTCCGAGGACTCAAGCTACACCCTCTACGTCCCTTGGGGACTCAAGCAATGTTTTGGATCATTCTAATGGTTGTTATAAGTCCTAATACACATTCCTAGACCATTCTAAGCCTTTAAGATACTCTCTTAACAACTCTACACTTGTTAGAACCTCCAAGGACTCATGCTAAACCCTCTACATCCCTAGGGGTACCAAGAGATGTTTAGGATCATTCTAAAGGTTTGTATAAGTCCTAATATACATTCCTAGACCATTCTAAGCCTTTAGAATACTCTCTTAACCATTCTACACTCGTTAGAACCTCCAACGACTCAGGCTAAACCCTCTACATCCCTAGGGGTACCAAGCAACGTTTAGGATCATTCTAATGGTTCGTATAAGTCCTAATACACATTCCTAGACCATTCTAAGCCTTTAGAATACTTTCTTAAACATTCTACACTTGTTAGAACCTCCAAGGACTCATGCAACACCCTCTACGTCCCTTGGGGACTCAAGCAATGTTTAGGATCATTCTATTGGTTCTTATAAGTCCTAATACACATTCCTAGACCATTCTAAGCCTTTAGAATAGTCTCTTAACCATTCTACACTCGTTAGAACCTCCAACGACTCAGGCTAAACCCTCTACATCCCTAGGGGTACCAAGCAATGTTTAGGATCATTCTAATGGTTCGTATGAGTCCTAATACACATTCCTAGACCATTCTAAGCCTTTAGAATACTCTCTTAACCATTATACACATGTTAGAACCTCCAAGGACTCAAGCTACACCCTCTACGTCCCTTGGGGACTCAAGCAATGTTTTGGATCATTCTAATGGTTGTTATAAGTCCTAATACACATTCCTAGACCATTCTAAGCCTTTAAGATACTCTCTTAACAACTCTACACTCATTAGAACCTCCAAGGGCTCATGCTAAACCCTCTACTTCGCTAGGGGTACCAAGAGATGTTTAGGATCATTCTACAGGTTTGTATAAGTCCTAATATACATTCCTAGACCATTCTAAGCCTTTACATTACTCTCTTAACCATTCTACACTTGTTAGAACCTCCAAGGACTCATGCTACACCCTCTACGTCCCTTGGGGACTCAAGCAATGTTTAGGATCATTCTAATGGTTCGTATATGTCCTAATACACATTCCTAGACCATTCTAAGCCTTTATAATACTCTCTTAACCATTCTACACTCGTTAGAACCTCCAACGACTCAGGCTAAACCCTCTACATCCCTAGGGGTACCAAGCAATGTTTAGGATCATTCTAATTGTTCTTATAAGTCCTAATAAACATTCCTACACCATTCTAAGCCTTTAGAATACTCTCTTAACCATTCTACACTCATTAGAACCTCCAAGTACTCATGCTACACCCTCTACATCCCAAGGGGTACCAAGAGATGTTTAGGATCATTCTAAAGGTTTGTATAAGTCCTAATATACATTCCTAGACCATTCTAAGACTTTAGAATACTCTCTTAACCATTCTACACTCGTTAGAACCTCCAACGACTCAGGCTAAACCCTCTACATCCCTAGGGGTACCAAGCAATGTTTAGGATCATTCTAATGGTTCGTATGAGTCCTAATACACATTCCTAGACCATTCTAAGCCTTTAGAATACTCTCTTAACCATTATACACATGTTAGAACCTCCAAGGACTCAAGCTACACCCTCTACGTCCCTTGGGGACTCAAGCAATGTTTAGGATCATTCTAATTGTTGTTATAAGTCCTAATACACATTCCTAGACCATTCTAAGCCTTTAGAATACTCTCTTAACCATTCTACACTCGTTAGAACCTCCAAGTACTCATGCTACACCCTCTACGTCCCTTGGGGACTCAAGCAATGTTTAGGATCATTCTAATGGTTCTTATGAGTCCTAATACACATTCCTAGACCATTCTAAGCCTTTAGAATACTCTCTTAACCATTCTACACTCGTTAGAACCTGCAACGACTCAGGCTAAACCCTCTACATCCCTAGGGGTACCAAGCAATGTTTAGGATCATTCTAATGGTTCGTATAAGTCCTAATAAACATTCCTAGACCATTCTAAGCCTTTAGAATACTCTCTTAACCATTCTACACTCATTAGAACCTCCAAGTACTCATGCTACACCCTCTACATCCCAAGGGGTACCAAGAGATGTTTAGGATCATTCTAAAGGTTCGTATAAGTCCTAATATACATTCCTAGACCATTCTAAGCCTTTAGAATACTCACTTAACCATTTTATACTTGTCAGAACCTCCAAGGACTCATGCTACACCCTCTATGTCCCTTGGGGACTCAAGCAATGTTTAGGGTCATTCTAATGGTTCGTATAAGTCCTAATACACATTCCTAGACCATTCTAAGCCTTTAGAATACTTTCTTAACAATTCTACACTTGTTAGAACCTCCAAGGACTCAAGCTACACCCTCTACGTCTCTTGGGGACTCAAGCAATGTTTTGGATCATTCTAATGGTTGTTATAAGTCCTAATACACATTCCTAGACCATTCTAAGCCTTTAAGATACTCTCTTAACAATTCTACACTCATTAGAACCTCCAAGGACTGATGCTAAACCCTCTACACCCCTAGGGGTACCAAGAGATGTTTAGGATCATTCTAAAGGTTCGTATAAGTCCTAATACACATTCCTAGACCATTCTAAGCCTTTAGAATACTCTCTTAACCATTCTACACTCGTTAGAACCTCCAAGTACTCATGCTACACCCTCTACGTCCCTTGGGGACTCAAGCAATGTTTAGGATCATTCTAATGGTTCTTATGAGTCCTAATACACATTCCTAGACCATTCTAAGCCTTTAGAATACTCTCTTAACCATTCTACACTCGTTAGAACCTGCAACGACTCAGGCTAAACCCTCTACATCCCTAGGGGTACCAAGCAATGTTTAGGATCATTCTAATGGTTCGTATAAGTCCTAATAAACATTCCTAGACCATTCTAAGCCTTTAGAATACTCTCTTAACCATTCAACACTCATTAGAACCTCCAAGTACTCATGCTACACCCTCTACATCCCAAGGGGTACCAAGAGATGTTTAGGATCATTCTAAAGGTTTGTATAAGTCCTAATATACACTCCTAGACCATTCTAAGCCTTTACATTACTCTCTTAACCATTCTACACTTGTTAGAACCTCCAAGGACTCATGCTACACCCTCTACGTCCCTTGGGGACTCAAGCAATGTTTAGGATCATTCTAATGGTTCGTATATGTCCTAATACACATTCCTAGACCATTCTAAGCCTTTATAATACTCTCTTAACCATTCTACACTCGTTAGAACCTCCAACGACTCAGGCTAAACCCTCTACATCCCTAGGGGTACCAAGCAATGTTTAGGATCATTCTAATTGTTCTTATAAGTCCTAATTCACATTCCTCGACCATTCTAAGCCTTTAGAATACTCTCTTAACCATTCTACACTTGTTAGAACCTCCAAGGACTCATGCTACACCCTCTACGTCCCTTGGGGACTCAAGCAAGGTTTACGATCATTCTATTGGTTCTTATAAGTCCTAATACACATTCCTAGACCATTCTAATCCTTTAGAATACTCTCTTACCTATTCTACACTTGGTAGAACCTCCAAGGACTCAAAATACACCCTCTACGTCCCTTGGGTACTCAAGCAATGTTTAGGAACATTCTAATGGTTGTTATAAGTCCTAATACACATTCATAGACCATTCTAAGCCTTTAGAATTCTCTCTTAACCATTCTACACTCGTTAGAACCTTCAAGTACTCATGCTACACCCTCTACGTCCCTTGGGGACTCAAGAGATGTTTAGGATCATTTTAATGGTTCTTATAAGTCCTAATACACATTCCTAGACCATTCTAAGCCTTTAGAATACTCTCTTAACCATTCTACACTTGTTAGAACCTCCAAGGACTCATGCAACACTCTCTACGTCCCTTGGGGACTCAAGCAATGTTTAGGATCATTCTAATTGTTCTTATAAGTCCAAATACACATTCCTAGACCATTCTAAGCCTTTAGAATACTCTCTTAACCATTCCACACATGTTAGAAACTCCAAGGACTCATGCAACACCCTCTACGTCCCTTGGGGACTCAAGCAATGTTTAGGATCATTCTATTGGTTCTTATAAGTCCTAATACACATTCCTAGACCATTCTAAGCCTTTAGAATACTCTCTTAACCATTCTACACTTGGTAGAACCTCCAAGGACTCAAAATACACCATCTACGTCCCTTGGGTACTCAAGCAATGTTTAGGAACATTCTAATGGTTGTTATAAGTCCTAATACACATTCATAGACCATTCTAAGCCTTTAGAATTCTCTCTTAACCATTCTACACTCGTTAGAACCTCCAAGTACTCATGCTACATCCTCTACGTCCCTTGGGGACTCAAGCAATGTTTAGGATCATTCTAATGGTTCTTATAAGTCCTAATACACATTCCTAGACCATTCTAAGCCTTTAGAATACTCTCTTAACCATTCTACACTTGTTAGAACCTCCAAGGACTCATGCAACACTCTCTACGTCCCTTGGGGACTCAAGCAATGTTTAGGATCATTCTAATGGTTCGTATAAGTCCTAATACACATTCCTAGACCATTCCAAGCCTTTCGAATACTTTCTTAACCATTCTACACTTGTTAGAACCTCCAAGGACTCATGCTACACCTTCTACGTCCCTTGGGTACTCAAGCAATGTTTAGGATCATTCTAGTGGTTCTTATAAGTCCTAATACACATTCATAGACCATTCTAACCTATATAATACTCTCTTAACCATTCTACACTTGTTAGAACCTCCAAGTACTCATGCTACACCCTCTATGTCCATTGGGGAATCAAGCAATGTTTAGGATCATTCTAATGGTTCGTATAAGTCCTAATACACATTCCTCGACCATTCTAAGCCTTTCGAATACTTTCTTAACCATTCTACACTTGTTAGAACCTCCAAGGACTCAAGCTACACCCTCTACATCCCTTGGGGACTCAAGCAATGTTTTGGATCATTCTAATGGTTGTTATAAGTCCTAATACACATTCCTAGACCATTCTAAGCCTTTAAGATACTCTCTTAACAATTCTACACTCATTAGAACCTCCAAGGACTGATGCTAAACCCTCTACACCCCTAGGGGTACCAAGAGATGTTTAGGATCATTCTAAAGGTTCGTATAATTCCTAATATACATTCCTAGACCATTTATGCCTTTAGAATACTCTCTTAACCATTCAACACTTGTTAGAACCTCCAAGGACTCATGCTACACCCTCTACGTCCCTTGGGGACTCAAGCAATGTTTAGCATCATTCTAATGGTTCGTATAAGTCCTAATACACATTCCTAGACCATTCTAAGCCTTTAGAATACTCTCTTAACCATTCTACACTCGTTAGAACCTCCAACGACTCAGGCTAAACCCTCTACATCCCTAGGGGTACCAAGCAATGTTTAGGATCATTCTAATGGTTCGTATAAGTCCTAATAAACATTCCTAGACCATTCTAAGCCTTTAGAATACTCTCTTAACCATTCTACACTCATTAGAACCTCCAAGTACTCATGCTACACCCTCTACATCCCAAGGGGTACCAAGAGATGTTTAGGATCATTCTAAAGGTTCGTATAAGTCCTAATATACATTCCTAGACCATTCTAAGCCTTTAGAATACTCACTTAACCATTTTATACTTGTCAGAACCTCCAAGGACTCATGCTACACCCTCTATGTCCCTTGGGGACTCAAGCAATGTTTAGGGTCATTCTAATGGTTCGTATAAGTCCTAATACACATTCCTAGACCATTCTAAGCCTTTAGAATACTTTCTTAACCATTCTACACTTGTTAGAACCTCCAAGGACTCAAGCTACACCCTCTACGTCTCTTGGGGACTCAAGCAATGTTTTGGATCATTCTAATGGTTGTTATAAGTCCTAATACACATTCCTAGACCATTCTAAGCCTTTAAGATACTCTCTTAACAATTCTACACTCATTAGAACCTCCAAGGACTGATGCTAAACCCTCTACACCCCTAGGGGTACCAAGAGATGTTTAGGATCATTCTAAAGGTTCGTATATGTCCTAATATACATTCCTAGACCATTTAAGCCTTTAGAATACTCTCTTAACCATTCAACACTTGTTAGAACCTCCAAGGACTCATGCTACACCCTCTACGTCCCTTGGGGACTCAAGCAATGTTTAGTATCATTCTAATGGTTCGTATAAGTCCTAATACACATTCCTAGACCATTCTAAGCCTTTAGAATACTCTCTTAACCATTCTACACTCGTTAGAACCTGCAACGACTCAGGCTAAACCCTCTACATCCCTAGGGGTACCAAGCAATGTTTAGGATCATTCTAATGGTTCGTATAAGTCCTAATAAACATTCCTAGACCATTCTAAGCTTTTAGAATACTCTCTTAACCATTCTACACTCGTTAGAACCTCCAACGACTCATGCAACACCCTTTACATCCCTAGGGGTACCAAGCAATGTTTAGGATCATTCTAATGGTTATTATATGTCCCAATACACATTCCTAGACCATTCTAAGCCTTTAGAATACTCTCTTAACCATTCTACACTTGTTAGAACCTCCAAGGACTCAAAATATACCCTCTACGTCCCTTGGGGACTCAAGCAATGTTTAGGATCATTCTAATTGTTGTTATAAGTCCTAATACACATTCCAAGACCATTCTAAGCCTTTAGAATACTCTCTTAACCATTCTACACTCGTTAGAACCTCCAAGTACTCATGCTACACCCTCTACGTCCCTTGGGGACTCAAGCAATGTTTAGGATCATTCTAATGGTTCTTATGAGTCCTAATACACATTCCTAGACCATTCTAAGCCTTTAGAATACTCTCTTTCCCATTCTACACTTGTTAGAAACTCCAAGGACTCAAAATACACCCTCTACGTCCCTTGGGTACTCCAGCAATGTTTAGGATCATTCTAATAGTTCTTATAAGTCCTAATACACATTCATAGACCATTCTAACCTTTATAATACTCTCATAACCATTCTACACATTGTTAGAACCTCCAAGTACTCATACTACACCCTCTTTGTCCCTTGGGGACTCAAGCAATGTTTAGGATCATTCTATTGGTTCGTATAAGTCCTAATACACATTCCTAGACCATTCTAAGCCTTTCGAATACTTTCTTAACCATTCTACACTTGTTAGAACCTCCAAGGACTCAAGCTACACTCTCTACGTCCCTTGGGGACTCAAGCAATGTTTTGGATCATTCTAATGGTTGTTATAAGTCCTAATACACATTCCTAAACCATTCTAAGCCTTTAAGATACTCTCTTAACCATTCTACACTCATTAGAACCTCCAAGTACTCAACCTATACACCCTCTACATCCCTAGGGGTACCAAGAGATGTTTAGGATCATTCTAAAGATTCGTATAAGTCCTAATATACATTCCTAGACCATTCTAAGCCTTTAGAATACTCTCTTAATCATTTTACACTTGTTAGAACCTCCAAGGACTCATGCTACACCCTCTACGTCCCTTGGGGACTCAAGCAATGTTTAGGATCATTCTAATGGTTCGTATAAGTCCTAATACACATTCCTAGACCATTCTAAGCCTTTAGAATACTCTCTTAACAATTCTACACTTGTTAGAACCTCCAAGGACTCATGCTTAACCCTCTACATCCCTAGGGGTACCAAGCAATGTTTAAGATCATTCTAAAGGTTCGTATAAGTCCTAATACACATTCCTAGACCATTCTAAGCCTTTAGAATAGTCTCTTAACCATTTTACACTTGTTAGAACCTTCAACGACTCATGCTACACCCTCTACGTCCCTTGGGGACTCAAGCAATGTTTAGGATCATTCTAATGGTTCGTATAAGTTCTAATACACATTCCTAGACCATTCTAATCCTTTAGAATACTCTCTTAACCATTCTACACTTGTTAGAACCTCCAAGGACTCAATCTACACCCTCTACGTCCCATGGGGACTCAAGCAAAGTTTAGGATAATTCTAATTGTTCTTATAAGTCCTAATACACATTCCTAGACCATTCTAATCCTTTATAATACTCTCTTAACCATTCTACACTTGTTAGAACCTCACAGTACTCATGCTACACCCTCTACGTCCCTTGGGGACTCAAGCAATGTTTAGGATCATTCTAATGGTTCTTATAAGTCCTAATACACATTCCTAGACCATTCTAAGCCTTTAGAATACTCTCTTAACCATTCTAAACTCGTTAGAACCTCCTACGACTCATGCAACACCCTTTACATCCCTAGGGGTACCAAGCAATGATTAGGATCATTCTAATGGTTCTTATAAGTCCTAATACACATTCCTAGACCATTCTAAGCCTTTAGAATACTCTCTTAACCATTCTACACTTTTTAAAACCTCCAAGGACTCAAAATATACCCTCTACGTCCCTTGGGGACTCAAGCAATGTTTAGGATCATTCTAATTGTTGTTATAAGTCCAAATACACATTCCTAGACCATTCTAAGCCTTTAGAATACTCTCTTAACCATTCTACACTCGTTAGAACCTCCAAGTACTCATGCTACACCCTCTACGTCCCTTGGGGACTCAAGCAATGTTTAGGATCATTCTAATGGTTCTTATAAGTCCTAATACACATTTCTAGACCATTCTAAGCCTTTAGAATACTCTCTTAACCATTCTACACTTGTTAGAACCTCCAAGGACTCAAAATACACCCTCTACATCCCTTGGGTACTCAAGCAATGTTTAGGATCATTCTAATGGTTCTTATAAGTCCTAATACACATTCATAGACCATTCTAACCTATATAATACTCTCTTAACCATTCTACACTTGTTAGAACCTCCAAGTACTCATGCTACACCCTCTATGTCCATTGGGGACTCAAGCAATGTTTAGGATCATTCTAATGGTTCGTATAAGTCCTAATACACATTCCTAGACCATTCTAAGCCTTTAGAATACTCTCTTAACCATTCTACACTCGTTAGAACCTCCAACGACTCATGCAACACCCTTTACATCCCTAGGGGTACCAAGCAATGATTAAGATCATTCTAATGGTTCTTATAAGTCCTAATACACATTCCTAGACCATTCTAAGCCTTTAGAATACTCTCTTAACCATTCTACACTTTTTAGAACCTCCAAGGACTCAAAATATACCCTCTACGTCCCTTGGGGACTCAAGCAATGTTTATGATCATTCTAATTGTTGTTATAAGTCCTAATACACATTCCTTGACCATTCTAAGCCTTTAGAACACTCTCTTAACCATTCTACACTTGTTAGAACCTCCAAGGACTCAAAATACACCCTCTACATCCCTTGGGTACTCAAGCAATGTTTAGGATCATTCTAATGGTTCTTATAAGTCCTAATACACATTCATAGACCATTCTAACCTATATAATACTCTCTTAACCATTCTACACTTGTTAGAACCTCCAAGTACTCATGCTACACCCTCTATGTCCATTGGGGACTCAAGCAATGTTTAGGATCATTCTATTGGTTCGTATAAGTCCCAATACACATTCCTAGACCATTCTAAGCCTTTCGAATACTTTCTTAACCATTCTACACTTGTTAGAACCTCCAAGGACTCAAGCTACACCCTCTACGTCCCTTGGGGACTCAAGCAATGTTTTGGATCATTCTAATGGTTGTTATAAGTCCTACTACACATTCCTAGACCATTCTAAGCCTTTAAGATACTCTCTTAACCATTCTACACTCGTTAGAATTTCCAAGTACTCATGCTACACCCTCTACATCCCTAGGGGTACCAAGAGATGTTTAGGATCATTCTAAAGGTTCGTATAAGTCCTAATATGCATTCCTAGACCATTCTAAGCCTTTAGAATACTCTCTTAACCATTTTATACTTGTTAGAACCTCCAAGGACTCATGCTACACCCTCTACGTCCCTTGGGGACTCAAGCAATGTTTAGGATCATTCTAATGGTTCGTATAAGTCCTAATACACATTCCTAGACCATTCTAAGCCTTTAGAATACTCTCTTAACCATTCTACACTCGTTAGAACCTCCAACGACTCAGGCTAAACCCTCTACATCCCTAGGGGTACCAAGCAATGTTTAGGATCATTCTAATGGTTCGTATAAGTCCTAATAAACATTCCTAGACCATTCTAAGCCTTTAGAATACTCTCTTAACCATTCTACACTCGTTAGAACCTCCAACGACTCTTGCAACACCCTTTACATCCCTAGGGGTACCAAGCAATGTTTTGGATCATTCTAATGGTTGTTATAAGTCCTAATACACATTCCTAGACCATTCTAAGCCTTTAAGATACTCTCTTAACCATTCTACACTCATTAGAACCTCCAAGTACTCAAGCTATACACCCTCTACATCCCTAGGGGTACCAAGAGATGTTTAGGATCATTCTAAAGATTCGTATAAGTCCTAATATACATTCCTAGACCATTCTAAGCCTTTAGAATACTCTCTTAATCATTTTACACTTGTTAGAACCTCCAAGGACTCATGCTACACCCTCTACGTCCCTTGGGGACTCAAGCAATGTTTAGGATCATTCTAATGGTTCGTATAAGTCCTAATACACATTCCTAGACCATTCTAAGCCTTTAGAATACTCTCTTAACAATTCTACACTTGTTAGAACCTCCAAGGACTCATGCTTAACCCTCTACATCCCTACGGGTACCAAGCAATGTTTAAGATCATTCTAAAGGTTCGTATAAGTCCTAATACACATTCCTAGACCATTCTAAGCCTTTAGAATAGTCTCTTAACCATTTTACACATGTTAGAACCTTCAACGACTCATGCTACACCCTCTACGTCCTTTGGGGACTCAAGCAATGTTTAGGATCATTCTAATGGTTCGTATAAGTTCTAATACACATTCCTAGACCATTCTAATCCTTTAGAATACTCTCTTAACCATTCTACACTTGTTAGAACCTCCAAGGACTCAATCTACACCCTCTACGTCCCATGGGGACTCAAGCAAAGTTTAGGATCATTCTAATTGTTCTTATAAGTCCTAATACACATTCCTAGACCATTCTAATCCTTTATAATACTCTCTTAACCATTCTACACTTGTTAGAACCTCCCAGTACTCATGCTACACCCTCTACGTCCCTTGGGGACTCAAGCAATGTTTAGGATCATTCTAATGGTTCTTATAAGTCCTAATACACATTCCTAGACCATTCTAAGCCTTTAGAATACTCTCTTAACCATTCTAAACTCGTTAGAACCTCCAACGACTCATGCAACACCCTTTACATCCCTAGGGGTACCAAGCAATGATTAGGATCATTCTAATGGTTCTTATAAGTCCTAATACACATTCCTAGACCATTCTAAGCCTTTAGAATACTCTCTTAACCATTCTACACTTTTTAAAACCTCCAAGGACTCAAAATATACCCTCTACGTCCCTTGGGGACTCAAGCAATGTTTAGGATCATTCTAATTGTTGTTATAAGTCCAAATACACATTCCTAGACCATTCTAAGCCTTTAGAATACTCACTTAACCATTCTACACTCGTTAGAACCTCCAAGTACTCATGCTACACCCTCTACGTCCCTTGGGGACTCAAGCAATGTTTAGGATCATTCTAATGGTTCTTATAAGTCCTAATACACATTTCTAGACCATTCTAAGCCTTTAGAATACTCTCTTAACCATTCTACACTTGTTAGAACCTCCAAGGACTCAAAATACACCCTCTACATCCCTTGGGTACTCAAGCAATGTTTAGGATCATTCTAATGGTTCTTATAAGTCCTAATACACATTCATAGACCATTCTAACCTATATAATACTCTCTTAACCATTCTACACTTGTTAGAACCTCCAAGTACTCATGCTACAACCTCTATGTCCATTGGGGACTCAAGCAATGTTTAGGATCATTCTAATGGTTCGTATAAGTCCTAATACACATTCCTAGACCATTCTAAGCCTTTAGAATACTCTCTTAACCATTCTACACTCGTTAGAACCTCCAACGACTCATGCAACACCCTTTACATCCCTAGGGGTACCAAGCAATGATTAAGATCATTCTAATGGTTCTTATAAGTCCTAATACACATTCCTAGACCATTCTAAGCCTTTAGAATACTCTCTTAACCATTCTACACTTTTTAGAACCTCCAAGGACTCATGCTACACCCTCTACGTCCCTTGGGGACTCAAGCAATGTTTAGGATCATTCTAATGGTTCGTATAAGTCCTAATACACATTCCTAGACCATTCTAAGCCTTTAGAATACTCTCTTAACCATTCTACACTCGTTAGAACCTCCAACGACTCAGGCTAAACCCTCTACATCCCTAGGGGTACCAAGCAATGTTTAGGATCATTCTAATGGTTCGTATAAGTCCTAATAAACATTCCTAGACCATTCTAAGCCTTTAGAATACTCTCTTAACCATTCTACACTCGTTAGAACCTCCAACGACTCTTGCAACACCCTTTACATCCCTAGGGGTACCAAGCAATGTTTTGGATCATTCTAATGGTTGTTATAAGTCCTAATACACATTCCTAGACCATTCTAAGCCTTTAAGATACTCTCTTAACCATTCTACACTCATTAGAACCTCCAAGTACTCAAGCTATACACCCTCTACATCCCTAGGGGTACCAAGAGATGTTTAGGATCATTCTAAAGATTCGTATAAGTCCTAATATACATTCCTAGACCATTCTAAGCCTTTAGAATACTCTCTTAATCATTTTACACTTGTTAGAACCTCCAAGTACTCATGCTACACCCTCTACGTCCCTTGGGGACTCAAGCAATGTTTAGGATCATTCTAATGGTTCTTATAAGTCCTAATACACATTTCTAGACCATTCTAAGCCTTTAGAATACTCTCTTAACCATTCTACACTTGTTAGAACCTCCAAGGACTCAAAATACACCCTCTACATCCCTTGGGTACTCAAGCAATGTTTAGGATCATTCTAATGGTTCTTATAAGTCCTAATACACATTCATAGACCATTCTAACCTATATAATACTCTCTTAACCATTCTACACTTGTTAGAACCTCCAAGTACTCATGCTACAACCTCTATGTCCATTGGGGACTCAAGCAATGTTTAGGATCATTCTAATGGTTCGTATAAGTCCTAATACACATTCCTAGACCATTCTAAGCCTTTAGAATACTCTCTTAACCATTCTACACTCGTTAGAACCTCCAACGACTCATGCAACACCCTTTACATCCCTAGGGGTACCAAGCAATGATTAAGATCATTCTAATGGTTCTTATAAGTCCTAATACACATTCCTAGACCATTCTAAGCCTTTAGAATACTCTCTTAACCATTCTACACTTTTTAGAACCTCCAAGGACTCAAAACACACCCTCTACATCCCTTGGGTACTCAAGCAATGTTTAGGATCATTCTAATGGTTCTTATAAGTCCTAATACACATTCATAGACCATTCTAACCTATATAATACTCTCTTAACCATTCTACACTTGTTAGAACCTCCAAGTACTCATGCTACAACCTCTATGTCCATTGGGGACTCAAGCAATGTTTAGGATCATTCTAATGGTTCGTATAAGTCCTAATACACATTCCTAGACCATTCTAAGCCTTTAGAATACTCTCTTAACCATTCTACACTTTTTAGAATCTCCAAGGACTCAAAATATACCCTCTACGTCCCTTGGGGACTCAAGCAATGTTTAGGATCATTCTAATTGTTGTTATAAGTCCAAATACACATTCCTAGACCATTCTAAGCCTTTAGAATACTCTCTTAACCATTCTACACTCGTTAGAACCTCCAAGTACTCATGCTACACCCTCTACGTCCCTTGGGGACTCAAGCAATGTTTAGGATCATTTTAATGGTTCTTATAAGTCCTAATACACATTTCTAGACCATTCTAAGCCTTTAGAATACTCTCTTAACCATTCTACACTTGTTAGAACCTCCAAGGACTCAAAATACACCCTCTACATCCCTTGGGTACTCAAGCAATGTTTAGGATCATTCTAATGGTTCTTATAAGTCCTAATACACATTCATAGACCATTCTAACCTATATAATACTCTCTTAACCATTCTACACTTGTTAGAACCTCCAAGTACTCATGCTACACCCTCTATGTCCATTGGGGACTCAAGCAATGTTTAGGATCATTCTATTGGTTCGTATAAGTCCCAATACACATTCCTAGACCATTCTAAGCCTTTCGAATACTTTCTTAACCATTCTACACTTGTTAGAACCTCCAAGGACTCAAGCTACACCCTCTACGTCCCTTGGGGACTCAAGCAATGTTTTGGATCATTCTAATGGTTGTTATAAGTCCTAATACACATTCCTAGACCATTCTAAGCCTTTAAGATACTCTCTTAACCATTCTACACTCATTAGAACCTCCAAGTACTCAAGCTATACACCCTCTACATCCGTAGGGGTACCAAGAGATGTTTAGGATCATTCTAAAGGTTCGTATAAGTCCTAATACACATTCCTAGACCATTCTAAGCCTTTAGAATAGTCTCTTAACCATTTTACACTGGTTAGAACCTCCAACGACTCTTGCTACACCCTCTACGTCCCTTGGGGACTCAAGCAATGTTTAGGATCATTCTAATGGTTTGTATAAGTTCTAATACACATTCCTAGACCATTCTAATCCTTTAGAATACTCTCTTAACCATTCTACACTTGTTAGAACCTCCAAGGACTCAAGCTACACCCTCTACGTCCCTTGGGGACTCAAGCAAAGTTTAGGATCTTTCTAATTGTTCTTATAAGTCCTAATACACATTCCTAGACCATTCTAAGCCTTTATAATACTCTCTTAACCATTCTACACTTGTTAGAACCTCCAAGTACTCATGCTACACCCTCTACGTCCCTTGGGGACTCAAGCAATGTTTAGGATCATTCTAATGGTTCTTATAAGTCCTAATACACATTCCTAGACCATTCTAAGCCTTTAGAATACTCTCCTAACCATTCTAAACTTGTTAGAACCTCCAAGGACTCAAAATACACCCTCTACATCCCTTGGGTACTCAAGCAATGTTTAGGATCATTCTAATAGTTCTTATAAGTCCTAATACACATTCAAAGACCATTCTAACCTTTATAATACTCTCATAACCATTCTACACTTGTTAGACCCTCCAAGTACTCATGCTACACCCTCTATGTCCCTTGGGGACTCAAGCAATGTTTAGGATCATTCTATTGGTTCGTATAAGTCCTAATACACATTCCTAGACCATTCTAAGCCTTTCGAATATTTCTTAACCATTCTACACTTGTTAGAACCTCCAAGGACTCAAGCTACACCCTCTACGTCCCTTGGGGACTCAAGCAATGTTTTGGATCATTCTAATGGTTGTTATAAGTCCTAATACACATTCCTAGACCATTCTAAGCCTTTAAGATACTCTCTTAACCATTCTACACTCATTAGAACCTCCAAGTACTCAAGCTATACACCCTCTACATCCGTAGGGGTACCAAGAGATGTTTAGGATCATTCTAAAGGTTCGTATAAGTCCTAATACACATTCCTAGACCATTCTAAGCCTTTAGAATAGTCTCTTAACCATTTTACACTGGTTAGAACCTCCAACGACTCTTGCTACACCCTCTACGTCCCTTGGGGACTCAAGCAATGTTTAGGATCATTCTAATGGTTTGTATAAGTTCTAATACACATTCCTAGACCATTCTAATCCTTTAGAATACTCTCTTAACCATTCTACACTTGTTAGAACCTCCAAGGACTCAAGCTACACCCTCTACGTCCCTTGGGGACTCAAGCAAAGTTTAGGATCTTTCTAATTGTTCTTATAAGTCCTAATACACATTCCTAGACCATTCTAAGCCTTTATAATACTCTCTTAACCATTCTACACTTGTTAGAACCTCCAAGTACTCATGCTACACCCTCTACATCCCTTGGGGACTCAAGCAATGTTTAGGATCATTCTAATGGTTCTTATAAGTCCTAATACACATTCCTAGACCATTCTAAGCGTTTAGAATACTCTCTTAACCATTCTACACTTGTTAGAACCTCCAAGGACTCAAAATACACCCTTTACGTCCCTTGGGTACTCAAGCAATGTTTAGGATCATTCTAATGGTTGTTATAAGTCCTAATACATATTCATAGACCATTCTAAGCCTTTAGAATACTCTCTTAACCATTCTACACTCGTTAGAACCTCCAAGTACTCATGCTACACCCTCTACGTCCCTTGGGGACTCAAGCAATATTTAGGATCATTCTAATGGTTCTTATAAATCCTAATACACATTCCTAGACCATTCTAAGCCTTTAGAATACTCTCTTAACCATTCTACACTTGTTTGAACCTCCAAGGACTCAAGCTACACCCTCTACGTCCCTTGGGGACTCAAGCAATGTTTAGGATCATTCTAATTGTTCTTATAAGTCCTAATACACATTCCTAGACCATTCTAACCTTTAGAATACTCTCTTAACCATTCTACACTTGTTAGAACCTCCAAGTACTCATGCTACACCATCTACGTCCATTGGGGACTCAAGCAATATTTAGGATCACTCTAATGGTTCTTATAAGTCGTAATACACATTCCTTGACCGTTCTAAGCCTTTAGAATACTCTCTTACCATTCTAAACTTGTTAGAACCTCCAAGGACTCAAGCTACACCCTCTAAGTCCCTTGGAGACTCAAGCAATGTTTTGGATCATTCTAATGGTTCTTATTAGTCCTAATACACATTCCTAGACCATTCTAAGCCTTTAGAATACTCCCTTAACCATTCTACACTTGTTAGAACCTCCAAGGACTCAAAATACACCCTCTACGTCCCTTGGGTACTCAAGCAATGTTTAGGATCATTCTAATGGTTGTTATAAGTCCTAATACACATTCCTAGACCATTCTAACCTTTATAATACTCTCTTAACCATTCTACACTTGTCAGAACCTCTAAGTACCCATGCTACACCCTCTACGTCCCTTGGGGACTCATGCAATGTTTAGGATCATTCTAATGGTTCGTATAAGTCCTAATACACATTCCTAGACCATTCTAAGCCTTTAGAATACTTTCTTAACCATTCTACACTTGTTAGAACCTCCAAGGACTCAAGCTACACCCTCTACGTCCCTTGGGGACTGAAGCAATGTTTTGGATCATTCTAATGGTTGTTATAGGTCCTAATACACATTCCTAGACCATTCTAAGCCTTTAAGATACTCTCTTAACAATTCTACACTCATTAGAACCTCCAAGGACTCATGCTAAACCCTCTACATCCCTAGGGGTACCAAGAGATGTTTAGGATCATTCTAAAGGTTCGTATAATTCCTAATACACATTCCTAGACCATTCTAAGCCTTTAGAATACTCTCTTAACCATTTTACACTTGTTAGAACCTCCAAGGACTCATGCTACACCCTCTACGTCCCTTTGGGACTCAAGCAATGTTTAGGATCATTCTAAAGGTTTGTATAAGTCCTAATACACATTCCTAGACCATTCTAAGCCATTAGAATACTCTCTTAACCATTCTACACTTGTTAGAACCTCCAAGGACTCATGCTTAACCCTCTACTTCCCTTGGGGTACCAAGCAATGTTTAAGATCATTCTAAAGGTTCGTATAAGTCCTAATACACATTCCTAGATCATTCTAAGCCTTTAGAATACTCTCTTAACCATTCTATACTCGTTAGAACCTCCAAGGACTCAGGCTAAACCCTCTACATCCCTAGGGGTACCAAGCAATGTTTAGGATCATTCTAATGGTTCGTATAAGTCCTAATACACATTCCTAGACCATTATAAGCCTTTAGAATACTCTCTTAATTATCACTACTAGAAAAAAGACTTTTAAAATCGGGGTTTTAAAATCGGTCATATTAAAGCCGATTTAAAAAAAAAACACGGTGGCAATTTTGTAAATAAATTCTAACTTTTAAAATCGGTCGCATAACGACTGATTTTAAAAGTACTTTCTAACTTGGTCGTTTCGTCAGCCGAGTTAAAAAGTCCTTCTTCTTTTTAAAATTTTAATTTTTTAACTTTTAAAATCGGGCAAGGATGACCGAGTTAGAAAGTCCTTCTACTTTCTAACTCGGTCGTTTGAGCAGCCGAGTTAGAAAGTTTTTATTTATTTATTTATTTTTTTTTGCAACTTTTTAACTCGGTCGTTATTGACCGATTTTAAAAGTTAAAAAATTAACCATTCTAACTCGGTCGGTAGTGACCGATTTTAAAAATTAAAAAAATTAATTTAAAAAAAATATAGACTTTCTAACTCTGTCTTTTGTGGCCGAGTTAAAAAGTCCTTCCAAAATATAGCAGGCACACTATCAGAGTATAGTGCCAAAACCTAAAACAAAACATAAAACAGAGAAACCATTATCGAAGCCGTCCTTCGCCGCTGCTGCTGTTTCCATTATCGAAGCCGTCCTTCGTCCTTCTCCATCGACGACGACGACGGAAAGCTCCTCACCGCTTCGTCCTTCGGCGGCGCGTCTGTCTTTGGCTTCTTCATTCTTCTTCTCCGTCGCTCCTCTCTTTCCGTCGCTTCTTCTCCACCAGGTTAGGGTTCCTCTCTTTCCTTCGCTTTCTCTCACAACACCACCCCTTCAAGGGCTTATTATTCACAACCTTGCTGGGGTTCAGTAACATTATTGGTTCTGGTCTTGAGACTTGTAATTAACTTCTCATTTTGAAGGTTTTTTGCTTTTTTCCTTTGTTTCCCTTTTTTTTATAATTTTAAATAACTCTTGTTGGTTTTTCGTTGACTGAAACATCAGAGTACCTGGGAAGTTAGTTTTTAGTTTCAACTTTCTAGTGTAGACTAGGATCACAAAAGTTTGTAACTTTAGTACTTTGCTAAGTGTTGCTCTGCTTTTTGAGTGGATTTATGTAATTTAGTTTTTCATAGTGGCTTTTGTAAGGGTAACAATACAAGTCAAGTTCGAATCTTAATTTTTGAGGACTGTAACTATAAGTTTGTAACACTTTTATAACAAATTAAAGATGCTACTTAGTTCAGGAATAAAAAGGAATTTTATTTATCTATTCATTATGAACTCAATGACACTTGAGCAGTGAATTTTAATTAATTATTAGTAAAAGAGTAGTTTCAAAAACAAATCTGTCGGGTAGGATCTAAGCAAAACCAAAAAATGTTAAGAGGACATCAACAAATAATTGTCTGAAAAACTTGGAAAACCAATATAATAGTTTTGGCTCAAAAAAATTAATCAACTATACAGGTTGATGAGTTTGTTATTTGAATTGAGTAAAAATAAAATATAATTGAGTTATGTGATAATAAAATCATTAAATGAATTCAAAATTATTAACTTCTGTACATCTCCAGCGATTGTTTAACAAATTACAATTGGACCATATCATCAAGGCACTGGTTTATGGTCTAAATTGACATTTACTAGAACAAACTTGTATGCATACTAGAGGAGTAGTAGTAAAAGTTTCTACCAGGCAAAAAATGTCATATACCTGTCCCACATCTCTTTTCATGTCTTTCTCCCATGTAGAGCTATTATACTTATTAATTTCATCCCACTTAAAGTATAGGTTACATCATATGTTAATCATTTCTGTTAATATTTGTAGATACTTTTACTGCCATTCTTATTCGCAGTCAGGATAGAACATCTTGTTAAAGTTGCTAAATTTATTTATGTTAAAGTTGCTTCTCTGAAATAGAACATCTTGTTAACCATATTTGAGACAGGATGAAGAAGAAAAAAAGAATGACAACAAGATGTTGAAAACTGCAAGATCATTCAGTAGTCCTTCAAATTGCAGTAAAAAAAAATTGAATCCTTAAACTGTTGAAAAATGCAATTTGCTTCACAAAATTGTTGATAAATTGAAACCACCTTGCTTTCCCTCACATACAATCCTCTCTTCCATTTGTTAATAAATTGATAGTTAACTTGTTTGATGCTTGCCTGCTTGAAATGGACTTTAATCTCTCTCTCCCTTTTCTCTTTATATTTGTTACTTCCATTCATTTTTTTCTTTTCGTTTGGGTTTTGTTGGAAGTAAAATTTTCTCATGTGCCTCTCAGATTTTGTTCAGCATCTTATTAAGAAGCAAAAGCATATCGAAGCCATTGGATTCATTTGTGCATACAACTTGGTTGAGAAGAATCAACCCGCCGATATCTTGCGAGAATATGTGCGGAATGCAAAACTTATTCATGTGAGAAGTTGCAAGGAAACCAAGTCCATTGAAATTAAGGTTCTTTTTTCCTACTCAAATTCTATTTCATTATTATTATTTTTCTAAATCTCCTTGTAGTTTCATGCTAGTTATATGTATGTTGCACATGCACTCAGGTTAAGGCCATAGATGAAGAAATTGCTAGTTTGGAAACTGCTCTGCAGTGCATGTTCAGATAACAATATATCTTAGTTTATCGTGTTAATTTATGGTTATTGATATTTCTAATTTCTAATTATACTTCTTTTATGCAAGCTCATGGATTCTACTAATCCTCCTCCCACAAAAAATGTTAGGGGCCCGACACGATTGGCCTCATTGACTAAAAAACGTCTCGACAATGAAAAAGTGCATGTTGACCTTGATGAAAGCTTGGATGCTACGGGGCCATTATGTATTATTCTAAGAGTAACATTATGTATTCTTTCACCATTGGTAGTTTTAGACATTATGTATTATTGTAAGAGTAACATTATGTATTCTTTCACCATTATGTATACTTAACTTTTGTAACTCTTGCGTTTTTTGTTAGTTTGATAAGTATTTTGTATTTTTTACTTCAAGATTGTTAGTTTGATATGAATTTTGCTTATGAATTTTAGGTTGCTTAGGTTCTGTAATTGGGTTATTCTTCTGTGTAAAAAAGAAAATCTTTAATTTCATGCAGCAGGGGATGTATACATTATGGGGTAAGCAGGAAAAAAAAAAGACTTTGAAATCGGTCATAACGACCGATTTTAAAAGGTCCACTTTTAATTCCACCGTTTTCAACATCACCACAACGACCGATTTCAAAAGTCCAAAACGACCGATTTTAAAACTACTTTTTCCAGTAGTGGCTGTTATACAATTGAGAGCAAGGAGGAAAGGCACAAGGATTGGTGATCAACATTGATGGAGGGATCCACTTGAAGATTGAAGATCTCTTGGGGGTAAATTGATTATTGTCTATGATGATTAGTTTATTCCATCCCTTCTTCTTCTTTTCTAAATATGTATAATTGAAACTCTTGTTAGGAATAAAGTTGATTTGTATGGATCTTAATTTGGCTGTTTATTTATGAATTAATGTTTTTCCTTTCAAATCAATTGCTTGGTTGTGTTTTAATTACAATTCATAGAATTGATCACTTTATGTTTTGCTTTGGTAATTTGAACCTTAATTGGGAAATTAGGATTAAGATTAGGTCTTTCAACCAAACAATATAATTATACAATTCGTTGGAATACTTTTGCGTAATTGTATAACTCTTATAAATTAGAACTCACTTAAGGGATTAAGGGATAAAGTTTAGTAAGAAACATAATTGTCATGAGGGATCTAGCTTTTATTGTTTCTGGAGTTTTTGATTTATTGAAAAACATATTTTCATAATTAATAACCTGATCCTACAACGAAACCAAGTTCCTAACCTTTTCCATATTTGTATCTAAATCCTTTTTAGTTTCTGAATTGTTTCATTCTACCTTTTCTCCATTCCTTTTTAAACTCTAAACTCATACAAGTTATACATAGTAATCGCAATTAGGTGAAAGAAATTAGAAACAATTTACAATCCCCGAGTGGAACGATAATTTACTTACTCTTTATTACTTGTGCGATCGGTACACTTGCCGAATTGCCAACAAGTTTTTGGCGCCGTTGCCGGGGATTGAAATTCGATTCTATTTTTTTGGGTACCTTTTTGTAATTACTTGTGTAACTTGTCCCTTTTCATGTATAACTATAGTTTTAATAATGATTTTGATTGTGATAGATTTATTTCGGATCCTTATTCTCCATACTATTATGCACAAAACATAAGTTATAGGAAAACTTCATTAGAAATAGCTTTAGAGAAATTAGAAGCTACAGCTAATAAAAAAGTTTATGTGGAGCCGATTCTTGTGGAGAAAGCTCCATGGGAAATAGCTTTAGAGAAATGTGCTCAAAACACTAAAGAATTTGTTGAAGAAGTTAGAACCTATTACCCGATTCAAGGTTCCAATTCAAGGAACCTTGAAATCAAAGTTGAACACATTTCAAAGCCATTAGATGAAGAGTCACAAGCATCACCAACAATTTTTGATTCTCTTCAAAGAGAGGAAAAAGTGGTGGCGATGGATTTGACCAATGATGAAACTCCTATGGAGGAGCAAACTGAGAACAATGTGCATAATGAGTTTGAGGAAGTGGACCGAAATAAAACAATAGAAGGTTTGAATATGGTAGAAAAATTTGATCAATCCTTGCATGATGAATTTCTAGCAATTAAAAATTTGGTCAAATCTATTGCATGCTTGGATGACTCAAAATTTTTTCATTATATTCAACCTCTGTGCTTTCATGAAAAATCTAAAAATCAATTTAAATCATTATTGAACAATAGGGAGCCTGAAAAGGTAGTTTTCCTAATTCATGGAATTAACACCTTCATGAATGGGAAAAGAAATAACTTGTTTGAGATGATGCATGGAGTAAGGAATGCACCTTTTGACCCTGGTGGGATTGAACTTATTTTTGAAACTTCCTTACTCCACCATCATCCAAGGTTTGTCCCATGGGATGTGGGAATAACTTGTTATTGTGGCATCACATGGGATTTAACCTATAGAATTTGGGATCCTGGTGGATTCTTTTTAGTTGTGTAGTAGTGTAGTTTTTTTTTATTTTTTTAGTTAGTTAATAAAGAGTTTAGAGCTTTCTATATGTAACTGCTAATGAGGTGCTTTCTAGCACTATTTTTAGTTGTTCATATGACACAGGTGAATAAGTTTGGGGGAGTCTCTTCCATGGTGCATCAAGAGAGAATGTTGTGTTACAAAGGGAAGTTTCTTAACTCCTTACTTTTGTTTTAAATTTTTATTTTGTAGTTTAGGTTAGTTTAGTTTGCTTGAGGACAAGTCAACCTCTAAGTTTGGGGGAGTGGACAAAATAAAAATTTTCCTGATTTGAATTGTCCCTCCATATTTGGTGTTGGTTTGTGTCTTGGGTAGAAGTAGATGGTTATTCTAGATGTAGGACTATTTTTCTGATTATATATGTAAATACTTGATTTAGGATGATGATTCATTGATTGTATAACACTGTTTTGGATTGAGTTTTAAATTTTGTTGAGAACTGGTTATTTTGATAAACTGTTTTGGAATAAGCATTAGTGAACTGGCTTTAGCCTGTGAGATTTTGAGCCTATTTGATGGGGTATGATTTATTGAATTATTTTGATGTGAGACCCCTATTTCTTTCATGAGTGTGTTCACTTTAGTTTTGTGTTCTAGAACTTGACCGGTGACCATTTTGAAATTGATAATTGATTACATGCATGAAAATGATTAAGGCATGTAGGATGGTGTTTTTGTAGCCTTCAGAGATTTTTGTTGAATTTGTTTTTCCTTAGTTGCCCATTTTGAGCCTAATGACATTATGATTTTTCTTTGGTACCCTGCATTTATTGAAATATTCTTTGTGAGTACCTTGGAAATTTTTGAATGAGCAATTGAGAGGAATAATAAGAAAAAGTGAAAGTAATTGGTGAAAAGTGTATGAGTTCTATTTCTCTTCCAAGAAAAAAAATTTGAAAAAGAAATAGATGTGAAAGGAAGAGAATAGAAGGAAGAATAGTGAAAAAAAAGAAGTTTGAAATAGTTGTGATTTGAGTGAGTTTTAATTGTATTCATTGCTCATTCATAATTTGTTGAGGGAAATTTGTTTTGCAATTTAGCCCTTTGTTTTATCCCTTCTTTCTTTTATCCCACCTTAACACTTTTAGCCATGGCCACGTTACAACCAAAATAAAGACCTTTTGATTTGTGCATGTTTTTAATAATTTCAGTGGAGATTTTGGTCTATGGTCAAGCATATGGTAACACTTTACTATTGAATGAACTTGAGTGAATTGATTTATACCCTTGATACACATGAGAGATATACACTGAGAGGTTGAGAGTGTTCACTAGTTATGAGTTCTGATTTATTTTGTTTCTTTAACCAGGTTTTGATATGTGAATAGCTTGAGTAAATATGTGGCTGTGTTGATGAGTCGAAGTCTTAGATTAAGTATTGTACATTTTGATTTAGAAGGTAGTCTTGTGTTTATGAATTTTTATTTTATTTTTGCCTGGGACATGCAAAATGCTAAGTTTGGGGGTGTGATGAAGGTCTAATATATGATGTTTTAAGGCTTAATTTCACTTCCTTTTGCTTGGGTTTTAGCTTGTTTCTCTTGTAAATATAGGTATTTTATATTAGTTTTAGGAATTTTTAGTTTATTAGAATCCTTTGAACGTTTTGATCCGTTTTGGGTATGTTTCAGGTATTTCGGAGCTTTATTTGGAGAAAATATTATTGGAGTTGAAAAGAGCATAAGAAGACCTTGAAAATGACACAAGAACGGAGAGAAACGGAGTCGAAAATTCCTCAGCACGCCCAGGCGGGGGGTCTGCGCGCCCAGGCGCGCTTGCAGCGGTAATTTATAGGGCATCAGACATAGCGCGCCCAGGCGTGCTGGTTTGCACGCCCAGGCGCGCAAAGTGCGTGATAGTGACACTGTTCGATATTTTGATTATAACTTGAGCTACACTTATCCAAATGAGGCGATCTAGGTATCATTTTAAAGCTAATGAAAATATCTACAACTTTGCCAGAAACAGCCTTGCTCAAATTCATCCATCTTGGGGTCAAAAACAGTGCCGAAGTTGCTGTCAGACACAAATACGGGATTCTAAAAGGATATTAATGATAAATTCTATTTGTGGATAAGATTCTTAAAGATTAGATTATTATAATAGGATATTATCATATCATATCAATTGGGATTAGTTGTAGACTTTAAATATAGGTTTTTCTTTTAGGTTTGGTAGACTTTTCAGAGCCAAATTAGAGATTAGAATAAAATTAGGATTAGAGAAGAGAGGTTGTTATGCAATTGAGAGCAAGGAGGAAAGGCACAAGGATTGGTGATCAACATTGATGGAGGGATCCACTTGAAGATTGAAGATCTCTTGGGGGTAAATTGATTATTGTCTATGATGATTAGTTTATTCCATTCCTTCTTCTTCTTTTCTAAATATGTATAATTGAAACTCTTGTTAGGAATAAAGTTGATTTGTACGGATCTTAATTTGGCTGTTTATTTATGAATTAATGTTTTTCCTTTCAAATCAATTGCTTGGTTGTGTTTTAATTACAATTCATAGAATTGATCACTTTATGTTTTGCTTTGGTAATTTGAACCTTAATTGGATAATTAGGATTAAGATTAGGTCTTTCAACCAAACAATATAATAATTCAATTCGTTGGAATACTTTTGCGTAATTGTATAACTCTTATAAATTAGAACTCACTTAAGGGATTAAGGGGTAAAGTTTAGTAAGAAACATAATTGCCATGAGGGATCTAGCTTTTATTGTTTCTGGAGTTTTTGATTTATTGAAAAACATATTTTCATAATTAATAACCTGATCCTACAACGAAACCAAGTTCCTAACCTTTTCCATATTTGTATCTAAATCCTTTTTAGTTTCTGAATTGTTTCATTCTACCTTTTCTCCATTCCTTTTTAAACTCTAAACTCATACAAGTTATACATAGTAATCGCAATTAGGTGAAAGAAATTAGAAACAATTTACAATCCCCGAGTGGAACGATAATTTACTTACTCTTTATTACTTGTGCGATCGGTACACTTGCCGAATTGCCAACAAGTTTTTGGCGCCGTTGCCGGGGTTTGAAATTCGATTCTATTTTTTTCGATACCTTTTTGTAATTACTTGTGTAACTTGTCCCTTTTCAATTATAACTATAGTTTTAATAATGATTTTGATTGTGATAGATTTATTTCGGATCCTTATTCTCCATACTATTATGCACAAAACATAAGTTATAGGAAAACTTCATTAGAAATAGCTTTAGAGAAATTAGAAGCTACAGCTAATAAAAAAGTTTATGTGGAGCCGATTCTTGTGGAGAAAGCTCCATGGGAAATAGCTTTAGAGAAATGTGCTCAAAACACTAAAGAATTTGTTGAAGAAGTTAGAACCTATTACCCGATTCAAGGTTCCAATTCAAGGAACCTTGAAATCAAAGTTGAACACATTTCAAAGCCATTAGATGAAGAGTCACAAGCATCACCAACAATTTTTGATTCTCTTCAAAGAGAGGAAAAAGTGGTGGTGATGGATGTGACCAATGATGAAACTCCTATGGAGGAGCAAACTGAGAACAATGTGCATAATGAGTTTGAGGAAGTGGACCGAAATAAAACAATAGAAGGTTTGAATATTGGATAAAAATTTGATCCACCCTTGCTTGATGAATTTCTAGCAATTAAAAATTTGGTCAAATCTATTGCATGCTTGGATGACTCAAAAATTTTTCATTATATTCAACCTTTGTGCTTTCATGAAAAATCTAAAAATCAATTTAAATCATTATTGAACAATAGGGAGCCTGAAAAGGTAGTTTTCCTATTTCATGGAATTAACACCTTCATGAATGGGAAAAGAAATAACTTGTTTGAGATGATGCATGGAGTAAGGAATGCACCTTTTGACCCTGGTGGGATTGAACTTATTTTTGAAACTTCCTTACTCCACCATCATCCAAGGTTTGTCCCATAGGATGTGGGAATAACTTGTTATTGTTGCATCGCATGGGATTTAACCTATAGAATTTGGGATCCTGGTGGATTCTTTTTAGTTGTGTAGTAGTGTAGTTTTTTTTTATTTTTTTAGTTAGTTAATAAAGAGTTTAGAGCTTTCTATATGTAACTGCTAATGAGGTGCTTTCTAGCACTATTTTTAGTTGTTCATATGACACAGGTGAATAAGCTTGGGGGAGTCTCTTCCATGGTGCATCAAGAGAGAATGTTGTGTTACAAAGGGAAGTTTCTTAACTCCTTACTTTTGTTTTAAATTTTTATTTTGTAGTTTAGGTTAGTTTAGTTTGCTTGAGGACAAGTCAACCTCTAAGTTTGGGGGAGTGGACAAAATAAAAATTTTCCTGATTTGAATTGTCCCCCATATTTGGTATTGGTTTGTGTCTTGGGTAGAAGTAGATGGTTATTCTAGATGTAGGACTATTTTTCTGATTATATATGTAAATACTTGATTTACGATGATGACTCATTGATTGTATAACACTGTTTTGGATTGAGTTTTAAATTTTGTTGAGAACTGGTTATTTTGATAATCTGTTTTGGAATAAGCATTAGTTAATTGACTTCAGCCTGTGAGATTTTGAGCCTATTTGATGGGGTATGATTTATTGAATTATTTTGATGTGAGACCCCTATTTCTTTCATGAGTGTGTTCACTTTAGTTTTGTGTTCTAGAACTTGACCGGTGACCATTTTGAAATTGATAATTGATTACATGCATGAAAATGATTAAGGCATGTAGGATGGTGTTTTTGTAGCCTTCAGAGATTTTTGTTGAATTTGTTTTTCCTTAGTTGCCCATTTTGAGCCTAATGACATTATGATTTTTCTTTGGTACCCTGCATTTATTGAAATATTCTTTGTGAGTACCTTGGAAATTTTTGAATGAGCAATTGAGAGGAATAATAAGAAAAAGTGAAAGTAATTGGTGAAAAGTGTATGAGTTCTATTTCTCTTCCAAGAAAAAAAATTTGAAAAAGAAATAGATGTGAAAGGAAGAGAATAGAAGGAATAGTGAAAAAAAAGAAGAAGTTTGAAATAGCTGTGATTTGAGTGAGTTTTAATTGTATTCATTGCTCATTCATAATTTGTTGAGGGAAATTTGTTTTGCAATTTAGCCCTTTGTTTTATCCCTTCTTTCTTTTATCCCACCTTAACACTTTTAGCCATGGCCACGTTACAACCAAAATAAAGACCTTTTGATTTGTGCATGTTTTTAATAATTTCAGTGGAAATTTTGGTCTATGGTCAAGCATATGGTAACACTTTACTATTGAATGAACTTGAGTGAATTGATTTATACCCTTGATACACATGAGAGATATACACTGAGAGGTTGAGAGTGTTCATTAGTTCTGAGTTCTGATTTATTTTGTTTCTTTAACCAGGTTTTGATATGTGAATAGCTTGAGTAAATATGTGGCTGTGTTGATGAGTCGAAGTCTTAGATTAAGTATTGTACATTTTGATTTAGAAGGTAGTCTTGTGTTTATGAATTTTTATTTTATTTTTGCCTGGGACATGCAAAATGCTAAGTTTGGGGGTGTGATGAAGGTCTAATATATGATGTTTTAAGGCTTAATTTCACTTCCTTTTGCTTGGGTTTTAGCTTGTTTCTCTTGTAAATATAGGTATTTTATATTAGTTTTAGGAATTTTTAGTTTATTATAATCCTTTGAACGTTTTGATCCGTTTTGGGTATGTTTCAGGTATTTCGGAGCTTTATTTGGAGAAAATATTATTGGAGCTGAAAAGAGCATAAGAAGACCTTGAAAATGACACAAGAACGGAGAGAAACGGAGTCGAAAATTCCTCAGCACGCCCAGGCGGGGGATCTGCGCGCCCAGGCGCGCTTGCAGCGGTAATTTATGGGGCATCAGACATAGCGCGCCCAGGCGTGCTGGTCTGCATGCCCAGGCGCGCAAAGTGCGTGAAAGTGACGTTGTTCGATATTTGGATTATAACTTGAGCTACACTTATCCAAATGAGGCGATCTAGGTATCAGTTTAAAGCTAAGGAAAAGATCTACAACTTTGCCAGAAATAGCCTTGCTCAAATTCGTCCATCTTGGGGGTCAAAAACAGTGCCGAAGTTTCTATCAGATACAAATACGGGATTCTAAAAGGATTTTAATGATAAATTCTATTTGTAGATAAGATTCTTAAAGATTAGATTATTATAATAGGATATTATCATATCATATCAATTGTGATTAGTTGTAGACTTTAAATATAGGTTTTTCTTTTAGGTTTGGTAGACTTTTCAGAGCCAAATTAGAGATTAGAATAAAATTAGGATTAGAGAAGAGAGGCTGTTATGCAATTGAGAGCAAGGAGGAAAGGCACAAGGATTGGTGATCAACATTGATGGAGGGATCCACTTGAAGATTGAAGATCTCTTAGGGGTAAATTGATTATTGTCTATGATGATTAGTTTATTCCATTCCTTCTTCTTCTTTTCTAAATATGTATAACTGAAACTCTTGTTAGGAATAAAGTTGATTTGTATGGATCTTAATTTGGCTGTTTATTTATGAATTAATGTTTTTCCTTTCAAATCAATTGCTTGGTTGTGTTTTAATTACAATTCATAGAATTGATCACTTTATGTTTTGCTTTGGTAATTTGAACCTTAATTGGGAAATTAAGATTAAGATTAGGTCTTTCAACCAAACAATATAGTTATACAATTCGTTGGAATACTTTTGCGTAATTGTATAACTCTTATAAATTAGAACTCACTTAAGGGATTAAGGGATAAAGTTTAGTAAGAAACATAATTGTCATGAGGGATCTAGCTTTTATTGTTTCTGGAGTTTTTGATTTATTGAAAAACATATTTTCATAATTAATAACCTGATCCTACAATGAAACCAAGTTCCTAACCTTTTCCATATTTGTTTCTAAATCCTTTTTAGTTTCTAAATTGTTTCATTCTACCTTTTCTCCATTCCTTTTTAAACTCTAAACCCATACAAGTTATACATAGTAATCGCAATTAGGTGAAAGAAATTAGAAACAATTTACAATCCCCGAGTGGAACGATAATTTACTTACTCTTTATTACTTGTGTGATCGGTACACTTGCCGAATTGCCAACATAATACAACCCAAAAGAGATCAAAATCACTTATAATTATACATGTTCATGCATATTTCAAGCAATCAAAGCATCATATTCATATTCAATTCACTTAATATGCATAAAAGGCGGAAAATCACAGCTTGACATATCAAATTCAATTTCATTGCAACATAGCCAAGTTTCAGCATTCTATTAGCTCATTCATCATTTTAAACATGCTCAAGTCAAGGTTTTATAAAGAAACATGGGTTGTCTTGGTCTCCAAACCAAGCAACCTTGTCATGACTTATTCATTTCTCTTTTCACACATAATCAATCAAACATACTTAAATAATTTTCCTAGCGATATGAATGAGATCTCCCATACCTATTTGAGGTGTTTGAATGGATTTCAGGCTGAAATATGACAAAAGCAACTGCAAACCCAAGTTTGCAGCATCAACAGAACAACTTTGGCAGGCTGACTTTGTTGGAGTTTTGCATCAAGAACATGCCAAGGAAAATCGTAAAAGAGGGTTAAAACTTAAACTAGGATATGAGAGCTTTAAAACAAGCTATAGATGTCAACAATTGGTTGTACGGATTGGTCGTACCAAGCTTGCAAAGTGAGCTCGATGAAACTGACTTTGCTGAAATCTGAAATTCAGCATAGTTTTGGCAAAGTTTGGTCTCAAATATCTCTTTGGTCGGACTATAAAAATACGTGAAACCAATTGCTAAGCCTTCTTTGCCATAAGGACAATGACTAGAAACAAGAAGGAGATAAGGAGGGTGACAGAGCTTACCATAAGAAGTCAAAGAACAGGGCTCCAGAGTTTTGAAATTCCAGAATTTCAGTCTCAAACACCCAACTTTGCAGGAGTATAACTCCTTCCACACTCCACCAAATTGCACAAACTCGATCTCTAATTGAAGAGGGTTCAACAAGCTTCAAGATGGCATAGGTTTTGTGGCTTGGGGTGATTTGAAGAAGGAGAACGAAAGCCACCAAGTTCACACCAGAAAACTCGTTTTTCAGAGAAGTTTTGTGTTGGTTAATGAATATGAAGGGAGTTCCAACACTCAAACACTTAAATTAACCCCTCCCAACGTCCCTTTCAATCTTGCACAGTGCTAGGTTGATATTTTACGTGAATTTGTGGTTAAAATTGTGTAAATCCTCAGCCAAACGTGTTAAACTGCCATACTATTGGCTCATCAGAGTCGTGGTCTGGTAATCGATGACCAGACTTAAATTTGGTCAACTTTGAAATTTTGACCAGGTAATCGATTACTGGATCTGGTAATCGATTACCTAGGCTTTTTGGTCTTCGAATATAATTTCCACCGTTGGATTTGAAGATAAGAGGGTTGGGAAGCTTGTCTCCAAATTTGAGCACGATCCAACGGTAAACGAATGAGATATGGCATGATCTTTAGGTGATGTTTTCACAAAAATTGACTTTGATGATTATTTACAAATATATTTTCATAGAAAATTAACCACACATGTAAATATTTTATATTTTAATAATATTGAGGATGTTACATTCTCCCCCACTTTTAATATTTTCGTCCCCAAAATTCATTTTCTAATCAAATTGATTTTCTAAAACATTTGATAAAAATCAAATTTGATTTCTTGGAAATAATTAGGGTCTCTCCCCCGCTTTTAAGAATTTTGTTAAACTTTCTTCAAAATTCTTTCGTTATGAAAATATAACTAAGTTTTAAACAAAATGTTTCAAAGGAACATTTTCGTTCCGTACTCTGATTAACTTTACACAAGTAATAGTGGAATCATTGGGATTTTATTTCTTAATAGTTATAAACATTAGGGTAATCAGTCCTAGTATTTATACTATTAGTTATAAAATCATTCTTGCCTAATATAATCTTTTATGAGAAAGATTATATGTGTATCTTTAAGTTAGATTAACTTAAAGATAGGAATGTTTATCGTATCGTCATCCAAATTTTGCTAACAAGAATTCTAATAAAAAAATTATTTGAAAAACATTATTATTACAAAATTGACTTCTCCCCCACTTAGAATGAAGCTGGGTCTTTAGTTATTCAAAGGGTCTCTAGGTTCTCAACGGTTTCCATTCTTTCGGATTTCATCTATATGTGAATTGACCATACTTTTGGTTATCTAGGCAAATTGTCATCCTATTCAACTTTTGGGATGTCTGTTTTTGATCATAAACTTGTACTAGTCTTTCCAAGGTAGGATCATTCTCATAGGTTTACTAAACAAGTTTATCAATAGCTCATTTCCCTATTTTAACGGATTGGTTTCTTTCCAAAGATTGATTTGTAACTAAGGAGTACTCGTCACATGGGAATCTTAGAGTTGGGAAGAGTAATATCGTCCTTAAGTTTTCAAGGGTCGAGTTTCTAATTTATATAATAATTGTTTAATGTATGGGTGGTCTTTCTACTTCACATTCTTACTTCTTGTCATCCTTTATCAACTTAGTTCGAGTAGGCTAATATGGACAATCTGTGGGTATCCTACCACTTAAGATGCATACCTTCATTTTGGTCTTTGACCAATATCCTTCATTCTCCATACCTTAGGTGCAATCCTTTTGTAAGTCTTGGGTCATAAATTGGATGGTCTTTCAAATGAGTCCTTAGTCATAACTTCTTGAAATCTTATTCAAATCCAACTTTTCTCTTATAATTAGGTGGTACTAACATAAGGGATGATTTTTCATTTCCATGGTCACTCTCTAGGAGTTCAAATTTGGGAAATCATGGCAACGTTTCGGAAATAATCCATCAATCTCTAGAAAATATTTCTCACTCACTTATTGTTTCTGGTTCCTCTCCTTGTAGAGCGGGTCTATCTAAGCTAGGTCAGTTAATATTTCTTTCTCCGTGACATCGTAGTCCAAAAGGATACACTTTCTTTGGCTTGAGATCAGCCTTAAACAGTTTACTACTCATTCCCCTTCAAAGTATCCACTACTAGTCTTAAGAAACTTAACTTCTTCCTCTGGGGTCTTGGGATTATAAAGGAACCAATAAAGGGTGATGGTTCTCGTTTCACAATTACTTAAGGGGTCCAAAGGTATCACTATTTGTTTGTAGTGCTCGCAGAAATATACTATTTCCCTTAAGCTAATTGGTTGAAGCTTGGATTCCTAATAGGTCCTTTTGAGAATACATACCCTTAGGTTTGTAGGCTTGGCCCCTTATTGATCTTAGGTAATAGTACTAACAACCGCGGGTATTTTCCTAAGGTACTTTCCTTATGTCATCCATCTTATATGTGGTCTTCATCTCTATTGGATTACCTTACTACATCCTTAAGAAATTGGCTAGTCTCTATAGGGGAAAATTTAGTTCGTAAACTAAATTTAATCGAGAAGTCAATATGAACCTTTAGACAAAAGTCATCAAAGATATTAGACTAATCTTCGTATGTCATTTTTCGAAAGAATTCTCTCGAGTAAAGATTTAAGAGAGATCTTTCTAACGCATCATGAGAAAGATTGGATATGAATAATATTTAAGACATTACACAAAACTTTTCTTTGACTAAAATAGTTGAATTAACTTTTCAAAAAGTCTTTCTTTCTCTCAGAATTCAATTTAACATTTTAAAATCTCTTTCATATGGCTATTATACAATAGTTTAAAACATTTTCTTTTAGTAACACGTGAGTGAATCCTTTTGAAAGAAGTTTTTCAAAAGAAATTAAAATTCCAAAATGGTTAAAAACAGTTCGGAATTATCTTCCGTCTAAATATTATGGGAGTAATTTAGAAATCCTTATCCCAAAAGTTATTTCTAAAAGTTTCAATATTTATAGTGATCATAATTTACCAAAAGAAAATTCAATAGTGATTATAATGGAAATTCATTATTTTCCAAAATATTATAGGATTAACACTTTCATATTAGTTCTTTAAAAGTTTTCCTTTAATCGGGATGAAAGAGTCTTAAAGAAAATCTTTGTTTATAAACTAATGTTGTTAAGAAAGGTTCATCAAAACTCTTGAAATTCCAAAATGTAAGATGATCCTAAGAATTCTCAAATAAATACTTTAAGTAACTTGATAACTCAAGATCATGATAATAGTAAAATATTGAAAGTTCTTATGAAAGTTAAGGTTTCAAAATGCCTAAACACGAAGCATAATAAAACTTTTACTTCAAATCATAAAATTTTCGAAAGAAACCAAAATAACCGCAAGGGTAAGCAAATGATGGATTCATTGGATAGGAATATCGAATCATTCGGAAGGAATGAGAAGTTTATCATAGTTGCTGAAAAGGTTTACTTACTTAGGAACGGGAAAACTTTGAACAGAATCACGAGAGATTATTATTGAGAAGGTATTCTCGAGATCCAATTTTTTTCAGGTATAAGAAATTTTATTTCTCAACAATGCTGAGAAATGATTCAAAAACATGGTTTGTTTGGACTCTATTTTACCAAAGCAAGCAATCAAGGATTACACCAATAAAAGAGGTTAAGAAATGAGATATCTATTATTGGATGCTTCTACTGCATACCCTGATGAGGCTTTGGATATTTATGATCATTCCTCCCAATAGTTGTAAATATTAGGGTGGCCAATCCTAACATTACATACCATTGGTAGAGAGACCATATCAATCCGATTGAAGTTTATAATCCACCACAAGGAAGATTATAAAATGTATCTTTAGATTAAATGAATCTAAAGAAAAAGATTATTTGTCATCATCAGATTCAACTTAGTTAGTTAAGTACTAGAGATTTTCCATTTCCGTTGGGGTGGCATTCATTTGCCCTAGCCCGTTGGTCATCATTCTCTCTAGTTTTAACTAACTTCCTCCCGTCTGATCATAACAAAGGTAGCTGAGTTTAACTTTGACCTAACCGGATCAAAGCTTAAAAAATTACTCAATATGTTTGATTTAGAAAATTTCTGAAATCAAACAAGATTTCTTACACTTCTAATAATTTCTAACTGACTCGACGATAGCAGGACAGAGACTGACAACAGAGATGATGAAACCATACTCTCAGGTCAAAAGGAAGGAACTGCTCTGATACCATAATGTAACACCCATATCTTTTATAAAGGGAACAAAATAATTTATTAGAAATTGTTGCAACGGAAGAGTAAAAGTTCTCTTTATTCAAGATTAGTGGATACAAATTTTTATTTAATGTACATCATTTCGGTGTTACAACGGATCAAATCCAGTAAATGAATCAATGAATCTCTTCCTTTCTGCGCTTGACAGGTGGACTGAATTTATCTACTACTTTCACCTACCACAAAAAATGGTAGATGGGAGTAAATCACTTGTCATATCGCGTAAGCACATAATTAATTGAGTAATCATAGACAAACATACACTCATAATCATCTAATGCATTTCACATTCTCAATCCTTGATTTACAATTACATTATCTTATCTTTATGTGGCATGATGTATGCTAATCTCATCTCAATAATATCACCTCTCGCGACTTACAGGCTTCCTCCACCCGACACATTCACGACTTACAGGCTTCCTCCGCCCGACGTATTGACGACTTACAGGCTTCCTCCGCCCGATGTAATTAGTATAAAAACCTCAACAAACTGGAACAAATTTCACTCAATGCATGTATGCAAGTATGATTCATTACCAGCCTTTATCATTAACTCGTTTGTCATTATTCCATCATCATCAATAAATCTTTATCTCACCATCCGCAAATTCTCGTGCGAATGCAAATAATAATTTATCATTTCACTTTTCATTAATATTCATTTCATAACTATGAATACATGTTCATAATCAATCATCATAAAAAAATTCACTTAGTCATAAAAATACATTCCACATTCCATAAGTGTGTTAGGTTAGGGCTAGGTGTATTAAAAATTGGCAGTTTGCACATCAGGAGTCTTGGTAATCGAATACAGAGGGTAGTAATCGATAACCACGTGAAAATTCAAATTTTGGTGCCAAATTCAGCCTGGTAATCGATTACCAAACCCTGGTAATCGATTACCCTGCAGAAATTGCATATTGAAATGAGGTTTTGATATACCAACTTTTGATACACTTCACTTTCACCTAATACAACCCAAAACAAATTAAAATCACATATAATTACACATGTTCATGCATATTTCAAGCAATCAAAGCGTCATCTCCATATTCAATTTCTTTAATATGCATAAAAGGCGTAAAATCACAACTTGACATATCAAATTCAATTTCATTGCAACATAGCCAAGTTTCAACATTCCATTAGCCCATATTCATCATTTTAAACATGCTCAAGTCAAGGTTTTATAAGAAACCATGGGTTGTCTTGGTCTCCAAACCAAGCAACCTTGTCATGGTTTATTCTTCTCTTTTCACACATAATCAATCAAACATACTTGAATAATTATCCTAGTGATATGAATGATATCTCACAAACCTATTTGAGGTATTTGAATGGATTTGAGGCTGAAATTTGACAAAAGCCACTGCAAACCCAAATTTGCTGCATCAACAGATCACTCATTTTTCAGAGAAGTTTTGTGTTGGTTGATGAATATGAAGGGAGTTTCAACACTCAAACACTTAAATTAACCCCTCCCAAAGTCCCTTTCAATCTAGCACAGTGCTAGGTTGATATTTTAAACGAATTTGTGGTTAAAATTGTGTAAATCCTTAGCCAAATGTATTAAACCGCCATACTGTTGGCTCATCAAAGTCATGGTAATCGATTAACAGATCGTGGTAATCGATTACCAAACTTAAATTTGGTCAACTTTGAAATTTTGACCTGGTAATCGATTACCGGATTTGGTAATCGATTACCTAGGCTTCTTGGTCTCAAAATACAATTTCCACTGTTGGATTTGAAGATAAGAGGGTTGAGAAGCTTGTCTCCAAATTTGAGCACCAGCCAATGGTTAACGAATGATATATGCAACAATCTTTGGGTGATGTTTTCACTAAAATTCACTTTGATGATTATTTACAAATATATTTTGATATAAAATTAACCACACATGTAAATATTTTAAATATTTTAAAAAAATTCGGGATGTTACATTTATCAAAGGTTTGTCATCACCAAAAAGAGGGACATTTTTAGATCAAGTGTGCATTCAAGTTTAGTTTTGATGAAGACAAAAGTGACAAAGATGTTTTGATGAAGACACATTTTATAAAGAGCAAAAGCAACAAAAGCATGAAGAGATAATCAACTATTATCAAGCAAGCTCAAGGATGCTCAATGATTTATAGAGTTGTTTTAATTTCTATTTTGAGTCCTTAGTTTGTTGGGTAGAGTTTAGAGTTGGGTAGTGAATCTCAATCAATTAATGGTGATCAAATTAATCTTGAGTTTTTCACTTAACCAAATCAATATGTGGCGTAAAGGTTTTTGGGAAAAGGTTTAAATATGTGAAAACAAGTTTCTATAAATGTTTTTCAGGTGCTAATCGATTAACAGTTGAGCTAATCGATTAACATGATTTTAGCTATTAGAGGCTAATTGATTAGATTCCAAGCTAATCGATTAGGCAATTTTCAACTATCAGTGGCTAATCGATTAGATCGTGCAGATTGAGTTTTTAAAATAGTTTTGTAAGTTGGAAAAATCAGTTTTGTGTTTTCTAATGCTAATGGGTATTCTATATAAACCTTTCTTTACCCATTAGAAAAATATCTTACAACAATTTTCATACTTTTACAAACATCAAGCCACACATTCTCTCTCAAACAAGAAAAGATCAAAGCTATTCTTTTTATCTTTGTGAATATCTTTTCATGAAAGTTTAGAATCTCAATTTCATCTTGTTTATTCTTGATTGAGATTCATAGGGTTTTTGAGTTTTTTCAATGAGTTGTAATCTTTGCAATTGAGGCAAACAAATCTACAACAATTGAAGAAGAAGTCTTGGAGTGTGGTATCATCAAGGAAGTGAAAAGTCTTGGTGTGAGGCATCATCAAGCAAATTGAAGAGTGCTGAGGTATCCATTTGGATAGAGAGAAAATCTAAGATGTTCTTAGTCTTGAAGGATGTTCTTTCAAGTTGAGGATTAGAAGATCAAAGGGTTACATACGAGGGTGAGGTAAGTGTTGGTTTTATATTAAGGAACGTTTGGAAGCAAAAAGTACTTTTACGTTGTTTTCAAAAATTTTGAAAAGTGAATTTAGGAAACATACCTTGCTGTCCAGAATTGTTTGGACTTGTTTCTCAATTTTAAAAATGTGTTTAAGTAATTTAAAGCAAAGTTTTTAAGTGGTATTTGATTTAGGAAAAATTCGGATTAAAAACGGAGGATTTTTCGGTGTTTCGGAGTTGTTTTGAGGTGCTGCCCAAGGCGGACCAGCAACCCATATTCGTTTTTAAAGTTTATTTATGGACTATTTTCAAAATGTTTTAATGTACTTAAGTTGTTGTGGTTTTCTTTGGAACAATTTGAGAAAGAGGAAAATTGTATATTAATATATTATGTTTGGTTTGAGGGATTAAAGGTGTTGCTGCGGATCCTGATCGCGGAGATCAGAGTTTCGTGAATTCTCAAGGAGTTTCAATTCGTAATCAAGGTGAGAATAATAGCTTATCTGGAATCTATGCCATGAATAATTGTGTTTAGTTTCGATTGTTTAAATTGGAACCGTGATCGAATAAGGTTAAGTAGTGTGAGAGCGATTGGTCTGTTGATTGTTTGGCTCCTCGCACGAAAGACTAAGATCACTATTGTATTTAAGTGTTATTATTTGATTGAGTTATGTGAACATGTGAATATGAACATATGATACCTGCTCATGCATAATGATTCATGTTGTTATATTTTGTTTAGCATGATGCATGACATTGAAGCATAAAATAAAGTAATAAATGAATGTGATGCGTGAAGAAAGCAAGTAAAAGAAAAAAAAAGTAATGAGTGGAAATGAATATGGTCATGTTTTTTAAGATGAATGGAGCTGGCCACGTGTGCAGTATGCCGTGGATCCGAGCCTCGATCGGTTAAGCAAGTGATATTGGAAAAGTTTCGACGATAAAAAAAAGTTGTGTAATTAGAGGTCGAGGATCACCGAAGTGGTGGATAAGGGTGACTTATCTCAGTGGAGGAGAGTGAACCAGTATGAATCTCTTGTGCAGTATCTCTTCCCTATACTCTTTAGCTTCTGCACTTTTCATTGTTCTTGATTGAAAACCTAGAAAACTTGATTTTCGTATAATTGAATCAATTAGTTTTCAATTGAACAAATTAATTTTGGGAAAACCATTTTCAATATCTAGGTAATCATTAGCAATCTTGGTTTGAATCAATTCCGCGCTATCTCCGATGTTGTGTTAATTTGATTGTGATTAAAAGTGATTTTTCTCTAAATTTCTACAGTGGCTAATCGATTAACATAAGGGCTAATCGATTAACCTAAGATCATCTATCAGCCATTAATCGATTAAAGACTAGGCTAATCGATTAAGACCTGATTGTTTTGTGAAAATAATTTGTTTTAATCGTTTTCATTTGATTGTTGCGAAAATCTTTCAAGGTTTCATTAACACATATTCAACCCCCCTTCTAGGTGTTCTTACGTGTTCATATTTCACCCACGTGTATTCCAATAGACAGGTCAGGAACAAAATGATACAAACAATGCTTAGTGCCCCATGGGATGTAGAGGGTGAAGCTTGAGCTAATTGATGTTCTAACTAGTGTAGAAAGGGTAAGAGAGAATTCTAATGGCTTAGAATAGTCTAGTATTGTGTATCAAAGATTGATACATATCAAAGATAATAATTATATGCGGTGAGATGAGCGTGAAGTAGTGGAGAGGAAGATACCCTGTCTATCTGCGGATATTCAGGTGTGTGATTGTGATAGGGGAGGGTGATGACGGTGAAACGTCAAGAAACCTGGAGTTCTTTTCTAGGCGGAACTAGTCTATAAGTGATCGGGGATTAATACCCAAGGGATCGTAGCTTGTTCTGCACCGCGAACTAGAAAAGTACTGTCGCCCCCTTGATCAAATTTGAAACGGTGTAAGGGAACCTGAACGAGGCGGGCAGATCGCCTGGAGATTGGATCGCGTGGAATATCAATTGTCATGATAGTTGGCTTGTATGCAGTGGTTTCCCGACTGTTCGACCGACATGGGTTAAGGTTCATGTACGTCCCGTTTGCTTCCGACTAGGTTTTGGGAGGATATGGAGGAGACGTAGACGTGTGTGCTTATAATAAAACTTTCATATATGCTCATCTCACCGCATATAATTATTATCTTTGATAAAATGTGTCAATCTTTGATACACAATACTAGATTATTCTAAGCCATTAGAATTCTCTCTTACCC
Organism: Crotalaria pallida; assembly: GCA_037953625.1. Lineage (NCBI taxonomy): Eukaryota > Viridiplantae > Streptophyta > Magnoliopsida > Fabales > Fabaceae > Crotalaria > Crotalaria pallida. The sequence continues at coordinate 98,137,949 of CM075650.1, forward strand.
TTTCTACACTAGTTAGAACATCAATTAGCTCAAGCTTCACCCTCTACATCCCATGGGGCACTAAGCATTGTTTGTATCATTTTGTTCCTGACCTGTCTATTGGAATACAAGTGGGTGAAGTATGAACACGTAAGAACACCTAGAAGGGGGGTTGAATATGTGTTAATGAAACCTTGAAAGATTTTCGCAACAATCAAATGAAAACGATTAAAACAAATTATTTTCACAAAACAATCAGGTCTTAATCGATTAGCCTAGTCTTTAATCGATTAATGGCTGATAGATGATCTTAGGTTAATCGATTAGCCCTTATGTTAATCGATTAGCCACTGTAGAAATTTAGAGAAAAATCACTTTTAATCACAATCAAATTAACACAACATCGGAGATAGCGCGGAATTGATTCAAACCAAGATTGTTAATGATTACCTAGATATTGAAAATGGTTTTCCCAAAATTAATTTGTTCAATTGAAAACTAATTGATTCAATTATATGAAAATCAAGTTTTCTAGGTTTTCAATCAAGAACAATGAAAAGTGAAGAAACTAAAGAGTATAGGGAAGAGATACTGCACAAGAGATTCATACTGGTTCACTCTCCTCCACCGAGACAAGTCACCCTTATCCACCACTTCGGTGATCCTCGACCTCTAATTACACAACTTTTCCTTATCGTCCAAACTTTTCCAATATCACTTGCTTAACCGGTCAAGGCTCGGATCCACGGTATACTGTACACGTGGCCAGCTCCATTCATCTTATAAAACATGACCATATTCATTTCCACTCATTACTTTTTTTTTCTTTTACTTGCTTTCTTCACGCATCACGTTCATTCATTACTTTATTTTATGCTTCAATGTCATACATCATGCTAAACAAAATATAACAACATGAATCATTATGCATGAGCAGGTATCATATGTTCATATTCTCATGTTCACATAACTCAATCAAATAATAACACTTAAATACAATAGTGATCTTAGTCTTTCGTGCGAGGAGCCAAACAATCAACAGACCAATCGCTCTAACACTACTTAACCTTATTCGATCACTGTTCCAATTTAAACAATCGAAATTAAACACAATTATTCATGGCATACATTCCAGATAAGCTATTATTTTCACCTTGATTACGAATTGAAACTCCTTGAGAATTCACGAAACTCTGATCTCCGCAATCAGGACCCGCAGCAACACCTTTAATCCCTCAAACCAAACATAATATATTAATATACAATTTTCCTCTTTCTCAAATTGTTCCAAAGAAAAACCACAACAACTTAAGTACATTAAAACATTTTGAAAATAGTCCATAAATAAATTTTAAAAACGAATATGGGTTGCTGGTCCGCCTTGGGCAGCACCTCAAAACAACTCCGAAACACCGAAAAATCCTCCGTTTTTAATCCGAATTTTTCCTAAATCAAATACCACTTAAAAACTTTGCTTTAAATTACTTAAACACATTTTTAAAATTGAGAAACAAGTCCAAACAATTCTGGACAGCAAGGTATGTTTCCTAAATTCACTTTTCAAAATTTTCGAAAACAACGTAAAAGTACTTTTTGCTTCCAAACGTTCCTTAATATAAAACCAACACTTTAACACTTTAAAATTCAAACTTTTTATCATAAAACAAACCTTGGAAGTCCATCAAATCCATATAATTCGATGGAATCAAACTTAAAAAAATCAATTAGTTTTCAAAGCTACTTTCATAACCAAACATTTTCCAAACTTAGTTTAAAATCCAAATGACCATAACATTTTAACACATCAATTCACACAATCACCTAACACATTTTTCAAATATCAATTAACACTTAGCAAAATAAATCCCTATCCTATTAAACTTACCTTGGCCGAGTCATACACAAGGCAAAACATTGTTCATAAATTTTTCTATCAAACCTTAAAGCATCAAAACAATGCTAAATTTATTAAATCCAAGCACATAATCGATTAATCAACACTAAATCACTTATAGAACACATAATCATTTTCCAAAATAATTTCATTTTCATTTTTACCTACTTATATTAAATAAAACCGAATTGACTAAACAAAACAAACCAAAGATTACAAGTTCAAACACTTTAAATCAACTAAAGCGACTTGTTACATCATCATGCAATTTTATTTTCACAAAACAAAACCACTCAAACATACATATACTTACAAACCAAATTTAACTAAAGAAACAAACCAAACTCATTTAATTTTTCTTGCTTTAAACAACTTAATCCTTTCAAGAATCAATATACAAATTTATTTTCATATAAAAAAATTTCTCAAGCATACTTTCTATACATGGCTGAATGGGATCAAAAGAAAACAAGCCAAAGATTACAAACCTAAAACACATAAACCAACTTAATTCAATTCAAGCATTCAAACATCAATTTTATGTTCATGAAACTAAACCATTCCCTCTTTCTTTCTCTCCTAACCGAATACACACACATATACAAATTAAATTACAAAACTTTACCAACAATTTTATTCATTCCTTTCCTTTAGGAAAATCAAGAATATACTTAAGAAAAATTACTAAACTTAACAAATCATCAACACACATGCATGATCCTCTTCCACAGCATAATCCTCGACCATTAAGCCCTTTGGTCGTGACATGCAACAAGGAAACAAGGGAAATTTTTGCAAATCAAATACACAAAACTCATAAACAAAATTAACACACTTATATTCAAGCATTCTCATTAGAAATCAATGAACAAAAATTATTTTAACACAAAGGGGCCAAAAACCGAATGCCCTCCTATACATATATCAAATCAAAATTTCATTTTATCATAAAATCCTTCTTAGAAATAAAAAATACACCACTTAAATATCAATATTCATGAATCAATTACATGCAAAACAAAACAAAATTATTTTCCCCCAAATGAAACCCTAACTGTGACATGCATAGGGGAAATTGGAAAATTTTTTGCAAATCAACTTCAAATAACTCAAGAACATAATAAATCAACTCATTATCAAGCATAAAAACTTAAACCAAAGATCAAAAATTATTTTAAACAAATGGGGGTCAAAACCGTGAGCATTATCTTGTTCATTTTTTTTTATTTCAATCTCAAATACAAATAGAAATAAGTATAAAAAGGCATAAGAAAGCTTAAAAACAAACATGCATGAAGCTTTGCTCTTGAAACAAAATTTCTATCTTGAAAAGCTTGAAGAAACCGAAAATAAAAATGAAAAAGATGAAGAACTAGAAGCTTAGCATCATACCTATGGAGAAATCAAAGAAAAATGGGCAAGAAACCAAGTCTCCACCTCCCTTTCCTCCTTCCTCTTCCTCGGCCTCTCCTCCTTTCTCTTTTCTTCTCTCTTTTTTTTATTGTTTCTAAGACTATGACATAAGGGAGGTGTCTTAGGACATGGGTGGGTTTATATAGAAATTTAAGGTTAGGGGTCTACTACTTAAAATGGGTTCGAACCAACCAAGAAGGGCAAGAAGGGCTTGGTTGTAAAATTTTTAATTGGGGTTCATCACAAAAATGGGGGGGTTCGAATTTATCAAGAGGCAAGAAGGGTTTGCTTGCAATTTTAATTAGTGTAGGTTCAAGACAAAATAGCTTAGGTTTTAATTACAACCACCCTAGGCTTGTATGATGCTTTACTTAGTGGGGAACATAATTAATTAGGGCATTAACTACTTGTCTCCTTAGGGTTTAGAGTATATTTGAAATTTGAAATTTTGGCTCTTAAACTCAAAATTTTACTTCCTCCTACTAAGCTTGGCCGTGGCACACACACAAGAGGGGAATAAAATTTTCTTCTCAACTTTAAAGAAAGTAAAAAATAAAAATCTAATTTATTTAAAATAAATATACTCCCACGGTTTTAAAATAATTAAAACACAAAAATTAACAATTAAATAAGTTCATGAAAATCAAATCAAAATACTAATTAAATTTAATTATGGAATTAAATTTCATTCAATAAATTCAATAAATAAATATATATTTCATTTTTAATTACTGTAAATATTTGAGGAAAATGCGGGTGTTACAGTTAGTAACATTGGAATTGATAACAGTTGATATATTTTTTCAAAATTACCCGTATAATTATTATTGATACTCTAAAAAGTAATAAGTAAATAGGAGTGTTTATGAAAAAAGAATTAATTAATGTTATTAAAAATTGGACCAAATACTTATAAAAAGTGACAAAACACTTCCACTATCTGATGCTTATATTTAGGCAAAACTACTAGATTGGTCTTGTAAGTTACTTTTTGGTTGTGATTTCGTCCCTTATTAACTGTTTTTCGTTTCAAATAAATCCGTAAGTTTGTAACTTGTTTCAAATAAATTCTTCCATCCAATTTTGTCTTAACACCGTTAACGGGAGCCTCCTATGTGGCAACCATCAGTCTTATGTGGCTAAAACTCAATGTTACACCCCCAAAATGATATCATATGAGGCCAAAAGAGAAAACCAAAACAGTTAGGGATAGCCCAATAAGCTTATAATTTGGTCTCATACGACATCGTTTTGGGGTGTAACGTTGATTTTTAGCCTTGAAAGATCATTGGTTGCCACGTAGGAGGCTCCCATTAACGATGTTTGTAACACCCCGCATTTTCCCGTGCAGGCATAAACGAATTCGCTAAAACATAGACGTTGAATTTTTGTTTTCCAAAAAGGATTTTCTAAAGGAATGATTTCTTGATGAAATAAATTTGCATTTTTGGATTTATGAACTTTGAAAATGTGATCTTTGAATTTTCTGGATTCATTTACAAAGTTGTTTTTGAAAATCTTGGGAGGACGAATTTTGAGAAAGCATAATTTTGAAAACTAATAACTTTAAGTAAAATTTGTTTTGATGATTTCTCATTTGCATAAAAATTGATTTTTAGGGATTTTTAAATATGTGCATTATATGTGGACAATTATTTTATTTGGAAAAAAAAACTTAAGTTTTCTTTATAATAAAATATGTTCTTGTAGGAAAAACTAAATTAATTGCAATAACATGAAATTAAATATATTCACCATGATATATGTTTAATTTGCTGTAAGTGTGTATTTCTTGAAAAATAAATACATGTATGTATGTGTGTGAATAATGCTACGGTCCTATGTGTGTATGTGTATATGATCCTTGAATTCATTTACATAATTTTAATGAATTTTATAAGTAAAAGAATGAAAAATGAAAATGAAATGCATAATGTGTGTGCATGTCTGTGTTGCTACGGTAGTGTGAATGTGTGTTTGTGTTGAAATAGATTTCAAATTGGGAAGGTGATACTTGGAAGGTTTAGGAGCCACCAAGTGTATTAGAGGAGTGGAAAATAGTGGCCTTGACATGACTATGCATGATGAAGCCTAGCCCTAGCCTATTTACTTTGCTTCCTTTGATTCAAACCCTTGCCATGCAAACTTTGAGAAATCCAATTTTGCCCTCCAAATTGATGCCTTGGCCGAAACCCATTCCAAGGGCAAAGAAGGCAACTTCGTGCCCTTAAATCAACCAAGCCCTAGTTCATTTTTTCACTTTCTTTCATTTCATTCACCAACAAAACCAAAACACTTTCTAAGGGACCAACACACCCTTAGAAGAAATAGAGAGAGAGAAATAGAGTGTGGCCGTGGGAGACAAGAGGGAGGAAGAAGGAAACTTAGGCCAGGACTTGAACTTTCTTTGAAGATCAAGGACCTTGAAGTAGGAGATCAACTCTTTTGGTAGGTTACTTCGAAGATCAAAGGGTAGAATCATGAGAGTTAGAATTTTCTTTTGGTTTTGTAATTTTTCTTTCTTCTCTTTTCATTTCATGTTTATTTCCGTAGCTTGAGAGATGAGTGTAAATGTAGTTTAGATTTTTCTATGGACTTTTAAATTGGTATGTAAACTTATGTGTAACGCCCCGATTTTCGCCTCCCGAAAATAATCGTTATTTATTTTAAAAGTTGCTAAAAATGAGGCCATTTTTTTTTAAACGATGTGGGTGCAGATTTTACGTACATACCTGAAAACCGAGTCGTTACGTAAAACCTACTTCCACACATTACCAAAACGAGTTCATAGTTTTTTTTTTGTTTTTTTTTTTTGCCAACACGAAAGATTCGGCCAGTTCACAAAATAAAAGTAGGGCAACCTTACAGAGGTGGTACTGCACTTAGATAATCCTTAACTTCACTTACAACACATAACTAAATACCCTACCTACGACTCTTCCTAACAAAGACTATGGGATGAAGATCCCGATCCTCCTTGGGCTCTTGTTTGACTCCAGAAGATGACGCCATTGCCGTTGCTGCTGGCCCACCATACTTTGGCACCCACTGCATCCTAACTGGAGCAGAAGAAGTCTTCAGAGTTTCACAGCGTAACTTCTCTTCGTAGTCGGTGTATCCATGGGCAGACACTTGTCCTAGCAGGGGTCCTAGGTTAGCTCCGCAAAGACGATGCTCAGGATCCGGAATCACAATCTGCGAGTCTCCGACCCAAACCCAACCATACGGGGTACGCTTCCAGCCACATCCATGCCTCATCCAAGTTGAGATCTCCATGCGATATTCCATCTGCACATTGGAATACCAGAAACACCGGTACACCAATGAGCAGGAGAGAGTTAGCACTCCGAACGACAAGTCGTTGACGTTGCGGATTTACCGCAGGCGCAAATATCAAGACAACACACACAATACCAGCAATGCACACACAACACACAAACAAGATATCACCATTATTATTATCTTAGTATCATCTTCAATATTATTCTTTTCTTTCAATTACTTCCTCAATTACTTCTTTCTTTCAATCCATCACTTATTTCCTTTCCCTCTCCGAGGGTCACATCACTTTCTTTCACACTTTCCGTCTCATCACCAACCATTCCCAGACTTCTCTTTTCTCAATCATAATTCTTTTCTTAATAAGTCTTATCAATTATAACCATCAATGATTAAGGGGAAATTAAGAATCATCGAGTTGCGCGTCCGTTCGTAGTTAGCACTCTCGTTTCAAGCCTACATCTCCTCGGCCAACCAACCACCTAGTCGGAAGCAAACAGGAGTACAGGACCTTTACCGTGCGGGCACGACAGCTGTCAAAACACAAATGGTCCCAAACCATGAGGACTCAGCCTCAAATAATCATGGCACACTGTCTCGCAGTGGCAAACAAGATGCCCCACTCCAGTCCCTCTCCACGGTTCCTGAACTGCCATAGGGGTGACAACACTATTCCAGTCCCGGGTGCGGAACTTACCACGGCATTAGACCCAGTCCCTACCACGTTAGTACGCCACATGTGGGGTTCATTCCGCCCAGAATAGTACTCAAGGCAACGTGACGTTTTACCGCCCGAGCCTACCCTAATGCATTCATCAACCCGAATATCCCTGATATCCGGGGTACCTTCCTCTCCACTACTTCGCACTCTCATACCTCACCGTATTCGTTGTTAATGTCTTTTAAAGTCTTTTATCTTTAATTAACCTAATGGTCAGCTCACCCTTCGTGCATCCCTTCAATGAGTCCTGACCGCTAACTTTGCATCACTTTTCAAACTCAGCACAGAGCGGGATCACAATCTCAACTCGAATCTCATCACAAAACTTCCCTCAACAACCCTTCCATAAAAATATCTCTTCACAGCTTTCACAGTTCTCACTCCACAACTCCCTATCAAAATTTTTCTTTCATAAAACTCTTTCAAAACTTCAGTTCATAAATTCTTTTCTAAAAGCTTCATTTCATAATTCTTTCCCAAAATCCTCCTTTCGAAAACTCATTTCAAAAGACAAGTCTCTTTTCAAAATCCTTTTTCAAAAAGTTTCTTTTCAAAATCTCTTTCATAAAAATCTATCTTGGAAATCTTTTCTTATTTTGGGAACCCTTTTCAAAGTACAAAACTCCTTTTTGAAAATAAACTTCACTTTGGGAATCCCTTTTCAAAATTATATTTCGAAAACTGATTTTCAAAAACCTCATTTTCATAAAACTCCCTTTTTAAGAAAAAATTCTTTTTCCAAAATCTCTTCTCAAAAACTTTCTCTTCTTGAGGACTAGGGGAGGAGCAAGCTCAACTCAGACTAGCCTCAATCCAAGAGAACAAAACCCAACAATTCACATCTTCCTTCTTGAGAACTGGTGGAGGAGCAAGCTCGACTCAGACCAGTCTCAATCCAGGAGAATAGAACCAAACGATTCACACCTTCCTCCTCCTCATATCTCACTTTCAATATCACCTCAACATTTCTTCCTCGCTCTGGCCCACTCGCATTGTAACACAAAATCCTTTTCACTCTCATCTCTTATTTCATCTCAACCATCAACTCAATCCTCTCACCATTATTTCCATTCTTAATGTCTTATCAAAATAAGGCGGCCTTGCTCAACAAGGACTTAGGCCCAACAAGGAATTATATCTTTCTTGGTGTCTTTTACTCTTACTCTCCTTTATCATTATTAATAATTCCACATTAACGATTCAATATTATCATACATAAACAAACAAGCATAAACACACATCATCACACATCACACACAACCATGTGGTCTTTGTCCCATTCGTATGAGTGGCCACACAAGCAAACAATTGCCACCATACTACTGACGCAGAACCAATTAGTTCCGATCTTTGAGCTGATACGGAACGTCTTAATACGACACCCACTACCACGGTGTCTTAGGAAAGCTACTCTCTCACCTGAGGTCCAGCCATCTGATGAACACGGTCTCCTCTAATCTTGTTTGTTGCCATTGCCTTAATCCCTCGTCTGTAACGTTTCCTCGGATTAATTAAAACACATTTCCATTAAAACTTTTAAGAAAATTCTTTCCCATTCCTTATCAACTCAAAAGTCTCTTAATTCTTTAAAACACCTTGAAATCATTTTGAAAACATCAATTAAAACAATTTAAATCAATTGGTTAGGTGGCTGGTCCGTCTTGGACAGCACCTTAACCGATCTCAAAAACACCGAAAAATTCGCCGGTTTCAATCCGGGTTTTCTAAAATCAAATACTTTTCGAAAACCAAACTTCGAGTCTCATGAACTCAATTTAAAACATCAAAAACAACTCTAAAACAAACTTGGACAGAAAAGAAATGATTTCACAAAATCAATTAAATAAAAATTCAAAACACCGTAAAACACTCTTTTTATTGTAAATACTTTTTAAATCAATATAAACACTTTGAAAACTTAAGTTTTTATCACAAAATAAATCACCACATCATTTCACAAACTCAAATAAATCAAACCAAACAGATTTCAAAACCAAGCATACACACATACGGACAACAACACACTTTGATCACATAAGCACTTAATCAATCACAAACCAAACATCAAATACTTAATTTAACCACTTTCAAAAACAAAATCATCTAGGCATACCTATACTCACCAACCGAATGCATCCACACATAAATTATCCAAGCACATCACTTATTCTTAAGTCTTATCCTAATTAACAGACATAGACTCCTAAACCGAATACACACACTTAATTCACTAAGCATAGAATCTATCATTAACCAATTAGTTTACATGCATGGACCGAAAATCTCACAATTCAAAACATTGTTTATGCATCATCAAACATACAAAATCACACAATTATTCTCTTCTTTTTCTTAATAAAACCGTAAGCTTAATCATGAGAAAATTTTACCAACTTTAATTTATTTCCTAAGCTCAAACCGTATCAAAATCATGCAAGGACATAAGGCACATATCAAGTTCCCATAAAATAAAAACATGGATTTTGAATCAAGACATGGCCGAATATGACATGCACAAAATAGACACTTAGATCACATCATGTTCATGCAAATTAAATTGTTTTTAGGTTCATTTTCCTAATTTCTTCTAAAATCCGTGACATGCAACACAAGAAATCATGGTCTCTCTACTTAAAATTAACATGCGTGTATTCAAACCATGTAGATCAAGTCATGCATTTAGCCATATAAGCACACATCAAAACAAAAAAACCATTTTGAGCAAGAAAAGGATAAAATCGAGACATGCATAAAAAGAAAATATAATCTTTTCACCTAGGATTAGCATGCACACATTTAGATCAAGTAGATCAAGTTATGAATCAAAACATAGGAACACAACTAGAAGACAAAAATCAATTTAAATAAAAAGGGGTCAAACCGAGATACATTCAAAGAAATAGGAAGACTTTTATTCAAAAATTATTTACAATACTCAAAACAAAATCAAGATCAACACAAAATCAAGGATCAAAGCACAAATTAAAGTTTTTATCAAAATTAAGTCAAAACCGAAACATGCAAAAGTTTAAAACCATAAAAATCATTTTCAAGCAACATACAAGACCAAAAATCATCAAACAAATTTAGATCAAACATTAATTTAGCAAATAATCACATAGACACTCATTGATCCATGGTTTTAAACATCAAAAGTAGACATGCAAGGGAAGAAAATAAAATTACAAGATCAAAACTAAGTCTAAGGCTTCTAAGTCTTCGGCTATACCAAGAAGAAAAGGTCTTCTAAACACTCCTAAGCTCTTGGTCTTCAAAGATCTCCTAGTTTGGCTTTGGATTCTCCTTCTTCTTCCTCCTCTCTAAGCTTCACGGTTTCTCCTTCTTTTTCTTTCTATTTTTCTAAGTTTTAGTCTAAGAGTTGGAGAGGCTCTTAGACTTGTGTTTTGTGTTGATGTTTGGACGAAGGAAGTGAAGAAATGAAATGGGTGAAGGAAATGCATCTCAAGGCCAAGGCTTATATAAAAATGTATGGATTCCTATTTTAGCCTTCAAGTGATTCGGCCAAGGCTTCAAGAAAGAAGGGTAATTTCGGCCTTCTCCTAATTTGCATGGGTGGCGATTAGAAAATTGCAAAGGGAACAATATAGGAGACATAGTGCTTAGGGTTTCATCCTAGGTTGTTGACTTTTGGGTTCTCCTTAGGGTTTCCATCTAGTTAGGGTTTAGTTGGGACTTTGGTTGAGTCTTGGTTCACTTAGTTACAACTAAACCTCCTACTCCACTCACACATACACACGGCACTCTCACACACTTACACATATTCATTTTCATGCACACACACGCACTCATTTGCACGACACATACACCCACATAGGCACACCTAATCACATTTATCCACTAATTCAATTTTTCCTTATGCGTACATGCATGACCGTATATGCATATTCATACACACATAGAGAAATAATTCATTCATGCATTTGCATCCTAATCCTACACACATATACCATACACATTCATGCATACATTCACTCATTCACGTCACACACATATATGCGCATACAATCACTTTTATTCACTTAATTAAATTTTCTCATGGTCCTAAGCATACATACATGACCGTACATGCCTATTCATGCACTCATAGAAAAATAATTCACTTCATGCATAATAATCATCGAAACATCAAACACATATTTCTAGCAAATCAATCACCATTTTAAAGTAAAATTTAAAACTCATAACCTTACTTTACGAAAATCATTCCCTTAAAAATCATTTTTCACTTGAAAACATGAGCAAAGAATTTTATTTTAAGAAAATACCCTTTCAAAAATACTTTTCTCAAAAATAATTCTTTTTAGAAATAAAACCAGTTTGAGGATTTTGAGGTATGTTACAGTCTCCCCAACTTAAAGATTTCTCGTCCCCGAGAAATTAAGTCGTGGATTAGGCAAATGGCACAGCAAGTCTTCACAATGCTTCTCATGTGTCGTTCCCAGACGAAAAATTCCATAGCACACTCTTTACGTGTCAAACCAGGTTAAGTCACACAGACTGACCGAAGAAGATGTCGTTCCTTCCACCGATTGTCGTTGCAGAAGCACAATCTTGGGTATGAACCCAAAGATAGAATCAAACAAACAAACATTCATACATCCCCAAATTACCGGATTAAACCTAAAATACGAAGGTACACACTACTTTATATATCCTAGGTTCTACAAACAATTACTTCTTCCTCCAATTCCTTCTATCTCTAGGGTTTTCATCTACTATTTCTCCGTCTAACGCCTAATTATAGAGCAGAAGGGATCTAATCTTCCTCACTATTCTCTTAGAACTAAGGCCAGTATACATCTCCTTTCCTCCTTGTGACTCCCCAACTTTGATCAAACCCATTGCTAGGCTCACTATTGCTCTATTCTTCATCCATTAACCATTACTTATCCATCCATAATCGTCCAAGCCTAAGTCATCTAGATAACTATGACACTCCTATCTCCTCAAATCATATTAACAAGTTCTAGGGAAATGGTTGACAAAACTATGGTCTAGTAGAAAAGATTCCTGAAGAAAAGGTTTGGATTCCAGCTAGGCTGACTATCTTGTTGAAACATTTCAACAAACACGGGCTTCAGGGGTAACATTCTATTTCCTTAAGGTACTAGTTATTCTTGCACTAAGATATATCGGGGTCAACCCACTTAGGTTTATCTATTGATGATATCATTCCTGATACCACTCTGTAACCATCTAGAGATACCACTCTGTGGTTATGGGATTTCGGTGCCTCTCGAGTCCAGGGTCTCTATGCCTCTATCTACTTTTTCCTAAACCATCTTAACCCACAAAGTTCTTATCCTAACACAAAAGATGCTGAGAGTAGACCAAGGCCGACTTCTTAGAAAGACAAGGACCTAATCTCACACTCTACCTTGCACTAGCAAGCATTCGTAAAGACACACAAGCAAACAAACAACACACAAGCAAGCAAACAAACACACAAGGCACGTAAGCATAAGCACAAGGATTAACCACGCTCTGATACCATTCTGTAACGCCCCGATTTTTGCCTTCCGAAAATAATCGTTATTTATTTTAAAAGTTGCTAAAAATGAGGCCATTTTTTTTTAAAACGATGTGGGTGCAGATTTTACATACATACCTGAAAACCGAGTCGTTACGTAAAACCTACTTCCACACATTACCAAAACGAGTTCATAGTTTTTTTTTTGCCAACACGAAAGATTCGGCTAGTTCACAAAATAAAAGTAGGGCAACCTTACAGAGGTGGTACTTCACTTAGATAATCCTTAACTTCACTTACAACACATAACTAAATACCCTACCTACGACTCTTCCTAACAAAGACTATGGGATGAAGATCCCGATCCTCCTTGGGCTCTTGTTTGACTCCAGAAGATGACGCCATTGCCGTTGCTGCTGGCCCACCATACTTTGGCACCCACTGCATCCTAACTGGAGCAGAAGAAGTCTTCAGAGTTTCACAATGTAGCTTCTCTTCGTAGTCGGTGTATCCACGGACAAACACTTGTCCTAGCAGGGGTCCTAGGTTAGCTCCGCAAAGACGATGCTCAGGATCCGGAATCACAATCTGCGAGTCTCCGACCCATACCCAACCATACGGGGTACGCTTCCAGCCACATCCATGCCTCATCCAAGTTGAGATCTCCATGCGATATTCCATCTGCACATTGGAATACCAGAAACACCGGTACGCCAATGAGCAAGAGAGAGTTAGCACTCCGAACGACAAGTCGTTGACGTTGTGGATTTACCGCAGGCGCAAATATCAAGACAACACACACAATACCAGCAATGCACACACAACACACAAACAAGATATCACCATTATTATTATCTTAGTATCATCTTCAATATTATTCTTTTCTTTCAATTACTTCCTCAATTACTTCTTTCTTTCAATCCATCACTTATTTCCTTTCCCTCTCCGAGGGTCACATCACTTTCTTTCACACTTTCCATCTCATCACCAACCATTCCCAGACTTCTCTTTTCTCAATCATAATTCTTTTCTTAATAAGTCTTATCAATTATAACCATCGATGATTAAGGGGAAATTAAGAATCATCGAGTTGCGCGTCCGTTCGTAGTTAGTACTCTCGTTTCAAGCCTACATCTCCTAGGCCAACCAACCACCTAGTCGGAAGCAAACAGGAGTACAGAACCTTTACCGTGCGGGCACGACAGCTGTCAAAACACAAATGGTCCCAGACCAGGAGGACTCAGCCTCAAATAATCATGGCACACTGTCTCGCAGTGGCAAACAAGATGCCCCACTCCAGTCCCTCTCACTGTTCCTGAACTGCCATAGGGGTGACAACACTATTCCGGTCCCGGGTGCGGAACTTACCACGGCATTAGACCCAGTCCCTACCACGTTAGTACGCCAAATGTGGGGTTCATTCCGCCCAGAATAGTACTCAAGGCAACGTGACGTTTTACCGCCCGAGCCTACCCTAATGCATTCATCAACCCGAATATCCCTGATATCCGGGGTACCTTCCTCTCCACTACTTCGCACTCTCATACCTCACCGTATTCGTTGTTAATGTCTTTTAAAGTCTTTTATCTTTAATTAACCTAATGGTCAGCTCACCCTTCGTGCATCCCTTCAATGAGTCCTGACCGCTAACTTTGCATCACTTTTCAAACTCAGCACAGAGCGGGATCACAATCTCAACTCGAATCTCATCACAAAACTTCCCTCAACAACCCTTCCATAAAAATCTCTCTTCACAGCTTTCACAGTTCTCACTCCACAACTCCCTATCAAACTTTTTCTTTCATAAAACTCTTTCAAAACTTCAGTTCATAAATTCTTTTCTAAAAGCTTCATTTCATAATTCTTTCCCAAAATCCTCCTTTCGAAAACTCATTTCAAAAGACAAGTATCTTTTCAAAATCCTTTTTCAAAAAGTTTCTTTTCAAAATCTCTTTCATAAAAATCTATCTTGGAAATCTTTTCTTATTAACATGGATTTTGAATCAAGACATGGCCGAATATGACATGCACAAAATAGACACTTAGATCACATCATGTTCATGCAAATTAAATTGTTTTTAGGTTCATTTTCCTAATTTCTTCTAAAATCCGTGACATGCAACACAAGAAATCATGGTCTCTCTACTTAAAATTAACATGCGTGTATTCAAACCATGTAGATCAAGTCATGCATTTAGCCATATAAGCACACATCAAAACAAAAAAACCATTTTGAGCAAGAAAAGGATAAAACCGAGACATGCATAAAAAGAAAATATAATCTTTTCACCTAGGATTAGCATGCACACATTTAGATCAAGTAGATCAAGTTATGAATCAAAACATAGGAACACAACTAGAAGACAAAAATCAATTTAAATAAAAAGGGGTCAAACCGAGATACATTCAAAGAAATAGGAAGACTTTTATTCAAAAATTATTTACAATACTCAAAACAAAATCAAGATCAACACAAAATCAAGGATCAAAGTACAAATTAAAGTTTTTATCAAAATTAAGTCAAAACCGAAACATGCAAAAGTTTAAAACCATAAAAAATCATTTTCAAGCAACATACAAGACCAAAAATCATCAAAAAATTTAGATCAAACATTAATTTAGCAAATAATCACATAGACACTCATTGATCCATGGTTTTAAACATCAAAAGTAGACATGCAAGGGAAGAAAATAAAATTACAAGATCAAAACTAAGTCTAAGGCTTCTAAGTCTTCGGCTATACCAATAAGAAAAGGTCTTCTAAACACTCCTAAGCTCTTGGTCTTCAAAGATCTCCTAGTTTGGCTTTGGATTCTCCTTCTTCTTCCTCCTCTCTAAGCTTCACGGTTGTAAATTCAATGCTCCTAATTATGTGGATTATATTTTGATGATGACAAAGTAATTAACAATCAAGCCTTGAAGACATTGCAACATCAACAACAACAACAAGTCAAGAAAAGAAGACAAGTGCCCAATCATTCTCAATCAAATATTAATTGTATATTTCTAATGTATGTTGAGAGTTGTTGAGAGTGGGTAGAAATAGTTAGTCTCTTCTGGAATAAAATTTTATATGTCTATTAGGTTGAGATTAACTAAAATTAATACTTGAGAGGAAAAATAAAATTGAAAATTAATTTTTCTCATGTCTGATCAAAATACTCGAGTATTTTGAGAAAGACTCGAGTATATACTCGAGTATTTTGTAAAACACTCGAGTATTTGTGTCAGGTCAGCAAATATGACCGTTAGTCTTGTTCGTGCACCAAATCACTCGTGACTGATCAAAAAGACTAGAGTATTTCATAAAAGACTCGAGTATTTTTGTCCAGTAAGCAAAAATGAACGTTGGAGAGACTTAAAAAACCCAATTGAGGGCATTTGAGTCTCATCCAACCCAAGAGAGCATTTTCAGAACCTAATTGTAAAATTTCTCTTTGATTTTGTGCAAGAACAAACAAGACAACAAGATTTTATTGATTCAAGCTTTCTTAATTTCCTCTTCTCAAGTGTTAATTCCCAAAAAGCTCAACTTCTCACTCATATTGTCATTTTATTCCAAGTTGTGTTTTAGGCCTCAATTCATACATTGAGCTATGCTTATTTGTGCTAATCCATTGTGAGATTAGTAATACACATACAAAAAGCTTGATTATTCAAAGTCTTGGATTGTTCCCAAGCAAACCCTAAGTGGCTTAGGGTGTTGGAGTCTTGAGAGGTTCTCAAGCACAAGACTAGGAGGTTCCTAGCCCGGTGGAGTTTCTTGAAGGGAGTTCAAGGAAGCTTTTGAAGAGTTCTTCAATCACCGGAATCAAATTGGGGTAGAAATCAAGAGTTTGGTACACTCTTGAAGGGTTAGGTTGAGTGAGGCCATTCTCAAGCAATCCTTGTAATTTCTAACAATTTGATTATTAGTAGAAACTCCTAAGTGATTAGGAGGACTGGATGTAGCTCATTGTTGGAGTGAACTAGGATAAAATTGCTTGAGTGTTGGTTTATTGCTTTTAATCTACTTTCTAGCTCAATCAACTTATGCCATTTCAAACTATTAGGATTTATAAAATTAGGTAGCAAGTTCAAAGAATCTTGGTGTTAAAAGTTTATTTAGATTGCTTGCTAATCTGTTGGATAAGTTCCTGTTTAGTATTGAATTGATTTGAGTTAAATTGCTGGATTTTCGTTTCTGGTTTTACTGCTATCTGATAGGAAAAACTCGAGTATATTTAGAAAGACTCGAGTTGTTCATCCTGAAAAACTCGAGTATTTCACAAAAGACTCGAGTATTTCGTGTCTGATTCTAGAAAATTCAGTCTTAGCTCCATTCTTCAATTATCATTCGAAATATTTGGTATTAGTGCTTCAAAATACTATTCACCCCCCTCTAGTATTTGCTTAGCCCGCTTGTTGGTTTCCAACAAGTGGTATCAGAGCTCGGTCGAAAGATCGAGTGTAACAACTTTTTCGAAAAAGATCCTTTTGGAAACTAAATGGGCTCTAGCAATAACTTTGGTGGAGAAGGAGCTTCAATAAACCGTCCTCCACTATTTAATGGTGAAGGATATGTTTATTGGAAAACTCGCATGAAAGTTTTTATTGAAGCAATTGATATGGATATTTGGGATGCAATTGAAAATGGTCCTTTCATTCCCAAAAAGAAAATTAATGAAGAAATTGTTGAAATTCCAAGGAGTAGTTGGAATGATGATGAAAAGAGGAAAGTCTCATTTGATTTAAAAGCTAAAAACATCATCTTTTCGGCTCTATCCCATGATGAATTTTATAGAGTCTCCCAATGTAAATCAGCAAACGAAATGTGGGATACTTTGCAAGTCACACATGAGGGAACAAGTGAAGTAAGAGAGGCAAGATTGAATTCTCTAACTCACGAATATGAATTGTTCCACATGTTGCCAAATGAAACCATTAGTGACTTGCAAAAGCGATTCTCTCACATAGTTAATCATTTGATTTCCTTGGGAAAAGTATTTCGCAATGGTGAAACTACTAACAAAATTCTAAGATGTCTTGATAGGAGTTGGCAACCCAAGGTAACCGCCATCAAGGAATCAAAAGACATAAATAGCATGGACTTAGCCACTTTATTTGGCAAACTCCAAGAGCATGAGATGGAACTTACAAGACTTGGGATGCATGAGGAATCTGACAAAAAGAAAAAGGGTATAGCACTCAAAGCTTCAACCAAAGCTACAAAAGAAGTTGAAGAATGCTCTACAAGTGAAGACTCCGATGGTGAACCAAATCAAGAAGAATTTGGAATGTTTGTGAAAAGATTCAACAAATTCTTCAAAGGGAAGAAAGGTGGCTCTTCATCCAAATTCAAGAGAACCAAAGACTCCAAACAAAGAGAAAAGAGTACCAATGATGGAGTTAAGTGTCATGAATGTGGTGGGGTTGGTCACATAAGAATGGAATGTGCCACATTCTTGAAGAAGAATGACAAGAAGACCCAAGAGACCAAAGGGAAGCGTGCATACATTGTTTGGGATGCACCGGAGAAGATCAATGAATCATCTTCAAGTAGTTCCGGTGATGAAAATGCAAACCTTTGTCTCATGGCCAAGAACAATCATGAGTCCTCATCAAGAGCTAATCATGACATGGGTGAAAGTGATGATGAGGTAACCTCTAGCTCTTCTTGTTCCTCTTCAAACTCCATTTCCTATGATGATTTGCAAGAAGCCTACAATGAAATGTTAATTCAATTTAGAAGGCTTGCTAAAATTAATAAGGAAAAAGGAAAGAAAATTTTGGAGTTTCAACAAGAAATTGATGAATTGCAAAAATCTATAAATGAGTTGAAACTTCAAAATGAATCCTTGGAACTTATTAATTCTAGTCATCAAAGTGATTGTGCAAATCATGAGGAGATTATCACTCCATGTGAGAGATGTGATGAACTTGAAAAAGAAGTGAAAGAGTTGAAAAACAAACTCACAATCTCACATAATGATAGAAACCTCAACCGGTTGTTGAACTCTCAAAGACATAATTACAACAAAACCGGTTTAGGATATGTTCATAAGAAGGACAAAAAGTACAACGTGGTTGGAACATTTTCTAAGAAAAACTCATCAAAGAAACCAACTTGTACTTATTGTGGAAAAATTGGACATATCAACATTGAGTGCCATATTAAGAAGTTTGAAATGCAAAAGGGCACATATATGTGGATTAAGAAGGGAGAAAGTCCCAACACTAACCCTAAGGGATCCAACATTGTTTGGGTACCCAAAATGAACAAGTGATTTCATTTTGTAGGTGTGCCTTCGAACGGGAAAACAATTGTGGTATCTAGATAGTGGTTGTTCGAAGCACATGACGGGAGATAAGCGGCACTTCTTTGAGCTTACTCCAAAGGAAAAGGGGTTATGTCACTTATGGGGACAACAACAAAGGCAAAATCCTTGGTATTGGTAAAATCGGAAACTCTTCAAACTTGATTATTGATAATGTGCTCTATGTTCAAGGATTAGAACATAATCTCTTGAGCATAAGCCAATTATGTGATATTGGTAATCATGTAGTTTTTACCTCTACCCATTGCCTCATTAAAAGTGACAAAGATGAATCAATCAAATTTGTTGGTAGAAGGTCAAATAATACTTACTTAGTTGATTTGAACAAAGTCACTTCTTTGGTATCTACTTGTTTAGTGAGCAAAGAAAATGACACTTGGTTATGGCATCGTAGGACCGCTCATATAAATGTAAACCAATTGAAGAAAATACAATCTAAAGATCTAGTAGTTGGTTTACCAAAGCTAAATTTTTCTATTGAAGGTGTTTGTTCTCCTTGCAAGAAATGTAAACAAACCAAAAACACCTTTGGATCAAAAATGGTGATGTCCACATCAAGGCCATTAGAAATGCTTCATATGGACTTGTTTGGACCATCACAAGTAAAAAGCTTTGGTGGCAACTATTATGCATTGGTGATTGTTGATGACTTCTCTAGATTTACATGGACTCTATTTTTAACTACTAAGAGTGAGACCTACAAATCTTTTAAACATCATGTCAAACTTTTGCAAAACCAAGTAAATCAAAAAGTAATTATTATTCGTACCGATCATGGTGGTGAATTCGAAAACCACAAATTTGATAGATTTTGTGCTAAAAATGGTATTGAGCACCAATTCTCCGCACCAAGAACTCCGGAACAAAACGGAGTGGTAGAGCGGAAAAATAGGGTGCTAGAGGAACTTGCTAGAACCATGTTAAATGATTCTCAAGTACCTCAATATTTTTGGGCCGATGCCGTCAATACGGCTTGTTATGTTTTAAATCGTATTTTGATAAGGCCTTCTTTGGATAAAACCCCCTATGAACTTTACAAGGGAAGAAAGCCAAATATATCTCATTTTCATGTCTTCGGATGCCAAGTTTTTGTTTTAAATAATGGAAAAGAACATCTTGGCAAGTTTGATTCCAAATCCGATGAAGGCATATTTTTAGGCTATTCTTCTCATAGTAAAGCTTATAGAATTTTCAATAAAAGAACTTTAATTATTGAGGAATCAATTCATGTGGTTTTTAATGAGTCTTCGAAAGAAGATAGTGTTTTATGTGATGCTAGTGAAGATGGCATTGATTTTTCAAAAGAAGAAAGAGAGAGAGAGAGAGAAATCAAAAGTTGATGAAGGAGAAGTTAGGGAAGAACTTCCTCCAACTTGGAAATCGGTCAAGGCTCATCCTATAGATAATGTCATAGGAGATATGCCAAAGGGAGTACTAACTCGTAGGTCTATTCAAAACATTTGCCACTATGTCTCCTTTGTTTCTCAAATTGAACCCGATTCAATTAAAAAGGCAATTGAGGATGATCATTGGGTTCTTGCTATGCAAGAAGAATTAAACCAATTTGAAAGAAATGAAGTTTGGGATTTAGTCCCTAAACCCGATGATCATACCATAATTGGTACTAAATGGATTTATAGAAACAAACTTGATGAATCCGGGTTGATTATAAGAAACAAAGCTAGACTAGTAGCTCAAGGGTACAACCAAGAGGAAGGTATCGATTATGATGAGACCTTTGCTCCGGTTGCACGCCTTGAAGCTATCCGAATTTTACTTGCTTTTGCTTCAATCATGAAATTCACTTTATATCAAATGGATGTTAAAAGTGCTTTCTTGAATGGGTTTATAAATGAAGAAGTGTATGTCAAACAACCCCCCGGTTTTGAAAATAGTGAATTTCCAAACCATGTTTATAAGTTGAAAAAGGCACTCTATGGATTGAAACAAGCTCCTAGAGCTTGGTATGATCGATTGAGTTCCTTTATATTAGAAAACAAGTTTCAAAGAGGGAAGGTTGATAATACACTATTTATTTATAAAACCAAGGATGACATATTGTTAGTACAAATCTATGTTGATGATATCATTTTCGGTGCTACTAACGTGTCTCTTTGTAGAAAGTTTTCAAATTTGATGAAAAAGGAATTTGAAATGTCAATGATGGGAGAACTCAAGTTCTTCCTAGGCTTACAAATAAAGCAAGTCAAGGAGGGGATATTTGTGCATCAAGGGAAATATTGGAAAGAGCTCCTTGAAAAGTTCGGATTGGACAAGTGCAATGAAACCTACACTCCAATGAGCACATCATGCTACCTAGACAAGGATGAACAAGGTACACCGATTGATGTTAGTAAGTACAGGGGTATGATAGGTAGTCTCCTATATCTCACTGCATCTAGACCGGATATTATGTTTAGTGTATGCATGTGTGCTAGATTTCAAGCTAATCCGAAAGAATCTCACCTATCCGCAGTTAAACATATATTTAAGTATCTAAAAGGAACAATTAACACTGGTTTATGGTATCCTGCTGATGTCAATCTTAATTTAGTTGGTTACTCGGATTCCGACTTCGCGGGATGCAAGCTTGATCGCAAAAGCACCAGTGGTACTTGCCATTTCTTGGGAAGTTCATTGGTGTCGTGGTTTTCTAAAAAGCAAGCTTGTGTCGCCCTTTCTACCGCCGAAGCGGAATATATCGCAGCCGGTAGTTGTTGTGCTCAACTATTATGGATGAAACAACAATTATCGGATTTTGGTTTGAAACTTGAAAATATTCCTATTAGATGCGATAACACGAGTGCAATCAATTTGACTAAGAATCCGGTGTATCACTCAAGAACCAAACACATTGAAATAAGACATCACTTTTTGAGAGATCATGTACAAAAGGGTGATTGTACAATTGAATTTGTTAGTACCACAAATCAATTAGCCGACATTTTTACAAAACCTCTACCAAGGGACACCTTTTATCATATTAGGAGAGAACTTGGTATTTTAGATGAAGCTAATATAGGCTAATTGCTTTGTGTGTCATTTTTGGAAAATCACCATATTAGCCTTACTCCAATGTGTTCTTGATTCTTAGTAAATTTGTCCTTGATGATATTTGAAATAGTATGTGTTAATTGTATGTGATTCTAGACTGTATTCCAAGTTGGTAGTGAAGCATATGTTTTTGATTTGTGTTTGGTATTTTAAAACTGAGTTTTTCCATTCTGTTCTGTCAAAATACTCGAGTTTTTCTAAAAACACTCGAGTATATTAATTCAACATTAAATCAGTTTTAAATTGAAAAAGTTTTTTTAATCAGGGTCTGACAAAAATACTCGAGTGTTTCTCAAAACACTCGAGTCTTTCGAAACCCCCAATTTTTGGACTTTCAGACCAAACTCGAGTATTTGCCAAAAACTCGAGTGTTTTTCGTTTTCCTGAAATTTGAGGATCTGACCAAACTCGAGTGTTTTTGTTTTTACTCGAGTTTTCTGGGGAGATCTGGGCTGAGTCACGAACGACTCGAGTATATTTACAAAAACTCGAGTATTTCGTAAAGAACAACTCGAGTATTGATGAATATACTCGAGTATTTTTGAAAGTTTATATATTCTCTCAGCCCCTCACACTCGAGTTTTCCGAACCCCCTTTCTCTTCTCTCTCGGTTTTCTCATATCTCTCTCCTCAAAACTCCGATTTTACTCAAATTTTTGCCAAATCTTACTAGTTTTACATCCTCTAAACACTTTTCATCCATTATTTCAACAAATTTCAACAAATTTCACCCTCAAATCCGTCACCCCCTTTTCAAACCCTAACTTTCCAAAACTTCAATTTTCTCCAAAATTCTTCTATGGCTTCATCATCTGGAAAAGGAAAGAGAGTACGGATTGCAGAATCATCATCCGAGGAGGACATTCCAGAGTATTATCAAGAGGATGAGTGTTTGGAAAGGTTGAAGGGCTTTGCTACGAGAACTTTCGGTGTTGTCACATGGATCAACAGTGCATTTCTCGAAAGTAAGGGTTTCTCATTTGTTTCTAACCTTAGGTACCAAAAACTTATTAAATTTCTGGAATTCAATGGTCCTATCTTTCCTAGGCTAATTAGAACCTTTTATGCGAACCTTAGGCTACATAATGATGTCATGGAATCCATGGTAGAAGGAGTAAGGTTCAAAATTGGCGTTAAGGATATTTTCCATGCTTTTGGGCCTTCACGACATGGGGACAACTCCCTAAAGGCAGATGCCGATGGGATCTTTCAAAGTTGTTTGCGCCCCGGTCGTGTATGGACTGAAGGGATTAAGCATTCCTCCTTGATGACTGTCCAATCTAGGGTGCTGCACTACATAGTTTGCCATCAGTTAGTGCCTCAAACCTCACCAAATTATGCTAAACCCACAAACAATGAACTTAGACTTGTTAGTGCTACCCTGAACAATGAGCAGCTGAATTGGTGTCGCATAATTTTGGATAGAATGCTAGTTGCTGCAAAATCTAAACACCCTAAGACCTTGCCTTATCCCATGCATGTGTGTTACCTGTTGAGAAACTTCAGAGTGCCTATTCCACGAAATGAAGAGTCAAAGACTCTTCATGTTAACCAGCACTGCCTCAACAATGGTACCCTGAGTCATCAAGGCATGGCGTTTCATGAACCTTCTGGGCAATACTTGTATCAGTCTGACATAGCTGAGTTGGAGCGGGCTGCAAATGTTGCAGCTCAACAAGGGGTAGATGCCCAACATTTGGAAGAGGAGGCTGCAACATTTGCATAGGCTGAAGAAGGAGACCCTATTGAGAATGAAATTAATTTTGATGACTTTACTGGATATGACAACTCGGGATGGAGAGACAATGTTATCACACGGCTGGACACTCTAGATGGGAGGATGGACTCTCTTGTGCATGCTATGGACGCCCAGCGTGATGACTTTGTTAGCCTGGACACTAGGATGAGTGCAGAGTCTGCCATGTTTTATTCTCACTTGAATCAGCACTCGGACCAGATTAATTCCCGCCTGGATCAACAGTCAGAGCAGATGAACCGCCGGTTTGATGAGATGATGGCGGCCTTCTCTTGGTTTTATCCTCCTCCAGATGATCCTGCTCCATCCATGTTCTGATGATGTTGTCCTTTGGATTTTATCTTAGTTTTCTTTATGTTGGCTTCTGTTGCATTCTCTGTATTTTGAAAACTTGGTGTTTGAATCTTTGGGTTTGTCATGGTATTTTTTCGTTTGGACCTCCTGTTTAACACTATGGTGCTATTATGATGTTATTGACTTTCGTTTTCATTATGGTGTTTTTATTGCATAGCTTCAGGGGGAGCTCTTTATTGTTTTTATTATGTCTCTGTTTTAATTGCATAGTTGGTTATGGGGTTTTCCAATTATGCACCTCTCCTCATTTGATCTTTTTCTCAATTGTTACACCTTTTTGGATCATGACAAAAAGGGGGAGATATATTATACACTTGTCTTGATATTGTTGCACCTAAATTTTTCTAATTATGGTATATACTCTGATAATTGTTGAATACTCTAATACCATAGGCTTGGTGCTAAAATTAAATTGTCTTAACCTCTTGCACAAGCTGAATTTTTAGATAGGTGAAAAGGATCCTATAGTGAGGGGGAGTTGCACCTTCAAGTGGTTTCAAGCTCAACAAATGGTACAAGTGTTAATTATTTTGTCATCACCAAAAAGGGGGAGATTGTAAATTCAATGCTCCTAATTATGTGGATTATATTTTGATGATGACAAAGTAATTAACAATCAAGCCTTGAAGACATTGCAACATCAACAACAACAACAAGTCAAGAAAAGAAGACAAGTGCCCAATCATTCTCAATCAAATATTAATTGTAAATTTCTAATTTATGTTGAGAGTGGTTGAGAGTGGGTAGAAATAGTTAGTCTCTTCTGGAATAAAATTTTATATGTCTATTAGGTTGAGATTAACTAAAATTAATACTTGAGAGGAAAAATAAAATTGAAAATTAATTTTTCTCATGTCTGATCAAAATACTCGAGTATTTTGAGAAAGACTCGAGTATATACTCGAGTATTTGTGCCATGTCAGCAAATATGACCGTTAGTCTTGTTCGTGCACCAAATCACTCGTGACTGATCAAAAAGACTCGAGTATTTCATAAAAGACTCGATTATTTTTGTCCAGTCAACAAAAATGAACGTTGGAGAGACTCAAAAAACCCAATTGAGGGCATTTGAGTCTCATCCAACCCAAGAGAGCATTTTCAGAACCTAATTGTAAAATTTCTCTTTGATTTTGTGCAAGAACAAACAAGACAACAAGATTTTATTGATTCAAGCTTTCTTAATTTCCTCTTCTCAAGTGTTAATTCCCAAAAAGCTCAACTTCTCACTCATATTGTCATTTTATTCCAAGTTGAGTTTTAGGCCTCAATTCATACATTGAGCTGTGCTTATTTGTGCTAATCCATTGTGAGATTAGTAATACACATACAAAAAGCTTGATTATTCAAAGTCTTGGATTGTTCCCAAGCAAACCCTAAGTAGCTTAGGATGTTGGAGTCTTGAGAGGTTCTCAAGCACAAGACTAGGAGGTTCCTAGCCCGGTGGAGTTTCTTGAAGGGAGTTCAAGGAAGCTTTTGAAGAGTTCTTCAATCACCGAAATCAAATTGGGGTAGAAATCAAGAGTTTGGTACACTCTTGAAGGGTTAGGTTGAGTGAGGCCATTCTCAAGCAATCCTTGTAATTTCTAACAATTTGATTATTAGTAGAAACTCCTAAGTGATTAGGAGGACTGGATGTAGCTCATTGTTGGAGTGAACCAGGATAAAATTGCTTGAGTGTTGGTTTATTTCTTTTAATCTACATTCTAGCTCAATCAACTTAAGTCATTTCAAACTATTAGGATTTATACAATTAGGTAGCAAGTTCAAAGAATCTTGGTGTTAAAAGTTTATTTAGATTGCTTGCTAATCTGTTGGATAAGTTCCTGTTTAGTATTGAATTGATTTGAGTTAAATTGCTGGATTTTCGTTTCTGGTTTTACTGCTATCTGATAGGAAAAACTCGAGTATATTTAGAAAGACTCGAGTTGTTCATCCTGAAAAACTCGAGTATTTCACAAAAGACTCGAGTATTTCGTGTCTGATTCCAGAAAATTCAGTCTTAGCTCCATTCTTCAATTATCATTCGAAATATTTGGTATTAGTGCTTCAAAATACTATTCACCCCTCCTCTAGTATTTGCTTAGCCCGCTTGTTGGTTTCCATCAACGGTTTCTCCTTCTTTTTCTTTCTATTTTTCTATGTTTTAGTCTAAGAGTTGGAGAGGCTCTTAGACTTGTGTTTTGTGTTGATGTTTGGACGAAGGAAGTGAAGAAATGAAATGGGTGAAGGAAATGCATCTCAAGGCCAAGGCTTATATAAAAATGTATGGATTCCTATTTTAGCCTTCAAGTGATTCGGCCAAGGCTTCAAGAAAGAAGGGTAATTTCGGCCTTCTCCTAATTTGCATGGATGGAGATTAGCAAATTGCAAAGGGAACAATATAGGAGACATAGTGCTTAGGGTTTCATCCTAGGTTGTTGACTTTTGGGTTCTCCTTAGGGTTTCCATCTAGTTAGGGTTTAGTTGGGACTTTGGTTGAGTCTTGGTTCACTTAGTTACAACTAAACCTCCTACTCCACTCACACATACACACGGCACTCTCACACACTTACACATATTCATTTTCATGCACGCACACACACCCATTTGCACGACACATACACCCACATAGGCACACCTAATCACATTTATCCACTAATTCAATTTTTCCTTATGCGTACATGCATGACCGTATATGCATATTCATACACACATAGAGAAATAATTCATTCATGCATTTGCATCCTAATCCTACACACATATACCATACACATTCATGCATACATTCACTCATTCACGTCACACATATATATGTGCATACAATCACTTTTATTCACTTAATTAAATTTTCTCATGGTCCTAAGCATACATACATGACCGTACATGCCTATTCATGCACTCATAGAAAAATAATTCACTTCATGCATAATAATCATCGAAACATCAAACACATATTTCTAGCAAATCAATCATCATTTTAAAGTAAAATTTAAAACTCATAACCTTACTTTACGAAAATCATTCCCTGAAAAATCATTTTTCACTTGAAAACATGAGCAAAGAATTTTATTTTAAGAAAATACCCTTTCAAAAATACTTTTCTCAAAAATAATTCTTTTTAGAAATAAAACCAGTTCGAGGATTTTGAGGGATGTTACATTATGGACTCTATGTGCTTCGGTTATATTTTCTTTAGGTAGATCTTGATGATTTTTCTAAACAAATTTCTAATGGATCTAAATAACTACTTGAGATTTTGTGAAAACTAAAATTTAAAACCCCATGCATGTTGGATTTTCCCTCTTAGCCGTGATCAACAACGTTTTTAAAGATGGACTGAACATATAATGCATGATCTAAGTGTGATATGCTAGAAAGTGAAGGATTTGTGTCTTGCATGTTGAATCCTTGAACCCAATCCGTGACCTAGGTGTGTTTGTGTAAATGTTTGATTAATAATTTCATGATCTAAAATAACTTGAGAAGAGAATAGGAATTTTAATCTATGTATGTTGATTTGTGATGATTTTTAATTGATCTTTATATGTGCATGATTTAATCTATGATTATTAACTCAAAGATAGGACTTTGAGGTTGCATGTCATTTTTCCAATTAAAGAAACTAAGTTTCCCTTCTATGTGTGTTACGGTCTAGAGAAAATGATTAGGGTAATGGCCTTTAAATATGATTTTCTTTTGTGAACATGAATTGATTTAAAGATTTGTTTTATCTATGATGTGTTAGTATGAAGGCCATTCGGCCATGAATGCTAAGAGTGTTTTGGTGCATGATTTTTAGGTGCATGTATGTATTAGGGGTAGATTTAGTAGTCTTAAGTTCATGCATACTATTCTTTTAGGAGACCAAACTATGAATCATGTTTTTATTCAAGAAAAATTATAGGTCTAAGTTTTAAAAAAAATTTAAGAAAATCCATGATGGTTCATGCATATTAGTGTGACTAAATGATGATGTATGATCAAGATGAGTTGTTTTAATTGTCTTTAGTGCATTGAAAAATGAACTAAGATTCTTGCCCTATGCATGTAAATATTCGGTCTTGAGAAAAGTGTATAGGAGAGTGTGCCTAATCATCATTCAGATTACATGTAGACTAAGATTGGCCTTATCCAGGAATATAGAGCCATATACATGAAATTATTTATGACCTTAATTGCTTTTTTGAGTGAGATGAGAAAATAAATTAGAACTTGTTGCATTTTCCTATGATGCTCACGGTTTTAGTCTTAAAGAAATAGGATGATTTCATTGTTTTATGCTCTTGGTAGTTTGATGTATTTTGTAAAATTTTGCTTGAATAATAAGGTTGGCACATGTTTGGGCACTTAGAATGATTTTCTTTCTTTAAAAATGACTTATGCAAGTGATTACATTTATGCTATCATATGTATCAATTTCTTTTATTCTTTTCGGTTTAGGGATTAGGAGTAAGTGAAATTAGTTGAATCAGTTCTCATGATGTTGATATTATGATTTCAAGGTTTACAATTTGTTAATGGTTAAGAAATATTGATTACATGCAATTCGGTTCTTGTTATAATTAAGGAAATCAAGTTTGAAATTACCTTCCTGTGCATAATCGAGCTTATATGTGTTTTGTTAGTTCAAGTAGTTAATCTCCTTTGGTCTAAGAGTGTCTTGCCGTGAGTGAATGATGAATGCTTTGAATTTGATATGTGATCCTATAACTCTATCTTTTAAATCCTTGCATTCTAAGAATTGTGTTTTCATAGCATTAATTTTTTAAATTATGTTTTAATAATGAAAGGAAATTTATTTTTAAGTTATTTCCAAACGTTTTCCCGAGAACCGTTTTAAATAAGATTTAAAATTGAATTTGAAAGTCTTAGACCATGATAACAAGCTTTCAAAAGGGAAATTGTTTTCAAAGCAAATTAAAAGAATATATCGAAATCGTTTCTAATGCACGAGAAAATGTCTTAGTTTGAGCGAAGGATGCGAGGACATGAGGCGAGGGGAGATGATCGAGAGATCTTGGGGTACGTTGGGACGTTCGTCATCGAGGTGAGAGAGGGGCATACCCTTAAGACGCCGTGGTAATTAGGTAACATATTAAGACGTCCAATCATCTCAAAGATTGGACTCCAATCTCATTTAGCGTAATGGTGTATGTGATAGCGCATGATTGATTGATTTAGCTATCCACCCGAACGACTGAGATTGGACTATTAACATGATGTTATGATTTCTGCCTGTGCATGATGAATTATTTGATGATCCTGTGATTGTTTATTTGTTAGTTAAGTGTAATATTGTGAGAGATTATTTGATTAAGAGTTTATAAATGATAGTGATGGAAGTAACGAATTAAGAATGAAAGGAAAAAGAATAATAGACCCGAATGATGGGATTAAGTGAGAAGAGAAGTAAGTCGTGACGAGAGTGAATTATGAGAACAATGTATAATGGCTGAAAGCTTGGGAAGGATGAGAAGAGTTGATGATGCTGCTGAACCCGTATGGGTAGAGACGCTGGTAACGTTGCAGAATTGCAATGGGCAAAGAGGACAACAATGGTATGAGGAGTAACAATGGATGAGAAAAGGTGATGCTATTATCGCCAAGTTATGCTAATGAATGAGGATAATGTCGTTATGCTATGAGAAAAAAAGAAAGATGAAGCAATATTGTTGCGACGATTCGAGTAATAGTATGTGAGATTTAGGGGGACGAGATGCGAACGACTAGCGATCGGGTTTCATCGAAGGGATGTACTAAGGATGGACCGATCATTAGGACTAAGCCGTAATTAAATCTCTAAAAGACTATTAAAAGACATCTACAATACGGTGAGGCATGAGTGTCGTTCCAAAGTAGTGGAGAGGAAGGAACGATAAGTATCTGCGGATACTTAGGACGAGATTGCATTAGGGGAGGACGATGACGGTGATACGTCAAGAAGTCTATAGTACTTTTCTAGGCGGAACAATTCCACAAGTGGCGCACTAACGTGGTGGGGACTGGGTCCAATGCCGTGGCACGTTCTGCTTTCGAAACTAGAATAAGTACTGTCGCCCCCTAGATTGCAAATCGAGAACAGTGAGAGGGACTGGAACGGGGCATTGTGTTTTGCCACTGTGAGACAGTGAGCCTGATTAATGATATTATATGTGATTGAGGCTGAGACCTCCTGGCTTGGAGCCATTTGTGAGACAGCTGTCGTGCCCGCGTGGTAAAGGTCCTGTACTCCTGTTTGCTTCCGACTAGGTTGGTGGTGGACCGAGGAGATGTAGACGAGTGTGAGCTCAATGATGTCTCCCCCTCATAATTGATGCTAATCGGTTTGATAAGACTTAATTAACCCAGATATTCCAAAGATAAGTATAATATTAATGCTAAAGATAATGTTAATGTTAATGTTAGCCTCAAGTGATGGATAAGTTTACGAGTGGAACGGGAGGTGAGTATACCGAGGTTTTGATGAGTATGAGGACAAGGTATGGAAGTAGGTATTATCATGAGTAATGTAAAGGAGTCTTGAAAGCATTATTATGGAGGTTCGGATAGATGTTTTTGTCTATGTTCTGTTAATAAACTTTGTGATTTGATTATGCTTTGTTGATTGTTTGATTTCCAGCTTTTACATATATTTTGTCTTAATGTTTACCTTATGTAAACCCACATAGTCGACATTGCCGTTTTGGGCTGCTCACTCTCTATTCTATCTGTTATGTCTTGTATAAAATTGTATGGATTATAGATGGCAACATGGTACGATACCAGCAATTGCGGGAGATCGGAGCGATTTCCCGAAGAGGTAATAACAGCATTGCGTCAGCCTATAAGATGATCTTCGTGGAGATCCCACGTCGTCGAGTTGAGTTAGAGGAAGAGGAGGAGGTGGCTGAGGAAGAAGAAGAAGAGGATGGATATGATGCTTCTGAGGAGGAGGTTGCTGATGAGGACGAGGAGGAGGATCCCGACCTCTGGTCTGATAGGGACGACCCTGAGGAGTACTACAATGATGGGAGTTGGATCATTACTCCAGAGGATCTACTGGCGGATGATGACGAGTGGTACCGCAAGCTTGCAAAGCTAGATTAGGAGAGATTATGACAAGGTGCTTAGGTAATTCCCCTTTTGAGTATGTATTCCCACTATGAGTTCCTAGCAACCTAATGGTATCCTGATGTAACCTCAACAAATTAATCTTTGTATTGGTACTTTGACGTGAAATCAAATGGGCTATTTTATGTATATGGTGTTTTGGAAATTGAGTTTCGAAGCGTAGTGTCATGTGACATTCCGGTTTGGGACTTGAAAGAGTTGGTTCCACATGAGAACATGAGTTCGTTATATAACTATGTTTTGAAAAATAGAAGAGTTCTCATCTTGTGCTTCACTCTTCAAAAAAAAATGGCCCTTATTTTCGTCTAAGATGATTACGGTTTTCAAGTTGCCAAATCGGGGTGTTACAATGTTAAAACAGAATTGAATGGAAGGATTTATTTGAAACAAGTTACAAACTCCCGGATTTATTTGAAACGAAAAATAGTTAAGGGACGAAATCGCAACCAAAAAATAACTTACAGGACCAATCTAATAGTTATGCCTTATATTTATGAACAGAAAAAGTAAAATCAAGCAAAATCAATTCATATGTTAAATAATTGGTGCTACCAACCTAATCCAATAATAAAAAGTTCAAATCTTCAAGAAATTCAAAAAAAAAAAGAAAATCATACCAAATTACCGATACAATTAGCAAAATCAAAACACTTACTATGCTACATCGATATAGTCGTAGACTTCATATTAATAACAAAAATAAAAGTAATAAAATCCAGCATACGAGTTCAAATCTTCTTAAAGTAAAGATTCTTTTCATCTACTTTGATCCATGTACCTTTAAAACAAAAACAAAAATAAGTTCAAAAATACTAAGTACTATTATATGCCCCGGTACTCTGTTTGGGTTTATAGCCGACATAATATAATAAAAAAGAAGCGGGGTTTTTGCCATTCCACTTATAACTAGGCACGCCCCATTTATCTTATTAATTCCAATTTTACTATTTTTTACATAGGGTCGGGTGGTATACCTCACTACCGTAAAGAAATTATGGTCGTGAGATATACCTCACTATTGGAAAAAAAAAAAAAGGTTCAGATCGTCAATACAAAGTTCCTTGAAGACATTGTTGAACATCATTTCATAGATCCAAGTACCAGAAAATACATAAGTAAACTCTATAAGTATTACCTGGTGCAGAAAAATCAAGACTCCTTGATGATAGTGCAATCCAGCAAATATTTTGAATTTATTCAAAACACTCATTAAAATTCTTGAATTTCTCCTTCAAAGCCATCTTTGATGCATTATTGCTTAAGCTCCCTCCAACCCCGTCATCCTTCAAACAAGACAAGGCCTTGCTCCAAGACGCTCTAAGATAGCCTGTAGCATACTGGCGTATCTGACCACGTCGCTTACGAATCCAGTCATCACCCAAGACCTTCCCAATATCTGAGTCTTTCACTTTCCACACCAAGTAATGGAGATTGTTCATCAAAAACACTAATGGAACTTTGTTTTGGTTGTGAGGTATATCTCACCATCCAAACTTTTTTCTCCGATAGTAAGATATATCTCACGACCATAAATTTTTTGGTTGCAAAAGCCTCATTCATAAAAAAAAAAAAATAAAAAATAAAACTCTCCTTTCTCTCAAATCCTCTTTTTTTCAAACTTTTTTGAACTCTTTATAAAATAATTTTCACTAATCTATAATTAATTTCTTGGAAATATCCCAAAGTTGGGCATTCATTTTCACAAGTTGCAGGTGGAAAGGATGACGGGAAGTCAAGTGACACGCTTCTTTATATAATTGAAAATAGAGAATATTTCCATTAATAATTTATGGACTTTATAAAGAGAAATATTTCGTATAAATTTTTTTCTTAAATTTAATTAATATTTCTCGAAAACATTTGGACTTGTGTTTAAACATTAAACCTTATCGTTTGAGAATATATTGAATTCGGCACAATAACTTTATATCATACCAAGTCGTAGAAATCCCTGAAGACAACTTTTTTCTTACTATAGATACAAATCATAAGCATTTGGTATTACAAACTTATTGTTGTCTTGCGAGGTTGAATGTTATTAAATCGTAACATTTACAGAATTCACTTTTAATATAAATCAAAGTGCGCAGAATAAAATAGTACTTAAGGATCAGTTGTGATATAAACATCATATATATATATATATATATATATATATATAATATGAAAAGATCCCAAGTACACAACATAGTCATCAAAAGTGATACAAGTCTCAATACATAGTCCATAAACTGAAAATATACATCTCAAAACTATATACAATATATCACATATCGAAAATAGATGTCCAAGATCAGGTCGACTGGTCCTGCAAGCATCCGACAGGGTCCACTGCAGCTACATCACGGTCCAGGATCCGTACTACCTATACTATGCCTATACCTAGGAACCACTTGGTCCTCCACGAGGCCTAGTAGTAGGCTCAACTGGTACCTCCTCCTCGCTCTCCCCCTCCTCAGGATCCTCCTCAACCTCATCAGACAGAGTATATGCCCTGCCACTGGGCCTAGGATCTGCAGCTGGTGCAGCCCTATCAGTACCTATCGGACCAGGTGAAGGAGCATCATCAGTAAAAAAATTCTACATGCAACGAGTGAGAACGAGTGGATGCCCGAAAACGAAAACTATGAAACCTACGTACGGGTCGAGCTGGTGGTGGTCCTCTATAAGTATAGAACGGGGGTACGTGCATAGTATAAATGATCGGGATCCTAAACCTACGAGGTCGCACACGAGCAAGGGGGTTAGGGTGATAGAGAGTAATCTCCACCTCACCCTCAAAAGTAGGGGTGTAACGGTCCGGTCCGATCCGGTCTGGAGAGGACTTTCCGGACCGGACCGTTCAAATTGATGTGGTCCAGTCCGGTCCGATCCCGACAGTTTGCATTTTCAAAGACCGGACCGGACCGGACCGTTCATGAACGGTCCGGTCCGGTCTATCTAGACCATAATTGAGAAAAAAAATAAAACAGCATCTGGAACTAAAAATCAAAATGGTGTGCAGCTAGCTTTTGGAGCAAACGTATGCACAGAGTTTTGCTTCTAACTTGCAACGGCTACACACTTCCATCAAAGTGGTGTAAGAGGTGTTTGCTATGTTCAATATTGTTACCATGTGAACCTGGAATTTCAGTTGGTGGATCAAAATACGTTCTCGTGGTGTAAGAGGTGTTCCTTTATACTCCCCCGTTACTTAATACATATAAATTTTTCTTTAGAAAATTCAAAAAAATTAAGTAAATAATTATTGCAATATTAGTAATATTAGAATTATTGATAGGGTTGTGTGTATTTTTTTTTTAATATATATATCAACCATCGGTCCCAAAATTTTCCAGACCACGGACCGGACCAATAGTAGATCGGTCCAGATGTTTTCAGACCGGACCGGACCGCGAGACTAGACCGGACCGTAATTTTTGGTCCGGTCCGATCCGATCCGACCAGTCTCGCGGTCCGGGACCGGACCACTTACACCCCTACTCAAAAGTAGCTCGGTGCTCCTCAAATGTCCATATACCACTAGGGATGGGTCTGATCTCGACGCAAGCTAGGTATCTAGCCATCACCTAATAAGGGCACAGGGGTAAGCATATACATACACATAATCAAATAAGAATAACTGGAATTAAACATTCACATATAATCAAGTTATCATTCAACATGTATATGCATATGATCAAGCCAGATTCATTTATAATTAATTCCCTTAATTATAATGGCATGATGCATGTCATCTCTCAATTCGTGAGATTCTCCATCTAAACATTCTCACGGACCAAGCGTACACTTAGCTCCATCCAAACATCAGTGTATTCTCATAATACTTTAATACGTTCTCAGAACGTATGGCTTACTTAGCTCGGAAATGATACTTAACGTCACTCCTCCGGTGAACGTCATGTTGCGAAGACGTAATAATCACTTTATGATACTTAACGTCGCTTCTCTTGCGTGCGTCACGTCGCAAAGACGTAATAATCATATCAACAGTATATCCACATACTAGCCACATCGTCAACCTTAATGTGTATAGAGCTAGCAGCAACATTTGGCACTCCCAGAAGTCCTCCTAATGTTCCTCGAACATGACAAACGATAGTTTATCACCATTCACCATGAATGAATGCACATAATATTTTCACTAATATTAGCCATTAGTCTCATCATTTGCATCACACAAACATTGTGGCAAGAGACAATACTAAACCCATCAAGCATGACATAATTATCAATAAAAATTATCGAATAAATAATTATATCATTCCCTTTGAGTATAATTAGGTTTAAATAAAAGTAGTTAGGTTGAAAATGTATTTTTAAGCAATTTCAGACTTGATACTCGATTATTGGTACAGATACTCGAGTAGTTCGTTGTGTTCTAAAAATTTGCATCAGGTGGCGAGTATTTCCTCAAATACTCGAGTAGTTCATCAGCACAGAATACTCGAGTAGTTCATTAGATACTCGAGTATTAAACTAGAATCTGAAAATTCTGCATCAGCAATACTCGAGTATTTGCTAAAATACTCGAGTATTTCTTATAGCATATACACTCCAATTTGGATTTTAACATACCGTTTTCGAATCTAACCAATTTTAACTTAAACCGATGATCAACTGAGCTTTATTTATGCATATTAAATATGTCTCAACACTGAAAACATGCCAATTACCAGAGAATCCAAATCTCACATCAATTATGCATAAAAACATGAAATTCAACAACTTCAAGTATCAAACTCAAATATACTCATTTTTAACTTGATTCTAGCATCAATTAAGTTCACATGCAACAAATCAAAATTGTTCCAATAAGTCTTAGGGTTCAACTTGGCCTCAAAGCCAAAATCCTATTTCTAACTAAGCCCTTAAAGCCTCATGGTGACTCATAGCATAAAAAACTACATTTTATTCTTATTCTAGTGAATGAAAAGCTTCACCCTTACCTCTAAGTCGTGCTTGATCCAAAACTTTGCAGAAAGAAGGCTCCAACCCAGATTTCCATTAAATCCACTACATGCGATATATTAAGTGAACTCACTACTACAACTCAAAATAAATCAAATAATATGCTACAACCCCAAACCAAAATAAAGGGGATGAAGTGGAAAAATAAAACACAATCTAAAACCTATACAGGTAAACATAGAAGTCTAATGATAGAAAAAAAAAACAATCTTTTCAAATGGGGTTAACCAATTCGCTATTAAAAGATTATATTTGAAACAATTCCACAAAAGAACATAAATAAATCAACAAAACTAAAGTTCATCTTTGCATGTTCAATTTCGGAGAAAACATGAAATAAAAATAATTTAAAAAAAAAAACTTGGAGAGAGTTTGAAGCACAAATTCGTTACCCCGTGATGATGGCTAATTAGCTCCTCTGCACAGAGTTAAGAGAATGAGCAACAACTGCAAAACAAAACCCTAGTCTTTGAAATGAAAACTTGTGTTGCGGTTTTATATTGTGAAAGCACAGCGGAGGCCGTGGATGGGTTTTTGGGTGGGCGATGGCAGCGGCTAGTAGTTGGGGTTTGCTGTAGCAGGGGGTGAGGGTAGGGATGGCAACAGGGCGGGGATAGGCGGGGGGTACTTTCCCATTCCCCATCCTCGGGTCCCATTCCTCCCCCATCCCCATCCCCAAACCCCATCTCGGGTAGAAATTGTTCCCCATCCCCATTCCCACAGTCCCCACGGGGTCCCCAAACATAAGCGAATTTTTTTTAAAAAAATCGTAACTTCCATTTGACTTATCATAAAATTAACCCTGCTTAATAGTATTTTCAAAAGATGCATAGTACTTAAAAATAATCATTAAAAGTCAAATAATTCAATCTAAGACATAGAATAAAAATAATAAAAAAAAACCAATTCTTTTAATTACATAAAAGTTAAAAATAATCATTGAAAGTGGGATGGGCGAATGGCTGCTGCAGTGCTGGTATGTAGTTGAAAGGTGAAATTACAAAAAAAACCAATTCTTTTAATTACATAAAAGTTAAAAACTAAGGGTGTATATGTAAAATAGGCGGGGAACGGGGCCCCGCGGGGACGGGGGGACCTATCCCATTCCCCGCCCCGAAATCTGTACGGGGAAAAATCCCCCCCATCCCCGACCCCGACGGGGAAAAATCCCCGAAATCGGGGACCCGAACGGGGCGTTCCCCCGGGGATCCCCGAATGACGTTCCCCATTGCCACCCCTAGGTGAGGGTGGCTATTGGTGACAAATGGTTGGGGAAAGAGGGTTGTTGCCTTGCTGGCTGGTGATTGTTGTAGTAAGAGAATAAGGATGAGAACAATGGTTGGGGAAGAAAGAGGTATTTTTGAGATAAAAG
The DNA here is from genome assembly GCA_037953625.1 of Crotalaria pallida. Classification (NCBI taxonomy): domain Eukaryota; kingdom Viridiplantae; phylum Streptophyta; class Magnoliopsida; order Fabales; family Fabaceae; genus Crotalaria; species Crotalaria pallida. Next base: position 98,175,640 of record CM075650.1, read on the forward strand.
TTTTTTTTGAGGTTTGTGGTCTAAAATATGGAGGTTGAGAACTAGAACTTTTTTTTATAACTCAAATAAGCTCTTCCAAAAACGGTACTTAAATCCCTTATCTCTTATTTTAAAAATTAAACAGATTGTAAACTTCTCCTTTAAATAATTAAATATAAATTTTAAATGTATTATAGGTACCTTTTAAAATTTAAATGTTTTCTCTTTCATCCTAATTCTTCAAATTCTACTTGAATTAATTATGTATATGCTATTTATAATTTAAAATCTTTTTCAAATTATTTTGTATTTATCTTTCTAAATTACAGTAAAGTCGGGCAATTCTCAGTCTCACATGCTTGATAGTTGAAAAGAAATTTTTTAGTCCTTTTACGTTTGGGAGGTTTTTTGATGCAATTTCTTCCAGTTATTACCGTGCTAAAACAATAGGGAGAACCGAGGGGGAAATAGACTATTAGAGTACCAACTTGGCAAAATTTAACAATAAAACTCTCCAAAAATATTACGTAAAATGGAATGACTAAACTAGAGAACTAAAGCAAATTACAAGTCGAAAATAAAATACATACATAACTGTGGTTGACCAAGAATTCGTCAGCGACTAGAATGCCGATCAAACATTGTCACACACACACATCATCTAGTACCCCTTGAATTAAGAGGGGAGAATCCCTGAGAAGCACCCATCTTTCCTTTTGAAATGCAGCACCAACTAACACCGGATGTTGAAGGAACATTGGCATAATTCACTTCCAACCTTTTTACACCTTGACATACTTGTCAACATAACCCTGCAAAAAGTTTAGGGAGACGTCACTAAAATTCGTTTTCATATTAATACTTAGGCATGTTATTATTGTAAAATAACTTGCCATGTCTAACCAATAATATATATACTTTTTGGGTTAAATAGCTCATGTACAATGCTTCTCACCTCCACATTCATTTTGAAATTAGGAAAAAAGTAATAGTTCCCTGCATATATGATCATTTGAAGAGAGACCGCATTGAAGTCCAATATGACCCAATGATAGACTCAAGAAATTAATACACAAAATTCTGAATATACTATTGATGTAACAAGTTTACAAACCTGCCTTCTCTCACTCTAAAATCTGTCTTACGGACAAGAGACATGAGTAAATGGATCAAACTCACAACATAAATTTCTTTTTCACTTAACTAAATTCTGGATCATATGAAGTAGCGATTCGACACAAACAACCATTCAGTCAAAATCACAGAAGACAACACACCTAAACTGCACTACTGCAGTCAAAATCACAAAACAAATGTCTTTTTCACTTGACTACAATCATATCAAGAGAGAGAAGGGAACTCTATCGAGGCTGTACTCATTTTCAGAGCAGAGTTTTGTTTATAAAAACTACAGAGCCATAAAAAAAATTATATCATAGGCCAATAGGATTGGGCCAGTGGCCTTTCACAGCTCAAACATCATGGGTTCGGGTAATTTGCATTGAACATCATTGCCACTATCATCCAATAAACAGTTATATGCACAGTTTCGGGTCCATGTATAAATCTAAAAACACGTAACAGTTACCTATGATAACAGAAAAACACAGAATAAGTTATTAGAAAATACCATCACAAGTTTAGTTAACTTCCGCTGTGATGAGTCAATGTATTGACTTATCTTCACTTGAGACTTGGGTACGTGGTGGCCTTTCATGGCTCCTGACACCTTATCAACAGTCTTTTTCACAATGGTTTTGAAAGCCACTTTACTCATATTACCCTGTCGCCATGATGGTTTCAAAACCTCCTTCACAAAGTTTGCAATGGAAATTTTGAACAATTTCATTGATCTAGAATCCTTGCTCCTCTTTTTTTTTCCAGGAGACTTGACCTGATTAATCTCAACACCCTCTGTAGCCATATTTGCAACATCCACGTGATTACTTAGGGTCTCATTTTCAATAGCGCCCGCTTCTGCATCTTCTGTCTCACCATATTCATCATTAGTTTGAGAAGTGGTAGAGGCAATGGCCCCAGCCTCCTCTTCCTTCTTCTCTTCCATGTCCAAAGACAAATAAGAACTTTTTGGCCTCAGGCTGATGTTGGATTCACCTGTAACTTCCTGCTTCTGGTCAAAATTAAATTTCTTCAGAGAAGAGGATGATGGTTCTATACAGTCAGATAGTGGGTCATATAGGTTACCACCTGACCTAGGTAACATCTGACCAGCAGCTCTAGCAGACTTAGGAGAGGATGCAGAGTGACTTGATCCACCACCAGTGCCAACACCTTCCCTAGTAATAGGAGTATGGTCCAATCCAGAAAAACCATAATTGTTACCATGAATTATGTCATTTTCTTGTCTACAAATACTTGAACTGAATTTAGAATTTAGTGGCTTCTCAAAGGTTGATGCATAAGGATTATAATGTGCAGAAATTCGTGATCCCCCAAAACCTGGAAGAGAAGTTGAAAGATTGCTATCCATAACATCTGGTGGAAATTTGGATACAGTAAGACACTCCCCAGGGACACGCAAATTAATCCCAGATGCAGAATATGGAAAATTAGAACTTGATTGTTGCTGCTGTGATGAAGGATGACTATGGGAAGGCTTCTTAAAATGTTCTGGAGGCAACTTTCCATCCAAAGAAGGCTGTAGTCTGTTTGCATCTGACTCCCAGGAAAATTGCTTTGATTGAGGATGCGGACCATCCAAACACGTGGAGCTTGAAAATTTTGAATCCTGCATTCTAAGCTGCTTATAAAGGTCATCTCTACTAAGATTAGCCCCTGAAAGTGATTGACTTTCTGGGTTCCCCTGAGGCAGATGCTTTGGAGATGAAGCTTCTCTAAGCATGAAAGATCGTGAATGATCCTGCATTGAAGTGTACGCTTGGTCCTGAAACTCCGAACTCTGAGAATGAGATGGCAACCCCGGCATCACGGAAGTATGAGAAACAAAGTCAGTTGAATGCAATTGACTCTGATTAAATTCTGCAGACATATATGATTCAGCAATTGCTGAATTAAAACTGGAATTGTTTACTACCAACGATGGTGGTGGCAATGGCAAGGATGTCCCACTAGGTGGTAAATTTAAGTGAAAATTTTGTGTGCGCAATTGAGCTGGGTAATGTTCAAACTTTTCTCTGCTAGTGAATTGAAAAGGAAAGAGCGCATTCTGTTGCATCACACCATATTCCCTGGGAATGGGTGGCATATGCACAACCTTTTTACCCTGGGAATGTGAAACAACAGGAGGAGGAGGAGGCAATTGGTAAGTATGAAGTGGTAATTCCCGTGAGGAACTACTATGTGGATGTATCTCTTTATAAGGCTGAGAGTGCAATGAAGACTGCTCTGGTGAGAGCCACAGACCAACAGAACTTGGGCCTGACTGTTGCTGAGTTGATGGTAACATATATGTACAATTAGAAACCATACTAGCAGTAGCAGAAATTATTGATCTTTTATCAGATGATGAATCCGACACAAAGGACACGTTTAGAAACTGAGGTGTGTGAGTGGAATGTTCTGAAACTCTAAAAGAAACATTGGACTGCATCTTCTGAACAAATGAATCATCGCCCAAGGGAATGGCATCTTCATATGTACCACAAGTTGGTTTCAAGGCATCAACACCACTTAAAGCTTCAGGTTGAAAGTCATCAACCAACTGCTGCTGATGAGAATCCACTGCTTTTTGAGAACTACCATTTTCATGGACTATCTTATGCTCCTCTCTGACTACTAAGGTCTCCTGCACTTTAGGAGCAACCTTTCCAAAACTTTCAGATTTAACTGGATCATCACTCACAAATTGACTGTCAAGACCAAAGGTAATAGACACAGCAGCATGCCTAACAGAATCTTCTTTTCTGTGCTCTACTTTCTGTGCCGTTACATTCTGGCAAAGGTCCACACCGTGACTTCTAACTTCATCATGCTCATAAGCTGATATGCTAGAAGAAATATTCTTCACGCCTCCGTCAGTTCCAGAATTTTTTACACGAGAATAGAGATCCAGATCATCTTTATTCCTATAACGCCTTGAACAAGCATCCTTGTCAGATTCTTGGTGAATATACCGACAAGATGCTCCACGATAGCATTTTCCTCTAAAGAAGTCGAAGCACCGACCCTTTTCCCTTTTCACAATCTCACCACCGAAGCCACCTGAACGTCTTAAGATGGGAGACTTGCTCCTGCTTCTACGGTGCCGAGGGGACCAGCTGAAACATATAAAATTGAAATTTCTAAATATGATATCCTTTAGAAAGAAGATTAAAGTAAGATTGAAGACTGCAAATTTAAGAGGGGCAATGGATCCTGACTAACGGGGGGAACTTTATGCTTAACTCAACAAAAAAAAAAATTGGGAATGTACAACTTATGCATAGGACAGAAACTGTTTAGCAACAAGATCAAAGTTAACAGCAGGTAATCAGGGCATGCTACAATGTACAACAGAATAATATACCTGTGAGACCGGCTTCTTCTACCCTTTCTCCTCCGGGGACTCCTCCTCCTACTCCTTCTGTGTCGAGGAGATCGGCTGCGACTACAGCTTCTGTCTCTTTTGTTTAGCCTTGCAGTCCGACAATAGCGAGAATCATCGGAGTCACTATGTGCAGGACCTTCCCTGGGTTGTCTTCCAAATTCATCTACTTTCAGAATATTTGGTTCCAACTTTGACGCTTTCCTCTCATCTTCCTGCTCAGTACCCCACTTACTACCACTGTCAATGCCAGTACCACGTAACTCATCTTTTCCATGGAAAGCTTCAACAGAAGTAGCAAAATTAACAGCCACCTGGTTTTTAAGGTTATGTTCAATACATCCATCACTACTATTCCACCGAGAGACAGATCCATTATGGGATTTCTTAAACTCTTGCACGGAATGTGGAGACATTTCTGAATCAATCTGATATGTTTTGGAGAGGAGCCCAAACCCTTTTAGATTACTGGAGGGGCTCTTGGATCCATTATCAGTCTCCAAATAAGTCCCATAGTCTTTTTGGGCAACTGAAACACCAAGGGCAGCTCCTGCGGAGACTGTCAAAACATTAGCATCTGCACCACACTTTTCATCTTCATTATCTGAAGTGTCGTCAGAAGCATAATCTTGAAGAAGTCTTATTGGAGTGCCACTCGTCATAAGTTGTCCAGAATCTCTATCAGGAATAGAGGCTTCATCAAGACCAAAAACACCATTTCCTGTGAAATTATCTGTAGAAGATGCAGATGTCATCAAAACAGTACCCTGGGGGAATTCAGCCCCTTTGGTTGAATCATTCACAGGATTGTAATATTCGGTAACTGATTTCACGTGCTCCAAGTCAGGTAAAAGCCTTGGTCCTGTGTTTATTAAAGAATCTTGTCAACACAAAAACCAAAAAATCAAAAAGTTTCAATGGAAGAACGCAACAAAGAGTTCAACTCCGGGATGGATTAGATGTCAAATATGGTGTAGACTCTTGTGATCACTTCTGAAGGAAGGCATCAAAAAAAGGGCTAGGTGAATCCAACATGGACAGTGATCAAGAACAAAACACTTGGCACTTTTTTGTATGAAAAATTATAAACCTCGCCTCTTTTTTAAATGATATAAGTAGAAGTATAGTTCTTCATCTCAAAATTATTGACAATATTTAATGAATAGAAACAAGTTGACAACAGAAAATTCTGAAAGTGGATATTCAAGGGTAATATAAATTGATAACAATTGCAGCATACAGCGAATGCAACCTTTCCCAACAAAATTGAATGTTAAAAGTGAGAAAGTTATCAAACAACACTTTTATTTATAAAGTCACTTTAAATTAAGTACTTAATATGTTCAACACTAACAGATCAGTGCTGAATAAACTTTGAATGTAATAAAAAAAATCGCCTGCATCCCTAATTTCGACAAATCAATCAGCAACATGATTGAGTAAATTAAAACATGTAAGGCCACCAAAAGAAAAATCTAATCAAACAAATTACTCCAATTTAATCAAACATAATAAACTGTTGTTTCTCTGAAACAGAACCTTCATGTTGTATCCTGACTGCTACAGATCCAGAGCATGATGCCCCACTTGATACGATGTTCTTGGCAGGGTCATTTTCTATTGAATTCTGCAGCTGTTGTACAATCTCATTAGTGCTGAACACCTCACTTACCCGATCCTGCTTCTGAGTTAGAGCTTCAATTGCAAAATTTGACCCCTCGTCCTTGTCAGAAAGCGTGATATCATCTTAACCCACCCAAAGGGAAATAAAATAAGGCAGATCAGATTCTTTATCAAAGATAAATTATATATGCAAAATATAAGTATTTATCAAAATAAAATTACAAAACGTACTCTAATAAGCATAAGCAGACTAGGGCCACTGCTGTCTTGTCCTAGCCAATTTTCAGAGCTATCATCCAAAAACAATGCATGACAACCAGTCCAATTAAATATTAAATATCTATATCTATATATAGATATATACAAAACTGCCCCTCACAACACTCTTTTTTCTTTCCTGTTCTGGTACGCAAAATTTTGAGAGAAAAGGATGTCAAAATTGAACATATTACAGTAGTTAACATTATAAGCTTAAGTTAGTTAGACTGACGGCTGAAGTGACAGCTGGCAGTCTCTTAGCTCTCCCTCAGCTTCTATAAATAGAAGGCTGTTAACTTGTAAGAACTCCCCTGATTCTAATAATACAATTATGTTAATTCAGTTACTCTCTCTCTCTCTCTCTCTCTCTCTCTCTCTCTCTCTCTCTCTCTCTCTCTCTCTCTCTCTCTCTCTCTGTGTGTTCTCTATCTACTTCTAATAGAACAGATGAGAAAGTCATCTATCAGGCCACTTACAAAGAAAATAAATCATGTGAACAGTCTGTCTTTACTTAGTAAAGTGTGAGCGGTAATGTATATGTACTTGGAAGAAGATGCTATCAGCAAGGGACGGGAGTGGGAAAGACAGAATGTTTAAACAGCAAGGGAAGGAAAGGAAAGATTGGATTAAATATAGTGGGTGGCTAAGAGGGGGATGCAGGTATTGAGTGATTTTGGTGGTGTTGATGGTCCCTCAAAGTGCTACTCTTTCGATCTTACTACTTTTATGTTTCTAATTTCCTTTTATATCGATCATCTTCTCCCATTATTCATCCTATCACAGTGGAGGTACAGGAAATCTCCAGTGTGAATCCAATAAAATCTCAATTATCTATCCATACTTGATTACTAGTTTCCTAACAAATTGGTGGCAGAGCTCCCATCCTAGGAGTTTTGGATGTGAACACAAGAACGGAATCACGAGTAGATTCTTTGGAGAAGGCATTTGAGAGATGCAGAATGGAGGCATAAGAGGAGATCCAGTCAGGAGCTGTGGTTAAGAAAAAAAGAGGAAACGTGTGTTCGCTGAAGTGGTAAATTAACAGTCTACTAAAAAATCAGTCAGGAGTTAGAGGGGATGACGAAGGAAGATTGAATGGCAATGGGGATGCTTCAAGAGAACCAACTGGGATGAAGCAGAACATAGTTCAAAGGAACACCGACTGACCGAAGAAAGTTGGACACATAAAATTGGACCTTCCAATTTTCTTAGGCAATGATGCATATGGATGGATCAACTACGATACAGTATGTGCTATTTTATGTAAATTCCACAGGAGGCGAGAAGATCCAAGCCTGACATAGCAACAGTTGAAGGGAAGGCAATAAAAGGTTTCAGTGGTGCGGGAGCCACGCTCACCCAACACGGCATGGGTGTTGTTCAAAGCCGCTATGATCTGCAGCTCCCAACCCACTATGACACAAAACCCGTGCAAGATCTGTTGAGCATGTGTCAATCAGAAACAGTGACTGGGAAAATTTTGGGGAGATTTTGAATGCATCTAAGGACCACTTTAACATGACAAATGAAGTTCCGAAACAAGTATTCTTTAACAATGTGTGAGGAGGTGTGTGCTGATTAAGACTCCACTTCCTGGAGTCCCTGTCTGACATCATTGTCCAAACGCAGTTAGTGGAAGTGATCGGATGCTGTAATAATGGTAAGGCAAAGTTATGTGGAGACTGGGGAGCACAAAACAAAGGTTGGGAAGGGGGGCAATTAACTAGTTGACGAAGATGTGTTTTAAACCTTTAAGTAAGTTACTGACTCAAAAGATAGGAACGAAAGTACAGAATGAATAAAATGTCATCAAATAGCCTCCGTGAAGGATGCAACAGCGACCGAAATTTGCATGATTGAGGCTGCGAAAACTCCAAGACACCAAAACACGTGACAAGCTGGGCATCGCTGCCAGGCCAAGCAACATGGCGAAGCAGAGTGAACCACAAATATTGATAACATAGCTTTCCCTTGTTTTTCCATTGATCTTTTCTATTTTTCTATGTATAAGTTCCATTTGTATTGATCATTTTCCATTGTTCATCCTATAATATAGTGGAAGTAACGGAAATCTCCAGAGCGAATCCAATAGGTTCTTAATTTCTTATCGATTCTTGATCACTAGTCTCATAACAGGTAACCCCTAACAGAAACCATAAAGAAGTGGGTACTCACATATTCCATGATCTGTTATCAAGGTGATTTTATTATATAAAACTCTAAAAAGTTACCTTTTCCATGAATGGTTGGTTACCAGCTCCAGAAAAAACTTTCTCAAGTTAAATAGAGATATCATATTAAATGGCACAACATAAACAGTAAAAAAAATCAGATATTAATTATCATCAAATGTGAGACTCAGCATCATAACATTATTATGTCAGGATCATAGCAATGCAATTGCAAACTAACCTTCTATCTCCATGTCAGAATCAGCACTTTCAATTGCAACATGCATGTGATATTGTTTCCCTGAAGAGTCAACTGCTAGATGCCTTGACTGTGATTCAGTATTCTGCAAAGTTTTTTCTTCTGTTGGGTGGGGCGGAGGTGGGTGAAGATCCAAAATTACACTTGTGTCAGCAATTGCAACCTCCGTATGACTTCCACTGTCCTGATTGGGATCAGAAGTGTGTACTGGTGCTATACCAGATGGATGGGAAGCTACGACTGAGGCCACAGCCTTGAATTCAAAACAAGAAACCTTGGTAGAACTTTGTGAATGATGGGATGATGCAGAAGTGATAGGAGGAGGTGGTGGAGATGGAGGAATGGGCGGTGGAGAGGATGGCAGCGGTGGTAGAGTAATGGAAGGCAGTGGGTAATTCCCAAGAGTGGAATGAGCAATGAAACCTGACCCAGAAGTGGGTGGTGGTGGTGGATGGAAAGGAGGTGTTTGTCCTTGGGAAGAAGAGGGAGGAGGTGGCAATACCGGAGTCCAAGACATCTCCTGGTGAGAATGGGCAATAGGAAGCGAGATATGATGACTCTGGACCCCTAAATTTGAAGCGAGATACGATTGCCCTGTATTTTGCATCACTTGAATGGGGGGGAGGTTCCTAGGAACCATGGTAGGAGGTCGTGGTCCTCCTCCTCCTCCATGAAGATAGATACCAGGCAGCACCGGAAGGGGAAGGTGAGAACCTTGCTGGAAATGGGCAGGAGGTGGTGGTGGAGGAGCTTGCTGATAACCAGAAGCAGAAGGCGGCACCGGAGGATGAGGGTGAGAACCTTGTCCAAAATGATTCACTTGATTATACATCTCCGTTCAAAAACTGATTTGTTTAACCAACACAGATATACATAAAACCCAGTGTTTTTGATGCTCAATTCAAGCCACCGGAGGATTACCTGAATAAAAACATAACATTTTTAGCCAAACAATATATATATAAGAACATAACTAAGGAATATTTTATATAAATTCAATTAATAAATAGAAACAATATCAAATCAAATAAATTCATGCAATAAATACACGAAACCAATGTATTCCAAAATCAAAATTGCGCAAGACGGAAGGAAGGCACATTTTCTAATTATTCTTGAGAAAAGAAGAAACAAGCGGAACCCCGGAGCATGCACCACTTACCACCGTATCGGTGAGGTGGAATTGCGACGAACCTCGAAAGTGGGGGATTTTAGGGTTTTTTATTTTCACTGTTGAGAGAGTGAGAGTGTGAGAGAAGATAAGAGTTTGAAGGAATGCCCTATAAAACAAAACAAACCTATGGAAGAAGGTCGTATGTGATTGGAATATTGAATTTCCGAAGTTGCTGCTATTGTGCGTGATCACAACTCAATAGGGGGGCGTCTTGGTGCACTTATGAAACAAAATTTCATTACTAAGTAAATATTAAATATTTAAGTTTTAATTCATTTTTTAAAAAAAAAAAAAAAAATATATATATATATATATATATATATTTTGTTAATCAAGATATGTCACAGAGATTGAATTAAAAAAAAAAAAGCTAAAGCATCAATTTCAAGTTGTTATTTTTTTTCACTTCAAAAAAAGTTGTTATTTTTTTTATATTATTTTTTCATACTCAATTTTATTTCTCTTTTTTATCATTTAAATAAATTAGATTAAATTCTTTTTATGAAACAAGATGCTAAAAACGCCCAAAACACAAATAAAACTACAATCCTCTTATGAAATTAGTAGTAGACATGATTGCCAGTAAAGCAATAGAAAGAAAATCTGGGATAGACTCATAAATCTTCATGCCTCTATCCAGAATATGACCATGTTTTGCAAGGGTATTCAACACACTATTAGTTTCGCAATACGCATGAGAGAATACAGCTTGGTAATTGCCCAAGCATGTACAAATTGCTTCCACGAGCGCTGCACATGGGTGGATTTTAGGAATTGTATCTTAAAGAAAGTGGATAGCACTAAGAGAGTCCACCTCCATAATAATTTTAGTGAAGCCTCGGCCAACTGCTAAGCGGGCTCCGTGAAGTATACCCCATAGCTCACCATGCATGACAGAGCAATTCCCTAAACTTGTAGCATAAGCACATAGAAATACACCTATTTCATCCCTTAAGACCCCTCCACAAAATACCATATCAATTTGTTGATTAAAAGATCCATGAGAATTGAGTTTAATCGAACCATTAGGAGGAGATATTCATTGAATAAGAACACCACGACTATTATTCTCCTCCACTGAGATCATATCAATCATTCTCAAGGATTCTTGAATAGCAACAACTCTTCCTCGAATAAGAGATACACATGTAGACGTTGTCAATCGGGAATCTTCAAAAACAATCTTATTTCGTCTCATCCATAGGGTGTCAATCGTTGTTGCGAAGATTATGCTCCAATCTTCCCTTGAATGATGCCCCACCATAGATTTGATGTTCCAAAGAATCCAAGATTCCAAGTCCAAAGCCATAAAAGTGTCCCTTGCATTGGGCGGCAAAAAGCGAAACCATATATTCTTGGCCTCAATACAGTCCCTAAGAGCATGCAAAGAGGATTCCTCCTCAAGGCCACAGGTTGGACACAAGTTGTCAGACGTTAGATTTCGTCGCATCTGATACTGATTTTTGGGAAGGATATCGCAAGTTGTTTTCCACAAGAAAGTTCGCATACGCTACGGGCCTCTCCATTCCCAAATATGCTTGAAAATATGTTTACCTGCATCAAGATTAGTGTTAGAAATAATAGCATATGCATATTTAATAAAGAAATTATCGTCATTTGTGTGGGCCCAAGCCACGAAATCAGGAGGACCATCAATGGAAGGAGGGACAATTGCCCGAATATGATCCATAATACTAGTGTGCAAAATACTATGTATCAACGTCATATTCCAGCAACCATTAGCAGGGGAAAATTCATGCACTATTTTACTTAACTCATTATCAGTTAGGGGAAACAAGGTATATTGATCAAGAGTACCTAACTTGGAAACCCACACATCACACCAGAAGCGGATAGTACGACCATTACCAACTCGCCAAATAAGATTATTTTCCATCATAGGCCAAACAAAGCAAATACCTTTCCACAAATTAGAGTCAATTTGTTTTCGGCCAATACGAGGAATAATATCATTATCACAAGAATATTTATGACTTAAAACCTGAACCCATAAAGCATATTTTTCTACTATCATACCCCATCCAAGTTTTAACATGAATGTTGAATTTAAATGTCTTGTGCCTCTCAGCCCGAGGCCACCTTGTGGTTTTGGTATACAAACCTTATCCCAGCCTAACAAATGCAATTTATTGAAATTTTTGGTTCTATCAAGATTATCACGAACCTGTCTAGGTAAAAGAGTAGATTGCATAATATAAGAAGGAAGAGCACCAAGGACAGATTGAGTTAAAGTTAACCTACTAGCAAACGACATAGTTCTAGACTTCTAGTTACTTAGCCTTTGAGAGGCTTTATTCATAACATAGCTAAAAATATCATTAGAAACTCTTTTATGAAAAAGGGGAATTCCAAGATATTTACCTAAATCATTAGTACATTGATATCCGAAAGCTTGGCTAATCTCATCCCGAACATTAACATTCACATTTTTAGAAAAAAAAAATTCTAGTTTTATCTTTATTAACTATATTACCTAAACTCTCACAAAAGAGATCAAGACAAGTAGAGATACAGTTTACCTGATCAAGGGCAACCTCTGCGAAGAAGATGAGACCATCCGCAAAAGCTAGGTGAGTTATTTTAGGACCTCCTCTAGCGAAATGAAAAGGCTTCCAAAAACCATTGGTCGAAGTTACATTTATTAATTGGGAGAGCCTCTCCATGCATAACACAAAGAGATACGAAGATATAGGATCACCCTGTCAAATCCCCTTCTCTAGTTTGAAAGCATCAAGAACATCACCATTCCAAATTAAACTCATAGTAGATGAGGAAATACAATGCCAAACAACTTGAATAAAATTTTCAGGAAGCCCGACATCCCTCAAAGTATCCAAAATAAAATCCCATTTAACTCTATCATAAGCCTTCTGCATATCCATCTTAATAGCCATGTATCCCTTATTACCTTTCTGCAGCATCATGGAATGTATAACTTCCTGAGTAATAATTATGTTATCTTTACTATGCGCCCTGGAACGAAGCTACATTGCATGAGACTAATCACATGATTCATTATAGTTTTCAGTCTGGCCACCAAAACCTTTGTAATTGTTTTGTAGGACACATTACAAAGGCTTATTGGTCGCAAATGTTAAATTGAGGACACTTTCTCAACCTTAGGAATCAGGGAAATAAGAGTTTCATTTATGTCTGCAATCTTGTGGGGATTTTTAAAACAATCCTAAACCATCTGACAAAGGGAATTCCCAACAATTTGCCATTGACTATGGTAATAAAGCTTGTAAGCCATCCCTACCAGGAGTTTTGTAACATCCATGGCAGGCAAATGGATTGCGACTGTCCCCACATACCAATACGAATCTTTTCAGCGTGCTTTGTCCTCACTCGCACACTTCCCGGGAAAACTTTCCAGGAGGTCACCCATCCTAGAATTACCCCAAGTCAAGCACGCTTAACCATGGAGTTCTTATGTGATGGGCTGCCGAAAAGAAGATGCATCTTGTTGATATGGGTAGTACTAATCAATTCATTTAAGCCTTCCTGTACTGTGTAGTCTCATTCCTACACAGCCTCAGGATCACCCTCTCATTCCGGTGTGTCGGTTCATTCATGTACCCCTCCCTTAGAAGCCTGCCAGGAGCCGCAACTTGTCCGTGCCTCTTTGCACCAGCGATCACTCCCCGCCCTCATTAGCCCGGGTCTTACATGCCCATCAGCTTCCGCCCGGTTCGTCCCCGAACCACACCATACTGGAAGAGGAGTGCTCTGATACCATTTGTAACATCCTTGGCAGGCAAATGGATTGCGACTGTCCCCACATACCAACACGAATCTTTTCATCGTGCTTTGTCCTCACTCGCACACTTCCCGGGAAAACTTCCCAGGAGGTCACCCATCCCAGAATTACCCCAAATCAAGCACGCTTAACCATGGAGTTCTTATGTGATGGGCTACCGAAAAGAAGATGCATCTTGTTGATATGGGTAGTACTAATCAATTCATTTAAGCCTTCACGTACTGTGTAGTCTCATTCCTACACAGTCTCAGGATCACCCTCTCATTCCGGTATGTCAGTTCATTCATGTACCCCTCCCTTAGAAGCCTGCCAGGAGCCGCTTCTTATCCGTGCCTCTTTGCACCGGCGATCACTCCCCACCCTCATCAGCCCGGGTCTTACAAGCTTTATAAGCACCCATGGAAAACACAACATTTTGAATTTCGGCAAAACTAACCTCTCGAGAAAAATTCTGGACCTAAATATTATCAAGTGGTGGAAAAGAATTACTTAGACAAAAATCAATAGGGGTCGATTCGTCAAGATAGAAGGTTGAAAAATAATTTTAAGCATAACTCTCCAATTGCAATGCATCCTCAATCCATTGTCCATTCTCATCAAGGAGCTTCCCAATACGATTCTTTTTTCTTCTAATAATAATAGTACCATGGAAATACTTAGTATTTCTATCACCATACTTCATCCACTTGTAGCAAGACTTTTGAAACCATAACACCTCTTCTTGAAGTAAAACCTGATCATACTCTTTCCATAACTTGCTTTGAAAATCATCTAAGAAACTATTTGGCCCTCTAGCTAAAGCTCTGACAATTCCATCCATACGTCTCATCAACTTTTGAATTTAAAAATATAAAGATTGAAGTTTTAATTCATTTTGTAAAAAAAAGAATTATTTTGTTAATCAAGATATTTTATAGAGATTGAATTTAAAAAATAATATTTGAAAAAAAAACTAAAGCTTCAATTTCAAGTTGTTATTTTTTTATATTAATTTTTCGTACTCAATTTTATTTCTCTTTATACCATTCAAATAAATCAGATTAATTTAAATTCACTTTTCAACTAGGGTATTTACACATAAACAAATTCATATTTTCTAAAATCATTATAATCATAATAAATATAATCATAATCTATTTTTTTCAGCTATACCAAACGCATACTATATGACCTCCACATATTATTAATTTTTTTATTATGAACTTGAATTATTTTTTTCACTAAATCCATGAATTTGTATTTCTTTGTAAATAAGTCTCATTACTCATCCACACTCTTAATATTTAAAAATAAATTTAAATCATCATTAATTAATCACATTTCTTTACTAAAAAAATTAATTATTTTTTGAAACACTCTACTGTTTTTCAACAGATATTTTTTTTTTGGAAAATTAGCTATTTTTTTCTTCAACACATTAATAGTAGTTATTAATATTAATTTTTTTGCCTTAATTGCATTTTTTGTTCCCTAAAATACTCGATTTGGCGAATGTAGTCCCCTTCTATTTTTTTTTTCGAATTTGGTCCCCCAAATTTCAATTTCTTACCAATTAAGTCTGTTTGAATACAAGTGAGCGGCTAAACACACACATAAAGAAGGGTGAAAAGGTGTGAATGTTACTTTTACCGTTTTTCGATTTAAACAAAAAAGAAACGCGTTAGCACAAATGTAATTGGTTGCTGAAAGGGTTGTAACAGATTACAGACTCTTCGTAACAAGTTACAAGCCTTTGTATCTGGTTACCGTGACTGGTTCGTACCAATTACGCTAAGGTAATTAATTCAAGAAACCAATAATCTTTCTCAAAATCTTTTCTAAACCCAGTTTAGATACTTCCAACCAATTATGTTTGGATGCCAAAGTGTTGATGAACCATGCAAAGAAAGCGTTCTTTATTGAAGAGTGATTCAAAAACGTATTTGCTCGGTTTTTTTTTTTTTTTGCAAAAACCAATATAAATTGCTGAAATAAAAGAGGATAGAGAAAGAGATACAACAAGGCGATTTATCCTGGTTCACTCTCAACCTCCCGAGAGCTACGTCCAGGGCTCCCCTTCTAGTTTGGGAGATTTGCTTCACTATGAATAGAAAATCTTTTATAGAATCACGCTTCCAAGATGCCTCATTGACAAGCCTGCCAAGAGATCTCTCACTCTTGTTGTACCTCTCACTCGATCTTCTAAAGAACTCTGTGAACCCAGCAGCTAGAATGATTTGTCACTCTCTAGCCAACAAGAAGATATCACACTCTTTGCATAATCTTAAAATGGCGATGCCTCACACCGAAAATCAAAACTAATAACCTGTTGCTTTTCTAGTTGCACTAGTATGTAGCATAACAACACTTGTAATCTTTGTAGATCTTGAATCTCATTCAATGCAATGGTTGAACAAAATGAGAAACGAGTATTCAAGACGAAAAGTGAGAAGAAGATGAAAAACTATTCACTTTTTCTTTAAAAATCATGGAGAAAGTTTATGGTCTTGAGTTTTTCTGAATTGGATGTGTAAAACTCATGTATATCACGTCATAAGGGTTATAGGGTATTTATATTGAAGTCCCAAAAGGTATGGTGATTGATTTGGCTCCTTTTTCAATAGTCTGTAACCGGTTACACAAGACTTTTAACCGGTTATCGACTGATGTCGAGCAGTACTTGTGTGTCAATAAACCAGTTTTAAATATATAACTCCAATATAATACCTTTATAGACCCTTAAATTACTTTGGTCATTTAATGATGCATCAAAAATGTCTAAAAATATGTTTTAAAGATTATGCATCATTTTGTAAAGTTTTGGATAATGTTGAAACTCAATGCATGTTAATTCAATTTTTTTTGAATAAGGTTCACTATCCAACCTACACTCTACCCAAGCAATCATCTTAAGGATCGTAATAAAAGTAAATAACAATAAAAGTAATTTCCTTTTTGCATTGCTTTTGAGTCTTATTTCTCCTTCAATCTCCTTCTCTTCATTTAACTTGATTTTTGTTCTTTTTGTAATTTGTCTTCATTAAAATGATCATCAAGCTTATTTGCTTCACAAAGTCCTTCCGTCTAAATCCGAATTGATGATGCTAAAGTGGCTAACATCCAGACATGTGTCACGTGTTCAGTGGCCACACTAAATTTTTCTTATTAAATTTAATTAAAAAATAAAATTAAAATAAACAAATATAAAAAATACAAAAATGAATAAATAAAAAGAAATAAGGGAATTGAGGCACTGGACTGGTGTGAAAAGGAATAGCATCGGAACAAACAAGCGAAGTAAGCACTGTAAGTCCAGGAGTTATGCTTAGTTGAGGAATAGGACTCATAGTTGTTTCACTTGCATCATTGGCATTGGCATTGGCATTGGCATTGGCATTGGCGCTGGTGCTGGTGCTGGAAGGAGGTGATAAAAAGTTTGGGGTTTTAATTAAAGAGGGAAATGATAGTGTTGATGATTGATCTCGTTGTAATAAGTTTTGTGGAGGAAATCTTGAAAGAGTATGGGGAAGTCGATGTGGGACTCACTTTAGATTGTGTTGGGTTAGCCATTGAGGTTTGAAGCAACCATCAAAATAAGTTACAAAAGGCACTAACAAGTATATTAGACTTAAATTGAATTGAATAATAAATATGTATTTATCTCAAAAGATGCAATCTGCAGGCAATGATGCAGTAACAATTGTAGCCAATTAATGCATTGATGAAATGATATAAAGTGTGGTTTTGAATGGAGATTGGGATTTATGTTGTGTCGAGCGGATGAAGCGAAATTGGGATTAACTTATGTTGTGGTTTGTGATGTTGTAGAGCATTTTGTTCTTGTTGGCAACAGTGGTGATGGTTGTTGTTGCGATAATGTTGGCGATGATCTTTGCGGTAATAGCAATAGCTCCCTTTCCCTTCCCTCGTTCTCTTTCTCTTTCTCTCCCTCTCTTAGTCTACTCTCTTTCTTTTTAGTTTTTAATATTTGTTTAATTTAATTTATTTTTTTATATTAAATTTAACTGAAAAAATCCAACATGGCCAATGAGTGTGTGACACATATTTGGATGTTGGACACGACAACATCGTCATTTTAGATTTGGACAAAAAGACTTAATTGGTCAAAAATTGAAATTTAGGACCTAATTTACCCAAAAAGATAGGAGATTAAATTTTTCAAATAGTGTAAATTGAGGGACAAAAAGTGCAATTAAATCTAATTTTTTTCATAAACTTATAATAAATAAAAATACATTTCTCATAACTTAAAAATGCAATAAAAATTACATAAAAGTACTTCAAATAAAAATATATAAAAAAGAAACAAAAACAATACAAAGATGTTGAGTAGTCAGTTTCAACTAACAAACTTCTCAACTAGTGGATGCTAGCACAGATGAATGAGATTTGTGTCCCTTAACCATGTGGTCATGGGTTCGATCCCTGATTAATGCGAATGGAGAGTGCCTTGCGGGGAGTGCCACCCCCGAAAGGGCCTAATCGATCAAACTGATTAATCACCCAATTACGCGGGTGTATACCGTGAATTCAAAAAAAAAACCTAACAAACTTCTCAACATGTTGAAATAGCCGTTGTGAATTTTTCTTCATTCTCTCTTCATCCCCATTTTCTTTTATTATTTTAATGGTGTCATGCACCATAAACGGTGAACTAGTTAATTCACAGTACTGAAATTCCTCTTTGCAAAAAAAAAAAAAAAAGAAATTCGTTTTGATCCTCACATTTCTATGTATTTTATAGGATTAAAAGCAAAACTTAATTTGTTCATATGACAATAAAGACAAAATAAAAAAAATATAATTTTTGAGGAATTATTGCAAAATTTCATTATTGAGGGATTGAAATAAAATAACAACTTGATTTTAAAGGGCTAAAAAAAGAAAAATTCCTTTATGAGGGACTAAAATCGAAAAAATTTAATATTTAGGGACTAAAACAAAAGATTAAATTCTCTTTCACTCTCATTCTCACTATTACAAACCTCTACCTTCTTCCCTGATATATAAAGCAAATTAATTGTACCATTACCTTATATGGTGGTTTGAATTGTGACATGGTACTCGTGAGCGGCGATGGACCTGATTAGATATTTATGATAGTTAGAAAAAGCAACATGTTGGCGATGTGGCAAAAAAGAATGTTGGTTCTAAAATTCTGTGTTTATATGGCTTTAGGCGTGGACGTATGGTATAATTTGCAATGGTTTCGATAAGCAACAAAGATGGTGGTACTAAGGTGGTTCTACAAAAAAGAAAGTATTAAATGTGAAAATATGAGGAATATGGTATGTTTTTACATTCTTAATTCTAATAAAAGGGCTAAACTACTCACTTGGTCCCTTAAATTATTTATTTATTTCGAAGATGATTTCTCAAGTTTTTTTTTTAATTTGAAAGTTTCCCCTCAAGTTTATTTCCGATTGTACAGTTAGTCCTTTCGTTATTTTTATATTAAATATATTAAAATACTATTGTTTTTTCTTTGTCCAATCTTCTTTCTCATCATCCCTGATCTTCGTTAATCAAAAAACTTTTATGTGTATGCTATATAGATCAAAGAACAATGTTTTAACTTTTCAATAAAAATACTTTTTTCATGTTTATTTAATACATAATTTCATACCTTAAAAAAATTATAATTTTTTTTTCAAAAACTTGGGCAAATGTTAGTATCACTAGTTGGCTTGGGGAGTCTACGCAATGTGTGAGACAAAACCACTGAAACAAAATTGTTTCTTGCAAATTGAATAGAATATATTTAGTTATTAATTAATACAACAATAAGGCTAGGTCTCGTTTGGAAGAGCTTATTTTAGGCTTAACTTAGCGTATTTTATGCTATAAGCTAAGTACTTATCAAAGTGTTTAGGAATGCTTATAAAAATAGCTAATGGCAAAATATAAGCTTTGTTTATTATATTTTGAT
This sequence comes from Crotalaria pallida, assembly GCA_037953625.1. Lineage (NCBI taxonomy): Eukaryota > Viridiplantae > Streptophyta > Magnoliopsida > Fabales > Fabaceae > Crotalaria > Crotalaria pallida. The sequence continues at coordinate 98,195,318 of CM075650.1, forward strand.
AAGCCACCAATTGAAGCTTCTTACTCACAACTTAACGTAGCTTGTGTCATGTATTTTTAATACAGACCATCTTAGGCACCTTTTCCTTCACATAGAACTACTCGTTTTTGAACTCCTTAGTAGTTGCATCAACAACTTCTCTCTCTCTCTCTCACACACAGGTGTGCTCAACTTCCCTCTCTTACTCAATACACTTCTATTTTATCGGTCTTCCTTGTTCAGTTATGGCTCTGTTTTGCGTGGAAGGGGTTGTTCAGTTATTTGCTTGTTCCTCCAAAAGCAATCTCAATTGGTTAGCAATGCCCTTCTCCTGGTTTATTTATGGAGGAGAAAGTCGTCTTTGATTTCCACACTACATTTTTGCTCCTTGAAAAATCTTTAGTCAAGTTTTTACAACTGCTGAGATGATAAACCAGTCACAAACCAAAATTTGCACATTGCCAACAGAGAGTGAATGAAAAATTAACGTAATCTGAATTCCTTTCTTATAATCAAAATATAAGGAAGATTATTATTAAGATCAGCGAAGCTTTAAAAAACAAATTGCAACCCAGTAAACACATTTGCTTTAATTTTCAAAGATAGAGCAGGGAGCATATCATATATTACAAAATGTCACTTTCCCTATACCTCCATAAATCAAGAACAGTAACACAAGCAAAAATTCCTTCTCGGCTTTTTTTTTAAACTATTTGCACACATGACTTATGAATAATCAAAAATTTGGTGTTATTTATCTCGTTTTCTTATTATGAAAGTGAATAATGTTATTTTCATATTTGAAATTTGCACAAGATGTATATTATTACAAGTGCAAATGATACTGCCTGTACAAATTATTAAAAAAAAGTTTATTTTTTAATCGTGATATGTTTATAAATTTTAATCTAATAATAAAAAGATTAATTTTTAATTATGATATGGTGATATATATGACAATAAAATTTAATATTATATTATGTTCAATAGTTTAATTAATAATTAATAATTGATTTTTAAGAATTATATATAATAAGTGCTTATAAGTGTTTTTAGTGCATCCAAACACTTTAATTACATAAGTACTTTTCAAAGTGTGCATTCAAACATAACCAACTTATTAATCTTAAGCGCTTATATCATAAGCTCTTATATATTAAGCTCTAATGTTATAAGTACTTTAATAAACTGTTTATCCAAACAGAACCTATATATATTTGCCTCTACATTGGGTTAAGACCAAACACACTGTGGCAATAAGCTGCCCAATGTAGCTTTCACGCTTGAGGCCCGGACAAATGTAATTTTAAATCTCTCGAATGTAAATCCAAACATGCATTGAAAAGCTAAAATTAATTTAATTTTAATTACCAAGAAGAGAATTAGTGTTTTGACTATTAATAAGCAGCCAAAATGTATCATATGTAGCCAATTTGATGGGAAAACGTTTTTGTTAAATCAGTTTGTGTATGGAGTGTGTGTATCAGTTTATTTGTATATTGCTACTATTAACTTCACACTACTACAAAAACTATTTAAAATACCTGAATTTTAATCCCGGTTCCGTGTTATAACCGGGATTAAATACCATTTTAAATTAAAAAAATAAATAAAAAAGAAGTAAAAATATATTTAAAATTCTAGCATTTTTTGATCCCGGTTAAAAAAAACACGGAACTGAGATCATAAATATAAATTAAATTTTAAAAATAACGGTGTATTTTTAATCCCCATTTTTATATGGAACCGGAATCAGTAATGATAAAAATAAAACAAAAACACAATTTCTTCCTTTCTAATGTCTTTCTTCTTTGACTCCTTGTCTCCTTTCTTCAACATACACTAACCCTAAATCAAAAAATCCACCCCAAATCCGGTCTTCTCCCTCCTTCTCTGACATTCATGGTTGTCGTTCGTCGCTCTCTCGTCGTTCGTCGCTGGCTCGTCGTTCGTGCTGTTGTCTTCGCTCGTCATTCGTCTCTGCTAGTTTCCAGCTTGTAGCCGCTGTTTCCAGGCCCACCGTCGCTGCTGCTGTTTCTTTGGGTTTCCGTCGCTGTTGGGTGCTGTTCACGGGTTGCCGCCGCTGCTGCTTGGTCATCTTCGTCGCTGCTGCTGGGTTTTTTGAATTAGGTAAACGACGCTGTCGTTGAAGTGAAACTGTGGTTAATTAATAATTAATAATTATAAAAATAATATTTTGAATTTTGTGGGATTATGAGTCTTGGAACTCTTTTTATATAGGTTTTTATTTTTTTTTTATTGTTTAGGGATCTAGTTTTGTTTTTAAACCCCTAATTTCTGTTTTTTTTGGGTTCATTAGTTTTGGTAAGCTTAGTTTTTTGGGCTTAAGTTTTTGAAAGTGATTTTGTTTTGGGAAACTGTTTTTGAAGAAGGTGATTTGGCTTTAAGTAGGTTTTGTTGGTCTAGATGAAGTTTCTAAGCTATTTTCGAAGGAGAAAGTAGGAGGGTGTTATTGGAACAATGTATTTTGATTGAGAATTTTCTTTCATTATGTATTTTGTGAATGTGATTGACCATAGAGAATGAAGGGTTTTTCTCTCGGCATTTTGTTTTGTTTTTTTTAACTTGGAGAATTGACGCAAGAAGTTGGATTAGGAAATTGCCCAGCGAAATGACTATAACATTTTCAAAGTCAATGGTTCTGTTTTTTTAATTTTTTTTTTGTGAAGATACGTTATGAACATTTTTGAATTTTCCTCGTATACCTGGGATCGTTTTCGATTATGAAAGTTTCGAGTTTTTGTTTTCTGTCATGGTGTCAATAGTGATGTTCTATGTTCATCTGGCAGACATTTGATACTGTCTTTGACTTGCACAAAAATAATAAGTGCTTAGTTGAGAAGTTTGGATTGTTTTTTGCCTATGTTCTGGATTGATGGGACCTTATTTTGGTGCTTTCATTGTGTTTTCTCTCTTAACCATTGCTGGATAGTGAGCAATTAATCTTTAGTTGTGTTTTCTCTCATTATTGATTGTGTTTTCTCTCATTTTTGATTGAGTTTTCTCTAACTGAGGTGCTTTTGTTGTGCTTTCTCTCGTTACCTCATTGGAGGAACCTGTTTCTTCAAACTGGGTACTCTCCATTCACATTTAGTAACTAGACAAAAGCTGAAGCTGAGTGTTTATTGCAGATGGCTTTGGTGCGTAGATTTCGTGTGGAGAAAAGGCACTCACCTTTTGTTCTGTGCTTGCAGCGGAAAAAACTTATCTCAGTTTCAACTTGTATGATTAAAGGTGCTTCGTAACTTGCTACTTTAGTTTAGGTTGGCTTTTTTATGAGATCCATGCCCAAATTTTCTATTAACTATATAGGTTTGAATCTAGGATTCTATAGTTCTGTTACTAGTATGTCTCGTTGATTGAAAATCTCATTTTCAGCATGGAGATGTTGAGGGAGTGACAATTTGCACATTTGACTGGTAATTAATTTTTAAAATGCAAAGGTGCTTCTTAACTAACTACATCTGTTGATCTTTATGAATTCGACATTGCTATGGTTCTTTGCTCTAATTGTCTATGTGTTTTAAGATTATCTTTTCCTTTGAAATAAGTAAACATGTTAATTAGTACCTGAATGGCTTTTTATGTGTGGTCTATCTTATATGTAAAGTCTTAGTTTTAATATGTGCACTCAATTCATTCATCATGCCTAAATTGTGGATTTTTGTTATGTACTTAACAAGAAAGTAATACGATTCATTCTGATTTCTGAATCATGATAAGTCTCTCATAAACTAATTAGTTTTAAAAGGAAGATTAAACTTGCGATATATTAAACTGTTGTGGTGCCTTAATTGATGTGTAGCCATTCTATTTGTTTAGTTATTATCAATAGCAGATACACTTAAATAAAACTTGGGGTGACAATGACTATAGACTTGTAGTTATGGTATTCATATATGAAAAGTTAACTGTGATTGATGTAAGCTTGAATATCTTTTGTTACATCATGCAATAGGATGAGGCAGCTCTTTTGCAAGGTGAAAGAGAATCTGAAAAAATGATTTTGCTAAAGCTTATTCTGCACTGCTTCTAGCATTTCTTTTTACTGAAAGGTTAATTTCTCATCAATTTTAGTTTATTCTGTTCAAAGTTGATTTCTTTTGTTGAGTTTGTGGATTGATATGTACCATAGCAGAAAGCTGAGCAAGAGAAGTTGGACAAGCTTGCTCGCAAGGTAAGTCCTCAAAATTTTACCCTCTTGAAGTCACCTACTATTTGGAAGAGGGACTAGTACTGAAACAAGAGTCTATTTACAAGCTCATAATTAGTAATTAATTTAACAAGCTTAAAAGTCCAGCTTTGGAAATTTTTTCTGCAAGTGTTGAACAATATTTCATCAAGTTTTAACCACTTCATTTATTTTTTCTTGGAACACATTTCTTAGGACTGCTCAATATCAGCTACTGGAGGTAGCAGTGGGCATGTTAATGGTACCATAAACCACAATTTGGGATATTTGCACATAGTTATATAGCATAGATAGCTGTACTTTAATTTGTACTATAGTAAAATATTGTCCAAGCTAAGGATTATTCATTTTATAGTTTTCATTTAGTTCAAAAATATAACTTATACTTTTTTATATTAATGCAGTGCACCATGTACATTGAGGAGTTGTTGGACGAAGTCAAGGAAGAATGAGATGCTTTCATGTTCGATGAAGTCTTGAATGGGTTTGCAATTTCATTATGATTTTGTTTCAACTCTTATAATTACTCATTTAGTTCAATAACATAACTTACGTTACTTTATACTAATTTTACAGTATTTTGATGACTGCAAGTGCCCCATGTACAATGAGGAGTTGTTGGACGAAGTCAAGGAAGAATGGGCTACTTTCATGTTCAATGAAATCCCTTAGATTTAGATTTATATATATGTATAGACTTTTGTTGATGTGAAAACTACTATTATTAGTATACTCTCTTTTAGCAACTTGGCATAGGTCCTTTGGTATATGTTTTGGTACATCTTTTGAAACTACTTTGGTACATGTTTCCCAATATATATATTGCTTTTGAAATTAAGATTTTGGTTATTTAGGTACCAGGTATTGTTGAGCTATATTATATAAAATTTTGGTTCCAATAAAAAAAAATCACCTCATTTATGATCCCGGTTCATGAAAACAATATCACCTCATTTACGATTCCGGTTCAAAAAATTTAAAAATTCCAGCAACTACGATTCCGGTCAAATTCTATTTAGGATCCCGATTCGTTAGAATTTATGATACCGGTTCCGTGTTTTTAAAAAACCGGAAACGTAAATTGTCCTATTTACAATCCCGCCATATTCAATTCCGGTTCGGAACCAGGATTGAAATTGATTCGGAACCGGGATTAAATTTGTTTTTTGTAGTAGTGTCAACTAAAAAGGAAATTTATTAACACTTGTAACTTTATTATTCATTATTAGGTATTTTATAAATTATGCACTGCATTGCCAAAAAATCCTTTTTTCCAAAATTAAATTGTTTTCTCTCATCAATCTTATTCACATCCATAGATACACTCACATCCGCACTGTGATATCTTATACCTTTTTACCCTTTAGTGTGTCTTAGTTAGTATGTGTGCTTAGATATTTTAATTTAATTTTAATTGGTTAATTATGTTTATTTATGTAATTTTAATTAAAATTCTCTCTTTTATGCCACGGTTATGATTAATTGCCATTCTATGCATAGTTTCCGTTTTCATTGCCTGAATTCCTTTGTAAATGATTTATACATGTATATGTGGCTAAGTGTGATTTTAATTAATTAAATGTATATTTTAGATTATGTGGGGTATAATAGTCCGTCAGAATAGGTTTAGATGAATTTCGGACAAATAAAATATTCCGGGAACGAACTGGGTCACACCCGTGCGAAGTGCGACCCAATTGGGCCGAAACCCAAAACGAAAATCCAAGCCTCTAGAGAGGGAGTATGGCCGTGGCATACATAGAAGGGAATGGGGGAAGTTTTGCTTCTCATTCCTCATTGTGTTGGAGATTAGAAACCCTAGCCTCTACTTATTCTCTCTCATCTTCTTCTATTTTCTCTCAACCTCCATAACCAAATTCCCTTGTCCAAACCCGCAAATAAACATCAAACACCACAAATCATAAGAGAAGATAGGAGCACTTGCTAGAGGAAGGGAGATATTGGATTAGAGGAAAGAAAGCTTTCAATTTTGAGGTAAAGGGGGATGGTTTTCTTAAATAAGGGTGGTAAATGATGGTAGAATTTGGGGGTTTTGTGTGTTGATGTTTACTATGAATATTTTTTCTTTATTATGTGTAATTATCATAATTAATTATGTTTTGGTACTGTTTATATGAGAATTATGTGATAAACATGTTTATTTTGATATACTAAAATTAGGAAAATATGTATACATACTTGTATGATGATATGTGAATTGAAACTTATCACGATCCGTTTTATCTAAAAATATGATATACTGTTCTTGATGGTATGATGTTATACTCTGTAAATTTGGGGGTTAATTGGAATTGATTTGATATTTTTAGAAATTAGGTTTTGAAATATGTTAATTGTGGATATGGTAGTTTTCGGCTTTCAGGGGTATGGTGAAATGTTACTTTCACAACTCTGATTAATCTTAGTTTTTGATATGTTCTTATATATGATAAATTAAGTGTCTCTGTGAATTTTCATGAGTTTTGGAGTTGGTTTACTGTTTTTAATAGAATTATCTTTGCTACGGCTATTTCGGAAAGACGTAAATTTTAACATGATGGAGAGTATGGTTGACCAATTTATACTGCTCAAAATAACTTAAAATTTTTATATGACTTTCCTAAGTGAATAATGTTAGCGTGTATAAATTTCCATGTCAATTGGATTTCGTTTACTATTTTAAAATAACTACGTTTTATATCCAGGCCTGCACCAAATTGGTTTTTCGATGACATGCACGCAACGTTGAAACCAACCTTATCGTACTCTGATCGACCTATAAATTTAATATGTTATTCCTTATCATATTTAGGTTGTGTATGAAAATTTTTGTGTTGATTGAACTTGGTTTTATATTTTTAAAAATTGCGTTTCAGTTACAGCCCCATAGAATTTCGTACTTTCGTGTAATCGAATAAATGATAGAAACCATATTTTCCTAACTCCATTTGACCTGAATTTCGGATATGTTGTCGTTGTATGCATATGATTTGGTCCTGCAAATTTTCGCGTATTTATGAGTTGTGATGATATGAACTTGATACATGTCTTACTTGATTACGTGTAGGCTTTATGTGTTGTATTTGACTTGAAAGGTGTGGATTTTATACTTTATTGGTTTTTCGTGTCTTGGCTGAACTATATGGGTTGATTGTGATGTCTGAGTGTGTTATTTGAAATACATGAATTAAATGTTAATTATGACGAATGTAGGCGTATTAGCATTTCACATGCATCCATGCATAACGTGTGTGCGAAGAAATAAGGGGGTGAGGAGTCTGTGTGACTAAGCCTTTGTGGAAAATAGCCTATGTTGCGCGTACGTGTCTGTGTAACGATAGCGTACGAGTGCGTGTCTGTGTGACGATAGCGTACTTATGGAGTGATCACATGCCAATGTGGAGTGAACGTGTCTGTGTGATGATAGCGTTCCCACGTGGTAAAAGAAAAAAATGGTGATGCGGTACCATGAGGGGGATAAGCGGGTCTTCATGGCCGATGTGAAAGTGAATATAAGGTCGCATTGAATCCTAGTGCGATAAGAACGAAAAGAGAAAAGTGAACTTTTGAAAATGATGAAAAGTGAAATTTTGAAAATGTGAAAAGAGGTAAAGGCCTCAAGAGCTAGGATTCAATGACGTACCTCATTGAAAGTGAGTGCATGCATCTTAGTGTACATGTGTAATGACCTAGGATTTAATGACTATTTGTCTTATACTGCATTGTTAATTGGATATGATGATAAAATTGATTAGTTACATTATGTTATGTTTATTCCTATTTTTGGTTATGTGCTATCAATGTGTACCTAAGTGAGTGTTTGCTTATGTCTGTGTTTTACGATCCTATGCTTTCTTTTATTTAGGATAAACTTTTCATCTTTACAACCATTTTTAGGTACACAAGTGGACGATCACATTGATAACACAGAGACCGAGGATGGGCACGCACCCTCTTAAGAGACGTTGTAACGCCCCAAAATATTAAAGGTGAATAAAAATACGAATTAACAAAAACCTTTTTCCAAAAGAGTGTGAAAACCAAAAACATAACTTATTAATATCATATTATATTACAAAACAGTCTGAGTGTAAATATAAATATATAAAAACCCCAAAAATCCCTCTTTACACCCAGAGCATGTTCTTCACAACTCTATCCTTCAATAAGAGGGTTCGGACAACAAGATGTTATCCTGGTTGTCTCCGCTATCGAACTTTAACTCTAACAGGAGTGACCTTTGTCCTGTCCTTCAATGAAACCTACCACCAAAGACATGGTAGTATGGGAGTAAGTCACTTGTCATATCGCCTAAGCAGATTATATGGTTGTTCAAATACAAGTATCACAAATATTATTTCAATATAATGAATGCATGCTCAAGTGTCTTAACAATCAATAAATAATAGCATTAATCTTTCATGCAATGCATGTACGTCTTTCAAAATATTCTTTTCATCACTTCCATAAAACAACACTCTGGGATGGGCAATCGTGCACTCGATGTTTCCACAACCTGTATAGCGGCCACACCGTTCTATACTGGAACCCCATCTATCACGATCCCAAAATGAACAAGGGGATGATCCCTGAACCATTGTCCACCAATAGTCCTAGGTCATTGTCATTTCAATGGTGGCGGCCACACTGTTCCAACCGTCTCATATAGCGGCCACACCGTACTATATGGTTTCCCAATCCCGCATGCACCTTACTCATTTTTCGATTCTCGTAACATCATGCATGAGATGCACATTTAATATATTAATCATCAACATTTTCTTGAAAAGGGTAATCCTCATCATTATATACATGGCGGCCACACCGTTCCATGTCTTCATATAGCGGCCACACCGTTTCATGTCTTCATATAGCGGCCACAACATACTATATGGAATCACACACATATGGCGGCCACACCGTTCCACACGTCTTCGTATAGCGACCACACCGTACTATACGGAATCACACACATATGATGGCCACACCGTTCCACATGACTTCGTATAGCGGCCACACCATACTATACGGAACCGGTCCACATGTCTTCGTATAGCGGTCACACCGTACTATACGCAATCACACACATATGGCGGCCACACCGATCCACATGTCTTCGTATAGCGGCCACACCGTACTATACAGAATCATCTAAGCTCAACGATCTTACATCGGAGCTATTCATTCAGGCTCACGATCTTATATCGAAGCTAATCATTCAGGCTCCATGATCTCATATCGGTGCTATATAATCATCATGCATCATTATATTCGCCTTATCATCATTATTCCTTTAAGACATTCATGTAATCGTTGTTACTTCGATGAGGTCTCTACTCAATAAACAACTAGTATAAACTCTATGTGTAACATCCTAAATTTCATTTCTAAGTATAATTGTTAATTAGAATGAGTTTGGGTGAAGAAAATGAAGAGATTAAGTTAAAATAGTAATTAGAGGATATTTGGGAATTAGACTCCTAAGACTTTAGAGAATTTTAAATATAAGTTCCATAGCTCAAATCAAGAATTCCACCTTTGGATATGAAGTAGGATGTATGCTTTAAATTGTCTCAAAAATTGGGAACGATCCAACGGGTAGAAAAGAAGTTATTGAAATTCAAAGTTGAAAAGTGCAGACTTTTGGTCTCTTGCTCAAGCGAGGTAGTGTAAAATCAACCCCTGATTTCCTGACTCATTTTCGCTCTAGCGAAAACCAGTTCGCTCCAGCGAAAACCGGTTCGCTCCAGCGAATTTTTCTGGCTCAAGCGAAAATCCATTCGTGCCAAACCCAAATCTACTGAAGAAAACTCGCTCAAGCGAGAAAGCGCTCGCCCGAGCGAAAAGTGTCAGACGTGGAAAAAAATAAAGGCGTGTGGACCACTCGTTTTGACTTCCTCAGGAAGCCACGAGTGGTGGCCACACAAAAGGCCCCCATGCAACAAAACCACCCCTTTCAGCATGCACAAACAACACAAACAACATAATATAGTTCCCTCATCAACTCCCTCTCTTCTCAAATTAATTTCTCTCTCCTAGGGCAACCAAATTCCAAGCACCATTTGAGCCATTAATCCTCGATCAAGCTTAGGATCATCACCTTGGTGGCATAAAAATGAGTTAGAAACCCTCCCCATACTCCCCCATCACTCACGCCTCTTTCCCTCTCTCTAGATATTATTATTTTCTCAACTCATTGATATGGAGAACCAAAGCCCCTATGCCAAGTGATCAAGAACAAGACTCTACCTAAGTACAATAATCACAACCAGGTTATCTACCATCATTGGATTTTGGCTATATTAAGGTGGCAGGCTAAGCTAAGGAGGTTCAAGTTCCCAAGGTTCTAGGCTAGGGCAAGAAGAAAAAGCACTTATCTCACTGCATTTGAGGTAAGCGGGTGGGTATTGGCTTGGTATAGGAATGGGTAGTCAAATAGTTATATATTAATTTATTAGGAGTTATTTGGCTAGGAGAATAGTTAGAGAACCCTAGGGGTAGTGATAAAAATATAAATGAGATGGTACTAGATAGAATAAATTGGGACTCTAAATTAGCAAATGAATAATGTGATAGGTGAGATAAATGATAAATGTGAAATGTGAATATGTGAATAGTTGTGCCCTAATTGTTTAATTATGTGCTTGTATGACATTTGCGTATGTATAGAAATTTATAATGGAATAATTGACTGTAAATTGTGTTAAGAAGTAAATAATGGTAAAAAGGGAAATATAATGGTGGTTAAGAATATGATTGTATGTAGGCCCCTGACCTGTGGATGCATACATTTATTAAATAATATGTTTAAATGGGATAAATGTATGTAGGCCCCTGACCTGTGGATGCATACATTTATTAAATATTATGTTTAAATGAGATGAATGTATGTAGGCCCCTGACCCGTGGATGCATACATTTATTAAGTAATATGGTTAATAAGGTAAATGTATGTAGGCCCCTGACCTGTGGATGCATACATTTATTAAGTAACATGTATGTAGGCTTCTGACCTGAAGATGCATACATGAAAAAGAAGGATGGTATGTGGGCCTCTGACCTGAGGACGCATACAAAGTGAAAAGGAAAATAAAAAGGGATAATGATGAAGAGAAAGGAACGTCAATTATGAAGGTAAATGGATAATGGAAAGTGGAAAAGGAAATGTCATGGAATTGAGAATGATAAAAAGGAATAACTTGGATTGAGTAAATGCCTGAATTATGATATTGTGAAATATGTGAATTATTTGTTAATTGTGTTTGGCCTAGTGAGTCAGTATATCTATTTAGAAACTGCATTTCTATTTCATGTGCAATGCTCACTCCCTTAACATTTTTCTGGTTCTGAGATCGAGTTAGCGCAGCCCCCGGCCGAGCAGGTGCACTCTCCCTCACAGGGAGAGTAGATTTAGTATCATAGGACATGGAAATGTCCTGGGCCCATTTATCATCATGATATTGTGATATCGCCTTTTGGTTTTAAAAATGTAAATAGTCTCTTTTGGTGGCCCAAGACAGCCTCTTAGTTATAAGGGGTGTTTTGATGGATTGATATGTAAAACTTGTGTATATGTTTCCGCTTCATACTCTGATAACTATGTGATACTGGATGTGCTATGTCACTCTGTTGATATTAAGCCCTACTGGCTTTTGGAAATGAATTATGAATGATGTTTATCAGGTGCAGGTTTAAATTAATTTTTGGAAAGTCTTAAAAACAAAGGAAACTCCGTCCGTTTGACGGTGGATTTTATATAATTAAAAAGAAATTTTTAATCCTCTATTTTAATATATTGGGTTATTATGGGTAAATTAGCTAAGGTGTTACACTATGCAAAGCCCTCACTAATTATTGCAATGAATTTATTTATTTATTCATTTCTATCAAGCACTAATCGGTTACAAGATCCACTAACCGGTTAGTGACAGCATACCTGAGAGCAAACCACACTGATTCTAAGTCCAAAACCTTCCAAAATTTAAACTATTTCCTTCCTACTCCTTATACAGATTCTAAGACATTGCTAAATATTATTTAATTATATTAACAATGACCTAAGACTCTAATGATTTAAATTCAAGATAACCTCAAAGTCTTGGAATTAAAATAAAAGGCAAAGTCTAGTTAACATCAACTTTTTTCTTATTGTATCAACATCTAATTCTAAACTATCAGTTGTAGCAATTAGGACATGACTCTAAGGTTATAACAAGATTTAAGCATATCAAAGCATACTTTGTAAGTTTTTAGTCCATTAACATAATTCCCAATAAAATCTTATTAAATCAAAACAATTACCATAATTCTTTAATGTAAGTACTACAAGCTATTAGTTCAAACCTAAGTTTCACCAACCTTTGTTGATTGCCATACCAAACCTGAATAACTACAGCAAGTTGTCAGGATCTAACCAGTTAGATTGACTCCTAACCGGTTAGATTATGCAGTCTGAGAACAGAACATCTTTCCCTTACAATGCAAACCAATTCTAAATTCATTTCTTTCTCTTAAAACAACCTAAGGTACATTCCTGAATACATTTATATTAAACTCCAATCATAAATTAATGGCCTTAGCATTCTAATCACTTGAATTCTTTCATATAACATAATTTCCAATTAAAACTCATTATCACACCATACTCAATTCCCTTTTGTACTAACTTATTTACTCTCAATTCCTAGTTCAATCATTAGTCTTAATGTAAGTAACAACTACTCTCCATGGTTGTTATACCAAACATAATCAATTGATGCATTCTGTCAGGTACTAACCGGTTACTGAAACCACTAACCGGTTAGTCAGTGCAGACCTGCATATTAGAGAGAAGAATTATGCACTTTTCAGTTCCAAACCATTCCCTATCTCAGCTCTATTGATTAATGATCCACTTACTATCATTCTTATTGTTGGAAACCAACAAGCGGGCTAAGCAAATACTAGAGGGGGGGTGAATAGTAATTTGAAGCACTAATACCAAATATTTCGATTGATAATTGAAGAATGGAGCTTAGACTGAATTTTCTGGAATCAGACACGAAATACTCGAGTCTTTTGTGAAATACTCGAGTTTTTTAGTGATGAAAAACTCGAGTCTTTCTAAATATACTCGAGTTTTTCTTGACAGATAGCAGTAAAACCAGAAACGAAAATTCAGCAATTTAACTCAAATCAATTCAATACTAAACAGGAACTTATCCACCAGATTAGCAAGCAATCTAAATAAACTTTTAACACCAAGATTCCTTGAACTTGCTACCTAATTGTATAAATCCTAATAGATTGAAATGACTTAAGTTGATTGAGATAGAAAGCAGATTAAAAGCAATAAACCAACACTCAAGCAATTTTATCCTGGTTCACTCCAACAATGAGCTACATCCAGTCCTCCTAATCACTTAGGAGTTTCTACTAATAATCAAATTGTTAGAAATTACAAAGGATTGCTTGAGAATGGCCTCACTCAACCTAACCCTTCAAGAGTGTACCAAACTCTTGATTTCTACCCCAATTTGATTCCGGTGATTGAAGAACTCTTCACAAAGCTTCCTTGAACTCCCTTCAAGAAACTCCACCAGGCTAGGAACCTCCTAGTCTTGTGCTTGAGAACCTCTCAAGACTTCCAACACCCTAAGCCACTTAGGGTTTGCTTGGGAACAATCCAAGACTTAGAATAATCAAGCTTTTTGTATGTGTATTACTAATCTCACATAGGATTAGCACAAATAAGCACAGCTCAATGTAAGAATTGAGGCCTAAAACTCAACTTGGAATAAAATGACAATATGAGTGAGAAGTTGAGCTTTTTGGGAATTAACACTTGATAAGAGGAAATTATAAAAGCTTGAACACACTATGATCTTGTTGTCTTGTTTGTTCTTGCACAAATTCAAAGAGAAATTTTACAATAAGGTTCTGAAATGCTCTCTTGGGTCGGATGGACTTCAAAGTGCCCTCCAATGGGTTTTGAAGTCTCTCCAACGTTCATTTTTGCTGACTGGACAAAAATACTCGAGTCTTTTGGAAAATACTCGAGTCTTTTTGGTCGGTCACGAGTGAACTGGTGCACGAACAAGACTAACGGTCATTTTTGCTGACCTGGCACAAATACTCGAGTGTTTTAAAAATACTCGAGTATATACTCGAGTCTTTCTCAAAATACTCGAGTATTTTGATCAGATATGAGAAAAATTATTTTTCAATTTTATTTTTCTTCTCAAGTATTAATTTTGGTTAATCTCAACTTAATAATCATATAAAAATTTATTCCTAGAAGAGACTAACTATTTCTACCCACTCTCAACCACTCTCAACATAAATTAGAAATTTACAATTAATATTTGATTGAGAATGATTGGGCACTTGTCTTCTTTTCTTGACTTGTTGTTGTTGTGAATGTTGCAATGTCTTCAAGACTTGATTTGTTAATTACTTTGTCATCATCAAAATATAATCACCATAATTAGGAGCATTGAATTTACACTTACATATTCATAACCTTAGCTCTTGATGAGGACTCATGATTATTCTTGGCCATGAGACAAAGGTTTGCATTTTCATCACCGGAGCTACTTGAATATGATTCATTGCTCTTCTCCGGTGCATCCCAAACAATGTATGCATGCTTCCCTTTGGTCTCTTGGGTCTTCTTGTCATACTTCTTCAAGAATGTGGCACATTCCATTCTTATGTGACCAACCCCACCACATTCATGACACTTAACTCCATCATTGGTACTCTTTTCTCTTTGTTTGGAGTCTTTGGTTCTCTTGAAATTGGATGAAGATCCACCTTTCTTCCCTTTGAAAAATTTGTTGAATCTTTTCACAAACATCCCAAATTCTTCTTGATTTGGTTCACCATCGGAATATCCACTTGTAGAGCATTCTTCAACTTCTTTTGTAGCTTTGGTTGAAGCTTTGAGTGCTATGCTCTTTTTCTTTTTGTCCGATTCCTCATGCATCCCAAGTCTTGTAAGCTCCATCTCATGCTCTTGGAGTTTGCCAAACAAAGTGGCTAAGTCCATGCTATTTATGTCTCTTGATTCCTTGATGGTGGTTACCTTGGATTGCCAACTCCTATCAAGACATCTTAGAATTTTGTTAGTAGTTTCACCATTGCGAAATACTTTTCCCAAGGAAATCAAATGATTAACAATGTGAGAGAATCGCTTTTGCAAGTCACTAATGGTTTCATTTGGCAACATGTGGAACAATTCATATTCGTGAGTTAGAGAATTCAATCTTGCATCTCTAACCTCACTTGTTCCCTCATGTGTGACTTGCAAAGTATCCCACATTTCTTTTGCCGATTTACATTGGGAAATTCTATAAAATTCATCATGGGATAGAGCCGAAAAGATGATGTTTTTAGCTTTTAAATCAAATGAGACTTTTCTCTTTTCATCATCATTCCAACTACTCCTTGGAATTTCAACAATTTCTTCATTTATTTTCTTTTTGGGAATGAAAGGACCATTTTCAATTGCATCCCAAATATCCATATCAATTGCTTCAATAAAAACTTTCATGCGAGTTTTCCAATAAACATATCCTTCACCATTAAATAGTGGAGGATGGTTTATTGAAGCTCCTTCTCCACCAAAGTTATTGCTAGAGCCCATTTAGTTTCCAAAAGGATCTTTTTCGAAAAAGTTGTTACACTCGATCTTTCGACCGAGCTTTGATACCACTTGTTGGAAACCTACAAGCGGGCCAAGCAAATACTAGAGGGGGGGTGAACAGTAATTTGAAGCACTAATACCAAATATTTCGATTGATAATTGAAGAATGGAGCTTAGACTGAATTTTCTGGAATCAGACACGAAATACTCGAGTCTTTTGTGAAATACTCGAGTTTTTCAGTGATGAAAAACTCGAGTCTTTCTAAATATACTCGAGTTTTTCTTGACAGATAGCAGTAAAACCAGAAACGAAAATTCAGCAATTTAACTCAAATCAATTCAATACTAAACAGGAACTTATCCACCAGATTAGCAAGCAATCTAAATAAACTTTTAACACCAAGATTCCTTGAACTTGCTACCTAATTGTATAAATCCTAATAGATTGAAATGACTTAAGTTGATTGAGCTAGAAAGTAGATTAAAAGCAATAAACCAACACTCAAGCAATTTTATCCTGGTTCACTCCAACAATGAGCTACATCCAGTCCTCCTAATCACTTAGGAGTTTCTACTAATAATCAAATTGTTAGAAATTACAAAGGATTGCTTGAGAATGGCCTCACTCAACCTAACCCTTCAAGAGTGTACCAAACTCTTGATTTCTACCCCAATTTGATTCCGGTGATTGAAGAACTCTTCACAAAGCTTCCTTGAACTCCCTTCAAGAAACTCCACCGGGCTAGGAACCTCCTAGTCTTGTGCTTGAGAACCTCTCAAGACTTCCAACACCCTAAGCCACTTAGGGTTTGCTTGGGAACAATCCAAGACTTAGAATAATCAAGCTTTTTGTATGTGTATTACTAATCTCACATAGGATTAGCACAAATAAGCACAGCTCAATGTAAGAATTGAGGCCTAAAACTCAACTTGGAATAAAATGACAATATGAGTGAGAAGTTGAGCTTTTTGGGAATTAACACTTGATAAGAGGAAATTATAAAAGCTTGAACACAATATGATCTTGTTGTCTTGTTTGTTCTTGAACAAATTCAAAGAGAAATTTTACAATAAGGTTCTGAAATGCTCTCTTGGGTTGGATGGACTTCAAAGTGCCCTCCAATGGGTTTTGAAGTCTCTCCAACGTTCATTTTTTCTGACTGGACAAAAATACTCGAGTCTTTTGGAAAATACTCGAGTCTTTTTGGTCGGTCACGAGTGAACTGGTGCACGAACAAGACTAACGATCATTTTTGCTGACCTGGCACAAATACACGAGTGTTTTAAAAATACTCGAGTCTTTCTCAAAATACTCGAGTATTTTGATCAGATATGGGAAAAATTATTTTTCAATTTTATTTTTATTCTCAAGTATTAATTTTGGTTAATCTCAACTTAATAATCATATAAAAATTTATTCCTAGAAGAGACTAACTATTTCTACCCACTCTCAACCACTCTCAACATAAATTAGAAATTTACAATTAATATTTGATTGAGAATGATTGGGCACTTGTCTTCTTTTCTTGACTTGTTGTTGTTGTGAATGTTGCAATGTCTTCAAGACTTGATTTGTTAATTACTTTGTTATCATCAAAATATAATCACCATAATTAGGAGCATTGAATTTACACTTACATGTTCATAACCTTACATTGAACACATAAGGCATACAATCAAGTTCAAATTACAAGTTCGATCACCAATTCAAAATTTCATGATCAACTTACTAACAAAATGACATAACAATAAAGAACCAGCATAAATCTCATTCAATCATGTTTTGCACATAAGTATATACCTTCCCTGCATATAACAGATTTATTTTACATGAAATATCAATTCATTCCACCAATTTGCATTTTAAATCAAGACAAGTTATGCATCACATGTACAGACTCTAATTTCATCATTCAAACTCAACATTATACCATGTCATTCCATTCAATTCATTTGCATAATCAACTAATTAGTTGCAACATATAATAACAAGGAACCATGGGTTGTCTTGGTCTCCATACCAAGCAATCCTTGTCATGGTTCTAGCATACATAAACACATAATCAATCTTCCAATCAATAATCCTAGCAATATGAACGACTTCTCCCATACCTTGCACGAATTGGACAACACTAAATCAATCTCAAACTCAACCTAGAACAGCAGCTAACACATCAACAGTAGCAGCCACCAAGAACAAAGAACAGAACCAATAATTACAAGCTCTTCCACTCACTAATCACAAGCTTAAGGTGCAACAACTCAAGGAAAGTTGTATGCACGAATTTGAGATGAGGTTTTGGTAGAGTTTTAGCAAGGTTTTTTAAGGGAAGTTCGTGCAAGAACTCAGCCCCAACAACATCGATTTATAGAAGGGGAAAAAGTGGAAATGAGGAAAGAGTGGAGTAAATTAAGCCACCCTACTCTTCCTCATACCCCACACTTGCCATGGAATACCCAGGGACATTTCAAGTGTCCTGGAAAGAAAAAAAATTTGGGTTTTCACAAGCTTCCACGCTTAAACCGACTTAATTTTCTATAGATACAGACGCTCTAACCGAATTACTAACCGGTTAGCCACTGCTAAAATTCAGAAATTCAAATATAATATATTGTTGTGCTGAAAAGTTAATATAAAAAGATTTACTTCTCAAAAAAAAATTTCCACCGTTGGATGTTAATATAAAATCGTTAGAAACCTTGTCTAAAAATTTGAGCATGATCTAACGGTTAAAGAATGAGATATTGCCCGATCTTTGCATGATATTTTACCAAAATATTACCTTTTTACATATTTCCTTTAAATCTTTCTTTGCCAAAGCTATTTTATTTCCAAAATATGTTTTCTTATGCTTAGTTTTTCCAAAATACTTTTCTTAAAAATATTCTTCAATAATAAAATAATTATTTATTCTTTTTATAAAAATGAGGGATGTTACAGACGTAGCCCTATGATGGTAGCTTAGCTACTATATTGCGCCTATTGCTCTAGTTAATGCATTTTATTTTCATGTTGCGTGTAGGTGTAGCATTGTACCTTATTTTTTAGTTCTCTTTTGTTGAATTAAACTAGAGAAGCTCTTATTATATATTTTTTGTTATTCCATTTCTATTATTGCCGATAGTAGTGAACACTGTCGTGAATAACCCGATGATTTTTCCGGGATTTCATTTAGGTTGATTAATAAAATAATCAGTGGTGCAATTTATGAATTTTAAAAAAATTCCGATTTTTTTTTTCATATAGAAGATAGGGCGTTATATTTGTGGTATCAAAGCATTGGTTGCAATCCTCGGCCGTAAGTGTGGACTTTCACACTCCGGTGTGCTACTCTGCTTGTGAGTAGTCAGTTGTAGCATAGTTTTAGTTGTATTATTAGTTATTAGTTTAGTTTGTATTGTTATTTATTATGTTAGCCGTAGTATTAATCCTAGTATATTTTCAGTGAGTTATGGCAGCTAAGAACGCAGATATCCTCGAGCGTATTATCGCGATGCTGGAAGGGATGGCCTAAGGGCCACCTAATCAGAATCAGGGACACAATGGGGCTGGTGGAATCACGGAGTTCAGGAGGATGGATCCTCCCCGCTTCGAAAGGGGATACAATCCTGAAGGTGCATAGAGATGGGTGCAAGAGTTGGAGAAGATCTTCAGGACTATGGAGTGTTTTGATGCTCAGAAGATAACTTTCGCGACTTTCAAGCTTTTTGGAGAGTCTGAGAGTTGGTGGGATCATACCCGCCAGATGTTAGAAGTTGAAGCAAGAGCAGTGTCTTGGGAGCTTTTCAAAGAGAGGTTCTTTGAGAAGTATTTTCCGGAGGAAATCCGAAGGATGAAGGAGATGGAGTTCATGGAACTCAAACAAGGGCCTCTTAGAGTGGGAGAGTATGCATCTAAGTTTGAAGAGATGATCAAGTTTCCCCTACTATCAACACCATCCAGATGAGCATTCTAAGTGCATCAAGTTCGAGAATGGTTTGCCTCTCGTTTGTGAGGTTGAGTTTGCCATTGATCTAGTGTCGGGAACGTGGCCGATCTCCATAGCCCCTTACCGGATGGCTCCTGTGGAGTTGGCGGAGTTGAAGAAGCAGCTTGAAGAGTTGTTGGAGAAGGGTTTTGTTCGACCTAGTGTATCTCCAAGGAGAGCTCTTGTCTTGTTTGTGAAGAAAAAAGATGGGAGTATGCGGCTTTGTGTTGACTACAGACAGTTGAACCAGGCTACAGTCAAGAACAAGTATCCTTTGCCTCATATTGATGATCTCATGGATCAATTGAGGGGAACCTCCATATTCTTCAAGATTGATCTACGTTCTGGATACCACCAAATCCGTGTGAAGGAAGGAGATGTGCCTAAGACTGCTTTCAGAACTCGTTATGGGCATTATGAGTTCGTGGTGATGTCGTTTGGTCTCACAAATTCCCCTGTTGTTTTTATGAACTACATGAATCGGATATTCAGGCCCTATCTAGATTCATTTGTTGGTGTATTTATCGACGACATCCTGATTTATTCCAAGAGTCCGGAGGAACATGGTGAGCATCTTAGATTAGTGCTGGGAATTCTGAGAGAGAAGCAGTTGTTCGCAAAGCTATCCAAGTACGAGTTTTGGCTCGAGAAAGTGAATTTCTTGGGTCACGTCATCTCCAAAGAAGGTGTAATCGTGGATCCGACCAAGGTAGATGTGGTGTGGCTTTGGGAACCTCCGAAGAGTGTCACAGAGATTAGGAGTTTCCTGGGGTTAGCAAGATACTACAGGAAGTTCATTGAAGGATTTTCTAAGTTAGTGTTGCCCTTGACCCAGTTAACAAGGAAGGAGGTACCGTTTGTTTGGACCGACCGATGTGAGCAAAGTTTTCAGGAGTTGAAGAGTAGGTTGACATCGTCTTCGGTGTTGATCTTGCCCAATCCATTGAAGAGTTTCGATATTTTCTGCGACACTTCTAAGATGGGTTTGGGTTGTCTGCTCATGCAAGAGGGCAAGGTAGTGGCTTATTCTTCTCGGCAGTTGCGACCGCATGAGGAGAACTACTCTACTCACGATCTTGAGTTGGCCGCGATCGTGTTTGCCTTGAAGATTTGGAGGCACTATCATTATGGTGCTAAGTTTGAAGTGTTCAGTGACCACAAGAGTTTGAGGTATCTGTTTGACCAAAGGGAGTTGAACATGAGGCAGAGGAGGTGCATGGAGTTCCTAAAGGATTACGACTTCAGTTTGCAATACCATCCCGGGAAGGCCAATGTGGTGGCTGATGCCTTAAGTAGGAAGACCCTTCATATGATGAGTCTTATGGTGAAGGAGTTGGAGTTGGTTGAGGAGTTCAGCAACCTTAACTTTGGTATTCAGTTCTGAGAGAAGAGTTTTAAAGGGGAAATGCTTCAGATCTCTAGCGAGTTCACAGAGCAAGTGAAGCAGAAACATGTTGATGATGTAGAGTGATAGCCCCGCAAGCGCACGGGCTATCATAGTAATACAAAGTATCGTATCTGCATGAATTTTATTGTTAAATACCAACAAATTATAAGCACCAATTATCTAAACCAGATTAGTGAAAAATTATAAATAAAAAAATAAAAGATTGATTTTTTTAGAAAAATAAATAAAGTAAATCTAAAAGATTGGGTTGAGATTTGGATTGGGAAATTTACAAGGATTAGTTTCACCACATATCCGCATTGACAATCTTTAGTGATATCTCTTTTATTTAGCTAGATTTATTTTTATGGTGAATTATCCTAATGTAAAATACTAGCTCCTTTTAGAGTCTTAGCAACGTATTTAATGAGGCCTAATTCCTACTTTCGTGGTAATTAGGGTACATTAAATCTATTAAGTTCTATGATAATTCAGGGAATCCCCTCAGGAATTAAAACTACTTTTGTGATTTAAGTTCCTAAGTTCAATTTTGGTATTTTCTAATACTAAGGTTCACCTTTCGGTACTTCCCTTATTATCTGGGATCATGTAATTATGAATCTCTACACAATCAAAAGCATTAAGCACACCAAAATTAAATAAAAATAACATATAGCATAAATAAAAGGTAAAATATCAAATCTTCATGTCAATGCCTCTATGGGCTAATCCTAATCCTCAGAAAAAGGGAACTACTCACTACTCATGTTCATGATACAAACTAAAAAATAAGAATAAGACATAATAAAGTAGGAATAACCAAAAGTTGAGAGGAGAAGAATTTCTTATGTCTTCAATCGCCTTCTAGTTCTTCCTAGAGAGAGATATGTTGTGTCTTGCCTTCAATCCTTGTTTTCAAATTTTATATCTTCTATCTCCAAATAAAATCTAATCTACAAGGATTTCTATCTTTTTACAAGTTATCTGCTACTTTTTCCAAAATTGGGCCCAAATTAATTAAATAGGCCCAATGACTTGTCTTCTTTCTCATAGCCCCAAATCTCTTTTTCTATACATCTGCTCCCAAAAGCTCTTTAAAATTTTGTCAGTGATAAATTCTTTACTTTCCAAAGCTCCAAGCCTCCAAATTGTAACATGCACGTCAAAAACACCAAAAACATTTCCCAAGTGAAATATAAACTAAATGCATGCTAAATTAAAATAAAATAACTAAATAAATATTAAAATAAATACAAACTAATAGGAAAATAGTATGCATGTTACGCACACATCAAATTTCCCAAGCTTGAACCTTTGCTTGTCCCCAAGCAAAACATGCAATGCAATGAATGAATCCTATATGAATGCAAACCAACTCATCACCTAGGCAACAAAACTTACAATCCAATAATGACATGCACAAAAACACAACTTCCTAAAAACAAATTCTATCAAGTGACATAACCTGCAATTCTCCCAAACTTACATCCTCTAACCAATCATGAAATAATCAAAAGTCTACCCAAAAGTTTACCCAATTAGAATCTTAAACTTATCACAATCTTGCTCTCACTAAAGGGTCACTCCTCTCACTTTCTCTCAACGTGTATAAGAGGGTAAAGACATATCACTCAAGTTCACCTATGAAAGTGAATTACCATAAGCTTGACCATAAACTCTTTTTAGTGACAAAACTAGTCCAACCTACCCTCTCAATCATCCATTGCACATCCTCTAACATCCCTAATGTGGCTAAGGTATTTTCATCCATGTAGCGCGTAGGCAAAATTTGCACTAACGCAGTGTACCTAGCCTCTTGGAAAATAATGTTAGGATCAAAAATAATGCCATAAGGATTAGCAGAAGGAGGAGGAACTCTATTACCTCTAGAGCGGGATGATGAAGCTCTAGACGATGAACCACGTCTTGTGGGTGCTGCATTGCTCCTTGTCCTTTTGGAAGACATTGCTGGACACTTTTTTTTAAAAAAATTTGCCGCAGCAATGGGAAATTTTTTTGCTTTGTTGATGGGGTTGAAAACTGAATCTGGGGGCTAAAAACCGAATCTCGGAGGGGGGGGGGTGGGGTGTGTTCCTAAAAAATAAGTGGACGAGTATTCCAAACTTGCGACATGTAATTGCTAATTAGTACAATGTGCACTTGTTTCCTCATGTTCGGTAATTGGAGGATGTAAGACATTTCTATCATACACTAAAGCACCTTCAAAGTCGGCCAAGGTATAGGTAATCAGACAAGTCAATGACGACTATTGGATTCAAGTTTCCTTGAGAGAGGGTTCACCGTTACCTTCCGTCCATGCTTCATGGAAACATTATTTTAATGAGGATGCAAATCTTTGGGGTATTAAGTTCTTGGATCGTCTTGAATTGTTCAAGCCATTACTACCATCACCAAAAACTAAAAATGGATCAACCTTTTACATTTCATCTGACTTTAACTCTACTTAGGGAATATGATATTGTAAATGATCTTTTGGAGACATTTTACTGTAAATCCCATTGATCTTAACTTATATTTTTTTTTGGAGATATTGTATAGTGGATATCATGTTTTGGATGTATATGGTCTATTGAATATATGATAATTCAACCATGTTCTCAAAAATAATTTCTTTTGTCAAATTTCTGAGGCAAAACTACTAGATTGGTCCCTAAAGTTAATTTTTAGGTGCGATTTCGTCCCTTAACTTTTTTTGTTTCAAATAAGTCCTGAAGTTGATGCCATTTAACAAATCAGTCCTTTCTGTTAATTTTTTCCATTGAGTAACATGTGTCACCATAAGGAAATTTAAAAAAAAAATAATTAAACCATTTTTTTAGTACGTGGCACCATTAGTTGAGTGACACGTGTCACTTAATTGAAAAAATTAACGGAAATGACTGATTTGTTAGACATCAATAACTTCAGGACTTATTTGAAACGAAAAAAAGTTAAGGGACGGAATCGCAACAAAAAAATAACATACAAGATCAATCTAGTGGTTTTGCCAATTTTCGAAATATACGCATATATATAAGCGTATGCAAAACTATTACAAATAAGATGATGTATAAGCGTATAAAAATATTTTGTTTGCTAAAGTGCCTAGTACGCTTCTGTTTAAACGTAACCATTATGTTGTTCAAGTTCCCAGTACGCTTGTACAGAAGCGTATGTGTATTTTATACATACCTATGCTCCTGTATAAGCGTACTCAAATATGTTGTTCAGGTTCCCAATACGCTTATACAGGAGCATATGTGTATTTTATACGTATGCTGCGGTATAAGTGTACTCAAATATGTTGTTTAGGTTCTCGGTACGCTTATATAGGAGCGCAAGCGTAGGTGCATTTTATAAGTACGTTTCTGTATAAGTGTATCCAATAATACAGTAGTAATGAAACCTATTTTTTTACATTAACATCATAAACAAACAGATCCATCCAATTACAAGTCACAAAATAAACATAAGGTTCATGTAACCAATAACATCCATACACATGACCAATAACATCCAGATGTCATTGACAATTGCAAAATAAACATTAGAAAGTTATCGATTTTAGTTACAAGTCACCAAAATAAACATAAGGTTTAAGTTAAAAGTCACAACATTCTCATCCAGTTAACAGTCATAACATTCCCATCTAGTTACGTGAACAAAATAAACATCAAGTTAAAGTCATAAATTAAAATCCTAATAAATTCCTATGATCACTTCTTCCACGCCCAGTACCATCACCTCGCCTAGCAACACTTCTTCCTTGCCTTGGCTCCATCTGATCTGGAACCTCCTCTTTAACAGGAGTTAAATTCAACTCATGAATATCATTGATAGCATCCTTGTCAAGACACGGGTAAGCTGAATTGGCTCCACATTTTGATCAATCCTTTGCAATCTTCACATAGCGCGAGCCTGCACATTATAAACATAATGTCACTATTAGGTTCTAAAATAATTATAGTAAGCAATTGAAATGTGTGCGAAGCTTACAAGCAAAGTGGCTTCAGGACAATCAACCCTTCTTGTTGATGGTAACAGAAATGGATGCGAAAACCCATGCGCCCAATCTAGATAATCCGCAACACACTCTCTAGGGTAGGTTACGTACACCTCTGGTCTCGTCATCAACAACAAACATATGCCACTGATATAAGCTCTCGTCAATTTCCTGGCATCTTGGTAATGCAGGTGGCCCTCTCGGAATAGTCTGAATATATCCAAATTGTCGTAAGACCCTCTTTGGTAGATAAGGCCTCCTCAAGGACCCACATCTAATATGCCCGGAATACAATGCGACTTCATCAAATTGGCGAAACTCTTTGTAGTGAGGATCATAGGGTTGCCACACAACTTGTTCCACCATAATCTGTTCCAGATACATACAAAATTTCTCTTTGAATTAGAGATAGATTGTTGGGGGGTCCATTTGAACGTTCGTGGCATTTGCTCTTTATATTCCTCATCGACTACGACACAAAAGCCAATCATAGGAAAATGTTCCAAAATCCATGCCTGCAAAACCACAATAACAATTATAATGCAATTACAATTACCGATTATAATTATAAAACAAAATCATTAAATTGTAAACAATAATTAGCTGCAGAAGCGTCATAAAGCTTGCCAAATTCGCCTTCTTCGCCTTGCAGGTAAATGGCAGATGATCGTACAAGAAGGCCAAGACACTAGCACCCCAAGCATGCTGACTAATAACATCCAAGTTAGCCAAGGCATGAAGGAATTAGCATCCAACCGAGTTATTACTCTTGTCGGCAAATAAAGTGCTCCCGACCAAGTACAACAAATAGCATCTAGCAGCAACGGGGTAATCTCGTCTACGCATCGCCTTTTGATACCATTCTTTCAAGGCCGAAAACCTAACTGCCCCACTACGAGTTTCTAGTGTCTCATGCAGAACAGTTTTGCGGTCAACACCCAAATAAGAATACATAAGCTCAATGGCATCAGTAGCCTGTGGATTATCCCACCAATGAAAGATCCAGTGACTGGTATGTGCAGGATGACTGATACATCATCCACAGTCATAAGCATCTCCCTAACTGGTAGATGGAAAATCGATCAACAAAGGCTCCAATAAGCCACTTGTCCAAAAGCACATATGCCATGTTCACAAACGTTGCCAACTCGGATCTTTCAACAATTTCACACCAGGGGTGGAACTCCTCTTTCATCAAAGAGAAGTGGCATATCAAACTCGTGGTTGTGACTCCTTCGCAAGACACGAACTTGTAAATGGTAAAAATAAATTAACAATGATTGCCGCTTAGTAAAAAACCAAAAGTGGTCACTAAAACTATGATTATCGCTTAGTAAAAAAAAGGTGGTCACTAACACTTACATTCCCTTGCCATGTCTCCTTGGCCTAATGGGTTCGATACGTAGTCAACAATGATGTGTTTTGGGGGTTGTCAATAACCATAACCATTTCTTCAACCCTCATCTTCTTCCTCTTCTTCTTCTAGTTGTGGTACCTCTTCATCACTACTACTTGATGGTCTTATGTATAAAACCATATTCTAGCATCCCTTGAACCAGTTTGTCAATAATATCTCTATAAGGCCTCTTATTGACAAGGTTTTCTCCTTGCATTAGTGAGATCGAGTGGTAATGACCTTCTCTCATAGGTGGTAATTGAGTTGGATCTCCAAACACATCTACATATTCACTCAATACTTGTTCAAGCTACTTAGGAATTTCAGATTGATTAGCATGAGTTTGATTAGCATGAGTTGTCATGAATTGAAGTAAAAAAGTCCTTCTTCAATACAAGCTTGTATCATTGATAAATGCACCCCTTTCTCCAATATTTTCTCTGATTGCTAGCTTTTGATAGTTTCAAGTCCTTTGATATCATCTTCTCTCAATACATGTCTCCACCCCTATACTGAGAAATCCATGCCGAGCTTATCAAAATTCAAGGTATTTTCACCAAGAGTAACTAGCCATTTAGTGCCTAACACCACAATACATCATCCTAGTGGTACCAACATCATATTTGATGTAAAGGTGGTAAGTTGAAAGGGAAATTTCTTACAATAGAAGAAATTTTCACTTTATTGCCATCAGCTAATGTAACAATCGAAGGACTATCAATTTTGTAACCAATCATATTAGCTACTTGTATATCTAAGAAGTTGTGTGTGCTTCCATTATCAATCAACAAGATATACAATGACTTCTTATAACTTCTAATAACTCATGGTTATGAAATTTGCAACACCAATCAATGCACTGGCAGGATCACCAAGTAAGTGATCTTCAATGTTGCAATCACTTATTTTTCCATATTCTTGCCCCTAAACTCCTTCATTTCCAACAAATGGATCTTAATTATTTTGTGTGTCCAACTATCAGATGCATATGTTTCATCTTAGAAGTAACACAAACCTTTATAGCTCTTCTCTCATTCTTAAAAGCTAGAGTCAAGCTACTATTGAACCTTGGTTTAGCCCTGTTCTATTCAAGGTCAATGATATAGTAGGTTTGGTATTGATTAGATGTTTATTATTACTTTGAGTTTTGTTGGTTTTCAAGAACCATAAGTAGACTCATAAATTTTAGCTAAAGTATACACTTTTCTAACTGTTTGAGGTTGAACCATCTTGATCATCATTTGCACTTCTTGTTTCAATTCACTAAGGAAGAAACTCAGTATATTCTTTAGCTATATTCAATGTAGTTATTATTGCATCAAATTCTTCATGATACTTGGTCACTATCTCTTTTTGTCTTAATTTCATCAATTCTACCAAGGGATGATCACACACCTCTCCAAACCATTATATCAAAATTTTGACATACTCTCCCCAACTAGGTGATGAACTAGTCCACATAGATTTAACAAAAGCATGGTGTCATTTCAATTCGTTTCCCTCAAAATGCACAATTGTTAATTTCACTTTCACTTTAACATCATCAAGTGACCTATTAATCATAAAATAGGTTTCGCATTGGTAAACCCATTATTTCACGTTTTCACCATTAAATTTTGAAAAATCTATTCTCAATATGTTCAATAGTTTGCTTTGTTGATTCTTCTAAAGTTCTCTAAAGAGAACCTATTAACTTCACAAACCTTGAATTGATTTTCTATGAAATTTGATACTCCAAGTGTTTTTTGATCACACACATCGCCAGTTGTGTTCGAAAGAGAGCTTTGATACCAATTATTAAGGAATTGCTAGAGATTCAAGAGAAACTCAATGAATCAAGAAACCCTGGCAGAGAAAGGATTTAGATGTAGTTTTATTGAAGAGAAACAAGCGTTACTTGGAAAAACAAGCTATTACCTTGTGTACAAACATGGGAAATGCCAAAACATGACAGTTTTTAACTATCAATATAACTAATATGATAGCTAAGCTTAGGTAGTTAACTAATAAATTAGCTAAAATAGTTCATGTAAGAGAATTATATGCCTTGCTCTTTTATAAATCAAACACACTTCATTAATAACATACAAATTAACTAAAAACAAATTAAAAAAAAGGTAATACAAACTCCATGCTAAAAATACTAGTATATGTTTATTCAATATTAAATTATTATTGTTATTATTATTAGAGAATAATGTTCCTCCTTATATCAGGAGAAAGTTTCTCTTCTCAACCCAATCATATCATGACACGTGTGTCCTTTTCTATTTTTTTTTAAAAAAAAATCTAAATAATGTGAAACACAAAAGCACATCTTCAAGTAGCCCTACCGTCGCCCACCGCCGCCGGCAACAAAGACGACAAAAGCACTTGATTGGGTCATTCGTGGATCGAGCTGGCGCCTTCAACAACTTGTAAATGTGATTGGGGTATGATGAGTGGTTTCCAATGGAGCTGTGATTTTGTCATAATATGATATGGAGCTGCTATTGGGTTTATGATTGGAGTCACCTCTCTTTATAAGTTTTATTGTTCCTTGTCTCTGTTTAGTTACACCAATTTCATGTTTTTCCTTTTTCTTTGTTTTGTATTTTTATATGCTTTATTTCTCTAATTGGGTAGCTGGTGTGAATGTTCATAATCTATTTAGAAAAATGTCCAAACCACTGTTTGAACTCCTCTTTAATTATTAATGATTGATATGCATGCAATTCATATTATCGTGAAAAAGAAGGTTTCGTTAATTATAACTAAAAGCAATGGTATGAGTGTGTGATCACAAACCTGATGAAGGTTGGGTTAATATAGAAAAAGTCAATGTTGGATATGTTTTCTGCAATATGCAGGAGTAAACAGCAAACTGCTTGTTCTTCGCCAACGTGTTTGCTTATAGAATTTGGAAGTGTGTGAATAGATCTTTTTGGGTTCCATGAGATGTTATGGTGGTTTACACTTGTTACATCTTGCTAAGTTGTCAAGTTGTTACACCCTGCTAAGTTGTTACATTCTGTTGAGTTGTGTTAATCCTAGATAGAGAATTCCCAAAATTATATTACATGCTTTTAGTTTCTAGCTGTCACAATAGTTTGTGGTACTATGTAACACCCCAAATTTTTAAATCCTGATTAATAAAAATTAATTATAAAGGTTTATTTGTAATTAATTATTTTATTAATATCCTTGATTTTTAATGATTTATTATGCATGAAAAGGATTGGAAATCATTAACATATGAAAATAATGTTTTTACATAGTAGTCCCTGTTTTAGGACTTAAAAATAATAATGGGAAGATTTTGGATGAAAAGGAAATAAAAATATTTATTTTTACTATTTTGGCAAAAAGACTCGAGTCTTTCTGAAAAGACTCGAGTATTTTGCACAGAGTTGCACTCGTGAGTGCGTTGGCTGAGTCACCAACTCAGAAACCTCACGAGTTGACACGTTATCAACTCAGGGACACGACCACAGCTTCGTGTCGACCTGCATGAGCTGTGAATTCGAGTATTTAAACTCTCTTGTTGATGAAGATCAACCATTTTGGCCATTTTTGTTCTGGAATCTGAAGTTAGGGCTTTTGATTTCTCTGGTTCGATTCTCCTTCCTTGAGTAGAGTTAGGTCACAAATCATACACCAATACGAAGCTCACATCTAGAGCTTTGTATAGACACCAAAATTGTGAGTTGAGAGTTTGAGTGTTGGAAGAATCGAAGCTCGAAAGTGGGGGTTTGGTTGCTGTCAACTGGTTCTTGGAGCTCACTTTGATCCTCAATTGTGGTAAGCTCATGAACCCTCTTGATTCCAATTTGGTTTTACTCTCTCATGCATGTTGCAGAGAGTAGATTCTAACCTTTTTCCCCAATTTTTGTGCACGATTACTCACTCAAACAATATGGTCTTTGGACTCTGCTCACAATGGTTCTGCTCTTTGGTGGCTGAAGTGGTGTGTGCTAGATTGGTGGCTGCTGTGTGGCTGCTGCTGTTCTTGAGTGTTTTTGAACTTGTCTAAGTGTTGTTCAAGGTATGGGAGAAGTCATTCATATTGCTAGGATTATAGATTGTGAATTTAGCTTTGTGTGTGCTATGTGAATTGGACCAAGACATGCTTGTTGGACTTGGAGGTTCAGACAATCACTTGGTCACTTAATTTATAACGTGATTAATGTCTGAATTGAATTAATGAAATTAAGCTATAGGGACTTATGAGTTTGGTTGAGTTATAATTGACAAATGTGATAAATCATGATCTTGATGTGGTATGTTTATGGTAAGCCATCAATGGACATTGGATAAGTTTGGAGTAAGTTCTAAATACTGCATTTGTGCTGTACAAACTCAGTTTCTATGTTAATTGTGGGTAAATGTGATATTGTTATGTTGAGTTGCATAATATGTAGTTTATGCATAAATAGGAGCATGATAGGGTTCTCTGTGAATTGTTGGGATCTTTGTGTTGAGACAAGTTTTAATTATATAAATAGAGCTCATTTGACCATTGGATTGAGTTACTCATAATTGAATTTGGCATGTCAAGTTGTTGGAAATATGGTTTTATGCATAATTGGTGCTCAAATTCAATTCTGTGTAATTTGTGGAGTTCTAAGTGTTTGAACATACTTGTTATATGGTATATGAACTCTGTGGATCATTGGATTTAAGTAGAAATGCTTAGAATTGAAAATGGTATGTAAAAATCAAGTTTCAGTCTGGTCTGTCTGCAAATACTTGAGTATATGACTTAACACTCGAGTATTTCGTGGTGCACCAAAGTGAAAATTGGCGCACCAACTTGAGAATCAGATTGGACACTCGAGTAATACACGAACTACTCGAGTATTCTGGGTAATGGACTACTCGAGTATCTCATGAATTACTCGAGTATATTTATGAAGTTCTGAAACTTAGTTTTATGAAAAGACATGAACGACTCGAGTATATTTATGAACTACTCGAGTAAAAACTGGAAACTGATGAACTACTCGAGTATAATGGAAAATACTCGAGTATTTCCGTTTAGAAAATTAAAAAATGCCATTTTCAATTCTGAATCATTTTGTTTACACTTAAGTGATAATAGTCCAAATAATCTAGGACTTAAAAGAGATTGATTGATGATAATGTAAAGTTATTGACTTAATAATACGAGATATTATTAAGTGGGATATACCAATCAATTCTTTTAAGTTTAGGAATTGCATTCAATCTGGAGGATTGAGAGCTAGACTCATGCATCATGCTGATAACTTAAATTGTATATTTGAAAATGCAATAAATATGAGCATCTTACTTGCATTAGATGCTTTCCTAGTGCTAAATATGATGGTGAAGATTGCATATGGGGCATGAGCCATTATTTGAGTTCAATCACTAGTTAAGTTGGTTCACATGGAATGAATTGTGAAATAATCATCATGTTCTCTTTGGATTGAAAATGATCATGTTGCATTGGAGGATATTGAATGTGACTAATAGTTCAAGATTTGAGTATTAATGATAATGCAAGAGTGGTGATGCTTGTTGAGTATGAGGATTCAATCCAAATGCGTTAGGGCTTGCGCCCGATTCGGATATGTGAATGTTGGATAAGTGGGTTCACCCTGATTTCCATAAGTTATGGACTAACTCCTGCAAGAAGTCATTATGCTTAAAGGATTCCGTATAGTACGGTGTGGCCGCTATACGAAGACATGTGGAACGGTGTGGCCGCCATATGTGGGGTATGTGTTATGGATTTCCGTATGGAACGGTGTGGCCGCTATACGAAGACATGTGGAACGGTGTGGCCGCCATATGTGTGTGGTTCCGTATAGTACGGTGTGGCCGCTATACGAAGACACGTGGAACGGTGTGGCCGCCATATGTATGTGATTCCATATAGTACGGTGTGGCCGCTATATGAAGGCATGGAATGGTGTGGCCGCCATGTGTATGATGTGATGATTAATATATGTGTGACACATCTCATGCATGGTGTACAGGGAATCGTTCAGTGAGGTGCATGCGGGATTGGAAACCATGTAGTACGGTGTGGCCGCTACATGAGACGGTTGGAACGGTGTGGCCGCCACCGTAGAAATGACAAGGACCTAGAACTATTGGTGAACAATGGTTCAGGGATCATCCCCTTGTATCATTTTAAGATCGTGGTCGATGGGGTTCTAGTATAGAAGGTGTGACCGCTATACAGGTTGTGGAAACATCGAGCGCACGATTGCCTATCCCAAAGTGTTGTTTTCTGGAAGAGTTGATTATGGAGAAATGATTTGAGAGACGTGCATGCATTGCATGAGAAATTAATGGTCTTAGCCAATGTTGTTTAATAAGACTCTTGGGCATGCATTTATTAACACCTGAGGAAGATTTTCAAGCCCAAGAAGGAGATTAAGCTCATCAACAATGTTCTCTAACTTCTCGTCAAAACAAATTTTGTTATTTATCGTAGATTGATAGATATTTTAAGGTATATGTTATGTAGGATCAAATTAAAAACTCTCGTAATTATGTTTGTCGATGTAAATATATGAGACATGTAATTCTTGTCTCAATACTATGAACAGGATTCTATTAGCTCAATCTCAATATGGGATAATCTCTTTTCTTGTGCTTTTATATTTGCGTATGTTTTACGAATTTACATTGGTAAAATTAATGTATATCTTAAAGACAGAAACATGGATGAGCAGGAAAAAAAATTAGAAGTTATTCTCTATTAAACTTGGCCTTAATAGTTTTGAATTCATTCCTTAATGGGGTGTTATTTTGCCAAAAATTGTTGTGAAGCAAATCATACAACTTGCACAATTTGTTATTAATATTGCCAAATTTCTATAACTTCATGATTGTCAAATAATGGTTCTTTTCCTTTGGTAACAAATGAAATTGAAGATACAAAAACAGCAACAAACAATGCTAGAGCAAGTGCCTATTGCCTAAAACAAAAACAGTCCACAAACAGAAGCAGACTCAAGTCAGCTGAGGGAGAACTCTAAACCTTATCCACATCTTCATGAGTCAATGCAAAATTTGCTTCTAGCTCAAAGAAGATGAACAATATGCAACTCCCATGAGTGGTTCTTTAAGATCTTAATGTCATCTAACACAGTAGCAAAAACGTGGTTCTTAGGAAGAACATGTAAACTTATCCATTTTCAGGTCCTTAGCAACTGGCAAACATTTCCCTATTGAAAATAATGTCTTCTAAGCACTTTTTTTTTTTGGAACTTTTTAAAGGCAATGGAATTATCTAAATGACATAATTCTACTAGAACACATAAAAACGTATCCAAATTTCTATTGAGCCACCTGCTCAGATTTCACTCTTAATTTTCTAAGCTACTTCTTTCTCTGGTAAACCAATTGGGGCCTCTTCTTTCTCTTACCCTTATAATAAGTACTTTTCTTATTCATCTACCACAACCAAAGTTTGTTTTTTATTTTTTATTTTAAATTAAAAGCCATGATAAGAATTGAATTGAAAACTAAAAACATTAGTAGATGAAGGAACCGGTTCATCTATTAAGAATTACATTAAACACAAAAAAACTAAACTTGAATCGGTCCTAGTAGTGTGCAAGCTTTAACTTATGAAGAGAAGTATCATAGGTAATGCGAGATTTGGATTTGGCAGAAAGATAGTGGTTGGAGCACGACGGGGCGATGACAATGATCGACGATGCATGACAGACAACATGCGGTGGGGCAACTTGGCGAATGTGATGGTGGCGATGCTATGCAGTGTCTCCGCTATTCTGAAGCAAATGCTTTTTCATGTTCAGGATAGTAAACGACAAGAGACATACAATATTTAGAATTAAAAAAAGAAAAAACAAAATTAAAGTGGACAGTTGTCATGATATGGTTGGGTTGAGGAGAGAAGCTCTCTCCTGGTACAAGGAGGAACATTATTCTGTTATTATTGTTATTATTATTATTATTATTATTATTATTATTATTATTATTAAGTTTTTTACTTAATATCTCTTTTTTATTTAAAAAAAAAAAAGAAAGTAAAATAGCTCATTACTCACAATTACACGAGCTTTGAAATCCATAGTTCCAGTGTCTATTTTACAAGATTCTTGAACCTTAGACTAATAATGTTTTCGGTGTCCAGCACAAGCTGGAGCATCAAAGTTAGGGTATACAATAAAT
The DNA here is from genome assembly GCA_037953625.1 of Crotalaria pallida. Classification (NCBI taxonomy): domain Eukaryota; kingdom Viridiplantae; phylum Streptophyta; class Magnoliopsida; order Fabales; family Fabaceae; genus Crotalaria; species Crotalaria pallida. Next base: position 98,230,044 of record CM075650.1, read on the forward strand.
GCTAAGGACAAAGGTGCTATGTATATTGGGGAATGTACACTGCTGCGTACTGGATCCATTTTTGGAATATCTCCCTCGCTTGTTAATTCTAGTGGAATACCGTTCAGGACCATAGTTTGGCTTCGAAGGTAATCATCTTTTGAAGTTAAATGGTATTCCTCCTTAAATGTGACTTCTGATCCTTTTGTTCCAACCCAGGAAAATGTCTTCTTTAGATGATCAAAGAACGAATTTTCTTTATGGATGCTTTTGGTCACTTCATTTCCTTCAATCACATTGTTTTGAACCGTGATTATGAAATGAGTCATATTGCTTAAGTTGATCAGTAGTAACGTTACACCCCCCTGTAGAATGAAATTGTCAAATTTGAGGAATGCTAAAAAGTATATTAAGAGCTAACAGGTCCTTTGGACGCCTAGCATATATTTATGTCATAAGATATTTCACTCAAGACCTTGCAAATTTCACTCCAATAAATAAAGTTGCTAAATTAAGAGTGACTAATTCAGATTTCCACACATTTCGATGCCATATGCAATTATGTATTGGCAACAAACAGCACCTAAGATAACCCACTCAAAGAATGCCACCCAAAACTCACGAGGAAAAACCTAATGGATCAGGCATGAAATTATAGCATAACCACACAAAGATGGTAAAGTACTTATATAACATGTGCAATCCATAGATTTCGATATCGCCTTGGTTCTCGCAAGGACCAAGCTAAAATTCTATCAGTCATACACTTTTGTGCATATAAATCCATGTGCCATACTCTTGATTATTAAAATCAAAAGGTCATAATCTTAATATTCAAGGATGTCATATTAGCTTTGATAATTGTAAAAACATCAGATATAAAAGAATGAACCCCAAACTCATGTATCTATAATATTATATCCTTCTATATGAGTTGAACTAAATTAGCACACTTACTCTGTCTTTTGAACAATGAGCATAAGTGCGTAAAAAGGGTGAAGAAACATCACTAGAAACTTCAAGTACCATCTTTCCCATTAGGCGATGCCACAAAAGTGCACTGTCAGAAATAAAACCAGAAATTAGGATTAGATATTGTTAGATACTGATATTAGTTTGTATATAATAGCTTAGCCTTAGCTTATAGCTAAGCTGTCAGCTCATGTGCTGACAGCTGTCAATTAACTTAAGCTAGATAGTTGAGATTCCTTCTATAAATAGAAAGGAATGCTCTCATTTGTAACTAACTAATTCATTTCAATATAGCAGAATTTCTGTATTCTATTTCTCTCTCTCATTCTCTCTGAATCTTAGATTCTATCATGGTATCACGAGCTTCTCTTTTGAGTGAGAACATTGCAGCATCGCGATTGTTCGATTCTCTTCTCTTTCTGCGATTGTTTTCTAGATCGCGATTGTGAATTGGTTCATCTTCTCTGATTTGCGATTGCAATAGCACTTTGAATCATGCCTTCTTCTTCGATTCGATTTGCGATTTCATCTCAGAATCGCTTTTGAGAATCGATTCTCATCTCTGATCGCGATTTTTGATTACTGCAGTTCCTCTTCTCAATTTTTCCTTCATTTGCTATTTTCGATCCTTCTGACCTACATCCATGGCTTCCGCTCTTCCGTCTCCACCGCAACCGTTAAATTCGGTCTTCACTCCGGTGACTTTTTCTCATTCTGTATCTGCAAAACTTTCAGAGAAGAACTACTTTGTTTGGAAGCAGCAAGTTGAAGCTGTTATTGCTTCTCATCGCCTTCAGAGATTCGTGGTGAGTCCACAAATTCCGCCAAAGTATGTTACTGATGCTGATCAGGATTTCGATAGAGTGAATCCTGCATATCTGAAGGAAGAACAAGATCAACACCTTGCTTCCTGGTTATTACAATCTCTTTCAGAACAAGTACAGGCTAGGGTTTTAGGATGTGTTCATTCCTATCAGATTTGGGATGAATTACACACCTATTTCAGTTCTCTTATTAAAGCCAGAAGCCAAATGCTTTACTCTGAATTGAGGTCATCTAAGAAAGGGAATCAGTCTATTACTGAATTTGTGGCCAGAATTAAGGCCTTGGAATTCTCTTTGTCTGCTGTAGGTGAAACTGTATCCCAAAGGGAGCAGATTCGTGTTGTGCTTGATGGTTTGCCCTCAGAATGAGGCCTTTGTGACTTCTTTTCTGATCTGTGATCATCCAGTCACACTTGGTGCTCTTGAAGCATTTTTATTCACTCAAGAAGCTTATCTGGAACGCATTCATCCAGTTGTGAATGATGCCTTTTCTGTCCATCTTGCTCAAGGTTCTACTCAAGTGACTACTTCTCAGCCTCCTCAGCAAGCACCATTAGCTCATGGAGCCCTTCCTTCAATGCCAACTCAATCACCTATTCAGCAGAATTCTCAGGGTATGATGTATTATCATAATCCTGCTTCTTTCTCCTTTCCTCAACAGGTTCAGTATGCTGCTGCACCTTCTCCTAGTGTTTGGTTACACACAGTCTTCTACCAGTGTTCCTGCCCTTCCTACTGCTCCTCTCAAACCTTCTACAAAGTCTACAAATCCTTTTGAATCTGACAATGATAGTAGTGATTCACCTGACTATGACCAAATTGCTTCTAGACAGAGAGCAAGTAGCAACAAATCCAAATCCAACAGGGGTAAAACTGGAAAAGGTCGTGTAAAGTGTCAGTTGTGTGATAAGCCTGGTCATGAAGCACTGCAATGCTAGCACAGGATGGACATTGTTAAGTCCTGTAGTAAATTAGGGTTTGAATTACTATTCATTGAACAACCATCTAGATTATATACAGAGGTCTTAGCACTAATTTAGGAAACAAAAGATGTCTCCTTGACCTAGGCTGTAATCCCTTGATTTAGGGGATTTGTACAAATTATAAAATAATTACAAATCACTACACTAAATATGGAGATAAAATATAAACATTCCTAAACCATATCACACAGATTCTCACACTCCCCCTCAAGCTGGTGAATAGGTGTTTTCCATTCCCAGCTTGGATATGATTCTCTCAAAAGCTAAGCTGCTCAATCCTTTGGTGAGAATATCTGCAAGTTGTCCTTCTGTGGGCACATATGGAGTACATATCAAACCACTGTCAAGTTTCTCCTTGATGAAATGCCTATCTACTTCAATGTGCTTTGTCCGATCATGCTGAACCGGGTTATGAGCTATGCTGATTGCTGATTTGTTATCGCAGTAGAGCTTCATAGGTCCTTCCCACTTGATCTTTAAATCTTGTAAAATAATTTTAAGCCAAAGCAGTTCAGCTATGCCTCTTGCCATAGCTCGAAATTCTGCTTCAGCACTAGAACGTGACACTACATCTTGTTTTTTGCTTCTCCATGTCACAAGATTCCCTCCAAGGAAAGTGCAATACCCGGTAGTTGATCTCCTGTCAACAATTGATCCTGCATAGTCAGAATCAGTGTAGGCTTCAAGTGTCATATTCCCATTCCGTTTGAACAATATTCCTCTTCCTGGAGTCCCCTTGAGATACCGCAAAACTCTATGAGCAGCCTGTAGATGAACTTCTCTTGGGCTGTGCATAAATTGACTAATTAAGCTTACGGCATAGGCAATGTCCGGCCTGGTGTAGGACAAGTAAATGAGTCTTCCTACCAGACGCTGATACATCTCCTTATTCACTGTAGCATCTTCTTCCGCGTTCCCCAGTTTTAGGCTAGGGTCCAAGGGAGTACTTGCTGGTTTACACGCTGTTTTGCCTGTTTCCTTCAGCAAATCAGTGATGTACTTTTGTTGGGATATGAAGATCCCTTTTCTGGAGTGTGCCACTTCGATGCCCAAGAAATATTTCAGTTTTCCCAAGGCTTTGATCTCAAATTCCTTGGCCAAAGATTGACTCAAGACCTGTTGTTCTCTCCTATTATCTCCAGTCAGTATAATGTCGTCCACATACACTAACAACACTGTTACTCCCCCTGACGCAGAATGTTTAATGAACAATGTATGATCTCCTTGACTTTGTTTGTATCCCAAGGCTGTCATAACTTTACTAAACCTTCCAAACCAAGCCCGAGGAGACTGTTTCAGCCCATACAAGGTCTTTTTTAGCTTACATACTGTGCTGGCAGCCACATTCTCACCATATCCTGGAGGCACTTTCATATAAATTTCCTCCTTGAGCTCCCCATGTAAGAAAGCATTCTTCACATCGAATTGCTGCAATTCCCAACCAAAATTGGCAGCAAGAGATAAGATCACCCTGACAGTATTCATTTTAGCAACCGGAGCAAAGGTTTCTGAATAATCGATCCCATAGGTTTGAGTGAACCCTTTGGCAACTAGCCTTGCCTTGTATCTCTCGATTGACCCGTCAGCTTTGTATTTTATTGTATACACCCACTTGCATCCAACTGGCCTTTTTCCTGCTGGTAAAGTAACTAATTCCCAAGTTTTATTCTTCTCTAGGGCCTCCATTTCTACATCCATTGCTAGCTTCCATTTTCTATCAGACAATGCCTCGGATAAGGTAGTGGGTATGGAGGTAGTGTTTAGGTTCACGAGGAAAGTTCTATGGGTTGGTGAAAAATTATTAAATGAGAGATAATTTGAGAGAGGGTATAAAGGCTGCTTGGTGCATTTTCTAGTTCCTTTTCTAATGGCAATTGGGAGGTCTGCATTATCTTCAATAATTTTGGTTTCTTCTTCACCCTGTGAAGTTGGGAAATTAGGAATTACCTCATTTGAAGAAAGTGAGTTGGACTCTTGGACTTGTATAGATTCTGGAATGACCTTTGACCTTTTGGTGTACACCTTTCCAAATCTCCCATTAGGTTCAGGTTCTGTTTCATTTGGAAGAGTGGCCTCATTTGACTTGGGGTCAGTTTCAAAAGAAGGTGGAGACACAAGGGTGTTTAACTCAGGTTCTGTCGCAACTAAAAAGTTAGGTAGGTCAGGTAACCTCAGATCTATTTCCTTATCTTCCCTAGGATTCTCCCCCTGAAGATAAGGTTGAGTGAAATAGGCTTCTTGCTCATTGAAGGTTACATCATGTGACACAAAGAACTTTTTGGATGGAGGGTGATAACATTTATATCCTTTTTGAGTTGAAGAATACCCAACAAAAACACATCTTAGAGCTCTAGGATCAAGTTTTCCCCTGTCTTGACTGTGGATATGAACGAAAGATACACACCCAAATATCCTAGGTTTAAGATTGTTTGTAGTGGAAAGATTCGGGTAAAAACAAGAAAGCACATCCATTGGGCTTTTTAATCCTAAGACCCTAGAGGGTAATCTATTGACAAGATGAGTTGCTGTCAAAACAGCTTCTCCCCAAAAATATTTTGGAACATTTTTCTGGAACAACAGTGCCCGGGTTTGGTTTAAAAGGTGCCCATTTTTCCTCTCCGCAATACCATTCTGTTGTGGTGTTTTGACACAAGAAGACTCGTGGATTATTCCCTCTCTTTGACAGAAGGGAGTAACGACTTGATTAAAATAGTCCTTGGCATTATCGGACCTAAGTCTTTTGATTTTCACACCAAACTGGTTTTTAACCATGGAGAAAAAATTTGGAAAAACAGTGCTTACTTCAGACTTATGTTTGAGTAAGAAAATCCAAGTAACCCGGGTACAATCATCAATGAAGGTTACAAACCATCGAGCACCGGACACATTTGGAATAGTAGAGGGACCCCATACATCTGTATGAACAAGATAAAAAGGAAATGTGCTTCTTTTATTACTTATTGGGAAGGGTACACGCTTGTGTTTAGCAAGCTCACACACATCACAATGAAGACTCTCAACATCTAATTTTGTAAAAAGTGAGGGAAATAGAATTTTTATAGACCTAAAAGAAGGATGTCCTAACCTACAATGATAAAGAAGAATCTTCTCCTTATTGGATAACATAGACTCAGATATAAGGGAGTGGGGAAAATTGTTCTTAACCATGGTAGACAGATTTGGTTCTTCAAGGTAATAAAGGCCATTCCATTCTCTAGCACGTCCAATCGTCTTCCTCGAATCCTTGTCCTGAAATACACAGTGACTACGGTGAAAAATAACATTACAAGATAAATCTTCTGTAAGTTTTTGTACAGAGACAAGGTTGGTGGATAATTTTGGAACATGGAGAACATTTTTTAAGGTTATTGATGAGTTTATTTGGATGTTTCCAATACCAGCTACAGTAACAAGAGTACCATCTGCTGTAGCAATTTTCTTATTGCTAGGACAAGGTGAATATGTGGAGAAGTGTTGGGATAAAGGTGTCATGTGGTCTGTGGCTCCTGAATCTAGTATCCAGAATAGGGTAGAAGGTTTCTCTGAGACATTTAATCCAAAAGAAAATTGAAGCTTACCTGAATACGCCAAAGTACAAGTACCTGTTGGTTTTTCCATGCTGTCAGGGTGACTAGCAAGTTGGGACCACTTCAGGTAATTCTTTCCATTCAACCTATATGCAGAATGGATATTCTGCATTTCTCCTGGTTGTTGAGATTGTGTATCTCCTGTTTCTTTGACCATGTCCAATACTTCCTCCTCCCCGTCTTTGTTTGACATATTAAGGTCTGAAAATTATAGACCAATAGTGCCACTGGTAGAGGACAGAGATCGGCAATGAAGGCCTATCTGAAATAGAAGGGCAGGTCTAGAATTGTTGGCAATGAAGGCCAACCTAATTCTGGAAGGGGTAATTTACGGTGTCAGCGGAAAGCAGAGGCAGCCCCTGATCAGAACTGCTCTGATACCATGTAGTAAATTAGGGTTTGAATTACTATTCATTGAACAACCATCTAGATTATATACAGAGGTCTTAGCACTAATTTAGGAAACAAAAGATGTCTCCTTGACCTAGGCTGTAATCCCTTGATTTAGGGGATTTGTACAAATTATAAAATAATTACAAATCACTACACTAAATATGGAGATAAAATATAAACATTCCTAAACCATATCACACAGATTCTCACAAGTCCTCAAACACTAGTGGCAATAATTCCAAATCTCAGTCTAACAACTATAAGTCTCAGAAGGGTCAGCCTACAGGTCCTACAGTGGCTCAGATAACACCTACTCCTATCTACATGCCTTTTCAGCAAATGCAAATGCAAATGCAGCCACTGCAGCCTTGGATTCCTTTTCCACAGTTTCCTCCTAGGCCTGCAGCACCTTCAATTCTAGGTCCTGGACCAAGCACTTGGACTCTTCAAGCTACACTTGGGCCAAGTTCTTGGGCACCTCAACCTAAATTTCCTGCTATCAGGCCTCAGCCTCATGCTATGCTAATGGAACCACTTGCCTATAACTCTCAACTTTGGTATCCGGATTCTGGGGCTACTCATCATTTGACTTCAGATCCTTCAAACATTACTGGCTCTAAGACCTATCTTCCTGGCCAAGATCAGATTTATATGGGTAATGGGTCAGGTATACCAATAACAGGAATTGGTACCAGTTCATTTACTTCTCCTACTTATCCTAATACTGTTCTTCATCTTAAGAACCTTTTACTTGTGCCTTCTATAACTAAGAATCTAGTTAGTGTAAGTTGGTTTGCTAAAGACAATTCTGTCTATTTTGAATTTCATGCTGATTGTTGCTTTGTGAAATCTCAGGACTCCAATGCTATCCTGCTTGAAGGCACACTTGGTGCTGATGGGCTATATAGATTTCATGATATTCTCAAGCCTCAGTTTTCTACTAGTAGAGATGTTTCTGATGCTGTTCCAGTTTGTAATAGTTTCTGAAAATAAAAGTGTTCCTAATACTAGTGCTGCTAGTACAAGTGTTCATAATACTAGTTCAGCTTGCAATGTATCTACTTCTAAGTACTCATTGTGGCATAGTAGGTTAGGACATGCTAGTGATAGTGTTGTAAAAGCTGTCCTCCAAACATGTAATGTTCCTTTCAAAATCAATAAAACTGATTCTCTGTTTTGTGAAGCATGTGCTGTTGCTAAGTCACATAAATTGACTTCAAGTTCTTCCCTCACAGTTTATCAGCATCCTTTTGACTTAGTGTACATTGATCTGTGGGATCCAGCACCTGTAGTGTCCTCTACTGGTTTCATATATCTATTGTTGACTCTAATACTAGACATCCTTGGTTATTTTTACTGCATCAAAAATCTGATGCCTTGCAGTCCTTCAAACATTTTCTGTATTATGTTCAAACACAATTTTCTACTACTATTAAATCCGTCCAAACTGATTGGGGTGGTGGGTTTCGCCCCTTCACTACTTTCTTGGCTTCTCAGGGTATTACTCACCGAGTTATTTGCCCTCACACTCATCACCAAAATGATGTGATCGAGAGAAAGCATAGACATATTGTTGAAATGGGTCTTACCCTATTAGCTCAGGCTTCTTTACCAGTTTCCTACTGGGATCATGCTTTCATCAGCTCTGTTTTTCTTATTAATAGACTCCCAAGTACTTCCATTCAAGGACAGATTCCACATAGTATGCTCTTTAAAACAGCTCCCGATTATTCGTTTCTCAGGGTTTTTGGTTGTGCTTGCTACCCGTCTTAGACCTTACAATAGCAACAAATTGCAGCCTAGATCCTCTAAATGTACATTCTTGGGGTACTCACCTAGTCACAAAGGCTACAAATTGTATGTCTTCTATATGTGTCAAAGGATGTTCTATTTCATGAAAATACTTTTCTTTTTCAGAAAACTATTCCTCATACAGAATCAGTCACATCTCCTGAGTCAAGTCCTGATCTTACTGTTCTCTAACAGTGTTCTACTTCTATTCCTCCTCCTTCTACTTCTCCAGTCACAAATTATTCTCCTATCTCTTCACCTCCACACCATAGTCATTCTTCTCATTCTACCTCATCCACTTCTTTACCCTCAACTGCTTAACCAACTATTTCTCTAACATCTGATTCTTCTTCTTCAGCTTCTTCTAATTCTTCTTCACCTGCACCTTCTAATACTCATCCTATGATAACCAGGTCAAAGTCTAGAACTGGTATAAATTCCTGTCCAGCAGCCTATATTGCTCATACAGAGCCTACTTCTGCTAAGGTTGCATTAACTTTGCCTTGTTGGAAAGCAGCAATGGAAGCTGAATATCAGGCTCTTATCCAGAATCAGACATGGACATTGGTTTCCTTACCTGAAGGGAAGAAAGCAATAGGCTGCAAGTGGGTTTATAGGGTCAAGGAAAATCCTGATGGTTCTCTTAACAAAAACAAAGCTAGAGTTGTTGCAAAAGGTTTTCATCAGAGGTTTGGCTATGATTATTCTGAAACCTTCTCTCTCCTGTGGTCAAGCCAGTGGCAGTTAGAGTGGTTCTTACTTTGGCTCTCACTCAACATTGGGATGTGCAACAAATTGATGTCAACAATGCATTTTTGAATGGTATTTTGCAAGAAGAGGTTTTTATGCAACAACCAGAGGGGTTTCACATTGGTGACAAGTCTATGGTCTGCAAACTTAATAAAGCAATCTATGGTCTTAAGCAAGCACCTAGCGCATGGTTTGACAAGCTTGCTGGCACCTTACTGTCTCTTGGTTTCAGAAAGTGCAGATGTGATCACTCTCTTTTTATTCACAATACTTCCTCTCACAGAATCTTTGTTCTATGCTATGTGGATGACATCATTATTACTGGGACTTCCTCTGCACTTATCAAGGATCTAATCTCCAAACTGAATCTGGCCTTTGCATTAAAAGATCATGGTTCCCTAGATTATTTTCTTGGAATTGAGATTAAAAGACTAGCATCAGGTGATTTTCTGCTCACTCAGTCAAAGTATATCAAAGATCTTCTAGAGAGATCTCATCTCACTGACATGAAAAGCCAACCCACTCCTATGGTTGGTAATCTTAAATTGACAAAAGAAGGGAGTAATTTCTTGGTTGATCCCTCTCAGTACAGATCTCTGGCAGTTGCATTACAATATGTAACAACAACCAGACCTGGGATATGCTAGTGTCAATAAACTATGTCAATTTCTGGCTCATCCTCTTGAAGAACATTGGAAAGCTCTAAAACGAGTTCTCAGGTATCTCAGTGGTACTGTAGACCAAGGTCTACTGCTCAAACCAACCTCTATCAATTCTTCTCTCAGCTTATTTGCATACTGATGCGGATTGGGCTTCAGACCCAGATGATAGAAAGTCCACTTCTGGATCATGTGTTTATTTGGGGTCAAATCTGGTATCTTGGTGGTCTAAAAAGCAAGAGTGGGTTGCTCGTTCTACTGCTGAAGCAGAGTACAGGAGCTTGGCTAATACTGCTGGTGAATTGATGTGGATTGAAAGCCTATTAAGTGAACTTGGTTATAATTCTAATACTCCTGTCGTTTATTGTGACAACCTAAGTACTGTTATGTTGACTAAAACCCTGTTCTTCACTCTCGAACCAAACACATTGAGTTGGACTTGTTTTGGGTTAGGGAAAAAGTTTAGTAAACAGTTAATAGTTGAGCATGTTCCTGGTGAGCAGCAATTTCTAATACCAGATTCAGCCTTCTCAAAAGAAAATTGAATGACACTGACAAGTTTCAAGTGCTAGCTGCTCAACAGCACAAGTCTGTTCTTGGCACATTTCCTCTACCTAGACTAAGAGCAGATACAACCTATAAAGACTCTCCTGGCTGAGCTTTCAAAGGGGACTATTAGATCATATCTAATAGGATAGTCTAGCTTATAAGGGGGAATGTTAGATACTGATATTAGTTTGTATATAATAGCTTAGCCTTAGCTTATAGCTTATAAGCTGTCAGCTCATGTGCTGACAGCTGTCAATTAACTTAAGCTAGATAGTTGAGATTCCTTCTATAAATAGATAGGAATGCTCTCATTTGTAACTAACTAATTCATTTCAATATAACAGAATTTCTGTATTCTCTTTCTCTCTCTCATTCTCTCAGAATCTTAGATTCTATCAGATATGCTCAGCAAAGATATAATCATTATATAAATCTTTAGGTAACCATCACGGTCAGAAAATATAATAATAGTATAACTATATTCTTTTACATTTTGAAATTTACAATTGATACTTGCCTGTAGAAATCTGGATTGGGAGTAAAAGTGGTGGTATTAAGAAGGCCATAGTTCCCTCCAATTAAAGTCTGCCTGCAATAAACTTTAGTGTTGTAGCCGGATGCCATTCCAAGTTGATCTAAGTACCTATGAGTCATTTAAATTCCCAAACTAACAATTAATCGCACAAAAATATTTTTCCAAATAAAAAAAAAAACTATCCCTACCTTCAGCACTGATACATGAGCACCAAATGAAAGAAGAAATGGAAAAATCAAGATTACCAAAAGCTGTTTACAAATGTGTTAGAAACATAACGACCACCACTGTTGTATGCCCCACCAGCTTCTCCAACCCATGCTGACGACCAAGGACCATGTTTTTGAATAGTTTCTGTTAGATTGCTGAAAATAGATTTTGCCTTGCTCAAGCGCACAGGATCTAGAATCTTCCGTTCAAGATGCACATCACTACCTGAGAAAGAGAATTAACTCCAACTGATAAGGAAACAGAATTTCCCCAGCATGAAAACAAACTACAACAACCTCTATACTTGAAAGTTAAATTCAAGAGTATGGTGTCTTTGATTACACGATGGGATATTTTTGCACGATTGGCATGGCACACTTCCATGTCTGCATTTGTTAGATGTAGTTAGTTTATGTAAAGAGTAGATTAGCTTTGTAAAGCTGTCAGCTTATAAGCTGACAGCTTAGCTTTGTAACTTAAGCTGATTCTAATCTTCTATAAATAGAAGTGAATGACTCAGCTCTTGTAAATAACTTTTCTATAATGAAACATTCAGTTTCAGATTCTCTCTCTCTCTCTCTCTCTCTCTCTCTCTCCTCTCTCTCTCTCATTCTCACATTCTCATATGGTATCTAGAGCTTTTTCGCGCGCTTTTGAGCCTCTCTTCTTCACTGCTTCGGTTCTGCTTTCTTCTTCTCTGGATCGCGATTTGCTTCTCTTCGCAATACTCTGCATCAATTGTTCGCGATTACTGTTTGCGATTACTGTTCGGGATTATTGTTCGTGATTACTGTTCACGTTTACTGTTCGCGATTACTGTTCGCGATTACTGTTCACGTTTACTGTTCACTATTACTGTTCGCGATTACTGTTCTCGATTACTACTGTTCACGATTTCTGCTGTTTGCGATTTTCTGGATTTCTACTCTTCTGATTCGTGATTCTCAGTGTTTTGTGGTTTGCGATCTCCATCTCCTGGCTCATAGTGTGTGTTTCAGTTCAACCTAGTTTCTTCGATCCTCTTTATGGCTTCCGCATCTGATCCTCAAAATCCTGCACCATTGCGTGCTGTGTTTACTCCAGTTACCTTTTCGCACTCAATTTGTGCAAAGCTCACTGACAAAAACTACTTAGTATGGAAGCAACAGGTGGAAGCTGTTATTGCTTCACATCGGCTTCAACGTTTTGTGGTGAGTCCTATTATCCCTGCTAAGTACATAGCTGATGGTGATATTGAGTTTGATCGCATTAATCCTGATTATCTAAATTGGGAAGAACAAGATCAACACATAGCCTCTTGGTTATTACAATCACTTTCTGAACCAGTTCAAGCTAGGGTTCTAGGGCATGTTCATGCATTTCAGATTTGGGAGGAACTTCATAACTATTTTAGTTCCCTAACCAAGGCTAGAAGCCAAATGCTTAAATCTGAGATGCGTACCTCTAAGAAAGGCACACAAAGTGTTACTGAATTTGTTGCTAGAATAAAAGCTTTAGCTTATTCTCTAGCTGCAGTAAGGGAACCTGTTTCACAAAAGGAACAGGTAAGGATTATTTTGGAAGGATTACCCTCTGAATATGAAGCCTTTGTTACTACACTTCTAGTCAGAGAAACTCCAGTAAATGTTGGTGCTCTGGAGTCTCTACTTGTGGCTCATGAGGCCTACCTTGAAAGGATTCATCCTGTGGTGAATGATGCATTCTCTGTGCATCTTGCTCATGGTCAGTTTCAGCAACCTTCTCAGCCTCAGTTTCAGCAAGTTTCTCCGGGCATGATTCTTCAGGGCATGGCTTCTCAGGGCATGCTGCCTTATCAACCTTCTCCTACTTTTCCTGGTCTTCCATCTCAATATTATGCTCAGCATTCTGTGGCTCCTGCTCCATCCTCTGCTAGTGTTGGTTTTGCTTCTCCTGTTCCTGTTCAGTCTTCAGCTGCTACAAAACCTCCCAAATCAACTAATCCCTTTGAATCTGACTCTGATAGTAGTGGTTCTCCTGTTCATGATCAGTCTGAGAGCAAATTCTACATCCTCTAAGTCAGGCTATAAGGGTAAATCTAGTGTTAAAGGGAGAGTTAGGTGTCAGCTCTGTGACAAGCCTGGCCATGAGGCTCTCAAATGCTGGAACAGAGTTGATATTGTTATGGCCTCAAACAGTAACAGTGACAAATCCTCTACCTCAAAGTCTAACAAGGGTCAACAGAATCAGCAGAATGTTGCACTTCCACAGTTTCAGTTTCCTGCTCCATATTTTCCTTTTCAGCAACCACTGAACTATCCACCTATGATGTTTCAGCAGTTTGCTCCAAGGCCTATGGTTGTAGCACCCTCCATACAAGGTCCTGGTCCTACTTGGCCTCCACAGCCAGTATATTCAGCTGTCAGACCCCTTCTCAGGCTATGCTCATGGAACCTCAAGCCTACAACTCACAACTGTGGTACCCTGATTCAGATGCTACACATCACCTGACAGCCGATCCTGCAAATCTTATTCAGTCCAGGACTCCTCTCTCAGGTCAAGATCAAATTTTCATGGGTAATGGGTCTGGTATACCAATAACTGGAATTGGTACCAGCATATTTACAAATTCCCTTTCTCCTCTATATCTTAAAAATCTTCTTTTAGTCCCTTCCATAACTAAGAATCTAGTTAGTGTGAGTCGTTTTGCCAAAGATAATAATGTCTATTTTGAGTTTCATCCTAACTGTTGCTTTGTGAAATCTCAGGGCAATCACTCTACTTCTTGAAGGCACACTTGGTGCTGATGGGCTTTACAGTTTTCCTGGCATACTTCAGTCCCAGTCACATCCTTCAAGTTCTTCTCTCACAGACAAATCTTCCACTACAAATAAAGTGTCTAGTATTTTACATAATGCTGTACCTAGTTCCACTGTTTCTAATTCATGTTCTGTTCATAGTGTTACTTCAGCTACTAGCTGTTACTCTATATGGCACAATAGGCTTGGCCATTCTCATGAGGGAATTGTAAAAGATGTTCTCAAATCATGTAATATTTCCTCAAATATAAATAAAAACTCTAATGTTTTCTGTTCTGCATGTGCTATTGCCAAGTCTCATAGATTACCATCATCCCCTTCCCTACATGTTTATAAATCTCCTTTTGATTTAGTGTATATTGATCTTTGGGGTCCTGCTCCAGAGACTTCCTCTACAGGTTTTAAATACTATATGTACTCCTGCACTAGGTTCACTTGGCTATTTCTTTTAAAACAGAAGTCTGAGGCACTGCAAACATTTCAGCAGTATGTCAATACTCAATTTTATGTTTCTATCAAATCTGTGCAAACAGATTTGGGGGGGGGGGGGGGGGGGGGCAGAAGTCTGAGGCACTGCAAACATTTCAACATTTTCAGCAGTATGTCAATACTCAATTTTATGTTTCTAACAAATCTGTGCAAACAGATTGGGGGGGGGGGGGGGGGGGGGGGTGAATTCAGACCTTTTACAAAACTGCTTGAGTCTCAGGGCATTGTTCATAGAGTTATATGTCCACACACTCATCACCAAAATGGTGTCATAGAAAGGAAGCACAGACACATAGTTGAGATGGGGCTTACAATGCTAGCTCATGCTTCTCTTCCTACTTATTACTGGGATCATGCATTTATCAGTGCTGTTTATCTCATAAACAGACTGCCAAGTGCATCTATTGGTGGGAAAATTCCTTATTCTGTTTTGTTTAAGGATCAGCCTGATTATAACTTTCTCAAGGTTTTTGGGTGTATATGCTATCCTTGCCTTAGGCCTTATGTCAAGAATAAGCTTCAGCCTAGGTCAGTAAAATGTATCTTCTTAGGCTATTCACCTAGTCATAAGGGTTATAAATGCCTCTGTCCTACTTCAGGCCGAATGTATATCTCTAAGGATGTCATTTTTGATGAAACTTCATTTCTCACATCCTCTGTTGATTCTAAGCCTTCTCACACTACTACCTCTCCTAGTATTCCCACTCAACTCACTGTGTTACAATCTCCTGGTTTATCATCTATTCCTACTCCTGTATCTAGTGTTTCTGATCAGTCTCCTTGTCCTCATACTATCAGTTCTGATCAGTCTCCTAGTCAGCAACCTTCATCGACTCCTTCTTCTTCTTCTTCTTCTTTACCTACCACAGCTTCTCCTACAATTTCTATCTCAAATAACTCCACTTCTACTTCTTCTTCTTCTTCTCCATCTCCTACTTCTGTTCCAACTAATACCCATCCCATGATAACAAGATCAAAGGCTAGTCATATTGCAGGATCTCCCAGTGTTTATACTGCTCATACTGAACCTGCTTCAGTCAAGATTGCCCTCAGTATTCCTAGTTGGAAGTCTGCTATGGAAGAAGAATATCAAGCTTTAATCCGAAATGGCACTTGGACTCTTGTTCCATTACCTAAAGGGAGAAAAGCTATTGGTTGCAAATGGGTTTGGAGAATCAAAGAGAATTCTGATGGTACCATTAACAAGTACAAGGCTCGGGTAGTGGCTAAGGGTTATCATCAGAAACAGGTCAGTCACTGTTCGGGTTGTTCTCACTCTTGCATTGACCTATGGCTGGGATATTCAGCAAATAGATGTTAACAATGTCTTTTTGAATGGAGTTCTAGAAGAGAAGGTGTACATGCAACAACCAGAAGGGTTCCAGCATGCTGACCGTACTCTTGTTTGCAAGTTACATAAAGCCATCTATGGTTTAAAACAAGCTCCTTTAAAACAAGCTCCTAGAGCTTGTTTTAAACTGGCTGGCACTTTACTGCTATGGCACATCTATGGTTTGATAAACTGGCTGGCACTTTACTATCCCTTGGTTTCAGGAAGTGTAGATGTGACCATTCTCTCTTCATTCATGCTACCTCAACTCACAAACTTTTTGTCCTATGCTATGTTGATGATATCATCATCACAGGTACTTCACCAAATCTGATTCAGGAGTTAATTGGCAAACTGAATCTTGCTTTTGCTCTCAAAGATCTTGGGTCTCTTGACTATTTTCTAGGAATTGAAATAAAGAAGCTACCTACTGGGGAATTGTTACTTACTCAGTCCAAGTACATTAAGGATCTTCTTGAAAGATCTCACTTAGAGGATATGAAAAGCCAGCCAACACCAATGGTTGGTGGTCTTAAACTAACAAAGCAGGGCAGCAACTACATGGCAGATCCTTCTTTGTACAGATCTCTAGCTGGTGCACTGCAGTATGTCACCACAACCAGACCAGAAATTTGCTACAATGTTAACAAGTTATGTCAGTTTCTTTCTCAGCCTTTAGAAGAGCACTGAAAAGCACTGAAAAGAGTGTTGAGATATCTCAGAGGTACTTTAGAGCAAGGTCTGCTACTCAAACCTACATCTATGCACAGTCCACTAAGTCTGTTTGCCTATAGTGATGCTGATTGGGTAACAGATCCTGATGACAGAAAGTCCACTTCAGGATCTTGTGTTTATTTGGGTTCAAACCTTATATCCTGGTGGTCAAAGAAGCAAGATTGGGTAGCAAGATCTACAGCTGAGGCAGAGTACAGAAGCTTAGCTAACACTGCAGGGGAACTTATGTGGGTTCAAAGTTTGTTGAGTGAGCTTGGCTACAATACTAACATCCCTGTTATATACTGTGACAATTTAAGCACAGTAATGTTCACTAAAAATCCTGTTCTCCATTCAAGAACAAAACACATTGAACTAGATTTGTTTTGGGTAAGAGAAAAGGTTCTGCACAAGAAGCTAATTGTTGAGCATGTTCCTGGAGAACAGCAGGTGGGAGATATCCTCACCAAACCTCTTTCTACTACTAGATTTTCTCTCCTCAGAGGCAAACTGAATGTGACAGACAAGTTTCAAATTGCTTCTCAGCACAGATCTATTTTAGGCTATTTTCCTCCACCTAGATTGAAAGTAGAATTCTTCTGTGGAGATTCCTCTAGCTGAATGGTTCATGTGTATGTTTAGTTTCAGGGGGGAATGTTGGGTATACATTGTATATAGCCTAGCATAGATTCAGGGGGGGAATGTTAGATGTAGTTAGTTTATGTAAAGAGTAGATTAGCTATGTACAGCTGACAGCTTAGCTTTGTAACTTAAGCTGATTCTAATCTTCTATAAATAGAAGTGAATGACTCAGCTCTTGTAACTAACTTTTCTATAATGAAACATTCAGTTTCAGATTCTCTCTCTCTCTCTCTCTCTCATTCTCACATTCTCATAGCATTTATATGGTGTAAACGTCACCTGGTAGCTATCTTGTTGTGTATTTTATATTGCATTCATTTGGTTTTTCATAAAAGAATGGGGGGGCAAGAAAGTGTAGACACCTGGGTTTGAACCCGGGTGTGCTAGCACCTTATGTCGCATAGCTCTACCACCTGAGCTGGCTGTTGGGGAAAAACTGATTGTGATCACTATCAGTCTAATACAACTTTACAAGAAATTAGAACAAACGAAAAGGAAGCATTATACCAAGAAATTTCATAGTATTAAATATCTGTAAGAATGACTATCGTAGAAAGAATTAGATAAATGACAGGCAAACCTGGGCCTAAGTTATATAAGTGATGACTCAGAACATTGATTATGCCTGAACCCGAAGCCTGAAGAAGCTTGTCATACCACTCCTTTTCATAAAATCCCCCAGGTGCTACAAGTGAAGGTTTGAACTTGGAGTCCTCGTATAATGTATCTAGAATTTGTTTAAGTTTGATCAAGTCTTTCCCATATTGTGCAATACCAACACATGCGCCAATGCCCTTGCCACTCAACTCATTACCTAAAGCAGCATATGGAAGAACAAGGTCAATGAACCAAAAATGAGCATAATAACAAAAGAAATAACATTGCCCATTGTCCTACCAAGTTCCCATGAATCGATCTTGTATCCCTTTGAAATAGAGTACTTTATAAAATCATAAGCATTCCTAGGGTCCCATTGTCCATCCCAAACATTATGACTAATGCGGTGCTTCCCATGGAGTGCATTCAATCCAAATGTCACAATGGCCCTGCAAGTGTGAAAATAAAATTTAGTTACGTCACATGTAAATCATCCTCCCCACCCCATTCTGCTCTCCTTTGAACATAAATATGCATATTGTAACACAGAGATAGGAAGTCAACTACATTGCTCACAAACATTCACTGACATTTAAATTCTCTGTCTATCTTTATATACACAAAATAAGGTTTACAAGTGTATAGGATCAAGCCTAGACCACTATCGCAGACAGTCACTCTAACATTCACTCACTAATACTAACCAATAACAGAAGATAGAGAACCATAACTATTGAACTTCAATTACACAGATAAATAAAGCACTAAAGTCCGTGACTGTACGGGCAAAATTACTCATTGATGCAACTAGGAAGACTACTATAGTACTATACCACCAATGAGTGGATGTACAACTGCATACTATTAGGATAAGAAACTTGTTTCGAAGAGTCACTCCCAACCAAGGGTGAGGACATTAGTACATTACTCATAACAAAAGTAGTGATGCTCCTCTTCCAATGAACTGAATTCAAAGAGCATGTAGTTCTATGATAAAGAGGCATTTTCCTCAGCAGCAATCACTTTGTTATAGACAGACCTAATTCTATTTTTCTCACTTTTGCTTCGGCCTGAAGGGAGTGGGAGAAAAGGAGGTGATCAAGATAATAACATTTATAGTAACGAAGCAAAGGTATGGAAGTAACACTTAGACGAAAAATGACTAAACACACTCAACAGAATGATATCTCCGTATATCATGATTATTATAAAGGTAATAAATTCAGAGCACTACTTACATTTCAAGATTCATAATAGTTAGGCTATTTCTATTTCTCTAAGATACTTGAAAAGTTCATTAAGTTATTAGATATGTTATTTCCAACAGTCCCCTTCCAAAAACAAAAAAGATCAAATTCAAATGTAATAGAGTATATGAGTATAGCTTGCATTAGCTTGATATTACAGCAACTCGGTTCAGCTAGTTAAGAGATAGTTAGAAACTGACAGCTGCAGTACAGCTGTACAGTAATAGAGACTGGTATCTCTATAAATATGTTTTGAGATGTACTATTTTCAATTGGTTTTGAGATAAAACCTTAACATATGTTTTCACACATTGGATTTAAGTCCTACTTTTCTACCGTGGACACAGGCACAAATACACTTGGTTGTTTTTGCTCAAGCAAAAATCTGAAACACTCACGCTCTTTAAGCACTTTCAATCTTATGTTACCAAATGATTTTTCAAGCACATTAAAGCAGTGCAAGGCAATGGTGGTGGTGAATTTAGACCGTTCACTCAGTTCCTTTCTTCAGAAGGAATAGTCCACAGACTCACATGCCCACACACACATCACCAAAATGGTTCTGTGGAAAGGAAACATAGGCATAAAGTGGAGACAGGTTGGCACCAAGGAAGCACCGATACGATACGACGACACGGATACGATATGATACAGATACGGCGATACGACAAACTTAAGAAAATTAGGACACGACACGGCTAGGACAAGTTATATGATAAAAGTTATAATTAGTTACATTATAATAGTAAAAATAAATAATCATAGCAATAAAACCCAAATCCTTGTCAAAAAGTAACATAAAAAAATGTTTCAGTTGCCCAAATAATATGTAATAATCTATTACTATATTCTATATAAGAAACAATGTATTATATATTAATTTAATAATCTATATTCGGATTTGTTTATATAGTGTGTAACATTGTGACTATTTTATGAACATAACAATAAACTAATAATCTTATAATCTATAAACTATAAAGAATGGGTGATAGATAGTGATACGCGTGTAGAATTGGCACTTGCTAGGGGTTATGTGCTTATGATTATATGATATACTGGGATCATGCTTTCTCCACTGCTCTCTATCTCATAAACAGGCTCCCCTCACCTGCCAATGAATAAAAAGTGCCCTATGTCTTACTATTTGGGCATCAACTAGACTACAAGGAACTGAAGGTTTTTGGTTGTGGTTGTTGTCTTGTCTCACTGAGGTACTTGACAACAATACCTGGTCCCTTGTACCTCTTCCACCTCACAAAAAAGCCTTAGGGTGTAAATGCGTGTTCAGAGTGAAGGAGAATCCTGATGGTACTACTCAAAAGTACAAAACACGCCTAGTAGCCGGGGGTTTTCATCAAAAACCAGGTTTTGACTACTTTGAAACCTCTCCGGTGGTCAAACCTATTACTGTGAGAATAATGCTCACTCTAGCACTCACACATGGTTAGGCTCTAACAATGCTTTTCTTAATGGCACACTTGAAGAAGTGTATATGCAACAACCCCCAGGGTTCAAACATACCAACTCCTCTCTAGTCTGTAAACTGAATAGTTCATTATATGGCCTAAAACAGGCTCCTACACAATGGTTTGAAAAGTTAATGGGTACTCTCTTAGCTTTTGGCTTCCAAATTAGCAAATGTGATAAATCTCTATTTTATCACACTAATGATGGGCTTATTATCTTCATCTTAGTCAATGTTGATGATATTAAAATCACTAGCTCCAGTCTTACTCATATTCAATCCCTTATAGCAAAGGCTTTTGCTCTTAAAGATCTTGGTGATCTTGACTATTTTTTGGGCATTAAGATTGTAAATACCTAATGGATCCATTATATTCTTCTCTCCCAAGCCAAATATATTAGAGACTTGCTAGAGAAGGCTAACATGTCGCAAGCCAAAAGCATAGCCTCTCCAATGGCCAGTAGCGGCAGATTAGCAAAGCATGCAGACAATTGTGTCCCTGATCCTACTCTCTATAGATCTATTGTTGGTGCATTACAATATACAACCATCTCAAGACCTGAGATTTGCTTTAGTGTCAACAAAGTTTGCCAATTCCTTTCCAATCCTCATGAAGAGCACTGGGCTGCTGTCAAGAGAATTCTGAGATATCTAAAAAGGAACTATCAATCATGGCCTGCTTCTTTAGCCAGCTAATCCAAAAAAGTCCCCTTAGTCTTGTTGGCTATTGTGATGCTAACTGGGCCACTGATGTTGATGACAGAAGGTCAGTCTCAGGGGCTGCTCTCTTAGTAGGACCAAATCTGGTTACTTGGTGGTCTAAGAAGCAAGACCACATTAGTAGATCCAGTATTGAGGCTGTGTACAGGTCCTTAGCTCTAGCCTAGAAGTGGCAAAATTATCCATAATCCATGATTTATCCTAATCCATCCAATCCATCCATTTAAAATAATGGATGTGATCCATTGGATTGGTTTAAAATTGGATGGATTAGAATCCATCCTAGATATCCAATCCATCCATCCAAATGAATATTTTTTTTTTAAATTACAAAATTAATATTTAAAAAACAATTTACAGAAAAATGATTTTAATAAAGTGGCACAAAAATATTTTTTTAGAAAAATTTAAAATAAAAAATAACTATTTTAAAACTAAACATAGAAATATTTAGAAATATATGGATATGTTAATGTGCAGAAACAACAGGCTAGTATGCTCTTTCACATATGTAGCTTGGGCACACCCCAATGCAACAGATTTCCTCCACACCACCTGTGTGTAAAAGCTGCATCTGTGGTTCGGCATGCATGAGTTGTTAGCATGGTTGTAGAATTGTTTCTGCTTAACCTACTCCTCCGCTGCCATGCTTGGAATCACGGCAGCGTCACTTGCGTACAGCTGGTTAGCGTTGTACTTGCTAGCGGTTAACTTGGCGAACTCACAACCCAAGTTTTTCCTTTGGTAGCGGACTAGCCTGACCCCAATTGAGTTGTGGAACACTAACTTCGACTCTTGCCTTGTTGTGTGCTTCTAGGAAATTTGTCGCAGCGGCCGGTAGTGGTGCTACCGTATCTGCTAGAGCAGTTCGTGGTGGCCTTGCCCCTTGGGCTGAGATATGGAAGATGACTATGGAGCTATGAAATTATTCCTCTTATTATTATTTTCTCTTTTGGGGATTGTTAAAAAAAAGATGGTATTTTTGGAAAAGTGATTTTTAAATAGCGCTTTATAATTTTTTTTTGTTATTCTGGATTCAATTTTGTAGAAAAGTACTATACTTTTTCTTATTTATGAATGATTACAAAGGCTGAATAAATAGAAGGTATTGGTCAGCTGTACATTAAACTATTCCTAGAAAAATAGGCCAAGAAATCTCCTCCTAAAAGGCAACAGAATAATACAAATATTAGAGAAGCAATCCCTAAGAATCAGGTCCTAATAACTACAGTTAGCTATACAAATGAAATAGAATCAAATGATTTTGTGTCCCTAAAAATCAGGAATTGATTACCAACAAATTTTATATTTTTTTTTAAAAAAAAAACACAAATAGATCGGATATCCATCTATCCAATCCGTTTAAATGGATCAATGGATAGATTGCAATCCATCCTTTAAGTTAGGAAATGGATGGATTTGGACAATTTTAAGTAGGATCTAATGTATTTAAATAGATTGTTGAATATTTTTTTCATCCATCCATTAGGATTCTAATCCAAATCCATCCAATCCATCCATTTGCCACCCCCAGCCACAACGGGACTTATGCGGATAAAGTCCTTTCTCTCAAAAATATAGGTGCAATTCAAGTAAGCAATAATCTTATGTCACAATATGAGCACAATGGCTCTTGCACACAATCTTGTGCTTCATTCCAGGACTAAACATATAGCCCAGGATCTCTTTTTTGTCAGAGAGCAGGTGCAGGCTAAAATTCTTGTTGTTCATCACCTGCCTGCTCAATATCGAGTCTCAGATTACTCTTACCAAGCCATTATCTATAGCAAGGTTCCGAGCCCTGACACACAAACTGAGAATAGCTAACAGGGCAGACCTTCAACCAGCCCTCAGTTTGAGAGGGGTGTAATATAGTACTCCATTCGATACAAAAGTCTTGACGAATGGAAGATGCACGGGTTTTAAGAAATGATTAAATGATATAAGAATTTTGGGCAATTTAACTAAAATACCCTTTTGTAATCATTCATTGTTGAGGGGAGAGGAAAAGATTGGAGGTGAAAAAGAGGTAGCTATGAATAAGGGTATAGTTGGAAAAAAATAGGATAATCATGTATCAGGTTTGTAAACGATCAAGACATATGGATCAAGAAGAAAAAGCTATACGGTCAAGACTTTTGGATCTGAGGGAGTATATGAGTATTAGCTCGATATTACAGCAACTCAGTTCAGCTAGTTAAGAGTTGGTTAGAAACTGACAGCTGTCAGTATACCTATACAGTAGTAGAGACAGGTATCTGTATAAATAGAAACACCCCCCCCCCCCCCCCCCCCCCCTACAAGGTAGTCTATTATCAATTGAGAATTCAGTTATCACTTATCATTCTCTCTCGCTCTCTTACTTCTCTCTCCTCTGGCTTCTGTTTCTTATAAAATGTATCCAGCTTGTTGCAGATATAAGATATTCTTGGTCATCAAAGAGCTTTGGTGAAAAAGTCTACCAATTGACAACTGGACTTTACAAAGGATGTGCTGATTTCTCCAGAAGAAATCTCTTCATGGATGAAATGGTAATCAATCTCCATGTGTGTAGTTCATTCATGAAAACAATCGAACAAATATAGGGTTAGATGAAATGTGGAGAATTGCCTGATTATCACAGATTACCTTCACAGTTCCAGTCTCGCATGATTTTAACTCTTTTATGAGCTGTTTTAACCACATGTGCTCACATGTAGTAAGGGCCATAGCTCGACACCCACTTCAGCACTAGATCTTGCAATAACATTATGTTTTTTTGCTTTTCCATGAACTGAGATTTCGTCCAAAGATAACATAATATCCTAAGGGGCACCGGGCCAAGTTTTTGAAGGAACAGGTTTGGGACAAGAACTGGGCCTTCACAGAGGTTGGACAAGGTGTGCACAGCAGGGTCAGGATTAGCCTTCTCTAATATTAGGTATACGAGGGAGAGATATGGAAGTAATTCGTAATTGTAAATATAAATAGGAATTTGCTATAAATTCCCATTAGGGCAATAGTTAAGGTTCCAAAAGTGCAAAGTCACTTTTGAAAGACTTAAAAAATTGACTCTCAAAGATTAAATACACTATCTTCAAGGTGGACTTTACAATTTTATATTCCTTATCCATTTGCCCTAAGGGTAATGTAAAGCCAATCACTTGTAAATATGCTTTGAGTAAACACACTCAGCAGAATGATATTTATATACCTCATGATTACAAAGGTAGTAGTAGTAAATTTAGAACACCAATTACAAGATTCATAATAATTAGGCTATTTCTATACCCTAAGATACTGTGAATCAATGCTACCTGGAAAGTGAGATAATTATTTAAGATATGTCATTTCAAACAATAACAAATCTCGATGTTAAAATTCTCACCCTGTCGCGTTGAAAAAAAGATTCAGCTCATCCCATCTTTTCATGTGTAAACATCCCTTCGAAAATCCAAACAATCCAGCTTTCGTCTTTTGAAATGGATGACAAGGAGACTCCAAACTTCCTACTTCATACAGCACCTGGTCTTGCAAAGAACCTCCAAGTCTTATCCTCAAAGGCTTGAGAGCTATCGCAACCATTACGAAAAGAATAAAATAATGCTTAAAGTAACTGTTCCATAAACGATGATATTCACAATAAAAAATATGTTGCGACTTTCTGCAGTGCCTTCAGAGTATATGGACTTAAGTAATAGAAGTATACAGACCTTGGATTGCCTTGGCAAGGAAAGGATGAGACAAGTCCTGAAAAATCAATTAACATTGCTTTAACAGTGACTAAAACTGCTTGACAGTTTCCAAGACCCAGAGTTCTAAATCTCTCATCTTGAGAATGCTCATTTTCCTTATTTTATATATATGCAAATGAATTCATTCCAAAATACTGACCAAATTTACAACAGATGAATATCCCCAGGGGCAATGGCTGTAGTCACACTTATCATGAGGCCACCAATCAATAGTAGCACAAATAAAGTTATCATCAACTTGAGCTTTCGGTTGAGCTCCATCTACTACAAGGGAACCATGTGCAAAGTCTTGACTTAAAGATGCAGGAAGAGAAGCCAAAAAGAGAAACAACGTCAAGTGGAATTCCATTATGGATCAATTGCATTTGCAGGTTGCAGCAGCATGAAGGTCCACCCCAACTAATCCAAACTTACTGCATTAAAAGATAAGAGATAAATTTACAAAGAGATCCTCCGATGCTACAAAATTACAATTTTCTTATATAGTCTCAAGGTGTGAAATAACAACGCTCGTAACGTAAGGCGAACCCATCAGACTAAGAAAAATGAAAAACAAGAACATGGGACATAGAAAAGACCATAACTCGTAAAATTCTCCGTCGAGTTCAGTTGAGTTGAGTCCAGCTGTGAAGCTCGAGTGCTTTTTCTGCGCCATTATGGACCGTTTGATTTAACACAATGCCGCTGATGCTGATGCTGACGCGTGGCATTTCTTTTTACCACACCATATTTTATTTTGAGTATGAGAATCTTTACCTGGAACCAAGCACCACCTATTGTCCGCCTTCATTGGCCTTCTCTCCTACTAACCCCAACCCATACAGTACCAATAACCCCATCACTTTAACTTGCTACGGTTTCATTCAAATGACAAAAAAAATAAAAAAAGAACTACTAGAAAGTTACTCAAACAGAAATGAGGTGTAAGAGTGTTTATTTTATTTTGCCAAGTGTCAAAATCTAGTCCACTGAATTAATCCAACGGCTAAGAAGGGCGGGAAGTCACTGAATCGGGTGTAGCACTTGTTTTCAATCAACCCCAGCCTGCGATGGCAACTCTATAGCATTAGCATATTCCTCAAGCCCAATACATGGATTGATTGCTTACATGATTTAGCTATTTGCTCTGTGAATGTATATAACTATATTCATAAATGTTGATCTATACCCCAAGAAAAGGAAAAAAAAAAAAAAGCAAAATCAAGATAATGAACTATTTCAAGATAAATAATTTATCATCTAACACAAAGTTAAAAAAAAAAAAAGTTAAACCAGTTTCTTTCCTTATCTTTTAATGTCAAACTGGTCCTTTACTTTTTTTTTATCATATTGGTCCTCACATTTCTTTTTCTGCCAAATTGATCCATAATCACTCTATTTATCATACGTGTCAAAATCATTGGTATACAACATTTGCACTATTGGAGAGAGAAATAACATATGTGTCTATCATATTAGTTTTGCTTCACAATTGAGCAGTGATTCAGAGACCAAATTAGTAGTGAAAAGAAACGCGAGAAACTAATATGATACCCAAAAAAAATTAAGAGACCAATTTGATAATAAAAATATAAGATAAGAAAACAAATGAGTAGTTTAGAAAAAAATAATAATAGTAAAAATCACAAGGCATGAGCCAAACCATCAATTTGAAGTAAAAGGTTCGGGTTATACTAACACATTATTTCAGCATTCCAAAACAAGTAGATTAACATCAGAAACTTAAATTCAACACTTTTCCATATATTAAATACATTATTTTTTAAGATAAAGATACATTTTTTGCATGCTTAATGAATGTTCTTATTATAACACTTATTAGCATTTTTGTCACTGGTTACTTCTTGATGTATCTTGAGGCAAACATAAAAACTCTCCCCTTCGTGCTTTCCTTCTCGAGGAGAGCTAGCTGAAACTGAGATGGAAATGATAAGAGAGATTGAGACAGAATATTTCATGTGATGATGATATATCACATGACCTAACAACACATTTAAGATTATATATCTATATCTCTATACATCTATATATATGCACTTAGCTCAGCACTCCTTATTACAAACACAAGAGCACGTTTTGCACACTACTTGCCCAGCCATCACAATTAGTGCTATTGTGAACTTGGTCTTCAGGCATGAAATTTGATAATGGTAAACAGCAGCAAAGCTGCACATTTGGAGGGCTCAAGTTTGTTGCAGTCATTGCTCTATGTCTCGCTATAATCTCTCCTGCGGGTAAATTATTTTCCTATATGCAAAACGTGGGAAACATATGTTGACAATAATTGAGTTACTGAAAGGATCATATTATTATAACTTCTTTTATCTTGTGCTCTTCTTGCAGATGCATTTGATCCATTAGATCCTACTGGGAACGTGACAATTAGATGGGATATTATGTCCTGGACATCAGACGGTTATTTGGTAAGTACTAACAAATCAACTCTGATAATTATGATTCATATGAATTTATAATCTTATGTTTGAAAGAAAATCAAACCATATATTAATAGTACTTTTTTTAATTTAATGAAAATCAAAAAGGTATCTAGAAAATATATATTGCTGGCCTTGCGTGGCTACAAAAGAGCTAAACAAGATGGAAAATAAATATAGCTATAGACCTGTAGTTATTCAAAAACTTACCAAATTTTATATATATACACACACAAAAATGTTATTTGAACATCTAGATCCTAACACCTATTATTTTGAGTAAAAAATAGTGGATCTTTAAAAAAAAATAATAAATTGAAGAACCTACCATTCTTACCTAAAGTGGTAGGTGTTGGATTAAGACATCAAAAATAAATGTCCAGATAACATTATTGATATATATATATATATATATATATATATATATATATATATATATATATTTGAATTTTGGCAGGCCACTGTAACATTGTTTAACTTTCAACTGTACCGGAATATTATGAACCCTGGGTGGACTCTAGGATGGACATGGGCAAAGAAAGAAATTATCTGGGCCATGATGGGAGCTCAAGCTACAGAACAAGGAAACTGTGCCAAGTTCAAGTTGAAAATTCCCCACAGCTGCAAGAGGAACCCTGAAGTGGTTGACCTGCTACCAGGAGCTCCTTACAACATGCAGTATACCAACTGCTGCAAGGGAGGTGTGCTAACATCTTGGGGTCAGGATCCTACAGCTGCTGTCTCAGCATTTCAGTTGGGTGTGGGACTCTCTGGCACCTCTAACAAGACTGTCAAACTTCCCAAGAATTTCAAATTGATGGGACCAGGACCAGGATATTCATGTGGCCCTGCCAAGATGGTGCCATCCACTGTCATGCTCACTGATGATCGCAGGAGAAAAACTCAAGCATTGAGTATGCATAAATAATTCCCTTTTATAGTATATGTTAAATATTGATGGAAATGAATGAGCTGGATTCAATCCCAATAAATTCGATGGAACCAATTAATTGTTCATTCCATTCTACTTTATTCCATCATGAAATGTCAAGATTCCAAATCATGATTTCACACATTATTCAATATCCCGAGTACAAACATATATAATCAATGGTTTTCTGTGCAGTGTCCTGGAATGTTACATGCACTTACTCTCAGTTTCTTGCCTCCAAGAACCCAAGTTGTTGTGTTTCTTTGTCATCTTTCTACAGTGACCAAGTCACAGCTTGCCCAACCTGTTCTTGTGGTTGTCAGAAGAATGACACCTGTGTCACGTAAGCCACCCTTCAACAAGTTTCACATGTCACTAACGGAATCATATATTATGAAGTGCTGTGTTGTGTGACTGTGTGCGCTATGTATAATTCTAATTTTGGTTTCTCTTATGGGTATGTAGGAGCGACTCAAAGATATTAAAACAAGATTTAAATAACACCCGGAAGAACACAGATATCACTCCAAATCCAAAACCACTGTTACAATGCACACACCATTTGTGTAATGTCCGGGTCCACTGGCATGTGAAAGACAACTACCAAGATTATTGGCGAGTAAAGATTGCCATCATCAATTTCAACTATAGAATGAATTACACACAGTGGACTCTTGTTGTACAACATCCCAATCTGAACAATGTCACTCAAGTCTACAGCTATGAATATACTCCGCTTCTTCCATATGAATCCATAAGTGAGTTCCTTGAAACAAGATAGAAACTAGAATCCTTATAGTACTCTTATAACACTATTTTAAACATAAACATCATATTTTTAAATTCTAAAACATTTGCGTTTAATTATTTTCCTCATCATGCAGATGATACAGGCATGTTCTATGGCTTGAAATATTATAATGATTTGTTGATGGAAGCTGGGCCTAAAGGGAATGTACAATCCGAGGTGCTTATGAAAAAGGACCCGAATACATTCACACTCAAGCAGGGGTGGGCATTTCCTAGAAGGGTCTACTTCAATGGTGATGAATGTATGCTGCCACCTCCTGATTCATACCCTTTCTTGCCAAACTCAGCTCATAAACAACCGACTGGTATTTCGTTTATGGCAGCCTATGTGATCTTCACATTATTTCTTCATTTGGTTGTGACCAACTTGTGAGCTACAAGAGCAGCAACTTAATTATGAATATCCTCATCTTAGAGCGAGGTGATGATGATTTTTTTTTTAAATATAATATATCTATTTATTTAGGTCGACTTTGCCCATCATTTTGAGTACCTACCACAAGTCATTGAAAAGCTCTCGAGATAGATCAGAAACGTGAATTGTATTCAACAACTTAAAACAGCATCTTCTGATACAGTACATACAAGAAACTTCAACAACAACTATGATTTTCTGCCACATTTCTCTAACTAATCGTAAAGACACTTGGTGCACAATGGCAAAATAAATGGCCAACAATTGACTCTAAACTGGGGGAAAATGGCTCCAAGTTCTGCTTGAATTCTTCATCTTTACACTATGAAATGAATTCAATATTCTATAATTGAAAAAAAAAAAAAAAAAAAAATAGACATCCAAGGAAGTAACTTCAAAGCAATTTCAATGCAAAAGCTATAAATACTGTGTTACATAAGTGGCGGTAAAATAAGTAAATAACACACGACAGATTCTATGCAAGCATTTATTCTCTGTGACTAATTCAATAAGATCAACAACGGAGCTAAAGTGGCTGCGACCGTAGTTAGCAAAGAGAAAATTAGTTTTGAACTTGCATTTGGCAGCCATGGGTAGGCATCAGGAGGAGGCATAACACAGTTCTCCCCGTTAAAATAAATTCTTCGTGGGAAAGCCCATCCCTTGTCAAATGTGAATGTCGATTTATCCTTTCGAAATAAGATTTCTGACTGCACATTGCCAAGGGGTCCAGCAGATGAAAGAAAATCGTTATAGAACTTGACTCCCCAAAGCATAGCAGTATCATCTGTAAAACCGAAATCCCAAAACAAATTGCATAATAAGAAATGGAATATTTCTTTCACAAGATCATCTTGGAATATGATATAATGAATGATAAAACTTACTTAAGCCCTCATAAGGTGTTAGTGGCTTGTAATTAAAGCTGAAATTCTCAGTTATATTATCAAAATTGGGGTGTTGCACAACAAGGTTCCATTGCGAATAGTTCATTCGGTAATTGAAATTTGTGATTGTGATCTTGATCCTCCAGTACTCTTTATAGTTGAGCTTCACATGCCAATGCACTCGAATAGGGCACATGTGGCTGGTACACTGAACTAAAGGTGTATTTATAGCTTTGTCTGATTGTGATACAACTGAAGCTAAATATGGGGAGTCTGGACTGTAAGACAAATTCAGGAAAATAAATTATAAGAATGAGGAAATCATGAAAAAAGTACTTTGACACAAACTTGGAAAAATGACAACAATAAAAGAGAGTTTCAGATATCTAAGGACACAATTTGAAGACTTACTCTACACAGCTCCCGTGTTCAGTTTTGTTTCGGCAGCCGCAGGTGCAGGTTGGGCAGTTCACTATTGAATCATTATAGAACGACGAGAGGGAAACACAACAGCTTGGTGTCTTTTGAGCCAGAAATTGAGAGTAAGTGCAGGTAATATTCCAGGTCACTGTCACAAAACATGCAGGTTAAGTTAAAAAGAACTTAAATTTGGTTTTCATGCTAAATATTGTGAATAATTGAACAGTCATTGGTACGAATTATTTGTTTGATGAAAATTTAAATCCATTTCATCATCAAAGGCTATACTGCTATCAAGAAAATTTGGAAATGAAACATGAAAGTGAAAAATATGGTAGACAATAAAAATAACTTCAGGAGGAGCTTCACTTTTGTAAGACATGTAAGCAACAACAAACAATAAATACAACTATATATCTTACATCTAGCTAATGTTGATTAATAAACAAAGTTTAGAAAATGGCACATTTTTTTTATACCCAGAACCTGGGACCCACCCGGCCACATTGGACCTGATAAGTCTTGCCAAACTGGGGGGAGTATCTACCCAGCCACTTGAGCGCTCCCCTCATAAATTGAAACATGTCCAGCTTAGTCAGGAATTGAACACGGAACCTTTGGCTCCTTTATGCTCACTCTTTACCATCTGGGCGGCACATTTATATGTAAAAAAATTCCAAGTCATTGCACTCTGAAAGTAACTTACTCAAGGCTTGGGTGGTTCTCCTCTTGTCACTGGTAATATATTGAGTTGGTCTCACAATCTTGGCAGGGCCACAAGTATAACCAGGTCCTGGTGCTCTGAGGGTAAAATTTCTTGGCAGCTTGACCGTTTTGTTAGTTGTTCCTGCAGAACCGACACTTACCTGAAAAGAACTTACTGCATTGCTTGGGTCCTGAGCCCATGAATTTAAGACTCCCCCTTTGCAACAATTCGCAATCTGCTGATTGTAAGGAGTTCCTGGCAGTAAATCCACTACCAATGGGTCCTTTTTACAACAATGAGGGATGCCAGCTTTGAACTTTGAACAGTCTCCTTGCTCTGTGGTCTGGCCTCCCATCATGTTCCAAATCACTTCCTTTTTTGCCCATGTCCACCCTAATGACCACCCAGGGGCCTGAATATGGCGATACTGTTGAAAGTTGAACATGGTAACAACAGCCTGCTCAATTCAAACAACAAGTTCAATGTTTTTAAGAAACCGAATATGATTGAAGCTGATAGATATTTCACTTGCATTTTCGACTGGATCCATAAGGTTCATCTAAAGTGAATTTGTCTCTAAGATGAGGACGTAATTAAGGATGTATTTACAATTAATTTGATGAAGTTCATAGAGATCTGAATCCAATAAATGGGTAGATACACCCTCACTTGCTCAAGCAAGAAACAAACTCACATCAAGCAGAGCTATCCACTGTTTCAATCATAGTTACATGGTTCACTCATTTAACCTACGTACCAC
This sequence comes from Crotalaria pallida, assembly GCA_037953625.1. Lineage (NCBI taxonomy): Eukaryota > Viridiplantae > Streptophyta > Magnoliopsida > Fabales > Fabaceae > Crotalaria > Crotalaria pallida. Next base: position 98,262,358 of record CM075650.1, read on the forward strand.
GTATCGAATTCGGTGTACCGCCTAGATGTCTTATAAAAAAAAATGTAAAAAGTGTCAGAACCAATACGAACCACGTACGTGTACCATGTAACTATGGTTTCAATCCATAAGATTTTTGAGAGATCACTTAAAGAAAGCTAAGTACTGATGACTTACCACATAGCCATCTGGAGTCCAGCTAATGACATCCCATTTGATTGTTATATTGCCAGTTGGATCAAGCGCATCATAGGCTTATTACATGAAGGAAGCAGGAAAAACTAAACACTTTTAAAATCTCATTATATAGCATTTAAGGAAAATCATGTCAGACGATAGTAAATAGAAAGTGGAGGCGTGACATGAGTTCAATACCTGTAGTAGAAGTGAATGTGAGGCAAGAGAGTAGTAAGAGTAGTATGAAACGAGGGACAACAGATCCAACGGATGATGTTAACCATACACACTCCATTTCTTGGTACAGATTAGATTTGCTCTATCAACTAACGTAGCTCAACTTCAAGATCTGTACTAGAAAAATAGAGGAATAAAGCGAGAAAACAACTGTGGTATTGGACTCTCGCCTCTACATTCCAATCATAAACCACAACTTTTGGTTTTGAGTTCAACTCAGACTCCATGTCATTCTTTATATTTATGAAATGAAATACTGGTACTCATTGTAAACTACTAACTAAACTGTTTGGAAGAAGATCTGATGCCGACACTAGACAGTAGTAGACACCAAATATCCATCATACCCTTGTTAGTGATTCGTGATTTATTATATTATTATATTTTAGCTTATTTATGATTTTAGTCCCTGAAAATTCATCGAATTTTAATCCCTAAAAATTATTTTGACCAGACTAGTTCTTGAATTTGGTATTATTTATGGATAGTATTGGAAGAATGAATTATACCGACAGAGAAGGAGCACGTGAATTGTGAGAGTACAACAGCTAACTGCGTGGGCCTCTCCTCCTTTTTTTTTTTTCTCTGTCGGTGCTCACTCTGCTCAGTGTGGAGAAATGAGATACTTGGATGTGAGCTGATGTTAGCTGCGTCTAACAGCATTATTGGATGTTTCGTAATTTCGTTTTTTCCTACCTATTAGATATTTCTGTTACATTTTTTATTTTTCAAAATTATCAAATTGATTTTTTAAGTTTTTTTTAGTAATATGTCAGATTGATCTACGATTTTGTAGATATCGATTGATTTAATATCTAAGATTTTTGAAATTTTAAATTGGTTCCCAAAAAAGAAAAATGTGTGTCGATATTAGTTCATGACATTAACGACGGTAAGTAATCCTTAGCGTAGACTAACTGAAATTGCCCAAATGATTTCATTTTGACAAAAAAAACAAAGACGGATTGACTATAGATCAGATTATTCCTTGAAATTGTGGATATCGGTCAAATTAGTCTATGACTTTGTGTATTACTAACGATAAGGATTAATGTGACTTACGTTTTGCTATCTCGGGAACTAATTTGAAATTTCGATAATCTCATGGATTAATTTCACTAATGGCCACAAATCAGAAACCAATCTGGCATGTTACTTTTTCTTATATAAACAAATCAATCCAGTAAGTTTTATTCTTCTAATAAATGCGGTGAATTGTTGACCTTCAACAAATTCATCTTCTCCCATAATATAACCATTAAGTAATGTATGTCTGTCATCTTACGGAAGATGCCACGTGTTTAAAAGAAATAATTTAATAATTTTTTTATGGTATGCTGTGTCATTTAACAATCAATTATAACGAGAATAATAGATTTGCTAGACATCAACAATTTATCGGACTCATTTGAAAAGAAAAAACTTATAAAACTGATTTTTAACAAAATATAATTTAAGAGACCAATCTAACAATTTTGCCATTTTCTAATGATTGAAAAGTTTGGATAAGTAACATAAACAATATAACAAATAATAATTAGTTTACAAAACCTTAAAGACGACTTTCTTATGTAAAATTGGTCTTTTCCTTCTGTAATCTCTTGTTACGGTTCTTGTACCCCTAGTATTCGTTGATATCTAATAATACAATTTGCTTATAAAAAAAAGTTGATTAAGAAAAGGTTTGCATAATTCACATATAATTTTTTTTTTCTAAAGTCATAACAAATGAACACTAAACACTTATCAAGTGTTCTGCCGACATCCAAAACATATATATATATAAGTTTCTTGAATGTACATTTTTAAATTAATATTTATTTATATATTATTATTATTATTATTAATAGTATTAGTAGGGTAATACTATTTGGAGCCACAACTGAGTGTCTGTTGAGTGTCTGTTTGGAGCCACAACTGTTATCTGTAAACACTGTTATTCGAAGAAACGAAGGAGTCTTTGAAGGTTTCAAAGAGCTCCGACTGTGGAAGTGCTAAAGAGGTTCTTCGGCCATCATTTCAATTGGGGTATATTTCAAGGGTTTGGTACACTCTTGAAAGGGGTTAGGTTGAGTGAGGTTCACTTGTAATTCATTGAAACCAATTGATTTGTTTCTGAGTAAAAACTCCCTAAGGTTTAGGGGGGACTGGACGTAGCTCTCAAGGGTGAGAGTGAACCAGCATAAAATTTCTTGTGTCTGTTTATTTTACTGCTTTTTGCATTCTGCATTGTCCGATGATTTTAGTCAACCCTATCTGTAACATCCCTCATTTTTATAAAGAGGAAATATAAATAAAATATTTATTTTAATAATGAAATTTCATAAATAAGAGTACTTTATGAAAATAGTTTATATATCATTTAAGAAAATGAGATTTTAGTAAAATATCATGTAAAGATTGGACCGTATCTCTTTCGTTAACCGTTGGATCGTGCTCAAATTTTTAGACAAGGTTTCTAATGATTTTATCTTGACATCCAATGGTGGAAATTGTGTTTTGAGAAGTAAATCTTTTTATATTAATTTTTCAGTAAAACAATGAATTTCTGAATTTTAGCAGTGACTAACCGGTTAGTAAAACCAGTAACCGGTTAGTGCGTCTGTATCTGCATAATATTAAGGCGGTTTGATCTGGAAATCACGAAGCTTCTTCGTGGTAAAGCCTTCCCAGGATGCGTGGAACCCTAATGGAAGGTCAGGGACACCTATAGGGCGTGGGGCAAGGATGGGTGACATTGGTGATGACTCACCCTTCCATCCATCTTCATCTTCTTGCTCTATATATAGGGTTCCTTGTGACTGAGTTCTTACTGATCAGTTTCTCTGCGTTTTGTTGTAGCAAAACTCTGCCAAAATCATCTCAAATTCGTGCAAGTGACTTGCTCTTAGTTGCTGCACATATAAGCTTGTGAGTTGTGAGTGTGTGAGCTTGCAATTGAAGGTGTTGGTGTTGTTCTTGTTGCTGGTTTTGCTGGCTGTTGTGTGGCTGCTCCTGTAACACCCCTCAAAATCCTCGTATTGTTTTAAATCCTAAAAAGAATTATTTTTGAGAAAGGTATTTTTGAGAGGGTATTTTCTTGAATAAATGTCATAATTCACGTTTTCAAAGAGGTGAATGATTTTAAAAGAATGGTTTTTCATGAAATAATATTATGAACTTTAAAGTTGAGTTTTTGGAAATGATTATATGTCTAAAATGAGTTTTAAGGAAGTGGTGAATTTTTCAACAAGAAATTATTTTATGAGAAGGTGTTTTGATTTCTAAAAATATGTGCTTGATATTTTAGGTGTCATTATAATTTTGATGCATGAATAATTTATTTTATATGTGGGTATGCATATGTATGTACGGCCTTGTGTGTATGTGTATGCTTAGGATCATGTGAAAATATAATTAGTAAATGAATATGATGAAGTATGCATGAATGTATGTGTTAATATGATATGTGTATGCATGTGTGTGTGTAATACGTGTAAGTGTGTGTGTGTATGCATGAATATATGTATGTGCCGTGTATGTGTGTGAGTGTGTAGAGGAAGCCTAGAATTTTCCTAAGTGTGGAGAGCAAGTAACCAAGACCTAACTAAGTCCCTAACCAAGTCCTAACTAAATGGTGGAAACCCTAATGGAATGTCAAAAAGTCTTGCCCCCTAAGTAACCCCTAAACACCTAGTGTTCCCTACCTTGTCTCCTTAAGCAATGTTAAACTCCACCCATGCAATTTTATGGAGAACCGAATTTACCCTCCCTCAAAGGCTCTTGGCCGAATTACCCAAGGATAAAATAGGAAGCCACGAATTGTATATATAAGATTGGCCTTGGATGCATTTCCTTCATTCTTCATTTCATTTCTTCATTTCCCACGTCCAAACACAAACCAAACACAAGTCTAAGAGCTCATCAAACTCTTAGACTAAGAATTAGAAAATAGAAAGAGAGAAAGAAGAGGAAACCGTGAGGTAGGAGAAGGAAGAAGCTCAAGTGCTTAGAAGACCATTTCTTCTTGGTATAAACCGAAGACCCTAGAAGAAGTAGAAATAGTTCTTGATTTGTGATCTTGTAATTTTACTTTCTTTTCTTCTCTTGCATGTTTATTTTTATGCACTTATGTGTAATCTTTTGTTAACTATGGACTTTTAAAGACTCAAATTAAAATTGTAATATGTGTAGCTTGTGTTTGATGATTCGGTTGGTGTTTCTCATGATGGATCTTGATGTTTTTAAGTTAAATCTCTTTGATCCAAAGTTTTGTTCATGACCTTTGTGAATTTGAAGTGGATCTTCTTGCATGTGTGAGTTTAATGTTTAAAACTGTGAATCATGAGGTGTTTATGTGTTTATTTGTTAAATCAAGGTTTGATCTAAATTTATTTTGATTTTTGGTCTTTCATGTTGCTTGAAAATGATTTATATGACCTTAAACTTTTGCATGTCTTGATTTTTAAGAAAAGCTTTCATTTGTGTTTTGATCTTTGATTTTTGTTTTTGTCTTGAGTTTGTAAATGATTTTTGAACAAAAGCTTCCTTATTTTATTAAAGTGTGCCTCGGTTTTGATCCCTTTTCATTTAAAATGATTTTTGTCTTGAATTTGTGCTAATATGTTTAATTTCAAGACTTGATCTACATGATTTAGATGCATGCATGTTAATGTTGAACCTTAAAAAGTTATTTTTATGATCTTTGAAAAATAAATTTAAAAATGTTTATGTGGATCTATGATTTCTTGTATTGCATGCCTCGGTTTTTGGAAGAAAATTTGGGAAGCAAGTTTTAAAGTGATTTTTGAGTATGAATATGATTTAATTTAAGTGTTGATTTTATGCATGTTGTATTCGGCCATGTATGAATTAAAATCCATGCTTTTTTTTTATTTTGTGAGAACTTGATATGTGCTCTATGTTCTTGCATGATTCTTGATTTGATTTAAGTAAAGGAAATAAAATTAAAGTTTGATTGTTTTGCAAGTTGTAGCTCATGGTCTTGTCAAGAAAAAGAAGAAAATAATTCCATGATTTTGTGTGTGTGTTTGATAATGCATGAATCTTGTTTTGATGTGTGTATAGTTCGGTTTGTGTATGATAATTAGGTTAGAATTCTTTTTCCATGAAGTAACCTAGGAATAATGCATGTATTTTGTGAAATAATGCTAAGCTAATTAGGTTTAAGAAAAAGTTTTGTATTTGAATGAATATGTGTGCATGTATTCGGTTTATGGGTTTAGATATGTTTAAGTGTTTTTGTTTTGTAGAAATGAATTGTTTTTGAAATTAATTATGTGTGTAATAATTAAAGTAAGTGTTTGATTGTGAACATGTCTATTTGGAAATAAATGTTGGGTGTGTAATTGTTTAAGTGTTTATGTGACTTGATTTATCAAAGTGTGTGGTTGACCGTGTGTATGTTTAGTTTTGGTATTTGATTTGATTTGATTTGTTTGAGTTTGTGAGGTTGTGTTTGTGACTTGTTTTATGATAAAAACTTGAGTTTTTAAAGTATTAATGTTAATCTAAAGAATATTTGAAAAAAAAGGAGTTTTTACGATGTTTTCGGATTTTATTAAATTGATTTTTGTGAAACCTTTCTTTGCTTTCCAAGTGTATTTAAAGTTGTTTTTGATTTCTAAAATTGAGTTCATGAGACTCAAAGTTTGGTTTTCAAAAGGTAATTGATTTTTTTTTTTAAAAAAAAAACCCGGATTGAAACCGGTGAATTTTTCGGTGTTTTTGAATGAGGTTGAGGTGCTGTCCAAAACGGACCAGCAACCTAACCAATTGGTTTAAATTGTTTATTTTGATGTTTTCAAAGTGATTTTAAAGTATTTAAAGGACTAAGAAATGTTTGAGTCATTTCAAGAAAACAATCATGTTTTAAGATTTCCGACGAGGAATGAGAAACGTTTTAAGATAAGAAAAAGTTTTCTTAATAAATGTTGATAATGAAAATGTGTTTTAATTAATCCGAGGGATGTTATAGACGAGGGATTAAGGCAGTGGCAGCACCCAAGATCAGAGAAGATTGTGTTCATCAAATTGCTGGACCTCAGGTGAGAGAGTAGCTTTCCTAAGACACTGTGGTAGTAGGTGTATATTAAGAAATTCCGTATCAGCTCAAAGATCGGAACTCAGTGGTTCTGTGTTAGTAGTATAGTGGCAATTGTTTGCTTTGTGTGGCCACTCATACGAATAGGACAAAGACCACCTTGTTGTGTGTGATGTGTGATGTGTTGTTTATGTTTGTTATCTATGCATGCTGATGTTATAAATTGTTGAAATATGTTATAGTTAGTAATGATAATAATAAAAGAGAATAGAAATAAAAGACACCAAGAGAAGAAATAACCCTTGTTTGGCTTAAGTCCTGATGGACCCAGGCTGCCTTAATAAGACATTAAGAAAGGAGGTGCTGATAAGAGGATTAGTAAGGACTGGAAATGAAGAGAATGATTGAGAAGAGATAGTGAGATGAGATTGGGAAAGATTTAATGATGCGATGCGAATGAGCCAGAGCGAGGAAGGAATGTTCATGATGAAGGGAAAGTGACAAGTGATGAGAGTGAAGTTTGAATCTTCGATTTTGTTTTCTTAGACTGAGACTAGCGTTGAGTTGAGCTTGCTCCTCCACTAGTTCTCAAGAAGAGAAAGTTTTTGAGAAAAACTTTTAAACAGGGATTTACGAAAATGAGATTTTTGAAAAGAGTTTACGAAATGTATTTTTGAAAGGGGTTCCCAAAATGCGATTTTTGAAAAGAGTTTATGAAATTTTGAAAAGGGGTTCCCAAAATGAGAAAAATTTTCCAAAACAAATTTCTGAAACAAAGTTGCAAAATGAGATTTTTGAAAAGGATTTTGAAAAGAGATTTTTGAAAGGGGTTTTGAAGGGAGATTTTTGAAAGAGAGATTATGGGATGAAACTTTTTAGAAAAGGGTATGTGAACTGAAATGTTTGAGAAAGGTTTTTACCAAATGAAAATTTTGAAAAGGAGTTGTGAAATGAGATTTTTGTGAAGATACACGAAAGAGATTTTGAGAAAGCGTATAAAGGTTGTGTTGAGAGAAGTTTTGTGATGAAATTCAAGTTGTGAGTGTGATTCCGCTCTGTGCCAAGTTGTGAAAGAAAAGGAAAAGTGATGCCAAGATAGCGGTCGGGACTCATTGAAGGGATGCGCGAAGGATGAGCAAATCATTAGGTGAATTAAAAAGATAAAAGCCTTTAAAAGACATTAACAGTGAATGCGGTGAGGTATGAGAGTTAACCCGAAGTAGTAGAGAGGAAGATACCATATGTAACATCCCAAAAATTGATATTAAATAATATAATTTTAATATATAAATATCTATTTAAGGATAGGGTTAAGCCTTAGAAGTTGTACAAGGGTAGAAGGGTAGTATGAGCATAGGCCGACCTAGGATGTGAGATTAAGGCCTCGGCCCGATCTCGGCTGAGCTAGACAAGATTGTGTGCTTCTGAACCGAGCTGAAGGGAACCCAACGTGAAACCCATTATCCAGTCTGGATTAGCCGATCTCAGTGCCCTGTCCGAGAGGGAAGCTCGGACTACTGCTGTTCCTACAAGCCGAGCCAACGTATCCTAGCCGATGTACCCGAGCCAACACGTCCTAGCTCCTCCGTGCCAGCTCATGTTGAGCTGTAGCCCTTTGGGATTCGTACCATCCGTACCCTGTCCTTGCCATTCACTTTATGTCATTTTCATTGCTTTATGTCCCTCTCAAGTACTATTCATGGCTTCCTCAAGAAGCCAATGAACCCTGTCCACACATTCTAGCTTCCCCAAGAAGCCAATGAATCTTGACCACACAAATATTTTCCCTAAATGAATAAAAGAAAGCCCAAAACACCACATATCACACTTTACATTTCTCATTCTCTTCCTCCTACGAATCTCTCTCTTTCTCCTCCAAAGCTTCAGCAAACAAAACCCCAACACTTTCTTTCTCCCTCTCTTCTCACAAAACGGAACCCTCCTCCTCTTTGTTCTCTTCTGTTCCGGCGTACCTGGACCGTGGTGGTGTGGTGGTGGCAGCAAGGAGGACACGGATTCGAGTGGTGTGAAGCTCACAAGGTCAAGGTCTAGATCAAGGACAAGCAACAAGGGACCATTCTCAAACTCTCAACTCTTATCTCACACGGTTTGAGGTAAGGAGTGAGTGTTGCCTCTACTTGAGTTTGGGTTTCTAGGGTGTTCATAAAGGGTACTAAGAGTGGGTGTTAGATTAGGGAATGGATCTAGGTTAATGTAGAAAGGAAATGGTAAAAAGGGTAAAAAAGGAACTAATAAATGAATTAGAAACATGAGTTTGAAGTAGGGATGAGTATCGTGATATGCTATATGTTGGTATTTACATGATGTATTGGTTAAATGTTTTATTCTTATTGTTGTTGTTGTTGTATAAGTGATTATGAACTTTGTGCATAAATGTTTATGAGCTTTGATATTTATGATCCATGTCTGTGGCCGAGCTGAGTGACTTCGGGAATGGGTATGAGAAAATGGTAGAGATGGAAAGTAGGGGATAGAGTAATACGGTAGAGACTGAACAAGGTTAATGGAAAGAGGGACTGGTTATTAGGTTTAGCTGAGAGAGGCCGAGCTAAGTAGATAATAAGATTAATGTAAAGGGGAATAAATTCAAGTGTCGAGCCGAGAGAGGCCGAGCTAAATAATGGTTGAAAGGACAAGAGGAATAAAAGAGAAATGGCTGTGTGATCGGGTCATAGAAGACGCGTACTGGGTGCGTGCCTTGATCGCGTCAGACGCATACTGGGTATGTGCAGCTGTAAGACGGGTACTGGGTGCTCGCAGTTATGATTCACACAGGATTTCGGGAACGGAATCGGTGGGAAGTGGTCCTGGTCATAGCAGACGCGTACTGGGTGCGTGCATTGATCGCGTAATTCGCCGAGATGCGCCGCTGTAAGACGGGTACTGGGTGCTCGCAGTTATGGACTCTCCTTAACCCCATAGAATGATCGGCGGTAGTGCTCCTGGTCATAGAAGACGCGTACTGGGTGCATGCATTGATCGCGTCAGACGCATACTGGGTATGTGCAGCTGTAAGACGGGTACTGGGTACTCGCAGTTATGGACACTCCAATATCCGACTGTAAATGGTGTAAGACATGCACTGGGTGTATGCATCCGAGAAGAGTAAAAGATTGTAAACTATGTGAAAATGGAATAATGAGTAATGTCCGAGATAGAGATGGTAATCCGAGGTAAGAGAATGTGAACCGAGGTATAACTAATAGGTAATAGAGTGATTGGATAGTGTGATGTGAGCCGAGCTAGACGAGATCGTACAATGTGAACCGAGCCAGTGAGATGGTATGATGTGAGCCGAGCCGGATGCGATTGTGTGTATGTAAACCGAGCTAAATGAGATAGTATGCATGTGATATAGGGTTTGATTACTTGCTATTTATATGCTATTTGACTACTTGTGTTTCGCTTGGTAGTTCGGTATGTCATTTTAGAAACTGCTTATTTAAGTTCTGTGTAATGCACACCTCCTTACCATTTTTCAGGTGCTGAGCCCGAGCAAACGCAGTCCCCGGCCGAGCAGGATCACTCTCCCTCACAGGGAGAGTAAGTTATTTAGAGTCATAGATGTGGATAGGTCCGAGCTAAAATATTCGTTTTGCATTGGGTCTCGGCTATTTGGTCCGAGCTAAAACACGCTTTTGTATATTTTGATCTCGGCCCGATGGCCGAGCTAAACATCATTTTTGTAATTCGAACTAATGAGCTCGGTGTAGCTATGTTTCTCAACTCTTGTTTAATGATTAATGAAGTCTTCCGTTTTATTAACTCTGATGTTTTTGTTATTAATGAAAGGAAATATTATTTTGGAAAATATCATATTCATCTTAAAAGAAATTTTAAATCCAAATTTTGGGGTAATTAAGGGTAATTATTATATAGGGTGTTACATTTTTGGTATCAGAGCAGTTTCTCCTCGGCCTATTGGAGTTGCAAGGAACTCCAGTGGTTACTCACCAAGAGAGTGACAAATAAGTAGAGTCTAGGAGTCTAGGTCAGACAATAGGGCTTATGGGTATACATGTCTAAATAAATATTTACTTGATTATTCGGAAGTTAATTGGCTTTCTCTCCATGACCGAGCAGCATGGCTGGGAGACAAGCTGATAACGACCGAATTGCTGCTGTGTTGGAAACTCTGGTTCAACTACAGCAGAACCAAGCGCAGACTCAGCAGAATCAGGCTGAGAACCTCGCTCAAAACATCGCCGCAGCCGCAGCAGCTGTAGCTGCAGCCCTTCAGCCCCAACCTCCGGCTCCGGTCGAGATAGACTGGATGAGCCGATTTCGGAAGAACGAACCACCTAGGTTCGAAGGAGGATATAATCCAGATGGAGCTCAAAGATGGCTCCAGGATATTGAGAAGATTTTCCGATCTCTGCAACCTCCCTTTGAGTACAGGGTGAGGTTGGCTGAGTTTGTGCTGGCTAGTGAAGCCGAACACTGGTGGGATCAACAGAGCCGAGGACTGGAAGCGGCTAATGAGGTCATCACTTGGGATTTGTTCCGAGCTCGCTTCCTCGGAAAGTACTTTCCCGAGGATGTTAGGATAGAGAAGGAGCTCGCTTTTCTCAAGTTGGAACAGAGGAACTTGAGCGTTGGGGAATATGCCGCTCAGTTCGAAGATTTGATCCGTTATTCAGGAAGTTACCGAGATGCCGATGAGTGTACCAAGTGCATTAAGTTTGAGGCTGGTCTCCGTGACGATATTCGGCTCGCATTTGAATATCAGAACGTGGCCAATCTCTCGCAACTGGTGAACATGGCTCGCACCTATGAGAAAGGGCTTAAGAGAAAAGCTGATGGAAAGAGGAGCAAGTCGGCACAAAAAGGAGTGGGTCCGATCAGAGGGAAGGGAGCTGTCCAGAGATCTGCTCCCTATGCGAACCCAAACTCCAGAATGTCAACAGCTCCGAGGAGCGGTGGTCAGATGGTGGTTGTTCCTGGCCCGTATCCGATCTGCCAACATTGTGGAAGACAGCACAGGGGAGAATGCTGGAATCTGGATCCGAGCAAAATCAGGGGATCCTGTTTCCGATGTGGCAAGCCTGGCCATTTTGCAGCTCGGTGTAATGAGAATATTGTGAAGGAAGAGGTCAATGTGACCAAGGCTCATCAGACTGGTATTAACCGACCTATGCAGAGAGGCAAGGTTTACACTATGGATGGAGAAGAAGTGACTGATGCTGACGAACTGATTCGAGGTACTTGTCAAGTAAATAGTATTCCTTGTGCTGTACTATTTGACTGTGGAGCCACACATTCTTTCATTTCCCTTGATTGTATGAATAGACTAAAACTATCCCCAGTAGAAATGCCTTACAAACTATCCATTTCTACCCCAACCAATTCTTCTGTAATCACTTCTAAAATGTGTCTAGAGTGTCCTATCCAAGTATTAGGCAGAGAATTTAAAGTCAATCTGATTTGTCTACCCTTAACCAAGCTAGATATTATCCTTGGCATGGACTGGATGTCTCAACGTCGTGTCTTACTCGATTGCCGAGAAAAGACCGTAATCTTTAGTGGCCCGTTTGTTGCGAAGTTAGAGACAACAGAGGAACCGACCTTAGACCAAATTCCTGTGGTCGGAGAATTCCCTGAGGTTTTCTCGGACGAAATGCCTGGCTTACCGCCGAATAGAGAAGTAGAGTTCAGTATAGACCTCCTTCCGAGAACTGGCCCGATCTCAATTGCTCCGTACAGAATGGCGCCTCCCGAGCTAGAAGAGCTTAAGAAACAGCTGGAAGAACTTTTGGCCAAAAAGCTAATCCGACCAAGCGTATCGCCGTGGGGAGCCCCAATCCTGTTTGTGAAAAAGAAAGATGGTAGTCTCAGAATGTGCACTGACTATAGAAAGCTCAACGCGGTAACGGTGAAGAATAAATATCCCCTCCCTCGGATTGATGACTTATTGGACCAACTCAAGGGAGTGTCGGTGTTTTCAAAGATAGATCTCCGATCTGGATATCACCAAATCCGAGTCCGAGAAGAAGACATTCCGAAGACAGCCTTCCGATCAAGGTATGGGCATTTTGAGTACGTGGTTATGCCCTTTGGACTTACCAACGCCCCAGCTATCTTCATGGACTACATGAATAGAATCTTCCGACCTTACCTGGACTCGTTTGTGATAGTCTTCATTGACGATATCCTCATCTACTCCCAAAATCCGAGTGAGCACGAGCAGCATCTGAGAAAGGTGTTGCAGGTTTTGAAGGATAAGAACCTTTACGCTAAGCTCTCTAAGTGCAGCTTTTGGCTCAACGAGGTTCATTTCCTCGGACATGTGATATCCGAGCAAGGTGTAGCAGTTGATCCCTCCAAGGAGGAAGCGGTACTTAAGTGGGAGAGACCCAACTCGGTCACTGAGATCAGGAGTTTCCTCGGTCTTGCAGGGTATTACAGAAGATTCATTGAAGGATTCTCTAAACTGGCGCTACCATTGACCTCGTTAACCAGAAAGGATACCCCATACCAATGGTCCGAGGTGTGTGAACAGAGTTTTCAAGAGCTAAAGAAAAGGGCCTTGGCTGTGTGCTGATGCAACAAGGAAAAGTGGTGGCGTATGCCTCTCGGCAACTTCGGCAACACGAGCAGAACTATCCGACGCATGATCTCGAATTGGCAGCCGTGGTGTTTGCCCTTAAGATTTGGAGACACTACCTGTATGGCACGAAATTCGAGGTGTTCAGTGACCACAAGAGTCTCGGCTATCTGTTCGACCAGAAGGAACTCAATATGAGACAGCGCAGATGGGTGGAATGTTTGAAAGATTATGATTTCAACTTGCACTATCATCCTGGAAAAGCCAACGTGGTGGCCGACGCACTAAGCAGGAAGAGTCTTCACTTGAGCAACATGATGGTCCGAGAGATGCAGCTGATGCAAGAGTTCAGTGATCTTAACCTCGGCATACAGAAGAAGGAAAACAGTGTTGTCTTGGAAATGCTGCAAGTAACCGATGATTTTGTGGGTTTCATTAAAGAAAGACAGACCGCCGACCTAGAGCTCCAAAAGCTATTAGAAAGAGCCGGAGACAAGGATGAACCTGACTTCACTAAAGGACCTGATGGTCTTGTACGATTTCGAGGCAGAGTTTGCATCCCCATGGACTTTGAAGTCCAAAGAGAGTTGATGGAAGAAGCCCACAAGACAAAGATGAGTCTCCATCCGGGAGCCACAAAGATGTACCAAGATTTGAAGAGGTTATTTTGGTGGCCGAAGTTGAAGACCGACGTGGCCGATTATGTGTCTCGGTGCTTGACATGTTAGAAAGCCAAGATCGAGCATCAGAAACCAGGAGGATTACTCAAATCCTTAGAGATTCCACAATGGAAGTGGGATAGCATTTCGATGGACTTTGTATCAGGCCTACCAAAGACGAGATCAGGGCAGGAAGCCATTTGGGTTGTGGTGGACCGACTTACAAAGTGTGCTCATTTCTTGCCGATCAGAATGAAGTACAGCCTGGAGAAGCTGACGCAACTGTACATAAAGGACATTGTTCGACTCCATGGTGTTCCGAGCAGCATAGTGTCGGACCGTGATCCTCGTTTCTTGTCTCGATTCTGGCAGAGTCTGCAAGAAGCCATGGGTACAAAGTTGAGGTTTAGCACTGCTTATCATCCCCAAACTGACGGACAATCCGAGCGCACCATTCAGACTCTTGAGGACTTGCTGAGGACATGTGTGCTTGAACAGTCGGAAAGCTGGGAAACACTATTGCCGTTGGTCGAATTCACCTACAACAACAGTTTCCATTCAAGTATCGGAATGGCTCCTTTCGAAGCCTTGTATGGTCGGAAATGCCGAATGCCGCTATGCTGGTTCCAGATAGGTGAAAACTTGTTGATTGGTCCCGACATTGTTCAGGAGACAACTGAGAAGATTCGAATGATACAAGGGAAGATGAAAGCCGCTCAGGACCGACAGAAGAGCTATGCCGTCAAGAGAAGGAAACCCTTGAACTTCATCGAGGGAGATCATGTATTTCTTCGGATATCCCCTATGACGGGTATCGGCCGAGCTATAAAATCAAAGAAGTTGACCCCTAGGTTTGTCGGACCGTACTAGATATCGGAGAAGGTCGGACCAGTAGCGTACAGAATCGCTCTACATCCGCACTTGTCTAAGCTCCATGATGTGTTCCATGTCTCGCAACTTAGGAGATACATTCACGATCCCTCGCATGTGATAGCAGTGGACGAACTGCCGCTAAGAGACAATCTGACCTTCGAAGTCCTACCAGTCCGAGTTGGAGATAGACAAGTCAGACGACTCAGAGGAAAGGAAATCCCCTTGGTCAAGGTAGTATGGAATCGAAATGGTGTGGAGGAAGCTACTTGGGAACTCGAGGAGAAGATGAAGCAGTCATATCCGCAACTGTTCAATGCTGACTAAATTTCGAGGACGAAATTCCTGTAAGTGGGAGAGGAATGTAACATCCCAAAAATTGATATTAAATAATATAATTTTAATATATAAATATCTATTTAAGGATAGGGTTAAGGCTTAGAAGTTGTACAAGGGTAGAAGGGTAGTATGAGCATAGGTCGACCTAGGATGTGAGATTAAGGCCTCGGCCCGATCTCGGCCGAGCTAGACAAGATTGTGTGCTTCTGAACCGAGCTGAAGGGAACCCAACGTGAAACCCATTGTCCAGTCTGGATTAGCCGATCTCAGTGTCCTGTCCGAGAGGGAAGCTCGGACTACTGCTGTTCCTACAAGCCGAGCCAACGCATCCTAGCCGATGTACCCGAGCCAACACGTCCTAGCTCCTCCGTGCCAGCTCATGTTGAGCTGTAGCCCTTTGGGATTCGTACCATCCGTACGCTGTCCTTGCCATTCACTTTATGTCATTTTCATTGCTTTATGTCCCTCTCAAGTACTATTCATGGCTTCCTCAAGAAGCCAATGAACCCTGTTCACACATTCTAGCTTCCCCAAGAAGCCAATGAATCTTGACCACACAAATATTTTCCCTAAATGAATAAAAGAAAGCCCAAAACACCACATATCACACTTTACATTTCTCATTCTCTTCCTCCTACGAATCTCTCTCTTTCTCCTCCAAAGCTTCAGCAAACAAAACCCCAACACTTTCTTTCTCCCTCTCTTCTCACAAAACGGAACCCTCCTCCTCTTTGTTCTCTTCTGTTCCGGCGTACCTGGACCGTGGTGGTGTGGTGGTGGCAGCAAGGAGGACACGGATTCGAGTGGTGTGAAGCTCACAAGGTCAAGGTCTAGATCAAGGACAAGTAACAAGGGACCATTCTCAAACTCTCAACTCTTATCTCACACGGTTTGAGGTAAGGAGTGAGTGTTGCCTCTACTTGAGTTTGGGTTTCTAGGGTGTTCATAAAGGGTACTAAGAGTGGGTGTTAGATTAGGGAATGGATCTAGGTTAATGTAGAAAGGAAATGGTAAAAAGGGTAAAAAAGGAACTAATAAATGAATTAGAAAATGAGTTTGAAGTAGGGATGAGTATCGTGATATGCTATATGTTGGTATTTACATGATGTATTGGTTAAATGTTTTATTCTTATTGTTGTTGTTGTATAAGTGATTATGAACTTTGTGCATAAATGTTTATGAGCTTTGATATTTATGATCCATGTCTGTGGCCGAGCTGAGTGACTTCGGGAATGGGTATGAGAAAATGGTAGAGATGGAAAGTAGGGGATAGAGTAATACGGTAGAGACTGAACAAGGTTATTGGAAAGAGGGACTGGTTATTAGGTTTAGCCGAGAGAGGCCGAGCTAAGTAGATAATAAGATTAATGTAAAGGGGAATAAATTCAAGTGTCGAGCCGAGAGAGGCCGAGCTAAATAATGGTTGAAAGGACAAGAGGAATAAAAGAGAAATGGCTGTGTGATCGGGTCATAGAAGACGCGTACTGGGTGCGTGCCTTGATCGCGTCAGACGCATACTGGGTATGTGCAGCTGTAAGACGGGTACTGGGTGCTCGCAGTTATGATTCACACAGGATTCCGAGAACGGAATCGGTGGGAAGTGGTCCTGGTCATAGCAGACGCGTACTGGGTGCGTGCATTGATCGCGTAAGTCGCCGAGATGCGCCGCTCTAAGACGGGTACTGGGTGCTCGCAGTTATGGACTCCCCTTAACCCCATAGAATGATCGGCGGTAGTGCTCCTGGTCATAGAAGACGCGTACTGGGTGCATGCATTGATCGCGTCAGACGCATACTGGGTATGTGCAGCTGTAAGACGGGTACTGGGTACTCGCAGTTATGGACACTCCAATATCCGACTGTAAATGGTGTAAGACATGCACTGGGTGTATGCATCCGAGAAGAGTAAAAGATTGTAAACTATGTGAAAATGGAATAATGAGTAATGTCCGAGATAGAGATGGTAATCCGAGGTAAGAGAATGTGAACCGAGGTATAACTAATAGGTAATAGAGTGATTGGATAGTGTGATGTGAGCCGAGCTAGACGAGATCGTACAATGTGAACCGAGCCAGTGAGATGGTATGATGTGAGCCGAGCCGGATGCGATTGTGTGTATGTAAACCGAGCTAAATGAGATAGTATGCATGTGATATAGGGTTTGATTACTTTATATGCTATTTGACTACTTGTGTTTGGCTTGGTAGTTCGGTATGTCATTTTAGAAACTGCTTATTTAAGTTCTGTGTAATGCTCACCTCCTTACCATTTTTCAGGTGCTGAGCCCGAGCAAACGCAGTCCCCGGCCGAGCAGGATCACTCTCCCTCACAGGGAGAGTAAGTTATTTAGAGTCATAGATGTGGATAGGTCCGAGCTAAAATATTCATTTTGCATTGGGTCTCGGCTATTTGGTCCGAGCTAAAACACGCTTTTGTATATTTTGATCTCGGCTCGATGGCCGAGCTAAACATCATTTTTGTAATTCGAACTAATGAGCTCGGTGTAGCTATGTTTCTCAACTCTTGTTTAATGATTAATGAAGTCTTCCGTTTTATTAACTCTGATGTTTTTGTTATTAATGAAAGGAAATATTATTTTGGCAAATATCATATTCATCTTAAAAGAAATTTTAATTCCAAATTTTGGGGTAATTAAGGGTAATTATTATATAGGGTGTTACATTTTTGGTATCAGAGCAGTTTCTCCTCGGCCTATTGGAGTTGCAAGGAACTCCAGTGGTTACTCACCAAGAGAGTGACAAATAAGTAGAGTCTAGGAGTCTAGGTCAGACAATAGGGCTTATGGGTATACATGTCTAAATAAATATTTACTTGATTATTCGGAAGTTAATTGGCTTTCTCTCCATGACCGAGCAGCATGGCTGGGAGACAAGCTGATAACGACCGAATTGCTGCTGTGTTGGAAACTCTGGTTCAACTACAGCAGAACCAAGCACAGACTCAGCAGAATCAGGCTGAGAACCTCGCTCAAAACATCGCCGCAGCCGCAGCAGCTGCAGCTGCAGCCCTTCAGCCCCAACCTCCGGCTCCGGTCGAGATAGACTGGATGAGCCGATTTCGGAAGAACGAACCACCTAGGTTCTAAGGAGGATATAATCCAGATGGAGCTCAGAGATGGCTCCAGGATATTGAGAAGATTTTCCGATCTCTGCAACCTCCCTTTTAGTACAGGGTGAGGTTGGCTGAGTTTGTGCTGGCTAGTGAAGCCGAACACTGGTGGGATCAACAGAGCCGAGGACTGGAAGCGGCTAATGAGGTTATCACTTGGGATTTGTTCCGAGCTCGCTTCCTCGGAAAGTACTTTCCCGAGGATGTTAGGATAGAGAAGGAGCTCGCTTTTCTCAAGTTGGAACAGAGGAACTTGAGCGTTGGGGAATATGCCGCTCAGTTCGAAGATTTGATCCGTTATTCAGGAAGATTTGATAAGAAAAGAATTATAATTAAGAAAAGAAAAGTTTATGAATTTCTTAGGATGAGAATCATAAAGTGTGAAAGGGAAGAGATGAATCCCATGGTGAGGGAAAGGAAGAAGTGAAGGATTGGATATTGAAGTTGAGAAAGTGATTGAAAAGAAAGGATGTTGTGTAAGGATGTTAATAAGTTAATAAGACAAAGAATAATAATAATAAAGAATTATGATATATGCTTGAGTGTTGTGTTGTGTGTGCCTTGTTTGTATTGTGTGTGCTGTCTTGATATCTCGCCTGCCGTAAATCCACAACGTCGACGATTCGTCGTCCGGAGCGCTAACTCTCTCCTGACCGTTGGTATATCGGTGCCTCTGGTACTCCAATGTGCAGATGGAGTATCGTATGGAGATTGCAACTTGGATGAGACATGGACGTGGCTGGAAGCGTACCCCATCTGGTTGGGTATGGATTGGTGACACTCAGATTGTGATTCCGGATCCAGAGCATCGACTTAGCGGAGCTAATCTGTAACAGCCCGATTTCCGTAAGCCAAAAATATTTACTTTTACTTATTAAAGTTGCAAAAATTGAGGCCAGATTTTTTTTTATATAAAACATTGTTGAAGTATTTCGACAACATTATTGAAAATCTCTTTAAGTTCTTCAATTCACTTTTCCGAAAACCGAGTGTTACTAAACCTTCCTTTTCATGAACATTTGCTTCCATAAAGGAACTTGGTTTCAAATCGTTTTGATAGTTTTCAAAAACTTTACATGTGTTAACCTGTCGTAAGGATAGGCTCCACAAATCAAATTAAAATTTAGCCTGATTACATTAATGGCTCATGGCTTCGGTAATCCTTAAATCAAAACAATCCCCATAATCTGAACTAATTACACTAATCTTAAACTACTTGATCGCAGACTATTGGGTGAAGGTCCTCCTTCTTCTTACATCTGCTCTTTGCTCTTGAAGATGATGTCCTTATTGTTGCCGTCCCCCTCATTGCTAATGGATTCTAGTTCCGTTCCCTCGAGAAGGGGAGTGTTCCTCCGGATCTCGTACCGAAACTTCTCTGCATAGTTCCGATAGCCTCGTACGGTGTCTTGTCCCACATGCGGCCCCAGGTTGGCTCCACTGGGTTTGTGTCCCGGATCTGAAAGTACAATCTGGGTGTAGCCAGTCCATATCCAGCCGCATGGGTACGCTTCCAACCTCTTCCATACTTGCTCAAGGTGATGATATCCATGCAATACTCCATCTGCCCGTTGAAATACTAGCGACACCGATATGCCAACGAACAGGAGAGAGTAAGCGTTCCGAACGACGGATCGTCGACGGTGTGGGATTACGCTAGGCAAGATAAGAGGACTACACAACACACAATACAACATACAAGCACACAACAATCAAGTGTAGTATTATTATCTTCTTGTGTTATTAGTATTATTATCATACTTTTTATCATCTTTCCCTTTCTTATCAACCTACTTCCTCAGTCTCTTCTCTTCTCATATTCTTACTTTCTTGCCTTAGTCTTATCAGTTCACACCTCTCTCTTTATTCGGGAAATCATAAAATATCATCGGAACATTCATTTCGTTCTCGGATTTCACTCACGTCTACATCTCCTCGGTCATCCACCCAACCTAGTCGGAAGCAAACAGGAGTACAAGACCTTTACCGTGCGGGCACGACAGCTGTCACAACACAAATGGCTCCAAGCCAGGAGGTCTCAGCCTCAATATAGCAATAACAATCAGGGCACACTGCCTCGCAGTGGCAAACAAAATGCCCCACTCCAGTCCCTCTCACTGTTCTCGATTTGCAATCTAGGGGGCGACAGTATGTTTCTAGTGGGCCCGCAGAACTTACCACGGCATTAGACCCAGTCCCCACCACGTTAGTGCGCCACATGTGGAGTTCGTTCTGCCTAGAAACACACTCTAGACTTCTTGACGTTTCACCGTCATCGTCCTCCCCTAATGCAATCTCCTCCTAAGTATCCGCAGATACTTATGGTTCCTTCCTCTCCACTACTTCGCACTCTCATACCTCGCCGCGAATGTCTTTTAAAGTCTTTTATCTTTTTAATTATCCTAAGGTCGACCCATCCTTAGTGCAACCCTTCAATGAGTCCCGACCACTAACTTGGCACCATCTTTCTCTCATAATTTCTCACATAGCACAGAGCTGGGATCACATCAATGAACTCTCAACTGACATCTCATTTCTCAACACACATCCCACCATCTCTCTTAACAATCTCATTTCACAATCTCTTCTCAAAACAATCTTTTCACCACTTTCTCAAAACACCATTTTATAAGCTTTTACAAAACCTCACTTCATAAACATTTTCATAAAATCTAGTTCCACAACTGCTCAAATGCTTTTCAAAGACTTTCTTATAAATCTCTTTTCACAAAGTTCCAAAAATCTCTTTTCTCAATCTTTCACAAAATTTCCATTCCAAAAACTTTTCTGAAAACACTTTTTTATAATACTTTTCAAAAATCTCCTTTCAAAAACATCTTCAAAATAATTTCTTTTCACAAAAATCTCTTTTTCACTAATCTTTTTCAAAACTCTCCTTTCACAAATCGTTTTCAAAAACCTCCTTTCAAAAACCTTTTTCCAAAAACCGCTTTTCAAAAAAACCTTTTACAAAAACCACATCTTTGCTGGGCGCTAATGGAGGAGCAAGCTCAAATCAACACTAGTCCCAGTCTAAAACCAAAAACAAAGGAGCCCAGCTCCACTCAAATCACATCCCATATCCAACAAACAACATCACTCTCCCCAGCTCTGGCTCGTTCTCAACATTACCATTCATTCATTCCCCAAATCTTCACTCTTTCTCTCTCTTCCAGTACATATACTGTATTTCCATCTTATTTCTTTCATCATTATTCAGATATATCAACAACATTCAATTTCCACATGCATAATTAAATGAATAAAAATAAACATGCTATTCACACACAGTCAGCACACAACAATAGTGTGGTCATTGTCACCTTCGTATAAGTGGCCACACACAACATAAACAATTGCCACTTATACTACTGACTCCGAACCACTTAGTTCCGATCTTCGAGATGATACGGAACGTCCTAATGTATCACCTAACTACCACGGTGTCTTAGGAAAGCTTCTCTCTCACCTGAGGTCCAGCTATTAAATGCGTACCGTCTCCTTTGGATCCTTTGTGCTGCCGGCTGCCCCAATCCCTTGTCTTTAAGATTTCCTCGTACTAAATAAAATACGCTTACGTTATTAACTTGTATTAAGAAAATAGTTTCTTAATTTATTCCATATTTCATTCCTCATCGGAAGATTAAAAACGTAATTATTTTCCCAAAACAACTCTAATATTTTCTAGTACTTTAAGTTCTTTAAAACCATTTGAAAACATCTTATAAAATAATTTAATTCATTTGAGTTAGTTGCTGGTCCGTCTTGGACAGCACCTTAACCGAGTTCGAAAATACCGAAAAATGCACCGTTTTTAATCCGGCTTTTCCTTAAATCAAATATCAATTGAAAACCATACTTTAAATCTTAGGAACACATTTTTATGTTTATAAAACAACTTTAAAGAGTTTTGGACAGCAAAGGGTTACTTCATAAATTCACCTTAATAAAAATTCGAAAACATTGTGAAAACACTGTTTGATTTAAAACATGCTTTAGTGCAAAATAAGTACTTTAGAAATTAGACTTTTGTCATAAAACAATTCTTGGACAGCCACCACACAACCTTAAATCTCAAAAGGATTTATTTCCAAAACCATTCGATTCCAAGCCAATCACACACTTAAACATTTTCAAACACAACTAACATACAACCACAACAACAATTACCTAATTATAAACCAATATTCATTTTCAACAAACACTCATTCACTTAAGTATCCTCTAAACATTTTCATTTTTATGAAACACAACCACTTAGACACACATACACTCATAAACCGAATGGAACCAGAGTATAAATCAAGTGCATTTGTTTTCCTTTTACTTTGAATTGTTTAATTCTTCTCAAAAATCATTAAGTAAATTCATTTTCATTCACTAAACCTCCTAGACTTATTTACACTATGTGGCCAAATGAAATCCAAGAAACAAGCCAAAGATCAAAAACAACTTAATTTATTTCAAGTACTTAAATTCTTTTATTTTCATGTAGCAAAATTATTTATCCTTCCTTTTCACTCTCCACCGAATGCACACACGCACATATATCTTCATTCTAACACAAAACTCTTTCAAAATCATTTAATTTATTTACTTATTTCCCTTTAGCTTAAAACCGAATAAAAATCAGATATCCATAACACAATTTCAAACACAAATTCAACAATATCCTTCAAAACATATTCATTGCTATAAGTCAACTCATGAGAAAAGAGCCCTAGTCTATCTAGCATGTGTAGGCCGTGCCTTATCTTGACAAAAGTAAGGTTTTTGGTTCATTTTGTCAACATGCAACACCAAAAGTCATGCATCAAATCATACACCCTTTTTACACAAATTAAAAATATCATTTCCTTAGGTCAAATTTCCATTTTAATTATGCTTTCTTAAAAATCTTTGGATCCAAGAAAAATTAACATGTAAGGTCACAAGGCATGCATCAAGTTAAGAAATTATTTTCCAAAAACTTTTTCCTTTAACTCCTTTGTAAGACCGTAAGGTCTATTAGGAAAAATGAAATCTTTTCACTCAAGTCCACATGCATGTATCTAAGTCCTATAGATCAAGTCATGAAATCAAATATAGGGGTACAAATCAAAGATAAAAAAATCACTTTATGTGAGAAAAGGTCAAAACCGTGACATGCAAGTCAAGAAACAAGACTTTTTGAGTAAAAGGATCACATGCAAAACTTCAAGATCAAAGCTATGGGGAATCAAGGCAAAAATCCAATCTTTTCCAAGATGAAAACAATAGATCAAGTCTTTTTGAGAAGAAAAATCAAAGATTACAGCTTAGAAAATTCAAAGTTAAAATCAAAACGTTCAAACCACCTAAATCAATTTTAACAAACACCAAATCGTCATGCATGAACTCAAATCAAAATAAAAATCATCAAAACCTAATTTTCTAGACATGGCCGAATGGTAGAGTCCATGGTTCAAGGTTCTACAAGTTTATGTGGCTCTTGAAACTCAAGATCAAAGCTAAACAATTACATATAAACATAGATCCACAAGAAAATTAAACATGCAAAAACATCTAAACCTTACAAGACTTAGAAAATGAAAACTACTTCTAACACTCTATGATCTTCGAATGAACCAAAGAAAAGAGAAGATCTTCAACCACCTTCACTTGATCTTCAAGGAAACTTAAGGTTTTTGGTCTTGGTCTCTTCTTTTCCTCTCCTCTTGAGCTCTCGGTCTCATTCTCTTCCTATGTTTCTCTCTAAGAGTTTAAGGAGAACTCTTAGGAAAGTGTTTGGTTTGGAAAATGAAATGTGAAGGAAAATGGGTTGGAAAGAGCTACGGTCTTGGGCTTAAAAAGACACACAAATATTTCCCTTCTTGTCCTTAAAATAATTCGGCCAAGGGTGCAAGTGGAAGGGGGCAATTTTGGCTCTTCAAGAGTTTGCATGGGTGGGGTTTATCACTTCTAAGGAGACAATGAGGAGTAGATTAAGGAACTAGGTTTCCTTGGGCTTGATTACTCTTTGGCTCCTAGTTAGGTCTTTCCCTCACATCTAGTTGGGTCATGGTTAAGATTCAATCCATTTGGTTCCTAGTCTAATGCTTAGGAAAACCCTAGGCTTGCACACATTCATATATATGCGCCACATACACCCACTCACACACGTGGCACACACATACATGCACACCTACACTTATCACACATATATTCTATCATTCATGCATTATCACACTCTTAGGCTAATTTAATTCCATATAATCTTAAACATATATGTAGATAGATATACATGTAGCACACCACACATACATGCATCATCTTTTGATTCCTTAATTAATTCTATTGTAGAACATCTAATTACCAATTCACCTAATGATTCAGAATATTTCAAGTAATCACGTTAACACAATCACACATCAAATACATATCAACTAACACGTATATTTAGAAAACAATCTCTTTCTTATGGAAATACCCTTGTTTAGAAATCACCTTTTCTTTAAGGCATAAAATCGTCCAACATATAATTAGTTCTCAAAATCCACTTTAAAACTCATGACATTATTTTATGAAAACCATTTTCTTAAAGTCACTCCTTTCCCTAAAACGTTAATTAGAAAATTTATTTAAGAGATATTCTTTCAAAAACACTTTTCTCAAAGATAAATCTCTTTAGTATTTTAATTCAATACGAGGAATTTGCGGGGTGTTACATTCTCCCCAACTTAAAGATTTCTCGTCCCCGAGAAATTCGTTACGGATTGGGCAGCAGGGCATAAAATTCTCACATCACCTTGACTTTCATAAGAATACTTTCCTCTGGCTTCGTGGTCGTATTCTCTTTTCACTGGTCTAATTCGCCTTGCCGTGTTCCTCGTTTGTTGCTTTCAGATGAAGAAATCGCACTCGCACAACCGCTCGCGTGTCGTTTTTGGTCAAGTCCAACGGACTAACCGAAGAAGGCGTCGTTCGCTTAGCTGATCGCCGTCACAAAAGTCCAACCAGAGGTACGGACTTAGGGAAAAATCAAGCAAACAAACATACATACATCTCCAAAAACAAGGATTTTGCCTAAAAATCCTTAATTACTTACTACTTCCTACAACTCGAATTCCCACTACCTTTCCATGATCCGCCCTTCCTACAATTCTCTTTCTAATCCTCGGGTTTTCATCTATCGCTTTCTAGCTAAAAGGGTCCTGGTGTACTCTAGGCTTACTCATCTCCTCAAATAATCTCACCTTTCTTTCTCGTGACTCCCCAACTTGGATTCAACTTATAACAATTTCATGATGATCTTAAGCTCGACTTTAGCGGTCTCTTCTTCCCTAATTACTCAGCCTAACTTATTTGGGTAGGTAGGGTACTTACAACTCCGAAATTTGGGCTAAAGGGTTTTGAATAGAATCAATAAGGCCACAATGTGACAGGGTTTCATGGAGAAAAGGGTTCGAATTTTGACAACAAGAATGTGTTGTCGAAGCAATTCAACAAACACGGAATTTAGGAGGTAACAACCTATATCCTCCAAGGTGATAACTATCCCCGCATAAAGGTATGCTAAGGCTAATCAGCCCTAAGTCTAACAATCACTAATGGGACATCAGGGGTATAGAGTCTTAATTCATGGTCTACCCTTATAGGACTGAAAGGTTTCTTAAACTAATACGGTCGATGCTAAGCTACAACTGATCTCATGTCCTACGAGATGAAAGCTCACCTCCTATTCCTACTCAAACACTAACAAACACACAGAGTCACACAAACAAAGCATGAAGCCCATGCTTAAGGACACTAAGGATTACCATAAGCTCTGATACCATTCTGTAACAGCCCGATTTCCGTAAGCCAAAAATATTTACTTTTACTTATTAAAGTTGCAAAAATTGAGGCCAGATTTTTTTTTTATAAAACATTGTTGAAGTATTTCGACAACATTATTGAAAATCTCTTTAAGTTCTTCAATTCACTTTTCCGAAAACCGAGTGTTACTAAACCTTCCTTTTCATGAACATTTGCTTCCATAAAGGAACTTGGTTTCAAATCGTTTTGACAGTTTTCAAAAACTTTACATGTGTTAACCTGTCGTAAGGATAGGCTCCACAAATCAAATTAAAATTTAGCCTGATTACATTAATGGCTCATGGCTTCGGTAATCCTTAAATAAAAACAATCCCCATAATCTGAACTAATTACACTAATCTTAAACTACTCGATCGCAGACTATTGGGTGAAGGTCCTCCTTCTTCTTACATCTGCTCTTTGCTCTTGAAGATGATGTCCTTATTGTTGCCGTCCCCCTCATTGCTAATGGATTCCAGTTCCGTTCCCTCGAGAAGGGGAGTGTTCCTCCGGATCTCGTACCGAAACTTCTCTGCATAGTTCCGATAGCCTCGTACGGTGTCTTGTCCCACATGCGGCCCCAGGTTGGCTCCACTGGGTTTGTGTCCCGGATCTGAAAGTACAATCTGGGTGTAGCCGGTCCATATCCAGCCGCATGGGTACGCTTCCAACCTCTTCCATACTTGCTCCAAGTGATGATATCCATGCAATACTCCATCTGCACGTTGAAATACCAGCGACACCGATATGCCAACGAACAGGAGAGAGTAAGCGTTCCGAACGACGGATCGTCGACGGTGTGGGATTACGCTAGGCAAGATAAGAGGACTACACAACACACAATACAACATACAAGCACACAACAATCAAGTGTAGTATTATTATCTTCTTGTGTTATTAGTATTATTATCATACTTTTTATCATCTTTCCCTTTCTTATCAACCTACTTCCTCAGTCTCTTCTCTTCTCATATTCTTACTTTCTTGCCTTAGTCTTATCAGTTCACACCTCTCTCTTTATTCGGGAAATCATAAAATATCATCGGAACATTCATTTCGTTCTCGGCTTTCACTCACGTCTACATCTCCTCGGTCATCCACCCAACCTAGTCGGAAGCAAACAGGAGTACATGACCTTTACCGTGCGGGCACGACAGCTGTCACAACAGAAATGGCTCCAAGCCAGGAGGTCTCAGCCTCAATAATATCAATAACAATCAGGGCACACCGCCTCACAGTGGCAAACAAAATGCCCCACTCCAATCCCTCTCACTGTTCTCGATTTGCAATCTATGGGGCGACAGTATGTTTCTAGTGGGCCCGCAGAACTTACCACGGCATTAGACCCAGTCCCCACCACGCTAGTGCGCCACATGTGGAGTTCGTTCTGCCTAGAAACATACTCTAGTCTTCTTGACGTTTCACCATCATCGTCCTCCCCTAATGCAATCTCCTCCTAAGTATCCGTAGATACTTATGGTTCCTTCCTCTCCACTACTTCGCACTCTCATACCTCGCCGCGAATGTCTTTTAAAGTCTTTTATCTTTTTAATTATCCTAAGGTCGGCCCATCCTTAGTGCAACCCTTCAATGAGTCCCGACCACTAACTTGGCCCCATCTTTCTCTTATAATTTCTCACATAGCACAGAGCTGGGATTGTAACACCCCGATTTGGAAAACTCGAAATAAACACTCACCAAATATTAATTAATTTCTTTGGGAAAAATAGGGTGAAATTTTTTTTTGAAACGGGAACAACACTCGATTATCGAGTTTCCCAAAACTAGGTATTACTTTTAAAAAAATCCTTTTTCTCAAAAACGTTTGCGGAAGTTTCTGAAAACGGCTTGATATTAAAACTCACTTTAAATAAAAGAGTAAAACATTTGGTTACTTGGAAAACATATTGATTTGCTTAAAACAGTTTATCTGTCGGATCATGACAGTCCTTCAAAAGAACAGTTTAGAAAACAGACCATAAGAGCTCTTACCAAAAGTGGGCACCACAGAACATCGGTGCCATTCTTACATAAACATATGTCTTAACAAAATCATTTCAAAAAGAAAGGGGTACACTTGATCAGCATAGCAGCAAGGGTCCTTCGGGAACTTAATTATGATCTATTAAGCAGCGTCTCCTTCTCAATTCGCAACATAAGCAACTTCCGTCGTCCATCAGGTAGTCCTCTTGCCAGCGCATCACGATCATTAGGTCCTCCCTCCGGGAGTAGCATCACCAGCTCCACCGTCTTTTAGAATCGAAGATTGATAGTCACATGTGCACAAGAAGTTGAGAGAGTAAGTTATCCGAATGGAATTACTCCCATCGACTTCTTGGATTTACACTAGCGACGCATACCAGAACATACAAACAGTACAACAAACAATACAGCAGATAATAGTGTGTAATGCATGAGGATGCAATGCAATCGTCACGTTATTTATCACTTATCTCTTACTTAAGGGAATTCTTTTAATTTGTTATCTCACAAAGTCGTATCTCTTATCATATCGTTCCTCAAAGCCGAAGTCTCTTAGTTCACATATCTCGGGTCCATCGTATCGGAATTCAAGCTTTAGGGTTTTGGGTTCAGGTCTACATCTCCTCGTAATCCATCCGCCTAGTCGGAAGCAATCAGAAGTACAGGATCTCTACCACACCGGCTTCAGGAGACCACACCAAGATACACTATAAAATTGCCCAGGAATAAAATGTCATGACAAAGGGTGTCGACCTCCACCGTGTTCAAGCATCCCTCTTCCGATCCTGATTTAGTCAAGGGGGCGTCAGTCATCTGTCTAGTGATCATGCAGTACTTCAACTACGACACCAGACTACTCACCCTACCCGGATGGTCAACCCAGGTCACTTGTAGCTTTTCCCGCCTAGACAGACTCCTCTTAGGCTTCTTGACGAGTCACCGTCATTGCCTTCCCCTATCCTAATCATCAAGTGATTACCACGCAGGTAAACACCGTGTCTTCCTCTCCACTACTTCGGGTAAGGGTTTTAAGTTTTAAGGATACACTCGATTGTCCTAATGTCGATCCATCCTAAGTCACCTCCGTCATATAGCACCAACCATATGCGGGTTACTTCTTGTGGGACTCGACTACTATATTCGACGGGCTCCGACCCATCCTGAGTCGTGCTCAGCACGTAGCCACAACCATATAGATGCACTTTCAACACGTGGCTAACCGCCATTCAGATACACTTTAACATGTGGCTAACCGCCATTCAGATACACTTTCACATGTGGCTAACCGCCATTCAGATACACTTTCACATGTGGCTAACCGCCATTCAGATACACTTTCAGTTGGTGGCTACGGCCGCACAGATTCACCTTCAACTTGTGGCTACAACCACACCGATACACTTTTAATCATAGTTCAGCAATCGTTGTTTCTACATCCGAGACATCGTCGTCGTCACAACATCAGCTCGTTCCACGTACTTGGCATGTCAGCATCATCCAGTTCCATCACGCGTTTCACCCTTTAGAGTTTCGCTCTAATCGTTGGGGGATTTTCTCATAGTTTTCTATCATCTTTTCTATTCTTATCTTATAACGCGGGATGATGCATTATGCATATGTAATAATCATAAGCAGCAATATATCTCATCATAAACAAACATATCAATCAATCAATACCATGTAATGGTATAGGTCTGAGTCTTCGTATACCTCGATACAAACAATCACATAATTTATCGGGTATACTACTAACTACGATAGACCTTTACTCCGACTTTGAGAGAGTACGGAGTGTCCTAGCATACTCACTAGACACCAAAGCGTCTTAGGATAACTTCTCTCTCACCTGGATTCGCATTTACCGAATCTACAAGTTCCGAATGATTCGCTTCCTTCCTCGTCCGCCCGACTCCAACTTCTTTCAAGTCCCATAAGATAGATATATGTGAGTATTAAACTTTATTTAATTATTAATCTTAAAGTTATTCTCAAGACAACTTAAGAAAATCCAAACATTGACTTCATTTAGAAACGAAACATCAATTCTTTTGAACTCAAACTTGTCCCAAGTCAAACACTAACTCTTATACTTTGAAATCATGAGAAAATAATCAATTAGATTCATTTAAATAAAAAGTTTCTTTGCTGGTCCTTCTTGGACAGCATTGAGTTCGAATCCAAAAACATCGAAAAATCGCACTTTTCGAATCAACTTTGTCACATATCAAATGCACACAATAACACATCTTCAAAACACGTTTAGAAACATTTTAAAACAAGAAACATAACTTAGAAAATTCTGGACAGCATCATGTCCTAAGTTTTAAATTCATTTTCCATGTTTGAAAACCAATTCCAACTCATAGATAAATCAAGCATCTTGAAAACCATCAAATAAACACTTAAATCAATAATTTATTAAGTTCAAACACTTAAATCTTCATGGGGGAAGCAAGGTACTTAAGTAGAAAAATTCATTCAAACATCCTTATGTATTCAAGAAATCATTCTTACCCTACTCAAGAAACCTAGACAAACATTCACTCAATTCAAGCATTACATATCCACAAATCGTCAAGTCAAGTCAAACATAGCATATTCACATATTCATTCACGTACACGACTCAATCAAGTAGAGAAATCAAACCCTTAAACACATGTGAACCAAATCATGCATCACCTAAACACTTAGACACATTTTCATTGAAACCGTGTGCATCATTAGCCTTTCAAAAGTTATTTTCTCAAAGGATAGCCTCACAAATCAACACATAATTTCATGTCATGAACACTTATACATTTAAGAGAATTCAACTCAAAAATTAAGGTCTAAACCGTGACCTTAAGTAAGTTTTCTTCAAAAACATTTTCAAGAATTCAAGACTTAAAAACAACTCTAGATCTAATAACAAGTTCACATAGTTCATCAAGCAAACAAAAGCATAATCTTAGTATGCACTTCTTACATGAAACCGTGGGCATCACATAAGTTCCTAGACAATTTAGATTTCACATTAACACATAGAATCATCTCAAATTGCATGGAAATCACATACACATAACCAAAATCCAACATTAAAACTTCTAACCTAAAAATCAAGTACAAACTGTGACTAATCATGGAAGATCACACAATTTATATTCATTCAAAACATCATCAAACTCAAGATTGTAACATGCAAGAGATCAATCAAAAGAAAATCAAGTCTTCACACTTAACATTCATCAAACCGTGGCCAATCATAAAAGAAATCATCAAGTACCTTATAGATCAAATATAGATCTTGTCATACATGAAATCAAAATACTAGATCTTTGAAAAATCTTTCATGAAACTTAAAATCAAGTTCTTTTCCAAAACATTTTTGAGAAATCAAAGAGAAAACTCAAGGCCATGAAGAAAAACATTTTCTTAACAAAACTTTTAAGATCAAGTTCAAAGGATCAACATGCATGTAAAGGAAATCACTAAATCCATCACAAAAACACACATGCATCACACTTTCTCAAACAAAATCAAAATTTAGGAAGAAAGAATGAAAGTGATCAAGAATCAAAGAAAAAGGTTTGAAGCTTTTAAGTTCATGAGACAAATTCTTACTTAATTAAAATTTTAAGAATCCAAGTCCAATTTCCTTGGTTTTCCTCTTCTAATCCTCACGGCTAACTCACTCCCTCTCCTAGTCCATGGTTTTCTCCTTCTCTTTTTCACTAGTTTAACTTGATCTAGCTTAGATCATGAAGATTTCAAAGCTTGGTTCCCTTCCTCACTAGATTCGGCCACTCTCTCTCTTTCTCTTTTTCACCAAGAGTTTGATGATTCTCTTGGTGCTAAGTGTTTGGTTTAGGAAAAGATGTGGAAGAAGGTATGTGTTTGATGAATGAATGAAGAACTCACTCACTCACTCACGGTTTTGGTGTGTTGTTGGTGTATGTGTTGGTGTTGTTGCTTGAAAGGAAATAGAAAGGGTGAAGAATGGAAATGAACTCACACCATCACTCACACGGTGTTTAGCTTCTCTTTTATCCTTCTTCACTTTCTTTATTTGCTACTAAGGGCTTGCATGGAGGGTTATATTGCAATACTTGGGGACTAAGTCATAAACTTGGAGGCCAAGTTTTTCCCTTGAGTCCCTCACGGCCTCCCCCTTGTTCCTTCCTTTCCTTTACTTTTTCTTCCTTCTTATGTCATGCTTGGTCATCTTAGTGATGTCATAGTGTTGACTAAAGGCATGCCACTTGTTGATCAAGGGAATGAGCTTGGTGGCCAAGTCATGCACATAGAATTCGGCCACATGGGTTTAGGGTGGTTTAGATTAGCTAATTAGATTTAAGGCACTAATTAGGGTTCTAATCATGATTAGGGTAGGATTAGGTTAATTAATAATCTAGGTTTAGTCCACTAATCCTTAGTGATTAGGGCTTAATCAAGGATTAAGGTGTTAATCAAAACTTAATCATGGGATTAAGGAAAACTAATTTTGGATTAGCTCACTAATCAAAAAGAGTTTAGGGTTTAAGAGAATGATTAGGCACTTAATCAGAGATCAAGAGCTCGATTAGGGTTTCACTCCTCGATTAGGGCATCGATTAGGGTTTCTAGAGGTGATTGGACTTGATTCTTTAAAGCTTAGATAAAATAATTTTCCATGAAATCATACGAATCAATAAAACAAAATCTCAATCAAAACCTTAATCAATCAAACACACGAAGTCACACACACAAGTAAATCAAATTTCAAAACTCATCATGAAGTCAAAACTCTTTCAAATCAATTCTTTAATTAATCAGGTTAAAACAATTTTCTTAATTAGGGACTTGTAGAAGTGAGTCAAATGGGCAGATGTTACAGGGATCACATCAATGAACTCTCAACTGACATCTCATTTCTCAACACACATCCCACCATCTCTCTTAACAATCTCATTTCACAATCTCTTCTTAAAACAATCTTTTCACCACTTTCTCAAAACACCATTTTATAAGCTTTTACAAAACCTCACTTCATAAACATTTTCATAAAATCTAGTTCCACAACTGCTCAAATGCTTTTCAAAGACTTTATGAAAAATCTCTTTTTCAAAAATCTCTTTTCTCAATCTTTCACAAAATTTCCTTTCCAAAAACTTTTCTAAAAACACTTTTTTATAATACTTTTCAAAAATCTCCTTTAAAAAACATCTTCAAAATAATTTCTTTTCACAAAAATCTATTTTTCACTAATCTTTTTCAAAACTCTCCTTTCACAAATCGTTTTCAAAAACCTCCTTTCAAAAACCTTTTTCCAAAAACCGCTTTTCAAAAAAACCTTTTACAAAAACCACATCTTTGCTGGGCGCTAATGGAGGAGCAAGCTCAACTCAACACTTGTCCTAGTCTAAAACCAAAAACAAAGGAGCCCAGCTCCACTCAAATCACATCCCATATCCAAAAAACAACATCACTCTCCCCAGGTCTGGCTCGTTCTCAACATTACCATTCATTCATTCCCCAAATCTTCACTCTTTCTCTCTCTTCCAGTACATATACTGTATTTCCATCTTATTTCTTTCATCATTATTCAGATATATCAACAACATTCAATTTCCACATGCATAATTAAATGAATAAAAATAGACATGCTATTCACACACAGTCAGCACACAACAATAGTGTGGTCATTGTCACCTTCGTATAAGTGGCCACACACAACACAAACAATTGCCACTTATACTACTGACTCCGAACCACTTAGTTCCGATCTTC
Source organism: Crotalaria pallida (assembly GCA_037953625.1). Taxonomy (NCBI): domain Eukaryota; kingdom Viridiplantae; phylum Streptophyta; class Magnoliopsida; order Fabales; family Fabaceae; genus Crotalaria; species Crotalaria pallida. Next base: position 98,295,899 of record CM075650.1, read on the forward strand.
GAGATGATACGAAATGTCCTAATATATCACCTAACTACCACGGTGTCTTAGGAAAGCTTCTCTCTCACCTGAGGTCCAGCTATTAAATGCGTACCGTCTCCTTTGGATCCTTTGTGCTGCCGGCTGCCCCAATCCCTTGTCTTTAAGATTTCCTCGTACTAAATAAAATACGCTTACGTTATTAACTTGTATTAAGAAAATAGTTTCTTAATTTATTCCATATTTCATTCCTCATCGGAAGATTAAAAACGTAATTATTTTCCCAAAACAACTCTAATATTTTCTAGTACTTTAAGTTCTTTAAAACCATTTGAAAACATCTTATAAAATAATTTAATTCATTTGGGTTAGTTGCTGGTCCGTCTTGGACAGCACCTTAACCGAGTTCGAAAATACCGAAAAATGCACCGTTTTTAATCCGGCTTTTCCTTAAATCAAATATCAATTGAAAACCATACTTTAAATCTTAGGAACACATTTTTATGTTTAGAAAACAACTTTAAAGAGTTTTGGACAACAAAGGGTTACTTCATAAATTCACCTTAATAAAAATTCGAAAACATTGTGAAAACACTCTTTGATTTAAAACATGCTTTAGTGCAAAATAAGTACTTTAGAAATTAGACTTTTGTCATAAAACAATTCTTGGACAGCCACCACACAACCTTAAATCCCAAAAGGATTTATTTCCAAAACCATTCGATTCCAAGCCAATCACACACTTAAACATTTTCAAACACAACTGACATACAACCACAACAACACTTACCTAATTATAAACCAATATTCATTTTCAACAAACACTCATTCACTTAAGTATCCTCTAAACATTTTCATTTTTATTAAACACAACCACTTAGACACACATACACTCATAAACCGAATGGAACCAGAGTATAAATCAAGTGCATTTGTTTTCCTTTTACTTTGAATTGTTTAATTCTTCTCAAAAATCATTAAGTAAATTCATTTTCATTCACTAAACCTCCTAGACTTATTTACACTATGTGGCCAAATGAAATCCAAGAAACAAGCCAAAGATAAAAAAAAACTTAATTTATTTCAAGTACTTAAATTCTTTTATTTTCATGTAGCAAAATTATTTATCCTTCCTTTTCACTCTCCACCGAATGCACACACGCACATATATCTTCATTCTAACCCAAAACACTTTCAAAATCATTTAATTTATTTACTTATTTCCCTTTAGCTTAAAACCGAATAAAAATCAGATATCCATAACACAATTTCAAACACATAAATTCAACAATATCCTTCAAAACATATTCATTGCTATAAGTCAACTCATGAGAAAAGAGCCCTAGTCTATCTAGCATGTGTAGGCCGTGCCTTATCTTGACAAAAGTAAGGTTTTTGGTTCATTTTGTCAACATGCAACACCAAAAGTCATGCATCAAATCATACACCCTTTTTACACAAATTAAAAATATCATTTCCTTAGGTCAAATTTTGTAACAGCCCGATTTTTTGAAAACCAAATTTTTTTACTTAAAGTTGCAAAAATTGAGGCCAGATTTTTTTTTTGTAAACACATTGTTAAGAAATCATCGTTGTGTTTTAAAAGTCCTTTCGTTGAAAATCGAGTTGTTACTAAAATAGTCCCTTTCATAAAACTGTCCTCTTCATGAAATGATTTAATTCCAAGAACATTAAAACTCATAACCAATTTTCAAAAGTTTACATTGGTCGCTCTCCCAAAGTAAGGCACTTTTCAAAACAGGATTTAAGTCTAGCCACGTACATAATTGGCACATTGCTTGGTAATCCTTGACTCAAGACACAGAACATAACTTAAACTGAATTTCCTACTATCGCTTCCACTATGCTACTCTGGTGAAGACCACCGGATGGAACTCCCCCCTCTTCTTGAGTCTCTTCTTTATCTCCGAAGTGAAGTCGCTTCTGTCATTACTTTCTTGTTGGCATTGAGCTCCCGCTCCAATTCATTTGGAGTGATGATCTTCACGTGATGCTCCGTCTGAGGTCCGGCTGTTGAAGGTGTGCTCTTCTTCGAATCCATGTGCTGCCAACTGCCCCAACCTCTTTTCTTTAACATTCCTCATATTAAATAGAACACTTTACGTTATTAAATCATTTGAGAAATTCTTGTCTTAGATTAATACTTGTCCTTTCTTTGTTGGAAAACTTTTGAAATATAATCAAAACCAACTATCACTTGAAAACTGGGTTTGCGGATCATATGAAACACTTTTAGACGTAAAAGCATGTCCAAGTAATTCTGGACAGCAAATGGTCTTACCAAAAATGACTTTATTAAAACTATGAAAATATAGTAAAACATGGTTTACTTTAAATAACTTTTTAACTTAAAATTAATACTTTAAAACCTAAGTTTTTATCATAAAACCAACTTTGTTAGAACCTACAATCGGTGGGTGAAATAACTAGGAGACACTAGGAGAACACCTAGAAGGGGGGGTTGAATAGGTGTTAGATAAACCTTAAAAGATTTTCGAAAGAAACAAATCAAAACGATTAAAACAAATGATTTTTGCAAATTTCTCAGCTGTTAATCGATTAAAGCAAGCAACTAATCGATTAATGCCGAAAGATCAATTTGAACTAATCGATTAATGAAACCAGTTAATCGATTAATCTCTGTTAAAACTGAAAAATCACTTTTCAATCAAATACGAAAATCAATCAATTAACACATATGATCAGAGATAAAGCGGAATGGATTAACACCAATATTCCTATTGATTACCTAGGTTATGAAAATGATTTTCCCCAAATCAATTTACACAATTAATATTCAATTCAATCAATTATGAAAATCAATCTTTTCTAGATTTTCAACCAAGAACACAATGAAATGACTTGAATGTAAAGAGTTAAGGGTTTAGAGATACGACACAGTGATTTATCCTGGTTCACTTTCATCCACTTGAAAGCTACATCCAGTCCCCTCTTCAACCAAGAGAGATTCTTCACTATGAGGAATTAGAGTTCTCAAATTACAAGTAAATTCCTCACAAGACTCCCTTCTTGCTAGCCTACAAGAGATACCACACCCTTGCCTTGCAATCCTATTGAATCTAATCTAACCTCTTCTCTTGCTTGCCGATTCCCCACAACAAGTCTTCCAATTGCTTTGAGATTCTTCAAAGTCTTCCACTTGCTTGATGATGCCTCACACCAAGACTTCCAATTTGCTTGATTCACAACCAAGACTTCCAAATGCTTGATAACAATCAAGACTTCTAATTGCTTGTTTGCTTGATGAACAACCAAGACTTCCTTTGTTGTAGAATGTTTGCCTTCTTTGCAATGATTACAACTCAAATGAAAAACAATAACAATCCTATGAATCTCTTTCAAAAGCTATGAAAATATCGACATAAGAGATTCAAAGATTATTGATCAAAGAATGTAAAAGTTAAAGCTTTGATCTATGAAAGTGAGAGAGAATAGAGTGGCTTGATTCTTTGTAAAATGAATATCAAAATGATTCTAGATAGTAATAATGATTCACAATAATTGGGAAAAGGTTTATATAGAATACCCAAAAGTTAGGAACACTTAAAAATGCTTTTGAGAAGTGAAAAACGTATTTAAAAAACCAGATCTGTACGTGTTAATCGATTAATACATGGCTTAATCGATTAATACATGAGTTAATCGATTAAGTGCGCAAGGCATGAAAATTCTAATCGATTAGTCAAAGTGCTTAATCGATTAGTCAAAGTGCTTAATCGATTAGTCAGATGAAAACCACTTAAAAACTTGTTTTCTCAAAAACTAAACCTTTTCTTTCAAACCTTTAAGCCACCTATTGATTTTAGGTTAAGTGAAAACTCAAATTATGATATAATCATGACCTTGATAGAGATTCACTACCCTCTATTAACTCTACCCAAACTCATAAACTAAAAGACTTGAGAGGCGAAAGATATTACAATAAAACATAAACTACCAAACTAAGTCTTCATGAGCTTGCTCTCTCTTAATCACTTGATGTTTGTTGTTGCTTGATGAGCTTGAACTTGATCAACACATTTGTAGCTTGTTCAAAAGCTTTTGTCATTTATCAAAACATTCTCAACGGATCTTACATTTTTATCATAAAACCAACTTTGGACAGCCATGACATAATTTATAAGTCTAAAGTAAATCAAATCAAGCTTCCTTAAAAACAGTTTATTTCAAAACCGTTTACATGTTTACACACAACCACAACAACAACAACACTTAAATAAGTTATTAGAACATTCAAATGATTTAATCAACATCAAGGTAACTATGTATTCACATATATTTCATTTTCATAAAACACGTAGTCATGTAAGTATTCATAAACCCATTTAAATCAAGTTCCGCTAAACGCATCAATATTTATTTTCATGCATCTCTTATCTAAGTAATTAAACTCTTTGGACCTTCTTAGACTATATGGCCGAATAGAGACAAAGAAAACAAATCAAACGTCTCAATGAATCAACTTGCTTTACCTTAGGCATTTAAATTTCGTTTTCTCTTTACTCCTACCGAATTCACACACACACTTAATCACTTAATTAATTAATTCATTCTTTTCTTTCAAGTTATTTTATTGGAAAAGAGGTCCTAGAATACCTAACTTAAATAAACCGAATGTCAATCATGATAAAACAAGGTTAAATATTCATCATACATGCATATAGATCATGAGGCAAGGCAAAGATCATTTCCTAAAATATTGTTTTTCTTATTTTCTTTGCAAAACCGTGGGTTGCACAAGAAAATTTTGCAACCAAAAGTTAATTTCTTAATACAATGAAATCAAGTATTATGTCAAAGTCTTTACCTTTTAAGGAAACACATGCATGCACCTATAAACCTCTAGGTGAGACAATTTTCAACATGCATGTAAGAAAATGATGATTTCCTATCTTTCCCTAGTCTTGACCGAATGCTATCATGCAAGAGGCAAAGTTTTATAATTTTATTTCTACATGCAAAGGCCTAACTCATGAATCATGTCATGTAAAACATCATTTTACCCTTTTTGATCATCAACCGAATCATTGTCATACAATACACAAACCCTGGTTCAAATTCTTTTTGTACAAAAATTACTTTTAAAGCTTGCTAAGTTTATTTTATTTTTTTGAAAAATCGTGACTCACATATAGAAATCAAGACTCAACATACAAAGTTTAAGCTTCATGTTTTCTTAAAAATCAAACCTAGATCTAGACATGCACAAAAAGATCAAAACAAAAACATAGACTTAAACTCAAGTCTTCAAGCAAACCGTGAAAATAAGTTAGAAATTAGCATAAAAGTAACATGAAATCACTTAGATCAAAGTAGAACAACAAGACCTAAAATTTCTGCTCATGGCCGAATCATGTAGCCTTTGATTTAGTGATTTACAAGTTCATTTCTTCACACAATCCAATATCAACATAAGAAGAGCATGCAAAGGAAATCAAGGATCACAAAATCCACATGCATAAGAGAATCAAGGCAAAACATGAACTCAACACAACTGTAAACCAAGCCGTGGCAAAGAAAATTTACAAGTAGGAAATCAAAACTTTTTAACAACAACATTCAAAATCAAAGCATAAAAACAACATGCAAGACCTTTAAACCTCAAAATCACCCAAAAGTAATTACATGCAACACAAGAATTAAATCAAAGTCCATAATAAAGTTCTTTACAACACAAAATCATTTAATTAGAACTCTATCTACCTTAATCCTAATTTAAATCCTCAAATCTTCTCTTCTTTTCCCTTAATGGTTTGTCTCGGTCTCTCCCTCTTCTTCTAGGGTTGATAGGTTTTCTCCTTGGTCCTTGAAGATTAAGATGGTTGAGAAAGGAATTAGAAGAGTTTGGGTTAAGGCCTTGAGATTTTTCACTCTTCTTCTTCTCTTCTTCTCACGGTTCCCTCTTTCTTTCTATGGGTTTCTAGAGTTTGATGGTACTCTTGAAACTAAGTGTTTGTGGTTGTGTTTGTGTTTGAGTGAAGAATGAGTCCTACCAACACTCACTTTTACGGTTTTGAGATCAAAGGAAAGGTATGGAAGTTTCCTTTCCTAGCCTCGGTCTCTAGTAGCAAATGGAGGGCAATTTGGGCCAACCCCTTAGTTGCATGGAGGGGGTCAAACCGTGGGACACATGGAGGGAGGGAAGTCCACACTAGGTTTCATTAGTCATCTTCCTAACCTCTCCCTAGTCTCATGACTCACCCTTCCTATTTTCTATTTTCTATTTTATTTTCTTAAGGCTTAAGGGAAGCACTTCTTCTTGGTTCTCCTACCCTCAATATGGCCGAACCACAACTCATACACACACATGCACATGCAAATTTATTTTCATATTATTCAATCACACAGCATAGCATCATGGGAATGCACATACAATTAACTCATGCACACACACATATACATAGACCATACGTTTGCACACCCACATTTATGCATCATACAGTTATCATCTTTAGGATGTCATGTCCACACGGCATGCATCTTCATACACGTATTATACATATATACATTCATGCATCGTTTTCTTCTTCAATAATTAAACCCTTACATAATTCTAAGCACATTTTTCCAAAACCGTGTATACACATATATCTAGCAAACAACTCTTTTTCACAAAATAAATCACCACATTTTTATAAAATCGTTAAGCACACAACTCTCTCAAAACCAAACTTTTTAATGTTGGTCATTATTTTAGTAAATCAACTCTTTTAAAATCATTCATTATTTAAGTAAACATGAATTTAGGAAAGATTATTTAAGAAGATACTTTTTCAAAACATTTTCTCAATATAAATTTATTTATTGTTTTAATTTAATATGAGGAAATTTTCGGGGTGTTACAAATTTCCATTTTAATTATGCTTTCTTAAAAATCTTTGGATCCAAGAAAAATTAACATGTAAGGTCACAAGGCATGCATCAAGTTAAGAAATTATTTTCCAAAAACTTTTTCCTTTAACTCCTTTGTAAGACCGTAAGGTCTATTAGGAAAAATGAAATCTTTTCACTCAAGTCCACATGCATGTATCTAACTCCTATAGATCAAGTCATGAAATCAAATATAGGGGTACAAATCAAAGATAAAAAAATCACTTTATGTGAGAAAAGGTCAAAACCGTGACATGCAAGTCAAGAAACAAGACTTTTTGAGTAAAAGGATCACATGCAAAACTTCAAGATCAAAGCTATGGGGAATCAAGGCAAAAATCCAATCTTTTCCAAGATGAAAACAATAGATCAAGTCTTTTTGAGAAGAAAAATCAAAGATTACAGCTTAGAAAATTCAAAGTTAAAATCAAAACGTTCAAACCACCTAAATCAATTTTAACAAACACCAAATCGTCATGCATGAACTCAAATCAAAATAAAAATCATCAAAACCTAATTTTCTAGACATGGCCGAATGGTAGAGTCCATGGTTCAAGGTTCTACAAGTTTATGTGGCTCTTGAAACTCAAGATCAAAGCTAAACAATTACATATATACATAGATCCACAAGAAAATTAAACATGCAACAACATCTAAACCTTACAAGACTTAGAAAATGAAAACTACTTCTAACACTCTATGATCTTCGAATGAACCAAATAAAAGAGAAGATCTTCAACCACCTTCACTTGATCTTCAAGGAAACTTAAGGTTTTTGGTCTTGGTCTCTTCTTTTCCTCTCCTCTTGAGCTCTCGGTCTCATTCTCTTCCTATGTTTCTCTCTAAGAGTTTAAGGAGAACTCTTAGGAAAGTGTTTGGTTTGGAAAATGAAATGTGAAGGAAAATGGGTTGGAAAGAGCTACGGTCTTGGGCTTAAAAAGACACACAAATATTTCCCTTCTTGTCCTTAAAATAATTCGGCCAAGGGTGCAAGTGGAAGGGGGCAATTTTGGCTCTTCAAGAGTTTGCATGGGTGGGGTTTATCACTTCTAAGGAGACAATGAGGAGTAGATTAAGGAACTAGGTTTCCTTGGGCTTGATTACTCTTTGGCTCCTAGTTAGGTCTTTCCCTCACATCTAGTTGGGTCATGGTTAAGATTCAATCCATTTGGTTCCTAGTCTAATGCTTAGGAAAACCCTAGGCTTGCACACATTCATATATATGCGCCACATACACCCACTCACACACGTGGCACACACATACATGCACACCTACACTTATCACACATATATTCTATCATTAATGCATTATCACACTCTTAGGCTAATTTAATTCCATATAATCTTAAACATATATGTAGATAGATATACACGTAGCACACCACACATACATGCATCATCTTTTGATTCATCTATTGTAGAACATCTAATTACCATTTCACCTAATGATTCAGAATATTTCAAGTAATCACGTTAACACAATCACACATCAAATACATATCAACTAACACATATATTTAGAAAACAATCTCTTTCTTATGGAAATACCCTTGTTTAGAAATCACCTTTTCTTTAAGGCATAAAATCGTCCAACATATAATTAGTTCTCAAAATCCACTTTAAAACTCATGACATTATTTTATGAAAACCATTTTCTTAAAGTCACTCCTTTCCCTAAAACGTTAATTAGAAAATTTATTTAAGAGATATTCTTTCAAAAACACTTTTCTCAAAGATAAATCTGTTTAGTATTTTAATTCAATACGAGGAATTTGCGAGGTGTTACATAATCTAGGACCACTGTTGGGACAAGTTTCGGTCCGAGGATACAGAGACTACGAGGAGAAGGTACGATGTGAAGCTCAGAGGATTTCTTCTACTCCAACTAGGATGCAGTGGGTGCCCAAGAATGGTGGACCAGCAGTAACTGGGATGGCTTCATCTTCTGGAGTTAAGCAAGGATATAAGAAGGAGGATCGGGAGCTGCACCCCATAGTTTTCATTAGGAAGAGTCTGAGGTAGGGTATGTAGTTTAAGTGTCTTGAATGTTTGAGTCAAGGATTATCTGCGCAAAGTATCACCTCTGTAATTATGCCATACTTATTTTGTGAAATGACCGAACTTTGTTTTAGAAAGATTTGAAAGTGTAGGTGCGGAAAGGTTTTACGTAACAACCCGGTTTTCAAGTAAGGACGTGGACAAGCACCAACAGTTTCTAAAACGATTTAAATAAAAAAAAAAATGGGCCTCATTTTTAGCAACTTTGTAAATAAATAATGATTATTTTCGGGTGGCGAAAATCGGGTTGTTACAGCTCCGGTAAGCTCTGTAGCTGCTGTCTTAGAGTGTTTTTGAGCTTGTCTAAGTGCTGTCCAAATTGTCTAAGGTATGGGAGAAGTCGTTCATATTGCTAGGATTATTGATTGTTAAGTTTGGAATATGTTTTATGTGGAATTGATTAATTGAGACCAAGACATGGTCACTTGATTTGGAGATCAAGATGCCCACTTGGCTGTAGAATTGATAGCTTGAACTAAATGAATTAAATAAGGATATGAACTATGTTGGTCTGGATATATGTTGCTAGAATATTATGAATTGAAGTTGCTTGTTGAGTTGAACTTGACTCTAGGAATATGAGTATGTTTATTAATTAAGATTAGATCGGTAACAAGAGAGCAATTATGTGCTAGTTGTTGCTTGAGTCTGGTTGAAGGTTATATTTGATGATTGGAGTGATTAAAGTATGAAATTGATGCTTTTACTCTCAGGTGCTGCATAAACTAACCGGTTAGCAGGCCTGCTCTAACCGGTTAGAACCTGAGAAAAAGGGGTAATTAATCTATTTCATTGCAGAAACTTTCTAATAGTTTGGTATTAATGATATTTAGTGATAACTGAAGCTTAGATATAAACTTTAAAAGAGGATCTTAATGATAGTATGAGGTTGATTTATAAGTATATGTTAAGAATTATGCTATGTGAAAGTTGATGCATAATGCGAGTTGTTTGTAAGGTTGATTGATTGAATCATGTGTTAGCCTGAACGACTTATGCAACAAGTTGACAAACCTATATTAGATACTGCATGATACATATGAGAACTCAAGTTGGAGTATTGAACTGAATTGTGCATGGAATTGGTAACTCTCTGCTCTCAGGTCTGCTAATCTAACCGATTAGCAGGTGATGTAACCGGTTAGGACAAGAGAGAAAACATAAGTTAATCAAGTTGTTGTATAAATCAATGAGAGTTGGAATGACCTATGTTTGGACTCATAACTTAAGCAATAAGGTGGAGTTAGTAAGCCAAGGAATGAATGCTTATTGTTGGGACTTGATAAAGAGTGTTTCTTTGATAAGGTGTTGTTAAGGTTAGAATGAATAAAGTATGTCTAAATATGCTTAAGCCTTGTCATAACATTAGAAGCATGTCCTAATTGCTGCATTTGATATCCTGAAATTAGATATTGACACAATAGGAAATGCCTAGATATTTAATTAGACTTTGTCTTTATTTTGGTTCCAAGGTTTTGAAGTTGTCTTGAACTTAAGATATTAGAATTAAAGTTCATTGGTAATTTAATTAAATCATACTTAGTAATGACCTAAATGCTGCATAAGGATTAGAAAGATAATAGCTTGAGATTAAAAGTGATTTAAGTTTAAGAACAAATGGTTTGCTCTCAGGCACTGTTGTCTCTAACCGGTTAGTAGGTTCTGTAACCGGTTAGGACCTGAGATAAGAGAATAATTAATTTAGTTCTCTTTATAATCCTTAAAGGTTTTACTTAACTATTATCCTAGTTTCTAAATGAGTTAAGCATGATGTTAACAAGTTAGAAAGGGGTAAATCATTATTCATCTAATTTATTAAGAATTATCTTTTTAATTGGAACTTTGGTTTTGCTCTAATTGGTTTGATAATTTCTTCGTTGGCTTAAAGTTGATGATGAAGAATAAATTATGATTGGTCATAATGAGCTGAAAAGGCAATTGATTATTTGTTTATTAATAGTATAATCCTGTCAGCTAAAAAGGGCTTAGTTCCGGATAAAGGACATTAGGTAGAAGTTATTACCTCAAGATAATAAGTGGAGCAAGCCTAATGTCTCAATCTAAGGATTGTGTAATTGATAATAAATGATTGAGTCTACTTGATAATTAATGTTTTGGAACATAAGAGGATAATGACTTAAGGAGTAATAATGATATTGCAAGAATGGTGATGCTTGCTGATTATGAGAATCCAATCCAAATGCATTAAGGCTTGTTGCTCCGATTTGGATACGTTAAAGTTGGATAAGTGAAATCTCCCCGATTCCCATATGTTGAGGATTAACTCCTACAAGAAGTTATTATACTTAAAGGATTTCCGTATAGAACGGTGTGGCCGCTATACGAAGACATGTGGAACGGTGTGGCCGCCATATGTGTGTGATTTCGTATAGAACAGTGTGGCCGCTATACGAAGACATGTGGAACGGTGTGGTCGCCATATGTGTGTGATTCCATATAGTACGGTGTGGCCGCTATATGAAGGCATGGAACGACATGGCCGCCATGTGTATAATGTGATGATTAATGTATTTGTTATGCATCTCATGCATGGTGTACAGGGAATTGTAAAACGAGTGAGGTGCATGCGGGATTGGAAACCATGTAGTACGGTGTGGCCGCTACATGAGACGGTTGGAACGGTGTGGCTGCCACCGTAGAAATGACAAGGACCTAGAACTATTGGTGGACAATGGTTCAGGGATCATCCCCTTGTATCATTTTAGGATCGTGGTTGATGGGGTTCCAGTATAGAACGGTGTGGCCGCTATACAGGTTGTGGAAACATCGAGCGCACGATTGCTTATCTTAGAGTGTTGTTTTTCTGGAAGAGTTGATTATGGAGAAATGATTTGAGAGACGTGCATGCATAGCATGAAAGATTAATGGTTATAGTTTATATTGTTTAATAAGACACTTGAGCATGCATTTATTATGTTGAAATGTTATCTGTGATGATTGTGTTTGACCAATCATATAATCTGCTTAGGCGATATGACAAGTGACTTACTCCCATCTACCATGTTTGTGGTGGTAGGTTCTTTCCAAGGACAGGACTGAAGCCATTCCTGTAAGAGTGAAAGTTGTCTAGAAGGAACAACCAGGATGATGTCTCATCATCCAAATCCATTCGCAGAAGGATCGAGTTGTGAAGACCAATGCTCTGGGTGTAAAAAGGAGTTTTTGGGGTTCTGTATTATATATGCTTTACACTCAGACTATTTTGTAAATGAAATATTACTCTAATGAAAAGTACTTTTGGTTTTCACACTCTTTATGGAAAAAGTTTTTGTTAACCCGTATTTTTATTGGGCTAGTTTTTGGGGCATTACATTATCTAACTTTATTTCGGTTGAAGTGTATTTGCTGTGAATTCACTGCAAAACTGGTTTTTGTGTGTTGCAGCTCGGATAATCGATTATCGGTCTAGATAACCGATTATCTCATACTGCTCGGCACAAAACCCGCTCTTTTATTTAAACACAGCAAGTATAAATTCACCCATTTCAATTAAATCCGAAAAATTGGTAATATTGCTTCCAACTACTATTCACCCCCCTCTAGTAGAGTGTTAGGCCGCTTGTTGGTTTCCAACAGTATCAATTTAATCCCTGATATTTACTACTTTAAGGACCAAATTTAATGCTAGTATATAGAATATAACTTATTAAATACAACAAATTTAACACTCAATCATTAATACATAACTATTAACAAAGTTTCAATAAAAAAAACAAGACGGGTACAGACCCGTGCAATGCACGGGGTAAAAAATAGTGTTTGTATATATATATATATATATATATATATGTATATAGAGTGAAGTATCAATTTAATCCCTGATATTTTTTCACTATACTAATTTATTTTCTGAAAATTTATAAATACACATTTAGTCTCTTAAGACTTTGGATGTTCCAATTTAGTCCCTCAATGTTTTCTTACATACCAATTTGGTCCATCATACTTTAAGGACAAAATTGCGACATCCAAAATCTTGAATTGTTGAAAGCAGGCATGGTACACCAAATCACCTTTCTCAGATGAGTGAAGTAGAGGGAAAAATTAACAAGAAAATTGGTAATTAATCGTTCAGCAAGATCAATCATTAAACAAGATCCAACATCATCTGAAGGACCAAATGCAAGCACGAAAAGATGTTCACCTTTACCTCCGCAAGAAACTGATGCTGACCAGAATGATGATACTTGTTTAATCTGCGGAGATGGGGGATATTTAATCTTCTGTGATGAATATCCCTCCACTTAGAACATTTTGTTAAACATTAGGATCTACATAATGTTGGCATGCAATAATATATGTTGAATAATATTATCTTACAATGAAAGGATTATCAAGAAATACATACCTATTATTTGAATTTGGTGCTTCATCAATTTGATCTAAGACACTCCATAATATAATCATGATCATCTTCTTCCTCTTCATCTGATTGCTTAATTATTATAGATGTAATACTCTTTTTGTTAGTACACATAGTGATTTAACATTAGGCTTTAGGCACATATATATACTACTCAATACTCTTATAGTTGAAGGGGAACGTTTTGTAATATGAGACATTATATTTCATTAATAAGGAAAAATCTTAAGTAAGCAAATAAATATTGCAAGAAATCATTCTTTTGTAAATTTTCTAAAATCTATACAAGTATATATGGAAAGTGGTTTACTACATTTGATATTTAAATTTTAATTTTTGGTATTCAGATGAAATTATTTCCAATTTACTTTCAATATAAATAGAAGAAAATCCTCACTTTGTTTTCATTTTTATTAATTTTAAATTAAAATAGCTATTTCCAAACATTAGATTTATCTCTTACCATTTTCACTTTTTAAGAATGTGAAATTGACAAGTATCATTTGAAAGTTATAAATACCATTTTTCAATGGTTTGAATGCGGGATAATAGGATAATTCATAAGGATGATATATGATTTCTCGCAATTTATTGATAGATTGATTAATTATGTAAATAATTATTTCTATCTTTAATATTTATTGTAAAATCATCAATTACTTTACTAATTGTTTTACTAGTCATTACTAAATTTAAATTTTACTATCATAGATAACAATTGTAATTAATATTATTAATTTTTGAGTATTATTCTACCCATCTTATAAATTAAACAGTTTAAAGTTATGCACATATATTAAAAAAGATTAAATAATGTATAAGAATTTGGTATATTTTGACTAAGTATCCCTATTTAATAATTGGATAGTGAGTAGTAAAAAATGTATGAAGACTATATTCAAAAGAGATAAAGAAATAAGTGGTGAAAAAGATGATGTAATTTATAAGCGTATACTTGAAAAAAAGTATAAATGAGTATTGGGTTTTTAAAACTACACAATATATGAGACAAGACAAAATGGTAAAAATTACATAACTTATGAGACAGACGAGTATTTTTTTTTTGTGTGAACCAAAGGTGCCCTTCAACTGATAGCCAAAGACTAATCCGTTTCAAGACGGAGAGATCACCAAAGTATGCATTTTTCATACCCATGACAAGAGTCAAACTCCTAACATCATGCTTAAGGAACTCAGTTATGTACCAACTCTGCTGGACTTGGTTCGTGGATTAGTATTGTTTAAAATCATACATTATATACTCCCTTCGATTTTCCATAAAAAAAAATTATTTCTTTTAATTTAAAATATAAGAAAAAGTTAATTACGACCAACTTGAAGTTAATAACGACACTTTTCTATGGTTAAGAGGGTTTTTATACTTTTTTTGGAGGAAATAACATTCTCACAATTAGTTGATACTATAAAGCATGGGTACTTCAAAACATGTGACGTATCCGTGACCGATACATATTGTGTAACATCCTGATTTTCTTTTGTATTATAAATTTTGTGTTTTATCGAATTAAGTAATTAATTCTTTTAATTAATAATTAAAGCATTGAGCATTTTGTTAAAATATCCTATGGTATTTACTAAAGTGTATTTTTATTATATATTTGAAAGTAGATTCATTTAAAGTAATTATCGTATTTGAAAAATAGACTTTCTGTTCTTTACTTTGGTATTTAAAAAGATACAATAATAAATAAAATTTTGTTATTTCCTAGTATCTAACCAATTTTTAACCTTATAGTTTTCCTATATGAAGCTATAAGATACTGAAATCCTATTATTAATATTTCTTTTGGGTTGATAGGTAAATAAATAAAAGTGTGAAAGAAAGAAAAGAAAAAAAAAAAGAAGTGCAACATGTGTGTAGTGTAAAAGGGTGGAAACCCTATTTTGTTTCCTTCTTCCCCATTGAGCCGCCTCCACCCTCCCCCATTTCTCTCTCTCGTCGTTTTCTCTCTCCCAGGCGTGCGCTCTCTCTCTCTCCCCTCCCTGGACCGCCGGCGCAACCACACACCGCCATCGCCTCCGTTTCTCTTTCACATGCTTGCTCTTCCTCCAGTCGCGACTCGCAACTCGACTTCTCCCGGAGTCGCGGTGCCGTTCGATGCCATAGTGGCGTCGCTGCCATCGCATAGTCTCTCTCCCTCAGTCGCGATTCGCGACTCGCGGCCACCGTGGAACACCGTTATTGGTTTCGCTGTGCCGCAGCTGTTCCTTGCGGCTGGAGCCGCGGAGTCCGCCGCCGTCGTCGCCAGGGTCGGATCCTCCTTCCTTGGCCGCTCCTACGCTCGTTGTTGGTGACTAGGAGCTTGAAAGTCGTTCTCTCTTCTTCCTCGGTTCAGATCAGTTGTCGTTCTCGCCACCGACGCCGGTCGAGGATGTCGTGGCTGCCATGAAGAAGTAGATGATGTTTGTAACAACCTAAATATTTGATAAATAATGATAATTATGTATAGGTTTAATCTATTTAGAATAATAATGTAAATTCGTTTTGAATAAAAGGGCAAATTGTGTGTGTGGTTGACTTGGTCTGATTAAGGTTAATGAAGGATGCTCGGAAAGTATAAATAGCAAGAATTAGAGAACATTTGGAGTGTTGTGAGTGTGGGTGAGGGTTGGTAGAGGAGTTTAAACATAGAATAAGAATTGAATAAGGATCACAAATATCAAATCTAGGGAAATTCTTTATAGTTGCGGTAAATCGGTAGAATCAATTAGATTTCAGGAACTTCGAATAAAAAATTATTACTCAATCAAGTCTCGAAGGAGAATAATAAGATGAGAAGAAAACAAATAAAACTAGGATTGGTAAGTAAGAAGGAGTAATGAGATTAAGTATCGACTAAAAATCGAGAAAATTAATAAGCCTTCAATCCGGAGAAGTTGTTGTAATTCGTTTAAGACGGTAAAACCAATTGAATGTTAGAAGCTTTGAATATCATCGAAAACTTAATCACATCCCGAGAATGGATAAGAATGAAACGGGAATATAATTAAAAAGGATCGTAGACTGGTGAGGAACAGAGAACAATAAGGCTAAGTCAAAAATTTGATTAGAAAATGACGGTTAATCGTGTGGATGACATTAGGAAAATATAATTTTATGGTTGGGAACCTAATTTGTTTCTATATTGGTTAGATTTAGTGTTAGAAATGGTTAAAATCCATTAAAATTGGCTAAAAATGCGAAAATCGGCGTTCCGGGGCGAACCGGTGCGCCGGGCCCAAACACACCGGTGCAGGATTTGTGGTGCACCAGTGGTGCTGGGCGCGCTGGTGCTGCGCTCAGGCGCGCAAAACTCAGCAACACCAGAATAGCCGCGCAGGTGCCAGAACGTTCCAGAAAATTGGTGTGCCCAGGCTCACCAGCGGCGTGCCCAGGCGCGCGGTGCGTATAAAAGGCACCAGGACGCACCAGACTGGGATTTTGGCGCACCAACATCAGTCCCAGCCGCACCATTTCGCTCCAGCACCAAGACCATATTTTGTGCACCATAACTTAATTTCTTACACCAAAACCACATTTTCATGCACCAATCTTCCTTCAATCATCTAAATCCTACCTATACATCATTTATTACCAACTAAAATCCACTTCCCACCAATTCCAAGTCTTGTTTTCATCACTTTCCCATAAACCGTACTTGAAATACATTCTCTCTCTTTCCAATAGCTCTTATTTCTCCATAGCCTTGGAGACAATCATCAACCAAACCAAAAGGAGTTTAAAAAGAGAGGAAAACTTCGGAGTTGGGCTCCCTCTCCTAATTCAAGGTACGGGAGGAGCTCTTTTCTCTTAGAATAGAATTTAGGTTTTGGAATTAGTAAATGATTATTGATTTCTATGAATTGAACCCTAGGATAGTTGATTCTGTCATACCACATACCTGTGTATGTGGAATTAAACATTTAAGGGCATAATTTAGTTAAAACTCAATACTTTAACTAAATAAAATCAAGTGCTAACAAGATGTTTGATAAAATGCCTAAATGAAGAGTTGTTGTAATAAATAATTAAATTACATTTCATAGAATAATTCTATATTTATGTAATAAGAGATAAGTTAACATGCAAATATACATATATATATATATATATATATATAAAGAAAGTAGTAAACTATAAATACGAATATAAAACCTAAAGAAGAATAATAATGATTCGAGGAAAATGTGTTCATAAGGATTAGTTATAATGATCATAATGATGTTGAATGAATTATAATGTGAAGAATACAAACTAAGTATATGACAAAGGAGACAAATGAAGAAGTTACTAAAACAAATTAATTGAGATATTTATGTATAGATATAAGAGTTCACTGATTTGATAAATTAAATTGTCAGTATCATTTACAAATTTCAATTCTTAATTGTTATTCTATTATGAAAAGATGTTCACTCCCTTGTGGTTTAACATTTTAGGTTAGCTTGGAGGAGCAAGAACCAGAGTTTCAAAAGGTTGAAGGTCAAAGTGAAAGAACTCCATTATGAAATTAATGATTCCATGTTGTAAATCCCAAATAATAAATGAGAAATTTGTACTTCAATCTTTTTGATCAATGCTAATTTATATTACATTTTCTTTTATTAAATTGGGATGTTACAATATGGTATCAGAGCAGTTCTTTCCTTTCGGCCTGGGAAATGGTCTTGAATCCGTCTTGAAACTCCAGTTCTCAACTCTTCCTACACATAGGGAGTGACATATATGATTATGTGCAATGAAATAAAGTAATAGATTGTTGGTCTAAGGAATTCAAAAGGATATAGCACCATAATGAAATGGAAATTTTTAGTTAATATTAAGGGTTTAAAAGAAACAAATAAATATGTTATTAAGTGACGAAAAGGGAAATATTTTGTCACCAAAAGAAAATGGAAATGGAAGTGAGGAAACTTACTTGGCATGGTCGGGGAGAAACCTCGGATGTTGCCGACTGATGTGGAGTCGGGGTCCGAAGAGGATAACGTACTTGACCAGTGCCACAATATTGTTGTATGAGACAAACGAGGGTGAAATATGGTGAATTAAATGTTGAATGGTTCATAATGAGTATATTCAAGTTATTGGAAAGGAAAAGGATACTTTTTGATTTAGTTCATCGTTTAAAATTTTTTTATACGAAATCAGTTTAGAAACTAAATTGAAAGTGAATGAGTTTTGAACCTGATTCCTTTCTAATGGCTATGATAATGAAATGGTGTTAATAAAATATGATTTTCCCAATGGGACTTGAGTGAGAAGAAAAATCGATTTTTGCAAAATGTGAAGATTTTATGGTAGATTCAAGTCCCTTTGAGAATCAGATGCATTATGCACCACAACACGAGGGATAAGTGAATACTTCATTAAGACCAATCAAAAGGAAAATGCTTGTAAAGAAATGTTTTGCATCAATCTACATGTTTTCTCTAAGAAAGAAGGAATGTTCAAGAACTAATGTGTAATTTTCCTTTTCAATGATCTTGGTAAAATAATCTATGTAGATAGAATACATTCTCAATTTAACTTGTTATGTAATGTGAATGAAATTGCAAAACGAAATAATTTAGAAATTACTCAATAGATTTGGAAGCCCAATAATTAATACTTGATTTATGAAAACAATGAAAGGTGGGATTCTAAATCAATTGAGTCATTAAATTTAGAAAAGTTATAAGTTGCATTTGAATCAAATTGAGAATGTAAACTGTCATACATAGAAGCGAATGTCAAGCAGTTATAAGGTGAACGGTGAGGAAGTTGGGAAAGACATACGCGGAGGCACGTGAATGATATGTGACTAGGTTGTGCTAATGAAACAACCGCGGGAATTGTCGATGGATGGAACTTTTATCTCCTAGGAGGGCATGGACTGGCCACCCATGTCAGGGGGATTGGTTTCGCGTTAACCACGATGATTCTATCGGTCACAGAGTCATTTCAGGACCGGTTGAGGGTGGTCCCCTGCTATAGCCAACTTGGGCCTTCAACCCAAGTTGTACTGGACTGAAAAATTGGTGTTCAGTAACGTGCAAGCAGTGGTAGGGGGACACTTACTCCCGGTTGGTCTTTCCCTGGAGTGGAGGGTGAAGTGAGGAAATTGAGTGAACTATGAATGTCTCATACAACAATACTGATGATGAAAAGAATGTATGTGTGTTATGAGTTTCAAAGCATGAATTGAGAAGTACCAAGTGAGAAAGCTTAATCTGTGTAGCAATAAATATTATCACTAATAAAATGTGAGATTGGGACTGATCACCCCAATGCTTACATTCACTGAGAAATAATACCATCAGAAATTAGAAGTTTAATTACCTCAAATGAAGGAAGAAGTGGTTTCATGGTATTAAACGGTGCTAGTCCTTTTGACCATTCGAGTTTTGTGATTTTGATATGTGGAAATGTATGAATGAAGTCAAAGCGATAATAGTGATATTAAAATAAATGTACAGGGAAATTAGCGGTGGAACCATGAATAAGAAAAGTGAAGTTTGTGAAAGTGTTGGGAAATGTGAATTCTAAAAGGTTCCATAACTAATTTCAAATTCCAATGATTCGGGCAGTGAGTGGAAAATTATATGAGTGTATAACCTATCAAATGAAATTATATGAGTGTAAAATTATATGAGTGTTTCACCTATGAAAAAGATTTGGAAGACAAGAAGAGATTCGAAGAGAAAGGTAAAAGATCCCTAAACCATGATGAACCCCGCACCACTGAACAAGATGAACTTTGAAACAAAAAGGAAATAAGCAGTGAAGAAGATGAACCGACCAAACCACCTCGGTGCGAGATTTGCCAAAGAAACCACTTAAGGGAATGTCGAAAACGACGGGCTATCTGTCATCACTGCAAAGGATTAGGACATTATGCAAAGGAATGTCCTAACAAAAAGAAGAGAGAAAGTATGTAATCTCTCATACTAATACCAACCACTGTAAAAATATAGAGTAAGAGATAATCTTATATTGTAATTACAAAGATGAGATGTCTTTTAGAAAAGCATGTAACTATATAATTGGAACTTTTTCTAAAACTTCTAGTTGAAATTACATTTAATGCCTCACCCCACCAATGTTGATCGAATTTCGAGGACGAAATTCCTATAAGTGGGGGAGCATTGTAACAACCTAAATTTTTGGTAAATAATGATGATTATGTATAGGTTTAATCTATTTAGAATAATAATGTAAAGTGGTTTTGAATAAAAGGGAAAATTGTGTGTGTGGTTGACTTGGTCTGATTAAGGTTAATGAAGGATGCTCGGAAAGTATAAATAGCAAGAATTAGAGAACATTTGGAGTGTTGTGAGTGTGGGTGAGTGTTGGTAGAGGAGGTTAAACATAGAATAAGAATTGAATAAGGATCAAAAATATCAAATCTAGGGAAATTTTTTATAATTGCGGTAAATGGGTAGAATCAATTAGATTTCAGGAACTTCGAATAAAAACTTATTACTCAATCAAGTCTCGAAGGGGAATAATAAGATGAGAATAAAACAAATAAAACTAGGATTGGTAAATAAAAAGGAGTAATGACATTAAGTATCGAATAAAAATCGAGAAAATTAATAAGCCTTCAATCCGGAAGAAGTTGTTGTAATTCGTTTAAGACGGTAAAACCAATTGAATGTTAGAAGCTTTGAATATCATCGACCACTTAATCACATCCCGAGAATGGATAAGAATAAAACGGGAAAATAATTAAAAAGGATCGTAAATTGGTGAGGAACAGAAAACAATACGGCTAAGTCAGAAATTTGATTAGAAAATGACGGTTAATCGTGTGGATGACATTAGGAAAATATAATTTTATGGTTGGGAACCTAATTTGTTTCTATATTGGTTAGATTTAGTGTTAGAAATGGTTAAAATCCATTAAAATTGGCTAAAAATGCGAAAATCGGCGTTCCGGGGCGAACCGGTACGCCGGGCCTAGACGCATCGGTGCAGGATTTGTGGTGCACCAGTGGTGCGCGCGCCCAGGCGCGCTGGTGCTGTGCTCAGGCATGCAAAACTCAGCAACACCAGAATCGCCGCGCAGGTGCCAGAACGTTCCAGAAAATTGGCGCGCCCAGGCGCACCAGTCTCTCGCCTGGGCGCGCGGTGCGTATAAAAGGCACCAGGACGCACCAGACTGGGATTTTGGCGCACCAACATCAGTCCCAGCCGCACCATTTCGATCCAGCATGCTCCAATACCATATTTTGTGCACCATAACTTAATTTCTTACACCAAAACCACATTTTCATGCACCAATCTTCCTTCAATCATCTAAATCCTACCTATACATCATTTATTACCAACTAAAATCCCCTTCCCACCATTTCCAAGTCTTGTTTTCATCACTTTCCCATAAACCCTACTTGAAATACATTATCTCTCTTTCCAATAGCTCTTATTTCTCCATAGCCTTGGAGACAATCATCAACCAAACCAAAAGGAGTTTAAAAAGAGAGGAAAACTTCGGAGTTGGGCTCCCTCTCCTAATTCAAGGTAAGGGAGGAGCTCTTTTCTCTTAGAATAGAATTTAGGTTTCGGAATTAGTAAATGCTTATTGATTTCTACGAATTCAACCCTAGGATAGTTGATTCTGTCATACCACATACCTGTGTATGTGGAATTAAACATTTAAGGGCATAATTTAGTTAAAAACTCAATACTTTAACTAAATAAAATCAAGTGCTAATTAACTAGGTGTTTGATAAAATGCCTAAATGAAGAGTTATTGTTGCAATAACTAATTAAATTACATTTCATAGAATAATTCTATATTTATGTAATAAGAGATAAGTTAACATGCAAATATACACATATATATATATATAAAGAAAGTAGTAAACTATAAATACGAATATAAAACCTAAAGAAGAATAATAATGATTCGAGGAAAATGTGTTCATAAGGATTAGTTATAATGATCATAATGATGTTGAATGAATTATAATGTGAAGAATACAAACTAAGTATATGACAAAGGAGACAAATGAAGAAGTTACTAAAAAAATTAATTGAGGATATTTATGTATAGATATAAGAGTTCATTGATTTGATAAATTAAATTGTCAGTATCATTTACAAATTTCAATTCTTAATTGCTATTTTATTATGAAAAGATGTTCACTCCCTTGTGGTTTAACATTTTAGGTTGAGCTTGGAGGAGCAAGAACCAGAGTTTCAAAAGGTTGAAGGTCAAAGTTAAAGAACTCCATTATGAAATTAATGATTACCTGTTGACAATCCCAAATAATAAATGAGAAATTTGTACTTCAATCTTTTAGATCAATGCTAATTTATATTACATTTTCTTTTATTAAATTGGGATGTTACAATGTTGCTACGTTTTGGGTGTGGACCAAACCCAGCTACTTGCCCGTGCTATCCAAAATTGAATTTGTGGGTAAATCTCTGATACTTTTTTTAACCACTTTATGTTGTGTTTTAATTTTAATACTAATACCAATTTTAATGTTATATTTATAAAGTGTTAAATTGTTTTGGAATGTTATTTTTGATTTGGAAAAAATAAATGGTATTGGGGTTGAGCATTGATTTTAATTATACCGTTATTGATAATGATTTTTAATTGATTACTTTGATTTGTTATTACATCGAATTAAACGCTATGCCAAACGAATTATTTTAGAAGTATTTTGTTAAAGGTGTTAGGTCCCTAAGTAACTGAGTTGTTGTTGAGTAAGTGATGAGCATTTTATTTCCCATTTTTCCTTGCATTATTTTACTCCTATTATTGATACTTGTTGCCTATTTGACATTGTTTAGCTTGATTTAGTGATTTAGAGTTTATTGGACTATTATTCTGAATATTGTTTAATTTGGGATTATTTAGCCTAATTAATTCTATTTCTATTTTCAGGTCATATTTGGCACAAGGGTTTTTTGGACATTTTGGGAATGAAGATTTAATTTTGGAAGAGAAGATATATGATGAAGTGAAGATTGTAATCTATCTTTAGGATTAGTTGAGATTTAGTTATATCTTTTAAGATTTAGATTTTATCTATAGGATATTTTTAGATTTAATTTAGAGATAAGCTTTCCTTAGGATTTGGGCCCATGATTTAGGCCCGTTTTGTGATTTAAAAAGCCAAATTCGTGTAAACCCTAGGAGAGCTTCCATTCCACGTTTTTTACATTCTCTCTCATAGAGAAGGCTTAGTTTTGCTCTCCAAGCTTGTGGTGGCTGCTAGGGTTTCTCTCTCTTCTCTTTTCTACACGTTTTTGGTATTTTTCTTCATGGAAGGCTAAACTCTTAGGTTAAATCCTTTGGTAATGTATCACATACTCTTGAGGTTTTGTTCTTAATGCTATTTCGTTTTTATTCACTGTTTTCATGCTTATTGATATGTTATGGTTCGCTTAGTTCCATTATATAGAGATAATCCATGTGTATGAATGCTTAATTTATGCAAACTCGTAAAAACTCCATGCTTTGGCTTTTAATGCTTAATTAGAGGTTTGGGTTTTGGGGTGAGAATTGAATTTTCGCTTAGTATTTAATTCTCACGAGTTGGACAGTGAAGAGGAAAGAAATTGATCTTTTGTGACCGATGATAGAGTTGTGAACGCGAGCCAAAGGGGTTTATCCGCTTTTCCTTATCTGTTTCTTCGTTTTGATTTAATTCTGTTTTGATTTCAATTATTCAATATTCAATACAAATAAAAAAACCCCTGTTTTCTATGCATACTATGTGTTCGACCTTTTGCTTGATAAGATATTTCTTGGGAGACGACCTAAGAGTCACTTCCTAGTACTATACTTAAACTGTTTTTATTTGTATCGGGTACGACCTCGATCAAATTTGGCGCCGTTGCCGGGGAGTATCGGTTCTTGCCAAAGGTCATTAGTAGTTAGTTAGTGTCGTAGTTAGTATAGTTATTATAGTGTGTCGTGTCTGATTTAGGGTCTAGTAGTCAATTCTGATAACCGGTTGAAGTTGCACTGTTTGCTGTTTTGCTATTTTGTTGCAATTAGTGTATTTGATTGATTCTGTGGTTGCTAGTTCACATAGTTGTGGGTGGAATTTTTACACGAAAATTTATATCCACACTACTTTTATCATATAAAAAGGTTTTGAGGCACCACGATCACTCAGATCACCACTGGTTGTGAGTTCCAGAAAAATTTTCCAAGTTTTAGCAGCACTTTCTTCAAATCGTCGCAACTTTTGACCTGTAACTCGGAATTTGACGAATTTTATATCAAATCGAAGAGAATTTTCTGAATAATCCGATTTTTCTCACTTTGTCAGAAAACTCCTTCGTCTGGATCCTGAAAAAGCCGTTTTACTATTTCTTTTTTATTTTACAAGTTTTATTTTCTTAGTTTTTGGTCTCTGATTTAATTGTTTGACTTGGTTCCCTTTTGAATTTTGTCCTCAAACTTTTTGTGGTATGTTTTCATGATTTTAGGGTGCTGAAAAAAATAAAGAAAAAAATTTTAAAAAATAAAAAATTTTGTTGCCTATTTTGGTCATGTATATTAGTGACAGTTTGCTATGCTTCATGGTGTTCTGTTCAGTACATGACTAGGGGCAACCCAAGCTACTTGCATCCATATAACCCTGAAATTGATAGAACTTATCACAGACTAGTTAGACAAAATAGGAACCAGTCCATAGGTAGTGAGTCTATTGAGTCTTTACATAGTGAGTCTGCTTCTTTTTCTTCTATTCCTATAAATTCTGATTCTTATTCTGATTATTCTGAAAATATGGCTCAACCTCCACCACGTGAGAGGACATTGAGGGAGCTGGCTGCACCTGATTTCACTATTGAAGATTTGTGCATCCAGTATCCCGATGACCCGTATGAGCTAAGGTCTGGACTAATTCATTTGTTGCCCAAGTTTAATGGTCTTGCAGGTGAGGATCCTCATAAACATCTCAAGCAGTTCCATATTGTCTGTGCTACTATGAAACCACATGATGTGCAAGAGGATCATGTTTGTCTTAAGGCATTCCCACACTCCCTAGACGGGCTAGCCAAGGATTGGTTGTACGATCTGGCCCCTGGTTCTATCACAGTCTGGGATGACCTGAAGAGGGCATTTTTGGAGAAATTCTTCCCTGCATGCAGAACAACAGCAATCCGAAAGGATATATCAGGCATCAGGCAACAAAGTGGAGAAAGTCTCTATGAGTATTGGGAGAGATTCAAGAGACTGTGTGCGAGCTGCCCCCACCATCAGATCTCAGAGCAGCTGCTTATTCAATATTTCTATGAAGGTCTCAACCTCATGGAGAGAAACATGCTTGATGCTGCAAGTGGTGGTGCCCTAGGAGACATGACACCTTTAGAAGCCAGAGTCAAGATTGAGAAGATGGCTTCCAATTGTCAACAATTCCATGCAAGGGGCAACAGCGATGTAATCATAGTGAGAGGAGTGAATGATGTTGGCACAAGTTCTGGTAAGGTTGAGAAGCTTGAACAGAAGATAGATTCACTTACAACTTTGGTCACTCAATTGGCCATCAACCAGAAGAAGTTGTCTCTGCTTGCTAGATTATGTGGCATATGCACATCCGCTGAGCACCCCACAGATGCATGTCCTTCTGTGCAGCAGCAGCAGCCCACGACTGGTGCTGACCAACCTGAGGCATATGCCGCCAACATCTTCAATAGTAGAAACCAGCAGCCACAGCCACAGAACTTTGATCTCTCTACCAATAGATACAACCCTGGTTGGAGGAACCATCCCAACCTGAGATGGTCTGATCAGTAGCAACCTTCACAGGTTCAATTTCAGAACAATTCTAGACCAACATATGTACCTCCTCCAGTCCAGCAACAGAGACAACAACAGGCTAATTCTGCACCACCAGCTTCTAGTACTGAGCAGCAGCCTTCATTGGAAGAGCTGATGAAACAGATGACCATGCAAAATCTCCAATTCCAACAGGAAACTAGAGCATCCATTCAAAGACAAGAGGCCTCCATTCAATCTTTGACCAATCAGATGGGACAGATGGTAACAACAATCAACACTATGCAATCTCAGAATTCTAACAAGTTGCCATCCCAAACAGTGATCAATCCAAACCAGAATGTGAATGCCATTAGTCTAAGGTCAGGGAAGCAGATTGAATCTGACCTCAACAAAGATGATCTAGTTTCACCCAACAAGAAGACCCAAATGGTCGAGGAGAGTGAGCACACAAGTACCAGAAAATCCCATCCAGCTCAGCCTTCCTCAAGCACAACACCTGCTGCTGCCCAACAACCACCCCCCATTCCTCTTCCTTTCCCACCAAGGGGGGTGACTCAAAGCAAGAAAATGGAAGAGATTGACAAAGAGATACTTGACACATTCAGGAAGGTGGAAGTCAACATACTCCTTCTTGATGCAATCAAGCAGATTCCAAGGTATGCAAAGTTCTTGAAGGATCTATGCACACACAAACGGAAGCTCAAGGGCAATGAGAGGATCAACATGGGAAGAAATGTCTCTGCTCTTATAGGTAAACCCGTCCCTCATATTCCTGAAAAGTGTAAGGATCCTGGAACTTTCTTTGTGCCTTGTATCATAGGTAATACTAAATTTGAGAATGCTTTGCTAGATTTAGGAGCATCTATTAATGTTATGCCTATGTTTGTTTTCAAGTCTCTTTCACTTGGACCTCTTCAACCTACGGGTGTGGTTATTCACTTGGCAAATAGATCTATTACCTACCCCGCAGGTTTGATAGAGGATGTCCTGGTTCGGGTTGAAGAGCTTATCTTTCCTGCTGATTTTTATATTCTTGATATGGAAGAGGACACCTCTCGTAGTGCTGTCCCTATCATATTAGGGAGACCATTTTTGAAAACAGCCCGAACCAAGATAGATGTGCATGCAGGTACACTTTCCATGGAATTTGATGACAGTGTGGTTCGATTCAATATTTTTGATGCTATGAAACATTTTTCTGATGACCACTCTGTTTTTCATGTTGACTTGATTGATGATCTGATTGATGAGCATGTTCTAGACTTTTTGCATGATTATGATTTGCCATCTTTCACTAGCTCATTTACTTGTTCTGCATGTTCTGATTCCGAAATGTGCACTGCATGCATTGAAATTGACCAGTTTTTAAATTCTGCTACTGCATCTGTTGATTCTTATGATATAGATTCAGATCATGCTAACCCCATTTCTGTTTTGCATGAGTCTAATTCACTTGTTCAGGTGCAGGCGGCAGAATCCAATTCTGCTGCTCCTTTAGTTCCATCTGTGATGCAGGCACCTTTATTGGACCTGAAGCCCCTTCCTCCTCATCTCAAATATGCTTACTTGGAGGTTGAACAGAAACTTCCAGTGATCATCTCTACCTCCCTTTCTGTTGATCAAGAGAAGCAACTGCTGGATGTGATTAGAGCAAACAAAAAGACAATAGGATGGACTTTGGCAGACATACCTGGTATTAGCCCCTCCATGTGCATGCATCGGATTTTATTGGAGGATGGGGCTAAACTAGTGAGACAACCCCAGAGACGGTTGAACCCCCAGATTCTTGATGTGGTGAAGAAAGAGGTCACCAAGCTTGTAACATCCCGAATTCTAATCACTAGTATAATTATAATAATAATAGATAACAGATTTAAGTAATAATAATAACAATAAAAAAAAAGTTTAGGAATAACAGATTAAGATTCCTTTTAGTGCTGCAAAAGTGTTAGGAAATATCGGAATTTGGAACGCTCGGATTTCTTTAACATAATAAATTATAAGTTTTATCGAATTAACTAATTGTTTCTTGAAATCAATCATTTAGGTGTTGGGTATTTTTATAAAATATATTATGTTAACCACAAAAGTATATGTAATTATATTTTAAAGTGAACTCTTTGGAAGAAAATTATCATATTAAAATGATGCTAAACATTTTGGAATACTTTACTTAACTTTTACATATTCAACAATAAATTATGTTTAGTATTTTCAAATCTTTGACTCTAGGACATTCTTAAAAAAAAATAATATATATTTACTTATTTGATTTGATAACTACACTCTATTTTTAGATACTCTTAAAAATAAATTGATTTCTATTTACTATGATTAATAAATAAATAAATAAAAGTAAGTTTAAAATAAAAATAAAAAGCAAAAAAAAAAAAAAGGAAACGTGCGTGTGTGTGCAGTGGGTATGAAACCCTATGGATTCTCCTCCTTCCTTCTACCCGCCGGCCCTAATCTCTCTCTCAAGGCCATCTTCACAAGTTGTTCTCCTTCTTCAAGTGCCATGGATCCTCCTTCCAAGCTTCATCCTCCATGGCTCCTCTTTCAAACCCGTTTTTATTCTCTCTTCCACCTTCCTCCCTTTCTCTCCGCCCCGCTATCTCTCCTTCCACCCTCGGTCGCCGCCACGCCGAGCTCTCCCTCTCTCCCCGGTTCTTGCGCCGCCAGCCAAGAGAGTCGCGATTTGCAACTCGTCTCCTCCCCGGAGTCGTGGTTTCGCCGCCGCCACTGTTGGGCTACGAAGTCGCCTCCTTCCTTGGTCTCAAACCACCGCCGCCCTTGTTGGTTGCTGCCACCGTCGTTCCTCGCGACCCAGCCACCATCACTTGTTTGCTCTCTGCTAGTCGCGAACCGGATCGAACCGCCACCATGGAGCGTCGCCGCTGGTTCGTGTACCGCCGCCGTCACCGAGATCGATGTTCCCAGTGTGTTTCCTTGCTGGTAACGAACCAAACCGTCGCCGGCAAAGCTGTCGCCTCGGCCCTTGTTGTTTCTGTGTTGATGGTTCAGACTGGGTTGAACCGGTTTGGACCCATTTGTTGTGAACTGAATCTGGGCGGAGCTGCAAACCGAAGCAGGACCTCTTTGACGAGCCACAAACCAGGTTCTATTAAAGCCCCGAGGTAAGAAGGGTTTGTATTACCTCTACTTAGGATTTAATTTCTAGGCTGATTATAGGGGTGGCTAGGGATAGGAAAGATTAGTAAGGTAAATGAATAATAAGGTAGTTGAAATAGACGATAAACAAAGCTTAGGAATAAAGAAAATGAACTCACTAGATAAATTGTAATTGTATATAGTATACAATGATGTTTGAAATGTGTGAATTTATTATGGAAATATTAAATGAATGGACAATGGATGAGGAAACTATAGGGAAATAAAGGCACTAAATAGAGTAGGTGAATAAAGGAATTAAACTCACCAATGCGTAAGCGAATTTGTGTTGATATGATAAATGCTTATAGGTGACATTAATTGGGTTTTGAGAATGAACCTAGAATATAGTAAGTTAGTGAGTGATCACTAATTAAGGGATGAAATGAGATGTTTGTACTTGTGGTGGAATAATGTATGAATATTTGATAATGAGAAATTGGCAACAATAGGTAAACAAAATAGGAACCAAGTAACTAGTTAAGGGAATAAAGGAAGATGTAAGAACTTATATTAAGGACATGATTGTGAAAGTGTGTGCGTTTATGAATGTTGGTTCTGTATGCAAACCCCTAATTGATGATAAGTAAGTGATAACAAGTTACTAACGAAAGGAAAGAGAGAAGGGAAATAATTAATAGAAAACTAAAGAAGGATAAAGATAAGTAAAAAGGAAGGAAAGAAAGAGAATTAGTAAATTGAAAGTGAGACAAAGAACAAGAAAGTAAAGAAAAACGATATAAGACTTAATGAGAAAATGAAGAGAAAGAGAAGACTTAATGATAAAGAGCAATTTAACCGGACGGTCCTAGTGACTCCGGAAATAATTAAAAGTATAACCCCCGACGGTCCTAGTGACTCGGGGAGTAATTAATAAGTATGATAATAGAAATGTTAGGCTTGGTTATTCCTATGACTTCTTAGAAGTTATTTCTCAAGTTCTGTGTAATGCTGCCCTTCTTGCTATTTTTTTACAAGTACAGGAGGAGCTTGCACAGGTCGTGGCCGAGCAGGAGTACACTCCACCACGTGGAGTGTAAAGTTGTCGAGAGTGGACTTTAGTTTAAATCAGAAATGTTATTTTGGAAATTTAAAATATGTATTAGTGTATGCCTTAAAATTTGTATTAATCGGGCGCTAGGATTGTTCTGATTGTAATATGATTATGTTTTTATGTTTTAAAATTACTCTGGCCTGAACAAGTACAAAATGGAAATTTTGGGAAAGTCCGAAAAACAGAGGAGACTCTATCCGTTTTTCCGGAAAAATATTTTTAAGTATTTTTAATTTAAATGAAATTTTCAAGTCCATATTTCTATAAATCTAAAATCAACTAATAAAAGTGAGGGTGTTACAAAGCTGCTGCAAGCTGGCATTATCTACCCTATTTCAGACAGCACTTGGGTAAGCCCGGTTCAAGTAGTTCCCAAGAAGTCTGGGGTGACAGTTGTCAAAAATGAGAAGGATGAGCTGATTCCCACTAGAGTGCAGAACAGTTGGAGAGTCTGCATTGATTATAGGAAGCTCAACCAGGCGACCCGCAAGGATCACTTTCCTCTTCCCTTCATTGATCAGATGTTGGAGCGCCTGGCAGGTAAATCTCACTATTGCTTCTTAGATGGTTTCTCTGGTTATTTCCAAATCTGTATTGCACCAGAGGACCAACATAAGACTACATTTACCTGTCCTTTTGGTACATTTGCTTATAGGAAGATGCCTTTTGGCCTATGCAATGCTCCTGGCACTTTTCAAAGATGTATGATGAGTATTTTTAATGACTTACTTGAGCATTGCATAGAGGTCTTCATGGATGATTTTAGTGTATATGGTTCCTCTTTTGATGCATGTCTTGATAGTTTGTCTAAGGTGCTTAATAGGTGCATTGAGACTAACCTTGTCTTGAATTTTGAAAAATGTCATTTTATGGTAGAACAAGGCATAGTCTTAGGGCACATTATTTCGCATAAGGGCATAGAGGTTGACCCTGCTAAGCTGCATGTAATATCACATTTGCCTTACCCCTCTTGCGTGCGAGAGGTGCGTTCTTTTCTTGGCCATGCAGGTTTCTATCGCAGGTTTATTCAGAACTTTAGCAAGATAGCCCTTCCACTATCCAACTTGCTTCAAAAGGATACCACATTTGAGTTTGGAGACCAATGCAAGAAGGCATTTGATGAGCTAAAGAGAGCACTCACCACCACTCCCATCATCCAACCACCT
The DNA here is from genome assembly GCA_037953625.1 of Crotalaria pallida. Classification (NCBI taxonomy): domain Eukaryota; kingdom Viridiplantae; phylum Streptophyta; class Magnoliopsida; order Fabales; family Fabaceae; genus Crotalaria; species Crotalaria pallida. The sequence goes on from CM075650.1 coordinate 98,327,357, forward strand.
GACTGGACTCTCTCATTTGAGCTCATGACCGATGCCTCGAATTATGCTTTGGGAGCAGTTCTCTCCCAAAGGGTTGGTAAGATGTCTCATGTGATTTATTATGCATCTAGGACTTTAGATTCAGCACAAGTTAATTACACCACAACTGAAAAAGAGCTTGTAGCCATTGTCTTTTCACTTGATAAGTTTAGATCATATCTATTAGGTTCTAAGGTTGTGGTGTATAATGATCATGCTGCTCTGAAGTATCTTTTGAAAAAGACAGATTCCAAACCTAGGTTGATTAGATGGATGTTGCTCCTCCAGGAGTTTGATCTTGAGATTCAGGATCGGAGTGGTGCACATAACCTGGTCGCAGACCACTTGAGCAGAATAGAGAGAGAGGAGGATGCATTTCCTATCCGGGATGACTTCCCGGATGAGCAGCTTTTAGTTTTGCATGTTTCACATCCCCCTCCCCTTACTCCTTGGTTTGCTGATATTGTAAATTATATAGTTGCATCTGTTTTTCCACCCTTGGCATCCAAAGCTCAAAGAGACAAATTGAAGAGCGATGCCAAGTATTATGTATGGGATGACCCCTATTTGTGGCGTTTTTGCAGTGATCAGGTCATTCGCAGGTGCATTCCAGACCAGGAGATCCAATCGGTTCTCCAATTTTGCCATGCTTCACCAGTTGGAGGCCACCTTGGCACTCAAAGGACAGCACGAAAGGTGCTGGATTTTGGATTTTATTGGCCTACCATCTTCAAGGATGCAAGCAAAATCTGCAGCTAATGTGAGCAATGTCAAAGAGCAGGAGGCGCCCTATCTTGGAGGCAACAGATGCCGCAACAACCTATGTTGTTTTGTGAGGTGTTTGATGTCTGGGGTATAGATTTCATGGGCCCGTTTCCTGTTTCTTTTGGTTTTTATTATATCTTACTTTTTGTGGATTATGTATCCAAATGGGTGGAAGCTAAGGCCACCAGGACTAATGATGCTCAGGTTGTTGTAGATTTTGTCAGGACTAATATCCTTTGCAGGTTTGGCATACCTAGAGCCATAGTCAGTGATCAAGGCACACACTTCTGCAATAGATCCATGCAAGCTTTTCTCAAGAAGTATGGGGTTGTGCACAAAGTTTCTACACCATATCACCCCCAAACCAATGGGCAAGCTGAGATTTCAAACAGAGAGATCAAGCAGATTTTGGAGAAGATGGTGAAGCCTAATAGAAAGGATTGGAGCACACGATTGGAGGATGCTCTATGGGCCCATCGGATTGCTTACAAGGCACCCATAGGGATGTCACCTTATCGGGTTGTTTTTGGTAAGGCATGCCACCTGCCTGTGGAGATAGAGCACCGTGCATATTGGGCTGTGAAGCAATGCAACTTAGCTCTTGATCAAGCGGGTGAGGAGAGGAAGCTGCAGTTGAGTGAGCTAGATGAGATCCGTTTGGAGGCCTATGAGAATTCCAAGTTCTACAAAGAGAAGACCAAGAAGCTCCATGATAGCTCAATTTGCAGAAAGGAGTTCTTGGTTGGTCAAAAAGTGTTGCTCTACAACTCTAGGCTTGGACTCATGAGTGGAAAGCTCCGCTCTAAATGGATTGGACCGTTTGTAGTCACCCAGGTGTTTCCTTATGGCACTGTGGAGATCAAGAGTGAGTCCACAGACAAGAGCTTCAAAGTCAATGGCCACCGACTCAAGCCTTTCCTAACCTCTCCTACTTTGGATGATGCACCTGTGGAGGAAGCCTAATTGGTCGACCCCATTTTTGACCCACCATGATTTAGGGAGTCTTCTTTTCTCCTTCTTTACTACTTTTATTCCACTTGTCTATATCTGTCTGATTCTGCTATTTGTTTTACATTGAGGACAATGTGTGATTTAAGTGTGGGGGGGAGAGTAGTTTAGGTTGCATATTTTTGCTTTGATTTTTTAGGTTTTGCTAAGTTTTGGGCATTTTCTTGCATGTTTTTGCTTCATTTTAGTAGAGTCTTGGTATCTTGTGTCTGAATTCATGCATTTCTGTGTGTAAAGTTGCTTTTGATAATTAAGAGGTGGTAACACTGTGATAGAATTGTCCCTTTTGTGAGGATTTGAGCCTTAATTGTGGGTGGATTGCTATATATGCCACCTAATTTTTCTTTCATGTGTGATTGCACTCTGGATTACTTGCACTCTAGAACTTGACTTGACTCTTGTTGATACTTGATATTCCCATGCACATTTTGAAATGATTTAGGCATTGTTTTTTTTCTTGAATAAGCCACTAGCCATATGAGCCTACCTTGAATGAATTTATCCTTTGATAGCCCCTTTGAGCCTTTATATCCCTTTTCTTTGTTCTTTAGCTCATTACAAGCCTATGACTGAAAAACCATGATTGTCCTAACCTTAGGGAATGTTGGAGCTTTGGAATTGTTTTGGGAATGGGTATTAAGTAAGCGAGGGTGCTTTGTTCTTCATCTCTTGTGAGTTCTGGGTTTTGCCTCTATGGTCGGTGATGTAATTATGGCTTTATCTCATTATGCCATTTTTGTTGTTTCTTCTTTCCTTTCGTTCATGAAGTTCTGCAATGAAAAAAAAATTGAAAAAATGAATGATGAAAAAAAAAAGAAAGAAAGAAGAAGAAGAAAAAAAATGGAATAAAAGGTTGATTGAGGCATGGAGGATTGGAATTAGAGGTTGTTGTTATGTTTACCATTTCATTCTGGGGTGGATTGTGCTTATTTTTTTTACTTGTTCCCCATTGCTCCTCTATTCCCTGGGTTTTAGCTACATTTCCCATATTTTTATCCTACCTTGTCCTTGGCCCCATTACAACCCTGAAAAGACCTTTTGATCTTAATGTGCATGTGTATTGATTGTTGATGTTAGAGGCTTGTCAAGCTTATGGTTGTGTTTGTTTTTCATGATGTGCCTTGAGTGTAAACACTGATTAACCTTAAACACTTGAGTGTAAACACTATTGAGTGATCCTTGTGAGTTTCTATCATCTTTGTGACTACCCTCTTGATGTCATTGGTTTTCTTTGCATATTTGAAATAATTGGATGATGTTCATGGATGCCTTGATTCTTTGGTCCTTATTTTCTTCATGTGCTCGATTTTGCCCATTTCTTTGCATTTCCTAGAATTCATTGTGAAGTATGTAATCTCTTAGGTTTGCATTTATTAGTTTTAGTAATCTTGTTACATGATTCACTTTGGTGCATATTGATTTTCTCAGTCCTAATTCTTAGTTTTGCCCAGGAGTGCAAAAGGATAAGTGTGGGGGTGTTTGATGAGCATTTTATTTCCCATTTTTCCTTGTATTATTTTACTCCTATTATTGATACTTGTTGCCTATTTGACATTGTTTAGCTTGATTTAGTGATTTAGAGTTTATTGGACTATTATTCTGAATATTGTTTAATTTGGGATTATTTAGCCTAATTAATTCTATTTCTATTTTCAGGTCATATTTGGCACAAGGGTTTTTTGGACATTTTGGGAATGAAGATTTAATTTTGGAAGAGAAGATATATGATGAAGTGAAGATTGTAATCTATCTTTAGGATTAGTTGAGATTTAGTTATATCTTTTAAGATTTAGATTTTATCTATAGGATATTTTTAGATTTAATTTAGAGATAAGCTTTCCTTAGGATTTGGGCCCATGATTTAGGCCCGTTTTGTGATTTAAAAAGCCAAATTCGTGTAAACCCTAGGAGAGCTTCCATTCCACGTTTTTTTACATTCTCTCTCATAGAGAAGGCTTAGTTTTGCTCTCCAAGCTTGTGGTGGCTGCTAGGGTTTCTCTCTCTTCTCTTTTCTACACGTTTTTGGTATTTTTCTTCATGGAAGGCTAAACTCTTAGGTTAAATCCCTTTGGTAATGTATCACATACTCTTGAGGTTTTGTTCTTAATGCTATTTCGTTTTCATTCACTGTTTTCATGCTTATTGATATGTTATGGTTCGCTTAGTTCCATTATATAGAAATAATCCATGTGTATGAATGCTTAATTTATGCAAACTCGTAAAAACTCCATGCTTTGGCTTTTAATGCTTAATTAGAGGTTTGGGTTTTGGGGTGAGAATTGAATTTTCGCTTAGTATTTAATTCTCACGAGTTGGACAGTGAAGAGGAAAGAAATTGATCTTTTGTGACCGATGATAGAGTTGTGAACGCGAGCCAAAGGGGTTTATCCACTTTTCCTTATCTGTTTCTTCGTTTTGATTTAATTCTGTTTTGATTTCAATTATTCAATATTCAATACAAAAAAAAACTCCCCTGTTTTCTATGCATACTATGTGTTCGACCTTTTGCTTGATAAGATATTCCTTGGGAGACGACCTAGGAATCACTTCCTAGTACTATACTTAAACTGTTTTTATTTGTATCGGGTACGACCTCGATCAGTAAGGTGGAATTCTCCCTGAACTAAACAATACACCAGTTAATTAGGAACCCGATATATTTGGCATACGTTAATTCGGGTTAAAACCCTAAACGTTAATTTCAAGTTAAAGGGAAGTGAAATTAATTGAATGTTGGAAATGTGATGTTCACTTATTTTGAGTCGAAAAAACTTCCTTTTAATTCGGAATTAATAGTGTTAAGTAGTGTATCATTTGATTTTTTTGTGAGTCGTGATTTAAGTTACTAGAATTCAAATTAGTTTGATAATTATGTTAGTTTTGAAAGTTAGCGTATTTTAATAAAAAGCTATATTATTTTATCGAGAAGGCAACAATGCTAATCCTAGATTTTATTTAATTTTTGTTTATGAATTATAATCAAATGATTTTGTGACTTAAAAGCTTGTCTAAAATACAATGCCTTAATACTTATCAATTTTTCGAGATTTTGAACTTAGTTTTTTTTTATTTCCATTTCTAACTTCCTCGGAAGTAAAGTACTAAAGTGTTTGTCTTAATACGATTTCGACGTTGATTGTTTATCTTAGAAAAATTTAGTATTTAAATTTTAAATCGGTTTTGAGGAGATACTGAATGATCTATTATTTGTATTAGTTAAGAGAAAATAAAGAAGGTTTAAATGAACATTAAGTGATTGATTGATCATAATGTCCAAATAGGACTTTGCGTATTGAGTCAGTTGTTGTTTGATTTTGTGTGGCACAATTAGGAGAATGGAATGAATTTGGGATTGATCGCAACGCGAAAGCAATGGACTTTACTACGATTGGACATTATCGTACAAAAAGGAACGTGTCTTTGGAAAATCAAGGTAAGGAGTGAGTGTTACCTTACTTTAGGGATTGGTTTCTAGTATGTATATAGTGCTTGCTAAGAGTTTGTTGTTAGTTTTGGGATTTTTGCACCTTAGGGTGGTTAATATAAATTGATAATTAGAGCTTAGAAATTAAGGAAGTAACTTAGGTTGTGAATGTATTAGTGATGATGTTATGTGTTCTATGTGCTTATATTTGCTAAGTGATTGAATGATGTTTAAGAATGATTAATTGATTAGGGACTCAGAAAATGTGAAAGTAATTAATAAATAATTGATTAGAAAAGAGAAAGATAATTGAATAAGGAATACTCGAACCAATAATATGATTGAGAGAAGTACTTAATAAAGAATATGATATAATAATGTGTGGAATCCGACTGCGCTTGTGCGCGAATCGGATAGTCCACAACCAGAGTAAGATATAAATAAGTGTGGAATCCGACTATGATATGGCGCGAATCGGATAGTCCACGAAAAAGACTAGGTGGTAATCCTTTGCAGCCGGCTGAGATTGTGCTCGAACCGGTGTCCGACTATGATTGTGCGTGAATCGGATGAGTCCGCGTCAAAGGATTACCCAGTGCTCCCTTGCGGTCCGACTGCGATGTGGCGCGAATTAGATAGTCCGCGTCAAAGGAGTACACCCTGAATGTGTGGAATCCGACTGCGATTGTGCGTGAATCGGATATTCCACAACAAAGAGTAAGATATAAATATGCGCGGAATCCGACTGCGATGTGGCGCGAATCGGATAGTCCGCGAAAAAGGGTATGTGGTAATCCCTTGCGGCCGTCTGCGATTGTACGTGAACCGGTGTCCGACTGCGATTGTGCGCGATTTGCATGAGTCCGCGTCAAAGGATTACCTGATGCTCCCTTGCGGTCCGACTGTGATGTGGTGCGAATCGGGTAGTCCGCATCAAAGGAGTACACCCTGATGTGTGGAATCCGACTGCGATTGTGCGCGAATCGGATAGTCCACAACAAAGAATAAGATATAAATATGTGTAGAATCCGACTGCGATGTGGCGCGAATCGGATAGTCCGCGTAAAGATGAAAAACATACAATAACCTAAAGAATATGAAAGATGTGATCGAAAGAAAGAAAGATAATGTGAAAGACAGTAATAAAGAAAATGTTAAGAAGATATGATAAATCATGATAATGAGAGTCAGAGAATAAAAAGCTGAGAAATAAGAGAGGAAAGAATTATGAAAATAAGTAAAGTGTTAATGTGAGTGAGAATGAGAGAACTGATAACCTGTTTCTAATATGCATGTGAGCATGATATGGATGAATAGATGATTATGTGAATTATGTGTGTTTGGCTTAGTGGGTTATTATGTCATATCAGAAACTGTTATTCCTATTTTATGTGTAATGCTCACCTCCTTACCATTTTTTCCACATGTATTGAGTTTAAGCTAGCACAGGTACCGACCGAACAGGAGTACTCTCCCTTACAGGGAGAGTAGGGTTTATATAGTAGGACATGGAAATGTCCTGGGCCCTTTTGATTTGATGATGAAGTGTTCTAGACTAGAGCAGTCACTAAGGTCACAGGGAAGACCTAGTGGGGTGGCTCAATCTAGGGTTTATGAGTGATTCAATGAATTCTCACAGGTATTCAGTAGGATTACCTGGGTTGCCCTAATCACAAAGTGTGTGCAGTGTGAACTTAGGGTTAGAATATGTACCTGAGCTCCATGTAGCACTGTACTGCTTATAGGGGTGGTTGGGTGCCCTAATGGGCCATCTGAGCTGAGGCCCAGCAGGGCCAGCCTGTTACCAGCCGTAAGAGGATATGGCTAGATAAGTTGGTTACTCTTTATCCTGTCCTTATCAGCTTGAGTGTGTGATATATAGGTCAAGTGGGGGGGGGGGGGGGGGCGAGCTCAACCCGTCTCGGTCATGCCTGTTCGCCGAGAGATATCGATCTCGTCCTGACATTAGTGGTGTGGGCGTATTACGATCACGGTTAGATAGGGTTTTGTGCCTTGTGATCTCGGCCAGATAGGATTGGTCCACCACATAAGCCCCCCAGCTCGGTAAGACTATACAAGTCTTACGACAAGTTCGGTGGAGAAGGATACGTCGGAGTGGGTGACAGCTGGGTTCTTATCCCGTGTCGTCACTTTGTTCAACTGAGCAGATTTGATGCCTGTCATTTCGCCTGCTCTGAATGACGCTTGCTTTTCTGCTTTTCAACACGTGTCAGCTTTTTCTTATGCCAACGTTCAGTCATTAATGCTGCGCTGCTCGAGATATGCCAGCCTATTTATATTGGGACATGCGTCTAGTTGCGATTGGCTTCTTTATGGGTTGGGGGTGTTGGGCCAGGCCCATTAATTCAAAACTAGAGGGAAGTTTGCTCTCTATCAAATTTTTCTGACACACGAAAAACAAATTTTCAATCCTCTCTATCAATCCCTTTCAAAAATCGATACTCAATTGGGTTTAACACTTTCAGATCAATATTCAATTGAGTGTCTGTTTGGAGCCACAACTGTTATCTGTAAACACTGTTATTCGAAGAAACGAAGGAGTCTTTGAAGGTTTCAAAGAGCTCCGATTGTGGAAGTGCTAAAGAGGTTCTTCGGCCATCATTTCAATTGGGGTATATTTCAAGGGTTTGGTACACTCTTGAAAGCGTTAGGTTGAGTGAGGTTCACTTGTAATTCATTGAAACCAATTATTTGTTTCTGAGTAAAAGCTCCCTAAGGTTTAGGGGGGACTGGATGTAGCTCTCAAGGGTGAGAGTGAACCAATATAAAATTTCTTGTGTCTGTTTATTTTACTGCTTTTTGCATTCTGCATTGTCAGATGATTTTAGTCAGCCCTATCTGTAACATCCCTCATTTTTATAAAGAGGAAATATAAATAAAATATTTATTTTAATAATGAAATTTCATAAATAAGAGTATTTTATGAAAATAGTTTATTGGAAAATGAATTATCATTTAAGAAAATGAGATTTTAGTAAAATATCATGTAAAGATTGGACTGTATCTCTTTCCTTAACCGTTGGATCGTGCTCAAATTTTTGGACAAGGTTTCTAATGAGTTTATCTTGACATCCAATGGTGAAAATTGTGTTTTGAGAAGTAAATATTTTTATATTAATTTTTCAGTAAATCAGTGAATTTCTTAATTTTAGCAGTGACTAACCGGTTAGTAAAACCAATAACTGGTTAGTGCGTCTGCATCTGCATAAAATTAAGGTGGTTTGAGCTGGAAATCATGAAGCTTCTTCGTGGTAAAGCCTTCCCAGGACGCGTGGAACCCTAATGGAAGGTCAGGGACACCTGTAGGGCGTGGGGCAAGGATGGGTGGCCTTGGTGATGACTCACCCTTCCATCCATCTTCATCTTCTTGCTCTATATATAGGGTTCCTTGTGACTGAGTTCTTACTGATCAGTTTCTCTGCGTTTTGTTGTAGCAAAACTCTGCCAAAATCATCTCAAATTCGTGCAAGTGACTTGCTCTTAGTTGCTGCATATATAAGCTTGTGAGTTGTGAGTCTGTGAGCTTGCAATTGAAGGTGTCGGTGTTGTTCTTGTTGCTGGTTTTGATGGCTGCTGTGTGGCTACTCCTGTAAGCTCTATAGCTGCTGTCTTAGAGTGTTTTTGAGCTTGTCTAAGTGCTGTCCAAATTGTCTAAGGTATGGGAGAAGTCGTTCATATTGCTAGGATTATTGATTGTTAAGTTTGGAATATGTTTTATGTGGAATTGATGAATTGAGACCAAGACATGGTCACTTGATTTGGAGATCAAGATGCCCACTTGGCTGTAGAATTGATAGCTTGAACTAAATGAATTAAATAAGGATATGAACTATGTTGGTCTGGATATATGTTACGGGAATATTATGAATTGAAGTTGCTTGTTGAGTTGAACTTGACTCTAGGAATATGAGTATGTTTATTAATTAAGATTAGATCGGTAACAAGAGAACAATTATGTGCTAGTTGTTGCTTGAGTCTGGTTGAAGGTTATATTTGATGATTGGAGTGATTAAAGTATGAAATTGATGCTTTTACTCTCAGGTGCTGCATAAACTAACTGGTTAGCAGGCTGCTCTAACCGGTTAGAACCTGAGATAAAGGGGTAATTAATCTATTTCATTGCAGAAAGTTTCTAATAGTTTGGTATTAATGATATTTAGTGATAACTGAAGCTTAGATATAAAATTTGAAAGAGGATCTTAATGATAGTATGAGGTTGATTTATAAGTATATGTTAAGAATTATGCTATGTGAAAGTTGATGCATAATGCGAGTTATTTGTAAGGTTGATTGATTGAATCATGTGTTAGCCTGAACGACTTATGCAACAAGTTGACAAACCTATATTAGATACTGCATGATACATATGAGAACTCAAGTTGGAGTATTGAACTGAATTGTGCATGGAATTGGTAAGTCTCTGCTCTCAGGTCTGCTAATCTAACCGGTTAGCAGGTGATGTAACCGGTTAGGACCTGAGAGAAAACATAAGTTAATCAAGTTGTTGTATAAATCAATGAGAGTTGGCATGACCTATGTTTGGACTCATAACTTAAGCAATAAGGTGGAGTTAGTAAGCCAATGAATGAATGCTTATTGTTGGGACTTGATAAAGAGTGTTGCTTTGATAAGGTGTTGTTAAGGTTAGAATGAATAAAGTATGTCTAAATATGCTTAAGCCTTGTCATAACATTAGAATCATGTCCTTTGATATCCTGAAATTAGATATTGACACAATAGGAAATGCCTAGATGTTTAATTAGACTTTGTCTTTATTTTGATTCCAAGGTTTTGAAGTTGTCTTGAACTTAAGATATTAGAATTAAAGTTCATTGTTAATTTAATTAAATCATACTTAGTAATGACCTAAATGCTGCATAAGGATTAGAAAGATAATAGCTTGAGATTAAAAGTGATTTAAGTTTAAGAACAAATGGTTTGCTCTCAGGCACTGTTGTCTCTAACCGGTTAGTAGGTTCTGTAACCGGTTAGGACTTGAGATAAGAGAATACTTAATTTAGTTCTCTTTATAATCCTTAAAGGTTTTACTTAACTATTATCCTAGTTTCTAAATGAGTTAAGCATGATGTTAACAAGTTAGAAAGGGGTAAATCATTATTCATCTAATTTATTAAGAATTATCTTTTTAATTGGAACTTTGGTTTTTCTCTAATTGGTTTGATAATTTCTTCGTTGGCTTAAAGTTGATGATGAATAATAAATTATGATTGGTCATAATGAGCTGACAAGGCAATTGATTATTTGTTTATTAATAGTATAATCCTGTCAGCTAAAAAGGGCTAAGTTCCGGATAAAGGACATTAGGTAGAAGTTATTACCTCATGATAATAAGTGGAGCAAGCCTAATGTCTCAATCTAAGGATTGTGTAATTGATAATAAATGATTGAGTCTACTTGATAATTAATGTTTTGGAACATAAGAGGATAATGACTTAAGGAGTAATAATGATATTGCAAGAATGGTGATGTTTGCTGATTATGAGAATCCAATCCAAATGCGTTAAGGCTTGTTGCTCCGATTTGGATACGTTAAAGTTGGATAAGTGGAATCACCCCGATTCCCATATGTTGAGGATTAACTCCTACAAGAAGTTATTATACTTAAAGGATTTCCGTATAGAACGGTGTGGCCGCTATACGAAGACATGTGGAACGGTGTGACCGCCATATGTGTGTGATTTCGTATAGAACGGTGTGGCCGCTATATGAAGACATGTGGGACGGTGTGGCCACCATATGTGTGTGATTCCATATAGTACGGTGTGGCCGCTATATGAAGGCATGGAACGGCGTGGCCGCCATGTGTATAATGTGATGATTAATGTATTTGTTATGCATCTCATGCATGGTGTACAAGGAATTGTAAAACGAGTGAGGTGCATGCGGGATTGGAAACCATGTAGTACGGTGTGGCCGCTACATGAGACGGTTGGAACAGTGTGGCCGCCACCATAGAAATGACAAGGACCTAGAACTATTGGTGGACAATGGTTCAGGGATCATCCCCTTGTATCATTTTAGGATCGTGGTCGATGGGGTTCCAGTATAGAACGGTGTGGCCGCTATACAGGTTGTGGAAACATCGAGCGCACGATTGCTTATCCCAGAGTGTTGTTTTTCTGGAAGAGTTGATTATGGAGAAATGATTTGAGAGACGTGCATGCATAGCATGAAAGATTAATGGTAATAGTTTATATTGTTTAATAAGACACTTGAGCATGCATTTATTATGTTGAAATGTTATCTGTGATGATTGTGTTTGACCAATCATATAATCTGCTTAGGCGATATGACAAGTGACTTACTCCCATCTACCATGTTTGTGGTGGTAGGTTCTTTCAAAGGACAGGACTGAAGCCATTCCTGTAAGAGTGAAAGTTGTCTAGAAGGAACAGCCAGGATGATGTCTCATCATCCAAATCCTTTTGCAGAAGGATCGAGTTGTGAAGACCAATGTTCTGGGTGTAAAAAGGAGTTTTTGGGGTTTTGTATTATATATGCTTTACACTCAGACTATTTTGTAAATGAAATATTACTCTAATGAAAAGTACTTTTGGTTTTCACACTCTTTATGGAAAAAGTTTTTGTTAACCCGTATTTTTATTGGGCTAGTTTTTGGGGCATTACACTATCTAACTTTATTTCGGTTGAAGTGTATTTGCTGTGAATTCACTGCAAAACTGGTTTTTGTGTGTTGCAGTTTGGATAATCGATTATCGGTCTAGATAACCGATTATCTCATACTGCTCGGCACAAAACCTGCTCCTTTATTTAAACACAGCAAGTATAAATTCACCTATTTCAATTAAATCCGAAAAATTGGTAATATCGCTTCCAACTACTATTCACTCCCCTCTAGTAGAGTGTTAGACCGCTTGTTGGTTTCCAACAGTATCAATTTAATCCCTGATATTTACTACTTTAAGGACCAAATTTACTGCTAGTATATAGAATATAACTTATTAAATACAACAAATTTAACACTCAATCATTAATACATAACTATTAACAAAGTTTCAATATAAAAAAAAGACGGGTACAGAGCCGTGCATTGCACGGGGTAAAAAATAGTGTGTGTATATATATGTATATAGAGTGAAGTATCAATTTAATCCCTGTTATTTTTTCACTATACTAATTTATTTTCTGAAAATTTATAAATACACATTTAGTCTCTTAAGACTTTTGCATGTTCCAATTTAGTCCCTCAATGTTTTCTTACATACCAATTTGGTCCATCATACTTTAAGGACAAAATTGCGACATCCAAAATCTTGAATTGTTGAAAGCAGGCATGGTACACCAAATCACCTTTCTCAGATGAGTGAAGTAGAGGGAAAAATTAACAAGAAAATTGGCAATTAATCGTTCAGCAAGATCAATCATTAAACAAGATCCAGCATCATCTGAAGGACCAAATGCAAGCACGGAAAGATGTTCACCATTACTTCCGCAAGAAACTGATGCTGACCAGAATGATGATACTTGTTTAATCTGCGGAGATGGGGGATATTTAATCTGCTGTGATGAATATCCCTCCACTTAGAACATTTTGTTAAACATCAGGATCTACATAATGTTGGCATGCAATAATATATGTTGAATAATATTATCTTACAATGAAAGGATTATCAAGAAATACATACCTATTATTTGAATTTGGTGCTTCATCAATTTGATCTAAGACACTCCATAATATAATCATGATCATCTTCTTCCTCTTCATCTGATTGCTTAATTATTATAGATGTAATACTCTTTTTGTTAGTATACATAGTGATTTAACATTAGGCTTTAGGCACATATATATACTACTCAATACTCTTATAGTTGAAGGGGAACGTTTTGTAATATGAGACATTATATTTCATTAATAAGGAAAAATCTTAAGTAAGCAAATAAATATTGCAAGAAATCATTCTTTTGTAAATTTTCTAAAATCTATACAAGTATATATGGAAAGTGGTTTACCACATTTGATATTTAAATTTTAATTTTTGGTATTCGGATGAAATTATTTCCAATTTACTTTCAATATAAATAGAAGAAAATCCTCACTTTGTTTTCATTTTTATTAATTTTAAATTAAAATAGCTATTTCCAAACATTAGATTTATCTCTTACCATTTTCACTTTTTAAGAATAAGTGGTGAAAAAGATGATGTAATTTATAAGCGTATACTTGAAAAAAAGTATAAATGAGTATTGGGTTTTTAAAACTACACAATATATGAGACAAGACAAAATGGTAAAAATTACATAACTTATGAGACAGACGAGTATTTTTTTTTTTTTGGTGTGAATCAAAGGTGTCCTCCAACTGATAGCCAAAGACTAATCCGTTTCAAGGCGGAGAGATCACCAAAGTATGCATTTTTCATACCCACGACAAGAGTCAAACTCCTAACATCATGCTTAAGGAACTCAGTTATGTACCAACTCTGCTGGACTTTGTTGGTGGATTAGTATTGTTTAAAATCATACATTATATACTCCCTTCGGTTTTCCATAAAAAAAAATTATTTCTTTTAATTTAAAATATAAGAAAAAGTTAATTACGACTAACTTGAAGTTAACAACGACACTTTTCTATGGTTAAGAGGGTTTTTATACTTTTTTTTGGGAGGAAATAACATTCTCATAATTAGTTGATACTATGAAGCATGGGTACTTCAAAACATGTGACGTATCCGTGACCGATACATATTGTGTAACATCCTGATTTTCTTTTGTATTATAAATTTTGTGTTTTATCGAATTAAGTAATTAATTCTTTTAATTAATAATTAAAGCATTGAGCATTTTGGTAAAATATCCTATGGTATTTACTAAAGTGTATTTTTATTATATATTTGAAAGTAGATTCATTTAAAGTAATTATCCTATTTGAAAAATAGACTTTTTGTTCTTTACTTTGGTATTTAAAAAGATACAGTAATAAATAAATTTTTGTTATTTCCTAGTATATAACCAATTTTTAACCTTATAGTTTTCCTATATAAAGCTATATGATACTGAAATCCTATTATTAATATTTCTTTTAGGTTGATAGGTAAATAAATAAAAGTGTGAAAGAAAGAAAAAAAAAGAAGTGCAACGTGTGTGTAGTGTAAAAGGGTGGAAACCCTATTTTGTTTCCTTCTTCCCCATTGAGCCGCAGCCACCCTCCCCCATTTCTCTCTCTCTCGTCGTTTTCTCTCTCCCAGCCGTGCGCTCTCTCTCTCTCCCCTCCCTGGACCGCCGGCGCCATCACACACCGCCATCGTCTCCGTTTCTCTCTCACACGCTTGCTCTTCCTCCAGTCGCGACTCGCGACTCGTCTTCTCTTGGAGTCGCGGTGCCGTTCGCTGCCATAGTGGCGCCGCCGCCGTTGCGTGGTCTCTCTCCCTCAGTCGCAATTCGCGACTCGCGGCCACCGTGGAACGCCGCTGTTGGTTTCGCTGTGCCGCAGCTGTTTCTTGCGGCTGGAGCCGTGGAGTCCGCCGCCGTCGTCGCCAGGGTCGGATCCTCCTTCCTTGGCCGCTCCTACGCTCGTTGTTGGTGACTTGGAGCTTGAAAGTTGTTCTCTCTTCTTCCTCGGTTCAGATCAGTTGTCGTTCTCGCCACTGATGCCGGTCGGGGATGTCGTGGATGCCATGAAGAAGTGGATGATATTTGTAACAACCTAAATTTTTGATAAATAATGATAATTATGTATAGGTTTAATTTATTTAGAATAATAATGTAAAGTGGTTTTGAATAAAAGGGCAAATTGTGTGTGTGGTTGACTTGGTCTGATTAAGGTTAATGAAGGATGCTCGGAAAGTATAAATAGCAAGAATTAGAGAACATTTGGAGTGTTGTGAGTGTTGGAGAGTGTTGGTAGAGGAGGTTAAACATAGAATAAGAATTGAATAAGGATCACAAATATCAAATCTAGGGAGATTCTTTATAGTTGTGGTAAATCGGTAGAATCAATTAGATTTCAGGAACTTCGAATAAAAACTTATTACTCAATAAAATCTCGAAGGGGAATAATAAGATGAGAAGAAAACAAATAAAACTAGGATTGGTAAGTAAGAAGGAGTAATGAGATTAAGTATCGAATAAAAATCGAGAAAATTAATAAGCCTTCAATCCGGAGAAGTTGTTGTAATTCGTTTAAGACGGTAAAACCAATTGAATGTTAGAAGCTTTGAATATCATCGACCACTTAATCACATCCCGAGAATGGATAAGAATAAAACGGGAAAATAATTAAAAAGGATCGGAGATTGGTGAGGAACAAAGAACAACAAGGCTAAGTCAAAAATTTGATTTGAAAATGACGGTTAATCGTGTGGATGACATTAGGAAAATATAATTTTATGGTTGGGAACCTAATTTGTTTCTATATTGGTTAGATTTAGTGTTAGAAATGGTTAAAATCCATTAAAATTGGCTAAAAATGCGAAAATCGGCGTTCCGGGCGAACCGGTGCGCCGGGCTCAGACGCACCAGTGCAGGATATGTGGTGCACCTGTGGTGCGCACGCTCAGGCGTGCAAAACTCAGCAACACCAGAATAGCCGCGCAGGTGCCAGAACGTTCCAGAAAATTGGCACGCCCAGGCTCACCAGACGCGCGGTGCGTATAGAACGCACCAGACTGGGATTTTGGCGCACCAACATCAGTCCCAGCCGCACCATTTCGCTGCGCGTAGTCCGTATAAAAGGCACCAGGACGCACCAGACTGGGATTTTGGCACACCAACATCAGTCCCAACCGCACCATTTTGCTCCAGCACCAAAACCATATTTTGTGCACCATAACTTAATTTCTTACACCAAAACCACATTTTCATGCACCATTCTTCCTTCAATCATCTAAATCCTACCTATACATCATTTATTACCAACTAAAATCCACTTCCCAGCAATTCCAAGTCTTGTTTTCATCACTTTCCCATAAACCCTACTTGAAATGCATTCTCTCTCTTTCCAATAGCTCTTATTTCTCCATAGCCTTGGAGACAATCATCAACCAAACTAAAAGGAGTTTAAAAAGAGAGGAAAACTTCGGAGTTGGGCTCCCTCTCCTAATTCATGGTAAGAGAGGAGCTCTTTTCTCTTAGAATAGAATTTAGGTTTTGGAATTAGTAAATGCTTATTGATTTCTATGAATTGTACCCTAGGATAGTTGATTCTGTCATACCACATACCTGTTTATGTGGAATTAAACATTTAAGGGCATAATTTAGTTAAAAACTCAATACTTTAACTAAATAAAATCAAGTGCTAACAAGATGTTTGATAAAATGCCTAAATGAAGAGTTATTGTTGCAATAACTAATTAAATTACATTTCATAGAATAATTCTATATTTATGTAATAAGAGATAAGTTAACATGCAAATATACATATATATATATAAAGAAAGTAGTAAACTATAAATACGAATATAAAACCTAAAGAAGAATAATAATGATTCGAGGAAAATGTGTTCATAAGGATTAGTTATAATGATCATAATGACGTTGAATGAATTATAATGTGAAGAATACAAACTAAGTATATGACAAAGGAGACAAATGAAGAAGTTACTAAAAAAGTTTAATTGAGGATATTTATGTATAAATATAAGAGTTCACTGATTTGATAAATTAAATTGTCAGTATCATTTACAAATTTCAATTCTTAATTGCTATTCTATTATGAAAAGATGTTCACTCCCTTGTTGTTTAACATTTTAGGTTGAGCTTGGAGGAGCAAGAACCAAAGTTTCAAAAGGTTGAAGGTCAAAGTGAAAGAACTCCATTATGAAATTAATGATTCCATGTTGTAAATCCCAAATAATAAATGAGAAATTTGTACTTCAATCTTTTTGATCAATGCTAATTTATATTACATTTTATTTTATTAAATTGGGATGTTACAATATGGTATCAGAGCAGTTCTTTCCTTTCGGCCTGGGGAAATGGTCCCGAATCCGTCTTGAAACTCCAGTTCTCAGCTCTTCCAACACATAGGGATTGACATATATGATTATGTGTAATGAAATAAAGTAATAGATTGTTGGGCTATGGAAGTCAAAAGGATATAGCACCATAATGAAATGGAAATTTTTAGTTAATATTGAGGGTTTAAAAGAAACAAATAAATATGTTATTAAGTGACGAGAAGGGAAATATTTTGTCACCAAAAGAAAATGGAAATGGAAGTGAGGAAACTTACTTGGCATGGTCGGGGAGAAACCTCGGATGTTACCGACTGATGTGGAGTCGGGGTCCGAAGAGGATAACGTAGTTGACCAGTGCCACAATATTGTTGTATGAGACAAACGAGGGTGAAATATGGTGAATTAAATGTTGAATGGTTCATAATGAGTATATTCAAGTTATTGGAAAGGAAAAGGATACTTTTTGATTTAGTTCATCGTTTAAAATTTTTTTATACGAAATCAGTTTAGAAACTAAATTGAAAGTGAATGAGTTTTGAACTCGATTCCTTTCTAATGGCTATGATAATGAAATGGTGTTAATAAAATATGATTTTCCCAATGGGACTTGAGTGAGAAGAAAAATCGATTTTTGCAAAATGTGAAGATTTTATGGTAGATTCAAGTCCCTTTGAGAATCAGATGCATTATGCACCACAACACGAGGGATAAGTGAATACTTCATTAAGACCAATCAAAAGGAAAATGCTTGTAAACAAATGTTTTGCATCAATCTACATGTTTTCTCTAAGAAAGAAGGAATGTTCAAGAACTAATGTGCAATTTTCCTTTTCAATGATCTTGGTAAAATAATCTATGTAGACAGAATACATTCTCAATTTAACTTGTTATGTAATGTGAATGAAATTGCAAAACGAAATAATTTAGAAATTACTCAATAGATTTGGAAGCCCAATAATTAATACTTGATTTATGAAAACAATGAAAGGTGGGATTCTAAATCAATTGAGTCATTAAATTTAGAAAAGTTATAAGTTGCATTTGAATCAAATTGAGAATGTAAACTGTCGTACATAGAAGCGAATGTCAAGCAGTTATAAGGTGAACGATGAGGAAGTTGGGAAAGACATACGCGGAGGAACGTGAATGATATGTGACTAGGTTGTGCTAATGAAACAATCGCGGGAATTGTCGATGGGTGAAACTTTTATCTCCTAGGAGGGCATGGACTGGCCACCCATGTCAGGGGGATTGGTTTCACGTTAACCACGATGATTCTATCGGTCACACAGTCATTTCAGGACCGGTTGAGGGTGGTTCCCTGCTATAGCCAACTTGGGCCTTCAACCCAAGTTGTACTCGACTGAAAAATTGGTGCCCAGTACCGTGCAAGCAGTGGTAGAGGGACACTTACTCCCGGTTGGTATTTCCCTGGAGTGGAGGGTGAAGTGAGGAAATTGAGTGAACTATGAATGTCTCATACAACAATACCGATGATGAAAAGAATGTATGTGTGTTATGAGTTTCAAAGCATGAATTGAGAAGTACCAAGTGAGAAAGCTTAATCTGTGTAGCAATAAATATTATCACTAGTAAAATGTGAGATTGGGAGTGATCACCCCAATGCTTACATTCATTGACAAATAATACCATCAGAATTTAGAAGTTTAATTACCTCAAATGAAGGAAGAAGTGGTTTCATGGTATTAAACGGTGCTAGTCCTTTTGACCATCCGAGTTCTGTGATTTTGATATGTGGAAAAGTATGAATGAAGTCAAAGCGATAATAGTGTTAAAATAAATGTACAGAGAAATTAGCGGTGGAACCATGAATAAGTAAAGTGAAGTTTGTGAAAGTGTTGGGAAATGTGAATTCTAAAAGGTTCCATAACTAATTTCAAATTCCAATGATTCGGGCAGTGAGTGGAAAATTATATGAGTGTATAACCTATCAAATGAAATTGAACCCACCTAATCTTAATTCTCTAAGTCCAAACATAACAAAGGAATGAAAAGAAAATTAAGAGGAGGAGTTTAAGTTTGATTAGGGAATACGGAAATGCATGTTAGTTGAAAATATATGAGTAGGAGCATGAAAGAAGTCTAAATGAGTATGAAGTGACTTAGGATAAATTTTATTTGGCAATCTAAGCATAGAATGAATAAGTAAACTGAATGGGAATATACCTTAAGCGGTTAAAATTATGATGTCATATGATTCTAGACTCTATGCATAATTTTAATAAATGAGTATACAACAATGAAGAACAAAGCATAATAAATGAAAGTGAATATAGATGTTGTTTGGATAACGACTACATGCATGATAATCTTTAACACCATGGATATATATATATATA
Source organism: Crotalaria pallida (assembly GCA_037953625.1). Classification (NCBI taxonomy): domain Eukaryota; kingdom Viridiplantae; phylum Streptophyta; class Magnoliopsida; order Fabales; family Fabaceae; genus Crotalaria; species Crotalaria pallida. The sequence goes on from CM075650.1 coordinate 98,346,889, forward strand.
TATATATATATATATATATATATAATGAACCGCTTTATGATATAAATAAGTATAAGAAGATTAACGATGCAGAAAGAGACAAAGCAATCAACTGTGAAGGTAAATGGAGTGAAAGCTAAATGTGTTATAATTCTGAACTATATAGTAAATCATATGGGGAAATATGTATATGATGAAAGAGGAAATGAAAATGTAATCGTATGAAGTTATAGAAATAATTAAAGTGCTGACTGAGACACTAGATAGAAAGACTGATGATGAAACTTGAATATAAAATAAGGATGAAATAAACTAAGATATATTCTGAATAAAAATTTAAAAATTTTGTCAGTATGTATTGTGGATAGATAAATTGTGTGAATAAAAAAGATAAATGCAGAGGTGAAGATATAGATGATTAGTAAGACAGATATAATGTTGATTTAAACATATGTTTAGTAATCTGGAAAATATCCACATTGTAGAAAGAGGAAACTCAATAAGGGCAAGAAACCGCAAGGAATAAGACAACTAACGGTTGTATAGTATTAAATCCAACTATGCATGATAAATCCTAAAAGTAAAACAAAAAGTAGCCAAACACTAAGTGGGGAAGCGGACACTCCCCACACCCCTGGTAGAAAAGAATAATCTTATGATAATGAAGGTAGGACAACTCTAACCACAATGAAATTTGCAGATTCAACAAAATGATTACAAGGAATGTAGACGGATCCGAAAACTCAGCACAAACCAACCAAACCCCTGAAGCAACATAATTTCATAAACTTACAGAGTGTTGTAAAGTAGACCCTCCTAAATTTGAGGGAGGTTTCGACCCGATCAAAGCACACAAATGGATCCGTAGCATAGAGAAAATATTTAGAATAATGAATTGTCCTGATGCCCAAAAAGTCTTATTCGCGACATATGTATTAACCGAAGAAGCCGACAGCTGGTGGGAAAACACCAAACGATTCTTGGAAGCGGAATCAAGAGAAATTACGTGGGAAGTGTTCAAAGAAAAGTTTCTGGAAAGATATTTCCCCAAAAATATTCGCCTTCAGCAAGAAATAGAATTTCTTGAACTAAAACAAGGAAATATGAGTATAGAGGAATATGTAGCACGGTTCGAAGAACTTTTTCGGTATTCCCTATACTATGAATCAAACTCGGAAGAAGAAGCAAAATGCACAAGATTTGTGAATGGTCTACAACCCAAAATCAAATTAGCTATCGAATACCAAAAGATCCAAAGTTTCCCACTATTAGTAAATATGTGTAGTGTTTCACCTACGAAAAAGATTTGGAAGACAAGAAGAGATTCAAAGAGAAAGGTAAAAGATCCCTAAACCAAGATGAACCCCGCACCACTGAACAAGATGAACCTAGAAACAAAAAGGAAATATGCAGTGAAGAAGATGAACCGACCAAACCACCTCGGTGCGAGATTTTCCAAAGAAACCACTTAAGGGAATGTCGAAAACGACGGGCTATCTGTCATCACTGCAAAGGATTAGGACATTATGCAAAGGAATGTCCTAACAAAAAGAAGAGAGAAAGTATGTAATCTCTCTATACTAATACCAACCACTGTAAAAATATAGAGTAAGAGATAATCTTATATTGTAATTACAAAGATGAGATGTGTTTTAGAAAAGCATGTAACTATATAATTGGAACTTTTTCTAAAACTTCTAGTTGAAATTACATTTAATGCATCACCCCACCAATGTTGATCTAATTTCGAGGACGAAATTCCTATAAGTGGGGGAGTATTGTAACAACCTAAATTTTTGATAAATAATGATGATTATGTATAGGTTTAATCTATTTAGAATAATAATGTAAAGTGGTTTTTAATAAAAGGGCAAATTGTGTGTGTGGTTGACTTGGTCTGATTAAGGTTAATGAAGGAAGCTCGGAAAGTATAAATAGAAAGAATTAGAGAACATTTGGAGTGTTGTGAGTGTGGGTGAGTGTTGGTAGAGGAGGTTAAACATAGAATAATAATTGAATAAGGATCACAAATATCAAATCTAGGGAAATTCTTTATAGTTGCCGTAAATCGGTAGAATCAATTAGATTTCAGGAACTTCGAATAAAAAATTATTACTCAATCAAGTCTCGAAGGGGAATAATAAGATAATAAGAAAACAAATAAAACTAGGATTGGTAAGTAAGAAGGAGTAATGAGATTAAGTATCGAATAAAAATCGAGAAAATTAATAAGCCTTCAATCCGGAGAAGTTGTTGTAATTCGTTTAAGACGGTAAAACCAATTGAATGTTAGAAGCTTTGAATATCATCGAACACTTAATCACATCCCGAGAATGGATAAGAATAAAACGGGAAAATAATTAAAAAGGATCGTAAATTGGTGAGGAACAGAAAACTATAAGGTTAAGTCAGAAATTTGATTAGAAAATGACGGTCGTGTGGATGACATTAGGAAAATATAATTTTATGGTTGGGAACCTAATTTGTTTCTATATTGGTTAGATTTAGTGTTAGAAATGGTTAAAATCCATTAAAATTGGCCAAAAATGCGAAAATCGACGTTCCGAGCGAACCGGTGCGCCGGGGCACAGGCTGGTGCGTCTGGTTCAGGATTTGTGGTGCACCAGTGGCGCGCACGCCAGGCGCGCTGGTGCTGCGCTCAGGCGCGCAAAACTCAGCAACACCAGAATAGCCGCACAGGTGCCAGAACGTTCTAGAAAATTGGCACGCCCAGGCGCGCGGTGCGTATAAAAGGCACCAGGACGCACCAGACTGGGATTTTGGCGCACCAACATCAGTCCCAGCCGCACCATTTCGCTCCAGCATGCACCAAGACCATATTTTGTGCACCATAACTTAATTTCTTACACCAAAACCACATTTTCATGCACCAATCTTCCTTCAATCATCTAAATCCTACCTATACATCATTGATTACCAACTAAAATCCACTTCCCACCAATTCCAAGTCTTGTTTTCATCACTTTCCCATAAACCCTACTTGAAATACATTCTATCTCTTTCCAATAGCTCCTATTTCTCCATAGCCTTGGAGACAATCATCAACCAAACCAAAAGAAGTTTAAAAAGAGAGGAAAACTTCGGAGTTGGGCTCCCTCTCCTAATTCAAGGTAAAGGAGGAGCTCTTTTCTCTTAGAATAGAATTTAGGTTTTGGAATTAGTAAATGCTTATTGATTTCTACGAATTGAACTCTAGGATAGTTGATTCTGTCATCCACATACTGTGTATGTGGAATTAAACATTTAAGGGCATAATTTAGTTAAAAACTCAATACTTTAATTAAATAAAATCAAGTGCTAACAAGGTGTTTGATAAAATGCCTAAATGAAGAGTTATTGTTGCAATAACTAATTAAATTACATTTCATAGAATAATTCTATATTTATGTAATAAGAGATTAGTTAACATGCAAATATACATATATATATATATAAAGAAAGTAGTAAACTACAAATACGAATATAAAACCTAATGATTCGAGGAAAATGTGTTCATAAGGATTAGTTATAATGATCATAATGATGTTGAATGAATTATAATGTGAAGAATACAAACTAAGTATATGACAAAGGAGACAAATGAAGAAGTTACTAAAAAAAATTAATTGAGGATATTTATGTATAGATATAAGAGTTCATTGATTTGATAAATTAAATTGTCAGTATCATTTACAAATTTCAATTCTTAATTGCTATTCTATTATGAAAAGATGTTCACTCCCTTGTGGTTTAACATTTTAGGTTGAGCTTGGAGGAGCAAGAACCAGAGTTTCAAAAGGTTGAAGGTCAAAGTTAAAGAAATCCATTATGAAATTAATGATTCCCTGTTGACAATCCCAAATAATAAATGAGAAATTTGTACTTCAATCTTTTTGATCAAGCCTAATTTATATTACATTTTCTTTTATTAAATTGGGATGTTACAATGTTGCTACGTTTTGGGTGTGGACCAAACCCGGCTACTTGCCCGTGCTATCCAAAATTGAATTTGTGGGTAAATCTCTAATACTTTTTTTAACCACTTTATGTTGTGTTTTAATTTTAATACTAATACTAATTTTAATTTTATAATTATAAAGTGTTAAATTGTTTTGGAATGTTATTTTTGTTTTGGAAAAAATAAATGGTATTGGGGTTGAGCATTGATTTTAATTATACCGTTATTGATAATGATTTTTAATTGATTACTTTGATTTGTTATTACATCGAATTAAACATTATGCCAAACGAATTATTTTAGAAGTATTTTGTTAAAGGTGTTAGGTCCCTAAGTAACTGAGTTGTTGTTGAGTAAGGTGGAATTCTCCCTGAACTAAACAATACACCAGTTAATTAGGAACCCGATATATTTGGCATACGTTAATTCGGGTTAAAACCTTAAACGTGAATTTCAAGTTAAAGGGAAGTGAAATTAATTGAATGTTGGAAATGTGATGTTCACTTATTTTGAGTCGAGAACACTTCCTTTTAATTCGAAATTAATAGTGTTAAGTAGCGTATCATTTGACTTTTTTGTGAGTCGTGATTTAAGTTACTAGAATTCAAATTAGTTTGATAATTACGTTAGTTTTGAAAGTTAGCGTATTTTAATAAAAAGCTATATTATTTTATCGAGAAGGCAACAGTGCTAATCCTAGATTTTATTTAATTTTTGTTTATGAATTATAATCAAATGATTTTGTGACTTAAATCGGTTTTGAGGAGATACTGAATGATCTATTATTTGTATTGGTTAAGAGAAAATAAAGAAGGTTTAAATGAACATTAAGTGATTGATTGATCATAATGTCCAAATAGGACTTTGCGTATTGAGTCAGTTGTTGTTTGATTTTGTGTGGCACAATTAGGAGAATGGAATGAATTTGGGATTGATCGCAACGCGAAAGCAATGGACTTTACTACGATTGGACATTATCGTACAAAAAGGAATGTGTCTTTGGAAAAGCAAGGTAAGGAGTGAGTTTTACCTTACTTTAGGGATTGGTTTCTAGTATGTATATAGTGCTTGCTAAGAGTTTGTTGTTAGTTTTGGGATTTCAGCACCTTAGGGTGGTTAATATAAATTGATAATTAGAGCTTAGAAATTAAGGAAGTAACTTAGGTTGTGAATGTATTAGTGATGATGTTATGTGTTCTATGTGCTTATATTTGCTAAGTGATTGAATGATGTTTAAGAATGATTAATTGATTAGGGACTCAGAAAATGTGAAAGTAACTAATAAATAATTGATTAGAAAAGAGAAAGATAATTGAATAAGGAATACTCGAACCAATAATATGATTGAGAGAAGTACTTAATAAAGAATATGATATAATATTGTGTGGAATCCGACTGCGATTGTGCGCGAATCGGATAGTCCACAACCAGAGTAAGATATAAATAAGTGTGGAATCCGACTACGATGTGGCGAGAATCGGATAGTCCACGAAAAAGACTAGGTGGTAATCCCTTGCAGCCGGCTGCGATTGTGCGCGAACCGGTGTCCGACTGCGATTGTGCGCGAATCGGATGAGTCCGCGTCAAAGGATTACCCGGTGCTCCCTTGCGGTCCGACTGCGATGTGGCGCGAATCGGATAGTCCGCGTCAAAGGATTACACCCTGAATGTGTGGAATCCGACTGCGATTGTGCGCGAATCGGATAGTCCACAACAAAGAGTAACATATAAATATGTGCGGAATCCGACTGCGATGTGGCGCGAATCAGATAGTCGCGAAAAAGGGTATGTGGTAATCCCTTGCGGCCGGCTGCGATTGTGCACGAATCGGTGTCCGACTGCGATTGTGCGCGAATCGCATGAGTCCGCATCAAAGGATTACCCAATGCTCCCTTGCGGTTCGACTGCGATGTGGCGCGAATCGGGTAGTCCGCGTCAAAGGAGTACACCCTGAATGTGTGGAATCCGACTGCGATTGTGCACGAATCGGATAGTCCACAACAAAGAATAAGATATAATATGTGTAGAATCCGACTGCGATGTGGCCTGAATCGGATAGTCCGCGTAAAGATGAAAAACTTACAATAACCTAAAGAATATGAAAGTTGTGATCGAAAGAAAGAAAGATAATGTGAAAGACAGTAATAAAGAAAATGTTAAGAAGATATGATAAATCATGAGAATGAGAGTCAAAGAATAAAAAGCTGAGAAATAAGAGAGGAAAGAATTATGAAAATAAGTAAAGTGTTAATGTGAATGAGAATTAGAGAATTGATAACATGTTTCTGATATGCATGTGAGCATGATATGGATGAATAGATGATTATGTGAATTATGTGTGTTTGGCTTAGTGGGTTATTATGTCATATCAGAAACTGTTATTCCTATTTTATGTGTAATGCTCACCTCCTTACCATTTTTTCCACATGTATTGAGTTTGAGCTAGCACAGGTACCGACCGAGCAGGAGTACTCTCCCTTACAGGGAGAGTAGGGTTTATATAGTAGGACATGGAAATGTCTTGGGCCCTTTTGATTTGATGATGAAGTGTTCTAGACTGGAGCAGTCACTAAGGTCACAGGGTAGACCTAGTGGGGTGGCTCAATCTAGGGTTTATTAGTGATTCAATGAGTTCTCACAGGTATTCAGTAGGATTACCTGGGTTGCCCTAATCACAAAGGGTGTGCAGTGTGAACTTGGGGTTAGAAGACGTACCTGAGCCCCATGTTGCACTGTACTACTTATAGGGGTGGCTGGGTGCCCTAATGGGCCAGCTGAGTTGAGGCCCAGCAGGGCCAGCCTGTTACCAGCCGTAAGAGGATATGGCTGGGTAAGTTGGTTAGTCTTTATCCTGTCCTTATCGTCTTGAGTGTGTGATATACAGGTCAAGTGGGGGGGGCAAGCTCAACCCGTCTCGGTCATACCTGTTCGCCGAGAGACATCGATCTCGTCCTGACATTAGTGGTGTGGGCGTATTACGATCACGGTTAGATAGGGTTTTGTGCCTCTTGATCTTGGCCAGATAGGATTGGTCCACCACATAAGCCCCCCAGCTCGGTAAGACTATACAAGTCTTACGACGAGTTCGGTGGAGAAGGATACGTCGGACTGGGTGACAGTTGGGTTCTTATCCCGTGTCGTCACTTTGTTCGACTGAGCAGATTTGATGCCTGTCTTTTCGCCCGCTCTGAATGACGCTTGCTTTTCTGCTTTTCAACACGTGTAAGCTTTTTCTTATGCCAACGTTCAGTCATTAATGCAGCGCTGCTCGAGATATGCCAGCCTATTTATATTGGGACACGCGTCTAGTTGCGATTTGCTTCTTTATGGGTTGGGGGTGTTGGGCCAGGCCCATTAATTCAAAACTAGAGGGAAGTTTGCTCTCTATCAAATTTTTCTGACAGAATTTTTCTGACACACGAAAAACAAATTTTCAATCCTCTCTATCAATCCCTTTCAAAAATCGATACTCAATTGGGTTTAACACTTTCAGATCAATATTGAATTGAGTGTCTATTTGGAGCCACAACTGTTATCTGTAAACACTGTTATTCGAAGAAACGAAGGAGTCTTTGAAGGTTTCAAAGAGCTCCGACTGTGGAAGTGCTAAAGAGGTTCTTCGGCCATCATTTCAATTGGGGTAGATTTCAAGGGTTTGGTACACTCTTGAAAGGGTTAGGTTAAGTGAGGTTCACTTGTAATTCATTGAAACCAATTGATTTGTTTCTGAGTAAAAGCTCCCTAAGGTTTAGGGGGGACTGGACGTAGCTATCAAGGGTGAGAGTGAACCAGTATAAAATTTCTTGTGTCTTTTTATTTTACTGCTTTCTGCATTCTGCATTGTCCGATGATTTTAGTCAGCCCTATCTAACTTTATTTCGGTTGAAGTGTATTTGCTGTGAATTCACTGCAAAACTGGTTTTTGTGTGTTGCAGCTCGGATAATCGATTATCGGTCTAGATAACCGATTATCTCATACTGCACGGGGTAAAAACTAGTGTGTGTATATATATATAGATTGAAGTATCAATTTAATCCCTGTTATTTTTTCACTATACTAATTTATTTTCTGAAAATTTATAAATACACATTTAGTCTCTTAAGACTTTTGCATGTTCCAATTTAGTCCCTCAATGTTTTCTTACATACCAATTTGGTCCATCATACTTTAAGGACAAAATTGCGACATCCGAAATCTTGAATTGTTGAAAGCAGGCATGGTACACCAGATCACCTTTCTCAGATGAATGAAGTAGAGGGAAAAATTAACAAGAAAATTGGCAATTAATCGTTCAGCAAGATCAATCATTAAACAAGATCCAGCATCATCTGAAGGACCAAATGCAAGCACGAAAAGATGTTCACCTTTACCTCCGCAAGAAAATGATGTTGACCAGAATGATGATACTTGTTTAATCTGCGGAGATGGGGGATATTTAATCTGCTGTGATGAATATCCCTCCACTTAGAACATTTTGCTAAACATCAGGATCTACATAATGCTGACATGCAATAATGTATGATGAATAATATTATCTTACATTGAAAGGATTATCAAGAAATACATACCTATTATTTGAATTTGGTGCTTCATCAATTTGATCTAAGACACTCCATAATATAATCATGATCATCTTCTTTCTCTTCATCCGATTGCTTAATTATTATAAATGTAATACTCTTTTTGTTAGTACACATAGTGATTTAACATTAGGCTTTAGGCACATATATATACTACTCAATACCCTTATAGTTGAAGGGGAAAGTTTTGTAATATGAGACATTATATTTCATTAATAAGGGAAAATCTTAAGTAAGCAAATAAATATTGCAAGAAATCATTCTTTTGTAAATTTTCTAAAATCTATACAAGTATATATGGAAAGTGGTTTACCACATTGATATTTAAATTTTAATTTTTGGTATTCGGATGAAATTATTTCCAATTTACTTTCAATATAAATAGAAGAAAATCCTCACTTTGTGTTCATTTTTATTAATTTTAAATTAAAATAGCTATTTCCAAACATTAGATTTATCTCTTACCATTTTCGCTTTTTAAGAATGTGAAATTGACAAGTATCATTTGAAAGTTATAAATACCATTTTTCAATGGTTTGGATGCGGGATAATAGGATAATTCATAAGGATGATATATGATTTCTCGCAATTTATTGATAGATTGATTAATTATGTAAATAATTATTTCTATCTTTAATATTTATTGTAAAATCATCAATTACTTTACTAATTGTTTTACTAGTCATTCCTAAATTTAAATTTTACTATCATAGATAACAATTGTAATTAATATTATTAATTTTTGAGTATTATTCTACCCATCTTATAAATTAAACAGTTTAAAGTTATGCACATATATTAAAAAAGATTAAATAATGTATAAGAATTTGGTATATTTTGACTAAGTATTCCTATTTAATAATTGGATAGAGAGTAGTAAAAAATGTATGAAGTCTATATTCAAAAGAGATAAAGAAATAAGTGGTGAAAAAGATGATGTAATTTATAAGCGTATACTTGAAAAAAAGTATAAATGAGTATTGGGTTTTTAAAACTACACAATATATGAGACAAGACAAAATGGTAAAAATTACATAACTTATGAGACAGACGAGTATTTTTTTTGTGTGAACCAAAGGTGTCCTCCAACTGATAGCCAAAGACTAATCCGTTTCAAGGCGAAGAGATCACCAAAGTATGCATTTTTCATACCCACGACAAGAGTCAAACTCCTAACATCATGCTTAAGGAACTCAGTTATGTACCAACTCTGCTGGACTTTGTTGGTGGATTAGTATTTTTTAAAATCATACATTATATACTCCCTTCGGTTTTCCATAAAAAAAATTATTTCTTTTAATTTAAAATATAATAAAAAGTTAATTACGACTAACTTGAAGTTAATAACTACACTTTTCTATGGTTAAGAGGGTTTTTATACTTTTTTTTGGAGGAAATAACATTCTCACAATTAGTTGATACTATGAAGCATGGGTACTTCAAAACATGTGACGTATCCGTGACCGATACATATTGTGTAACATCTTGATTTTCTTTTGTATTATAAATTGTGTTTTATCGAATTAAGTAATTAATTCTTTTAATTAATAATTAAAGCATTGAGCATTTTGTTAAAATATCCTATGGTATTTACTAAAGTGTATTTTTATTATATATTTGAAAGTAGATTCATTTAAAGTAATTATCCTATTTGAAAAATAGACTTTCTGTTCTTTACTTTGGTATTTAAAAAGATACAATAATAAATAAATTTTTGTTATTTCCTAGTATCTAACCAATTTTTAACCTTATAGTTTTCCTAAATAAAGCTATATGATACTGAAATCCTATTATTAATATTTCTTTTGGGTTGATAGGTAAATAAATAAAAGTGTGAAAGAAAGAAAAGAAAAAAAAAAGAAGTGCAACGTGTGTGTAGTGTAAAAGGGTGGAAACCCTATTTTGTTTCCTTCTTCCCCATTGAGCCGCCACCACCCTCCCCCATTTCTCTCTCTCTCATCGTTTTCTCTCTCCCAGCCTTGCGCTCTCTCTCTCCACCCTCCCTGGACCGCCGGCGCCACCACACACCGCCATCGCCTCCGTTTCTCTCTCACACGCTTGCTCTTCCTCCAGTCGCGACTGGTCTTCTCCCGGAGTCGCGATGCCGTTCGCTGCCATAGTGGCGCCGCTGCCGTCGCGTATTCTCTCTCCCTCAGTCGCGATTCGCGACTTGCGGCCACCGTGGAACGTCACTGTTGGTTTCGCTGTGCCGCTGCTGTTCCTTGCGGCTGGAGCCGTAGAGTCCGCCGCCATCTTCGCCAGGGTCGGATCCTCCTTCCTTGGCCGCTCCTACGCTCGTTGTTGGTGACTTGGAGCTCGAAAGTCGTTCTCTCTTCTTCCTCGGTTCAGATCAGTTGCGTTCTCGCCACCGACGCCGGTCGAGGATGTCGTGGTTGCCATGAAGAAGTAGATGATGTTGCTACGGTTTGGGTGTGGACCAAACGAAAATGTGTGGAATCCGACTTAATAAAGAATATGATATAATAATGTCTGGAATCCGACTGCGATTGTGCGCGAATCGGATAGTCTACAACCAGAGTAAGATATAAATAAGTGTGGAATCCGACTGTGATGTAGCGCGAATCGGATAGTCCATGAAAAGACTAGGTGGTAATCCCTTGCAGCCAGCTGCGATTGTGCGTGAACCGATGTCCGACTGCGATTGTGCGCGAATCGGATGAGTCCATGTCAAAGGATTACCCGGTGCACCCTTGCGGTCCGACTGCGTTGTGGCGCGAATCGGATAGTCCGCGTCAAAGGAGTACACCCTGAATGTGTGGAATCCGACTACGATTGTGCGTGAATCGGATAGTCCACAACAAAGAGTAAGATTTAAATATGTGCGGAATCCGACTGCGATGTGGCACGAATCGGATAGTCCGCGAAATAGGGTATGTGGTAATCCCTTGCGGCCGGCTGCGATTGTGCGCGAACCGGTGTCCGACTGCGATTGTGCGTGAATCGCGTGAGTCTGTATCAAAGGATTACCCGATGCTCCCTTGCAGTCCGACTACGATGTGGCGCGAATCGGGTAGTCCGCGTCAAAGGAGTACACCTTGAATGTGTGGAATCTGACTGCGATTGTGCGCGAATCGGATAGTCCACAACAAAGAATAAGATATAAATATGTGTAGAATCCGACTGCGATGTGGTGCGAATCGGATTGTCCGCGTAAAGATGAAAAACTTACAATAACCTAAAGAATATGAAAGATGTGAATGAAAGAAAGAAAGATAATGTGAAAGACAGTAATAAAGAAAATGTTAAGAAGATATGATAAATCATGAGAGTGAGAGTCAGAGAATAAAAAGGTGAGAAATAAGAGAGGAAAGAATTATGAAAATAAGTAAAGTATTAATGTGAATGAGAATGAGAGAACTGATAACCTGTTTCTGATATGCATGTGAGCATGATATGGATGAATAGATGATTATGTGAATTATGTGTGTTTGGCTTAGTGGGTTATTATGTCATATCAGAAACTTTTATTCCTATTATATGTGTAATGTTCACCTCCTTACCATTTTTTCCATAGGTATTGAGTTTGAGCTAGCATAGGTACCGGCCGAGCAGGAGTACTCTCCCTTACAGGGAGAGTAGGGTTTATATAGTAGGACATGGAAATGTCCTGGGACCTTTTGATTTGATGATGTGACCTATTTTTGATGTATATATGTAAATAGTCTTGGTGGGCCCAGGATAACTCCTTTGGGGAAAGGAGTCTTTTGAGAAAATACAATTCCAATACTTGTTTATAACTTCTGCTTTACTCTGATGCTTTTATCCTGATGATGTGATATATGATATTATGCCCTGCTGCCACTCTGGAAATTATAAAGACTGTTTATCAGGTTGAAAACAAAAATCTAAATTTTTGAAAAGTTCGAAAAACAAAGGAAACTCCGTTCGTTTGACGGGAGAATTTTATAAGTTAATAAGGAAATTTTAAATTCACTATTTTTAATAATGGGTATTTAAGGATAGTTAATGTAGGGTGTTACATATTGGGTACCGGTACTCGTGCGATACTCTTTAGTACGTATTGCATACGTATCGATTTATTATTATCATTTTAATTTTAAGGCTTAATTGCACTTTTGGTCCCCTAATTTTCTCAATTTGGCGATTTTGGTCCCCCAATTTACGATTTGTGGCGATTTTGGTCCCTCCGTCAATTCCACCGTTAACGGTGCTGACGTGGCTGCTGACACGTGTCCATCTAGTAAATTGGGGGACCAAAATCGCTACAAATCGTAAATTGGGGACCAAAATCGCAAAATTAAAAGTTGGGGGACCAAAATCGCCAAATTGACAAAATTGGGGGACGAAAAGTGCAATTAAACCTTTTTTTTAATTATCAATGACATTTCTAAATGCTTTTAATAATCTATGGCCTTTCTAAAAGCCAATGTTATTATTGTGTATTAGATAAGAGAAAATTTATGATCTCACACTTTGTGCACAACTTTATTTGCTAAAATATTGTGATTAGCTAAAAAAATTGTAATCTATTAATAAGAGTTTATATTAGTTGAAATTTTACAAATTTTTTCAGTTGCGGTAATTTATACTCTAATATTTCTCTTGAGATTAATTTGAAATTAATCTTGGCATTATGCTAAAACTCTATTTGAGAGTCCATTGTCACTAATTACAAGGTGTGTGACTGTGTGAGTGATGAAAATTTGGATTAGCAAAATTTGTAATTCCTTTTTAAAATATGCAATCAGATTTCCTTGACAAGTAAATTGTCACAAAAATTAAGGAGAAGGCTAACACGTGTGTATTTGTTAAGAGACTAAATATAGTTTAAATGTTGTTTCCAATTCTATTTTCTTAAAACACCTCTATTTTTTTTTATAAATTTGATAAAATTAAATACAACCAATTAATCTCCTTAATAAACGTAATTTTAATTTTTTTTGCCTTATAAATTGAAGGGAGTATATGTTAATTTTTCCTTATTAAAAATAATATTAATTTTTTTCCTTATAGGATATTTTTCATTTTTCAATTTCTTTATGTACTTTAAGATGAGATATAATAATTTATGTCAGTCTTCAATTACTTTATGTCATTTTTCAATTTCAATTATAACATAACTGGTTATATTTTAACTTTAACTTTTTTTATACTTTATGAGATACATAAAATTTTTAAAACAAATTTTCTTAATTTTGTATTCGAAACATGTACTCGCTATTTTTATTTCTTGTTTTTTTTGGCTTAATTGCACTTTTTGTGACATCCCGTATTTTTCCATAAGTGCATAAATGAATTTTATCAAAATGAATCTTGAGGTTTTGTTTTATAAAGGATTTTCAGACGAGTATTTCACGTGAGTAAGAAACAAGGTGTTGATTTTTATGAAGTTTTATAAACAAATTATTTTTATAGACGTAAAGTGAATGATTTTATTGAGTTTGGAATAACCTGATTTACAAGAGATGAGTTATGATTTTATTAAAGGATGACTTTTATTTGAAATAAATTTTCTCATAGATTTGATGACTTTGAAAATTCGTATCTTTTTAACCGTAACTCGGAAATTTATGATCTTTATATGAAAACGATCGTATTGAAACGTAGAATTTGAAAATGTAACTTTTAGAATTTTCTGGGTTGATTTATAAAAATTTATTCTCTAAGTTTGTGAAGTACGAATTTTGAGAAATATTGGTTGTTAAAGGTAGCCAGAAAACCTCAAATGAATTTGTCTTTTTGAGAATCTCTTATGTGCATGAAAGTATAGTTTTGAAAATAATTTGGTGACTATATCTATGTCCATTTTATGCAGATAATAATTTTACTTTGAAATGGTTTAATTCCTTAATATGAAATGTGTTTTGTAGAAAATAGAATTATTGTTATGACACAAATCTACTATGTGATATGTGTTGGTTTGATGTGTGTTTGATAAATGATGCATGAGAGTAATGTTGTAAATATGATTCTTTAGAGATGTTTGCATAATTGTGTGAATTGATGATTAGAATGTTCTAAAGTGAATATGGTTAGGAAATAAAAAGGTAAGATGTGTGTATATATGTATATATGTGTGCTACGTATGTGTACATGTATGTAAGCCTAGGATTTTCATTTTTAGGACAAGGAGCCTATAGGATAAGTTAGAACCCTAGAGATACTAGTCTTAGTTTAGTTGGTTATTCGGATTCCGACTTTGCGGGATGCAAGCTTGATCGCAAAAGCACTAGTGGTACTTGCCATTTATTGGGAAGTTCATTAGTGTCATGGTTTTCTAAAAAGCAAGCTTGTGTTGCTCTTTCCACCGCCGAAGCGGAATATATCGCCGCCGGTAGTTGTTGTGCTCAACTATTATGGATGAAACAACAATTATTGGATTTTGGTTTGAAACTTGAAAATATTCCTATTAAATGCGATAACACGAGTGCAATCAACTTAACTAAGAATCCGGTGTATCACTCAAGAACTAAACACATTGAAATTAGGCATCATTTCCTAAGGGATCATGTTCAAAAGGGTGATTGCACAATTGAATTTGTAAGTACCACAAATCAATTAGCGGACATTTTTTACAAAACCATTGCCAAGAGATACCTTCTATCATATAAGAAGAGAACTTGGAATTTTAGATGAGTCAAGCATTAGTTAATTGATTTGTGCGTTAATTGAGAAATCACCAAATATGTCTAATTAAATGTGCTTTGTTGCTTGATGATCAATTGAACCTTGAGATATTGTGAATTATATGATTTTGATTGTGAGTGATTTGAATTCCAAACTTGTGTTGATGTTAAATATGCTGAATTTGTGTAAATGTGTTCAAAATGCTGTTAAATCTGTCTGTCTGATAAATTCACTCGAGTATTTTTCAGTTTACTCGAGTATTTTAATTCCAAATTAAATCATTTGAAAATAGAAAAAGTTTTTGGGCATGTCTGATGATTTCACTCGAGTATTTCAAAATTCACTCGAGTAAATGTTAGTTCCATGGTGAATGTTTTGATAATGACAAAAGGTTACAAAGTATTTTGAACAAGCTACAAAGATGTTGATCAAGTTTCAAGTTCAACAAGCAACAACAAACATCAAGTGAAGAGAGAAAACAAGCTCATGAAGACTTAGTTTGAGTGTAATTGTAATTGTTTTATCTTTTGCCTCTCAAGCTTCTTAGGTATTTTATTTGGGTAGTTTATTTAGAGGGTAGTGAATCTCTATCATAGTCATGGTTAAATCATAATTTGAGTTTTCACTTAACCTAGAATCAATAGGTGGCTTAAAGGTTTTAAAGGAAAGGTTTGGTTTTGAGAAAACAAGTTTTAAACAAGTATCAGATATGTTTAATCGATTAAGAACATATTTAATCGATTAGTACTCGATTAAGTGAAGATTTAATCGATTAAACACTGCTGAACTGGTTTTTTAAAATACGATTTTCACTTCTCAAAATCAGTTTTCAAGTGCTACAACTTTTGGGTATTTTATATAAACCTTTTCCTAATCTTTGTGATTAATGAGACATCATTTTCATAATCAATTTTACAAGAATCAAGCCATTCTATTCTCTCTCAATTTCAAAGATCAAAGCTTTCATATTTTCATATTCTTTGATCAAGAACCTTTGAATCTCTTGTGTGAATTGTCATAGCTATTGATTGAGATTCATAGGAGTGTCATTGTGTTTTCTATTGTGTTGTAATCTTTGCAAGAAGGCAAGCCAACTACAACAACAAAGAAGACTTGGTGTGTCGATTATCATCAAGCAAATCTCATTGGAGAAGAAGAAAGTCTTGGTTTTGAATCAAGCAAAGTGAAGCCTTGGTGTGTGGATTATCATCAAGCAAAGAAGACTTGTTGTGTGGATTATCAACAAGGGGTAGAGGTTAGATTAGAGAGAAGATCAATAGGATTACAAGGCAAGGGTGTGGTATCTCTTGTAGGCTAGCAAGAAGGGAGTCTTGTGAGGCACTTACTTGTAATTTGAGAACTCTAATTCCTCATAGTGAAGAATCTCTCTTGGTTGAAGAGGGGACTAGATGTAGCTTTCAAGTGGACGAAAGTGAACCAGGATAAATCACTGTGTCGTATCTCTAAACCTTTATCTCTTTACATTCAAGTCATTGATTGTGTTCTTGATTGAAAACCTAGAAAAAGATTGATTTTCATAATTGATTGAATTGAATCTTTATTGTTCAAATTGATAAAGGGAAAATCATTTTCATAACTAGGATAATCAATAAGAATATAGGTGTTAATTGTTTCCGCTGAATCTCTGATCTTAAGTGTTAATTGATTGATTTTCGTATTCGAATGAAAAAGTGATTTTTCAGTTTCTGATAGATTTAATCGATTAAGTGTTCGTTTAATCGATTAAGGACTTTTGAACTTTCAGGTTTAATCGATTAAATTGCAGTTTAATCGATTAAATTTCAGTTTAATCGATTAATTGCTGTAGAATTTGCAAAAATCATTTGTTTTAATTGTTTCGATTGGTTTCGTTCGAAAATCTTTCAAGGTTTCTTAAACACCTATTCAACCCCCCCTTCTAGGTGTGTTCCTAGGGTTCCTTAGTTGTTTCAACCACCAATTGCGGTTTCTTCAGTAAAAACTCTATTTTACTCAAGTCCTTCAAACCACACTCGAGTGATTCGGACTTCTCAAACTTGATGCTTTCAGGACCCCCAAAACACTCGAGTAAAATAAAGTTTACTCGAGTGAATCTCAGACCTGAGGCTTTGAACTGTCAGGCTAGGCGTGTTACTCGAGTATTTTCACCAAGACTCGAGTATCGGCCTTAGAACACTCGAGTGTTTTAAAAAACACTCGAGTAATTCGAACAGTTTAATAGCAGCAGCAGCGTTAGCGTTCCTGAAACTCATTTTTCACGAACCCTCTTCCTCCCCACTCGAGTTCTCTCAACCCTCTTCATCAAAACTTCATTTTCAACTCAAATTTTTCACATATTTCTACTCCAAATCATCTTCTAATCACGTTTCTACCATTATTTCACTTCAAATCTCGAATTTTCACCTTCAAATTCGAAAATCCCTTTCAAAACCCTAACTCCCAATTTTCAAAATTCTTCAAATTTTCTTCTAAATTAGTGCAATATGTCTACTTCTCGTGGTCCCAAGCGCCCAAGGAAGCAAAGGAGGGAGCCTACTCCTCCTCCTTCATCTTCTTCCGAGGATGAAGAAGATTTCTTCTTTGCTGATGAATGTGCTAGGAGGGAGGCTCTGTTTGTGACTCATGGCTATGGTGTACAAAGCTGGACTACAGAGGAGTTTCTTGAGGGTAATGGCTTTACTTTTGTTCAGAAACTTAGAGACCAGCACCTTATGCAATTTATCTCATTTCATGGTTCCATCTATCTTAGGCTAGTTAGGCAATTTTATGCGAACATTAAGCAGATAGAGGACACTAAGTATGAAACCAGTGTAGAGGGCACCCATTTTGCTATTCGCCCTAGGGATTTAGAGGTCGTTTTCGGCATAACTCGAACGAGGACGAACACCTTCACTGCAAATACTGATGATATTTATAGAAATTTGCTTCTCCCCGATCGTGTTTATGATGGACACGAAAAGAAAGCTGTTCATATGACCACCTCCAACCGACTCCTCCATCATATAGTATCCCACCAACTTGTGCCACAAACCTCTCCAAATTACTCCAAACCCATCCAATTAGAGCTTCGCATCATGGATGCTATTCTTAATGATAACCTGCTGAATTGGGCTGCTATTGTTTTGTCACGGATGGTAAAGGCAGGGAGCTCCAAAGCCTCCCAACACTTGCGTTACCCGATGCATGTTTGTAGACTCCTCTTGCACTTCAATGTGCCTATTCCTGATGATGAGGAGTCCTTTACTCCTTAAGAGGAGTTGCATGCGATCCATGATGGGCTACTCCAGCAAATGAAGATGAGGAAGCATGGGGGGAGGTATCTCTGGTTAGATGAGGTGGCAACCTTAGAGGCTCAGGAGGCCGCTGAGCGTTCTGCAGCTCAGTAGGGTGTGGATGCTGAGCAGTTGGCTCAGGAGCAAGCTGGGTTTGACCAGGCTGCTGGTGGTGGTGCTGAGGAGGATGATCCTGCTGAACATATAGATTTCAGCAATCCTGCATTTCAGGCATATCAGCCTCACTTCGATGCTCGCTTTGATCACTTTGACAGCCGTATGGATAGTTTTGAGCATCGGATGGCGGAGCAGCAGGACAGTATTAGCCGCCTTGAGTCACAGATGGGAGTTCAGTCTGCTATGCTTTACTCGCGGTTGGACCAGCATTCAGCTCAGATGAATGCTAGGTTCGACGACATGATGACTGCCTTCGGACGCTTCTTTCCTCCGCAGGACCCTCCTGCACCGGACATGTTCTAGCTTTGTGGACATTGCACTCTGTTTTCACTGTTTTCGTTCTTTTCTGTTTTATGTCATGTATTTCCGGGATTTCTAGTTTACATTTTCCTTGGGAGTTAGTTTGATTTCGGTAACCCCTGCGTGGGTATTTCTTCGCTTTTATGATGTTGACCTTGTCATGACTCTGATTTCGTTTTTATGCCATTTTATGTTATGATCTCTTTTATGCTCTGATTTCTCTTGATTTACACATGCTTTATGTTCTCCGATAGTCATGATTTTGTATATTGCTTATCTTTAGGGGGAGTTTTCACTATTGGTATCCTTCTTGTCTCCTCCGTTTCCAAATGATATCTTTTTGATTATGACAAAAAGGGGGAGAAAAGAGGCATGAGAAGAGCAAGCAATTTTTTTTACTCTGATATTATATATGCTCTTGCTCTGATACCAAGTATATAGTATGCACTTGACTATGATTATTATGATATTATGTTGTGCTTGGAATTCTCTGGATTGACAGGTTTATAGGTTCCTATATTGAGGGGGAGCTCTCAAAAGTGATGGAACGGTTTAATTATTTTGTCATCATCAAAAAGGGGGAGATTGTAGAATCAAGTCTCCAATGAGGTGGATTTATTTTGATGATGACAATATAATTAGATCATGGATTTAAAGGAAGAATTCAAGCTCACCAAGTCAAGAAGATCAAGTGCATCACATTAGCTAGTCATTCTCTATTGTATTTTAATTGTAATTTTATTTCTATATTTGGGAGTGGGTAGCTTAGGAATTAATCTCATCCTAGGATAAATAATTTTAATGCATGAAAAAGGTTGGGGTTACATAAAATTATTCCTTGAGAAGAGAATTGAAATTAATCTTTGAAAAACTTAATTTTTATCATCTCTGGGCAAAAGACTCGAGTAGTCTGAAAATCACTCGAGTATAAAAACACTCGAGTAATCTGAAAGTTACTCGAGTATCAAAAGACTCGAGTAGTTTCCAAAAGACTCGAGTATTTCAGCCTCAATTCAGAGATTTGACCGTTAGTTCAATACATGGGCATTTCTATTGAAAGATGGGCAAAACTCTCGAGTAGTGTCAAAAGTACTCGAGTATTTTGGTTCTGACAGCAAAATTTTAACCGTTGGAAAAGGGAAAAAATGGAATGAAAGAGTTGATTCCACTCTCTCATTGTATTTCCCACATATCAGAATTGAATGCCCATGAACTAACCAAAAAGAACATTAAAGTCTATTGGGAAAAATATTCATTTTGCTAATTCTCTCTCTCAAGTGAAAATTCTCTAACTCAATCTAGTCATTCATCATTATTATTTGTTCAAAGAGTTAGAGATTGTGCTTAATTGTTGTGGAAATCATTTGTTGGATTTCTCCACATACACATACACTTCTTGTTCCAAAATCTTGGTTGGTAACCAAGTGTACCTAAGTGGGTCTTAGGTTCATCCAAGTCTTGAGAGGTTCTCAAGCAAAGTCTAAGAGGTTCTTAGCTTGGTGGAGCTCTTGAAGGTTTCAAGGAGCTTGAAGAAGAAGGAGTCTTCATCACCAACTTCAAATTGGGGTAGAAATTCAAGAGTTTGGTACACTCTTGGAAGGGTTAGGTTGAGTGAGGCATCTCGATACCCTTTGTAATATTTCTAACAATTTGATTTTAGTAGACACTCCTAAGGTTCTTAGGGGGACTGGACTAGCTCTCTAAATAGAGAGTGAACCAGTATAAAATTGGTGGTGTTGTTTTTTTATAGCTTTCTTTAATTTCAAGCAAAAACCAAACCTAAGTTTCTCAAAAGGGGCTTTTTAATTAGAGTAGTAATTCCGCAGCAATTAGGTTGTTTTCAAGTTGTTATAGCTTTATTTAATTGCTTTCTACTCTTTTATTAATCTGCTCTGGACTGGTTTATTTCGTATTGATGAAAGTGCAATTTATTCAGAAACTGTTTTCTGCTATCTTCACGATTTACTCGAGTATTCTTCAGAAGACTCGAGTGTTCTTGTGATTTTACTCGAGTAGTCTGAAAAACACTCGAGTGTTCTTGCTCTGTTTCAGAAAATCTGCACAAAATCAATTATATTCAATTGCATTCGAAAAATTAGTCACTGTTGCATTCAGATTACTATTCACCCCCCCTCTAGTAATTGCTAAGCCCGCTTGTTGGTTTCCAACAGTAACACCATCGGAGTTCTCCAGGATTATTCCAGCACATGCCCCAAGCTTGTTGCTCGATCCATCAACGTAAATGCTCCAATCCAAGTTTGAGCTCGTCAGTGGCTCAGTAAACTCAGTGAGGAAATCAGCTAGAACCTGAGACTTCATTGCCTTCCTTGGTTCGACAGTGATGTCGAACTCGGAAAGTTCAATGGCCCAAGTTACCATTCTTCCTGCTAAGTCGGGTTTCTGGAGAATCTGGCGGATAGGTTGAGCTGTTCTGACTTTAACGTGATGACTCTGGAAGTACTGATGCAATCTTCTGGCCGTGATGACCAAATAGAAAGCCAATTTTTCCACCTTTTGGTACCTCAGTTCTGGTCCTTGAAGCGCTCGACTAACAAAATAAACGGGGGATTCCTTGCCTGATTCTTCTCGAACTAACACTGAACTGACAACAGAATCACCCACTAACAAGTATAGGAACAGAGTCTCTCCTACTACAGGGCTAGATAGGATCGGGGGGATGCAAGATATTGCTTGAGGTCAGTGAAGGCCTTTTCGCATGCATCGTTCCACTCGAACGCCTTCTCTTTTTCCTTTCTCAACAATTGGTACCATGGTAGGGCCTTCCGAGCTGATTGGGATAAGAATCTGGAAAGAGCTGCTACCCGACCTGCCAATTGCTGTACACCCTTAATGTCAGATGGACTCTTCATCTCGAGGATAGCTCGGCATTTTTCAGGGTTCGCTTCGATTCCTCGTTCAGTTAGCATAAATCCGAGGAATGATCCAGCAGGAACCCTAAAGGTGCATTTTTCAGGATTTAGCCTCATATCGTACTGCCGAATTCTGTCGAGAATGGTCTTCAAGTCCTTGGCATGATCTTCTTCTTTCAAACTCTTGGAAATCATGTCATCGATGTACACTTCCATTCTGGGCCCAATAAGTGGGCCGAACACTTTATTCATCATTCGCTGGTAAGTTGCCCCAGCGTTCTTGAGCCCGAAGGGCATGACATTATAACAGTACATAGCGTTTTCAGTCACGAAGGAAGTTTTCACCTGATCTAGAGGATACATCGGAATCTGATTGTAGCCAGAATAAGCGTCCATGAAGGATAATCTCTGGTATCCTGCCGAGTTGTCTACTAATTTGTCTATGCAAGGAAGTGGGTATTGGTCCTTGGGGCAGACCTTGTTCAGGTCTGTGTAATCCACGCATATTCTCCATTTTCCATTAGATTTTTTGACCAGTACGGGATTAGCCAGCCAGTCGATGTATACCACTTCCCTGATGAACCCTGCTTCAAGCAGCTCGGCAACCTTTTCCTCTGTGGCTTGAGCTTTTTCGGTTCCGACCTGCCTCTTCTTTTGTCAAACGGGTTTAGCGCCAGGATAGACACTTAATTTGTGGTAGATGAAATTCGGGTCAATGCCTGGCATGTCTGCCGAGGTCCAGGCGAATAGATCTTTGTTATCAACGAGCAGTTCTGTCAACTCTTTCTCAACTTCCTCGGCAAGACCAACACCAATCTTGACACAGCGGGATGGATCGGAGCCCAAGATTATCTTTTCGAAATCCCCCTGAGGGATTGGTATGGTTTCGTCGTCCTCCCTTACATCAAGATCTGCCAAGTTAACACTTCCCTTATTTAGTGGCTCTTGCATAATTTTTTCATCTTCGATCTTTAGTTTACCCAGGCTGATATTGTAGCACTTTCGAGCCAGCTCTTGTTCAGAACGCATCATTACCACCTTGTCATTAAACTCTGGAAATTTCATAGCTAGGTGGACAGTTGAAACAACAGCGCCAAAAGACTGGAGTGCAGTACGACCGAGGATGGCGTTGTATGCCGACGGAGCCTAGACGACCAGAAACTTTACTATCTCTGTTCGAGCGGATGGTTGTTCCCCCAGGGTGACTGGGAGGTGGATATGGCCTAGGGGAACAATTGAATGGCCCGTAAAGCCAATCAAATTTCCTTCCAACAGAGTTAGATTAGACCTTTTCAGCTTCAGGGCTTCAAACAAATCCAAGTACATAATATCTGCTGAGCTTCCCTGATCAATAAGAATCCTCTTCACTTCATAATTACCGAGCCGAGCTGTAACTACCATGGGATCGTTGTGGTCACGGATTATGTCAGCGAAGTCCTCGTCACTGAAGCTGATGACGATATTCTTTTTAGGCTTTTGAATTGGTCGGCTAGCAACAGAAAGAACTTGACCCACGTACTTCTTTCGGTCACCTCTTTTCTCCCCTCCACCTGCGAATCCTCCAGCAATGGTGTTTATCAAGAAACCCTCTCGACCCTTATCCTGTTCGGACAGTAGGGTAGAAGCTCCCCCCGCAGGTGGTGAGCGGCTCCTATTTCCTTGTTTCTGCTCGAGTTTGGGTGGGGACTGGCTTTTTCTCCTAGCTCGCTTCCGCATTGCTTCGCCAATATACTGTTGAAGTTTTCCGTCCCTCACCATTTCTTCAATCAAATCTTTTAACATGGTGTACTGGTCAGTGGTGTGTCCCCAACCATCATGATGGTCACAATATTTGGTCTTATCTTTTTGAGCAACTTTTCTCAAAGATGGAGGCCTAGTAATATTGTGCATCTTGGTGTGCATAGTCTCGCAAAGGATTTGACTCCTTGGTACTGTAAGCCGAGTATACTCGTCATATTTCCCTTTTGGAGGCAGTTTTTCTCCTCTTTCTCTCTCTCTTTTATCCTTCCTCCCTTTACCATCTCGAAACCGATCGTTTTGCCGAGGACGTTGCTCTTGACGCTCTTCCCTACCACGCGCCGCAGTACTGATTCTGTGAAATTCTTCCAAATTTACAAACTTCCTGGACCTTTCCCTTAGCTCGGCCATATCCTTAGGTGGTTCTCCTATCAAAGAATCCTTAAAATCTCCATCTCGTGACCCTTGAGTAAGCAAGAGAACAGATACTCCAGATTGTAAAACCGATATGCCACTAGCCTCTTGTTGGTACCGAGCCAAGTAGTCTCGTAGAGATTTGTCTGGTCTCTGTGCAACTCCAGCTAATGAATGATCGGATTTTGGCTGTGACATACTGGCAGTGTACCTATTCAAGAACGTTCTTCTGAGTTCAGCCCAAGAGTGAATTGAATTTGCAGGTAGGGAGTTGAACCACCGTAAGGGCACCGAGTCCAAAGTCATTGAGAATGCACGGCATTTCATGAAGTCCCCTCCTCCATAGAACATCATGGAGGATTCGTAATCCACAATATGGTCCATCGGATCGGTTGTCCCGGTATAGCGAGGAATATTTTGATGTCCTACATAAGTCTGCGGGGTTTGGTAAGCCATGATTTCTGCCGTGAAAGGATGGCCAGGATGAGGTTCCCCGGTAATACGCTCGGGAACCATGCTCGGGTTGAGAGGCGGAGGAGGAGGAAGGTTGCTTGGGTTGCCGGAAGCCACGCGAGGGCTTTGCTCGGCTGTTCTTGCCATGTTTTGCTGCTGAAGAGCAGCAATAGCCTGATTCTGTTTCTCAATCAAGGAAGTTTGAGTTTTTAAAATTTCCATGATTGACTCTTCTCATCTTCGAGCCGAAGAGGTAGTCATATAAGACCTGCCCTCAATTTCAGCGGAACGTGGACCACCTTGAAGCATTCCAAAGTGGCCCCTCGTCAAGTGGGGTACTTCTCTTTGGGATCTACCGGCTTAGGAATGATCATGACGAGCGGAACGTTTTACTCGACGGGCCTCATCATTTCGTGATCTAGGAGGGGCCCTCCGAGATACGTGTGGTCCAGAATCTGCAGTATCACGCCACTCTGAAACATGACCATCAGGAACAGTGTGAGAGTTAGATCGTCCTCCGCCGCCTTCAATAAGGGGAGGGACATTAGCCTGTCCCTGAAGGGAATTTTCAGGAGGAACAGGAGGAGCCTGATTGCCTTCAGGGGGCCCTCCCGGAGCAATCCTATCCCTGACATTTCCTCTTGCCCTTTTCCATTAGCGTTGTCGTTTGCCATGAAAACAGTGGGTGTGGGAATACTAGTTATTCGATTCCCACAGACGGCGCAAAATTAGTGTCCTAATCACTATATGTCCTTAACCCTCTAAGTGCTCAAGATTATAGCAACCAGGAGCCCAAAAGAGGATCAAGTATTGATGTATGACTTATGGTATTTCTGCAGTTCCAGTTGGGAAAAGCAGGGTCTCCCTAGTCAACGTGTGTGTGCAGAGTGTCAACTTAGGGATGAGAGTACTTACCTGAAACCCTAGTTGTGATGAGCTATTTATAGGGTTTGGAGGAGGCTGATATGGGCCCTTTGGGCCTTGTATCAGAGTTGTGCTGAACCAGGATTCTGTGAGATAATATCGGATGATTATGCTTCTAGAATCTGGATAAGATCAGCTGAAGATCTCATGTCTAGGCTGTTGCGAGAATCTAGGAGAGATTTGCGGAAGGGATAAGAAGCCTCGGTGAGCCTAAGCTTATCCACGAGCCGTCGGTGTGTCTCGGTCCTAGAGTCCCGAGCCTGATGGATTGGGGACCGATCGTAAGGCTCGGTTCCATCTAATCCGAGCCTGGCCCTCTTAGTATGCTCGGACCCCACGAGTCCGAGCGAAGGACTTTCATGACAGATAAACCGAGCAAAGTGCTCTTAGAGGAACCCTTTGATGAGACTCGGGTCCGTATATGGTCGGCAGACCCTACAGTTTGTTTGTCTGGCTATCCACACGAACAGTTGAGATTGGTTTGTTGTTTATAGCTTGATATGCTCTTGCTGCTTATTATGATGCCATGTTTTCTAGTTAATTGGATATGAACTACTTGACTATTTTATTATGCAAAAAGATTCATTTATCGATTAAGAAATTGTGATACTGTTTGAGAAACGTTCGATACGCCTTGATTCTGAAATAATGTGAGTAATGCTGCAAAGTAATGAATTGTGATCGAAAAGAAAGATGAATGATAATAATAGATCTGAAAGTAATGAAATATTAAGAAAAAGACGTGAGACCCGGTTGGGCCTAAGTCCTTATTGAATAAGGCAACCTTGATAAGATATTAAGAAGAGAAATAACGATAAATGATATGAGAATGATTGGAAAAGAGTTATGAGCCGAGCTTGAGAAAAAGTTGAGATGTACTGATGATTTTCAAGATTGTGATAAGAAGTGATCGATGATGTGAATGAGAGTGTTGTAATGATGATGAGAAAGATGATGATGAAAATGATGCTGCTGAGCAATAGTTGATGGAAACAATGCTGATGAGATTCCCGAGAAAAGAGTTATGAGCTGAGAAAGTAAAGTTGAAGAGCTGAAATGAGTAATGATATTGTATTGTGAAAGCTCAAGAGATGTGATGCAGAATGCTGATGTGATTTTTGGGGAACGGATTTAACCCTTAGTGGTCGGGACTCGTTGAAGGGATGCACCAAGGATGAGTCGACCTTAGGATTAAGATACTAATTAAAACTCTAAAAGACTATAAAAGACTTTGACGAATGCGGTGAGCGATGAGTGCGAAGTAGTGGAGAGGAAGATACCCCGAGTATCAGGGATATTCGGGTTGTGATTGAAATAGGGGAAGGTAAGGACGGTGATACGTCAAGAAGCCTTGAGTGCTATTCTAGGCAGAACGAATTCCATAAGGGGTAAGGATGGGCCGATCCGATGCCGTGGTAAGTTCTGCACTCGAGACTAGAATAGTATTGTCGCCCCCTATGGCAATTCGAGAACAGTGAGAGGGACTGGAGCGGGGCTCTATGATTTTGCCACTGTACCCGATTTTTCTACAGTGTGCCTTGATTATATAATTTGATTTGAGACTGTACCCGATTTTCTACAGTTCTCCTAGCTTGGAGCCATTTGTTGAGACAGCTGTCAAGCCCGCGCGGTAAAGGTCCTGTACTCCTGTTTGCTTCCGACTAGGTTGGGTGGATGACCGAAGAGATGTAGACGTGTGTGCTAACTGAATTTCCTCAGTGATGGTTTCCCCACATCATTGAGTGAACCGAAATGATAAGACATAAAAGATTGAGATGTTCAAAAGAAAAGTATAGCAATGATTGCAAGTGTTGAGTAAGATTCATAAGACAAGTATGAGAAATGATCCCTGGAATAATCGATAAGTCTCGAAATTATGAAAAAAGAAAGAATTGATAAGAAATGTGAAAGTTTTATGAGAAAGATATTGAGAATACTATTACGAGAATATTGAGCATGAAATTATGTTTAATTATATGATGATGATGATCATGTTGTTATTATGGTTTGCATGATGTTTATTGTTTTGTCTTAATATTTGCCTATTGTAATTCCACACAGTCGACAGTTATTGTTTTGGGTTGCTCACTCGCTCGTGTACTTTTGCTTTGTGTTGGAAAATCTGTATGTTCCTTAGATGGAGAATATTGCGAGATTTCAGCTTATTCTGGAGATAGGTGCATCTCCGTGGAAAGGGGATAATATATCCATGTCCGCTTATGTCATAGTCTACATAGAGATGGAACGGCAAAGGAAGGAGATTATAGAGGGACTTTTAGCTCGTGAGACGAAGGAGGAGAACTCACAAGACCACTCTGCGGATGAGACCCCTGAGGTGGCAGATGACGACGATTCTGATTTGTGGTCTGAGGTCGACACAGAGGAGTGTCCCAGCGATGAGGATTGGTACCCCGGGCCCCGAGGATCTTCCGACAGACGAAGATGACTGAGAGCTTGAGCTGCCGAGACTCAGAGTTAGATGGCGAGTCTTAGTATATATGACTAGAGGATAGGTAAATCCCCCAGAGTAATTTATTCCACTGCAAGTTCTTAGTTACCATAGCTTTATCATGCTGTACCCCGGACAAAGTTTGTTTCAGTACTGATGTTTTAGAACAAGTTAAATGGGCCTTTATGTTTAAATGATGTTGTTATGGACAAGTTTCAAAGTGCGGTATTTTATAGCATCTCGGTTTGGAACTTGAATCATGACATGAGATATGAGAATCAGAATTGTCACTACAAACTTAATTGATGAAAGGTTTTGGAACTTGGACATTCTCATGTTCATGTTATGTTGTCTTGTGTTATTAAGAAAAAATGGCCCAAATTTTCACTATATTTAATTTAAGTAATTGTGGTTTTCAAGTTTCCGAATCGGGGTGTTACACTTTTAGTCCCCCAATTTTGTCAATTTGGCGATTTTGGTCCCCCAACTTTTAATTTGGCGATTTTGGTCCTCCAATTTACGATTTGTAGCGATTTTGGTCCCCCAATTTACTAGATGGACACGTGTCAGCAGCCACGTCAGCACCGTTAACGGTGGAATTGATAGAGGGACCAAAATCGCTACAAATCGTAAATTGGGGGACCAAAATCGCCAAATTGAGAAAATTGGGGGACCAAAAGTGCAATTAAGCCTAATTTTAAGTGGGATACATATGGTTGTATGGTTACAAATATCACGTATGTAGGATGATTACACTATGAATATGCCTCGTTTCAAAACTATGTCATATTTGCATGAAAATATTTTCTCTTTTTTTTTTCTAGATTCACACCATGATTTTAAATTTAACTTACATAATCAGTATCTTGATCTAATATCTCAATAAATTTTGAGTTTCAACTTCTCATCTGAGACACTTTATTTTACGTCAGTGTCAATATTATTTGTTTGAATAATTTTTATTTATTTTTATTGATTTTGAATTTATAATACCATATTCGTACTCTAATTTTTTTTTTAAAATAACGTACCATGTACCCGTACTCGTATCCGGTACCGGTACCGGTACCATACCCGTATCGTCTCAACATACTCCCTCTGGTCTTATATGTAAGACCCTTTCGGGATTTTTCTCTTTCTCACCAAAAAATGTAGTTAAATTTGTTAGTGACATTGGAAATGTAAAAATTTGATATACTTTTTCAAAACTATCCCTATACTCATTATTTGGACTCTAAAAAGTGTCGAGTAAATAGGAGTGTTTGTAGAAAGAAGTAATTAAATACTATTGAAAATTAATATGAGATCTTATAAATAGGATAAAAATAAAATCCTAAAAAGGTCTCATATATAAAATTGAAGGGAGTAGGTGGATAGATAGGTTGATTAAGTAAACAATAATTGCTTGTTAATATCTCTTTGAAAATCATTAATTAGATATTTAATTTGTTTACTAGTTGATTTTCAAAATTAACAAAGTATCATAAATAAGAATTTTTATTAAATTATTAACTGTAATGTATTATTGTTTAAATACATGAATTAAACGTATTTTTCTTGTTTGCATTTATAAGGTAACGAATTTAAATTGTTATTTAAAATAGCAAAAAGATTGTATACATAGAGTGAAATTCTTAAAGAAAAATCTTATATTAGATAATATATTTTAATTTTAAAAATCAATAAAATAAATATCATTTGAAATATCATGAGGTTTTTCTTCTATTTTTTCTTTTTCCTTATAAAAAATGTAAAGCAAGTGCTTGATATATATGTTTTGATGAAGGCAAAGTGCAAAAAGAAGAAAAGAAAAGGAAATTGCAACAAACAACAACAAGAAGACTCAAGAGAAAAATTTAAGGACATTTGTGTTTAATTGTATTTTATATTTTAAGTCTTTAAGTGTTTGCTTGGGTAGAGTCTTAGATTAGGTAATGAATCTCAAGGAATAATCATTTTAAACAAATTAAGAATTTGAGACAATGCTAAAACCAAGTTTAGAAAATGATGCATATATTTTAGAAATATTTTAAACATTTTTTAATGCATCATTAAATGGATAAGAATGAGTTTTGGAACTTATATTTTAATAGAAATCAAGTAGCATTTGAAAAGCTTTTAATATTGTGCAAGTTACAGTGCGGTAATCGATTACCAGCACCGGGTCATCGATTACCACGATAAATTCAGTACAAATCTGAATGGTTTTAAGAGCTGTAACTTTCAACAAACTTTATAACTAACTTGATTCATCTATACCCATTATATAAGGGTTTTATTACACGATTTTCATAATCCCAATTGAGGGAAAAACAAATAAACCCTTAGCCATATTTTCACAAAGAATCAAAGAGAAAAGTTTTATCTTTCTCATCTTGAAACTCATGTTCTTCATTGTGTTTATTGAGTATTCATTGAGATTCAAGAATAGGGTTCTATGAGTTGATTATGAGTTGTTTAAATCTTCACATAGAGGTGTGAATCAAAGAAAACAACAACAAGTATTGAAGATTCATGAAGAGAACTTTAATGTTTCAAGTGTGGGCTTGAAGGTTTCAAGCAATAAAGCATTGAAGAAGAAGATATAAGGTTTCAATCATCTTGGATAAGAAGACTTAGAGGTTCTAAGCACTTGGAAGAGGTTATTTCAAGAAAGAAGAAGAAGGTTGAAGATCAAGAGGTTTAGCCAAAGGTTTTGGAATCTCTAGGGAGGCAATCAAAGGTTTTTGTAAGAACTACAATCGGTGGGTGAAATAACTAGGAGACACTAGGAGAACACCTAGAAGGGGGGGTTGAATAGGTGTTAGAGAAACCTTGAAAGATTTTCGAAAGAAACAAATCGAAACGATTAAAACAAATGATTTTTACAAAATTTTCAGCTGTTAATCGATTAAACAAATTTGTTAATCGATTAACACTTCAAAAAACACTTAGTTAATCGATTAATAAAAAAGGTTAATCGATTAATGCCGAAAGCTTGTTTTATTTTAATCGATTAACACCTTTAGTTAATCGATTAATCACTATTAAAACTGAAAAATCACTTTTCAATTGAATACGAAAATCAGTCAATTAACACATATGATCAGAGATAAAGTGGAATTGATTAACACCAATATTCTTATTGATTACCTAGGTTATGAAAATGATTTTCCCCAAATCAATTTGCACAATTAAGATTCAATTCAATCAATTATGAAAATCAATCTTTTCTAGGTTTTCAACCAAGAACAATATTGAAATGACTTGAATGTAAGGAGTTAAGGGAATAGAGATACTACACAGAGATTTATCCTGGTTCACTTTCATCCACTTGAAAGCTACATCCAGTCCCCTCTTCAACCAAGAGAGATTCTTCACTATGAGGCATTAGAGTTCTCAAATTACAAGTAAATGCCTCTCAAGACTCCCTTCTTGATAGCCTACAAGAGATGCTCCACACCCTTGCCTTGTAACCCTATTGAATCTAATCTAACCTCTTCTCTTGCTTGTTGATATCCCCACAACAAGTCTTCCACTTGCTTGATGATGCCTCACACTAAGACTTCCACTTGCTTGTTAACACAACAAGACTTCCAAGATAAATTTTGGTTGATGAACAACGTCTTCAAGTCTTCCTTTGTTGTAGATAGCTTGCCTTTTTTGCAATGATTACAACTCAAATGAAAAACAATAACAATCCTATGAATCTCTTTCAAGAACTATGAAAATATCAACATAAGAGATTCAAAGATACTTGATCAAAGAATGTAAAAGTTAAAGCTTTGATCTATGAGAAAGTGAGAGAGAATAGTGTGGCTTGATCTTAGTAAAATGTGTATGAAAATGATTCTAGATTAATCACAATGATTAGGAAAAGGTTTATATAGAATACCCAAAAGTTAGGAAACAATAGAAATTGATTTTGCCTTGAAAAGCTTATTTTAAAACCTGATTCTGCACGTGTTAATCGATTAACAGAATGCTTTAATCGATTAACACTGTTACAGTAGCTTGTTAATCGATTAACAAAAACCTTTAATCGATTAACCACTGCTAAAATCATTTAAAAACTTGTTTTCTCAAAACTAAACATTTTCTTTCAAACCTTTAAGCCACCTATTGATTTTAGGTTAAGTGAATACTCAAAATATAATATAATCTTGACCTTGATAGAGATTCACTACCCTCTAATGACTCTACCCAAACTCACAAACTAAAAGACTTAATCTTGAGAGGCTAAAGATATTACAATAATACACAAATAAGTCTTCATGAGCTTGCTCTCTCTTCATCATTTGTTGAGTGTTGTTTGCTTGTTGGGCTTGAACTTGATCAACACATTTGTAGCTTGTTCAAAACCTTTTGTCATTTATCAAAACCTTCTCACTGGATCTAACAATCTCCCCCTTTTTGAAAATGACAAACATGTTTTGAAGTTGTTTGAAGTTGTTGATACTTGAACCATTTGATCACTTGGTGAGACTCTTGCTCCCCCTCAATAAATGCTTTTGACATTTGAATATCCAATTGAGTAAGCTTGATTCTCCCCCTATCTTCAACAACTTTGCTCAACCTATAAAAACAAACAAAACAACCCTTTCTCCCCCTTTTGGCATTATCAAAAAGTAATATGTACCAATTGAAATATAAAATTCTAAGCCAAAATAGAGAGATCAACATTCATTTCTTCACAACATTGATACCAAGTGTAAAGCTAAAGAACTATACTTTGAAATGTGATACCAATTGGAAAGAAATATGACAATGAAACATGATACCAATTGGAAACAAGAAAGTCATAATATCACTTAACAAAGTAAGATATCAATTGTAAAGAAATATCACAATACCAACAATAGCATGATAATCAAATAATGATCACTCAATGATACCAATTGAACTTTAGAAGAGTAATACCAATTGAGAACAATTCAATTATACCAATTGAGATTTAAAGAAACTAAACAATTGTAAATATTCAACAATACCAATTGTAAATCTTCAATAATATCAATTGTACCAAATTGTAGGAACTTCACTTGAGATTTGAAGATGCAAATCAAAGAATAACACTTGAAAGTCCTTTTTCTCTTCAATCATACCTACAAAACAATCATGCTTTGCTTTTTGGTATCCAAACGGTTTTGGATCCATTTTTGTTAGTTAAGGGATTCTCACCCTTCTTAACCCAAACAAAATTTCCTTTAGGTATACCATGCACTTTAACATAACACACATTTGATGTATGTCCATGAGTGCCACAATAGAAACATGTTGGTGCATTTGAAAAATCAACTTTAGAAAAATCAACAACATTTCTATGAGACTTACTCTTAGCATTAGTATAACCCAAACCAAACTTGTTTGAATTTTCTCTTTGAAAATTTAACAATGTGCGCAATCTAATATCACCACTTGTGAAACTTGCAAGCTTATTTTTCAAAATAGCATTTTCATCCTTAAGCAACTTGCAATTCTCACAATCAACCACAATATTCAATCTACTAGCACAATCACAAGAAGAACTAGCATATATAAGATCAAGAGTTTCATTTTGAAGGTTAAGCTCATCAACTTGTTTTTGAAGTTCTAAAATCTCTTGTTGATGTTTCAAAATGAGCTTCTTCCTTTCAATGTTTTTCAAAGCTAGTTTCTTAAGATGTTCATGCATTTCTTCATAAGCATTATATAAGATTTCATATTTAGAAGAAATTTCGGATTTAGTTTCACTTACATCGCTTTCGTCGCTTTGTACACTTGATTCATCATTTGAACTTTCCTCTTCATCTACTAGAGCTATCAAGTTGAGACGAGCGACTTCTTCATCATCCGAAGAACTATTTGATGTGCTTTTCTTGTCTTCTTCATCATCACTATTCCAAACTATGTATGCCCTTTTGTGTTTTGCATTTTTCTTCTCTTTCTCCTTCTTCTTGAGATACTTAGAACATGCATACTTGAGATGACCGGGCTTTCCACATTCATGGCAAACTATTCCTTCTTTTGTTGTCTTTGTCTTGTAGTGTGGGGGATTCTTATCTTTACTTTTGTCTTTGTTCAACCTTCCTTTTCTCCTTAGAAGCTTGCTAAAATTTCTTAGTAGAAGTTTCATCTCCTCTTCATCAATATCCGAATCGGAATCTTCATTATCATCATCATCGGAACTCTCTTCCTTTTTATATGACCTTTGAGCTTTAAGAGCAATTCCTTTTCTTTCTTTGTTCTTGTCCGATTCTTCATGCATATGCAAACGTTCAAGCTCCATTTCATGTTCTTGAAGCTTTCCGAAAAGTGTTGCTAAGTCCATGGTGTCCAAGTCCTTTGATTCAACAATTGCGGTAACCTTAGGTTGCCATTCCCTACTTAGACATCTTAAAACTTTGTTAACAAGTTCACAATTCAAGAAAGTCTTTCCAAGAGCAATAAGATGATTAACAATATGAGTAAAACGTTTTTGCATAAAACATATAGATTCATTAGGCAACATACGAAACAATTCATATTCATGCATCAAAGAATTTAATCTAGCACGCCTAACTTCACTAGTGCCTTCATGTGTGACTTGCAAGGTGTCCCACATTTCTTTGGCATTACGACATTGGGAGATTCTAAAGAACTCATCATAAGATAGAGCGGAGGTGATGATATTCTTAGCTTTTAAATCTTATTGCATTTTCTTTTTATCATCATCGGTCCACTTATCTTTGGGGGTAAGTTGAGGTACACCTTATACTTCTTTTGAGGGAATATGAGGACCATTTTCAATGGCTTCCCAAATGTTCATGTCTATAGTTTCTATAAAAATTCTCATTCTAACTTTCCAATAAGCATAACCCTCTCCACCAAACATAGGAGGGCAACTAATTGAAGCACCTTCACCACCAAAGGGATTCGTAGAACCCATTGTAGTTTCCTCAAGGATCTTAACGAAAAAGCTCTATGCTCGTGTCTTTCGACCGAGCTCTGATACCAATTGTAAGAACTACAATAGGTGGGTGAAATAACTAGGAGACACTAGGAGAACACCTAGAAGGGGGGGGTTGAATAGGTGTTAGAGAAACCTTGAAAGATTTTCGAAAGAAACAAATCGAAACGATTAAAACAAATGATTTTTACAAAATTTTCAGCTGTTAATCGATTAAACAAATCTGTTAATCGATTAACGCTTCAAAAAACACTTAGTTAATCGATTAATAAAACAGGTTAATCAATTAATGCCGAAAGCTTGTTTTATTTTAATCGATTAACACCTTTTGTTAATCGATTAATCCCTATTAAAACTGAAAAATCACTTTTCAATTGAATACGAAAATCAATCAATTAACACATATGATCAGAGATAAAGCGGAATTGATTAACACCAATATTCTTTTTGATTACCTAGGTTATGAAAATGATTTTCCCCAAATCAATTTGCACAATTAAGATTCAATTCAATCAATTATGAAAATCAATCTTTGCTAGGTTTTCAACCAAGAACAATATTGAAATGACTTGAATGTAAGGAGTTAAGGGAATAGAGATACTACACAGAGATTTATCCTGGTTCACTTTCATCCACTTGAAAGCTACATCCAGTCCCCTCTTCAACCAAGAGAGATTCTTCACTATGAGGAATTAGAGTTCTCAAATTACAAGTAAATGCCTCTCAAGACTCCCTTCTTGATAGCCTACAAGAGATACTCCACACCCTTGCCTTGTAACCCTATTGAATCTAATCTAACCTCTTCTCTTGATTGTTGATATCCCCACAACAAGTCTTCCACTTGCTTGATGATGCCTCACACCAAGACTTCCACTTGCTTGTTAACACAACAAGACTTCCAAGATAACTTTTGCTTGATGAACAACGTCTTCAAGTCTTCCTTTGTTGTAGATAGCTTGCCTTCTTTGCAATGATTACAACTCAAATGAAAAACAATAACAATCCTATGAATCTCTTTCAAGAACTATGAAAATATCAACATAAGAGATTCAAAGATACTTGATCAAAGAATGTAAAAGTTAAAGCTTTGATCTATGAGAAAGTGAGAGAGAATAGTGTGGCTTGATCTTAGTAAAATGTGTATGAAAATGATTCTAGATTAATCACAATGATTAGGAAAAGGTTTATATAGAATACCCAAAAGTTAAGAAACAATAGAAATTGATTTTGCCTTGAAAAGCTTATTGTAAAAACTGATTCTGCACGTGTTAATCAATTAACAGAATGCTTTAATCGATTAACACTGTTACTGTAGCTTGTTAATCGATTAACAAAAACCTTTAATCGATTAACCACTGCTAAAATCAATTAAAAACTTGTTTTCTCAAAACTAAACATTTTCTTTCAAACCTTTAAGCCACCTATTGATTTTAGGTTAAGTGAATACTCAAAATATAATATAATCTTGACCTTGATAGAGATTCACTACCCTCTAATGACTCTACCCAAACTCACAAACTAAAAGACTTAATCTTGAGAGGCTAAAGATATTACAATAATACACAAATAAGTCTTCATGAGCTTGCTCTCTCTTCATCATTTATTGAGTGTTGTTTGCTTGTTGAGCTTGAACTTGATCAACACATTTGTAGCTTGTTCAAAACCTTTTGTCATTTATCAAAACCTTCTCACTGGATCTAACAATCTCCCCCTTTTTGAAAATGACAAATATGTTTTGAAGTTGTTTGAAGTTGTTGATACTTGAACCATTTGATCACTTGGTGAGACTCTTGCTCCCCCTCAATAAATGCTTTTGACATTTGAATATCCAATTGAGTAAGCTTGATTCTCCCCCTATCTTCAACAACTTTGCTCAACCTATAAAAACAAACAAAACAACCCTTTCTCCCCCTTTTGGCATTATCAAAAAGTAATATGTACCAATTGAAATATAAAATTCTAAGCCAAAATAGAGAGATCAACATTCATTTCTTCACAACATTGATACCAAGTGTAAAGCTAAAGAACTATACTTTGAAATGTGATACCAATTGGAAAGAAATATGACAATGAAACATGATACCAATTGGAAACTAGAAAGTCATAATATCACTTAACAAAGTAAGATATCAATTGTAAAGAAATATCACAATACCAACAATAGCATGATAATCACATAATGATCACTCAATGATACCAATTGAACTTTAGAAGAGTAATACCAATTGAGAACAATTCAATTATACCAATTGAGATTTAAAGAAACTAAACAATTGTAAATATTCAACAATACCAATTGTAAATCTTCAATAATATCAATTGTACCAAATTGTAGGAACTTCACTTGAGATTTGAAGATGCAAATCAAAGAATAACACTTGAAAGTCCTTTTTCTCTTCAATCATACCTACAAAACAATCATGCTTTGCTTTTTGGTATCCAAACGGTTTTGGATCCATTTTTGTTAGTTAAGGGATTCTCACCCTTCTTAACCCAAACAAAATTTCCTTTAGGTATACCATGCACTTTAACATAACACACATTTGATGTATGTCCATGAGTGCCACAATAGAAACATGTTGGTGCATTTGAAAAATCAACTTTAGAAAAATCAACAACATTTCTATGAGACTTACTCTTAGCATTAGTATAACCCAAACCAAACTTGTTTGAATTTTCTCTTTGAAAATTTAACAATGTGCGCAATCTAATATCACCACTTGTGAAACTTGCAAGCTTATTTTTCAAAATAGCATTTTCATCCTTAAGCAACTTGCAATTCTCACAATCAACCACAATATTCAATCTACTAGCACAATCACAAGAAGAACTAGCATATATAAGATCAAGAGTTTCATTTTGAAGGTTAAGCTCATCAACTTGTTTTTGAAGTTCTAAAATCTCTTGTTGATGTTTCAAAATGAGCTTCTTCCTTTCAATGTTTTTCAAAGCTAGTTTCTTAAGATGTTCATGCATTTCTTCATAAGCATTATATAAGATTTCATATTTAGAAGAAATTTCGGATTTAGTTTCACTTACATCGCTTTCGCCGCTTTGTTCACTTGAT
Organism: Crotalaria pallida; assembly: GCA_037953625.1. Classification (NCBI taxonomy): domain Eukaryota; kingdom Viridiplantae; phylum Streptophyta; class Magnoliopsida; order Fabales; family Fabaceae; genus Crotalaria; species Crotalaria pallida. The sequence continues at coordinate 98,384,586 of CM075650.1, forward strand.
TCATCATTTGAACTTTCCTCTTCATCTACTAGAGCTATCAAGTTGAGACAAGCGGCTTCTTCATCATCCGAAGAACTATTTGATGTGCTTTTCTTGTCTTCTTCATCATCACTATTCCAAACTATGTATGCCCTTTTGTGTTTTGCATTTTTCTTCTCTTTCTCCTTCTTCTTGAGATACTTAGAACATGCATACTTGAGATGACCGGGCTTTCCACATTCATGGCAAACTATTCCTTCTTTTGTTGTCTTTGTCTTGTAGTATGGGGGATTCTTCTCTTTACTTTTGTCTTTGTTCAACCTTCCTTTTCTCCTTAGAAGCTTTCTAAAATTTCTTAGTAGAAGTTTCATCTCCTCTTCATCAATATCCGAATCGGAATCTTCATTATCATCATCATCGGAACTCTCTTCCTTTTTATATGACCTTTGAGCTTTAAGAGCAATTCCTTTTCTTTCTTTGTTCTTGTCCGATTCTTCATGCATATGCAAACGTTCAAGCTCCATTTCATGTTCTTGAAGCTTTCCGAAAAGTGTTGCTAAGTCCATGGTGTCCAAGTCCTTTGATTCAACAATTGCGGTAACCTTAGGTTGCCATTCCCTACTTAGACATCTTAAAACTTTGTTAACAAGTTCACAATTCAAGAAAGTCTTTCCAAGAGAAATGAGATGATTAACAATATGAGTAAAATGTTTTTGCATAAAACATATAGAGTCATTAGGCAACATACGAAACAATTCATATTCATGCATCAAAGAATTTAATCTAGCACGCCTAACTTCACTAGTGCCTTCATGTGTGACTTGCAAGGTGTCCCACATTTCTTTGGCATTACGACATTGGGAGATTCTAAAGAACTCATCATAAGATAGAGCGGAGGTGATGATATTCTTAGCTTTTAAATCATATTGCATTTTCTTTTTATCATCATCGGTCCACTTATCTTTGGGGGTAAGTTGAGGTACACCTTCTACTTCTTTTGAGGGAATATGAGGACCATTTTCAATGGCTTCCCAAATGTTCATGTCTATAGTTTCTATAAAAATTCTCATTCTAACTTTCCAATAAGCATAACCCTCTCCACCAAACATAGGAGGGCGACTAATTGAAGCACCTTCACCACCAAAGGGATTCGTAGAACCCATTGTAGTTTCCTCAAGGATCTTAACGAAAAAGCTCTATGCTCGTGTCTTTCGACCGAGCTCTGATACCAATTGTAAGAACTACAATCGGTGGGTGAAATAACTAGGAGACACTAGGAGAACACCTAGAAGGGGGGGTTGAATAGGTGTTAGTGAAACCTTGAAATATTTTCGAAAGAAACAAATCGAAACGATTAAAACAAATGATTTTTACAAAATTTTCAGCTGTTAATCGATTAAACAAATCTGTTAATCGATTAACACTTCAAAAAACACTTAGTTTATCGATTAATAAAACAGGTTAATTGATTAATGCCGAAAGCTTGTTTTATTTTAATCGATTAACACCTTTAGTTAATCGATTAATCACTATTAAAACTGAAAAATCACTTTTCAATTGAATACGAAAATCAATCAATTAACACATATGATCAGAGATAAAGCGGAATTGATTAACACCAATATTCTTATTGATTACCTAGGTTATGAAAATGATTTTCCCCAAATCAATTTGCACAATTAAGATTCAATTCAATCAATTATGAAAATCAATCTTTTCTAGGTTTTCAACCAAGAACAATATTGAAATGACTTGAATGTAAGGAGTTAAGGGAATAGAGATACTACACAGAGATTTATCCTGCTTCACTTTCATCCACTTGAAAGCTACATCTAGTCCCCTCTTCAACCAAGAGAGATTCTTCACTATGAGGAATTAGAGTTCTCAAATTACAAGTAAATGCCTCTCAAGACTCCCTTCTTGATAGCCTACAAGAGATGCTCCACACCCTTGCCTTGTAACCCTATTGAATCTAATCTAACCTCTTCTCTTGCTTGTTGATATCCCCACAACAAGTCTTCCACTTGCTTGATGATGCCTCACACCAAGACTTCCACTTGCTTGTTAACACAACAAGACTTCCAAGATAACTTTTGCTTGATGAACAACGTCTTCAAGTCTTCCTTTGTTGTAGATAGCTTGCCTTTTTTGCAATGATTACAACTCAAATGAAAAACAATAACAATCCTATGAATCTCTTTCAAGAACTATGAAAATATCAACATAAGAGATTCAAAGATACTTGATCAAAGAATGTAAAAGTTAAAGCTTTGATCTATGAGAAAGTGAGAGAGAATAGTGTGGCTTGATCTTAGTAAAATGTGTATGAAAATGATTCTAGATTAATCACAATGATTAGGAAAAGGTTTATATAGAATACCCAAAAGTTAGGAAACAATAGAAATTGATTTTGCCTTGAAAAGCTTATTTTAAAAACTGATTCTGCACGTGTTAATCGATTAACACGTGTTAATCGATTAACAGAATGCTTTAATCGATTAACACTATTACAGTAGCTTGTTAATCGATTAACAAAAACCTTTAATCGATTAACCACTGCTAAAATCAATTAAAAACTTGTTTTCTCAAAACTAAACATTTTCTTTCAAACCTTTAAGCCACCTATTGATTTTAGGTTAAGTGAATACTCAAAATATAATATAATCTTGACCTTGATAGAGATTCACTACCCTCTAATGACTCTACCCAAACTCACAAACTAAAAGACTTAATCTTGAGAGGCTAAAGATATTACAATAATACACAAATAAGTCTTCATGAGCTTGCTCTCTCTTCATCATTTGTTGAGTGTTGTTTGCTTGTTGAGCTTGAACTTGATCAACACATTTTTAGCTTGTTCAAAACCTTTTGTCATTTATCAAAACCTTCTCACTGGATCTAACAATCTCCCCCTTTTTGAAAATGACAAACATGTTTTGAAGTTGTTTGAAGTTGTTGATACTTGAACCATTTGATCACTTGGTGAGACTCTTGCTCCCCCTCAATAGATGCTTTTGACATTTGAATATCCAATTGAGTAAGCTTGATTCTCCCCCTATCTTCAACAACTTTGCTCAACCTATAAAAACAAACAAAACAACCCTTTCTCCCCCTTTTGGCATTATCAAAAAGTAATATGTACCAATTGAAATATAAAATTCTAAGCCAAAATAGAGAGACCAACATTCATTTCTTCACAACATTGATACCAAGTGTAAAGCTAAAGAACTATACTTTGAAATGTGATACCAATTGGAAAGAAATATGACAATGAAACATGATACCAATTGGAAACTAGAAAGTCATAATATCACTTAACAAAGTAAGATATCAATTGTAAAGAAATATCACAATACCAACAATATCATGATAATCACATAATGATCACTCAATGATACCAATTGAACTTTAGAAGAGTAATACCAATTGAGAACAATTCAATTATACCAATTGAGATTTAAAGAAACTAAACAATTGTAAATATTCAACGATACCAATTGTAAATCTTCAATAATATCAATTGTACCAAATTGTAGGAACTTCACTTGAGATTTGAAGATGCAAATCAAAGAATGACACTTGAAAGTCCTTTTGCTCTTCAGTCATACCTACAAAACAATCATGCTTTGCTTTTTGGTATCCAAACGGTTTTGGATCCATTTTTGTTAGTTAAGGGATTCTCACCCTTCTTAACCCAAACAAAATTTCCTTTAGGTATACCATGCACTTTAACATAACACACATTTGACGTATGTCGATGAGTGCCACAATAGAAACATGTTGGTGCATTTGAAAAATCAACTTTAGAAAAATCAACAACATTTCTATGAGACTTACTCTTAGCATTAGTATAACCCAAACCAAACTTGTTTGAATTTTCTCTTTGAAAATTTAACAATGTGCGCAATCTAATATCACCACTTGTGAAACTTGCAATCTTATTTTTCAAAATAGCATTTTCATCCTTAAGCAACTTGCAATTCTCACAATCAACCACAATATTCAATCTACTAGCACAATCACAAGAAGAACTAGCATATATAAGATCAAGAGTTTCATTTTGAAGGTTAAGCTCATCAACTTGTTTTTGAAGTTCTAAAATCTCTTGTTGATGTTTCAAAATGAGCTTCTTCCTTTCAATGTTTTTCAAAGCTAGTTTCTTAAGATGTTCATGCATTTCTTCATAAGCATTATATAAGATTTCATATTTAGAAGAAATTTCGGATTTAGTTTCACTTACATCGCTTTCGCCGCTTTGTTCACTTTATTCATAATTTGAACTTTCCTCTTCATCTACTAGAGCTATCAAGTTGAGACGAGCGACTTCTTCATCATCCGAAGAACTATTTGATGTGCTTTTCTTGTCTTCTTCATCATCACTATTCCAAACTATGTATGCCCTTTTGTGTTTTGCATTTTTCTTCTCTTTCTCCTTCTTCTTGAGATACTTAGAACATGCATACTTGAGATGACCGGGCTTTCCACATTCATGGCAAACTATTCCTTCTTTTGTTGTCTTTGTCTTGTAGTGTGGGGGATTCTTATCTTTACTTTTGTCTTTGTTCAACCTTCCTTTTCTCCTTAGAAGCTTGCTAAAATTTCTTAGTAGAAGTTTCATCTCCTCTTCATCAATATCCGAATCGGAATCTTCATTATCATCATCATCGGAACTCTCTTCCTTTTTATATGACCTTTGAGCTTTAAGAGCAATTCCTTTTCTTTCTTTGTTCTTGTCCGATTCTTCATGCATATGCAAACGTTCAAGCTCCATTTCATGTTCTTGAAGCTTTCCGAAAAGTGTTGCTAAGTCCATGGTGTCCAAGTCCTTTGATTCAACAATTGCGGTAACCTTAGGTTGCCATTCCCTACTTAGACATCTTAAAACTTTGTTAACAAGTTCACAATTCAAGAAAGTCTTTCCAAGAGCAATGAGATGATTAACAATATGAGTAAAATGTTTTTGCATAAAACATATAGAGTCATTAGGCAACATACGAAACAATTCATATTCATGCATCAAAGAATTTAATCTAGCACGCCTAACTTCACTAGTGCCTTCATGTGTGACTTGCAAGGTGTCCCACATTTCTTTGGCATTACGACATTGGGAGATTCTAAAGAACTCATCATAAGATAGAGCAGAGGTGATGATATTCTTAGCTTTTAAATCATATTGCATTTTCTTTTTATCATCATCGGTCCACTTATCTTTGGGGGTAAGTTGAGGTACACCTTCTACTTCTTTTGAGGGAATATGAGGACCATTTTCAATGGCTTCCCAAATGTTCATGTCTATAGTTTCTATAAAAATTCTCATTCTAACTTTCCAATAAGCATAACCCTCTCCACCAAACATAGGAGGGCGACTAATTGAAGCACCTTCACCACCAAAGGGATTCGTAGAACCCATTGTAGTTTCCTCAAGGATCTTAACGAAAAAGCTCTATGCTCGTGTCTTTCGACCGAGCTCTGATACCAATTGTAAGAACTACAATCGGTGGGTGAAATAACTAGGAGACACTAGGAGAACACCTAGAAGGGGGGGTTGAATAGGTGTTAGAGAAACCTTGAAATATTTTCGAAAGAAACAAATCGAAACGATTAAAACAAATGATTTTTACAAAATTTTCAGCTGTTAATCGATTAAACAAATCTGTTAATCGATTAACACTTCAAAAAACACTTAGTTTATCGATTAATAAAACAGGTTAATCGATTAATGCCGAAAGCTTGTTTTATTTTAATCGATTAACACCTTTAGTTAATCGATTAATCACTATTAAAACTGAAAAATCACTTTTCAATTGAATACGAAAATCAATCAATTAACACATATGATCAGAGATAAAGCGAAATTGATTAACACCAATATTCTTATTGATTACCTAGGTTATGAAAATGATTTTCCCCAAATCAATTTGCACAATTAAGATTCAATTCAATCAATTATGAAAATCAATCTTTTCTAGGTTTTCAACCAAGAACAATATTGAAATGACTTGAATGTAAGGAGTTAAGGGAATAGAGATACTACACAGAGATTTATCCTGCTTCACTTTCATCCACTTGAAAGCTACATCCAGTCCCCTCTTCAACCAAGAGAGATTCTTCACTATGAGGAATTAGAGTTCTCAAATTACAAGTAAATGCCTCTCAAGACTCCCTTCTTGATAGCCTACAAGAGATGCTCCACACCCTTGCCTTGTAACCCTATTGAATCTAATCTAACCTCTTCTCTTGCTTGTTGATATCCCCACAACAAGTCTTCCACTTGCTTGATGATGCCTCACACCAAGACTTCCACTTGCTTGTTAACACAACAAGACTTCCAAGATAACTTTTGCTTGATGAACAACGTCTTCAAGTCTTCCTTTGTTGTAGATAGCTTGCCTTTTTTGCAATGATTACAACTCAAATGAAAAACAATAACAATCCTATGAATCTCTTTCAAGAACTATGAAAATATCAACATAAGAGATTCAAAGATACTTGATCAAAGAATGTAAAAGTTAAAGCTTTGATCTATGAGAAAGTGAGAGAGAATAGTGTGGCTTGATCTTAGTAAAATGTGTATGAAAATGATTCTAGATTAATCACAATGATTAGGAAAAGGTTTATATAGAATACCCAAAAGTTAGGAAACAATAGAAATTGATTTTGCCTTGAAAAGCTTATTTTAAAAACTGATTCTGCACGTGTTAATCGATTAACAGAATGCTTTAATCGATTAACACTGTTACAGTAGCTTGTTAATCGATTAACAAAAACCTTTAATCGATTAACCACTGCTAAAATCAATTAAAAACTTGTTTTCTCAAAACTAAACATTTTCTTTCAAACCTTTAAGCCACCTATTGATTTTAGGTTAAGTGAATACTCAAAATATAATATAATCTTGACCTTGATAGAGATTCACTACCCTCTAATGACTCTACCCAAACTCACAAACTAAAAGACTTAATCTTGAGAGGCTAAAGATATTACAATAATACACAAATAAGTCTTCATGAGCTTGCTCTCTCTTCATCATTTGTTGAGTGTTGTTTGCTTGTTGAGCTTGAACTTGATCAACACATTTGTAGCTTGTTCAAAACCTTTTGTCATTTATCAAAACCTTCTCACTGGATCTAACAATCTCCCCCTTTTTGAAAATGACAAACATGTTTTGAAGTTGTTTGAAGTTGTTGATACTTGAACCATTTGATCACTTGGTGAGACTCTTGCTCCCCCTCAATAGATGCTTTTGACATTTGAATATCCAATTGAGTAAGCTTGATTCTCCCCCTATCTTCAACAACTTTGCTCAACCTATAAAAACAAACAAAACAACCCTTTCTCCCCCTTTTGGCATTATCAAAAAGTAATATGTACCAATTGAAATATAAAATTCTAAGCCAAAATAGAGAGATCAACATTCATTTCTTCACAACATTGATACCAAGTGTAAAGCTAAAGAACTATACTTTGAAATGTGATACCAATTGGAAAGAAATATGACAATGAAACATGATACCAATTGGAAACTAGAAAGTCATAATATCACTTAACAAAGTAAGATATCAATTGTAAAGAAATATCACAATACCAACAATATCATGATAATCACATAATGATCACTCAATGATACCAATTGAACTTTAGAAGAGTAATACCAATTGAGAACAATTCAATTATACCAATTGAGATTTAAAGAAACTAAACAATTGTAAATATTCAACAATACCAATTGTAAATCTTTAATAATATCAATTGTACCAAATTGTAGGAACTTCACTTGAGATTTGAAGATGCAAATCAAAGAATGACACTTGAAAGTCCTTTTGCTCTTCAATCATACCTACAAAACAATCATGCTTTGCTTTTTGGTATCCAAACGGTTTTGGATCCATTTTTGTTAGTTAAGGGATTCTCACCCTTCTTAACCCAAACAAAATTTCCTTTAGGTATACCATGCACTTTAACATAACACACATTTGACGTATGTCGATGAGTGCCACAATAGAAACATGTTGGTGCATTTGAAAAATCAACTTTAGAAAAATCAACAACATTTCTATGAGACTTACTCTTAGCATTAGTATAACCCAAACCAAACTTGTTTGAATTTTCTCTTTGAAAATTTAACAATGTGCGCAATCTAATATCACCACTTGTGAAACTTGCAAGCTTATTTTTCAAAATAGCATTTTCATCCTTAAGCAACTTGCAATTCTCACAATCAACCACAATATTCAATCTACTAGCACAATCACAAGAAGAACTAGCATATATAAGATCAAGAGTTTCATTTTGAAGGTTAAGCTCATCAACTTGTTTTTGAAGTTCTAAAATCTCTTGTTGATGTTTCAAAATGAGCTTCTTCCTTTCAATGTTTTTCAAAGCTAGTTTCTTAAGATGTTCATGCATTTCTTCATAAGCATTATATAAGATTTCATATTTAGAAGAAATTTCGTATTTAGTTTCACTTACATCGCTTTCGCCGCTTTGTTCACTTTATTCATAATTTGAACTTTCCTCTTCATCTACTAGAGCTATCAAGTTGAGACGAGCGACTTCTTCATCATCCGAAGAACTATTTGATGTGCTTTTCTTGTCTTCCTCATCATCACTATTCCAAACTATGTATGCCCTTTTGTGTTTTGCATTTTTCTTCTCTTTCTCCTTCTTCTTGAGATACTTAGAACATGCATACTTGAGATGACCGGGCTTTCCACATTCATGGCAAACTATTCCTTCTTTTGTTGTCTTTGTCTTGTAGTGTGGGGGATTCTTATCTTTACTTTTGTCTTTGTTCAACCTTCCTTTTCTCCTTAGAAGCTTGCTAAAATTTCTTAGTAGAAGTTTCATCTCCTCTTCATCAATATCCGAATCGGAATCTTCATTATCATCATCATCGGAACTCTCTTCCTTTTTATATGACCTTTGAGCTTTAAGAGCAATTCCTTTTCTTTCTTTGTTCTTGTCCGATTCTTCATGCATATGCAAACGTTCAAGCTCCATTTCATGTTCTTGAAGCTTTCCGAAAAGTGTTGCTAAGTCCATGGTGTCCAAGTCCTTTGATTCAACAATTGCGGTAACCTTAGGTTGCCATTCCCTACTTAGACATCTTAAAACTTTGTTAACAAGTTCACAATTCAAGAAAGTCTTTCCAAGAGCAATGAGATGATTAACAATATGAGTAAAACGTTTTTGCATAAAACATATAGATTCATTAGGCAACATACGAAACAATTCATATTCATGCATCAAAGAATTTAATCTAGCACGCCTAACTTCACTAGTGCCTTCATGTGTGACTTGCAAGGTGTCCCACATTTCTTTGGCATTACGACATTGGGAGATTCTAAAGAACTCATCATAAGATAGAGCGGAGGTGATGATATTCTTAGCTTTTAAATCATATTGCATTTTCTTTTTATCATCATCGGTCCACTTATCTTTGGGGGTAAGATGAGGTACACCTTCTACTTCTTTTGAGGGAATATGAGGACTATTTTCAATGGCTTCCCAAATGTTCATGTCTATAGTTTCTATAAAAATTCTCATTCTAACTTTCCAATAAGCATAAACCTCTCCACCAAACATAGGAGGGCGACTAATTGAAGCACCTTTACCACCAAAGGGATTCGTAGAACCCATTGTAGTTTCCTCAAGGATCTTAACGAAAAAGCTCTATGCTCGTGTCTTTCGACCGAGCTCTGATACCAATTGTAAGAACTACAATCGGTGGGTGAAATAACTAGGAGACACTAGGAGAACACCTAGAAGGGGGGGTTGAATAGGTGTTAGAGAAACCTTGAAATATTTTCGAAAGAAACAAATCGAAACGATTAAAACAAATGATTTTTACAAAATTTTTAGCTGTTAATCGATTAAACAAATCTGTTAATCGATTAACACTTCAAAAAACACTTAGTTAATCGATTAATAAAACAGGTTAATCGATTAATGTCGAAAGCTTGTTTTATTTTAATCGATTAACACCTTTAGTTAATCGATTAATCACTATTAAAACTGAAAAATCACTTTTCAATTGAATACGAAAATCAATCAATTAACACATATGATCAGAGATAAAGCGGAATTGATTAACACCAATATTCTTATTGATTACCTAGGTTATGAAAATGATTTTCCCCAAATCAATTTGCACAATTAAGATTCAATTCAATCAATTATGAAAATCAATCTTTTCTAGGTTTTTAACCAAGAACAATATTGAAATGACTAGAATGTAAGGAGTTAAGGGAATAGAGATAATACACAGAGATTTATCCTGGTTCACTTTCATCCACTTGAAAGCTACATCCAGTCCTCTCTTCAACCAAGAGAGATTCTTCACTATGAGGAATTAGAGTTCTCAAATTACAAGTAAATGCCTCTCAAGACTCCCTTCTTGATAGCCTACAAGAGATACTCCACACCCTTGCCTTGTAACCCTATTGAATCTAATCTAACCTCTTCTCTTGCTTGTTGATATCCCCACAACAAGTCTTCCACTTGCTTGATGATGCCTCACACCAAGACTTCCACTTGCTTGTTAACACAACAAGACTTCCAAGATAACTTTTGCTTGATGAACAACGTCTTCAAGTCTTCCTTTGTTGTAGATAGCTTGCCTTCTTTGCAATGATTACAACTCAAATGAAAAACAATAACAATCCTATGAATCTCTTTCAAGAACTATGAAAATATCAACATAAGAGATTCAAAGATACTTTATCAAAGAATGTAAAAGTTAAAGCTTTGATCTATGAGAAAGTGAGAGAGAATAGTGTGGCTTGATCTTAGTAAAATGTGTATGAAAATGATTCTAGATTAATCACAATGATTAGGAAAAGGTTTATATAGAATACCCAAAAGTTAGGAAACAATAGAAATTGATTTTGCCTTGAAAAGCTTATTTTAAAAACTGATTCTGCACGTGTTAATCAATTAACAGAATGCTTTAATCGATTAACACTGTTACAGTAGCTTGTTAATCGATTAACAAAAACCTTTAATCGATTAACCACTGCTAAAATCAATTAAAAACTTGTTTTCTCAAAACTAAACATTTTCTTTCAAACCTTTAAGCCACCTATTGATTTTAGGTTAAGTGAATACTCAAAATATAATATAATCTTGACCTTGATAGAGATTCACTACCCTCTAATGACTCTACCCAAACTCACAAACTAAAAGACTTAATCTTGAGAGGCTAAAGATATTACAATAATACACAAATAAGTCTTCATGAGCTTGCTCTCTCTTCATCATTTGTTGAGTGTTGTTTGCTTGTTGAGCTTGAACTTGATCAACACATTTGTAGCTTGTTCAAAACCTTTTGTCATTTATCAAAACCTTCTCACTGGATCTAACAGTTTTGATGTGCTTGAGATTGTACCAAATTGATTTCAATTTCTTCTTATAGCAACTCTCCCAATCAACAAGGGAGGAGTGGATGTTGCTGTTGATGTTCAAGAGTAAACCAATATAAAAATCTCTGTGTCATTCTTCTCTATCTCTTCTCTAATCTTTCAATTTCATAACTTAGGTTTAAATTGAGGATTTTCTTAATAATTGATAAAAACTAATTTTTCCAATCAATTAACCATAGATATATCTTTAATAAGTTGATTGCATGTGATTTTCTATTAAATATGTATATTTCTATAATATTCTGTTTTGGAAATATCTGATTAGTATCTGGTTGATATACGGTGGTTATTTAGTTAATATTCAGTATTAACTGAAATTTTTTAAATAATAGTTAGATAGTATCCAGATATCAGCAAGAGTTTTTTAAAGAATTTTTAAAATTGACATACGTTCACCTTCGCACCTATCCCCCCCCCCCCCTCAAGGTGTTTGTTCATCCACTTGTAAATCCCAGCAAAAAATAATTCCACATAAAAAATATAGTTTTCATTTATATTTTTTTAAAGTAAAAAAGAAAAAGGTCAAAATTTTAATCATATGTGCATTCTTTTTCATAATAGTTTTTTTATCTAAAAACTACAATTAAAAAATATTTTATTTTCAATTTAATAAAAAGGGAAAATAAAAAGAAACTCAAAAGTTTCGAGGTGGAAGTTTCGAGGAAATTTCCTGACAAAGTGATTTTTCCTCTAAACTCATTCGTATATAAACAACTCAAAAGTCTTGTAACACCCTCACAAATATTTAGTTAATTTAGGATTTTATAAAAATTGGTACTTAAAAATTTCTTTTTAAATTAAAATAATTAAGAATATTTTTCCGGAAAAACGGACAGAGTTTCCTCTGTTTTTCGGACTTTCCCAAAATTTCCAATTTTGTACCTGCTTAACCTGTTCAGTCCAGCAAACTTTTAAAACATAAAACGTTTAAATATTTTCCAAAAACAGATCCTAATGCCCCAAATATCTCAAATAGGGCGTACAACTAATACATGTCTTTAAATTACAAAATAGTAGTTTTTAACATATCTAAAACTGCAGTCCATCATAAATAATAAACAGATACTCCACGTAGTGGAGGTTCAACCTGCTCGGCCAGAAACTGTGCAAGCTCCAAGCTCAAAACCTGAAAAATGGTTGTAAGGGTGAGCTTTACACATGAAGTAGAAAGTAGTTCCTAACTGGACATAATGACCTACTAAGTCATACACATTTAGCACTTAACACATATTTTCAATCATCAAGCCAAGCATGCATCACACACAAACAAGAGTTCCCTTAACCACTCTTAAATCCATATCCTTCGCTCTTTTATCTTTTTCATGTGTTGTTGATTCTCTTTTCTCTCACTCACATCATATTATCTTTCAATCTTGCCTTCTCTCTTTATTTCTTTCTTTAATATTTTTATTGTTTTCTTCTCTTTCTTTCATGTATTCTTTCTTTATTTCATTCTTTCTTTTTATTAGTTTGGCTACAGGGTCTCACGACCAGGCCCACCGACCTAACCTGAACAAAATACTCTTTATCATCTATCCACAGGGTCTAACAACCAGATTCATATGACCTAACCTATGTCACAGGGTCTCACGACCAGATCTTTCGACCAAACCTGCGCCATAGGGTCTCACGACCAGATCATACTATCTAACCTGCGTTGGCCACAGGGTCTTACGACCAGATCCCACGATCTAACCTGCATCGGCCCATTCTTTTATTAATCTTTTATCAATTGGCCACAGGGTCTTACGACCAGGTCCTTCCGACCTAACCTGTGACAAGTATCCTTTTACTATTTTCATTCTCATTCCGTTTATTTTATTTAGTTATTCTTTTCATTTATTATCGTTTCACTTCTTTAATTTTCTTTATAATTATCCTTTTCTCTCTTGACTTTCATTATTAACTTGTTATCTCATTCGTCATTCAACACACATTTATCATACAAGAATACACAACAATTTTCACACTTTATATTTTCAATTCCCTAAGTTTATGCCATGACGTTTTTAACTCTTTCAATTCCTTAGTTCTCATTCTAGTTTACATCTCATACATACTTACTTTCATTTATTTATTAGTTAATTATTCAATTCATTATGCGATACACAATTAGCATACAAACATCACAATTCAACCACTTATATGATTCACATATATCTCTTTAAATCAACCAGACATACAGAACAATAATCATTTATAATCATTCACAATTAACAACCAGAGTTCCTGTTCTTCAAATAAACATACATGATAACATATAGCACTTAGCCTGCATATTCAAATCATCATAAGTATCAATTTATAGTTCATTTCATTTACTTTCTTACTTTATATTTAATTTAAATTAATTACCGAATAATCAGTCACAAGCATACCCACATATTCTTAGCAAGTATTATATACTAATCAGAAAATACTTCCTAAAGCAAGGTAAAGAACCCCTTACCTTTTGACGCTTTAACCCTTAGTTTCGTCAAATACCTACTCACTCCGCATGATGACGTCCATTGATTTTCCCGCTACGGCTGGTCCTGAACTTCTTTCATCATCCTTAGCAGGGAAGACTTGTGCTCGTTTTCCCAACCAAAAAGCTACACCAATCCGACCCGACTCACGTTCGAACCGGTTCGGTCCACACCCAAACCTCGCCACAGCTTCAAGTTTTTCCTTGGCAGCAACAACATCCACCCTCCAAGGCGGCGGCGACGACGCTAGCGGCGGCAGCAGAGACAACCAGCGGCGGAGGGAGAAAGACAAACAAGGACCTCTTGGAGTCGCGATTGCTGGACAAAGCGAGAACACGAACAGTCGGCCCTGGCTTAGTGTGTGGCGGCGAGTGGAATCGCGACCCGACTGAGGAAGAAGCAATGCGACGGCGGCGGCAAGGAATGCAAGGTACAATAGCAAATCGAAGGAGAGAGGGATGAAGGGACCAACAGCGACGGAGGTGGCATTTGTTGGTGGCGACAACAACAGCGAAGAGCGGCGATTCCGTGCCTGGAGGGAGGCGAGTCGCGATTCGCGACTCCCCTGGTTGACGGTGGCGCGAAGAGGAAAATAAGGAGAACGTGCGATGGAGGGAGAAGGAGACAGTGATGGTGGTGGTCGGCGGTGTTTGGTGGCGCGAGGAAGACAACAAGGAGGAGAGAGAGCTAGAAAGGGGGGCGGCGGCTGCTGCTAGGTAGTTTTAGGGTTTCCACACCCCCCCCCCCCCCATTTTACATAACACATGTTATTATTATTATTATTATTATTACTACTATTATTATTTACTTATTATTATTATTTATTTTATTTTATTTATATTTATTTAATTTTTTTATTTTTTTATTTTTTTTATCTGCAGCAAGTTAATCGATTAATCAGATGACTTAATCGATTAATCTGGCTGCTTTTGGTTTTAATTATTTTCTTTGTCTTTACGAATGTCGTATTTCTTCATTACCCATTGGATCTTGCTCAAATTTGAAAGCAAGCTTCCCTACATAACACCCTTCACATCCAACGGTGGATTTTGTGTTTAGGATTGTCAATCTTTTATTTTCAATTTTCTATTATAACATATTTAAATCAAAGTAAAGTATAGAAAAATATATTTTTCAAAATAGAGTAATTACTTCAAATGAATTTTGTTTCAAATATAATTAAATATTCTTTCGTAGTTAGCATAATATATTTTATGAAAATACTCAACGCTTAAATGATAAACTCCAGGAATCATTTATTATTATTAGTAGTGTTAGTATTATTTTAAAACTACTACTATCTATTTTTCTTTATTTATTTATTTTAAACAACACGAAGTACTAAGAATAAAATGTAAACATTAACTAATTATATGTATAAAATCATGAAGTTAAAGATCTCGAAGTTCTTAAAACAAATTTAATATTAAATATGTCAAAAGCAATTTAAAATATAGCAAGTACATTTTTCAGATAGGATAATTGTCTTAAACCAAATTACTTTGAAATATATAAATAAAATATACTTTCTTAAATTTCGTAAGATATATTAAGAAAATGTTCAATGCTTTAATGGTTAATTTTAAGGGTTAATCCTTTAATTTGGTAAAACTTGGAATTCATAATACAAACGAAAATTCGGGATGTTACAATTCTCTCCCGCTTACTGGAATTTCGTCCCCAAAATTCCGACCAATTCCATAAATGGAGAACCATCCCTTGACGTGATTTTCGGCTGCACTGTTTATTTCCCCATCAATTCCGTTATTCTACTTAAGATACTTCGCGATCCAGACTTCTTAGAATCTTCGTGTTCGCCTTTGAACACTATATGCCTCATTCGCGCTCGACGTTCCTTCTTGTTTCCTTTTATCATCCCCTCATTTCATGGTTACTTGGACTAGATTCTCGTTGGGTTACTATGTTCTCCCCCACTTGGCATCGACATACCTGGCTGTGTCAATGTCAAATAATAGGCTTGGTCAGTTCTAAGGATCAGCTGTCTAACTTCTTGACGGTTCTTCGAGATTAAAGGTGGTACCTGTTGAGGAGCATTGGGTTATACTAAATTTCTACGATTTGGCGAATTCTCGTGTCTACTTCTAAGTTCTCCCACTTGATGCCTGAGGCTCGAAAAGAGTGAAGATGAGAAGAAGAAACACGAAGCACTCAAGGAGAAGTTTAATGATCTTTGCAAGGTGATCAAGGATGTGTTGGGTGACAAGGTTGAGAAGGTCCATGCTATCTGTTGAACGACGAGTATGGGTAGACCGCCAACATGGAAGAATCATGAAACCACAGGCATTGAAAGACAACAGCATGGCTAGGTACACGTAAGACAAGAAGAACATGAAAATTATCCCGGAGAATGCATTTTCAATAAGGAATTATCGAAAGATGCATTTTCTAAGGAGTGATGGTTGACTCGATTAGTCTTGGTAATGGTACCTGATGGCTTGCCAAAATTTAATGTAGCTCAATTCTCTCGAGGATTCTAACACCTATTACTCTACTCCTAACGAGCATGGGGGCTTAGGATCCTTAAATTAGACAGCAGCACAACAATATGGGATAACAGTTGGTGGTATCCAAACTTCTTTTGACGTCAACTTTATTTCGGATAGGATACGAGATTCAGATGCCAACTCATTAGAGAGACATGACATAATAAACTCATGAAAGTGCCAATCAAGTCCGGGGATAAGGTAAATCAGGATATTATCTAAAGTCATTTTCAGTTTCAAGCAAGGAATAAGGATAGAGTCTCAGGAGTTGCTTCTTTGAAAATATTAGGAGGCATGATCAAAATAAATATGATCATCCAATCATGGGTCACGTGAAAATGATTCCATGTTACTTGGAATGTTTCAACTTAGCAAGAATGTGTTTAGATTTTGCAAGAGACGATTCGAGTCTACGACGGTCACAAGGCAAATAGAATTGAAAAGAATGACCAGATAATCAAACTTGTTGGCGTGCAAGAGATTGTAAGGATTATGAACCAAAGACAGATTCAGGTATTGACTTATCAAGTCATAACTGTATGTTGCCTTCGGGAACAAATACATGATTGAAGGAAGAATTGATAACTCTCTAATCATATTTGAAACACACGAAGTCAAGCTTGTTCAAAATACAATTCCATTGTCAGGGACAATAGAGAAATCCCATTTGAAATCAGAAGGCCATGGCTGTATGTAGGATCTACCCATGCTAAATACGAAAAGGCAAACTTTTGGCTTGTATTCAAACAATCAATTGAACTGGAGATGGAGGGTATAATGTACTTAAGAAGTTGTACATTAACGAGGGTATCATGAATTAATAAAATTCATTCACAATCAATCGATATTCGTAGAAGAATGAAATCTAGATTCAACAATTAATATCTAATATGTCAAGATTTAAACGAAGAAATAAAGGTCCAAGACGCGAAGCCAATATTAAGGTTCTGAACAACAGAATCAACGCTCCATGTTCGGGACACCGTATGTAGATTTGATACGTGAAGAGAAACGAAAGACCTATAGAATTTTGTAGAATGATATTCCAGGTATTTCCGCTGCGCATTCTGACTTTAGAGAATTTCAAATCTACAGGGGATTTCAAATTATCAATTTGTACTCCTAAAGCTAGAAACTTCAATGGTGTAACATTGGAGTGAGCAAGTCCAACCTTACATTCCATTGGCGGTAGAGTCATTTCCGTATGATTGAATTTTACCATACGGTAGGCGACTTGCTATTCCCATTGAGGAGAGTGGCACGACTTAAATCATGGTTTTAAATGTATGGAAGTGTCATTGAATTATTTTGTCTAAATTGTCACCATTGGAATTCGTGCTCTTATTCAATACCAAGGGTAAATCCTTCCCGTTGGGGTGGCAGCTAGCATGCCCTGACCCGTTGGGGTCTTTCACTGCCCTTAGTCTTGACAATTACACGTTTTCCAAGTATGACAATACAACAAATGGGGAAATTGGATTTCAACACTTGGTGAAGTTTGAAACAAACACCAAGAAATCAACTATGAATTAGCGATATTATTCCAAGTCCTAATTCCTAATCAAACTAACTTAGACATATAACTGTCTATTGGCTACTCGCTTGGTGAGTAAACCATAGGAGTTGTGAGTCCAAACTCCAAGGCCGAGGAAAAACTGCTCTGATACCATAATGTAACACCCTCACAAATATTCAGTTAATTTAGGATTTTATAAAAATTGGTACTTAAAAATTTCTTTTTAAATTAAAATAATTAAGAATATTTTTCCATAAAAACGAACAAAGTTTCCTCTGTTTTTCGGACTTTCCCAAAATTTCCAATTTTGTACCTGCTTAACCTGTTCAGTCCAGCAAACTTTTAAAACATAAAACGTTTAAATATTTTCCAGAAACAGATCCTAATGCCCCAAATATCTCAAATAGGGGCGTACAACTAATACATGTCTTTAAATTACAAAATAGTAGTTTTTAACATATCTAAAACTGCAGTCCATTCATAAATAATAAACAGATACTCCACGTAGTGGAGGTTCAACCTGCTCGGCCAGAAACTGTGCAAGCTCCAAGCTCAAAACCTGAAAAATGGTTGTAAGGGTGAGCTTTACACATGAAGTAGAAAGTAGTTCCTAACTGGACATAATGACCTACTAAGTCATACACATTTAGCACTTAACACATATTTTCAATCATCAAGCCAAGCATGCATCACACACAAACAAGAGTTCCCTTAACCACTCTTAAATCCATATCCTTCGCTCGTTTATCTTTTTCATGTGTTGTTGATTCTCTTTTCTCTCACTCACATCATATTATCTTTCAATCTTGTCTTCTCTCTTTATTTCTTTCTTTAATATTTTTATTGTTTTCTTCTCTTTCTTTCATGTATTCTTTCTTTATTTCATTCTTTCTTTCTTTCTTTTTATTAGTTTGGCTACAGGGTCTCACGACCAGGCCCACCGCCTAACCTGCACCAAAATACTCTTTATCATCTATCCATAGGGTCTAACAACCAGATTCATATGACCTAACCTATGTCACAGGGTCTCACGACCAGATCTTTCGACCTAACCTGCGCCATAGGGTCTCACGACCATATCATACTATCTAACCTGCGTTGGCCACAGGGTCTTACGACCAGATCCCACGATCTAACATGCATCGACCCATTCTTTTATTAATCTTTTATCAATTGGCCACAGGGTCTTACGACCAGGTCCTTCCGACCTAACCTGTGACAAGTATCCTTTTACTATTTTCATTCTCATTCCGTTTATTTTATTTAGTTATTCTTTTCATTTATTATCATTTCACTTCTTTAATTTTCTTTATAATTATCCTTTTCTCTCTTGACTTTCATTATTAACTTGTTATCTCATTCGTCATTCAACACACATTTATCATACAAGAATACACAACAATTTTCACACTTTATATTTTCAATTCCCTAAGTTTATGCCATGACGTTTTTAACTCTTTCAATTCCTTAGTTCTCATTCTAGTTTACATCTCATACATACTTACTTTCTTTTATTTATTAGTTAATTATTCAATTCATTATGCGATACACAATTAGCACACAAACATCACAATTCAACCACTTATATGATTCACATATATCTCTTTAAATCAACCAGACATACAGAACAATAATCATTTATAATCATTCACAATTAACAACCAGAGTTCCTGTTCTTCAAATAATCATACATGATAACATATAGCACTTAGCCTGCATATTCAAATCATCATAAGTATCAATTTATAGTTCATTTCATTTACTTTCTTACTTTATATTTAATTTAAATTAATTACCGAATAATCAGTCACAAGCATACCCACATATTCTTAGCAAGTATTATATACTAACCAGAAAATACTTCCTAAAGCAAGGTAAAGAACCCCTTACCTTTTGACGCTTTAACCCTTAGTTTCGTCAAATACCTACTCACTCCGCATGATGACGTCCATTGATTTTCACGCTGCGGCTGGTCCTGAACTTCTTTCATCATCCTTAGCAGGGAAGACTTGTGCTCGTTTTCCCAACCAAAAAGCAACACCGATCCGACCCGACTCACGGTCGAACCAGTTCGGTCCACACCCAAACCTCGCCACGGCTTCAATTTTTCCTTGGCAGCAACAACATCCACCCTCCAGGGCGGCGGCGACGACGATGCTAGCGGCGGCAGCAGAGGCAACCAGTGGCGGAGGGAGAAAGACAAACAAGGAGGTGGCATTTGTTGGTGGCGACAACGACAGTGAAGAGCGGCGGTTGTGTGCCTGGAGGGAGGCGAGTCGCGATTCGCGACTCCCCTGGTTGACGGTGGCGCGAAGAGGAAAATAAGGAGAACGTGCGATGGAGGGAGAAGGAGACAGCGATGGTGGTGGTCGGCGGTGTTTGGTGGCGCGAGGAAGACAACAAGGAGAAGAGAGAGCTAGCAAGGGGGGCGGCGGCTGCTGCTGGGAAGTTTTAGGGTTTCCACACCCCCCCCCCCCCCCATTTTACATAACACACATATTATTATTATTATTATTACTATTATTATTTATTTATTATTATTATTTATTTTATTTTATTTATATTTATATTTATTTATTTATTTATTTTTTATTTATATATTTTTTTTATCTGCAGCAAGTTAATCGATTAATCAGATGACTTAATCGATCAATCTGGCTGCGTTTGGTTTTATTTATTTTCTTTATCTTTACGAATGTCGTATTTCTTCATTACCCATAGGATCTTGCTCAAATTTGAAAGCAAGCTTCCCTACATAACACCCTTCAGATCCAACGATGAATTTCGTGTTTAGGATTGTCAATCTTTTATTTTCAATTTTCTATTATAACATATTTAAATCAAAGTAAAGTATAGAAAAATATATTTTTCAAAATAGAGTAATTACTTCAAATGAATTTTGTTTCAAATATAATTAAATATTCTTTCGTAGTTAGCATAATATATTTTATGAAAATACCCAACGCTTAAATGATAAACTCCAGGAATCATTTATTATTATTAGTAGTGTTAGTATTATTTTAAAACTACTACTATCTATTTTTCTTTATTTATTTATTTATTTTAAACAACACGAAGTACTAAGAATAAAATGTAAGCATTAACTAATTATATGTATAAAATCATGAAGTTAAAGATCTCGAAGTTCTTAAAAAAATTTAATATTAAATATGTCAAAAGCAACTTAAAATATAGCAAGTACATTTTTCAGATAGGATAATTGTTTTAAACCAAATTACTTTGAAATATATAAATAAGATAGACTTTCGTAAATTTCGTAAGATATATTAAGAAAATGTTCAATGCTTTAATGTTTAATTTTAAGGGTTAATCCTTTAATTTGGTAAAACTTGGAATTTATAATACAAACGAAAATTCGGGATGTTACAAGTCTCATTATTCAATATTCAAACTTCATTCATTTTCTAAGAAAATATGATTTCTTTTGATCTCCCTTCTTGTTTTTTCTCCTTTCTTTCTCTTTTTTCTCTTGGACAATCATTGATTAGATATTTAATTGGTTTACTAGTTATTTCAAAATTAACAAATAATCACAAATTACAATCGTTATTGTTGGAAACCTAACAAGCGGCCTAACAATCTACTAGAGGGGGGTGAATAGTAGTTGGAAGCGATAATACCAATTTTTCGCGATGAGATTGAAATCGGTCGAATAATGCTAGTGGTTTTAAAATGAAAGACTAACTTTGGGCCGAGCAGTATCTGATAATCGGTTATCTAGACCGACCACCGATTATCCGAGCTGCGCTGCTCAAAGATCAGGTTTGCAGCGGAAATTTGCTAGAACTATCCGAGCACAAAATATAAGTTAAACAAAGCCGACCAAATGCTCGGAATAAAAACTGAAAGCGGTAAAGAGAAAATAAGACACCGAAATTTTATACTGGTTCACTCACAAGCACGGTGAGCTACGTCCAGTCCCCCCTGAACCTTAGGGAGCCTTTAATAATATTAAATTATTAGAAATTACAAGGGATCAATTAACCCACCAAGAGAGTACCAAACTCTTGGCTTCTACCTAATTTAACAAGTCTTGAAACCTTCAAGACACCTTGAAACCTTCAAGGATTTTCACCAAAGAACCTCTTTGGATTTCTGCTCAGGAACCTCCTAAGACTTCAATCGCCAAGAATCTCTTGAACGAGCTTGGAAACCTTCCAAGACTTTCACTGCTTGAGAACACCTCAAGACTTGAAGAACAGTTGATGAATGAGATGGCTCCTACCCGATACTCAAATGTGTTTGATTCTGAAAGTTTGATGAACAAATGAGTGTACGGTTGTGTGTTTGAGAAAGGATTTTTGTATGTAGAGAACGATTTGAAGTTTGGTTTCTGAGTATAACAATTTTGCACTCTAACTTTATCGTTCTCTTTTCTGAGTTTCCACTCTTGTGTTTTTCAGAGAATGATTTCAAATTTCTGCTCTTGTTCCTTCTGTTTCGCTGTCTTTGCTGAAGAAGAAAACCCACGCCTTTTATAATAATCCCAGCATGCATGAGGTAGGAGAGATAGTGGAAAATACCTATGTCCTTTGCAACGGATATACTAGACAATTTCTGCACTGTTCAGAGATATGTTTGTCCTTTGTCCAGTTGTTTCCACTTCTTTGTAACGTTCTGATTTCATATGTCTAGAGAAACTAATTTCCCTAATTTTTGTGTCAATTTCATATGTCAACCAATTTGATTTTGGTGCTCTGCTGAAACTGCTCTATTTCAGTGTGATGTTGGTGGATTTGGAGTCTCAGTGTTTCTCTTTGTCAAGATTCTGTTTGTACGCGACCTAGAGGTAAGGGGAAAGCTAAACCTACACTAGTTTGAGATTAAAGTGAATGTTTTTCATGAGAGAGTCACCAAGAGGCTCTAAGGGCTTAGATTGAAATGGTAATTTGGTTTGGAGACCAAACTGTGCTCCTAAACTTATTTGAGCAAGTCACAAATGATGCATGCATGCTGTGTAAACACTGAAACCATGAATTAATTGAATAAATTGAGTTTTATTATGTTGAGTTGTTGTTTTAATGGTTTTTATGCATAATGAAGTTAATGATTATGATCTTGGTAATATGATGTGTTTTCTGAGTTTGAACATGTCCATAATGTGATATATGAACTCTGTGAATGTTTGGTTTGGGTTAGATTTGGTTAAAAATGAAAATGGTATGTTAAAACCCAATTTTTAGTGTTTTATTGTCAGGGGTAATCGATTACCACGATATAGTAATCGATTATCTGCCCTGTTTCTGAACCTGAAAGAAAAAATACACGTGATAATCGATTACAAGTTCCTGATAATCGATTACCAGTGCTGAAAATACTTAAAAATGCCATTTTTATTTCTGAACCATAAATTTAACCCTCAAATAAACATTATGAGACTGAAAAATAACTGATTGGGTATTTTAAATATTTTCTTGAAGATATTCAGGAAAAATGATTTAATTACTTGGACATAATGTTGAATATTATCAAGTAATTTAAATACCAATCAATGGAATTTATTGTAATGCATACATGCATGGAGTTGGTGGATAGATCGAATTATCACGGTTATGTTTATAACCTGAGGAGGGCCTCTGGGAGTGCCAAACACGTCCTGTTTGATGACACGTTTATTTGTAATAAAAGGAAATGTGGCCAGTGTGAGGATACTGATGATGTGATTATTACGTTGGAGCGTGACGTCTACGAGGTTGCGGCGTTTTGAATCACTACCAAGCTTGAGCGTAATACATTTCCAAGGAATTGTATTGAAATGTACCCCGCAAAGGTACCGAGTACACAAATTATACATGAAGTTATAAAGTGGTCGTCCCGGAAAAGGGAAATAGTTTCTATGGAAGATAGGACAGATAATAGGACATTCATACATCATTCCACACATAAATATTTAAATGTTATTTGATTAATAACCTAAGTGTGAGCATATTATGTGCATTCTTACTTGTCGTTGACTTATGCTTGTGTAATGACTTGTAATTGATTATATGATTGTTTCATATTTGATATGCATATAAATTGTTAAACCTTCATTCTCTTTCGATCATGTGTATGTTCTTGCTCATCCCTGTGCCCTTATAGGTGATGGCCAGATACCTAGCCTGTGTAGAGATCAGACCCATCCCTAGTGGTGTATGGACATTCAAGGAGCACCGAGCTACTTTTGAGGGTGAGGTGGAGTTCACTCTCTACCACCCTAACCCCCTCGCTCGCGTGCGCCCTCGTAGGTTTAGAGTTCCCATTATCTATACTATGCACGTACCCCCTTTCTATTCTTTTAGAGGACCACCTCAGCCAGCTCGACCTATACGTAGGTTCCATAGTTTTCTTTTTCGGACAGCCACTCGTTCTCATCCCTCCGCTTCTAGAGTTTTCACAGATGCTGATGTCCCCTCACCTGGTCCGACGGGCACTGTTAGGACTGCGCCTGCTGCAGATCCCAGACCCAGTGGTAGGGTCTCTACCCCGACGGACGAGATTGAGGAGGACCCGGAGGAGGGAGAGAGCGAGGAGGAGATACCAGTCGAGCCGGCTACTAGACCTTGAGGAGGACCGAGTGCTTCTTAGGTATATGCATAGCATAGGTAGTGCGGATCCTGGACCCGATCTGCACCTGTTGTGGACCCTATGGATAGATGGACTGATGCTACTCTGGTGACTTGTACTACTACTACTGCTACTGCTACATTTGGATCAGCTCTGGTGTAACATCCCTATTTTATTTTAATAGATTTTAAAGCAATTAGGATAAATTTAAGAAAAATTTTCGCAAGGGTTTGTCTATAAATCGAACTTTCCCCAATGCTTAAATATAAAAACCTGTCAGAAACCAGACATTTATAATTCTACATTCTTTCTTTACTTATGCATACAATCCAAAATAGGTTGTGATTTGAGAAACTACAATTTACATCAAAAGAATGGATGATTAGCCATCCTGACAACAAATACATGTCATAAAAATATTTACATCAAAAGATAGCCATAGCATGAACATCAAAATAGAAAACTATAGGGTGCAGCTAGTCCAATGCATGATAATAAAACTACACTCCATCAGGAGGAGTGTAGTGATCCTCGGCAGAGGGAACAGTAGGTGGATCCTCGCAATGCGTACCTAAAATATCAACATGTAAAGGGTGAGTAACTCAAATTTAGATTAGAGAAAACATTAGAAAATAATAATAAGACTTAACTAGGCATGAACATATTATCAAGCACTTTCATAAAGGAATTTAGCAATGGCAATCATCAATGTAAAACAATACACGCTCATAGTATAATAATGCAATATATAGTCACATGATTATGCTATGCACGTCACACTTTAAATGATTTAATTCATGAATCCGATGTTACGCAATTGATTCCATTTTATTTAACTTAAACAATTTGGTCGGATTCCATGAACTAACCCATTTATGCATTTTTTCATCCACACTTTCACTTTCACTTTAACACTTTAACACTTTAACACTTTACTTCAACAATTTCATATCCTCACATACACCCTCCACTCTGGGGAAAAACCGACCAGGAGTAAGCATTTCTCAACCTAACACACTTCACCCCTCTAGGGTTCGTCATGCTAGCTTGCACAGTACTTCACCCCTTTAGGGTTCGTCATACAATTTGGATTAATTTGCCCAAATCGGCTTTAGCAGAATCACCCTCGACTGGTCAAAACGAGCCAAAGTAGTAGAATTATTATAGTTTGCATAGAACCAATCCGCAACACGGGAATCAAACCCATGTCCCGTGCAAGATCAAAGTTCTCCATAATAATTCTAATATTCTACTTTTGCCCTCATCAATCAAAAGACGTGTGTTTTTCCCCGACTCCTAACGTCCCCTATGCACCATGCATGATTCAACAATCAAGTACTTTCCAATTGAGATTGAAGTCCTTTTTATTCTATCAAAAATCATTTTAGAGTGGTTCCTCTCAATTGGAAATTACTTGTCCTTAGGTTATGCATAACTAATAATACCAAGTCCACAATTAGCAAACATCTCACAAAATTTATAAAAGCAACAATTATCAATTACACATGATTTAAAGCATTAAATATAAACAATTACATACATAGTCTACCATCACTTAGGGTTTTCTAGACTAAACTAATTTCTCTTTATCCTAATTACAACCAATCACTTAAACATACCTAACTAAGTTCCAATTACTAGTTCCTAACATTTCCCTTAAGCTAAACCCAAGCTAAACCCCCTTACCTCTTGGAGGGTAGAGGAGAACCTCCCAAATTCTAGAGAAAGTTCCAATCAAAGCTCCTAACTCCTTAATCCTTGCCCCTTAGCCTTTCTCCAAGCTCCTTGATGACTAGAAGACCTCAAATGAAGGATTGCACATAGTTGGGGTTTATGGGTGATTTAAGGAAAATGAGAAGAGATAGAAATTGAGAGATTAATGGGTAGAGAGTTAGTGGAGGGTTGATGGGTGGTTGATTTGGGGTTTTAATTTCATAAAACTTGGAAGATCACATGTAGAAAATGAAAGCCCTAAGAGAGAATTGGAAGAGGGTTCGAGTAGAGAGAGTAGAGGAACACTGCCAAATGACTCTTGCAACACGTGTTTCACAACTTAAACACAACGGTTAATCGATTAACTCAGCCCTTAATCGATTAACCTAACACTTAATCGATTAGTGCCTGAGAGTGCCTCAAAACTTAATCGATTAAGCTACTCCTTAATCGAGTAATAGCTGACAGTGGCTTAAAATCTAATCGATTAAGGCTCTCATTAATCGATTAACCCATTGAAAAATGGCTTTCTTTCACACTTCTAAGGTTTCTAAGCTATCACAACCCAATCTAACTTAGCTAAACACCAAGGCCTACACTCCAAACACAATCTAACCTATTCTTAACTCATACCCTTCTACACTTTACTAACTACTAATTCTAAACACTTAATAATACTAATACGAATTAAGACTTATAAACGAAATCGAAAATTGAGGATGTTACAATTCTCCCCCACTTACCGGAATTTCGTCCTCGAAATTCGAGCAGCCTCAAAAAGGTTGGAATGAGAAACCCTGAACTTATCCTCTAGCTTCCATGTGGCCTCCTCAACATTGTTGCTATTCCAAATCACTTTCACCAATGAAATCTCTTTGCCACGAAGTTACTTAATCCTTCTATCCTCAATCCTGACTGGCTGCAACTCAAAAGTCAGGTTTTCCCTTACTATAATCTCTTCTTCTGGGATGATATGAGAAGGATCAAACACATACTTGCGAAGCTGGGACACATGGAACACATCATGAAAATTGGACAATTGAGGAGGAAGAACAATTCTATATGCCATTGATCCAACCCTTAGCAAAATTTGATAAGGACCAATGAACTTGGAAGTGAGCTTCTTGGGTTTCAAAACCCTTCCGACCCCTGTGGTTGGAACCACCTTCAAAAACACATGCTCACCCACTTCAAATTCCAAAGGTTTCCTCCGATTGTTCACATAACTCTTATGCCGATCCTGGGCTGCCTTCATTCTTTCCTGAATCACCTTCACTTTCTCTGTTGTCTCTTGGACAACATCAGGACCAACTAACTGACTCTCCCCCACTTGAAACCAACATAGGGGAGTCCGACATCTTCTTTCATACAAAGCTTCATAAGGAGCCATCCCGATGCTCGAATGGTAAGAGTTATTATAAGTAAACTCTACCAAGGGCAACAGCTGCTCCCAGCTCTTCTGATACTCCAAAGTGCAAGTCCTTAGCAAATCTTCTAAGGATTGAATGGTCCGTTCGGTCTGTCCATCAGTTTGAGGGTGATAGGCAGAACTGAGCTTCAATTCTGTTCCTAGAGCTTGCTAAAGACTCTGCCAGAATCGTGAAAGGAACCTTGGATCACGATCTGAGATGATATCTGATGGCACTCCATGCAACCTGATAATCTCTCTGATGTACAATTGTGCCAGCTTCTCCATGGAATACTTCATGTTCATGGGAAGAAAGTGAGCAGATTTTGTCAATCTATCCACAATCACCCACACTGCATCATGTCCAGCTGTGGTCCTAGGCAAGCCTGAAACAAAGTCCATAGCTATGTTGTCCCACTTCCACACTGGAATCTCCAACGGATGCAACACACCTCCAGGCTTTTGGTTTTCTACTTTGGACTTTTGGCAGGTCAAACATCTAGCAACATAACCTGCTACATCCTTCTTGATAACGGGCCACCAGAACAGCTTCTTAAAATCTTGATACATCTTTGTCGTGCCTGGATGCAAGCTTAACTTGCTTTTGTGTGCCTCTTCTAAAAGAGCTTCTTTCAACTCAGGATTGGATGGAACAAAATCCTATTCCGGAACCTTAGAAGTCCATTTGCACCTTCATGGAAGTCAGGCTCATTTCTGCTTACAGCTTCCCTTTTCATTTCCTGCAATTCAACATCTTCCAATTGCTTCTGTCGAATTGCATCCAAGAAAGTATTGGTGATTTGAAGCATCCCAACACTCATGCTCTCTTTCTTGAATTGGACTCCAAGATTGAGATTGTGAAAATCCTCAATCAATTCCAATTCCTTAATCATCATGCAACTGATATAGAGGGCTTTGCGACTAAGGGCATTTGCAACCACATTAGCCTTGCCTGGATGGTACTGCAAACTAAAATCATAATCCTTGAGGAACTCCATCCATCGCTGCTGTCTCATGTTCAACTCCTTCTGATCGAACAAATACTTAAGGCTCTTGTGATCACTAAACACCTCGAACCTTGTTCCATACAGATAATGCCTCCATATCTTGAGAGCAAAGACGATAGCTGCAAGCTCCAAATCATGGGTAGGATAGTTCTCCTCATGCGGCCTTAACTGCCTGGAAGAATAAGCGATTACTCTTCCTTCTTGCATAAGAACACATCCTAATCCCTACCTTGAGGCATCACAATAAACATCAAAATTCTTCTTCGGATCCGGAAGAACAAGAACAGGAGAGGAAGTCAACTTGTCTTTGAGTTCTAAGAAACTCTGCTCACACTTCTAATTCCAATCAAACACCGTCTCCTTTCTTGTTAACTTGGTCAAGGGCAAAGCTATCTTAGAAAAATCCTTGATAAACCTCCGATAATAGCCTGCTAACCCAAGGAAGCTCTGAACCTCCGTCACCGGTTTAGGCCTTTCCCATTCCAACACGGCCTCCACCTTTGCAGGATCTACTGCGATGCCTTAGCAATCACATGGCCCAAGAAATTTACTTTCTCAAGCCAGAAATCATACTTGGCAAGCTTAGCATACAACCGCTTCTCCTTCAAGATCCTTAGGACTATTCTAAGATGCTCCCGATGCTCATTGACGTCCTTTGAGTATATAAGAATATCGTCAATGAAGACAACTATAAAGGAGTCCAAGTAAGGTCGGAATATCTGATTCATATAGTCCATAAAAACTGCAGGGGCATTGGTTAGACCGAACGGCATTACCACATACTCATAGTGGCCATACCGTGATCTAAAGTCAGTCTTGGGTATATCCTCTTCTTCAACTCTGATTTGGTGATGGCCAGATTGGAGATCGATCTTGGAAAACACCGCTGCACCACGCAATTGGTCCATCAAATCATCGATGCGTGGAAGAGGATACTTATTCTTGATTGTCACCTTATTCAGCTGCCTGTAATCCACACACAATCTGAGGCTTCCGTCCTTCTTCTTGACAAAAAGAACCGGTGCACCCCATGGTGAGACACTAGGCCTGATAAACTTCTTAGCCAAAATATCCTCCAGCTGCTTCTTCAACTCTACCAACTCAACTAGAGCCATTCTATGCGGAGCCATTCTATGCGGAGCCATGGAAATAGGTCCAGTACCGGGTACCAAATCAATACTGAACTCTACCTCACGCACCGGAGGTAAACCAGACACCTCATCAGGAAACACCTCTGGGAACTCATTCACTATAGGGATTTGGTGAAGGGTTGGTTCTTCGTCGGTTTCTAAAGCGGCTAAGTTTAACTTTGGTTCTTTGGGTTGGGGAAAGATTATGGTCTTTTTGTGGCAATCTATCATAATGTGGTTTTCTGATATCCAGTCCATCCCTAAGATAATATCTAATTGGGTTAAGGGTAAGCATATGAGGTTAATGTGGAATGTGTGGTCATGTATTGTGAGGGTACAATTTGGACATATATGAGAGGTAGAAATTGAGGGGTTTGTTGGGGTAGACACTATGAGTTTAAAAGGAACTTCTATCATAGGCAAATCTAATCTAGTAACACAGTCTAGGGATATAAATGAATGAGTTGCTCCACTATCAAATAAAACATTGCAAGGCATTTCATTGATAAAACCAGTACCTCTGATGAGTTCCTCTGACTGATCCGCATCCGCACCACTCATAGCATACACCCTACCATACACTGCTGGTTGAACTCCTCCAGATTGACCCACTGGGGCACCTTTTCCCTGAACTTGATTTGGACAATTGGCAGCACGATGTCCAACCTGCTTGCAAATGAAACAAGGACCAATTGGACCTGGTCGACCAGCATACAACAACCTCCAACAAGTCCCCTTATGAAACTTCCCACAATGCTGGCATTGAGGGTAAGGTGGAATGAAACCTAGAACAGGAACAGGAGCTGCTGCTTTCCCCACTTCTCCCTTAGTCTTGTTGTCTACAAACTTGGGAGTTGGATAAGGGCGGTTCCTTTGGATGGAAGGTCCCTTACCCTTGTCCCACACTGGCCCAACAACCTTCTGAGCCGCCCTTATACTCCTATCATTTGCCTCCTTCACCTTCAAATCTCCTTCATACATCCTGCACATATTCACCAACTGTGGGAAATTCTGAATCCCCTGGTATCCAATTGCCAACTTAATCTCAGGTCGAAGACCATTCTCAAACTTGATGCATTTGGAACCCTCATCTGGATGCTGCTGATAATATGGAGAGAATTTGATTAACTCTTCAAACTTGGAGACATAATCTCCAACTGACATAGCCCCTTGTTTCAACTCCAAGAACTCAATCTCTTTCCTCCTCCGCACATCCTCTGGGAAGAACTTGTCCAAGAACCTCTCCTTGAACAACTCCCATGAAATCTGCCTCCCTTATGCCTCTAGGAAATGACTGGTGTCCCCCCACCAAGATTCCGCCTCACCGGAAAGCATGAAGGTGGAATACATCACCTTCTCCGGATCAGAACATGGAAAAGACTTGAAAATCTTCTCTATTTCCGTCAACCACTGTTGGGCTCCTGTCGGATCAAACCCGCCCACAAACCTTGGGGGTCCAACTTCTTGAATTCTGTTATACCATGAGCTTCTGCGTGAGGCTGGTGATTAGCATTATGGGCCTGTTGAGCACTAGCCTGCACCAAATTCTCTAGAATATTGGTCTGATTGGCATTGGTCGGAGATAAGTCCTCTAAGACCTCGGATATTCTTTCGAATACTCGATTTTGTCGAGCCGCCATACTAATCCTGGAATCAAAGAGCGATAGGTAAGGATCACGTCTACTAAGGAAATTTAAAGTTAGAACTAACTAACTAATTACTTAGGAATGAAAATAAACTAATTACTAACTACTTTAATGCTACTCTCATGTGGAGTAACAATTTGGGAGTAGGAAAAACCGTACTCCACAGTCGACGAATGCAACCACTGCTCTGATACCAATTGTATCATCCTTATTTTATTTTAATAGATTTTAATGCAATTAGGATAAATTTAAGAAAAATTTTCGCAAGGGTTCGTCTATAAATCGGACTTTCCCCAATGCTTAAATATAAAAACCTGTCAGAAACCAGACATTTATAATTCTACATTCTTGCATAAGTGAATATCATCATCATAAAATCATATGTTTTACAAGTCCATAAAAGCTTATAAAAGTTTGCATACAATCCAAAATAGGTTGTAATTTGAGAAACTACAATTTACATCAAAAGAATGGATGATTAGCCATCCTGACAACCAATACAAGTCATAAAAATATTTACATCAAAAGATAGCCATAGCATAACATCAAAATAGAAAACTATAGGGTGCAGCTAGTCCAATGCATGATAATAAAACTACACTCCATCAGGAGGAGTGTAGTGATCCTCGGCAGAGGGAACAGTAGGTGGATCCTCGCAATGCGTACCTAAAATATCAACATGTAAAGGGTGAGTAACTCAAATTTAGATTAGAGAAAACATTAGAAAATAATAATAAGACTTAACTAGGCATGAACATATTATCAAGCACTTTCAGAAAGGAATTTAGCAATGGCAATCATCAATGTAAAACAATACACGCTCATAGTATAATAATGCAATATACAATCACATGATTATGATATACACGTCACACTTTAAATGATTTAATTCATGAATCTGATGTTACGCAATTGATTCCATTTTATTTAACTTAAACAATTTGGTCGGATTCCATGAACTAACCCATTTATGCAATTTTTCTTCCACACTTTCACTTTCACTTTAACACTTTAACACTTTACTTCAACAATTTCATATCCTCACATACACCCTCCACTCTGGGGAAAAACCGACCAGGAGTAAGCATTTCTCAACCTAACACACTTCACCCCTCTAGGGTTCGTCATGCTAGCTTGCACAGTACTTCACCCCTTTAGGGTTCATCATACAATTTGGATTGATTCGCCCAAATTGGCTTTAGCAGAAATCACCCTCGACTGGTCAAAACGAGCCAAAGTAGTAGAATTATTATAGTTTGCATAGAACCAATCCGCAACACGGGAATCAAACCCATGTCCTGTGCAAGATCAAAGTTCTCCATAATAATTCTAATATTCTACTTTTGCCCTCATCAATCAAAAGACGTGTGTTTTTCCCCGACTCCTAACGTCCCCTATGCACCATGCATGATTCAACAATCAAGTACTTGCCAATTGAGATTGAAGTCCTTTTTATTCTATCAAAAATCATTTTAGAGTGGTTCCTCTCAATTGGAAATTACTTGTCCCTAGGTTATGCATAACTAATAATACCTTAAGTCCACAATTAGCAATCATCTCACAACATTTATAAAAGCAACAATTATCAATTACACATGATTTAAAGCATTAAATATAAACAATTACATACATAGTCTACCATCACTTAAGGTTTTCTAGACTAAACTAATTTCTCTTGATCCTAATTACAACCAATCACTTAAACATACCTAACTAAGTTCCAATTACTAGTTCCTAACATTTCCCTTAAGCAAAACCCAAGCTAAACCCCCTTACCTCTTGGAAGGTAGAGGAGAACCTCCCAAATTCTAGAGAAAGCTCCAATCAAAGCTCCTAACTCCTTAATCCTTGCCCCTTAGCCTTTCTCCAAGCTCCTTGATTACTAGAAGACCTCAAATGAAGGATTGCACATAGTTGGGGTTTATGGGTGATTTGGGGAAAATGAGAAGAGATAGAAATTGAGAGATTAATGGGTAGAGAGTTAGTGGAGGGATGATGGGTGGTTGATTTGGGGTTTTAATTTCATAAAACTTGGAAGATCACATGTAGAAATTGAAAGCCCTAAGAGAGAATGGGAAGAGGGTTCGAGTAGAGAGAGTAGAGGAACACTGCCAAATGACTCTTGCAACACGTGTTTCACAACTTAAACACAGCGGTTAATCGATTAACTCAGCCCTTAATCGATTAACCTAGCACTTAATCGATTAGTGCCTGGGAGTGCCTCAAAACTTAATCGATTAAGCTACTCCTTAATCGAGTAATAGCTGACAGTGGCTTAAAATCTAATCGATTACGGCTCTCATTAATCGATTAACCCATTGAAAAATGGCTTTCTTTCACACTTCTAGGGCTTCTAAGCTATCACAACCCAATCTAACTTAGCTAAACACCAAGGCCTACACTCCAAACACAATCTAACCTATTCTTAACTCATACCCTTCTAAACTTTACTAACTACTAATTCTAAACACTTAATAATACTAATACGAATTAAGACTTCTAAACGAAATCGAAAATTGAGGATGTTACATCTGGAGTCTTTATTTTTGGTTTGTTATATACATTGTACATATTTTGGGAGCTCTAGAGCATAGATCTCTACTTTTTATATTTCTGTTTTATGGACTTGTTTCTTGGACTCGGTTTTCAGACTACTTGGACTATGTACTCACTGATCTATATATACATATATTATGTTTATAACTATTAATCATAGTCCAATGATTTTCCTCTTACTCTGATATTATTTCAAAAGAGATTTGGCTGTGCTATTTCCAAAGAATGATAACATATGCTCTAAATTGAGGAGAGATAGCTTCATCATTAGTTTCAATAACAATTCTATATTAAGTATCTAATATCGAGAGAGTGTTATCTCATTCTTTATTTTTATAAATGCCTAAGTTAAATTTTATTAATGTCAAAGGACACCGAATCCAATGTTTAATCAATGTGTATGTTATTTTCTGAGATCCAGAGGTTTTGTGATTTTGCACACCCGACCCATTAGAATTTCAAAGGAAAAGAAAAGAAAAATTTATTTCCTATAAATTCTAATACATACCAAGTCCATAATATTTCTGAGTAGTACTTGTTTTAATGATTTATTTCTTAATTACTCGGGTTGTGAAAGAGGGTGTTGCATCATATAAGAAGGGAACTCGGCATTCTGGATGAATCAAGTGTAAGCTAATTGTTGTTCAGTGTTTTTCAATTTGATAAATCACCCAAAACAAAGTCTTATTTCAGTGTAAAATTTATCGGGTTCCTTTTATTCATTCAAATATTTGTTTATCTTTTAAAAAGCTTGAAAGTTTCCCTTATTTGTTTTCGACCTCTTTTCTGGTGGAGAAAAGTTATATTTCCGAGAATATTATATTTAGGGGGAGAAGGGCAAGAATATTTTTTTCCAACAAGATTTTTTTTCCAACAAGTGTTATCATCAAGTGCTAATTTTTTAATGTTTTCTGAGATGCTTGCCCTCGGTTTTATTTTACTTACCGCTCTTTTGGCATTATGCTTAATTCTTCGGCTCCTTTTTTATCATGCCTAAAGGGGGAGAAAGGTGTGGTTTTGTTGTTTTAGCTTTACAGGTTTATGAGCAAATATTCAGGGGGAGTGTTCGAGCATACACTCGGGGAGCGAGCAAAATCAACAAGCGTTTGTCATCATCAAAAAGGGATTGTAGAATCAGAAAGGTTTTGATGAAGACAAAGATATCAGCTCGTTGTTCTGACTATGCTCGACCAGTGATACTTTGACGAACTAGGATCTTGGCCATTGATGAAGCCAAACGTATCAGCTCAGTATGCTCAACCATTCAATTATTTTGTTCAACATAGCGATGGATCTCGGCACCGAGTGTAGAATCAAAAAGGAGATAAACAAATCAGCTCGGTTCTCGGCCATATCTCAGTGCTCGTATGAAGTGAAATATTTTGATGAGTACAGCGATGGCTCTCGGCTCAGGTCGGCGCAAGTCGGTCTCATTCTAAAGGGTTCCCAGAAGTTCTGGTCGGTCAGACTGGGATCAGTTCCTCTACTCAAGTCCCCTAGCTCGGCATAACATTCAATCAGGCGCCGAGCTCGCTCGTTGTTCAACTGTCTCAGCAAACAACATTCAGAAATCTTTCCTCCTGATGTTATTGTAATCATTTTCCTTTCCGAGTGTGGGTGGTAGACTTAGGATTTAACTCAAAGGCATATCAATCAGTAAGTATTAAATACCATCTGAGTTAAATTAGGAAGGGATTGATTGAAAATTAAATCCGATTCTAAGTGACCGTTGGAAATGCAATCACTGCCAAATCTTTCCAAATTTGATAACTCCGTTCCCTCTCTCATTTTCGGGGATTTTGAATATTATAAAAAGGAGTGTTGTCCTCTCCAACGGAATAACAAGAAAAACAGAGAATGCACAGACAGAATTTTTCTGACACACGAAAAACAAATTTTCAATCCTCTCTATCAATCCCTTTCAAAAATCGATACTCAATTGGGTTTAACACTTTCAGATCAATATTCAATTGAGTGTCTGTTTGGAGCCACAACTGTTATCTGTAAACACTGTTATTCGAAGAAACGAAGTAGTCTTTGAAGGTTTCAAAGAGCTCCGACTGTGGAAGTGCTAAAGAGGTTCTTCGGCCATCATTTAAATTGGGGTAGATTTCAAGGGTTTGGTACACTCTTGAAAGGGTTAGGCTGAGTGAGGTTCACTTGTAATTCATTGAAACCAATTGATTTGTTTCTGAGTAAAAGCTCCCTAAGGTTTAGGGGGGACTGGACGTAGCTCTCAAGGGTGAGAGTGAACCAGTATAAAATTTATTGTGTCTGTTTATTTTACTGCTCTCTGCATTCTGCATTGTCCAATCATTTTAGTCAGCCCTATCTAACTTTATTTCGGTTGAAGTGTATTTGCTGTAAATTCACTGCAAAACTGGTTTTTGTGTGTTGTAGCTCGGATAATCGATTATCGGTCTAGATAACCGATTATCTCATACTGCTCGGCACAAAACTCGCTCTTTTATTTAAACACAGCAAGTATAAATTCACCCATTTCAATTAAATCCGAAAAACTGGTAATATTGCTTCCAACTACTATTCACCCCCCCTCTAGTAGAGTGTTAGGCCGCTTGTTGGTTTCCAACAGTATCAATTTAATTCCTGATATTTACTACTTTAAGGACCAAATTTACTGCTAGTATATAGAATATAACTAATTAAATACAACAAATTTAACACTCAATCATTAATACATAACTATTAACAAAGTTTCAATATAAAAAACAAGACGGGTACAGACCCGTGCAATGCACAGGATAAAAACTAGTGTATATATATATATATGTATATAGATCAGAGTGAAGTGTCAATTTAATCCCTGATATTTTTTCACTATACTAATTTATTTTCCAAAAATTTATAAATACACATTTAGTCTCTTAAGGCTTTTGGATGTTCCAATTTAGTCCCTCAATGTTTTCTTACATACCAATTTGGTCCATCATACTTTAAGGACAAAATTGCAACATCCGAAATCTTGAATTGTTGAAAGCAGGCATGGTACACCAGATCACCTTTCTCAGATGAGTGAAGTAGAGTGAAAAATTAACAAGAAAATTGGTAATTAATCGTTCAGCAAGATCAATCATTAAACAAGATCCAGCATCATTAGAAGGACCAAATGCAAGCACGAAAAGATTTTCACCTTTACCTCCACAAGAAACTGATGCTGACCAGAATGATGATAATTGTTTAATCTGCGGAGATGGGGGATATTTAATCTGCTGTGATGAATATCCCTCCACTTAGAACATTTTGTTAAACATCAGGATCTACATAATGCTGACATGCAATAATATATGTTGAATAATATTATCTTACATTGAAAGGATTATCAAGAAATACATACCTATTATTTGAATTTGGTGCTTCATCAATTTGATCTAAGACACTCCATAATATAATCATGATCATCTTCTTCCTCTTCATCCGTATCAGCTCTGGTGTAACATCCCTATTTTATTTTAATAGATTTTAATTCAATTAGGATAAATTTAAGAAAAATTTTCGCAAGGGTTCGTCTATAAATCGGACTTTCCCCAATTCTTAAATATAAAAAACCTGTGAGAAACCAGACATTTATAATTCTACATTCTTTCATTACTTATGCTCACTTGCATAAGTTAAGATCATCATCATAAAATCATATGTTTTACAAGTCCATAAAAGCTTATAAAAGTTTGCATACAATCCAAAATAGGTTGTGATTTGAGAAACTACAATTTACATCAAAAGAATGGATGATTAGCCATCCTCACAACCAATACATGTCATAAAAATATTTACATCAAAAGATAGCCATAGCATAATGTTGATGTACCAGCAAGTGGACTGGGTCAACGAGTAATATAGTCTGGAAGACCGAATATCGTCCCACAGGGAGTTGTGTTTTTAGTAAATTTCCACCTTAGTATAATTAATTAATAAATCCTATGAACTAAAAAGTTGATTAAATTAAAATTCAGATTTAAAATCTATGATTAACTAAACTAACTAATTGCTGAAATTAATTAAAACGTGAGCACAATGGAGGGAAAATTGGTTAGGAACATTGGTTGCATTATAGGTTTCACCTATTCAATTATAATTCAGATTTTACTTTAATTATCCTTCAATTCATGGATTATTCCTCTCAAATAGCAATAGTTAGATTCCTCTTAACATTACCCTTATTTTCTATATATTTAATCCTTGATCCCTCAACAAATTACAATATAAGAAAATATCTATTCAGCACAAGGGAATTAAAAAGCCATATAATCATCCAATTATATCCCTATATCTTGGACTGATTATACCATTAATTGCATGGCCTATTCAAAATTCCAACTTCCGTTGTGAATTAAGAAATCCAAAACATAAATTGCGCGGGTTTATGTATGAAATAAAAACTCAATTAATGCATGAATCAAAAACAGCAAAATCCTAAATTAAAAACTGAAATAAGCTACGCCATACAAATTCACCTTGTTCCTAACACGAGGGTTTTCGTTACACATAAGAATAAGAAGAAAAGAAAACATAATAGGGAAATTCATGAATAAATTACCCCAAATCCTTCAATCTTCAAATGCTCCAATTATTGGTAATCTCCCTCTTAAAATCTAATTTATATTTTCTCCTCTGAATTGGCTGCCTAACCTAATTCTAAATCACTAATTTATAATTACAATCTATCCCTAAGTAGAATCCCAATCAATTTCTGAAGTTATTGGCCCAATTGGGCTTTTCTAGTGCACGGGCGCCCCAGGCGCACACGGTTACGCGCCCCAGGCGCAAGTTCTACTGTTGCTGGCTTTTTCTCAGATGGCGCGCCCCAGGCGCACCCGTCCACGCACCCCAGGCGCGTGGACCTGCTTTCGGCTCCGATTTTCTCCGTTCTTTTTCCTACTTCAAGGTCTTTGAATGCTCTTTCCAATTCCATAATTTATTTTTGCATTTGAGCTTCCAAAATCACCTGAAACACTGAACAAACGATCAAAAAGTTCATGGGAAACTACAATTACTAAAATTCCTAAAAACTAATAAAAAGGTCCTAAGTTTGCTATGAAAACAAGCCAAATCAAAGTAAAAGAGAGTCAAATGAAGTCCAAAAAGTATATATATCAGACCCAAATCACTCCCCCAAACTTAGCATTTTGCATGTCCCAGGCAAAAGTA
The DNA here is from genome assembly GCA_037953625.1 of Crotalaria pallida. Taxonomy (NCBI): domain Eukaryota; kingdom Viridiplantae; phylum Streptophyta; class Magnoliopsida; order Fabales; family Fabaceae; genus Crotalaria; species Crotalaria pallida. Next base: position 98,423,666 of record CM075650.1, read on the forward strand.
AAATAAAAATTCTAAACCAAAGACAAACCCCCTAAATCAACATGAACACACCTAAACTAAGACTACGACTCATCACTTCGTAACATATTATCATAAACTATTTACACAATTACATACTAGTTAACATAACAATCCCATTCAGAACTCAGAATTAGCGAACACTCTCAACCTCTCAATTGTTTCTCTCAAAAGTGTATAAGGGTCATATTTTCAATTCACTCAAGTTCAACAAAGATAATGTGTTACCATAGGCTTGACCATAGACCAACATCTCCACTGAAATTATTGAAAGTATGCAAAAATCAAAAGGTCTTATTTTTGGTTGTAATGGGGCCATGGCTAAAAGTGTTAGGTGGGATAAAAGAAAGAAGGGATAAAACAAAGGGCTAACTCGCAAAAATATTTACAAAAACAAGTTTCCCTCAAAAACCATGAATGAGCAATGAATACAATAAAGACTCACACTCACATCAGGAACATTTTATTCTTCCTTTCTTTTCCACATTCCTTTTTCTTCTATTCTCTTCCTTCCATTTTTCATTTGATTTATAATTTCATTTTTTTTTCATTGGAAGAGAATTAGAACTCATACACTTTTTATTTTTTCCTTTCTTTTGCATCACATTCCACTTAATTGCTCATCCACAATTCCCAAGGTACTCACAATAAAATCAATCAGTTAATGCAGGGTACCAAAGAAAAATTATATATCATCATAAGGCTCAAAATGGGCAACTAATGGAAAATATATCAATGCAAATTCTGAAGGCCACAAAAACACATCCTAGGTGCCTTAATCATCTTAATGCATGTAATCATTTATCAATTTCAAAATGGTCAAGACAATACCAAAGTGAACACTCTCATGAAAGAATAGGGGTCTCAATATAAGAATATTTCAATAAAATTCATACCCCTCAATAGGCTCAAAAACTCACACTTGGCTAAAGTCAGTTCACTAATCACAAGTTCTGAAAGCCTTTGTCGAAATAACCCAGTCACCGCAATCATATAAACAGTTCAATCAAACAGAGTCGAATACCAATGAGTCTAAGTCCTAAACTAAATATATACATGCATCAAAAGAGAAAAAGTCCTAAATATAGAATAATCACCTACTTTCACTAGAGACACAAACCAACACCAATCATGGGGAAATAATTCAATTCCTGAAAAATCAATTTTTATTTTATATACTCCCCCAAACTTAGAGGTTGGCTTGTCCTCAAGCAAACTACTCTACCTAAAAACTAAAAAATAAAAATTAAAAACCTATACTAAAAAAAACTAACCAAAAATGACAAGGATAAAGATTAAGAATACTACCTATCACATCCACATAAATAGCACTAATCACAAGTGATATGTTGCTCCCCCAAACTTAATACCTGCAAAGGTTAGTACTAATGCAAAAAGCACCACTAATGGTAGGAGACAACACTCACGCCTGCATAAAACTCAAGAATACAGATGCAACAAGATAATAATCCAAATAAATATCCATGCATTAAAAAAAATAAATCCTAAACAGGCAAACTCAAATAATATCACAGGTACAGAGCGGGGTGGGGAGAATACATCAGATAAATCAAAATAACAAACAACCCCTAACTAATCCTCATCCATCCCTCGAGCATCAGGCTCAGTCACATCCACCGGATAGTCCAACAAACTCATCTCATAGTCCGAATAAGGAGGCAGATCAAAAGCATACCCCTGATCAACACTCCAGGCTCTAATAATATCATCGCGGACCTCGTTCCTGCGTAACTGAACACGCTGGAACTCAGCCTGCTGCCTCAAATACCGCCCCTGTAGTGCATGCTCCCTCATCATGGACTGCATCATAACCCGCAGGTCCTCCACACCATCCGACGACTGTGCCGGTCGGCGAGAAGATCCTGCTCTATCCGGAACTAGGTGGGTGTCTATCCTCCCTGGCTGTCCTAATAGCAAGTACAACATAATTGTCCCAGACAACTTTGGTTAGCATGGTGGCTCTCTTAATCTCCCTCTCCTCATCATTCCCAAGCACCACCCCTACAGCAGCACACAACTGGTGTATAACCCAAGGAAATCCCACATATCCCTTGTCACTCAGGGCAAAACGGTGCAACTGATCAGAAATCAGCGACGCCGCATCAACTACGACACAGGATTTAAGGGCATACACTAGACGACATATGGCTGGGGAAATCTCAGTGTCATGGGAATGGGGGTATGAGTTGTGCATGATGAACCGAACCCAAAACCGGGCAGCACCCTGCATATTCCTCTGAGACACATGTTTTGGCCTTTGATTAATATTTAAATTCCACGATTTTCCAGCCAAGAACAAATGTCTCTGAAGCATATCCAGAGAATACATACCCTCATCATCATAACTCTCCGTGTTGAACAAAGCAGGGGCCATATGAGGTGCACAGCTAGGAAGGCGTAGGACACGTGCTATAGTAGCAGCATCATACGGGACCTCCTTGCCCCTCACATAAGCAACCCTCTTGTTCTCCACAGTTCCATGCAACAACTCCTCTTTCTTCTCTAACTGTGCACGCCACCACGCATGCGAATAAAACTCCCAAACCAGTTTCTGACTCAAATACTCCGGTGGACCTCTAACCCATGATTCCCATTTGTTTACTCTAATCACCTCCATCACCTCCTCCACACCTCTCAAACCAACCACCTGCTGACCGGAAACGGTCTCATCAAGGACCATGCCTATTTCCGGTTGCACCCTCCTCTTAATCATCTTTCCATCATGAAATTCAGTGACTTTCGGATGTTCAAAAGTCGTTCCAATCTCTCCACTGCTCTCCACCATTGGCCTCTTTCCCCTTCTCAACATTTTTTAGTTCAAAAATTGCAAAAGGCAATTTGTCGAACACCTGGCAGGCAGCACAAAATCTTCAAAATTTCAAAGAGAGAACTCAATTCTAACCTTCCAAATCCAAACAAATCAGACCAGAGAAGGATAGAGAAGAGATTCTTACCTCAAAACAATGAAAAATTTGTGTTCCCTAGCCCTCTTTTTGAAAAACCGAATTGAGAAGAGTATGGAGGGGAATGGGGTTTTTGAAAAATTTGAATGAAAAAGAAGAGAGATTGATGATGAGAATGGTGATTAAAGGAGTTGTGAGTAATTAATTTGATGAAATTTGGTGGAATATGATGGAATTTATGAATTGGGGATTGAATTGGGGTTAGGGTTCTTGTGAAAGTGAATTGGGGATGAATGTGAAAGTGGGGGGAATTGTTCTGCTCCCCTCAGGCGTGGCTGCCATATTGCAGCAGCACCCCGCGCGCCCCAGGCGCGCCAGGCCATGCGCCTCAGGCGCGCCTGGTCTGTTCCTTTGATTTTTTTTAATTAAAATAAAATAAAAAAATCAACCTAAACTATCCTAAACTCAAAAAAAAATCATCTATCCTAAAGTTCCTATCCTAAGGGAGAATTACTTAAAATTGGGTTGCCTCCCAACAAACGCTTGTTTAATGTCACGAGCCTGACTCATCGCCCCTAGAAGGGCTTAAGGGCAGTTATTTTCAGAAGGATGTACAAACTCTAAATCATTACATTGTTCATTAGAGCTTGCAACACAATTAATTTGGGAAAAATAATTCGTCGTGCATGGTGGATTTTCAAAAATATTTATCACAGCTTGCTCACCATTCACACGGAGAATAACTTCTCCTCTTGGAACATCTATGATTACCCCTGTTGTAGCCAAGAAAGGCCTTCCAAAAATTAGAGGAATGTTATCATCCTCTTCTATGTCAAGCACCATGAAATCAAGGGGTAATATAAAATCCTTTACTTTCACCAAAATATCTTCCACCACTCCATAGGGGCGGAGGGCAGTGTTATCAGCTAGTTGTAATAGAATTGGGGTTGGCTTAATCTCTCCTATGCCTAACTTATTAAAAAGTGACAAAGGCATTATATTGACACTAGCACCAAGGTCACAAAGGGCCTTACCTGTATAATCCTTGCCAATGCTTATAGGTAGATTGAAGCTTCCTGGATCCTTCAACTTTGGTGGCAGATTGGACTTTATGATTCTGCTACACTTCTCAGCAATTGGAAATGTCTCTCCAGTGAGCATCCCCTTCTTCTTGGTCAGAAGATCCTTCATAAATCTCGAATACAAAGGCATTTGTTCAAGAGCCTCTGCAAATGGGATATTAATCTGGATCTTTCTGATCATGTCCAGAAATTTTTGAAATTGCCTCTTGTCTTCATCCTTCTTCAACCTTTGAGGAAAAGGCACCCTCAAAGGAAAAGGAGTTGGCTTGGGCTGAACCGGATTGTGATCCGCAGGTGGACCCTGCGTACTCGATGCTCCAACTTCACTCTCCTTCTTCTTTGATGTTGCATTACCCTTAGGCTCCTTCTCTTTGCTTGGATTCTCATTGGTGGCACTCCCCTTGGCAGTTGGTTCATTATATGTTGTGCCACTTCGGAGTGTCACCTTCATGCACCTCTCCTTGGGATTAGCTATGGTGTCACTAGGAAAAGTTCCCACTGACCTCTCAAAAATCTGCTTGGCAATCTGACCAACATGCACCTCCAAATTACGAATGCTAGCACCCTGATTAGCAAACTGGGCTCTAGTCTCCTCAATGAAAGATTGGGTGGAGTTGTTCAACTTGTCAAGTGCTATCTCCCAGGAAGGTTTCTGTTGTTGTTGTGGCTGATTCAGTGCTGGGCTGTGCCATGAGAAATTTGGGTGGTTGCGATATGCTGGATTGTAGGTGTTGGAGTACATGTTGTTTCTATTTCCTCAACCACCCACATATTTTGCTTGTTCCTCAATAGTCGCTGCCTTCTCCATTTCATTGGCACATTCTCCATTCCTATGGTTCCCGTTACAAAAGTCGCACACAAGTGTGCTACTCACTGCTCCCAACTGAGTCTGACCCATCTTCTTCATCATTGCTGTCATCTGATCTTGCATCTCCTCATTCTGCTGAATGAGAGTCTGCATCTGAGTAGTACTCAAGTCTGGATTCTTCAAGATAGTCTTGTCAGCAAGGGCTTGACTGCTGTTGTAGGCCATTGTCTCAATTATTTCTTTTGCCTCTTCCACAGTCTTCTTAATCAAGGACCCTCCAGCTGCTGCATCAATCATGAATTTGTTTGTGCTCCTCAACCCATCATAGAATAATCGGATTTGCATCCAATCTGGTATAGCATGTGTTGAGCACTTCTTCAACAGCTGGTTGTATCTCTCCCATGCATCATGTAACAGCTCCCCCTCTGCTTGAACAAAAGAGTTGACATCTTGGCGGAGCTTGGCTTGCTTTCCAGCTGGAAGGAACTGGGCCATGAATTTCTTGACCAGAACATCCCAACTAGAAAGGCTTCCAGGAGGCTGATTCCTCATCCATGTAAAGGCCTTGTCCCTCAAAGAGAGAGGAAACATACGCATGCGAATCGCCTCATCTAATGCACCTTCTATCTTGAAAAAGTCAAACATCTGGAGGAAGTTGGCTATGTGCTCAGTAGGATCCTGGGTAGGTGCACCTGAGAATTGATCCTGTTTTATAAGATGAATATTTTGGGGATCAATCTCAAATACAGCTGCTGTAATTGCTGGCCGGACTAAACTGGATGTGCAGACATCTGGATCCACTATGGTGTAATCAGCCAAAGTCTTCCTTGTGGGTTGCGGTGTTGCACCGGAACCTTGAGAACCATGTGATTCAGCCATCTTCTTTGCTTGCTTTTTCAACCGTTTCACACTAAGCTCCAATTCAGGATCAAATTTCACAAGGCCTTGATTACCTACAGAGCGTAAATGCAAAAAAACGGTTAAGCAGCACCTGTTAAATTAAAATAAAAAAAATAAAATAAAAAATATATACAGAAAAATATATATACAGAAAAATAGAATTTACTAATAACTACACTAAGTCCCGAAAATAAACTAAAGAATACTACTCCCCGGCAACGGCGCCAAAAACTTGTTGATGTACCAGCAAGTGGACTGGGTCAACGAGTAATATAGTCTGGAAGACCGAATATCGTCCCACAGGGAGTTGTGTTTTTAGTAAATTTCCACCTTAGTATAATTAATTAATAAATCCTATGAACTAAAAAGTTGATTAAATTAAAATTCAGATTTAAAATCTATGATTAACTAAACTAACTAATTGCTGAAATTAATTAAAACGTGAGCACAATGGAGGGAAAATTGGTTAGGAACATTGGTTGCATTGTAGGTTTCACCTATTCAATTATAATTCAGATTTTACTTTAATTATCCTTCAATTCATGGACTATTCCTCTCAAATAGCAATAGTTAGGTTCCTCTTAACATTACCCTTATTTTCTATATATTTAATCCTTGATCCCTCAACAAATTACAATATAAGAAAATATCTATTCAGCACAAGGGAATTAAAAAGCCATATAATCATCCAATTATATCCCTATATCTTGGACTGATTATACCATTAATTGCATGCCCTATTCAAAATCCCAACTTCCGTTGTGAATTAAGAAATCCAAAACATAAATTGCGCGGGTTTATGTATGAAATAAAACTCAATTAATGCATGAATCAAAAACAGCAAAATCCTAAATTACAAACTGAAATAAGCTACGCCATACAAATTCACCTTGTTCCTAACACGAGGGTTTTAGTTACACATAAGAATAAGAAGAAAAGAAAACATAATAGGGAAATTCATGAATAAATTACCCCAAATCCTTCAATCTTCAAATGCTCCAATTATTGGTAATCTCCCTCTTCAAATCTAATTTCTATTTTCTCCTCTGAATTGGCTGCCTAACCTAATTCTAAATCACTAATTTATAATTACAATCTATCCCTAAGTAGAATCCCAATCAATTTCTGAAGTTATTGGCCCAATTGGGCTCTTCTGGTGCACGCGCGCCCCAGGCGCACACGGTTACGCGCCCCAGGCGCGCGTTCTACTGTTGCTGGCTTTTTCTCAGATGGCGCGCCCCTTGCTCACCCATCCACGCGCCTGCTTCCGGCTCTGATTTTCTCCGTTCTTTTTCCTAATTCAAGGTCTTTGAATGCTCTTTCCAATTCCATAATTTATTTTTGCATTTGAGCTTCCAAAATCACCTGAAACCCTGAACAAACGATCAAAAAGTTCATGGGAAACTACAATTACTAAAATTCCTAAAAACTAATAAAAAGGTCCTAAGTTCGCTATGAAAACAAGCCAAATCAAAGTAAAAGAGAGTCTAATGAAGTCCAAAAAGTATATATATCATACCCAAATCACATGAACATCAAAATAGAAAACTATAGGGTGCAGCTAGTCCAATGCATGATAATGCAACTACACTCCATCAGGAGGAGTGTAGTGATCCTCGGCAGAGGGAACAGTAGGTGGATCCTCGCAATGCGTACCTAAAATATCAACATGTAAAGGGTGAGTAACTCAAATTTAGATTAGAGAAAAAGTTATAAAATAATAATAAGACTTAACTTGGCATGAACATATTATCAAGCACTTTCAGAAAGGAATTTAGCAATGGCAATCATCAATGTAAAACAATACACGCACATAGTATAATAATGCAATATACAGTCACATGATTATGTTATGCACGTCACACTTTAAATGATTTAATTCATGAATCCGATGTTACGCAATTGATTCCATTTTATTTAACTTAAACAATTTGGTCGGATTCCATAATCTAACCCATTTATGCAATTTTTCTTCCACACTTTCACTTTAACACTTTAACACTTTAACACTTTACTTCAACAATTTCATATCCTCACATACACCCTCCACTCTGGGGAAAAACCAACCAGGAGTAAGCATTTCTCAACCTAACGCACTTCACCCCTCTAGGGTTCATCATGCTAGCTTGCACAGTACTTCACCCCTTTAGGGTTCGTCATACAATTTGGATTGATTCGCCCAAATTGGCTTTAGCAGAAATCACCTTCGACTGGTCAAAACGAGCCAAAGTAGTAGAATTATTATAGTTTGCATAGAACCAATCCGCATCACGGGAATCAAACCCATGTCCTGTACAAGATCAAAGTTCTCCATAATATTTCTAATATTCTACTTTTGCCCTCATCAATCAAAAGACTTGTGTTTTTCCTCGACTCCTAACGTCCCTTATGCACCATGCATGATTCAACAATCAAGTACTTTCCAATTGAGATTGAAGTCCTTTTTATTCTATCAAAAATCATTTTAGAGTGGTTCCTCTCAATTGGAAATTACTTGTCCCTAGGTTATGCATAACTAATATATAATACCTTAAGTCCACAATTAGCAAGAATCTCACAACATTTATAAAAGCAACAATTATCAATTACACATGATTTAAAGCATTAAATATAAACAATTACATATATAGTCTACCATCACTTAGGGTTTTCTAGACTAAACTAATTTCTCTTGATCCTAATTACAACCAATCACTTAAACATACCTAACTAAGTTCCAATTACTAGTTCCTAACATTTCCCTTAAGCTAAACCCAAGCTAAACCCCCTTACCTCTTGGAGGGTAGAGGAGAACCTCCCAAATTCTAGAGAAAGCTCCAATCAAAGCTATTAACTCCTTAATCCTTGCCCCTTAGCCATTCTCCAAGCCCCTTGATGACTAGAAGACCTCAAATGAAGGATTGCACATAGTTGGGGTTTATGGGTGATTTGGGGAAAATGAGAAGAGATAGAAATTGAGAGATTAATGGGTAGAGAGTTAGTGGAGGGATGATGGGTGGTTGATTTGGGGTTTTAATTTCATAAAACTTGGAAGATCACATGTAGAAATTGAAAGCCCTAAGAGAGAATGGGAAGAGGGTTCGAGTAGAGAGAGTAGAGGAACACTGCCAAATGACTCTTGCAACACGTGTTTCACAACTTAAACAGTGGTTAATCGATTAACTCAGCCCTTAATCGATTAACCTAGCACTTAATCGATTAGTGCCTGAGAGTGCCTCAAAACTTAATCGATTAAGCTACTCCTTAATCGAGTAATAGCTGACAGTGGCTTAAAATCTAATCAATTAAGGCTCTCATTAATCGATTAACCCATTGAAAAATGGCTTTCTTTCACACTTCTAAGGCTTCTAAGCTATTATAACCCAATCTAACTTAGCTAAACACCAAGGCCTACACTCCAAACACAATCTAACCTATTCTTAGCTCATACCCTTCTACACTTTACTAACTACTAATTCTAAACACTTAATAATACTAATACGAATTAAGACTTCTAAACGAAATCGAAAATTGAGGATGTTACAATTCTCCCCCACTTACCGGAATTTCGTCCTCGAAATTCAAGCCGCCTCAAAAAGGTTGTGATGAGAAACCCTGAACTTATCCTGTAGCTCCCATGTGGCCTCCTCAACATTGTTGCGATTCCAAATCACTTTCACTAGTGCCTTCATGTGTGACTTGCAAGGTGTCCCACATTTCTTTGGCATTTTTACATTGGGAGACCCTAAAGAACTCATCATAAGATAGAGTCGAAGTGATGATGTTTTTAGCTTTTAAATCATATTGAATTTTCTTTTTATCATCATCGCTCCACTTATCTTTGGAAATTAGTTGAGATGTACCTTCTACTTGTTTTGAGGGAATATGAGGACCATTCTCAATGGCTTCCCAAATGTCCACATCTATTGCTTCAATAAATATTCTCGTCCTAACCTTCCAATAAGTATAACCCTCTCCGCTAAACATAGGAGGGCGATTTATTGAAGCTCCTTCACCACCAAAGGGATACATAGAACCCATTGTAGTTTCCTCAAGGATCTTTACGAAAAAAGCTCTAGGCTCGTGTCTTTCGACCGAGCTCTGATACCAATTGTAAGAACTACAACCGGTGGATGAATTAACTAAAGAATACTAGGAGAACACCTAGAAGGGGGGTTGAATAGGTGTTAAAGAAACCTTGAAAGATTTTCGACCGAAACAAACTGAAACGATTAAAACGAATATTTTTCAATAAAGTTTCAGCCCTTAATCTATTACCAGGTCACTTAATCGATTAAGACCTGATGAATAAAGTTGGTTAATCCAAGGTGGTTAATCAATTAATCACTGTTTAGAATAGAAAAATCACTTTTCAATCGAAAATGAAAATCAATCAAATATCATAGAATATCAGAGATAACGCGGAATTGATTAACACAAATATTGTTAATGATTACCTAGATTATGAAAAAGGTTTTCCCCAAATCAATTTGAACTATTAAAATCTAATACATTCAATTATTAGAAAATCAATATTTTCTATGTTTTCAATCAAGAACAATATGAAAATGCAGAAACTAAAAGAGATTAAGGTAAAGAGTTACTGCACAGAGATTTTATATTGGTTCACTCTCTACCACTGAGAGCTACATCCAGTCCCCTCTTCCACAAGAGAGATTTTCTTCACTAAGGAATTAGAATTCTCAAATTACAAGTAAAAGCCTCTCAAGATACCCCACTTGATAGCCTCCAAGAGATAATCCCACTCTTGTCTTGCAATCCTATTGAATCTCTAATCTAACCTCTTCTCTTTGCTAGTGGATCCCTCACCACATAGACTTCTTCATTGCTTGATGACACACCAAGGCTTCCTCTTCTTCAATTTTCTTGATGAACAACACCGCCAAGACTTCTTCGTTGTTGTATTGAAAGATTGTCTCTTCCAATGATTACAACTCTAAGAAAAACAATAGCCCTATTGAATCTCCTTCAAGTACTATGAACTATTAGAACTTGAGATTCAAACGCTTCTTGATCAATGATGTAAAAATAAGAACTTTGATCTTTGTAAAAGTGAGAGAGAATAGTGTGGCTTTAATGTTTTCTAAAATGATATGAAAATAAAGTTAGATACTCAATGATTATGGAAAGTTTTATATAGAATACCCAAAAGGTTTAGAAAACAAAACAATGAGTTTGCAAGGTGAAAAACACGTTTATATAAAGTTGTACTGCATACATTAATCGATTAGCACTTTGCTTAATCGATTAATGGTTGATACTAAAAGAGGTAATCGATTAAAGGCTGAACCAGAAAAATGAGTAATCGATTAGCCTTTCCCTTTAATCGATTAATAGCTTAAAAACATGATTTAATCTTTGTTTTCTCTATTTTAAACCTTTTCTCAAAAACCTTTAAGCCACCTATTAATTTTGGTTAAGTGAAATACTCAACATATAATATGATCATGCACTTGATAGAGATTCACTACCCAACTCTCTAAACTTACCCAAACTCTAAGACTCAAACAAAACTATAAAAACAATATACACATGAATCTATGAGCTTGCTCTCTCTTCATCATTATTGCTTTTTGTTCTTTGTCATTTGGTTGAGCTTGTTCATGGTTGAGCTTCTTCAAAACATTGTCTTCATCAAAACCTACTTGAATCATGCATACTCGTCATATGCTTAACACCTCACTCTACGTCCCTTGCAGTATTGTTCTTCTCAAAGATGCGGCAAGTGCTAACCAAAGTGGGGTAGTTGTGAATCCGTTGCACGCTTACAGCCAGCTTGATATCGGATCGCAGACCATTTTTGAATCTTGCGCACTTTGAGTACTCATCGGGGTGGTATTGGAAATACGGTGAGTATTTCATCAGTTCTTCAAATTTCTCAGCGTATTGATCGACTAACAGGTTGCCTTGCTTCAAGTCGATGAATTCCATTTCCTTCTGAAGTCTCACATCATCAGGAAAGTACTTCTCGAGGAATTTCTCCGCGAAAGCTTCCCAATTGAGCTCCCTGTGCTCATAATCCACTACTAGAAATTTCAGGTTTAGAGACGGAACAAATTCCGTCTCTAAATAAAGGAAATTTCGTCTCTAACAGCATTGGAGACGGAATTAGAGACGAAATCCTGTCTGTCCCTGATTTTGGCGTCGCAAAAAAATCAGAGACGGAAAAACAATTCCGTCTTTATTTAGAGAGGAAAATCTCCGTCTCTAACAAATAAAATTCCATCTCTAATAATAAAATAAAATCCGTCTCTCTCTAAATGAAAGAATCCGTCTCTAATCTGAGACGGAAAGTCTTTCGTCTCTAATTTCCAAATGCAAAATCCGTCTCTAGTGGGCCAATTTCCGTCTCTAATCAGAGACGAAAACAGTTTCCGTCTCTAAATCCTTTTTCCATATTCCGTCTCTAATCCACACAATTCCGTCTCTAAACAGAGACGACATTTTTTTCGTCTCTAATTACTAAAGTGAATTCCGTCTCTAACTCACAAATTTTCGTCTCTAAATCCTAAAGGGAATTCCGTCTCTGATCCACAAATTTCCGTGTCTAATTCCCAACATTAGTAACACTAATTAAAACCTGTAATTTTAAAATTTTATATAACAATAATTCAAAACAATATAATTAAAAACATATCCATTAATAATGCAAATAAAGATGTCAATACATACGTATCTAACCATAATTCAAAATAAAACAACAATACTACTGGTGCAAAATAATCCAAAAACATGTTACATATTTAAGTCATTTGTCTACAAAATAAACTAACATCAACAAACATTATCTTCACCATTGTCATCATCCTCAAATGATTTAAAGTATTAAGTTTCATCATCTTCGTTGACATTTGCTCCCACTTGCCCATCTTCTTCCTCATCAATTCTTGTTCTTTCTCCATCCTAAGCTGATAAACTCACAATAATAACTATACCACATATGACATATATAAAATATCACCAAGAAGAAAATCCATGAAAATACATAGGCAATCATTTTATTGCAAATGCAATATTCAGCACTTACTAATAATGTAAAAGAAAGACTTCTATTTAAACATTCACCAACTGTCATTCAAGACTTCAAGTTGACTTTAATTAGACTAGTTCATACTAGTTCAGATTTCTTATTATAAAATTGTTCAACATTAGAGGTTTGATTATCTAAATTATAATCATTAGGTAGTAAATGCATGCTAAAGTTAAGACCCTAACAATAGTAATTACATACTTAAAGTGTTAAAGGCATGGACTCTAAAGATAATTAACAACAATATATACATTTTAAGTAACAATCAAATTGATAATTGTCATGCATCTTACCAAAAGTAACATGTAATTTTGTACCTTGCAAGTTAGATGGCTCTTGTTGAAATCATGGCAAGAGGTTAAGCTACTAGCATCCTGACCATACCACTCCTGCACATGAAACTAAAGCAATTAAAAAGTCAAGCTAGTCCTACTATTCAACACAATAAAAAAAATTAGTATAGCACTAAAGGAATCCAAGTATCCAACAATATGAATATATTTTGGATAAAACACAACATTATTATAGGAGAATATATCTACATGCCTGAAACAGAGTTGAAAAGTAGAAACATGATGAAGGTTTTGTTATTCAAGCTTTGGTACTCTTCAAAAGAGTCTAAAAGTTTCATAAAAGTTACCTAAAGATAGAACTGATTTTAAACTCTTCAACATTATTTAAACTTTTGTTATCTTATCTCTATTGGCATAGTACTGATTTTGAACCACATCAAGATAAAAAACAATGAATATATTGTCAGACATAAAGGACATATCACCCAAAATGATTATGATTGACCATCCAATCATCAATAACAAATAAACCCCAATGATAGATCAAAGTAAGAAATTGAGCAGATAATTATAAATGGGTAATATTTAACGTATATAACCTCTATAAGTTTTTGATGAGCATCTTGAACTTCTTTGTTATAAATAGCATATTCCAAGGATTTCCTTTGCTTGTCAAGCTGTTAATACTTTCTTAGTTCCTCTTTTTCCTCATCTTGAGCAAATAATTCAAGTTGCACAGTATTTGGATGAGAGGTTGAAGGAATTGAGCAAAAGAAAAATCAACACAGAGAGAAATGATGGAAAATAAAAAGAATCAAACTCACTTTGAAGCTTCTTGTCCATGTACCTGTCAGTGTCATAAACCAAAGCAAAAAATAAATAAAAACGTTATAACATTACCTGTCAGAATTCAAGGTACTTACTGTCCTGTAAACATGATCGGTAGTAGAGACACAGCCACCGGTGTACAAAGGTGCTCCAATAATGTAACATCCCAAATTTTAATTCCAAGCTTAATGAGAATAAGTCGAAGTCAAGCTAATGGAAACCCTAAGAATAAGCTAGGATTGATTAGAGTAATCATAGCCAAAACGAGTATAGGAGTTGAGAAGTATGCCATAGAGTTAGAAGCCATCAGTACATAAAAATCTGTCAATGTAATCGATTACCGTGGGGTGTTAATCGATTACAATCATTCTGTGAAGTAGTTAAGCCTTAGCGAAGAATGAGGGTCTTAGTGTAATGGATCGGACCTCATTCCGACCAAATTCCATCTTAGCCGACCATCGAACGACATTTAGTGTCGCAAGCTGACCTCGTTACATCTCACACCCCTTGTCGGTAACCAGTCTTCTTGGGTTTAAAGGACTTTAGAACCGAGCATGCAGCGCTAAGCTCATGAGAACCGAGCTCGTTTCGTTTTGCACCCCCTTGGCAGTGGCACTGAGCTCATCAATGGCACCAAGCTCATGAGAATCGAAAGTTATCACGAGCTCATGAGAACCAAGCTCATGAGAACCGAACAGTTAGCATTGAGCTCACGAGAACCGACCTCGTCTCGTTTGACAACCCTTAGCAGTGAGCAGCCGACCATATCGAGATGATTCGCGATGGACGATTATACACACCTACCTCAGCAATATCCCGTTGGCCACAGCAAGTCGCCTTGTGTAAACCGAGTATAAGTTCGGTCTCTTACCGACCATCGATAGGCCACACGCCAAGGCATCTCGGCCTCCACGCGCCGAGCATGTCACTTTACCGTCTCATTCCGAGCAGGTGCTTCCAGGGATCCGAGCATCGAGATCCTAACACAATCAGCATGACTCTAGTCCGTTCGATTCCATCGTAGGTCGATCAATTAGCGCTCAATTTACGAGCACGACCACGATCTGGTCGGACTCATAACACGCCGAACTAGGGGATAAGGACCGAACACCTACGCCAAAAACAAATGGCTCTCACAGCATTTCTGCGCCCAGATGCCCCATTCTCCACACCCAGGCTCACGCGTCAGACCTTAAATCTCTTTCAACCACTCATTGTGGCTTCCACAGGAAGCCATTAATTTATAACCACATGTTTTCCAAGCTTCCAAGGGAAGCTTCTCACTAGGACCACATGTTTATTTCCAAAGGGAAATAAAACAAAAACAAAGTAAGACACAATAACTCTAGACACTGCGTGTTTCCCTTCTTCTTCTTCTTCTTCTTCACTTCGTGAGCCCTAAGACAAATAAGTGTGCATCACCATCATCATCAACTCCGCTTAACATCACCATCAAAACCCCTTTCCTTCTCTTTACTTGGCAGCAATCTCGATCTAAATCAAGTTCCATCACCATTTCCTTCGTGTGTTCCTCTCTTCTCGAAGATTGCAGGTGCCAAGGAGGCGTATCATTCAATCCTCCACTTCGTGAGTTTTTTGTTGTTCCTCGGCTCGCCTTCTTACCTCCTTTCAGTTGTCGAGCTCAGCCTCTCCCGTTTTAGTTAAAGAAGCTTCTTAAAAGCTAGGGTTTGGTACTCAACTTCTCTCTCTACATTCGGTTGAGGTAAGAGGGAGTGTTACCTTAGCTTAGGGAAAGTATTTCTAGGTAGTGTATAGCGGTGATTAAGACTGAGTGATTTTGTATGTTAATGAACCCTAGGATAACCGGTAATAATAAAGGATAAAGACTTAAGAATAGAAGGCCCTCACTTGGTATATTATTATAAATGCATGATGTGATTGTTGATATTTGAAATTTGATATTTTTTGGAAATGTGTATGTGTGGTTGAATGTTTTTTTTTTAAAATTTAAACATTAGAAGACGGAATGTTTAAGTCTCTAACTTTTGATTTTTATTTTTCTAAAACCTTAGAGACGGAAAGTTTCCATCTCTAACTTTCGACTTTTTATTTTTTTTTCATCTTAGAGACGGTAATTTTCCGTCTCTAACTTTTAATTTTTTTATATATTTTTTTAAAGATTAGAGACGGATTAATTCCGTCTCTAACTTATATTAATTTTTGAGACGGATAAGTTCCGTCTCTATTTTTATAGCAATGGCCCCCAACAAACTAGAGACGCTTTTAGAGACGGAAATTTCAGAGCCGGAAATATCCGTCTCTATTTTTGCATTAATCCGTCTCTAAATTTTACAATTCGATTATTCAAAATTTTTTGCAGAATCTGTCTCTAACTATACAATTCTGTCTCTAATTCCGTCACTAATAGAGACGGAAGATTTTCCGTCTCTAAAATCCGTCTCTAAATCAGAAATTTCTAGTAGTGATCCAACAACTGGCGAGTCTGGTTCCACCAAGTTGCAGCTTCTCCATTCAGCATATACGCAGCAAATGTGACCTTCTGAGTTTTCGTGCAGGTCAACGTTCTGAAGATCTTCGCCATCTCCTCAATCCAATGTTGAGCTTGCTCGGGACAGCGACCACCCGAGAAGCTAGGGGGTTTACACTTACGAAAGGAATCTAGACCTTGAAACTCAATCGGGGTATCATTGCTTGGAGGGCGTGGCTGATTCAGGTTTTCTAACACTGCAGCCATATGGGTCAAAGCCTCAGCAATGTTGTCATTGTTTCTAGCGGCCATCTTAATCCTACAGTATTTAGATTTTGTTATTCTAATTCTTACTTATAAATATAATATTATAATACATAACGGTTAGTGTGTAAGGCCACACTCCATGGCCGAGAGTTCGAACCATTGCTTTGATACCACAAATGTGACGACCCAACTTTCTATTCTCTTTTAAATTACTTATTCCAAAAATAGTGACCAAATTTTTTTCATTTAATATTCAATCTAAAATTTAATCTTCAAATTCTAACAAAAAAAATTCAATCAGTGCGTAAGAAAAATACTTTTCATTCATATATTCTTGCATCGTAATTTACATCATTTCACCTCATTCATAACATTCTTCCAAAATACATAAGTTCCATTTTCATTTTCTATTACTAGACTCTGAGTTAATCAAAACTTAATAACATAATTATAACCCAGAGTGTAACATCCCAAATTTAGTTCTTAGTGTGAATCATATTTTGATAGTCTTAGGATAGAAGTAATTATGATTTAAGTTAGAAAATTGGCCAATTAGACATACAAATTCAAGTTTAGAACAAAGGACTTTGGGGAATAAGAATAAAAAGATTGGTAGCTTAGAATACAAATTCCACCGTTGGATGTGAAGTAGGATAGGTGAGGAAGCTTGTGTCAAAATTTGGAGAAGATCCAACGGGCAACGAAGAAGTTATGGCCTTCCAAAGTATGAATGCTGCAAAACTGAGCAGCTTAATCGATTAAGCTGCAGAGTAATCGATTAAGGTCAGAAAGTTTGAAAGTGCTTAATCGATTACTAATCGATTAATGGCTGTACTGTGAGAAAAAAATAAAAGCGATTCACGCGTTCATTCTTGGCAAAATCCGAACTCTCTCTCTAGGGCACAAAATCTCTCATTCTAAATCCATTAAACCTCAAGTGAATCACTCCAAAATCCATCATCAAGCCCCATCTTTGTCACTCCAAGTAAGTTTTCATGTTTTTAATTTCATTCCTCTCTCTTTGGTTTGAATTTTTCCTCTCTCTCTTCCCACCTCTTGGTGAAACACGAAATTCCTCTTGTTTTTATGTCATGATCTCTTCATCGTCCTCATTTCTATGGCTTAGGGAAGATCATCATCACTCTCCTCCTTCGATTGCCTTTGGAGCTCTTTGTTTTGGGTGCTAGAAGCTAGGGCTTGAGGTTCTCCCACTCTCTCCTTGATTGAGGTAAGGGGGTGTGTGTTACCTTGGTTTAGGGACTAGTTTTCTAGCTACTGCATAGTGATTTGCTAAGGTTATGTGTTTAGAGTTATATAGGAACCCAAGGAATTAATACATATTGAAATTATTATGATATTGTCATAAATGAGCCCTAAGTGAAAATGTTCAATAAGATTGCAAGAATGTGAATAAATATTGATAGATATGACTTATGAATGATTAATTGTGATATATGAATGAACATGGATATGTGCTACTTGATGTATATGATTAAATTAATTGTTTGTATTATGTTAGTAATGTTTGGTTGATAGGTTGAATTGAGTGGAATACAATGCTAAATGGAAAAGTATAATTTAAATGAATTAAAAAGGGATGGATGGTTGAATTGATCATTGGGACATTGGCACACTAGGTCGCCCCTGCTAGGTGTATCAAATGCCCCATTAGGGCTAAATGCCCCGTCAGGCCAAATGCCCCATTAGGTCCAAACGCCCCGTTAGGCGTCGATGTGCCCAAGTGATCAATTAAACGATAATTAAGAGTATGGAAAATGTGAAAAGGAATAAAGTAGATGAAAGTGAAAATGTTATGAAATGTGTTAAGAAATGATAAAGATTGCATGTATTGTCCTAACGGGTGAAGCCTAATGGGTGATTAAAGTCCTGATGGGTGTATAAGTCCCTAATGGGTGTACAAATGCCCTAGCAGGAGCAACCGATTCCTAGTGGTAC
Source organism: Crotalaria pallida (assembly GCA_037953625.1). Lineage (NCBI taxonomy): Eukaryota > Viridiplantae > Streptophyta > Magnoliopsida > Fabales > Fabaceae > Crotalaria > Crotalaria pallida. The sequence goes on from CM075650.1 coordinate 98,442,221, forward strand.
TAATATATGGAAATGAGAAATTGAATGGTGAAAAGATCATTGGATAATTGAATTATAATGGGACAAAGAGAAAGAAAATGAATATTGAAATTGCATGAATATGACATGGAATGATTGTATGAACTTACATGTGCTAAATGTCTAAGTGTGTATGACTTGGTGGGTTAGTATGTCTAATTAGAAACTGCTTCCTACTTCATGTGTAATGCTCACCCTCTTGCTATATTTTACAGGTACTGAGATTGAGCTTGCACAACCCCCGGCCGAGCAGGTGCACTCTCCCTTATAGGGAGAGTAGCTTATGAGAGTTTAGGGGATTTTTGGTGTAGTCCTGGGGTATATTGGAGATAGTATATGTGTCTATATGTTTTTTATATGTTATGCAAATTATCTTTGGGGTACCCAGGACTGCTTCCTTTGGAAAGGAAGTACATTATTTTGGGAAACGTTCATAGTTCCACAACTTGTTTATTTGCTGCGACCTCTGATGTAATTATGTGATGATGTCGATGGTTATTCCACTATTGATGTTTTGGCCCTGTTGGCCCTGAATGAAAGGAATATATATATATATATATATATATATATATATATATGCATTGCACAGGTTTCAGGAAATCTAAACTTTGGTTTACTCAATAAACAAAGGAAACTCTGTCCGTTTTGACATAGATTTTAGAAATCAAATAGTTTTAAAAAGAAATTTTCAAGCTACTATTTTATATTATGGGTACTTAAGGATAATTATTACTAGGGTGTTACATTTTGGTATCAGAGCAGTTTCCCTCGGCCTTTGGAGTATGAACTCACTACTCCTATGGTTACTCACCGAGCGAGTAACCGATGTACTTAGTTTAGTGTCTAAGTCTAAGTTGTAGGATGTTTGTAGTTTTATTTAGTTGTTTTATCATTGACTGATTGTCCCTCCATGACTCAACAGTATGGCAGGGAGATGGGCTGACAATGATAGGATTGCTGCAATCCTTGAAACTCTGGTTCAATTGCAGCAGAACCAAGCCCAAGCTCAGCAGAACCAAGCTGAGAATCAGGCCCAAAACATAGCAGTGGCTGCAACAGCTGCAGCAGCAGCATTGCAACCTCCTCCTCCACCTCCGGTTGAGATTGACTGGATGGCCCGATTTCGGAAAAATGATCCACCAAGGTTTGAGGGCGGATGTAATCCTGTTGGAGCTCAACTCTGGCTCCAAGAGGTAGAGAAGATACTCCGTTCCTTGCAACCACCTGCCGATCAGAAAGTTCAGTTGGCTGAGTTTATGTTGACAGGAGAAGCAGAGCATTGGTGGGAGCACCAAAGGAGGAATTTAGAGGCAGCTGGCCAAGATATCACTTGGGATCTATTCAAGATCCGCTTCTTGGGAAAATATTTTCCGGAAGATGTGGGAAGGGAGAAGGACTTGTTGTTTCTGAAGCTTGAACAAGGGAGTATGAGCGTTGGTGAATATGCAGCGCAATTTGAAGATCTAATCCGATACTCCAGTGGCTACAAGGATGCAGAGGAGCGAGCAAAGTGTATCAAATTTGAGTCCGGTCTCCGGGAGGATATTCGACTTGCTTTCGAGTATTAGAATATTGCCGATCTCTCTCATCTCATCAACATGACAAGTACTTATGAGAAGGGACTCAAAAGGAAGGCGGAGGCAGATCGGAACAAAGCAGCCTAGAGATCAGTGGGGCCCCTCCGAAGCAAGGGTCCAGTGCAGAGGTCAGGACCATATGCTAAGGCAAAGACTGTAGTTACTGGGGGAGCAAGCCAACCAGCGATTGCTTATGATCCCATTCCCACTTGTCAACATTGTGGGAGGCGACATAGGGGAGTTTGTTGGAGTCTTGATCCCCGCAAGGGGGAAGGACTTTGCTTTCATTGTGGCCAACCGGGACACTTTGCTGCTAACTGTCCCAAGAGCCCCTTGAAGAAAGAAGTAAATGTGGCCAAAGTGCAGAAAACAGGAGCAAGTCAGCCACTTCAGAAGGGCAAGGTGTACACCATGGATGGTGAAGAAGTGACTGATGATGATGAGCTCATTCGAGGTACATGTTATGTCAATGATGTTTCTTGTGGAGTTCTATTTGATTGTGGAGCAACACATTCATTTATTTCTGTTGATTGCATGGCGAAGCTAGGACTTTCTTCTGTAGAAATGCCTTATAAGCTTTCCGTTTCAACTCCTACAAATTCTTCTGTAATCACATCTCAAATGTGTCTGAATTGTTCTCTTTGAGTGTTTGATCGGGAGTTCAAAGTGAATCTGATCTGTTTGCCGTTGACTCGGTTAGACATTATTCTTGGCATGGATTGGATGTCTCACCACCGTGTCTTAATTGACTGCCATCAAAAAGCGGTTATTTTCAGTGATTCTTCTTTAGCTGCTATGGAGGTAGATGAGGTGTCGGATGTAAGCCAGATTCCAATAGTTTGTGAATTTCCGAAAGTCTTTTCTGCTGAGATTCCCGGATTGCCTCCAAAAAGAGAGGTAGAGTTTAGTATTGATCTGAAGCCTGGTACTGGCCCAATCTCTATAGCACCGTATAGAATGGCACCTCCCGAATTAGAAGAATTGAAGAAGCAGTTAGAGGAGTTGTTGGCCAAGAAGTTGATTAGGCCAAGTGTATCACCTTGGGGTGCTCCAATTCTTTTTGTCAAGAAAAAGGATGGTAGCCTCCGTATGTGCACTGACTACAGGCAGTTGAATGCGGTGACGGTGAAAAATAAATATCTGCTCCCTCGCATTGATGATTTGCTTGATCAACTACGGGGTGCAGCAGTGTTTTCTAAAATTGATCTCCGATCTGGATACCATCAAATTCGTATCCGTGAGGAGGATATTCCTAAAACTGCATTCAGAACGCGGTATGGGCACTTTGAATATGTTGTGATGCCATTCGGATTAACAAACGCTCCTGTAATATTCATGGATTATATGAATAGAATCTTCATGCCTTATTTGGATTCTTTTGTAATAGTATTCATTGATGATATTCTCATCTATTCTAAGAGTCCAAGTGAGCATGAGGAGCATTTGAGGATGGTGCTGCAGGTCCTCAAAGAAAAGCAATTATATGCAAAGCTTTCCAAGTGTAGCTTTTGGTTGACCGAAGTTCACTTTTTGGGCCATGTTATTTCTGCACAGGGAGTTGCTGTAGATCCCTCCAAGGTGGAAGCAGTGCTCAAGTGGGAGAGACCCACTACCATGACAGAAATCAGAAGCTTTCTGGGTTTGGCAGGGTATTATCGGAGATTCATTGAAGGGTTCTCCAAGCTGGCTCTTTCACTGACTATGCTTACTAGAAAAGATGTTCCTTATCAGTGGTCTCAGCAATGTGAAAACAGTTTCCAGGAATTGAAGAGAAGATTGACTAGCTCACCGGTTCTAGTTCTACCGGATCCGACTCAACCCTTTGATGTTTATTGTGATGCTTCAAAGCAAGGTTTGGGTTGTGTGCTCATGCAGCAAGGCAAAGTGATAGCATATGCATCCAGGCAGTTACGACAGCATGAGCAGAATTATCCAACTCATGACCTGGAGTTAGCAGCTGTGGTCTTTGCATTGAAAATTTGGAGACATTATTTGTATGGAACGAAGTTTGAAGTTTTCAGTGATCACAAAAGTCTCCGCTATCTCTTTGATCAGAAAGACTTGAATATGAGACAGAGGAGATGGATGGAATTCCTGAAAGATTATGATTTCCATCTTCAGTACCATCCTGGTAAAGCTAATGTGGTAGCTGATGCACTGAGCCGCAAGACTCTACATGTTAGCAACCTGATGGTAAAAGAAATGCAACTGATTCAGGAGTTTAGTGATCTCAACTTGAACATGCAGATGAAAGAGAAAAGCATTGTGCTGGAAATGTTGCAGGTTACAAATGAGCTGATGAGTTCCATCAAAGAGAGACAGGCCGATGATGAAGAGCTTCAGAAGCTCCTGGCTGAGTCTGAGGGTAAAGAAGAACCTGATTTCATCAAGGGTGCAGATGGCATTATTCGGTTTAGGGGCCGAATATGTGTTCCTATGGATTTCGAGGTTCAAAGAGACATATTATGGGAAGCTCACCAAACAAAAATGAGTTTCCATCCCGGTACAACAAAAATGTATCAGGATTTAAAGAAGATCTATTGGTGGCCAAAGTTGAAAGCAGATGTGGCGGATCATGTGTCTCATTGCTTAACTTGTCAGAAGGTAAAAATTGAGCATAAAAAACCAGGTGGTCCTTTGCGATCACTTAATATTCCCGAGTGGAAATGGGATAGCATTGCTATGGACTTTGTGTCCGGTTTGCCCAGAACCACTGCTGGGTGTGATGCTGTCTGGGTTGTGGTTGATCGTCTGACAAAAGGTGCTCACTTTATTCCGATGAACATGAAGTACAGCTTGGAAAAGTTGACTCAATTGTACATTCGGGACATAGTGAAGCTACATGGTGTGCCCTCCATCATAGTATCAGATCGTGACCCAAGGTTCTTATCCAGATTTTGGCAGAGTCTCCAGCAGGCTTTGGGTACCAAGCTGAAATTTAGTACAGCTTACCATCCGCAAACTGATGGGCAATCTGAGCGTACTATTCAGACATTGGAGGATCTGGTCAGAGCTTGTGTGTTGGAGCAAGTTGGCAACTGGGAGCAGCTTCTGCCGCTTATGGAATTCACTTATAATAACAGTTTCCATTCTAGCATCGGCATGGCACCTTTTGAGGCACTTTATGGCAAGAAGTGTAGAACGCCTCTTTGTTGGTTTCAGATTGGTGAGAATTTGTTGACTGGGCCAGAACTTGTGCAAGAGACTACTGAGAAGATCACTAAGATTAAGAACAAGATGAAAACTTCTCAGGATCGTCAGAAGAGCTATGCAGATAAGCGTAGGAGACCTCTAGAGTTTGATGAAGGTGATCATGTTTTTCTAAGAGTGTCCCCTACTACAGGAATTGGTCGGGCAATCAAGTCCAAGAAACTGACTCCACGATTTGTTGGTCCTTATCAGATTTTGGAGAAGGTTGGTCCATTGGCATATAGGATCGCCTTACCCCCACATCTTTCCAAGCTTCATGATGTTTTCCATGTCTCACAGCTAAGGAAATACATTCATGATCCTTCTCATGTAGTTGTTGTGGATGAATTGCCTTTGAAAGAGAATTTGACCTTTGAAGTTCTACCAATCAGAATTGATGATAGGCGGACTAAACAACTTAGAGGCAAAGAGATCTTGATGGTGAAGGTAATTTGGAACCGAAACAACGTGGAAGAGGCTACTTGGGAGCTAGAGGACAAAATGAAGGAGTCTTATCCACATTTGTTTCAGGACAACTGAATTTCGAGGACGAAATTCTGGTAAGTGGGAGAGGATTGTAACATCCCAAATTTAATTCTTAGTGTGAATCATGTTTTGATAGTCTTAGGATAGAAGTAATTATGATTTAAGTTAGAAAATTGGCCAATTAGACATACAAATTCAAGTTTAGAACATAGGACTTTGGGGAATAAGAATAACAAGATTGGTAGCTTAGAATACAAATTCCACCGTTGGATGTGAAGTAGGATAGGTGAGGAAGCTTGTGTCAAAATTTGGGGAAGATCCAACGGGTAACGAAAAAGTTATGGCCTTCCAAAGTATGAATGCTGCAAAACTGAGCAGCTTAATCGATTAAGCTGCAGAGTAATCGATTAAGGTCAGAAAGTTTGAAAGTGCTTAATCGATTAAAGGTTGTACTGTGAGAAAAAAATAAAAGCGATTCACGCGTTCATTCTTGGCAAAATCCGAACTCTCTCTCTAGGGCACAAAATCTCTCATTCTAAATCCATTAAACCTCAAGTGAATCACTCCAAAATCCATCATCAAGCCCCATCTTTGTCACTCCAAGTAAGTTTTCATGTTTTTAATTTCATTCCTCTCTCTTTGGTTTGAATTTTTCCTCTCTCTCTTCCCACCTCTTGGTGAAACACGAAATTCCTCTTGTTTTTATGTCATGATCTCTTCATCGTCCTCATTTCTATGGCTTAGGGAAGATCATCATCACTCTCCTCCTTCGATTGCCTTTGGAGCTCTTTGTTTTGGGTGCTAGAAGCTAGGGCTTGAGGTTCTCCCACTCTCTCCTTGATTGAGGTAAGGGGGTGTGTGTTACCTTGGTTTAGGGACTAGTTTTCTAGCTACTGCATAGTGATTTGCTAAGGTTATGTGTTTAGAGTTATATAGGAACCCAAGGAATTAATACATATTGAAATTATTATGATATTGTCATAAATGAGCCCTAAGTGAAAATGTTCAATAAGATTGCAAGAATGTGAATAAATATTGATAGATATGACTTATGAATGATTAATTGTGATATATGAATGAACATGGATATGTGCTACTTGATGTATATGATTAAATTAATTGTTTGTATTATGTTAGTAATGTTTGGTTGATAGGTTGAATTGAGTGGAATACAATGCTAAATGGAAAAGTATAATTTAAATGAATTAAAAAGGGATGGATGGTTGAATTGATCATTGGGACATTGGCACACTAGGTCGCCCCTGCTAGGTGTATCAAATGCCCCATTAGGGCTAAATGCCCCGTCAGGCCAAATGCCCCATTAGGTCCAAACGCCCCGTTAGGCGTCGATGTGCCCAAGTGATCAATTCAACGATAATTAAGAGTATGGAAAATGTGAAAAGGAATAAAGTAGATGAAAGTGAAAATGTTATGAAATGTATTAAGCAATGATAAAGATTGCATGTATTGTCCTAACGGGTGAAGCCTAATGGGTGATTAAAGTCCTGATGGGTGTATAAGTTCCTAATGGGTGTACAAATGCCCTAGCAGGAGCAACCAATTCCTAGTGGTACTAATATATGGAAATGAGAAATTGAATGGTGAAAAGATCATTGGATAATTGAATTATAATGGGACAAAGAGAAAGAAAATGAATATTGAAATTGCATGAATATTACATGGAATGATTGTATGAACTTACATGTGCTAAATGTCTAAGTGTGTATGACTTGGTGGGTTAGTATGTCTAATTAGAAACTGCTTCCTACTTCATGTGTAATGCTCACCCTCTTGCTATATTTTACAGGTACTGAGATTGAGCTTGCACAACCCCCGGCCGAGCAGGTGCACTCTCCCTTACAGGGAGAGTAGCTTATGAGAGTTTAGGGGATTTTTGGTGTAGTCCTGGGGTATATTGGAGATAGTATATGTGTCTATATGTTTTGTATATGTTATGCAAATTATCTTTGGGGTACCCAGGACTGCTTCCTTTTGAAAGGAAGTACATTATTTTGGGAAATTTCATAGTTCCACAACTTGTTTATTTGCTGCGACCTCTGATGTAATTATGTGATGATGTGGATGGTTATTCCACTATTGATGTTTTGGCCTTGTTGGCCCTGAATGAAAGGAAAATATATATATATATATATATATATATATATATATATGCATTGCACAGGTTTCAGGAAATCTAAACTTTGGTTTACTCAATAAACAAAGGAAACTCTGTCCGTTTTGACAGAGATTTTAGAAATCAAATAGTTTTAAAAAGAAATTTTCAAGCTACTATTTTATATTATGGGTACTTGAGGGTAATTATTACTAGGGTGTTACATAGAGCATGTGGTTCAGAACTCCAAAGTATAAAGAATACATCATCTACTATTATCCACCCAGGATAGGTGGAATATGTATGACCCATTGAATAGGAATCGTCATCCTGAGGGGAAGCATATGAGGAAGAAGGTAGATAAGAATCTCTACTTCTCCTTCCAGAAGAATGCGATGTCCCACCCAGTGCCACTCCCCGTCAGGGAATAACCTCAATTCCACATGTATTGGATTATGAGCCATTACCTAACAAACAAAGGGAAAGGAGTAAGTCATAGCTAAACACATAATCAAATGAGTATAACAGAGGCTAAAAATAACATACACATAACAGCATATAGCAATTCAAATGCAAGTACATATGACATTCCCATTTCACATTCTTTCAATTCTTATTTAGTGGTATGATGCATGCCTAATTTCAAACATCATGGTTCGATCGAATCTGGTTACGGCCAGTCATCCACCTAATACATCAAACCGGAGCGTTTCCATTCGTCACGATTCACTGGGAGGGGCCTTCCTGGGCGGCTCAACCTGGCGTGAACCGGAGCAATTCCATTCCCTATAGGCCGCCATACTTCACCGGGAGGGGCCTTCCTGGGCGGCTCAACCTGGCGTGAAGTTGGACCATTTTCATTCGATAAGATAACACGATTTACCGGGAGGGGCCTTCCTGGGCGGCTCAACCTGCATAAACCGGACCCATTCCATGCATATGTATGCAAACATGGTTTCATTACCAATCCTTTAGTTCATTTCATTTCTCATAGAGTTCGGGCAGTATCTTTCCATATTCTTAAGCACAATTTCCAGAGTTCAATAATCCATATTCATTTATTTCCACAATTACATTCCATTCTTATTTGTGTGATATTCCATTCATAGTCTACCTTTATTCCATCGGTGGCATAGCCTCCTTTTGATGGCTTAAAGATATACTAATTCAATTTCAATTATCATAATTTCCATCGGCGACATAGTCACCTTGTGATGGTATTAACAAGTCACATAATTATTCCAAATAATGAAAGCTATAAATTCCATCGGCGGCATGACCACCTTTTGATGGTATTCAACAATTAATATAAATGCCCAAAATAATAATCAAACCTGTAAATCCCATCGACGGCATAGCCATCTTTGATGGTTAATGAAATACAATAGAAATTCGTAACTAAATCAAAGGCGAAATGAAAACTTAAAGGTTCCATCAACAGCATAGCCATCTTTGATGGTGTTTAGAGAGATGGCATAATTAGAAACTCCATCGGCGGCAGGGCCACCTTTCGATGGATCTTAAAGAATTTATTTAAAGTTCCCGTTGGGGTGATAGTCCGTCAAATGGGCTTATTTCTTGATTTTTGGCAATAATATATAAACAATAACGTATTTAAAATGAAAAAGATACTAATAAAATATCAATTTATTCAATTTATTCAATTTGAACTTGTAGTAATCGATTACTGATTGTTGGTAATCGATTACCACGATTACTTTATTTATTTAATTTAACTTAATTATGTAGTAATCGACTACCAGATCGTGGTAATCAATTACCACGATCACTGCAGCACCATTTTCTGGTTTTGATCCACCAATCCAAATTTCTTGGTTCCTTGTTCCTTTCCAACCAAAAACAGAAGTTATAATACATATAATACACATGTTTCACACATCAATTTGAATCAAATCATAACAAATCCAAATCAATTCAAGATTTTGCACAAACTTAACTTTCAATCCATAAACAACTCAAACTTAGTTCCTTTCAATTTTAAATCAAATTATTCATTTTATAAGCAAGATTACTTCAAATAAAGTGATTCAAATCGTAAAATCTTGGTTTCCAGACCTCAAAGTCTTTTCCCAATTCAAGTTGCATTGCCCATGAACCTTAATTTGGTTCCTATATTTTTAGCATGTTAAAACTCATTCTAATGTTTAGGCAACTTCTCCCTTACCTAGAAGAAGCTTTAAAATGGTTGAAACAAGAAGAAAGGGACTAAACAGCTTTTGAGCTTCAAAGCTCAGGTTCTGAGTTTGCAGAAAACAAGTTCAACGAGTTGTCTTTGACGGAGAATAACAGTGACCATAGGCCATGAGAATCAAAAGGGACAATTAGTTTAGCAAGTAGGAAGTGTCAACTTAGATTAGGAACAATTTGGGAATCAAATGGTTTAGTGTACTTACCAAACCGTTTCGGTTTAGGTGAGCAAATGAATCAGTTCTGCTCTGTTTTCAGTGTCGGAAGTGCAACTTTGCAAGCTTAGAACTCGAAGCACAGGAAGGGGTTTTCTATGAACTTTAGTTCTATCTTAAGAGTGGAAATAGAACTTGAATCGTGTTTTGGTTATACTGGAAAAGATGAATTGAGAGGGATGAACAAAGAGGAGAAAGTGAGCTCCAGAAACTGAGTTCAGAAAACGGGTTTTGAGTTCTTGGGAATGGGATGGAGCTCAAGCTCCACTCTAATGCATATTTATAGGCACCCTCTTACTTCTCAATGAAGTAAGGGTCATTTGGACGGCTTGTGGAAGAAGAAAAATGAGTTTTGGTGCACAAATCCATTGAAACCGCCTTAAAGCTGCTCTTAGGCAGTCGTGGTAATTGATAATCGTGGTAATCGATTACCATATCAATTACCACGATATGGTAATCGATTATCACGTTTAAATTTTCAAAATATATTATTTTATTTCTTTTCCCTCCAAAATGTTTTTAATTCTATTTCTATTTGTTTAAAATATCTAAAATCACCAAAATTTTCTAAAATCATATTTTTGAATTTACTTTTATCTTTTCTAATATATTTCATGAAATTTCATCATATGGGTAGAATGACCATTTTACCCTTTTCTTTTAAATATTCAAAATAATAAAACCAAATACCTTAAATTTATATATTATATTATCATTATTATTTACCTAATAAGCAGCAATTTGGTAGTACTGGAGGTTATCTGCATCCTGAACAAGGTTATTTGCAGCCTTTGTTATTTGCAGCCTTTGGTTTCTTTCCTGGGTTGGTCCCATGAGGTTTGACACGATTATTTGCCTTTGATTTTACACATTCAACATCTGCTTCACCTTTACTTGCTTCTTCAACTGGTTCAACTTCCATTATTACCTCACCAGCATCCTTTACAAGATTTTTTGTAGCCTTCGCTTTCATGCCCGAGTTAACTGCTCGAGGTTTGACACGATTACTTGCCTTTGATTTTATAACATCTTTAATAAGAGTGATTTTAGTTTTTTCCCTTATATTTTCTAAACCGGAGGGTGTAGTTAGTGAAAACAGTATTAATAATGCTTTGAGTTTTTAAAAAATCACTATGTTTAAAATAAGAGGGAAAAACTCTCTAAATACTACATATGTTATCACAAAAAAAAAAATTGATTTTGTCGAAAAAGACAAAAAAAGAAAATAGAAGAAAAAACTCAAATTATTTCATATCATATTTTCTTTTATTGATTTTTCAAATTAAAATTTATGTTCTAAATATAAAATTTTTCATTAACATCTTCACTGTAAATATATATAATTTATTTAAATTTTAAATAAATTTAAATATATATAGTTTCCTTCTTTCCTTCTTGGTATGGGTAACTTGTTTCTAAAGTTGTAGTTGTACCAAACTACCAATAATAATAACCTAGTATGATTATTACTCTGTCACCCACAACTTTTCCTTGTCATCACCACCATAAGCTTCCCATTTATCACAAAACCGCGTGGACATGGAGGAACAAGAACCACCCCATTCCTTCAATTCCCATTCCAAACTCATCCTTGTCTCTCTCAACACACTCACCCACCCTAATCCGCACACCTTCTCTTAATCTTCAACAACGCCTACACAATCTCTGCTCATCCGGGAACCTCCATGAAGCACTCAACTTCCTACAATCACACTTTCACAACTTCCCTTCAACTTCAGAAGCTATTGGCGCATTGCTACATGCATGTGGGGTCCACAATGACATCCACGTTGGCCGAAGATTACACGCTATGGTTTCTGCCTCCGCTCAGCTCCGCAACGACGTCGTTCTCAACACTCGCATTCTTACCATGTATTCCATGTGCGCCTCCCCCTCCGAATCCCGTTCCGTTTTCGACAGCTTTCACAAAAAGAACCTCATCCTTTGGAACGCACTCCTCAGCGGCTACACCGTAAACGAGCTTCTCCACGACACCATTTCTGTGTTTGTTGAGTTGATTTCCTCAACGGACTTGGCACCGGATAATTTCACGTTTCCTTCTGTGATTAAGGCGTGCGCGTTGCTCTCGGACGTCGAATTGGGGGAAGTCATTCATGGCTTTGCTTTGAAGATGGGTCTATTCGCGGATACCTTTGTGAATAATGCGTTGATTGCTATGTACGGGAAATGTGGGTTTGTGGAAAGTGCTTTCAAGGTGTTTGAATGTATGCCGCAGAGAAACTTGGTTTCCTGGAACTCGATTATGTATGTCTGTTCGGAGAAGGGTCTTTTTGAGGAGAGTTATGATCTTCTTAAGCAGCTTTTGAATGACGAGAAAAGTCTTCTTGTACCGGATGTTGCTACAATGGTGACAGTGATACCCGTGTCTGCAACACTGGGGAAAGTGAAAATGGGAATGGAACTTCATGGTTTGGCTTTGAAACTCGGACTTAGTGAGGAATTGAAGGTGAATAATTCGCTCATGGACATGTATTCTAAATGTGGTTACCTGTGTGAAGCTCGAGTTCTATTTGATAGGAATGGTAACAAGAACATTGTTTCTTGGAATTCTCTGATTGGGGGACACTCCAAGGAAGGAGATTGTTTTAGAACATTTGACCTGCTTCGAAAGATGCAGTTGGAAGAGAAGGTAAAGGCGAATGAGGTGACCTTGTTAAATGTTCTGCCAGCTTGTTTGGATGAGGCTCAATTGCGGAGCTTAAAAGAACTGCATGGTTATGCTATCAGGCATGGATTTCAGTATGATGAGTTGGTAGCCAATGCTCTCGTTACCGCCTATGCAAAATGTGGTTCTTTGAATTATGCTGAATGTGTCTTCTTCCATGGTATGAAAACAAAAACAGTGAGCTCTTGGAATGCATTGATTGGTGCTCATGCACAAAATGGTTTTCCTCGGAAGGCTTTAGACCTGTACCTTTTAATGACGGATTCTGGCGTTGATCCTGATTCTTTTACAATTGGTAGTCTTCTTCTAGCATGTGCACACCTGAAACTTTTACGCTATGGCAAAGTGATTCATGGATTTATGTTGCGTTATGGTTTAGAATTGGATGAGTTTATGGGGATATCATTACTGTCACTTTATATTCACTGTGCCAAAATGTTACCAGCAAAACTATATTTTGATAAGATGGAAAACAAAAGTTTAGTATGCTGGAATACAATGATTACTGGTTTTTCACAGAATGAACTTCCTTCTGAATCCATTGATATGTTTTGTCAAATGGTTTCAAGTGGTATTCAGCCTCAACAAATTGCCGTAGTGGGCGTTCTTGGGGCTTGTTCGCAGGTGTCAGCATTGCGTCTTGGGAAAGAAGTTCACTCCTTTGCACTGAAAGCTCATCTCACAGAGGACACCTATGTTACTTGTTCACTTCTAGATATGTATGCAAAATGTGGATGCATGGAACAATCTCAAAACATTTTTGACAGGGTAAATGAGAAAGATGAAGCATCATGGAATGTCATAATTGCAGGATATGGAATTAACGGGCATGGACTGAAGGCTATAGAGATGTTTGAATTAATGCAACGCTCAGGCTGCGGGCCAGATTCTTTTACATTGATAGGAGTGTTAACGGCTTGTAACCATGCTGGTTTAGTAACAGAAGGGTTAAAATATCTTGGTCAGATGCATAGTTTGTATGGTATAAAACCAAAATTAGAGCATTATTCATGTGCGGTGGACATGCTTGGTCGGGCAGGACGATTGAAAGAAGCTTTGAGGCTTGTAAATGAGCTTCCGGTTGAACCAGATTCAAGGATATGGAGTTCATTGCTCAGTTCCTGTAGGAATTATGGTGATTTGAATATTGGGGAGGAAGCTTCCAAAAAGTTATTAGAGTTGGGGCCAGACTTATCTCAGAATTATGTTTTGCTATCAAACTTATACGCTGGTTTAGGAAAATGGGATAACGTTAGAAAGGTGCGGCAAAGGATGAAGGAGATTGGTCTTCAGAAAGATGCAGGCTGCAGTTGGATTGAAATAGGAGGAAAGATTTATAGATTTCTTGTTGGTGATGCATCAGTTTTGGAATCAAAACAAATTCAGAAGACTTGGAGTGAATTGGAGAAAAAAATAAGCAAAATTGGATATAAACCTGACCCAAGTTGTGTGCTTCATGAACTGGAAAAAGAGGAGAAGATTAATATATTGAAGAGCCATAGTGAGAAGCTTGCAATTTCTTTTGGTTTGTTAAACACGGCTAAAGGTTCAACCCTGAGGGTTGGCAAAAATCTACGCATTTGTGTAGACTGTCACAATGCTATTAAATTAGTATCAAAGGTTGTTGAAAGGGAGATTGTTGTAAGGGACAACAAGCGCTTCCATCATTTCAAAGATGGATTTTGTTCCTGTGGAGATTATTGGTAGTTGGTGGTCTGTATTAGTTTTAAATCAGCAATTTGCTTGCGTAAATGATTCTAGATAATGTCAATGGTGTTCTGAGGCACTGTTCTGTTTGTCTTCCAAATCATACAGTACAAATTTGCTATCTGCTTGTTTTTAGATTTCACGCTTAGAAAACGAGATATATTTCTTTTCATAGCTGAGAAAAAAAAAACAGGCTATGTAGATTGTAGAATATATCCTATTCTCTGTGGGGGTATAAGTGGTCCGGTCCGAGACCGCGAGACTGCTCGAACTGGATCGGACCGGACCGAAAAACGCAGTCTGGTCCGGTCTCACGGTCCGGTCTGGTCCCAAAAAGTTCAGACCGTTCTTGAACGGTCCGGTCCACGATCCCAGATATTCTTAGACCGCTGGGACCGGACCGGACCGATAGGATTAATAATTATAAAATTAAAAAAAAGTAAAAAACCTACAAATATTAGTTACAGATATCATACCCTTACCCTAATCTAAGCCTAAGTCACTCACAGGCTCACAGCCCTTCACTCTTCAGCCCTTCACTCTTCAGCCCTTCATTCTCCTCCTTCCGCCACCTTCAGACGCCGGTTGTAACATCTCAGATTTTTATTTCCGCATAATAGGAAATTATGTCAAGTATTTAGGAGGGATTTCCAAGATTTGAGGAAGGTTTTGAGTATCAAAATAAACCTAAATTAGTAATGAGCCTAAAGGAATGAATTGGAGTTAGAAAATATCGAAATGTGACTTTTCACTGAAATAATCGATTACTCTGCATGACAGTAATCGATTACCCGACCTCAGGTAAAGTTGCACAAAATGTTGCAGCAGTTTAATCGATTACAAGGGTAAAGTAATCAATTACTTTGAGTAAATAATCGATTACTTTGAGGAGGTTAATCGATTACTCAGGCTCTGATGAATGTACTAAGAAATGTTGCATTGAAGAAATAATCGATTACCTGGCTAGGGTAATCGATTACTTTAGGGTCTGTACAAAAAAAAAAAAGAGAGAAAAGAGAAGAGTGCAAGTGATGCACTCTCCTCCACACAAAAAGAATCTCTTTTGTGACTTTAATTCTTGGCCGCTCCTTTACTACCCAAGAAAATAAAATAGTCTCTCTCACCCTCACCTTCATTCACACTCACTCATCCTCTTCTCTCTCTCTTCTCTCACTTGTTCGACTCCCTCTCCTCCTCCATAGGGTTCCATTTTCATTTCTTCTCAAATCAAGCCAAAAGCAAGTGATTCCACACTGCATCCATCATCAAATCTCTTCCTTTGTCAACACCAAGTAAGTATTCAAGTTGGGTTCTCCTCTTTCTCTCTCTAATACTCGTCGTCCCCTTTCTCTCTCCTCCATCCATGGTGGTTTTTTATTCTAAGCCATGGAAGCTCCACTTTTCTTGAGTTTTGGTATGACCCATGACATGAATACTAACTCTTCTTGTTATGGCTCTTATATTAGGTTCTTCCCTCTTCCCTTGGATCATAACTTATTGGGTGGCAATATTTTCAAGCTTAGAGCAAGCAAGATCACCTTATCTCCAAGTGTTTGAGGTAAGGGGGTGGATATTGTGAGCATTGCCTTGTTCTAGGGAGTGAGTTCTAGTTAGTATATAATGATTTGTTAGGGTTATGTGTTAGGGGAGAAAATTAGACTATATAACCCTAGGTTATTGAATAAAAAAAATTCTAACTAAATAAATATGTATGATGTTGGATGCAAAGACTAGGAAAAGGAAACCCAATGATATGAAAATGAATTATTTGATAAATGAAATTTGGTTAATGATTATAATGAAGTACAAGAAGATTTGGGTAATATGGTAGTGAAGATGTTATGAATGATTTCTATGACTATGGATTTTAATTGTCAAGTTTGTATAAATTGATAATTGATTGATGTTGCAAATATATGTAGGTATTAGGGAATAAATTGACATAGGAAGAAAATGGAATGGAAACGATTATATGTGATGAATGTGCGTAGTTGTATCTAAATGCTAAATGAGAATAAATGTTAAGTATTAACAATTGTAAACAAAGGTCGTAGCTTATGAATCGAATTGTGAATATAGGAAAAGGAAGTAAAATGATTATGCATAAACAAAAGTAAAAGGTGATATATGTAAATTAAAATGAAGGGCAATCTAAATGTTGGGCTATAAAATAGATTACTACTTGGTATGATTGAGATAGTTGAGAAAGGAAATGAATAAAAGGTATTGCATGAATGATTATGTGTCGACTATGGTTAGTTGTGATTAAATGTGTTATGATTGATTGAACAAGAAAGCAAATAATTCTTGGCCTCTGAATTGAGGCGCCAAATAATGAGAATGATGTTTAAGTGTAATCTAGGTGGTTGTATGAGGTACCTTCCGGTGTGGAGGCGAAGTACCCACCGGCCAAAATGTATGAGATACCTTCCTGCGTGGAGGAGAAGTACGATTGAGTGTTGACCTCTGACCTGAGGGACACGAAATGAATAATATGTTAAAGTGTGTTGACCTCTGACCTGAGGGACACGGAATGAATTAAGATGAATGGGTGTTGACCTCTGACCTGAGGGACACCAGATGAAGTAAAGTATTGGTGTGTTGACCTCTGACCTGAGAGACACACCGTGAATTAAGAAATTTAAGTGTTGACCTCTAACCTGAGGGACACATAATTTAAATAAGGAAAAGTATGAGGGCCTCTGATTTGAGGTGATAATTGTGTTAAATGAAATTTTACATTGGCCTCTGATTTGAGGTGATGTACCTAAATAAAGTAAGTGTGTGAAAAGAAATAAAAGTAAAGGAAAGGGATGTTGAAATGAATAATGGAAATGGATGTTGAAGTGAATAATAAATATGGAAATAATGAACTGAGTATGTTGTGCAATATGTGAATAAGGGGGAATTAGGGGTATAAATCCTAGGCGTTACACCGGTCGCCAGATCCGCCACCGCCCAGATCCGCCATTCTTACACGTCGTCCCATCGTAGTCGAGTTCGAGTACGAGCTCGAGCCATCGCCTCCCATCTCCGTCGCAGTCCCTTCTCCCCAAGTGATAGGGTTAAGTCTCGCAACCCTAACTCACGACTCACCCCTCTCACTCCTTCTCCTTTAGCCGCCGCTCTTAGTCTCTCACAACTCACCCATATCCGACGTCGTCAGCCCAGATCTGCCACCGCCACACCGCTGTCTTCTCCCACGCCTTCGTTCCGTCGTCCCCTTCGTTCGATTGAGCCTATGCTTGCGATTGGGAATCCAAATTCTGGTCTCGCAAAAAGACTCCGTCGCCGTTCGAGTCCGCCGTCACCTCCGCCGTCACTTCCGCTTCCGCCTCCACTTCCAGCGACCAGCGGTTTGCTTCTACCTTCTCTCTTCTTCTCCTTTGCTGATCTGGTTTTTTTTTTAATCCATTTTTTGTTTTGTGGCTTGTTGATGTTAGATTCTAATACTACAATACTACATTCATGAATGAAGTTTTGTTTGGACATAGTTTTTTCATATAGCATCTGATGACTTTGTAATTTTGAGAGATAAAGAGTTGTTAGTGATCATTCTCTAGCAAGTATACTAGATCGCAAAGTAATATAATCGGTTAAGACCAGATATCGTACCCACAGGGACTCAGAATTGTTCAATCTATCTCTACCTAAGGTAAAATCTAGAATAAAATCTATTTAAATACAAAATTCAGAATTAAATAATTAAATTAAAAAGAAGAATTAATTGCTGAAAATAAAATAAAAGAGAAATAAAAGAGAAGAACTTGGTTAGGAACTTAGTATCATTGTATATTCATTTATTTATTATAAATCAATATTTTTCATTCAAATCAAGAACAAATTCAGAAAATAGTAATTCCTAGATTCCTCTTATGAAATTACTGTTTATTATTCAATTTATTTAATCCTAATTCCTTAGAAATTAAATCACTAAATAACCTTAATTAAGAACAGTGAATTTATTAAGTTATATAATAATCTCAAAGTATTCCTACAAGTTGAATCATTATACATTCTAAATCCTTATTTTCCAATTTCAGATTTAAAAATCCAAAACATAGATTAACTACTTCTATGCATAACATTAAAATCACAATTAAACACTTGATTTAAATCTGAAAAACATTAATTCATAAAAATAAATTACAAATACAAATCCACCATGTTCCTAACACAAAAGGTTTAGTTACACATAATGAAAGAGAAGAAGAAAACAAATAACTATGATATTTATTCCTAAATTACCACAGATATGTGCTTTAGATCTTCAATCTTCTCCGGTCCCTCCTTCGAATGCTCCCAAAAGTGTGTAAATCTCCTTTCTAAAACTATCTATTGAATCCTAATTACTATTCATCTATTCTCCTTCCCTGAAAAACTCACTCTAAACCTAATATTAATCCTAAAATAAATAGATAAAAGTCTAATATTATCAAAATCCTTCAAACTGATTAGAAATTGGCCCAATTGGGCTTTTTCGCACATCGCGTGCCTGGGCGTGCCGACCAGTATGCCTGGGCGCGCTATATCTGATAACCCAATTTTAACGTCGCACGCGCGCCTGGGCGCGCTATTCCCACGCCTGGGCGTGCTGATGAATTTTCGACTCCGTTTCTCTCCGTTCTTGTGCCATTTTCAAGATCTTCTTATGCTCTTGTTAGCTCCAATAATATTTTCTCCAAATTAAGCTCCAAAATACCTGAAACATACCCAAAACGGATCAAAATGTTCAAAGGATTCTAATAAACTAAAAATTCCTAAAATTAATACAAAATACCTATATTTACAAGAGAAACAAGCTAAAACCCAAGCAAAAGGAAGTGAAATTAAGCCTTAAAACATCATATATTTGACCTTCATCACACTCCCAAACTTAGCATTTTGCATGTCCCAGGTAAAAGTAATATAAAAATTCATAAACACAAGACTACCTTCTAAATCAAAATGTACAATACTTATTCTAAGACTTCAACTCATCAACACAGCCACATATTTACACAGGCTATTAACATATCAAAACCTGGTTAAAGAAACAAAATCAATCAGAACTCAGAACTAGTAAACACTCTCAACCTCTCAATGTATATCTCTCATGTGTATCAAGGGTATAAATCAATTCACTCAAGTTCATACAATAGTTAAATGTTACCATAAGTTTGACCATAGACCCAAATCTCCACTGAAGTTATTAAAGACATGCACAAATCAAAAGGTCTTTATTTTGGTTGTAACGTGGCCATGGCTAAAAGTGTTAGGTGGGATAAAAGAAAGAAAGAGATGAAACTAAGGGCTAAAATGCAAAAACAAATTTCCCTCTACAAATTATGAATGAGCAATGAATACTATGAGGACTCACACACAAATCACAACTATTTCAAACTTCTTCTTAAATTTTTGTCTACTACTTCTTCCAAACAAAATTCCTTTTCTCTTATCATTCATCAATTTTCACCTTTTTTCTCATTTTTTCTTTTCTCTTTTCTTTTGGAAGAAGAGAGTAACTCAATCAACACTTTCACAATTTCATTACTTTTGAAATGTCCCTCTCTCAATTGCTCATTCAAAATTCCTAAGGTATTCACAAAAATATACAATCAATGCAGGGTACCAAAGAAAATTCATTTTTATATCAGGCTCAAAATGGGCAACTAAGGAAAAACAAATCCACAAACTCTGAAGGCTACAAAAACACCATCCTAAATGCCTTAATCATTTTCATGCATGTAATCAATTATCAATCTCAAAATGGTCACCGGCCAAGTTCTAGAACACAAAACTAAAGAGAACACACTCATGAAAGAAATAGGGGTCTCAAATCAAAATATTTCAATAAATCATACCCCATCAATAGGCTCAAAATCTCACTAAGCTAAAGTCAGTTCACTAATATCAAGTTCTGAAAAACTTTCTCAAAATAACCAGATTTCAAAAATATTTACAGTTCAACAAATAAATAACATGAATTAATGAGTCTAATCCTAAACTAAGTATATACACTTATCATCAGAAAAATAATCCTAAGTCTAGAATAATTACCAAACCTCTACCTAAGACACAAACCAACACCAAAAAATGTGAGAAAAATTCAGATCTGAAAAAAATTTTATTTTGTTTTGTCCACTCCCCCAAACTTAGAGGTTGGCTTGTCCTCAAGCAAACTAAACTAAACATACCTAACTACAAAATAAAAATTTACATGGAATAAATTTGGAATACTTACTATTGCATCCATAAAAAAAATTTCTCATCAATAACAACCATGAGAGACATTCCCCCAAACTTAATACCTGCAAGCGTTAGAACCAAGTGCCAAAAATAGCACCTATATTGAGGAAATATATCAACTCACACCTGTCACACAGAATAGAATTAGATGCTCATAAATAAATAGTCCAAATAAATATTCATGCAATAAGACTAAAAACAAATCCTAAAAAGCAAATACATGTTTTTGTTATGGCAACAGTACAAGTCTGAATAGGGGAAGGGATACAAAATATATCAATAAAAATCAAAATCCCCTAAACTACTCCTCATCCTCCTCCTCAGGAGATGCATCCAGCAAACTCTGATCCTCATCCGTGTATGGTGGTACATCATAGGGCATACCCTGCGCTGCTCCGATACTGCTCAGAAATGAATCTCTAGCCTGGTTCCTACGCATCTCTCTGCGCTGGAACTCAGCTGCTCTGCTCTGTCTCCGGAGCAAGCGCTGTAACATCCCAATGATCTTCCCATCATCACCTCCCCCCCTGCTGTGCTGGCTGGCTGGAAGGACCTGCCTCATCCTGAGGCTGCTGAACTGGGATCTGGCTCTGTGACTGGGGTGGACCGGCTCTAGCTACCTCTATAGATCTACCAATAAACATATCCCATGTAGCCCTGGTCATCTTCGGGGTCCTCCTAAGATCCCTCACATCCCCACGAAAATCAACACCGGCTGCAGCACACAGTCGGGTGATCACCCAAGGAAAGCCCACATACCCTGCCTCCTTCTTAGCAAAACGATGCATCCTATCAGAAATAATAGATGCATCGTCTACTATGATACCACGACGAAGGGCATATATCAGTCTACAAATCCATGGCTGTACCTCAGTGTCATGAGAATGTGGGTCCAAATTATTCATAATGAATTTGACCCAGAATCTGGCCGCTCCCACCAAGTTCTTCTGGTAAACATGCTTGACTACTCCAGATGTAGTCAAGTTCCAATCCTTGTCTACCAGAAACAAAGCATCCTTCACCATGTGAAGCGGGCACTCCTCCTCATTATCAAAACTAGCAACAGTAAACATAGCAGGTGCCGCCTCCAAGGGATAAGAATGAAGTCCCATGACACGAGCAATAGTGTCAGAATCATAAGGAACCTCAACTTCTCAGACATACGATATCCTTCTATGAGTACCATCCAACTCATACCTCTGCGCCCTCCACCAGGAGTTAGCATAAAATTCCCAGACCAGGAATTTGCTAAACACCTCATCGGGCTCCCTAATCCAACTCAACCACCTGTAAATTAACAGGGTCTCCTTCACCTCCTCAATACTACTAACTCCAACAACTCGCCTCCCTATCGACCCCTCGCTCTCATATAACATACTCGTCTCCGGGGTTATACCCCTCTTCACCATCTTCCCTTCATAATAGTCGGAGACCCTCGAATACTCGAAGGTCTTCCCCAAATCACTACTAGTACTCCCTACACCTGGTCTTTTTCCCCTAGGCATACTAAAAGCTCAAAATCAACTAAAGGCAAATGATCGAACACTTGGTGGGCACTCTCTAGAACTCAAAAACCAAGCTCTAAATCACTAATTCTTAACTCCAAAATCAATCACAACAGTGCCAGGGAGTGTAGAAAAGTGATTCTTACCCAAAATAATGAAGAAATTCGTGTCCATTTGCTCTAGTGAAAAGAAAACCGAATTGAATGGAGGAGTAGAGAATAGGAGAAAAGCTTGAAATTTCTTGAGAAATATGGAAGAATAATGAAGAAGGAAGGAGTAGTGTTGAGTTTTGTTGGAAAAATTTGAGGATTTAAGGAAGATTTTTGGTGAATTTGAGAAATTGGGGGTTAGGGTTTTGAATTGGGGAAGAATTGATTTGAAGGAATTGGAAGAATGGGGAATACTCCCTCTCTGCGTATCTGATAACGCATATAGCGCGCCCAGGCGCGGGGGTACTGTACATCCTTTTTTTTTTTTTACAAATTAAGAAAAATAAAATTAAAAATAACTAAATTAAAATTACTTATATTCAAAACTAATTTCCTAAAATCAACTCCTATAAGGAATTACGAAACTTACCTTTGGAGCACAGCTTTTTCTATTAATGCAATCATGGAGAGAATTCCCAAATTATATTTACCTGTGTCACTTGAACAACTAAAAATAGGGCTATAAAGCACTTCATTAGAAATCACTTATAGAAAGTTTCAACTCCTTATTTCACTAACAACAAAAAAATTAAAAACTACACTACTACATAATTACAAAGAATCCACCAGGATCCCAAATTCTATGGCTCAATTCCCATGTGATATAGGAATGACAAGTTACTCCCATGTCCCATAGGAATGAGCATGGATGAAGTAAGGACATTTTAGAAATAAATCCAATCCCACCAGGGTCAAAAGGTACATTCCTTACATCATGCATTATCTTAGACAATTTTTCTTTTTCTCCATTCATGAATGTGTTAATTTCATGAATAAGAAAAACAAAATTTTTAAGATCTTTATTTATCCATTTATATAACAATGATTGGTGTTGATGTTCTGGGAAAACATCATAAAAATTTAAGGGTCGAACATAATTGAAAAATTTTGAATCATCCACACATGCAAGGGATTTAACACAATTTTTAAGTTCAGAAATTTCAGCACGCAAGGATGAGTCAAATTTTTCTATTATTATTCTATTCCCATTTGTTTTGTTTTGTTTCACCTCTTCTATCTCATGATGCACTTTAATTTCTTTTTCTTCAAAATTTTCAGAGAAATTAGTACTTAAGTTTTCCTTGATGGGCAACTCTTGTACTATCTTTTCTATGAAAGATTTTTTATAAAACTTTTCAATATCACTAATAGGGGTATTTGCATCATAAGTAAGAGGATGTGAAGCCAAAACAAAATCAAAGAATTCTAACTCTTCACAAATCATTATTATACATTTCAATTAAATAGCAAAAATAGATTTCACTCCAAATTACTTCTTAGTGCCAAAACAGATTAAACTAATTCAAGTCCCCGGCAACGGCGCCAAAAACTTGATCACTCTCTAGCAAGTATACTAGATCGCAAAGTAATATAGTCGGTTAAGACCTGATATCGTACCCACAGGGACTCAGAATTGTTCAATCTATCTCTACCTAAGGTAAAATCTAGAATAAAATCTATTTAAATAAAAAATTCAGAATTAAATAATTAAATTAAAAAGAAGAATTAATTGCTGAAAATAAAATAAAAGAGAAATTAAATGGAAGAACTTGGTTACGAACTTAGTATCATTGTATATTCATTTATTTATTATAAATCAATATTTTTCATTCAAATCAAGAACAAATTCAGAAAATAGTAATTCCGAGATTCCTCTTATGAAATTACTGTTTATTATTCAATTTATTAAATCCTAATTCCTTAGAAATTAAATCATTGAATAACCTTAATTAAGAACAGTGAATTTATCAAGTTATATAATAGTCCCAAAGTATTCCTACAAGTTGAATCATTATACTGTTCAATTGCATGACCTATTCTAAATCCTAATTTTCCAATTTCAGATTTAGAAATCCAAAACATAGATTAGCTACTTCTATGCATAATATTAAAATCACAATTAAACAATTGATTTAAATCTGAAAAACATTAATTCATAAAAATAAATTACAAATACAAATCCACCATGTTCCTAACACAAAAGGTTTAGTTACACATAATGAAAGAGAAGAAGAAAACAAATAACTATGATATTTATTCCTAAATTACCACAGATATATGCTTTAGATCTTCAATCTTCTCCGGATCCCTCCTTCGAATGCTCCCAAAAGTGTGTAAATCTCCTTTCTAAAACTATTTATTGAATCCTAATTACTATTCATCTATTCTCCTTCTCTGAAAAACTATCTCTTTTTCGCACATCGCGCGTCGGGGCGTGCAGACCAGCACGCCGGGGCGCGCTATATCTGATAACCCAATTTTAACATCGCACGCGCGCCGGGGCACGCTATTCCCGCGCCTGGGCGTGCTGAGGAATTTTCGACTCTGTTTCTCTCCGTTCTTGTGCCATTTTCAAGGTCTTCTTATGCTCTTCTTAGCTCCAATAATATTTTCTCCAAATTAAGCTCCAAAACACCTGAAACATACCCAAAACGGATCAAAATGCTCAAAGGATTCTAATAAACCAAAAATTCCTAAAATTAATACAAAATACCTATATTTACAAGAGAAACAAGCTAAAACCCAAGCAAAAGGAAGTGAAATTAAGCCTTAAAACATCATATATTAGACCCTCATCAGTTAGCTTGTTGGTATTATGTTATTTTTGCTTGATTTTAAAGGAAAAAAAACAAAATAGACCGGACCGGACCGGATCGGACCATTCATGAACGGTCCGATCCAGTCCGGTCTTTGAGGATAAATAATGTTGGGACCGGACCGGACCGAACCATACTAAATTGAATGGTCCTGTCTGTAATATGACTCACAGACCGGACCGAACCGACCGTCACACCCCTAATTCTCTGACCGGAGAAATCTGTCTTTAGCGCCGAGAAAAAAAATAATTGTTTGGAATTCGCTGCTTCATGAGGGTCCGTTGGGAAGTCGACTTTTGTATCACCAAATTCCTTCTTCACTCTATCACATCAACTTCATCTACTTTATGTGACACTCCGATTTATGACCTTGAAAAATATAATTACCTTCAGTAAAATTTTGGGCATTTTTTTTTCGGTGACATGAACATGATTTCATTGTTTACAAAAAAGAAAATACTTAATTAGTAAAAGTTATGTCGTCATGTTCCGTGTCACTCATCCAGCTCCAAATCGAGATGTTACTACCATCGCGCTTTGAAACTTTCACTTATCAACCTTGTTTGAAAGAACATGCATTTACTCTGACCAAATTAAATTTAAAATTCAACATCATCAGGTCTGAATGATTTCACAAAATAAACATAATAGCGGGGTACAACATGGTACAATAAGGATATCCAAGTAACTGACATGAGTACAATGCTATAAAAAAATAGCATAACTGAACATGAACTATATTCCTATTCTAAGAATCTTATCCGTGACAGTTACCATTTCCAACTCTGTGTTCTTCAGCATCACCATAAATCCCTTCGACATACGGTTGAACTATCGCCACCACATTTTCCCGAGAGGGTCAAGAACACGTCCATTCGGTAAGCCATCTGAATGTAGCATCATCGAGTGCCGAAAGAAAATAAAGACAAACGAGAGAATAAGCATTCTGAACGACGAATCGTCGACGGTGTGGATTTACTATAGGCAACATATTAAGATAAACAACAAATCAACAAATATCATGCATGTTCACATATTACAACTACACCATTACATCATCATAACATAATCGCTTTCATTAACATTCTTTCACATTTTACATTATCCTCATCATCAATAAATCATTCACAAAGCCAGAACTTATCGTCTCTTCTCAACATAACCAATCTTTCTTTCTCAAGTTCATTTCCATCTTTCATAAAGTCTTATACATTTTTCATTCTTTCATTATCAAGTCTTATGAATTCGCGTCCTTCGATGATGTAGGGAATTTAAAACATCATCGAGGAAGTTGGTTAGCACACACGACTACATCACCTCAATATCCTCCCAAAACCTATATCGGAAGCAAACGGGAGTACAAGAACCTTAACCATGCAGGTCGTGCAGCCGAGAAAAGATGAGAAGCATAAGCTTTGTCGTAGATGATGGTGCATAATAAGAATCGGGGCCCAATACCAATCGGACAACCCGCCTCGTTCAGGTTCCCTCTCACCCTTCCAAATTTGATCAAGGGGGCGACGATACTTCTCTAGTTCCGGAGCAGGACTTGCTATGGTTCATCGGGTCATGCAGCCCCAACCACATGTAGAACTCATCTTGCCTAGAGAAGCACTCAAGGCTTCTTGATGTATCACCGTCATTACCCTCCCCTATCACAATTCTCCCACCTGAGCATCCACAAATAACTCAGGGTATCTTCCTTTCCACTACTTCGCGCTCATTTTTACCGCGTGAGTAGATGTCTTTTATGGTTTATTTACAACTTTAAACTTCCAACGTGGTCGACTCATTCTTAGTCCATCTCTTCAATGAGCCTCGACCTCTAATTGATCTTCATTACATTTCATGGCAAAAGATCCCTCCTAGAATACAGTGATGCTTATTTCCCCAGTGCTCACAACCACAACCATTCAGCTCACGTGATCGACATTTTATATTTATTCTCCCTATACCCCAATGCTCAACTAGCAGTGCACGACCAGGACCAACGGGTCGTACAGTGAGTGAGATCAATGATTCTTTTTAAGCATTATCAAATAACTTTTAAAAGTAGGATCCCTTTTTATAACAGCATGTCGTGTAGACTATGCGGGGGATTTATAAGTCTCACTGTACTCTAGAGAATCACCAAATCAAGATCTTATGAATTTCATTATCGTTCTATCCACATATTCATCATCTCAAATTCCAATCCATCTCCATAGTACATAGCGGCGTGATCAATCCAAAGCTTTCAGCATCAACGCACATTAACAGATCATGCGTGAAATTATTCAATCATATATGCTCGAACATCAACACCATACAACTTATACAGCCCATCTTATAGCTTTTCCATAATATCTTACATCATTAATAATTCCGTTTCTTATCCAATGTCTTTACATCTCAATTTCATAAACTTCAAGTTCAATTATGTTTGTGATCTCATTTCTTTATTTCATAATTTTCATTGTCTCTCTTAAATTAAATCCATAATCAAGACGTAACAGGCGTCTCTCAGTATATGATTCATAATCAATAGATAAATAAATATTCAATATACATAAACAAATAGAGACATCTCATATTATCATCAAAGCATAATCATATCAAACAACATCATAACATGGTATGTGGTCCTAATCTCCATCATATAAGTGGCCACGAAATCGCATAACAATTGCCACTATACTACTAACATAGAGACCACGATTGTTCCGACCTTTGATATGATCGAGAACGTCCTAATAAGTTACCTAAATACCATGGTGTCTTAGGGAAACTTCTCTCTCACCTTAAAAAGGTTCGCAGATTTCCAAATGTCCTTCCCGAGTTGTCGATCCGTTGCTCCTTATCCGCTTCGTTTCCTTAATTCGAAAATTACAAGAATTCATTACTACTCTTTAACTTTGCAACACAATATTTTCAATCAAAATAGACTTCACTT
Organism: Crotalaria pallida; assembly: GCA_037953625.1. Taxonomy (NCBI): domain Eukaryota; kingdom Viridiplantae; phylum Streptophyta; class Magnoliopsida; order Fabales; family Fabaceae; genus Crotalaria; species Crotalaria pallida. The sequence continues at coordinate 98,469,891 of CM075650.1, forward strand.
CTAACATATTTCTTTTAAAAACACTTTTAACAGTATTAAAACATTTCTTGATTTGTAAAAATCGTTGTACTACTCATTTTTCGTAAAAACATTGAATATTAGACTTTTCGGTGCACGTAAGCAAAATCAATTAAGGTTACATCAAAACAAATTAAGTTTTCGTGATTTCTTAAAACATTGCAAGGAAGTCCTACGCTGAGAAATCGAGGCTATACATTGAGGAAAACATTGGTTTGTTAAACTTTTTCGCAATTACGTCGAGTAGTCTTTAAACACATTGCCAATATCCAAATGAAATTAGTATAGGATTTCACTTATAAAATTTTCATGCAACTTAATCATTTATATACTGAAATCTTTTCAAGAAACTTTAAAAGGATTTCAAAAACAACTTTAATTAGTAAGAAATTTGCCCAAACTTTTTCTATAGACTTTATCTTAAAAATCCTTAAGTTTTCAACTAAACAAATCACTTTTAAACTCATAACACTTCATCAAATAATTTTGGACAGCAACTATTATTTTTGAAAAATAGCTTTTCACACACATTAGAATTGTCCACAAGTTTATTACATACAATCTTACTAAAATCTTTAAGTTCCAAACAAAAAAAATCATTTCAAGTCCATATATAACTACTTCATATAAATTATTAACTGACCTATTCACTCAAGCTTCCTAAGGTACAACCATGACATATAGGATACTTCACACACAATTTATCCTGATACTTTAAAACAATCATACTTCATTCTTACAAAAATTTATTCAACTTATGTTTTGGAACTAATCACTTAAAATGACACTCTTAAACATGGTCTGGCATTTCAAAACAATTTAATCAATATAGTAAGAACATGGACAACACCTTATACTTATTTAATAATTATTCTTATCATAAAGATTTTTCATCCAAATTGGTCTTTTAATCTAACACCTAAAAATCTTTCAATTTAACAAAATGACTAACTTTAAAAATCACTTTTTAATAAAAACATCAAGTTTGGACAGCAACTTTTAACTAAGTTAAAATCTTGCATTTCAATCAATTAAAGTTTCTAAACCAACACATTTTTAACTCAAACACTTTCCTACACAAATCTACCTACTTAAACATGATATTGGTTAACTTTTCCAAAACAACAAGTCTTGGACTGCATTAAAAACACAACTTTAAACTTTAAGAAAACATACTTATCTTACTTGAAAGAAATCATTTTTCTCATCTAGAATTCTCACTTAACATCCTAAAAATATAAGCATTATAAATAATACATTTCAACACCAATTAATCATACAACACTTTGAATCAAAATGTCACAAACTAAATTTACTTAAACCGAATTTTCTTTAAAAACAATTTAACTTACAAAAATTCTCTCAAACATATTTAATTCTCCAAAATGATAACTTTTATTTTTTTATCAAACTAGTCTATCCTTTAATCATCATCTAAACCGAATCATCATCAAGAAAATATAACAAACCAAATTTTCTATTTCTTTCCTATAGGAACGAAGCAAAAAGAGGAAATAACATAAAAATCTCTAATTATTTTTTTTTTATTACTCAAAAATATCATTTTCTCATATTTGATACCATATCAGATATATATTATGTTTCGTATCAAACACGTATAATTTTATATAGAATTTTCAATTGTATACTTCAACCTTTTTAATTTTTTTTATCGCATCACTGTATCCTATATGGTGCCTTATGGTATCAGGATTCAGGTATCATGTGTCACGTGTAGTGTGGGTGCTTCTTTGCTCAAACTCTCACCTTAGAGTGCAAACGCAATTGCAAATAAGTAGCATTCAGAAGTTGCAAGCTGGAAAGTAAAAAAGAAAAAAACAAGGAAAAACATGGCGAGCGTGCCTTCACCTTCTTCTCCACCTCGACGCACCCATCCCTCCGCCTCCAATTCCGGCAACTCCGCCCCTCACTCCCCAAAGAACCAGGTATGCTCTCTCTCTCTCTCTCTCTCACGTTCTTATTCTTCTTCTTCTTCTTTTCATACGCACGCTTCTATGCCATTGTTGCTAATTATTTGGAGGGTTTTGTTCTCTTCCTCTGTGCTAGGTTGAAGGCGCTACAAACAATGGGGTTTCCCATTCAGATGACAATAAACCTGACTTAACCGATGGCCTTGAGTAAGTTGTTCTTTTTCTTTTTTATTTTTGTTTTTTTCTTTTTCCTCTCTCTCCCGCCTTGATTAAACTGTTTGATTTTGATTCCATGTACAAAGCATTAAAGCTGAACTCTGTTACTTCTTTGTTCATTTATTTGGAAGTAATGATTAAGAGATGTCTCAAATCTGACATTTTATTTGTTTGTGAATGGATCCTTATGTTTGCGGTCTTTAGTGTCACTTTTTTTTTTTTTTTTTTTTTTTTAAACTCTAAGCAAATTCTTCTAATTTCTTAACATTCAGCTGTTGGCTGTTAAAGAAAACAGTAACAACTTATTTAAAAAATAAAAATTAAACAGTAAGAACCAGTGACCCCATCTGGTTATCCATGTTCATTGAGATTCGACAAAATCTTACGGGTTTGTGATTGGTTATGTATAGATTTGCGGCAAAGTACAACATAGGAAGGGTTCATGTAGCTGACCCTACTTAGTACGAAAAGGCTTAGTTGTTTGTTGTTGTTGTTGCAGTAGGTCAGTAGTAGTGGTAGTAGTAAGAAACTGCTCATAATTTGAATTCTCTTCAAGGATGCAACACGGTAAATATTAGAAAGTACAACACACAGCTATTTATGCGCAAGCACTAAAAAAATATCCCCTGACTGAATTTGTTTGCGTTTTATGTATATGTAGAATGGATGCATACAAACACCATATTTGTCATATTCCATTATAGAGGATCATGCACCATTAATGTAGAAAATGAAATTAAACAGCATGGATGCACTATGCATGAAAAAAAACTTCTAGAAGTAAAGATAAATGTGGGAAAACTTGGTTTTGGGGTGACTCGCACAAATTAGGGTAGTCATGGAAATTTCAGTGGAATTTTAGGGCAATTGCATGTTGCCCCCATTCCCATTCTGCGCTAATCTGGTGAAGTTTAGTAGTTTTGACCCCAGAGCTTTTCACTCATTCCCACTAGGTGATCCCACACCCTTTGGATGTGAGATCTGATGGGTGCTTCCTGTGAGATTCGGACCCCAGTATTGTAGTTAAAGGTCACTCGCGCAGAGCTCAGCTTGCTGATTTAGCTACATAGCTGAAGTACCAGTATTCAGGCCTTACTGGCAGAAAAATGCTAGAAACCATTTTACATATGCAGCACATGTGATCAATAGTACTTCAAGGTTCAAGCCATTTTTGAGATATTGATGAAGTACTGAAATGCAGTCCTTTGTGTTGGAACTGGCACTGGTATCTGCATATAGAAGCAACTCATGCGTATATATCCATTCTTGTCTGACAAGGAATGACTGATCCAGTTGATACGTCATATAGGCTGGATCGAGTCTGCAGGGGATCGGTCAGTCTTTCACCATAGTTGAGGAGACCTAAGCCGGATTCAGCCCGAAGGGAATCCGTGGTGGAGCCCCAACTAAAAATGGAAGGACTGAACGGCCTCCTGGCTCGGGAGTCACTACGAACTGAACTCGATACTAGTAAGTACACCTAGAACAAGATGGTCGGTTACAGTGTGGGTCGAAAGGATTTTGAGTTGACGTTGAAGATCCTTTCATCTTCAGTTATTCCTTTTAGATGAATGAAAATCTTGGTGAATCCCATTATTCTTCTTTTAGCAATTTGTAATATTGATTGGAAAAATAAAACTTCTTGATATTCGTCTAAGTTACAACCATAACAGAAAAGGCATACCAGACTCTTTGGGGCATATAGGGCTAATAAAATTTGTAGTTACCTACTTTTTCTTGTTTATTTCCTTGTTATTGATGTTTCACTTCTTTTGCATTATCTGCTTATCATGCATATTTAGTCCAGTCTGATTATTCCTGACTATACTGGTTGTGGAAAAGTAGTGCCATTTCAGTATCTCATAGTGTGAAGAGTTAAATCTCCCATGGATATCTTTAAAGAAAGATTAATTGTTCATCTGATCTCACGGTCATATGAATTCATGGTCAGTTATAGTGCCATTGTGACAATAGTTTGCTTAATATGGACTATCGCAATCACTCCGACCCTTGGAAACTATTCTAGAAGAGTTAATTTCCCTTATGTACTGTAGAGCTGCGGGACATAAAGTGTTGAAACCCGGGTTCAATCCCTGGTGACGGCGCTTCCCACCTCCCCATTAAAAAAAGAAAAAAATATTTGCCTATCAAAAGAAAATTCCCCTATGTACCTGGATTGATAGATTTATTTCTACTTCCCTTTTATTCTTTTTATTCAGCTTTGGGCTTTAATAAGTTGGTACAATAAAAAATATATTTTTGAATGCCCCTAAAATATGTGCCTTATATTTAGAGGTCTTTGGTTTGACAGTGTTATTTTTAGTGGAAGTTCTTTGTCCATATGAAAGTAATATACCATGTTCTTTATTTTACAGTCACCTCGACAGCAAGCAGTACATTGAGAGGCTCAGAAAATATGATGCTGAATACTCTCGACGTTTGATTGCAAAATATTTCTCCGGAAAATCCCTTTATGGAGGTATGCAACAATAGATACTTAAATGGATGTGCAGAATAGGCAAGATTAGGAAAGCCTGCTTTTCCTGATAGATCTGTGAATATTTTGCAACAGTTAGATAATTTTTTTACTTTTAAGTTGTGGCTTATTGCTTTAGCATCACTAATTCACCATGTAAGTAAACTATATTTGAATATACTTCTGCGGTGCATAATCTCTACTGGAACAGCTTTCGTTTGCATTCCTAATTTTATTTTAGTTAAGTACGGCATTCATGCTTGTAAAATATTAAAAATAGTATAAAGTAGTGAAGGAAATAAAAATGCATGTCATTAATGTAATTTCAGACTGATGAGATACTGTAATGCTGTATGAAAATCACTGCATATTGTGATGCCATAAGGGAATTGGAATATCATATTCATATCATCTCTTTTTTATGGTGGAGGAATATTTTGTTTAGCATTCCTCTGTCTCTGTTGTTTGATATAAGCAGATGGCATTATGTGTTATGATTCTTTATATGTTGAAATCTTAGTTATAACACAATAATCCAATTTCATTAGATAGTAAATATCATTTTTTTTACAGGCAATATATATGAGGAGCAAATGACAATAGGTGATGAAATTATAAAGTCAAGCAGGTAAAATCATGTGTTGACTAAAATATATTGAAAGTTCCACAAACTAATCCGTGCTAGGCCATCTGCGTATAGGTTGCCTTGTTACCGGTCTTATACATATCCTGTGGTAGGTTCTGAAGAGCGGTGCAGCAACGGATCAACTCCACCTGCAGCAGATACCCAAGCTAGCATGCCCAATGGGAAGCACATGGTAAAGAAAAGCAACTGATGTACTTTTGCATGGAGAAGCACCACTGCATATGCCTTTTGTAGAAAAGTTAACCAATATCAAGCCATTCTCACCAGGAATTCTGGAACTTGTGTCTCTGAAAAGATGGTCATGGCCTCAACCATCTATTTGCTGGTCATGATTTTTTTGAGGCTATAATAATGGCTGTTATTTATATGATTCAATATATTTATCACAGTAAATAACACCCTTCCTTTTGAGGTGTATTATGCATAACTGATATAGATGAATACATGGATGAATAGGCTTAGGTAAAATTATTTGGGCCAATTTTTGAATTGTCAAACACTAACTTTCTTCCTGGAGGAGTGGAGGTCATGGGCTTCCAAACACTTTGTCCTGTCAATTCGGCTTTTCTTTTGGGTTTTACTTTTTGCCCCCATCCATGACTTTTTGTCCTCATTTTCAATTTCCATGGACTAAAACACCCTTTTGCGTGTTATTATTTCCAGTTCTACAAAGACGGAAGAACGTTTCCGCCTTTGCAGATTTGGAAATTTTTTCATTCTTGCACCATGTATTTTTCCATTAGTTTTTTTTATATACTACCCAAAATATATTTTTCGTCATGTGAGACAGAAATAATATAAATACGGAGTTTATTTTTGTCATTGAAATTTTAAAATGGGAGTCAAAAAGTTGAGAAGTAAGTGGTAAATAAAAATAATGGAAAAATATATGGTTCTAGAACATGTCCGTCTCTTCAAAGACCAAAAATTTTCCAACTCTGCAGAGCTGGAAAAGTTTCCAACTCTGCAAAGACAGAAACGCTCTTCTGTCTTTGTAGAACCGAAAATAATAACACGCAAAATGGTGTTTTGGTCCATGGAAATTAAAAATGGGGGCCAAAAAGTCGTGGATGGGTGCCAAAAAGTAAAACCCTTTCTTTTTGAACCCATAAAATTACTTTTGGCCCCTATGGACAATATAAACAAATAAATAAATAAAACATTTAACTACAAACTCCACTAGACTAGTATATCATCTAATAATACAACACCCATATGAGCTATCTACTCGTGAAAAACCTTGGGTGGTAAACCTTTAGTAAGTGGATCCGCAACCATGGAATTTGTACCAATATGTTCTATAGTCATCTGAGCACTCTGAACTCTTTTCTTTACAATCAGGAACTTAATGTTTATGTGCTTTCATTTTGACGAGCTCCTGTTGTTGTTGGAATATCACACCGCTAACTTATTATCCCATAATAACTTTAATGGTCTTTCAATACCATCTGATATTCGCAGCCCAGTGACAAAATTTTGCAATTATATGCAATAATTGGATGCCTCGTAACATGCTATATACTCTGCTGCCATAGTAGAAGAAGCAATGAGTCTTTCCTTTTCACTCTTCCATGAAATAGCTCCTCTAGGCAGTAAATAAACATAGCCAGATGTGGATCTTCAACTATCTTGGCATCCAACAAAATCAAAATCAGAATACCCAAATGATCTCCGATTGATCTGATCTTCTATATGTTAGCATATAATTATTTGTTCTTTGTAAGTACCGCATAACCTGTTTGGCTACTATCCAATGATTCATCCCCGGATTGCTTAAATATCTATCAAGAACTCCAACAATGTACGCATATTATCTGGACGCGTACACACTTGAGCATACATCAGACTCCCTACAACTGAAGCATAAGGATTCTTTTCCATCTCTTTCATTTCAAAATCATTTATGGGGCACTGATTAAGACTAAATTTGTCTCCCTTAGCAACAGGAGTGTCGACTGGTTTACAATCTTTCATGTCGAATCTCCTAAGGATTGTTTCAATATAGCTCTTTTGTGATAATCCTAGAATACCTCGAGAATGGTCACGATGTATTTGAATCCATAATACAAAAGAGGCATCTCCAAGATCTTTCATTTTAAATTCTTTGATAGAAATCTCTTGGTTTGTAAACATGTGTCGTTACTAGCAAGCAATATATCAACTTCATATAGAACCAAGATGTGTTTACTCCTACTAAATTTATGGTATACACAACCATCAGCTAAATTCGCCTCAAAACCAAATGAGGTAATAACATCATGAAATTTGTGATACCATTAACGGGAAGCCAACTTGAGCCCATAGATGGATTTCTTTAGTTTGCAAATCATATTCCTTGAATCTCCAATAACAAAGTTTTCTGGTTGTACCATATATATTTATTCATCAATGTCACCACTGAGAAATGCAGTCTTTACATCCATCTGATGTAGCTCAAGATCAAAATGAGCCACAAGTGCCATTATAATTATCACATGTTTTCTTTCTGTCTCTTACATGTTGGTTTCACCACTATCATTGCTGCTAGTCTTGCATGTTTTTGGATTTAAGTTTTAGTACTTGCACTAAACCTTGCAAGGAACGAGGAATCATGGTGCTGTGGAGGATAAGTTGGTTCTTTTGAAGGGTGTAAGTGGAGCTTTTAGGCCTAGTGTTCTCACTTCTCTGATGGGTGTCATTGTTGCTGGCAAAACCACATTACCGAGGGGCTAGCCCTTGGTAAATATATTCGCTCATTTTCAAAGTAAATATATTTTCTCGCCCTCGATAACCTATATTCACTTTTTCAAGGGAATATCCCTCGGTAATTATTTAAATTTTCGACAGATATTCCCTCGGTAAAATATTTGTTACCGAGGGATAATCCCTCGGTAATTAGCGAGGGATGTCGAGCCCTCGGTAACTGTTAGCGAGACCACTTTTATCGACAGTTGCCATGCCATCGGTTAGCCGTCGGTAATTGTCGGTTACCGAAGGATTTTGGCTATTTACCAAAGGATTGGCCTCTTGGTAATTCACGTTTTTCTTGCAGTGTAAACGCGAAATAAGAATTCAGTACCTATCGACTGCACTTGGACCCACCAAATTGTAACTATTAGATTTATGAATAGAAAATAAATTTTTGCCCAAGTCAGAAAGGGGTTTGAATTCAATCGAAAGGTCCTCGAAACATATATTAATTATTTTGGTAGTGGTATGTGTACTAGTTGCGTGATTATGATTGTTTGTCTGTTGTATTGGTACATTTTATAATTTTAATTAATTGAATTGTTGTATTTTGCAAAAATGACTCCAAACTATTTTCAAAACTAATTGTATTTCGATTTCAATTAACATTTTCAAAAATTCCAAACATTTATGATTTAAGTAATGAATAAAACCATTATTTTGAGATTAAATATAAGTAACTTAATATGTGTGCATATATGTATTAGTATAAAAATTGCTTTGTCGTTTTAAAAAGGGATTTCTCGGAACTCTACGAGGATGATGTTTTCCCCATGATATCCAAAGGAAACCGATAGAGTAACCCAAGGCCGACCGATTTAGTAACCACCAGCAAGAAGAGAAAAGCCACCAAAACCTTTTCGAACTGACTAGAATGAAACGTTCCAAGACCACACCGTATTGGGATCGGAGTCGTGTTGTCACCGTGAGAGTACCAAGTACAACATAGCCAATAGGTACCCTAAGGAAGATCACAAACCATAAACCCAGGGCGAATAGCAGAGTAACCCATAAGTAACACGTCCTAATACCTTCAAACTCCCTGAAATCGTAGAAAGGCCAAAACACTTAGTAGAACCACAAGCATGTGATGTCATAGTTGAGTGGCAATCAAGAAGTTTGTTATAACCCCTCTAAGACTAGAGGCCCCAACAAAATATCATGGAGTAACAGACCTTACCTTTTAGTTTTAGACCACCATGATTCGATAGCGTCTTAGGGGTGTCTTGTGAGCATAGCATATTGGAGCAACTGTAGAAAAGGCGGTTTAGGGATATGCAAGTAGTAACCGGAGAATCGGGAATCCGCTAGAGGGAAGTTTAGTAACGAAGTCCATAGTAGAGAACCATACGGTTAAAGAAGTAAGAAACCTTAGTATCTGACGAGGAAGATGAGGGCATTACCAAAGAACTTCTGATTGATTTTTTTATGCAAGTTCTGGGAAGAGGAACTTTTAGTTAAGAAAGTATGTGACAAGGAGCCACCTCACCCCAAACGAAACCTGAACACATTAGAAATCCCAGAAACGTAAGAAGGATAGGTACCTACCAGCGTGAACCAAGGGAAAACCCCGTCGAGTAGACCCAATCTTGATAGTTTTCCTATCATAAGGACCAAGGAGAAGCTAGACACCTTAAATTTAGTTAAAAATCCCCGAGAACCAATAGAACACCTCCTTCATCACCAAAGGAAAATAGTTGACAGAGAGTAGTAGAATCATAAGTGGGGGAGGAAACCGGGGACAGAATTCGAAATTGTGGAGCCTACGAAAAAAACCATTATCATTATTATTATTACTGCTATCAAACCTAAATACGTTTTGGAAATTTCAAATGTTTCGCTGATTTCAAAAGGTTTTTAGTTTGAAGTGATTTGGTTTACCTCACTTTATTTTTCCGAAATCGATTTCCAAGGAAGAAATTTCTTTTTTGGGGGAAGGATTGTAACACCATGATTTTTCCTATTTTAAATTTTGAGCAATTTTGTGATTAAATAATTAATTTCTAAAATTAATTATCAAAGCGTTGGTCATTGTCATAAAATATCTTAAAGTATTTACGAAAGAATAATTTATCTAGATATTTTAAAGTAGAATTATTAAAAGTAATTACCCTATCTGAAAAATAGATTTCCTAATCTTTTGTAACATCCTGATTTTCTTTTGTATTATAAATTTTTTAGTTTATCAAACTAAATAATTAATCCTTGAAATTTATCATTAGAGCGTTGAGTATTTTTAAAATATCCTAGGTTTTAACTCTATGACTTTCTTATGTGTATTTAGTTTATAGAGAAAATGGTCTATTTGGTCCCCCCAAAGATAAACCTGACATCAATTTAGTCCCCGAAAGATATTGGAAATCAATTTAGTCCCCCAAAGATCATAATGACATCCCGTTAGTCACTCCGTCCATAAATCCGTTAGTCAACCTTTTTAGTGCCACGTGTCACATTCTCATTGGTTATTTCAGGTGAACATATTTAGACACGAATCACAGGATTATTCCCTCGTAAAATCTCAACCGTTGCTTATATCTGACGTTCCAAATTTAAAAATTAAAAATAAAATAATAAAATTATATTTAATATTATTAAAAATTCGAAAAAATATTAAAAAATTAAGAAAACTATTATTAAAAATTCGGAAAAATAATTTTTAAAATAATACTGAAATTTTATTTATATTTTAAAAATTAATAAAAAATTCGTAAAATAATAAAAAATTCATAAAATTTTTAAAAAATCTGTAAAATAGTTTTTAAAAAAAATGCTGAAATTTTTTTATATTTTAAAAATTAATAAAAAATTCAGAAAATAATAAAAAAATTCACAAATTTTTTAAAAAATCTGTAAAATATTTTAAAAAATTATGAAAAAGTGTCCTTCCTTTTTTTAAATATTTATAAAATAATGAAAATAAAAAAGTAAGAAAAATTTTAAAAAATATGCAAATATATTTTTTAAAAATTTCTGAAAATAATAAAAAATCCATAAATATATTTTTAAAAAAATCTGAAAATTTTATTTTTTCATTTTTTTATAATCTAAAAAGTAGTAGAAAATTCTTAAAAATAATAAAAAATTCTAAAAATTGTTAAATATTCTGTAAAATATTATAAAAAATTCTGGAAAATATTATTAAAAATAATTACCTATTTTTTAAAAATTTTATGAATTTTTTATTAATTTTTAAAATATAAAAAAAAAATCAGAATTTTTTTTAAAAATATTTTACAGATTTTTTAAACATTTTCTGAATTTTTTTATTATTTTCTGAATTTTTTATTACTTTTTAAAATATAAAAAATTTTCAGTATTTTTTTAAAAAATATTTTTTACAGATTTTTTTTTATATAAATTTCTGAATTTTTTATTATTTTCTGAATTTTTATTAATTTTTAAAATATAAAAAATTCAGTATTTTTTAAAAAATATTTTTTCGAATTTATAATAATATTTTTCTGATTTTTTTTAATATTTTTTCGATTTTTTAATAATATTAAATATAGTTTTATTATTTTGTTTTTCATTTATAAATTTGGACCGTCTGATATAAGCAACAGTTGAGATTTTATGAGGGAATAATCCTGTGGTTCGTGTCTATATATGTGCACCGGAAATAACCAATGAGAATGTGACACGTGGCACTAAAAAGGTTGACTAACAGATTTATGGACGGAGGGACTAACAGGATGTCATTCTGATCTTTGGGGAACTAAATTGATTCCCAAAATCTTTCGAGGACTAAACGGATGTCGGGTGTATCTTTGGGGGACCAAATAGACTATTTTCTCTAGTTTATAATAAAATTTTATTGAAGGTTTCTACTGGAATTGAAAATAAATAAATAAATTTTTGTTATTTCCTAATATCTAACTAATTTCTAACTTTATAGTTTTTTTTATATGAAGCTATATGATGCTAAATTTTCATTATTAATATTTTTTTGGTAACAATTAAATAAATAAATGAATGGAAGTAAAAAAATTATGTGCTGGTGTGCGTTTGTTGTGTGTGTTTTTGGGGTGAAGCCCTAGTTCTCTTCCTTCTTCTTGGTGCCCATGGTGGTTTCAACCGCCACCCTCTCCTCATATTCTTCTTCTTCGTTTGTGACCCCCCTTTCTCTCACTTCATCATCCATGGCTACCTCCGCCCATCTCTCTCTCTCCCAGCCGTGCGCTCTCTCTCTCTCTCCACTCCCTGGACCGCCGGCGCCACCATACACCGCCCTCGCCTCCGTTTCTCTCTCACACGCTTGCTCTTCCTCCAGTCGCGACCCGTCTTCTCCCGGAGTCGCCGTGCCGTTCACTGCCATAGTGGCGCCGCCGCCGTCGCGCGTCTCCCTCCATCAAGTCGCGATTCGCGACTAGCTTCCCCAGGGTCGCGATCTGCCGCGTCACTGCCACCGGTTACAATTTGTTCTCTCCTCTCTCCTCCCATCGCGAAGCCATTAGCCCAAGTCACGATCTCCTCTCCTCCTTCCTTGATTCTCGCTACTGCCGCCGGACTTGGAGGTTGCTGCCACTGGTTTCGTTGCTGTCGCCGTTGTTCCTGGCTGCTGCCATGGTGGAGTCACCGTCACCAGTCCTTGACTCACGAATCGGGACTACTCATACCGCCATCACCGATCGATGCTCCCGGTGTGTTTCCTTGTTGGTTGAGAACCGAACCACCACCAGCAAAGCGGTCGCCTTAGTCCTTGATGTTGCTGTGTTGATGGTTCAGACTGGTTTGAACCGGTTTGAACCGGTTTGGGGCCCATTTGTTGTGAACCGAACCCGGTTGGTTGCCCCGTGTGATCCAAAGCCAAATTTGAGGGTATATCTCTAATACCTTTTTAATTACTCCATGTTGTGTTTTAATTTTTCATACTAATGCTAATTTTAGTGTTATCCATAACAATTGCAAAGTGTTAAATGGTTTTAGAATGTTATTGTTTTGGAAGAACAAATAATATTGTAGTTTAATATTGATTTTTTTATATACTGACATATATATAATGATTTTAAGTGGTTACTTTGATTTGAAATAATATCGGATTAAACGTTATGTCAAATGAATTGTTTTAAAGAGTATTTTAGTTAAACGTGCTGGGTTCCTAAGTAAATGAGCTGTAGTTTAGCTTGGTGGACTTGTCCCTAGGCTGAACAATACACCAGTTAATTAGAAACATGACATAATTGGCATAACGTTAATTCGAATTGCTAGTGTTGCACGTTAATTCCAAGTTGAAAGGAAGTGTAATTACCTGGGTGTTGGAAACGTGAGTTAGACTTACTTCGAATCGGGAATACTTCCTTTTAATTTGGGATCAATAGTGTCAAGCAACATAGCTTTAATTTTGGTGATTTGAAGCTAAAACTACTGAATTTTAATGTATTTTTGATAAAGACGTTAGTGTTGAAGGTGGGTTAGTGTAATTTCAACAAAAAGCTTTACCGTTTTATTGAGGAAGTAATGATTTTAAGTTTAAATTTCTATTTGACTCTGATTTATGGATAATTAAATGTTTTCGAAATTAACTTGTCTCTGTTTTCAAGTTAAAGTCCCTTTTTCGTAAAACGCATGATATTGATTATTATTTAATTTGTATGACCTGATTAGACGACGAAGGATTTTAGGATCAACGTAAGCGAAAGCAATGAACCGCACTACGTTTGGGCAACATCACACGAAAAGAATTATGTCTTTGGAAAGGCAAGATAAGGAGTGAGTATTACTGTAGTGTCCTTGAACACTATATGTCCTTAACCCTCTAAGCCCTCAAGATTATGGCAATCAGGAGTTCAAGAGAGGATCAAGTGTTTATCTGTGACCTTACGGTATTTCTGCAGTTCCAGTTGGGAAAAGCAGGTTTTCCCTAGTCAACCAGTGTGTGCAGAGTGTCAACTTAGGAATGAGAATACGTACCTGAAACCCTAGCTGTTATGAGCTATTTATAGGGTTTGAAGGAGGCTGATATGGGCCGTTTGGGCCCTATATCAGAGCCGTGCTGAACCAGGACTCTGTTGAGATAATACCGTAAGTTTATGCTCTAAGAATCTGGTTAGGATAAGCTGAAGATCTCATGTCTAGGCTGTTAGCGAGAATCTAGGAGAGATTTGCGGAAGGGATAAGAATCTTTGATAAGACTGAGTCTATCCACAAGCCGACGGTGTATCTCGGCCTAGGGTCCCGAGCCTGATGGATTGAGGACCGAGGATGAGGCTCGGCTCCATCAAGTCCGAGCCTGGCCCTTTGATTATACTTGGAGTCCATGAGTCCGAGCGAGGGACGTTCATGTTAGGTGAACTGAGGTATGTGCCCTTAGAGAATCCCTTTGATAAGGTTTGAATCCGTGTCTAGTCGGCAGACCCTACAAGCCCCCCAGCTCGTAAGACTTTGAGAAGTCTGTGACGAGGTAGCATGTGTTTAGGGTTGATCTTTTCGGATGTCTCGTGACAGCTGTAATAATGCCAACTGTTCGAGGTGACGTTTTGGGTTCTCTAGATACAGCGCGTTTCCTTGTAAATTGTGCCAAATCATTTCAAATTTTGAAATTTGAAAAAGCGTCCTTAGCAACCGCCACGTCTCATTGTGTGAGTGGTTGGGTAGTTTAGTGGGCTTTCGGCCCATTCGAACTTATAGAGGGAAACTGAAAGGTTTCCTTCAATAGTTCGAATCTCTTGATCCTCTTCTTACTACTCCACATTCATTTCTTATCCTCAGAGTCAAACTTCAATCTATTTTCTCTCTCAAACTCCTTTCCACTCTCAAACTCCTTTCTACTATTCACGCTTCAGAGCCCGCAATCTTCTACCAGAGTCAATCTTCCCAATAATTGAAAGCAGGTAACTCCTTCCTCTTCTTCAACCACTCATTTTCTGGTTCTTCTCTTTTTTTTTCTATTTGTTGAACGGGTTCCGTATTTCTGGGTTTTGCAGGGATTTTGGGGGTTTTTTGTTCTGGGTAGATAGTGTTTTGGCTTTTTTGTTTTCTAAATCATGAATGACTAGAGGGATTGGAAGAGGATCTATCACGAACTTTGTAGGAGAATAGGAGAAGAACCTTCTAGCGATAGCGATTCTGGTTTTTCCGTAGAAATGAGTTCTGATAGTTTTGATAGTTCTAATACTCGATTCTGGTTTTTCCATAGAAATGAGTTCTGATAGTTCTGATAGTTCTGATACTGTAGATCCTCCTGTCCCCCCTTGTGGTCAAAGGTTCGACGAGTCAGACGAGGCAAAACCGTTAACCATAGTGTACCCTTCTAACTCGGTAGAAGAGAATAGGTGGTTGTTGGCTTATAGGTTCGTTGAGCGCCGTGCTCAGCTTAGGATTAACCTCGACCATCACACCGAGAAAAAACCTTTAGGAAGTCCACCAAGGATAGGGGAAAAAAGTCCAGGGCTCGGCCTTAATTTTAAAATTAAAACACGTGCCATAAAAAATTCTAACACCGAGCCTTTTGCTTTTTCCCCAGATATGGTGGAACGCATGTGTGTTACCAACCTAGAAGAGTATCCTTTTCCACCCAATCACGCGCAATATGATGCCGTTTTCGATCGGGAGGTACTAGGAACAAGACCGTCACTGCTGACGGAAAATAGTCTCAATCATCTCCGACCGACTTTGACACCCCCGAGCGCTGATGGAAACGCCTCGGACTTTGTGTTGAGACCTTTAGGCATTGATGATCGGATATGCTTACAAGTACTTGAAGGTAGAAAATTTTTATATTTCTATGAAGAAATAGCCACTAGAATTGGCATTCGGATGCCCTTCTCCACCTTTGAAATGGAAGTTCTAAACCATTTAGGCATCGCTCTGAGTCAACTACATCCGAGCGGCTGGGCATTCGTCCGAGCTTTTCAGCAGTTTTGCGATGCCAAGGATTTGACGGCAACACTGCGATCTTTCTTCTGGTTGTACACCCCACAAGTGAACAAATTTGGTGATTCAAAGGGACTTTGGGTATCGCTAAAGGCTCGGAGGGAGCATGCCCTGTTCGCCAAGGTAACTGATTCATGGAAATCCTTCAAGCCTCTCTTCTTCCAGTATGAGCATACGGGAATTGGGGAATGTTGGTTCATGGAACAAGTTGTTGTTGATGGGGTGGTTAAGATTGTGCCTCGATTCCCTCTGAGTTGGACGACTGATATTTATACCCGAGGGCCTGCTCTATATCAATTTAATTATAAGACCGAGCTCACGAAAGCCGAACGGCGATTATGCGATGAGGCTTGGAAGTATCTTCAAGCCCATGGGCAAATAGATACTAAGCGAATCTTGTTGAAAGGAACACGGGATGAAGTGAAAGCCGAGCTGGGTATTACTACTTTTTTTTTTTTGGTGTGCTAACCCATTTTTCTTGCAGAAGCAATGGGAAAGAAGGCAACCAAGGCCAAGAAGAGTGAAGCTCGGGAAGCTAGAGTATCACAACTAGCTGCGATCAAAGAAAGTGCATCTGGGTCGCCAAGCATGGGCCAGTCTTCTCAGCCGACGTCTCCTAAAAGTCCAGCCGCCATCCCCAAAGCGCCTCCGACCGTTAAGGTCACCGGTGTTGAACAAGTGGTTAAGGGGGATCGCGTCATTGACGTTGTGAACGTCGAAGCGCAGGCTCAAACAGCCCCTCAATGCACACCCGAGCCCCCCCCCCACAAGAAGCCTCGGCTGGATAAAGGGAAGGGCCTTGCTGGGGACTGGTTCAATTTGAGCAAGTCCAAGAAAGGGATAGAAATCCCAGAGGGTAAAGACGATGCCGCTGCCAAGACGGTGTGGGGTAAGAAGCTGTCCGATTCCCTCATTGACTCTGTCTTCCCTCCCGAGGATGCTGAAGTGATTGAGGCCTGGACCCCTGGGACCTGGGAAAACAACTGTAAATCCCCGGTGAAGAGTTTTTTGAGAGGTGCGAGCATTCTTCACCACCTCGGTCACCACGCTGATGACGCTCATACTGGACTAGCAGCCGAGGAAAAGAAGAGAAGAAGTGAGGCAGACGAGCGAGAGGATTATCTGGAACTTCAGGTCCAAGGCCTTAACAGGAAAGTCCAAACGCTCGCTGCTGAAAATGAACAACTTCAAAAGGCAGCACAAGATTCCGAGGGGGCAAAAAATCGGGCCGAGGAAGCACTTCAGGGGGTTCAGAAAAAGGCTGAGGAGGATGCCGCTGCTCTTCAGGTAGCTACTGAGAAAGCTCGGGAAGCCGAGCAAGCTACTGCCTTGGCACAGGAGCAGCACGAGTATGCAAAGGATGAGATACTCGGGCTTCGAGCTTCCTTGGAGAAGATGAGGGTGAAAGCTCTCAAACATAAGAGGGCAGCCAAGGAGAATCTGTTCAATTGGGACCATGCAATTGAAGATTCTTTCTACAACACTGCCGAGCAACTCCGCGTTCTGAATCCTGGGCTCGTGACCAAGGGTGCTGACCCTAATTTTGCTGTGAAAAAAGGTCGAATTGTCGGCCCGAGTGGGGTTCCCATAGATCTGAACAACGCCGACCTTCCTGACCATTTGGCCGAAGATTCCGAGGGGGACGGAGCCGAGGATGCTGAAGGTGAAGAGGAAGAAGAGGACATATTCAATGCTGACAGCATTGTATTGTCCGATTTAGAATAGTTTGATTATTCTGCTGCCTTTTTTGTAATTTCCCCAGTAGATGGGTTTAAACTTTTGCTGTATTACCTTGTTCGTATATTTATAAAATTTGTAGTCATGTTATGCTTCTTTTTATACTTTTCGTTAAGAATTCAGGTGTTAAGACCTCGGAACTCCAGCACTTTAGCCAAGGTGGGTTCCTCTATCCGCGACATAAGAAATGATTTTAGAAAACCATGTTTGAATCGGGAGTCTCAATGAAGTAATTGACGAGTTATAAGCTCTTATCCGAGCTGTTTATAATCGTTCGCGTCATAAACGGTGGCTAATCGAGTATGAGGAAAAGTACGTAATACAATGAATTCAATAACAGTCCTTTTATTGATTAGAAGCAGTAAATACAATGGGCTCGGAATTCCACCGAGCGTACACCATCATTAAAAAGAAATAAACAATTCTAACAATAAAAACAATTGACACTATGAAATTGAAATGAAAGAAAAATTCTAACTATAGTATGCTCTGAGCTTTGCCGCGTTCCAAGTGTTGTTGATGAGGGCTCCCGAGAGAGTTTCGAGCTTGTAGGCTCCTGTTCCAGTCTTAGAGGTTACTTGGTATGGTCCTTCCCAGCTTTGGGCCAGCTTTCCGTCCTTTGCATTTTTGAGACCAATATCAGCTCTTCTTAGGACAAGGTCGCCTACCTCAAACTCTTTGGGCACAACCGTACGATTATATCCTTTCGCTTGCATCGTCTTGGCATGCTTTTCTCGTTCGGCGGCTAAATCCCTGACTTCTTCCGACAAAACCAGATCCTCACACAATATAGTGCTGTTGAGGGGATTCGGTTGTTGCATAACTCAGAATGAAGGGATGATTGTTTCAATGGGAATGACTGCGTCACACCCATAAGTGAGCTGATAAGGTGTTTCTCCTGTTGAGGTTTGTATGGTTGTGCGATACGACCAAAGCACCTCATACAAGTTTTCCAGCCAATTCCCCTTCGCACCTTCAAGTCTTCTTTTGATCCCTTGAATGATGGATCGGTTAACGGATTCTACTTGCCCGTTAGTCTGGGGATGCTCGACTGAGGAAAAATAGTGCTTAATGCTCAGAGCGTTGACCAAATCCTTGAATGCCTTTGCCGCAAATTGAGTTCCATTGTCTGTTACTACCACTTGCGGAACTCCGAATCGAGCTACGACCTATCTCTCGAAGAACTTCTGAACCTTTGCTGATGAAATGGTAGCAAGTGGCTCAGCTTCAACCCACTTTGTGAAATAATCAATGGCCACTATCACCCACTTGATCTGTCCTGGTGCGGTAGGGAACGGTCCGATTAAATCCATTCCCCACTGATAGAAGGGATATGTTGATGAAAGTGAATGGAGTTCCTCGGCGGGTTTCTGATATACATCACTGTGGAACTGACATTTCTCACATCTCTTCACATGGCGGATTGCATCTTGTTGAAGGGTCGGCCAGTAGTATCTTGCCCTTAGGATCTTTTTAGCCAGTGACTTCCCCCCAACATGATGACTTCCAACCCCCTCGTGAACTTCCTCCAGCGTTTGTTTTGCTTCGGCAGGGTCCAAACATCTGAGCATTGGGCCGCTGACCCCTCAGCGAAACAGGACTCCACTTACAAGGGCAAACTGCGATGCTTTTCTGACGAGTTTCTTGGCCTCGACTGGATCAGTTGGCAAAATCCCTTGTTCCAAGTAACCCGTGATCGGAGCAATCCAGCTCGGATCCACCGAAATAGGGAGGACAACGCTAGGTCCATGCACCATTTCTTGGATCAGCGTTTTGTTGTTTTCGGGACTCTTTGTCGAAGCGAGCTTGGAGAGGATATCCGCTCGGCTATTACTCTCCCTCGGGATGTGGCAGAATTCGACCTTCGCAAACTCTGAAGATAGGAACTTCACCTTTTCCAAGTATTTTTGAAGAATAGGTTCCTTGGCCTGGTAATCGCCTTTGACTTGTGAAACCACCAATTGGGAATCGCTGAAGATCTTCACTTCACGGGCCCCAACTTCTTTTGCCATTCTTAACCCTGCCAATACTGCTTCGTACTCTGCTTGATTGTTTGATGTTGAGAATCCAAACTTCAACGAATATTCGAGGATGACTCCCTCGGAGTTCTCCAAAATTATTCCTGCACCTGCTCCGAGCTTGTTACTCGACCCATCCACAAAAATGTTCCAATCCAAGTTTGAGCTCGTCAATGGCTCAGTAAATTCGGTGAGGAAGTCGGCTAAGGCCTGAGACTTCATTGCCTTTCTCGGTTCGAAAGTGATTTCAAACTCGGAAAGTTCGATAGCCCAGGTCACCATTCTCCCTGCCAAATCAGGCTTCTGAAGTATTTGACGGATCGGCTGAGCTGTTCTGACCGTGATATGATGGCTCTGGAAATATTGACGTAATCGTCTGGCTGTGACAACCAAACAAAAAGCCAATTTCTCCACTTTCTGATATCTTGACTCCGGTCCTTGGAGAGCTCGGCTGATGAAATAAGTTGGAGATTCTTTACCAGATTCTTCTCGGACCAGAACCGAACTAATTACTGAATCTCCAACTGATAAGTACAGGAACAAAGTTTCTCCACTTATCGGACTAGACAAAATCGGGGGAGATGCCAAGTACTGCTTAAGGTCATTAAAGGCCTTTTCGCATGCCTCGTCCCATTCAAATGTCCTTCCCTTCTCTTTCCTCAACAGTTTGTACCAGGGGAGAGCCTTCCTAGCTGACTGAGACAAAAATCGAGATAGAGCCACCACCCTACCTGTTTGATGCTGAACACCCTTGACATCTGTCGGACTCTTCATATTAAGAATGGCTCGGCATTTTTCCGGATTCGCCTTGATTCCGCGCTCGGTCAGCATGAAGCCGAGGAAAGATCCTGCTGGAACTCGAAACGTGCATTTCTCTGGGTTCAACCTCATGTCGAACTGTCGGATCCTTCCCAAAATGACCTTTAAATCTTTAGCATGGTCTTCCTATTTCAAGCTCTTTGCAATCATATCGTCTATGTATACCTCCATTCTTGGCCCAATCAAAGGACCAAAGACCTTGTTCATCATCCGCTGGTAAGTTGCCCCAGCGTTCTTCAATCCGAATGGCATCACATTATAACAATATGTAGCATTTTCTGTAATAAATGAATTTTTTACCTGATCCGGGGGATACATCGGTATTTGATTGTACCCCGAATAGGCATCCATGAAAGATAACCTCTGATAACCCGCCGAGCTATCCACAAGTTCATCTATGCAGGGAAGCGGGTATTGATCTTTAGGATAAACTTTGTTCAAGTCTGTGTAGTCCACGCACATCCTCCATTTCCCATTGGACTTCTTCACTAGCACGGGATTGGCCAACCAATCAGTATACACCACCTCCCTGATAAATCCTGCTTCCAGTAGCTCGACTACCTTCTCATCTGTTGCCTGTGCCTTCTTAGTTCTGACCCTTCTTTTCTTCTGACAAACTGGCTTGGCTCCAGGATACACGCTTAACCTGTGGCAGATGAAGTTCGGATCGATCCCTGGCATGTCTGCCGAGGTCCAAGCAAACATGTCTTTGTTTTCCATCAGCAATGCAGTTAGTTCTTTTTCCAATTCCTCCGAAAGGCCAACACCTATCCTGACGCAACGAGAAGGATCGAAACCCAAAATTACCTTTTTGAAGTCCCCTTGAGGGGTGGGCCTGGTTTCATCCTCCTCTCTTACGTCAAGATCTGCTAGGTTGACGCTTCCCTTGTTAAGTGGCTCCTGCATGATCTTCTCTTCATCAATTTTCAACTTTGTCAGGCTGATATTATAACACTTCCGAGCCAACTCCTGATCAGACCGCACTGTTACTATCTAGTCATCTGACCCTGGGAATTTCATGGCCAAGTGGACTGTAGACACGACAGCACCAAAAGATTGGAGTGTCGTTCGGCCAAAGATGGCGTTGTAAACCGAAGGGGCCTGGACAACTAACCACTTTACCATTTCAGTCCGAGCAGAGGGTGGTTCCCCCATAGTCACTGGGAGATGGATGTGGCCTAGAGGGACAATTGAATGTCCAGTGAATCCAACCAAGCTTCCCTCGAACGGGGTGAGATCTGACCTTTTCAATTTCAATTTCTCAAACAAATCCAGAAACATGATGTCTGCCGAACTCCCTTGATCGACCAGAATCCTTCTGACTTCATAGTTGCCGAGCCTGGCCGAAACTACCATTGGGTCATTATGGTCTTGTAAGATGTCCTCAAAATCCTCATCACTGAAACTGATAACTATGTTTTTCTTCCTTGGCTTTTGGATCGGTCGGCTGGCCACCGAAAGGACCTGTCCCACATACTTCCTGCGATCACTCTTCTTTTCTCCTCCACCTGCAAATCCTCCAGCAATAGTACCAATGAGGAAAGAATCTCGAGGCTTATCCTGCTCCGATAGTTGGATAGATCCCCCTGCAAGTGGTGAATGGCTTCGATTACGCTTTAGTTCAGTTTTGGGTGGCGAGGGACTTTTTCTCTTTGAACGTTTGCGCAGTGCTTCGCCAATATAATGTTGAAGCTTACCATACCTTACCATCTCTTCGATCAAGTCCTTCAACTGGATGCATTGGTCGGTGGTATGCCCCCACCCACCGTGGTGATCACAATACTTTGTCCTGTCCTTTTGAGCTGCTTTCCTCTAAGCTGGCGGCCGAGTGATGTTACGCATCTCAGTATGCATAGTCTCACGAAGGATTTGACTCCTCGGGACTGTTAATTGGGTGTATTCATCGTACTTGCCTTTTGGAGGCAGTTTTTCTCTCTCTCCTCTTTCCCGTTTGTCCTTCCTCCCCCTAGTGTCTCGGAAACGATCCCTTTGACGAGGGTCGTTTTGACGGGATTGTGATTCTTGGTTCTTTTCTTTGCCCCTTGCTGCAGTACTTATCCTATGGAATTCCTCCAGATTAACGAATTTCCTAGACCTTTCTCTAAGTTCGGCCATATCTTTCGGTGGTTCCCCAATCAAGCAATCCTTGAAGTCTCCATCTCGCAACCCTTGTGTGAGTAAGAGAACGGACACTCCTATCTGCAGACCTGATATGCAACTAGCTTCCTGCTGATATCGAGCTAGATAGTCACATAAAGACTCGCTAGGTCTCTGTGCGACTCCAGCTAGTGAATGATCTGACTTTGGTTGTAACATACTGGCTGTGTATCGGTTTAGGAATGCCCTTTTAAGCTGAGCCCAAGAACTGATTGAGTTGGTGGGTAGAGAACTGAACCACCTCAAAGGTGCTGAACCTAGAGTCATCGAGAAAGCTCGGCACTTCATGAAATCTCCTCCCCCATAAAACATCATGGACGACTCATAAGAGGCTATGTGGTCCATTGGATCAGTTGTCCCATTATACCGAGAGACGTTCTGATGGCCCATATATGTTTGGGGGGTTTGAAATGCCATTGTCAGCTGTGAAAGGATGTCCCGGGTGGACTTCGGCTGTGGCCTGTTCAGGAATCACGTTCGGATTGAGGGGTGGCGGTGGAGGAAGACTAATTGGGTTGCCGAGAGCCACGCGAGGGCTTGGTTCGGCCAGTCATGCCATGCTCTGCTGCTGAAGAGCAGCAATGGCCTCGTTTTGTTTTTCAATCAAAGAAGTTTGGGTTCTTAGGATATCCATGATTGCTTCTTCTCTCCTTCTTGCCGAAGAGGAAGTCATATATGATCTACCCTGAGACTCGGAACGTTCACCGCCTTGAAGCGTTCCAAAACGACCTCTAGTCAAGTGTGGTATTTCCCTGTCGGTTCGCTCGGCTCTAGAGTAATCGTGATGAGCGGAACGCTCAACTCGCCGACCCTCACCAGTTCGTGACGTTGCAGGGGTCCTCCGAGATTGATGTGGTCTAGAGTCAGCAGTATCGTGCCATTCTGAAACATGGCCATCTGGAATAGTGTGGGGGTTGGATTGTCCTCCTCCGCCTTCAATGACAGGGGGAACAATGGCTTGCGCCTGACCCACCGGCGGAACCGTGACTTGTGCCTGATTCACAGGAGGGTCGTTAGTCCGGTCACCTTCAGCTGCTCCTCCAGGGGCAATTCTGTCCCTGAGGTGTGTTCCTCCCTTAGGCGGCCTCCCCCGGGGGCGCGGGGCTCCTCCAAGGGCGATTCTGTCCCTAACATTTGCTCTGGCCCCAGGCTGCCTCCCACGGAGGTGATGACGGAGATCTCCTTGTTCTTGATTGTTGTTATCGTTTGCCATGAATATGGTAGACGTGGGAATGCTGGTTATTCGATTCCCACAGACGGCGCCAATGTAGTGTCCTTGAACACTATATGTCCTTAACCCTCTAAGCCCTCAAGATTATGGCAATCAGGAGTTCAAGAGAGGATCAAGTGTTTATCTGTGACCTTACGGTATTTCTGCAGTTCCAGTTGGGAAAAGCAGGTTTTCCCTAGTCAACCAGTGTGTGAAGAGTGTCAACTTAGGGATGAGAATACGTACCTGAAACCCTAGCTGTTATGAGCTATTTATAGGGTTTGAAGGAGGCTGATATGGGCCGTTTGGGCCCTATATCAGAGCCGTGCTGAACCAGGACTCTGTTGAGATAATACCGGAAGTTTATGCTCTAAGAATCTGGTTAGGATAAGCTGAAGATCTCATGTCTAGGCTGTTAGCGAGAATCTAGGAGAGATTTGCGGAAGGGATAAGAATCTTTGATAAGACTGAGTCTATCCACAAGCCGACGGTGTATCTCGGCCTAGGGTCCCGAGCCTGATGGATTGAGGACCGAGGATGAGGCTCGGCTCCATCAAGTCCGAGCCTGGCCCTTTGATTATACTTGGAGTCCATGAGTCCGAGCGAGGGATGTTCATGTTAGGTGAACCGAGGTATGTGCCCTTAGAGAATCCCTTTGATAAGGTTTGAATCCGTGTCTGGTCGGCAGACCCTACAATTACCTTATTCTAGGGATAAGTTTCTAGTATGTATATAGTGCTTGCTAAGAGTTTGTTGTCAGTTTTGGAATTTTGTGCATTAGAGCAGTTATTAAAGTTGACAATTAGCACTTAGAAATTAAGACGATAAATTAATGAAAAATTTTGGAATGTGTATTTTACTGGTGATGATATTATGTGTTATATGTGCATACTTGTGGATTTGTGCATATTTGAGATTGGGGGTATATTTGTGAATATGTGCATGCTTGTGAATTCGTGTATATGTGGTTTGTCGCTGAAAATGTTCTGAAAAATGTGAAAGTCAATAATAAACAATTGAGGAGAAAAGAGTAAAGTAATTGAATAAATAATTGGATTGAGAGAAGTTTTTAATAAAGAATAAGACATATTTATGTGTGGAATCCGACTGCGATGTGGCGCGAATTGGATTGTCCACGAAAAATATTAAATATTATTCTCTTGCGGCCGGTTGCGATTGTACGCGAGCCGTGGCCGACTACGATGTGCGTGAATCGGTTAGCACGCGAAAGAGAATAAAAACTAATCCCTTGCGGCCGGTTGCGATTGTACATGAGCTGGGGCCGACTGCGATGTGCGCGAATCAGTTAATACGCGAAAGGGACTAAACATTTTCCTCCTGCGGCCGGTTGTGATTGTACGCGAGCCGGGGCCAACTGCGATGTGCGCGAATCGGTTAGTACGCGAATAGGAAATTCACATAAAACATGCAATGAAAAAGTGAATGATTTGAAAGGATATAAATATATAATAACCCCTTGCGGGCGGTTGCGATTGTACGCGAGCCGGGGCCGACTGCGATGTGCGCGAATCGGTTAGTACGCGAAAGGAATAGAAACTAATCCTCCTGCGGCCGACTGCGAAAGTATGCAAATCGGGGCCGATTGCGAAGTATGCAAATCGGGGCCGACTGCGATGTGCGCGAATCGGTTAGTACGTGAAGAGGATAGTTTCTCAAAAACTTAAAGAATGCACATAAGACATTTAAAAGGAAGGAAAGTAGTACTAAAAACAGTGATAATGTTAAGGTTGAAAAGAGTTGTGATAAAGATCGATATCAATATTTGATTAAAAAAATGGTTCATTTGCGATTTAGCATGTTATGGTTGGATTTTGTGAATATATGCAATATTTGTGCTTAAAGTAAGATTGAAATGACATGATAAGTAAGGTGATAGTTTATTGAATGAAAATGGTTTTATTTGCAAGTGGAAATGATATGGCTTGGTTATATTAATATATGCATTACTTGGAATAGATGTGTTTGGCTTAGTTGGGTATTATGTCATATCAGAAACTGCTATTTCTATTTTATGTGTAATGCTCACCTCCTTACCATTTTTTCAGGTACCGAGAATTGAGCTTGCACCATCATTGGCCGAGCAGGTGCACACTCCACTTCGTGGAGTGTAAGTTAGTTAGAGGGAATTATGGATTATTTGGTTGTAATTAATTTATTTTGGTTCTGATGCTATAGCACTGATTTATGTTTATGTATTGTTGATAGCCCTGTTGGATCTGTATGTTATAAATGAATATGTTTATTAGGTTGCAGGAAAAATATAATTTTTGGAAAAGTCCGAAAAACAAAGGAAACTCTGTCCGTTTGACGGAGATTTTTAATAATTAAAAAGAAAATTTTAATTTCACTATTTTAATAAAGGGTAATTAAGGGTAGAAAAGTGTAGGTGTTACATCTTTTCTTTGATATAATGTGTAAATTCTAATATTATCATATTAGTATTTCTTTTAGGTTTTCTTTTATAAAAATAAAAATAAAAAAATATGTGTGTGTGTGCTGTGCGAAGGGGAAACCCTAAACACCCTTCCTTTTTCCTCTTGAGTCGCCGCCCCTCCGCCATAGTCTTCTTCTTCACACGATTTTCTCTCACTCGTCTCTCTCCCTTTCCTCCACGATCAACATTAGAGTTGGTCTCATGAAAATATCCAAAAAGTAAGCGAGGAAAGTTCGATTATACATGTGTACAAGAAAAAAAATATTACATATGAATTTTTTAAGGAATGTTTTTCAATATCAGTTTTATTGTCCTATAATATCAAATTATATTTTTTTAAATCCATTTCAAAATATTATATTGTTTTTTTCATTGTAATTTTTTATACTCATGATATATGGTATTTTAATTTAGAAAAAAGATAATGTTGAGCAAGGATCCGAGCGCCTGCTCGCCCTCTCAAACCGTCATTGATTGATCTGAGACAACCTAATATAGTTATACAAAGGGAAAATAGAGAGATGAACAATAGTATTTAATCCACTTGAAGCTTCCTTTGTTTATGGGATCACACCCAATTATCAGCTTTTCTAACCGTCGGTACTTCCATGTGTGAATTAGATGTGATAGATAAGTTCTCAGATGGTTATGTTATACGTTGCTCTACCAAAGCGAATTGTGAATAGAGAACACATTCTCAGAAACGGTTGCGGACGAAACAAGCTTTAAAACTATTTCTAATTTAGAACCATGCTTTAAAAGCGATTTCAAACCCGAACCACTCGTAAAGGCTAAATATTTAAAAGTGGTTTACATGATGAACCGATCATGGAGGTCAGAATGTCCCTCAAAAAATGGTTCCTTCTTTGGACCACTCTTAAAAAAAGTATGCTCTTAAAAAAAACATGGCAATGAAATCAATTATTGTTGCGTGTGACCCTATAGTTGAGCACATAAGACCCAAACGTGTGACCACTAGACCTGCTAATTGGGTTGATTTTATCCATTATTGAAATATTTGTTGTAATGACTCATTTAGTTCTAGAAGAAGTTGGTTAAAGTTATTGTATGGCCTATGTGCCACGTAGCATAGGGAATCTTTTAGGGCCATTACTTATAGGTTCTGCAATTGAAGATCATCACTAAAGTATTTTCCATTTCCTCTCCTGTCCCTTCTTAGGAGGCAACACTGTCCTCGAATTCAGTGCACTTTATTCTTCTTTTAACAAATTGGTGTTCTCGTTATCATTTCCCCATGGCAGAGGGCCTACGTTCCAAATCCCAGTCTGGTAAAATTGATGAAATCCTCCACCAAATTTCCCTTTTCTCTACACAAATCTCCTTTAGTGATGATCTTCAATCTGCTTTCCTTACTGAGTTTTAGGCCGTTGCTAATCGGGTTACGGGGTTGTCTCCTTCCCTTCTTATGAGTTGTTTCATCTCTAGTCTGAAACTCGAAATTCGCCATGAGGTGGTGGCGCAGCAACCGTCTTCACTGTCTCAGGCGATTGGCTTAGCCCGATTGCAAGAGGAAAAACTTTGGGACCTCTCTCATTTTCAATGGGTGAAACTAGCCTCCACTTGGCCCTCTCCCACTGTTACTTGCACGTTTACCCCCACAGTACCACCACAACCACCACGTTCCCTTCCACCACTCTTACCAACACCACCTCCCAAAACCAGATACCGTCAGTTGACAGAAGCGGAGATGGCCGATTGTCGTGAGAAGGGACTTTGCTTCAATTGCGAACCAAAGTATTCACGTTCCCATCGTTGCCCTGCTCGGTTATTACTTCTCATCGCTGAGGATGATGAGCCAACAGGTGAGCTTCTTACCCCATTACAGAAATTAGACCCGAATCCAGATCCTAGTGACACCCAACCCGATTGTCCAACCCACCCGGCCCAAATAAGCCTTCATGCTTTGTCTGGTACGGGGGCTCCAGAAACCCTGTGTTTAACGGGCCATATAGCCCAACACCCAGTTTGGGTGTTAGTTGATGGAGGCAGTACACATAACTTCATTCAGAAGAAGGTCGCTCATTTATTGGGCTTGGCCCAATCTCCCACTCCCCCACTCAAGGTTTTGGTAGGCAGTGGTGAGGAACTGGCTTGTGTAACGGTTTGCCCAGCAGTGGAATTATCTATTCAGGGTCACATTTTCAAGGTTGAATTATATGTGCTTGACATGGAAGGGTCTGATGTGGTATTAGGAGCCCAATGGTTGAAGCAACTAGGGCCCATTTTAATGGATTATCAAGCTCTTACAATGAAGTTTGTGCTCAACCAAACTCTCATTGAGTTTAAGGGTGATTCTGGACTAATGCCCACTTCTATTTCCTTGCATAAACTCAAACGGGCAGCTCGCACTAATTTTGTGGCCCAATTTTTATCCCTTACGGTGTGTTCTCCACATTCTCTACCATCTGCATCAGTTACCACTAACCCAAGGATTCAACAACTGCTCAATGAATGTTCCACACTGTTTACAGAGCCTTCCAACCTTCCCCCTTC
This sequence comes from Crotalaria pallida, assembly GCA_037953625.1. Classification (NCBI taxonomy): domain Eukaryota; kingdom Viridiplantae; phylum Streptophyta; class Magnoliopsida; order Fabales; family Fabaceae; genus Crotalaria; species Crotalaria pallida. The sequence goes on from CM075650.1 coordinate 98,498,687, forward strand.
AAGGTCAACCGACCATGCTATCCCTCTTCTTCCCAATTCAAATCTTGTTAATGTGCGTTCTTATAGGTACCCACACACTCAGAAGCTCGAGATTGAGAGGCAAGTTTCCAAAATGCTTGAGTCCGGTTGGATTCAACCCAATACAAGCCCTTTTTCTTCCCCGATGCTGTTATTGAAAATGAAGGATGGATCTTGGAGGATATGTGTCGATTACCGTGCTCTAAATGCCATTACGGTCAAGGATCGGTTCCCTCTCCCAACAGTGGATGAGTTGTTAGATGAATTGGGTTCTACTCGTTGCTTCTCTAAATTGGACCTCACTTCTGGGTTCCATCAAATCTGTCTTAGACCTGCGGATGTTCACAAAGCAGTGTTCCGAACCCACGACGACTATTATGAGTATAGGGTGATGCCCTTTGGGTTGTGCAATGCCCCGACAACCTTTCAACCCACGATGAATGATAATTTCCTTCCCCTATTGCATAAGTCAGTGATTGTGCTTTTTGATAACATATTGGTTTTTAGCACTGATCTAGAGCAACACTTGTCTCATCTCCGTCAAGTCTTTGCTATTCTGGACCTCCACAGGTTTTTCTTGAACTAGAACAAGTGCTCATTTTTCCAAACTCATATTGATTATTCGGGTCATGTTGTTGCTAATGGTTGTGCCTCACCTGATCCTGCTAAGGTTCAAGCTATGGTGCAGTGGCCTACTCCCTCTTGTATTAAGGGGTTACATGGTTTTTTGGGGCTTACACGGTTCTACCGTAAGTTTGTGCGAAATTATGCATCTATTGCTCTGCCTCTGACTGAACTGCTCAAAAAGGGAAAATTCCTATGGTCCCCTACAACACAAACAACCTTTGATGCCTTGAAACAGGCTATGATCAGTGTCTCTGTGTTAGTATTACCAGATTTCACTAAGACTTTTATTGTGCAAACAGATGCTTCCGGTTCAGCTATGGGCGCAGTTTTGACTCAAGATAGCCATCCAGTTGTGTATTTCAGCAAGGTATTCTGCCCTCAACTCTCCAAATCCTCTTCTTACATACGTGAATTGCATGCCATCACAAGTGCTGTGAAGCATTGGCGACAGTATTTATTGGCTCATTTCTTCATTATTCAAACTGATCAGAGGAGTTTAAAGGAGTTGTTAACTCAAGTAATTCAAACACCGGAGCAACAACACTACCTTGTTAAGTTGTCGGGATACAATTATGAAATTCAGTATAAGCCGGGCAAATTGAATGTCGTTGCCGATGCTCTATCACGATCCATCACTGCTGCCCAAGGAGAGTTATTGATGCTTACCACTCCTCATTTTGTGTTCCTTAAAGACCTAAAGGATTCTTTATGTGTTGATCCTGACTTCATTCTTATGCGGGACAAATGCTTAATTGATCCCTCTTCCCATCCTGATTTCCGGTTTCAAGATGGTCTATTATTGTACCGCAACAAAATTTGGCTTAGTAACAAGTCCAAATACATTCCACTGTTGTTAAAGGAGTTCCATGAGACACTAGTTAGGGGTCATGCAGGTGTTAATAAGACTTTGAAACGTCTCGGTGTGAATTTTCATTGGGGCTCTATGGCGCATGATGATGTGAAAGTCTATATTTCTCAATGTTTGGTGTGCCAACAAACAAAATATAGCACTAAACGACCTGGGGGTCTACTGCAGCCTCTCCCCATTCCAACCAATGTGTGGGAGGACATCTCTCTTGATTTTGTCACAGGTCTTCCCCCTTCCAATGGCTACACAGTTATGTTAGTAGTGGTGGACAAGTTTTCTAAAGCTCTTCATCTTGGTGCCTTGACCTCCAATTTCACTGCTTATAAGGTTGCGGAATTGTTTGTATCTATGGTTTGCAAGCACCATGGACTTCCAAAGAGCATCGTTTCTGATAGGGATCCCATATTCATTAGCCGCTTCTGGTCTGATCTTTTCAAGTTTAGTGGGACTTTGTTGCGCATGAGTTCTTCTTATCACCCGCAGATGGATGGGCAAACTGAAGTAATGAATCGGACTATAGAGCAGTATCTCAGTGCATTCGTCCATAACAAGCCAAGTCAGTGGTTTAAATTCCTTCCTTGGGCGGAATACCATTACAACACTTCGGTTCATTCGGGTTCGGGGCTCTCTCCCTTTGAAGTTGTTTATGGAAAACCACCTCCTTCAATTCCTTCTTATCTTGGCGACTCTTCCTCTAATGATGGTTGTGATGCAGTGCTTAACAGTAGAGAGGAGATTTTGTCTCTGTTGAAGAAAAATTTGTCTAAGGCACAAACCTGAATGAAAAAGTATGTGGATTCGAAGCGTCGTGAATTACATTTTGCTATTGGTACATGGGTTTACGTCAAGCTTCGTCCGTATAGATAGACTTCAGTGACTGGAAGCAAGTATCACAAACTTGCGAAGCCTTTTTATGGTACTTACCAAGTCTTAGAAAGGATAGGTCTAGTTGCTTGTAAGTTGGATCTTCCTTAGCAGGAAAAAATTTACTGAAAGAGCATGTTGGTCCTGCTCCAATTCACATTGACCAGCTCCCTCCAGATTCAATTGACAACAACCCCCTCCTCACTCCCTTGGCCATTCTGGATTTTAAGACACAGATTGTCAATGGTGCTCCTGTGAGACCCGCAATTTTACCCAATTTAATTAAATTATAATAATTTTATTTTTGCTTTATTTTATTTGGTAGTATTTATTTTAGGGATAATTTAATGAAATTTGTTATTAAAAAGTTGGTTTTGGTTATATAATTATATATATGTGGCGTTAATACATATGCATAAAATTATAAATTTCTAATTAATAAAAGAGAAAATTATTTTTGGGATAGAAATAATTAGTAAGTATATTTTTATCTGAGAAAAATAATTTTTGGAGTGATTTTTATTAATGTTTGGACAAAAATGTGAATTTTCAAGTTATAGTGTTTTTAACTTCAAAAATGCATATCTTTTAAACCGTACGTCGAAAAATTACAAACGATATATCAAAACGATCGTATCGAAATCTAGATTATGAAAATGTAAAGATTTGATTTTTATTTTAGAGTTTTCGAAATTTTATCACTGCTACAATATTAAACGAATTTTTGAGTTTTAAGAACCAATGTATGGTTTTAATGCATTAAATAACCTTTTGACTAAAGAATATTTTATTTTGAAAATGAAAATAAATTTCTGAAGTTGTATAATGTACTATTATTTAAATTAAGTGTATTTTCGTATTTTTATTATTTTTAAATTATTTGAAAACTTAGAAAGTGTATTTTTGAAGGAAATGATCTTAGGACTTCAAAAATTCATAACTTTCAAACCGTAAGTCCAAAAATTATAAACTTTATATGAAAACGATCGTATTAAAATGTAGTATCTTGAAATGTAAATATAAAATTTTTATTTTACTATTTGCGAAAATTTTTGTACAGTAGGTAGAAAATCAAATTTTGATAGTTGATATGATTGGATAATTATGTAGGCAACTCCACAATGAACCAATGAAAAATTTTCTCTCCTATTTTAATATATATAAACCGTCCAAAAATTAGTAGAAAGAGGGGAAGAATAGTTCTGAAGTTTGTGAGAATAAACCATGAATTAAAATGCTTTAGGAATCAACAAAATCCCATTTAATGCTAGTTCATGTTCCAAGTAGTATTTGAAAATTTTTGACCAAGACTTGATGAAGAGGGACCGAAATTTGAGTCTGAAAATTGAGGGAAATGGATCACTTCAATACCTATAAATAAATAGCCTAGTTCCCACATTTTTCACACACAAACCTTGATAGTTTTACAAGAGAAAAAAAAAATTCTAAGAGAAAATTGAGAGAGAGGGACGAGTTTGCTATAGGAAGGAGGCAGGAATTGCTTTGTGTCTTGAAGTTTTCTTAAGCTTAAGGAGTAGAGGTAACCCAAAATCACTTATTTATTTAAGCTATTTTTAAGTTGTTTTGTTTATATTTTTGTTTAAACCTTCTCAATTTCTTCTATAGTCAAGTTCTAAATTTTTATTTTCATTTTAAAGTTATTTTTGAATAAGTGATATTGTTCTTGAGTCATATGAATTAAGAATGAGAAAAGGGACACAAAAAGGGTGTTTAAAGGGATTTATCTCCCCTTTTCTTTAATTCTTAAGATGGCTAAATGTTTTTGATGAGTTTGATCAATTTATTTTATGGGTTTATTTTATTTCTAAGATCATATGAAGTATAGAAAATTTTGTATGGTTAAATAAGTTTTTATTCTTTATCTTTTAATTGTTTTTGTTTCTTTATAATAAGGAATAAGAATCAATAAGTAAATAACAATGAAAAAAAAATTAATTTCTGGTATATGTATATATATATATATATATATAGGTCGTGTCACATAATAAGAAATTGATGGTTGATTTGTGTAATTTTGATATATGGATTGTATTGTTGTTTAATAAAATAAAAGAGAATGGAAATGAATAAAAGAATTAAAAAGGATTTTTATTTTATTTTCTTTTATTCTGGACGTGTAATATATATATATATAATTATATTGTATGATAATTGTTGTTATTTCATGTGTATTTGAGTTATAGTTAAGAATGAAAACAAATAGGTATTTTCTTTAAAGTGAAAATGAAATGAAAATGATTTAAAGGAACTAAAATGATTTTGAAAATAAAATAATTTTTCTGGAAAATTTTAATGCAAATGAAGTGTATGGAATTATATGTTATGTAAATTTTTATGTAATTGTTATTGTTTGTTTGTATTTGATTTTCTTTTGTTAGGATTTAAGTTTAATAAGAACAATGAATTAGGATAATAAGCAAAAAAATAAATTTTCTGGAAAAAAATAAAAAGAATAGACCGTGAGGTCTATTGCATTATCTTAAAATTATTTTTTTTGTAATTTGTTTGATTGATTGATGTACAGTTAAATTATAGTTAATTGTTTAAAAGAAATAGGAAAAATAGTAGTTGTTATAAACCTATAAGAACATGTATTTGTGATTAATTGTATAAGTATGTGGTTGATGTGTTTATAAATATTAGTTGCTGGAAAAAGTGAATTATTTTCTAAAAGAGATCTATTTTATATTTTGTTAATGATTAAACCTCTTATTTTTAGTATACCAAATGATGTAATTATATTATATAGATGCTTTAGGAATTGAAAATATTTTTCTGACTTTTCTATATGCTAGTCGAATTTTAGAGAAAAAGGAATACAAGTAATTAAATTTTTCTAATTGATTTGATGATTGTTTTAGTATGTTTAGGGAATATATTACATGTTTATATGGAAAAGATTAATTTTGAAAGTTTTATTTTAATTCTGGAAATTTGATCTTTATTCTGAAAAAACTTATTTATTTAAGACCCCAAGTAATTATTTTTGAGAATGTTAGTGATACCTTGTTTATATGTGCAAATGTAATGTAGAAACAAATAGAAATAGGTGTTTTTGATTAATTAATTTGATTTTATAAAAAAAAATTATGTTGCTGTCCAGAATTTAGAATGTATGAAAAAGTAATGTTTTATTAGAAATAATTGTATTTATAAGTCTTTAGCACAAGTAGGAATTATATATGATTGTTTTGGATTGTTTTACTTGAAATTATTGAAATGATGCAACTTTTCTGGGGCTGTACAGCAGATGCAACTATTTTATTTTGTTTAATTTTAGTTATTTTATAATAGTAGAAGTTGTAATAAGAATTTAGGAAGAATCGGCATGTGTTTTCGAGTTTCTGTTTAAGAGAAATTGAATTTTTAAGTTTATGTATGCATGCTGTCCAAAAGTGTGAAATGTACAGTATTCATGTTGTGACTTGTTCTTGAATGATTAGATATGTGAAATTCATATTATTCTTGAAGTATAAATGTTTAGGATTAAAAGTGGATTTTTAGAAGTAACTTTAGAATAATTATAAGTAAGGTTGTATATGTGTTTGAATAAAATATTGTTTGTACTTGTATGAAGAATGATTGAAGGATGTTCGTGAAAAAGAAATATTGATTTGATATTGGATTTTAAAAGGTTTTTAAAAGGTTTCTTTTTTATGAGTTATTTTCTAAGTATTTACATGATTTCAAAGGCTTTGAGAAATTAATGTTTTCAAATGATATATTTGGTTAGTTACTGTTAAGTTGGTGTGAATATCTGCAAAGGTTATTGTGTAAAAATAATTATGTGAATGTACTGATGTTTGAGAGTGAATCTTCTGTAATCTGATTTTGGTCTGTAACTTAATCTAATTAATGATAAAGAAAGTATTTTGGATTTTGAATGTTCGAGTTTACTTTCTTATTTAATTATATATGCTTATAACATGATTTTTTGCAAAACTTGTTTACTGCTTGATCTGATTAAGATTTGCATCAAAAGAAAAATACCTTAAAGTCATGCTGTATGAATAGTCTGAACATGGTAGTTGTTATAAGGTGCTGAGAAGTAAGATTATTAGTAAAAGAAAAATTTAGATTTATTTTCAAGGTGTTATGATTATGTTTTTAAAGTTATATGTTAGAATGAATGTTGATGTGTTAGGTGTTTTTGGTAAATGTTAAATTGGATTTTTAAAGAAGGTGTTTATGGGCTGTCCAAATGATTAAAAGGTTGCATCAAGTTTAAGTTATTTGTTTTATGTTAATCCTTGAGCGGTAGTTGTTATTGATTTTCAGAGTTAATAAAAAGTATGAAATAATCTTTTTTGATTTAATAATTAGTTCTAAAAAATTTCCATTGACGTTTTAAAGGTTTTGATTCTGTAGAGTATGATTTGTTTTAAGTATTGGAAGTTTTGGTTCAAAGTTTTCTTGATTTCTAAAAGTGATAAAGGAAATTGTTGTTAAGGATATGTGGCTTGTGGTTGCTTAATTGTAATTGAGTAGTTATTTATGAAATTATTTTGTAAATATTATTTGGTAAAGGCTTTCGTTCGGATTTGGGGTGACGTGACTTCAAAGCAAGAGGACACTAATTTTGTAGCTTCAACTCAAGGTGAGAGAGAAGCCTTCTTAAGACATAGTGGCATGTAGTGTAATATTAGGACATTCCGTATCATCTCAAAGGTCGGAACTAGGGATCTATCGGGTGAATAGTAGAACGGCAATTGTGTGTGTATGTCCCGCCGTTCATACGAAAACATGATCCTCAAATATAATTGTATGTGTTGTATATCTTGTTTTATTATGATGTTGGATCTATCATAATATCAAATTATTAATGATAATATGTCTGGCGAATATGATATATCAACTTATTATTGGAAAATAATTGATTCATAAGATGACATGGTGGATAATTTTTGGGAATTGATTAAAGGCTTTATGGTTAAGGAATTATTATGGAACCTTTACAGAGGTTTATGAAAGTTATAATACTACCCCCGGATCGCATTGTCATGATGACATGCTTGATCTTTAAGTGTTGAATTCCCTGTGACCTGGAAGTGTCCATTAGAAGCTAATCCCTTAGAGGTCGAGGCCCGTTAGAAGCAAGGTTTAGAATGGTTCGACCACAACTAGGAATGTTAAACTTTGTAAAACTCTCTGATAACTTAAAAGACATAGGAACCCTTTATTTTAAACCTTGCGTTGAGAGTGAAGTAGTGGAGAGGAAAGACACCCTGATTATCTACGGATACTCAGGTATGCTTGGAGATAGGAGTTCTTCAAGTGATGATTGCAATAGGGGAGGGCAAGGACGGTGAAACGTCAAGAAGCTTCGAGTACTTCTCTAGGCGGGACGGGACTACAATGACAAGGTTCACGCAGGAGTCTGGGCTTTCGTCATAGCGAGAGCTACAGGCCAACTGGAGATAGTGCTGTCGCACCCTTGAGCAAATCATAGATGGTAAAAGGGAACCTGAACGGGGCTAGAAGTTCGGTAAGGGTTGGGTTTTTTGGAAACTTTTATGAAATGAATCTTGTTGACCGCCGGTGTTGGTCACATGAATTTTTATATCTTACTGACCACTGGCGATGGTATAGCCTTTTCGTTTACCGACTTCGATGCCAGTGTGGCTAGGGTTCCTGTGCGTCCCATCTGCTTTCCGAACTAGGATATGGTTGGACTTGTGGAGGAGATGTAACGTGTGTGATATCCATCCCTTGAACCTCGGTAATGGTACCCCCCTTTTTGATTTACCGATGGTATGAAACTTATAGACTAAAGATAATTTAACGGCTATGGTTTTAAGAGGTATAACCTTCTTGGGAAAATATTTTATGGTAATAAATGCAATAAGGTAATGGTAATAATGATGTACATGTTTGTGTGGTCTTAATATTCCCCTATGGTAAGCCCACGCCGTCGACGATAATATCGTTCGGAAGTGCTTACTCTCTCTATTTCCCCTTTCCTGTGGGCATTGGGAACAATGTCTACAGATGGCAGATCAAGGAGTGGTAGCTTAAGACAGGAAGAGGATCATGAGATGACGCACGTACAAGGAGAAAGCAGAAGCGGCAATCGAGGAATCTTCTAGACATTTGTGATAGGAGATAGCAATGAAGACTTGTAGTATGAGATAGGATAGTCTTTGCTTTGTATCCTATCTTAAGGTGATTAGGACATGATTAATCTGTCCCGAATGTAACCCCAGTTGTAATATGGATTATTTTAAAAGAAGTTCTTTTTTATGTATGAAGTTAATTTAAATAATTAAATGTTTTCCGCAAATTAACCATCGAATAATTTTGGCATCACGAAAAGGAGCTTTTTGGAAAAGTGTTAGTGACATCTCTTTTTGGAAAGGAATTTTATATTGCGAGTTATGAACCAAATATTGAAAACCAAATGAATCAAATTGTTTTATGAAAACCTTTTTGTAAAAGAATTAAAATGAAATGGTTTGGTAATGTTTATTTAAAAAAAATGGAGCAAATTTTTAGTGAAAATTCTATTTCCAAATCGGGGTGTTACAGCTCCAACCCGTTATGCCCTGGTATAGTGGAAGGGTTTGCCTCCTGATGATACATCATGGGAAGTTTGGTCTGAACTCCAATTATTGTATGACCTTGAGGACAAGGTCATTGTCGAAGGGGATGGTAATGTTGCATGTGACCCTATAGCTGAGCACTTAAGACCCAAACGTGTGACCACTAGACCTGCTAATTGGGTTGATTTTATCCATTATTGAAATATTTGATGTAATGACTCATTTAGTTCTAGAAGAAGTTGGTTAAAGTTATTATATGGCCTATGTGCCACGTAGCATAGGGAATCTTTTAGGGCCATTACTTATAGGCTCTGTACTGTGCAATTGAACATCATTACAAAAGTATTTTCCATTTCCTCTCTTGTCCCTTCTTAGGAGGCAACACTGTCCTCGAATTCAGTGCACTTTATTCTTCTTTTAACATCAATATACGTGGGTATTCGTTCGATCCTAATCCAATTTTGATGGGTAAAATTCGTTTTGATTGAGTTTAGGGAAACTCAAACCTGAAACCGAAATGTCTCACTTTTGAAAGATGGAGGTAGGGCAGATTTAGGATTGTACGTACCTGCTTTGCCTCGTTCCTAAACACGCCGTAACACAAAAATTAAATGATTTACATTACAATATATTAGTTAAATGATAAAGTTAAACAAATATATTTGACTAAAATCATGATGTAATTATTAATTTTTTAGATAAATTTCATATTCTTCACGTTTATTTTTATATACTATTTAATTTATAATTTCATATATGATTTATATTATAAATGGTGAGATAATTTAGAAAAATAATAGAAATAGTGGGACATGTTACCCACGAGTTTTCCTGAACCCGACGGATATGGCGTTCCGGTCGGTCCTATTGCAAGTTAGGGTGACTTACCCCACGTAATTGCCCTTTAGCAACCTAGAAACTCTTCAGAAGGACTAGACCCGAGCTTCTCCAACCTTAAACATTAGGTCAGAAGCCAATGTTAGCTCACTCGTGCCCGGACAAAGGCGTGATCAGCACACGATCCCCGAGGCTTAATTATGAAACAAATCTCTTACAGATATATAACAGTAGATTTTATGAAGATATATGATGGATTTAACCCAATAATCTAGAGATAATAGAAAGATCGATATGATATTTATCCTATATCAGAGAAAAGATTATTCCTCAATAGTTGAGATAATGAGAGGATTTTCTATAGTATTGCCAATTAGGGCGGATGCTCGTGGGTCCCGCCCACCCGCCCACAATATTTTGTGGGCAAGGCACAAATTTTAGGCCCTATTTTTAAATTATGCCCGCTCGTTTTTTTTTGCGGGCATTACCGCTCGCGGGGCCCGCAAAAGAGGATTTTTTAAAAAAAAAAATAATAATTGTTTTTTCTGTCCAACTCACTTTGAGTGTTTAAAAAAAATTAAATTTAAAAATTCGTCTAATATCAATTAATGTAATTCATTTTTCTCCTACTTCTAATATCTTTTTACATCATTTAATTGATTATTTGGGATGAATTGTATTGAGAATTTTTTTGGGAATTTCTTTTACATTATTTAATTGATTTTTTGATTTTTTTCGCATTATCCCAGCCGCCAATGATACGGGGAAGAATATCATTGGGATAACAAGTTTAGTTAGTACACACGGCTACATTTCCTCCATAGTTCCAACCACCTAGTTCGGAGAGCAAATGAGGCGTACAGGAACCTTAACCACGCAGTCCTCGAAATCGGAAAACACAATGCTGCAACCACTACCCATGGCCAGCCAAAACAAAGTATCCGCAATGCTGCAACCACCACACGAGGCCAGCCGCAATGATTCACATAATGCAGATTATGCACGAGCTCATACACATCGAACATCTAGCCTCGTTCAGGTTCCTTCTCACCATTCCAAAAGCTTCTCAATGGGGTGACAATACTTCTCTAGTTATGCAGTGTAGTCCACGCTACAATCACGCTCAGCCATAAAGACTACCTTGTCATTGTAGTCTCGTCTCGCCTAGAGAAGCACTAAAGGCTTCATGGCGTTCACCATCTTTGTCCTCCCCTATCACAATCCACACATGAGCGGTCATAGGTACTCAAGGTATCTTTCTTCTCCACTACTCCACACTCATCTCTCAAGGTTAGGAAAGGCTTTTGTATTTCATTACACAAGGTTGGTCAACCCATTCTAAGCCTTGCTCCAAAGTAGTACCCATGGTCACTACTTGGAGTGCTTCTAAAGGGACTCGACCATTAAATTGATCTCTCAAAGCCAACACATAACAACTAGATCTCTCCAAGGCACAGTGTCACTTATCCCCATGCTCGCAACCACATCAATTCAGCTCACGCGGTCGACATCTCATATGTGTTCTCCCTATATCCCCTTGCTCGACTAATGGTATACTAAACCATGGCATTAAGACCAACGAGTTATCCAGGAAGTGGGGCCTATGGCTCACCTAAGCATCGTCATACTTTTAAAAATTTCTTTTTCATAATAGCATGTCATACAAACCATGTGGGGGAACTTATAAGTGCTACACAAAATCTAACTATACCTTAGATAGTCTAGTCCCATAATTTTAATAGTTTCATTCTCACGATCACAACAGTTTCAACATCTTAAATTCATTCCAGTACAGTGGCATAATGATGCTCGCAACCACGACACTTTGCCCACATGGACAGCTAAAAAGATTTCATCATAACATCGGCACGTCACATAGACCACGCAAAAGGGGAATCATTTCCCAAGTCACACTTATGCCCAAGGCATCTTCACTATACAGATTATATTTTCTCTTATCATATGAATGTTTTATGAATCATGCCTTACTAAGTAAGGACTTATACCCACCAAGGGCCATTAATATATTCTCTTTGTGCCTTTTACATTTCTAAGATCTTATTACAATATTTCACTCAATATTCCAACATTTTCCAAGTCCCAGATAACAATATAACAATAATTGGGCAGAACAATAAACAATTTACACATGCCATGAAATAAGCAATAATAGAGCATAATAATACTTTTCACATACATACACATATCACATGGCCACATGGGGTCTTAGTCCTTTCATAAGAACGGTCAGTCATACACAACAAAGTGTCATCATATTTATGAAGAACATATTGTCTTTGATAAGTAGAGCAATTGCATTCATTGTCCACAGGTTAAGATGGTATTGTTACCTTCACTGCTTCATTAATGGAGCTAAGGTGGGTTCCTGTACCCTGTCTCTCCCCAGATCTCGGTGGCTAGTCGAGAGTCGGGATAGTGTTATACACAGTGCTGTTTTGACTGCATGGATTCAAACAAAATGGGAGCAGATATAATTCTTTAATCATAACAAAATCTTTTGTTCATTAGAAATTTATAATTCATAAAAAGTGAGCATAGAATCGATCTACGAATGAAGTAAACAATGTCCAATAATGGCGGACTTATTCAGAAGTAAATTAAAGAAGTGTTAGATAAAGGAGAAGTCATTCTCAGCTTTCTCGACTTCACTCCGAGGTACGGATGTCCTTTTTCTGTTTGCCCATGCGGATCTGAAGGCCTTGGTAGTAGAGTTCCCTTCCCAGCTTTTGATTTCCTTTTAAGGTTATAACATGTCAATTTGATGGCATTTTCATGGCAAGGTGTGGCTTTCAAACTACAGCCTTTAAGACATTCAAAGTGGGGCTATTATCCACAATCTAACCTCTTCACAACCTGTGTCCTATTTATATGCCACAACCAAAATAATTGGGGCTAAGGTGGTGTATCGATAGTGTGAAGACTTTTTTACACCGTTAGTATGTCATTCACCATTCATGTGTTTATGAATATTAACTTTTAAATAAAAGTAATACAATACAAATGAATGGTGGATGATAATCTATCAGTGGAAACAACTTTTCACCATCATTGCACATATCATTAAACTAATTAAAATAAAATAAAATAGCACACCAAAACATTAATACAAAAATAACTGACCTTATTATTTTTTTTAAAGTAAAAGACATAATATTAAAGGAGATATATAACTTGAGAAGAACTTTGTCAAGGATAGAAAGGATTAAAAAAATCCACAAAAATCCCCTAACAAAAAAACAGAGACACCAAACAAAGACAAGCAAAAACGAATATATATTATATTAAAGGATATTTTATTAACACCCGTAACCTTATTACTCACACCCAATTTTTTACAAATTTAGCAAAATCCTTCCAAAAATATCCTCTTCAAATAAAAACCTGAACTCTTATCCTATTATAATCATCTTACTCACATCCCCTTTTTTCTATTACTATTCTAAATCCTTTTTCAACCTTTGACATAAACAATTGTTTCGAAGTTGCCCACGAACACAACACCATGAACAAAATCAAACAGAGTAATCTTCAATTCATCAAACCACAACTTTGAAAAACGTAAAGGGATTTTTTTCATGCCATTTTGTAGTGTATATTCTATGCCAATGACAACAAATACTAGGCTGCATAAAGATCAATATTAAAAAATTAAATATGACATTCGAAGACAAAAAATTTACCCAATGTGACGAAGAATACCAGTTGAGCCCATTGCTGGATACTCATTTCCAAATTCACTGAACATAATTTGCACCCAATGACCTAATCCTTAATTTCTTAACTAGTTAATTTGGAAGTGCTATCTCACATAAGTCATCCATCTGTTTCAATTCAGGAAGAGAGAATAAAATAAAGTCAAATAGTTGGATGTTGAAGAAAATTTTGGAGGATTAATAGCTAGAATTGAGTGTAAATAAGATGGAGAAGAATAAGAAGAGTTCAGGGTTATGTTTGGAAAAAAAGGATATTTTGTATAGAATGATACAAAATTTATAAAAGAATTGGGCGTGAGTAACAAGAATATGGATGTTAATAAAATCTTCCTTATATTAATATATTTATGTAGTATAAATAAAATAATATAAAAAAATAATATTAATATTAAATATAATATATATTCCCTTTTATTTTAAGATATATTATAATATAAAATAATAATAATATATATTATATATAATAAAATAAAATTAATTAATAATATTAATTTAATAAATTATATAATATATGTAACATCCCTGATTTTTAACCCCTGATTAATAAAATATTAATTTTAAAGTTTATTTATAATTGATTATTTTTAGTCTCGATTTCATGTAATTTCTTATGAAAGAAGATATTAGAGAATTTTAATATGAGAAAATAAATATTTTCACATTAATCTCTGTTTGGGACCTTGAAGTAATTTTAGAAAGATTTTGGAGGGAAAGAAAATAAAATTAATATTTTTCAAAAACTGGTCAAAATACTCGAGTAGTTTTGGAAACACTCGAGTATTCTGGTCAGAGTTGACGAGTGAGTGCGATTGGTGAGTCACCACCAACGAGTCACCGCCGTTTGACACGAAATCAAGCCTTCAACACGTCCATGGCTTTCGTGTCGAGCTGCATGAGCTCCATGAATGGCTATTTAAGCCATGGTTGATGAATCAATCAACCCCTTTGCTCAATTCGTGAGTTTTGCTTGAGTTAGGGTTTCTGAATTGATTCAATCGATTCTCCCTCTCTGGGTTGATTCGAACCACAAATCATACACCATTGTGAAGCTCACATTCAGGGCTTCACAAATACACCAAGATTGTGAGCTGAGAGTGAGTAGATTGGAAGAATCGAGGCTTAGAAGTTGGGGTCTGTTTGCTGTATCAGGATCCTGGAGCTTACTTTGGAGCTTGATTTTGGTAAGCTCAGGTAACCTCCTCATGTGAATCTTGTTTCTTTAGATAGTGCGAATTCTAGAGATTATATAGAGACTAATTTCCCCAATTTTTATGGCTGTTTCATGCATCAACCAATTCAATCTTGGTGCTCTGCTGAAACTGCTCTGTTTCAGTGTGGATTTTGGGGAATTCGATTTGGAAGCTAAATTTGGGGTGAAGTCTCTGTTGATTCACATCTAAGAGGTAAGGGGGAAGCTTTCTATTCACTAGATAGAGTTTAAATTGCATGTATGAGATTAGAGAGCCACCAAGAGGCTCTAAGGGCTTAGTTTGAATAGGGAAATTGGTTTGGAGACCAACCTGCATTCTAAAATTGGTCTGAGCAAGTTTCATATGTTGCATGTGAGCTATATGCAAGTTGTTTTCCTGTCAAAAGTGTGTGGAACTGAATTTGGTATGTTAAGTTGTTGAAAATGTGTTTTTATTCAAAATGGTTGCTCAGATTCGATTCAGTGTAATAAGTTGTTGTTTTTGTGTTGGAACATGTTTAATATGTATAATGTAAGCTCTGTTGATCATTGGATTGGATTAGAATTGGTTAGAATTGGATATGGTATGTAAAAATGCAAATTACAGTGTTAACTGTCTGCAAACACTCGAGTATTATGGGTGATACTCGAGTATTTTGCCTGTTTTGAAAAGGGATTTTCTGGAAAACTTAAGAACACTCGAGTTTCATGGAGAACACTCGAGTAATTTGATAACAAATGAAGAACACTCGAGTAACCATAAGAACACTCGAGTAATTTGGTAAAATCTGAGGAACACTCGAGTGACTATGTAAAACACTCGAGTATTTTGGTGAAAACTGAAACATGAATTTCTGGAAAATGAAGCACACTCGAGTAGTTTTACCTAGAATCTTTGAGATATCATTTCCAATCCTAGACCATTTGGTTAATACTTTAATGACAATAATCCAATCGATCTAAGACTTAAAGGAAATTGATTTATGAGATGATTATTCCGTTTGGATGATGGGACGTGGCTCGGGTGGCACGTCATAACGTTGCTCGGGTGGCACGTTTTGTATTATCAATTGAGGTAGACCAATCAATTTCCTTAAGTTAAGAGCTGGAGTGCTGGATTGTTTACTCATGTTCTGATGACGTGAGTAGGACCTCTGGAATTGCTAAAAGTTGCTACTAGCTCGATGACACATTAAGATGGATAATGTGGGCAGTATGTGGTATACTGTTGATTGGATGTTTCAACGGTGTGTTGCACACAAGTGGTAAGGTTTACGTCCGTAGGCGACGTGACGTTCATCAGATATGGTGACGTTGTTTATCACCTTTGTTGTGTATCACAAGTGGTAAGGTTTACGTCCGTAGGCGACGTGACGTTCATCAGAGGTGGTGACGTTTTTTACCACACCCGTTGTTTGTTGAGAAGGGTGTGATGCACACAAGTGGTAAGGTTTACGTTTTGGGGAACGTGACGTTCATCAGACATGGTGACGTTGTTTATCACCTCTGTTGTGTATCACAAGTGATAAGGTTTATGTCCTTAGGCGACGTGACGTTCATCAGATGTGGTGACGTTTTTTATCACACCCATGGTATGATTGATAAGTGATAGGTTTACGTCCTTGGGCGACGTGACGTTCACCAGGTGGTGTGACGTTTTTATCACTCCCGAGCTAGTATGCCATACGTTTTGGTAACGTATTTGTGATCTGGGAATGCATTGTGTATTGGATCGAAGTCTGTGAGGTCATTAGACGGAGAATCTCAAAAAAAGATGAATGTCAGGCATCATGCCACTTACCCTTAATTTAGTTAAGGCTGGATATGAAGAATGAGTATGAACATCTTATTTGCATTAAGTGTATTCTAAGTGTTAACTATGGCTATTAACTATTTTAGGGGTTATCTATGCATAATCATGTTACTACAACATTTATGCTCTGTTGATTATGTATATAGATTTGCTTACCCCTATGCCCTTGTAGGTGATGTCAAGTTACATCGCTTGCATCGAGATCCGTCCACTTCTTAGTGGCATATGGATCTGCGAGGATTGCCGAGTAGTGTATGAGGGTGAGATAGTGGTTACCTTCGATCACCCTAATCCACTGGTTCGGTCACATCCTCATAGGTTTAGGATTCCCATCATATACGCTATGCATGTATCTACTTTGTACACTTACCATGGATCATCTCCCACTCGACCAGCTCGCTTGTCTAACAGTTTTCAATTCGAACCTACCCTCTCATACTCCTTTTCTTTTAAAGCCATTCGAGAGGAGACTTCCCCGTCTATTTCAAGGAGTCCTATTAAGGTCACGTTTTCATCAGACCTTGTACCCAGTGGTAGGGTAATTACTCCTTCAAATAGGATCAAGGAGGATCCTGTCGAATACGAGAGCGGAAGCGAGCTTGTCGTTTAATCTATTGGGAGTCAATGGAGAGGCGATGATCCCTAGGTATGTGCATAAGGTAAATGATGAGGATCAGGGATCCGGTGTGATGAATGCTGTGGAGGAGATTAGCTGCTGATGCTGATGTTGGATGATAGTTGCTGCTACTTCTTGGAGACTTCTACTACTACTACCGCGTCCAGTGCTTTGAGACTAGCTTGGGAGTTTTATATATATTGTGGGAATTTCTTTTGAAAACTCTGGAGCCATGGTCTATTTTGATGTACATATAAATACATAGCCTTATGGACTTGTTCTGGGAAGTTTGGAGATCCTTACCGCCGGACTATGTAATACGTACCTTTTGATATATATATAAAATCCATGCTTATTCTAAAGTCTATTACATAGTTCTGATATTTCCGCTTACTCTGATATTGATTTAAAAGAATTCGGCTATGACATTTTGGAAATGGTATCACTTGGCTAGACGAAAACTGGATGGCAATACTTGAGTTCCTTTATATGAAATAGAGTACATTTATCCTCAAAGAGAATGCTATCCAAGATTTGCGAAATTACCTTTTGAGCAAAGAAAATGCCGAATTCGTTTCAAAAAGTAATACGTAAACTATTCTCCAAACATCCTATGTTTTGGTTTGTGCACCCGACTATTTGGGAAAATATGAAAAGAGAATTTTGAATCCAGTATTTTCTAACATTTTACAAGTCCATATATTCTCAAGTAATAGTACTCATTTATATTAATTACTTGGGTTATTTTGAGGGTGTCACACTTAGTGGTATCAGAGCAAAAGTCAGATCCTGTAGTAGTGGAAGTAGCTCCAAAAAGGCAGTCATCAACATCAAGCAGGTATCCACAGGGCATATTTATTGTTTTGAATATCAGTATCTTGCTCAAATGGAGCAATTGATATAATATAGAAATTGAATTCATTATAGAAAGCTATTGTTAGAACCTTAGTATAGGTTGTGTGAAGAATGTTTCTCTAGTTCATCATATGTGACCATAAGTTATAGCGCAGGTCTATTATGACGACTAGAAACCAAAATCGCACCGGCGCGATATTAGAAAGAATCACCGTGGTGTTGGAATCTATGCATCAATGGCAACAACAACAATCTCAACAACCACCTTACCAATATGGTGTTGGTAATTCTGAAGCCAAGAGTTTGGCGGATTTTAGAAGTTGTAACCCACCTAAGTTCGAAGGAGGATTTAAGCCTGAGGAAGCTAATAAGTGGATTTGTACGATGGACAAGATCTTTAGAACATTAGACTGCACTGACGCCCAGAGGGTGGCATATGCAGTTTATATGTTAGAAGACGAGGCGGAGAACTGGTGGAATCACACAGTTCAGCTCCTGCACTATGAAGGAAGGGATATTAATTGGGATGTGTTTACGGAGAGGTTTCTCAATAAATACTTTCCGGAAGATTTAAGAAGGAAGAAGGAAATTGAGTTTCTGCAATTAAAGCAAGGAGACATGAGTGTGGGTGAGTACGCGGCTAAGTTCGAAGAACTGATGAAGTACTCTCCATACTATCAAAACAATCCTGATGAGAGGAGCAAATGCATCAAGTTTGAAGGCGGTCTGAGACCCGAACTGAAATCCGTTTTCAGTTATCAGAAGATTCAAAGTTTTTCTACGTTAGTAGATAAGTGTCGAATGTATGAGGATGATAAGAAGGCTGAAGTATTAGTTGATCAGGAAAAGAATAACCAGCAGAAGTATGGACCACAAAGAAAGAAAAGATTTGATCCTCGGAATAAGGGTCCATACTGTGATCAGAACCGAGGCAAAGGAAGAGCTGAAGTTAAGGATGGAGTTAAGCCTCGCAGTAATGCTTCTTACTGTGAGAAGTGTAACCATCATCATTATGGAAGGATCTGCTGGGCAACGAGTAATTGCTTCAACTGTGGAAAGCAGGGTCATGTTGCACGTTATTGCAGAGAACTTGTGAAAAGTAACCGCACCCGACTTGTTAAGAAACCAAAGACTCAAGGCAAAGTGTTTACCCCGAATAGAGTGGAAGCTAACCAATCTCCTGATCTCGTGCAAGGTAACCATTTATTTCAAAACCAACTTTGCATGATTGTGTTCGATTCGGGAGTTACCCATTCTTTTGTTCAATTTATATATGTGTAAGTAGGTTGAAGTCAAATTTTCCTCACTGTTTTAAAATTTGAGACCCCATGAAACTACCCAAATTTGTTTCTAAAAGTTTGTTTGGATTATAGTGTCGAGATATTTGATCGAGGCACTAAGTTAAATTCGATCTATTATCCTTTGTCCCATTTGAATGTGATTTTGGGAAAAGATTGATCGAATCCTATTGTTAAGTGGACTTTCTAAAGTCAAAAATCTTCAACCAAGATAACCCGGGAGAAGTAGTCTTCTACATGAAATAAGAAGAACAGCAAGAACTTTCAGTCATTGAAGGGAAGAATAGCATTTCCTCTTGTGCTACCCTACTTGATTTCACGCCAAAGTATTGGAGCATATTCCATTGCGTTGAGGCCATGACTTGAAAGGAGATAACTTTAAGAAAGGAAGGTAGATGTGTATGCATCAAAGGGATTGAATATACAAGGTGATACACTGGGAACATGACTCGAGCTTTGCAACGATCATGGTTGCTTTGAGGGCTTGAGGCCTTTTCCTCGTATCACTACGCTTTAAACGTTAATGACCCGGGAGAGTCAAAGTAATTGTTCAACCGAGAGGAGGAGTTGAACAAGGGACAATGTCGACGGACAAAATTTTAAAGGCTTATGATCGAAGACTCTGTCGTCGTTACGACAAAGCAAATGAGGAAACAACCACAAGGGGCAGAAAGGCAACTCGTGGGAGCTTTATGGGGATTAAGGAAGTGTTCTAAGGAGTCTAATTGGTTTGAGCTTGATGATACAAATAGACCGACGATAAGTAAAAAGGGAAGGTTGCAAATCACAATAGAATTCCTAACTCGAATTCGTGAATAGCAACAAAGAACCGAAGAAGTAAGGACCAATAAGAAATTGATTCCGGAAGGGAAGAAACCCAAAAGTTCCATAGGGGATATTTTAACGGTAAGAATTTGGATTCCAGACGATTTGGAAGTTGAAGGTTAGTTATGGGATCAAGCCAAATGGATGAGTAAAGGTTATACCACCTATATGATAAATGGTGAAGCTAAGACATAAGTGGAACTATGCAATTTTATATTGGAAGCAAAGGATTGGCATGACACTTGGGAATTACTCAAGGATGAAATTTCTGAAAGATTAGAGAAAGGAGATTAAATGGTTGGAAATAAGGTAGGGCAATATGAATCTCGGGGGAAAATGTTGCCAAGTTCAAAGGATCGGAGAAGTATGTTTCGTTGTAATTTTGATAGAAAATTCAAACATGCGGAATCCGAAAAGAATTATGGTTGAACTTCAAACCAGTTGTCAATCATTGAGGAATAGGGGATTCCTGACATTAGCAAGCATGTGTAGAATTGGTATGGATAATGAGGAAAGAACAAGAAGCTTTTAAGCACGGGAAGCTTATGAGTGAATCAATTATGGGGATCGGAATTTCATAAGGAATTAAGGAAACCTCCATCGCATGAGAGTAACTAAAAAGCCGATGGGAAGAAATTATTTGAGAAGGTAAGGTGTATCGCCATGGATTGAATAGTGATGAACGGAAAGGAATATTTAATTTTGGTTACAAGGAAATGAAGTTTTAACTCGCCGGATTGTCTAAAGGGGAATACGAGAAGGGAATGGTCAACCAGCAAATCAAGAATGGGAGAGTTTTTCATCCTGTTAGGATGCATGATTAGATTCGGAAATAGGTAGTCTGAGTTATCCCTTTGTCGATTCGAATTAACGTGGTCAAATGCTTTCGATTGCGTTAATTAAATCATGTTGTAATTGGTATATCTGAACAAGTCTTTAACTTGAATTTCCGTGATCAAAACCCTTATCACAGTTGGATGTGATAAATGCCTTTGGCACTACAGAAAGAGGAAGATCAGTTAAGACTAGAGAGATTAAGAACCACCGGGATAGGTCAAGTATTTGTCTCCCCAACGGAAGTTTCTCTAGAATTTGACTATCTGAATAAGTCTGATAGTGACAATAATACTCTTAATCTTTAAGTTCATCTAACTTAAAGGTAAATCATATAGTCTTTCTTGAGAAAGATTATATCTGAAAGGGATGATTTCATTACTGATAGTTTAAATATTAGGACTGATCACCCTGATGTTTACAAACTATTAAGAAATGAAGTCATACGAACATTTCCCTACTCGTGCCGAGTGATCAGAGTGCGCAACGGGATGGGGTTTTCCTCAAAAAGATCTTTGGAAAACGTTTTAATTAAGGAATATATATTTTAAGACTACTATTCGAAGAAGTTTTTAGTCAAAGATTTCATTTGAAGGAATTACGAGATAATTTTTGAGGAAGTTCAAGCAAACCCTTTTATGAGAAACAAGGATTTGTACATGTTTTGGAATGCAAAAGCTTTAGTTGAGAAAAAGCTCAATTGAAATATTTTGTGAAACGTTTTCGGTCAGAAAGTTTGAAAAAGTATAAGAAAATTCCTTTTAAGTGGGGAAGAATGTTCCCAAATTATATTTTGAAAACATATAACACCAGCATAACTTTTTGTGCAACTTTGGAAATTATAGAATTTTTAAAGAAGAATTTCGGGGACGAAATTCCTTTTAAGTGGGGAAGAGTGTAACATCCCTGATTTTTAACCCCTGATTAATAAAATATTAATTTTAAAGTTTATTTATAATTGATTATTTTTAGTCTCGATTTCATGTAATTTCTTATGAAAGAAGATATTAGAGAATTTTAATATGAGAAAATAAATATTTTCACATTAATCTCTGTTTGGGACCTTGAAGTAATTTTAGAAAGATTTTGGAGGGAAAGAAAATAAAATTAATATTTTTCAAAAACTGGTCAAAATACTCGAGTAGTTTTGGAAACACTCGAGTATTCTGGTCAGAGTTGACGAGTGAGTGCGATTGGTGAGTCATCACCAACGAGTCACCGCCGTTTGACAAGAAATCAAGCCTTCAACACGTCCATGGCTTTCGTGTCGAGCTGCATGAGCTCCATGAATGGCTATTTAAGCCATGGTTGATGAATCAATCAACCCCTTTGCTCAATTCGTGAGTTTTGCTTGAGTTAGGGTTTCTGAATTGATTCAATCGATTCTCCCTCTCTGGGTTGATTCGAACCACAAATCATACACCATTGTGAAGCTCACATTCAGGGCTTCACAAATACACCAAGATTGTGAGATGAGAGTGAGTAGATTGGAAGAATCGAGGCTTAGAAGTTGGGGTCTGTTTGCTGTATCAGGATCCTGGAGCTTACTTTGGAGCTTGATTTTGGTAAGCTCAGGTAACCTCCTCATGTGAATCTTGTTTCTTTAGATAGTGCGAATTCTAGAGATTATATAGAGACTAATTTCCCCAATTTTTATGGCTGTTTCATGCATCAACCAATTCAATCTTGGTGCTCTGCTGAAACTGCTCTGTTTCAGTGTGGATTTTGGGGAATTCGATTTGGAAGCTAAATTTGGGGTGAAGTCTCTGTTGATTCACATCTAAGAGGTAAGGGGGAAGCTTTCTATTCACTAGATAGAGTTTAAATTGCATGTATGAGATTAGAGAGCCACAAAGAGGCTCTAAGGGCTTAGTTTGAATAGGGAAATTGGTTTGGAGACCAACCTGCATTCTAAAATTGGTCTGAGCAAGTTCCATATGTTGCATGTGAGCTATATGCAAGTTGTTTTCCTGTCAAAAGTGTGTGGAACTGAATTTGGTATGTTAAGTTGTTGAAAATGTGTTTTTATTCAAAATGGTTGCTCAGATTCGATTCAGTGTAATAAGTTGTTGTTTTTGTGTTGGAACATGTTTAATATGTATAATGTAAGCTCTGTTGATCATTGGATTGGATTAGAATTGGTTAGAATTGGATATGGTATGTAAAAATGCAAATTACAATGTTAACTATCTGCAAACACTCGAGTATTATGGGTGATACTCGAGTATTTTGCCTGTTTTGAAAAGGGATTTTCTGGAAAACTTAAGAACACTCGAGTTTCATGGAGAACACTCGAGTAATTTGATAACAAATGAAGAACACTCGAGTAACCATAAGAACACTCGAGTAATTTGGTAAAATCTGAGGAACACTCGAGTGACTATGTAAAACACTCGAGTATTTTGGTGAAAACTGAAACATGAATTTCTGGAAAATGAAGCACACTCGAGTAGTTTTACCTAGAATCTTTGAGATATCATTTCCAATCCTAGACCATTTGGTTAATACTTTAATGACAATAATCCAATCGATCTAAGACTTAAAGGAAATTGATTTATGAGATGATTATTCCGTTTGGATGATGGGACGTGGCTCGGGTGGCACGTCATAACATTGCTCGGGTGGCACGTTATGTATTATCAATTGAGGTAGACCAATCAATTTCCTTAAGTTAAGAGCTGGAGTGCTGGATTGTTTACTCATGTTCTGATGACGTGAGTAGGACCTATGGAATTGCTAAAAGTTGCTACTAGCTCGATGACACATTAAGATGAATAATGTGGGCAGTATGTGGTATACTGTTGATTGGATGTTTCAACGGTGTGTTGCACACAAGTGGTAAGGTTTACGTCCGTAGGCGACGTGACGTTCATCAGATATGGTGACGTTGTTTATCACCTCTGTTGTGTATCACAAGTGGTAAGGTTTATGTCCGTAGGCGACGTGACGTTCATCAGAGGTGGTGACGTTTTTTACCACACCCGTTGTTTGTTGAGAAGGGTGTGATGCACACAAGTGGTAAGGTTTACGTTTTGGGGAATGTGACGTTCATCAGACATGGTGACGTTGTTTATCACCTCTGTTGTGTATCACAAGTGATAAGGTTTACGTCCTTAGGCGACGTGACGTTCATCAGATGTGGTGACGTTTTTTATCACACCCATGGTATGATTGATAAGTGATAGGTTTACGTCCTTGGGCGACGTGACGTTCACCAGGTGGTGTGACGTTTTTATCACTCCCGAGCTAGTATGCCACACGTTTTGGTAACGTATTTGTGATCTGGGAATGCATTGTGTATTGGATCGAAGTCTGTGAGGTCATTAGACGGAGAATCTCAAAAAAAGATGAATGTCAGGCATCATGCCACTTACCCTTAATTTAGTTAAGGCTGGATATGAAGAATGAGTATGAACATCTTATTTGCATTAAGTGTTTTCTAAGTGTTAACTATGGCTATTAACTGTTTTAGGGGTTATCTATGCATAATCATGTTACTACAACATTTATGCTCTATTGATTATGTGTATAGATTTGCTTACCCCTATGCCCTTGTAGGTGATGTCAAGTTACATCGCTTGCATCGAGATCCGTCCACTTCTTAGTGGCATATGGATCTGCGAGGATTGCCGAGTAGTGTATGAGGGTGAGATAGTGGTTACCTTCGATCACCCTAATCCACTGGTTCGGTCACATCCTCGTAGGTTTAGGATTCCCATCATATACGCTATGCATGTATCTACTTTGTACACTTACCATGGATCATCTCCCACTCGACCAGCTCGCTTGTCTAACAGTTTTCAATTCGAACCTACCCGCTCATACTCCTTTTCTTTTAAAGCCATTCGAGAGGAGACTTCCCCGTCTATTTCAAGGAGTCCTATTAAGGTCACGTTTTCATCAGACCTTGTACCCAGTGGTAGGGTAATTACTCCTTCAAATAGGATCAAGGAGGATCCTGTCGAATACGAGAGCGGAAGCGAGCTTGTCGTTTAATCTATTGGGAGTCAATGGAGAGGCGATGATCCCTAGGTATGTGCATAAGGTAAATGATGAGGATCAGGGATCCGGTGTGATGAATGCTGTGGAGGAGATTAGCTGCTGATGCTGATGTTGGATGATAGTTGCTGCTACTTCTTGGAGACTTCTACTACTACTACCGCGACCAGTGCTATGAGACTAGCTTGGGAGTTCTATATATATTGTGGGAATTTCTTTTGAAAACTCTGGAGCCATGGTCTATTTTGATGTACATATAAATACATAGTCTTATGGACTTGTTCTGGGAAGTTTGGAGATCCTTACCGCCGGACTATGTAATACGTACCTTTTGATATATATATATATATATATATATATATATATATATATATATATATATATAAAATCCATGCTTATTCTAAAGTCTATTACATAGTTCTGATATTTCCGCTTACTCTGATATTGATTTAAAAGAATTCGGCTATGACATTTTGGAAATGGTATCACTTGGCTAGACGAAAACTGGATGGCAATACTTGAGTTCCTTTATATGAAATAGAGTACATTTATCCTCAAAGAGAATGCTATCCAAGATTTGCGAAATTACCTTTTGAGCAAAGAAAATGCCGAATTCGTTTCAAAAAGTAATACGTAAACTATTCTCCAAACATCCTATGTTTTGGTTTGTGCACCCGACTATTTGGGAAAATATGAAAAGAGAATTTTGAATCCAGTATTTTCTAACATTTTACAAGTCCATATATTCTCAAGTAATAGTACTCATTTATATTAATTACTTGGGTTATTTTGAGGGTGTCACAATATATATTATTTTATATTATATAATTTTATATATAAGCATATTATTATATTTTTATATTATATATATACTCCATGTGTTTTTTATAATTTAGCCTTTTAAAGGAAAAAATATTTTTATTTATTTCTTCTTTTAAAAGTTCAATAAGATTTTAGTAATTGATTTTTCATTTTTGTTGTTGCATGGAAAATTGAAAAATAGTTAGTGAAATAATATTAATGGTTGAAAAAATAATTAATAAGGTTATATTATTGATGTTGATGGAAAAAAAAAAGTTAAAGATGAAAAAAAAAGCAAAGAACTTATACTCCATCCGTCCCATAAATTATGTTTAGTTAGCTATTTTGTTTTGTCCTATAAGTTATATACATTTAGAAACCTAGTACTCATTTATACTTTTTTTCATAGTATACGCTTATTAATTGCATTCTCTTTTTCATCACCCATTTCTCTATCTTTTTTTAATATAATCTTCATACATATATTATTACTCTCTCTCTCTTATTATTAAACGAGGGTAATTTAGTCAAAATATACCAAATTCTTACATCATTTACTCATTTTTTAATATATGTGCAAGAGCCTAAAACAACATAACTTATGGGACGGAGTAAGTATGAGTTAGTCATATTAATTGGTTGTCTTAAAATGCATTTTTGGATTCCTTTATTTTACAAAATTAGGCAACATTTGTCCCCTTTCTTTGTCTCTTAAGGAGTGAATATTTTGACCTAAACACCCTTATTTTTTTCTTAAGAGAAAGAAGATAAATTAAAACAATTAATTACTCCTTAAAAATATGAAAGATATGATTAATGAATGATGATAGAATTGGAAAAATAGTTTGAGAAGATTTTGAAATTTTAAAACAACAAAAGATTTGAAATAAACATGAAAAACCCAAAACTTCAAAAGACATGAAATTGAAGGAGTAGATCATAAACATTGTACAAGTTTATAAAAAGATTTTGCTAATGCGTGTTGTTGGAGATTTGTTAAGGAATTTATTACTGGTATGTTTTCATCGAAAAACTAAGGTGTGTTTGTATTCCAAAAACATTTTTTATTTTATTTTTTAAAATTATTGATAATTATAATTATGAGATAGTGTTTATTTTATAATTTATACTACTTGCAAATATGACTTTGTGTTTTTATTTTGTCTCCTATTTTTAAAATTTTGTACATGAAGCGGTAAAAATAATAACAAGTTATTTCACTGCTTTTTTTATTATTTTCACCATTTACTGTACAAAATTTTGAAAATAGAAAGCAAAATAAAAACACGAGGTCACACATGTAATTGATAGAAATTATAAATAAAAACGAGGACATAATTATAATTATAATTGTCAATAATTTTAGAAAATAAAAACATGAAATGTTTTAGTATATTACCATTTAAGACTCGAATAAAAAATCACCATTCAAGAATAACTACTACAACATTTTCAAAAGAAACTTTACTTTTAATCACGCACTATGAAAACCCATATATAAAAAGAGTCATATTTTTTTTTATAGGCAAATTTTTTTTCGAGAATAATATATTAAAATTACCAATAATTTATCAAGTGATGATGCCCCAAAATCAAACTCGAAACTTACAGCAACAACTCTGAAACCTTAAATTCCTGATAGATGATCATGTGGGTCTTGCTACACCCACTTAAAAAAATAATTTTACCAACGTGCTGTTGGTCTAGTGACAACTCACTAGGTCCCTTAACCATGAGGTCTCGAGTTCGACACCCATGGGAACGGAGAGGCACGCGTTGGGAGACCCCTGCCCACAAAGTGGAGTTCCGTAGGGTCGGGGTGGATTTAGTTGGGCCGTCAAAGTGCGAAAGCCCAGACACCACCTGCGAAAGCAAAAAAAAAAAATTGAACATAAAAGAGTCATATTATTCAAGCATAAAATTTTGAATATCGTATTTAATATTGTATATATTTTTCTCAATCTCATTTGTACAATTTCTTTATCATCTTTGAATCTATTATATATATTAAAAAAACCAACAAACAATGTAGTATAAGTATTTATTTTGATGTTTTAAAATGATATGTAATATTTTTTTTTGGGTTTTCATTATATGAAAATTCTAATATAATATCATATAATGAGTGTATGCATCATAAATATTATTACTATTTTTTAAAGTCAATATTATTAATATTAATATTAGTTTTTTTTTCCATTTATTTACCTTCCCTTTTGATTTCATTTTTTTCTTCGGTACATTTAATTAGTAGCATGGAAAATTTACTGTATTCAAATGAAACACTGCTCAATTCTCTCTAAAAGGAAAAATTTATTAAACAATTCTCTCTCTAGGATAACGCACGTTTCTCTCTTCTGTCTACTCACTACTTTCCCCTTTTTTTCTAGGGAGAGAAAATGAGTTATGCACATATAATTTTTATTTTATTTTCTTAATATATCATCTATTAATCATGTATCAATTTTTACTAATTTTACATAAAATGCCGACATTGTAAAAAACTTTAAAATATCGGTCTACATCCATTAAACATTTTTTCGAAATCCTAATTTCATTTTGTTGGTTTTTGTCCACTTGTCGACGTTACTCTGAGCTTATGTGAGTGTCATGTGAAAGTGGGTTGGGACGAGTGGTAAGCGGCTCGGTCTCGCTTAAGCAAGGTCTCGAGTTCGAGTCCTTGTGAATGCAGAAAATTCATGTTGGGAGATTCACCTGCCATAGCCAGGCACGCGATCCGGGTCGGATCCGGATGTACCTAGGTAGTACTTAGGGAACCGGGTGGGCAACCAAAAAAAAAAAAGTAATATATACTTGCTCATCAGCTGAAGACCATATAGCAGCCAATAACAGTTGCGTAACATTGCCAATGCTGAATGTATAGCCTCCCTTTTCTAGTATATAAACTCAATCTCCTTTAACTTACAGAGCATAGCTTCAATTTGTTGAGGTGGTTCTCAATCTGGTGATGTTTTCATACCTTCTATGCATTTTTATCGTCAATTAATTTTGTTCTAAGCCATTTTTTATTATAAAAAAATTGTTCCAAACCCTGGCCCACTTTACCATGTGAATTTTTGTTAATTTTGATGATTAGCTTTTGCATTTGGATTTTTGATATCGTTGTTCACCGTTGATGTTCTTTGGAGTACTTTCCCTTTCTTTGCCTTTTTTTTTTTAATTTTTGTTAATTATTTTACCTTTTGGAATTAGGTGCTGAATTATATATATTTTCCATCATATAGCTAGGGATCTGAAGTATTCAAAGATATGGCAACAACTCCTGAAGGTCTCAAGGATGGAATTTTGGATTGGGGGAAATCCAAGGGAAAAAACAACAAAGATATAGCTGAATCGAAAGGTGGTTCAAGGTTTTGGCCCAATTTGAGGTTTTTCTTATGTTGTATGGCTTTGTGGTCCAAAGCGGGGGGCTCCTCAGGCAGTAAAATCAAACGAGGTGGTATTCCGTTTTCTACTGTTCTTCTTACCGTTTACATCATTTTCTAATCTTAATTAAATATTCTAATCACTAAAATATTCTATATGTATTCAAAAAAAAAATCTTTCGTAAATCTAGACCCTTCTCCTTGATTTTCTTCCACCCTAATCACTTCAGAAAAATATTCAAATGTCTCCAAACAATTAATTAATCGGGACTTGATAAAGTTCATTCCTTTTTAACCTTTGACTCACATATCTACATGAAATTTTTTCCTCCGGTGTCAATTGCATGAATTAATGGTACCCAAAATTTTGAATAAATTTTCCAATTAAAGAAATTAAAGAAAATAAAAGTTATAGATATCGTTGCAGATCTCAATTCAAAACATCAAATAAATTTATGGGTAGATCTATCCACTTCCGTAGTTCTGACTTGAAAAATTAATTTCCAATGTTACACTTTCTTTTATCAACATTTCCACTTAATTTTACATTTGTTCTTCCAAAAACAAAACACACGCACACATTTGTTCTTAATAGTTAATACATTCCCTGTTTGAAATTGATCATGATGTTCACTGGTTGCAACCAAAGGGTTTGAATTCAAAATCTAATTGGACTTTTCTTTTGTATAATTACACTTACTTACCTTAACGATGACCTCTTATTTGATGCAATTAGGTCATCTTTCATATAATCCATTGTGTTTCTCAACATTCGAATTGTTATCTTTTACCTTTAATGAATCTACAGGAACTAAATCTTCTGCTGGAAGTGGTAAAGGAAAAGAGAAATCAATATCCTCAACCAACAGCCATTCAGAATCTGAATCCCCTCGTAGCATAGACTTAAGCGAGGAATTAAAGGCCTATCCTCATCTTAGAAGGTTCTCCTATAATCAACTTAAGTTGGCAACAGGGAATTTTAAAGCTGTAAATCGTCTTGCTGAGGGGGGCTTTGGTACTGTATTTAAAGGATTGATCAATCAAGAAGGATCTTCAAAGAGAATGCCAGTTGCAGTGAAGACTCTAAACCATGAGGGATTTCAGGGTCACAATGAATGGCTTGTAAGGAACTCTAGCTTGCTAAACCTAAATATTTTTCTCTTTCTACTAGCTATTTATTTGAGCTTTTTATTTAAATTTTTTTGCCTGAAATGCTATGATTCACATCCTCTGTCCCAGACCATGTCCCAAATCATGTCTCCAGTCAATCACATTCCATTAAATATTACAAAAATGTTATAAAAATTGGGAACATTCCATTAAATATTACAAAAATGTCATAACAATTGGGAAGTTATTTTTCATAATGAGATGTGATTGACTGGGATAATGTTCGGTACATGGTTTGAGACAAAGGATCTAGTTCCGCTTCACATAACCTTTTATTTTTATCTTGTCACTTACTACATATATTTTTTTGGCAGGCTGAAGTCATTTATCTTGGTGAGCTCCGTCACCCCAATCTTGTCAAATTGGTTGGTTATTGCATTGAAGATGAACAAAGGCTACTTGTATATGAGTTTATGCCTCGAGGAAGCTTAGAGCGTCATCTTTTTCGGAGTATGTCTTTCCACATATGATTTAAAGAACTTTATGCACTCTCTCGTATCCACCAATGCATGTTTTTTTTTTTGCTCAACCAAAGTCATCAATATACATACATGTTTATATTTTTCTAATTAATTAACAATACATTTGGAAATACTAATTTGTTACAATTTATTTTGCTTGTACTTGCCTTACGTTTCTCTACCAAATAAAGAAATGATAAAGAAAGAGAAACAATATCTTTGATTCTAATCATAGGGAGAAGGAAAAATATTATACCCATGATATTGCTTTTCTTGAGCTGTAGGGCAAGGCTTTGGTCTTCATAATGTAGTTACTGCAATTGATGTTTTTCAACTCACTGGTTTAGACGATTTAGGCATGAAGCTTTGGTTTGATATGTTAGAATTTTCTCATAAATTAACATCAATAGAAAATTATAGAGGATCTTAAAATTTCATGATTCTTACAATTAATCAATAAAGAGAGAATACATACCTTTATCCATAGCAATAGCAATCTTGATGTGAATCACTTGTTTGATAATTGAGAAGCAAGATTTTTATTCAAATCATATGTTTCTCACATGAGACACTTAATATCTTAAGTGATATTCATGTGTTTCTTTGCGTGATATAACCATATAAAAAAATATGCATGATTATTAAGAAGGACGAGAAGATTTTTAAATAATCTAAAGAACATAACATAAAGTTATAATCTTATATTCAAGTGTACTGTCAATATATTTCCAAGAGGTGTGGTCCTTCCGTGGTCTGTCAGAATGAAAATATTGCTCGGTGCTACCAAGGGCCCTGCGTTTCTACATGAAGAAGCCGAAAGACCCCTTATATTTCGAGACTTTAAAACATCAAATATCCTGTTGGATGAGGTAGTAGCTAGAATAATGTTAGTAGGATAGTACTATTCTAATTTTTGACATGCATGCAACTTTTACTCATCTTAACATTTTCTATTTCAGGAGTATAATGCAAAACTTTCTGACTTTGGGTTAGCTAAGGATGCCCCAGTGGGAGAGTCAACACACATATCAACTCGAGTATTGGGAACACAAGGTTATGCTGCACCGGAATATGTGATGACAGGTTAGTATGATCATAATTATTGTTTTGCATAAAGGTCTGCGATTGTAATTTAGGTCGAGACATACATTGCGGTTGTGGTAGGTTTCCTTATTGCATCGAAACCATAATTGTGGTCTTAGCGATTTTATTTACTCGCAATTTTTCCCCAGTTGTCATAAAGATCGTGTAACTGTAATCATGACAGCAATCACAACGTGTAAATGTAATCATGACAGCAATCACAATTTAAAACACTATCATAATTTAAAAAGTGGTGTTGTATGTATATCCAGAATTAACATGTAGATGTACATCTGCTTGTCTTGTCAAAATTATTTTTGCGTAATTATTTCTACTTATAAGACAAACAGATGTATATTCATATGTAAATTCTGAATATACATATACCATTATTGTAATTTGAATTCAAAAATGTTATGTTGACATTTACGATCAACATCTAATTTTGACACTCACCTACTACTTTGAGTAAAAAAATGTATGGAACCACCCATTTATCTTTTTATTATGTTGTGCTTTTTTACTTAAAATACTAGGTGTTCAATTTGAATGTTAAATTTAGATGTTGTCGTGATTTGAATTGCCTCTAGTTCACTTAAAATGTGGTATCATCATTTTACAGGTCACCTTACATCCAAAAGTGATGTATATAGCTTCAGTGTGGTCCTGCTGGAGATGATGACAGGCCGTAGAGCAATGGAGAGAGAGATGTTAGATTATTTTAATAATCTATGGCGGCTCATGTAATTTACAGAATTGATTCTTATTAAAGAAGGTTCAATGTGATGATGGTTAACCTTATTAAAGTCATTTAAAGTCAATTGGGTCTTTTATAATTTAAAAGTTCCTCTCCTCTGCCTTTATAAAGAAGTAATTGTCAAACCACATAACAGTTGGACGAAAGGGTACAACTGTTCAGAATACTGATATATATATATCAGTATCAGTTCAAGGAATTAAAGAGGCAGTTAAGTGGTTAAGCAAGAGAACAGAGAAAGGATTCTCCTATCATCAGAGAAACCTGAAAGAGAAAAGAACAGAGGAGAGAAAAACTAATCTGATCGCAAACTTAAGAAGATCTTCAAACAATGGATCCAGGTAAGGTCTTGTTTATAATCTTCATTCATAGTAAATAATTATTGTGTGAGAATCATGAATTCAAGATCCATAATTTGCTTATAATTGATATCAGAACAAGGTTCTGAAACTTATGATTCTCCAAGAATGATGCTTTCCCAAATTTTAGGAACCCTAATCATGTAAATTTGATTTCCACTGCACATGTTAATTTTGGCGCATCATGCACTGAATTTTGGCGCATCATGCACTGAGAAATCGCCGTATTTTTCACGGCATTCAAAAAGGAATGTAATACAGTACTAGTTTTTTCGCTGCACCGAATGGAGAAATCACCATCATGCAGTGAATTGTTTTTTGCGCATCATTTTTCTATTTATGCTGCACCGAATGAATAAAACATAATATTTTATGTTCTGTTACTCTTTCTTGTTTTATGTACAAGACTAGAAGTTATAAGTACTGCATTTAAGTTATAAGTGGGCGCATTATTATATACTGGTTCATGTTGTTTATATATATAATGCCTCATGTTGTTTAATATATATATATATATGTATATATAAATAATGCTTATGGAGTAGGCGCGCATCATTATATACTGAATTGTGTTGTCAAAGTTATATATATATATATATATATTATATTTATATATACATTATGGATACTATTTTGGAATTATATTATGGATTAGGTTTGTTAATCACCAAAGTGGTCGAGTCTTAGAATGTTAATTCCAAAATTGTACGGTTGTTCAAATTATCCATAAGTTTGATGCTATATAAAAGTAAATTTATGGATTAGATTAAGTTTATTATTATAAGGTCTTCATGTGCTACCCAAAGGTATACCATTGCTTATAATTAATAATATTAAAGAATTATTTGACATACTTAAGAATATGTTTGTATATACAAAGATAACTTGCATGTTCATTTAAGCGGGACTAATTGTCTATTTAAGTATGTTGGAGTTAGCATCATTATTGTTAGAAGTTATGGATTTAGGTGTAACCCAAAGGTGAACCTAAATACATAATCAAAGTAAGTATATGTTTGAATCTATTACGTTTACTCAAAGCATTAATGGCATGAGCATGTGTAATGTTGCAGTTTCCGCTAATATATATGGCATGGGCAATGGACCATTAAATTCAACGGGCTGAATTATTCTGATTGGTGAGCAAATCAAGTTTCAACTTGGTGTGATGGATTTAGACCTTGCATTGATTATGGATGAGAAGCCTGTGGCCATTACTGAGACTAGTACAGAGGCTGACAAATCTCTTTATGAGGCTTGGGAGCGGTCTAATAGGTTGAGCTTGAATTTAATGAGGGTGACGATGGCAGAAAATGTAAAGCCGTCAATGCCCAAAACTGATGATGCAAGGGAATTTATGACAAAGGTTAAGGAATACTCTCAATCGGATATTACTGACAAGTCCATTGTTGGGAGCCTAATGAGTGAGTTAACAACAAAGAAGTTTGAGTGGTCACAGTCCATTCATGATCATGTAACTAGTATGGCAAATCTATCGGCAAAATTAAAGACCATGGGTATGGAGGTGAATGAGACATTTCTGGTTCAGTTTATTATGAACTCACTTCCTCCAGAATTTGGACAATTCCAAGTGAACTACAACACTATCAAGGAAAAGTGGAGCTTCCAAGAACTTAAGGCAATGTTGGTTCAGGAGGAAGGGAGATTAAAGAAACTGAAGGATCAATCCGTCCATCTGGTGGGGTATGATGGTGCTAGCAGCAGCAAGGGAAATCCTGGTTCGAAGGGTAAAAAGAAGGAGAAAGCCTCAATGAAAGTCAATGAAGGCAGAATCCAGAAGGAGCAGAGATGCCATTTCTGCAAGAAGGGAGGTCACTTCAAGAAAGACTGCCCTAAAAGGAAGGCTTGGTTCGAAAAGAAAGGTATTTACTATGTTTCAGTAAATTTTGAATCAAATCTTATTGAAGTACCTAATAGTACCTGGTGGTTAGATTCTGGTGCTACTACTCATGTTTCTCATGTTACACAAGGATTTCTTTCGATCCAAACCATAAAAGGAAATGAAAAGTTTTTGTATATGGGGAACAGAATGAAGGCACGAATAGAAGGAATTGGGACGTATAGATTGATCTTGGACACTGGCTGTCATTTGGATCTTGAAGAGTGTCTTTATGTTCCTGGTTGTGTTAGAAATTTAGTTTTTGTTCCGATGTTGGATAATATAGGTTTTAACTTTAAGATTGGACATGGTGTATTCTCATTATATAAAGATAAGTACTATTATGGTTCTGGTACATTAATTAATGGTTTATATCGTTTTAATCTTGATGTTAATTTTATTGAATCTCTAATTCATGCTGAACATAATGTTGGTATTAAACGTAGTGCACATAATGAAAATTCTGCTTTCTTGTGGCATCAAAGGTTAGGTCACATATCCAGAGAAAGGATACTGAGGTTAATGAGAAATGAAATTTTACCTCAATTGGATTTTGATGACTGGGGAATATGTGTAGATTGCATTAAAGGCAAACTAACGAAAAATAGATCAAAGAATCCTACCACAAGAAGTAGTCAATTACTGGAGTTAATACACACTGATATCTGTGGTCCTTTTGATGTTCCGTCATGGGGCGGTGAAAAGTATTTCATTACCTTTATTGATGACTACTCTAGATATTGTTATTTGTATCTTTTGCATGAAAAGTCTCAATCAGTGGATTTCCTAAAGGTGTTCATTGATGAAGTTGAAAGGCAATTAGATAGAAAAGTGAAAGTAATGAGGTCTGATAGAGGTGGTGAGTTTTATGGTAAATTCAATGAAAGTGGACAATGTCCAGGTCCGTTTGCAAAGTTTCTTGAAAGTCGGGGCATATGTGCACAGTATACAATGCCTGGTACACCTGAACAGAATGGTGTAGCTGAAAGGCGGAATCGTACTCTTATGGATATGGTTAGGAGTATGTTAAGTAATAGTAACAATGTTGTACCTATATCGCTATGGACGCATGCATTAAAGACTGCTACATATTTGTTGAACAGGGTTCCCAGTAAAGCAGTTCCTAAGACTCCTTATGAACTGTGGACAGAAAGGAAACCCAGTTTGAGGCATCTTCACATTTGGGGTTGCCCGGCAGAAGTAAGAGTATATAATCCACATGAAAAGAAGCTTGATGCAAGAACCATTAGTGGTTACTTCATCGGGTATCCAGAAAAATCAAAGGGGTATAGATTTTACTGTCCTAACCATAGTACGAGAATAATTGAGTCTGGAAATGCTCGGTTCATTGAGAACGGTCAGTTCAGTGGGAGTGGAGAACCACAAAATGTGCATATTAGAGAGATTCGTATAGAAACTCCTACATCTAGTGTTCCTCCTCAAGTTGTTGTCCCTCTTGTTGTATCACAGTCACACAACACGGCAAGACAACACATTAATATTCCAAACCCACAAGATGAACATATAGGTAATGAACCAGCTAATGATGTTGATGGAGGTCACCTTGAGGAACCAAGGAATCAAAAGGAAGCAAGGACAGAGGTTACAAGTATTGCACAATATGCTGGAAAAGAGAGAGGAATTACTTGATTTTTAAAATTATTTTAAGTTGAACTTGGAACTTGTAAATTTTAGTTGGTGTTTTGTTTAAGTGTTGTAATAATGGCCTTTGTGCCAAGTAGATGAACCTTTTAAATAGTTAAAGTTAATTAGCTTAATGTTTAGGATTTCTTTTAAGTTGTAATCAAGCCAAGAACAATCAAGGGGAGATCAAGGCAAGAAGATCAACCAAGAAGTAGGAAGCAATCAATCCTATGAATTGTGGCTACACATAAGAGAAGAAGGAGGGATCACGGTTACAAAAGGAATAAAAAATGCAGCCACCAAATTCAAAAGCATTCAAGTCATACGGCCAAAAAAAGGAGCTGCACATAATGAGTTACATATTCATAAGGCCATTAGAATTCATGAAGATTGAGTGCCACTCATAAAGGCTAACGGCCCATGATAACAAGGAGTTACAAATAAGCAATTATGAGGCCATAAGTTGCTCATAAATCCAATAAAATTCAGCAGCACAATCATGAGTACCACGGCTGGAAAAACAAATCAATAACAAGGAAGTTACAATTTGTAGCCTTAAATGCCAAGAATCAGATTTGGGCTGCACAACTCATATGCTACGGCCCTTCAACTCAAGGAAACAATTCAGTCTTTATTTCTAGGCGTTACAAATTGAATCCAATTAAAGAGGCCAATACATGAAGGAAAACCATGGAATTAGCAGCCACCAAAGCTAGAGGTTACGACCACAAGGAAAGCAAATCATCAAGAATGAAAAACCAAGATTAATTGTAACAATAAATTAGATTGGATTTAAGTTTGATGTTACAAAGTGGAAATTGGGCCTTAGGATAGGTTTGGCCGAAGCTAGTCAGTAAAGCATGACAAATGTAAACTCTTCTATATATATTGTACCTTTTGCATGAATAAAAAGTTAGTTTTTGGTTTTTGAAGTGCAAACAAGCATTCTTTCAAATCCTTGTTTCGTGTGACACGAATTAAGGTGGAAACAATTCTTCTTGGTGATCAAGGTTAGAAGAGTTTCCCTTGGCTTATCAACCTCTCTTCCTATCAAGGTTGTGGCGCCACTATCCTTCTTATTGGTAACTAAGTTCTTTCCTTTATTTGAGTGTGAATTCTTTTTTTCTATGTGTCATATTAGTAAAAGATTCAAGTTCTCAAAAGGGATTGAAATTAACAAACCAATTTTATATATTAAGACCGTGAGTGAGTTGATGATTTGTAATTGTTAAATACCTGAGTCTTAAGAAAAGATTGCTAATTCAAGGACTCATTTTGAGAGTTCCATGCTTGATTGAAAGACCATAAAATTTCAGTCTTTAAAGTTCCTTCCCAAAAACACCCATTTGAAAGCCAAATTCTATTTGGAATCATTGGTTCCATTTCTTGGGTGTATCAAGTGGTAATCAGAGCAATGTTTTTGTTGCAACCATTTAAAAAAAATTGTTTCTGAACCTGTTGCAACAAAAAAAATAAAAAAAAATAATTCGCTGCAAATTTTTTGGGGTTTATTTTGCGTCGCTGTCACGTTGTTTTTGGGTGCACAGTCCTTTTTGCAACAAATTTTTATTCGCTGTTTTAGGATTCTCGTTTCGTACAGTGACGTTTTGTGGCTGTCACTATTGAGTCTGTTGTGATTATTCCGTCGCTGTTGGCAATTTATTATTGTCTTCTACATCAGTTTTATAGACGGATTTTTCCGTCGCTGTTTTCGTATTGTTGCAACCGTGGCTGTTGTTTTTAGGCAAAACCGACAACAGTTTTTAAGCCTTGTTCGTTACGAATTTTTCTGTCCCTAAAAGTTTCTGTTTAAAAAAAAAACTTGGGTGCAGACACTTATTACATCACTTTCTTTAGTTTATTGGTCTTTAGATTTTCCTTGTTAGTTTTGTCTATTGATGCAACTTTGTCATTTTGATTCTAGAGTTGCTAAGTTTGTGTTCTTGTGTTAGTTAGTCTTTTTGGTCTTATTTTTGTGTGTCAAGTTTGTGGTCTTTTCTTTTTAACCATTTGTGGTTTTCAATTGAGTCTCCAATCTTTTGTTTTGAGTTTTTAGTTGCCTTTGATTCAAGTCTAGAGTATACTTAGGAATTTTTTTTTCCTTTTCTTTCTTAAGCCTTTTGATTTTGAGAATTATTGACTTGAGCCATGGATAAAAGTAAGTGCCTTAATGAACAACAAGAGCTTTTCTGTGACACACTCACATTAAGCTTACGAGAAATGTGGAAGAACACCTCTGAAAAGTTTTGTATGAGGGTGGAAAAATTAGTGGCCCAATTGAATGCTACTAATTTGAGAAGGCAACTTGAAAACAAGGAGTCATCATTTTGTGATTCATTTGGGATATGGAAGACCAAAGAGAAGAATAGTAAAGAAGGAAAGTTCAATAGAGCTAACAGAGGAATCAAAATAGAAGCTGAATCTTCTAGTGACACAAGACCAAGCAAGATCAAATGTTTCAGATGTCTTGGGAGGGATCATAGGTCTTATGATTGTCCCACAAAGAAGACCAAGCTTATCTTGGAAGGCTCTAGAACCCAAGGGGAAGAGAACTCCCAAGAAGGAGCTCTCTTGAATAAACAAAATGAAAAACATGCTGACTCCTCTAGTGATGATACACTTTTTGTTTGTGATGTTAAACCTAAGGTACCAAGGGAGTCAGTGGGACCCTTAAAAAGAAGAACTGAAGTTGGGTTGGTTTTAAGTAGCCCCATGTTAACCTCTCCTGACTGGGTGGAACCTCCTTTAAAAGAACCAACATACCGAAAAGTGATAAGACCAACTTCTGAAGGCCTGAATCTTTGTGTGATGCCATGTTTAAGTGGAGAAGAACAGAAATCTTGCCACCATCATTTGCGGTTTGTAAACCAAACTAAAATTTCAAATGCATTATCTGTTACTAACAAATTGGTTGTCACAGATCACTCACAAGATTTGAGGTCAAATCCTCCCCAAGAGGGAGGGAATGATGGAGGTCACCCTGAGGAACCAAGGAATCAAAAGGAAGCAAGGACAGAGGTTACAAGTATTGCACAATATGCTGGAAAAGAGAGAGGAATTACTTGATTTTTAAACTTATTTTAAGTTGAACTTGGAACTTGTAAATTTTAGTTGGTGTTTTGTTTAAGTGTTGTAATAATGGCCTTTGTGCCAAGTAGATGAACCTTTTAAATAGTTAAAGTTAATTAGCTTAATGTTTAGGATTTCTTTTAAGTTGTAATCAAGCCAAGAACAATCAAGGGGAGATCAAGAGAATGCAAGAAGATCAACCAAGAAGTAGGAAGCAATCAATCCTATGAATTGTGGCTGCACATAAGAGAAGAAGGAGGGATCACGGTTACAAAAGGAATAAAAAATGCAGCCACCAAATTCAAAAGCATTCAAGTCATACGGCCAAAAAAAGGAGTTGCACATGATGAGTTACATATTTCATAAGGCCATTAGAATTCATGAAGATTGAGTGCCACTCATAAAGGCTAATGGCCCATGATAACAAGGAGTTACAAATAAGCAATTATGAGGCCATAAGTTGCTCATAAATCCAATAAAATTCAGCAGCACAATCATGAGTACCACGGCTGGAAAAACA
This sequence comes from Crotalaria pallida, assembly GCA_037953625.1. NCBI lineage: Eukaryota > Viridiplantae > Streptophyta > Magnoliopsida > Fabales > Fabaceae > Crotalaria > Crotalaria pallida. Next base: position 98,538,774 of record CM075650.1, read on the forward strand.
AATCAATAACAAGGAAGTTACAATTTGTAGCCTTAAATGCCAAGAATCAGATTTGGGCTGCACAACTCATATGCTACGGCCCTTCAACTCAAGGAAACAATTCAGTCTTTATTTCTAGGCGTTACAAATTGAATCCAATTAAAGAGGCCAATACATGAAGGAAAACCATGGAATTAGCAACCACCAAAGCTAGAGGTTACGACCACAAGGAAAGCAAATCATCACGAATGAAAAACCAAGATTAATTGTAACAATAAATTAGATTGGATTTAAGTTTGATGTTACAAAGTGGAAATTGGGCCTTAGGATAGGTTTGGCCGAAGCTAGTCAGTAAAGCATGACAAATGTAAACTCTTCTATATATATTGTACCTTTTGCATGAATAAAAAGTTAGTTTTTGGTTTTTGAAGTGCAAACAAGCATTCTCTCAAATCCTTGTTTCATGTGACACGAATTAAGGTGGAAACAATTCTTCTTGGTGATCAAGGTTAGAAGAGTTTCCCTTGGCTTATCAACCTCTCTTCCTATCAAGGTTGTGGCGCCACTATCCTTCTTATTGGTAACTAAGTTCTTTCCTTTATTTGAGTGTGAATTCTTTTTTCCTATGTGTCATATTAGTAAAAGATTCAAGTTCTCAAAAGGGATTGAAATTAACAAACCAATTTTATATATTAAGACCGTGAGTGAGTTGATGATTTGTAATTGTTAAATACCTGAGTCTTAAGAAAAGATTGCTAATTCAAGGACTCATTTTGAGAGTTCCATGCTTGATTGAAAGACCATAAAATTTCAGTCTTTAAAGTTCCTTCCCAAAAACACCCATTTGAAAGCCAAATTCTATTTGGAATCATTGGTTCCATTTCTTGGGTGTATCATATGTGCAAGTTGAAAATGAGCAAGCGATAGATGAACCACAAGAAGTAGCATTAAGAAGGTCTGAAAGGCATAGAAGATCAGCTATTCCAAACGGCTATTTGGTTTATTCTGTTGAGTATGGATGTGACTTAAGCATTGATGAGGATCCAGTCTCATTTAGACAAGCCATGGAATGTAGCAATTCTGAAAAGTGGTTCAATGCCATGAAAGAGGAGATGAAATCTATGGATGACAACAATGTATGGGAACTAGTCGAGTTGCCTGAAAAATCAAAACGGGTCAGAAATAAATGGGTCTGTAAGACCAAACGAGACTCGAAAGGCAACATTCAAAGATACAAGGCTAGGCTTGTTGCCAAAGGTTACACTCAAAAGGATGGCATTGATTATAAAGAGACCTTCTCTCCAGTTTCAAAGAAGGACTCCCTAAGAGTTGTCATGGCGTTGGTGGCTCATTATGATTTGGAGCTTCACCAAATGGATGTAAAGACCGCCTTTCTTAATGGTGACTTGGAAGAAGAAGTTTATATGGACCAACCAGAAGGGTTTGTGGTCACAGGAAAAGAAAAGTTAGTGTGTAAGTTAAAGAAGTCAATATATGGATTGAAACAAGCTTCCCGACAATGGTATCTTAAGTTCAATGATACCATTACGTCATATGGTTTTGTAGAAAATGCTGTTGACAAGTGTATCTACATGAAGGTCAGTGGGAGTAAGTTCATTATATTAGTTCTATATGTTGATGATATCCTACTTGCTGCTAGTGACACTAGTTTGTTACATGATATAAAGAAGTTTCTTTCTATGAACTTTGAAATGAAAGATATGGGAGAGGCATCTTATGTGATAGGAATTGAAATATTTCGTGATAGATCACAAGGACTTTTAGGATTGTCTCAGAAAGGCTATATCAATAAAGTGCTAGAAAGATTCAGAATGGAAAAGTGTTCTCCTGGAATAGTTCCAATTCAAAAAGGGGATAAATTTAGTGAAATGCAATGTCCCAAGAATGACTTGGAACGAAAGGAAATGGAGTCTATACCCTATGCATCAGTTGTTGGGAGTTTGATGTACGCTCAAACATGTACTCGGCCAGATATCAGTTTTGCTGTTGGAGTGTTAGACCGATATCAAAGTAATCTCGGAATGGATCATTGGAAAGCTGCAAAGAAAGTTCTTAGATATTTACAAGGCACCAAAGATTACATGCTCACGTACAGAAAGTCAGATCACCTAGAGGTAATCGGATACTCAGATTCAGACTATGCAGGATGTGTGGACTCTAGGAAATCCACATTTGGTTATGTTTTCCTATTAGCTGGAGGGGCAATTTCATGGAGGAGTGGAAAAGAATCTGTGATTGCTACTTCTACTATGGAGGCTGAATTTGTGGCATGCTTTGAGGCCACTGTTCATTCATTGTGGTTGCGGAACTTTGTCTCAGGACTTGGCATTGTCGACAGTATAGCTAGGCCGCTGAAAATGTATTGTGATAACTCTGCAGCTGTCTTCTTCTCTAAGAATGATAGGTACTCTAAGGGTGCGAAACACATGGACTTGAAGTACTTGAGTGTCAAGGAAGAAGTTCGGAAACAGAGAGTGTTGATTGAGCATATTGGTACTGATATGATGATAGCGGATCCGCTAACCAAAGGGTTACCGCCCAAAACATTCATTGGCCATGTTAGAGAGATGGGCATCATAGATAAGACCTTGTTAGCATAAAAGTAAGATATGTACATATATTTATAGTTATATTGCTCGTATTGTAATGACACTTATGAATTCAATTAAAGTTATGTTTCCGTTTTATTATTTGTTATCCACATTATGTTATATATATGTATTGTTTAGTGTGATGATGAATTGTGTCTATGAAAGACATCAAGGATAAAAGTTATTTTGGGTTGAGTTGGTTATGTGATACATGGAAGGAATCATGTCGTTTAATTGACTTGCGACCGCCATGATCCGATCATCTTAATTCAATTAAAGATGATGGCTTAATAGTTTCAACGTATAGTGTACAAATTATAGTTAGTTGAACATTCAAGTCATCACATGAGCCAAGTGGGAGATTGTTAGATTATTTTAATAATCTATGGTGGCTCATGTAATTTAAAGAATTGATTCTTATTAAAGAAGGTTCAATGTGATGATGGTTAACCTTATTAAAGTCATTTAGAGTCAATTGGGTCTTTTATAATTTAAAAGTCCCTCTCCTCTGCCTTTATAAAGAAGTAATTGTCAAACCACATAACAGTTGGACGAAAGGGTGCAACTGTTCAGAATACTGATATATATATCAGTATCAGTTCAAGGAATTAAAGAGGCAGTTAAGTGGTTAAGGAAGAGAACAGAGAAAGGATTCTCCTATCATCAGAGAAACCTGAAAGAGAAAAGAACAGAGGAGAGAAAAACTAATCTGATCAAGGAACTCAAAGGCAAACTTAAGAAGATCTTCAAACAATGGATCCAGGTAAGTTCTTGTTTATAATCTTCATTCATAGTAAATGATTATTGTGTGAGAATCATGAATTCAAGATCCATAATTTGCTTATAAGAGAGGCCTCATGGGGAACAAAATTTGGTGGAATGGGCACGAATGCAAGCTAGGAACAAAGTAAGGATAGAAAATGTGATGGATCCTAAATTTCGAAATGAGTTCTCAACAAATGCATCTCTCATTGTGAAGGCTCTGAGGTTGGCTATTCGGTGTGTCAAGAACGATCCCAAAGCTAGACCACCAATGAGTAAGGTGGTTCAGGAATTGATTGAAATTCGTAGGACTCCTTACTCTTCTTCATCAGCCTCTGCTTCCCCGGCCATGCAGCAGGCAAGACCTTTTAACCGTGGTAATTCTAATAAACATGCTTCTGCCTCTGCCTCAACTCCATCTATAGCAAGAAATTCACCCATTCGCTTCAAACCCTCCCCAATGCGCCAAAAATATCCCCTTCCAGTAACAAAACCTAGTGGCGGATCGGGAGAAGGAACTGAGAAGAAGTGAAGTGATCATTCCTGAGTCCTGTTATAGGGTAGGTGGTCTAAATAATATATAGTTCTATTATCTCTTGCGGAGTTTCATGCATGTGCTCATGAGTCATGACCATCTTTTTTTTTACATGTAGTAGTGAAATTAAAGGCGAGATCTGAAGTGCATATAAAGCAAAACATGCACTACTGCATGTGAATTCTGGATCGTCGATTCGTCAACTGATGTGGCATTGACGTCCCGATTCGTGCCATGTGGATCTGTTGACCAATCTTGGTTCAATTGCAGAGAGGGGTTTATGCAAACGACGACGTTTTCGAAGTTGCAGTAAGGGGGTTATGAAAACGGCGCCGTTTAATGAGTTTTGCTAAAAGGGGTCGTTTGAAAACGACATCGTTATATTAGGCAATTTAAGACGTCGTCGTTTGGTGAACAATGGAGACGGCGTCGTTTGACAAATACTTAAAACGGCATCATTTGTATCTTGTATTGCGATGAATATGATTTAGGGTTCCATCTACTTTTTGTTGGAAGTTGCTGATTGTTTGTCCCCAGTTGCTGCTGCTGTTCTCATCGCTTGATCCGATTTCAAGGCAGGTAATTTATGGCTTTCGACCCATATCTGTGCAACCTTTGGTAAATCTTACGGTTATTTTGTTTTATTAGATGTCTTTAATTTCTGGATTTGATTAAGAGGATCGACTCTGTTGGTGTGGTCATCGTGTTATGGTGACTGCACTGTTGTTATAGGTTAGAGGAGAGTTGTTGAGTGAATAAAAAGATGACATATGAAGTTAGTAATTGCAACATGCGTAAAATTGGTTTGAATAAGCGTTATTTGAACGCGGCAATAGAATGTTTATGCTGAAGCAACAATAATGAGGCAATTTATCCCTTTTTTACCCTGTTTGTAGTCATTTTGTAATTAGCTTAAAGTTTTCGTGCAGAAATAGAAGTGTGAAGTCGAGGTTTTCAATATGTCTATGATCTCGTTCGGATATAAACTGTGGGAGGTAAGCAAGCCTAAGATAATGTTGATTATGAAATTTTATTATCCTTCGGAATTTCGTGTGTAGTCGTGAACGATATGTTATGTTTGTTGTGTCTTCAGGGACATGTCACCCTGAAAGATGAAGTTTGTCAAATGCTTGGGTATGTGAGGTGCAAAAAATGGAGCGTGATAGACGCTGTAGGAAATACACATGAGATCAGGATTCAACAACAGCGTGCAGGTGGGAAGTTAGCTATTACCGATGGATTAGATAACATAATGGATTTTTATAATTTGAGATACATCAGGCATCTCATTAACCTAAGGCCTATAAACAGTGACACTTTTAAGATTGTAATATACGATAATGGAGATGAAATACAGTATCAGCAACAATATACACAAACGTTTTTACACCCAATATGCAAATGTCGGTGGTGCCGCAGTGCTGGTAAGTAGTTCTGCCATGGTTGTTGAGAATTTTATGCATAATAAATTTTATTTTTTTATAAATTTAGGTTTGATATAACTGATATTCCGAGGTATAGGTCAAACGTTTCAGTTTGATTGGGAGGTTGAAATCACAGTAAACCGAAACCAGGAGGAAAGATTAATATTGGTGCGTATTCAATACATGTGCTTATGTTTTCTCGTGACCGATATATTGTAAACATTTATGACCTAAGATGTTCATGTTGTGTTACATAAATAGCCACTTCCTGAGTCTTTTGTTGCTGCTGCGTTGCCATTTTCGAGTGGTGAACATTACCTTGTCGATGAAGATAATGTAGAACATCCAGTGGAATTAGTAAGATCAATACGGAATCCTAATGAAGCATATCTGACGGGGAATTTGTATGATTTCTGTGTAGTCTTCCACATTGTAACTGACAGTACATTCAAACTTGCTGTCGTTCTAGGTCATCCAAGAAGGATATAGTTTTTTGGTAAGTAAATGTGTAGGAATTATATTTTTTGTTTGTGGTAATAATATTTTACCCTTTGCATTATTTTGACTTGAGCACGCTGTGTAGATATAGCCCATACGTTGTTATTAACAATTGTTGGTTAAATTTTTTATTTGTAAAATACAGGGCAAACGTGAGCAGGTTGATGTACTGACAAAAAAAACGGATTTAGCATTCTCCTTATGAAGTGTTTGTATCTGTATTATAATTAGTATGTAACTCAGTTTGAGCATTATAAAGTTAACGTGTAAGCGGTGGTTGGGTAGCAGGGATTTTAAATTATGGTGGTTCGATTCGTATATTAGTTGTTGGTGTGATTGTAAATGTATTTTAATTAGTTATTAACTCCGTGTGGTTATTGTGAAGGAGAACTTGTATGCGGTGGCTAGGTAGCCTGTCTGTGGTGTTAAAATATTATGGATGGAGTTTTAAATATTGTTGTGATTTAGGAACTTCAGACGTAAATTACAAAATGGCACCAGGTATTACCCATCTTTTTTAATAAAAAAAAAAGAATAAAAAAAACCTGTTCGCAGGGTTGTATTTAAAGTTGAGTTAAGTGTTAAATGCGAACGCAATCACCTCGCCAGAAATAATTGTTTCATGGAGATGATGCACAACCCGCATGAACTATAGAGTTCTTATGCTTGTCATGTTGTCATTGAATTTATGGATAATTTCTTTGGGTTAACCAATTGTGGAAAGATAGGCAAAGATTAATAGGCACACTGAAAACCAGTACTATCAAAGACACGGTGGTGCACAACTTGGAGTATTGTGTGATAATGCCGAATGTTTGTCCGATGATTTGATGATGGTTTCGCACGTTTGCGTTTAAACAAGCCTGTTTATGGGTTTAATTGCATAACAATGTTTGCAAGGCATTCAGCACACACGACTGGGTGAAAGTATTTGATTGATGTGTCGTTTCACCTTTGCAACGTTTCAGTGTACTTAACTACTTAAGAAATGAAAATCAATTATGTTGTGTGTAGAGTTTCGCAGAATCACTGAATCAAATTTATACTGGATAAGACGGGGAAACATCCGCCTTCGGTTCCCAATTAGTTTATGCGTTTATAGCTACAAAGTAACCAACCACGTATTATGCCTTGTGTATTTTTTTTCAATGAATTTCAAATTATAATGAAACTATTGTCCGATACAAATCGTAACAACCTTGTAGATCGCCACCAATTGAATAATTCCTAAACATTCCACCAATTTCATGTTCGAATGAAATGTTGTAATGTAAAGTAAGTTTTTTTGTCGTAAATAAATGTTTTTCTTTGTATTTGTAAAAGCCAATACATATACAGTATGGGAATCAGGTTTTAACGCGTATACAAAGGAGTAAGCATCTACAAACGTGTTGAAGCACCAAGAGGCGATAGAAGATGAAGCATGATTACAGGACTTATCAAATGTGAAAACCATTGTTTTTCACATTTGGCCCAATACCAATACCGTATTTAAATTTAATCCATGTCCCTAATGCCAACTACACAAAAGCTACGCACGTTAACTATATCACAGAATCCATAAAATACCAAATTTTACATAATTAACTAGCAACCACAACGACAACTGCATGCCAGTTCCAGCAATTCATAGTGGAACTGACAGTAGTGAAATTGAATGTATTTAGATCCATGTTTTCACATGGATGGCCGGCCAATGGAATTTTGCCGATAATTTGATAAGTAGGTGTTATTTATGAAAGTTGTTGTGCAATCTGTAATGCAAGTGGCCTCCGTTTCTATTTGCAACAACCTTAACCGTAGTACGAAAATTGTATTTGCGTTTGCCGTGTAGCTTAGTGGAGATTCCTTTCCTGCTAAAACCATCGTTGGTGCGAAGCATTACCTGACTTAAGGAATTTTTGAATTTTTGAATGGGGGCATGTTCAAATCGGGAGACATTATTGGTGATCGAAAATGTTTGTAGGGAGATACGAATTTCATAAAATGGGTGAGATTCGTAAGCACCGATTTCCGGATTTGTATGAAAGTGTGACCATATGCCAGGGATATTTTGCTAAAAGTTACTTGATTTCAGCTTGTATATAACAACGAAATGATATCATATACAGCGACACATTCGTAGGTTAAAAATGGTATGGAATAATAAGAACTTTGTAGACGAAAACACATTCATTCAAATTCCTAGCATGTCCTTTGTAACGAGGTAGCAGCTACAATTACATACGTTATCAACGGCTTTAAAATTCCATAATACCTGATTGTTGGTAACACGAAGTCAACGACATTGGAACATACATATGTACAAGGATCCATATGCAAGAATCGCCACAATAGCGATGAGATAAATCAGCTTCTGTGTTTTTTTCCTCTGCTTCGTGAGCTTTAATTCCAGTTGTGAGCACTTAATCCTCCAGAACTCATCACGAATACGGTTCCTTCCATCAGCAGCATCTTCGGTTGATACAGTGTTATTGTCATTGGCCCATTTGAAATAATGCCCTCTGGGATCGTCCTACGCTTATACAAAACAATTTGTATCAGAAGCTGTGATTTAAGGAACCAATTTAATTTTTTTTTAATTATCGTACCTCCCATCTCGGACATCTCCAAAAAACCCTGTTAGGGTTCTTTTCTGTTCTCGAAATCTTAAAAATCGGCAGACTTCCACAAAGACTGCATGCCCTATTTCCAGATGTTGCAGAGGAAGATGCAACCATATCAAGTGTGACCTAATCGAGATGTAGACGAAGGAAGAAGGGTAATCGGGTCGTTTGTTGACGGAAAATTTATTTCTCCTTACTATTTTATTTCCGTGTAAGCAATAACTCCTTCGGAAGGAGTTGAATCAGAAAGGTTATGGGTGGGGGAAACCACGAATCTGGTAGGGTTACGGTGAAGGTTAAGATGAAGTGCAAGAAGAGTAAAGTGTGATTTGTTGTAAATATCCATTATGTAATAGGAGAAATGGATAATAATAATAATAATAATAATAATAATAATAATAATAACAATAATAATAATAATAAGACATTCAAATATTCAAATTTGTACATCTACATACTCCCTCTACTCCTATTTATTTCTCATATTTCAAACAAAATAGACCATTTAAAAAATCGTAAACATTACACATATTCTCAATACATTAATAAAGTTTTTTTGCAATATATCATGTCTCTTTGTACAATCATTGATTTTTTTCCACCAATAACATAAATGAAGTCATATTAAATAGGGGCAAATATGGAAAATGGCATTGATTACACTATTGAAATCCTTTATACGACGAATAAAAAAAAATATCACCAAAAAGCCACAGATAACATTAACGGATGGAGAAATGAGTAAGGTTACAGTAATTTTTATTTTTTGTTTTTACATCTTCTAAATAAAAAAGTCGTCTAAAAAATTACTGTCTTTACTTCGGGTAAACTTTCGTGATAATGTTAAAATTATTGGATCTTTTTAGCTTGTGAGTGAAGGTTATAAACACAGTGAGGAAAATTAGGTCATTCGTTTCCCCTTCTTTTTTATACTCCTTCTCCATGGGCTTTCATATTTTTGCCTTCAAATGCTGTATTTTCCTGTCTCCTTCTTTCATACTCGTATTCTTCTTGTTTTGTTTTATTTATTTTCTATTATTCCATTGTTCCTCTATTTATATTTTGTTTCATGTTATTTATTTTTTTATTCCTATACCCCTCAGAAAAACAATCCTATGAAGAATGCTTTTTTGGTCATACTAAAATACATAATGTTTTTGTTGAATATCCCTTTTCCGGATTATCATGTCAATTGTAAGAGTTGAGAAATGTTGTTATATATACAAGGTAATGTCACATTTTAAAATGTTTAAAAATAGTAAAGAGAGGAAGTGCTCAAATATATAAATTTTTTAAGTGGCTAAACAAGTTGTTTTGTTTTTACCGTTTTAATATATTTACGAAGTGCACAACTTTATTTTTGTTAAAAATAAGATCTATTTTCATAATGTTTTCATCGTTTGTGATGCTAGCATAAGTCTTACTTTATATAGAAAGTTGTAGTATTGGCAACTTTATTAGTTTGTTTGCGTTTGGTTTTCTACTCTTACATTTGTCATTTAAACTCTAAGAGTAGAACTAAGGTTTTTTTTTAATGTTTTTTTAATTTTTTGATCAAAATATGGATAGATAAAAACTCATTGTGAAACTGTAAACAGGTATAGTTAAGCAGGGCGTATGATCGATATAAACATAAAGTTAGTTTCAGCTTTATATGCCAAAATTCATACTAGGGCAGAAAATGAAATGTGTGGAACATTAATCGCGATCTTTAGTTTGACCCGGATCACATGTGGTTTGCCAAGTATTAAACCTAGGGCAATAGTACTAAACATAGCACGAGCATTTCATTGTGGGTTTGAAACACTTCAATTTCGCATTCTTGATTGTCTCCAATTGCATTTTCAATTGCAAACTCCTTCCATCCACCCGTCAGGAAGCAAGTAGACTTCCTTGGGTCGGTACACATAGTAACACATCTGGATTTGCTATGACAGTTTGACGTTCCTCCTCATCCCCCAGATAGTTCTGAATAGTCAATCTAGGAAATGGCTGTTGGTTTTTTAAAGAAGTAAATAAACTTAGCCATTGTAATTGTGAATTTTAACCTTGCAACGTAAATAAACAAGGAATAGTAATACCTACCAGTGAGTCCGCTTGAATCATGTAATCCCTTATTGTTAATCTGAATGCAACGGGTCAGTTGGAGGACTCTGAAATAGGGCACCATGATTCATTATTTGACATTTATCATCTTGAATTGCTAACAATTTAACAACAAACTTACCCGTTGGCGCCTTGCCCAGTTCCACTTCATCGTATGTCGCAGCCAAGTAAGCAGTGACAATGAATATTGAATTCGCATTAAGTTGAAAAAACAAAGATGCGTTGTTATTCAAATACAACTCATTCAGAAATTTGTTCCACCCAGTATTCAGCCAAACATTACCGTTTGATTCGAGGAGATGCACAATCCATCTCTGACCGGTTGGTATTTCGATGATCATGTGGTTCGGCACTGCACCGCTGAATTTCTGTACAATATCAGTTGGAAGTTTCTGCATAATGGAACCGCTCATTAAAAATTTTTCGCTATTTATACACAGTACAAGTATAATTGTTCACTGACCAAATTAAAAAAAATAATTAGATCTCATTCAGTGAATTTCCCAAATTTCAGCCGTCCCCGTGTGAAATTGTACTGTAATGGTTCCATCCATGGTATAAACGATTGTTGAATATCCTAGGTTACTTTTTTCAGCTCTATATAATCATGACTCATTTATGACAACCCTCTATTTTGGTTTGAATGTATTTATTCGCCTTTATTCGGTCTATAAAACGTGTCTCTCTTCGTTCGATTAGCTAACGAGGGAAAAAAATATAGCAGTACAGTTAAAAACATTCCAATCATGGAGGAACCACTTACCTCAGTACCATCTTCTCTATTGTGCTTGCATAAGTTGATTGTGAAACATGGGAAGCTTTCATCAGTCATCTTATATGGCATCTTACCCTGTACCACAGGAGGCGACGATCGTTTTTTTGACGCTGTTCCGCAAATGAGGTTCGCCTATTTTTGTGTTGTCGTCAAAAAGTTGGAACAATAACACTACTTTATGTAATAGTTGTTGTGTCAGCTAATGAGCTACTATCGTCTCTCTAAATATAAAACAATGCATTCTGCACATATTCATTTTGACCTAAAATTATAGTATGGAGTAAATTTAAATAATGTTTTTGTAATGTAATACTATATTTTTATGTTTTCGATAGTGGCAAACATGGGCACAATAGTTTTTTAGCATATTTAGTAACATGAACAAGTACCCTTCCTATCAATATCCTTTTAAAATTACGTAGCAAATGTTTACATTCCGAACAACTTTAACTTACAAATTTAATTTTCGTATGCTTTATACTCCCTCTGGTCCTTATTATAGGACATACTTAACCGAATTACACATACCAAGGAAAGTGGTTGGTTTTATGAATTCTATGAGAATATATTGTAACATTACAAATTTACCCCCTTAACTTTTCTTGGAAAATTAACATTCATTAATGAACAACAAAAAATACATAAATAGTCAAAACATTTAATAAGGGCAAAAAAGAGAAAAAGCAATAAATGATTCATGGGAAATATAAAATGACTTATAATTAGGACCAAGAAAACCTTCTAGAATGTGACCTATAATAAGGACCGGAGGGAGTAATATTTAAGAGGCGGAGGGGGCATTATAAAGGGTAACATTAAAAATATATATAATTAATTGGTACTAAAACTCCATTTGTTCCTATTTATGTAACCCCTTTTCACTTTTAATTAACATTTAATCATTTCTTTTAACTAACACCCCATAAACATAACACTTTTCAGAGTTCCATACATAAAAGTTTATAAAATTATAACATATCCACTGCAACTAACAAATTTTAACACTCTCCTCGGTTGGATTGATTATAAACAGGACCGGAGGGACCAATGAATAAAAAACCAAATGGAGTAAGTATTTGCAAAGTAATATGTAAATTCAATTTTGATAAAAAATTTGGTCCGTCCAATACGAATTATTTTTTAGTACAAGAATATGCAAAATGAGTTGTATGTTTCGTTTAATTTTTGATGAGATTAAAAGCACATGTCAAATAAACAATTCTAGTCATTTGTCTAGTATCAAAATTGTATAACTTGAACCAAATTTAAAAAAAAATTACATTAACATAAAAACAACATTCAATGTTGGTAATGAATGGTTCAGACACTACCGATGGAAGTTACATTTTCTCTTCTTCTTTTTTTTTTTAATTGAAGTTACCTTTCCAATGCAGCTTAAACTCTGCACCTTGTCACATTGAAACGACGCATCACTGTGATGCTTGGGAGTTGTGCGCGTCTATGTATATGCGTGTCTCGTTGAAATAACTTCAATTCATAACAGGTGGTTCACCCGTCTGGTTTCATTTCACATTGGTTCTTGTACGTACATATATACTCCTATTATGTGAAATTCAACTCTGTTACATAAACATCTGTATTTGACATCTGTACGGGACACCTGCCTTTTTTGGCAAAAACTTGTGGGTCCTGTAGTTTTTTTTCTTACAGGACCCACCAGTTTTTACCCAAAAAGACAGGTGTCACCCCCAAGATGTCAAATACAGATGTCATTTAAACATTTTCCATGTGAAATTTTCATGTATCTTGCTAACAAGGAGGCACTTGTTAAGATTACTATAATACTCCATCCGTTCCTTTTTATCTGTCATATTTCAAAAAAAACATGCCCCTTAAGAAAATCAATCATTACTTAGATTTCCAATACATTAATTATGTTTTTTCCCACTATACCCTTTCTCTTTCTATAATCATTAATTTTTCTCGCTCCACTACTGACGTAAACCAAGACTTATTAAATAGGGGCAAAGATGGAAAATAATATTTATTACACTCTTGAATTTCTCAATACGACAAATAAAAAGAAACAAAAAATCTCTCCAACAAAACGACAGATAATAAGGAACGGAGGTAGTAGGAAAAACAATAATAACTGCACATCATTTAATGTCTCGAAAATCCAAAAAAATGCAAGTTCCAATGAACTTTTAGTGCCATAATTGGGTTGTTAACAAATGCACTAAGGATAGTGCATTAAGGACACTTGTTAGTATTTGTCAAATTAACCTTTATCAAATTTAAAGTATGTTGCCACAGTGATGCTTTGATCCTAAAATGTTGCCAAAAAATATAATTAAGCTTAAATATAAATTTACTCGGATTGTTTTTGGGACAAAAGGTGACAATTGCCTCATCCGGTCTCACATAATATTGGGTAAAAAAAACTAATTTCGCATTTATGAAGATGATTGGCAACAAAAACAAAAATTAAATGATACAACCACTTTATTGAGATATACCCAACGATGTCTTCATAATAAATAATAAAAAAAATGATAGTAAAAAATATACGCAAGAATTAAAACAAAATTTCTATTCTAAATATATCAGTTAGTAAATTATTCCAACAAGGTGATTATAAATTTTAATTTTTATGTCACTCGCAGATCCAAGCTTACCGAAGTTGTCAGAGTCATCTAAAATTAAATTCATTAACTAAGTTTCGCAAACCTTCTGTTAAATTAATTTTCTTTTTTATTTTCATTCTTGCATAAAGACCGTATGCTGTATTTAATGAATGACTCTGTTGTAAATTAAAAAGGTACTTAGATTAAGGTTATATTCGGGATCACTTGTATTTTTTTATATATAATTGCGACCACTTGGTTGTAATTCCATTATTAGCCACAGTAACTATGTTGTTTTTCATTTGTAAAGTTTTCTTACAATTACCCCAACAGCTTGGTTACGAACCAAGACAAGTAACGCTTATCGAAATACAGATTGATGGTTTCACAGTGACCATCCCCACCTTTCGAACAGGTTGTAGTAGAGCTGTTGGTGTCATAGATGTTGACAGTTTGTACTGTCCCTTTGAATAACCCGATTGAAAAAGTTTTTCCCACATCTTTGTGAAAGTAAACAAAGTCAACGTGTAATCGTCCGTCCCTAATTATAATGTCCTCAAGTCACTTTTATTTTGTTCCTATTTACAAGGACCTTTACCAATTGTCAATGAGCATTAATTATTTTTTTTCCACAAACACCCCTATTTATTTAACACTTTTTAGATTCCTAATAATATTAATAGGGGTGATTTTGAAAACATATATAAAAAAATTCAAACTCCCAATACAATTAAAACAATTATTTTACTTTCATTGTGAAAAACGAAATCTGACAAGAGGTCCTTATAATTAGGGACGACAGTAGTAACACATACTCCATCCCGTTCGAATTATAAGCAACAAAAAAACATATTACTTTTGATTTAAATTACAACCAAAACTAATTAATTATATTAAACTTTGTTTTCTTCCAAATGTCATTTTTCTAAAACATCTTTAGAAAATTGTATTCTTAATTAAAAAAATTTTCATTTCAATGTCTACTTCCCAAAAATAGCTCTATTTATTATAAATTTGAGAAAATTAAACACAATCAACTAACTTCCATAATAAATGTAAAAGCGGTTACATTTACTTATAATTTGAGCCGGAAGGAGTAAGTTTAAAGGGAATCTAATTTTTTAACCAAAAAAAAAGGGAATTTATTTTTTGCAAGGGGGATCAAAAAACCAGGCCATCCAAGTTAAAAGGGATACGAAACTTAAGTATATGTGTCATTTACCTAGTTTAACTCCCACACATATACATTAACTACGTTACTAATGTTTCAACCAACATTAAAACCACAACATATCAAACCAATGTGTCTGGCAGAATTTCATGAACAACACATGAGTTGAAATTTTAATAATAAAAATTTGCCGATTTAACTACTGCGAATAACACTTAAAACTAACATACTTAAATTATCTAAATTCTTAATATCCATAATTTGCGAAGGGAAGTCCAGACGTCTACCATATTCAACCGTCGCAAAAGGTTTGATGCCTGTTATCAACATATAAAATTATTAAATGGAGTTTACATCATCATAATGTTAAATGATAAATGAGAAATTCGATGAAGTTATTTGTGAGCTTAGGCACACCTGTTCGCCTATCCACTTCCATACCACTGGTTGATGGTATGCTTGAATCCTCAGTTTGCATCTGAAAATGTATCAAGGATATCTCGACGTAAGTATTAGTATAATAGTGGAACTGGGTTGAAGTAGTTTGTCTACGATTATAGCTGATGACGTCTATAAACCCATTTAAATTTTGTGTTTACCAAAGAAATATATAACCCCAGGCGTGGCTTTCTTGATACCAAGTTTAAACTTATAGCCCTCTTGCATGTTGTGGAACACACAGAAACCACGCCAACCTTTGGAAATGTAAGCTTCTCTTTTGTTCCTCGAAGCCTTGATCAACTTGCATTCAAACTGCGCATTATTTTCGTCTTCAATGTAAAAGTACTTCCTCTGACTTGGAAAAGCTTGTGCTACTATGTCCGTTGGTAGTGGCTGGAACAAATTTACCATTACATTAGTTGAACAGAAAAAAAGTTGGACTTGAATTGAAGTAGTATCATAACGAACATAAGTATAGAGCAAAAACATTACCAGAAGTCCTCTTGTTGACTGGTATTTTGACAAGGTCTTGTAAATAATAAAATCAAATTGGGAATCAACATCTGTTTAATAATAAATTTGTAAATCGATCAGATCGAGCCTTTATATTACATATATAAAAAAGACATATCAGTTGTATTCAATGTGAAATATTGTGTTTACTGGGACCATGTCTTACGTTCTGATACGTTGCATCTTTGGCAACTGCAATCCGGCAACCGGATTAGATGACGCGGAGTGGGGTAAGTTATTTCCGTGCCATTGTCGTTGTAAACCCTGAACAGGAAGTGACGCTCATCAAATTTTTCAAAAAACAACTTAACCTTTTTTGTAATTTTGTAGAATTGCACAATTTCAATCAGCCCCCTCGTGATTAACAAATGTTGCCCATCGTCCAGCAACCTAATCCGTATTTCCAGGTGGTTCGCTTCCGGGTCGACCAATACCCATGTCTTGCATCTTTCCTTTCCAACGTATTCTGACATTTCCTTATTCAAAACCGCCCTTTTCTGCATCATAACAAATTAAAACATCCTATAAACACACAAATGCGTGACTTGAAATTTTAAAATGAACCAAGAGTTTTGTAGATCACACTCACTGTCCCGGGAATACAAGAAATAACGAACCCATCGGCATCCATTTCTGTTAACCTACATGGTATTCAACAAACACGTTGGAAAGATGTTGATCCGGCTGCTGATATATAAAGACATAAAAGGATATCCTATGTTACTATTAATTTACAAACATATAAGGAGAATACAACAATTACAATATTCAAACCATTGACTGTGAACTATATGAGAGAATCAGGTGGTATGTTATTTCGCAACTATTTTGTTTCTAATTTGTGAGTACTCCAACATTCTAAACCGGTAACTTACCACAGCATATAAAAAATAATTTGTTAGATTATTTACCTGATGTGTCTGTGAAATCGGTATAATGTGGACATAATAATAAAAATTTATTTACCCACAACTATAAAGGGAAGATGGTATAACCAGTAAATCGTGAATAACAATGACGAAGGTATTAACTTTATCATCTGTATTGGTTACCTTGTGGAGCATAATTTGGGTTAGATGAGAGTTTGTAAAGCGTACCTTTGTGAGATGTTACTGTTAATGAACAATGAGGGATCACTTCTCCTTAAGACACAGTTATGGGAATAAAGTAACAGACAAAGCGTGATGTCTTTTAGTCGTGTTGTATTCGGCGGTTCAGATCGTTATTCAGAACAGCAGATAAAGCAAGCCTAGGAAGGAATAAAAAAAAACGATAAAGCAAGCCTTGGAAGTTTGCAGTACAGTACTTTTTTATTCTGTTATTCAAACATCTGTATTTGACATCTATACGGAACACCAGCCTTTTTAGGCAAAAGCTTGTGGGTCCTGCAGTTTCTCTTTCTTATATGACCCACCACTTTTTACCAAAAAATGTAGGTGTCTGTATTTGATGTCAAATATAGATGTAGGAATAACATTTTTCCTATTCTATACTATTCCCCCTGACTAGAAATATAAGCAACACTAGGCAATTGAGAATTAAATTTTATTTCATTCTCAATGCCACTTTCCTAAAACATCCCTAGATAATTTTTATTTATCTAATTTTTGTTTCATTCTCATTTTGTCTTTCTTAAAATACTTGTATTCTTTTATAAATTTAATAAAAATAAATACAATCAACTAACCTCGTTAATAAGCGTAAAATTACTTAGTTTTGCTATTAGTACTAGCCGGAGGGAGTATTTCTATAGAAACAATTCGCATTTATCCCATGCAATTCATGGGTTAATATGTTGTACCCGGAATACTTATATGGGAGTTACTAACATGCAATCCAAAATTGGGTGGTTGATAAGCAACCTTTTCTTAAACCAATAAAAACTTGTCACGTATGGCTTGTCATTATTTGAAATAGTTAAAATTAGTTTTTTTTCAATTTAGTGCAACGTAAAAAATAAATTTAAAATTTTACTTCTTTGTATGTAAAGATAAATCAAAACTTTTTATTTTATAAAACATTAATAAAAAAAATTAAAGTTGTTTGCATGAACTTGAAGATTATGAAAAAGATGGGGCAGTTCTCATCATAACAAGAGGTAGGGACTTTAATTTTGTTTTAATAATTTTTTTTAGAATTAAAAGTTATAATTTGTCCATGTGTTTCCCAATACTAATTTTTAATATACTTTTTATGTTGGATTAATCGGAAAAAAACTTATTTTGAGTACTTCATGTAATGCATGACATAAATGGCAACTACTTATTGGGTTAAGAAAAGGTTGCATGACAACCATACAATTTATTTACAATGCATGATATAAAAATTATAGTTGTATCATTCCATGTTTGAAATTCTATTGTTAGCATAGATATTATATCTTTTGTCTCATCGGTCTGTCATATAATAGTCTCGATGTATTATTAACTATGATGCTCGACTAAGGAATCTTTGAGGATAATTGTCAATTATAAATATTTTGATTATCAAGTTATGTACTTGATATTCTTATGATATAAAACTTATTATGTTAAGGACTTTATTACATAAAAGAGTAAAATGGCAAATCCGCAAAAAAAAAAGGCTGAAGCTAGTTAAACCTAAAATTAAAACATTTTCACTAAACACCATGGAATTAGCAACTAACATCGCAATCAAGATGAATTGACAAAATGCGATTTTTTTTGAAAAAAAAAATATCGTGCCACAGAAGGAACGTAGAAGCTCATTGATATAGCATTAGTATCAACGAGATTAACTTTGTTAGGATCTTTCAATAATTCAATTTGTTTAAACATAACTATATTCAAATATGTGGTATGCAGTAGTTTGCATTATCTTAGAGATGCTGCTATAATTATTATTAGCGAGCACAACATATTTTCATAATGGAACCCAAAGCACAAATTTAAAACAGATTATGGCATTGATGACATTCATCCTATAAAATAAGAAAAGTGACGACGATAACACCAACCCAAGGAGGTCACGAAATTGATATGTATAAAAGAACAACATAAATTGATTGCTACTACGAATTTAACATCACAAATAAATAGGAAAAAATAAATGCTGAGTTTTCCTTTGCATATTGCAGATTTTGTTGATTCATTCTTCATTTTCGTAACTGTTATCGAAATGGTGACCATGTCTAAGACCCATGTTTGCGTCTAATGATGGAACAGATGACAACTAAATGATTCAAACTACTCAGTGAAAGATAATTAGAGATAATTAGACAAGGGATGGGTTGTGGTGCTTATAACTTTTCTTTTTAGCAAGTTCAATGGCAGTTATTATTTAAGGGGTTGAGAATTTTCGTCGTTTGAGTTACCTGATTTTTTTTATTAATATTTTCATTTATTAAATAATTTAATATTAATTATTAAATCTAAATAATTGCGAAGATGAAATGTGACACCGTAGAAATGGAGTAGCATGTGATAACTTTTAACGTGTTTGCTCCATTTTTAAATGGGGGAATATGAAGCCTCCATAGGGGTGTCTAATTAAGTGTAATTATATTAAAGGGAATTTGAATATATTTTCTTCTTTTACATTGGATAATATTACCTCCCCTTATATATATATATATATATATATATATATATACACACACACACACACATTGTATAAAGTTTATTTGTTTCCCATCATAAGTCACTATATTTGGGTAGGAAGATTGAATCCTCTTTTTTTAACCCTTATTAAATACTCAGACTATCTCTGTATTTTATGTTATTGATCAATGACTGCGATTATTCCAAAAAAAAAAAACGCAATTCTTTTTTTCCAGTATTAACATAACAATCAGTCATTTGTTCTAATTTTAACAGGCGCATTATTAACAAAAGGCAAATTCTCCGGTGCATGTTAAGAGATAATATTGCACCGGTGCATGTTCAAATTTTTTTTTTGCTTTTTAAATTTTTTAATACAGATTTATTCAGAAAATTTTTTAACACAAGTTCGTATACAGATTTATTAGAATAGGTTAATATTAAATACAGTTTTAGTCAATACAGTTTTTTAAGAACACAGAGTAACAAAATAAAAAAGTTCCAAAATATAAAAATCACTTCATATCGGTAAAAAAGAAAATGCATACAATATTTTTTAATTGATTAAATTTTAAAAAAATAAATAATAAAAGCCAAAAATGAAAGCATGCACCGTAGAATTTGCCTAACAAAACCAACCAAATTCATTGGTTCGCATAATCAAATAATTATTGCATATATTTGATGTGAGGAACCAAGAGTTATTTTGAAATTTGTATGTACATAACGGGTTTACAATTTGCACAGTGCGGTATCTTTTTAACAAACCAAAAACTTATTTTCATGGGTATTAATAAAAGTAGTTGAGTGCAATTCATTTCAACAATTATAAGAAAAATAGACAACGTTGGGAAATAAGTATTGGGAAAAAAACACATATTTAAATTGTTATTTTTAATGATAACCATTTTGGTACATATCAATGATAGATAACAAAGTTGAAAATAGTTTAATCATTAATATCATCTTAAGTAAGAGATGGATAATAATTCCCATCCCACAGGTCTAATGTAAATGTAAACCTTTGGTTCCCTAAATAGTAAAAATCAACTATGTCCCCATCTCCAATGCCAAACCGAAGACGCCGATCTTCCCAGGCTGGACCCCCAACAAAGCCTTCATCAAAATCGCGTATCTTATATAATAGTCGCACAACTTCCCCGTCAGGACATCGAACAACCCAGTGCCCCCCTATTTCATTGCCAAACCGCTGCGTAAAATACTTCCTCACGGCTAGGTACGACTGAAAAAAAAATTATATTTAAATAACCATGTACTTCATACATATAAAAAAACGTAAAAGTTAATTGGTGGGTTAACGAAAGGATGATATGAAGATGTGATGAAAGTGCGTTTATACCTGTGCTTGGTACTTAAACATTGGAACGTAGTCTACGTATTGCTGGATAGCCATGTATGTATCCGTAACACCGAAAAGTGGTAAACTTTTACTGTACTTGCCTAATAAACTGGAATAGATGAACGAAGGTCATGTCGTATGTATATATATATATATGTATGCCACTGCACTTCATTGTACATTTGTACAACCATACGACGCATCAGTTAGCAGGTGCGTAATTAATTTTACTCACATTTACGAGGATGGATATAACGTTTTGGTGGCTGAATCATTGCATTGTATCTGTTAAATATCTTTTGGAATAACTACACATAATTAAGTAGTACTCACCCCGGTACATAATTAAGCACCATTTGAAGGTTTAATTGTTTTTAAGTCACCAACGTGGGGTTGGTCAAGTGTTAGCTCACTTGGTCCCTTAACCAACAGGTCTCGATAAAAAAATTGTAGACCAAAAAAAAATTGTTTTTAAGTCGATAATATAAGGCCCATTTGTAATTTCAAAAAGCATTAAATACTAATTCTTTTACCACAAGTACCCCTATTTACTTTAAACTTTCTTCATGCCCAATAATAATTATAGGGGTCCTTTTGAAAATGCATACTCCCTCCGTCCCTAATTATAAAGCCCTTTACGGAGATTTGACGTCCATTAAGAGAGTGGAATAGTTTAGTTAATTGTATCGGAATTGTGAACTTTTGATATGTATTTTAAAAATTACATCTATTAATATTAATATTATTGTGAATCTAAAAAGTATTAATATTATTGTGAATCTAAAAAGTATTAATTAACTAGGGGTGTTCGTGGAAAAAAGTAATCAATGCTCATTGAAAATTGGTAAATGGCTTTATAAATAGGAAAAAAAATAAAAGTGTCAAGAGTACTATATACATGGGGAAAAGAGGGAGTACCATAAAATTGTAGGTTCCATCTCCTTTTGAAAAGGAGAGCCCCTGTTCAAAATGTGCCTATATTTAAGTCCTGAATGGAGTAACATTCATTACTCCCTCCGGTTGTATTTATAAAACCCTTTTCATTTTTACTTTTTGTGCCTATTTATATGACTCGTTTTCAATTTTTAATAGTATTTAATTATTTTTTTACACCAACACCCCTATAAATTCCATACTTTTTAGAGTTCCAATCATATTTATATGGGTAGTTTTGACCTAAGTATATAAAATTTTAACGTGATGCAACTAACAAGTTTAAATATTATGCTTTGTGAGAGTAAAACCCCAAAATGGTATGAAAATTTGAACCGGTGGAAGTAATGTTTAAAATAAATGTTTTCGCTTCTCCGCGCAGATGCTTAGCGTATTACCGGTGTCAATCATATTTTTAGGACACATGCTATATATAGGCCATATGCTATAAAGTTTACTTTATATTTTCTTTACATTATTTATTGATTTTTAAGTTTTTGGCCCTTATTAAATGCTATGATTATGTACGTGTTTTTGTTGTTCATTAATGAGAGCGAATATAAAAAAAACTTGAGGAGTTAAAATTGTAATGTTACAACTTGTTGTCATAAAATTCATAAAACCAACCACTTTAATTTGTATGTGTAATTCGAATTAGTATGCCATATATTAAGGAAGTAGTAAAACACTAATTAATGAAGTTGCAATTGCGATGCTCAATCATGGTAGTATGGACCAGAAGCACAAAGGTGTTATAAACGGTAGGTTTACTCGGTGAAAAAAATTATATTACTCCATTTACTAATCATCAAACATTAATTAGAATATTTAAAAGTTACTAGTAACTTATACTCCCAATGAGTAGTGTGATTAGAACCATTACAATCAATAAACGGTGGCCGTGTGCGCTGGCGGTGGTGCACGGGGAGAAGCACGGTGGAATAGAAAACAGGGGTCATTGGCATCTGTTATAGTTGCCATTCATACCGGCGGACCAAAAGAAACATATTGATACAAGAGGGTGCATTAAATAAAAAATAATAATTAAAGAAGAAAGGAAAAAAAATTGTAAATAAGGCTGAGCAGTGAATAAGATAAGGGGTACTTCATGTTATCAAATATGGAATTGGTGTACACATAAATTGAACTTTAAGTAAAATTATCTGAAGAACTTTCTATGTAACATTTCTCTGCTTCAAAATTTCCTCTAACAAACGTCGTTTCCAAATCAGGGTTAACCACATCTACCCTGAATGTTGAAAAATCCACGTACTTGAATGTAATCACTTGTCTGTGCTTTAGCTTCATTGCTTTCCTAAAATAGTCCCACCCATAGATGATCGATCCTGCTGCAACGAAACCTGAACGAGTATACGTGCGCCGATGCCAAGTTTTCATCCGCCATCTTCAACCACATATGGTATGTATGGTCCACACTTGCCCAAGGTCATCATGAAACTTTAGAATGAAGTCATCAGGTAGTGGAACAGTAAACTGTAGATACAAAACTTATTTTATTAATAATGTAAATGAAAATACAAATGAAATGAAAAGTGTTAAATTACCTCTGATTCAATATTAGTAATCTTAAAACTGGAAAGAATATTCATATCAAATACATTAATCGCTAATTCCATTTTGCTTGTGAAAATAACAATGTAGTTTCGTAATAAAAGTTAAAGTAAATAATTTGTTTTTTCCGCTGCTATTTATAGATGTTAAGTTATTGTAGTGTGAATGAATGCACTGTATCACACCATTGTGTAAAAGGGTGCAATGTTTTGTATAAGTTTGTTATATTACATTTCATCGGTTATTTTATATAAAAAAAAAGGAACAACACACTTAGAGCATCCACACCCATGAACAATAAATTTATTCCTAAATGGGCCCCACGCATTATTTTATTATTCTTCAAACTTTCCTACACTTTTAGGGACAAACACAATTTTTCTCCACACCCATAAACTCTCTTTTGTTCCTAAAAATTGGGACCCACACACTACCCCACAATAAATTAAACTCACTTTTGCCACTTATGTTTGTTGTTCCTCTCTCCTTGACCCCACCATTCTCACCTTTTCCTTGTTTCAAATTAGCAACAATGCCTAATTAGGGATAATATCACTTCTCTCCACACCGGTAAAAATAAATAGGAACAGTCCCTAAAATTTTAGGAACAAGGGAAAAAGCCCCGGTGCTGATGCTCTTTCCTATAGATCATATTAATGAATGTCTTAGACTAACACCCTTTCACAATTGTTATAAAAATATATAAAAAAATTATATCATGAAAAGATATGTCGTATGGAGATATGCCTTTTGGACCAAGACTCTTTCACAATAGTGTTTCTAGATATAATTTAAATAAATTAATTATGAAACAATACTAATGTACCTGTAAACAATAATAAAGTGTTGAATAGTTATGTTGTATGAATTAACACTACTTCACAACATGGTTATCAAATACATTTTTAAAAAATATATTTCGAAATAATACTAATGCACCCAAAAAAAAAATATCGGAAACAACCTTTCATAATAATACTAATGTATTTTAATTAACAATCTACGACATTATGTATAGTCAAACTCTATTATATTTTGAATCCAAACCTTGAAATCAGAAAGCTCTCCACGGATCAGAGCTTCCACCCAAAAAAAGTTAAGAAAATAAATAACAATAAGATGTGCAATGTGTTTTGATAATATTTAAAGTTAAACCAAAAAATTGATGTTACATTGCAATGCTTGAGTTTATAATTCGATAAGATATAGGGGTGCAATGTTATGCTGCATAATTTGTTATTTTAAGATTAAGTTGCAAAAATGCAAGTGAAACGATACATTGTTTGAAGATTCAGCCAAAGAGTCTAATTCGGTTAAAGTCCAAGGAAAAGATCTATTGTTTCCTGAATATTATTAAATTAAATATTATATACATACAAATTATATTTTATCAAATTTTATAATTGTAAAATTAATAAAATATATCACAAGTGGTATATATTAATAAAGTATCCCTATAATTATTATTGGGAATGTAAAAAGTGTTAAGTAAATAGGGGTGTTTGTGGAAAAAAAGCAATTAATGCCATTGGAAATTGGAAATAGGGCTTATATTATGGACCAAAAAATAATCTTGAAATGGTGCTTATATATTGGACCGGAGGGAGTATAACATTAAAACATGTATGAATGTAATATTTCTTTCAGCACATGTTCACAAAACTAATCTAAAAAATAACTATGTACAAAATATCTCTAAATATAGTCTTCATTTCTTCATTTTGATGCCTTAAATATCCCTTGAAAATGAGTAAAAGATAACTTCTGTGAATAGGTAGTGCTCAAATACTTTATACATACAGGTTGCATGGATTAAATTGAATTGATTATCAATTTAAAAAGGACCAAAATGAATTATGTATGCATATTTCAAGGATTAAATTGAATTGATTGTCAATTAAAAAAGGACCAAAATGATGTTGTATTTTTAAACTATGTGCGAAAAGTCTAAAAATACACTTAAAGTGAAACGGATGGAGTACATTAAACTAATCTCTTTGTTATATCTTGCTCGTATTTCGGTTGGCAAGGAATAATTAAAAATGCAATTCAGTTCCCACGTACGACTCGAAATGAAGCTTAGCACTAAGCATTATAGACCCTTGGTTAAGAAGGTAACTCCTTATTTTTTGATCAAAAATCGGTGTACACATCAAATCAACCGTCGATTCGGATAACATCGGGTATCCCGTTGACAAAAGTTGAATACACCCTCCATATCGACTTGTCCAAACAAACCCTCAACGAAAAACCTCTGAAACCCACCCTTCGCATATGGAGAGAGACATAATGCCAATGCATCCCAAAGCAGCACACCGAAATGCTTTCAGAGGCGATGGCTTTGAGAAGTTTCAGATTAACATCAAAGAGGAAACGCTTCACGACTGCACCATGGTAACACTGAATTAAACTCTTAACTCCATTGCGATACAAGTTCCGTTTAAATGTCTGATAAACCATTTACATTTTCATTATAATGTTTTAATTATTAATGTCTATGTAATACGGGAAGCAAATTTAAGTGGATAGTTGAACTAGTTTTCCCATTAAACATTGCAATTACGACTATGTGGAGATATCGAATGATGAAATTGTGAGACTGTTGAGTAGTGCATAAGATAACTTGCGACAGAGATTATGACTACATATCGCATCTCACTATCAATTACTGAATAATTTCATGTTACACAATTACATTTACAATGGAATTTTTGTATAAATCTTGTCGTAGATCGTTCCGAGCGTGTTGTTGGAGGCTTGGGGATGGAAACCGCCAAGTTATGTAACTATTAGGTTAGAGAACGGCAGTGTATGACACGTTGAAATTGTGAAACAGAACAATGACTACTACTTCGGTGGCGGTTGACATATTTTCACAACTTTCAACGAAGTTGACAAACACCAAGTCCTAGTTTGTAGTTTCCGCTACAACCCCATTTTGGATGTAAATTTTTGGTACAGGGATGGTTGGAGGAGACGTCTGCGTCTTAACAATGGCGGTATGATCAAATAAATCATATTAATTGTCTAACACCATTACATAAGATTTGTATTTCCATTTGCCAAGTCTACTTGACTAATGTTAATTAATTAATGATTGTTTCATTTTGAACACTCAAACACCAGCGTGTTATAATCCTCCGCCGAGCGGTAAGGTAGAGCATTTGCATCGTTTCCAGATTATTTTGAAGCCGTATCAGAGCATCGGGCCAAAGCTCGTATCATATTCTGCTTGTATCAATGATCAATTTTGTATATTGGTCATGGTCGTTTGATCTTCCCATCTGCTTAGTTTTTCTATATGTTGTTTGGTTGCAGGCTCTGCCATATAATGAAGTCAAGGACTTCATTGGACAAGCTAAGCGCCAGCAAGTGAAAATTATGGGACTACATGTGGATTGTGCACTGGTAACGCTCCTTCACTATGTTGGCCGTCGGCAGTGCTACTTGTCAAAGGGGTGGCGTGCAATTGCGGATAGTTACAAGCTTCAAACTCACGATGAATGCCGCTTCATCCTTTTCCGGGACCCAACCGATGGTCTGATAATGCATTTTGCTGTTTGGAAAACAATGCTACCTGATGGTGAAGAAGATTTTTACTAACAATGCAACATCACTCTTTTTTTAGATTAATGTGAGAAACCATATTTTGTTAGCCTTTTGCTTTATTTTGTTTGTCTTTTGTTTTATGATGTAGTTGTCATCAGTTATTTGCTGCATCTTGTTTTTAATTTTGTGGATTAATACGTTTTTAAAACAAATATTGCCTCCTTTTTTACAATTTTATGTGTAATACTATTATGATGTAGTATGCGTTATTTACTTATATGTGTATTGCCAAATGAAGCATCAATTCCTTAACGGCAGTCCGATAGTTTATCATATAAATTACTCCCTCCGGTCTCAATTATAAGTCAAAAAAACTAATTTCACATTTATTAACGAAGTTAGTTGGGTGTATTCAAATTTTTTAAAATGATAAAAAAACAGACTTATTTAATAAACATGTATTGGGAAGGAAACAGAAAATAAATAATAAAACCACTTTATTGAGATATTTTAGGAATAATTGGATTGGAAATTGAAAAAGTAGTTAAACTTTGCAACCACTCTAGACCACTAATGAGATTTTTTTACTCCCTCCGTTCCAATTTAACTGTCACTATCGAAATTTCACATGGATTAACAAAGTCATTTAGTATTTTAATTTTCAAAAGAATTACTCCCTCCGGTGTCATATATAAGCAAAAATAACTAATTTTGCAAGTATTAAGAAAGTTAGTTGAGTGTATTTAATTTTTTTGAGTTCCCAAAAGAAATAGACCATTTTAGAAAAGATGTATTGGGAATGAAACAAAAATTAAATGATACAACCACTTTGTTGAGATATTTTAGGAATAATTGTATTGGAAATAGAAAGTTAGTTAAATTTTGCTTATATTTAAGACCATAAATAAGATGTTTTTATTTGCTTATATTCGATACCGGAGGGAGTATTAGATAACTTTACTATAGTACCATCAAAGTACATTAATTATCACCCATTTCACATATTTCAACACATTAAATGCAGGGTTAATGTTGGAAAAAATCAATTAATACCTCCTCGAATTCCTAAAGCGACAAATAATTTGGTACAAGTTAAAAATGATAAAGTGACAGATAATATTGAATGGAGGGAGTAGTTGCTTGTAATTGACACCGGAGGAGTATTTACTGTTTATGAAGGTGCTTACAGTAATAACTCCAATGAGTAATGAAAAAAAAGTTAATTTATTACTCCCTTGGGGCTATATTATAAGCCACAAAAAAAACTAATTTCACACTTAATAAGGAACTTAGTCGAGTGTATTAAATTTTTTTTAAAATATAAAAAAAATATACTTATTTAAGAAACATGTATTGGGAAGGAAACCAAAAATAAATAATACAACCAATAATTTGATATATTATATGAATGATTGTATTAGAAATTGGAAAGGTCGTTAAATTTTGATTACATTTTAGACCACTAATGAGATGTTTATAATTGCTTATAATTGAGAGCAGAGGAGTATCTACTGTTTTTTGAAGGTGCTTAAGGTAATAATTCCCAACAGTGATTATTTTATCAAGTCATCGAAATTCACAAATATAGTGACAAATTATATTTTTTTTTTAAAAAATATATTTGCCCCAATGCTATTTAAATATCCGTTTTTTTTCTTTGGTTTTTTTGGATTTGTGCACACATGTTAAGAAAGTGTTGTTTATGATGATTATTGTAACGTTTATATGTGGATTTAATTTTTATTGTTACATCATTCATACACTGAACTCCTTACCTTAGACAACCTTACTCTAACACATATGTTTAATATATTGTATTTTTTTTTATATTCTCTGGTTATCTCATACAATTTAGTTTTGGTGATTTGGGGTTTAGGAGGTGATGACATTCTACGTGAATTAAAATGAAAAGGTATTCGAACAAAACAAGTAATAATTCATTGTTCCACCAACGTGGGGTTGGTCAAGTGGTAGCTCACTTGGTCCCTTAACCAACAGGTCTCGAGTTCGAGCCTTGGGTATGGGGCAACCCCCGCTGGGAGACCCCTACCGCTTAGTGCGAGCTCAGTTGGGTCGGACCGGATGAGTCAGATTCTGGGTAAACCAGATTCGGGTACCGGTTGGTGTAGACCAAAAAAAAAAATTCATTGTTCCATTGTTCATTAATTCAATTCATTAACTTAGACCATGTTTCATGTAAAGTATTTATTTATTTTAATTTATGTATTGTCCATGTTTTATTTTCCGGTAATCTCATTTTATATGGAAAGAGGGAGTCATTCACACCGGAATTAGTTTGAAGCTGCAGTGGATTTTTTAATAAGGTTTGGTGCTGGAGAAGGTACCTCATGCTACAAACGCATGGAAGCTTACCCTCACCTAGTCAACTATATACTTTTGTTTAAGAGCGTGTGGGAAGTACGGCGCAGAGTAACTTCCCAATGCACAAAATGACGGGCGTGAATGATACTACAAGACACAAGCAGTCACAGGTGATCGTGACATACATCACACATCAGACGCTCAGGGTCATCGATAAACAAAGCGGAAACTATGTCCACAACTTCCCCTCAGCACTTCCTGTATCCCTCAGTTTGGGTACAGACTAGGTTTCCAGGTTGTCATAAAAAGGGAGTATACGACGTTTCTTCATTGCATTCCAAACCAAATTCCACACGTATGGACGGTATGGTTGCCATATTTATCGACCAGTTGTGTTAGTTTATAAAATTTTTGAGAAAAACCTAATTAATGTATTGTGAATGTGAATAATTATTATATTTCTTAAATAGTGTGTTTTGTATGAAATATGATAAATAAATAGTTGGGGAGGGTGTGTAAATGTAGAAAATATACTACTCCATTCGTCCCATTATTTTGGTAAAAAAGGCAAAAAACACGTCCCTTAACTGTGATCAATCATTACTTAGATTTCCAATACATTAATTATGTTTTTTCCCACTATAACATTTATCTTTCTATAATAATTAATCTTTCTCCACTACTTACGTAAACCAAGACTTATTAAATAGGGACAAAAATGGAAAATAGCATTTATTACACCCTTGAATTTCTCAATATGACAGATAAATTGTAATAAAATAACTCTCCAAAAAACGACAGATAAAAAGGAACGGCCTCCGGCCCTATTTATAAGACCATTTTGGGGTTTTTCACTCCCACTAAGGAGAATGGATAAATTTTTAAGTGGCATTGGAAATGTAAAATTTGAAATACTTTTTCAAAACTACCCCAATATATATTATTGGAACTCTAAAAAGTGTTGACTTTACAGGGGTGTTGGTGGAAATGAGTAATTAAATGTTATTGAAAATATGATCAAAATAAAAACCTCAAAAGGGTCTTATAAATAGGACCAGATGGAGTAATTGCAATGACATAGTAGAAGTTTGTTTAATAATTTTTTAGAAATGCAACTTTCCAATTTTGTTTAATATCATTCCCGAACGCAACTTTCGAAAAATATTTGTAGAAAATTGTTATTCCATCGATTTCACAATGTTTGGCCTTTTAGGCTTTTTGTACTGTTTCACAATGTTTGACATCTTGTTCTTTTTTCTTGTTTGACAATGTTGGCCTTTTACATTTGCAGTAAACAAGCATAATTTTTTTGTTCATTAGTAATCTTTCATTCAATCATATCTCTTACTTTTCATTAGTTCTACTTTTAAAATCTCTCTCAGCTCTAAACCAGTGTACATTAATTATTGTACACATATAATAATGTACACACTTACTAATAAAAATTAAATACTCCCTCCGTTTCACTGAGTAGTGATTTTTTGGACTTTTGCACATAGTTTGAGAAATTGTTCATTATGATGATTATTGTAAGTTTTATGTATGTGATGTCAGTATTACACTTAATTATACATAATACTTAAAATAATTAACACTTTCTTACTCTGTGTGCCCTATACCTAAAAGGCTAATCGGTGTGAAACGGAATGAGTAAATTACTGTAATTATTTGTAGTTTAATTCCTAGTGTAACTTTGCACAAACACTAGTTAAAATAATAGGCACTTGGACTCCCTCAACACTTGACATTTACAGTTAACCAAAACAAAAATCGAGGTTAAACATTGCAAAGCATACAACAATTGGCTTAACCAAGTTGAATTACATGGATCAACAAAGCACACCCCCATTAATGGCAACCAAGCAAGCGGAGAAAGACATTCAATGTGAACATGGAACCCCAACTACACCACATGTCATGAGGTAACAACAATCGTAATATTGAGTAGTGTTTTGTTTCTAAACCCTCTTTTTTTTTCTCGTGATCGTTATTGCTGTGTAGAATCACTGATACAAGATACGCAACTATGTTGGGCCTCTGCCAACTTGTGAGATGCCATACATGTGCATGTTGTACCAAATTTGGGGTAAAGCCAAATATCTTCCACTTTGTTTCGAAAAAAAATTGGCATTGTTATAACTTTCAACATAAGTTTACTTCAAATCAAATTATTATAAATAAACCTAAATAATAAAATAACATTAAAAATACTATCGTTGTGGTTAACGTTGTAGCCAAGTACTTCCCCGTTCAACGGTGGGTTATTAGACATGCGGCAGTTTACTGCATACCGTAACAAACCAAGATGGCAAAGGAAAGCAGTAGCTAAAATTAACACATTAACAACTTTGATCCAAATTTCATTTATTTACAATGTTCAATGTACCACTTTTTGAGAGAGATTTCCTTTTTTATGCTATGAATTTATTGGAAAACAGATGCGCTTTATTGAGTGATGAAATGCACAAATTCGTTAAAAAAATATATATATATATATATATATATATATATATTATATTAGATAATTTATCCACAATAATGGTATTATTTAATTTAATAAAAAAAAATTTCAAACCAAATTGTTTGTTTTTTTATTTTTTATTTATTTTTTGTTTTTTTTTTGGAAAACCATATACATTACCCATTTGCAGAATCGAACTCGCGATATCCATGATACCCTACATAGGCAACTTCCACTATACCAGTGTGCTAATTGTTGGTGACTGTAACATGGATGTACCTTATATCTTTGATGGATAGCCGTATATTTCTGATAAAATTTGATGATAAATTTTCGTGCTTATCTGTTTTACTCTTTTCCATAAAAGCAATTTAACTGGTTCCGAGGCCTCCCAAACTGCTGGTTGCAAGTCAATGATGTAACCACTGAGAGCATGCAAAAAGCAATCCAGGTATGTAAAATAATAATGTCAATGATTAAGATTTTTTAGTTCGCGGTTGAAAACATCGTGAAGCTAAACCGAGGTTTTGTACTGCATGATATGGTTAATTACAGGATTTGAGCAGCCGGTTGGATTATCTGGAAAAGGAGAATCTGGAACTAAAGACACAGTTGTTAGCCGAGCAATTGCAGTCAACCACCAAAGAATTTTTGCCCAATTTGTTTCCGCAGAAACGTGAAACAAACAACAACATTTCCGGGTCGAAATTAAATTCGATTGTTTCGGAAGTGATTCAAAGGTCTCAAAATCCAATTGCACAAATATGTCAATTAGAAGGAAGTACAAAAGAGCGAGCTATCGCAGTTGACGCCATTGTGGGTTTCACGCGCTTCGCAGATGAGGTACCCCAGGTTGTAATTGATGAATACACGACGCCTCGTATCGGTACCAGAACAAAAACCAGTAAGGGGAAAGAACGCGTTGATGGCTCATTTTTACCGTGTACTCCAAAATCATCAAACTCTGGACCAAATCAGGTATGATAACTAATTCAAAGTTACAAAATTACATTATGTGTTATGTCCCGAACTTATTTGATATAACTTTATTCGTATTCGTTCATATTCCATATATGGTTTGAATTGTGTATTCATGATAACCTCACAAAAATTGGCTGTATCAGACTGGGATTCGAATTGGGTTGGGATCAAGATCACAGAAGTCAAGTTCAATTGTCCGCCAATTATTCCAGTCAACTCCCCCGCCGGAAGTCAGGCCCGTCAAGAGACCCCGAACGGAAGAGTCAAACAAATACAGACAATTCAATCCTTACATCAATGGTTCGCCCAGTCAAGCGCTGAGCCCAGTCATAAGGGCAGCCGACCCAAATGGAAAATTTGACTGCATCATTCCAAAGGTTATGAAATTGTAAACTATAATAGCAATTATAAAACGTGGTTTTGTTTAATAACATGAACCTGATTATATATAGCATTTCCCATATCGTAATGTTTTTAAAAAGCAGAGGGCAAAAATGTTATTTGATATCAAAGCGGAAATGAACCTCAATCATATTCAACAGAAGCTTGCATACTACGTTTTTGGATGTAACTTAGACGAGAGGTACGTAGGCAATATCACAATGACTGTTATTACAATTTCAGATCTTCGTATTATTGCTTACAGAATGGTTTACGCAGCGAGCAACTCTTCAACTGCAATGGATTTGTGCTGACCAGAGACAAATTTAGATGTTTTTTGCCAGGCAACGAGATCACCCAAGAAGTATGTGTTAACAGTTAATTCTGGTTGTTTCTATTGAAACTAAATAATGATGAGTTATCATATCCAATTTTATCATTATTAGATCGTTCTACTCATGTGCTGGTTATACACCGTTCGTCAAACTCAAAAAAAGCCAGTTAGATCATGGATTTTACCACCCTCGTTTGTGGTACGTTGACAAAACCTAACCAATTATAAATTATAAATTACATGCAATTACCACATTCACTGACATTACCCTCTATACACTTACATGCATCCTAACTTTTGATTACATATACCTTTGGTTATGCAGCTTG
Organism: Crotalaria pallida; assembly: GCA_037953625.1. Taxonomy (NCBI): domain Eukaryota; kingdom Viridiplantae; phylum Streptophyta; class Magnoliopsida; order Fabales; family Fabaceae; genus Crotalaria; species Crotalaria pallida. The sequence continues at coordinate 98,572,566 of CM075650.1, forward strand.
ATGTTTTGAGGAACCAAACCGACGCATACATTTTGAACAAGTACAGTGAGGACTGGAGGCCCCACACACGTGATCTGGAAACGGTAAAGTTTCTACAAAGCTTAACCAAGATAAATTTGATAATTTGCATCAATAAAATGCAATAAAACTTATAAATAGTGTGTGTGCGTGTGTATATCCACGTATGCGTTTGTCATATTTTCGTTCCCGTACTTGATGATTCCCACTGGTATCTCGTTGTTGCGACGTTACTGGAGCATAAGGTATGCTGGATGGATACAAATTCCATGACTGGTTTAGGGATGAGTAGACTGACTGACATAGAAAAGCTGGTATGTGACAACATTCGTGTGATATTTGTCATGCCTTTTTTTTGTATGATTACAAACACGTGATCACGACGATATGAATTGATTAATCGATGATGTAGTTAACAGTAAAAAAAATATTTATAATTTACATATTTGGTTAGGTTGGGTGCTTGTCTGCGATAATGCCGCAGGATATGAAACGATATACATTCCCTCTTTGCAATATGGAACTGAAAGACCTGTCTGTGGTGCAGTGTCAAGGCGTACCTAATTGCGGAAACAGGTATATACAATTTGGTCAATAATATTACAAAGATTGTTGTTGGTCAATTTTTAACTGATCAACTATTGTAACGACGTCCATAAATTGTTTCCAGCATGCTATCTGCTCTTTATGTACTGGAGTGGTTGTCCATGGAGAATTGGTTTCGGTCATGGCCTTATGGAAATGTGGTGACTGATATTTGTAAATTTGTTTTTTTAAGTGTGGATCTACAAGTATTCAGACCTACTTGAACAAACATTTTCTAATACAATTTGGCGTCACTTTGTAACGTAATATTCAGATTGATGAGGACGTGGCTAGGATGAATGCTATGCTAACACTGCTGATGTCGAATATCAATGAAGAAGGATCAAAGATTCAAAAACTGGCTGAGAGGATGTTCGCCAACTTGAAGAAGCGCAAGTCACCAACAGCTGTTGCCAATTGAGTCACTGCCAATGGAGTTGTTAATTATGATTGCTTGGAATCTGGAATCTAAAGTTGTCTGTTTTGTGATGAGCGTGCTTGTACCATCTGGACTCGGTTATCGTAGTAGATGGTTTTTTTGTACTGATATAAGCATGACAGTTTGCGCGTCAATGGGTATTGGTCTTCAACGTTATATTTGTCGAAGACCACACCCCAATGTCGTTTTTTGGGGCATATCTAAATCAGTAGTATGTACGAACGAATACCTATTGTAGTATAACCTTAGTTGTTCCTTATGGATTCTGGTATGTAGATCGGAAAACAATCGCACTAAAGTTTAAAGACCTTTATTTGATAAAACCTGCATCAAAAATTCTTGGACTAATAATGCCTTATAACGTAGCTTTAACATTAGCAGTACTTTAAGCATTCTGTTTTGTTCATTGTATTAAGCTACGTTAAGGCAAATCAAATGTGATATGGTAAACAATGGGTCTATAGTAATTAATAGTAATTGGAAAAAAAGAGTATGTTGAAATGTATAATTGTGCAGTAAGGGAACCTGGATATGTTCGATATTCACAACAAATAACATCATACTCTTCATATGGCAAGTTAGTATTTCATATTTCATTCAGCTTGAACAAAATTACCATTGAGCTACAATAAAAAAAAATAAAAAAAAGCCCTTCGATATATATTCAAAAAAACAAATCATTATAAAAGTTTGAGTAATTACACACCAAACGATCACTAATTATAATACCCATGCGGTTGCAATTTTGTAACTAAGTGTAACATCATATTTAATTGGTAGCAAGGAGTTTATTTTTTTCCCACAGACACCTCAATTAAGTGAACAGACGATAACGACATATATAGTTTTGAGAAAGTGTTTCAACCATTCACAATTCTGATGCAAGGCACAAAATTTATATACTTTAGATGATTGGTGTAAAAAATCACAAAGGGGTTTTTTGAATAGGGACGAAGATGGTACGTTGCACAAAATTATTTAATCAGTTCGGTTCGTTCTTTTCGGTGTGAAAGTCACGTTCAAAACAACTTAGACGTATACTGTAATCAACTTAGTAACGTGAACCCCACACATTAATAAAGTAAGTCATGTAAACCATACACATTAAGCAAGTTAATCATATGAACCCAACACATTAATCAAGTCATTCAAATGAACCTCATTCGTCAAACAACTTGTAATTTCATTGTCACACAAAAAAACAAGTGAACGACATTAAAAAAAGACATAATGTATCAAAACAATGCGTTTTGATATCACAACCCTAAACCCATCATATTAATGAATAATCTCCCGCCTTAATCCCGCCTCACTCTCGCCTATCTCATCACTGAGGAAAAGCCGCCTTTCTCTCTATGATTCAGTTCATCAACATCACAGGCCCCTATTTATTTTCTATTTTGATCACATAAACCCTCTCTCTCTCTCTCTCACTCTCTTTACTCTCAATCACAACCATTCATTCCTTTAACTATTATCTCCTACACAACTGCTCACAACTTCTACTTCCTTCTTCTTTATTTTTCTCCAGATGTAACCAAGGAGTGGTGTCGTTGCTTCATCAACCTTAGGAGGTAACTCTCCTAGTCCTATTACAGTTATCAATTTACAAAAAAAAGTCCTTCTTTTGTTGTTATCAATTACCCAATGGTCATCAGTTATATTGAACTAACTCTTAAAACTGTTACCATTCCATTTGTCTCTTAACTTTTCCGCAATCTGCTCTTACACAACAACTGGCAACAAATGTACACACCATTGACTTAATTCAATATTTGATGTTATTAATTTGTTTAAAAAAAACAGATCTGATTATTGATCTGGTTATAATCTCGATACGGTAAATGTAAAGAATTGATTCCATATCTTTTTTAATTTAATATGATTTAATTTTGGAATTCTTACAGGATTCACTTGTATAAATCCTTGAACAGATGTTATTCTCTTCAATTTCGCTTCTCATTCACAAGTGAATGTCATAATAATAGTCACATTTACTAAAACTTTTTATACATGTGAACCAACTACTGATGTTGATATCTGTTTGAGGCTCTTTATACAACTTATTTTGAACATGATTTCAATTAAATTTCAATTTTTACAATCTTTTTATGTTAATGTAACTCGTATCTCTCTTTTTTGTAATTACATATTGGCTTAACCGTTCGGATCAGCCACCATGCCAGGATTTGGCGTCTATTTCATCAAGGGCGAGGTACATCGATTACACTTTTAACTGATATTTATTCATCGCTAATTATCATTACATTTGATAAAATATATACGTTTGCATTACAATGCAGGGACCTAAGCTACTTACCATAACAGAATCGGAAATTGTAGGCAATGCACCATGCCGCACAATAACAGTTAAAGATCCTGCCGGAAGCACCCATCAATTACGTCTTCAAGGCACAGGAGATTATAGAAGATTCGTGATCACGGAAAGACTGGACACCCTGGTTGATTTATATGAAATAAGCGGTAACAACCACTACCTTTTCACAAAAACTGAAACAGGCATTTATGATTTGAACATCACACGACAAGATGGCGTTCCGATGAAATTTCCACAGCAAATAAGGCACACATTTTTGAATGATTGCAAATGTCCACACTGCTTCCTTGGTATGGTCCATTTATTTAAAGCAATTCATAAAAAATATACACGAAATCTCACTTATATAGCTTACATTTATTATGTAGTATTCATTACCGTGACAAATCCATATCAAGAACGAGAACAATCAGCAAATCACGACTTTCCACAAACTTCTAAAGAAAATCATACTCCAACGCTTGCGTCTGATGCTCCTATTCCAATTACAGATATTGTTGAACAAAATATGCAACAACCAGCTCCACATTTTGATGTGGAAACAACAGAGACTATGACTGTGCATCAATGTCTTGCGGGGTTTCTGGTATACATAATTACCAATGTTTGGTACATTCACTTAAATCAGTGGATTTTTTTGCCATGCAAATTTAATTTCTGATTGGTTAAATACAATTTTCCAGCCACTCCCATCTGAATTTGTTGCACAAGCATTACATACAAGTGAACCATTTTATGATGTCATCGATGAAAACGGAGAGATATACAGATGTAGGCTGTACATACGCCAAAGGTCACCAAATGAAGCTTACCTATTCCGAGGCTTTCGCAAACTCTGCATCAATAATAACTTAAGCGGTCCTCAAAACATCAAACTTGCCTTCCGACACTCTGAGCCTGGGAGAATTTACTTCTTTGGTAAAACATCATTTACTATCACCATCTTATCTATGTTAAATTTACAAGAACTTCATATCATAAATTATATTATTTACACATCCTAGTACATTGGCAAAATGGTTTTACAATTTTCCCACTAACATTTACTTTTCACCATCTGTTCTGCTTTACAAAAATTTAGCACTGCCATGATTATCTCAACGAGTTCGACACTTCAACTCTTTTGCTTCAAGGTAATACAGTATATCAATAAGTTTCGGTCAAAATTTTCCTCATTGTTACGGCCAACTAAAAAAGAACATACTTTATCATCCATAAAATACCCAATATTATGTTCTATACTACTATTATTGTTATTCAACGCTACTTCATTACTGTATGCCTATGCAGACTTTGCAACAAGCACACTGTGGCAATGAAGATCCCGCTCTTTTGGAAACATACTCAGACGCTACCTATTTCAGCTTATATTCACTTCAGATTGCTATCTTAATCACCTACAAACCTTATATTATACTACAATGTTCCATAAGTTGCTTTGCTTTCTTTGTAACAAATCTGACCGCCACTTATGCATCTCGCTACTTCACTTTCCGAGTTCATAGTAAACATAGAATTCTACCAAAATTTCATTTCCTTCCTTTTTTCGGCTAAAATTTCAATATTTAACAAATCCATATTATGCAACACGAACTACATTACTTTCATACATTTCGTTCAAAAAATAATCACGTAACAATTGCTGCCTAAAATTTATACCCTACGCATATTGGCCCCGTGCGTGGCGCGAGCATAATTACTATAGTAATTATTAGTAATTGGAAAAAAGAGTTGTCCTTCTAGTATTATATCTCCTGTAAACACGATTGGTATAAAAAATCACAAAATGGTCTGTTGACCTGGTGTAAAAAATCACAAAATGGTCTTTTGAATAGGAACGGATATGGTATAAAATTAAATTTATTTAATCAGGTCGGTTGGTTCTTTCGTTGTGAACGTCACACTCAAAACAACTTAAATGCATACTGTAATCATATAAACCCAATGCAGTAATCAAGTTTGTCATATGAACCCCACGTTTTAATCAACTCATTCAAATGAACACAATACGTCAAACCACTTCTGCGTCATTGTGACACAATAAACACGTGAACCACATAAAATAAACCTTCATTCACCCTCAGTCCATAATTATAAGGCCTTCGTGTATACTTTCACTTCAATTAAGAAAGTATAATAATTTAGTTAATTGTATTGGAAATCTTAACTTTTGATATGTATTTTCAAAATTACCACTATTAATACTTTTGGGATTCTGAAAAGTGTTAAATAGATTGGGGTGTTTGTGAAAAAAAGTAATTCAATGTTATTTGAAAATTGGTAAAGTGCCTTATAAATAAGGACAAACCAAAAGCGTTAAGATGACCTTTTAATTAAGGACGGATGGAGTAAATCAAAACAATGCATTCTAATATCACACCCCTAAACCCCATCTTATTTTTTAATAATCTCCCGCCTTAACCTCGTTTAACTCCCGCCTAACAATTCGCCAAGGAGGCCCTCTTTCTCTCTCTTATTCAGTTCATCAGCATCACAATCCCTTATTTCTTTTCTATTTCGATCATCCAAACCCTCTCTATCTCTCACTCTCTCTCACAACTTCTCATTTCATTGAAGGCACGTGGCGTTCCTGAGGGGGATTCCTCTGTATGTATGCGCGAACCGCCCTTCCAACAAAAGCAATTGGTTATTGGTGGTGGTCACTTCTCCAAGTTCTCCCACCCAACCACCCCCACTATCAGTCCAGCAACATTCAACCTCCCCACGCTTTCTTCCACCTGGACCGTTATTCCCATTTGTAAAGCTTTCAAGGTACACTCGACTACCAGAGTGAGTAATTTAACCCGGAAATCCCTAATTCAAATTATCATTACGTTTTTTTTTATTTTTTATTTTTTTTATTTCGTCTAAAAATAAATTGAAACAATATTTGTTTTTTAAACCACCGTTGCTATTATGTACTCAATTTGGATAATTTATACTACTTCCGTTCAAAAATAAAAACCCCTACTGACTCTTTTATTTTTATTTATTGTCTCCCGCATGTAAATATCATTTACATGTTTGTCACACCTCTATATTCGGTTTGATTTTTTAATTTATGTCATATTAGTTATTCAGCAGATGTATTTTTGTATATAATTATGTTTTTCAAAATGTGTTGGTAACATACGAAAGCAAGGTGTAAATTAAACCAGTAGTTACTACCAAAGATAAACGATAGTAAGTTATACGGATATACATATTAATACTGCTTAGTTTGTTGATAAAAACAGGGTGCAAAGTTTCAATCTGTGTATTAACATGGATTGCCAAGGTTCATTTGGCTTTCTGTTTCAAACGACAAATTAGGATGCCTGTGTTAGTTAATTATTTGGAACGGAAAAATTGGTTCCGATAAGACAAATTGTTGGTAACTTATACGACATGTAACAGTCCATTGTGTATAAAGTGTTTTATTCTTAACATTCCAATCCCTGTGTCTTAATATCACTACTGTTGGACTTCAATAAAATATGATGATGTAATATATTTTTAACATGTAGATTGAAACATGAGAACCAAAAACACAAAGAGTAGAGAGGTAAGTATGGTGCTTCATTGTTATATGTTGTTATTATTATTGTATTTCGCAAAGGAAATATAAGCGTTATTAACTGTTATTGTAACATAATAACCTATTCACAGCCAGCATTCACTACTCGTTGTTCCCCAAAACGGATTCAACAGATAATGAACAAGTTGTCGGTGGGGCAATTGGAAGTTGTAAAAAATGTCGGCTTTGGTGGGTTGGCACACGTGGACTGCCCAACATTAGATAGGAATATTTGTCTGGAGTTGGTTAACAATTTTGATTGGAGTCAGCATGCACTTCTCATTAAAGGGGCACGGATTATGCTGAACCCCAGTGATATTCAGAAGACACTTGACCTCCCTAGTGGAGGTATGTGAATAAATATTTTTTTTCATATCAGTTTTTGATTTGAAAAGTTAAAACGAACGACTGAAATGTAACAAATTTTTTTTTTCCACATTGATAGGCATGTCAATTCCAACAGTTATGGACAATCGTGAAAAAGAGGGTATGACTGAATTTGTTGGAATTACAAATGCCGAATTGGAGACCATGATATTGAGTGGAGATACAGGAGTTAAGTTTGTTAGAGCATTTGTTCTATATGCTCTAACTATCTTCTTGTGCCCAAGTAGTAAGGCTCAACCAACTACTCGCTTCTTGCCAGCGATTGCAAGGGTAAATCACATTTGCAAGTACAATTGGAGCAAGTTGGTGTTTGACGTTCTTATTCAGGAAATATGGAAGTTTAAGAAGAACCCGAAGAAGAAGAGCATAGGGGGTTGCACCTTCTTCTTGAAGGTGTATACGCTATTTTTACATAAATTAATTTTAAAGTGTGTTTATTTTCATTTCAAAGACCTTGACTTTGTCTCACATGTAAGTAACTTATTTTTTCCCGGGTTTAGGTTATATATTTTCAAAAAAGACAGTTCGGATCCGTGGTTGTTGAAAATGAGAGGCCATACGTTAAGGGATGGAACAAAAACAACATCCGGATGCGTATTGCGGACGAGAGGAAATATCATCAAGTATATAAATGATTATTACATTAATGTTAAGTTGAGGAAAATTTTCATGTGAACTCACATCGATTTGAATATTGGTAGGGTCTACTGTACTTGAACAAGAAGAAAGCTAAATTAATGGATGTAGATGTGCATGCTTTGAAAAATGAGGTAATATTAGGAATCATGTTTTGTATATTTGTATACGTATTAGTAGTTGCTAACGCAATTTTAACAGAAGCATTAGTTAAATAACCACAGGCTGCTCGTCATGCTATGCGAGAAATATACTTTCGGGTGTTGAAGCCGTTTGATGACGCGCTTTCGAAGGCCAATGTAAAAGTAAGGGAGGGTGGCATGGAAAAAAATTACGAGGAAGGGGACGAGGGACAGGAAGAGGAAAAGGAAGAGAAAGAGGAAGAGGAAGAGGAAGACGCATGTGAGGTCGAAGATGAAGAGGAAGAGGATGAGGCATGTGATTTGGAAATGAACGATGGAGATGGAGAGGAGGATGAAGAGGAAGTGGGACATATTGGGCAACTGGAAGTGGAGATGCTTCAACACAATTCACCTCTTAATGACAACGAAGTCGCAGTGTGGACATATTGCGTAAAAAGGGCAAATCTAGACGAGTAAGTGTTATCATGGTTGTTTCATAATTGTACACTTTAATATAATCGTATCATCGCATAAAATTTTCTAACTATTGTGCGTTATGATTTAGGGTTGTTGTATCAATGCACGGGCACATCATTAATGGGAGCGACGCGCGGAATATGGTGCCAAGACAATGGATATCCAACACGGTACTGTTTCATTTTTGTAGTTTGCTAATAAGCTGACACGTTTTCTACGTAATAAAATTTTCAATGTTCATGAGATCTCTATTCATATTTTATTAGGTTATGTTGATGACAAGCGCATGGTTGCTTGAAAGTCACATCCGCAAGTCAATACATGTCACACGACATTGCTTTACATGCTTATTCATGGTTGGTGGAATTGGTTCATATGTAACCTACATATTGCTTGAAAACCATCATTTTTATGAATGCTTGTAACGTGTAGGACGAAGTTCTGTCATCATTGAATCTCTTTGTTAATGGGCATCACAAAGAATGGCGGGTTGTGCCTTCTGTTACATTCATTCATAAATCGGAGCACAAAATTCAGGCCTGCAAACTGGTAAGGCCTTCATTTTTTGTACTATTATGATAATGGTTTACATCGTAAATGACGTTGATAATATATCTATTGTTGAATACTGACATAGATTTTTGCACCTGTGTTGTATAATAGTCACTGGTTGTGTTACACGTTGGATCCTTTGAAGAATGTATTATACATATTGGATTCAATTGGTAATCACAGCAGAAGATACGCTGATGTGGATTCTCTAACGGTCCGTCTTGTTACTTTCACAATATTTGGATAAGGTTTTTAAACCCTTCCATTGGGTCTTCACCTACTTTACAAATTGTTTTTCCCTCTGTTATTTTTTTGGTAAAGTGCAGAAAAAAAGATTTGAAGAATTGTTATATCTATTGACTGGTAAGAGAAGTGAATTGAATATGGTAGAAGTTGAGTTACCGCGTCAATTAAATTTGTAAGTATGCATGACATGGTTATATGTGTAATCACCTCATTGTAATAGAAAAAACCTATAAATTTTGAACAATATTTGTTAAATTGACTTGTTGTTACATGCTGTTATAGACATGATTGCGGCATACATGTGATAACATACATGGCAATGTGGGATCCAGACAAGAAATACGATGGCGGCCTCACAATGCCTTCATTTTTCAGTGTATGTACATACATATATTAGTATGTTAATTGATTTAGTGCGCTGGTCAAAACTTGTTAGCTTACAATGGTTTTTTTATTATATCAGAAACAGATCGTGAACATCAGGCACAGGTTACTTACAGATTGGGTTATGGATCCTGATAATGAGTACAAGGATCGTATTTTTGGATTGTCTAATGCGAAAAAACATAAAAAATAAAAAATACTCTCTGTTCTACTTTACAAAAAAAAAATGGTTTTCGGGTTCGCGTTGGTTACCTTATAGTGCAAGTTGGTAACAGGAAGCGCAGTTCGTGGATAATTTTGGCTTTATAGTTGGTAACCGCTCGAGTAAAACCAATCACAGACCAACCATCGTTGGATCAAACCAAGCGATGCACGTCGGTGGTAACCAACGCGGAGCGATCATTGTAGATAATTTTAAAAGGTAGTAATTTACAAAAAATTATAGTTTTCGGGTCCGCGTTGGTGACCTTATAGTGCAAGTTGGTAACAGCAAGCGCAGTTCGTAGATAATTTTGGCTTTATTGTTGGTAACCGCTCGAGTAAAACCAATCACAGACCAACCATCGTTGGATCAAACCAAGCGATGCACGTCGGTGGTAACCAACGCGGAGCGATCATTGCAGATAATTTTAAAAGGTAGTAATTTACAAAAATTATAGTTTTCGGGTCCGCGTTGGTGACCTTATAGTGCAAGTTGGTAACAGCATGAGCGGTTCGTAGATAATTTTGGCTTTATAGTTGGTAAACGCTCGAGTAAAACCAATCACAGACCAACCATCGTTGGATCAAACCAAGCGATGCACGTCGGTGGTAACCAACGCGGAGCGATCATTGCAGATAATTTTAAAAGGTAGTAATTTACAAAAATTATAGTTTTCGGGTCCGCGTTGGTGACCTTATAGTGCAAGTTGGTAACAGCATGCGTGGTTCGTAGATAATTTTGGCTTTAGAGTTGGTAACCGCTCGAGTAAAACCAATCACAGACCAACCATCGTTGGATCAAACCAAGCGATGCACGTCGGTGGTAACCAACGCGGAGCGATCATTGCAGATAATTTTAAAAGGTAGTAATTTACAAAAATTATAGTTTTCGGGTCCGCGTTGGTGACCTTATAGTGCAAGTTGGTAACAGCATGCGCGGTTCGTAGATAATTTTGGCTTTATAGTTGGTAACCGCTCGAGTAAAACCAATCACAGACCAACCATCGTTGGATCAAACCAAGCGATGCAGATAACAACATACCGAGAACGACGACCACAGTAACAACGGTCCCGATGGATCATTGCAGATAATTACACATGTAGTAATCGCGAAAAAAAATAGTTTTCACATCCGCGTTGGTTACTTTATAGTGCAAGTTGGTAACAGAAAACGCACTTCGTAGATAACTTTGGCAGCAAAGTCGGTAACGGCTCGGTTAAAACAATCACATACCAACCATCGATTGATCATTCCAAGTAATGCATGTCAGTGGACAACCGATAGCTTCCAAATCCTTCCCTCTGAATGGTTGAAAGCAATGTAGTCATCAACTATGAACTTAGCATAAAAAATGTAATTTTCATGATCCAACTTGGTACTTTCCGAGTTTAAATTGATTACTTGACGCAGAATTCGTTGATAACTGTGCCATGAGTGTTGGTAACATATCCGTAATCGAAATAACATTCAATAGGACAGCCAAAAACAAGCTAACAACACAAGGATCATTCAGAATATTTTCAAATTAAGTAATCATAAAAAATTGGTTTTTTATCGTCCGTGTTGGTTACAATGGAGTATTTGTTAGTAACCTGGATTTATACATACGTAACTGTATAATGATAGTTGGTAAGATGAACAACAGAACCAATAACGTACTTTACAAACAACCGAAGTATGATTACAAGTAATGTACATTTAAGGCATCGAATGTGAACTTGACATAGAAAAGGTAATTTTCTGCTCCATGTTGGTAATGTTACAGTGTACGTTGGTAACATGAAGGTCTGTCTGCTGATGTTTCAGCCAGAGGACTAAATAACAAAATGCATATAATAACTGTATAAAACGACTATTATACTGCTGCCTGTTATCAGTACACAACATTATATGACAATATTCGTCTCAAAACCTATTACACTCATTGCATTATATGACAAACTAAAAGACATGTTCATCACAGATATTTAAAAACTTTGACAAACCATGGTCTACCTCTATTAAAAATGATTACAACGGCCAACCCTGTTATTCATGCATAACTACAACAAATGCAATACAATTGAAAGACCAAAAATAAGCTAATCCAGAATGTTAAACCCGCTCCATATCTGACATACCCATATATTAAATAGGATACGGAACAAATTGGGTTTCTTTCCACCATTATCCCTCCATCACATCAAAATGCTCATCACCATCTTCATAGTCATCAGAATCACCACCTAAGTCACTAACATCAAGTTCCTCATCACTACCGGTCCACACTGTTTCCATTTCAGAATCACTATTATCAGGTTGCTCATCTTCGTAAGCACTATAATCAACACCAACATCACTGATCTCCTCTATATTAACTGGGCATCTCCTAACATTATGACCCGAAGCACGACATCGGGAACAATGCTTTCCAGCGCTTTCAGGTCCAGACATTGGAGGGTCAGTAACACCACCCCTGTTAGGCGGAGATTCAGAGGTACCCGTGCCACCGTCATCCTCTTTTTCCAATTCCGCCAACTCATCAAAAACCTTATCTCGCAAAGCATTATACTTCTCTACAGAAATACACGCAAGAGCACACATGCGTCTACAAAGCATGACCAATGACGTGTAACGGCTAACCACGACACCGGAACCACCATCAACTCCACCACGAAATTTCACTCCCACGAACTGCTTGGCATTCATTGTCCATCTCGGCGACACAATGCAATCGGGAAATTCAGTGTAGTTAAGCTTATAAATGACAGAAAGAATGTGGACACACGACAATCCAAACGTTTCCATACGTTTGCAATCGCAGTAAAACTTGGAATTACTACGCTGCATTAACACAACCCATCTTCCAATTTCTTTTGGGTATTTAACAACCTCAAAAACAATGTTGCTCAATGTTTCCCTCCAATCGCGCACCTTGTACTCAGCAGAAATAAACAACAATCGCTGCACAAGCCTAAATACCTCCCTCGAGTATATCCCCGCCGCCGACTTCTCCAAAAGCTTGAATGGTGTGATCAACGTTGGCTGCTTATCCAATGTTTTGAAATCTGCTGTTAACTCATTGTATCGCATGAGTTCCCAACATCTTTCAAGTTGTTCGATGAATTCACAAAGGTTTTGCCTCGACGCAACGTACTTCCGCATTTGTGAGTGCAACGCCTCGCACCTTGATGTCGTTCTGAGACTGGCAAAGAACTTCCCTCTCGTGTAAGCAGTTGCCCACATCTCCTTCTTTGCATATGCTGCTTTTACCCACTCATTCTCCCCCACCCCACAACAATCACAAATAAGCTTCCACCTCGCTTCAAAAACGGGAATATCAAAGTCATTGAACATGCATTCCTTGAATCCCTTCAAGAACTTTGGATTATGAACTTTCTTCCCAGCGTTTTTTAGAAGATGCCATGCGCATAGCCTGTGATGTGCAGCTGGAAATACCACAGCAATAGCATTGCGCATGGACAATGCACCATCGGTTATAACACACTTTGGTGTCTTACCGTTCATTGCAGCAACCAATTGTTCCAACAACCATATATAAGTCGCTTCTTCCTCATTCGATACGATTGCAGTACCTAAAACAATCGTCTGCAGGTGATGGTTAACACCAGAGAATACAACTACTGGACACTTATACTTGTTCTTCCCATATGTCGCATCGAATGCTATGACGTCACCAAATGCTTCATAATCACTACGTGATGTGCTGTCACACAAAAATAGATGAACCAAACGTCCTTCATTGTTGGTTAAGTGCTTCCAGAAAAACCCTGGGTCGTTACGTGATAACCACCGCATATACTTGAGAGCTTCATTTGCATCACCCTCTTTACGTATCAAGCTACCATTGCTCTTGTTGTACATGGTCTTCGGGTTAAAACCTACCATGGGATATCCACCTACACGCTCAGCAATTGCAGCATATATCTGCGGATTTTTAATTCCAACTCTTCTCAAACTGTTAACCTCCAGCAACTCAGCTTCTGACAATTGGCATTGCGACCGGTGGATCACTCCAAAACCGGTTAACAAATCATGACTATGACCTTCATTGAAATACCCAACATTTCATCTCCCTGTTGTCTTTTCAAGATAAATCCTCAATTCAGCTTTGCAGCAACATCTGCTCCTACCCTTTTCCACCTTTTTCCTATCTTCCATGTTGTCCCACTTTTTGTCTCTCAAACCTTGCTTCGAACAGACAAAGGATTTGGACACTATTTCACCATTTGTGTTTCTTCCAGTGAGGTGTTTGCGGATACTGAATCCCTTTGCTCCACCATACGCATTGTAGAAATCATATCCCAGATCCAAATCCCGGAAACTATACTTCAACATCTCATCCACAGTTAAATTGTGAAAATCAATATTGACAAAATCATCTGTGCTATCTACACGTCTCCACTGTGTCCCATCCGCACTTTCATCGACTCTTGTTTCCTAAAATTGTCATTGAAATTATCATTAAGGGTCACAACTACGCTAAATTCTCCCTAATTCAATACTAACATTCTAAATTTGGGATTATTTAAGTCCTGCTTACTTTAACCTATGAATGCAACCTTAAACTTTCTTACCTCAAAATTGTCATTTGTCTGATTCTCACACACGTTCGAATATCTGTCCACACCTTCCATTTTCAACTTCGCGATGTCAGCAGCAGAATTTCAATTGAAATTTTTAACTAAAATTTGGGGAAAGCGATTTAGCACTCTGACCGATCATCCAAAAACCAGCTCTCTACGGTTGCTGCAGGAAATCGCCAATCTCAGGTGAAAACTTTGCCTCCGTCGGTCGCCAAGTGAAGCTGTAAATTCTGACGTCTTCTCCTTCGCTAACCTGCCAGGTTGCCACCCTTCTCATCCATAATTTAAGTGTTTACGATGGACTTAAAAAAAATTTGGCAGAGGACCTAACACGTAAAAAGTATATCTGCGGAGGACCTAACACGTAAAAGGTATATTTGCGGAGGACCTGCCACGTAGTCCCTTGGGTCAACCATGCACGGGTGCATGTTTTGCTCTTTATGCACCACAGCCTTCGCCAAATTAAAACACCATAATGTTGTCCGGTTTTGAAGTGTATTAGAATAATAATATAGATGTGCTGTTGTGTCTCATGCATCAAAACAATATTGAATATTGAACTGAGATAGCAGTTCAAAGTTTTAAAGTTAATGAGCATGATTTAAGTTTCCATGCATATTTGTCTCTTAATTTCCCTGTTGTGATTGAATATATAGAATCGATCTTCAGTTACCATCATGTTTGACCTACCGGAACATATATATATAGCAACAATATCATGTTTGTCAGGAACGTATTTACCAACAAAAAAATTAAGGTGTTAGCACCTTATATATGGATTGAGATTTTATTATATAATATTATAATGTTATCTCGAGGTACAGATTTTTTAAAATTCCAATTGCTACTAGGAGTGTCAATGTTTTTATAACATTTATAAGATTTTATTATATGTATTCACCAACGTGGGTTGATTAAGTGGCAGTTCACTTAGTTTTCTTAATCAACTGGTCTCGAGTTCGAGCCTTCGATATGGAGCAACCCTCGTTGGGAGACCCTACTACTTAGTGCGAGCTCAATTGAGTCAGATCGAATAAGTCGGATTCTGGTTAAACCAGATCCGGGTACCGGATGGTTTAAAATATATATATATATATATATATATTATAATAAGATACAAAGGGTATCCCAAACGAAAAACAAAAGTAGGAACCAATTACATGGAAAAAGCAATATTATTAATGCATGATTTAGAGTTGATATTCTAATCTAAAAAAGAAACAATTTTACTATATAAATAATAAATAAATCCCAAATTCTAACTTTAATAGAATCAATCAATCCTATCTAGGAACCATTGTTAAAATAATATCTCCTCCGTTACATAAATGATGGTGAAAATAGTAAATTTTTTTTTACTAAACTAAAATTAAAAGTATGTAATTGATGAAAAAAACTTAAAAATTTTGAATTTTGAATTATGATTGATTGATCAATAAAAAATACATTAAATTAGTTAATTAATATATTATACAAACCATTAAATACATATTTTTCTTAATTTGTTAACTTTTTTAATTTTTTATTATCTTTGTGAAATGGAGGGAGTAGTGCTTAATGTTAAAGGCCAACATAACCCGCGAATAAATGTGTTTTTAAAGCATGCATGTTGCAAGGTTCAATTCCTTACTTAGGCACACAAAAAAAAAAGTAAACTAAACTACATTTTCTATATTTATTATTACTTGATAGGATGGTAACTCTTAGGTTTTGTTTGGTTAACGGAGAGAAAATAGGAAGAGAGAAAATGAGAAGAAAAAAATAGGAAGAGGGATTATGGAAAGAAAATGAGTAGATTTTATGGTTGTTTGGTATGAGAGAAAATATGAAGAAATTGGAAAGAGAGAAAAGTTGAGTTTTCTTTCCTTTTGTTTGGTTGGAGAGAAAAGTGGGAAGAGAGAAAATAATAAATTTGTCACAAGACAATTACACCATTATTTTCAAAATTTAATAATGTATCTCCTGATAACAGGAGAAAAGTTATCTCCTCCTTCCGGTAATAGTTTGACACTTGTAACTTCCTTTTTCTTTTTTTCTTTATTTTTCTCTGTTTTTTTTTCTCATCCTATTCATTCTTTCTCTTCTCGTTTTTTCTCTGCCCCAACTTCTTACTTCTCGTTACTTTCTTCTCTCTCACGACGGCCACCATCACGCCACCCCCACCTGCCACTATCACCCTCCACCCATTGTCGCCCACCGTCTTTCACCGCCGCCCACCGTCGCAGCCATTGAGAATTTCTTCGTTGAAACCCATTCATCATTGATAGAACATTCGTCGAAATCCACCGCCACAGCCACCTTTGCGTCACTTTTAGACCACTATCGCTCCGCCATTCTCGCACAACAAGTCTCTTCTCCCTTCCTCCCACTCCCAATTTTCAATTTAGGGTTCCCAATATTCATTTTAGGGTTCCCAATTTCACCTATAATCAGATTAGATTGATATGATGATGATGATGATGGAGTTTTCGCACATAGTGGATTGACCTACCATAATGGCCTCTTGCTCTTTGGATGTGATAGAACTCCGTCTTATGGTTTCCGGAAGAGGAAGAAGATGAGGACCTGTTCACGTGAGAGGAGGAGGATATGAACCATTGGGGCTTGGAAAAGCAACCCACGAAGAAAAATGCAAACAAGTTTGTGACCAGTGTTTCACATATCCATGAGCCACTTCCAATTGTAATGTTAATAGATTAGTATAACACCTTATTGTTGTAATTCTTTTAAAAAACAGTGTATTCAATTTGTTGGTTTTCCTTCATATACTATGAAGTAGGAACTCATGCTGAATTATTAGTGAAGGATCCTGATGGTGCTTATGGAAAAGAGGGAGAGTTACAAAGAAGTATGGATATTAGTCATCAATTGCATTAAACTGTGTTCAAAGTTTATTTTATTAGTATTGTTTTTAATTTATTTTATTTGATTAAATTGTGTTCAAAGTTTTAGAGTTGTCTTTCTTGCAAGTATGTTTAGAAAAAAACAAATTAAGTGCTCTTGTGCTCTGCAAATGAACAATGATAAGTCAAGGGCACATAATAATTTAGTGTATAAGCACAGTTCCCAACACTTAGGTGTATAATAATTATTTCCAAGTCAAAATGCTGTGAGCTATATAGTGTGTATAAGAACAAGAGCACACTAAATTATTAAAGTTGTGCTATGTGAAATCCTGCCTTTATTAACAAGGGCTGGGAGCTGTGCCCCTCTTACACAGAGAAGAGATAGACGCAGGGTGATCGAAACTAGCGGTGAGTGAAAGAGACTTGCGGTGCACGGTGGTGGCGGTGGGCGGTGGGAAAGCAACAATCACACTCACGATATGTTGTTGTGACCTTAGAAGTGGAAAAGATTTCCACTATGGCGAGGAACCGAAACAGAGGAGTATAACTCTCTTTTCTTTTAATAAAATAAATTTAAAAAACTTAAAAAAGAGAAGAGAATAAAGTTTCTCCTGGTGTAAGGAGGGAAGCTTATCTCCTTAATCCATTAGTATAATGACATCTGTTTTTTAATTGTTTTTTTATAAAATTAAAAAAAAAAGTTCGCATAAGACAGCCCAGTTGGTGGCTGCAGGGACATCTAGGATTTCCCCCTCCCCGGGTCATGGGTTCTAGTCCCAGACCTCCCATGTAAACCAAAAAAATAAATAAATAAATAAATAAAAAAACTCAACTCCCTCTTCCTCTCCCCTCATCGTCGCCACCACAACATCATCTCCTTCTCTCCTCTCGAAGTCACAGCTTGAATTGATGAAGGAGCCACAACTTGCCAGGCGCCATCTCCCTCTCTCCAGCAACATAAAGCCATCTCTCTCTCACCGCCAGCCCCCATCGAGTACCGTCAGTAGCCGACCTTCAAATCCAAATCCAAATCGACATCTTCTCTTCTACCTTCATTCTTTGACAATCATGAAGTTATAACAATTTGGCAATAGATTATTCATAACAACTTGTGTGTGTCTCTTTAATTTTGATATATGTACCCAATAAACTTGCGACCATTGCACCAGAGAGACTCAATCCACCATCTCTGTTTCATGCTCGACATCGGCTGAACAGGTTGAGACCACCACTGGTGATTAACTTCTATCTTCCTCCGACGTTGCATCGTTGTCCTTGGTCCTATTGGTTTAGGTGCATCCCTTCTATTTGGTTGGTGACTACGTTAATGGCCAAATGGATACTTTTATTTTGTTTTTTTTTCTCTTTTTTTTATATCTGATACGAAATTTGATTGCAATTGGGAGAGGGAGGTGGTTAGGTGAGTTTGAGGGTGACCGTGGGTGAAGGAGATGATGGTGTGGTGGTGGTGGTGGAGGTGAGGGGAGAGGAAGAGGGAGTTGAGGTTTTTTTTTGGATGAATTGAGTTTATTTTTTATAAAAAAACAATAAAAAGCAGGTGTTATTATACTAATGGATCAAGGAGATAAGTTCCCTCGTCACACCACGAGAAACTTTATTCTCAAAAGAGAAATGTGTTAGTATTTCATTGGTATAAGGAGGTAATCATCTCTCCTGTTATTAAGAGATACATTATTCTCTTTTCAAAAATATAAATAATTTTTTTTTATTTTTCATATATATCTATATTTCATATAGTCAAAGATTTTTTTTATTTAAATTCTTTATTACATAATAAAATTTTCGAATCCAAAATATTTTAAAAACAGTTTTTTTATTAAAATAAAAATGTTTTATTTTTTTCAATTAAAGAATTAAAAAATTAAAGAAAAAAGATGAAGCAAAATGGACAAATGAAGAACAAATGAGTAATTTTACATGTCAATCACATTTTTCTCTCCAAAATCTCTTCATTTGGGGAGAGAAAACTTTTTTTGTGGGTCCATTTGGGGAGAGAACTTTTTCTCTTCTCTCCATTTTCTCTTCCAAACCAAACAAGGGAAAATGAATTTTTCTCTCCAAAATCTCTCCTCCCATTTTCTTCTACCCATTTTCTCTTGAAACAAATAAGGTGTTAAACTCTTACGAGTATATGATATTAGGTCACGAAAACAAGATGATTTTCATGTAAAATATTTTTTTTTGATAAACTCATAAGAATTTAGGTAAATTCATATAAAATCGGCAAACTCTCAGGTCAATTCTCGAATTTAAGAGTCTACATTATACTCACACATTGATTTCATCTAAAAAAAAGTAACTTTCTCTCGTTGCCGTATGATATTAAAGTGGATCATAATTACTTATATCTCACAATATATAAATATATTTATAAAGCTAATTTTAACTTTAGTATTTTTTTTAACAGTTAAGGGAAAATATTAAGATTATATTTTATATTTTTATAGCTTAAATATCAAATCGATCCTTATAAATGTTGACTTATTTGGAATTAGTTCCAATATTTTGTTTTTTTTGGATTTCGATCCCAATTTTTCCTTTGCATTTTGATTTTGGTCTCCGACGTTAATTATGGATGAAAAATGCTTACGTGACTAATGGGATAGGATCAAAATCAAAACGTAGAAATTGCTAGCATGCTTAATGTGGGTGATGATGGTATTTGAAGAAGGTGGTGGTAATTGTTTTGCCAAATTGAAGAAGCCATAATGTGCAGTAATGAAATTTTCATTTTTGACATATTAGTGTTGGAAATGTAAAATTTTGCACTTTCAAACACTAGTAATAATTTGGAACATAATTTCCACAAGCATGTGTTATAAGTATATTAAATTTTTTCGACACCTCGAAGTCAGAAACTATTTAACGTTGAAGGTATTTTAGTCTTTTTCACAAATAAATGAAGGTTAAAAATTAAGACTCTGTATTTAGATAAATCGGGCCTAAACTTTATGAAAAACCTATTAGACTCATCGGATCGGCCTATTTAACTTTATAAATATATATATATATATATATATATATTATTTTATTAATGATTAAAATTAAAATAAAAATTTAATAAATATAATATTATAATTAAAAATGAAAATATAATTTCTTCCACTCTTTATCTAATCTAATCCTAACATGGAGGTGGTGGTGGTAGTATCGATGCATGGTGGTGGTTAAGGTGGTAGTGATGGTAATGATAATGGTGATGGTCATGTGAGGATAATGGTGGCTGGGGTGGTGGTGATCCGAGTAGTGATGATGGTGGTATAAGAAGGGGCAATGGTAATAGGTGAGGATGTGGTGGTGGTTGGGGTGGCTATAATGTGGCGGTGGTTATCAACAGGGATGGTAGTGGTTAGGATGGTTGTGGTGGACATGGTAGTGGCTGGGGTATAGGCAGTGCTAGTTGGGGGACCGTCATGGTGATAACATTGACCATAGCGGTTATAGTAATTGCGGTTATAGTAATTGGAGGAGTAATCATGGTGGTGGTGCCGCAACATCAATGGCATAACATAAGAGCATCAGCAGCGGCATTCGTGAGGCGTTCGTGAGGCACGTTCGAACGTGATTTGCGGGTCATTAACCGTTGGGGACAAAGGGGGTCGTTCGTTTGTGCTCTATTCAGCTATGTTCGTGGCACATAGGGAGAAGAGAGAAACACAATAAAAAAATACATAATTCTCTTTTTTTTTTCATTTCAAATGTAGTAAATTAAAAAAATATCCTATGTATTTTTATTTTCACAAATATATAATTTTTTTGTTATTCAGATTTATTTATTTTTTTAATCCGTGCTCTCTGACAAATAAATAAAAAAAAATCTTGTTTTCAAATGTAGTCAATTCAAAAATAATCTATGTGTATTCTTTTTCACTGGTATGCACTAGTTTTTATGATTTGGATTAATTTTTTTTACTCTCTGCTCTGAATAAAAACTATATTGAGTACAAACAGTATTCAAAATTGACATATTCTAATAAATCTATATACGAATATGTGTAGAAAAATATTTTGAATAAATATTTTGGTTAGTTGATGATGATTATATTTATAATAAAATAATTAGGAGTGTGTGGTAGGTAGTAAGACCTATTTATGAACGAAAAGTAGGTTCATTGGTGGAGTGAAAATTTAGTTAAATTCATAGTAGTTCTTAAAGTATGGAACAATGTGAAAAATAATAAAATAATATATGATGTCCATCTATGAACGAAATTTACGTTCATGGGTGGAGATACTCTACATCTAAACCTTGCTATAATGAGAAGTAAATTTAAATTAAGACAATGCATTTCACGGAACATGAAATTTCCAATTCCGATAGGTACTAGTTGGAATGGCCATAATTACAACAAAAATTATCATTTCGAAAGTGGCAGCCTTTATGGCTATAGTGAATTGGCTAGACCCATGTATCTTTCTTTTTGATTCTGCTAGCCTCAACAACAAAGCTAGCTAGTAGCCACTGCCAAGAGCCCTAAGAAGCTCATGATGTGGTAAACCAACAACAGATTTTGTTCTCTTTCATTCCGATCCTATTCAGTCGAAATGTATTTTTTGTGTTATCGATATGCTAAGCCCTAGTTAGAATAAACGTTTTTAAAACTTCCGAAATCCCAAAGTCGAAAAAATGAATCCAACACTAGACTGTCAAAACAAACTATGCCGATAAGTGAGATTCAAGGGTGAGGCCAAAGGCCAAAGATGAAAAAAATTAAAAAATTAGGGTGCAGGGTTTAGAGGAGGTGTGTGATGGTGATGGCATAGAGTAAATTGGGTTTTGCAAAGTAGACTTTCAAAAAGAGATTTTTAGAAGATGTGGCGGGTGTGAAAAATAAAATTGGGTGAAAAGAAACACCACCGGGAGGCTAAACATTTTGGTTGTCATCAACAAAACAATAAAAGTCCATGATCAAATGTAACATAAGGTAATTGTAGAGAACAAAAATACAAGATGCCCAGGGAAGCACGGATATAACATGAGATACGGATACGATATAACATGAGTAAGGGGATGCAACACAAGTAATATATATACAATGTTACATAATATAGTTAAGAGAGTAAAAAAGTGTCTAATACAGTTACGTGACCAACACAAACATGGGGACTTTTGTAAGTGCACAAGCTTCCTTAAGCTGGCTGACCCTTTCCATGTCTCCAGCCTGATCATAATACACTCTAGCATCATAGCTGCAAGGAGAACATAAATTCACAAACTGAATGAAAGTCACAATTCGAATACATTATTATTTGTTCAATTCTCAACTATGAATTCTTGAATCTCTATTCCTGTATGCCTAGCTTCTCCTTGTACTCTCAACAGAACTTCATCTCCAACTTTGAGTGAGGTCACAGGAATAGCTGTTTTTAACAATGTATTTCCTGAATAGGTAAAAACCGATAACACTTTAGGAAATTCAAGCAAATAAATCAGAGTTGCAAAAATAAAATAAAATAGAAAAAGAGACTGAATTACCTTGAGGGGAACAAACCATGGCTACTGTTTCTGCATTCTGCAAGAGGATGCTGATAGTTTGATCATCTGAGTCTCTCTAAAATGACACAATTACATTTACCAAATCAGACTTTCAGATAAGTATCAGCAAATAGCAGTACAAGAACCAAAAGGAAAATCCATATAACAGTGCATTGCAATCACAAGTTGGTAACTGAAGCATTTTTCCATTTGAGTCAGCATAAAGAATCTTAACAGTGTATTTTGATCACAGATAACACCTGAAGAGCATTTTTCCATTTCATCCATCCAACTTTATGGTTTACATTTCCCTTTATACGATATCAACACACTGCAACGTGTGGTACGGTGTGATCTCCAAGACAGTAGACTAATGGTGCAACTAAAAATAGGCTACCAACTATAAGTTTTTCAGATGATTCCATAAAATACTACATAATAGAACCTTTATTTTACTGCAAGAGTTTACTGAGTGAAGTTCTGATCTGACAAAGTAGATAGTCAAGCTGTCCACATCTTTGAAGAATGTATTTATTAGCTTAGAATGATATTCCTCAAAGTCATTTTGCTAATAGGAATAGACAAACCTTTGCCTCCACAAGGAGTAGTGGTCTAGTCTCTATCTTTACTCGCACAACAATTGCAATTCGTTGCTTACCCTCCTGATCAACTACAATCACTTCATTTCCTGTTTTTAATTCCGACAGGTAGCATGTTTTATCTCCTGGAACAGCAACATAGGCATGCACCGGTCCCTATTATGAGAAGATCTTGGTCAAAAGGACTCTTAACACTTATGATGAATACATATATAATTTTTAAAACTGATAACCCAAAACATTTTAAACATGCAAATGCAATGCCAAATGACTGAAACAAACTGAGACATGAAAGATTAGAACAGTTTCAGCTATCAACTGACATGTTTAGAGATCTCCCAATTGGTCCTGATTTCTACAAATTATGTCCAAAATTCTTTACATTTATTATTTTTTTTTTTTTTTGGCATGTAGGGGGATTGCCAATGATCAACGTACTATACTTTTATATAAAAAGTACGACCAAAGTCTGCTATGAAAAGTAAATTAATCTAGAGTTAGTACAAAGCGATAAAGAGCTTAGCGAAATATACAAGGATGTTATGAAGTTTCCCTACTATTCCAAATTCATTAGATAGCAATAGCAATAAATGTAATTTATATTAATCCCAAGCCCAATATTTGAATGTACAACTTACTGCATTCACCCGAAAAGGCCTGCTTGCAATGTAATTTGACTCCAAGCATTCTGAGTGAACAAGAAATAGACCTCTGGCAAAAGATCCAACCTGTGGTAAATATTTGCTCCACATGAAGGGCATTTTCACTAGCCAGCCATGAAATAATTTAACCTTTGCAGAGGTAGCAGATTCATACCAGAAGTTCTTCACCAGGTCTCATAAGACTGCAGAGATCTACACAAACACGATCCCCCATTCCAGCCACTTGCACACGTGTCACAGTGGCTTTGGTCAAGCTCAGAATATTGCTTTCTTCCGTTCTTCTGTCAAAATATCCCTGAAAGTTTTCAACTGATATTAGAGGTCAAGCTCCATCACTCAAGAAGGGTCTCATAGTGATAGATTACCTTTAACTCAAGCTCAGGTTCAACATCTTCTACTTTCAAAACAATGCCATCTTTGCCATGCTCAAGTGCCTACAAAATCAAAAAGGGTGCAACAGTAAGGTGTTAAAGCTGCAAGTAAAAGATTATTAATATATCCAGCTACAAATGAACTTTATTAAAAAAAAAGAAATATTAGTCTTCTATTATGTACCTCAAGAAAGATCTGAGCTTCAGATGTATTATTGGAGATGGCAAATACTGTCTTTTGGCTGCTTTGAAATGCAGCAATTATATTCTCTGCAGGTATTACCTAAGCAATTGCATATAAAGAAAAGTACTAACAAATTAGGAGTATTATTTATCCTATTAAAAGGCAATCCAAGCTTTTGTTTCAGAAATAGAAGTCAGACAAGATCAAGACAGAAAAATAAAGGTTTTCAAGGTTATACGGAAAACATAACATGCCATGCTAACTGTCAAAGTAATTAATAGTTGTAAAGTAACTTAGTCACAATGTGTACATGATTATATCTGCCAAATTTTATATATGGCTGAATTACATTCATAATACGGTTGTGTTATAGTGCAACTTCCATAGGACGATAGGAGCTGTAAATGATTATATTTGCCAAAGTTTATACATGGTTGAATTACATTCATAATACGGTTGTGTTATAGCATAACTTCCATAAGAGGGTAGGAGCTTAAAATATGATGCATAACATTAATAAGAGAATCATAACATATTTGAAAAATCAATCAATCACACCAATTTCATAGCAAATAGAACTAGCTGAAGTTTGCAACACATTTTGAACAAAGTATTCATTGCAAATGCCATGTCACAGTCTAGATCTCCCTTCTCAATAAAACCAAGGGCCAGAACAACTGTAACATGCAAAAAATTCCTGGCTCCCAATATAAGTTTTTGTAAGGAAAAGTTATTCTGAATTAATTACACGTTATCAGGTAGAAAAACAAGTTGATCATATTTTCCTTTGAAGCAAATTGGTATGAGTTGCAGACGAAATAATCAATGGATGGCATGCATGAAACTCTTCCATCACGATTCTTAGAGCAGTCTCCAATGAGCATACCTGCCAATCTAGAAAATTTACGACAATGTTCTCTGCCTGTGCATCCTCAGGTCTAAGTCTCTCCAGTTCATCTGGACTTGAAACATCAAAGATTGTGGCTACCCTATTATTTTGTCCATCTAAAATCTCTCCCTCATCAACAAAAAGGGGGCATATTACTGCAACAGCTGCAACCCCATCATGGCCAAAATCATAAATTCATTAAATTAGACATGTACGTAGAAAAAAATTATAGACATCTAATGGTGAGCATTAGAATAGCATCTGGAACATAAAGAAAGAAAAGGTGTAGTTTGGCCAAAAGTTATTCACATGAGCCCTGACATCCTATTCATTTTTTCACTTTGGTTCTCGCCAAGGACTAAAGTCAATAACTTGTGCCAATTTCATGAATGATTGTGTGATTTCCATAATGTCATAGACAAGAGAGGTAATTTAGTTAGATAAAATGTCTAACAATGTAAAGTCAAAGGACAAAATAGATAATTTAGTAAATCAGAAAACAACAACGACAAATGGGTAAAAAAATCCCTTCCAAATGACAGAGTCATTGGATAATATAAAAAACATGACCAATGATGGGCAAGGTGTTGAAGCTTTGATGGGAAAATGAAAGTGTTCCATCCTCTCTCAATTGCTGATGTCATCACCTCCTTGTTCTCTGTTCATATCCACACTCTCTTTGGCTTATGGAGCAAACGGGTCTTGTCAGAATTATTAAGGTTTGTTGTTGTAGAATTAATGGTTGGTGTGTGGAATGAAGAAAGTGGAAGTGAGTGCACACGGACGGCGAAGCAAGGTTGAGACGACAACAGAGCCATCTCTTGTCTTGTTTAGTAGCCCCTCTTGTACTTTTTGTGCTTGGTCCTTCTTCCTTAATAACATCTTTGGTTGCAATTCTTAAAATCAATTCTTACCCAAAATTAAGTTGGAACATAAGCAACTATTAATATCATAGTCATTCCATAATTGATTTTGGAATTTGGACTAACTCACCGCATAACCAAACATGCACTAAGTTTGTTTTGTTCGAAAGTGGTTCCTAGAATTTACTTTCATTTGCATGTTTGGTCGTTCCGTTAATTATTACGTTCGATTAGGATTTCGGTCTAAAAGTTTTTCACATGCAAAGACCAGACCAGACCGTTTCGGTCCGGTCCGGTCCATTTAGACCATAATAACAAAAATTTAATAAAAAATAAATATAGATATTGTCTCTTAGTTAATGAACATAAATCAGGAAGAAAAGAAAGAGTGCCAACCCCAATAAGGCGTTGAGGAAGAGCCAAAACCAAACCGACCAGCTCCTTAACTTCTTTGCTATGTCCCTGCAGCCACAAGTTTCAAAGATACATTGATGCATAAATATAAAAACAATAGGGGTTGTTGTTGAAACTAAGACGAAAAATGGAACAAAAAATTCAACATTAGTACACAAACAGCATTACAGCATCAACAACATGACGGTAGGCAAGAAGTGCAAAAATGAAAGTGCCTTTAACCAATATGACTCTTGACAGAAGTTGCATCCCAGTTACAAAAACTTGAACCATTCCTTTACTACAATTCCCATAACCTATGTCTCTCTCTCTCTCACACACTCTCGATCACTCTCTCTTTAAATTGTCTATGTCTAAGAAAGAGAGAGGAGAAAGAGGTCGTAAAGTAAATGGGGATAAACGTGTACCTGATCTGGAAGTGAGAACCGGTGTCGACTGGTGAGGGAGAACGGCGCTTGTCAAGCGGCGAGGGAGAACCGGTGGCGAGCGGCGCCGCGGCGAGTGAACCGAGGGAGAGAGAGGTCGCGGTGGCGAGTCACGAGTGAACGGAGGGAGAGAGAGGTCGAGAACGGAGGGAAGAGAGAGGGAAGGCGGAGGGAGGTTGCGGTGGTGGACGGCGGCGGCGGCTTGGTGTTGTGTGAGGGAGAGAGGGTTTGAACTTGTACTGGATAGGGTTTCAACTCATGTGGCTGTGAAGTGTGAACCTACGAAACTATGAGGCTGCTTAGGGATGGCAACGGGAGACTGCGGATGGGATCCCCGGAGAACGCCCCGTTTGGGGACCCGAGTTTGGGGTGGAGAATCGGAGGCGGGGATGGAGGGATTTTTTTTCCCGAACAGATTTTGGGGTGGAGAATGGGATTGGTTCCCCCGTCCCCGCGGGTTTCTCATCCCCGAATATTTTAGTTATATGTCCTTAAATATTTAGGCTTTATATAGTTAAAAAATAGGTTTTTTAGTAACTTCACATATATTATTATAATTATAATTATAATTATTATTAGAGTGAAGGGACACTTTGATCCCTCAAGTTTTTCGACAGAGACACTTTAGTCCCTCAAGAAATTTAAGTCATTTTTAGCCCCCATGTTTTCCAAAAGTACCAATTTAGTCCCTCATGTTTTCCAAAAATACCAATTTAGTCCCTCAACGAAGTGGCTAGCGGAAATAGGACAGTGACTAAATTGGTACTTTTGGAAAACTTTGGGACTAAAAATGAATTAAATTTCTTGAGGGACTAAAGTGTCCCTATCGAAAAACTTGAGGAATCAAAGTGTCCATTCACTCTTATTATTATTAACGATTATTTTAACGATTTTTTTAAATTGAATCTCTTGAATTTTAACGATTATTTTTCTGTAGTGTACAAGTTTAAAAATGCTATTCGACGTTGTAAATTTTATAACAGGTCAAGTTGAAGTTAGGTTCCCTGTGGGGATCCGTGGGGCGATGGGGAATGGGGATGGGGGTTAATCAACCCCCGACATGGGGAATGGGGATGGGGATGGGGACAAATGAAACCCGAGGATGGGGAATGGGAAAGGTCTCCCCGAGCGTTCCCCGCCCCGTTGCCATCCCTAAGGCTGCTGAAGGCTTTGTGCCTTACTACTGGCTTTGTGTTTTTTTTTTTAATATTTCAGCTACTGGTCCGGTCTGGTCTTCGATGTCCAAAAAATTGTTAGACCATGGACCGGATGACAGTAGAATGGTCCAACAGTTTTAAGATCGGACCGGACTACGGTCTCGCGATCCAACAACTTTTCGGTTCTATCAGTCTCGCGGTCCAAGACCGGACCACTTACACCCCTAGAAAAAACACATCATAACTTATAATTCATTGGTGTACAAAGTACAATTTCCATAAAACAAGTTTTCCAAGTGATTCAATATGACTCAATATGTAATTCTTCCAAGCTAATAATCACCATCTCAAAAATTAACAATGGTTGATTCCAAAAAATATTTCATTTATTCATTAAAATTTATTCACAAATCTCACAATGCCATTACACCGACATCATTACATTATTCGAATATAAAAGTTAATACTTAACATAAAAAGGGATTATATAATGGTAAAGCAATAACATCCTAGCCACATAAAACTAAGCACAAAACACCCTAACTATTGGTCTTCATTGCTATCCTCCATTGCGGCTGCCTCTGCGGAGTCAAACCACCATTCTTCAGGTTCCTCGAATACAGCCTCACCCTCTTCTGGCTCCTCCTCGAACTCGACCTCTAGGATCTCCTCAGGTTCATAAGCCATCTCTTGCTCCTCTTCATCTTTTAAATCCATCTCTTGATCATCGTCATCATAGGTCTCTTCTTGCTCTTCCTCCTCTTTTGATTCATCATCGGAATCTTGTTGTCATGATAAGTTGTTGGGCCACTAGTTACACTGTTCTGCAGTGTGAATCTACATAGGAGTATGTCGAAAGTTGATCCTCTGATAGTATGCTCTAGGTCGATGATTTCCACGTGCGCTTCACCTCTCCTTATCCATCCGTTCCTAATCACCTCCCAATATCCCTCTTGGGAAACCGATACACAAAACTTAACTTGATCGGCCATATGTGGACGTCATCACGAGGGTCCACCAGAGAAAGGGGAAAACGGAGAGAGTAAGCGATCCAAGCGAGATAACGTCGACTGCATGAGTTTATGGTAGACAGTATACTAAGATTAACACACCACAATCATCATCAAATATACATATAAAATTTCAATCACAATAACTCAAGACTTTAAGAATCATTGGCATACTTAACAATAATTTAATCCAAGTTCTCATAAAGACATTGCGGGAGTTCTTATAATATTAATCAATCCTTTTAATCCACAATTCGTATTATTGCATCCGCCAATGATATGGGGAAGAAAATCATTGCGGTAACAATTTTAGTTAATACACACAACTACATCTCCTCTGTAACATACCCTAAACTCAAACCTTTAGTATTAAATTAATTTCTTATAAAAATAAAAACAAAATTTAAAAAAAAAACCATTAAGTAATAGACACCATTGCGGAAATATAAACTTATATTATACATTAGTAGTTAATTTACATTATCATACATTATCAGATTTCAAAACATTTTTAACATACTTTTATATACTTTGAATTATTATATATACAATCTAAACCCAATAACCCAGAGCAATAGTCATAACTCCAACATAAAAACTAAATATCTAAACCTCATATACCCTAGGACATGCTCTATGCATGTGCCACCACCCACTCATACTCAATCGTCAGACCTCCACAGACCTCAACATAAACAAATTGTCAAGTTCTTATGCATTTTAAGGAATTTTTGGACAGCATAGAACTCATTTTTTTTTGGTGAATAGCATAGAACTCATTTAGAGTTTCACATTCTAAGCCTAAAAAAAATCTTTCAAATAAAATATCTGAAATCAAGTAAAGGTTCATTCTCCTGTATATTTAAAATAAAAGGACTTTTTGGACAAACATACTTGACTTAGGACTTTTTGGACAACAAAGACCTAAACCTTAAACATTATCATAATGTTTTTCATGGCTTGTCCAAAGGTGTCCATAATCTAAGTATGAGAAGGGTTTTTATAGACTTAACAATTAACCCAAATAAAATAGAATTTTGCATCAAGATTATCTAAACTAACATTACTATTCCATCATAAAAATAAAAACACGTCCTTTTTCTTTCCTTAATAAAGAGTCTCGCACTCTCTTTTCTCAAATAAAATCACTTTCATGAATCTATAAGCTTTAAAGAGTAAACACTTTGGACGGAAACAAAAGCATTTAACTTGACTCAACAAATTTTTCTCATATTTTTCAAAAGAATTACTTTAACTCCGTAAAAGTTAAATTAATTATCTTTGTTTTGGTTTGTCACAGTAGGGAGTTCAGGTTTTAGTATTGCAGGAGGTGGCTTGTTCTTTTACATTTTATTTGCATTGTAGTTGTTGATTTGCACGTAATTCTTTCACTGGGAATATTTTTTATACTTCTAGTGTTTTAATAAAATTCTTTGTCTTATAAAAAAAACTCCATAAAAGTTATAAATCATTTTAACTTTTCTCATATCATGGCCAAACACCAAAACTTTGATAAACATTCATATTTAAATTAAATATACACATATTCACATCATTATAGTACTAGTATAGTGAAGATTAGAAGATTACTATAGAAACAAAATTAAGAACATGAAGATTAATAATGTTTAGAATAGATGAAGGTTTTAATCAAAAGTTCATCTTCACCAAAAACAAAAGCATAAATAAAAATATAACAAAGGGTTTTGAAAATACCTCCATTCCTAAGCATCTAGCACACTTACAATACTCCTCCAAAAATGAAAGTGCCTTTGCTCCTACTCTCCTTGGCTTCCACGAGTTTCTCCCTCACTAAAGTATGAAGGTTTTTGATTTTTTATTTGCTTAAAGGTGTAAAAAGGTGATAAGAGTTTTTGGGATATATATTTATGGAGGGGATGAGAAAATTAGGGCTTCAAGGAAGTGTGTGGGGCGTGTGGAGGCTCTAAGTTAGGGGGCTAGGCTTTTTTTTTTTTTATTTTGTTGGTGGATGTAACTCTTAAGAAGTTTATATTCATGCTTTGATTCCACAAAATTCTAAACATTTACCAAGGTTGTCAGAACCAAACCGGAGACCATGCTGGAAGAAGCTCCATATAGGGTTTAACCGTATTAACCAGTTAAGCCGGATGGTTAGACCGGTATTCATATATACAATAAAAAAATTTAAAAATACACTGCCTGTTAGTTTTAGGTTTTAATTTAGGTTTTTTTAAATCAGTTTTGGTTGAACCGGGTTCGGTTTGCCCGGTTCAAGCGATTTGCCCACCGGTTTTTTCCGGCTTAAATTTAGAAATGGTTTAGGCAGAACCCAGAACCGTCATTGCCACTGGTCGACGGTCGGCTAGTCGGACCGCCTGGTTCGGTCCGGGTTTAAGGACCAGTTCCAAAAGAGCACCTAAGTTCAGGGTCTAAAAACATAAATAAACCTATTTTTTATATAAACATTTTGACTCTTAAATCATTCGAATTGGACTCACCATGAAAAAGATATAAGATTTTTGAAAATCATATGAATCATTTAAATTAAATTCAATCATAATCTAATAAATAAAATAAAATAAATTATTCTTAACAACCATATTTTATAAGAGTCAATTTAAATAGTTTATAACTTTACTAAGTTATAACATATATAGTAATATAATAATGTTTTCTCAAAAATATATATATATATATATACACACACATATCATACCATAAATTAAAATATAAATCTAGCATTTTCTAAAATTATGCCTTATGATGAGGTCCTAAAATTAAATAACTTGAGTAAGGGAAATTGTGGTCTTACATACACTAATCAATAAAATAAAACAAGCTCAATAATTAATAATTTTATTAACTTCCCTAGATTATTGTTTTTTAAATATACTATTGTAATACATACATATAATATAAAGACTTATTTATGTCTTTAGTCCCTGAAAGTTAAGCGGGTTTTGGTTTTAGTTCCTGAAAGTTTTTTTGACCTTGACTCATCCTTAATTGTTTTGAAAATTTGGTTTTAGTCCATGCAATTTAGGAAAAATCCGTTAACGGTTGATGTGACTAGCAGAATGCCACGCCGACAAACATGTAACATGTGTGCAAGTATTGCGTGTCACCAACAGAATGACGAAAATGATTTGAGCCAGCTATAGCAAAAGGGTCAAAGCCCATTACACAAACACATTTGGGTTGAGCTTTGGCCCTTTTGCTCTTGCGGGTCCAGATTATCCACGTCATCCCACCGGTAGCCTAAAATACTTGCATATGTGACTGCTGATGTGCCATTTTGTTAGTCACATAAGATTTTTCTTAACAACAGGGACTAAAACCAAATTTTCAAAACAATTAAGGATGAATCAAGGTCAAAAAAACTTCTAGGGACTAAAACCAAAACACCCCTAACTTTCAGGGACTAAAAACATAAATAAGCCTAATATAAATATATAATATAATTAGATTCCAGAAGATCAATCTCAGGCTACTTCTTCTTTATAGAAACAGTTAAGCAATAAAGTGATTCTATAGGTTGTAACTTAAGTTAGTTAGATAATTAGCTTCACCTATAAATATTCATTGGTGTAATCAACTAATCATTGTAGTTTTAGGTTTATCCTTTGTAACTTGCATCACAAGAAATGAAATTAAGGTTCCTTTATTCTTCTACGTTTCTCTCCGCTGTTCTTTATCACAGTTCTTCAACTCCATGAATTCTACCATGTTTTACACAGTTTGATTTGGATGAAGCTCCACTAGTCATATGAGAGTAATAATTACATTATACATGGTAAATTCATATATATTAGGACCTTATAGATGTGTTAAAATTTATATGACTTATTGTATAGATTAAATGTCCTAAATCAGTTGGGACATATAAGTCAAATATATACCTAAACCATGTATTATTTAAAAATATTATTATCATATTTTGCATATGATAATAATATGTTGCCCTTATACAAACTTTAGGGCACTTAAATTCATATTATCAAAGCCTTATTGTGCTTGTGGTGTTGTTACATATGACCGGGATTATATTATAACAATCTATACATGTAGGTTGATTACTTTAACCTATATGTAAGATTGATTTTGTAGGTTGATTTAATAATCTTTAGTATAGGGTTGTTTTGTAGGTTAAATGACATATGCGATATAAGGAATTGTGACATACTGGCACGCTTTAGTATATAACACTCTTATGGCTTTATTATTACACGCCCTTTTCGTGTAATGCATTTTTAACTATTTTTAAATGCATTAATGATCATAAATATAAATACAAAAAGACACATTTTAGGCAAAACAATTAACTGTACAATTTGGTCATAGGTACGGGTTACACAATTAACTGTCATTTTCCAAAGGCTTAGAATGATCATATAATAAGCCTTTATATCAAAAAGTGTATAGCTAATTGTGGCTAGGAATTTCTATTATCATAATATAACCCTTCTAATTATGGTGACCTTGTACCATAATATTAGGGTCCTGGATTATATATAATATATTAGGCCTAATAATTGGTAATTATATCTTTTAGTATATATATATTTGGGCATTACTTTCATGCAACCAAATTTTGGATGGTTGCAAAACAATCTCTTAGTGGACCAATGTTTGTTTGACAAATCAACTAATCTGAGTTGACATGGCAGTAACTTAGAACTTCATTAGCTGACGTGTCAAACAATCATTGGTTCATTTAAGGGATTGTTGTGCAACCATCCAAAATTTGGTTGCATGGTAGAAATATTCTATATATTTTAGGTAATAATTGGTAATATAAACCTAATATATAATACCTAATGACATAATATGGGTTATTGACCTGAATATATAACCCCATATGATTTCCTTATATTATATCATATATAATATAATTATTAGTTGGTAATATATATAATCCTACTATATGGTCCTTTTTACTCATGGTCAATATGTTATCCTACTCCCAACAGTGTGTGGTTTAAGGAAATCATATGGGGTCCTTTAACAGAAGCAAATTTGCCAGTGGGAATGAGATGGTCATCAACAAGTGTGATTTGAGATCCAAAGATCTGAACCTCTTCATCTAAAATGTTACCACTGTTGTGGTTTCCAAGGTTCCAGTAAGCATGGTTGACCAGATTCACTGGAGTAGGCTTGTTTAGTGCTTTTGCTTTCATGATTATGCTTAAACTGTTTTTCCCAAGAATGTAGCTCACAGTTACCAAGAGGTCACCAGAGAATCCTGAAACACAAATACAGTAAATTATTTTTCGTAAATTCTTTTACAGGTCATGCCAACGGATGCTAATCCAAACATAAAAAAAAATTGGCTTAAATATTGTAATAGTCCTTGTAAATTTTGATTTTTTTTTTTAAAAATTAGTCCCTACAATTTTTTTTCGTTTTAATCTCTACTTTTACATTCTGTTTTGGTTTTGGTTTTGGTTTTTATTGTCAAATATGGATGAAAAATGGTAATATGAACAAACGAAAAAGGTTAAAGTAAGGACCAAAACAAAAATGAAATATAAAAATAAGAATCATCAAAACCAAAACTTAAAGTAATTGTAGGGACCAATACAAAATGTGTAAATAGTTTTTCATTTTGCCACCAAGAATAAAATCAAAACGAAATGTAAAAGTAACAATCAAAACTCGAAAAGAGAATTTGTAAGAACAAATTTCAAAAAAGTCATCACTTAAAAGACCTTTTTGATATTTAAACCAAAAATTTATATGGGAAAGTAGAAAGTTTAACTTTTTCAAAATATTGAGTGCACAACATTTCATTGTGAACTACTGAACTTTATATTTTAGAATTTTTAATCAATACCATTAGAACAATGGTACACATTTCCCCTGATTGAATTTCTCTCCTATGCCTCTCCTATGCCTAGCTGGCAGGCAGTTTTTCCAACACTAGACATAATTGGTTTCAAAGTTCTTTTATATCGAAGAAGAGATGAAGATATGCTTACCTTGGTCACCATCAACACTGAGGTAACTAAAGGTGATTCTGGGGCTAGCACCTTCTCTTTGATACCTTACTGCTTTCCATACAACATAGGTGATTCCTTTGGGGCCACCTAAGGACAGACACATAGAGAGCTAGTATGGTGCACTCTTTCAATATATATGAGATTTTGATAAACAAAATATAGACATACAATTATATTAAAATATTAGAACTTGTTTGTTTATTCATTATGGTAAAATATGTGTACCATGAAGTGTGTTGTTTCCTTCATTAGCAATTAATTTGTAATGGATTCCATTTAGAGTAAACTGAGCTCCTCCAATTTTGTTAGCAACCCAGCCAACAGTAGCTCCAAAGTATGTCGTGTCATTCTGCAAAATATTTTTTCATTGAAATTAGTGAGGTATTATTTGTGTAATTCTATACTGTAAACCATATGCTAAACATAACATGAATATTGTTGTAAATTTCTATTCCAAAAACACACAGAGATCCTCAAACTCAATGGTACAAATTTAATAGGTAAAATTATTAGATTGATTCTTAAGTTATTTTTAGGTTACAAATAATTTTTTTAGTTTTTTTTTCACATAAGTCTTGTAAGTTGTTAGTTTGTTACTATCTAACAAATCAGTTATTTCCATTAATTTTTGTCGTTAAGTGATAATATGTGGCACCATAAGAAAATTTTTTAAAAAATTACTAAGCCATTTTTTTAACACATAGCACCAATAGTTGAATAACACGTGTCACTTAACAGAAATTTTTTTCGGAAATGACGGATTGGTTAGACAACAGTTTATAGGACTTATTTGAAAAAAAAACTTAAGAGACTAATTTGTAACCTAAAAATAGCTTAAGAGAACAATCTATTAATTTTACCCATTTAATATTAATAAACCTGCTCAGATTAAGGATCTCATTAAAAAAGTTGTTGTATAGTACATGACACCAGTTAAGGTAATTAACAATAAGAAATGTTAATGTCTCTATACTGTCAAAGTATTTTATAGTACTATAATATTTATATATTTAATAATTGAATTTTATACTCTCAATGTTGATAAATGATCCTATTATGAGAGTGTAGGAAGGGAGATTGTTGTTACTCTTATCTTTTTCTTGGTTAGGAGGCATGGAATGATGATTTCTCCATGATTAAGAGCTTGGAAAGCAAACAAAGAGAGAGAAAAGAATGAGTGAGAGGGCATGAGGTTTTGGAAGAGAAAGATAGTGATTGAGTTTAGGTTATTTACATTGCTTAATATTGTTGTTGATGATGAGGGTTTGGATTATTTGATGATGAAAAGAGAAGAAATGATGATGGAGTTGGTGCTCTAGAGAGAGAGACATGAAAGGAGGAATGGGGGAGGAGCTTCTAAGTGTTTTTGGTGCCATGGAGAGGTATATGCATGAGGGAACAAAATAATGTGTGGTTGAAGTGTGGTGGCTTCATGAGGAGGCCATCAATTTTGTGGCTGAGATGGTGCCACACGCACCAGTTCCAACTCTCATGCGTCTGGGCGCCCAAGTACGTGTGAGATAGGTCAAACTTGAAGGCTGGCGCGCCTAGGCGTGCTCCGGTGCGCCTGGGCGTGTACTGAGGGGTCCTGACTTTAAATCGCAATATCTTCTCCGGTAACCATTGGATCTTGCCCAAATTTTGAGACAACCTTCCTAAGGCCCTAAACCTCACATCCAATGGTGGAAATTGCGTTTAAAGGCTTGGACATAAAATTCCAAATTTCCTAACCTAGGATGTTCTTAAGATCAAAATTACTCCTAAATTCAACTTATTTTGATCAAATTCCACACTTCACATATCCTAGGATGATTTTCATAATATAGAAACTTCGAAATTAAAATTGAGGATGTTGCAGGGACAATGTTACAATGATCAAGGTCACCTGCTGGGCATTGGTCGTAACAAGGACTACACGATCAACTAGGGATAGAGTTGTCGCCCCCTTGAATTTATACACTAATATATGGACACCATATTATTTTGTCCATCTCGCATAATATATTAATACATGGTAAGCAATTATATTCAAGTATAAAATAATACATGGTAAAGTAATTTAGGGCATGTCAACATCCATATTGTATATTAGGACCTTATCAGATATATTAGGACCATGTATAAGGTGAATATATGTTGACTTTAATGCATATTAATACCTTATATTAATATATTATGATTATGGTCCTAATAGATTATGTTAGGCCTAATAATATATGGGGTAATAAGGTCTAATATGGTCCTAATATTATATATAGTATATTATTAGGGTAGTGATTTTGTGAAGGTAATAATTGTCCTAATATTACCTTGATGCATTAAACTTATATTAGTACCCTTTGCCTAATATAGTTGGTATTAATATACATAATATATTAAGACCTAAAAATATATATCCTTGGAGGGTCCTAATATATGATTATGGTCCTAATTAGCCTGTATATACATGTATTTAACATATTACCTTTGCCTGCCATTGTACTTGAACTTGTTATGTTCATTGTTCAAGAATGTGGACATAAATCTGCTTTTTGTAACATCCCTCAATTTCCTCGCATGGTTTTAAATTCTAAAAGAAAATTATTTTTAAGCAAAACATTTTTCCAAGAGTATTTTTCTAAATTAATTCCTTCATTCGTGTCTTCAAGGTGACAAATGACTTTCAAGAAATGATTTTCATAAAATAGAGTCATGAGTCTTGAAAATGGGATTTTAAATAGTGATTGATTTTCCTTGAATATATGCTTGATGTTTTGAGTGCAAATATGATTTCCATGTATGAGTGATTTTATCATTTTCTATGTGGGCATGAACGATTTTTACATGCATGAATGAATTATTTTTCTATAAATGCATGAGTAGGCGTATACGGTCATATATGTATGCTCAAAGTATGTAGGGAATTTAATTAGATGAATGAATGTGATTAAGTATGTACATGTATATGTGTGTGACGTGAGTGAGTGTATATATGCATGAAGTATTCTACGAACTAAGAAGTGTTTGAGTGGTTTTGAGAAAATACTTATGGAAAAGAATTTTCTTAAAAGAAAAGTTTTAATGCAAATATGTTTTAATTAATTCGGGAAACGTTACAGACGACGGATTAAGGCAATGGCAGCAAACAAGATCAAAGGCGACCGTGTTCATCAAACTGCTGGACCTCAGGTGAGAGAGTAGCTTTCCTAAGACACCGTGGTAGTAGGTGTCATATTAAGACGTTCCGTACCAGCTCAAAGGTCGGAACTAAGTGGTTCTGCGTCAGTGGTATAGTGGCAATTGTGTGTTTTGTGTGGCCACTTATACGAATAGGACAAAGACCACATTGTTGTGTGTAATGTGTGATGATGTGTTGTTTATATTTGTTTGTTTATGAATGCTGATATTGAATTATTGATGTGAAATAATTGGAAATAACGATAAAAGAGATTAAAACGTAAAAGACACCAAGAAAAGATATAATCCCTTGTTTGGCCTAAGACCTTGTGGAACAAGGCAGCCTTACTTTGATAAGATATTAAGACTGGAAATAATGATGAGAGGATTGAGTTGTGGTTGAGATAAGAGATGAAAGCGAAAAGGATTTGTGTTAACGAAGTGAGTGGGCCAGAGCGAGGAAAGAATGTTGAGGTGATATTGAAAGTGAAATGTGATGAGGAGTGAAATGCGAATCGCTTGGATTTGTCCTCCTGGATTGAGACTGGTCTGAGTCGAGCTTACTCCTCCACTGGTTCTCAAGAATAGGAGTGTGAATTGTTGGGTTTTGTTTCTCAGATTGAGACTAGTCTGAGTTGAGCTTGCTCCTCCACTAGTTCTCAAGAAGAGAAAGTCTTTAAGAAAAACTTTTGAAAAAGAATTGTTTTGGAAAATGTTTTATGAAAATGAGATTTTCGAAAATGAGTTTTCAAACAAAATTTTGAAAGGGATTCCCAGAAGTGAAAATTTTTGAAAAGAGTTTCAGATTTGAGGAAAGGGTTCCCAAAATGAGAAAAATCTTTTAAAAGGAGATTTTCTAAAAGAGATGGTGAAAAGAGTTTTGAAAAGGGTTTCAAGAAAAGATTTTTGAAAACGAGTTTTGAAAAGAGGCTGTTCGAGGAGGTTGTTTGGAGAAATGTTTTGTGATGAGATTCAAGTTGTGAATGTGATCCTGCTCTGTGCCAAGTTTGAGAAATGAAAAGGAAAGTGATGCAAAGTTAGCGGTCAGGACTCATTGAAGGGTTGTACGAAGGGTGAGCTGGCCATTAGGTTAATTAAAGATAAAAGCCTTTTAAAGACATTAACAGCGAACGTGGTAAGGTATGAGAGTTAACCCTAACCCGTAGTAGTGGAGAGGAAGATACTATGGGTATCTGCGGATACTCAGGTGGGGATTGCAGCAGGGGAGGACGATGACAGTGGAACGTCAAGAAGTCTAGAGTACTTTTCTAGACGGGACAATTCCACAAGTGGCGCACTAACGTGGTGGGGACTGGGTCCAATGTCGTGGCACGTCCTGCATGATCAACTAGAAATTGTACTGTCGCCCCCTGGATGTAAATCTAGAATAGTGAGAGGAACTGGAGTGGGGCATTGTGTTTGCCGCTAAGAGCGCGCTTTGTTATATTGAGGCTGGGCCTCCTGGTCAGGGACCAATTGTGTGTGACAACTTTCGTGCTCGCACGGTAAAGGTTCTGTACTCCTGTTTGCTTCCGACTAGAGGATGGGTACCGAGGAGATGTAGATCGGAGACTTGAGTGCTAACTACGAATGGATGCGTACCTCGATGATTCGTTAACTCCCCTTAATCATCGATGGTTATACTTTAATAAGACTTAATAAGAAAAGAATTGGTAAGTGAGAAAAGTAAGTTGAGAATGGAAGTGTGGGACGAGGAAGAGTTGTATTCCCCTGAGGAGGGAAAGGAAAGAATTGATAGTCTGGATGTGAGAATGGGAAAAGAAGTGGAAATGAAAGATGGTAATAATAATAATGATAAGAATGAGATAATAATGATAAAGAATTATGATGCATGTGCTTGAGTGTTGCGTGTGCCTTGCTTGTATGGTGTGTGTGTCTTAATATCACGCTTACGGTAAATCCACAACGTCGACGACTTGTCGTTCGGTTCGCTAACTCTCTCCTGCCCATTGGCATATTGGCGTTCTTGGTATTCCAATGTGCAGATGGAATATCGCATGGAGATTTCAACTTGGATGCGGCACGGATGTGGCTGGAAGCGTACCCCGGCTGGTTGGGTATGGGTCGGTGACTCGCAGATCGTGATCCCGGATCCTGAGCATCGTCTCTGTGGAGCGAATCTAGGACCTCTGCTGGGACAAGTTTCTGTTCGTGGGTACACGGACTATGAAGAGAAGCTGCGCTGCGAAATTCCGAAGACTCATCCTGTTCCAACCAGGATGCAGTGGGTGCCAAAGTATGGGGGACCAACCGCAACCGCAATGGCGTCTTCTTCTGGAGTCAAGAATGAGCCAAAGAAAGATCAGGAGCTTCATCCCATAATTTTTATTAGGCAGCATCCTAAGTAGAGTAATTAGTCTAGGTGTTGTAAGTATGTGAGTGTCAAGGATTAACTGAGTGAAGTACAGTCTCTATAATGTTGCCCTACTTTTATTTTGTTAACTGGCCGACCCTTTTGTTTGACGAAACTAGGAAATCGTTTTGGTAAGATGTGGGGAAGTAGGTTTTACGTAACGACCCGGTTTTCAGGTGAGTACGTAAACGTGCACTCACAACGTTTTGTTTAAAAAAAAATAAAAATAAATGGCCTCATTTTTGGGCAACTTTTCAATTAAATAAAGATCATTTTCGGGAGGCGAAAATCGGGGCGTTACAGAAGTGGTATCAGAGCGAGGTTAATCCTTGTACTCATGCTTACGTGTCTTGTGTGCTTATTTGGTGTGTTGCTTGCTTGTTTATATGCATTTATATGTGCTTGCTAGTGCAAGGTAGAGCGTGAGATTAGGTCCCTATCTTTCTAAGAAGTAGGCCTTGGTATATCCTTAGCGTCTGTGGTGCTAGCTTGAAAACCCCGTCGGTTAAGGTAGTAGATAGAGGCATAGAGACCCGGAACCCAAAAGGAACCGAAATCCCATAACCACAGAATGGTAAGAGTGGTATCTCTAGATTATTACAGAGTGGTATCAGGAACGATATCATCAATAGATAAAACATAGGTGTATTGACCCAATACCCTTAAGAAAATAATGTCACCCCTGAAACCTGTGTTTGATGAGTTACCTCAACATAGGTAGTCAGCCTAGTTGGAATCCAAACTTTTCTTCAGAAATCTTTTTCTGCTAGACCATAGTCTTGCCAACTATGTTCCTAGGATGTGTTAACTTGATTTGAGGGGATAGAAGTGTTATAGCTGTCAGGATAGCTTAGGCTTGAATGAGTATGATGGACAAGGTGTGGGATAGTAGCGATGCCTAGTAGTAGTTTGATCAAAGTTGGGGAGTCACAAGGAGGAAAGGAGATGCATAATGGCCGTAGTTCTGAGAGAATAGTAAGGAAAACTAGATCCCTTCTGCTCTATCCTTAGGTGTTAGACGGAGAGATAGTAGATGCAAACCCTAGAGTAGAAGAGAATTAGAAGAAGAAGAAGTAATTGTTCGTAAAACCTGGGGAATAGGAGTAGTGTGTATCTTCGGATTTTAGCCTAAATCCGGTATTTTGGAGATGTGTGAATTTTGTTTGCTTGCTTTTTTGGGTTTATGCCCAAGATTGTGCTAGCTGTGACGACAATCGGTGGAAGGAACGACATCTTCTTCGGTTAGTCTGTGAGACTTAACCTGGTTCGACATGTAAAGAGTATGCTACGGAGGTTCTTCATCTGAGAGCGGCTCACGAGAAGCGTTGTGAAGACTTGCTGTGCCATTTGCCTAATCCACGACTTAATTTCTCGGGGACGAGAAATCTTTAAGTTGGGGAGACTGTAACATCCCTCAATTTCCTCGCATGGTTTTAAATTCTAAAAGAAAATTATTTTTAAGCAAAACATTTTTCCAAGAGTATTTTTCTAAATTAATTCCTTCATTCGTGTCTTCAAGGTGACAAATGACTTTCAAGAAATGATTTTCATAAAATAGAGTCATGAGTCTTGAAAATGGGATTTTAAATAGTGATTGATTTTCCTTGAATATATGCTTGATGTTTTGAGTGCAAATATGATTTCCATGTATGAGTGATTTTATCATTTTCTATGTGGGCATGAACGATTTTTACATGCATGAATGAATTATTTTTCTATAAATGCATGAGTAGGCTTATACGGTCATATATGTATGCTCAAAG
This sequence comes from Crotalaria pallida, assembly GCA_037953625.1. NCBI lineage: Eukaryota > Viridiplantae > Streptophyta > Magnoliopsida > Fabales > Fabaceae > Crotalaria > Crotalaria pallida. The sequence continues at coordinate 98,615,285 of CM075650.1, forward strand.
TATGTAGGGAATTTAATTAGATGAATGAATGTGATTAAGTATGTACATGTATATGTGTGTGACGTGAGTGAGTGTATATATGCATGAAGTATATATGCAAATGAATGTGCATGCGAGTGCTAGGTGTGAACATGGGTAAGTGCATGCATGAATGTAGGTGTAGGTGTGTGTATGTGTCGTGTGAGTGAGTGTGTGTGTGTGTGCATGAGAGTGATTAGGTGTGAGTATGTGAGGGAGCCATGTGTGCCGTAGGGGAGTGAGTGGAAGACCAAGAAATTCCTAAGTGTAACTATGCCTAACTAAGTCCTAACCAAGCCAATTTCCCAACTAAAATCCCTAACTAAGCTTCAACCAAAGACCTAACTAGAGGGAAAAGAGAACCGTAAGTCAACCCCCTAGTGTGAACCCTAAACCTAATTGTTCCCCACTAAGCCTCCTTGGGATTTTGCTAAAGACCACCCATGCAAACTATGAGAAGGCCGAAATTACCCCTCTCCTTGGATGCTTGGCCGAATTACCTAAAGGCTAGAATGGGAAGCCATACATTTTTATATAAGCTATAGCCTTGATGCATTTCTTTCACTCTTCATTTTCTTCACCTCTTTCGTCCAAACACCAACACCAAACACCTATTCTAAGAGCTCCTCAAACTCTTAGACTCAAACTTAGAAAATAGAGAGAAGAAGAAGGAGAAACCGTGAGCTAGGAAGAAGAAGGAAGAGGAGGAGAAGCAAGCCAAAGACTTAGGAAACCTTGAAGACGTAGAAGTTTAGAAGACCCATTCTTCTTGGTATAGCCGAAGGCCCTAGAGTTTTAGAATTAGTTCTTGATCTTGTAATTTTATTTTCTATTCTTCCTTTGCATGTTTAATTTTATGCACTTATGTGTAATTTTCTTTCTAAATCATGGACTTTTAAAGACTTTGATTTATTTGTAATAAGTGTAACTTGTGTTTAATGATTCGGTTGAAAATGTTTAGGTTAGATTTTGGGGTTTTATGATTGATCTTGGTGCTTTTCTTCTTGATTTGAAGTCTTGTTTGTGATCTTTATGAATCTAAGGTGGATCTTCTTGCATGTATGATTTTTATGCTTAGAACCGTAGATCCATGAGTGTTTATGTGTCTAAGTGCAAAATCAATGTTTGACCTATGTTTGTTTAATGATTTTTAGTCCTCTTGCATGTTACATGAAAATGATTTTTGATCCTTGCATGTTTCGGTTTTGAGTTGATTTTGATGAAAAGCTTTGAACTATGTCTTGATCTTTGATTTTTATCTTGAGTTATGAAAATGATTTTTGAAGCAAAAACCTTTCTATCCTCTTTGTGTGTGTGCCTCGGTTTTGATCTCTCTCTCTTTTAAAAAGATTTTTGTTTTCTATTCTTGTGTTTGTTCTTATGACTTGGTATATTTGATTTAAGTGTGCATGTTGGTTTTGAATGAAATGGTTATGTTTTCTTTTAATATGTGTTTCGATTTTACCCCTTTTTCTTATTTAAAATGATTTTGTTTCAAGTGGTGCTAACATGTTCATTTTTATAACTTGATCTATATGATTTATATGCATGCATGTTAATTTTCAAGAAAAGATCATGATTCCCTTTGTGCATGTTTCGGTTTCTAGAAGAATTAGGAGAAATAAAATGATTTTACCCAAATTGAATTATGTTCTATGTTTCTATGTGATTATTAATCTCAACTATATGTTTATTTTGTGCATGTTATATTCGGTCCTGTTTAGATGAAACCCATGCTTTTATTTTTGAAAGAACTTGGTATGTGTTCCATGTCCTTGCATGACTCTTGTTCTGTTTTAAATTAAGAAAAGTAAATTAAAGATTGATTGTTTTCCCAAGTTAAGCTCTCGGTTGTTATTAAAAGAAAGAACAAATAATGGCAGGACTTTGTGTGTGTGATAATGCATGAATCTTGTTTTGGATTGTGTGTATGATTTCGGCCTATGCATGTGAATTAGGTTAGTGTTCTTTTCATGAAAGTGACATAAGAATAATGCATGTATTTTGGCGAAATAATTGATTAGGAATAAGTTTTGTGACTAAGTGAATCCATATGTGTGCATTCGGTTTGTGTGCTTATGTGTGCATAAATAATCTTATGTTATAAAAATGAATTGTTTTGAATATGTCATGTGATTGAGTGTATTTGTATTCGGCTTGTGCATGAATAAATGTTTTGAGTTATTTATGTGTGTATACATTCGGTCTAGGAGTTTATATATGCTTAAATGTTTTTGTTTTATAAAAATAAAATGTTTTTGATGTCAATTATGTGTTACATGATTGAGTTAAGTGTTTGATTGTGAACATGTTTACTTAAGAATAAATGTTTGTTTGGGACTAACTCGAATAATTGATTAATTGATGGTATGTCTTGAGTAATCCAAAATGTGTTGCTGCCCGTGAGTGTGTATGCTTGGTCTTGAAATTTGTTTGGTTTTATAAATTATTTGATTTGATTTGATTTATTGAGTTGTGAAAATGTGTTTATGATTTTACCAAAAACTTGAGTTCTAAAAATTATTTGAAAAGAAAAGGGTTTTTGCGATGTTTTGGATTTTGTTAAATTGATTTTGTGAAGTCATTTCTTTGCTGCCCAAGTTTGTTTTAAAGTTGTTTTTAAATGTTTTGAATTGAGTCCATGAGACTCAAAGTTTGGTTTTCAATAGTGAATTGATTTTAGAAAAACCCGGATGTAAACCGGCGAATTTTTCGGTGTTTTCGAAAGCGGTTAAGGTGTTGTCCAAGACGGATCAGCCACCTAACCAATGGATTTAAATTTTTTATTTGATGTTTTCAAATGGTTTTGAAGTATTCAAAGAACTAAGAAGTGTTTGAGTGGTTTTGAGAAAATACTTATGGAAAAGAATTTTCTTAAAAGAAAAGTTTTAATGCAAATATGTTTTAATTAATTCGAGAAACATTACAGACGACGGATTAAGGCAATGGCAGCAAACAAGATCAGAGGCGACCGTGTTCATCAAACTGCTGGACCTCAGGTGAGAGAGTAGCTTTCCTAAAACACCGTGGTAGTAGGTGTCATATTAAGACGTTCCGTACCAGCTCAAAGGTCGGAACTAAGTGGTTCTGCGTCAGTGGTATAGTGGCAATTGTGTGTTTTGTGTGGCCACTTATACGAATAGGACAAAGACCACATTGTTGTGTGTAATGTGTGATGATGTGTTGTTTATATTTGTTTGTTTATGAATGCTGATATTGAATTATTGATGTGAAATAATTGGAAATAACGATAAAAGAGATTAAAACGTAAAAGACACCAAGAAAAGATATAATCCCTTGTTTGGCCTAAGACCTTGTGGAACAAGGCAGCCTTACTTTGATAAGATATTAAGACTGGAAATAATGATGAGAGGATTGAGTTGTGGTTGAGATAAGAGATGAAAGCGAAAAGGATTTGTGTTAACGAAGTGAGTGGGCCAGAGCGAGGAAAGAATGTTAAGGTGATATTGAAAGTGAAATGTGATGAGGAGTGAAATGCGAATCGCTGGATTTGTCCTCCTGGATTGAGACTGGTCTGAGTCGAGCTTACTCCTCCACTGGTTCTCAAGAATAGGAGTGTGAATTGTTGGGTTTTGTTTCTCAGATTGAGACTAGTCTGAGTTGAGCTTGCTCCTCCACTAGTTCTCAAGAAGAGAAAGTCTTTGAGAAAAACTTTTGAAAAAGAATTGTTTTGGAAAATGTTTTATGAAAATGAGATTTTCGAAAATGAGTTTTCAAACAAAATTTTGAAAGGGATTCCCAAAAGTGAAATTTTTTGAAAAGAGTTTCAGATTTGAGGAAAGGGTTCCCAAAATGAGAAAAATCTTTTAAAAGGAGATTTTCTGAAAGAGATGGTGAAAAGAGTTTCGAAAAGGGTTTCAAGAAAAGATTTTTGAAAACGAGTTTTGAAAAGAGGCTGTTCGAGGAGGTTGTTTGGAGAAATGTTTTGTGATGAGATTCAAGTTGTGAATGTGATCCTGCTCTGTGCCAAGTTTGAGAAATGAAAAGGAAAGTGATGCAAAGTTAGCGATCAGGACTCATTGAAGGGTTGTACGAAGGGTGAGCTGGCCATTAGGTTAATTAAAGATAAAAGCCTTTTAAAGACATTAACAACGAACGTGGTAAGGTATGAGAGTTAACCCTAACCCGTAGTAGTGGAGAGGAAGATACTATGGGTATCTGCGGATACTCAGGTGGGGATTGCAGCAGGGGAGGACGATGACGGTGGAACGTCAAGAAGTCTAGAGTACATTTCTAGGCGGGACAATTCCACAAGTGGCGCACTAACGTGGTGGGGACTGGGTCCAATGCCGTGGCACGTCCTGCATGATCAACTAGAAATTGTACTGTCGCCCCCTGGATGTAAATCTAGAACAGTGAGAGGAACTAGAGTGGGGCATTGTGTTTGCCGCTAAGAGCGCGCTTTGTTATATTGAGGCTGGGCCTCCTGGTCAGGGACCAATTGTGTGTGACAGCTGTCGTGCCCGCACGGTAAAGGTTCTGTACTCCTGTTTGCTTCCGACTAGAGGATGGGTACCGAGGAGATGTAGACCGGAGACTTGAGTGCTAACTACGAACGGATGCGTACCTCGATGATTCTTTAACTCCCCTTAATCATCGATGGTTATACTTTAATAAGACTTAATAAGAAAAGAATTGGTAAGTGAGAAAAGTAAGTTGAGAATGGAAGTGTGGGACGAGGAAGAGTTGTATTCCCCTGAGGAGGGAAAGGAAAGAATTGATAGTCTGGATGTGAGAATGGGAAAAGAAGTGGAAATGAAAGATGGTAATAATAATAATGATAAGAATGAGATAATAATAATAAAGAATTATGATGCATGTGCTTGAGTGTTGCGTGTGCCTTGCTTGTATGGTGTGTGTGTCTTAATATCACGCTTACGGTAAATCCACAACGTCGACGACTTGTCGTTCGGTTCGCTAACTCTCTCCTGCCCATTGGCGTACTGGCGTTCTTGGTATTCCAATGTGCAGATGGAATATCGCATGGAGATTTCAACTTGGATGCGGCACGAATGTGGCTGGAAGCGTACCCCGGCTGGTTGGGTATGGGTCAGTGACTCGCAGATCGTGATCTCGGATCCTGAGCATCGTCTCTGTGGAGCGAATCTAGGACCTCTGCTGGGACAAGTTTCTGTTCGTGGGTACACGGACTATGAAGAGAAGCTGCGCTGCGAAATTCCGAAGACTCATTCTGTTCCAACTAGGATGCAGTGGGTACCAAAGTATGGGGGACCAACCGCAACCGCAATGGCGTCTTCTTCTGGAGTCAAGAATGAGCCAAAGAAAGATCAGGAGCTTCATCCCATAATTTTTATTAGGCAGCATCCTAAGTAGAGTAATTAGTCTAGGTGTTGTAAGTATGTGAGTGTCAAGGATTAACTGAGTGAAGTACAGTCTCTGTAATGTTGCCCTACTTTTATTTTGTTAACTGGCCGACCCTTTTGTTTGACGAAACTAGGAAATCGTTTTGGTAAGATGTGTGGAAGTAGGTTTTACGTAACGACCCGGTTTTCAGGTGAGTACGTAAACGTGCACCCACAACGTTTCGTTTTAAAAAAAAATAAATGGCCTCATTTTTGGGCAACTTTTCAATTAAATAAAGATCATTTTCGGGAGGCGAAAATCGGGGCGTTACACTTTTTACCATGATAGCATGGATCCTGCTCAATGTGCCTTTGTTCAGAAGTAGTGGAGCAAAGATGAGATAAATATTATTTGTGCTACTGTGGCATTTGGAATGGGTAAGCTTGATTTGATGCTACTGCTTATTGCATTGACTAATTGAATGGAATGATATTTCAATGTTAATATTTCAGGTATTAACAAACCTGGTGTTCGGTTCGTAATCCATCATTCCCTTCCAAAATCCATTGAAGGCTATCATCAGGTACTGGTAAAACATCAAAATATGTTTTCGGCATATGTTTTGGTTCTGTTGGCTTACATGTATGTTTATCCTTTACCTTTCAGGAGTGTGGTCGTGCTGGTAGAGATGGTCTGCGTTCATCCTGTGTATATTATAGCTATAGTGACTATGTTAGTATCAATAATAACACTGCCTCTCTACTTCATGAATATTAATTTGTATACTTGAAATCTAAGTTAGCATTCATATTACTGGCAAATTTTATGAACTAAGTGGTGGTTGATATCCTATTCTCTCCTTTGTTTTCCTCCATCCTTTAATTTCTTATACCTAGTTGCATCTCATATATTTGCAATTACGAGTTAAGCATATGTTAAGTCAAGGAGCAATAGAGCAAAATCGCATGACATCCGGATTCAATCGGTCAAATATGGCTAATTCAGGAAGGCTACTTGAAACAAACACAGAAAATCTTTTGCGAATGGTACTTGTTTCATTTTTTAAGCACTTTGAAGTTTTTGAATTATCTATCCTATATTATTACTATTTTTGGGGGGTTGACAATGTGAAATCTTCCTTCCTTGAATTGTCTCAAGTCAATTATTGTGAAAATGATGTTGATTGCCGGCGCCTTCTGCAGCTTGTTCATTTTGGGGAGAAGTTTGATTCTTCAACTTGTCAGAAAACATGTGATAATTGTTTGAAGAACACTAGTTTCATTGAGAAGGATGTCACAGAGATTGCCAAGCAATTGGTTTGGAAGCAATTTTTATCCATATATTATTTTTCATCCTCCACCCTATTATGTCCTTAATATGTTAATACCTAATGCATATAATTATATATAAGGACCATAATTTATGTTTCAAAAACTTAAATTATATATAATATAATTTAATGGTATATGATTAATAACCATATAATAACAGTTTAAAGTATCCTTATTATTATACTAATATGGTCCTACCATATTAATATACTTAGAATATGTGGAAGGTAATACTATATTATAATATTAGTATCCTTATTTTCTCAAAAACTGTTATTATAATGTTCAATGTCCAATATACATGTATTCAACATTAGGTACATAAGGATACTAATACAAGGTAATATTAAACTGATCATTCTCAACTAATATTACCTATATTACCCATATAAGGTCCTAATATATATGACTTTACCATTTATTATCAGATATTTAAGCATATTTGCTAGGTCCTAATATCATCCACATATAACCTAATATATATTTGATTCATATAAGGTCCTAATATATATGACTTATTAATAAGTCATAAAATATATGACTTAATCCATGGTGTTGCCATGGATTATTTAATATATATTTATGTGACATATTGATGGATTGGGCGTATCTTTTCAAGAGCTCGAGCGACGCGGATCCAACCGGATGCTGCTGCTACTGAGACCACATAATTGTAGGATTCTCATGTTTTGATGCTAACAATCTCTCTCCAAGCAACAACATTGGCAACAAGCAAGCTACACCACATGAAGATTAGAATTAGGATTTTTATTAATTCTGTTTCAATGTAATCTTTATTTTTATGCAATGCATCTCATTGGTGTGGGTAGCTTAGGTGATTTTAAGAATATTTAAATAATGTTTGATTAAGAGTGAAGATACTTTAAATCTTGATTAAATAGCTCTATTAAAAGTTTTGTGAAAATCCTTTTAGAAAAACCTTGTTTTTATTCAGATTCTGATCAGTTTACTCGAGTAATGAGTATTGGGTCACTCGAGTAATTTATGTCATGACAGGTTAATCGAGTAATGGTTTACACATCACTCGAGTAACTTAATCTGACATGTTTTAATCGAGTGATGTTATATGGTTTACTCGAGTAATTCAATCAGTGTTTGAAAATTTTGAAAGGACTTAATTTTCTCTTTCACATGAGATAGATATTCATTCTTACAATTTTCTATACACTTTCAAAAGCAATTCAAGAGCTATTTTACATCTTTCAAGAGCTATCAAGATTCAACAAGAAACTTTTCATTCTTCACTCTATTTCTCTCATTGTTCAAATATTCTTGAGATCATAATTTTTGTTCTTAGTGGTTGTTGAAGATTTGCAATTTGTGATTGCATCATTGAAGTTTCAACACAAGTGAAGAATCTCACAAGGAAGACTTTGAGGATCAAATCAAAGCAAGAAAAGAGGATTGGTTGGAAGCATCTTCAATCAATTAGCAAGGAAATCTAGAATTCTCAAAAGGGGTAGATTAGATCAAAGTGTTTGGTACACACTTTGAGTTGGGTTTTAAGATAGGAGAACTAAGAATCTAGTTGCATCTTAAAACATTGTAAAATCTACATTTGAAGATTTCTAGTGAAGAATCTCTCTTGATTCAAGAGGGGACTGGAGTAGCTTTCAAGTGGGTGAAAGTGAATCAGGATAAATCCTTGTGTCTCTTTTATTTTCATTCCTTGTATTGCATTAATTCATTAACAATTGCATTTTTAGGTTAGAATTGGGGTTTTCTTAATTCTACTCAATTGATCTAAAATTGCATGTTAATATTACTTGAAATTGTTCATATTAATCATTCATTATTTGTTGAATCATCATAGCATTGTTATTCTTGAAGAACTCCATTGAAAACTGAGTTTTAATTGAATTTTACCCAGTTTACTCGAGTAAAGTTCTTGTCACTCGAGTAATCTGCTTTCAGTTTATGAACAATACTCGAGTAGGTTTTCTGTTACTCGAGTGATTTAAAAATAGCTTTCGTAATACTCGAGTGATTTGCTGAATACTCGAGTGAAATTATTTTTGCTTGCGTATTACTCGAGTGAAGTCTTGATTTACTCGAGTAATCTGACTTGAATTTTTAAGAAATTTTATTTTCATAAAACCATTCTCTTAGGTGGACGAAAAATCTGTAATAAGGCTTCAATATTCTATTCACCCCCCCTCTAGACTATATTGAGCCGCTTGTTGGTTTCCAACAAGTGGTATCAGAGCTCGGACGAAAAATCCGAGCCTTAAAAAGCTTTTTCGAAAAGATCCTTTTACTTGGAAACAATGGGCTCAATTTCAAATCCTTTTGGTGGTGAAGGAACTTCCATTAATCGTCCTCCACTATTCAATGGTGAGGGTTACGCTTATTGGAAGGTCCGCATGAAAATTTTTATTCAAGCCATAGATATGGAAATTTGGAACGCCATAGAGAATGGACCTTTTGTTCCTCAAACGAAAGTAAATGATGTTGTTTCGGTCAAACCACAATCGAGTTGGGACAATGATGATAAGAAGAAAGTTGCATTTGATTTAAAAGCTAAAAATATCATCACGTCCGCTCTTTCTTATGATGAGTTCTTTCGAGTATCTCAATGTGTTGATGCTAAACAAATGTGGGACACATTACAAGTCACACATGAGGGCACTTCGGAGGTTAGAAGGGCTAGGCTAAATACACTCATGCATGAATATGAACTCTTTCGTATGCTACCTAATGAAAATATAGGTGACATGCAAAAGCGGTTCACTCATATCATAAATCATCTTTCTGCACTTGGAAAAGTTATTAATAATGGTGAAGTTGTTAATAAGATTTTGAGATGTCTTAGCAGGGAATGGCAACCTAAGGTGACAGCCATTATGGAAGCTAGAGACGTGGATCAAATTGACTTAGCAACTCTATTCGGAAAACTTCAAGAGCATGAAATGGAGCTTGGACGGTTATCCATAAATGAAGATGCCGATAGAAAGAAAAAGGGGATTGCTCTTAAATCAACTTCAAAATCTCTTAAGGCACAAGAGGAAAACTCTCAAGTGGATGACTCGGACTCCGATATAGATGATGAGACCCTTGGCTTGCTAGTTAAAAAGCTTGGTAGGTTCTTTAAGAGAAAGGGAAACTTTAATAAGAATAGACAAAGAGATTCTAAGGACTCACAACCAAGAAATAAGACTAACAAGGATCACATCAAGTGTCATGGGTGTGGAAAGCTTGGTCACTATCGATCAAAATGCCCAACTCATTCTAAGAAGTTGGAAGGTGACAACTCTAAGTTCAACTCATCTAAAGGAAAAAGGGCTTACATAGTATGGGATGAAGAGGAGAGTCAATCAACATCTAGCTCATCGGATGATGAAGAACTTGCAAATCTATGTTTGATGACGAAGCTTGATGAAGAGGAATCTTCGAGCATTAAATCAAGTGAGAACGTCAATGAGGTAGATTATCTTTCCGATGCTAGCTCTAGTTCTAATTCTCCTTCATTCAATGAATTGTACAATGTGTATGTAGAGATGCATAAAGAGTTGAAGAAACTTGCTAAAATAAATGTTGAAAGAAAGAATTTCATAATGAAGCAACATGAAAAGATAATTGAACTTCAAAAAGATTTAGAAGAACTTAAGCTTCAAAATGAAACTCTTGAACTCATTCATGCAAACTCTACATGCAATTGTGAATTGAAATCAAATGAGACTCCATCTTGTGAAAATTGCAAGTCTTTGGAAAAAGAAGTTTTTAATTTGAATGATCGACTTGCAAGGCTCATGAAAGGAGATACTTCATTAGATCATTTGCTTTCAACTCAAAGGAACAATAGCAATAGATCCGGTCTTGGCTATACCAAACCTAAGAAACGCAATTATCGCAAAGTTGGTGGATTTTCAAAGAATAAGATTTCTAAAAACCCAACTTGCCATTATTGTGGGATCTTTGGGCATACCACGAATAAATGTAATATAAAGAAATTTGGTATACCAAGCGGAGAATATATTTGGATTGTTAAGGGGACTTCTCCCCATGCTAACAACAAAGGACCCAAGACCACTTGGGTACCTAAGTCAACCAAATGATATCTTTCTTGTAGGTGTGTCTTCGAACCAAAGAGCGCAAATGGTATTTGGTTAGTTTCGTTTGATTATTTGCTATGGTTGATGTCTTTTTGCTTTACACTATGATTTGCTGCTTAGTGTGATACTTTGATATTATGGATTATGGTGCTATATTCGTTGTACGTTTATATTCGTTGTGGCACTATTGTGGTTTATTTTGGTATTGTCTTTATTGTTATATTTTTTTTATATACCATTGTGAACTACTTACCTTCAACTTTTGGCAAAGGACTTTTCTCACAATTCTTATCTTTTTAATGATGCCAAAAGGGGGAGAATATTTTGTTGATGTTGTTCTTGTAGGTTAAGTTTTATTATATTTTTCCTAGGTGTTTTACATTTAGGGGGAGTATGTTAAAACTTAGTGCTTAATTGAAAAGGAGGTTTGTCATCATCAAAAAGGGGGAGTTTGTAGGATTCTCATGTTTTGATGCTAACAATCTCTCTCCAAGCAACAACATTGGCAACAAGCAAGCTACACCACATGAAGATTAGAATTAGGATTTTTATTAATTCTGTTTCAATGTAATCTTTATTTTTATGCAATGCATCTCATTGGTGTGGGTAGCTTAGGTGATTTTAAGAATATTTAAATAATGTTTGATTAAGAGTGATGTTGTTCTTGTAGGTTAAGTTTTATTATATTTTTCCTAGGTGTTTTACATTTAGGGGGAGTATGTTAAAACTTAGTGCTTAATTGAAAAGGAGGTTTGTCATCATCAAAAAGGGGGAGTTTGTAGGATTCTCATGTTTTGATGCTAACAATCTCTCTCCAAGCAACAACATTGGCAACAAGCAAGCTACACCACATGAAGATTAGAATTAGGATTTTTATTAATTCTGTTTCAATGTAATCTTTATTTTTATGCAATGCATCTCATTGGTGTGGGTAGCTTAGGTGATTTTAAGAATATTTAAATAATGTTTGATTAAGAGTGAAGATACTTTAAATCTTGATTAAATAGCTCTATTAAAAGTTTTGTGAAAATCCTTTTAGAAAAACCTTGTTTTTATTCAGATTCTGATCAGTTTACTCGAGTAATGAGTATTGGGTCACTCGAGTAATTTATGTCATGACAGGTTAATCGAGTAATGGTTTACACATCACTCGAGTAACTTAATCTGACATGTTTTAATCGAGTGATGTTATATGGTTTACTCGAGTAATTCAATCAGTGTTTGAAAATTTTGAAAGGACTTAATTTTCTCTTTCACATGAGATAGTTATTCATTCTTACAATTTTCTATACACTTTCAAAAGCAATTCAAGAGCTATTTTACATCTTTCAAGAGCTATCAAGATTCAACAAGAAACTTTTCATTCTTCACTCTATTTCTCTCATTGTTCAAATATTCTTGAGATCATAATTTTTGTTCTTAGTGGTTGTTGAAGATTTGCAATTTGTGATTGCATCATTGAAGTTTCAACACAAGTGAAGAATCTCACAAGGAAGACTTTGAGGATCAAATCAAAGCAAGAAAAGAGGATTGGTTGGAAGCATCTTCAATCAATTAGCAAGGAAATCTAGAATTCTCAAAAGGGGTAGATTAGATCAAAGTGTTTGGTACACACTTTGAGTTGGGTTTTAAGATAGGAGAACTAAGAATCTAGTTGCATCTTAAAACATTGTAAAATCTACATTTGAAGATTTCTAGTGAAGAATCTCTCTTGATTCAAGAGGGGACTGGAGTAGCTTTCAAGTGGGTGAAAGTGAACCAGGATAAATCCTTGTGTCTCTTTTATTTTCATTCCTTGTATTGCATTAATTCATTAACAATTGCATTTTTAGGTTAGAATTGGGGTTTTCTTAATTCTACTCAATTGATCTAAAATTGCATGTTAATATTACTTGAAATTGTTCATATTAATCATTCATTATTTGTTGAATCATCATAGCATTGTTATTCTTGAAGAACTCCATTAAAAACTGAGTTTTAATTGAATTTTACCCAGTTTACTCGAGTAAAGTTCTTGTCACTCGAGTAATCTGCTTTCAGTTTATGAACAATACTCGAGTAGGTTTTCTGTTACTCGAGTGATTTAAAAATAGCTTTCGTAATACTCGAGTGATTTGCTGAATACTCGAGTGAAATTATTTTTGCTTGCGTATTACTCGAGTGAAGTCTTGAGTTACTCGAGTAATCTGACTTGAATTTTTAAGAAATTTTATTTTCATAAAACCATTCTCTTAGGTGGACGAAAAATCTGTAATAAGGCTTCAATATTCTATTCACCCCCCCTCTAGACTATATTGAGCCGCTTGTTGGTTTCCAACAATAATCAAATCATAAAATTTCTCATTCAAGATGGCGCGATCCCTATCGGAATCTGACGCTTCCCGAACCAACTCATTCATCAAAAAAGCGACCCTCTTTGTAAGATCCTGTGCAGGATCAGTACCAGGCTTGGCGGTGAAAAGAGGGATTATACCTGAGACCTTGTTAGGTTCCATTGCATAGGGCTCGCAGGTTGCGAAGCCGTAAGAAGGTTTGAGCAATGATGTGGATCGTGAAAATGGAATTGGGATTGGTTTAGGTGATTTGGAGAGAGAGAGAGAGAGATTCCATTGAATTGAAGTTCTAAAGAGAATCTCCAAACTCGCTTCATTCATTCTTTCTTTCTTTTTGTTTTTTCAGTTATTGAGATTTATTTGGTTAGGATTTTTATAGAGAGAACTGAAACGTGGTCATTTTGGATTGAAGAGATGAGCTTTTATTTTTTATAACAAGAAGTTTCTGATGTGTGTGAGAAGTGAACTATTGCTTGGTGGTGGTGGTTGGGTTGCCAGCGTCGGCGAGGAGGGTGGTGGTGGCGGCGGCTGTAACATCCCTCGTTTCTTAAAAAGAATTTCAGTTCATTATATAAAATAATGTTGGAAAAGTTTGAGTAGGAAAATTTTTTCAAATGAATGTGGTACTCAAATTTAAACCATGTATTGGAACTAAATTCGGTAGAAGGAGTAATTATTTGCTGAACATTTTAGAATCATTTTGAGATAACCTTTGTAGTACAAAGTAGCTTTCGAAAATAACTTAGTCATTAGGTCATCCCAGGAAATCAACTTTAACAATACTTCCTTCGTGCCGAACGATAAAATTAGAGTGAGCGGAATATATTAAAATAGTTCATTGACTCATAAAATCAGGTATATAAATTTGATGTGTACCACAGTTATATTAAAGTATAAAAACTAGGTTTTCTCTTGGATACATCTCTCAAAATATACACATTGTTTCCATTATCAAAAATAGAGACGTTCCAGAGCTGGTCACTGGTTCTTCATCCATTCGTTCATCTGGTTGAGTCCTCAGAGTTGTACAAAAGAGTCTCTATCCCATTTCCTTTAATCTCTAGGTAGTCTAGGTACCTCGTCAAAACCTATTAAGGGCAGAGGGTAAGCTTATACATTCGCATTATCAAATAAGAATAAAGTCCTAACATCCACAAGTAAGCACCCATGATGATAGAAATGCATAAACATGAGCACCCGCCATTCCATTTATTTCTCTTTCCAAATAGGTGCTATGATGCATGCTCCCTATCTCTCAATTCTTGAGATTCTTTAACTAATCACTCAGATGAACGTCCTTCCATAACACCATTGTATTCATAGAATACAAATAATACGTTATCAAACGTATGGCGTACTTGCTCGGAAGTGATAAAAACGTCACCCTCTCTGGTGAACGTCACGTCGCCCAAGGACGTAAACCTATCACTTATCAACATGCAACGGGTGTGATAAAAAACGTCACCACATCTGATGAACGTCACGTCGCCTAAGGACGTAAACCTTATCACTTGTGATACACAACAGAGGTGATAAACAACGTCACCATGTCTGATGAACGTCACGTCGCCAAAACGTAAACCTTACCACTTGTGTGTAACACACCGTTGAACCATCAAACCAACAGTATACCACATACTGCCCACATTTTCCATCTTAATGTGTCATCGAGCAAGAAGTAACATTTGGCACTCCCAGAGGCCCTCCTCATGTTCCATGAACATGACACAACGATAACTCATCACCGTTCGCTGTGCATGAATGCATGCAAGTATTCCCTTAAGATAATTCATTAATCTCATCATATACAATATGTAATGAATTCATCAATGAGATATATCAATTTCCATGCTTGGGATGATGAGATTTACTAAAGGAAGTATCACATTATTCCCTTTAAGTGTCATTAGGTTTAAATGGAAGTGGTTAGATTCAAAATGGTGTTTTCTCCACATTTTAGCAAAATGACTCGAGTAGTAGCTTCAATACTCGAGTAGTTCTTTAATTTCATGAAATTGTGTACCAGACTGCCTAGAATACTCGAGTATTTCATAAAATACTCGAGTAGTTTACAGTTTCAGAATACTTGAGTATTTCACAAAAGTACTAGAGTATTTCAGCCCAGAATACTCGAGTATTTCACAAAATACTCGAGTATTTTTGACAGCAGAATACTACAACTTGGTTTTAACATACCATTTTCGAATCTAACCAATTCTAACTTAAACCAATGATCAACATAACTTTGTTTATACATTTAAAACTTGTCTCAACATAGAGATCGCATCAATTCACAACAAATCATAATCATTCATCAATTATGCATGAAAATCACATATTATGCAACTTAAAGTACCAATTTCAATTCTACTCATTTTTGGCATAATTTCAGCATTGATTAAGCTCACATACAACCAAATAAACTTGCCTTAACATGTAGCATGCCTCATATTGGCCTCCAAGCCATATTCCTATTTCAATATATGCCCTTAGAGTCTCATGGTGACTCCTCCTACTTTCTATTGAAATTTACTCTTATTCTAGAAAATGGTAAGCTTCCCCCATACCTTAGGGTCGTTCTTGAATGAAAACTCCACAGAGAACAGCAACCAATTGCTCTAACCACTCCCCACCCGAGCTTGCTTGACGGTTTCAGCAGAGGTTCAAAACCACATCAATCGACATTCGAATTATGCATAAAAATTGGGTAAATTGGTTAGACTATGTTCTCTATAACATGGACTTTGAAAACCAATAATTTTCAGACTAAGAGAAGGCTTGAGCTTACCACAATCGAAGCTCAAAGTCGGCTCTCTGAATCTGAAAATCTAGTTGGACAGATTTGAACACCTAACTTCACAGGAGCATAACTTTTCATCCAGGAACTCAAATCTCACAAACTTGGTATCAAATCGAAGCTCGTTGAAAGAGCTTTCCAATGGTATATCACACGTGAGGTAACTCTCAAGGAGGAGAGATAATCGAAGGAAAGACGGTGACGGGTCTAAACAGAGTTCTGGTTTTTGGCAGATTTGAAGCTCTAACTTGCAGAGCTCATCACTCTCACCACACTCAAGCTTAGCTCGCAATTTATGACTCTTTTCGAAGCTCTGGATGTGAGCTTCGAAACGGTGTATGGTTTGTGTGTTAAGACTCAGAGACGAAAACGAATTTTGCTCTGAAAGTTTAGAACCCTAAAACTCGTTTCTGAACTTCAAGGATTGAGTTTTATACCCAAAAGTTGAGGAATTGGTCAAATCCTTCTCTTAGAAGGATGAATAGATAATGGAAATGTTTGCATGAAAGGCGCCACGAGTCATAGGACGTGGCTGGGGGTTGAAATTGTGTCAAACGGCGGTGACTCGGTGGTGGTGAGTCACCAAACGCACTAACTCGTGCAACACTGACCAGAATACTCGAGTATTTTCAAAAATACTCGAGTATTTTGACCAGTTTTCACTAAAAACTTTGTTTAATTAATTTTAACCCCAAAAGACCTTCCATTATTGTTTTTAGGTCCTTCCCAAGGACTTAATTGCAAAATATAATATTTTATATGGAACACCTCATCATATACAATATTTTCACATAATATATAGATATACATATAATGCAAACCAAAAATCAAGCATGGAATTATTATTTATTTATAAAACCATTTTACTAACATATTTATTCGGAAGACGAAATTTGGGGTGTTACAGCGGCCGGCGAGATTGAGGGAGAAGAGATTTGGAAAGTAGGGGGAAGATAGGGGAATGAGAGGAGTAGATCAAAGGAGATTAGGGGTTTATGGTTTTTGAGTTTTTCTAATTTCTGTTTTTTTTATAGTTTTAATCACTTGAAAAATTATTATGTGTTAATTTAGTTATTGTATTGTTTTAGTCTCTGAAAAATTTAAGGAAAAGTACATAAACTTTATAATTTTTGTAAATAGGTATCATAAATTTTTTTTAAATAATTTTTTTTCGAAACCAGGTGGTGTTTGGGCTTCACATTTTTTGTGGCTCAACTAATCCACCACCCAATTATAAGGTAGTATCACTTATACTCATAATTATGGTTATAAATAATGGCATTTTACATATTATATATAGTATATTATTAGTGTAGTGATTTGTAAGTTCAATACATGATCATTACCCACTTATGAATAAGTGGTCAGCCTGTATATACTTGTCCTAATATTACCTTAATGTATTAAACTTATATTAGTATCCTTCACTTATATGAGATTATTTTTAGGCCTAACATAATCTATTAGGACCATAATCATATATTAGGACCCTCCAAGGATATATATTTTTAGGTCTTAGTATATTAAGACCAACTATATTAATATATTTACAATAATATATACAGGATCAGTACCATAAGGACCTTATATTAATATATACATAAAGATTATTAGGGTAATGTTAACCTTATTAGGAGTAATATATTATATTAGAATAATTAACATTAGAAGTGTAATATAATATTACCGCCAGATCTGGCGGTTTTATGTAAGGATTATTAGGGTAATTTTAACACCAATTGTGGTTATATGTATAATTATTATAATATTAATATGACGGTTATAACCCTAATAATATTATAGTACAATATTTATTTAACTATGATGGTTATATTATGTTAATAAGGTTATTATTCCTAGATACCTTTTATTACCCTAATAATCCTTATGGAATGAACCATATGCTTCACTTATATGAGGTTATATTAGTTTAATGAGGTTATATAATTGTCCATTTAATACACAAAATTAAAGATATATTCATAAGGACCTATATATACAGGATCTTACATAAGGACCTATAATTTTAAAAATAAAAGGATTATTAGGACCTAATATATTATATATTAATATGGTAATTATATTAAAATATATAATTAGGATAATTTAAGCCTTATACATAATATATGGTCCTTATATTAGTGGATTATATTATATATCAAAGATAAGGTACTAGTATATTATTAATATAATAAATATTATATAATCACCTATGTTTATGAGGACCATATGTGGTTCATATATGGTTATAATATAATAACCATAGGATTATATATTTTATATATTAGGTTCATAACCTATGAGGACCATATGTGGTTAATATGGGGTTATATATTCAGGTCAATAACCCATATTATGTCATTAGGTATTATATATAATACTAATAACCATATTAACCAATTTATATGCACCAACTAATTATATGTATTAAATATGTTACCATATATATTATATTAGGTTAATATGGACCTTATATTATATATATTATGTGATATAATTATGGTACTGACCATATAGTCCACATAATAAGGACCATATGGGGTAATTGGTACCATTATAATAACAGTTTTTGAGAAAATAAGGGTACTAATATTATAATACAGTATATAATCCTTATTAATATGGTCCTAATATTATATATATACCATTAAATATATTAACCATATTTAACTATTGATATCAATTGGACTATATGGTCCTTATTATATATAATATAAGTGGTTCATACCACTTATATTATGGTTATAATATAGTTATAATTATACTATAATATAGTATAATGATATGGTTATAACTATATTATAACCATAATATTATAGTGGTTATATATAGTGGTTACATATCCTTAATATATCCATCATTACATTTTCCTTGTTATATCATTAACTATGTATTAATATATGGTTAACCCTTAACTATATTAGTGCATTACCTTTGCCTTATATTATCATACTTATATACGTTATCATAATATTTCTTTGACATCTTATACTATATAATAGTAACCACATAGTTACCACATAACCTAATATTATATAGTGGGAACTTAACCATACTATACATAGTGTCATATCCTAATATATTATAACCTTATATTATCATTAACTATGTATATTAAACATAATATTAATATTATGATAACCATATATTACTCTTTACTAATGCCTTATATTATATTAATTATTCTTATATTATATTTAATATATCCTTGTCACTAATATATATATATAACTATGTTAATGGTTATACATCTAATATGTTATCATAACCATCATAAACCATTATATTCCTTTTTAAGAGTATTCTAAAGGTTATTATATTATAACCTTTAGTAATAACCTTAAGGTTAATTAGTCCTTATTAAATATAATGGTTAACATTACATTATTAGTGAATATAATGGTTAACATTACAATATTGTAATAATATATAACCTTTAAACAGGTAATATACTATTACATATATAATGGTATGATGGTTATGATAATTTATTAAACAGTATGGTTAACCATACTGACATATGGTTATATATTAATATATTAATATTATTAATATAATAATATTAATAGTTATATATTAACCTTTAATATGGTTATATCCATTATATATTCTTATCATAGGTTCATTAATATTATTCACTTAAATATATCAAGTAATGAGATATTAATTATCATCTTATATTAATTTACCTAGGATATATCCTAAGTTCTTTCCTAAGTTTATTCTTATAAAATGAATAACATTAATGCATAGGCTCATACATATAAGATGTATTAATATAACAAATTAGAGGTATGTTATCACATTTCAGAGAATTCTAACTCAGTGCATTATGCCCCTCCTCCACTTTGCAATGAGCCATACCCTCCCCTTGTTTCAGAGCTAGTCTCTTGTGTTAAGACTTAACTGTCTCAAGAGTATGGCTTCAAACTCTCCGTTTGGTGGTGAAGGGGGTTCTACTAATTGTCCTCTCATGTTTGATGGGGTAGGGTACGCATATTGGAAAGCCCGAATGAAAACTTTTATTCAACGAGTAGGATTAAAAGTTTGGGATGCCGTCGTAAATGGCCCCGTTCCTACCTATGTGGTTAATGGTAACACCGTTGAAAAGCCTATGGCTGAGTGGATGGAAGAGGAGGAACGTAGAGTCCAATACGGTTTAAAGCGAAAAATATTATAACATCTGCTTTGAGCTATGATGAGTTTTTCAGGATATCTACATGTGAGACAGCACAACAAATGTGGGATACATTAGAAGTAACACATGAAGGTACCAATGAAGTGAAAAGATCAAGAATTAACACTCTGACGGGAGAATATGAACTTTTCCGTATGAAGGAGGGAGAATCAATACAGGAGATCCAAAAGCACTTCACAATGATTGTCAATCAATTAACAACATTGGGGAAGAAGTTCACCAATGAGGATCTTATCAACAAAGTTCTAAGATGTTTGGGAAGAGAATGACAACCCAAAGTGACAGCAATTGCAGAATCAAAAAATCTTTCAACCATGACTCTCGCGATACTATTCGGGAAACTTCAGGAACACGAGAGTGAATTGAAAAGGCTGGCACAACATGAAGAAGATACCAAAAAGGTGAAGAGTCTCGCATTCAAAGCTGAAGGCACATCAACTGAAAGTGACTCGGCAAGGAAATAATCAATGATGAACACATGAGACTCTTGGTTAAAAAATTTGGGAAGTTTCTGAGGAAGAAGAGCAACTTCAACTCCCAACATAGAAGAGACAACAACAAAGGTGGAGGAACAACCATTACATGTCATGAATGTGGAAAACCCGATCACATCATTGTGACTTTCTAATCTTTATTGACCTACTATCATACATGGTTATAAGTGTTAATCTTTATTGAATCAACTTATTGATAACTATAATGTGTATTATACCTATTGATAATATCAATATAATATATAATCCCTTATGTGGATTATATTATACATGGTTATAATATAATATTATGTGGATTATATTGAAGAGATGAGCCTTTATTTTTTATAATAAGAAGTTTCTGATGTGTGTGAGAAGTGAACTATTGCTTGGTGGTGGTGGTTGGGTCGCCGGCGTCGGCGAGGAGGGTGGTGGTGGCGGCCGGCGAGATTGAGGGAGAAGAGATTTGGAAAGTAGAGGGAAGATAGGGGAGTGAGAGGAGTAGATCAAAGGAGATTAGGGGTTTATGGTTTTTGAGTTTTTCTAATTTCTGTTTTTTTAGTTTTAATCACTTGAAAAATTATTATGTGTTAATTTAGTTATTGTATTGTTTTAGTCTGAAAATTTAAGGAAAATTACATAAACTTTATAATTTTTGTAAATAGGTATCATAAATTAATATAAGGGAGTATTAATATATATTATTATATTAATGATATATTATTATATTGTTAATAATTATATTACTCCTAATATAACTCAGAAAGTCACCTTTACTAAACAGGTGACTTTCTGAAAAGTTGAAAAATATAGCTTCTCTTTGATATATAATATAATCCACTTATATTGTATATATTGAATGCAGAGTTACGGGTGACACTTGATCAACCCGTAATGTTGTTGGAATGATTGAGAGATGTTGGGCATACAACATAAGTACAAGAGAGGAATGTATGCACATAAGAGAAAGCAACAAATTGGAAAAATACCTCACATCACAATGATGAGAAAATGATGATGCTTTGTGGAAATGATCGAGCTACTGGAGAGTATGTTGAGACTGCATCTTAGATGAGAAAACAGTTACATTCAGCTGCTAAAGAAAACTTTGTTGAATCTATTGATGACCTTGATAATCTTGTCCTGTAACTTCTTGTCTCACCTTAGACTTGTCTGTTAAGCATTCATTCTCTTTACCTATTTTCTTTCTTGTGACCATTTTGCCACTGAGTTGTCAGTCTATTATTGTTAGAAAATCTAGAAAACATCTCATCATACTTCATTGTATTTTAGAATATCTTATAAAAGTAAGATTTCGAAGGAGTTATTTCTTATTCCATGTGGTTTGTTCCTTTATTTAATTGGAATTACGATTCTTTTATTAGTATAACAAATAGGACCCTTGGGTTTGCCTTTTGTATCACGTCACCACATCCCAATGTTATTATGAGTTTACCGTTTCGTTTCTCTAGAGTCTTTGCCTATTACCTAACCTTAAAATTTAATTTCTTTGACACGGTGGTATTCACCTTCAGAATAATTTCTCCATTTTTCTAGGTAGCGTTCATGGAACATTCTATGGTCTATATTACTTTAGTAATATTATGTAACATTATATGATGGTTATACATAATATAATTGTTTATGGTTACAACTATAAGGATATATGGTTAACCATTAATGTTACATAATATTAATATAAGGTAATATAACGGACTAATGTCTTATATTATGTTAATTATTATATGGTTAAACATAATATTATACATAGTTATCATTAACTATGTATAACCAGAAATATAATGTTATATATTAATGGTTATAATATTAGGTTAACCATTAATGTAAGATATATGACCTAACGAATATATTATAACCATAATATTATAGTGGTTATATATAGTGGTTACATATCCTTAATATATCCATCATTACCTTTTCCTTGTTATATCATTAACTATGTATTAATATATGGTTGACCGTTAACTATATTAGTGCATTACCTTTGCCTTATATTATCATACTTATATATGTTATCATAATATTAATTTATGGTTATAACTATAATGATAACCATATATTATTTAAAAGGTTCATCAGTACCAACATTTTATGTGATAACCATATAGTGCATATTAACCGCATATTACCACTACATAATATCTCTGATTAACCATTAATAACTCATATTATAGTGGTTACTATTAATGACGAACCTAATATTAAGTCGATCGCTTTGCTGTGAGCTCGTCACCTAGCCGAGAGTCACCTAGCCGAGAGTGATCTAGCCGAGAGTCACCTAGCCGAGCATTTTTTGTTAGCTCGGAATCCAGCCGAGCTTGGTCTACCCAAGCTTGGACATTTAACCGATCGTGAGCTCGGTTTTATGACTGTTTGAAACTGACCGTTGCATTCTTTATGGGCCTTTATTTGTCAGTTTCGATTAGGCTTTAATGGAAATTTATTGGTCTTAATTTCTTGTCTGATGGGAGGTTTTAAACCTAAAGCTATATAAGTTTGTTCCATCCTTCTGGGTTTGGGACATACACGATATTATTCCCTTCTTCCTCCTCTATTTTCCTTTCTTCTTTCTTTTACAGAAATTTGACCTTACTGAGTGAGATTCCAAGTTTTCTGCCTCGAGTGCACGAGTTAGGAAACTGCTGTGCTAACCTTGGGAACAAGAACCATTCTGAGTAGTTGCACATCGGCTACCTGGAAATCTTGTTTTTAAGGCAGTGGCCTTTTACCATGACACAACTTCCATCAAATCATTCTATTTATTTCCAACACTAAACATGAATTTATTGGCAACAAAGAATAATCCATTTGGTAAGGATTTCACCATACTCCATACGGTTATTCATTAGAATCCTAGGTTTGACATTAACCTCAATTCTGAATAATATGTAATTGATTTATTAAGATTTGTTAAGAGTACAACATCCTCTTTCGCTAAGTGCATGGAATTACTTACATAGTTTTCTTTGTCTTTGATCCAGAAATCCACAAATCATATCGGACTTTGTTAATCAGAGATAAATCACGAAGATCAGTTTAAAGGGCAAAGTTTTATCAATGTCTTTTCTTTTTAATTCACAATACTCAAACTATATAACTTGCTTAAGGGGATACTTTGACCAACAAACATCGGTCACTTATTTTTCGTAATTTAGAATAGATTGCATGTAAAAAATAAATGAAAAGTGTAAATAAAAATAAGCGAAAATACTAACTAAGATCATCTTATACTGAGTAAGATTCCCCACAGCTCAGTTATCTACATTAATAAACTAGATTTAGAGCTAATAAGATAATATTGGTTCACTAACTAACATGGCTGAAATGACTGTTAGAAGTCAAGCTGGTTGGAAGGCATGCTTCAAACTCTCTATGGACTTCAAGTTTTATTCAAGTTTGTGTTTTGATGATAACAAGCCAACTCAAGTTCTAGCTCACAAGTGCAAGTCTCAAGGTTGAAGACTCAAGCAAGCTTAAGAATGGAAACCTTCTCCTTAGTTCAAATGTAAGGTAATGAAGTTTTTGTTTCCTTAAGAGTTACAAAGCCAATAAAGTTTTTCATTTTAGAAGAGAAGAAGAAAAACGTGTTTTTGCATATAAAAATGTTTTTCTGCATTTAATCGGAGTAAAAATAAGTGATGTTACAAAACTCTGTATATTTGTATGTTTGCAAGAGGGAGTAATCGATTATTTCATAAAGTAATCGATTAACTTTGTTGCATCATAGAAAAATCAGAGATGTTGTAATCGATTAACTGAATTGTGTTAATCAGTTACTTTCTTATTAAAGTAATCGATTATACTAGTCAAGTAATCGATTATAATTGTTGCATCATATATTTTTTCAGAGGCTTAGTAATCGATTACAAGCTTTGTAGTAATCGATTACATGATGTTGCATCATATGCAAACCAGAGACTCAGTAATCGATTAACTCCTTAGTGTAATCGATTATTATGAGTTGCATCATACATAAACAGGAGTGGTGTAATCGATTAACTATTATTAGCCTAATCGATTACATGGTTTTCAAATGAATTTAAGAATTTCTATTTTTGAAGGAATAATCGATTACCTTCAGAAAGTAATCGATTACTTCATGTTTTATTGAAAAACGTGTCAGAATCATTTTTATTATTTCCTGATTTGTTTTTATACAAAAGATTCTGATATATTTTATAAAATTCGAAAATGATTTTAAATTTGAATTATTTCCTTTTTGGTTTTAAGAATCAAATCTTTATTTTATTTCGTAAATCGTTTTGATTTAGTTTTGATTTTAAAACTTATTTCAAAATCTTATTTTATTTTATGTTGATTTTGTTTTACTTATTCAAAATCGTTTTTGATTCTAAATCATTTTATTTTAAATTAAAAAAAATCACTCCAACATTTTCACGATCAGACATTTTATTTTTTCATTCATTCATTCACGTTTCTCTCTTCTTCTTCTCAAGTCTTCTGCTTTTCACGTTCATACTTTTGAAGAACAAAACTTTCATTGGCTGAGTAAACTCTAAGAGAAACTTCTACTTCACTATCATAGAGCATATTGTTGTATCCGTGTTGTGAGAACACAAAAAGCTATTGTAATCACTATCATTGTAATCGTTCTAAACCTTAGTGGTTAGGGAGAGAATCCCTTAGTGGACGTGTGATACGTCGTAGGGCGAGGAACCCTGCTGTGTGATTGAGGCCTCTAGCGAACGGAGGTTCCTAGTAGTGTGCGGGGAGCTCTTGGTTGTAATAGGGTGCGACTCTAATGCTTGGTATAAGAACTCTCAGGCGGGTCGCTTGGGGACTGGACTAGGCCTTTCGACGGGAAGGCTGAACCAGTATAAAATTCACCGGTGCAAGCTTTTCTATCCCTATCTCTTTTACTTTCCGCATATTTAATTTTTTACGTTTCCGCGCTACTTGTTTATATTTTCCTATCGTTTTCGCGATCCGTTTCGAACGTTTAATCTCTCCATCTCAAATCAATTTTTTATTTGGTACGATTTTTTTCAATACATAATAAAACTCGATTCACCCCCCTCTCGAGATTTTGAGGCCAAAACCAACAATTGGTAGCAGAGCTAGTCTCTTGTGTTAAGACTTAACCGTCTCAAGAGTATGGCTTCAAACTCTCTGTTTGGAGGTGAAGGGAGTTCTATTAACCGTCCTCCCATGTTTGATGGGGTAGGGTACGCGTATTGGAAAGCCCGTATGAAAATAATTATTCAAGGAGTTGGATTAAAAGTTTGGGATGCTGTTGTAAATGGTCCCTATGTTCCTACCTATGTGGTTAATGGTAACACTGTCGATAAGCCTATGGCTGAATGGACGGAGAAGGAGGAACGTAGAGTCCAATACGACTTGAAAGCGAAAAATATTATAACATCTGCTTTGAGCTATGATGAGTTTTTTAGGATATCGACATGCGAGACAGAACAACAGATGTGGGATACACTTGAAGTCACGCATGAAGGTACAACTGAACTGAAGAGATCGAGAATCAACATGTTGACTAGTGAATATGAGTTATTTAGAATGAAAGATGGAGAATCGATTCAAGAGATCCAAAAACGCTTCACAATGATTGTAAATCAACTGACGACATTGGGGAAGAAATTCACCAATGAGGATCTCATTAACAAAGTCCTAAGGTGTTTGGGAAGAGATTGGCAACCCAAAGTGACGGCGATTGCTGAATCAAGAAATCTCTCAATAATGACGCTGGCAACCCTGTTTGGAAAATTACAAGAACACGAAAGTGAATTAAAAAGGTTGGCTAAGCATGAAGAAGAAAACAAGAAAGTTAAAAGTCTAGCATTCAAGGCTGAAGCACCTGCAGCTGAAAGTGACTCAGACAAAGAGTTATTGAATGATGAACACATGGGTCTATTGGTGAAGAAGTTCAGGAAATTTCTGAGGAAGAAGAATTTCAACAGGAGAGACAACAACAAGAGTGGAGGCTCAACCATCACATGTCATGAGTGTGGCAAGCCTGGTCACATTAGTGCAGACTGCTACCAGTTGAAAAAGAAAGAGAATTCAGAAAAAGGCACCTCAAGTTCAAAGAAGGGAAAGCAAGCATACTTGGCATGGCTGGACAATGATGGAAGTTCGGATGAGGATTCAGACGAACAAGAGGAGACCGCCAACCTATGCATGATGGCTCACGACAATGAGGTTACTCCGGAATGAAGGAAGTCGTGGTGGTACTTGGACAGCGGATGCTCAAAACATATGACTGGAGATAAATCTAAATTTTCACATCTCGTGCCTAAGGACCAAGGACATGTGACTTTCGGAGATAACAATCAAGGAAAGATTATCGGAATCGGTAAAATTGGTACACCTCATAACCCTTGCATTGAAAATGTTTTACATGTTGAGGGCCTAAAACACAATCTGCTAAGTATTAGTCAATTGTGTGATAAGGGCAATAGGGTTATATTTGATTCTGATAGATGTATTATCGAGGGAAAAATTGATAATCCTATTAAGCTAATTGCTCGCAGGATAAACAATGTATATGTTATTGATTTTGATTCAATTCCCTCAAATGATGCGAAATGTTTACTATCTAAAGAGGATGAATCATGGCTGTGGCATCGTAGAATAGGTCACATCCACATGGCTCATTTAAATAAAATTTCTTCTAAAAACTTAGTAGTTGGTTTGCCAAAGCAAAATTTTTCTTTTTCTGAAAAATATGATCCTTGTTCTAAATCAAAACTCACAAGGGAAAATTTTCTTCTAAAAACCTTGTTTCAACTCAAAGGCCCTTGAAACTTTTACATATGGATCTTTTTGGACCGTGTCAAACGAAAAGCTTTGGTGGCAACTATTATTGTTTAGTTATTGTGGATGACTATTCTAGGTATACATGGACACTTTTCATTACTCATAAAAATGACACATTTCATGAATTTAAAAAGTTAGCCAAGATTGTTCAAAACCAATTGCATTTGAGCATTGCATCCATTAAAACTGATCATGGTGGAGAATTTGAAAATCATCTTTTTGAAAAGTTTTGTGAAAAGCATGGAATTAAGCATTATTTTTCCGCTCCAAGAACTCCAGAGCAAAATGGGGTTGTGGAGAGGAAAAATCGTTCATTAAAAGAGCTTTCTAGAACAATGCTTAATGACATGAATTTGCCTGCATACTTTAGGCCGATGCAGTGAGTACAACTTGTTACGTTATGAACCGTGTTTTAATTAGGCCTATTTTAAAGAAAACCCCTTATGAGCTGTACAAGGGGAGAAAACCAAATATTTCTCATCTTCGTGTTTTTGGATGTAAATGTTATGTGCATAATAATGGTAGAGAAAATCTAGGAAGTTTTGAGGCTAGAGCTGATGAGGGCATATTCCTTGGATATTCTGTTTCTAGCAAAGCATATAGGATTTACAATAAATCTCGTAATACTATTGAAGAATCTATTCATGTATCATTTGATGAATCCGATCCCAGAAGGTTGGGAAAGGTATCTGTTAATGACATTTCAGGTATTCTTGGAGATTTATTCATTGATGAGGATGAGGAGCCAAATGCTAAAGGAAAGGAGCATTCCGAAAGCAAGGAAAAATCAGTCGAACCTGTTGAGGAGAAAAATCAAGAACAATATTTGGAACTCAACGCTGATTTGCCTAAGGAATGGAGAACATCGAGGCACCATCCTATTGATCAGATTATCGGGGACATCTCAAAAGGTGTAAGTACTCGCAATTCTATTAGCAATCTGTGTAACTTCTTTGCATTTGTTTCTCAAGTAGAGCCAAAGAATTATTCTGAGGCTATGCTTGATGAGCATTGGCTTTTGGCAATGCAAGAGGAATTAAACCAGTTCGAAAGAAATCAGGTGTGGGAACTTGTTCCTAGGCCTGAGTCTCATCCGATTATTGGAACTAAGTGGATTTATAAAAATAAACTTGATGAGGCTGGTTTAATTGTTCGAAACAAATCTAGGCTAGTTGCACAAGGTTACAACCAGGAAGAGGGGATAGATTATGAGGAAACATTTGCCCCTGTTGCTCGGTTGGAAGCCATTAGACTGCTTTTAGCTTTTGCATGCATTTTAGACTTTAAATTATATCAAATGGACGTAAAGAGTGCCTTTCTTAATGGTTTTATAAATGAAGAAGTTTATGTGTGTCAACCTCCTGGATTTGAAAGTTATGAACACCCGGATTATGTTTATAAATTGAAAAAGGCTTTGTACGGTTTAAAACAAGCTCCTAGAGCATGGTACGACCGTCTTAGCAAATTTTTGTTGGAAAATAACTTTTAAAGAGGGAAGGTTGATAACACACTTTTTATCAAAAAGAAAGGAAATGACATTCTTTTAGTTCAAATTTATGTAGATAATATTATTTTCGGTGCTACTAATGAAATCCTTTGCAAGGAATTTTCTAGTATGATGCAGGAAGAGTTCGAAATGTCTATGATGGGCGAGCTGAACTTTTTCCTGGGATTACAAATAAAGCAAGCTAAGGATGGAATCTTCATTAGTCAAACTAAATACTGCAAAGAATTACTGAAAAGATTTGGCATGGATAAGGCCAAGGCAGTAGCAACACCAATAAGCACATCCTGTTACTTGGACAAAGACGAAGGAGGTAAATCCGTAGAAATCACAAAGTATCGAGGTATTATCGGATTCCTTCTCTATTTAACGGCAAGTAGGCCGGATATAATGTTTAGTGTGTGTCTTTGTGCTCGGTTCCAATCGAATCCAAAAGAAACGCACATGGTTGCTGCCAAGCGTATAATGAAATATTTGTCTGGCACAACTGATATGGGTTTATGGTACCCCAAAGGTTCTTCGTGTAATCTTGTTGGGTATTCTGATTCTGACTTGGTTGCAAAGTAGATAGAAAAAGCACTAGCGGCACTTGTCATCTTCTTGGCAATTCGTTGGTATCAAGGGCTAGCAAGAAACAGTCTAGTGTGGCCCTATCTACAACTGAGGCTGAATATGTCGCCGCGGGTAGTTGTTGTGCGCAGATTCTGTGGTTGAAACAACAACTCCTAGACTTTGGTGTAAGTCTAGATCACATTCCTATTAAATGTGATAATACTAGTGCTATTAGTATCACCAAAAACCCAGTGCAACATTCTCGCACGAAGCATATAGAGATTCGACACCATTTTATTCGTGATCATATTCAATAGGGTGATTGCATCATAGAGTATGTTGATATTTCGCGGCAGTTGGCTGATATCTTTACTAAACCGCTTCCAAAAGAAAATTTCTTTTTTATTCGTAGAGAAATTGGTTTAACTTCTGCCTCTCACCTCTTTTGAGTATGTGAGTCTGTATATCTCTCTTGTTATTATTGATGCATCTTCTTAGTGTTTCAGGGGGAGATAGCACATCTTTTTGATGATTACAAAAGGGGGAGAGATATTCTGATATATTGACTCATACATCCAGGGGGAGATACTCTGAAGGATGCAAATTTTCAAAAATGATATATGTTATTTAAGCATCCATACAGGGGGAGAAGAATTTGATCTATTATAATTCCTGTATTTTGTGTTCTAAGGAAGGTTTTAGTATTTATATGTATATATTGCTTGTATAACACTTGTGATGCAGATAATAAAGAGCATATCAGAATGGTTGTTTGTCATCATCAAAAAGGGGGAGTGTTGGAAGTCAAGCTGGTTGGAAGGCATGCTTCAAACTCTCTATGGACTTCAAGTTTTATTCAAGTTTTTGTTTTGATGATAACAAGCCAACTCAAGTTCAAGATCACAAGTGCAAGTCTCAAGGTTGAAGACTCAAGCAAGCTTAAGAATAGAAACCTTCTCCTTAGTTCAAATGTAAGGTAATGAAGTTTTTGTTTCCTTAAGAGTTACAAAGCCAATAAAGTTTTTCATTTTAGAAGAGAAGAAGAAAAACGTGTTTTTGCATATAAAAATGTTTTTCTGCATTTAATCGGAGTAAAAATAAGTGATGTTACAAAACTCTGTATATTTGTATGTTTGCAAGAGGGAGTAATCGATTATTTCATAAAGGAATCGATTAACTTTGTTGCATCATAGAAAAATCAGAGATGTTGTAATCGATTAACTGAATTGTGTTAATCAGTTACTTTCTTATGAAAGTAATCGATTATACTAGTCAAGTAATCGATTATAATTGTTGCATCATATATTTTTTCAGAGGCTTAGTAATCGATTACAAGCTTTGTAGTAATCGATTACATGATGTTGCATCATATGCAAACCAGAGGCTCAGTAATCGATTAACTCCTTAGTGTAATCGATTATTATGAGTTGCATCATACATAAACAGGAGTGGTGTAATCGATTAACTATTATTAGCCTAACCAATTACATGGTTTTCAAATAAATTTAAGAATTTCTATTTTTGAAGGAATAATCGGTTACCTTCAGAAAGTAATCAATTACTTCATGTTTTATTGAAAAACGTGTCAGAATCATTTTTATTATTTCCTGATTTGTTTTTATACAAAAGATTCTGATATATTTTATAAAATTCGAAAATGATTTTAAATTTGAATTATTTCCTTTTTGGTTTTAAGAATCAAATCTTTATTTTATTTCGTAAATCGTTTTGATTTAGTTTTGATTTTAAAACTTATTTCAAAATCTTATTTTATTTTATGTTGATTTTGTTTTACTTATTCAAAATCGTTTTTGATTCTAAATCGTTTTCTTTTAAATTTAAAAAATCACTCCAACATTTTCACGATCAGACATTTTATTTTTTCATTCATTCATTCACGTTTCTCTCTTCTTCTTCTCAAGTCTTCTGCTTTTCACGTTCATACTTTTGAAGAACAAAACTTTCATTGGCTGAGTAAACTCTAAGAGAAACTTCTACTTCACTATCATAGAGAATATTGTTGTATCCGTGTTGTGAGAACACAAAAAGCTATTGTAATCACTATCATTGTAATCGTTCTAAACCTTAGTGGTTAGGGAGAGAATCCCTTAGTGGACGTGTGATACGTCGTAGGGCGAGGAACCCTGCTGTGTGATTGAGGCCCCTAGCGAACGGAGGTTCCTAGTAGTGTGCGGGGAGCTCTTGGTTGTAATAGGGTGCGGCTCTAATGCTTGGTATAAGAACTCTCAGGCGGGTCGCTTGGGGACTGGACTAGGCCTTTCGACGGGAAGGCTGAACCAGTATAAAATTCACCGGTGCAAGCTTTTCTATCCCTATCTCTTTTACTTTCCACATATTTAATTTTTTACGTTTCCGCGCTACTCGTTTATATTTTCCTATCATTTTCGCGATCCGTTTTGAACGTTTAATCTCTCCATCTCAAATCAATTTTTTATTTGGTACGATTTTTTTCAATACATAATAAAACTCGATTCACCCCCCCTCTCGAGATTTTGAGGCCAAAACCAACAATGACAAGTAGATGTAGCCCACGTGGTTATGTATCAAGTCTTTAAAGACTTGAGTTAGAGGTCTCGGGTTCAATCCCCAGAGATAAGGGTGTAACGGTTCGGTCTGGTCCGGTCTTTGACGGACATTGGAGACCGGACCAATCAAATTATCATGGTCCGATCCGATCCGGTCTCAATGTGTTTTATGTATAAAGACCGGACCGGACTGCATCGGTCCGGACCACTCCGGTCCGGTCCGGTCTATTTAGACCATTAAATTAAAATTTAAAATGCTGGAAATTAATCAAGGCAGCAAAACCTAATTGAACACAAAGGGCAAAATCAATAAATCTAGGGCAAATTCAATTAGGGAAAAATCAATTAATCTAGGACAAATTCAATTAGGGCAAAATCAATTAATAAAAATCAAATTAAACTGACAACAGAGAGAGTGCTAGAGGAACCAGCGGCGGCGGCGGCGACGCATAGAGGAGGGAGAGAGAGAACGAATCGGAGGAGGGAGAACGAAGGAGGGAGAACCGAACAGCGAGGGACCACATCCAGACAACGACGACATGGAGCGAAAGGCGGCAGCGAGTGAGACAGCGAACGGCGGTCACGAGCGAGACAGAGAAACGGCGGCAGAGAGAGCGTGACGGCAATGGCGGCAGCGAGAGCGAGACGGCCACGGCGGCAGCGAGACGTCCAGCGGCGATGATGAGAGGGTCGTGAGAGGGAGAGAGAGACGTGCTTTGGCCTGTGGCTGTGTGCTTTGGCATGTGGCTGTGTGTATCGGGTTTGAACTATTATGATCTATGTCTTAGATTTTTAGGTTTTTATGTATGTGGTCCGGTCCGGTTTGAGCGGTCTCAAAAACACTAAGACCGTGGGCCGAACCGTTCAAGAACGGTCTGAACTTTTTGAGACCGGACCGGACCGTAAGATTGGACCAGACTGCATTTTTCGGTCCGAATCGGTTCGGTTCGGTCCGAGCGGTCTCGCGGTCTCAGACCGGACCACTTACACCCCTACCCAGAGATGCTATTTGGTGGATTAGCATTACACTCGTTTAAGTATGGGTGTGCAACCAAACACACAGGTGTTAATAGAATTTGCCTTCTAAAATTTACAATTAAACATACCTGGTTTGGCAAAACAATCAATATCAGTCACAGCAGCATCCTTAACTCCTCAATGACTAAGTGTTTGAAAACTACAGCCAAAAGGATAATAATAAAATAGATTTATTGTTAACATAAAGTTGAATAGTATAACATGGCAATATGGCATGTACTGCCATGTGGATGATCCATCAGTAGGACCAATTGATATGAATCGAATTACCATATTGCAAGTGGTAATGGCACTTCAAAAGCACTTTAATATTGTTATATATAGTGAAGCTAAGTTTGGATTAGAAGTCACAAGAAGTTCTAGCAGCACGGAGAGAAGTGAGTGGAGCTTGCAATCTAAGCTTTAGAATATGAAAGTGAACCAACAATACAAAAGATAGGTTGATTTAATTCACCATATTTTTTTAAGCAGTTTCACCTGAGTTGGGCATGCAATATGGAAACTGAAACCAATATTCCAGAAGATGGATCTTCTATGGTATGTATTTCCATCCCAATTTCGGTTTTCATTCTCTGATCAGCTTCTATTAATGCATGTACTTAGCTGGAGTAAATATTTTGATTAATTATCTCTATGTCCAAAGTCTTGTGTTCGTTACAACTTTTAGGCTCCTGCTAATCTTGGTTAATCAATAATATGTCTTTTGGCATTGATAAATTGGCAATCTAAAACTAGTTTGCGATTCCTTTGCCTTAAGAATTATATGGCACCCATCTTTTGTTTTTGAGGGTATAGTACCCTGAGTGAGTTGTCAAGGATTTCATTTGCTAGTGGTTTTTATCAAATATGAAATCAACGTTTCAGAAATGCTTGACACCTGATACTAAGTACTATATATCCATCGGGGTACCATATAAATTCTCCCATTGCAGTCATCTACAAATTCTCCAACTTTTGGAAACAAAAAAAACCTCAAAATTTAAGTAGGTAAGGAATTCAAATAGAATAATGATTATTACTAAATAGTATACTTTTTGTGGATTATATATCAATATTATGTGGATTATATTGAGAAGCTATAATGATATAAGGGATTATATTGATATATTATTCATTATATTAACATAATGAACACCTTTATATCAATATAATATATAATCCCTTATGTGGATTATATTATACATGGTTATAATATAATATTATGTGGATTATATTGAAGAGATGAGCTTTTATTTTTTATAATAAGAAGTTTCTGATGTGTGTGAGAAGTGAACTATTGCTTGGTGGTGGTGGTTGGGTCGCCGGTGTCGGCGAGGAGGGTGGTGGCGGCGGCCGGCGAGATTGTGGGAGAAGAGATTTGGAAAGTAGGGGGAAGATAGGGGAGTGAGAGGAGTAGATCAAAGGAGATTAGGGGTTTATGAGGGAGTTATAATATAATATTATGTGGATTATATTGAAGAGATGAGCTTTTATTTTTTATAATAAGAAGTTTTTGATGTGTGTGAGAAGTGAACTATTGCTTGGTGGTGGTGGTTGGGTCGCCGACTTCGGCGAGGAGGATAGTGGTGGCGGCCGGCGAGATTGAGGGAGAAGAGATTAGGAAAGGAGGGGGAAGATAGGGGAGTGAGAGGAGTAGATTAAAGGAGATTAGGGGTTTATGGTTTTTGAGTTTTTCTAATTTCCGTTTTTTTTAGTTTTAATCACTTGAAAAATTATTATGAGTTAATTTAGTTATTGTATTGTATAGTCTCTGAAAAATTTAAGAAAAAGTACATAAAATTTATAATTTTTGTTAATATAAGTGGAATACTCACGCCTAGGCGCGCCAGCCTTCAAGTTTGACCTATCTCACACGTACTTGGGCGCCCAGGCGCGCCATGACCCGCGCCCAGGCGCATGGGAGTTGGAACTGGTACGGTGCGTGTGGCACCGTCTCAGCCACAAAATTGGTGGCCTCCTCATGAAGCCACCACACCTCAACCACACATTATTTTGTTCCCTCATGCATATATCTCTCCATGGAACCAAAAACACTTAGAAGCTCCTCCCCCATTCCTCCATTCATGTCTCTCTCTCTCTCTAAGGCACCAACTCCACCACCATTTCTTCTCTTTTCATCATCAAATAATCCAAACCCTCATCATCATCAACAATATTAAGCAATGTAAATAACCTAAACTCAATCACTCTCTTTCTCTTCCCAAACCTCACGCCCTCTCACTCTTTCTTTTCTCTCTCTTTGTTTGCTTTCCAAGCTCTTAATCATGGAGAAATCATCATTCCATGCCTCCTAACCAAGAAAAAGATAAGAGTAAGACAATCTCCCTTCCTACACTCTCATAATAGGATCATTTATCAACATTGGATATTGGCACTTCTAAGGTGACAAGCAAGAGTAAGGAAGTTCAAGGTTCCTAGGTTCTAGAGCACAAATCAAGGTTTTTCTTATTTTCTCATCATCATTTTGAGGTAAGGAGTGAGTGTTACCTTATCTTAGGGATAAGTTTCTATTGTGTATATAGTGCTTGCAAAGAATTTGTTGTTAGTTTTAGGATTTTGCACATTAGGGTAGTTGATAAAGTTGATAATTTGAACTTAGAAAATTAAGTAAATAATTAGGAAATAAATTGGCATGTTAAATCATTGATGATGATGCTATGTGTTGTTATGTGCTTTATGTGTTGGTATATGTTTGATGATAGATTGACTACCAAGCTTAACCAAGTTGATTAAGAAACCAGAAAAAAAATGTGAAGGTAATTAATAATTAATCAAGGAAAGGGTATAACACCTGGAATAACATTTGGTATATTAATGTGTATTAATATACCAAATGTCGTAGGCTTGGGATTATGTCTAATAAATCAGTGGACGTGTATTAATAGTCAATATAACAAAATATGTATTGTATATAATAATATTAATGTTATTAATATTATAAGTGTTAATGTTATTGAATCACCTTTATCAATAACTATTATACCTATTTATAATACACATTATCTTTATATGGGGGCCGCATGATACCTATTGATATTATCAATAAGTATCCCTAATATACTCATAATATTTTTATAGTTTATTCCAATTATCTTTATTGACTTTCTGTATCATAATATCCAATTAATATATTATATGACCTTTAGTTACCCGTTGACATATAATATAATCCACTCATAATTACATATAATAGAATCTTATACATGAGTATAAGGTAACAATCAATATCATTTAACTATATAAGATTATAGTTATAACCATAACACTATATCATAACCACTTATACTATAAAAATGTCTCAAAAATGTATAACCACTTATTTTTGATATATGGTTATAACTATATTATAACCAAAACTATAAAAATGTCTCAAAAGAAAACTTCCTAGAGAACTTCTAAAAGAACTTATCAAAAATGTCTCAACCTAAGATTCCTTCTCCCTTCATAGAACAATTTCCTTCTTGCATCCAACAACATATCGAGCAAACTATTGATGTCAAAGGAGATGGTAATTGTGGTTTTCAATCAATTAGTTTGTATCAGTATGGGAGTGAGGATTTCTACATGCTTGTTCGGACTGATCTCATATATAATGTAACATCCCAAATTTTTAATATCAAAATAAAATAAATTGCTTAAATATTAAGAAATGAGAAAGATTCATATGTTTGAAAAATGATTTCTTGATTCCAAGAAATAATAAAGGCTTAATTATGTCACAAGTGTTGTTATTCTGGATGAATACCAAAATTTTCAACTTGTAGATAATGAAAGTAGCGTACCGATCCTCGGGGAACAAAGGAAATTTCTGTTGATTCTTAATTTTAAACTTATGAAGTAGATGGTTTATTGATTCAAATGTAATTGTGCAAGCATAAATAAGATAAAAGATATATGGATAAAAGATAAAAGGAAGGTTTAATCAAAAAGAGTTCAGGAGGCTTATTCTTTCATCAATTAAACTTTCAATAATTATCTTAAAAGTGTTGTTTAATTGATTTGTTGCTTTAGAAATAGAATATTTAGATCTTTAATTGGAAAGTTTGGGAGAGATTTCACCAAACTAACTCTTATGTATTCCGATGATTCAATGATTTATAATTCAATTAGTTATATTGATGCAATGCACTTTAAGTCATTTATATTGATTCCTCACATATAAAATTACTAAGAGTGATTTCTTAAATATCGATCCCTCGCATATTTAATAAATCATCCAACATTAAGTTTAAGCATCTTCTAGCAATCAAATACATTATTATCTATTCCTAGCATAATAACATATTGAGTATTTCATTCACATAAATTTCTAATAGTTCTTTCCAGATACATATTAGAATCGAGGTGAATATATAAAAAGTCATAAAGGATACAGGGAACCAAACATTTCAATCTTCATCAAAATCATATATCCATATTATATTATTATATATTAATATATTGATTATTAGGATTATATACATATGCATTAAGGACCAGATATTAAGTCCTAATATATTTGATATTAATATTATTAGACCTTATTGAGGATTATATACATTAATAACCCTTATATTTGATTATTATTGTATAGATTGAAGTCCTAATATATAATACATTCTTATAATCCCAAACCCTTATATACATTAATGTCTTGTTGTATAGATTATTATTAGTGAGTATTTGAAAGGTGCACTTACTTAAGTCATATAATACATGGTAAGCAATTATATGTCTTAGACATAGTGGATGTTCGGATATGTCAAATATATATATATATATATATATATATATATATGACTTATTAATAAGACATATCAACTATTTATGAACCTTGTGACATTTAATAACAGTAAGTGTTTAAATCAGTTGATTAGTGTATGAACACCATATTAACAACACCATGGATTATTTAGTATATATTTATGTGACATATCTGAACTGATAACTATATACCAAATGTATATAGTTATCAGAAATGCTTTTCTTCATTTGCGAAGTATGTAAGTGACCGATAGAACTATTAATGATGTTTGATATGTTCCCTCTCATGAGTACTTTCAACGCTGATTCTGCGAAAAGGAGACGAGGGTCAAGTGGAGAAACAGATGCAAATGCTGAGGACGATGACTTGGTCAATAGTACTGGTCGTTCAAAGAAAAGGACGGTTAAAAAAAAACGTCAGAGTTCGACTGGAAGATGATAATACTG
Organism: Crotalaria pallida; assembly: GCA_037953625.1. Taxonomy (NCBI): domain Eukaryota; kingdom Viridiplantae; phylum Streptophyta; class Magnoliopsida; order Fabales; family Fabaceae; genus Crotalaria; species Crotalaria pallida. The sequence goes on from CM075650.1 coordinate 98,653,476, forward strand.
ATATGAATGAAACTATGCACATTTCAAGCCAATACAAATATCTAGAGCTCGATAAATTCATGTCACTCACATATTGCAAAAGTAGATGAAATATTGGATGAGGATATATTTTTTCAAATATTTAACACTTCCCCCCTCACAATTACAGAAAACAAAAGTAAAAACAATTTCAAGGTCTTGAAAAAACACAATAGGATTGGAGCTCATGGGAGAGACGTTGCCAATAAACACAACTAAACATAGAAAAACTCAAGGAAAACAAAAGAGAGATTGGAAGAAACAAAGATGAAGAAAACAGCTTAACTAAATCTTATGTTTGAAGATGGTGAATGATGACTCTATGGAGTTCCATGAATGCTACCTAGAAAAATGGAGTAATTATTCTGAAGGTGGATACCACCATGTCAAAGAAATTAGATTTTAAGGTTAGGTAATAGGAAGAGACTCGAGAGAAATGAAACGGTAAACTCATAATAACATTGGGATGTGGTGACGTGATACAAAAGGCAAACCCAAGAGTCCTATTTGTTATACTAATAAAAGAATCGTAATTCCAATTAAATAAAGGAACAAACTATGGAATAAGAAATAACTCCTTTGAGATCTTACTCTTATAAGATATTCTAAAATACAATGAAGTATGATGAAATGTTTTCTAGATTTTCTAACAATAATAGACTGACAACTCAGTGACAAAATGGTCACAGGAAAGAAAATAGGTAAAGAGAATGAATGCTTACCAGACAAGTCTAAGGCGAGACAAGAAGTTACAGGACAAGATTATCAAGGTCATCAATAGATTCAACAAAGTTTTCTTTAGCAGCTGAATGTCACTGTTTTCTCATATAAGATGCAGTCACAACATACTCTCCGATCATTTCCACAAAGCATCATCATTTTCTCATCATTGTGATGTGAGGTATTTCTCCAATTTGTTGCTTTCTCTGATGTGCATACATTCCTCTCTTGTACTTATGTTGTATGCCCAACATCTCTCAATCATTCCAACAAAATTACGGGCTGATCAAGTGTCACCCGTAACTCTGCATTCAACCTAGCAAATGAGTAGATAAATACACAAGCCAACTTCAGAAGTTAATTCTACCCCAAAAGAATCTCAAACTTCCAAACAAATTAGTTAACATAGAAGACAACAACACTCAGAAAATATCATTGGCACCAAAGAAGGTTCTTTCAGATTTTGATACTATCAATCAATAGCATACTCTCCATATATCAAACTAAGATAAAGGCCAGAATGAAACAAGGCAACAACCTGAAAGAAAAAACACATTCAGAAAAGTGATGATTTGAGATACAGACTCAAGAGAAATGTAAACTAAACACCACAATACTTATCCTGAACACCAAAATTACATAGGCCAAAAAAAATAAGAGACACAGGTTAACATTGCAAGGTATGGTACACAGACATAACATGTACTATGACTGCCAGAATTACCAACAGTATGCTGCTGAATGAAACAAATGAGCAAATAATGGCCAAGGTGCAATGTGAATAAACAATCATACCATGCATAGAGGGAGAGGCAGTGTAGGGGGGAAGGAACATCACGACATATCATGAGCATCATATTAAGAAACTAAAAGCATATAGATTCTCCTCTAACCTCAATAAAGAAATGAAGGGTCTACATAAAAAATAAGCTTACCACTGGTATCAATACTTCCTTGATAGGGATGATCCAGAATTAACAGTGTCATCGACCTTGAGCAAAATTACACAAAATGCCATAGGAAAATATGCTACTGCAATTCTCGGGCATCTAATAAACAAAATAAACAGTGATGATTATAATACATGAAAAAATACAATCAGAAAATTTTCATCATGAACTTGATTAATCGGTCAGTCACTCAGTCGTACAAACAAATAATGACCACAATCCACACACCCAAATTTCACTTGGCATAGAATTTTAATCATGTGATATGCAGTATGCCTGGAATGACAAATAATTCTGACAATTCTAGAATGACCAACTGTACACCAAGTAAAATTATGACTAGACGCTAGATTGAAAATGGATAATGAGAACAAGGTAATGTTAATTTCTAGCAAGTGAAATGAACATCTTCACATTAATCTGTTGAATGTGTTTAAAATTAGTATCACAATCAGTATGCACCTCAGACAATATAATTTATGATGGAAATGCCTCCAAGGGAACTTCATGACCATGCTTGTACATTTGGCCCAATATTTTCAAAACCACAGATCTCTGACCACAGCTCATGTAAGCTTTGTACATTATCCATAATGTTTTCTTTGTGCAAAGAAGATTGACACCACCCATCTCATTGAGGACATTTTCCATTTCCTTAATGCGCTTTTGTGACGCATACAAGACCAGTTTACAATGATATATGGAGCGACGGATTCTCCACCCAGCACATTCAGCACGCCTGACAAAACTTTCTAGCCTATCTACTGCATTGCACTGAAAGTAAGTTGTAGTTATGCATCTCATAATCTTCGTTGTTGTTACATGGGTTCGGTGCTCAAATGCCTCATTTATTGCATTATCCATTTCCTCTAACCAGTCCTCCTGGGCATAGAGCCTAATCAACAACACATTTAACCATGGCCTGTACTCTTCTTTTGGAATAAACTTCAACAATGCCTCTATCTTCTTAATTCTATCCACTTCAGAACTTTTACAATACGCACATATCATGGTCCTGTCAACGGAATTTCATTTTCGTTTACATGATGCCTTACCAAAGAATATATCTCTTCCATCTTCTCTAGATTACCAGAATGCACATATCCACGAAGCATTAGCACATAGGTTTTCAAGTCAGGCTTGACTGGGGCTGACTTCAACATAAGAAAAAGTTTTTCCATATCATCCCACATCCAAGCGGAGATGTATCCAGCAATTAAATGATTATAAGTGTTTACATTAAGGGAAAGGCTTAACTCATTAATCTCCTTGAATGTTGCTTCCATGTAATCAATCAACATTAGGCGACCAAAAACAGATATAAGAATATTGTATGTGGCAATGGTAGGAGTGCAAGTTGCATCCCTCTTCATTTCACAAAACAGGGACTGGCCTCTCTCAGCAAGGCCATTAAACATAAAAGCTCCCATCAGAGCATTGTATATGTTGGTCGATACGATACCCCTATTTGCAGCCTCTTTAAAGAGTTGAGTCGCAAGATCAACATTCCTAGACCTACCTGCAGCTTTTATACCCTTAGAGTACTCGAAGACAGTAATGGTGTTATCAACACTAGAGTTCCTTCTTCTTCAATTAAACACCTGATTGAAAGTTAAAAAACACAATCCACAAAAGAAAAAGTCAAATTTACCGTCTGAGTTAGTTAACTTGCATCAGCTGGTGAGATCACGAATAAGTTAAATGCAGGTTTGGATTAGGTTGAGGACCTGTTTGCTTAGGCTTTAAAACGTAATACCAAGATACTTGAAAATAATGACTTTACAAACAGGTGACTTTCTAAAAAGTTGAAAAATATAGCTTCTCAATAAAGATAATTTTTTTTCACTTTTTGCATTTTATTAAAAGCCTAACCAAACAAAAAATTCACTCCTACAAAAGCTATTTTTTGATAAGCTGAAAAATATACGTACTAAAAAATATTGAATTTCAGCTTCTTTTTATTTTTTTTTTGCAGCTTTTGCTTCCAAACAAATAGGCAAGGTACAAATGACAAAAGTGATTTTTTGTAATCAAAATCAAAACAATATATCATTTGAAAAAAATAAAATAAAATAAAACAAACAGACCCTAAGTCTCATAGAATAATCACTTACATTATCAAGACAAACTATCTTAGTAAATAAAATTTTCATTACAAGCTCTATTTCAATTTTCGACGACAAAAATAACCTAATTCAAACAAGCACACACTACTGACTAATTCCATATACCTGCACTACTAACGCAGGCCACGAATCCAACTGTTTCAAGAGCTTGAGCGAAGCGGATCCAGTCGGATGTTGCTTCTGCTGAGACCACATAATCAAATCATAAAATTTCTCATCCAAGATCGCGCGAACCCTATCGGAATCCGACGCTTCCTGAACCAACTCATTCATCAAAAAAGCGACCCTCTTTGTAAGACCCTGTGCAGGATCAGTACAATATGATTAATCTTTTATATTAGAATAGTTAAGATCATTCTAATATTAATACCTATGTATACCTATGTCACCATGATAACTTATTAATATTGTTAATATATTACTATAAGGTCCTTATATTAGACCCTAATATAAGGACCATATTAATATGGTAATAATTACTAGACATAATCTTTGATTATTAGACCTGAAATATCCTAATGATATATAATCCTTATTTGAGGACTCAATGAGTTTAGGTTCATTATATATATTATTGTATAATATATATAATATTATATACATATTTGATTATTAAATATTTAAAACTCCTGACTTATTAGGACCTTAGACATGTATTAATATATTGTATTAGGTCCTAATAATCTATTATATTAGGCCTAACATATTACTCACCACATATTAATGTCACTTAGTGACATTAATGTATATAATCCTCAACTATCAGATATTTGACCTAATATATGTCTTCACATATCTATAAATCAGAAGAGGACAAAGAGCAAGAAGAGGCCCATGATGACGAGGAACAAGAGATGGACTTAAAAGATGAAGAGGAGCAAGAGATGGCTCATGAACCTGAGGAGATCCTAGAGGTCGAGTTCGAGGAGGAGACAGAAGAGGGTGAGGCTGTATTCGAGGAACCTGAAGAATGGTGGTTTGACTCCGCAGAGGCAGCCGCAACGGAGGATAGCAATGAAGACCAATAGTTAGGTTGTTTTGTGTTTAGTTTTATGTGGCTAGGATGTTATTGCTTTACCATTATATAATCCCTTTTCATGTTAAGTATTAACTTTTATATTCGAATAATGTAATGATGTCGGTGTAATGGCATTGTGAGATTTGTGAATTAATTTTAATTAATAAATGAAATATTTTCCGGAATCAACCATTGTTAATTTTTGAGATGGTGATTATTAGCTTGGTACCCCTAGGGACGTAGAGGGTGTAGCATGAGTCCTTTGAGGTTCTAACAAGTGTAGAATGGTTAAGAGAGTATTCTAAAGGCTTAGAATGGTCTAGGAATGTGTATTAGGACTTATAAGAACAATTAGAATGATCCTAAACATTGCTTGAGTCCCCAGGGGATGTAGAGGGTGTAGCATGAGTCCTTGGAGGTTCTAATGAGTGTATAATGGTTAGGAGAGTATTCTAAAGGCTTAGAATAGTCTAGAAATGTGTATTAGGACTTATAAGAACCATTAGAATGATCCTAAACAATACTTGAGTCCCCAAGGGACGTAAAGGGTGTAGCATGAGTCCTTGGAGGTTCTAACAAGTGTAGAATGGTTAAGAAAATAATCTAAAGGGCTAGAATGGTCTAGGAATGTGTATCAGGACTTATACGAACAATTAGAATGATCCTAAACATTGCTTGGTACCCCAGGGGATGTAGAGGGTTTAGCACGAGTCCTTGGAGGTTCTAACGAGTGTAGAATGGTTAAGAGAGTATTCTAAAGGCTTAGAATGGTCTAGGAATGTGTATTAGGGCTTATACGAACCTTTAGAATGATCCTAAACATTGTTTGGTACCCCAAGTGACGTAGAGTGTTTATTATGAGCCCGTGGCAGTTCTAACAAGTGTAGAAAGGTTAAGAGAGCATTCCAAAGGCTTAGAATGGTCTAGGAATGTGTATTAGGACTTATAAAAACCTTTAGAATGATCTTAAACATTGCTTGGTACCCCTAGGGACGTAGAGGGTGTAGCATGAGTCCTTTGATGTTCTAACAAGTGTAGAATGGTTAAGAGAGTATTCTAAAGGCTTATAATGGTCTAGGAATGTGTATTAGGACTTATACGAACCATTAGAATGATCCTAAACATTGCTTGGTACCCCAAGGGATGTAGAGGGTTTAGCATGAGTCCTTGGAGGTTCTAACGAATGTAGAATGGTTAAGAGAGTATTCTAAAGGCTTAGAATGGTCTAGGAATGTGTATTAGGACTTATAAGAACCTTTAGAATGATCCTAAACATTGCTTGGTACCCCAAGGGACGTAGAGGGTGTAGCATGAGTCCTTGGAGGTTCTAACAAGTGTAGAATGGTTAAGAGAGTATTCCAAAGGCTTAGAATGGTCTAGGAATGTGTATTAGGACTTATAAAAACCTTTAGAATGATCTTAAACATTGCTTGGTACCCCTAGGGACGTAGAGGGTGTAGCATGAGTCCTCTGAGGTTCTAACAAGTGTAGAATGGTTAAGAGAGTATTCTAAAGGCTTATAATGGTCTAGGAATGTGTATTAGGACTTATACGAACCATTAGAATGATCCTTAACATTGCTTGGTACCCCAAGGGATGTAGAGGGTTTAGCAAGAGTCCTTGGAGGTTCTAACGAGTGTAGAATGGTTAAGAGAGTATTCTAAAGGCTTAGAATGGTCTAGGAATGTGTATTAGGACTTATAAGAACCTTTAGAATGATCCTAAACATTGCTTGGTACCCCAAGTGACGTAGAGTGTTTAGCATGAGTCATTGGAGGTTTTAAAAAGTGTAGAAGGGTTAAGAGATTATTCCAAAGGCTTAGAATGGTCTAGTAATATGTATTAGGACTTATACAAACCTTTAGAATGATCTTAAACATTGCTTTGTACCCCTAGGGAAGTAGAGGGTGTAGCCTGAGTCCTTGGAGGTTCTAACGAGTGTAGAATGGTTAAGAGAGTATTCTAAAGGCTTAGAATGGTCTAGGAATGCGTATTAGGACTTATACGAACCTTTAGAATGATCCTAAACATTGCTTGGTACCCCAAGTGACGTAGAGGGTTGGGAGGTTCTAATGAGTGTATAATGGTTAGGTGAGTATTATAAAGGCTTAGAATGGTCTAGGAATGTGTATTAGGAATTATAAGAACCATTAGAATGATCCTAAACATTACTTGAGTCCCCAAGGGACGTAGAGGGTGTAGCATGAGTCCTTGGAGGTTCTAACAAGTGTAGAATGGTTAAGAAAGAAATCTAAAGGCCTAGAATGGTATAGGAATGTGTATTAGGACTTATACGAACAATTAGAATGATCCTAAACATTGCTAGGTACCCCAGGGGATGTAGAGGGTTTAGCACGAGTCCTTGGAGGTTCTAACGAGTGTAGAATGGTTAAGAGAGTATTCTAAAGGCTTAGAATGGTCTAAGAATGTGTATTAGGACTTATATGAACCTTTAGAATGATCCTAAACATTGCTTGGTACCCCAAGTGACGTAGAGTGTGTAGCATGATTCCTTGGCAGTTCTAACAAGTGTAGAATGGTTAAGAGAGTACACCAAAGGCTTAGAATGGTCTAGGAAAGTGTATTAGGACTTATACAAATCTTTAGAATGATCTTAAACATTGCTTGGTACCCCAAGGGACGTAGAGGGTGTAGCATGAGTCCTTTGAGGTTCTAACAAGTGTAGAATGGTTAAGAAAGTATTCTAAAGGCTTAGAATGGTCTAGGAATGTGTATTAGGACTTATAAGAACCATTAGAATGATCCTAAACATTGTTTGGTACCCCAAGTGACGTAGAGGGTTTAGCATGAATCCTTGGAGGTTCTAATGAGTGTAGAATGGTTAAGAGAGTATTCTAAAGCCTTAGAATGGTCTAGGAATGTGTATTAGGACTATAAGAACCATTAGAATGATCTTAAACATTACTTGAGCCCCCAATGGACGTAGAGGGTGTAGCTAGAGTCCTTGGAGGTTCTAACAAGTGTAGAATGGTTAAGAGAGTATTCTAAAGGCCTAGAATGGTTTAGGAATGTGTATTAGGACTTATACGAACCAATAGAATGATCCTAAACATTGCTTGGTATCCCAAGGGATGTAGAGGGTTTAGCATGAGTCCTTGGAGTTTCTAACGAGTGTAGAATGGTTAAGAGAGTATTCTAAAGGCTTAGAATGGTCTAAGAATGTGTATTAGGACTTATACGAACCTTTAGAATGATCCTAAACATTGCTTGGTACCCCAAGTGACGTAGAGTGTTTAACATGATTCCTTGGCAGTTCTAACAAGTGTAGAATGGTCAAGAGAGTATTCCAAAGGCTTAGAATGGTCTAGGAAAGTGTATTAGGACTTATACTAATCTTTAGAATAATCTTAAACATTGCTTGGTACCCCTAGGGACGTAGAGGGTGTAGCATGAGTCCTTTGAGGTTCTAACAAGTGTAGAAAGGTTAAGAGAGTATTCTAAAGGCTTAGAATGGTCTAGGAATGTATATTAGGACTTATACGAACCTTTAGAATGATCCTAAACATTGCTTGGTATCCCAAGTGACATAGAGGGTTTAGCATGAATCCTTGGAGGTTCTAATGAGTGTATAATGGTTAAGAGAGTATTCTAAAGGCTTAGAATGGTCTAGGAATTTGTATTAGGACTTATAATAACAATTAGAATGATCCTAAACATTGCTTGAGTCCCCAAGGGACGTAGAGGGTGTAGCATGAGTCCTTGGAGGTTCTAACAAGTGTAGAATGGTTAAGAAAGTAATCTAAAGGCCTAGAATGGTCTAGGAATGTGTATTAGGACTTATACGAATAATTAGAATGATCCTAAACATTGCTTGGTACCCCAGGGGGTGTAGAGGGTTTAGCACGAGTCCTTGGAGGTTCTAACGAGTGTAGAATGGTTAAGAGAGTATTCCAAAGGCTTAGAATGGTCTAGGAATGTGTATTAGGACTTATACAAACCTTTAGAATGATCTTAAACATTGCTTGGTACCCCAAGGGACGTAGAGGGTGTAGCATGGGTCCTTTGAGGTTCTAACAAGTGTAGAATGGTTAAGAAAGTATTCTAAAGGCTTAGAATGGTGTAGGAATGTGTATTACGACTTATACGAACCTTTAGAATGATCCTAAACATTGCTTGGTACCCCAAGTGATGTAGAGTGTTTAGCATGAGTCCTTGGAGGTTTTAACAAGTGTAGAATGGTTAAGAGAGTATTCCAAAGGCTTAAAATGGTCTAGGAATATGTATTAGGACTTATACAAACCTTTAGAATGATCCTAAACATTGCTTTGTACCCCTAGGGAAGTAGAGGGTGTAGCCTGAGTCCTTGGAGGTTCTAACGACTGTAGAATGGTTAAGAGAGTATTTTAAAGGCTTAGAATGGTCTAGGAATGTGTATTAGGACTTATATGAACCTTTAGAATGATCCTAAATATTGTTTGGTACCCTAAGTGACGTAGAGGGTTTAGCATGAATCCTTGGAGGTTCTAATGAGTGTAGAATGGTTAAGAGAGTATTCGAAAGCCTTAGAATGGTCTAGGAATGTGTATTAGGACTTATAAGAACCATTAGAATGATCCTAAACATTACTTGAGTCCCCAAGGGACGTAGAGGGTGTAGCATGAGTCCTTGGAGGTGTAGAATGGTTAAGAGAGTATTCTAAAGGCCTAGAATGGTTTAGGAATGTGTATTAGGACTTATACGAACCATTAGAATGATCCTAAACATTGCTTGGTACCCCAAGGAATGTAGAGGGTTTAGCATGAGTCCTTGGAGTTTGTAACGAGTGTAGAATGGTTAAGAGAGTATTCTAAAGGCTTAGAATGGTCTAAGAATGTGTATTAGGACTTATACGAACCTTTAGAATGATCCTAAACATTGCTTGGTACCCCAAGTGACGTAGAGTGTTTAGCATGATTCCTTGGCAGTTCTAACAAGTGTAGAATGGTTAAGAGAGTATTTCAAAGGCTTAGAATGGTGTAGGAATGTGTATTAGGACTTATACAAACCTGTAGAATGATCTTAAACATTGCTTGGTACCCCTAGGTACGTAGAGGGTGTAGCATGAGTCCTTTGAGGTTCTAACAAGTGTAGAATGGTTAAGAGAGTATTCTAAAGGCTTAGAATGGTCTAGGAATGTGTATTAGGACTTATACGAACCTTTAGAATAATCCTAAACATTGCTTGGTAACCCAAGTGACGTAGAGGGTTTAGCATGAATCCTTGGAGGTTCTAATGAGTGTATAATGGTTAAGAGAGTATTCTAAAGGCTTAGAATGGTCTAGGAATGTGTATTAGGACTTATAAGAACAATTAGAATGATCCTAAACATTGCTTGAGTCCCCAAGGGACGTAGTGGGTGTAGCATGAGTCCTTGGAGGTTCTAACAAGTGTAGAATGGTTAAGAGAGTATTATAAAGGCTTAGAATGGTCTAGGAATGTGTATTAGGACTTATAAGAACAATTAGAATGATCCAAAACATTGCTTGGTACCCCAAGTGACGTAGAGGGTGAAGCATGAGTCCTTGGAGGTTGTGACAAGTGTAGAATGGTTAAGAGAGTACTCTAAAGGCTTATAATGGTCTAGGAATGTGTATTAGGACTTATACGAACCTTTAGAATGATCCAAAACATTGCTTTGTACCCCAAGTGACGTAGAGTGTTTAGCATGATTCCTTGGCAGTTCTAACAAGTGTAGAATGGTTAAGAGAGTATTCCAAAGGCTTAGAATGGATTAGGAATGTGTATTAGGACTTATACAAACCTGTAGAATGATCTTAAACATTGCGTGGTACCCCTAGGGACGTAGAGGGTGTAGCATGAGTCCTTTGAGGTTCTAACAAGTGTAGAATGGTTAAGAGAGTATTCTAAAGGCTTAGAATGGTCTAGGAATGTGTATTAGGACTTATACGAACCTTTAGAATGATCCTAAACATTGCTTGGTACCCCAAGTGACGTAGAGGGTTTAGCATGAATCCTTGGAGGTTCTAATGAGTGTATAATGGTTAAGAGAGTATTCTAAAGGCTTAGAATGGTCTAGGAATGTGTATTAGGACTTATAAGAACAATTAGAATGATCCTAAACATTGCTTGAGTCCCCAAGGGACGTAGAGGGTGTAGCATGAGTCCTTGGAGGTTCTAACAAGTTTAGAATGGTTAAGAGAGTATTATAAAGGCTTAGAATGGTCTAGGAATGTGTATTAGGACTTATAAGAACAATTAGAATGATCCAAAACATTGCTTGGTACCCCAAGTGGCGTAGAGGGTGAAGCATGAGTCCTTGGAGGTTCTGACAAATGTAGAATGGTTAAGAGAGTATTCTAAAGGCTTATAATGGTCTAGGAATGTGTATGAGGACTTATACGAACCTTTAGAATGATCCTAAACATTGCTTGGTACCCCAAGTGACGTAGAGTGTTTAGCATGATTCCTTGGCAGTTCTAACAAGTGTAGAATGGTTAGGAGAGTATTTCAAAGGCTTAGAATGGTGTAGGAATGTGTATTAGGACTTATACAAACCTGTAGAATGATCTTAAACATTGCTTGGTACCCCTAGAGACGTAGAGGGTGTAGCCTGAGTCCTTTGAGGTTCTAACAAGTGTAGAGTGGTTAAGAGAGTATTCTATTGGCTTAGAATGGTCTAGGAATGTTTATTAGGACTTATACGAACCTATAGAATGATCCTAAATATTGCTTGGTACCCCAAGTGACGTAGAGGGTTTAGCATGAATCCTTGGAGGTTCTAATGAGTGTATAATGGTTAAGAGAGTATTCTAAAGGCTTAGAATGGTCTAGGAATGTGTATTAGGACTTATAAGAACAATTAGAATGATCGAAAACATTGCTTGGTACCCCAAGTGGCGTAGAGGGTGAAGCATGAGTCCTTGGAGGTTCTGACAAGTGTAAAATGGTTAAGAGAGTATTATAAAGGCTTAGAATGGTCTAGGAATGTGTATTAGGACTTATAAGAACAATTAGAATGATCCAAAACATTGCTTGGTACCCCAAGTGACGTAGAGGGTGAAGCATGAGTCCTTGGCAGTTCTAACAAGTGTAGAATGGTTAAGAGAGTATTCTAAAGGTTTAGAATGGTCTAGGAATGTGTATTAGGACTTATACAAACCTGTAGAATGATCTTAAACATTGCTTGGTACCCCTAGGGACGTAGAGGGTGTAGCCTGAGTCCTTTGAGGTTCTAACAAGTGTAGAATGGTTAAGAGAGTATTATTCTAAAGGCTTAGAATGGTCTAGGAATGTGTATTAGGACTTATACGAACCTATAGAATGATCCTAAACATTGCTTGGTACCCCAAGTGACGTAGAGGGTTTAGCATGAATCCTTGGAGGTTCTGACAAGTGTAGAATGGTTAAGTGATGGAGTCCTCCCCAAGGACCAAGGATCCATTCAAAAAGGAGCATGCACCAAGTCTTCCAAGAGAAGGAAAAGGCTAAGAATGACCTTTGAGATTTGAAACCTTAAAGCTTTTAAGTTATGTTATGCTATTAGTAAATAAACTTTAAATATCATAAGGGCTTGTTTGTGTTAAGGCCCATGGAATTCTTATGTTTGTTCTGTTTTAGTTCTTTCAAATGTTAGGTGACAAATAAATCTTCAAGGGAGCTTAGGGCGTGAGTATCATGCCTTGATGAAGAAACAATCTAATGAAGGATGGATTTTTACTTTTAGTATTCCATAATTGTTTTGGGAATCTAAAAAGTCAAGTGAATCAAGCCTGCTACTCATAAAGGAGACTAACCACACTTTGAAAATCCATGATGAAGAAGAAGCTTGTCTCTTGGCTTCCCCTTCATCAACACGTATTCAAGGCCAAGATTCCAAGGAATAAATGCCAATCAACAAAGCCATTATTTCAGGATCATGAAAGGAGTTATGACATGACAGTTACAAACTTAAATGAAGAAGGGAGTTATAAACTCAAGAAGCCAATCAAGGATCATTAATGGGGGAGGTTACTAAACTTCAATAGCTCATTAATGTTTGTTTCCTCCATCATTATCTTCACGGCCAAGGCTTGGTTCTATCAAGAGAATTAAACTCGTTTTTAAAAGGCCATCATGTGTAATCATGGTGTAATCATTTAGGCTTAAAAGTGTTACTCCCATTCCCTATTCCCCTAGTTAATTTGCTACGGCCCATTAGTGTAATTAAGTAGGATTAATTTTGTAACTCCCCTACCTTATTCCCTAGTTAATTTCCCACGGCTCCTTAATGTTTAATTGGTGTTTGTAAATCTCCTTATAAGGAGTTGCTTGGAAAGAAATGAGATAGTTTTTTGCCTTGTGAAAAATACGTGACTTGATCACAAACCCAAGAGAGTGATTCTCTTACACTTTGGTTGCAAGAAGGAGCTCAACTTGTGTGATGCAATTTGAGTCCAACCAAGGCTTATCTTCTTATCATTCAAGAGTGGTGCCTTCCTTCTTCTATCCTTTGTTCTTGATTTTCTCTACACAAATTCGGTTCAGTCCTCTTGTCTTTGTTTACATTTCCAATCTTACACTCAAGACATAAACTATTTGAAGGAGTATTCTAAGGATTTATAATATCCAACACCCAAACGTTCAGTTGATTCCATTATTTCAAGAGCAACCATTTTGGAATCATAGGTCTCAATCCTTGGGTGTATCAAATGGTAATCAGAGCAAGGTTTGTTGCATCGATTCTTTTATTTTGGCCGAGTTCTTCATAATCGCTGCAACAAAATTTTGGTTTCGCTGCATGTTTTTGTCTCTAAATTTTTGTGTCGCTGTTGTGTTGTGTTGCACAAAAATATCATTGCAAATTGTTTGTTCTTAGATCTTTTTGTGCAATCATAAATCTGTTGCTGTTCTAGGTTCTGTGTTGTCGTTATTTTTATTGTTGTCCTATATTTGTTGCAATAAAAATCGTGGCTGTCCTACAACTAAGGCGTTATTGTTTCTAAAGTTTTGTGGTGTCTAGAATTTTTTTTTTTGTAAGTTTCCTTTTCCGTCGTTGTTCTTGTTTTGAGTTGTTCGTTTTTGTGTTTGTTCGTCGCTGTTTAGTCGTGGCTGGTTGGTATTTTGTTTATCGCTGCCAATTTCTGGGTTTAAAATTCTATTGCTAATCCGTGAGTTTTATAGTCGTTGTTATCTTGTTTTCTTGTTACATATCCGTTGCTATTCTGGAATTGTTAAACCGTGGCAGATTTGTTCTTCTTGGCCACAAATTAATTTGTCTCAAACCGTGTAGCCAAATCTGTTCCAGCGAGTGTGTTGTCGCTGATTTGTCTGGCTTGTAGCAACATTTTTTTAGGCGTCACCTTTGAGTTTGTCCTTTGTTGCAGCAACTTTTCCTTGTTGCTGTTTGTGCAACCGAAAAATAGCAACAACTGTGAGGCGTTGCTAATAAGTTTAAAAAAAAGGAAGGGCTTAAAGTGTGATACACAAAAGTTGAGTGTATACACGTAGGGAAGAGAAGTGAGGAAATATTTTTGTTTGTTGTTATTGTTATCTGATTATGGAAGGAACCAATGTGTTTTCACTAATTGAAATGAAGTTATGTAACAACCATGCCATGGAGGATCAAAGGGAAAATATTTTTCACTCAAAATGCTTTGTACAAGATAAGTTGTGTTCTCTTGTAATTCATAGTGGAAGTTGCATCAATGCTGCTAGTGCAAGGATTGTGTCAAAGATGAATTTAAAGACTACACCACATTCGAGGCCTTACAAACTACAATGGGTCAATGAGGATGAATGGATTGAAGTTAAAGAACAAGTGACACTTGCATTCAACATTGGCAAGTACCATGATGAGGCATTGTTTGATGTGATACCAATGGAGACCACTCATGTCTTGTTAGGGAGGCCATGGCAATATGACAAAGGAGCCATACATCATGTAGGAAGCAACAAGTATTCCTTCTGGCGTCATGAGAAGAGGGTGATCCTAGTTCCAATGTCACCAATGGAAGTAAATGAGCAACAAGAGAGGTTGAGAGCTATAAGAGAGAAAGAAAGAAAAGAGAGCATGTGTAATACACTTGAGAGTTGGAGTGAAACACAAAAGAGGCAAACACAAAGTGAGGGCATGAGAAAAATAATTGAGGGAGAAAGCATTGAAACTCTTGCAAGGATAAAGAGAGACACACTTGAGAGTGGAAGGTTGGAATTAAAAGAAGACCCTCTGGGAAACTCCAATTTGGGTTTTGCTAACCAACCTAACATGAATTCTATGTTTAGTATTTCTTTGCAAGAGCTTGGAAATGAAAACATCAAGCAAGAACCACAGAAGTGGGTAAGAAAAGCCAATGGCATAGTTCTAAGTGCTCCATTGCTCACAAGACCATCTATCTTTGAAGATGAGCCAATTAAGTCTCCCAAGAGTAATCCTTTTAAGTTGATAACTGGAAATTTTTCAATCAAAGAAGCTGAGGATGAGTTTTGTTTAATGCAAAGGAATCTATATGAGAGATATCATAATGCAGGTGTTCTTAAAAACAAAGTGTTTAACACTGGTGCTTTGTCCTTGAAGATTCCTATGCATAATCTAGGGACTAATGAGGAACAACAACCAATTAAGCCTGATGGGCTTGGTTGCACCTATACCTTTGAGTATTTGTGTGATATTAATGTTGATGTCTATGAGATAATTTTGTTACTATATGCAGTTACAATTGCCTATGCATCTGATTTAATGATGTTGATTATCCAAGACAGATTCATGAAGGGCTGGACACAGATTCCATTTGACCCTGGTGTGTGGAATAAGAACTTGAGGAGAGATCTTGAAGATGTCATTCTTTTTGGAAAAAAAAAACTTGAGCAAAGCTCTTTGGGAAACTTGTGATAAAGAGTTGAACCCCTTGGATTTGAGGACAAATCCTCTTGAAGAGGGAGGGAATGATGGAGTCCTCCCCAAGGACCAAGGATCCATTCAAAAAGGAGCATGCACCAAGTCTTCCAAGAGAAGGAAAAGGCTAAGAATGACCTTTGAGATTTGAAACCTTAAAGCTTTTAAGTTATGCTATTAGTAAATAAACTTTAAATATCATAAGGGCTTGTTTGTGTTAAGGCCCACGGAATTCATATGTTTGTTCTGTTTTAGTTCTTTCAAATGTCAGGTGACAAATAAATCTTCAAGGGAGCTTAGGGCGTGAGTATCATGCCTTGATGAAGAAACAATCTCATGAAGGATGGAATTTTACTTTTAGTATTCCATAATTGTTTTGGGAATCTAAAAAGTCAAGTGAATCAAGCCTGCTACTCATAAAGGAGACTAACCACACTTTGAAAATCCATGAAGAAGAAGAAGCTTGTCTCTTGGCTTCCCCTTCATCAACACGTATTCAAAGCCAAGATTCCAAGGAATAAATGCCAATCAACAAAGCCATTATTTCAGGATCATGAAAGGAGTTATGACATGATAGTTACAAACTTAAATGAAGAAGGGAGTTATAAACTCAAGAAGCCAATCAAGGATCATTAATGGGGGAGGTTACTAAACTTCAATAGCTCATTAATGTTTGTTTCCTCCATCATCATCTTCACGGCCAAGGCTTGGTTCTATCAAGAGAATTAAACTCGTTTTTAAAAGTCCATCATGTGTAATCAAGGTGTAATCATTTAGGCTTAAAAGTGTAACTCTCATTCCCTATTCCCCTAGTTAATTTGCTACGGCCCATTAGTGTAATTAAGTAGGATTAATTTTGTAACTCCCCTACCTTATTCCCTAGTTAATTTCCCATGAACCTTTAGAATGATCCTAAACATTGCTTGGTACCCCAAGTGACGTAGAGTGTTTAGCATGAGTCCTTGGAGGTTCTAAAAAGTGTAGAATGGTTAAGAGAGTATTCCAAAGGCTTAGAATGGTCTAGGAATATGTATTAGGACTTATACAAACCTTTAGAATGATCTTAAACATTGCTTGGTACCCCTAGGGACGTAGAGGGTGTAGCATGAGTCCTTTGAGGTTCTAACAAGTGTAGAATGGTTAAGAGAGTATTCAAAAGGCTTAGAATGATCTAGGAATGTGTATTAGGACTTATACGAACCTTTAGAATGATCCTAAACATTGCTTGGTACCCCAAGTGACGTAGAGGGTTTAGCATGAATCCTTGGAGGTTCTAATGAATGTAGAATGGTTAAGAGAGTATTCGAAAGGCTTAGAATGGTCTAGGAATGTGTATTAGGACTTATAAGAACAATTAGAATGATCCTAAACATTGCTTGAGTCCCCAAGGGACGTAGAGGGTGTAGCATGAGTCCTTGGAGGTTATAACTAGTGTAGAATGGATAAGAGAGTATTCTAAAGTCTTAGAATGCTCTCAAAATGTGTATTAGGACTTATACGAACCATTATAATGATCCTAAACATTGCTTGGTACCCCTAGGGATGTAGAGGGTTTAGCATGAGTCCTTAGAGGTTCTAACGAGTGTAGAATGGTTAAAAGAGTATTCTAAAGGCTTAGAATGCTCTAGGAATGTGTATTAGGACTTATAAGAACCATTAGAATGATCCTAAACATTGCTAGAACCCCAAGTGACGTAGAGGGTTTAGCATGAGTACTTTGAGTTTCTAACGAGTGTAGAATGGTTAAGAGAGTATTCTAAAGGCTAAGAATGGTCTAGGAATGTGTATTAGGACTTATAAGAATAATTAGAATGATCCTAAACATTGCTTGAGTCCCCAGGGGACGTAGAGGGTGTAGCATGAGTCCTTGGAGGTTCTAACAAGTGTAGAATGGTTAAGAGAGTATTCTAAAGGCTTAGAATATTCTAGGAATGTGTATTAGGACTTATACAAACCTTTAGAATGATCTTAAACATTGCTTTGTACCCCTAGGGCGGTAGAGGGTATAGCATGAGTACTTGGAGGTTCTAACAAGTGTAGAATGGTTAAGAGAGTATTCTAAAGGCTTAGAATGGTCTAGGAATGTGTATTAGGACTTATACGAACCATTAGAATGATCCTAAACATTGCTCGGTACCCCAAGGGATGTAGAGGGTTTAGCATGAGTCCTTGGAGGTTCTAACGAGTGTAGAATGGTTAAGAGAGTATTCCAAAGGCTTAGAATGGTCTAGTAATGTGTATTAGGACTTATACGAACCATTATAATGATCCTAAACATTGCTTGGTACCCCTAGGGATGTAGAAGGTTTAGCATGAGTCCTTAGAGGTTCTAACGAGTGTAGAATGGTTAAAAGAGTATTCTAAAGGCTTAGAATGGTCTAGGAATGTGTATTAGGACTTATAAGAACCATTAGAATGATCCTAAACATTGCTAGAACCCCAAGTGACGTAGAGGGTTTAGCATGAGTACTTTGAGGTTCTAACGAGTGTAGAATGGTTAAGAGAGTATTCTAAAGGCTTAGAATGGTCTAGGAATGTGTATTAGGACTTATAAGAACAATTAGAATGATCCTAAACATTGCTTGAGTCCCCAGGGGACGTAGAGGGTGTAGCATGAGTCCTTGGAGGTTCTAACAAGTGTAGAAAGGTTAAGAGAGTATTCTAAATGCTTAGAATGTTCTAGGAATGTGTATTAGGACTTATACAAACCTTTAGAATGATCCTAAACATTGTTTTGTACCCCTAGGGCGGTAGAGGGTATAGCATCAGTACTTGGAGGTTCTAACAAGTGTAGAATGGTTAAGAGAGTATTCTAAAGGCTTAGAATGGTCTAGGAATGTGTATTAGGACTTATACGACCTATAAGAATGATCCTAAACATTGCTCGGTACCCCAAGGGATGTAGAGGGTTTAGCATGAGTCCTTGGAGGTTCTAACGAGTGAAGAATGGTTAAGAGAGTATTTTAAAGGCTTAGAATGGTCTAGGAATGTGTATTAGGACTTATACGAACCTTTAGAATGATCCTAAACGTTGCTTGGTACCCCAAGTGAAGTAGAGTGTTTAGCATGAGTCCTTGGAGGTTCTAAAAAGTGTAGAATGGTTAAGAGAGTATTCCAAAGGCTTAGATTGGTCTAGGAATATGTATTAGGACTTATACAAACCTTTAGAATGACCTTAAACATTGCTTGGTACCCCTAGGGACGTAGAGGGTGTAGCATGAGTCCTTTGAGGTTCTAACAAGTGTAGAATGGTTAAGAGAGTATTCTAAAGGCTTAGAATGGTCTAGGAATGTGTATTAGGACTTATACGAACCTTTAGAATGATCCTAAACATTGCTTGGTACTCCAAGTGACGTAAAGGGTTTAGCTTGAGTCCTTGGAGGTTCTAATGAGTGTAGAATGGTTAAGAGAGTATTTTAAAGGCTTAGAATGGTCTAGGAATGTGTATTAGGACTTATAAGAACAATTAGAATGATCCTAAACATTGCTTGAGTCCCCAAGGGACGTAGAGGGTGTAGCATGAGTCCTTGGAGGTTCTAACTAGTGTAGAATGGTTAAGAGAGTATTCTAAATTCTTAGAATGGTCTAGGAATGTGTATTAGGACTTATACGAACCATTATAATGATCCTAAACATTGCTTGGTACCCCTAGGGATGTAGAAGGTTTAGCATGAGTCCTTGGAGGTTCTAACGAGTGTAGAATGGTTAAGAGAGTATTCTAAAGGCTTAGAATGGTCTAGGAATGTGTATTAGGACTTATAAGAACCATTAGAATGATCCTAAACATTGCTAGAACACGAAGTGACGTAGAGGGTGTAGCATGAGTACTTTGAGGTTCTAAAGAGTGTAGAATGGTTAAGAGAGTATTATAAAGGCTTAGAATGGTCTAGGAATGTGTATTAGGACTTATAATAACAATTAGAATGATCATAAACATTGCATGGTACCCCAAGGGACGTAGAGGGTGTAGCATGAGTCCTTGGAGTATCTAACAAGTGTAGAATGGTTAAGAGAGTATTCTAAAGGCTAAGAATGGTCTAGGAATGTGTATTAGGACTTATAAGAATAATTAGAATGATCCTAAACATTGCTTGAGTCCCCAGGGGACGTAGAGGGTGTAGCATGAGTCCTTGGAGGTTCTAACAAGTGTAGAATGGTTAAGAGAGTATTCTAAAGGCTTAGAATATTCTAGGAATGTGTATTAGGACTTATACAAACCTTTAGAATGATCTTAAACATTGCTTTGTACCCCTAGGGCGGTAGAGGGTATAGCATGAGTACTTGGAGGTTCTAACAAGTGTAGAATGGTTAAGAGAGTATTCTAAAGGCTTAGAATGGTCTAGGAATGTGTATTAGGACTTATACGAACCATTAGAATGATCCTAAACATTGCTCGGTACCCCAAGGGATGTAGAGGGTTTAGCATGAGTCCTTGGAGGTTCTAACGAGTGTAGAATGGTTAAGAGAGTATTCCAAAGGCTTAGAATGGTCTAGTAATGTGTATTAGGACTTATACGAACCATTATAATGATCCTAAACATTGCTTGGTACCCCTAGGGATGTAGAAGGTTTAGCATGAGTCCTTAGAGGTTCTAACGAGTGTAGAATGGTTAAAAGAGTATTCTAAAGGCTTAGAATGGTCTAGGAATGTGTATTAGGACTTATAAGAACCATTAGAATGATCCTAAACATTGCTAGAACCCCAAGTGACGTAGAGGGTTTAGCATGAGTACTTTGAGGTTCTAACGAGTGTAGAATGGTTAAGAGAGTATTCCAAAGGCTTAGAATGGTCTAGTAATGTGTATTAGGACTTATACGAACCATTATAATGATCCTAAACATTGCTTGGTACCCCTAGGGATGTAGAAGGTTTAGCATGAGTCCTTAGAGGTTCTAACGAGTGTAGAATGGTTAAAAGAGTATTCTAAAGGCTTAGAATGGTCTAGGAATGTGTATTAGGACTTATAAGAACCATTAGAATGATCCTAAACATTGCTAGAACCCCAAGTGACGTAGAGGGTTTAGCATGAGTACTTTGTGGTTCTAACGAGTGTAGAATGGTTAAGAGAGTATTCTAAAGGCTTAGAATGGTCTAGGAATGTGTATTAGGACTTATAAGAACAATTAGAATGATCCTAAACATTGCTTGAGTCCCCAGGGGACGTAGAGGGTGTAGCATGAGTCCTTGGAGGTTCTAACAAGTGTAGAAAGGTTAAGAGAGTATTCTAAATGCTTAGAATGTTCTAGGAATGTGTATTAGGACTTATACAAACCTTTAGAATGATCCTAAACATTGTTTTGTACCCCTAGGGCGGTAGAGGGTATAGCATCAGTACTTGGAGGTTCTAACAAGTGTAGAATGGTTAAGAGAGTATTCTAAAGGCTTAGAATGGTCTAGGAATGTGTATTAGGACTTATACGACCTATAAGAATGATCCTAAACATTGCTCGGTACCCCAAGGGATGTAGAGGGTTTAGCATGAGTCCTTGGAGGTTCTAACGAGTGAAGAATGGTTAAGAGAGTATTTTAAAGGCTTAGAATGGTCTAGGAATGTGTATTAGGACTTATACGAACCTTTAGAATGATCCTAAACGTTGCTTGGTACCCCAAGTGAAGTAGAGTGTTTAGCATGAGTCCTTGGAGGTTCTAAAAAGTGTAGAATGGTTAAGAGAGTATTCCAAAGGCTTAGATTGGTCTAGGAATATGTATTAGGACTTATACAAACCTTTAGAATGACCTTAAACATTGCTTGGTACCCCTAGGGACGTAGAGGGTGTAGCATGAGTCCTTTGAGGTTCTAACAAGTGTAGAATGGTTAAGAGAGTATTCTAAAGGCTTAGAATGGTCTAGGAATGTGTATTAGGACTTATACGAACCTTTAGAATGATCCTAAACATTGCTTGGTACTCCAAGTGACGTAAAGGGTTTAGCTTGAGTCCTTGGAGGTTCTAATGAGTGTAGAATGGTTAAGAGAGTATTTTAAAGGCTTAGAATGGTCTAGGAATGTGTATTAGGACTTATAAGAACAATTAGAATGATCCTAAACATTGCTTGAGTCCCCAAGGGACGTAGAGGGTGTAGCATGAGTCCTTGGAGGTTCTAACTAGTGTAGAATGGTTAAGAGAGTATTCTAAATTCTTAGAATGGTCTAGGAATGTGTATTAGGACTTATACGAACCATTATAATGATCCTAAACATTGCTTGGTACCCCTAGGGATGTAGAAGGTTTAGCATGAGTCCTTGGAGGTTCTAACGAGTGTAGAATGGTTAAGAGAGTATTCTAAAGGCTTAGAATGGTCTAGGAATGTGTATTAGGACTTATAAGAACCATTAGAATGATCCTAAACATTGCTAGAACACGAAGTGACGTAGAGGGTGTAGCATGAGTACTTTGAGGTTCTAAAGAGTGTAGAATGGTTAAGAGAGTATTATAAAGGCTTAGAATGGTCTAGGAATGTGTATTAGGACTTATAATAACAATTAGAATGATCATAAACATTGCATGGTACCCCAAGGGACGTAGAGGGTGTAGCATGAGTCCTTGGAGTATCTAACAAGTGTAGAATGGTTAAGAGAGTATTCTAAAGGTTTAGAATGGTCCATGAATGTGTATTAGGACTTATACGAACCATTAGAATGATCCTAAACATTGCTTTGTACCCCTAGGGATGTAGAGGGTGTAGCATGAGTACTTGGAGGTTCAAACAAGTGTAGAACGGTTAAGAGAGTATTTTAAAGGCTTAGAATTGTCTAGGAATGTGTATTAGGAATTATAAGAACAATTAGAATGATCCTAAACATTGCTTGAGTCACCAAGGGACGTAGAGGGTGTAGGATGAGTCCTTGGAGGTTCTAACAAGTGTAGAATGTTTCAGAGAGTGTTCCAAAGGCTTAGAATGGTCTAGGAATGTGTATTAGAACTTATACAAACCTTTAGAATAATCTTAAACATTGCTTGGTACCCCTAGGGACGTATAGGGTGTAGCATGAGTCCTTGGATGTTCTAACCTGTGTAGAATGGTTAAGAGAGTATTCTAAAGGCTTAGAATGGTCTAGGAATGTGTATTAGGACTTATACGAACCTTTAGAATGATCCTAAACATTGCTTGGTACCCCAAGCGACGTAGAGGGTGTAGCATGAGTCCTTGGAGGTTCTAACTAGTGTAGAATGGTTAAGAGAGTATTCTAAAGTCTTAGAATGCTCTCGGAATGTGTATTAGGATTTATACGAACCATTATAATGATCCTAAACATTGCTTGGTACCCCTAGGGATGTAGAGGGTTTAGCATGAGTCCTTAGCGGTTCTAACGAGTGTAGAATGGTTAAAAGAGTATTCTAAAGGCTTAGAATGGTCTAGGAATGTGTATTAGGACTTATAAGAACCATTAGAATGATCCTAAACATTGCTAGAACCCCAAGTGACGTAGAGGGTTTAGCATGAGTACTTTGAGGTTCTAACGAGTGTAGAATGGTTAAGAGAGTATTCTAAAGGCTTAGAATGGTCTAGGAATGTGTATTAGGACTTATAAGAACAATTAGAATGATCCTAAACATTGCTTGAGTCCCCAGGGGACGTAGAGGGTGTAGCACGAGTCCTTGGAGGTTCTAACAAGTGTAGAATGGTTAAGAGAGTATTCTAAAGGCTTAGAATGTTCTAGGAATGTGTATTAGGACTTATACAAATCTTTAGAATGATCTTAAACATTGCTTTGTACCCCTAGGGCGGTAGAGGGTATAGCATGAGTACTTGGAGGTTCTAACAAGTGTAAAGTGGCTAAGAGAGTATTCTAAAGGCTTAGAATGGTCTAGGAATGTGTATTAGGACTTATACGAACCATTAGAATGATCCTAAACATTGCTCGGTACCCCAAGGGATGTAGAGGGTTTAGCATGAGTCCTTGGAGGTTCTAACGAGTGTAGAATGGTTAAGAGAGTATTCCAAAGGCTTAGAATGGTCTAGTAATGTGTATTAGGACTTATACAAACCTTTAGAATGATCTTAAACATTGCTTGGTACCCCTAGGGATGTAGAGGGTGTAGCATGAGTCCTTCGAGGTTCTAACAAGTGTAGAATGGTTAAGAGAGTATTCTAAAGGCATAGAATGGTCTAGGAATGTGTATTAGGACTTATACGAACCATTAGAATGATCCTAAACATTGCTTGGTACCCCAAGGGACATAGAGGGTATAACATGAGTCATTGGAGGTTCTAACAAGTGTAGAATGGTTAAGAGAGTATTCCAAAGGCTTAGAATGGTCTAGGAATTTTTATTAGGACTGATACGAACCTTTAGAATAATCCTAAACATTGCTTTGTACCCCAAGGGATGTAGAGGGTTTAGCATGAATCCTTGGAGGTTCTAATGAGTGTAGAATGGTTAAGAGAGTATTCTAATGGCTTAGAATGGTCTAGGAATGTGTATTAGGACTTATAAGAACAATTAGAATGATCCTAAACATTGCTTGATTCCCCAAGGGACGTAGAGGGTGTAGCATGAGTCCTTGGAGGTTCTAACTAGTGTAGAATGGTTAAGAGAGTATTCTAAAGGCTTAGAATGCTCTAGGAATGTGTATTTGACTTATACGAACCATTATAATGATCCTAAACATTGCTTGGTACCCCTAGGGATGTAGAGGGTTTAGCATGAGTCCTTGGAGGTTCTAACGAGTGTAGAATGGTTAAAAGAGTATTCTAAAGGCTTAGAATGGTCTAGGAATGTGTATTAGGACTTATAAGAACCATTAGAATGATCCTAAACATTGCTAGAACCCCAAGTGACGTAGAGGGTTTAGCATGAGTACTTTGAGGTTCTAGCGAGTGTAGAATGGTTAAGAGAGTATTCTAAAGGCTTAGAATGGTCTAGGAATGTGTATTAGGACTTATAAGAACAATAAGAATGATCCTAAACATTGCTTGAGTCCCCAGGGGATGTAGAGGGTGTAGCATGAGTCCTTGGAGGTTCTAAGAAGTGTAGAATGGTTAAGAGAGTATTCTAAAGGCTTAGAATGTTCTAGGAATGTGTATTAGGACTTATAAAAACCTTTAGAATGATCTTAAACATTGTTTTGTACCCCTAGGGCGGTAGAGGGTATAGCATCAGTACTTGGAGGTTCTAACAAGTGTAGAATGGTTAAGAGAGTATTCTAAAGGCTTAGAATGGTCTAGGAATGTGTATTAGGACTTATACGAACCATTAGAATGATCCGAAACATTGCTCGGTACCCCAAGGGATGTAGAGGGTTTAGCATGAGTCCTTGCAGGTTCTAACGAGTGTAGAATGGTTAAGAGAGTATTCTAAAGGCTTAGAATGGTCTAGCAATGTGTATTAGGACTTATACGAACCTTTAGAATGATCCTAAACGTTGCTTGGTACCCCAAGTGACGTAGAGTGTTTAGCATGAGTCCTTGGAGGTTCTAAAAAGTGTAGAATGGTTAAGAGAGTATTCCAAAGGCTTAGAATGGTCTAGGAATATGTTTTTGGACTTATACAAACCTTTAGAATGATCTTAAACATTGCTTGGTACCCCTAGGGACGTAGAGGGTGTAGCATGAGTCATTGGAGGTTCTAACGAGTGTAGAATGGTTAAGAGAGTATTCTAATGGCTTAGAATGGTCTAGGAATGTGTATTAGGACTTATAAGAACAATTAGAATGATCCTAAACATTGTTTGAGTCCCCAAGGGACGTAGAGGGTGTAGCATGAGTCCTTGGAGGTTCTAACTAGTGTAGAATGCTTAAGAGAGTATTTTAAAGGCTTAGAATGCTCTAGGAATGTGTATTAGGACTTATACGAACCTTTAGAATGATCCTAAACATTGCTTGGTACTCCAAGTGACGTAGAGGGTTTAGCTTGAGTCCTTGGAGGTTCTAATGAGTGTATAATGGTTAAGAGAGTATTCTAAAGGCTTAGAATGGTCTAGGAATGTGTATTAGGACTTATAAGAACAATTAGAATGATCCTAAACATTGCTTGAGTCCCCAAGGTACGTAGAGGGTGTAGCATGAGTCCTTGGAGGTTCTAACTAGTGTAGAATGGTTAAGAGAGTATTCTAAATTCTTAGAATGGTCTAGGAATGTGTATTAGAACTTATACGAACCATTATAATGTTCCTAAACAATGCTTGGTACCCCTAGGGATGTAGAAGGTTTAGCATGAGTCCTTGGAGGTTCTAACGAGTGTAGAATGGTTAAGAGAGTATTCTAAAGGCTTAGAATGGTCTAGGAATGTGTATTAGGACTTATAATAACAATTAGAATGATCATAAACATTGCATGGTACCCCAAGGGACGTAGAGGGTGTAGCATGAGTCCTTGGAGAATCTAACAAGTGTAGAATGGTTAAGAGAGTATTCTAAAGGTTTAGAATGGTCTAGGAATGTGTATTAGGACTTATACGAACCATTAGAATGATCCTAAACATTGCTTTGTACCCCTAGGGATGTAGAGGGTGTTGCATGAGTACTTGGAGGTTCAAACACGTGTAGAACGGTTAAGAGAGTATTTTAAAGGCTTAGAATGGTCTAGGAATGTGTATTAGGACTTATACGAACCTTTAGAATGATCCTAAACATTGCTTGGTACCCCAAGGGACGTAGAGGGTTTACATGAGTCCTTCGAGGTTCTAACGAGTGTAGAATGGTTAAGAGAGTATTCCAAAGGCTTAGAATGGTCTAGGAATGTGTATTAGGACTTATACGAACCAATAGAATGATTAAGAGAGTATTCTAAAGCCTTAGAATGGTCTAGGAATGTGTATTAGGACTTATAATAAACATTAGAATGATCCTAAACATTACTTGAGTCCCCAAGGGACGTAGAGGGTGTAGCATGAGTCCTTGGAGGTTCTAACAAATGTAGAATGGTTAGGAGAGTATTCTAAAGGCCTAGAATGGTCTAGGAATGTGTATTAGGACTTATATGAACCAATAGAATGATCCTAAACATTGCTTGGTACCCAAGGGATGTAGAGGGTTTAGCATGTGTTCTTGGAGGTTCTACCGAGTGTAGAATGGTTAAGAGAGTATTCTAAAGGCTTAGAATGGGCTAGGAATGTTTACTAGGACTTATACGAACCTTTAGAATGATCCTAAACATTGCTTGAGTCACCAAGGGACGTAGAGGGTGTAGGATGAGTCCTTGGAGGTTCTAACAAGTGTAGAATGTTTCAGAGAGTGTTCCAAAGGCTTAGAATGGTCTAGGAATGTGTATTAGGACTTATAAAAACCTTTAGAATGATCTTAAACATTGCTTGGTACCCCTAGGGACGTAAATGGTGTAGCATGAGTCCTTGGATGTTCTAACCTATGTAGAATGGTTAAGAGAGTATTCTAAAGGCTTAGAATGGTCTAGGAATGTGTATTAGGACTTATACGAACCTTTAGAATGATCCTAAACATTGCTTGGTACCCCAAGGGACGTAGAGGGTTTAGCATGAGTCCTTCGAGGTTCTAACGAGTGTAGAATGGTTAAGAGAGTATTCCAAAGGCTTAGAATGGTCTAGGAATGTGTATTAGGACTTATACGAACCAATAGAATGATTAAGAGAGTATTCTAAAGCCTTAGAATGGTCTAGGAATGTGTATTAGGACTTATAATAACCATAAGAATGATCCTAAACATTGCTTGGTAACCCAAGGGACATAGAGGGTGTAGCATGAGTCCTTAGAGGTTCTAACAAGTGTAGAATGGTTAAGAGAGTATTCTAAAGGCTTAGAATGGTCTAGGAATGTGTATTAGGACTTATAAGAACCATTAGAATGATCCTAAACATTGCTTGAGTCCCCAAGGGACGTAGAGGGTGTAGCATGAGTCCTTGGAGGTTCTAACAAATGTAGAATGGTTTGGAGAGTATTCTAAAGGCCTAGAATGGTCTAGGAATGTGTATTAGGACTTATACGAACCAATAGAATGATCCTAAACATTGCTTGGTACCCAAGGGATGTAGAGGGTTTAGCATGTGTTCTTGGAGGTTCTAACGAGTGTAGAATGGTTAAGAGAGTATTCTAAAGGCTTAGAATGGGCTAGGAATGTTTATTAGGACTTATACGAACCTTTAGAATGATCCTAAACATTGCTTGGTACCCCAAGTGACGTAGAGTGTTTAGCATGAGTCCTTGGAGGTTCTAACAAGTGTAGAATGGTTAAGAGAGTATTCCAAAGGCTTAGAATGGTCTAGTAATGTGTATTAGGACTTATACAAACCTTTAGAATGATCTTAAACATTGTTTGGTACCCCTAGGGACGTAGAGGGTGTAGCATGAGTCCTTTGAGGTTCTAACAAGTGTAGAATGGTTAAGAGAGTATTCTAATGGCATAGAATGGTCTAGGAATGTGTATTAGGACTTTTACGAACCATTAGAATGATCCTAAACATTGCTTGGTACCCCAAGGGACATAGAGGGTATAGCTTGAGTCATTGGAGGTTCTAACAAGTGTAGAATGGTTAAGAGAGTATTCCAAAGGCTTAGAATGGTCTAGGAATTTTTATTAGGACTTATAAGAACCATTAGAATGATCCTAAACCTTGCTTGAGTCCCCAAGGGACGTAGAGGGTGTAGCATGAGCACTTTGAGGTTCTAACAAGTGTAGAATGGTTAAGAGAGTATTATAAAGGCTTAGAATGGTCTAGGAATGTGTATTAGGACTTATACGAACCTTTAGAATGATCCTAAACATTGCTTGGTACCCCAAGGGACGCAGAGGATTTAGCATGAGTCCTTCGAGGTTCTAACGAGTGTAGAATGGTTATGAGAGTATTCCAAAGGCTTAGAATGGTCTAGGAATGTGTATTAGGACTTATACGAACCAATAGAATGATCCTAAACATTGCTTTGTACCCCTAGGGATGTAGAGGTTGTAACATGAGTACTTGGAGGTTCAAACAAGTGTAGAACGGTTAAGAGAGTATTTTAAAGGCTTAGAATGGTCTAGGAATGTGTATTAGGAATTATAAGAACAATTAGAATGATCCTAAACATTGCTTGAGTCACCAAGGGACGTAGAGGGTGTAGGATGAGTCCTTGGAGGTTCTAACAAGTGTAGAATGTTTCAGAGAGTGTTCCAAAGGCTTAGAATGGTCTAGGAATGTGTATTAGGACTTATACAAACCTTTAGAATGATCTTAAACATTGCTTGGTACCCCTAGGGACGTATAGGGTGTAGCATGAGTCCTTGGATGTTCTAACCTGTGTAGAATGGTTAAGAGAGTATTATAAAGGCTTAGAATGGTCTAGGAATGTGTATTAGGACTTATACGAACCTTTAGAATGATCCTAAGCATTGCTTGGTACCCCAAGGGACGTAGAGGGTTTAGCATGAGTCCTTCGAGGTTCTAACGAGTGTAGAATGGTTAAGAGAGTATTCCAAAGGCTTAGAATGGTCTATGAATGTGTATTAGGACTTATACGAACCAATAGAATGATTAAGAGAGTATTCTAAATCCTTAGAATGGTCATTGAATGTGTATTAGGACTTATAATAAACATTAGAATGATCCTAAACATTACTTGAGTCCCCAAGGGACGTGGAGGGTGTAGCATGAGTCCTTGGAGGTTCTAACAAATGTAGAATGGTTAGGAGAGTATTCTAAAGGCCTAGAATGGTATTGGAATGTGTATTAGGACTTACACGAACCAATAGAATGATCCTAAACATTGCTTTGTACCCCAAGGGATGTAGAGGGTTTAGCATGAGTCCTTGGAGGTTCTAACGAGTGTAGAAGGGTTAAGAGAGTATTCTAATGGCTTAGAATGTTCTAGGAATGTGTATTAGGACTTATACGAAGCATTAGAATGATCCTAAACATTGCTTGGTACCCCAAGTGACGTAGAGTGTTTAGCATGAGTCCTTGGAGGTTCTAAAAAATGTAGAATGGCTAAGAGAGTATTCCAAAGGCTTAGAATGGTCTAGGAATGTGTATTAGGACTTATACAAACCTTTAGAATGATCTTAAACATTGCTTGGTACCCCTAGGGACGTAGAGGGTGTAGCATGAGTCCTTTGAGGTTCTAACAAGTGTAGAATGGTTAAGAGTGTATTCTAAAGGCTTAGAATGGTCTAGGAATGTGTATTAGGACTTATACGAACCATTAGAATGATCCTAAACATTGCTTGTTACCCGAAGGGACATAGAGGGTCTAGCATGAGTCATTGGAGGTTCTAACAAGTGTAGAATGGTTAAGAGAGTATTCCAAAGGCTTAGAATGGTCTAGGAATTTTTATTTGGACTTATACGAACCTTTAGAATAATCCTAAAGATTGCTTTGTACCCCAAGGGATGTAGAGGGTTTAGCATGAGTCCTTGGAGGTTCTAACGAGTGTAGAATGGTTAATAGAGTATTCTAAAGGCTTAGAATGGGCTAGGAATGTGTATTACGACTTATACGAACCTTTAGAATGATCCTAAACATTGCTTGGTACCCCAAGTGACGTAGAGTGTTTAGCATGAGTCCTTGGAGGTTCTAACAAGTGTAGAATGGTTAAGAGAGTATTCCAAAGGCTTAGAATGGTCTAGTAATGTGTATTAGGACTTATACAAACCTTTAGAATGATCTTAAACATTGTTTGGTACCCCTAGGGACGTAGAGGGTGTAGCATGAGTCCTTTGAGGTTCTAACAAGTGTAGAATGGTTAAGAGAGTATTCTAAAGGCATAGAATGGTCTAGGAATGTGTATTAGGACTTTTACGAACCATTAGAATGATCCTAAACATTGCTTGGTACCCCAAGGGACATAGAGGGTATAGCTTGAGTCATTGGAGGTTCTAACAAGTGTAGAATGGTTAAGAGAGTATTCCAAAGGCTTAGAATGGTCTAGGAATTTGTATTAGGACTTATAAGAACCATTAGAATGATCCTAAACATTGCTTGAGTCCCCAAGGGACGTAGAGGGTGTAGCATGAGCACTTTGAGGTTCTAACAAGTGTAGAATGGTTAAGAGAGTATTATAAAGGCTTAGAATGGTCTAGGAATGTGTATTAGGACTTATACGAACCTTTAGAATGATCCTAAACATTGCTTGGTACCCCAAGGGACGCAGAGGGTTTAGCATGAGTCCTTCGAGGTTCTAACGAGTGTAGAATGGTTATGAGAGTATTCCATAGGCTTAGAATGGTCTAGGAATGTGTATTAGGACTTATACGAACCAATAGAATGATCCTAAACATTGCTTTGTACCCCTAGGGATGTAGAGGGTGTAACATGAGTACTTGGAGGTTCAAACAAGTGTAGAACGGTTAACAGAGTATTTTAAAGGCTTAGAATGGTCTAGGAATGTGTATTAGGAATTATAAGAACAATTAGAATGATCCTAAATATTGCTTGAGTCACCAAGGGACGTAGAGGGTGTAGGATGAGTCCTTGGAGGTTCTAACAAGTGTAGAATGTTTCAGAGAGTGTTCCAAAGGCTTAGAATGGTCTAGGAATGTGTATTAGGACTTATACAAACCTTTAGAATGATCTTAAACATTGCTTGGTACCCCTAGGGACGTATAGGGTGTAGCATGAGTCCTTGGATGTTCTAACCTGTGTAGAATGGTTAAGAGAGTATTCTAAAGGCTTAGAATGGTCTAGGAATGTGTATTAGGACTTATACGAACCTTTAGAATGATCCTAAGCATTGCTTGGTACCCCAAGGGACGTAGAGGGTTTAGCATGAGTCCTTCGAGGTTCTAACGAGTGTAGAATGGTTAAGAGAGTATTCCAAAGGCTTAGAATGGTCTATGAATGTGTATTAGGACTTATACGAACCAATAGAATGATTAAGAGAGTATTCTAAATCCTTAGAATGGTCATTGAATGTGTATTAGGACTTATAATAAACATTAGAATGATCCTAAACATTACTTGAGTCCCCAAGGGACGTGGAGGGTGTAGCATGAGTCCTTGGAGGTTCTAACAAATGTAGAATGGTTAGGAGAGTATTCTAAAGGCCTAGAATGGTATTGGAATGTGTATTAGGACTTACACGAACCAATAGAATGATCCTAAACATTGCTTTGTACCCCAAGGGATGTAGAGGGTTTAGCATGAGTCCTTGGAGGTTCTAACGAGTGTAGAAGGGTTAAGAGAGTATTCTAATGGCTTAGAATGTTTTAGGAATGTGTATTAGGACTTATACGAACCATTAGAATGATCCTAAACATTGCTTGGTACCCCAAGTGACGTAGAGTGTTTAGCATGAGTCCTTGGAGGTTCTAAAAAATGTAGAATGGCTAAGAGAGTATTCCAAAGGCTTAGAATGGTCTAGGAATGTGTATTAGGACTTATACAAACCTTTAGAATGATCTTAAACATTGCTTGGTACCCCTAGGGACGTAGAGGGTGTAGCATGAGTCCTTTGAGGTTCTAACAAGTGTAGAATGGTTAAGAGAGTATTCTAAAGGCTTCGAATGGTCTAGGAATGTGTATTAGGACTTATACGAACCATTAGAATGATCCTAAACATTGCTTGTTACCCTAAGGGACATAGAGGGTCTAGCATGAGTCATTGGAGGTTCTAACAAGTGTAGAATGGTTAAGAGAGTATTCCAAAGGCTTAGAATGGTCTAGGAATTTTTATTTGGACTTATACGAACCTTTAGAATAATCCTAAACATTGCTTTGTACCCCAAGGGATGTAGAGGGTTTAGCATGAGTCCTTGGAGGTTCTAACGAGTGTAGAATGGTTAATAGAGTATTCTAAAGGCTTAGAATGGGCTAGGAATGTGTATTACGACTTATACGAACCTTTAGAATGATCCTAAACATTGCTTGGTACCCCAAGTGACGTAGAGTGTTTAGCATGAGTCCTTGGAGGTTCTAACAAGTGTAGAATGGTTAAGAGAGTATTCTAAAGGCTTAGAATGGTCTAGTAATGTGTATTAGGACTTATACAAACCTTTAGAATGATCTTAAACATTGCTTGGTACCCCTAGCGACGTAGAGGGTGTAGAATGAGTCCTTTGAGGTTCTAACAAGTGTGAAATGGTTAAGAGAGTATTCTAAAGGCTTAGAATGGTCTAGGAATGTGTATTAAGACTTATACGAACCATTAAAATGATCCTAAACATTGCATGGTACCCCAAGGGACATAGAGGGTATAGCATGAGTCATTGGAGGTTCTAACAAGTGTAGAATGGTTAAGAGAGTATTCCAAAGGCTTAGAATGGTCTAGGAATTTGTATTAGGACTTATACGAACCTTTAGAATAATCCTAAACATTGCTTTGTACCCCAAGGGATGTAGAGGGTTTAGCATGAGTCCTTGGAGGTTCTAACGAGTGTAGAATGGTTAAGAGAGTATTCTAATGGCTTAGAATGGTCTAGGAATGTGTATTAGGACTTATACGAACCATTAGAATGATCCTAAACATTGCTTGGTACCCCAAGTGACGTAGAGTGTTTAGCATGAGTCCTTGGAGGTTCTAAAAAGTGTAGAATGGTTAAGAGAGTATTCCAAAGGCTTAGAATGGTCTAGGAATGTGTATTACGACTTATACAAACCTTTAGAATGATCTTAAATATTGCTTGGTACCCCTAGGGAGGTAGAGGGTATAGCATGAGTCCTTTGAGGTTCTAACAAACGTAGAATGGTTAAGAGAGTATTCTAAAGGCTTAGAATGGTCTAGGAATGTGTATTAGGACTAATACGAACCTTTAGAATGACCTAAACATTGCTTGGTACCCCATGTGACGTAGAGGGTTTAGAATGAATCCTTGGAGGTTCTAATGAGTGTAGAATGATTAAGAGAGTATTCTAAAGCCTTAGAATGGTCTAGGAATGTGTATTAGGACTTATAAGAACCATCATAATGATCCTAAACATTCCTTGAGTCCCCAAAGGACGTAGAGGGTGTAGCATGAGTCCTTGGAGGTTCTAACAAGTGTAGAATGGTTAAGAGAGTATTCTAAA
Organism: Crotalaria pallida; assembly: GCA_037953625.1. Classification (NCBI taxonomy): domain Eukaryota; kingdom Viridiplantae; phylum Streptophyta; class Magnoliopsida; order Fabales; family Fabaceae; genus Crotalaria; species Crotalaria pallida. The sequence goes on from CM075650.1 coordinate 98,687,031, forward strand.
AGCCTAGAATGGTTTAGGAATGTGTATTAGGACTTATATCAACCTTTAAAATGATCCTAAACATTGCTTGGTATCCCAAGGGATGTAGAGGGTTTAGCATGAGTCCTTGGAGGTTCTAAAAAATGTAGAATGGCTAAGAGAGTATTCCAAAGGCTTAGAATGGTCTAGGAATGTGTATTAGGACTTATACAAACCTTTAGAATGATCTTAAACATTGCTTGGTACCCCTAGGGACGTAGAGGGTGTAGCATGAGTCCTTTGAGGTTCTAACAAGTGTAGAATGGTTAAGAGAGTATTCTAAAGGCTTAGAATGGTCTAGGAATGTGTATTAGGACTTATACGAACCATTAGAATGATCCTAAACATTGCTTGGTACCCCAAGGGATGTAGAGGGTTTAGCATGAGTCTTTCGAGGTTCTAACGAGTGTAGAATGGTTAAGAGAGTATTCTAAAGGCTTAGAATGGGCTAGGAATGTGTATTAGGACTTATACGAACCTTTAGAATGATCCTTAACATTGCTTGATACCCCAAGTGACGTAGAGGGTTTAGCATGAATCCTTTGAGGTTCTAACGAGTGTAGAATGGTTAAGAGAGTATTCCCAAGACTTAGAATGGTCTAGGAATGTGTATTAAGACTTATACGAACCATTAGAATGATCCTAAACATTGCTTGGTACCCCAAGGATGTAGAGGGTTTAGCATGAGTCCTTGGAGGTTCTAACGAGTGTAGAATGGTTAAGAGAGTATTCTAAAGGCTTAGAATGGGTTAGGAATGTGTATTAGGACTTATACAAACCTTTAGAATGATCCTAAACATTGCTTGGTACCCCTAGGGACGTAGAGGGTGTAGCATGAGTCCTTTGAGGTTCTAAAAAGTGTAGAATTTTTAAGAGAGTATTCCAAAGGCTTAGAATGGTCTAGGAATGTGTATTAGGACTTATACGAACCTTTAGAATGATCTTAAACATTGCTTGGTCCCCCTAGGGACGTATAGGGTGTAGCATGAGTCCTTGGATGTTCTAACCTGTGTAGAATGGTTAAGACAGTATTCTAAATGCTTAGATTGGTCTAGGAATGTTTATTAGGACTTATACGAACCTTTAGAATGATCCTAAACATTGCTTGGTACCCCAAGTGACGTAGAGGGTTTAGCATAAATCCTTGGAGGTTCTAATGAGTGTAGAATCGTTAAGACAGTATTCTAAAGCCTTAGAATGGTCTAGGAATGTCTATTAGGACTTATAATAAACATTAGAATGTTCCTAAACATTACTTGAGTCCCCAAGGGACGTAGAGGGTGTAGCATGAGTCCTTGGAGGTTCTAACAAGTGTAGAATGGTTAGGAGAGTATTCTAAAGGCTTAGAATGGTCTAGGAATGTGTATTAGGACTTATACGAACCAATAGAATGATCCTAAACATTGCTTTGTACCCCAAGGGATGTAGAGGGTTTAGCATGAGTCCTTGGAGGTTCTAACGAGTGTAGAGTGGTTAAGAGAGTATTCAAATGGCTTAGAATGTTCTAGGAATGTGTATTAGGACTTATACGAACCATTAGAATGATCCTAAACATTGCTTTGTACCCCTAGGGATGTAGAGGGTGTAGCATGAGTACTTGGAGGTTCAAACAAGTGTAGAACGGTTAAGAGAGTATTTTAAAGGCTTAGAATGGTCTAGGAATGTGTATTAGGAATTATAAGAACAATTAGAATGATCCTAAACATTGCTTGAGTCACCAAGGGACGTAGAGGGTGTAGGATGATTCCTTGGAGGTTCTAACAAGTGTAGAATGTTTCAGAGAGTGTTCCAAAGGCTTAGAATGGTCTAGGAATGTGTATTAGGACTTATACAAACCTTTAGAATGATCTTAAACATTGCTTGGTACCCCTAGGGACGTATAGGGTGTAGCATGAGTCCTTGGATGTTCTAACCTGTGTAGAATGGTTAAGAGAGTATTCTAAAGGCTTAGAATGGTCTAGGAATGTGTATTAGGACTTATACGAACCTTTAGAATGATCCTAAACATTGCTTGGTTCCCCAAGGGACGTAGAGGGTTTAGCATGAGTCCTTCGAGGTTCTAACGAGTGTAGAATGGTTAAGAGAGTATTCCAAAGGCTTAGAATGGTCTAGGAATGTGTATTAGGACTTATACGAACCAATAGAATGATTAAGAGAGTATTCTAAAGCCTTAGAATGGTCTAGGAATGTGTATTAGGACTTATAATAAACATTAGAATGATCCTAAACATTACTTGAGTCCCCAAGGGACGTAGAGGGTGTAGCATGAGTCCTTGGAGGTTCTTACAAATGTAGAATGGTTAGGAGAGTATTCTAAAGGCCTAGAATGGTCTAGGAATGTGTATTAGGACTTATACGAACGGATAGAATGATCCTAAACATTGCTTTGTACCCCAAGGGATGTAGAGGGTTTAGCATGAGTCCTTGGAGGTTCTAACGAGTGTAGAATGGTTAATAGAGTATTCTAATGGCTTAGAATGTTCTAGGAATGTGTATTAGGACTTATATGAACCATTAGAATGATCTTAAACATTGCTTGGTACCCCTAGGGATGTAGAGGGTGTAGCATGAGTCCTTTGAGGTTCTAACAAGTGTAGAATGGTTAAGAGAGTATTCTAAAGGCTTAGAATGGTCTAGGAATGTGTATTAGGACTTATACGAACCATTAGAATGATCCTAAACATTGCTTGTTACCCTAAGGGACATAGAGGGTATAGCATGAGTCATTGGAGGTTCTAACAAGTGTAGAATGGTTAAGAGAGTATTCCAAAGGCTTAGATTGGTCTAGGAATTTTTATTAGGACTTATACGAACCATTAAAATGATCCTAAACATTACTTGTGTCCCCAAGGGACGTAGAGGGTGTAGCATGAGTCCTTGGAGGTTCTAACAAGTGTAGAATAGTTAGGAGAGTATTCTAAAGGCCTAGAATGGTCTAGGAAAGTGTATTAGGACTTATACAAACCTTTAGAATGATCTTAAACATTGTTTTGTACCCCTAGGGCGGTAGAGGGTATAGCATCAGTACTTGGAGGTTCTAACAAGTGTAGAATGGTTAAGAGAGTATTCTAAAGGCTTAGAATGGTCTAGGAATGTGTATTAGGACTTATACGAACCATTAAAATGATCCTAAACATTGCTTGGTACCCCAAGGGACATAGAGGGTATAGCATGAGTCATTGGAGGTTCTAACGAGTGTAGAATGGTTAAGAGAGTATTCCAAAGGCTTAGAATGGTCTAGGAATTTGTATTAGGACTTATACAAACCTTTAGAATAATCCTAAACATTGCTTTGTACCCCAAGGGATGTAGAGGGTTTAGCATGAGTCCTTGCAGGTTCTAACGAGTGTAGAATGGTTAAGAGAGTATTCCAAAGGCTTAGAATGGGCTAGGAATGTGTATTACGACTTATACGAACCTTTAGAATGATCCTAAACATTGGTTGGTACCCCAAGTGACGTAGAGTGTTTAGCATGAGTCCTTGGAGGTTCTAACAAGTGTAGAATGGTTAAGAGAGTATTCTAAAGGCTTAGAATGGTCTAGTAATGTGTATTAGGACTTATACAAACCTTTAGAATGATCTTAAACATTGCTTGGTACCCCTAGGGACGTAGAGGGTGTAGAATGAGTCCTTTGAGGTTCTAACAAGTGTGAAATGGTTAAGAGGGTATTCTAAAGGCTTAGAATGGTCGAGGAATGTGTATTAGGACTTATACGAACCATTAAAATGATCCTAAACATTACTTTAGTCCCCAAGGGACGTAGAGGGTGTAGCATGAGTCCTTGGAGGTTCTAACAAGTGTAGAATAGTTAGGAGAGTATTCTAAAGGCCTAGAATGGTCTAGGAAAGTGTACTAGGACTTATACGAACCAATAGAATGATCCTAACATTGCTTGGTACCCAAGGGATGTAGAGGGTTTAGCATGAGTTCTTGGTGGTTCTAACGAGTGTAGAATGGTTAAGAGAGTATTCTAAAGGCTTAGAATGGGCTAGGAATGTGTATTAGGACTTATACAAACCTTTAGAATGATCCTAAACATTGCTTGGTACCCCAAGTGACGTAGAGTGTTTACCATGAGTCCTTGGAGGTTCTAACAAGTGTAGAATGGTTAAGATAGTATTCCAAAGGCTTTGAATGGTCTAGTAATGTGTATTAGGACATATACAAACCTTTAGAAGGATCTTAAACATTGCTTGGTACCCCTAGGGACGTAGAGGGTGTAACATGAGTCCTTTGAGGTTCTTACAAGTGTAGAATGGTTAAGAGAGTATTCTAAAGGCTTAGAATGGTCTAGGAATGTGTATTAGGACTTATACGAACCATTAAAATGATCCTAAACATTGCTTGGTACCCCAAGGGACATAGAGGGTATAGCATGAGTCATTGGAGGTTCTAACAAGTGTAGAATGGTTAAGAGAGTATTCCAAAGGCTTAGAATGGTCTAGGAATTTGTATTAGGACTTATACGAACCTTTAGAATAATCCTAAACATTGCTTTGTACCCCAAGGGATGTAGAGGGTTTAGCATGAGTCCTTGCAGGTTCTAACGAGTGTAGAATGGTTAAGAGAGTATTCTAATTGCTTAGAATGGTCTAGGAATGTGTATTAGGACTTATACGAACCATTAGAATGATCCTAAACATTGCTTGGTACCCCAAGTGACGTAGAGTGTTTAGCATGAGTCCTTGGAGGTTCTAAAAAGTGTAGAATGGTTAAGAGAGTATTCCAAAGGCTTAGAATGGTCTAGGAATGTGTATTAGGACTTATACAAACCTTTAGAATGATCTTAAACATTGCTTGGTACCCCTAGGGAGGTAGAGGGTATAGCATGAGTCCTTTGAGGTTCTAACAAGTGTTGAATGGTTAAGAGAGTATTCTAAAGGCTTAGAATGGTCTAGGAATGTGTATTAGGACTTATACGAACCATTAGAATGATCTTAAACATTGCTTGGTACCCCAAGTGACGTAGAGTGTTTAGCATGAGTCCTTGGAGGTTCTAAAAAGTGTAGAATGGTTAAGAGAGTATTCCAAAGGCTTAGAATTGTCTAGGAATGTGTATTAGGACTTATACAAACCTTTAGAATGATCTTAAACATTGCTTGGTACCCCTAGGGAGGTAGAGGGTATAACATGAGTCCTTTGAGGTTCTAACAAGTGTTGAATGGTTAAGAGAGTATTCTGAAGGCTTAGAAAGGTCTAGGAACGTGTATTGGCACTTATACGAACCTTTAGAATGATCCTAAACATTGCTTTGTACCCCAAGGGATGTAGAGGGTTTAGCATGAGTCTTTGGAGGTTCTAACGAGTGTAGAATGGTTAAGAGAGTATTCTAATGGCTTAGAATGGTCTAGGAATGTGTATTAGGACTTATACGAACCATTAGAATGATCCTAAACATTGCTTGGTACCCCAAGTGACGTAGAGTGTTTAGCATGAGTCCTTGGAGGTACTAAAGAGTGTAGAATGGTTAAGAGAGTATTCCAAAGGTTTAGAATGGTCTAGGAATGTGTATTAGGACTTATACAAACCTTTAGAATGATCTTAAACATTGCTTGGTACCCCTAGGGACGTATAGGGTGTAGCATGAGTCCTTTGAGGTTCTAACAAGTGTAGAATGGTTAAGAGAGTATTCTAAAGGCTTAGAATGGTCTAGGAATGTGTATTAGGACTTATATGAACCATTAGAATGATCCTAAACATTTCTTAGTACCCCAAGGGACATAGATGGTATAGCATGAGTCATTGGAGGTTCTAACAAGTGTAGAATGGTTAAGAGAGTATTCCAAAGGCTTAGAATGGTCTAGGAATTAGTATTAGGACTTATACGAACCTTTAGAATAATCCTAAACATTGCTTTGTACCCCAAGGGATGTAGAGGGCTTAGCATGAGTCCTTGGAGGTTCTAACGAGTGTAGAATGGTTAAGAGAGTATTCGAAAGGCTTAGAATGGGCTAGGAATGTGTATTACGACTTATACGAACCTTTAGAATGATCCTAAACATTGCTTGGTACCCCAAGTGACGTAGAGTGTTTAGCATGAGTCCTTGGAGGTTTTAAAAAGTGTAGAATGGTTAAGAGAGTATTCTAAAGGCTTAGAATGGTATAGGAATGTGTATTAGGACTTATACGAACCATTAGAATGATCCTAAACATTGCTCGGTACCCCAAGGGATGTAGAGGGTTTAGCATGAGTCCTTGGCGGTTCTAACGAGTGTATAATGGTTAAGAGAGTATTCTAAAAGCTTAGAATGGTCTAGGAATGTGTATTAGGACTTATACAAACCTTTAGAATGATCTTAAACATTGCTTGGTACCCTAGGGACGTAGAGGGTGTAGCATGAATCCTTTGAGGTTCTAACGAGTGTAGAATGGTTAAGAGAGTATTCCCAAGGCTTAGAATGGTCTAGGAATGTGTATTATGACTTATACGAACCATTAGAATGATCCTAAACATTGCTTGGTACCCCAAGGGACATAGAGGGTGTAGCATGAGTCCTTGGCGGTTCTAACGAGTGTATAATGGTTAAGAGAGTATTCTAAAGGCTTAGAATGGTCTAGGAATGTGTATTAGGACTTATACGAACCTTTAGAATGATCTTAAACATTGCTGGTACCCCTAGGGACGTATAGGGTGTAGCATGAGTCCTTTGATGTTCTAACCTGTGTAGAATGGTTAAGACAGTATTCTAAATGCTTAGATTGGTCTAGGAATGTTTATTAGGACTTATACGAACCTTTAGAATGATCCTAAACATTGCTTGGTACCCCAAGTGACGTAGAGGGTTTAACATAAATCCTTGGAGGTTCTAATGAGTGTAGAATTGTTAAGAGAGTATTCTAAAGCCTTAGAATGGTCTAGGAATGTGTATTAGGACTTATAATAAACATTAGAATGATCCTAAACATTACTTGAGTCCCCAAAGGACGTAGAGGGTGTAGCATGAGTCCTTGGAGGTTCTAACAATTGTAGAATGGTTAGGAGAGTATTCTAAAGGCCTAGAATGGTCTAGGAATGTGTTTTAGGACTTATACAAACCTTTAGAATGATCTTAAACATTGCTTGGTACCCTAGGGACGTAGAGGGTGTAGCATGAATCCTTTGAGGTTCTAACGATTGTAGAATGGTTAAGAGAGTATTCCCAAGGCTTAGAATGGTCTAGGAATGTGTATTAAGACTTATACGAACCATTAGAATGATCCTAAACATTGCTTGGTACCCCAAGGGATGTAGAGGGTTTAGCATGAGTCCTTGGAGGTTCTAACGAGTGTAGAATGGTTAAAAGAGTATTCTAAAGGCTTAGAATGGTCTAGGAATGTGTATTATGACTTATACGAACCTTTAGAATGATCCTAAACATTGCTTGGTACCCCTAGGGACGTAGAGGGTGTAGCATGAGTCCTTTGAGGTTCTAACAAGTGTAGAATGTTTAAGAGAGTATTCCAAAGGCTTAGAATGGTCTAGGAATGTGTATTAGGACTTATACGAACCTTAGAATGATCCTAAACATTGCTTGGTACCCCAAGGGATGTAGAGGGTTTAGCATGAGTCCTTGGAGGTTCTAGCGAGTGTAGAATGGTTAAGAGAGTATTCTAAAGGCTTAGAATGGTCTAGGAATGTGTATTAGGACTTATACAAACCTTTAGAATGATCCTAAACATTGCTTGGTACCCCTAGGGACGTAGAGGGTGTAGCATGAGTCCTTTGAGGTTCTAACAAGTGTAGAATGTTTAAGAGAGTATTCCAAAGGCTTAGAATGGTCTAGGAATGTGTATTAGGACTTATACGAACCTTTAGAATGATCTTAAACATTGCTGGTACCCCTAGGGACGTATAGGGTGTAGCATGAGTCCTTGGATGTTCTAACCTGTGTAGAATGGTTAAGACAGTATTCTAAATGCTTAGATTGGTCTAGGAATGTTTATTAGGACTTATACGAACCTTTAGAATGATCCTAAACATTGCTTGGTACCCCAAGTGACGTAGAGGGTTTAGCATAAATCCTTGGAGGTTCTAATGAGTGTAGAATGGTTAAGAGAGTATTCTAAAGCCTTAGAATGGTCTAGGAATGTGTATTAGGACTTATAATAAACATTAGAATGATCCAAAACATTACTTGAGTCCCCAAGGGACGTAGAGGGTGTAGCATGAGTCCTTGGAGGTACTAACAAATGTAGAATGGTTAGGAGAGTAGTCTAAAGGCCTAGAATGGTCTAGGAATGTGTATTAGGACTTATACGAACCATTAGAATGATCCTGAACATTGCTTGGTACCCCAAGGGACATAGAGGGTATAACATGAGTCATTGGAGGTTCTAACAAGTGTAGAATGGTTAAGAGAGTATTCCAAAGGCTTAGAATGGTCTAGGAATTTGTATTAGGACTTATACGAACCTTTAGAATAATCCTAAACATTGCTTTGTACCCCAAGGGTTGTAGAGGGTTTAGCATGAGTCCTTGGAGGTTCTAACGATCGTAGAATGGTTAAGAGATTATTCTAATGACTTAGAATGGTCTAGGAATGTGTATTAAGACTTATACGAACCATTAGAATGATCCTAAACATTGCTTGGTACCCCAAGTGACGTAGAGTGTTTAGCAAGAGTCCTTGGAGGTTCTAAAAAGTGTAGAATGGTTAAGAGAGTATTCCAAAGGCTTAAAATGGTCTAGGAATGTGTATTTGGACTTATACAAACCTTTAGAATGATCTTAAACATTGCTTGGTACCCCTAGGGACGTAGAGGGTGTAGCATGAGTCCTTTGAGGTTCTAACAGGTGTAGAATGGTTAAGAGAGTATTCTAAAGGCTTAGAATGGTCTAGGAATGTGTATTAGGACTTATACAAACCTTTAGAATGATCTTAAACATTGCTTGGTACCCCTAAGGAGGTAGAGGGTATAGCATGAGTCCTTTGAGGTTCTAAAAAGTGTAGAATGGTTACGAGAGTATTCCAAAGGCTTAGAATGGTCTAGGAATGTGTATTAGGACTTATACAAACCTTTACAATGATCTTAAACATTGCTTGGTACCCCTAGGGACGTAGAGGGTGTAGCATGAGTCCTTTGAGGTTCTAACAAGTGTAGAATGGTTAAGAGAGTATTCTAAAGGCTTAGAATGGTCTAGGACTGTGTATTAGGACTTATACAAACCTTTAGAATGATCTTAAACATTGCTTGGTACCCCTAAGGAGGTAGAGGGTATAGCATGAGTCCTTTGAGGTTCTAAAAAGTGTAGAATGGTTAAGAGAGTATTCTAAAAGCTTAGAATGGTCTAGGAATGTGTATTAGGACTTATACGAACCATTAGAATGATCCTAAACATTGCTTGGTACCCCAAGGGATGTAGAGGGTTTAGCATGAGTCCTTGGAGGTTCTAACGAGTGTAGAATAGTTAAGAGTGTATTCTAAAGGCTTAGAATGGTCTAGGAATGTGTATTAGGACTTATACTAACATTTAGAATGATCTTAAACATTGCTTGGTACCCCTAGGGACGTAGAGGGTGTAGCATGAGTCCTTTGAGGTTCTAACAAGTGTAGAATGGTAAAGGGAGTATTCTAAAGGCTTAGAATGGTCTAGGAATGTGTATTAGGACTTATACGAACCTTTAGAATGATCCTAAACATTGCTTGGTACCCCAAGGGACGTAGAGGGTATAGCATGAGTCATTGGAGGTTCTAACAAGTGTAGAATGGTTGAGAGAGTATTCCAAAGGCTTAGAATGGTCTAGGAATTTGTATTAGAACATATATGAACCTTTAGAATGATCTTAAACATTTCTTGGTACCCCTAGAGACGTAGAGGGTTTAGCATGAGTCCTTGGAGGTTCTAACGAGTGTAGAATGGTTAAGAGAGTATTCTAAAGGCTTAGAATGGTCTAGGAATGTGTATTAGGACTTACATGAACCTTTAGAATGATCCTAAATATTGCTTGGTACCCCAAGTGATGTAGAGGGTTTAGCATGAATCCTTGGAGGTTCTAATGAGTGTAGAATGGTTAAGACAGTATTCTAAAGGCTTAGAATGGTCTAGGAATGTGTATTAGGACTTATAAGAACCATTAGAATGATCCTAAACATTACTTGAGTCCCCATGTGATGTAGAGGGTTTAGCATGAGTCCTTGGAGGTTCTAACAACTGTAGAATGGTTAAGAGAGTATTCTAAAGGCTTAGAATGAACTAGGAATGTGTATTAGGACTTATACGAACCAGTAGAATGATCCTAAACATTGCTTGGTACCCCAAGGGATGTAGAGGGTTTAGCATGAGTCCTTGGAGGTTCTAACGAGTGTAGAATGGTTAAGAGAGTATTCTAATGGCTTAGAATGGTCTAGGAATGTGTATTAGGACTTATACGAACCATTAGAATGCTCCTAAACATTGCTTGGTACCCCAAGTGACGTAGAGTGTTTAGCAAGAGTCCTTGGAGGTTCTAAAAAGTGTAGAATGGTTACGAGAGTATTCCAAAGGCTTAGAATGGTCTAGGAATGTGTATTAGGACTTATACAAACCTTTACAATGATCTTAAACATTGCTTGGTACCCCTAGGGACGTAGAGGGTGTAGCATGAGTCCTTTGAGGTTCTAACAAGTGTAGAATGGTTAAGAGAGTATTCTAAAGGCTTAGAATGGTCTAGGACTGTGTATTAGGACTTATACAAACCTTTAGAATGATCTTAAACATTGCTTGGTACCCCTAAGGAGGTAGAGGGTATAGCATGAGTCCTTTGAGGTTCTAAAAAGTGTAGAATGGTTAAGAGAGTATTCTAAAAGCTTAGAATGGTCTAGGAATGTGTATTAGGACTTATACGAACCATTAGAATGATCCTAAACATTGCTTGGTACCCCAAGGGATGTAGAGGGTTTAGCATGAGTCCTTGGAGGTTCTAACGAGTGTAGAATAGTTAAGAGTGTATTCTAAAGGCTTAGAATGGTCTAGGAATGTGTATTAGGACTTATACTAACATTTAGAATGATCTTAAACATTGCTTGGTACCCCTAGGGACGTAGAGGGTGTAGCATGAGTCCTTTGAGGTTCTAACAAGTGTAGAATGGTAAAGGGAGTATTCTAAAGGCTTAGAATGGTCTAGGAATGTGTATTAGGACTTATACGAACCTTTAGAATGATCCTAAACATTGCTTGGTACCCCAAGGGACGTAGAGGGTATAGCATGAGTCATTGGAGGTTCTAACAAGTGTAGAATGGTTGAGAGAGTATTCCAAAGGCTTAGAATGGTCTAGGAATTTGTATTAGAACATATATGAACCTTTAGAATGATCTTAAACATTTCTTGGTACCCCTAGAGACGTAGAGGGTTTAGCATGAGTCCTTGGAGGTTCTAACGAGTGTAGAATGGTTAAGAGAGTATTCTAAAGGCTTAGAATGGTCTAGGAATGTGTATTAGGACTTACATGAACCTTTAGAATGATCCTAAATATTGCTTGGTACCCCAAGTGACGTAGAGGGTTTAGCATGAATCCTTGGAGGTTCTAATGAGTGTAGAATGGTTAAGACAGTATTCTAAAGGCTTAGAATGGTCTAGGAATGTGTATTAGGACTTATAAGAACCATTAGAATGATCCTAAACATTACTTGAGTCCCCATGTGATGTAGAGGGTTTAGCATGAGTCCTTGGAGGTTCTAACAACTGTAGAATGGTTAAGAGAGTATTCTAAAGGCTTAGAATGAACTAGGAATGTGTATTAGGACTTATACGAACCAGTAGAATGATCCTAAACATTGCTTGGTACCCCAAGGGATGTAGAGGGTTTAGCATGAGTCCTTGGAGGTTCTAACGAGTGTAGAATGGTTAAGAGAGTATTCTAATGGCTTAGAATGGTCTAGGAATGTGTATTAGGACTTATACGAACCATTAGAATGCTCCTAAACATTGCTTGGTACCCCAAGTGACGTAGAGTGTTTAGCAAGAGTCCTTGGAGGTTCTAAAAAGTGTAGAATGGTTACGAGAGTATTCCAAAGGCTTAGAATGGTCTAGGAATGTGTATTAGGACTTATACAAACCTTTACAATGATCTTAAACATTGCTTGGTACCCCTAGGGACGTAGAGGGTGTAGCATGAGTCCTTTGAGGTTCTAACAAGTGTAGAATGGTTAAGAGAGTATTCTAAAGGCCTAGAATGGTCTAGGAATGTGTATTAGGACTTATATCAACCTTTAAAATGATCCTAAACATTGCTTGGTACCCCAAGGGATGTAGAGGGTTTAGCACGAGTCCTTGGAGGTTCTAACGAGTGTAGAATGGTTAAGAGAGTATTCTTTTCCAAAATTCAAGTGAAAGAGGAAGAAAAAAAAATGTGAGCGCTCCTGCACTATACGGCTTTTTGGCGTCGCCCTATCTTGCTGGAGGCAGATTTTATAAAAAAAGCGGTTAAAGGCTTAGAATGGTCTAGGAATGTGTATTAGGACTTATACGAACCTTTAGAATGATCCTAAACATTGCTCGGTACCCTAAGTGACGTAGAGGGTTTAGCATGAATCCATGGAGTTTCAAATGAGTGTAGATGGTTAAGATAGTATTCCAAAGGCTTAGAATGGTCTAGGAATGTGTATTAGGACTTATAAGAACAATTAGAATGATCCTAAACATTGCTTGGTACCCCTAGGGACGTAGAGGGTGTAGCATGAGTCCTTTGAGGTTCTAACAAGTGTAGAATGGTTAAGAGAGTATTCTAAAGGCTTAGAATGGTCTTGGAATGTGTATTAGGACTTATAAGAACCATTATAATTATCCTAAACATTGCTTGGTACCCCAAGGGACATAGAGGGTATAGCATGAGTCATTGGAGGTTCTAACAAGTGTAGAATGGTTAAGAGAGTATTCCAAAGGCTTAGAATGGTCTAGGAATTTGTATTAGGACTTATACGAACCTTTAGAATAATCCTAAACATTGCTTTGTACCCCAAGGGATGTAGAGGGTTTAGCATGAGTCCTTGAAGGTTCTAACTAGTGTAGAATGGTTAAGACAATATTCTAAAGGCTTAGAATGGTCTAGTAATGTGTATTAGGACTTATAAGAACCATTAAAATGATCCTAAACATTGCTTGGTACCCCAAGGGATGTAGAGAGTGTAGCATGAGTCCTTGGAGGTTCTAACAAGTGTAGAATGGTTAAATGAGTATTCTAAAGGCTTAGAATGGTCTAGGAATGTGTATTAGGACTTACATGAACCTTTAGAATGATCCTAAATATTGCTTGGTACCCCAAGTGACGTAGAGGGTTTAGCATAAATCCTTGGAGGTTCTAATGAGTGTAGAATGGTTAAGACAGTATTCTAAAGGCTTAGAATGGTCTAGGAATGTGTATTAGGACTTATAAGAACCATTAGAATGATCCTAAACATTACTTGAGTCCCCATGTGATGTAGAGGGTTTAGCATGAGTCCTTGGAGGTTCTAACAACTGTAGAATGGTTAAGAGAGTATTCTAAAGGCTTAGAATGAACTAGGAATGTGTATTAGGACTTATACGAACCAGTAGAATGATCCTAAACATTGCTTGGTACCCCAAGGGATGTAGAGGGTTTAGCATGAGTCCTTGGAGGTTCTAACGAGTGTAGAATGGTTAAGAGAGTATTCTAATGGCTTAGAATGGTCTAGGAATGTGTATTAGGACTTATACGAACCATTAGAATGCTCCTAAACATTGCTTGGTACCCCAAGTGACGTAGAGTGTTTAGCAAGAGTCCTTGGAGGTTCTAAAAAGTGTAGAATGGTTACGAGAGTATTCCAAAGGCTTAGAATGGTCTAGGAATGTGTATTAGGACTTATACAAACCTTTACAATGATCTTAAACATTGCTTGGTACCCCTAGGGACGTAGAGGGTGTAGCATGAGTCCTTTGAGGTTCTAACAAGTGTAGAATGGTTAAGAGAGTATTCTAAAGGCCTAGAATGGTCTAGGAATGTGTATTAGGACTTATATCAACCTTTAAAATGATCCTAAACATTGCTTGGTACCCCAAGGGATGTAGAGGGTTTAGCACGAGTCCTTGGAGGTTCTAACGAGTGTAGAATGGTTAAGAGAGTATTCTTTTCCAAAATTCAAGTGAAAGAGGAAGCAAAAAAAATGTGAGCGCTCCTGCACTATACGGCTTTTTGGCGTCGCCCTATCTTGCTGGAGGCAGATTTTATAAAAAAAAGCGGTTAAAGGCTTAGAATGGTCTAGGAATGTGTATTAGGACTTATACGAACCTTTAGAATGATCCTAAACATTGCTCGGTACCCTAAGTGACGTAGAGGGATTAGCATGAATCCATGGAGTTTCAAATGAGTGTAGATGGTTAAGATAGTATTCCAAAGGCTTAGAATGGTCTAGGAATGTGTATTAGGACTTATAAGAACAATTAGAATGATCCTAAACATTGCTTGGTACCCCTAGGGACGTAGAGGGTGTAGCATGAGTCCTTTGAGGTTCTAACAAGTGTAGAATGGTTAAGAGAGTATTCTAAAGGCTTAGAATGGTCTTGGAAAGTGTATTAGGACTTATAAGAACCATTATAATTATCCTAAACATTGCTTGGTACCCCAAGGGACATAGAGGGTATAGCATGAGTCATTGGAGGTTCTAACAAGTGTAGAATGGTTAAGAGAGTATTCCAAAGGCTTAGAATGGTCTAGGAATTTGTATTAGGACTTATACGAACCTTTAGAATAATCCTAAACATTGCTTTGTACCCCAAGGGATGTAGAGGGTTTAGCATGAGTCCTTGGAGGTTCTAACGAGTGTAGAATGGTTAAGAGAGTATTCTAATGGCTTAGAATGGTCTAGGGATGTGTATTAGACTTATAAGAACCATTAGAATGATCCTAAACATTGCTAGAACTCCAAGTGACGTAGAGGGTGTAGCATGAGTACTTTGAGGTTCTAACAAGTGTAGAATGGTTAAGGGAGTATTATAAAGGCATAGAATGGTCTAGGAATGTGTATTAGGACTTATAATAACAATTATAATGACCCTAAACATTGCTTGAGTCCCCAAGGGACGTAGAGAGTGTAGCATGAGTCCTTGCATGTTCTAAAAAGTGTAGAAT
The DNA here is from genome assembly GCA_037953625.1 of Crotalaria pallida. NCBI lineage: Eukaryota > Viridiplantae > Streptophyta > Magnoliopsida > Fabales > Fabaceae > Crotalaria > Crotalaria pallida. Next base: position 98,702,096 of record CM075650.1, read on the forward strand.
GGTTAAGAGTGTATTCCAAAGGCTTAGGATGGTCTAGGAATGTGTATTAGGACTATACAAACCTTTAGAATGATCTTAAACATTGCTTGGTACCCCTAGGGACGTAGAGGGTGTAGCATGAGTCCTTTGAGGTTCTAACAAGTGTAGAATGGTTAAGAGAGTATTCTAAAGGCTTAGAATGGTCTAGGAATGTGTATTAGGACTTATAAGAACCATTATAATTATCCTAAACATTGGTTGGTACCCCAAGGGACATAGAGGGTATAGCATGAGTCATTGGAGGTTCTAACAAGTGTAGAATGGTTAAGAGAGTATTCCAAAGGCTTAGAATGGTCTAGGAATTTGTATTAGGAATTATATGAACCTTTAGAATAATCCTAAACATTGCTTGGTACCCCAAGGGATGTAGAGCGTTTAGCATGAGTCCTTGGAGGTTCTAACGAGTGTAGAATGGTTAAGAGAGTATTCTAAAGGCTTAGATTGGTCTAGGAATGTGTATTAGGACTTATACAAACCTTTAGAATGATCTTAAACATTGCTTGGTACCCCTTGGGACGTTGAGGGTGTAGCATGAGTCCTTTGAGGTTCTAACCAGTGTAGAATGGTAAAGAGAGTATTCTAAAGGATTTGAATGGTCTAGGAATGTGTATTAGGACTTATACGAACATTTAGAATGATCCTAAACATTGCTTGGTACCCCAAGGGACATAGAGGGTATAGCATGAGTCAATGGAGGTTCTAACAAGTGTAGAATGGTTAAGAGAGTATTCCAAAGGCTTAGAATGGTCTAGGAATTTGTATTAGGACTTATACGAACCTTTAGAATAATCCTAAACATTGCTTGGTACCCCAAGGGATGTAGAGGGTTTAGCACGAGTCCTTTGAGGTTCTAACGAGTGTAGAATGGTTAAGAGAGTATTCTAAAGGCTTAGAATAGTCTAGGAATGTGTATTATGACTTATACGAACCTTTAGAATGATCCTAAACATTGCTTGGTACCCGAAGTGACGTAGAGGGTTTAGCATGAATCATTGGAGTTTCAAATGAGTGTAGATGGTTAAGAGAGTATTCCAAAGGCTTAGAATGGTCTAGGAATGTGTATTAGGACTTATAAGAACAATTAGAATGATCCTAAACATTGCTTGGTACCCCTAGGGACGTAGAGGGTGTAGCATGAGTCCTTTGAGGTTCTAACAAGTGTAGAATGGTTAAGAGAGTATTCTAAAGGCTTAGAATGGTCTAGGAATTTGTATTAGGACTTATACGAACCTTTAGAATAATCCTAAACATTGCTTTGTACCCCAAGGGACGTAGAGGGCTTAGCATGAGTCCTTGGAGGTTCTAACGAGTGTAGAATGGTTAAGAGAGTATTCTAATGGCTTAGAATGGTCTAGGAATGTGTATTAGGACTTATAAGAACCATTAGAATGATCCTAAACATTGCTAGAACTCCAAGTGACGTAGAGGGTGTAGCATGAGTACTTTGAGGTTCTAACAAGTGTAGAATGGTTAAGAGAGTATTATAAAGGCTTAGAATGGTCTAGGAATGTGTACTAGGCATGGTTGTCAAATTTGAGAGTCTACGTAGAATCGTTTTGCCTAGGTAAACTCGAGTCGTAAACTCGTTTCGCAAACTCGTACGAGTTTACCTAAAAAAAATTACATCTATATTGTAATGACCTGTGACCTATTAATAATCAATATTCATAATTTCAAACTTAACGTAATAACAAAATATGGTAAGATATTATTCGTTGATACTAATAAGTAATATAAGTTAATTTATCCATCAATATTCAAACTTCAAATTCAAAACATAATAAGATAACATATCCGGTGTAATTTTAACTTCAAACTAACATAATAATTAATGCTTAAAAAAAAATGAAAATTAATTATCAATTTCTAAGCAAGTGCTCTTTAGTCAAAGTAACACTTAAAAATACTGACAAAGTAAATGAGTTCTGATTTAAGAACAACACTAAAAAAGTAACACTGAAAATTGAAAAACGGAGAATGCATTTTTGCTTAAAAGTTAAAACTTAAAATGATTTCTATAAAGCTACTCATATTTTCATAAAGGTCATAGCTCATAATCAAGCATTTATCAGATTATCATACCAACTTAACGAAGAAGAAAACAGGAAAAACGAAAATAAAGTAATAAAGGGAGAAAGTCGGTAAACAATTACCAAATAAAGGGAGAAAGTTAGAAAGGCGTGGGGCATGGGGTATGGGTTGGGCGAGCGTGCGTGCGGCAGAGGGAGAAGAATTGAAGATTGAAGAAGTTTTTGAATGAGAAGGAGAAGATAAAACTAATTTAAAGGTTTTTTTACCCCCAAAAGCGTAACAAATATGATAAAAATGACCTAGAAGATTTTTATTTGAAAAAAAATTGAAAAACGATGATGGATTGGACGTTTAGGGCTCAAGAATGCTAACTCGCTAACTCGGCCATAAACTCGCGAGTTTACAAGAGTCTACCAGTATCCACCCGAGTCTACCCGAGTCACTTCACTCCGAGTTTCCATTAGTTTCAACTCGTTTTCCATAGGTAGATTCGTAGATTCATAAGTTTCTAAGTATTAACACTAGTTTTTGACAACCATGGTACTAGGACTTATAATAACAATTACAATGATCCTAAACATTGCTTGAGTCCCCAAGGGACGTAGAGGGTGTAGCATGAGTCATTGGAGGTTCTAACAAGTGTAGAATGGTTAAGAGAGTATTCTAAAGGTTTAGAATGGTCTAGGAATGTGTATTAGGACTTATATGAACCATTAGAATTATCCTAAACATTGCTTTGTACCCCTAATGATGTAGAAGGTTTAGCATGAGTACTTGGAGGTTCAAACAAGTGTAGAACGGTTAAGAGAGTATTTTAAAGGCTTATAATGGTCTAGGAATGTGTATTAGGAATTATAAGAACAATTAGAATGATCCTAAACATTGCTTTAGTCCCCAAGGTACGTAGAGGGTATAGCATGAGTCCTTGGAGGTTCTAACAAGTGTAGAATGGTTAAGAGAGTATTCCAAAGGCATAGAATGGTCTAGGAGTGTGTATTAGGACTTATACGAACCTTCAGAATGATCTTAAACATTGCTTGGTACCCCTAGGGACGTAGAGGGTGTAGCATGAGTCCTTTGAGGTTCTAACAAGTGTAGAATGGTTAAGAGAGTATTCTAAAGGCTTAGAATGGTCTAGGAATGTGTATTAGGACTTATACGAACCTTTAGAATGATCCTAAACATTGCTTGGTACCCCAAGTGACGTAGAGGGTTTAGCATGAATCCTTGGATGTTCTAATGAGTGTATAATGGTTAAGAGAGTATTCTAAAGCCTTAGAATGGTCTAGGAATGTGTATTAGGACTTATAAGAACCATTAGAATGATCCTAAACATTACTTGAGTCCCCAAGGGACGTAGAGGGTGTAGCATGAGTCCTTGGAAGTTCTAACAAGTGTAGAATGGTTAAGAGAGTATTTTAAAGGCCTAGAATGGTCTAGGAATGTGTATTAGGACTTATATCAACCTTTAGAATGATCCTAAACATTGCTTGGTACCCCAAGGGATGTAGAGGGTTAAGCACGAGTCCTTGGAGGTTCTAACGAATGTAGAATGGTTAAGAGAGTATTCTAAAGGTTTAGAATGGTCTAGGAATGTGTAGTAGGACTTATACGAACCTTTAGAAAGATCCTAAACATTGCATGGTACCCCAAGTGACGTAGAGGGTTTAGCATGAGTCCTTGGAGTTTCAAATGAGTGTAGATGGTTAAGAGAGTATTCCAAAGGCTTAGAATGGTCTAGGAATGTGTATTAGGACTTATAAGAACAATTAGAATGATCCTAAACATTGCTTGGTACCCCTAGGGACGTAGAGGGTGTAGCATGAGTCCTTTGAGGTTCTAACAAGTGTAGTATGGTTAAGAGAGTATTCTAAAGGCTTAGAATGGTCTAGGAATGTGTATTAGGACTTATAAGAACCATTATAATTATCCTAAACATTGCTTGGTACCCCAAGGGACATAGAGGGTATAGCATGAGTCATTGGAGGTTCTAACAAGTGTAGAATGGTTAAGAGAGTATTCTAAAGGCTTAGAATGGTCTAGGAATGTGTATTAGGACTTATAAGAACCATTATAATTATCCTAAACATTGCTTGGTACCCCAAGGGACATAGAGGGTATATAATGAGTCATTGGAGGTTCTAACAAGAGTAGAATGGTTAAGAGAGTATTCCAAAGGCTTAGAATGGTCTAGGTATTTGGATTAGGACTTATACGAACCTTTAGAATAATCCTAAACGTTGCTTTGTACCCCAAGGGATGTAGAGGGTTTAGCATGAGTCCTTGGAGGTTCTAACGAGTGTAGAATGATTAAGAGAGTATTCTAAAAGCTTAGAATGGTCTAGGAATGTGTATTAGGACTTATAAGAACCATTATAATTATCCTAAACATTGCTTGGTACCCCAAGGGACATAGAGGGTATAGCATGAGTCATTGGATGTTCTAACATGAGTAGAATGGTTAAGAGAGTATTCTAAAAGCTTAGAATGGTCTAGGAATGTTTATTAGGAGTTATACGAACCTTTAGAATGATCCTAAACATTGCTTGGTACCCCAAGTGACGTAGAGGGTTTAGCATGAATCCTTGGAGGTTCTAATGAGTGTAGAATGGTTAAGAGAGTATTCTAAAGCCTTAGAATGGTCTAGGAATGTGGATTAGGACTTATAATAAACATTAGAATGATGATCCTAAACATTACATGAATCCCCAAGGGACGTAGAGGGTGTAGCTTGAGTCCTTGGAGGTTCTAACAAGTGTAGAATGGTTAAGAGAGTATTCCAAAGGCATAGAATGGTCTAGGAGTGTGTATTAGGACTTATACGAACCTTCAGAATGATCTTAAACATTGCTTGGTACCCCTAGGGACGTAGAGGGTGTAGCATGAGTCCTTTGAGGTTCTAACAAGTGTAGAATGGTTAAGAGAGTATTCTAAAGGCTTAGAATGGTCTAGGAATTTGGATTAGGACTTATACGAACCTTTAGAATAATCCTAAACATTGCTTTGTACCCCAAGGGATGTAGAGGGTTTAGCATGAGTCCTTGGAGGTTCTAACGAGTGTAGAATGATTAAGAGAGTATTCTAAAAGCTTAGAATGGTCTAGGAATGTGTATTAGGACTTATAAGAACCATTATAATTATCCTAAACATTGCTTGGTACCCCAAGGGACATAGAGGGTATAGCATGAGTCATTGGATGTTCTAACATGAGTAGAATGGTTAAGAGAGTATTCTAAAAGCTTAGAATGGTCTAGGAATGTTTATTAGGAGTTATACGAACCTTTAGAATGATCCTAAACATTGCTTGGTACCCCAAGTGACGTAGAGGGTTTAGCATGAATCCTTGGAGGTTCTAATGAGTGTAGAATGGTTAAGAGAGTATTCTAAAGCCTTAGAATGGTCTAGGAATGTGGATTAGGACTTATAATAAACATTAGAATGATGATCCTAAACATTACATGAATCCCCAAGGGACGTAGAGGGTGTAGCTTGAGTCCTTGGAGGTTCTTACAACTGTAGAATGGTTAGGAGAGTATTCTAAAGGCCTAGAATGGTCTAGGAATGTGTATTAGGACTTATACGAACAAATAGAATGATCCAAAACATTGCTTGGTACCCAAGGGATGTAGAGGGTTTAGCATGAGTTCTTGGAGGTTCTAACCAGTGTAGAATGGTTAAGAGGGTATTCTAAAGGCTTAGAATGGTCTAGGAATGTGTATTAGGACTTATACGAATCTTTAGTATGATCCTAAACATTGCTTGGTACCCCTAGGGACGTAGAGGGTGTAGCATGAGTCCTTTGAAGTTCTAACAAGTGTAGAATGGTTAAGAGAGTTTTCTAAAGGCTTAGAATGGTCTAGGAATGTGTATTAGGACTTATACCAACCTTTAGCAAGATCCTAAACATTGCTTGGTACTCCAAGTGACGTAGAGGGTTTAGCATGAGTCCTTGGAGGTTCTAACTAGTGTAGAATGGTTAAGACAGTATTCTAAAGGCTTAGAATGGTCTAGGAATGTGTATTAGGACTTACATGAACCTTTAGAATGATCCTAAATATTGCTTGGTACCCCAAGTGACGTAGAGGGTTTAGCATGAATCCTTGGAGGTTCTAATGAGTGTAGAATGGTTAAGACAGTATTCTAAAGGCTTAGAATGGTCTAGGAATGTGTATTAGGACTTATAAGAACCATTAGAATGATCCTAAACATTACTTGAGTCCCCATGTGATGTAGAGGGTTTAGCATGAGTCCTTGGAGGTTCTAACAACTGTAGAATGGTTAAGAGAGTATTCTAAAGGCTTAGAATGAACTAGGAATGTGTATTAGGACTTATACGAACCAGTAGAATGATCCTAAACATTGCTTGGTACCCCAAGGGATGTAGAGGGTTTAGCATGAGTCCTTGGAGGTTCTAACGAGTGTAGAATGGTTAAGAGAGTATTCTAATGGCTTAGAATGGTCTAGGAATGTGTATTTGGACTTATAAGAACCATTAGAATGATCCTAAACATTACTTGAGTCCCCAAGGGACGTAGAGGGTGTAGCATGAGTCCTTGGAGGTTCTAACAAGTGTAGAATGGTTAAGAGAGTATTCTAAAGGTTTAGAATGGTCTAGGAATGTGTATTAGGACTTATACCAACCTTTAGCAAGATCCTAAACATTGCTTGGTACTCCAAGTGACGTAGAGTGTTTAGCATGAGTCCTTGGAGGTTTTAAAAAGTGTAGAATGGTTAAGAGAGTATTCCAAAGGCTTAGAATGGTCTAGGAATGTGTATTAGGACTTATACAAACCATTAGAATGATCTTAAACATTGCTTGGTACCCCTAGGGACGTAGAGGGTGTAGCATGAGTCCTTTGAAGTTCTAACAAGTGTAGAATGGTTAAGAGAGTTTTCTAAAGGCTTAGAATGGTCTAGGAATGTGTATTAGGACTTATACGAACCTTTAGAATGATCCTAAACATTGCTTGGTACCCCAAGTGACGTAGAGGGTTTAGCATGAATCCTTGGAGGTTCTAATGAGTGTAGAATGGTTAAGAGAGTATTCTAAAGCCTTAGAATGGTCTAGGAATGTGTATTAGGACTTATAAGAACCATTAGAATGATCCTAAACATTACTTGAGTCCCCAAGGGACGTAGAGGGTGTAGCATGAGTCCTTGGAGGTTCTAACAAGTGTAGAATGGTTAAGAGAGTATTCTAAAGGCCTAGAATGGTCTAGGAATGTGTATTAGGACTTATATCAAATGTGTATTAGGCCTAAAAATTGCTTGGTACCCCAAGGGATGTAGAGTGTTTAACACGAGTCCTTGGAGGTTCTAACAAATGTAGAATGGTTAAGAGAGTATTCTAAAGGCTTAGAATGGTCTAGGAATGTGTAGTAGGACTTATACGAACCTTTAGAAAGATCCTAAACATTGCTTGGTACCCCAAGTGACGTAGAGGGTTTAGCATGAATCCTTGGAGTTTCAAATGAGTCTAGATGGTTAAGAGAGTATTCCAAAGGCTTAGAATGGTCTAGGAAAGTGTATTACGACTTATAAGAACAATTAGAATGATCCTAAACATTGCTTGATACCCCTAGGGACGTAGAGGGTGTAGCATGAGTCCTTTGAGGTTCTAACAAGTGTAGAATGGTTAAGAGAGTATTCTAAAGGCTTAGAATGGTCTAGGAATGTGTATTAGGACTTATAACAACCATTATAATTATCCTAAACATTGCTTGGTACCCCAAGGGACATAGAGGGTATAGCATGAGTCATTGGAGGTTCTAACAAGTGTAGAATGGTTAAGAGAGTATTCCAAAGCCTTAGAATGGTCTAGGAATGTGTATTAGGACTTATAAGAACCATTAGAATGATCCTAAACATTACTTGAGTCCCCAAGGGACGTAGAGTGTGTAGCATGAGTCCTTGGAGGTTCTAACAAGTGTAGAATGGTTAAGAGAGTATTATTCTAAAGGCCTAGAATGGTCTAGGAATTTTTATTAGGACTTATAAGAACCTTTAGAATGATCCTAAACATTGCTTGGTACCCCAAGGGATGTAGAGGGTTTAGCACGAGTCCTTGGAGGTTCTAACGAATGTAGAATGGTTAAGAGAGTATTCTAAAGGCTTAGAATGGTCTAGGAATGTGTAGTAGGACTGATACGAACCTTTAGAATGATCCTAAACATTGCTTGGTACCCCAAGTGACGTAGAGGGTTTAGCATGAATCCTTGGAGTTTCAAATGAGTGTAGATGGTTAAGAGAGTATTCCAAAGGCTTAGAATGGTCTAGGAATGTGTATTAGGACTTATAAGAACAATTAGAATGATCCTAAACATTGATTGGTACCCCTAGGGACGTAGAGGGTGTAGCATGAGTCCTTTGAGGTTCTAACAAGTGTAGAATGGTTAAGAGAGTATTCTAAAGGCTTAGAATGGTCTAGGAATGTGTATTAGGACTTATAAGAACCATTATAATTATCCAAAACATTGCTTGGTACCCCAAGGGACATAGTGGGTATAGCATGAGTCATTGGAGGTTCTAACAAGTGTAGAATGGTTAAGAGAGTATTCCAAAGGCTTAGAATGGTCTAGGAATTTGTATTAGGACTTATACGAACCTTTAGAATAATCCTAAACATTGCTTTGTACCACAAGGGATGTAGAGGGTTTAGCATGAGTCCTTGGAGGTTCTAACGAGTGTAGAATGATTCAGAGAGTATTCTAAAGGCTTAGAATGGTCTAGGAATGTGTATTCGGACTTATAAGAACCATTATAATTATCCTAAACATGCTTGGTACCCTAAGGGACATAGAGGGTCTAGCATGAGTCATTGGAGGTTCTAACAACTGTAGAATGGTTAAGAAAGTATTCCAAAGGCTTAGAATGGTCTAGGAATTTGTATTAGGACTTATACGAACCTTTAGAATAATCCTAAACATTGCTCGGTACCTCAAGGGATGTATAGGGTTTAGCACGAGTCCTTGGAGGTTCTAACGAATGTAGAATGGTTAAGAAAGTATTCTAAAGGCTTAGAATGGTCTAGGAATGTGTAGTAGGACTTATACGAACCTTTAGAATGATCCTAAACATTGCTTGGTACCCCAAGTGACGTAGAGGGTTTAGCATGAATCCTTGGAGTTTCAAATGAGTGTAGATGGTTAAGAGAGTATTCCAAAGGCTTAGAATGGTCTAGGAATGTGTATTAGAACTTATAAGAACAATTAGAATGATCCTAAACATTGCTTGGTACCCCTAGGGACGTAGAGGGTGTAGCATGAGTGCTTTGAGGTTCTAACAAGTGTAGAATGGTTAAGAAAGTATTCTTAAGGGTTAGAATAGTCTAGGAATGTGTATTAGGACATACACGAACCTTTAGAATGATCCTAAACATTGCTTGGTACCCCAAGTGACGTAGAGTATTTAGCATGAGTCCTTGGAGGTTCTAAAAAGTGTAGAATGGTTAAGAGAGTATTCCAAAGGCTTAGAATGGTCTAGGAATGTGTATTAGGACTTATACAAACCTTTAGAATGATCTTAAACATTGCTTGGTACCCCTAGGGACGTAGAGGGTGTAGCATGAGTCCTTTGAGGTTCTAACAAGTGTAGGATGGTTAAGAGAGTATTCTAAAGGCTTAGAATGGTCTAGGAATGTGTATTAGGACTTATACGAACCTTTAGAATGATCCTAAACATTGCTTTGTACCCCAAGGGATGTAGAGGGTTTAGCATGAATCCTTGGAGTTTCTAATGATTGTAGAATGGTTAAGAGAGTATTTTAAAGCCTTAGAATGGTCTAGGAATGTGTATTAGGACTTATAAGAACCATTAGAATGATCCTAAATATTACTTGAGTCCCCAAGGGACATAGAGGGTGTAGCATGAGTCCTTGGAGGTTCTAACAACTGTAGAATGGTTAGGAGAGTATTCTAAAGGCCTAGAATGGTCTAGGAATGTGTATTAGGACTTATACGAACCAATAGAATGATCCTAAACATTGCTTTGAACCCAAGGGATGTAGAGGGTTTAGCATGAGTTCTTGGAGGTTCTAACGAGTATAGATTGGTTAAGAGAGTATTCTAAAGGCTTAGAATGGTCTAGGAATGTGTATTAGGACTTATACGAAGCTTTAGAATGATCCTAAACATTGCTTGGTACCCCAAGTGACGTAGAGTGTTTAGCATGAGTCCTTGGAGGTTCTAACAAGTGTAGAATGGTTAAGAGAGCATTCCAAAGGCTTAGAATGGTCTAGGAATGTGTATTAGGACTTATACAAACCTTTAGAAGGATCTTAAACATTTCTTGGTACCCCTAGGGACGTAGAGGGTGTAGCATGAGTCCTTGGATGTTCTAACCTGTGTAGAATGGTTAAGAGAGTATTCCAAACGCTTATAATGGTCTAGGAATGTGTATTAGAACTTATACGAACCTTTAGAAAGATCCTAAACATTGCTTGGTACCCCAAGTGACGTAGAGGGTTTAGCATGAGTCCTTGAAGGTTCTAACTAGTGTAGAATGGTTAAGACAATATTCTAAAGGGTTAGAATGGTCTAGTAATGTGTATTAGGACTTATAAGAACCATTAAAATGATCCTAAACATTGCTTGGTACCCCAAAGGATGTAGAGAGTGTAGCATGAGTCCTTGGAGGTTCTAACAAGTGTAGAATGGTTAAGTGAGTATTCTAAAGGCTTAGAATGGTCTAGGAATGTGTATTAGGACTTATACGAACCATTAGAATGATCCTAAGCATTGCTTGGTACCCCAAGTGACGTAGAGTGTTTAGCATGAGTCTTTGGCAGTTCTAACAAGTGTAGAATGGTTAAGAGAGTATTCCAAAGGCTTAGAATGGTCTAGGAATGTGTATTAGGACTTATACAAACCTTTAGAATGATTCTAAACATTGCTTGGTACCCCTAGGGACGTAGAGGGTGTAGCATGAGTCCTTTGAGAATCTAACAATTGGTTAAGGGAGTATTCTAAAGGCTTAGAATGGTCTAGTAATGTGTATTAGGACTTATACGAACCTTTTGAATGATCCTAAACATTGCTTGGTACCCCAAATGACGTAAAGGGTTTAGCATGAGTCCTTGGAGGTTCTAATGAGTGTAGACTGGTTAAGAGAGTATTCTAAAGGCTTAGAATGGTCTAGGAATGTGTATTAGGACTTATAAGAACAATTAGAATGATCCTAAACATCGCTTGAGTCCCCAAGGGACGTAGAGGGTGTAGCATGAGTCCTTGGAGTTTCTAACTAGTGTAGAATGATTAAGAGAGTATTCTAAATTCTTAGAATGGTCTAGGAATGTGTATTAGGACTTATACGAACCATTATAATGATCCTAAACATTGCTTGGTACCCCTAGGGATGTAGAGGGTTTAGCATGGGTCCTTGGAGGTTCTAACGAGTGTAGAATGGTTAAGAGAGTATTCTAAAGGCTTAGAATGATCTAGGAATGTGTATTATGTGAGACCCACAATTTTACCTAATTTATTTGTGATTTTATAATTGAAATTAGGAAATTACGCTTGATTTTGATACCTGGATTTAATTAAAAATATATATATGAATATATATATATATATATATATACGTGACATATATGAATATATTATATGTATACCAATGTTTTCCCTAGCCTATTTAAATAAAATATTTTAAGGTAAAGTATTTGATTTAAATGATTTTTAGAAAATGAATTGTCTTTTGATGGATTAGAATATTCTATCTTTAGAAATTCATAACTTTTCAACCGTAAGTCGAAAAATTACAAATGATATGTCAAAACGATCGTATCGATATCTAGATTATGAAAATGTAAAGCTTTGATTTTTATTTTATAGTTTTCGAAATTTTATCACTGTTACAGTAGTGAACGAATTTTTGAGTTTTAAGTTTGAACGAATGGTTTTAATGCATTAAATAATCTTTTGACTAAAGTATATTTTACTTTGAAAATAAAAATGCATTTCTGAAGTTTTATAATGTACTATCATTTAAATAAAGTTTATTTTCGTATTTTTTTTTATTTTAAATATTTGAAAAGCTTAGGAAGTGTATTTTTGAAGAAATGACCTTAGGACTTCAAAAATTCATAACTTTCAAACCGTAAGTCCAAAAATTACAAAATTTATATGAAAACGATAGTAATAAAATGTAGAATATTAATATGTAAAAATAAAATTTTTATTTTAATATTTACGAAAATTTTTGTACAGTAGGTAGAAAATCAAATTTTGATAGTTAATATGATTAGATAATTATGTAGGCACCTCCACAATGAACCAATGAAAAATTTTCTCTTCTATTTTAATATACATGTACAGTCCAAAAATAAGGTGGAAAGAGGGGAAGAATAGTTCTGAAGTTTGTGAGAATAAACCATGAATTAAAAGGCTTTAGGAATCAACAAAATCCCATTTAATGCTAGTTCATGTTCCAAGTAGTGTTTGAAAATTTTTGACTAAGATTTGATGAAGGGGGGACGAATTTGCCTCTGAAAATTGAGGGAAAGGGATCACTTCAACAACTATAAATAGATAATCTTAGCTCCCACATTTTTCACACACAAACCTTGATGGTTTCACAAGAGAAAAAAAAATAAAATTCTAAGAGAAGAAGAGGGAGAGAGGGACGAATTGGCTTAGGAGGGAGGAAGGATTTGCTTTGTCTCTTGAAGTTTTCTTTAAGGCTTAAGGAGTAGAGGTAACCCAAAATCACTTATTTATTTAATATATTTTTAAGTTGTTTTGTTTTTAGTTTTGAGTAAAGCTTCTAAATTCTTCTATAGCTAAGTTCTAAATTTTCCTTTTTACTTTTAAAAGTTTATTTTGAATTTGAGAAATTGTTCTTAAGTCATATGAATTAAGAATAAGAAAAGGGACGCAAAAAGGGTGTTTAAAGGGATTTATCTCCCCTTTTCTTTAATTCTTAAGATGGCTAATAGTTTTTGATGAGTTTGAGTAATTTAAATTCTGGGTTTATTTCAATTCTTAGAACATAAGAATTGTAGAGAATTTTGTGTGAACAAATATGTTTTTTTTTATTCATTGTCTTTTTAATTGTTTTGTTCTTTGTTTAAGGAATGAAAAAGAAACAAGTAAATAATAATGGAAAATTTTATTTCTGGTAAATATATATATATAAGCCGTGTGATATATTGGAAGAATTGAAGATTGATTTGTGTATTTTAGTATGTGTATTGTATTATAAAATAAAAGAGAATGGAAATGAATAAAAAGATTAAAGTGGATTTTTATTTTTGGTTTTTATTTCTTTTCTTTTCTGGACCGTGTATGTATGTATGTATATTGTGTGATAATTGTTGTTATTTCATGAATGTTTGAGTTATAATTAAGTCTTTAAAAAGAATGAAAACAAATAAGTACTTTTCTTTGAAGTAGAAATGAAATGAAATGATTTAAAGGAACTAAAAATGACTTTTTAGAAATAAAATGAATTCTGGAAAAATTTGATGTTATTGAAGTTTATGGAATTATATGTTATGAAATTTTGATGTAATTGTTATTGTTTGATTTTATGTTATTTCCTTTTTGTTTGATTTAAGTTAAGAACAATGAATAAATGAAAAAAAAAAATTTCTGGAAACAATAAAAATATAATAGACCGTGAGGTCTATGGTATTATTTTTAAATTATTTTTGTTATTTGTTTGTTGTATGGTTTGTAATTAAATTATAGTAGATTATTTAAAAGAAATAGGAACAAATGATAGTTGTTATAAACCTATAAGAACATGTATTTTCGATTAATTGTATGAGTATGTGGTTGATGTGGTTGTAAGTGTTAGTTGCTGGAAAAAAATGAATTATTTTCTAAAAGGGATCTATTTTATATTTGTTAATGATTAAACCTCTTATTTTTAGTATACCAAATGATGTAATTATATTATATAGATGTTTTAGGAATTGAAAATATTTTTCTAACTTTTCTATATGCTAGTCGAATTTTAGAAGAAAAAGGAATTAAATTAATTAAATTTTTCTAATTGATTTGATGATTGCTTTAGTATGTTTATGGAATATATTACATGTTTATATGGAAAAGATTAATTTTGAAAGTTTTATTTTAATTCTGGAAATTTAATCTTTATTCTGAAAAATTTATTTATTTAAGACCCCAAGTGATTATTTTTAAGAATGTCAGTGATACTTTGTTTATATGTGCAAATATAATGTAGAAACAAATATAAATGAGTATTTTGATTGATTAAAAGTGATTTATAAAAAAATATATTAAGTTGCTGTCCAGAACTTATAGTTAATGAAAAAGTAATATTTTATTAGAAATAATAGTGTTTTAAAGTATTTGGCATGAGTAGGAATTGTGTATAATTGTTTTGGATTGTTCTACTTGAACTTCTTGAATTAATGCAACTTTTTCTGTGGCTGTACTGCAGATACAACTATTTTATTTTGTTTTAATTTAGTCATTTTATTATAGTAGAAGTTGTAATAAAAATTTAGGAAGAAACAACATGTGTTTTCGATTTTCTGTTTAAGAGAAAATGAATTTTTAAGTTAGAATATGTATGCTGTCCAAAATTCTAAATTAGTTGCATCAATGATAGAAATTGTTTTGGATTAAATCAATATGTGAATTTTATGCTAAGACTTTTTATATATAGAGTTAAAAAGTAAATATAAAAGTGGCTTTGTAAATGTATGTCTTAATGTTCTAGTTGTTTACTGAATTGTTGTCTTACTGGTGCTTGTATGATAATTGTGGAATGTCTTGTAAAAGTGATTTTTAAGTTTGTATTACATGCTGTCCAAATTTGATAAATTGATTTAAGTAATTATAAAAATGATTTTTATGTATGTGTGTATGTTTGGGTATGGTTATCATATTGTTTGAATTTAGTAAATAAGAAGTGGGTTGTATCTTGATGTAAAAATATAATGTTTAGAGTTTTTAGGCAAGTTATAGTATTTCACTAGATAAGTAAATGCATGCTGTGAATATTGTTGTCTGATTGATACTATACTTCTCTAAATAATCTATATGTAACTATTTCTGTAAGTTATAAGTATTTTGAGTTATAATTCTTAGTTCTTTGAAAATAGAGGTTAGAACTTTAATTTGATGAAAATTGTGAGTAAGTGCAATTTGTTTGAGTGGCTGTCCAGATTTGTTTTATATTGACCTTAGTAGTATGTCTGTAAGATTTAAGGTGGATTGAAATAATTTAAGTGCTGCCCGTAATTGAATAAGTATGGAAAAATATTATTTCTTAAGCTTAATTTTATTTTTAGAATTTGGATGTGAATCTTTTAGTAGGAAATTGAAATGAATGAATTTTTGGGTAACTATGAAGTAATGCAACTTTATTTCGTGTTGCTGTCCAGAGAAGATATTTTTATATAGTTGCATGATATTTAAAATAAAACTTGTTTTGACTTGATAAGTGAATGAGTTCATAATCTAGAATGATGGTTGATGTGTTAAGTGTTTGTAATGATTTTAAAAAAGGTGTTTCTTGGCTATCCAAATGATTAGAAAGGTTGCATCAAGTTTAAGTTATTTGTTTTAAATGGCTTATGTTAATCCTGGAGTGGTAGTTGTTGTTGATTTTGAGTTAATAATCTCTTTTGATTTAATAATTAGTTCTAAAAATTTTCCATTGACGTTTTAAAGGTTTTGATTTTGTAAAGTATGATTTATTTTAAGTATTGGAAGTTTTTTGGTTCAAGTCTTTTGGATTTCCTAAAAGTGATAAAGGAAATTGTTGTTAAGGACATAGGTCTTGTGGTTTGCTTACTTGTAATTGAGTAGTTATTTATGAAATTATTTTGTAAATATTATTTGGTAAAGGCTTTCGTTCGGATTTGGGTGACGTGACTTCAAAGCAAGAGGACACTAGTTGTGTAGCTTCAACTTCAGGTGAGAGAGAAGCCTTCTTAAGACATAGTGGCATGTAGGGTAATATTAGGACGTTCCGTATCATCTCAAAGGTCGGAACTAGGAATCTATCGGTCGAGTAGTAAAACGGCAATTGAGTGTGTATCCCGCCGTTTATACGAAAAACCCGATTCCTCGATATTTATTGTATGTCGGTTGCTATTTGCTTATGCTATGTGTTATATTTTTATATTGTATATTATATTTTGGAAATAATGGTTCATCTTATGGAAAGAAAATTAATGTTCGGTGGTTCCTATGAAAAGAGTTCTTTGTGTTTTTCGATCGGTTGTTCCATGAAAAGGAATTGGCATAATTTGTAAATACTAATATGAAAATATGAGAATGATCAATGAAATTGTAAGCGATATTAGTGTACAGTGATGGTGCAAACGGCACGATAACTTTGTAAGTGTTCCCTTTAAGTGACTAGCCACGTGGATGACTGTGTCGTGGTCTAAGTCTTGTGGATCCCACTGTACTATAGAAGGATGTTTGATGTTTCCCTTAGAGGTCGAGGCCCGTTAGAAGCAAGGCTTAGAATGGGTCGACCAAAACTTAGGTTTAAGAAAAGACTTAAAAGACTTAGGAACCCCTCTCCTAAACCTACGCGTTGAGAGTGAAGTAGTGGAGAGGAAAGATACCGAATACTTGGAGGCCGGTGTACTTTCAAGTGGTGATTGCGATAGGGGATGGCAAGGACGGTGAACGTCAAGAAGCCTCGAGTGCTTCTCTAGGCAGGACAAGACTACAAAACTTGTCTTTCGGTTGTAGGCAATGTCGTAGCAAGGAACTGCACGATCAACTAGAGATAGTGTTGTCGCCCCCTTGAGCAAATCTTAGATGGTGAGAGGGAACCCGAATGGGGCTAGATGTCGCTGTATTTTTGGAACTGTATTGATGAAATGATTTTACTTCGGTTGTTGGATACTTGTTGGTGCGTACCCTTCGACATCGATGCCAGCACGGTTAGGGTTCCTGTGCGTCCCATCTGCTTTCCGAACTAGGATGTGGTTGGAATGATGGAGGAGATGTAACGTGTGTGCTACCAAACCCTTGAGCTTCGGTGGTGGTACCCCTTCTCGAATTTTCGGTGGTTACGATAATGAAACTTAGAGCCTAAAGATAATTAAATATAATGGATATGGTTTCATGATGATTACCCTTTTGGTCTTAATATTCCCCTATCGTAAGCCCGCGCCGTCGACGATCATATCGTTCGGAAGTGCTTACTCTCTCTATTTCCCTTTCCTGTGGACATTGGGTAACAATGTTCACAGATGGCAGATCATGTACTATCTCGAGTAGCGGTTACTCAAGTCGGAAGAGGATCACGAGACGACATACATACGAGGAGGAAGCAGAAGCAGCAATCAAGAATATTCCAGACAGTTACGGTGGAGGAAAATGAAGACTAATAGTCTAGGATAGTTTTTGTATTCCATCTTTGGATGGGTAGGACATGATTACTCTATCCCGAATGTAACCCCAGTTGTAATATGGATTATTTTAAATGAAATAAAAGAAGTTTCTTTGCTATATATCACGTTCATAAAGTAATTAAACTATTTTTCCGCAAGTTAACCATCGACTAAATATGACATTGAGAAAATGAGTTTTTGGAAATGTTTTGGATGTTAACATCTCTTTTTGGGAATAGAATTTTATGACGCAAGTCTAAGTACCAAAACATTTTTGTAAACCAAATGAATTAAATTGTATTTATGAAAATCTTTTTGGTAAAAGAATTAAACCGAATCGACTTAGATAATGTTATAAAAAAAATGGCGCAAATTTTTAGTGAAAATTCTATGTCCAAATTGGGGTGTTACATATTAGGACTTATAAGAACCATTAGAATGATCCTAAACATTGCTAGAACCCCAAGTAACGTAGAGGGTGTAGCATGAGTACTTTGAGGTTCTAACAAGTGTAGAATGGTTAAGAGAGTATTATAAAGGCATAGAATTGTCTGGGAATGTGTATTAGGACTTATAATAACAATTAGAATGATCCTAAACATTGCTTGAGTCCCCAAGGGACGTAGAGGGTGCAGCATGAGTCCTTGGAGGTTCTAACAAGTGTAGAATGGTTAAGAGAGTATTCTAAAGGTTTAGAATGGTCTAGGAATGTGTATTAGGACTTATACGAACCATTAGAATGATCCTAAACATTGCTTTGTACCCCTAGGGATGGAGAGGGTGTAGCATGACTACTTGGAGGTTCAAACAAGTGTAGAACGGTTAAGAGAGTATTTTAAAGGCTTAGAATGGTCTAGGAATGTGTATTAGGAATTATAAGAACAATTAGAATGATCCTAAACATTGCTTGAGTCCCCAAGGGACGTAGAGGGTGTAGCATGAGTCCTTGGAGGTTCTAACAAGTGTAGAATGTTTAAGAGAGTATTCCAAAGGCTTAGAATGGTCTAGAAATGTGTATTAGGACTTATACGAACCTTTAGAATGATCTTAAACATAGCTTGGTACCCCTAGGGATGCATAGGGTGTAGCATGAGTCCTTGGATGTTCTAACCTGTGTAGAATGGTTAAGAGAGTATTCTAAATGCTTAGATTGGTCTAGGAATGTTTATTAGGACTTATACGAACCTTTAGATTGATCCTAAACATTGCTTGGTACCCCAAGTGACATAGAGGGTTTAGCATGAATCCTTGGAGGTTCTAATTAGTGTAGAATGGTTAAGAGAGTATTCTAAAGCCTTAGAATGGTCTAGGAATGTATATTAGGACTTATAAGAACCATTAGAATGATCCTAAACATTACTTGAGTCCCCAAGGGACGTAGAGGGTGTAGCATGAGTCCTTGGAGGTTCTAACAACTGTAGAATGGTTAGGAGCGTATTCTAAAGGCCTAGAATGGTCTAGGAATGTGTATTAGGACTTATACGAACCAATAGAATGATCCTAAACATTGCTTGGTACCCAAGGGATGTAGAGGGTTTAGCATGAGTTCTTGGGGGTTCTAACGAGTGTAGAATGGTTAAGAGAGTATTCTAAAGGCTTAGAATGGTCTAGGAATGTGTATTAGGACTTATACGAACCTTTAGAATGATCCTAAACATTTCTTAGTACCCCAAGTGACGTAGAGTGTTTAGCATGAGTCCTTGGCAGTTCTAACAAGTGTAGAATGGTTAAGAGAGTATTCCAAAGGCTTAGAATGGTCTAGGAATGTGTATTAGGACTTATACAAACCTTTAGAATGATCCTAAACATTATTTGGTACCCCTAGGGACGTAGAGGGTGTAGCATGAGTCCTTTGAGGTTCTAACAAGTGTAGAATGGTTAAGAGAGTATTCTAAAGGCTTAGAATGGTCTAGGAATGTGTATTAGGACTTATACGAACCTTTAGAATGATCCTAAACATTGCTTGGTACCCCAAGTGACGTAAAGGGTTTAGCATGAGTCCTTGGAGGTTCTAATGAGTGTAGACTGGTTAAGAGAGTATTCTAAAGGCTTAGAATGGTCTAGGAATGTGTATTAGGAT
Organism: Crotalaria pallida; assembly: GCA_037953625.1. Taxonomy (NCBI): domain Eukaryota; kingdom Viridiplantae; phylum Streptophyta; class Magnoliopsida; order Fabales; family Fabaceae; genus Crotalaria; species Crotalaria pallida. The sequence continues at coordinate 98,721,571 of CM075650.1, forward strand.
TTATAAGAACAATTAGAATGATCCTAAACATCGCTTGAGTCCCCAAGGGACGTAGAGGGTGTAGCATGAGTCCTAGGAGGTTCTAACTAGTGTAGAATGGTTAAGAGAGTATTCTAAATTCTTAGAATGGTCTAGGAATGTGTATTAGGACTTATACTTATACGAACCATTATAATGATCCTAAACATTGTTTGGTACCCCTAGGGATGTAGAGGGTTTAGCATGAGTTCATGGAGGTTCTAACGAGTGTAGAATGGTTAAAAGAGTAGTCTAAAGGCTTAGAAAGGTCTAGGAATGTGTATTAGGACTTATAAGAACCATTAGAATGATCCTAAACATTGCTAGAACCCCAAGTGACGTAGAGGGTGTAACATGAGTACTTTGAGGTTCTAACAAGTGTAGAATGCTTAAGAGAGTATTATAAAGGCTTAGAATTTTCTAGGAATGTGTATTAGGACTTATAATAACAATTAGAATGATCCTAAACATTGCTTGAGTCCCCAAGGGACGTACAGGGTGTAGCATGAGTCCTTGGAGGTTCTAACAAGTGTAGAATGCTTAAGAGAGTATTCTAAAGGTTTAGAATGGGCTAGGATTGTGTATTAGGACTTATACGAACCATTAGAATGATCATAAACATTGCTTTGTACCCCTAGGGATATAGAGGGTGTAGCAGGAGTACTTGGAGGTTCAAACAATGTAGAACGGTTAAGAGAGTATTTTAAAGGCTTAGAATGGTCTAAGAATGTGTATTAGGAATTATAAGAACAATTAGAATGATATAAACATTGCTTGAGTCCCCAAGGGACGTAGAGGGTGTAGCATGAGTCCTTGGAGGTTCTAACAAGTGTAGAATGTTTAAGAGAGTATTCCAAAGGCTTAGAATGGTCTAGAAATGTGTATTAGGACTTATACGAACCTTTAGAATGATCTTAAACATAGCTTGGTACCCCTAGGGACGCATAGGGTGTAGCATGAGTCCTTGGATGTTCTAACCTGTGTAGAATGGTTAAGAGAGTATTCTAAATGCTTAGATTGGTCTAGGAATGTTTATTAGGACTTATACGAACCTTTAGATTGATCCTAAACATTGCTTGGTACCCCAAGTGACGTAGAGGGTTTAGCATGAATCCTTGGAGGTTCTAATTAGTGTAGAATGGTTAAGAGAGTATTCTAAAGCCTTAGAATGGTCTAGGAATGTGTATTAGGACTTATAAGAACCATTAGAATGATCCTAAACATTACTTGAGTCCCCAAAGAACGTAGAGGGTGTACCATGAGTCCTTGGAGGTTCTAACAACTGTAGAATGGTTAGGAGAGTATTCTAAAGGCCTAGAATGGTCTAGGAATGTTTATTAGGACTTATACGAACCAATAGAATGATCCTAAACATTGCTAGGTACCCAAGGGATGTAGAGGGTTTAGCATGAGTTCTTGGAGGTTCTAAGAGTGTAGAATGGTTAAGAGAGTATTCTAAAGGCTTAGAATGGTCTAGGAATGTGTATTTGGACGTATACGAACCTTTAGAATGATCCTAAACATTGCTTGGTACCCCAAGTGACGTAGTGTGTTTAGCATGAGTCCTTGGCAGTTCTAACAAGTGTAGAATGGTTAAGAGAGTATTCCAAAGGTTTAGAATGGTCTAGGAATGTGTATTAGGACTTATACAAACCTTTAGAATGATCCTAAACATTGCTTGGTACCCCTAGGGACGTAGAGGGTGTAGCATGAGTCCTTGGATGTTCTATCAAGTGTAGAATGGTTAAGAGAGTATTCTAAAGGCTTATAATGGTCTAGGAATGTGTATTAGGACTTATACGAACCTTTAGAATGATCCTAAACATTAATTGGTACCCCAAGTGACGTATAGGGTGTAGCATGAGTACTTGGAAGTTCAAACAAGTGTAGAACGGTTAAGAGAGTATTTTAAAGGCTTAGAATGCTCTAAGAATGTGTATTAGGAATTATAAGAACAATTAGAATGATCCTAAACATTGCTTGAGTCCCCAAGGGACGTAGAGGGTGTAGCATGAGTCCTTGGAGGTTCTAACAAGTGTAGAATGTTTAAGAGAGCATTCCAAAGGCTTAGAATGGTCTAGGAATGTGTATTAGGACTTATACGAACCTTTAGAATGATCTTAAACATTGCTTGGTACCCCTAGGGACGTACAGGGTGTAGCATGAGTCCTTGGATGTTCTAACCTGTGTAGAATGGTTAAGAGAGTCTTCCAAATGCTTAGATTGGTCTAGGAATGTTTATTAGGACTTATACGAACCTTTAGAATGATCCTAAACAATGCTTGGTACCCCAAGTGACGTAGAGGGTTTAGCATGATTCCTTGGAGGTTCTACCTAAACATTGCTTGGTACCCCAAGTGACCTAGAGTGTTTAGCATGAGTCCTTGGAGGTTCTAACAAGTGTAGAATGGTTACGAGAGTATTACAAAGGTTAGAATGGTCTAGGAATGTGTATTAGGACTTATACGAACCATTAGAATGATCCTAAACATTGCTTGGTAACCTAAGTGACGTAGAGGGTGTAGCATGAGTCCTTGGAGGTTCTAACGAGTATAGAATGGTTAAGAGAGTATTCGAAAGCCTTAGAATGGTCTAGGAATGTGTATTAGGACTTATACGAACCTTTAGAATGATCCTAAACATTGCTTGGTACCCCAAGTGACATAGAGTGTTTATCATGAGTCCTTGGCAGTTCTAACAAGTGTAGAATGGTTAAGAGAGTATTCTAAAGGCTTAGAATGGTCTAGGAATGTGTATTAGGACTTATACGAACCTTTAGAATGATCCTAAACATTGCTCGGTACCCCAAGTGACGTAGAGGGTTTAGCATGAATCCTTGGAGGTTCTAATTAGTGTAGAATGGTTAAGAGAGTATTCTAAAGCCTTAGAATGGTCTAGGAATGTGTATTAGGACTTATACGAACCATTAGAATGATCCTAAACATTGCTTGGTAACCTAAGTGACGTAGAGGGTGTAGCATGAGTCCTTGGAGGTTCTAACGAGTATAGAATGGTTAAGAGAGTATTCGAAACCCTTAGAATGGTCTAGGAATGTGTATTAGGACTTATACGAACCTTTAGAATGATCCTAAACATTGCTTGGTACCCCAAGTGACATAGAGTGTTTATCATGAGTCCTTGGCAGTTCTAACAAGTGTAGAATGGTTAAGAGAGTATTCTAAAGGCTTAGAATGGTCTAGGAATGTGTATTAGGACTTATACGAACCTTTAGAATGATCCTAAACATTGCTTGGTACCCCAAGTGACGTAAAGGGTTTAGCATGAGTCCTTGGAGGTTCTAATGAGTGTAGACTGGTTAAGAGAGTATTCTAAAGGCTTAAAATGGTCTAGGAATGTGTATTAGGATTAATAAAACAATTAGAATGATCCTAAACATCACTTGAGTCCCCAAGGGACGTAGAGGGTGTAGCATGAGTCCTAGGAGGTTCTAACTAGTGTAGAATGGTTAAGAGAGTATTCCAAATTCTTAGAATGGTCTAGGAATGTGTATTAGGACTTATACGAACCATTATAATGATCCTAAACAGTGCTTGGTACCCCTAGGGATGTAGAGGGTTTAGCATGAGTCCTTGGAGGTTCTAACGAGTGTAGAATGGTTAAGAGAGTATTCTAAAGGCTTAGAATGGTCTAGGAATGTGTATTAGGACTTATAAAACCATTAGAATGATCCTAAACATTGCTAGAACCCCAATTGACGTAGAGGGTGTAGCATGAGTACTTTGAGGTTCTAACAAGTGTAGAATGCTTAAGAGAGTATTATAAAGGCTAAGAATTTTCTAGGAATGTGTATTAGGACTTATAATAACAAATAGAATGATCCTAAACATTGCTTGAGTCCCCAAGGGACATACAGGGTGTAGCATGAGTCCTTGGAGGTTCTAACAAGTGTAGAATGCTTTAGAGAGTATTCTAAAGGTTTAGAATGGTCTAGGAATGTGTATTAGGACTTATACGAACCATTAGAATGATCATAAACATTGCTTTGTACCCCTAGGGATGTAGAGGGTGTAGCATGAGTACTTGGAGGTTCAAACAAGTGTAGAACGGTTAAGAGAGTATTTTAAAGGCTTAGAATGGTCTAGGAATGTGTATTAGGAATTATAAGAACAATTAGAATGATCCTAAACATTGCTTGAGTCCCCAAGGGTCGTAGAGGGTGTAGCATGAGTCCTTGGAGGTTCTAACAAGTGTAGAATGTTTAAGAGAGTATTCCAAAGGCTTAGAATGGTCTAGGAATGTGTATTAGGACTTATACAAACCTTTAGAATGAGCTTAAACATTGCTTGGTACCCCTAGGGACGCTTAGGGTGTAGCATGAGTCCTTGGATGTTCTAACCTGTGTAGAATGGTTAAGAGAGTATTCTAAATGTTTAGATTGGTCTAGGAATGTTTATTAGGACTTATACGAACCTTTAGATTGATCCTAAACATTGATCGGTACCTCAAGTGACGTAGAGGGTTTAGCATGAATCCTTGGAGGTTCTAATTAGTGTAGAATGGTTAAGAGAGTATTCTAAAGCCTTAGAATGGTCTAGGAATATGTATTAGGACTTATAAGAACCATTAGAATGATCCTAAACATTACTTGAGTCCCCAAGGGACGTAGAGGGTGTAGCATGAGTCCTTGGAGGTTCTAACAACTGTAGAATGGTTAGGAGAGTATTCTAAAGGCCTAGAATGGTCTAGGAATGTGTATTAGGACTTATACGAACCAATAGAATGATCCTAAACATTGCTTGGTACCCAAGGGATGTAGAGGGTTTAGCATGAGTTCTTGGAGGTTCTAAGAGCGTAGAATGGTTAAGAGAGTATTCTAAAGGCTTAGAATGGTCTAGGAATGTGTATTAGGACTTATACGAACCTTTAGAATGATCCTAAACATTGCTTGGTACCCCAAGTGATGTAGAGTGTTTAGCATGAGTCCTTGGCAGTTCTAACAAGTGTAGAATGGTTAAGAGAACTCATGCTAGTCCTTTCCCTTAGACTAGTCCCTCCAAAGAACCTCTTTGGAACTTATGTCTTCGCAAACAATTCCTCGAACCACAGCGAACCTTGTGCTTGAAGAAACCTTCTTCAATTCCACTTGAAACCTTCAAGTATACTTGATGAAAACCTTTCACCAATTTGCGTTTGTCAATGTCTTGTTGTTGGCACTTTACACCTTGTTGTGCGGATGAACAACTCCAATGAAGATCAATGGTATTTGCACCTTTCTTGTGTGGATTAGCAACTTACTTAAGAACACTTTTAGTACTGAATCAAAATCTAGATCAATGAGAATGAATGCAAGTGTATATCAAAGTGGGTATTTGTGAAAATTCAATGCAACACTTGAATGTTCTTCTTGATCATATGTGAAAATGCAATTGATTCATGAAGAACACTTGAGAATTCTGTAAAAACGTGTTTAGGAGAAAGTTCAGAAGTGTTAGAAGGTTGTAAGAACGTGTTCTCATGTTTTGAAATCGTTTGGAACATATATATATCAGTTAGGACAGCAAACGGCTATGTTTATGACAGTTTTAACTATTTGTATCCGGATACTTTTGAAAGTATTCGGATACATCGTGTTTGATTTCAAAAATTTGACTGTTGTTTTAAAGAAGTATCCAGATACTTTCAGATGTATCCGGATACTTTTCAAATGTATCCGGATACTTTCAGATGTATCCAGATACATTTGATCAGATACACTTTTTTTTTTTTAATTTGAAAATACTTTCTTGACTTCAAAAACATTTTTAAAAAAAATATTTTCTCTTGGGCATTTGCTTCACAATAATGGTCTAGGAATGTGTATTAGGACTTATACGAACCTTTAGAATGATCCTAAACATTGCTTGGTACCCCAAGTGACGTAGAGTGTTTAGCATGAGTCCTTGGAGGTTCTAACAAGTGTAGAATGGTTAAGAGAGTATTCTAAAGGCTAAGAATGGTCTAGGAATGTGTATTAGGAATTATAAGAACAATTAGAATGATCCTAAACATTGCTTGAGTCCCCAAGGGACGTAGAGGGTGTAGCATGAGTCCTTGGAGGTTCTAACAAGTGTAGAATGTTTAAGAGAGTATTCCAAAGGCTTAGAATGGTCTAGGAATGTGTATTAGGACTTATACGAACCTTTAGAATGATCCTAATCATTGCTTGGTACCCCAAGTGACGTAAAGGGTTTAGCATGAGTCCTTGGAGGTTCTAATGAGTGTAGATTGGTTAAGAGAGTATTCTAAAGGCTTAGAATGGTTTAGGAATGTGTATTAGGACTTATAAGAACAATTAGAATGATCCTAAACATTGCTTGGTACCCCAAGTGACGTAGAGGGTGTAGCATGAGTCCTTGGAGGTTCTAACGAGTGTAGAATGGTTAAGAGAGTATTCCAAAGGCTTAGAATGGTGTAGGAATGTGTAGTAGGACTTATACGAACCTTTAGAATGATCCTAAACATTGCTTGGTACCCCAAGTGATGTAGAGTGTTTAGCATGAGTCCTTGGCAGTTCTAACAAGTGTAGAATGGTTAAGAGAGTATTCCAAAGGCTTAGAATGGTCTAGGAATGTGTATTAGGACTTATACAAACCTTTAGAATGATCCTAAACATTGCTTGGTACCCCTAGGGACGTAGAGGGTGTAGCATGAGTCCTTTAAGGTTCTAACAAGTGTAGAATGGTGAAGAGAGTATTCTAAAGGCTTGTAATGGTCTAGGAATGTGTATTAGGACTTATACGAACCTTTAGAATGATCCTAAATATTGCTTGGTACCCCAAGTGGCGTAAAGGGTTTAGCGTGAGTCCTTGGAGGTTCTAATGAGTGTAGACTGGTTAAGAGAGTATTCTAAAGGTTTAGAATGGTCGAGGAATGTGTATTAGGACTTATACGAACCATTAGAATGATCCTAAACATTGCTTTGTACCCCTAGGGATGTAGAGGGTGTAGCATGAGTACTTGGAAGTTCAAACAAGTGTAGAACGGTTAAGAGAGTATTTTAAAGGCTTAGAATGGTCTAGGAATGTGAATTAGGAATTATAAGAACAATTAGAATGATCCTAAACATTGCTTGAGTCCCCAAGGGACGTAGAGGGTGTAGCATGAGTCCTTGGAGGTTCTAACAAGTGTAGAATGTTTAAGAGAGTATTCCAAAGGCTTAGAATGGTCTAGGAATGTGTATTAGGACTTATACGAACCTTTAGAATGATCTTAAACATTGCTTGGTACCCCTAGGGACATATAGGGTGTAGCATGAGTCCTTGGATGTTCTAACCTGTGTAGAATCCTAGGGGTACCAATCAATGTTTAAGATCATTCTAATGGTTCGTATAAGTCCTAATACACATTCCTAGACCATTCTAAGCCTTTAGAATACTCTCTTAACCATTCTACACTTGTTAGAACCTCCAAGGCTCATGCTACACCCTCTACGTCCCTTGGGGACTCAAGCAATGTTTAGGATCATTGTAATGGTTCTTATAAGTCCTAATACACATGCTAAAGTAATACAATTTGCCTCATAATATAACAAAAAATGGTCTCATTTTTTGCCTCATAATATCCTAGAGGATGACTCTCAATCTGAAGAAGATTTATCGCTTTGCAATTGCAAGGTTGATGTGGAGAAGGATAAGCATCTTGGTAAAGTTCAACCAGAGGAAGGTGAACATGTTGGCAAAGTAATCTGGATAAGATTTACAACTTTGCAATGTTGATGAGGAGGACGATAAGCATCTTGGCAAAGTTCAACCAGAGGAAGGTGAACATGTTGGCAAAGTTCAACCAGAGGAAGATGAACATAGTATTCTGTAATTTAAGGAGGGAAATGTAATTTTATAAGGTGTATTAAATACTTTGCTATTCTGTGTGGGATACTCAGTTAATCAAATGTAATTTTTTGTCTTTTCCGCTTTGTTTTTTATGGTTCTAACCAAAAATTCATTCCTTTTCACTTCTTTAGTTCTTTTCCTGTGTTAGCTTTGTGTGGTCCCAACAAAAAAAATCATCCTTGTTCAGTTTATTACTGTGATGAAGCGGGTTAGGGGTGGAAGGATGTTTCCCTGCAAATTTTTTTAAAATTTTGTGTGAAGCTTTAGCGGCGGTTGTAACCATTACAATGTGTTTTTATAAATATAAACTGGCATCTTGTGGCAATTACAAACTGAAGCTATTTTCATGGATTTTTATATTTGCACTTGTTACAGAAAGTATTCAGGGGACAGGATGGTGAGCTCTTTGTTGTGGGAAGACTTGCAGCCGGTGCTTTTGCTGGCATGACATCCACTTTTGTGAGTGATCAACTAGAGGGCCCTAGATTTTATGGTTTCATTGGTTTTTGGTGTTATTATGTTTTGTTGTAGCTTTATAGGTATTAAACTTTATTAGTACTTAATTACCTACGCAAATTTCTTCTCTATAAACTATTTTTTATCCTATATATCTTGCTCACCTTTTATTATTGTTCATGTGTGTGTCTAATTTGTTCTTTTTAAATCTATGTAGATAACTTACTCATTACATGTTCTGAAATTAGGGTAGCTGTTTAACCTAATTGTCGAACCATGTCAGAGGTATGATTGAACTGCTTTAGTATCTGACCAAAATCTGCGGTTGTGAAGACAAATGACTCTTATTGTGGCTTTTCCAGGTTGCCTTAGGCATGCTAAGAGAGGAAGGAGTTGCATCTTTCTATGGAGGCCTTGGGGAGTCTCTCCTTGCAATAGCTCCTTATATTGCAGTGAACTTTTGTGTTTTTGACTTTCAAGTATATGAACAATCTTTTATCTCTTAAGTAAAATTTTTGAGAATGGACTTGGACGTTGAAATCTCATCTACTGCCCGATCAGCTACAACAAATCTATTTCATTTATTCATTGAAATTTTGTATCTTGTTAGACTAATTTCTCTTTACTGTTTTTGTTGTTGTTGTGTATTTGATAAAGAAGAAGAAGAAGAACAACAACAACAACAACAAGAAGAAGAAGAGTGTTTTGTCAACCCGAATCAATTCCAAGAAGAGCTTGGAAGAATGTCTTCTTTGAATTTGTATGTTGCTTCCTATGTTCCGTCGTCGAGAAGGGGGCCAACTGGTGTTACAAGAAATGGTTCCGAGAATCACAAAGATGATGGAAAGACCGTAATTGAAATTAAGGAGTTGGGGAACATCCTCCTAATTATGATAATTGGCATTATTAGAACTAGATTGAATTAGTGAATTTGTATTGAATTATTATACTTGGTTTTGTTTTCAATTGAACTTTGAACTTGTTTTGAAGACAATGTTTTCATATTAATTCAGATGTTCTTATTAGTATACTTGGCGCGTGTGAAATGGATCAAGTTTTAAACCCAAGTGTAGCTTTCACTTATCAATATTGTATAATGTGCCAACCTTAGACTTTTTTTACAGAAATTCTTTGGTAGTTAGTAACTTTTCTTTAATTATTCCCATGTTCAAGCATTAGGGAAACTTTCTTTCATTCTCATTAACAAAAAATCAACTTCAGCTGGAAGGAACTTGACTTAAGAACATTAAGTTCATACCATAATTAAGGAACATGCATCTTTACTTTGCAAGCCAGACCCAAAGAGTAGTGCCCACGCTTAATAAATGAAGTCAGTAAAATCCTTGAACTTCAAGCCTATTCATCAAGAAAAAATAAAAATAAAAATGTCTATTCACGCAAATTTAAATATCTGCAGTATGTTTTACACAAACATGGCCAACTTGAAATCCAACTTGAAATCTTAGATTCCCTCGTTTCATTGATGATAGCAAATTCACCTAATTTAATGCACCAGCTAGCAATGGGAAGGACTAAACATGAACCTTTAAACCAAAGAGTGGCCTCTACAGTGAAATCAGAAAATAAGTCGAATTCAATGAAGGTAGTTGTAATTTCCTGATTTTCTCGAGTGCATAAATGATACATCATACATTTAAAAGGCATGCCTTCAAAACTTTATTAAATATGTATTGGATATAAAATCCAGTATAAGGAAAAATAACATCCCTTCAATTCGAAAAAGCTCTGAAGATCATGGAATTGCCCACGAATATCACCGCAAATTGTATCATTTCAAGGGCTGCAAAAAATTGGCAAACAAAATAAACTCTTCAGCTTTTCCAGCCATTGAAAATCATCATTAAAGCACTACAAGTGCACCAGTAAAACAAAGTCAGAACCATCATAAATAGAATATCCAGCACAGCCCAGAAAGCTTACGATAGTAACTCACTGATTATTGTCACAAATTGAGAGCAAAAAATGGTGCATAATGCACACGATGTTGGCAAGATGAAATCAATGCAAAGAATCCTTGAACTGATGGGCACAAATAAATAAACATGCAAACATAAATAAACACATTAGAGAAAGTGAACAACCTCAATATTACTCTTTTCCACCAAAATTTCCTTTGCCTTATCACACTAGACCCTTACCTGCATATAGAAGTGCAAAATGTGTAGTCATAATTGGATCACTGAAATAAAAATAAGCACAAGATCAAAATACCAAAAGGGCTTCTTTAGTGGGGGTAAAGGGAATCAAACAAAAAAAAAGATTACAACAACCATCCTAGACTATCACAATTCACACTGCCTTTCCTGATTGTAAACTGCAGTCTTCAAAGAAATTGAACAAATAAAGGGATAAAACTGAAAACTTAATTGTAAATTTTAATTGATCTTGACCATCTAAGCCACGCTAAACCAATTGGGAGTGGTTTGGTTAGTTTTAAGTTCAGCTAACCAGAACAAAACAAATCAGTTCCATCCCAGTATAGGAAAAGTGATTGGTTAGATTCAGAGGACTTTTTTCCTGAAAAATGAATGGATCCAAAGCTAAAATACAGGGTAATACTTTCCTCTAATTCTCTGATTACTCACCAGAAAATATGACAACATAATGCATACAAATATACAATCAAAAGAAAAAAATGGAAATATCTAATTTGACTATATTACAGATGCTTTACAAGATTGTCATTACATGTAGCGATGATTCAATATATATTAATAATTAATAATTGCACTCAATGAACCGTTTTTTACTTTTTATATTTCTATTTGGATTTGCCGGCACCATCTCTATTTAAATCAGAAAAGTCAAATTGTCAACAAATGCCCGTTATTCTGTAACTTAAATAAAGAGGGCAACCAGAAAACATCATGCATGTTCGGTTTTCAAAACATTGATCTATCCAATGAGTAACAAGGGGGAATATCAATAAGTAAAAGGTGGAAAGTACCTATACTCATGTTGTTCACCAATAATCGCGGCAAGAGCATAACCCATCTTTAAAATGGTGGAACCTTTTAGCATCTCGCATGATTAGTTCTCTGCCCACAAGCTTAGAAATAATCTTCAGGGCATTATGGCAATCACCACAAACACGGAGGTTCTTAATTACCCTGATAGGAGAGCGAGCAGAACTGCTAAGAAGGCCATAAGCAACAGCAAGTCTCTCACTATGTGCAAGAAGAGCTTCTTCTTTGCCTTCAGGGTCTATATCATGCAGCACAAATTTTGTCTCTGGAATATAGCCAGCTTCTTTCATTTGTGACTTCATACCTCTAAGCAGAGCATATAACTTATCATTTTCAGGATGAGAAGTATCTCCTGCTCGATATTCATGGACTCGGCTTTTCACTTCTAAAGGATTTTTGCTTACAAATTTCTTTTCTTTCTCTTTTGTCAAGCCTGAAGCTTTTACAGGTAAAAGGCCAGCCTTTGATTGCTCATTTAAGCGAGAAGGATCCAGCTGCTCAACCAGTTTGGCACAGCGGTCAGCTAGCTCAGTGTTCCCATGAGCTCTACAAAGATTCATCAAAGTCTCCCATATATCTACAGTTGGCTCCAATGGCATCTTTTCAACAAATTCAAAAGCTTCATCAAGATGCCCATTACTGGCAATCATGTCAACTACACTCAAAAAATGGGCCAAAGATGGTACAATGCCATAATCCTTTCTCATTGATTGAAAGTGCAGCATTCCCTCATCAATATCTCCCAGCATACTACATGCATAAAAGAGCCCAATAAACATCTGACCATCAGGTTTGAGTCCAGAGTTTTTAAATTGAGTAAATAGATCAATTGAATCTTCTGCAAACCCATTCTTAGCAAGCTGCATGATCATAGTATCCCAAGTAGTCAAATTGCGCTCAGGCATACTATTGAAAACCTCGAGTGCATCATCTACAGAACCACATTGAAAATACATCTCCAATATTCTATTATATGTGCTGACTTGAACAGGTGACAGATATCGAAAAGCATGCCTGTGCACAATTTTGGCCTCTTCAAGAGATTTAGCCTCGCCACACTGGCGTATTAATTGCAAATATCGAGGAAAATCCACAGGGATATGTAGCTGTTCCAACAATTCCAAAACTTCAACTGCTTCCTTCATTTTACCCTCCATGCAGAAACTGTCTAGTTCCTCAAGTGTACCTCTATACGGACTACCATTAGAGGCCTCAGCCGATTCCCAATCAGGATTTGCATTACTTGAAAGATGAGAGCCAACAGTTGATCTATGCAAAGGATTTACGTGTGGAGGATAATGGGCATCATTTAGATTCTGCTGAAATTTTCCAGAACCTAAGTGTGGTTGACGCATTTCATTGCTCCCGGAGTAATGATCATTTGGTGATGGCTGAAAGCGACTAACGTTTTGAGTAAGGTTTCCTTTGTGATTTCCTTGAGAGTCAAACATTCTGGGCGAACTATATGAGTTTGGGGACTGCACCCTTTCTCTAGGTTCTTGTGTCCCATTGTGGTTCTCAAAAAATGCATTTTGATGCTTCCCAAAACCCCTTGAATTATCAAAACCTAACCCAACTACGTTCTGCTGCATTTTTGTGTTGCTTTGAGAATAATACCCATCAACGGTCCCATTATGTCCAACCAAATTGTTCTGAACCCCATTTCCAAAGACATTTCTATGACCTGCATCTGCAATTTGACCATCTCCATAAGAAAATTTCCTCGAACTACCATGATTATTTTCATAAGACATACCAAAATTCCCACCATGCTCAGCTAGTTTATTCGCACGCTCATTATTACCACCTTCTGTATAACCCCAGTTCTGGTTAAAACCCTGCTGCTTTTGTTCTGTATATGTTGTTGTATTTGCTTGAGCAACATATTCTGAACTTTGACTACTTAGTGGATTCCGAGAATCTGTACTATTATAGCTTTCCCGATAAAACCCAGCATGATTCTGCGGATAACCCAAAGAAGCATTTGTTTGATAACCACCGGAATGCCAAAAATCTGAGTTTTGGGCAGCAGTGCTAATAGCCCTCAATGCATTAAGGGTTTTGATACAAATAGAATCAAGGACATTGCGCGAACAACACCCGTATCTGTTGTTGCATAATTTCGTAAGATAAGTAAGTCTAAGTAGTGATGCTCTCTTAGTAGACGACAACATTAAGTCTAAGTAGTGTTGCATAATCTGAAGAAAGACACTGAAAAATATAATAAAATCAGTGCATTAAGTCTACGTGGCAGCTTATAGAACCAAAGTTAATGGAAACATGAAACACAATCAAGGAAATAATAAGGTACCCTACAACCCTACCCTATAGAACAGCATAGAGAGCAAGAATAAGGTACCCCTGTTCTTTCTAGTCGCCGTTGCTGGCTCGTGGTGGCGACGTGGAGTGGAGTGGTGTGGCGGTGCCGGGTCGGGGGTGTGGTTCGGAATGAGAAGAAAACCAAGCGTAGAAGAAGAAGGGGGCAACACTGCAACAGAACTGACGAAGAAGAGGAAGATTTTTAGGTTAAAACTATTTTTTTTTTTTTTTTTTTTACATGGGAGGTCTGGGACTAGAACCCATGACCTGAGGGAGGGGGAATCCTAAATGTCCCTGCAGCCAGGTTAAAACTAGTTTTTAACACATTTAAAATTTTAATTATATAATTTTTTTTATTTAATGATAATATTTTTGCAATACTGTGATTGGTTCAATGCACCATGTTTAACAATCATTATATTAATTATTTAAAATGAAATAGTTCCACAAAATGAAATACATTAAATTTGGAATTTAAAAAACATAAAATAAAATTCATAATAGTTTAGGTAGACTTCATTGCATAAAAAAATCGGAATCTTCACTCAGATATTTTTTTTTTCTTTCTTGACTCTTTATAATTGTCTTTGGGGTCTTGATATTGTTCTGTCTCCCTTTTTCCTGTTGTATTTTTCAATTTAAGAGTGAAAGCTAATTCATCTTCACTTGTATTTTCCTTACAAGTGAATCAGAATCAGAATCTTGAAAGAATAATAAACATCATTTAAGTTTTATTTTCCTTAATTTATACAACTTTTAATTTTAAATATAATATAAAAGCATAGCCTAATTTAAATTTATAAAATTGTTACGGTTTGAACATTTTCATGTTGCATTGTGTTTGTCCCTTCGTCAGTAAATGCATCATTGCTCCTAGAACCCTGAAGTCAGAAGTTAAATATATGAGATAATGTTTATATTAATTTGTACGTACTAATAATTATTTAAAAAATGGAAATATATAGTGTGAAGTCGACTTGATTTCTAATTCAAAGACGAATTTCTTTATTTCTTCCTCATTGTCATTGATTTTCAATGTCACAAAATTTTTCATTTTGTATTTCCGTTTTCTATTTTTAGTTTGAAGAGCAAAGTTCATTTTAATAGAACATCCAATGTAACACCCTATTCGATTTTATTTTTAAACCGAAAGTTTGGACAAAAAAAAAATTCTTTTTGACACAGTTATGATAATGGTCTAGACAAAATAATAATATTTCCTTTCTTTAATATTGAAATTATCAGAGTTATAGCGAAAGACTTTAATTCAAACAAAAGACATAAAAGTGAGTTAACATAGTTACACCGAATCAGTTATCCAAAATACAAAATACATGAACTGTGTTTTAGCACGGCCAACTGGCCGAGGACTAACTTAATTTTCCGACTCTAATGACTTACTCTCCCTGTGAGGGAGAGTGAACCTGCTCGGCCGTGGACTGCGTCTGCTCGGGCTCAGTACCTGAAAAATGGTAAGGAGGTGAGCATTACACAGAACTTAAGTAAGCAGTTTCTAATATGACATACCGAACTACCAAGCCAAACACAAATAGTCAATTAGCATATATAACAGATAATCAAGCAGAACATATTACATGCATACATCCTCATTTTGCTCGGTTCACATCATTATCCAGCATATCCATTACCTACCAATTATGCCTCTACTTATCCGATTGATTCCCCTTGTACTCATTTCTCAGTTCCTACATTGGGTCTGCTCGGTCGTTACTTTCCTTTCTCGGTATTCCCTTTCTCTCTCTCTCTCTCTCTCTCTCTCTCTCTCTCTCTTTCTCTCTCTGTCTCATTACTCATTATTCATCTTTTACATAGTTTACAATCTTTTACTCTTCTCGGATGCATACACCCAGTGCATGTCTTACACCATTTAGGGTCGGATTCCGGAGTGTCCATAACTGCGAGTACCCAGTACCCGTCTTACAGCTGCACATACCCAGTATGCGTCTGACGCGATCAATGCACGCACCCAGTACGCGTCTTCTATGACCAGGAGCACTACCGCCAATTCTTCTATGGAGTTAAGGAGTGTCCATAACTGCGAGCACCCAGTACCCGTCTCACAGCTGCGCCTCTCGGCGTCTTACGCGATCAATGCACGCACCCAGTACGCGTCTTCTATGACCAGGAGCACATCCCACCGATTCCGTGCTCGGAACCTTGTGTGAGTCATAACTGCGAGTACCCAGTACCCGTCTTACAGCTGCACATACCCAGTATGTGTCTGACGCGATCAATGCACGCACCCAGTACGCGTCTTCTATGACCCGATCACACAACCATTTCTCTTTAATTTCTCCTCTCTTTTAACCATTTCTTTGCTCGGCCTCTCTCGGCTCAATCTTTTAACCATTTCCTTTTTCCATTAATCTCTCTTATTATCTATTTCATTTACTTATCTCTTCTACTTGCCATATCTAACCATATCTCATACCCACTTTCACCCTCTCATGCTCGGCCACAGACAGATTTTAAATGTGGGATATAAATAATGAATATCAAAACATCATAAACATTTATACAACCACAACAATATAAATGAAACGCTTAGTCAGTCCACCATGTAATTAAAAACATAAAGCAGGAAACAATGTTCCCTTTTTCCTCAAAATTCATGTTTCTAGTTCATCCATTGGTTTCTATCACACATTTACCCTTTCTCCCTAATATTATCCTATGTCTCTTCCTTAATCTAACACCCACTCTTAGCACCCGTTATGAACACACTACGAACCCAAACTCAAATAGAGGTAACACTCACTCCTTACCTCAATCCGTGAGAAGTAAGAGTTGAGAGTTTGAGAATGGTTTTCCTTGTTGTTTGACCTTGAGAGCTTAGAACTCCTTGAACCTTTTCCTCCTAGCTGCACACCCAACACAACGACGGTCCAGGAAATGTTTGATGAGGCACAATAGATAAGAGGTGTAGTTTCTAGTTAGTGAGTCTTGGAAGAGAAGAGGAAAAGATATGTGTGAGTGAAGAGAAAATATGTGGAGTTGTTGGTGCTGGAGCTTTAGAGAAAGATAGAGGAGGTGAAGGAGAAAGAGAATGGAAAAGTGGTTGTATTGTTTATGTGTTCTCTTTTATTCTTTTAGGAGGATTAATTGTGTGGTTTTTATTGGAGACTTCTTTGAGAAGCTAGAACATGTGGACAGGATTCATTGGCTTCTAAAGGAAGCCATAAACAGTGACTTGATAAAGACATAAAGCGATTGACAGTGACAGCCGTACGGATGGCACGAGAACCAAAAGATCAACAGCTCAACATGAGCTGTCGCGGAGGAGGAGGGAGACGTCGGCTCGCCATGGAGAAACATCAATAGTCCGAGTCTCTTCCTCGGTTAATACTGCGAGGTACGATGAGGTCGGCTAGTCCGAGCTGACAACAGGTTTCGCCTTTGTTCCCATTTAGCTTGGCAGGGATTCGTCCGAGGTCCAACATTTACTTATCTGGTCGGCCTAGGCTTCCTTTTACCTCACAACCCTTATACAATTTCTACGGCTTGATCCTATTCTTAAATAAATATATATATATATATATATATATATTTAAATTTATTATATTAATATTAATTTTCAGGATGTTACATCCAACGTCGTTGGTAGTAATCCTGACAAATCCTCAACCATTAAAAAAATAGGCATATTTGTTAGTTATATTTAAAATACGAAAACTTTATATAATACATTTTCAGGTTATTTTTCTCAAATGAAAGTAAATATAACTAATGAAAAATTTTTAAAATTGTATATTATCTAAAAAATTGTATATTATATTTAAAATTTTAAAAATAATTAATCATAAATCTTAAAGATTGTAAAAATAATATGAAAATTAATGTGATAAAAATTTGTAATTATTGAATGTATCATGCATTATATTTTATTTTGGAAATAAAATCATGCATTATATGAAAAAGATATTATCTTTTTTTTTATTAACTTGATTTGTTTATTTTATTTTAAATAGTAAAAACTTATAAATTTCTCTTTTAATTACGCCTTTGGTGAGAATTATTTGGAAACAACTCACAATCTCCGAGTGGAACGATAATTTACTTTCATTATATTACTTGTGATCTAGTACACTTGCTAGTATCAACACCAACAACAGTCATGGTAATCGATTACCACGATGCGATAATCGATTACCATAGTGCATAACAGCCTCAGTTTAGTGTGTTTGATGAGTAATCCACCACTAAACCCAGAAATTTGCCACGAGTTCAATCTTAGACACATCCTTGGACTCGTGTCAACATGCATGCAAGTTTAATTGATCTATATAAACCAATCTTGTTGAAGAATTGGGTTGTTTTTCTCAATTTGTTGGTCTGAAGCCAAGTTAGGGTTCCTAAGTTCAGAGCTTTTGTTCTTTTTTATTCTGGAGAGTTAGATTAAGAGTGATACACCATTATAAAGCTCACATCACGAGCTTTACAAAGACACCAAAATCGTGACCTGAGAGTTAGTGTAGAGCAGGGGGTTAGTCTGCAAAGTTCAAGCCTCAAACCTATAAAGTTGCAGTTCAGAGTCTTGGAGCTTACTTTGATCATCGATTTTGGTAAGCTCATGTACTCATTTGGTCTCAAACTTGTTGGTTTAGTTCATGTGTATTGCAGAGAGTATAGAGAAACTAATTTCCCCAAATTTTATGCTCTTTCCATGTGCCAACAAATTCCATTTTGTCACCCTTTTGAAACTGCTCTGTTTGAAGAGGAGCTTTTCGGTTTGAACACTCTGCCACCAATTTTTACGATTTCGTCTTGCTTGATGACACATTATGAGTGAAAATGTGGCCTGTATTGTGGAATACTGTTGATGTGATTATTACGTCTTCGCGACGTGACGTTCACCTGAGGAGTGACGTTATGTATCACTTGTCGAGCAAGGTTCGCTATACGTTATGAGAACATATGATTGTGCTCTGGGAGTACACTGATGTTATGGATGGACGTCCGTGAGAATATTAGTTTGGAGAATCTCAGGAATTTGAGAGATAGAAAGCATGCATCATGCCACTATAATTGAAGAAGATAATTATAATTGAAAATGGCTTGATCATATGCACATGCATGCTACTTGACAATTTGTTTAATTGTGAATGTTTAATTTCCAATTATTCTTATTTGATAATGTGAATTGTATTGCTTACTCCTGTGCTCTTTTTAGGTGATGGCTCGTTATCTAGCTTGCATCGAGTTACGCCCACTCCCTAGTGAAGTGTGGTACTACGAGGACCACAGAGCCACCTATGAGGGGGAGGTAGAGTTAACACTCTATCACCCTAACCCTGTGGCTCGTGTCTGTCCTCGTAGGTTGTGGTACCAAGCAATGTTAAGGATCATTTTAATGGTTCGTATAAGTCCTAATACACATTCCTAGACCATTCTACGCCTTTAGAATACTCTCTTAACCATTCTAGACTTGTTAGAACCTCCAAGGACTCAAGCTACACCCTCTACGTCCCTTGGGGACTCAAGCAATGTTTAGGATCATTCTAATGGTTGTTATAAGTCCTAATACACATTCATAGACCATTCTAAGCCTTTAGAATACACTCTTAACCATTCTACACTAGTTAGAAACTCCAAGGACTCATGCTAAACCCTCTACATCCCATGGGGTACCAAGCAATGTTAAGGATTATTTTAATGGTTCGTATAAGTCCTAATACACATTCCTAGACCATTCTAAGCCTTTAGAATACCCTCTTAACCATTCTACACTTGTTAGAACCTCCAAGGACTCATGTTACACCCTCTACGTCCCTTGGGGACTCAAGCAATGTTTAGGATCATTCTAATGGTTCTTATAAGTCCAAATACACATTCCTAGACCCTTCTAAGCCTTTAGAATACTCTCTTAACCATTCTACACTTGTTAGAACCTGCAAGGACTCATTCTAAAGCCTCTACATCCCTTGGGTTACCAAGCAACGTTTAAGATCATTCTAATGGTTCGTATGAGTCCTAATACACATTCCTAGACCATTCTAAGCCTTTAGAATACTCTCTTAACCATTCTACACTTGTTAGAACCTCCAAGGACTCAGGCTACACCCTCTACGTCCCTTGGGGACTCGAGAAATGTTTAGGATCATTCTAATTGTTCTTATAAGTCCTAGAAAACATTCCTAGACCATTCTAAGCCTTTAGAATACTCTCTTAACCATTCTACACTCGTTAGAGCCTCCAAGAACTCATGCTAAACCCATTACGTCACTTGGGGTACCAAGCAATATTTAGGATCATTCTAAAGGTTCGTATAAGTTCTAATACACATTCCTAGAGCATTCTAAGCCTTTAGAATACTCTCTTAACCATTCTACACTTTTTAGAACCTCCAAGGCTCATGCTACACCCTCTACGTCCCTTGGGGGCTCAAGCAATGTTTAGGATCATTCTAATGGTTCTTATAATTCCTAATACACCTTCCTAGACCATTCTAAGCCTTTAAAATACTCTCTTAACCATTCTACACTTGTTAGAACCTCCAAGCCCCATGCAACACCCTCTACGTCCCTTGGGGACTCAAGCAATGTATAGGATCATTCTAAGGTTCTTACAAGTCCTAATACAAATTCCTAGACCATTCTAAGTCTTTAGAATACTCTCTTAACCATTCTACACTCATTAGAACCTCCAAGGACTCATGCTAAACCCTCTACATCCCTAGGGGTACCAATCAATGTTTAGGATCATTCTAATGGTTCGTATAAGTCCTAATACACATTCCTAGACCATTCTAAGCCTTTAGAATACTCTCTTAACCAATCTAGACTTGTTAGAACCTCCAAGGCTCATGCTACACCCTATACGTCCCTTGGGGACACAAGCAATGTTTAGGATCATTCTAATGGTTCTTATAAGTCCTAATACACATTCCTAGACCATTTTAAGCCTTTAGAATACTCTCTTAACCATTCTACACTTGTTAGAACCTCCAAGGACTCATGCTACACCCTTTACGTCCCTTGGGGACTCAAGCAATGTTTAGGATCATTCTAATTGTTCTTATAAGTCCTAATACACATTCCTAGACCATTCTAAGCCTTTAGAATACTCTCTTAACCATTCTACACTTGTTAGAACCTCCAACGCTCATGCTACACCCTCTACGTCCCTGGGGGACTCAAACAATATTTAGGATCATTCTAATTGTTCTTATAAGTCCTAGAACACATTCCTAGACCATTCTAAGCCTTTAGAATACTCTCTTAACCATTTTAAACTTGTTAGAACCTCCAAGGACTCATGCTAAACCCTCTATGTCCCTTAGGTAACCAAGCAATGTTTCGGATCATTCTAATGGTTCGTATGAGTCCTAATACACCTTTGTAGACCATTCTAATCCTTTAGAATACTCTCTTAACCATTCTACAATTGTTAGAACCTCAAAGGACTCAAGCTACACCCTCTACGTCCCTTGGGGACTCAAGCAATGTTTAGGATCATTCTAAAGGTTCTTATAAGTCCTAATACACATTCCTAGACCATTCTAACCCTTTAGAATACTCTCTTAAGCATTCTACACTTGTTAGAACCTCCAAGGCTCATGCTACACCCACTACGTCCCTTGGGGACTCAAGCAATGTTTAGAATCATTCTAATGCTTCTTATAAGTCCTAATACACATTCCTAGACCATTCTAAGCCTTTAGAATACTCTCTTAACCATTCTACAATTGTTAGAACCTCAAAGGACTCAAGCTACACCCTCTACGTCCCTTGGGGACTCAAGCAATGTTTAGGATCATTCTAATGGTTCTTATAAGTCCTAATACACATTCCTAGACCATTCTAAGCCTTTAGAATACTCTCTTAACCATTCTACACTCATTAGAACCTCCAAGGACTCATGCTAAACCCTTTACATCACTTGGGGTATAAAGCAATGTTTAGGATCATTCTAAAGGTTCGTATAAGTCCTAATACACATTCCTAGACCATTCTAAGCCTTTAGAATACTCTCTTAACCATTCTACACTTGTTTGAACCTCCAAGGCTCATACTAAACCCTCTACGTCCCTTGGGAACACAAGCAATGTTTACGATCATTCTAATGGTTCTTATAAATCCTAATACACATTCCTAGACCATTCTAAGCCTTTAGAATACTCTCACAGCCATTCTACACTTGTCAGAACCTCCAAGGACTCACGCTACACCCTCTACGTCCCTTGGGGACTCAAGCAATGTTTAGGATCATTCTAATAGTTCTTATAAGTCCTAATACACATTCCTAGACCATTCTAAGCCTTTAGAATACTCTCTTAAGCATTCTACACTTGTTAGAACCTCCAAGGACTCAAGCGACACCCTCTACGTCCCTTGGGGACTCAAGCAATGTTTTGGATCATTCTAATGGTTTTTTATAAGTCCTAATACACATTCCTAGACCATTCTAAGTCTTTAGGATACTCTCTTAACCATTCTACACTTGTTAGAACCTCCAAGGACTCATGCTAAACCCTCTACGTCACTTGGCGTACCAAGCAATGTTTAGGATCATTCTATAGGTTCGTATAAGTCCTAATACACATTCCTAGACCATTCTAAGCCTTTAGAATACTCTCTTAACCATTCTACACTTGTTAGAACCTCCAAGGCTCATGCTACACCCTCTACGTCCCTTGGGGACTCGAGCAATGTTTAGGATCATTCTAATGGTTCTTATAAGTCCTAATACACATTCCTAGACCATTCTAAGCCTTTAGAATACTCTCTTAAGCATTCTACACTTGTTAGAACCTCTAAGGACTCATGCTACACCCTCTATGTCCCTTGGGTTACCAAGAAATGTTTAGGATTATTCTAATGGTTCGTATGAGTCCTAATACACATTCCTAGACCATTCTAAGCCTTTAGAATATTTTCTAAACCATTTTACACTTGTTAGAACCTCTAAGGACTCAAGCGACACCCTCTACGTCCCTTGGGGACTCAAGTAATGTTTAGGATCATTCTAATTGTTCTTAAGCCTTTAGAATACTCTCATAGCCCTTCTACACTTGTCAGAACCTCCAAGGACTCATGCCACACCCTCTACGTCCCTTGAGGACTCAAGCAATGTTTAGAATCATTCAAATGGTTCTTATAAGTCCTAATACACATTCCTAGACCATTCTAAGCCTTTAGAATACTCTCTTAACCATTCTACACTCGTTAGAACCTCCAAGGAATCATCCTAAACCCTCTACGTCACTTGGGGACTCAAGCAATGTTTACTATCATTCTAATGGTTCTTATAAATCCTAATACACATTCCTAGACCACTCTAAGCCTTTAGAATACTCTCATAGCCATTCTACATTTCTCAGAACCTCCAAGGACTTATGCTACACCCTATACGTCCCTTGGGGACTCAAGCAATGTTTAGGATCATTCTAATGGTTCTTATAAGTGCTAATACACATTCCTAGACCATTCTAAGCCTTTAGAATACTCTCTTAACCAATCTAGACTTGTTAGAACCTCCAAGGCTCATGCTACACCCTATACGTCCCTTGGGGACACAAGCAATGTTTAGGATCATTCTAATGGTTCTTATAAGTCCTAATACACATTCCTAGACCATTTTAAGCCTTTAGAATACTCTCTTAACCATTCTACACTTGTTAGAACCTCCAAGGACTCATGCTACACCCTTTACGTCCCTTGGGGACTCAAGCAATGTTTAGGATCATTCTAATTGTTCTTATAAGTCCTAATACACATTCCTAGACCATTCTAAGCCTTTAGAATACTCTCTTAACCATTATACACTTGTTTGAACCTCCAACGCTCATGCTACACCCTCTACGTCCCTGGGGGACTCAAACAATATTTAGGATCATTCTAATTGTTCTTATAAGTCCTAGAACACATTCCTAGACCATTCTAAGCCTTTAGAATACTCTCTTAACCATTTTAAACTTGTTAGAACCTCCATGGACTCATGCTAAACCCTCTATGTCCCTTAGGTAACCAAGCAATGTTTCGGATCATTCTAATGGTTCGTATGAGTCCTAATACACCTTTGTAGACCATTCTAAGCCTTTAGAATACTCTCTTAACCATTCTACAATTGTTAGAACCTCAAAGGACTCAAGCTACACCCTCTACGTCCCTTGGGGACTCAAGCAATGTTTAGGATCATTCTAAAGGTTCTTATAAGTCCTAATACACATTCCTAGACCATTCTAAGCCTTTAGAATACTCTCTTAAGCATTCTACACTTGTTAGAACCTCCAAGGCTCATGCTACACCCACTACGTCCCTTGGGGACTCAAGCAATGTTTAGAATCATTCTAATGCTTCTTATAAGTCCTAATACACATTCCTAGACCATTCTAAGCCTTTAGAATACTCTCTTAACCATTCTACAATTGTTAGAACCTCAAAGGACTCAAGCTACACCCTCTACGTCCCTTGGGGACTCAAGCAATGTTTAGGATCATTCTAATGGTTCTTATAAGTCCTAATACACATTCCTAGACCATTCTAAGCCTTTAGAATACTCTCTTAACCATTCTACACTCATTAGAACCTCCAAGGACTCATGCTAAACCCTTTACATCACTTGGGGTATAAAGCAATGTTTAGGATCATTCTAAAGGTTCGTATAAGTCCTAATACACATTCCTAGACCATTCTAAGCCTTTAGAATACTCTCTTAACCATTCTACACTTGTTTGAACCTCCAAGGCTCATACTAAACCCTCTACGTCCCTTGGGAACACAAGCAATGTTTACGATCATTCTAATGGTTCTTATAAATCCTAATACACATTCCTAGACCATTCTAAGCCTTTAGAATACTCTCACAGCCATTCTACACTTGTCAGAACCTCCAAGGACTCACGCTACACCCTCTACGTCCCTTGGGGACTCAAGCAATGTTTAGGATCATTCTAATAGTTCTTATAAGTCCTAATACACATTCCTAGACCATTCTAAGCCTTTAGAATACTCTCTTAAGCATTCTACACTTGTTAGAACCTCCAAGGACTCAAGCGACACCCTCTACGTCCCTTGGGGACTCAAGCAATGTTTTGGATCATTCTAATGGTTTTTTATAAGTCCTAATACACATTCCTAGACCATTCTAAGTCTTTAGGATACTCTCTTAACCATTCTACACTTGTTAGAACCTCCAAGGACTCATGCTAAACCCTCTACGTCACTTGGCGTACCAAGCAATGTTTAGGATCATTCTATAGGTTCGTATAAGTCCTAATACACATTCCTAGACCATTCTAAGCCTTTAGAATACTCTCTTAACCATTCTACACTTGTTAGAACCTCCAAGGCTCATGCTACACCCTCTACGTCCCTTGGGGACTCGAGCAATGTTTAGGATCATTCTAATGGTTCTTATAAGTCCTAATACACATTCCTAGACCATTCTAAGCCTTTAGAATACTCTCTTAAGCATTCTACACTTGTTAGAACCTCTAAGGACTCATGCTACACCCTCTATGTCCCTTGGGTTACCAAGAAATGTTTAGGATTATTCT
Source organism: Crotalaria pallida (assembly GCA_037953625.1). Lineage (NCBI taxonomy): Eukaryota > Viridiplantae > Streptophyta > Magnoliopsida > Fabales > Fabaceae > Crotalaria > Crotalaria pallida. Next base: position 98,746,698 of record CM075650.1, read on the forward strand.
AATGGTTCGTATGAGTCCTAATACACATTCCTAGACCATTCTAAGCCTTTAGAATATTTTCTAAACCATTTTACACTTGTTAGAACCTCTAAGGACTCAAGCGACACCCTCTACGTCCCTTGGGGACTCAAGTAATGTTTAGGATCATTCTAATTGTTCTTAAGCCTTTAGAATACTCTCATAGCCCTTCTACACTTGTCAGAACCTCCAAGGACTCATGCCACACCCTCTACGTCCCTTGAGGACTCAAGCAATGTTTAGAATCATTCAAATGGTTCTTATAAGTCCTAATACACATTCCTAGACCATTCTAAGCCTTTAGAATACTCTCTTAACCATTCTACACTCGTTAGAACCTCCAAGGAATCATCCTAAACCCTCTACGTCACTTGGGGACTCAAGCAATGTTTACTATCATTCTAATGGTTCTTATAAATCCTAATACACATTCCTAGACCACTCTAAGCCTTTAGAATACTCTCATAGCCATTCTACATTTCTCAGAACCTCCAAGGACTTATGCTACACCCTATACGTCCCTTGGGGACTCAAGCAATGTTTAGGATCATTCTAATGGTTCTTATAAGTGCTAATACACATTCCTAGACCATTCTAAGCCTTTAGAATACTCTCTTAAGCATTCTACACTTGTTAGAACCTCCAAGGACTCAAGCGACACACTCTACGTCCCTTGGGGACTCAAGCAATGTTTTGGATCATTCTAATGGTTTTTTATAAGTCCTAATACACATTCCTAGACCATTCTAAGTCTTTAGGATACTCTCTTAACCATTCTACACTTGTTAGAACCTCCAAGGACTCATGCTAAACCCTCTACGTCACTTGGCGTACCAAGCAATGTTTAGGATCATTCTATAGGTTCGTATAAGTCCTAATACACATTCCTAGACCATTCTAAGCCTTTAGAATACTCTCTTAACCATTCTACACTTGTTAGAACCTCCAAGGCTCATGCTACACCCTCTACGTCCCTTGGGGACTCAAGCAATGTTTAGGATCATTCTAATGGTTCTTATAAGTCCTAATACACATTCCTAGACCATTCTAAGCCTTTAGAATACTCTCTTAAGCATTCTACACTTGTTAGAACCTCTAAGGACTCATGCTACACCCTCTATGTCCCTTGGGTTACCAAGAAATGTTTAGGATTATTCTAATGGTTCGTATGAGTCCTAATACACATTCCTAGACCATTCTAAGCCTTTAGAATATTTTCTAAACCATTTTACACTTGTTAGAACCTCTAAGGACTCAAGCGACACCCTCTACGTCCCTTGGGGACTCAAGCAATGTTTAGGATCATTCTAATTGTTCTTAAGCCTTTAGAATACTCTCATAGCCCTTCTACACTTGTCAGAACCTCCAAGGACTCATGCCACACCCTCTACGTCCCTTGAGGACTCAAGCAATGTTTAGAATCATTCAAATGGTTCTTATAAGTCCTAATACACATTCCTAGACCATTCTAAGCCTTTAGAATACTCTCTTAACCATTCTACACTCGTTAGAACCTCCAAGGAATCATCCTAAACCCTCTACGTCACTTGGGGACTCAAGCAATGTTTAGGATCATTCTAATGGTTCTTATAAATCCTAATACACATTCCTAGACCTCTCTAAGCCTTTAGAATACTCTCATAGCCATTCTACACTTCTCAGAACCTCCAAGGACTCATGCTACACCCTCTACGTCCCTTGGGGACTCAAGCAATGTTTAGGATCATTCTAATGGTTCTTATAAGTGCTAATACACATTCCTAGACCATTCTAAGCCTTTAGAATACTCTCTTAACCATTCTACACTTGTTAGAACCTCTAAGGACTCAAGCGACACCCTCTACGTCTCTTGGGGACTCAAGCAATGTTTAGGATCATTCTAACGGTTCTTATAAGTCCTAATACACATTCCTAGACCATTCTAAGCCTTTAGGATACTCTCTTAACCATTCTACACTTGTTAGAACCTCCAAGGACTCATGCTAAACCCTCTACGTCATTTGGGGTACCAAACAATGTTTAGGATCATTCTAAAGGTTCGTATAAGTCCTAATACACATTCCTAGACCATTCTAAGCCTTTAGAATACTCTCTTAACCATTCTACACTTGTTTGAACCTCCAAGGACTCATTCTAAAACCTCTACATCCCTTGCGGTACCAAGCAATGTTAAGGATCATTTTAATGGTTCGTATAAGTCCTAATACACATTCCTAGACCATTCTAAGCCTTTAGAATACTCTCTTAACCATTCTACACTTGTTAGAACCTCCAAGGACTCACGCTACACCCTCTACGTCCCTTGGAGACTCAAGCAATGCTTAGGATCATTCTAATGGTTCTTATAAGTCCTAATACACATTCCTAGACCATTCTAAGCCTTTAGAATACTCTCTTAACCATTCTACACACTTTTGAACCTCCAAGGACTCATGCTAAACCCTTTACGTCACTTGGGGTAGCAAGCAATGTCGATTATCATTCTAAAGGTTCGTATAAGCCCTAACACACATTCCTAGACCATTCTAAGCCTTTAGAATACTCTCTTAACCATTCTACACTCGTTAGAACCTCCAAGGACTCATCCTAAACCCTCTACGTCACTTGGGGTCTCAAGCAATGTTTAGGATCATTCTAATGGTTCTTATAAATCCTAATACACATTCCTAGACCACTCTAAGCCTTTAGAATACTATCATAGCCATTCTACACTTGTCAGAACCTCCAAGGACTCATACTACACCCTCTACGTCCCTTGGGGACTCAAGCAATGTTTAAGATCATTCTAATGGTTCTTATAAGTCCTAATACACATTCCTAGACCACTCTAAGCCTTTAGAATACTCTCTTAACCATTCTACACTTGTTAGAACCTCCAAGGCTCATGCTACACCCTCTACGTCCCTTGGGGACTCAAGCAATGTTTAGGATCATTCTAATGGTTCTTATAAGCCCTAATACACATTCCTAGACCATTCTAAGCCTTTAGAATACTCTCTTAACCATTCTACACTCGTTAGAACCTCCAAGGACTCATCCTAAACCCTCTACGTCACTTGGGGACTCAAGCAATGTTTAGGATCATTTTAATGGTTCTTATAAATCCTAATACACATTCCTAGACCATTCTAAGCCTTTAGAATACTCTCTTAACCATTCTACACTCGTTAGAACCTCCAAGGACGCATCCTAAACCCTCTACGTCACTTGGGGACTCAAGCAATATTTAGGATCATTCTAATGGTTCTTATAAATCCTAATACACATTCCTAGACCATTCTAAGCCTTTAGAATACTCTCTTAACCATTCTACACTCGTTAGAACCTCCAAGGACTCATCCTAAACCCTCTACATCACTTGGGGACTCAAGCAATGTTTAGGATCATTTTAATGGTTCTTATAAATCCTAATACACATTCCTAGACCATTCTAAGCCTTTAGAATACTCTCTTAACCATTCTACACTCGTTAGAACCTCCAAGGACGCATCCTAAACCCTCTACGTCACTTGGGGACTCAAGCAATGTTTAGGATCATTCTAATGGTTCTTATAAGTCCTCGAAAATATTCCTAGACCATTCTAAGCCTTTAGAATACTTTCTTAACCATTCTACACTCGTTAGAACCTCCAAGTACTTGGGGTACCAAGCAATGTTTAGGATCATTCTAAAGGTTCGTATAAGTTCTAATACACATTCCTGGAGCATTCTAAGCCTTTAGAATACTCTCTTAAAAATTCTACACTTTTTAGAACCTCCAAGGCTCATGCTACACCCTCTACGTCCCTTGGGGGCTCAAGCAATGTTTAGGATCATTCAAATGGTTCTTATAATTCCTAATACACCTTCCTAGACCATTCTAAGCCTTTAGAATACTCTCTTAACCATTCTACACTCGTTAGAACCTCCAAGGACTCATCCTAAACCCTCTACGTCACTTGGGGACTCAAGCAATGTTTAGGATCATTTTAATGGTTCTTATAAATCCTAATACACATTCCTAGACCATTCTAAGCCTTTAGAATACTCTCTTAACCATTCTACACTCGTTAGAACCTCCAAGGACGCATCATAAACCCTCTACGTCACTTGGGGACTCAAGCAATGTTTAGGATCATTCTAATGGTTCTTATAAGTCCTCGAAAATATTCCTAGACCATTCTAAGCCTTTAGAATACTTTCTTAACCATTCTACACTCGTTAGAACCTCCAAGGACTTGGGGTACCAAGCAATGTTTAGGATCATTCTAAAGGTTCGTATAAGTTCTAATACACATTCCTGGAGCATTCTAAGCCTTTAGAATACTCTCTTAAAAATTCTACACTTTTTAGAACCTCCAAGGCTCATGCTACACCCTCTACGTCCCTTGGGGGCTCAAGCAATGTTTAGGATCATTCTAATGGTTCTTATAATTCCTAATACACCTTCCTAGACCATTCTAAGCCTTTAAAATACTCTCTTAACCATTCTACACTTGTTAGAACCTCCAAGCCCCATGCAACACCCTCTACGTCCCTTGGGGACTCAAGCAATGTTTAGGATCATTCTAATGGTTCTTATAAGCACTAATACGCATTCCTAGACCATTCTAAGCCTTTAGAATACTCTCTTAACCATTCTACACTTGTTAGAACCTCTAAGGACTCATGCTACACCCTCTAAGTCCCTTGGGTTACCAAGCAATGTTTAGGATCATTCTAATGATTCGTATGAGTCCTAATACACATTCCTAGACCATTCTAAGCCTTTAGAATACTCTCTTAACCATTCTACACTTGTTTGAACCTCCAAGGAATAATTCTAAACCCTCTACATCCCTTGCGGTACCAAGCAATGTTAAGGATCACTTTAATGTTTCGTATAAGTCCTAAGACACATTCCTAGACCATTCTAAGCCTTTAGAATACTCTCTTAGCCATTCTACACTTGTTAGAACCTCCATGGACTCATGCTACACCCTCTACGTCCCTTGGGGACTCAAGCAATGTTTAGGATCATTCTAATGGTTGTTATAAGTCCTAATACACATTCATAGACCATTCTAAGCCTTTAGAATACTCTCTTAACCATTCTACACTAGTTAGAAACACCAAGGACTCATGCTAAACCCTCTCCATCCCTTGGGGTACCAAACAATGTTAAGGATTATTTTAATGGTTCGTATAAGTCCTAATACACATTCCTAGAGCATTCTAAGCCTTTAGAATACTCTCTTAACCATTCTACACTTGTTAGAACCTCCAAGGACTCATGCTACACCCTCTACGTCCCTTGGGGACTCAAGCAATGTTTAGGATCATTCTAATGGTTCTTATATGTCCTAATACACATTCCTTGACCATTCTAAGCCTTTAGAATACTCTCTTAACCATTCTACACTTTTTAGAACCTGGAAGGATTTATTCTAAACCCTCTATGTCCTAGGGTTACCAAGCAATGTTTAGGATCACTCTAATGGTTCGTATGAGTCCTAATACACATTCCTAGACCATTCTAAGCCTTTAGAATACTCTCTTAACCATTCTACACTCGTTAGAACCTCCAAGGACTTGGGGTACCAAGCAATGTTTAGGATCATTCTAAAGGTTCTTATAAGTTCTAATACACATTCCTAGACCATTCTAAGCCTTTAGAATACTCTCTTAACCATTCTACACTTTTTAGAACCTCCAAGGCACATGCTACACCCTCTACGTCCCTTGGGGACTCAAGCAATGTTTAGGATCATTCTAATGGTTCTTATAAATCCTAATACACATTCCTAGACCATTCTAAGCCTTTAGAATACTCTCATTGCCATTCTACACTTGTCAGAACCTCCAAGGACTCATGCTACACCCTATACGTCCCTTGGGGACTCAAGCAATATTTAGGATCATTCTAATGGTTCTTATAAGTCCTAATACACATTCCTAGACCATTCGAAGCCTTTAGAATACTCTCTTAACCATTCTACACTTGTTAGAACCTCCAAGGACTCATGCTACACCCTCTATGTCCCTTGGGTTACCAAGCAATGTTTAGGATCATTCTAATGGTTCGTATGAGTCCTAATACACATTCCTAGACCATTCTAAGCCTTTAGAATACTCTCTTAACCATTCTACACTTGTTAGAATCTCCAAGGCTCATGCTACAACCTCTTCGTCCCTTGGGGACTCAAGCAATGTTTAGGATCATTCTAATGGTTCTTATAAGTCCTAATACACATTCCTAGACCATTCTAAGCCTTTAGAATACTCTCTTAACCATTCTACACTTGTTAGAACCTCTATGGACTCATGCTACACCCTCTATGTCCCTTGGGTTACCAAGCAATGTTTAGGATCATTCTAATGGTTCGTATGAGTACTAATACACATTCCTAGACCATTCAAAGCCTTTAGAATACTCTCTTAACCATTCTACACTTGTTAGAACCTCCAAGGACTCATGCTACACCCTCTATGTCCCTTGGGTTACCAAGCAATGTTTAGGATCATTCTAATGGTTCGTATGAGTCCTAATACACATTCCTAGACCATTCTAAGCCTTTAGAATACTCTCTTAACCATTCTACACTTGTTAGAATCTCCAAGGCTCATGCCACACCCTCTTCGTCCCTTGGGGACTCAAGCAATGTTTAGGATCATTCTAATGGTTCTTATAAGTCCTAATACACATTCCTAGACCATTCTAAGCCTTTAGAATACTCTCTTAACCATTCTACACTTGTTAGAACCTCTAAGGACTCATGCTACACTCTCTATGTCCCTTGGGTTACCAAGCAATGTTTAGGATCATTCTAATGGTTCGTATGAGTACTAATACACATTCCTAGACCATTCTAAGCCTTTAGAATATTCTCTTAACCATTTTAAACTAGTTAGAACCTCTAAGGACTCAAGCGACACCCTCTACGTCCCTTGGGGACTCAAGCAAGGTTTAGGATCATTCTAATGGTTCTTATAAATCCTAATACACATTCCTAGACCATTCTAAGCCTTTAGAATACTCTCATAGCCATTCTATACTTGTCATAACCTCCAAGGACTCATGCTACACCGTCTACGTCCCTTGGGGACTCAAGCTATGTTTAGGATCATTCTAATTGTTCTTATAAGTCCTCGAAATTATTCCTAGACCATTCTAAGCCTTTAGAATACTTTCTTAACCATTCTACACTCGTTAGAACCTCCAAGGACTCATGCTAAACCCTCAACATCCCTAGGGGTACCAATCAATGTTTAGGATCATTCTAATGGTTCGTATAAGTCCTAATACACATTCCTAGACCATTCTAAGCATTTAGAATACTCTCTTAACCATTCTACACTTGTTAGAACCTCCAAGGCTCATGCTACACCCTCTACGTCCCTTGGGGACTCAAGCAATGTTTAGGATCATTCTAATGGTTCTTATAAGTCCTAATACACATTCCTAGACCATTCTAAGCCATTAGAATACTCTCTTAACCATTCTACACTTGTTAGAACCTCCAAGGACTCGTGCTACACCCTTTATGTCCCTTGGGGACTCAAGCAATGTTTACGATCATTCTAATTGTTCTTATAAATCCTAATACACATTCCTAGACCATTCTAAGCCTTTAGAATACTCTCTTAACCATTCTACACTTGTTAGAACATCCAAGGCTCATGCTACACCCTCTACGTCCCTTGGGGACTCAAGCAAAGTTTAGGATCAATCTAATTGTTCTTATAAGTCCTAGAAAATATTCCTAGACCATTCTAAGCCTTTAGAATACTCTCTTAACCATTCTACACTCGTTAGAACCTCCAAGGACTCATGCTAAACCCTTTACGTCACTTGGGGTACCAAGCAATGTTTAGGATCATTCTAAAGGTTCGTATAAGTTCTAATACACATTCCTAGACCAATTTAGCATTTAGAATACTCTCTTAACCATTCTACACTTGTTAGAACCTCCAAGGACTCAGGCTACACCCTCTACGTCCCTTGGGGACTCAAGCAATGTTTAGGATCATTCTAATTGTTCTTATATGTCCTTGAAAATATTCCTCGACCATTTTAAGCCTTTAGAATACTCTCTTAACCATTCTACACTCGTTAGAACCTCCAAGGACTCATGCTAAACCCTTTACGTCACTTGGGGTACCAAGCAATGTTTAGGATCATTCTAAAGGTTCGTATAAGTCCTAATACACATTCCTAGAGCATTCTAAGCCTTTAGAATACTCTTTTAACCATTCTACACTTTTTAGAACCTCCAAGGCTCATGCTACACCCTCTACGTCCCTTGGGGGCTCAAGCAATGTGTAGGACCATTCTAATGGTTCTTATAAGTCCTAATACACATTCCTAGACCATTCTAAGCCTTTAGGATACTCTCATAGGCATCCTACACTTGTCAGAACCTCCAAGGACTCATGCTACACCCTCTACGTCCCTTGGGGACTCAAGCAATGTTTAGGATCATTCTAATGGTTCTTATAAGTCCTAATACACATTCCTAGACCATTTTAAGCCTTTAGAATACTCTCTTAACCATTCTACACTTGTTAGAACCTCCAAGGACTCAAGCGACACCCTATACGTCCCTTGGGGACTCAAGAAATGTTTTGGATCATTCTAATGGTAGTTATAAGTCCTAATATACATTCCTAGACCATACTAGGCCTTTAGGATACTCTCTTAACCATTCTACACTTGTTAGAACCTCCAAGGAGTCATGCTAAACCCTCTACGTCACTTGGGGTGCCAAGCAATGTTTAGGATCATTCTAAAGGTTCGTGTAAGTCCTAATACACATTCCCAGACCATTCTAACCCTTTAGAATACTCTCTTAACCGTGCTACACTTGTAAGAACCTCCAAGGCTCATGCTACACCCTCTACGTACCTTGGGGACTTAAGCAATGTTTAGGATCATTCTAATGGTTCTTATAAGTCCTAATACACATTCCTAGACCATTCTAAGCCTTTAGAATACTCTCTTAACCATTCTACACTTGTTAGAACCTCCAAGGACTCATTCTAAACCTTCTATGTCCCTTGGGTTACCAAGCAATGTTTAGGATCATTCTAATGGTTCGTATGAGTCCTAATACACATTCCTAGACCATTCTAAGCCTTTAGAATACTATCTTAACCATTCTACACTTTTTAGAACCTCCAAGGCTCATGCTACACCCTCTACGTCCCTTGGGGGCTCAAGCAATGTTTAGGATCATTCTAATGGTTCTTATAACTCCTAATACACCTTCCTAGACCATTCTAAGCCTTTAAAATACTTTCTTAACCATTCTACACTTGTTAGAACCTCCAAGCCCCATGCAACAACCTCTACGTCCCTTGGGGACTCAAGCAATGTTTATGATCATTCTAAGGTTCTTATAAATCCTAATACACATTCCTAGACCATTCTAAGTCTTTAAAATACTCTCTTAACCGTTCTACACTCATTAGAACCTCCAAGGACACATGCTAAACCCTCTACATTCCTAGGGGTACCAATCAATGTTTAGGATCATTCTAATGGTTCGTATAAGTGCTAATACACATTCCTAGACCATTCTAAGCCTTTAGAATACTCTCTTAACCATTCTACACTTATTAGAACCTCCAAGCCTCATGCTACACCCTCTACGTCCCTTGGGGACTCAAGCAATGTTTAGGATCATTCTAATGGTACTTATAAGTCCTAATACACATTCCTAGACCATTCAAAGCCTTTAGAATACTCTCTTAACCATTCTACACTTGTTAGAACCTCCAAGGACTCATGCTACACCCTTTATGTCCCTTGGGGACTCAAGCAATGTTTAGGATCATTCTAATTGTTCTTATAAGTCCTAATACACATTCCTAGACCATTATAAGCCTTTAGAATACTCTCTTAACCATTCTACACTTGTTAGAACCTCCAAGGCTCATGCTACACCCTCTACGTCCCTTGGGGAGTCAAGCAAAGTTTAGGATCATTCTAATTGTTCTTATAAGTCCTAGAACACATTCTTAGACCATTCTAAGCCGTTAGAATACTCTCTTAACCATTCTACACACGTTAGAACCTCCAAGGACTCATGCTAAACCCTTTACGTCACTTGGGGTACCAAGCAATGTTTAGGATCATTCTAAAGGTTCGTATAAGTCCTAATACATATTCCTAGACCATTCTAAGCCTTTAGAAAACCCTCTTAACCATTCTACTCTTGTTAGAACCTCCAAGGCTCATGCTACACCCTCTACGTCCCTTGGGGACTCAAGCAATGTTTAGGATCATTCTAATGGTTCTTATAGGTTCTAATACACATTCCTAGACAATTCTAAGCCTTTAGAATACTCTCTTAACCATTCTACACTTGTTAGAACCTCCAAGGACTCATGCTAAACCCTCTTCGTCCCTTGGGGACTCAAGCAATGTTTAGCACCATTCTAATTGTTCTTATATTTCCTAATACACCTTCCTAGACCATTCTAAGCCTTTAAAATACTCTCTTAACCATTCTACACTTGTTAGAACCTCCAAGCCCCATGCAACACCCTCTACGTCCCTTGGGGACTCAAGAAATGTTTAGGATCATTCTAATGGTTCTTATAAATCCTAATACACATTCTTAGACCATTCTAAGCCTTTAGAATACTCTCGTAGCCATTCTACACTTGTCATAACCTCCAAGGACTCATGCTACACCCTCTACGTCCCTTGGGGACTCAAGCAATGTTTAGGATCATTCTAATGGTTCTTATAAGTCCTAATACACATTCCTAGACCATTCTAAGCCTTTAGAATACTCTCTTAACCATTCTACACTTGTTAGAACCTCCAAGGACTCATGCTAAACCCTCTATGTCCCTTGGGTTACCAAGCAATGTTTAGGATCATTCTAAAGGTTCGTATAAGTCCAAATACACATTCCTAGACCATTCTAAGCCTTCAGAATACTCTCTTAACCATTCTACACTTGTTAGAATCTCCAAGGCTCATGCTACACCCTCTTCGTCCCTTGGGGACTCAAGCAATGTTTAGGATCATTCTAATGGTTCTTATAAGTCCTAATACACAGTCCTAGACCATTCTAAGCCTTTAGAATACTCTCTTAACCATTCTACACTCGTTAGAACCTCCAAGGACTCATGCTAAACCCTTTACGTCACTTGGGGTACCAAGCAATGTTTAGGATCATTCTAAAGGTTCGTATAAGTTCTAATACACATTCCTAGACCAATTTAGCATTTAGAATACTCTCTTAACCATTCTACACTTGTTAGAACCTCCAAGGACTCAGGCTACACCCTCTACGTCCCTTGGGGACTCAAGCAATGTTTAGGATCATTCTAATTGTTCTTATATGTCCTCGAAAATATTCCTCGACCATTTTAAGCCTTTAGAATACTCTCTTAACCATTCTACACTCGTTAGAACCTCCAAGGACTCATGCTAAACCCTTTACGTCACTTGGGGTACCAAGCAATGTTTAGGATCATTCTAAAGGTTCGTATAAGTCCTAATACACATTCCTAGAGCATTCTAAGCCTTTAGAATACTCTTTTAACCATTCTACACTTTTTAGAACCTCCAAGGACTCATGCTACACCCTCTACGTCCCTTGGGGACTCAAGCAATGTTTAGGATCATTCTAATGGTTCTTATAAGTCCTAATACACATTCCTAGACCATTTTAAGCCTTTAGAATACTCTCTTAACCATTCTACACTTGTTAGAACCTCCAAGGACTCAAGCGACACCCTATACGTCCCTTGGGGACTCAAGAAATGTTTTGGATCATTCTAATGGTAGTTATAAGTCCTAATATACATTCCTAGACCATACTAGGCCTTTAGGATACTCTCTTAACCATTCTACACTTGTTAGAACCTCCAAGGAGTCATGCTAAACCCTCTACGTCACTTGGGGTACCAAGCAATGTTTAGGATCATTCTAAAGGTTCGTATAAGTCCTAATACACATTCCCAGACCATTCTAACCCTTTAGAATACTCTCTTAACCGTGCTACACTTGTAAGAACCTCCAAGGCTCATGCTACACCCTCTACGTACCTTGGGGACTTAAGCAATGTTTAGGATCATTCTAATGGTTCTTATAAGTCCTAATACACATTCCTAGACCATTCTAAGCCTTTAGAATACTCTCTTAACCATTCTACACTTGTTAGAACCTCCAAGGACTCATTCTAAACCTTCTATGTCCCTTGGGTTACCAAGCAATGTTTAGGATCATTCTAATGGTTCGTATGAGTCCTAATACACATTCCTAGACCATTCTAAGCCTTTAGAATACTATCTTAACCATTCTACACTTTTTAGAACCTCCAAGGCTCATGCTACACCCTCTACGTCCCTTGGGGGCTCAAGCAATGTTTAGGATCATTCTAATGGTTCTTATAACTCCTAATACACCTTCCTAGACCATTCTAAGCCTTTAAAATACTGTCTTAACCATTCTACAATTGTTAGAACCTCCAAGCCCCATGCAACACCCTCTACGTCCCTTGGGGACTCAAGCAATGTTTATGATCATTCTAAGGTTCTTATAAATCCTAATACACATTCCTAGACCATTCTAAGTCTTTAAAATACTCTCTTAACCGTTCTACACTCGTTAGAACCTCCAAGGACACATGCTAAACCCTCTACATTCCTAGGGGTACCAATCAATGTTTAGGATCATTCTAATGGTTCGTATAAGTGCTAATACACATTCCTAGACCATTCTAAGCCTTTAGAATACTCTCTTAACCATTCTACACTTATTAGAACCTCCAAGCCTCATGCTACACCCTCTACGTCCCTTGGGGACTCAAGCAATGTTTAGGATCATTCTAATGGTTCTTATAAGTCCTAATACACATTCCTAGACCATTCAAAGCCTTTAGAATACTCTCTTAACCATTCTACACTTGTTAGAAGCTCCAAGGACTCATGCTACACCCTTTATGTCCCTTGGGGACTCAAGCAATGTTTAGGATCATTCTAATTGTTCTTATAAGTCCTAATACACATTCCTAGACCATTATAAGCCTTTAGAATACTCTCTTAACCATTCTACACTTGTTAGAACCTCCAAGGCTCATGCTACACCCTCTACGTCCCTTGGGGACTCAAGCAAAGTTTAGGATCATTCTAATTGTTCTTATAAGTCCTAGAACACATTCTTAGACCATTCTAAGCCGTTAGAATACTCTCTTAACCATTCTACACACGTTAGAACCTCCAAGGACTCATGCTAAACCCTTTACGTCACTTGGGGTACCAAGCAATGTTTAGGATCATTCTAAAGGTTCGTATAAGTCCTAATACATATTCCTAGACCATTCTAAGCCTTTAGAAAACCCTCTTAACCATTCTACTCTTGTTAGAACCTCCAAGGCTCATGCTACACCCTCTACGTCCCTTGGGGACTCAAGCAATGTTTAGGATCATTCTAATGGTTCTTATAGGTTCTAATACACATTCCTAGACAATTCTAAGCCTTTAGAATACTCTCTTAACCATTCTACACTTGTTAGAACCTCCAAGGACTCATGCTAAACCCTCTTCGTCCCTTGGGGACTCAAGCAATGTTTAGCACCATTCTAATTGTTCTTATATTTCCTAATACACCTTCCTAGACCATTCTAAGCCTTTAAAATACTCTCTTAACCATTCTACACTTGTTAGAACCTCCAAGCCCCATGCAACACCCTCTACGTCCCTTGGGGACTCAAGAAATGTTTAGGATCATTCTAATGGTTCTTATAAATCCTAATACACATTCTTAGACCATTCTAAGCCTTTAGAATACTCTCGTAGCCATTCTACACTTGTCATAACCTCCAAGGACTCATGCTACACCCTCTACGTCCCTTGGGGACTCAAGCAATGTTTAGGATCATTCTAATGGTTCTTATAAGTCCTAATACACAGTCCTAGACCATTCTAAGCCTTTAGAATACTCTCTTAACCATTCTACACTTGTTAGAACCTCAAAGGACTCATGCTACACCCTCTATGTCCCTTGGGTTACCAAGCAATGTTTAGGATCATTCTAATGGTTCGTATGAGTCCTAGTACACATTCCTAGACCATTCTAAGCCTTTAGAATACTCTCTTAACCATTGTACACCATTTAGAACCTCTAAGGACTCAAGCGACACCCTCTACGTCCCTTGGGGACTCAAGCAAAGTTTAGGAACATTCTAATGGTTCTTATAAATCCTAATACACATTCCTAGACCATTCTAAACCTTTAGAATACTCTCAAAGCCATTCTACTCTTGTCATAACCTCCTAGGACTCATGCTACACCTTCTACGTCCCTTGGGGACTCAAGCTATGTTTAGGATCATTCTAATTGTTCTTATAATTCCTAGAAATTATTCCTAGATCATTCTAAGCCTTTAGAATACTCTCTTAACCATTCTACACTCGTTAGAACCTGCAAGGACTCATGCTAAACCCTTTACGTCACTTGGGGTACCAAGCAATGTTTAGGATCATTCTAAAGGTTCGTATAAGTTCTAATACACATTCCTAGACCATTCTAAGCCTTTAGAATACTCTCTTAACCATTCTACACTTGTTAGAACCTCCCAGGACTCAGGCTACACCCTCTACGTCCCTTGGGGACTCAAGCAATGTTTAGGATCATTCTAATTGTTCTTATAAGTCCTCGAAAATATTCCTAGACCATTCTAAGCCTTTAGAATACTTTCTTAACCATTCTACACTCGATAGAACCTCCAAGGACTTGGGGTACCAAGCAATGTTTAGGATCATTCTAAAGGTTCGTATAAGTTCTAATACACATTCCTAGAGCATTCTAAGCCTTTAGAATACTCTCTTAACCATTCTACACTTTTTAGAACGTCCAAGGCTCATGCTACACCCTCTACGTCCCTTGGGGGCTCAAGCAATGTTTAGGATCATTCTAAAGGTTCTTATAATTCCTAATACACCTTCCTAGACCATTCTAAGCCTTTAAAATACTCTCTTAACCATTCTACACTTGTTAGAACCTCCAAGCCCCATGCAACACCCTCTACGTCCCTTGCGGACTCAAGCATTGTTTAGGATCATTCTAATGATTCTTATAAATCCTAATACACATTCCTAGACCATTCTAAGCCTTTAGAATACTCTCATAGCCATTCTACACTTGTCAGAACCTCCAAGGACTCATGCTACGCCCTCTACGTCCCTTGGGGACTCAAGCTATGTTTAGGATCATTCTAATGGTTCTTATAAGTCCTAATACACATTCCTAGACCATTCTAAGCCTTTAGAATACTCTCTTAACCATTCTACACTTGTTAGAACCTCCAAGGACTCATGCTAAACCCTCTATGTCCCTTGGGTTACCAAGCAATGTTTAGGATCATTCTAAAGGTTCGTATAAGTCCTAATACACATTCCTAGACCATTCTAAGCCTTCAGAATACTCTCTTAACCATTCTACACTTGTTAGAATCTCCAAGGATCATGCTACACCCTCTTCGTCCTTTGGGGACTCAAGCAATGTTTAGGATCATTCTAATGGTTCTTATAAGTCCTAATACACAGTCCTAGACCATTCTAAGCCTTTAGAATACTCTCTTAACCATTCTACACTTGTTAGAACCTCTAAGGACTCATGCTACACCCTCTATGTCCCTTGGGTTACCAAGCAATGTTTTGGATCATTCTAATGGTTCGTATGAGTCCTAATACACATTCCTAGACCATTCTAAGCCTTTAGAATACTCTCTTAACCATTTTACACTTGTTAGAACCTCTAAGGACTCAAGCGACACCCTCTACGTCCCTTGGGGACTCAAGCAAAGTTTAGGATCATTCTAATGGTTCTTATAAATCCTAATACACATTCAAAGACCATTCTAAACCTTTAGAATACTCTCAAAGCCATTCTACTCTTGTCATAACCTCCTAGGACTAATGCTACACCCTCTACGTCCCTTGGGGACTCAATCTATGTTTAGGATCATTCTAATTGTTCTTATAAGTCCTCGAAAATATTCCTAGACCATTCTAAGCCTTTAGAATACTTTCTTAACCATTCTACACTCGATAGAACCTCCAAGGAATTGGGGTACCAAGCAATGTTTAGGATCATTCTAAAGGTTCGTATAAGTTCTAATACACATTCCTAGACCATTCTAAGCCTTTAGAATACTCTCTTAACCATTCTACACTCGTTAGAACCTCCAAGGACTCAGGCTAAACCCTTTACGTCACGTGGGGTATCAAGCAATGTTTAGGATCATTCTAAAGGTTTGTATAAGTTCTAATACACATTCGTAGAGCTTTCTAAGCCTTTAGAATACTCTCTTAACCATTCTACACTTTTAAGAACCTCCAAGGCTCATGCTACACCCTCTACGTCCCTTAGGGGCTCAAGCAATGTGTAGGATCATTCTAATGGTTCTTATAAGTCCTAATACACATTCCTAGACCATTCTAAGCCTTTAGGATACTCTCATAGCCATTCTACACTTGTCAGAACCTCCAAGGACTCATGCTACACCCTCTACGTCCCTTGGGGACTCAAGCAATGTTTAGGATCATTCTAATGGTTCTTATAAGTCCTAATACACATTCCTAGACCATTCTAAGCCTTTAGAATACTCTCTTAACCATTCTACACTTGGTAGAACCTCCAAGGACTCATGCTAAACCCTCTACGTCACTTGGGGTACCAAGCAATGTTTAGTATCATTCTAAAGGTTCGTATAAGTCCTAATACACATTCCTAGACCATTCTAACCCTTTAGAATACTCTCTTAACCATTCTACACTTGTAAGAACCTCCAAGGCTCATGCTACACCCTCTTCGTCCGTTGGGGACTCAAGCAATGTTTACGATCATTCTAATGGTTCTTATAAGTCCTAATACACATTCCTAGACCATTCTAAGCCTTTAGAATACTCTCATAGCCATTCTACACTTGTCAGAACCTCCAAGGACTCATGCTACACCCTCTACGTCCCTTGGGGACTCAAGCAATGTTTAGGATCATTCTAATGGTTCTTATAAATCCTAATACACATTCCTAGACCATTCTAAGCCTTTAGAATACTCTCTTAACCATTCTACACTTGTTAGAACCTCCAAGGACTCATTCTAAACCCTGTATGTCCCTTGGGTTACCAAGCAATATTTAGGATCATTCTAATGGTTCGTATGAGTCCTAATACACATTCCTAGACCATTCTAAGCCTTTAGAATACTATCTTAACCATTCTACACTTTTTAGAACCTCCAAGGCTCATGCTACACCCTCTACGTCCCTTGGGGGCTCAAGCAATGTTTAGGATCATTCTAATGGTTCTTATAATTCCTAATACACCTTCCTAGACCATTCTAAGCCTTTAAAATACTCTCTTAACCATTCTACACTTGTTAGAACCTCCAAGCCCCATGCAACACCCTCTACGTCCCTTGAGGACTCAAGCAATGTTTAGGATCATTCTAAGGTTCTTATAAGTCTTAATACACATTCCTAGACAATTCTAAGTCTTTAGAATACTCTCTTAACCATTCTACACTCGTTAGAACCTCCAAGGACTCCTGCTACGCCCTCTACATCCCTAGGGTTACCAATCAATGTTTAGGATCATTCTAATGGTTCGTATAAGTCCTAATACACATTCCTAGACCATTCTAAGCCTTTAGAATACTCTCTTAACCATTCTACACTTGTTAGAACCTCCAAGGCTCATGCTACAACCTCTACGTCCCTTGGGGACTCTTGAAATGTTTAGGATCATTCTAATGGTTCTTATAAGTCCTAATACACATTCCTAGACCATTCTAAGCCTTTAGAATACTCTCTTAACCATTCTACACTTGTTAGAACCTCCGAGGACTCATGCTACACCCTTTATGTCCCTTGGGGACTCAAGCAATGTTTATGATCATTCTAATTGTTCTTATAAGTCCTAATACACATTCCTAGACCATTCTAATCTTTTAGAATACTCTCTTAACCATTCTACACACGTTAGAACCTCCAAGGACTCATGCTAAACCCTTTACGTCACTTGGGGTACCAAGCAATGTTTAGGATCATTCTAAAGGTTCGTATAAGTCCTAATACATATTCCTAGACCATTCTAAGCCTTTAGAATACTCTCTTAACCATTCTACTCTTTTAGAACCTCCAAGGCTCATGCTACACCCTCTATGTCCCTTGGGGACTCAAGCAATGTTTAGGATCATTCTAATGGTTCTTATAAGTTCTAATACACATTCCTAGACAATTCTAAGCCTTTAGAATACTCTCTTAACCATTCTACACTTGTTAGAACCTCCAAGGACTCATGCTACACCCTCTTCGTCCCTTGGGGACTCAAGCAATGTTTAGCATCATTCTAATGGTTCTTATATTTCCTAATACACCTTCCTAGACCATTCTAAGCCTTTAAAATACTCTCATAGGCATTCTACACTTGTCAGAACCTCCAAGGACTCATGCTACGCCCTCTACGTCCCTTGGGGACTCAAGCTATGTTTAGGATCATTCTAATGGTTCTTATAAGTCCTAATACACATTCCTAGACCATTCTAAGCCTTTAGAATACTCTCTTAACCATTCTACACTTGTTAGAACCTCCAAGGACTCATGCTAAACCCTCTATGTCCCTTGGGTTACCAAGCAATGTTTAGGATCATTCTAAAGGTTCGTATAAGTCCTAATACACATTCCTAGACCATTCTAAGCCTTCAGAATACGCTCTTAACCATTCTACACTTGTTAGAATCTCCAAGGCTCATGCTACACCCTCTTCGTCCCTTGGGGACTCAAGCAATGTTTAGGATCATTCTAATGGTTCTTATAAGTCCTAATACACAGTCCTAGACCATTCTAAGCCTTTAGAATACTCTCTTAACCATTCTACACTTGTAAGAACCTCTAAGGACTCATGCTACACCCTCTATGTCCCTTGGGTTACCAAGCAATGTTTAGGATCATTCTAATGGTTCGTATGAGACCTAATACACATTCCTAGACCATTCTAAGCCTTTAGAATACTCTCTTAACCATTTTACACTTGTTAGAACCTCTAAGGACTCAAGCGACACCCTCTACGTCCCTTGGGGACTCAAGCAAAGTTTAGGATCATTCTAATGGTTCTTATAAATCCTAATACACATTCCTAGACCATTCTAAACCTTTAGAATACTCTCAAAGCCATTCTACTCTTGTCATAACCTCCTAGGACTAATGCTACACCCTCTACGTCCCTTGGGGACTCAAGCTATGTTTAGGATCATTCTAATTGTTCTTATAAGTCCTCGAAAATATTCCTAGACCATTATAAGCCTTTAGAATACTTTCTTAACCATTCTACACTCGATAGAACCTCCAAGGAATTGGGGTACCAAGCAATGTTTAGGATCATTCTAAAGGTTCGTATAAGTTCTAATACACATTCCTAGACCATTCTAAGCCTTTAGAATACTCTCTTAACCATTCTACACTCGTTAGAACCTCCAAGGACTCAGGCTAAACCCTTTACGTCACGTGGGGTATCAAGCAATGTTTAGGATCGTTCTAAAGGTTCGTATAAGTTCTAATACACATTCCTAGAGCTTTCTAAGCCTTTAGAATACTCTCTTAACCATTCTACAATTTTAAGAACCTCCAAGGCTCATGCTACACCCTCTACGTCCCTTGGGGGCTCAAGCAATGTGTAGGATCATTCTAATGGTTCTTATAAGTCCTAATACACATTCCTAGACCATTCTAAGCCTTTAGGATACTCTCATAGCCATTCTACACTTGTCAGAACCTCCAAGGACTCATGCTACACCCTCTACGTCCCTTGGGGACTCAAGCAATGTTTAGGATCATTCTAATGGTTCTTATAAGTCCTAATACACATTCCTAGACCATTCTAAGCCTTTAGAATACTCTCTTAACCATTCTACACTTGGTAGAACCTCCAAGACACTTGGTAGAACCTCCAAGGACTCATGCTAAACCCTCTACGTCACTTGGGGTACCAAGCAATGTTTAGGATCATTCTAAAGGTTCGTATAAGTCCTAATACACATTCCTAGACCATTCTAACCCTTTAGAATACTCTCTTAACCATTCTACACTTGTAAGAACCTCCAAGGCTCATGCTACACCCTCTTCGTCCGTTGGGGACTCAAGCAATGTTTACGATCATTCTAATGGTTCTTATAAGTCCTAATACACATTCCTAGACCATTCTAAGCCTTTAGAATACTCTCATAGCCATTCTACACTTGTCAGAACCTCCAAGGACTCGTGCTACACCCTCTACGTCCCTTGGGGACTCAAGCAATGTTTAGGATCATTCTAATGGTTCTTATAAATCCTAATACACATTCCTAGACCATTCTAAGCCTTTAGAATACTCTCTTAACCATTCTACACTTGTTAGAACCTCCAAGGACTCATTCTAAACCCTGTATGTCCCTTGGGTTACCAAGCAATATTTAGGATCATTCTAATGGTTCGTATGAGTCCTAATACACATTCCTAGACCATTCTAAGCCTTTAGAATACTATCTTAACCATTCTACACTTTTTAGAACCTCCAAGGCTCATGCTACACCCTCTACGTCCCTTGGGGGCTCAAGCAATGTTTAGGATCATTTTAATGGTTCTTATAATTCCTAATACACCTTCCTAGACCATTCTAAGCCTTTAAAATACTCTCTTAACCATTCTACACTTGTTAGAACCTCCAAGCCCCATGCAACACCCTCTACGTCCCTTGAGGACTCAAGCAATGTTTAGGATCATTCTAAGGTTCTTATAAGTCTTAATACACATTCCTAGACCATTCTAAGTCTTTAGAATACTCTCTTAACCATTCTACACTCGTTAGAACCTCCAAGGACTCCTGCTACGCCCTCTACATCCCTAGGGTTACCAATCAATGTTTAGGATCATTCTAATGGTTCGTATAAGTCCTAATACACATTCCTAGACCATTCTAAGCCTTTAGAATACTCTCTTAACCATTCTACACTTGTTAGAACCTCCAAGGCTCATGCTACAACCTCTACGTCCCTTGGGGACTCTAGCAATGTTTAGGATCATTCTAACGGTTCTTATAAGTCCTAATACACATTCCTAGACCATTCTAAGCCTTTAGAATACTCTCTTAACCATTCTACACTTGTTAGAACCTCCGAGGACTCATGCTACACCCTTTATGTCCCTTGGGGACTCAAGCAATGTTTATGATCATTCTAATTGTTCTTATAAGTCCTAATACACATTCCTAGACCATTCTAATCTTTTAGAATACTATCTTAACCATTCTACACACGTTAGAACCTCCAAGGACTCATGCTAAACCCTTTACGTCACTTGGGGTACCAAGCAATGTTTAGGATCATTCTAAAGGTTCGTATAAGTCCTAATACATATTCCTAGACCATTCTAAGCCTTTAGAATACTCTCTTAACCATTCTACTCTTGTTAGAACCTCCAAGGCTCATGCTACACCCTCTATGTCCCTTGGGGACTCAAGCAATGTTTAGGATCATTCTAATGGTTCTTATAAGTTCTAATACACATTCCTAGACAATTCTAAGCCTTTAGAATACTCTCTTAACCATTCTACACTTGTTAGAACCTCCAAGGATTCATGCTACACCCTCTTCGTCCCTTGGGGACTCAAGCAATGTTTAGCATCATTCTAATGGTTCTTATATTTCCTAATACACCTTCCTAGACCATTCTAAGCCTTTAAAATACTCTCTTAACCATTCTACACTTGTTAGAACCTCCAAGCCCCATGCAACACCCTCTACGTCCCTTGGGGACTCAAGAAATGTTTTGGTTAATTCTAATGGTAGTTATAAGTCCTAATATACATTCCTAGACCATACTAGGCCTTTAGGATACTCTCTTAACCATTCTACACTTGTCAAAACCTCCAAGGACTCATGCTACACCCTCTACGTCCCTTGGGGACTCAAGCAATGTTTAGGATCATTCTAATGGTTCTTATAAGTCCTAATACACATTCCTAGACCATTCTAAGCCTTTAGAATACTCTCTTAACCGTTCTACACTTGTTAGAACCTCCAAGGACTCACGCTAAACCCTCTATGTCCCTTTGGTTACACAGCAATGTTTAGGATCATTCTAAAGGTTCGTATTAGTCCTAATACACATTCCTAGACCATTCTAAGCCTTTAGAATACTCTCATAACCATTCTACACACGTTAGAACCTCCAAGGACTCATGTTAAACCCTTTACGTCACTTGGGGTACCAAGCAATGTTTAGGATCATTCTAAAGGTTCGTATAAGTCCTAATACATATTCCTAGACCATTCTAAGCCTTTAGAATACTCTCTTAACCATTCTACTCTTGTTAGAACCTCCAAGGCTCATGCTACACCCTCTATGTCCCTTGGGGACTCAAGCAATGTTTAGGATCATTCTAATTGTTCTTATAAGTCCTAGAACACATTCCTAGACCATTCTAATCTTTTAGAATACTCTCTTAACCATTCTACACACGTTAGAACCTCCAAGGACTCATGCTAAACCCTTTACGTCACTTGGGGTACCAAGCAATGTTTAGGATCATTCTAAAGGTTCGTATAAGTCCTAATACATATTCCTAGACCATTCTAAGCCTTTAGAATACTCTCTTAACCATTCTACTCTTGTTAGAACCTCCAAGGCTCATGCTACAGCCTCTACGTCCCTTGGGGACTCAAGCAATGTTTAGGATCATTCTAAATTGTTCTTATAAGTCCTAGAACACATTCCTAGACCATTCTCCACACGTTAGAACCTCCAAGGACTCATGCTAAACCCTTTACGTCACGTGGGGTATCAAGCAATGTTTAGGATCATTCTAAAGGTTCGTATAAGTTCTAATACACATTCCTAGAGCTTTCTAAGCCTTTAGAATACTCTCTTAACCATTCTACACTTTTAAGAACCTCCAAGGCTCATGCTACACCCTCTACGTCCCTTGGGGGCTCAAGCAATGTGTAGGATCATTCTAATGGTTCTTATAAGTCCTAGTACACATTCCTAGACCATTCTAAGCCTTTAGGATACTCTCATAGCCATTCTACACTTGTCAGAACCTCCAAGGACTCATGCTACACCCTCTACGTCCCTTGGGGACTCAAGCAATGTTTAGGATCATTCTAATGGTTCTTATAAGTCCTAATACACATTCCTAGACCATTCTAAGCCTTTAGAATACTCTCTTAACCATTCTACACTTGTTAGAACCTCCAAGGACTCATGCTAAACCCTCTATGTCCCTTGGGTTACCAAGAAATGTTTAGCATCATTCTAATGGTTCTTATATTTCCTAATACACCTTCCTAGACCATTCTAACCCTTTAGAATACTCTCTTAACCATTCTACACTTGTAAGAACCTCCAAGGCTCATGCTACACCCTCTTCGTCCCTTGGGGACTCAAGCAATGTTTACGATCATTCTAATGGTTCTTATAAGTCCTAATACACATTCCTAGACCATTCTAAACCTTTAGAATACTCTCATAGCCATTCTACACTTGTCAGAACCTCCAAGGACTCATGCTACACCCTCTACGTCCCTTGGGGACTCAAGCAATGTTTAGGATCATTCTAATGGTTCTTATAAATCCTAATACACATTCCTAGACCATTCTAAGCCTTTAGAATACTCTCTTAACCATTCTACACTTGTTAGAACCTCCAAGGACTCATTCTAAACCCTGTATGTCCCTTGGGTTACCAAGCAATGTTTAGGATCATTCTAATGGTTCGTATAAGTCCTAATACACATTCCTAGACCATTCTAAGCCTTTAGAATACTCTCTTAACCATTCTACACTTGTTAGAACCTCCAAGGCTCATGCTACAACCTCTACGTCCCTTGGGGACTCTAGCAATGTTTAGGATCATTCTAATGGTTCTTATAAGTCCTAATACACATTCCTAGACCATTCTAAGCCTTTAGAATACTCTCTTAACCATTCTACACTTGTTAGAACCTCCAAGGACTCATGCTACACCCTTTATGTCCCTTGGGGACTCAAGCAATGTTTATGATCATTCTAATTGTTCTTATAAGTCCTAATACACATTCCTAGACCATTCTAATCTTTTAGAATACTCTCTTAACCATTCTACACACGTTAGAACCTCCAAGGACTCATGCTAAACCCTTTACGTCACTTGGGGTACCAAGCAATGTTTAGGATCATTCTAAAGGTTCGTATAAGTCCTAATACATATTCCTAGACCATTCTAAGCCTTTAGAATACTCTCTTAACCATTCTACTCTTGTTAGAACCTCCAAGGCTCATGCTACACCCTCTATGTCCCTTGGGGACTCAAGCAATGTTTAGGATCATTCTAATTGTTCTTATAAGTCCTAGAACACATTCCTAGACCATTCTAATATTTTAGAATACTCTCTTAACCATTCTACACACGTTAGAACCTCCAAGGACTCATGCTAAACCCTTTACGTCACTTGGGGTACCAAGCAATGTTTAGGATCATTCTAAAGGTTCGTATAAGTCCTAATACATATTCCTAGACCATTCTAAGCCTTTAGAATACTCTCCTAACCATTCTATCTTGTTAGAACCTCCAAGGCTCATGCTACAGCCTCTACGTCCCTTGGGGAGTCAAGCAATGTTTCGGATCATTCTAAATTGTTCTTATAAGTCCTAGAACACATTCCTAGACCATTCTACACACGTTAGAACCTCCAAGGACTAATGCTAAACCCTTTACGTCACGTGGGGTATCAAGCAATGTTTAGGATCATTCTAAAGGTTCGTATAAGTTCTAATACACATTCCTAGAGCTTTCTAAGCCTTTAGAATACTCTCTTAACCATTCTACACTTTTAAGAACCTCCAAGGCTCATGCTACACCCTCTACGTCCCTTGGGGGCTCAAGCAATGTGTAGGATCATTCTAATGGTTCTTATAAGTCCTAATACACATTCCTAGACCATTCTAAGCCTTTAGGATACTCTCATAGCCATTCTACACTTGTCAGAACCTCCAAGGACTCATGCTACACCCTCTACGTCCCTTGGGGACTCAAGCAATGTTTAGGATCATTCTAATGGTTCATATAAGTCCTAATACACATTCCTAGACCATTCTAAGCCTTTAGAATACTCTCTTAACCATTCTACACTTGGTAGAACCTCCAAGGACTCATGCTAAACCCTCTACGTCACTTGGGGTACCAAGCAATGTTTAGGATCATTCTAAAGGTTCGTATAAGTCCTAATACACATTCCTAGACCATTCTAACCCTTTAGAATACTCTCTTAACCATTCTACACTTGTAAGAACCTCCAAGGCTCATGCTACACCCTCTTCGTCCCTTGGGGACTCAAGCAATGTTTACGATCATTCTAATGGTTCTTATAAGTCCTAATACACATTCCTAGACCATTCTAAGCCTTTAGATTACTCTCATAGCCATTCTACACTTGTCAGAACCTCCAAGGACTCATGCTACACCCTCTACGTCCCTTGGGGACTCAAGCAATGTTTAGGGTCATTCTAATGGTTCTTATAAATCCTAATACACATTCCTAGACCATTCTAAGCCTTTAGAATACTCTCTTAACCATTCTACACTTGTTAGAACCTCCAAGGACTTATTCTAAACCCTGTATGTCCCTTGGGTTACCAAGCAATGTTTAGGATCATTCTAATGGTTCGTATGAGTCCTAATACACATTCCTAGACCATTCTAAGCCATTAGAATACTATCTTAACCATTCTACACTTTTTAGAACCTCCAAGGCTCATGCTACACCCTCTACGTCCCTTGGGGGCTCAAGCAATGTTTAGGATCATTCTAATGGTTCTTATAATTCCTAATACACCTTCCTAGACCATTCTAAGCCTTTAAAATACTCTCTTAACCATTCTACACTTGTTAGAACCTCCAAGCCCCATGCAACACCCTCTACGTCCCTTGAGGACTCAAGCAATGTTTAGGATCATTCTAAGGTTCTTATAAGTCCTAATACACATTCCTAGACCATTCTAAGTCTTTAGAATACTCTCTTAACCATTCTACACTCGTTAGAACCTCCAAGGACTCCTGCTACGCCCTCTACATCCCTAGGGTTACCAATCAATGTTTAGGATCATTCTAATGGTTCGTATAAGTCCTAATACACATTCCTAGACCATTCTAAGCCTTTAGAATACTCTCTTAACCATTCTACACTTGTTAGAACCTCCAAGGCTCATGCTACAACCTCTACGTCCCTTGGGGACTCTAGCAATGTTTAGGATCATTCTAATGGTTCTTATAAGTCCTAATACACATTCCTAGACCATTCTAAGCCTTTAGAATACTCTCTTAACCATTCTACACTTGTTAGAACCTCCAAGGACTCATGCTACACCCTTTATGTCCCTTGGGGACTCAAGCAATGTTTATGATCATTCTAATTGTTCTTATAAGTCCTAATACACATTCCTAGACCATTCTAATCTTTTAGAATACTCTCTTAACCATTCTACACACGTTAGAACCTCCAAGGACTCATGCTAAACCCTTTACGTCACTTGGGGTACCAAGCAATGTTTAGGATCATTCTAAAGGTTCGTATAAGTCCTAATACATATTCCTAGACCATTCTAAGCCTTTAGAATACTCTCTTAACCATTCTACTCTTGTTAGAACCTCCAAGCCCCATGCAACACCCTCTACGTCCCTTAGGGACTCAAGAAATGTTTAGGATCATTCTAATGGTTCTTATAAGTTCTAATACACATTCCTAGACAATTCTAAGCCTTTAGAATACTCTCTTAACCATTCTACACTTGTTAGAACCTCCAAGGACTCATGCTACACCCTCTTCATCCCTTGGGGACTCAAGCAATGTTTAGCATCATTCTAATGGTTCTTATATTTCCTAATACACCTTCCTAGACCATTCTAAGCCTTTAAAATACTCTCTTAACCATTCTACACTTGTTAGAACCTCCAAGCCCCATGCAACACCCTCTACGTCCCTTGGGGACTCAAGAAATGTTTTGGATCATTCTAATGGTAGTTATAAGTCCTAATATACATTCCTAGACCATACTAGGCCTTTAGGATACTCTCTTAACCATTCTACACTTGTCAAAACCTCCAAGGACTCATGCTACACCCTCTACGTCCCTTGGGGACTCAAGCAATGTTTAGGATCATTTTAATGGTTCTTATAAGTCCTAATACACATTCCTAGACCATTCTAAGCCTTTAGAATACTCTCTTAACCGTTCTACACTTGTTAGAACCTCCAAGGACTCATGCTAAACCCTCTATGTCCCTTGGGTTACCAAGCAATGTTTAGGATCATTCTAAAGGTTCGTATAAGTCCTAATACACATTCCTAGATCATTCTAAGCCTTTTGAATACTCTCATAACCATTCTACACACGTTAGAACCTCCAAGGACTCATGTTAAACCCTTTACGTCACTTGGGGTACCAAGCAATGTTTAGGATCATTCTAAAGGTTCGTATAAGTCCTAATACATATTCCTAGACCATTCTAAGCCTTTAGAATACTCTCTTAACCATTCTACTCTTGTTAGAACCTCCAAGGCTCATGCTACACCCTCTATGTCCCTTGGGGACTCAAGACATGTTTAGGATCATTCTAATTGTTCTTATAAGTCCTAGAACACATTCCTAGACCATTCTAATCTTTTAGAATACTCTCTTAACCATTCTACACACGTTAGAACCTCCAAGGACTCATGCTAAACCCTTTACGTCACTTGGGGTACCAAGCAATGTTTAGGATCATTCTAAAGGTTCGTATAAGTCCTAATACATATTCCTAGACCATTCTAAGCCTTTAGAATACTCTCCTAACCATTCTACTCTTGTTAGAACCTCAAAGGCTCATGCTACAGCCTCTACGTCCCTTGGGGAGTCAAGCAATGTTTAGGATCATTCTAAATTGTTCTTATAAGTCCTAGAACACATTCCTAGACCATTCTACACACGTTAGAACCTCCAAGGACTAATGCTAAACCCTTTACGTCACGTGGGGTATCAAGCAATGTTTAGGATCATTCTAAAGGTTCGTATAAGTTCTAATACACATTCCTAGAGCTTTCTAAGCCTTTAGAATACTCTCTTAACCATTCTACACTTTTAAGAACCTCCAAGGCTCATGCTACACCCTCTACGTCCCTTGGGGGCTCAAGCAATGTGTAGGATCATTCTAATGGTTCTTATAAGTCCTAATACACATTCCTAGACCATTCTAAGCCTTTAGGATACTCTCATAGCCATTCTACACTTGTCAGAACCTCCAAGGACTCATGCTACACCCTCTACGTCCCTTGGGGACTCAAGCAATGGTTAGGATCATTCTAATGGTTCATATAAGTCCTAATACACATTCCTAGACCATTCTAAGCCTTTAGAATACTCTCTTAACCATTCTACACTTGGTAGAACCTCCAAGGACTCATGCTAAACCCTCTACGTCACTTGGGGTACCAAGCAATGTTTAGGATCATTCTAAAGGTTCGTATAAGTCCTAATACACATTCCTAGACCATTCTAACCCTTTAGAATACTCTCTTAACCATTCTACACTTGTAAGAACCTCCAAGGCTCATGCTACACCCTCTTCGTCCCTTGGGGACTCAAGCAATGTTTACGATCATTCTAATGGTTCTTATAAGTCCTAATACACATTCCTAGACCATTCTAAGCCTTTAGATTACTCTCATAGCCATTCTACACTTGTCAGAACCTCCAAGGACTCATGCTACACCCTCTACGTCCCTTGGGGACTCAAGCAATGTTTAGGATCATTCTAATGGTTCTTATAAATCCTAATACACATTCCTAGACCATTCTAAGCCTTTAGAATACTCTCTTAACCATTCTACACTTGTTAGAACCTCCAAGGACTTATTCTAAACCCTGTATGTCCCTTGGGTTACCAAGCAATGTTTAGGATCATTCTAATGGTTCGTATGAGTCCTAATACACATTCCTAGACCATTCTAAGCCATTAGAATACTATCTTAACCATTCTACACATTTTAGAACCTCCAAGGCTCATGCTACACCCTCTACGTCCCTTGGGGGCTCAAGCAATGTTTAGGATCATTCTAATGGTTCTTATAATTCCTAATACACCTTCCTAGACCATTCTAAGCCTTTAAAATACTCTCTTAACCATTCTACACTTGTTAGAACCTCCAAGCCCCATGCAACACCCTCTACGTCCCTTGAGGACTCAAGCAATGTTTAGGATCATTCTAAGGTTCTTATAAGTCCTAATACACATTCCTAGACCATTCTAAGTCTTTAGAATACTCTCTTAACCATTCTACACTCGTTAGAACCTCCAAGGACTCCTGCTACGCCCTCTACATCCCTAGGGTTACCAATCAATGTTTAGGATCATTCTAATGGTTCCTATAAGTCCTAATACACATTCCTAGACCATTCTAAGCCTTTAGAATACTCTCTTAACCATTCTACACTTGTTAGAACCTCCAAGGCTCATGCTACAACCTCTACGTCCCTTGGGGACTCTAGCAATGTTTAGGATCATTCTAATGGTTCGTATAAGTCCTAATACACATTCCTAGACCATTCTAAGCCTTTAGAATACTCTCTTAACCATTCTACACTTGTTAGAACCTCCAAGGCTCATGCTACAACCTCTACGTCCCTTGGGGACTCTAGCAATGTTTAGGATCATTCTAATGGTTCTTATAAGTCCTAATACACATTCCTAGACCATTCTAAGCCTTTAGAATACTCTCTTAACCATTCTACACTTGTTAGAACCTCCAAGGACTCATGCTACACCCTTTATGTCCCTTGGGGACTCAAGCAATGTTTATGATCATTCTAATTGTTCTTATAAGTCCTAATACACATTCCTAGACCATTCAAATCTTTTAGAATAATCTCTTAACCATTCTACACACGTTAGAACCTCCAAGGACTCATGCTAAACCCTTTACGTCACTTGGGGTACCAAGCAATGTTTAGGATCATTCTAAAGGTTCGTATAAGTCCTAATACATATTCCTAGACCATTCTAAGCCTTTAGAATACTCTCTTAACCATTCTACTCTTGTTAGAACCTCCAAGCCCCATGCAACACCCTCTACGTCCCTTAGGGACTCAAGAAATGTTTAGGATCATTCTAATGGTTCTTATAAGTTCTAATACACATTCCTAGACAATTCTAAGCCTTTAGAATACTCTCTTAACCATTCTACACTTGTTAGAACCTCCAAGGACTCATGCTACACCCTCTTCGTCCCTTGGGGACTCAAGCAATGTTTAGCATCATTCTAATGGTTCTTATATTTCCTAATACACCTTCCTAGACCATTCTAAGCCTTTAAAATACTCTCTTAACCATTCTACACTTGTTAGAACCTCCAAGCCCCATGCAACACCCTCTACGTCCCTTGGGGACTCAAGAAATGTTTTGGATCATTCTAATGGTAGTTATAAGTCCTAATATACATTCCTAGACCATACTAGGCCTTTAGGATACTCTCTTAACCATTCTACACTTGTCAAAACCTCCAAGGACTCATGCTACACCCTCTACGTCCCTTGGGGACTCAAGCAATGTTTAGGATCATTTTAATGGTTCTTATAAGTCCTAATACACATTCCTAGACCATTCTAAGCCTTTAGAATACTCTCTTAACCGTTCTACACTTGTTAGAACCTCCAAGGACTCATGCTAAACCCTCTATGTCCCTTGGGTTACCAAGCAATGTTTAGGATCATTCTAAAGGTTCGTATAAGTCCTAATACACATTCCTAGATCATTCTAAGCCTTTTGAATACTCTCATAACCATTCTACACACGTTAGAACCTCCAAGGACTCATGTTAAACCCTTTACGTCACTTGGGGTACCAAGCAATGTTTAGGATCATTCTAAAGGTTCGTATAAGTCCTAATACATATTCCTAGACCATTCTAAGCCTTTAGAATACTCTCTTAACCATTCTACTCTTGTTAGAACCTCCAAGGCTCATGCTACACCCTCTATGTCCCTTGGGGACTCAAGACATGTTTAGGATCATTCTAATTGTTCTTATAAGTCCTAGAACACATTCCTAGACCATTCTAATCTTTTAGAATACTCTCTTAACCATTCTACACACGTTAGAACCTCCAAGGACTCATGCTAAACCCTTTACGTCACTTGGGGTACCAAGCAATGTTTAGGATCATTCTAAAGGTTCGTATAAGTCCTAATACATATTCCTAGACCATTCTAAGCCTTTAGAAAACTCTCCTAACCATTCTACTCTTGTTAGAACCTCCAAGGCTCATGCTACAGCCTCTACGTCCCTTGGGGAGTCAAGCAATGTTTAGGATCATTCTAAATTGTTCTTATAAGTCCTAGAACACATTCCTAGACCATTCTACACACGTTAGAACCTCCAAGGACTAATGCTAAACCCTTTACGTCACGTGGGGTATCAAGCAATGTTTAGGATCATTCTAAAGGTTCGTATAAGTTCTAATACACATTCCTAGAGCTTTCTAAGCCTCTAGAATACTCTCTTAACCATTCTACACTTTTAAGAACCTCCAAGGCTCATGCTACACCCTCTACGTCCCTTGGGGGCTCAAGCAATGTGTAGGATCATTCTAATGGTTCTTATAAGTCCTAATACACATTCCTAGACCATTCTAAGCCTTTAGGATACTCTCATAGCCATTCTACACTTGTCAGAACCTCCAAGGACTCATGCTACACCCTCTACGTCCCTTGGGGACTCAAGCAATGTTTAGGATCATTCTAATGGTTCATATAAGTCCTAATACACATTCCTAGACCATTCTAAGCCTTTAGAATACTCTCTTAACCATTCTACACTTGGTAGAACCTCCAAGGACTCATGCTAAACCCTCTACGTCACTTGGGGTACCAAGCAATGTTTAGGATCATTCTAAAGGTTCGTATAAGTCCTAATACACATTCCTAGACCATTCTAACCCTTTAGAATACTCTCTTAACCATTCTACACTTGTAAGAACCTCCAAGGCTCATGCTACACCCTCTTCGTCCCTTGGGGACTCAAGCAATGTTTACGATCATTCTAATGGTTCTTATAAGTCCTAATACACATTCCTAGACCATTCTAAGCCTTTAGATTACTCTCATAGCCATTCTACACTTGTCAGAACCTCCAAGGACTCATGCTACACCCTCTACGTCCCTTGGGGACTCAAGCAATGTTTAGGATCATTCTAATGGTTCTTATAAATCCTAATACACATTCCTAGACCATTCTAAGCCTTTAGAATACTCTCTTAACCATTCTACACTTGTTAGAACCTCCAAGGACTTATTCTAAACCCTGTATGTCCCTTGGGTTACCAAGCAATGTTTAGGATCATTCTAATGGTTCGTATGAGTCCTAATACACATTCCTAGACCATTCTAAGCCATTAGAATACTATCTTAACCATTCTACACTTTTTAGAACCTCCAAGGCTCATGCTACACCCTCTACGTCCCTTGGGGGCTCAAGCAATGTTTAGGATCATTCTAATGGTTCTTATAATTCCTAATACACCTTCCTAGACCATTCTAAGCCTTTAAAATACTCTCTTAACCATTCTACACTTGTTAGAACCTCCAAGCCCCATGCAACACCCTCTACGTCCCTTGAGGACTCAAGCAATGTTTAGGATCATTCTAAGGTTCTTATAAGTCCTAATACACATTCCTAGACCATTCTAAGTCTTTAGAATACTCTCTTAACCATTCTACACTCGTTAGAACCTCCAAGGACTCCTGCTACGCCCTCTACATCCCTAGGGTTACCAATCAATGTTTACGATCATTCTAATGGTTCTTATAAGTCCTAATACACATTCCTAGACCATTCTAAGCCTTTAGATTACTCTCATAGCCATTCTACACTTGTCAGAACCTCCAAGGACTCATGCTACACCCTCTACGTCCCTTGGGGACTCAAGCAATGTTTAGGATCATTCTAATGGTTCTTATAAGTTCTAATACACATTCCTAGACCATTCTAAGCCTTTAGAATACTCTCTTAACCATTCTACACTTGTTAGAACCTCCAAGGCTCATGCTACAACCTCTACGTCCCTTGGGGACTCTAGCAATGTTTAGGATCATTCTAATGGTTCTTATAAGTCCTAATACACATTCCTAGACCATTCTAAGCCTTTAGAATACTCTCTTAACCATTCTACACTTGTTAGAACCTCCAAGGACTCATGCTACACCCTTTATGTCCCTTGGGGACTCAAGCAATGTTTATGATCATTCTAATTGTTCTTATAAGTCCTAATACACATTCCTAGACCATTCTAATCTTTTAGAATAATCTCTTAACCATTCTACACACGTTAGAACCTCCAAGGACTCATGCTAAACCCTTTACGTCACTTGGGGTACCAAGCAATGTTTAGGATCATTCTAAAGGTTCGTATAAGTCTTAATACATATTCCTAGACCATTCTAAGCCTTTAGAATACTCTCTTAACCATTCTACTCTTGTTAGAACCTCCAAGCCCCATGCAACACCCTCTACGTCCCTTGGGGACTCAAGAAATGTTTTGGATCATTCTAATGGTAGTTATAAGTCCTAATATACATTCCTAGACCATACTAGGCCTTTAGGATACTCTCTTAACCATTCTACACTTGTCAAAACCTCCAAGGACTCATGCTACACCCTCTACGTCCCTTGGGGACTCAAGCAATGTTTAGGATCATTTTAATGGTTCTTATAAGTCCTAATACACATTCCTAGACCATTCTAAGCCTTTAGAATACTCTCTTAACCGTTCTACACTTGTTAGAACCTCCAAGGACTCATGCTAAACCCTCTATGTCCCTTGGGTTACCAAGCAATGTTTAGGATCATTCTAAAGGTTCGTATAAGTCCTAATACACATTCCTAGATCATTCTAAGCCTTTTGAATACTCTCATAACCATTCTACACACGTTAGAACCTCCAAGGACTCATGTTAAACCCTTTACGTCACTTGGGGTACCAAGCAATGTTTAGGATCATTCTAAAGGTTCGTATAAGTCCTAATACATATTCCTAGACCATTCTAAGCCTTTAGAATACTCTCTTAACCATTCTACTCTTGTTAGAACCTCCAAGGCTCATGCTACACCCTCTATGTCCCTTGGGGACTCAAGACATGTTTAGGATCATTCTAATTGTTCTTATAAGTCCTAGAACACATTCCTAGACCATTCTAATCTTTTAGAATACTCTCTTAACCATTCTACACACGTTAGAACCTCCAAGGACTCATGCTAAACCCTTTACGTCACTTGGGGTACCAAGCAATGTTTAGGATCATTCTAAAGGTTCGTATAAGTCCTAATACATATTCCTAGACCATTCTAAGCCTTTAGAAAACTCTCCTAACCATTCTACTCTTGTTAGAACCTCCAAGGCTCATGCTACAGCCTCTACGTCCCTTGGGGAGTCAAGCAATGTTTAGGATCATTCTAAATTGTTCTTATAAGTCCTAGAACACATTCCTAGACCATTCTACACACGTTAGAACCTCCAAGGACTAATGCTAAACCCTTTACGTCACGTGGGGTATCAAGCAATGTTTAGGATCATTCTAAAGGTTCGTATAAGTTCTAATACACATTCCTAGAGCTTTCTAAGCCTTTAGAATACTCTCTTAACCATTCTACACTTTTAAGAACCTCCAAGGCTCATGCTACACCCTCTACGTCCCTTGGGGGCTCAAGCAATGTGTAGGATCATTCTAATGGTTCTTATAAGTCCTAATACACATTCCTAGACCATTCTAAGCCTTTAGGATACTCTCATAGCCATTCTACACTTGTCAGAACCTCCAAGGACTCATGCTACACCCTCTACGTCCCTTGGGGACTCAAGCAATGTTTAGGATCATTCTAATGGTTCATATAAGTCCTAATACACATTCCTAGACCATTCTAAGCCTTTAGAATACTCTCTTAACCATTCTACACTTGGTAGAACCTCCAAGGACTCATGCTAAACCCTCTACGTCACTTGGGGTACCAAGCAATGTTTAGGATCATTCTAAAGGTTCGTATAAGTCCTAATACACATTCCTAGACCATTCTAACCCTTTAGAATACTCTCTTAACCATTCTACACTTGTAAGAACCTCCAAGGCTCATGCTACACCCTCTTCGTCCCTTGGGGACTCAAGCAATGTTTACGATCATTCTAATGGTTCTTATAAGTCCTAATACACATTCCTAGACCATTCTAAGCCTTTAGATTACTCTCATAGCCATTCTACACTTGTCAGAACCTCCAAGGACTCATGCTACACCCTCTACGTCCCTTGGGGACTCAAGCAATGTTTAGGATCATTCTAATGGTTCTTATAAATCCTAATACACATTCCTAGACCATTCTAAGCCTTTAGAATACTCTCTTAACCATTCTACACTTGTTAGAACCTCCAAGGACTTATTCTAAACCCTGTATGTCCCTTGGGTTACCAAGCAATGTTTAGGATCATTCTAATGGTTCGTATGAGTCCTAATACACATTCCTAGACCATTCTAAGCCATTAGAATACTATCTTAACCATTCTACACTTTTTAGAACCTCCAAGGCTCATGCTACACCCTCTACGTCCCTTGGGGGCTCAAGCAATGTTTAGGATCATTCTAATGGTTCTTATAATTCCTAATACACCTTCCTAGACCATTCTAAGCCTTTAAAATACTCTCTTAACCATTCTACACTTGTTAGAACCTCCAAGCCCCATGCAACACCCTCTACGTCCCTTGAGGACTCAAGCAATGTTTAGGATCATTCTAAGGTTCTTATAAGTCCTAATACACATTCCTAGACCATTCTAAGTCTTTAGAATACTCTCTTAACCATTCTACACTCGTTAGAACCTCCAAGGACTCCTGCTACGCCCTCTACATCCCTAGGGTTACCAATCAATGTTTACGATCATTCTAATGGTTCTTATAAGTCCTAATACACATTCCTAGACCATTCTAAGCCTTTAGATTACTCTCATAGCCATTCTACACTTGTCAGAACCTCCAAGGACTCATGCTACACCCTCTACGTCCCTTGGGGACTCAAGCAATGTTTAGGATCATTCTAATGGTTCTTATAAGTTCTAATACACATTCCTAGACCATTCTAAGCCTTTAGAATACTCTCTTAACCATTCTACACTTGTTAGAACCTCCAAGGCTCATGCTACAACCTCTACGTCCCTTGGGGACTCTAGCAATGTTTAGGATCATTCTAATGGTTCTTATAAGTCCTAATACACATTCCTAGACCATTCTAAGCCTTTAGAATACTCTCTTAACCATTCTACACTTGTTAGAACCTCCAAGGACTCATGCTACACCCTTTATGTCCCTTGGGGACTCAAGCAATGTTTATGATCATTCTAATTGTTCTTATAAGTCCTAATACACATTCCTAGACCATTCTAATCTTTTAGAATAATCTCTTAACCATTCTACACACGTTAGAACCTCCAAGGACTCATGCTAAACCCTTTACGTCACTTGGGGTACCAAGCAATGTTTAGGATCATTCTAAAGGTTCGTATAAGTCTTAATACATATTCCTAGACCATTCTAAGCCTTTAGAATACTCTCTTAACCATTCTACTCTTGTTAGAACCTCCAAGCCCCATGCAACACCCTCTACGTCCCTTAGGGACTCAAGAAATGTTTAGGATCATTCTAATGGTTCTTATAAGTTCTAATACACATTCCTAGACAATTCTAAGCCTTTAGAATACTCTCTTAACCATTCTACACTTGTTAGAACCTCCAAGGACTCATGCTACACCCTCTTCGTCCCTTGGGGACTCAAGCAATGTTTAGCATCATTCTAATGGTTCTTATATTTCCTAATACACCTTCCTAGACCATTCTAAGCCTTTAAAATACTCTCTTAACCATTCTACACTTGTTAGAACCTCCAAGCCCCATGCAACACCCTCTACGTCCCTTGGGGACTCAAGAAATGTTTTGGATCAATCTAATGGTAGTTATAAGTCCTAATATACATTCCTAGACCATACTAGGCCTTTAGGATACTCTCTTAACCATTCTACACTTGTCAAAACCTCCAAGGACTCATGCTACACCCTCTACGTCCCTTGGGGACTCAAGCAATGTTTAGGATCATTTTAATGGTTCTTATAAGTCCTAATACACATTCCTAGACCATTCTAAGCCTTTAGAATACTCTCTTAACCGTTCTACACTTGTTAGAACCTCCAAGGACTCATGCTAAACCCTCTATGTCCCTTGGGTTACCAAGCAATGTTTAGGATCATTCTAAAGGTTCGTATAAGTCCTAATACACATTCCTAGATCATTCTAAGCCTTTTGAATACTCTCATAACCATTCTACACACGTTAGAACCTCCAAGGACTCATGTTAAACCCTTTACGTCACTTGGGGT
Organism: Crotalaria pallida; assembly: GCA_037953625.1. Classification (NCBI taxonomy): domain Eukaryota; kingdom Viridiplantae; phylum Streptophyta; class Magnoliopsida; order Fabales; family Fabaceae; genus Crotalaria; species Crotalaria pallida. The sequence goes on from CM075650.1 coordinate 98,784,152, forward strand.
ACCAAGCAATGTTTAGGATCATTCTAAAGGTTCGTATAAGTCCTAATACATATTCCTAGACCATTCTAAGCCTTTAGAATACTCTCTTAACCATTCTACTCTTGTTAGAACCTCCAAGGCTCATGCTACACCCTCTATGTCCCTTGGGGACTCAAGACATGTTTAGGATCATTCTAATTGTTCTTATAAGTCCTAGAACACATTCCTAGACCATTCTAATCTTTTAGAATACTCTCTTAACCATTCTACACACGTTAGAACCTCCAAGGACTCATGCTAAACCCTTTACGTCACTTGGGGTACCAAGCAATGTTTAGGATCATTCTAAAGGTTCGTATAAGTCCTAATACATATTCCTAGACCATTCTAAGCCTTTAGAATACTCTCCTAACCATTCTACTCTTGTTAGAACCTCCAAGGCTCGTGCTACAGCCTCTACGTCCCTTGGGGACTCAAGCAATGTTTAGGATCATTCTAAATTGTTCTTATAAGTCCTAGAACACATTCCTAGACCATTCTACACACGTTAGAACCTCCAAGGACTCATGCTAAACCCTTTACGTCACGTGGGGTATCAAGCAATGTTTAGGATCATTCTAAAGGTTCGTATAAGTTCTAATACACATTCCTAGAGCTTTCTAAGCCTTTAGAATACTCTCTTAACCATTCTACACTTTTAAGTACCTCCAAGGCTCATGCTACACCCTCTACGTCCCTTGGGGGCTCAAGCAATGTGTAGGATCATTCTAATGGTTCTTATAAGTCCTAATACACATTCCTAGACCATTCTAAGCCTTTAGGATACTCTCATAGCCATTCTACACTTGTCAGAACCTCCAAGGACTCATGCTACACCCTTTACGTCCCTTGGGGACTCAAGCAATGTTTAGGATCATTCTAATGGTTCTTATAAGTCCTAATACACATTCCTAGACCATTCTTAGCCTTTAGAATACTCTCTTAACCATTCTACACTTGGTAGAACCTCCAAGGACTCATGCTAAACCCTCTACGTCACTTGGGGTACCAAGCAATGTTTAGGATCATTCTAAAGGTTCGTATAAGTCCTAATACACATTCCTAGACCATTCTAACCCTTTAGAATACTCTCTTAACCATTCTACACTTGTAAGAACCTCCAAGGCTCATGCTACACCCTCTTCGTCCCTTGGGGACTCAAGCAATGTTTACGATCATTCTAATGGTTCTTATAAGTCCTAATACACATTCCTAGACCATTCTAAGCCTTTAGAATACTCTCATAGCCATTCTACACTTGTCAGAACCTCCAAGGACTCATGCTACACCCTCTACGTCCCTTGGGGACTCAAGCAATGTTTAGGATCATTCTAATGGTTCTTATAAATCCTAATACACATTTGATGAGCATTTTATTTCCCATTATTCCTTGCATCATTTTACTCCTATTATTGATACTTGTTTCCCATTTGACATTGATTAGCTTGATTTATTGATTTAGAGTTTATTGGACTAATATTCCGAATATTGTTTAATTTGGAATTATTTAGCCTAATTAATTCTATTTCTATTTTCAGGTAATATTTGGCACAAGGACACTTTGGGAAGTTTGGAAATGAAGATTGAAGTATTGAAGTGAAGATTGTAATTTGCATTTAGGTCCCTTTTTAATTGTAATGTTCAGAATAGTGTTTCTTAGGATTTGGGCCCATGTTTTAGGCCCATTTTGTGTCTTAAGAGGGGAAATTCGTGTAACCTCCAAGAACACACTTTCATTTCAGATTTCTCACTCTCTCTCTAGGTTAGAACTTCTCTCTTGGCTCTCCCAAGTGATGGTGGCTGCTAGGGTTTTGTTCTTCCCCATTTCTACTCGTTTTTCTTCATTTATGGCCATGGAAGGCTAGACTTCAAGGGTTAATCCCTTTGGTATTGTATTATCTACTCTTGAGCTCTTGTTATTAATGCAATTTCGTTTTCTCTTCTCTGTTTTCATGTTTATCGATGTGTAGTGGTTTGCTTAATTCCATTTCGTAGAGATAATACATGAATATAAATGCTTAATTTGTATTAACTCGTAAAAACTCCAATTCTGGTTTCTGATGCTTAATTAGAAGTTAGGGTTTGGAGTGATAACTGAATTTTCGCTTAGTATTTGGTTATCACGAGTTGGACAGAGGAGAGGAGAGGAATCGATCTTTAGTGAGCTAGGATTGAGTAGTGTACGTAACCAAAGGGGTTTGCCCGCTTTTGTTTCTGATTTTCTTAGTTTTTATATTTTGTTTGTGTTTTGTTCTTCACATTTGTCACACACAAAACCCCCCCCCCCCATTTTACTGCACACTACGTGTTTGATACTTTGCCTAGACCGATATTCGCTGGGAAACGACCTAGGATCACCTTCCTAGTAATACAGAATAAACACCTTTTATTTTGATCGGGTACGGCCTCGATCAAAATTTGGCGCCGTTGCCGGGGAATATCGGTTCTTGCCAAAGGTCATTAGTAGTTAGTTAGTGTCGTAGTTAGTATAGTTATTATAGTGTGTCGTGTCTGATTTAGGGTCTAGTAGTCAATTCTGATAACTGGTTGAAGTTGCGCTGTTTGCTGTTTTGTTGCAATTAGTGTATTTGATTGATTCTGTGGTTGCTAGTTCACATAGTTGTGGGTGGTATTTTTGCACGAAAATTTACATCCACACTACTATTATCATATGATGATGTTTTGTTAAGCCACTGTCACTCAGATCATCATTGGTTGTGAATTGCAGAAAACCTTTTTCAAGTTTTATCAGCACGAATTTCAAACAGCCATAACTTTTGATCCGTAACTCGGAATTGGACGAATTTTATATCAAATCGAAGAGAATTTTCCAAATAAGCTAATGAAATTGTGAAATCGAAATTTCGATAATGGGAAGGCCCCAAAAATTCGGTTGTTTACTATTTCTTTTTTATTTTACAAGTTTATTTTTCTTCTTTTTTGTTTGTAACTTATTTGTTTGACTTGGTTCCCTTTTGAATTTTGTCCTCAAACTTTCTGTGATATGTTTTCATGATTTTAGGGTGCTGAAAAAAATAAAGAAAAAAATTTTAAAAAATAATAAATTTTGTTGCCGATTTTGGTCATGCATATCTGTTACAGTATGCTATGGTTGATGCTGTTCTGTTCAGTACATGACTAGGGGCAACCCAAGTTATTTGCATCCTTACAACCCTGAAATTGATAGAACTTATCACAGATTAGTTAGACAAAATAGGAATCAGTCATTAGGTAGTGAGTCAGAGTCATCTTATAGTCCATCTAATTCTGATTCTGTTTCTATTTCTTCTATTCCTTCTACTTTTATTCAATCTGATTCTATACATTGTGATAATATGGCTCAACCCCCACCAAGGGAAAGGACACTTAGGGAGCTGGCTGCACCTGACTTCACTATTGAAGACTCGTGTATCCGGTATCCTGATGAGGATGTTCCTTTTGAGCTTAGAACAGGACTAATCCATTTGTTGCCCAAGTTTCATGGTCTTGCAGGTGAGGATCCTCATAAGCATCTCAAGAAATTCCATATAGTGTGCACCACAATGAAACCACATGATGTGCAAGAGGATCATGTCTGTCTCAGAGCATTTCCACATTCCTTAGAGGGTCTAGCACAAGATTGGTTATCTGACTTGGCCCCTGGTTCCATCACAAGCTGGGATGACTTGAAGAGGGAATTTCTGGAAAAATTCTTCCCTGCAAATAGGACCACTGCAATCAGAAAGGAAATTTCTGGTATCAGGCAACAACATGGAGAGAGTCTCTATGATTATTGGGAGAGATTCAAGAGGTTGTGTGCTTCCTGCCCTCACCATCAGATCTCAGAGCAGCTTCTCATCCAGTACTTTTATGAAGGTCTCAACTTCATGGAAAGAAACATGGTAGATGCTGCAAGTGGTGGTACATTGGGAGATATGACACCCTTACAAGCCAGGAGCAAAATTGAGAAGATGGCTTCCAATTGTCAACAATTCCATGCAAGAAGCAACAGTGATGCAATAGTTGTGAGGGATGTAAATGATGTTGGTGCAGACTCGGGCAAGGTTGAGAAGCTTGAGCAGAAAATTGATTCTCTCACAACATTGGTCACACAATTGGCTGTCAATCAGAAAAAGATGATACTTCCTGCTAGAGTGTGTGGCATATGCACATCCATTGAGCACCCCACAGATGCATGCCCTTCCCTTCAGCAGCAACAGCCGATGACAAGTGGTGACCAACCCGAGGCCTATGCAGCAAACATATACAACAATAGAGGCCCACAACAACATAATCATGACCTCTCTTCCAATAGATACAACCCTGGATGGAGGAACCATCCCAATCTGAAGTGGTCTGATCAACAACAACAACCTCCTCCTAATGTTCCATTTCAGAACACCGCTGGACCGAGTAGACCACCATATGTACCTCCTCCAATCCAACAGCAAAGGCAACAACAACAACAGCAAGTGGTTCATCCTGCACCATCAGCCCCTCCATCCAACCAACCTACCTTGGAGGAGTTGGTGAGGCAAATGACCATGCAAAACCTCCAATTTCAACAAGAGACTAGAGCATCCATTCAGAGACAAGAGGCATCCATTCAGACTTTGACAAATCAGATGGGTCAAATGGCAACTTCTCTCAACAACTTGCAATCTCAAAATTCTGACAAGTTGCCATCCCAAACTGTGATCAACCCTCAGAATCAGAATGTGAGTGCCATCAACCTGAGGTCGGGAAAGCAGATTGTCACACCCACACCACAACCTCACCTCAACAATGATGCTCTAGCTTCCTCTAAAGGGAAGAGCCAAGTGGTAGATGAAGGTGAGCATGCTAGCACCAAAGAGAATCATCCAACTCAACCCTCCTCGACTTCAACCACAAGCCCTGCTGTTGTCCTACAACCTCCTCCTGTTCCTCTTCCATTCCCACCAAGAGTGCCTCAAAACAAAAGGGTGGAAGAGGTGGACAAGGACATTCTTGACACATTCAGGAAGGTGGAAGTCAACATACCCCTTCTTGATGCAATAAAACAGATTCCAAGGTATGCGAAGTTCCTTAAGGAGTTGTGCACTCATAAGAGAAGACTCAAGGGCAATGAGAGGATAAGCATGGGAAGGAATGTCTCCGCTCTCATAGGTAAACCTATCCCTCACATTCCTGAAAAATGTAAGGATCCTGGAACTTTCTCTATACCTTGCATCATAGGCAATGTTAAGTTTGAAAATGCTATGCTAGATTTAGGAGCATCCATAAATGTCATGCCTATGTCTGTTTTTAAGTCTCTTTCTCTTGGACCTCTTCAACCTACGGGTGTGGTGATTCAATTGGCAAATAGAAGTACTGCCCACCCCGCAGGTTTGATAGAGGATGTCTTGGTTCGGGTTGAAGAGTTGATCTTCCCTGCTGATTTTTACATACTTGATATGGAAGATGACTCTCCCCGTAATGTTGTTCCTATTATTTTGGGGAGGCCATTTTTGAAAACAGCCCGAACCAAGATAGATGTGCATTCAGGTTCACTTTCCATGGAGTTTGATGGCAGTGTGATCCGATTTGACATTTTCCATGCTATGAAACATTTTCCTGAGGATCACTCTGTTTTCCATGTGGACTTGCTTGATGATTTGATAGATGAGCATATGCTTGACATTTTGCATCATGATTTTGAATTGCCATCTTTCACTGATTCATTTACTTGTCCATCATGCACTAACTCTGGATGGTGCACTGCATGCACTGAAATAGCTCAGTTTCTAGACTCTGCCACTGCATCTGATGATTCATATGTTATAGATTCAGATTATGCCAACCCTAACCCCATATCTGTTATGCATGAGTCTGATTCACTTGTTCAGGTGCAGGCAGCAGAATCCATTTCTGTTGTCCCTTTAGTTCCATCTATTATGCAGGCACCCTCATTGGACCTGAAGCCCCTCCCTCCTCATCTCAAATATGCTTACTTGGAGGATGAGCAGAAACTCCCAGTGATCATCTCTACCTCACTTTCTATTGATCAAGAGGAGAAACTGCTCGATGTGATAAGAAAGAACAAGAGGGCAATTGGATGGACTTTAGCGGATATTCCTGGAATTAGCCCCTCCATGTGCATGCACCGCATTTTGTTGGAGGATGGGGCTAAACCAGTGAGACAACCCCAAAGACGATTGAACCCCCAGATTCTTGATGTGGTTAAGAAAGAGGTCACCAAGCTGCTCCAAGCGGGTATCATCTACCCAATTTCAGATAGCACTTGGGTGAGCCCGGTGCAAGTTGTCCCCAAGAAGTCTGGTGTCACAGTTGTCAAAAATGAGAAGGATGAGCTGATTCCCACTAGAGTGCAGAACAGTTGGAGAGTCTGCATTGATTACAGAAAGCTCAACCAGGCGACTCGCAAGGATCATTTCCCTCTCCCCTTCATTGATCAGATGTTGGAGCGCCTGGCAGGTAAATCTCATTATTGCTTCTTAGATGGATTCTCTGGTTATTTTCAAATTTGTATTGCACCAGAGGACCAACATAAGACCACATTTACCTGTCCTTTTGGCACATTTGCATATAGAAAGATGCCTTTTGGCCTATGCAATGCTCCTGCCACATTTCAAATATGTATGATGAGTATTTTCGCTGACTTGCTCGAGCATTGCATAGAGGTCTTCATGGATGATTTTAGTGTTTATGGCTCCTCATTTGATGCATGTCTTGATAATTTGACTAAGGTGCTTAACAGGTGCATTGAGACTAACCTTGTCTTGAATTTTGAAAAATGCCACTTCATGGTAGAACAAGGCATAGTCTTAGGGCACATTGTTTCGCACAAGGGCATAGAAGTTGACCCTGCTAAGCTGCATGTAATATCACATTTGCCTTACCCCTCTTGCGTGCGAGAGGTGCGTTCTTTTCTTGGTCATGCAGGTTTCTATCGCAGGTTTATTCAGAACTTTAGCAACATTGCCCTTCCTCTTTCCAAGTTGCTTCAAAAGGATGCCCCATGGGAATTTGGAGACCAATGCAAGAGGGCATTTGATGAATTGAAGAAAGCACTGACCACCACTCCCATCATCCAACCACCTGATTGGACCCTCCCATTTGAGCTCATGACTGATGCTTCAAATTATGCTTTGGGAGCAGTTCTCTCCCAAAGGGTTGGTAAGCTGTCGCATGTGATTTATTATGCTTCTAGGACTTTAGATGCAGCACAGGTTAATTACACAACAACTGAAAAAGAACTTTTGGCTATTGTTTTTGCACTTGACAAGTTTAGATCATATTTGCTTGGTTCTAAGGTTGTAGTGTACACTGATCATGCTGCTCTGAAGTATCTTTTGAAAAAGACAGATTCCAAACCTAGGTTGATTAGGTGGATGTTGCTCCTCCAGGAGTTTGATCTTGAGATTCAGGATCGGAGTGGTGCGCATAACCTTGTCGCAGACCACTTGAGCAGGATAGAGAGAGAGGAGGATGCATTTCCTATCCGGGATAACTTCCCGGATGAGCAGCTTTTATCTTTACATGTTTCCCATCCCCTTCCCCAAACTCCTTGGTTTGCAGACATTGTTAATTATCTCGTTGCTTCTGTTTTTCCTGCCTTGGCATCCAAAGCTCAAAGAGACAAATTAAAGAGCGATGCCAAGCATTATGTATGGGATGACCCCTATTTATGGCGTTTTTGCAGTGATCAGGTCATTCGCAGGTGCATTCCAGACCAGGAGATCCAATCGGTTCTCCAATTTTGCCATGCTTCACCAGTGGGAGGCCACCTTGGTACTCAAAGGACAGCACGAAAGGTGCTGGATTCTGGATTTTATTGGCCTACCATTTTCAAGGATGCGAGCAACATCTGCAGCTCGTGTGAGCAGTGTCAAAGAGCAGGAGGCGCCCTATCTTGGAGGCAACAGATGCCGCAACAACCTATGTTGTTTTGTGAGGTGTTTGACGTCTGGGGTATAGATTTCATGGGCCCCTTTCCTGTTTCTTTTGGTTTTTATTATATCTTACTTGCTGTGGATTACGTATCCAAATGGGTGGAAGCTAAGGCCACCAGGACTAATGATGCTCAGGTTGTTGTAGATTTTGTCAGGTCTAATATCCTTTGCAGGTTTGGCATACCTAGAGCCATAGTCAGTGACCAAGGCACACACTTCTGCAATAGATCCATGCAAGCTTTGCTCAAGAAGTATGGGGTTGTGCACAAAGTCTCTACACCCTATCACCCCCAAACCAACGGGCAAGCGGAGATTTCAAATAGAGAGATCAAGCGGATTTTGGAGAAGATGGTGAAGCCTAATAGAAAGGATTGGAGCACACGATTGGAGGATGCTCTATGGGCCCATCGGACCGCTTACAAGGCACCCATAGGGATGTCACCCTATCGGGTTGTCTTTGGTAAGGCGTGCCACCTGCCTGTGGAGATAGAGCACCGTGCATATTGGGCTGTGAAGCAATGTAACTTAGCTCTTGATCAAGCGGGTGAGGAGAGGAAGCTGCAGTTGAGTGAGCTAGATGAGATCCGCTTGGAGGCCTATGAGAACTCCAAATTCTACAAAGAGAAGACCAAGAAGCTTCATGATAACTCCATTTCCAGAAAGGAGTTCTTGGTTGGTCAAAAAGTTTTGCTCTACAACTCTAGGCTTGGACTCATGAGTGGAAAGCTCCGCTCTAAATGGATTGGACCGTTTGTAGTCACCCAAGTGTTTCCTTATGGCACTGTGGAGATCAAGAGTGAGTCCACGAACAAGAGCTTCAAAGTCAATGGCCACCGACTCAAGCCTTTCCTAACCACCCCTTCTTTGGATGATGCACCTGTGGAGGAGGCCTCATTGGTCGACCCCACTTTTCAACAACCATGACTTAGGGAGTCTCCTTTTCTCCTTCCTTACTCTTTTTATTACACTTGTCTATATCTGTCTGATTCTGCTATTTGTGTTCCATTGAGGACAATGTGTGATTTAAGTGTGGGGGGGAGAGTAGTTTAGGTTGCATATTTTGCTTTGATTTTTTTTTTTAGGTTTTGCTTAGTTTTGGGCATTTTCTTGCATGTTTTTGCTTCACTTTAGTAGAATTTTGGTATCTTGTGTCTGAATTCATGCATTTCTGTGTGTAAAGTTGCTTTTGATAATTAAGAGGTGGTAACACTGTGATAGAATTGTCCCTTTTGTGAGGATTTGAGCCTTAATTGTGGGTGGATTGCTATATATGCCACCTAATTTTCTGTCATGTGTGATTGCACTCTGGATTACTTGCACTCTAGAACTTGACTTGACTCTTGTTGATACTTGATTGCTCATGCACATTTTGAAATGATTTAGGCACTTTCTTTCTTGAATAAGCTACTAGCCATATGAGCCTACCTTGAATGAATGTATCCTTTGCTAGCCCCTTTGAGCCTTTTTATCCCTTTCCTTGTTCTTTAGCTCATTACAAGCCTATGACTGAAAAACCATGATTGTCCTAACCTTAGGGAATTTTGGAGCTTTGGAATTGTTTTGGGAATGGGTATTAGGTAAGAAGTGTGCTTTATGCTTTAATTGGTTGAGTTCTTGATTTTGCCTCATTGGTTGTTATAGTTATGGCTTCATCTTCATGCCATTTGTGTTGTTTCTTTTTTTCTTTTTGTATATCTCTCAAAAACAAAAAAAAAATAGAAGACAAAAATACAAAAAAAAAAATGCAAAAATAAAAAGAAAAAAAAAGAAGAGAAAAAAAAAAGTGAATAAAAGGTTGTTGAGGCAAAGAGGATTGGAATTAGTGGTAGTTGATTTTGGGGTGGATTTTGCTTACTTTTTACTTATTCCCCATTGCTCCTCTATTCCTTTGGTTTTAGCTACATTCCCATATTTTTATCCTACCTTGTCCTTGGCCCCATTACAACCCTTAAAAGACCTTTTGATCATTTTGTGCATGTGTGTTGATGGTTGATGTTAGAGGCTTGTCAAGCTTATGGTTGTGTTTGTTTTTCATGATGTGCCTTGAGTGTAAATAATGATTAACCCCAAACACTTGAGTGTAAACACTTTTGAGTGATCCTTGTGAGTTTCTATCATCTTTGTGACTATCCTCTTGATGTCATTGGTTTCTTTGCATACTTGAAGTAATTGGATGATGTTCGCGGATGCTTTGACTCTTTGATCCTTAACCATTTTGTGTGCTTGAGTTTGCCCATTTCTTTGCATTTCCTAGAATTCATTGTGAAGTATGTAATCTCTTAGGTTTGCATTTCTTAGTTGTAGTCATCTTGTTGCATGATTCACTTTGGTGCATATTGATCTTCATAGTCCTATCTTTTGGTTTTGCCCAGGAGTGCAAAAGGATATGTGTGGGGGTATTTGATGAGCATTTTATTTCCCATTATTCCTTGCATCATTTTACTCCTATTATTGATACTTGTTTCCCATTTGACATTGATTAGCTTGATTTATTGATTTAGAGTTTATTGGACTAATATTCCGAATATTGTTTAATTTGGAATTATTTAGCCTAATTAATTCTATTTCTATTTTCAGGTAATATTTGGCACAAGGACACTTTGGGAAGTTTGGAAATGAAGATTGAAGTATTGAAGTGAAGATTGTAATTTGCATTTAGGTCCCTTTTTAATTGTAATGTTCAGAATAGTGTTTCTTAGGATTTGGGCCCATGTTTTAGGCCCATTTTGTGTCTTAAGAGGGGAAATTCGTGTAACCTCCAAGAACACACTTTCATTTCAGATTTCTCACTCTCTCTCTAGGTTAGAACTTCTCTCTTGGCTCTCCCAAGTGATGGTGGCTGCTAGGGTTTTGTTCTTCCCCATTTCTACTCGTTTTTCTTCATTTATGGCCATGGAAGGCTAGACTTCAAGGGTTAATCCCTTTGGTATTGTATTATCTACTCTTGAGCTCTTGTTATTAATGCAATTTCGTTTTCTCTTCTCTGTTTTCATGTTTATCGATGTGTAGTGGTTTGCTTAATTCCATTTCGTAGAGATAATACATGAATATAAATGCTTAATTTGTATTAACTCGTAAAAACTCCAATTCTGGTTTCTGATGCTTAATTAGAAGTTAGGGTTTGGAGTGATAACTGAATTTTCGCTTAGTATTTGGTTATCACGAGTTGGACAGAGGAGAGGAGAGGAATCGATCTTTAGTGAGCTAGGATTGAGTAGTGTACGTAACCAAAGGGGTTTGCCCGCTTTTGTTTCTGATTTTCTTAGTTTTTATATTCTGTTTGTGTTTTGTTCTTCACATTTGTCACACACAAAACCCCCCCCCCCCCCATTTTACTGCACACTACGTGTTTGATACTTTGCCTAGACCGATATTCGCTGGGAAACGACCTAGGATCACCTTCCTAGTAATACAGAATAAACACCTTTTATTTTGATCGGGTACGGCCTCGATCAACATTCCTAGACCATTCTAAGCCTTTAGAATACTCTCTTAACCATTCTACACTTGTTAGAACCTCCAAGGACTTATTCTAAACCCTGTATGTCCCTTGGGTTACCAAGCAATGTTTAGGATCATTCTAATGGTTCGTATGAGTCCTAATACACATTCCTAGACCATTCTAAGCCTTTAGAATACTATCTTAACCATTCTACACTTTTTAGAACCTCCAAGGCTCATGCTACACCCTCTACGTCCCTTGGGGGCTCGAGCAATGTTTAGGATCATTCTAATGGTTCTTATAATTCCTAATACACCTTCCTAGACCATTCTAAGCCTTTAAAATACTCTCTTAACCATTCTGCACTTGTTAGAACCTCCAAGCCCCATGCAACACCCTCTACGTCCCTTGAGGACTCAAGCAATGTTTAGGATCATTCTAAGGTTCTTATAAGTCCTAATACACATTCCTAGACCATTCTAAGTCTTTAGAATACTCTCTTAACCATTCTACACTCATTAGAACCTCCAAGGACTCCTGCTACGCCCTCTACATCCCTAGGGTTACCAATCAATGTTTAGGATCATTCTAATGGTTCGTATAAGTCCTAATACACATTCCTAGACCATTCTAAGCCATTAGAATACTCTCTTAACCATTCTACACTTGTTAGAACCTCCAAGGCTCATGCTACAACCTCTACGTCCCTTGGGGACTCTAGCAATGTTTAGGATCATTCTAATGGTTCTTATAAGTCCTAATACACATTCCTAGACCATTCTAAGCCTTTAGAATACTCTCTTAACCATTCTACACTTGTTAGAACCTCCAAGGACTCATGCTACACCCTTTATGTCCCTCGGGGACTCAAGCAATGTTTATGATCATTCTAATTGTTCTTATAAGTCCTAATACACATTCCTAGACCATTCTAATCTTTTAGAATACTCTCTTAACCATTCTACACACGTTAGAACCTCCAAGGACTCATGCTAAACCCTTTACGTCACTTGGGGTACCAAGCAATGTTTAGGATCATTCTAAAGGTTCGTGTAAGTCCTAATACATATTCCTAGACCATTCTAAGCCTTTAGAATACTCTCTTAACCATTCTACTCTTGTTAGAACCTCCAAGGCTCATGCTACACCCTCTATGTCCCGTGGGGACTCAAGCAATGTTTAGGATCATTCTAATGGTTCTTATAAGTTCTAATACACATTCGTAGACAATTCTAAGCCTTTAGAATACTCTCTTAACCATTCTACACTTGTTAGAACCTCCAAGGACTCATGCTACACCCTCTTTGTCCCTTGGGGACTCAAGCAATGTTTAGCATCATTCTAATGGTTCTTATATTTCCTAATACACCTTCCTAGACCATTCTAAGCCTTTAAAATACTCTCTTAACCATTCTACACTTGTTAGAACCTCCAAGCCCCATGCAACACCCTCTACGTCCCTTGGGGACTCAAGAAAAGGTTTGGATCATTCTAATGGTAGTTATAAGTCCTAATATACATTCCTAGACCATACTAGGCCTTTAGGATACTCTCTTAACCATTCTACACTTGTCAAAACCTCCAAGGACTCAAGCTACACCCTCTACGTCCCTTGGGGACTCTAGCAATGTTTAGGATCATTCTAATGGTTCTTATAAGTCTTAATACACATTCCTAGACCATTCTAAGCCTTTAGAATACTCTCTTAACCGTTCTACACTTGTTAGAACCTCCAAGGACTCATGCTAAACCCTCTATGTCCCTTGGGTTACCAAGCAATGTTTAGGATCATTCTAAAGGTTCGTATAAGTCCTAATACACATTCCTAGACCATTCTAAGCCTTTAGAATACTCTCTTAACCATTCTACACACGTTAGAACCTCCAAGGACTCATGCTAAACCCTTTACGTCACTTGGGGTACCAAGCAATGTTTAGGATCATTCTAAAGGTTCGTATAAGTCCTAATACATATTCCTAGACCATTCTAAGCCTTTAGAATACTCTCTTAACCATTATACTCTTGTTAGAACCTCCAAGGCTCATGCTACAGCCTCTACGTCCCTTGGGGACTCAAGCAATGTTTAGGATCATTCTAAATTGTTCTTATAAGTCCGAGAACACATTCCTAGACCATTCTAATCTTTTAGAATACTCTCTTAACCATTCTACACACGTTAGAACCTCCAAGGACTCATGCTAAACCCTTTACGTCACTTGGGGTACCAAGCAATGTTTAGGATCATTCTAAAGGTTCGTATAAGTCCTAATACATATTCCTAGACCATTCTAAGCCTTTAGAATACTCTCTTAACCATTCTACTCTTGTTAGAACCTCCAAGGCTCATGCTACACCCTCTATGTCCCTTGGGGACTCAAGCAATGTTTAGGATCATTCTAATGGTTCTTATAAGTTCTAATACACATTCCTAGACAATTCTAAGCCTTTAGAATACTCTCTTAACCATTCTACACTTGTTAGAACCTCCAAGGACTCATGCTACACCCTCTTCATCCCTTGGGGACTCAAGCAATGTTTAGGATCATTCTAATGGTTCTTATAATTCCTAATACACCTTCCTAGACCATTCTAAGCCTTTAGAATACTCTCTTAACCATTCTACACTTGTTAGAACCTCCAAGGACTCAAACGACACCCTCTACGTCCCTTGGGGACTCAAGCAATGTTTTGGATCATTCTAATGGTTGTTATAAGTCCTAATACACATTCCTAGACCATTCTAATCTTTTAGAATACTCTCTTAACCATTCTACACACGTTAGAACCTCCAAGGACTCATGCTAAACCCTTTACGTCACTTGGGGTACCAAGCAATGATTAGGATCATTCTAAAGGTTCGTATAAGTCCTAATACATATTCCTAGACCATTCTAAGCCTTTAGAATACTCTCTTAACCATTATACTCTTGTTAGAATCTCCAAGGCTCATGCTACAGCCTCTACGTCCCTTGGGGACTCAAGCAATGTTTAGGATCATTCTAAATTGTTCTTATAAGTCCCAGAACACATTCCTAGACCATTCTAATCTTTTAGAATACTCTCTTAACCATTCTACACACGTTAGAACCTCCAAGGACTCATGCTAAACCCTTTACGTCACTTGGGGTACCAAGCAATGTTTAGGATCATTCTAAAGGTTCGTATAAGTCCTAATACATATTCCTAGACCATTCTAAGCCTTTAGAATACTCTCTTAACCATTATACTCTTGTTAGAACCTCCAAGGCTCATGCTACAGCCTCTACGTCCCTTGGGGACTCAAGCAATGTTTAGGATCATTCTAAATTGTTCTTATAAGTCCTAGAACACATTCCTAGACCATTCTAATCTTTTAGAATACTCTCTTAACCATTCTACACACGTTAGAACCTCCAAGGACTCATGCTAAACCCTTTACGTCACTTGGGGTACCAAGCAATGTTTAGGATCATTCTAAAGGTTCGTATAAGTCCTAATACATATTCCTAGACCATTCTAAGCCTTTAGAATACTCTCTTAACCATTCTACTCTTGTTAGAACCTCCAAGGCTCATGCTACACCCTCTATGTCCCTTGGGGACTCAAGCAATGTTTAGGATCATTCTAATGGTTCTTATAAGTTCTAATACACATTCCTAGACAATTCTAAGCCTTTAGAATACTCTCTTAACCATTCTACACTTGTTAGAACCTCCAAGGACTCATGCTACACCCTCTTCATCCCTTGGGGACTCAAGCAATGTTTAGGATCATTCTAATGGTTCTTATAATTACTAATACACCTTCCTAGACCATTCTAAGCCTTTAGAATACTCTCTTAACCATTCTACACTTGTTAGAACCTCCAAGGACTCAAACGACACCCTCTACATCCCTTGGGGACTCAAGCAATGTTTTGGATCATTCTAATGGTTGTTATAAGTCGTAATACACATTCCTAGACAATTCTAAGCCTTTAGAATACTCTCTTAACCATTCTACACTTGTTAGAACCTCCAAGGACTCAAGCGACACCCTCTTCATCCCTTGGGGACTCAAGTAATGTTTTGGATAATTCTAATGGTTCTTATAATTCCTAATACACCTTCCTAGACCATTCTAAGCCTTTAGAATACTCTCTTAACCATTCTACACTTGTTAGAACCTCTAATGACTCAAGCAACACCCTCTATGTCCCTTGGGGACTCAAGCAATGTCTTGGATCATTCTAATGGTTGTTATAAGTCCTAATACACATTCCTAGACCATTCTAATCTTTTAGAATACTCTCTTAACCATTCTACACACGTTAGAACCTCCAAGGACTCATGCTAAACCCTTTACGTCACTTGGGGTACCAAGCAATGATTAGGATCATTCTAAAGGTTCGTATAAGTCCTAATACATATTCCTAGACCATTCTAAGCCTTTAGAATACTCTCTTAACCATTATACTCTTGTTAGAATCTCCAAGGCTCATGCTACAGCCTATACGTCCCTTGGGGACTCAAGCAATGTTTAGGATCATTCTAAATTGTTCTTATAAGTCCTAGAACACATTCCTAGACCATTCTAATCTTTTAGAATACTCTCTTAACCATTCTACACACGTTAGAACCTCCAAGGACTCATGCTAAACCCTTTACGTCACTTGGGGTACCAAGCAATGTTTAGGATCATTCTAAAGGTTTGTATAAGTCCTAATACACATTCCTAGACCATTCTAACCTTTTAGAATACTCTCTTAACCATTCTACACTTGTAAGAACCTCCAAGGCTCATGCTACACCCTCTACGTCCCTTGGGGACTCAAGCAATGTTTAGGATCATTCTAATGGTTCTTATAAATCCTAATACACATTCTTAGACCATTCTAAGCCTTTAGAATACTCTCATAGCCATTCTACACTTGTCAAAACCTCCAAGGACTCATGCTACACCCTCTACGTCCCTTGGGGACTCAAGCAATGTTTAGGATCATTCTAATGGTTCTTATAAGTCCTAATACACATTCCTAGACCATTCTAAGCCTTTAGAATACTCTCTTAACCATTTTACACTTGTTAGATTCTCCAAGGACTCATGCTAAACCCTCATTGTCCCTTGGGTTACCAAGCAATGTTTAGGATCATTCTAAAGGTTCGTATAAGTCCTAATACACATTCCTAGACCATTCTAAGCCTTTAGAATACTCTCTTAACCATTCTACACACGTTAGAACCTCCAAGGACTCATGCTAAACCCTTTACGTCACTTGGGGTACCAAGCAATGTTTAGGATCATTCTAAAGGTTCGTATAAGTCCTAATACATATTCCTAGACCATTCTAAGCCTTTAGAATACTCTCTTAACCATTCTACTCTTGTTAGAACCTCCAAGGCTCATGCTACACCCTCTATGTACCTTGGGGACTCAAGCAATGTTTAGGATCATTCTAATTGTTCTTATAAGTCCTAATAAACATTCCTAGACCATTCTAATCTTTTAGAATACTCTCTTAACCATTCTACACACGTTAGAACCTCCAAGGACTCATGCTAAACCCTTTACGTCACTTGGGGTACCAAGCAATGTTTAGGATCATTCTAAAGGTTCGTATAAGTCCTAATACACATTCCTAGACCATTCTAACCCTTTAGAATACTCTCTTAACCATTCTACACTTGTAAGAACCTCCAAGGCTCATGCTACACCCTCTACGTCCCTTGGGGACTCAAGCAATGTTTAGGATCATTCTAATGGTTCTTATAAATCCTAATACACATTCTTAGACCATTCTAAGCCTTTAGAATACTCTCATAGCCATTCTACACTTGTTAAAACCTCCAAGGACTCATGCTACACCCTCTACGTCCCTTGGGGACTCAAACAATGTTTAGGATCACTCTAATGGTTCTTATAAGTCCTAATAAACATTCCTAGACCATTCTAAGCCTTTAGAATACTCTCTTAACCATTCTACACTTGCTAGAACCTCCAAGGACTCATGCTAAACCCTCTATGTCCCTTGGGTTACCAAGCAATGTTTAGGATCATTCTAAAGGTTCGTATAAGTCCTAATACACATTCCTAGACCATTCTAAGCCTTTAGAATACTCTCTTAACCATTCTACACACGTTAGAACTTCCAAGGACTCATGCTAAACCCTTTACGTCAGTTGGGGTACCAAGCAATGTTTAGGATCATTCTAAAGGTTCGTATAAGTCCTAATACATATTCCTAGACCATTCTAAGCCTTTAGAATACTCTCTTAACCATTCTACTCTTGTTAGAACCTCCAAGGCTCATGCTACACCCTCTATGTCCCTTGGGGACTCAAGCAATGTTTAGGATCATTCTAATTGTTCTTATAAGTCCTAGAACACATTCCTAGACCATTCTAATCTTTTAGAATACTCTCTTAACCATTCTACACACGTTAGAACCTCCAAGGACTCATGCTAAACCCTTTACGTCACTTGGGGTACCAAGCAATGTTTAGGATCATTCTAAAGGTTCGTATAAGTCCTAATACATATTCCTAGACCATTCTATGCCTTTAGAATACTCTCTTAACCATTCTACTCTTGTTAGAACCTCCAAGGCTCATGCTACACCCTCTATGTCCCTTGGGGACTCAAGCAATGTTTAGGATCATTCTAATGGTTCTAATAATTCCTAATACACCTTCCTAGACCATTCTAAGCCTTTAGAATAATCTCTTAACCATTCTACACTTGTTAGAACCTCCAAGGACTCATGCTACACCCTCTTCATCCCTTGGGGACTCAAGCAATGTTTAGGATCATTCTAATGGTTCTTATAAGTTCTAATACACATTCCTAGACAATTCTAAGCCTTTAGAATACTCTCTTAACCATTCTACACTTCTTAGAACCTCCAAGGACTCATGCTACACCCTCTTCATCCCTTGGGGACTCAAGCAATGTTTAGGATCATTCTAATGGTTCTTATAATTCCTAATACACCTTCCTAGACCATTCTAAGCCTTTAGAATACTCACTTAACCATTGTACACTTGTTAGAACCTCCAAGGACTCAAACGACACCCTCTACGTCCCTTGGGGACTCAAGCAATGTTTTGGAACATTCTAATGGTTGTTATAAGTCCTAATACACATTCCTAGACAATTCTAAGCCTTTAGAATACTCTCTTAACCATTCTACACTAGTTAGAACCTCCAAGGACTCAAGCGACACCCTCTTCATCCCTTGGGGACTCAAGCAATGTTTTGGATCATTCTAATGGTTCTTATAATTCCTAATACACCTTCCTAGACCATTCTAAGCCTTTAGAATACTCTCTTAACCATTCTACACTTGTTAGAACCTCCAAGGACTCAAGCGACACCCTCTACGTCCCTTGGGGACTCAAGCAATGTTTTGGATCATTCTAATGGTTGTTATAAGTCCTAATACACATTCCTAGACCATTCTAATCTTTTAGAATACTCTCTTAACCATTCTACACACGTTAGAACCTCTAAGGACTCATGCTAAACCCTTTACGTCACTTGGGGTACCAAGCAATGTTTAGGATCATTCTAAAGGTTCGTATAAGTCCTAATACACATTCCTAGACCATTCTAACCCTTTAGAATACTCTCTTAACCATTCTACACTTGTAAGAACCTCCAAGGCTCATGCTACACCCTCTACGTCCCTTGGGGACTCAAGCAATGTTTAGGATCATTCTAATGGTTCTTATAAGTCCTAATACACATTCCTAGACCATTCTAAGCCTTTAGAATACTCTCATAGCCATTCTACACTTGTCAGAACCTCCAAGGACTCATGCTACACCCTCTACGTCCCTTGGGAACTCAAGCAATGTTTAGTATCATTCTAACGGTTCTTATAAGTCCTAATACACATTCCTAGACCAATCTAAGCCTTTAGAATACTCTCTTAACCATTCTACACTTGTTAGAACCTCCAAGGACTCATTCTAAACCCTCTTTGTCCCTTGGGTTACCAAGCAATGTTTAGGATCATTCTAAAGGTTCGTATAAGTCCTAATACATATTCCTAGACCATTCTAAGCCTTTAGAAAACCCTCTTAACCATTCTACTCTTGTTAGAACCTCCAAGGCTCATGCTACACCCTCTACGTCCCTTGGGGACTCAAGCAATGTTTTGGATCATTCTAATGGTTCTTATAGGTTCTAATACACATTACTAGACAATTCTAAGCCTTTAGAATACTCTCTTAACCATTCTACACTTGTTAGAACCTCCAAGGACTCATGCTACACCCTCTTCGTCCCTTGGGGACTCAAGCAATGTTTAGCATCATTCTAATGGTTCTTATATTTCCTAATACACCTTCCTAGACCATTCTAAGCCTTTAATATACTCTCTTAACCTTTCTACACTTGTTAGAACCTCCAAGCCCCATGCAACACCCTCTACGTCCCTTGGGGACTCAAGCAATGTTTAGGATCATTCTAATGGTTCTTATAAATCCTAATACACATTCTTAGACCATTCTAAGCCTTTAGAATACTCTCATAGCCATTCTACACTTGTCAAAACCTCCAAGGACTCATGCTACACCCTCTACGTCCCTTGGGGACTCAAGCTATGTTTAGGATCATTCTAATTGTTCTTATAAGCCTTAAAATCATTCCTAGACCATTCTAAGCCTTTAGAATACTCTCTTAAACATTCTACACTCGTTAGAACCTCCAAGGACTCATGCTAAACCCTTTCCGTCACTTGGGGTACCAAGCAATGTTTAGGATCATTCTAAAGGTTCGTATAAGTTCTAATACACATTCCTAGACCATTCTAAGCCTTTAGAATACTCTCTTAACCATTTTACACTTGTTAGAACCTCCCAGGACTCAGGCTACACCCTCTACGTCCCTTGGGGACTCAAGCAATGTTTAGGATCATTCTAATTGTTCTTATAAGTCCTCGAAAATATTCCTAGACCATTCTAAGCCTTTAGAATACTTTCTTAACCATATTACACTCGATAGAACCTCCAAGGACTTGGGGTACCAAGCAATGTTTAGGATCATTCTAAAGGTTCGTATAAGTTCTAATACACATTCCTAGAGCATTCTAAGCCTTTAGAATACTCTCTTAACCATTCTACACTTTTTAGAACGTCCAAGGCTCATGCTACACCCTCTACGTCCCTTGGGGGCTCAAGCAATGTTTAGGATCATTCTAATTATTCTTATAAATCCTAATACACCTTCCTAGACCATTCTAAGCCTTTAAAATACTCTCTTAACCATTCTACACTTGTTAGAACCTCCAAGCCCCATGCAACACCCTCTACGTCCCTTGGGGACTCAAGCATTGTTTAGGATCATTCTAATGATTCTTATAAATCCTAATACACATTCCTAGACCATTCTAAGCCTTTAGAATTCTCTCATAGCCATTCTACACTTGTCAGAACCTCCAAGGACTCATGCTACGCCCTCTACGTCTCTTGGGGACTCAAGCAATGTTTAGGATCATTCTAATGGTTCTTAGAAGTCCTAATACACATTCCTAGACCATTCTAAGCCTTTAGAATACTCTTTTAACCATTCTACACTTGTTAGAACCTCCAAGGACTCATGCTAAACCCTCAATGTCCCTTGGGTTACCAAGCAATGTTTAGGATCATTCTAAAGGTTCGTATAAGTCCTAATATACATTCCTAGACCATTCTAAGCCTTTAGAATACTCTTTTAACCATTCTACACTTGTTAGAATCTCCAAGGCTCATGCTACACCCTCTTCGTCCCTTGGGGACTTAAGCAATGTTAAGGATCATTCTAATGGTTCTTATAAGTCCAAATACACATTCCTAGACCATTCTAAGCCTTTAGAATACTCTCTTAACCATTCTACACTTGTTAGAACCTCGAAGGACTCATGCTACACCCTCTATGTCCCTTGGGTTACCAAGCAATGTTTAGGATCATTCTAATGGTTCTTATAAGTCCTAATACACATTCCTAGACCATTTTAAGCCTTTAGAATACTCTCTAAACCATTCTACACTCGTTAGAACCTCCAAGGACTCATGCTAAACCCTTTACATCACTTGGGGTACCAAGTAATGTTTAGGATCATTCTAAAGGTTCGTATAAGTTCTAATACACATTCCTAGAGCATTCTAAGCCTTTAGAATACTCTCTTAACCATTCTACACTTGTTAGAACCTCCAAGGACTCAGGCTACACCCTCTACGTCCCTTGGAGACTCAAGCAATGTTTAGGATCATTCTAATTGTTCTTATAAGTCCTCGAAAATATTCCTAGACCATTCTAAGCCTTTAGAATACTCTCTTAACCATTCTACACTCGTTAGAACCTCCAAGGACTCAGGCCAAACCCTTTACGTCACGTGGGGTACCAAGCAATGTTTAGGATCATTCTAAAGGTTCGTATAAGTTCTAATACACATTCCTAGAGCATTCTAAGCCTTTAGAATACTCTCTTAACCATTCTACACTTTTAAGAACCTCCAAGGCTCATGCTACACCCTCTACGTCCCTTGGGGGCTCAAGCAATGTGTAGGATCATTCTAATGGTTTATATAAGTCCTAATACACATTCCTAGACCATTCTAAGCCTTTAGGATACTCTCATAGCCATTCTACACTTGTTAGAACCTCCAAGGACTCATGCTACACCCTCTACGTCCCTTGGGGACTCAAGCAATGTTTTGGATCATTCTAATGGTTCTTATAGGTTCTAATACACATTACTAGACAATTCTAAGCCTTTAGAATACTCTCTTAACCATTCTACACTTGTTAGAACCTCCAAGGCTCATGCTACACCCTCTTCGTCCCTTGGGGACTCAAGCAATGTTTAGCATCATTCTAATGGTTCTTATATTTCCTAATACACCTTCCTAGACCATTCTAAGCCTTTAATATACTCTCTTAACCTTTCTACACTTGTTAGAACCTCCAAGCCCCATGCAACACCCTCTACGTCCCTTGGGGACTCAAGCAATGTTTAGGATCATTCTAATGGTTCTTATAAATCCTAATACACATTCTTAGACCATTCTAAGCCTTTAGAATACTCTCATAGCCATTCTACACTTGTCAAAACCTCCAAGGACTCATGCTACACCCTCTACGTCCCTTGGGGACTCAAGCAATGTTTAGGATCATTCTAATGGTTCTTATAAGTCCTAATACACATTCCTAGACCATTCTAAGCCTTTAGAATACTCTCTTAACCATTCTACACTTGTTAGAACCTCCAAGGACTCATGCTAAACCCTCTACGTCACTTGGGGTACCAAGCAATGTTTAGGATCATTCTAATGGTTCGTATGAGTCCTAATACACATTCCTAGACCATTCTAAGCCTTTAGAATACTCTCTTAACCATTTTACACTTGTTAGAACCTCTAAGGACTCAGCGACACCCTCTACGTCCCTTGGGGACTCAAGCAAAGTTTAGGATCATTCTAATGGTTCTTATAAATCCTAATACACATTCCTAGACCATTCTAAACCTTTAGAATACTCTCAAAGCCATTCTACACTTGTCATAACCTCCAAGGACTCATGCTACACCCTCTACGTCCCTTGGGGACTCAAGCTATGTTTAGGATCATTCTAATGGTTCTTATAAGTCCTAAAATTATTCCTAGACCATTCTAAGCCTTTAGAATACTCTCTTAACCATTCTACACTCGTTAGAACCTCCAAGGACTCATGCTAAACCCTTTCCGTCACTTGGGGTACCAAGCAATGTTTTGGATCATTCTAAAGGTTCGTATAAGTTCTAATACACATTCCTAGAGCATTCTAAGCCTTTAGAATACTCTCTTAACCATTCTACACTTTTAAGAACCTCCAAGGCTCATGCTACACCCTCTACGTCCCTTGGGGGCTCAAGCAATGTGTAGGATCATTCTAATGGTTTATATAAGTCCTAATACACATTCCTAGACCATTCTAAGCCTTTAGGATACTCTCATAGCCATTCTACACTTGTTAGAACCTCCAAGGACTCATGCTACACCCTCTACGTCCCTTGGGGACTCAAGCAATGTTTTGGATCATTCTAATGGTTCTTATAGGTTCTAATACACATTACGAGACAATTCTAAGCCTTTAGAATACTCTCTTAACCATTCTACACTTGTTAGAACCTCCAAGGACTCAGGCTACACCCTCTACGTCCCTTGGAGACTCAAGCAATGTTTAGGATCATTCTAATTGTTCTTATAAGTCCTCGAAAATATTCCTAGACCATTCTAAGCCTTTAGAATACTCTCTTAACCATTCTACACTCGTTAGAACCTCCAAGGACTCAGGCCAAACCCTTTACGTCACGTGGGGTACCAAGCAATGTTTAGGATCATTCTAAAGGTTCGTATAAGTTCTAATACACATTCCTAGAGCATTCTAAGCCTTTAGAATACTCTCTTAACCATTCTACA
Organism: Crotalaria pallida; assembly: GCA_037953625.1. Classification (NCBI taxonomy): domain Eukaryota; kingdom Viridiplantae; phylum Streptophyta; class Magnoliopsida; order Fabales; family Fabaceae; genus Crotalaria; species Crotalaria pallida. The sequence goes on from CM075650.1 coordinate 98,807,922, forward strand.
CTTTTAAGAACCTCCAAGGCTCATGCTACACCCTCTACGTCCCTTGGGGGCTCAAGCAATGTGTAGGATCATTCTAATGGTTTATATAAGTCCTAATACACATTCCTAGACCATTCTAAGCCTTTAGGATACTCTCATAGCCATTCTACACTTGTTAGAACCTCCAAGGACTCATGCTACACCCTCTACGTCCCTTGGGGACTCAAGCAATGTTTAGGATCATTCTAATGGTTCTTATAAGTCCTAATACACATTCCTAGACCATTCTAAGCCTTTAGAATACTCTCTTAACCATTCTACACTTGGTAGAACCTCCAAGGCTCATGCTACACCCTCTACGTCCCTTGGGGACTCAAGCAATGTTTAGGATCATTCTAATTGTTCTTATAAGTCCTAAAATTATTCCTAGACCATTCTAAGCCTTTAGAATACTCTCTTAACCATTCTACACTCGTTAGAACCTCCAAGGACTCATGCTAAACCCTTTCCGTCACTTGGGGTACCAAGCAATGTTTAGGGTCATTCTAAAGGTTCGTATAAGTTCTAATACACATTCCTAGACCATTCTAAGCCTTTAGAATACTCTCTTAACCATTTTACACTTGTTAGAACCTCCCAGGACTCAGGCTACACCCTCTACGTCCCTTGGGGACTCAAGCAATGTTTAGGATCATTCTAATTGTTCTTATAAGTCCTCGAAAATATTCCTAGACCATTCTAAGCCTTTAGAATACTTTCTTAACCATTCTACACTCGATAGAACCTCCAAGGACTTGGGGTACCAAGCAATGTTTAGGATCATTCTAAAGGTTCGTATAAGTTCTAATACACATTCCTAGAGCATTCTAAGCCTTTAGAATACTCTCTTAACCATTCTACACTTTTTAGAACGTCCAAGGCTCATGCTACACCCTCTACGTCCCTTGGGGGCTCAAGCAATGTTTAGGATCATTCTAATGATTCTTATAAATCCTAATACACCTTCCTAGACCATTCTAAGCCTTTAAAATACTCTCTTAACCATTCTACACTTGTTAGAACCTCCAAGCCCCATGCAACACCCTCTACGTCCCTTGGGGACTCAAGCATTGTTTAGGATCATTCTAATGATTCTTATAAATCCTAATACACATTCCTAGACCATTCTAAGCCTTTAGAATTCTCTCATAGCCATTCTACACTTGTCAGAACCTCCAAGGACTCATGCTACGCCCTCTACGTCTCTTGGGGACTCAAGCAATGTTTAGGATCATTCTAATGGTTCTTATAAGTCCTAATACACATTCCTAGACCATTCTAAGCCTTTAGAATACTCTCTTAACCATTCTACACTTGTTAGAAACTCCAAGGACTCATTCTAAACCCTCTATGTCCCTTGGGTTACCAAGCAATGTTTAGGATCATTCTAATGGTTCTTATAAGTCCTAATACACATTCCTAGACCATTCTAAGCCTTTAGAATACTCTCTTAACCATTCTACACTTGGTAGAACCTCCAAGGCTCATGCTACACCCTCTACGTCCCTTGGGGACTCAAGCAATGTTTAGGATCATACTAATTGTTCTTATAAGTCCTAAAATTATTCCTAGACCATTCTAAGCCTTTAGAATACTCTCTTAACCATTCTACACTCGTTAGAACCTCCAAGGACTCATGCTAAACCCTTTCCGTCACTTGGGGTACCAAGCAATGTTTAGGGTCATTCTAAAGGTTCGTATAAGTTCTAATACACATTCCTAGACCATTCTAAGCCTTTAGAATACTCTCTTAACCATTTTACACTTGTTAGAACCTCCCAGGACTCAGGCTACACCCTCTACGTCCCTTGGGGACTCAAGCAATGTTTAGGATCATTCTAATTGTTCTTATAAGTCCTCGAAAATATTCCTAGACCATTCTAAGCCTTTAGAATACTTTCTTAACCATTCTACACTCGATAGAACCTCCAAGGACTTGGGGTACCAAGCAATGTTTAGGATCATTCTAAAGGTTCGTATAAGTTCTAATACACATTCCTAGAGCATTCTAAGCCTTTAGCATACTCTCTTAACCATTCTACACTTTTTAGAACGTCCAAGGCTCATGCTACACCCTCTACGTCCCTTGGGGGCTCAAGCAATGTTTAGGATCATTCTAATGATTCTTATAAATCCTAATACACCTTCCTAGACCATTCTAAGCCTTTAAAATACTCTCTTAACCATTCTACACTTGTTAGAACCTCCAAGCCCCATGCAACACCCTCTACGTCCCTTGGGGACTCAAGCATTGTTTAGGATCATTCTAATGATTCTTATAAATCCTAATACACATTCCTAGACCATTCTAAGCCTTTAGAATTCTCTCATAGCCATTCTACACTTGTCAGAACCTCCAAGGACTCATGCTACGCCCTCTACGTCTCTTGGGGACTCAAGCAATGTTTAGGATCATTCTAATGGTTCTTATAAGTCCTAATACACATTCCTAGACCATTCTAAGCCTTTAGAATACTCTTTTAACCATTCTACACTTGTTAGAACCTGCAAGGCTCATGCTACACCCTCTTCGTCCCTTGGGGACTTAAGCAATGTTAAGGATCATTCTAATGGTTCTTATAAGTCCAAATACACATTCCTAGACCATTCTAAGCCTTTAGAATACTCTCTTAACCATTCTACACTTGTTAGAACCTCCAAGGACTCATGCTACACCCTCTATGTCCCTTGGGTTACCAAGCAATGTTTAGGATCATTCTAATGGTTCTTATAAGTCCTAATACACATTCCTAGACCATTCTAAGCCTTTAGAATACTCTCTTAACCATTCTACACTTGGTAGAACCTCCAAGGCTCATGCTACACCCTCTACGTCCCTTGGGGACTCAAGCAATGTTTAGGATCATTCTAATTGTTCTTATAAGTCCTAATACACATTCCTAGACCACATTCTAATCCTTCAGAATACTCTCTTAACCATTCTACACTTGTTAGAACCTCCAAGGACTCATGCTAAACCCTCAATGTCCCTTGGGTTACCAAGCAATGTTTAGGATCATTCTAAAGGTTCGTATAAGTCCTAATATACATTCCTAGACCATTCTAAGCCTTTAGAATACTCTTTTAACCATTCTACACTTGTTAGAATCTCCAAGGCTCATGCTACACCCTCTTCGTCCCTTGGGGACTTAAGCAATGTTAAGGATCATTCTAATGGTTCTTATAAGTCCAAATACACATTCCTAGACCATTCTAAGCCTTTAGAATACTCTCTTAACCATTCTACACTTGTTAGAACCTCGAAGGACTCATGCTACACCCTCTATGTCCCTTGGGTTACCAAGCAATGTTTATTATCATTCTAATGGTTCGTATGAGTCCTAATACACATTCCTAGACCATTCTAAGCCTTTAGAATACTCTCTTAACCATTTTACACTTGTTAGAACCTCTAAGGACTCAAGCGACACCCTCTACGTCCCTTGGGGACTCAAGCAATGTTTTGGATCATTCTAATGGTTCTTATAAATGCTAATACACATTCCTAGACCATTCTAAGCCTTTAGAATACTCTCTTAACCATTCTACACTTGTTAGAACCTCTAATGACTCATGCTAAACCCTCTACATCACTTGGGGTACCAAGCAATGTTTAGGATCATTCTAAAGGTTCGTATAAGTCCTAATACACATTCCTAGACCATTCTAAGCCTTTAGAATACTCTCTTAACCATTCTACACTTGTTAGAACCTCCAAGCCTTATGCTACACCCTCTACGTCCCTTGGGGACTCAAGCAATGTTTAGGATCATTCTAATGGTTCTTATAAGTCCTAATACACATTCCTAGACCACATTCTAATCCTTCAGAATACTCTCTTAACCATTCTACACTTGTTAGAACCTCTAAGGACTCATGCTACACCCTCTATCTCCCTTGGGTTACCAAGCAATGTTTAGGATCATTCTAATGGTTCGTATGAGTCCTAATACACATTCCTAGATCATTCTAAGCCTTTAGAATACTCTCTTAACCATTTTACACTTGTTAGAACCTCTAAGGACTCAAGCGACACCCTCTACGTCCCTTGGGGACTCAAGCAATGTTTTGGATCATTCTAATGGTTCTTATAAATCCTAATACACATTCCTAGACCATTCTAAGCCTTTAGAATACTCTCATAGCCATTCTACACTTGTCAGAACCTCCAAGGACTCATGCTACACCCTCTACGTCCCTTGAGGACTCAAGCAATGTTTAGGATCATTCTAATGGTTCTTATAAGTCCTAATACACATTCCTAGACCATTCTAAGCCTTTAGAATACTCTCTTAACCATTCTACACTTGTTAGAACCTCCAAGGACTCATTCTAAACCCTCTATGTCCCTTGGGTTACCAAGCAATGTTTAGGATCATTCTAATGGTTCTTATAAGTTCCTAGACAATTCTAAGCCTTTAGAATACTCTCTTAACCATTCTACACTTGTTAGAACCTCCATGGTTCATGCTACACTCTCTACGTCCCTTGGGGACTCAAGCAATGTTTAGGATCATTCTATTGGTTCATATAAGTCCTAATACACATTCCTAGACCATTCTAAGCCTTTTGGTTACTCTCTTAATCATTCTACACTTGTTAGAACCTCCAAGGACTCATGCTAAACCCTCTTCGTCCCTTCGGGACTCAAGCAATGTTTAGGATCATTCTAATTGTTCTTATAATTCCTAATACACATTCCTAGACCATTCTAAGCCTTTAGAATACACTCTTAACCATTCTACACTTGTTAGAACCTCCAAGCCCCATGCAACACCCTCTACGTCCCTTGGGGACTCAAGCAATGTTTAGGATCATTCTAAGGTTCTTATAAGTCCTAATACACATTCCTAGACCATTCTAAGCCTTTAGAATACTCTCTTAACCATTCTACACTTGTTAGAATCTCCAAGGCTCATGCTACACCATCTTCGTCCCTTGGGGACTCAAGCAATGTTTAGGATCATTCTAATGGTTCTTATAAGTCCTAATAGACATTCCTAGACCATTCTAAGCCTTTAGAATAATCTCTTAACCATTCTACACTTGTTAGAACCTCCAAGGACTCATGCTAAACCCTCTACGTCACTTGGGGTACCAAGCAATATTTAGGATCATTCTAAAGGTTCGTATAAGTCCAAATACACATTCCAAGACCATTCTAAGCCTTTAGAATACTCTCTTAACCATTCTACACTTGTTAGAACCTCCAAGGACTCATTCTAAACCCTCTATGTCCCTTGGGTTACCGAGCAATGTTTAGGATCATTCTAATGGTTCTTATAAGTTCTAATTCACATTCCTAGACAATTCTAAGCCTTTAGAATACTCTCTTAACCATTCTACACTTGTTAGAACCTCTAAGGACTCATGCTACACCCTCTATGTCCCTTGGGTTACCAAGCAATGTTTATTATCATTCTAATGGTTCGTATGAGTCCTAATACACATTCCTAGACCATTCTAAGCCTTTAGAATACTCTCTTAACCATTTTACACTTGTTAGAACCTCTAAGGACTCAAGCGACACCCTCTACGTCCCTTGGGGACTCAAGCAATGTTTTGGATCATTCTAATGGTTCTTATAAATCCTAATACACATTCCTAGACCATTCTAAGCCTTTAGAATACTCTCTTAACCATTCTACACTTGTTAGAACCTCCAATGACTCATGCTAAACCCTCTACGTCACTTGGGGTACCAAGAAATGTTTAGGATCATTCTAAAGGTTCGTATAAGTCCTAATACACATTCGTAGACCATTCTAAGCCTTTAGAATACTCTCTTAACCATTCTACACTTGTTAGAACCTCCAAGCCTTATGCTACACCCTCGACGTCCCTTGGGGACTCAAGCAATGTTTAGGATCATTCTAATGGTTCTTATAAGTCCTAATACACATTCCTAGACCACATTCTAATCCTTCAGAATACTCTCTTAACCATTCTACACATGTTAGAACCTCTAAGGACTCATGCTACACAATCTATCTCCCTTTGGTTACCAAGCAATGTTTAGGATCATTCTAATGGTTCGTATGAGTCCTAATACACATTCCTAGATCATTCTAAGCCTTTAGAATACTCTCTTAACCATTTTACACTTATTAGAACCTCTAAGGACTCAAGCGACACCCTCTACGTCCCTTGGGGACTCAAGCAATGTTTTGGATCATTCTAATGGTTCTTATAAATCCTAATACACATTCCTAGACCATTCTAAGCCTTTAGAATACTCTCATAGCCATTCTACACTTGTCAGAACCTCCAAGGACTCATGCTACACCCTCTACGTCCCTTGGGGACTCAACCAATGTTTAGGATCATTCTAATGGTTCTTATAAGTCCTAATACACATTCCTAGACCATTCTAAGCCTTTAGAATACTCTCTTAACCATTCTACACTTGTTAGAACCTCCAAGGACTCATTCTAAACCCTCTATGTCCCTTGGGTTACCAAGCAATGTTTAGGATCATTCTAATGGTTCTTATAAGTTCTAATACACATTCCTAGACAATTCTAAGCCTTTAGAATACTCTCTTAACCATTCTACACTTGTTAGAACCTCCATGGTTCATGCTACACCCTCTACGTCCCTTGGGGACTCAAGCAATGTTTAGGATCATTCTATTGGTTCATATAAGTCCTAATACACATTCCTAGACCATTCTAAGCCTTTTGGTTACTCTCTTAATCATTCTACACTTGTTAGAACCTCCAAGGACTCATGCTAAACCCTCTTCGTCCCTTGGGGACTCAAGCAATGTTTAGGATCATTCTAATTGTTCTTATAATTCCTAATACACATTCCTACACCATTCTAAGCCTTTAGAATACACTCTTAACCATTCTACACTTGTTAGAACCTCCAAGCCCCATGCAACACCCTCTACGTCCCTTGGGGACTCAAGCAATGTTTATGATCATTCTAAAGGTTCTTATAAGTCCTAATACACATTCCTAGACCATTCTAAGCCTTTAGAATACTCTCTTAACCATTCTACACTTGTTAGAACCTCCAAGCCTTATGCTACACCCTCTACGTCCCTTGGGGACTCAAGCAATGTTTAGGATCATTCTAATGGTTCTTATAAGTCCTAATACACATTCCTAGACCACATTCTAATCCTTCAGAATAGTCTCTTAACCATTCTACACTTGTTAGAACCTCTAAGGACTCATGCTACACCCTCTATCTCCCTTGGGTTACCAAGCAATGTTTAGGATCATTCTAATGGTTCGTATGAGTCCTAATACACATTCCTAGATCATTCTAAGCCTTTAGAATACTCTCTTAACCATTTTACACTTGTTAGAACCTCTAAGGACTCAAGCGACCCCTCTACGTCCCTTGGGGACTCAAGCAATGTTTTGGATCATTCTAACGGTTCTTATAAATCCTAATACACATTCCTAGACCATTCTAAGCCTTTAGAATACTCTCATAGCCATTCTACACTTGTCAGAACCTCCAAGGACTCATGCTACACCCTCTACGTCCCTTGGGGACTCAAGCAATGTTTAGGATCATTCTAATGGTTCTTATAAGTCCTAATACACATTCCTAGACCATTCTAAGCCTTTAGAATACTCTCTTAACCATTCTACACTTGTTAAAACCTCCAAGGACTCATTCTAAACCCTCTATGTCCCTTGGGTTACCGAGCAATGTTTAGGATCATTCTAATGGTTCTTATAAGTTCTAATTCACATTCCTAGACAATTCTAAGCCTTTAGAATACTCTCTTAACCATTCTACACTTGTTAGAACCTCTAAGGACTCATGCTACACCCTCTATGTCCCTTGGGTTACCAAGCAATGTTTATTATCATTCTAATGGTTCGTATGAGTCCTAATACACATTCCTAGACCATTCTAAGCCTTTAGAATACTCTCTTAACCATTTTACACTTGTTAGAACCTCTAAGGACTCAAGCGACACCCTCTACGTCCCTTGGGGACTCAAGCAATGTTTTGGATCATTCTAATGGTTCTTATAAATCCTAATACACATTCCTAGACCATTCTAAGCCTTTAGAACACTCTCATAGCCATTCTACACTTGTTAGAACCTCCAAGCCCCATGCAACACCCTTTACGTCCCTTGGGGACTCAAGCAATGTTTAGGATCATTCTAAGGTTCTTATAAGTCCTGATACACATTCCTAGACCATTCTAAGCCTTTAGAATACTCTCTTAACCATTCTACACTTGTTAGAATCTCCAAGGCTCATGCTACACCCTCTTCGTCCCTTGGGGACTCAAGCAATGTTTAGGATCATTCTAATGGTTCTTATAAGTCCTAATAGACATTCCTAGACCATTCTAAGCCTTTAGAATACTCTCTTAACCATTCTACACTTGTTAGAACTTCCAAGGACTCATGCTAAACCCTCTACGTCACTTGGGGTACCAAGCAATGTTTAGGATCATTCTAAAGGTTCGGATAAGTTCTAATACACATTCCTAGAGCATTCTAAGCCTTTAGAATACTCTCTTAACTATTCTACACTTTTTAGAACCTCCAAGGCTCATGCTACACCCTCTACGTCCCTTGGGGGCTCAAGCAATGTGTAGGATCAATCTAATGGTTCTTATAAGTCCTAATACACATTCCTAGACCATTCTAAGCCTTTAGGATACTCTCATAGTCATTCTACACTTGTCAGAACCTCCAAGGACTCATGCTACACCCTCTACGTCCCTTGGGGACTCAAGCAATGTTTAGGATCAATCTAATGGTTCTTATAAGTCCTAGTACACATTACTAGACCAATCTAAGCCTTTAGAATACTCTCTTAACCATTCTACACTTGTTAGAACCTCCAAGGACTCATTCTAAACCCTCTATGTCCCTTGGGTTACCAAGCAATGTTTAGGATCATTCTAATGGTTCGTATGAGTCCTAATACACATTCCTAGACCATTCTAAGCCTTTAGAATACTATCTTAACCATTCTACACTTTTTAGAACCTCCAAGGCTCATGCTACACCCTCTACGTCCCTTGGGGGCTCAAGCAATGTTTAGGATCATTCTAATTGTTCTTATAATTCCTAATACACCTTCCTAGACCATTCTAAGCCTTTAAAATACTCTCTTAACCATTCTACACTTGTTAGAACCTCCAAGCCCCATGCAACACCCTCTACGTCCCTTGGGGACTCAAGCAATGTTTAGGATCATTCTAAGGTTCTTATAAGTCGTAATACACATTCCTAGACCATTCTAAGCCTTTAAAATACACTCTTAACCATTCTACACTTGTTAGAACCTCCAAGCCCCATGCAACACCCTCTACGTCCCTTGGGGACTCAAGCAATGTTTAGGATCATTCTAATGGTTCTTATAAGTTCTAATACACATTCCTAGACAGTTCTAAGCCTTTAGAATACTCTCTTAACCATTCTACACTTGTTAGAACCTCCAAGGACTCATGCTACACCCTCTTCGTCCCTTGGGGACTCAAGCAATGTTTAGGATCATTCTAATGGTTCTTATAATTCCTGATACACCTTCCTAGACCATTCTAAGCCTTTAAAATACACTCTTCACCATTCTACACTTGTTAGAACCTCCAAGCCCCATGCAACACCCTCTACGTCCCTTGGGGATTCAAGCAATGTTTAGGATCATTCTAAGGTTCTTATAAGTCCTAATACACATTCGTAGACCATTCTAAGACTTTAGAATACTCTCTTAACCATTCTACACTTGTTAGAATCTCCAAGGCTCATGCTACACCCTCTTCGTCCCTTGGGGACTCAAGCAATGTTTAGGATCATTCTAATGGTTCTTATAAGTCCTAATAGACATTCCTAGACCATTCTAAGCCTTTAGAATACTCTCTTAACCATTCTACACTTGTTAGAACCTCCAAGGACTCATGCTAAACCCTCTACGTCACTTGGGGTACCAAGCAATGTTTAGGATCATTCTAATGGTTCTTATAAGTCCTAATACACATTCCTAGACCACATTCTAATCCTTCAGAATACTCTCTTAACCATTCTACACTTCTTAGAACCTCTAAGGACTCATGCTACACCCTCTATGTCCCTTGGGTTACCAAGCAATGTTTAGGATCATTCTAATGGTTCGTATGAGTCCTAATACACATTCCTAGATCATTCTAGGCCTTTAGAATACTCTCTTAACCATCTTACACTTGTTAGAACCTCTAAGGACTCAAGCGACACCCTCTACGTCCCTTGGGGACTCAAGCAATGTTTTGGATCATTCTAATGGTTCTTATAAATCCTAATACACATTCCTAGACCATTCCAAGCCTTTAGAATACTCTCATAGCCATTCTACACTTGTCAGAACCTCCAAGGACTCATGCTACACCCTCTACGTCCCTTGGGGACTCAAGCAATGTTTAGGATCATTCTAATGGTTCTTATAAGTCCTAATACACATTCCTTGACCACATTCTAATCCTTCAGAATACTCTCTTAACCATTCTACACTTCTTAGAACCTCTAAGGACTCATGCTACACCCTCTATGTCCCTTGGGTTACCAAGCAATGTTTAGGATCATTCTAATGGTTCGTATGAGTCCTAATACACATTCCTAGATCATTCTAAGCCTTTAGAATACTCTCTTAACCATCTTACACTTGTTAGAACCTCTAAGGACTCAAGCGACACCCTCTACGTCCCTTGGGGACTCAAGCAATGTTTTGGATCATTCTAATGGTTCTTATAAATCCTAATACACATTCCTAGACCATTCTAAGCCTTTAGAATACTCTCATAGCCATTCTACACTTGTCAGAACCTCCAAGGACTCATGCTACACCCTCTACGTCCCTTAGGGACTCAAGCAATGTTTAGGATCATTCTAATGGTTCTTATAAGTCCTAATACACATTCCTAGACCATTCTAAGCCTTTAGAATACTCTCTTAACCATTCTACACTTGTTAGGACCTCCAAGGACTCATTCTAAACCCTCTATGTCCCTTGGGGGCTCAAGCAAAGTTTAGGATCATTCTAATGGTTCTTATAATTCCTAATACACATTCCTAGACCATTCTAAGCCTTTAGAATACTCTCATAGCCATTCTACACTTGTCAGAACCTCCAAGGACTCATGCTACACCCTCTACGTCCCTTAGGGACTCAAGCAATGTTTAGGATCATTCTATTGGTTCATATAAGTCCTAATACACATTCCTAGACCATTCTAAGTCTTTAGAATACTCTCTTAACCATTCTACACTCGTTAGAACCTCCAAGGACACATGCTAAACCCTCTACATCCCTAGGGGTACCAATCAATGTTTAGGATCATTCTAATGGTTCGTATAAGTCCTAATACAAATTCCTAGACCATTCTAAGCCTTTAGAATACTCTCTTAACCATTCTACACTTGTTAGAACCTCCAAGGCTCATGCTACAACCTCTACATCCCTTGGGGACTCTAGCAGTGTTTAGGATCATTCTAATAGTTCTTATAAGTCCTAATACACATTCCTAGACCATTCTAAGCCTTTAGAATACTCTCTTAACCATTCTACACTTGTTAGAACCTCCAAGGCTCATGCTACACCCTCTACGTCCCTTGGGGACTCAAGCAATGTTTAGGATCATTCTAATGGTTCTTATAAGTCCTAATACACATTCCTAGACCATTCTAAGCCTTTAGAATACTCTCATAGCCATTCTACACTTGTCAGAACCTCCAAGGACTCATGCTACACCCTCTACGTCCCTTGGGGACTCAAGCAATGTTTAGGATCATTCTAATGGTTCTTATAAGTCCTAATACACATTCCTAGACCATTCTAAGCCTTTAGAATACTCTCATAGCCATTCTACACTTGTCAGAACCTCCAAGGACTCATGCTACACCCTCTACGTCCCTTGGGGACTCAAGCAATGTTTAGGATCATTCTAATGGTTCTTATAAGTCCTAATACACATTCCTTGACTACATTCTAATCCTTCAGAATACTCTCTTAACCATTCTACACTTCTTAGAACCTCTAAGGACTCATGCTACACCCTCTATGTCCCTTGGGTTACCAAGCAATGTTTAGGATCATTCTAATGGTTCGTATGAGTCCTAATACACATTCCTAGATCATTCTAAGCCTTTAGAATACTCTCTTAACCATCTTACACTTGTTAGAACCTCTAAGGACTCAAGCGACACCCTCTACGTCCCTTGGGGACTCAAGCAATGTTTTGGATCATTCTAATGGTTCTTATAAATCCTAATACACATTCCTAGACCATTCTAAGCCTTTAGAATACTCTCATAGCCATTCTACACTTGTCAGAACCTCCAAGGACTCATGCTACACCCTCTACGTCCCTTAGGGACTCAAGCAATGTTTAGGATCATTCTAATGGTTCTTATAAGTCCTAATACACATTCCTAGACCATTCTAAGCCTTTAGAATACTCTCTTAACCATTCTACACTTGTTAGGACCTCCAAGGACTCATTCTAAACCCTCTATGTCCCTTGGGGGCTCAAGCAAAGTTTAGGATCATTCTAATGGTTCTTATAATTCCTAATACACATTCCTAGACCATTCTAAGCCTTTAGAATACTCTCATAGCCATTCTACACTTGTCAGAACCTCCAAGGACTCATGCTACACCCTCTACGTCCCTTAGGGACTCAAGCAATGTTTAGGATCATTCTATTGGTTCATATAAGTCCTAATACACATTCCTAGACCATTCTAAGTCTTTAGAATACTCTCTTAACCATTCTACACTCGTTAGAACCTCCAAGGACACATGCTAAACCCTCTACATCCCTAGGGGTACCAATCAATGTTTAGGATCATTCTAATGGTTCGTATAAGTCCTAATACAAATTCCTAGACCATTCTAAGCCTTTAGAATACTCTCTTAACCATTCTACACTTGTTAGAACCTCCAAGGCTCATGCTACAACCTCTACATCCCTTGGGGACTCTAGCAGTGTTTAGGATCATTCTAATAGTTCTTATAAGTCCTAATACACATTCCTAGACCATTCTAAGCCTTTAGAATACTCTCTTAACCATTCTACACTTGTTAGAACCTCCAAGGCTCATGCTACACCCTCTACGTCCCTTGGGGACTCAAGCAATGTTTAGGATCATTCTAATGGTTCTTATAAGTCCTAATACACATTCCTAGACCATTCTAAGCCTTTAGAATACTCTCATAGCCATTCTACACTTGTCAGAACCTTCAAGGACTCATGCTACACCCTCTACGTCCCTTGGGGACTCAAGCAATGTGTAGGATCATTCTAATGGTTCTTATAAGTCCTAATACACATTCCTAGACCATTCTAAGCCTTTAGAATACTCTCATAGCCATTCTACACTTGTCAGAACCTCCAAGGACTCATGCTACACCCTCTACGTCCCTTGGGGACTCAAGCAATGTTTAGGATCATTCTAATGGTTCTTATAAGTCCTAATACACATTCCTAGACCAATCTAAGCCTTTAGAATACTCTCTTAACCATTCTACACTTGTTAGAACCTCCTAGGACTCATTCTAAACCCTCTATGTCCCTTGGTTTACCTAGCAATGTTTGGGATCATTCTAATGGTTCGTATGAGTCCTAATACACATTCCTAGACCATTCTAAGCCTTTAGAATACTATCTTAACCGTTCTACACTTTTTAGAACCTCCAAGGCTCATGCTACACCCTCTACGTCCCTTGGGGGCTCATGCAATGTTTAGGATCATTCTAATGGTTCTTATAATTCCAAATACACCTTCCTAGACCATTCTAAGCCTTTAAAATACTCTCTTAACCATTCTACACTTGTTAGAACCTCCAAGCCCCATGCAACACCCTCTACGTCCCTTGGGGACTCAAGCAATGTTTAGGATCAATCTAAGGTTCTTATAAGTCCTAATACACATTCCTAGACCATTCTAAGTCTTTAGAATACTCTCTTAACCATTTTACACTCGTTAGAACCTCCAAGGACTCATGCTAAACCCTCTACATCCCTAGGGGTACCAATCAATGTTTAGGATCATTCTAATGGTTCGTATAAGTCCTAATACAAATTTCTAGACCATTCTAAGCCTTTAGAATACTCTCTTAACCATTCTACACTTGTTAGAACCTCCAAGGCTCATGCTACAACCTCTACATCCCTTGGGGACTCTAGCAGTGTTTAGGATCATTCTAATGGTTCTTATAAGTCCTAATACACATTCCTAGACCATTCTAAGCCTTTAGAATACTCTCTTAACCATTCTACACTTGTTAGAACCTCCAAGGACTCATGCTACACCCTTTATGTCCCTTGGGGACTCAAGCAATGTTTAGGATCATTCTAATTGTTCTTATAAGTCCTAATACACATTCCTAGACCATTCTAATCTTTTAGATTACTCTCTTAACCATTCTACACACGTTAGAACCTCAAGGACTCATGCTAAACCCTTTACGTCACTTGGGGTACCAAGCAATGTTTAGGATCATTCTAAAGGTTCGTATAAGTCCTAATACAAATTCCTAGACCATTCTAAGCCTTTAGAATACTCTCTTAACCATTCTACACTTGTTAGAATCTCCAAGGCTCATGCTACACCCTCGTCGTCCCTTGGGGACTCAAGCAATGTTTAGGATCATTCTAATGGTTCTTATAAGTCCTAATAGACATTCCTAGACCATTCTAAGCCTTTAGAATACTCTCTTAACCATTCTACACTTGTTAGAACCTCCAAGGACTCATGCTAAACCCTCTACGTCACTTGGGGTACCAAGCAATGTTTAGGATCATTCTAATGGTTCTTATAAGTCCTAATACACATTCCTAGACCACATTCTAATCCTTCAGAATACTCTCTTAACCATTCTACACTTCTTAGAACCTCTAAGGACTCATGCTACACCCTCTATGTCCCTTGGGTTACCAAGCAATGTTTAGGATCATTCTAATGGTTCGTATGAGTCCTAATACACATTCCTAGATCATTCTAAGCCTTTAGAATACTCTCTTAACCATCTTACACTTGTTAGAACCTCTAAGGACTCAAGCGACACCCTCTACGTCCCTTGGGGACTCAAGCAATGTTTTGGATCATTCTAATGGTTCTTATAAATCCTAATACACATTCCTAGACCATTCCAAGCCTTTAGAACACTCTCATAGCCATTCTACACTTGTCAGAACCTCCAAGGACTCATGCTACACCCTCTACGTCGCTTGGGGACTCAAGCAATGTTTAGGATCATTCTAATGGTTCTTATAAGTCCTAATACACATTCCTAGACCACATTCTAATCCTTCAGAATACTCTCTTAACCATTCTACACTTCTTAGAACCTCTAAGGACTCATGCTACACCCTCTATGTCCCTTGGGTTACCAAGCAATGTTTAGGATCATTCTAATGGTTCGTATGAGTCCTAATACACATTCCTAGATCATTCTAAGCCTTTAGAATACTCTCTTAACCATCTTACACTTGTTAGAACCTCTAAGGACTCAAGCGACACCCTCTACGTCCCTTGGGGACTCAAGCAATGTTTTGGATCATTCTAATGGTTCTTATAAATCCTAATACACATTCCTAGACCATTCTAAGCCTTTAGAATACTCTCATAGCCATTCTACACTTGTCAGAACCTCCAAGGACTCATGCTACACCCTCTACGTCCCTTAGGGACTCAAGCAATGTTTAGGATCATTCTAATGGTTCTTATAAGTCCTAATACACATTCCTAGACCATTCTAAGCCTTTAGAATACTCTCTTAACCATTCTACACTTGTTAGGACCTCCAAGGACTCATTCTAAACCCTCTATGTCCCTTGGGGGCTCAAGCAATGTTTAGGATCATTCTAATGGTTCTTATAATTCCTAATACACATTCCTAGACCATTCTAAGCCTTTAGAATACTCTCATAGCCATTCTACACTTGTCAGAACCTCCAAGGACTCATGCTACACCCTCTACGTCCCTTTGGGACTCAAGCAATGTTTAGGATCATTCTATTGGTTCATATAAGTCCTAATACACATTCCTAGACCATTCTAAGTCTTTAGAATACTCTCTTAACCATTCTACACTCGTTAGAACCTCCAAGGACACATGCTAAACCCTCTACATCCCTAGGGGTACCAATCAATGTTTAGGATCATTCTAATGGTTCGTATAAGTCCTAATACAAATTCCTAGACCATTCTAAGCCTTTAGAATACTCTCTTAACCATTCTACACTTGTTAGAACCTCCAAGGCTCATGCTACAACCTCTACATCCCTTGGGGACTTTAGCAGTGTTTAGGATCATTCTAATGGTTCTTATAAGTCCTAATACACATTCCTAGACCATTCTAAGCCTTTAGAATACTCTCTTAACCATTCTACACTTGTTAGAACCTCCAAGGCTCATGCTACACCCTCTACGTCCCTTGGGGACTCAAGCAATGTTTAGGATCATTCTAATGGTTCTTATAAGTCCTAATACACATTCCTAGACCATTCTAAGCCTTTAGAATACTCTCATAGCCATTCTACACTTGTCAGAACCTCCAAGGACTCATGCTACACCCTCTACGTCCCTTGGGGACTCAAGCAATGTTTAGGATCATTCTAATGGTTCTTATAAGTCCTAATACACATTCCTAGACCATTCTAACCCTTTAGAATACTCTCTTAACCATTCTACACTTGTAAGAACCTCCAAGGCTCATGCTACACCCTCTTCGTCCCTTGGGGACTCAAACAATGTTTAGGATCACTCTAATGGTTCTTATAAGTCCTAATAAACATTCCTAGACCATTCTAAGCCTTTAGAATACTCTCTTAACCATTCTACACTTGTTAGAACCTCCAAGGACTCATGCTACACCCTTTATGTCCCTTGGGGACTCAAGCAATGTTTAGGATCATTCTAATTGTTCTTATAAGTCCTAATACACATTCCTAGACCATTCTAATCTTTTAGATTACTCTCTTAACCATTCTACACACGTTAGAACCTCAAGGACTCATGCTAAACCCTTTACGTCACTTGGGGTACCAAGCAATGTTTAGGATCATTCTAAAGGTTCGTATAAGTCCTAATACAAATTCCTAGACCATTCTAAGCCTTTAGAATACTCTCTTAACCATTCTACACTTGTTAGAATCTCCAAGGCTCATGCTACACCCTCGTCGTCCCTTGGGGACTCAAGCAATGTTTAGGATTATTCTAATGGTTCTTATAAGTCCTAATAAACATTCCTAGACCATTCTAAGCCTTTAGAATACTCTCTTAACCATTCTACACTTGTTAGAACCTCCAAGGACTCATGCTACACCCTCTTCGTCCCTTGGGGACTCAAGCAATGTTTAGGATCATTCTAGTGGTTCTTATAATTCCTAATACACATTCCTAGACCATTCTAAGACTTTAGAATACTCTCTTAACCATTCTACACTTGTTAGAACCTCCAAGGACTCGGGCTACACCCTCTACGTCCCTTGGGGACTCAAGCAATGTTTAGGATCATTCTAATTGTTCTTATAAGTCCTCGAAAATATTCCTAAACCATTCTAAGCCTTTAGAATACTCTCTTAACCATTCTACACTCGATAGAACCTCCAAGGACTCATCCTAAACCCTTTACGTCACGTGGGGTACCAAGCAATGTTTAGGATCATTCTAAAGGTTCGTATAAGTTCTAATACACATTCCTAGAGCATTCTAACCCTTTAGAATACTCTCTTAACCATTCTACACTTTTTAGAACCTCCAAGGCTCATGCTACACCCTCTACGTCCCTTGGGGGCTCAAGCAATGTGTAGGATCATTCTAATGGTTCTTATAAGTCCTAATACACATTCCTAGATCATTCTAAGCCTTTAGGATACTCTCATAGCCATTCTACACTTGTCAGAACCTCCAAGGACTCATGCTACACCCTCTACGTCTCTTGGGGACTCAAGCAATGTTTAGGATCATTCTAATGGTATTTATAAGTCCTAATACACATTCCTAGACCAATCTAAGCCTTTAGAATACTCTCTTAATCATTCTACACTTGTTAGAACCTCCAAGGACACATTCTAAACCCTCTATGTCCCTTGGGTTACCAAGCAATGTTTCGGATCATTCTAATGGTTCGTATGAGTCCTAATACACATTCCTAGACCATTCTAAGCCTTTAGAATACTATCTTAACCATTCTACACTTTTTAGAACCTCCAAGGCTCATGCTACACCCTCTACGTCCCTTGGGGACTCAAGCAATGTTTAGGATCATTCTAATGGTTCTTATAATTCCTAATACACTTTCCTAGACCATTCTCAGCCTTTAAAATACTCTTTTAACTATTCTACACATGTTAGAACCTCCAAGCCCTATGCAACACCCTCTACGTCCCTTGGGGACTCAAGCAATGTTTAGGATCATTCTAAGGTTCTTATAAGTCCTAATACACATTCCTAGACCATTCTAAGTCTTTAGAACACTCTCTTAACCATTCTACACTCGTTAGAACCTCCAAGGACTCATGCTAAACCCTCTACATCCCTAGGGGTACCAATCAATGTTTAGGATCATTCTAATGGTTCGTATAAGTCCTAATACACATTCCTAGACCATTTTAAGCCTTTAGAATACTCTCTTAACCATTCTACACTTGTTAGAACCTCCAAGGCTCATGCTACACCCTCTACGTCCCTTGGGGACTCAAGCAATGTTTAGGATCATTCTAATGATTCTTATAAGTCCTAATACACATTCCTAGACCATTCTAAGCCTTTAGAATACTCTCTTAACCATTCTACACTTGTTAGAACCTCCAAGGACTCAGGCTACGCCCTCTACGTCCCTTGGGGACTCAAGCAATGTTTAGGATCATTCTAATTGTTCTTATAAGTCCTAATACACATTCCTAGACCATTCTAAGTCTTAAGAATACTCTCTTAACCATTCTACAGTTGTTAGAACCTCCAAGGACTCATGCTACACCCTCTTCGTCCCTTGGGGACTCAAGGAATGTTTAGGATCATTCTAATGGTTCATATAATTCCTAATACACCTTCCTAGACCATTCTAAGCCTTTAGAATACTCTCTTAACCATTCTACACTTGTTAGAACCTCCAAGGACTCAAGCGACACCCTCTACGTCCCTTGGGGACTCAAGCAATGTTTTGGATCATTCTAATGGTTGTTATAAGTCCTAATACAAATTCCTAGACCATTCTAAGCCTTTAGGATACTCTCTTAACCATTCTACACTTGTTAGAACCTCCAAGGACTCATGCTAAACCCTCTACGTCACTTGGGGTACCAAGCAATGTTTAGGATCATTCTAAAGGTTCGTATAAGTCCTAATATACATTCTTAGACCATTCTAACCCTTTAGAATACTCTCTTAACCATTCTACACTTGTAAGAACCTCCAAGGCTCATGCTACACCCTCTACGTCCCTTGGGGACTCAAGCAATGTTTAGGATCATACTAATGGTTCTTATAAGTCCTAATACACATTCCTAGACCATTCTAAGCCTTTAGAATACTCTCTTAACCATTCTACACTTGTTAGAACCTCCAAGGCTCATGCTACACACTCTACGTCCCTTGGGGACTCAAGCAATGTTTAGGATCATTCTAATGGTTCTTATAAGTCCTAATACACATTCCTAGACCAATCTAAGCCTTTAGAATACTCTCTTAATCATTCTACACTTGTTAGAACCTCCAAGGACACATTCTAAACCCTCTATGTCCCTTGGGTTACCAAGCAATGTTTAGGATCATTCTAATGGTTTGTATGAGTCCTAATACACATTCCTAGACCATTCTAAGCCTTTAGAATACTATCTTAACCATTCTACACTTTTTAGAACCTCCAAGGCTCATGCTACACCCTCTATGTCCCTTGGGGACTCAAGCAATATTTAGGATCATTCTAATGGTTCTTATAATTCCTAATACACTTTCCTAGACCATTCTCAGCCTTTAAAATACTCTCTTAACTATTCTACACATGTTAGAACCTCCAATCCCTATGCAACACCCTCTACGTCCCTTGGGGACTCAAGCAATGTTTAGGATCATTCTAAGGTTCTTATAAGTCCTAATACACATTCCTAGACCATTCTAAGTCTTTAGAACACTCTCTTAACCATTCTACACTCGTTAGAACCTCCAAGGACTCATGCTAAACCCTCTACATCCCTAGGGGTACCAATCAATGTTTAGGATCACTCTAATGGTTCGTATAAGTCCTAATACACATTCCTAGACCATTTTAAGCCTTTAGAATACTCTCTTAACCATTCTACACTTGTTAGAACCTCCAAGGCTCATGCTACACCCTCTACGTCCCTTGGGGACTCAAGCAATGTTTAGGATCATTCTAATGATTCTTATAAGTCCTAATACACATTCCTAGACCATTCTAAGCCTTTAGAATACTCTCTTAACCATTCTACACTTGTTAGAACCTCCAAGGACTCAGGCTACGCCCTCTACGTCCCTTGGGGACTCAAGCAATGTTTAGGATCATTCTAATTGTTCTTATAAGTCCTAATACACATTCCTAGACCATTCTAAGTCTTAAGAATACTCTCTTAACCATTCTGCAGTTGTTAGAACCTCCAAGGACTCATGCTACACCCTCTTCGTCCCTTGGGGACTCAAGGAATGTTTAGGATCATTCTAATGGTTCATATAATTCCTAATACACCTTCCTAGACCATTCTAAGCCTTTAGAATACTCTCTTAACCATTCTACACTTGTTAGAACCTCCAAGGACTCAAGCGACACCCTCTACGTCCCTTGGGGACTCAAGCAATGTTTTGGATCATTCTAATGGTTGTTATAAGTCCTAATACAAATTCCTAGACCATTCTAAGCCTTTAGGATACTCTCTTAACCATTCTACACTTGTTAGAACCTCCAAGGACTCATGCTAAACCCTCTACGTCACTTGGGGTACCAAGCAATGTTTAGGATCATTCTAAAGGTTCGTATAAGTCCTAATATACATTCTTAGACCATTCTAACCCTTTAGAATACTCTCTTAACCATTCTACACTTGTAAGAACCTCCAAGGCTCATGCTACACCCTCTACGTCCCTTGGGGACTCAAGCAATGTTTAGGATCATTCTAATTGTTCTTATAAGTCCTAATACACATTCCTAGACCATTCTAAGCCTTTAGAATACTCTCATAGCCATTCTACACTTGTCAGAACCTCCAAGGACTCATGCTACACCCTCTACGTCCCTTGGGGACTCAAGCAATGTTTAGGATCATTCTAATGGTTCTTATAAGTCCTAATACACATTCCTAGACCAATCTAAGCCTTTAGAATACTCTCTTAACCATTCTACACTTGTTAGAACCTCCTAGGACTCATTCTAAACCCTCTATGTCCCTTGGGTTACCTAGCAATGTTTGGGATCATTCTAATGGTTCGTATGCGTCCTAATACACATTCCTAGACCATTCTAAGCATTTAGAATACTATCTTAACCATTCTACACTTTTTAGAACCTCCAAGGCACATGCTACACACTCTACGTCCCTTGGGGGCTCAATCAATGTTTAGGATCATTCTAATGGTTCTTATAATTCCTAATACACCTTCCTAGACCATTCTAAGCCTTTAGAATACACTCCTAACCATTCTACACTTGTAAGAACCTCCAAGGCTCATGCTACACCCTCTACGTCCCTTGGGAACTCAAGCAATGTTTAGGATCATTCTAATTGTTCTTATAAGTCCTAATACACATTCCTAGACCATTCTAAGCCTTTAGAATACTCTCTTAACAATTCTACACTTGTTAGAACCTCCAAGGACTCAGGCTACACCCTCTACGTCCCTTGGGGACTCAAGCAATGTTTAGGATCATTCTAATTGTTCTTATAAGTCCTCGAAAATATTCCTAGACCATTCTAAGCCTTTAGAATACTCTCTTAACCATTCTACACTCGATAGAACCTCCAAGGACTCATCCTAAACCCTTTACGTCACGTGGGGTACCAAGCAATGTTTAGGATCATTCTAAAGGTTCGTATAAGTTCTAATACACATTCCTAGAGCATTCTAACCCTTTAGAATACACTCCTAACCATTCTACACTTGTAAGAACCTCCAAGGCTCATGCTACACCCTCTACGTCCCTTGGGGACTCAAGCAATGTTTAGGATCATACTAATGGTTCTTATAAGTCCTAATACACATTCCTAGACCATTCTAAGCCTTTAGAATACTCTCTTAACCATTCTACACTTGTTAGAACCTCCAAGGCTCATGCTACACCCTCTACGTCCCTTGGGGACTCAAGCAATGTTTAGGATCATTCTAATGGTTCTTATAAGTCCTAATACACATTCCTAGACCAATCTAAGCCTTTAGAATACTCTCTTAATCATTCTACACTTGTTAGAACCTCCAAGGACACATTCTAAACCCTCTATGTCCCTTGGGTTACCAAGCAATGTTTAGGATCATTCTAATGGTTTGTATGAGTCCTAATACACATTCCTAGACCATTCTAAGCCTTTAGAATACTATCTTAACCATTCTACACTTTTTAGAACCTCCAAGGCTCATGCTACACCCTCTATGTCCCTTGGGGACTCAAGCAATATTTAGGATCATTCTAATGGTTCTTATAATTCCTAATACACTTTCCTAGACCATTCTCAGCCTTTAAAATACTCTCTTAACTATTCTACACATGTTAGAACCTCCAATCCCTATGCAACACCCTCTACGTCCCTTGGGGACTCAAGCAATGTTTAGGATCATTCTAAGGTTCTTATAAGTCCTAATACACATTCCTAGACCATTCTAAGTCTTTAGAACACTCTCTTAACCATTCTACACTCGTTAGAACCTCCAAGGACTCATGCTAAACCCTCTACATCCCTAGGGGTACCAATCAATGTTTAGGATCATTCTAATGGTTCGTATAAGTCCTAATACACATTCCTAGACCATTTTAAGCCTTTAGAATACTCTCTTAACCATTCTACACTTGTTAGAACCTCCAAGGCTCATGCTACACCCTCTACGTCCCTTGGGGACTCAAGCAATGTTTAGGATCATTCTAATGGTTCTTATAAGTCCTAATACACATTCCTAGACCATTCTAAGCCTTTAGCATACTCTCTTAACCATTCTACACTTGTTAGAACCTCCAAGGACTCAGGCTACGCCCTCTACGTCCCATGGGGACTCAAGCAATGTTTAGGATCATTCTAATTGTTCTTATAAGTCCTAATTTCACATTCCTAGACCATTCTAAGTCTTAAGAATACTCTCTTAACCATTCTACACTTGTGAGAACCTCCAAGGCTCATGCTACATCCTCTACGTCCCTTGGGGACTCAAGCAATGTTTAGGATCATTCTAATTGTTCTTATAAGTCCTAGAACACATTCCTAGACCATTCTAAGCCTTTAGAATACTCTCTTAACCATTCTACACTTGTTAGAACCTCCAAGGCTCATGCTACACCCTCTACGTCCCTTGGGGACTCAAGCAATGTTTAGGATCATTCTAATGGTTCTTATAAGTCCTAATACACATTCCTAGACCATTCTAAGCCTTTAGAATACACTCTTAACAATTCTACACTTGTTAGAACCTCCAAGGACTCATGCTAAACCCTCTACGTCACTTGGAGTACCAAGCAATGTTTAGGATCATTCTAAAGGTTCGTATAAGTCCTAATACACATTCCTAGACCATTCTAAGCCTTTAGAATACTCTCTTAACCATTCTACACATGTTAGAACCTCCAAGGCTCATGCTACACCCTCTACGTCCCTTGGGGACTCAAGCAATGTTTAGGATCATTCTAATGGTTCTTATCAGTCCTAATATACATTCCAAGACAACATTCTAAGCCTTCAGAATACTCTCTTAACCATTCTACACTTGTTAGAACCTCCAAGGACTCATGCTACACCCTCTTCGTCCCTTGGGGACTCAAGCAATGTTTAGGATCATTCTAATGGTTCTTATAATTCCTAATACACCTTCCTAGACCATTCTAAGCCTTTAAAATACACTCTTAACAATTCTACACTTGTTAGAACCTCCAAGCCCCATGCAACACCCTCTACGTCCCTTGGGGACTCAAGCAATGTTTAGGATCATTCTAAGGTTCTTATAAGTCCTAATACACATTCTTAGACCATTCTAAGCCTTTAGTATACTCTCTTAACCATTCTACACTTGTTAGAATCTCCAAGGCTCATGCTACACCCTCTTCGTCCCTTGGGGACTCAAGCAATGTTTAGGATCATTCTAATGGTTCTTATAAGTCCTAATACACATTCCTAGACCATTCTAAGCCTTTAGAATACTCTCTTAACCATTCTACACTTGTTAGAACCTCCAAGGACTCATGCTAAACCCTCTACATCACTTGGGTTACCAAGCAATGTTTAGGATCATTCTAAAGGTTCGTATAAGTCCTAATACACATTCCTAGACCATTCTAAGCCTTTAGAATACTCTCTTAACCATTCTACACGTGTTAGAACCTCCAAGGCTCATGCTACACCCTCTACGTCCCTTGGGGACTCAAGCAATATTTAGGATCATTCTAATGGTTCTTATCAGTCCTAATACACATTCCTAGACCACATTCTAAGCCTTCAGAATACTCTCTTAACCATTCTACACTTGTTAGAACATCCAAGGACTCATGCTACACCCTCTACGTCCCTTGGGGACTCAAGCAATGTTTAGGATCATTCTAAGGTTCTTATAAGTCCTAATACACATTCCTAGACCATTCTAAGTCTTTAGAATAGTCTCTTAACCATTCTACACTTGTTAGAACCTCTAAGGACTCATGCTACACCCTCTATGTCCCTTGGGTTACCAAGCAATGTTTAGGATCATTTTAATGGTTCGTATGAGTCCTAATACACATTCCTAGACCATTCTAAGCCTTTAGAATACTCTCTTAACCATTTTACACTTGTTAGAACCTCTAAGGACTCAAGCGACAACCTCTACGTCCCTTGGGGACTCAAGCAAGGTTTTGGATCATTCTAATGGTTCTTATAAATCCTAATACACATTCCTAGACCATTCTAAGCCTTTAGAATACTCTCATAGCCATTCTACACTTGTCAGAACCTCAAAGGACTCATGATACACCCTCTACGTCCCTTGGGGACTCAAGCAATGTTTAGGATCATTCTAATGGTTCTTATAAGTCCTAATACACATTCCTAGACCATTCTAAGCCTTTAGAATACTCTCTTAACCATTCTACACTTGTTAGAACCTCCAAGGACTTATTCTAAACCCTCTATGTCCCTTGGGTTACCAAGCAATGTTAAGGATCATTCTAATGGTTCTTATAAGTTCTAATACTCATTCCTAGACAATTCTAAGCCTTTAGAATACTCTCTTAACCATTCTACACTTGTAAGAACCTCCAAGGCTCATGCTACACCCTCTACGTCCCTTGGGGACTCAAGCAATGTTTAGGATCATTCTATTGGTTCATATAAGTCCTAATACACATTCCTAGACCATTCTAAGCCTTTTGGTTACTCTCTTAACCATTCTACACTTGTTAGAACCTCCAAGGACTCATGCTAAACCCTCTACGTCACTTGGGGTACCAAGCAATGTTTAGGATCATTCTAAAGGTTCGTATAAGTCCTAATACACATTCCTAGACCATTCTAAGCCTTTAGAATACTCTCTTAACCATTTTACACTTGTTAGAACCTCCAAGGCTCATGCTACACCCTCTACGTCCCTTGGGGATTCAAGCAATGTTTAGGATCATTCTAATGGTTCTTATAAGTCGTAATACACATTCCTAGACCATTCTAAGCCTTTAGAATACTCTCTTAACCATTCTACACTTGTTAGAACCTGCAAGCCCCATGCAACACCCTCTACGTCCCTTGGGGACTCAAGCAATGTTTAGGATCATTCTAAGGTTCTTATAATTCCTAATACACATTCCTAGACCATTCTAAGTCTTTAGAATACTCTCTTAACCATTCTACACTTGTTAGAACCTCCAAGCCCCATGCAACACCCTCTACGTCCCTTGGGTACTCAAGCAATGTTTAGGATCATTCTAAGGTTCTTATAAGTCCTAATACACATTCCTAGACCATTCTAAGCCTTTAGAATACTCTCTTAACCATTCTACACTTGTTAGAATCTCCAAGGCTCATGCTACACCCTCTTCGTCCCTTGGGGACTCAAGTAATGTTTAGGATCATTCTAATGGTTCTTATAAGTCCTAATACACATTCCTAGACCATTCTAAGCCTTTAGAATACTCTCTTAATCATTCTACACTTGTTAGAACCTCCAAGGACACATTCTAAACCCTCTATGTCCCTTGGGTTACCAAGCAATGTTTCGGATCATTCTAATGGTTCGTATGAGTCCTAATACACATTCCTAGACCATTCTAAGCCTTTAGAATACTATCTTAACCATTCTACACTTTTTAGAACCTCCAAGGCTCATGCTACACCCTCTACGTCCCTTGGGGACTCAAGCAATGTTTAGGATCATTCTAATGGTTCTTATAATTCCTAATACACTTTCCTAGACCATTCTCAGCCTTTAAAATACTCTCTTAACTATTCTACACATGTTAGAACCTCCAAGCCCTATGCAACACCCTCTACGTCCCTTGGGGACTCAAGCAATGTTTAGGATCATTCTAAGGTTCTTATAAGTCCTAATACACATTCCTAGACCATTCTAAGTCTTTAGAACACTCTCTTAACCATTCTACACTTGTTAGAACCTCCAAGGACTCATGCTAAACCCTCTACGTCACTTGGGGTACCAAGCAATGTTTAGGATCATTCTAAAGGTTCGTATAAGTCCTAATACACATTCCTAGACCATTCTAAGCCTTTAGAATACTCTCTTAACCATTTTACACTTGTTAGAACCTCCAAGGCTCATGCTACACCCTCTACGTCCCTTGGGGACTCAAGCAATGTTTAGGATCATTCTAAGGTTCTTATAAGTCCTAATACACATTCCTTGACCATTCTAAGCCTTTAGAATACTCTCATAGCCATTCTACACTTGTCAGAACCTCCAAGGACTCATGCTACACCCTCTACGTCCC
Source organism: Crotalaria pallida (assembly GCA_037953625.1). Classification (NCBI taxonomy): domain Eukaryota; kingdom Viridiplantae; phylum Streptophyta; class Magnoliopsida; order Fabales; family Fabaceae; genus Crotalaria; species Crotalaria pallida. The sequence continues at coordinate 98,835,023 of CM075650.1, forward strand.
TTGGGGACTCAAGCAATGTTTAGGATCATTCTAATGGTTCTTATAAGTCCAAATACACATTCCTACACCATTCTAAGCCTTTAGAATACTCTCTTAACCATTCTACACTTGTTAGAACCTCCAAGGACTCAAGCGACACCGTCTACGTCCCTTGGGGACTCAAGCAATGTTTTGGATCATTCTAATGGTTGTTATAAGTCTTAATACACATTCCTAGACCATTCTAAGCCTTTAGGTTACTCTCTTAACCATTCTACACTTGTTAGAACCTCCAAGGACTCATGCTAAACCCTCTACGTCACTTGGGGTACCAAGCAATGTTTAGGATCATTCTAAAGGTTCGTATAAGTCCTAATACACATTCCTAGACCATTCTAAGCCTTTAGAATACTCTCTTAACCATTCTACACTTGTTAGAACCTCCAAGGCTCATGCTACACCCTCTACGTCCCTTGGGGACTCAAGCAATGTTTAGGATCATTCTAATGGTTCTTATAAGTCCTAATACACATTCCTAGACCATTCTAAGCCTTTAGAATACTCTCTTAACCATTCTACACTTGTTAGAACCTCCAAGGACTCATGTTAAACCCTCTACGTCACTTGGGGTACCAAGCAATGTTTAGGATCATTCTAAAGGTTCAAATAAGTCCTAATACACATTCCTAGACCATTCTAAGCCTTTAGAATACTCTCTTAACCATTCTACACTTGTTAGAACCTCCAAGGCTCATGCTACACCCTCTACGGCCCTTGGGGACTCAAGTAATGTTTAGAATCATTCTAATGGTTCTTAAAAGTCCTAATACACATTCCTAGACCACATTCTAAGCCTTCTGAATACTCTCTTAACCATTCTACACATGTTAGAACCTCTAAGGACTCATGCTACACCCTGTATGTCCCTTGGGTTACCAAGCAATGTTTAGGATCATTCTAATGGTTTCGTATGAGTCCTAATACACATTACTAGACCATTCTAAGCCTTTAGAATACTCTCTTAACCATTCTACAGTTGTTAGAATCTCCAAGGCTCATGCTACACCCTCTTCGTCCCTTGGGGACTCAAGCAATGTTTAGGATCATTCTAACGGTTCTTATAAGTCCTAATACACATTCCTAGACCATTCTAAGTCTTTAGAATAGTCTCTTAACCATTCTACACTTGTTAGAACCTCCAAGGACTCATGCTAAACCCCTACGTCACTTGGGGTACAAAGCAATGTTTAGGATCATTCTAAAGGTTCGTATAAAACCCTAATACACATTCCTAGACCATTCTAAGCCTTTAGAATACTCTCTTAACCATTCTACACTTGTGAGAACCTCCAAGGCTCATGCTACATCCTCTACGTCCCTTGGGGACTCAAGCAATGTTTAGGATCATTCTAATTGTTCTTATAAGTCCTAGAACACATTCCTAGACCATTCTAAGCCTTTAGAATACTCTCTTAACCATTCTACACTTGTTAGAACCTCTAAGGACTCAAGCGACACTCTCTACGTCCCTTGGGGACTCAAGCAAAGTTTAGGATCATTCTAATGGTTCGTATAAATCCTAATACACATTCCTAGACCATTCTAAGCCTTTAGAATACTCTCATAGCCATTCTACACTTGTCAGAACCTCAAAGGACTCATGCTACACCCTCTACGTCCCTTGGGGACTCAAGCAATGTTTAGGATCATTCTAATGCTTCTTATAAGTCCCTATACACATTCCTAGACCATTCTAAGCCTTCAGAATACTCTCTTAACCATTCTACACTTGTTAGAACCTCTAAGGACTCATGCTACACCCTCTATGTCCCTTGGGTTACCAAGCAATGTTTAGGATCATTCTAAAGGTTCGTATAAAACCCTAATACACATTCCTAGACCATTCTAAGCCTTTAGAATACTCTCTTAACCATTCTACACTTGTGAGAACCTCCAAGGCTCATGCTACATCCTGTACGTCCCTTGGGGACTCAAGCAATGTTTAGGATCATTCTAATTGTTCTTATAAGTCCTAGAACACATTCCTAGACCATTCTAAGCCTTTAGAATACTCTCTTAACCATTCTACACTTGTTAGAACCTCCAAGGCTCATGCTACACCCTCTACGGCCCTTGGGGACTCAAGTAATGTTTAGAATCATTCTAATGGTTCTTAAAAGTCCTAATACACATTCCTAGACCACATTCTAAGCCTTCTGAATACTCTCTTAACCATTCTACACATGTTAGAACCTCTAAGGACTCATGCTACACCCTGTATGTCCCTTGGGTTACCAAGCAATGTTTAGGATCATTCTAATGGTTTCGTATGAGTCCTAATACACATTACTAGACCATTCTAAGCCTTTAGAATACTCTCTTAACCATTCTACAGTTGTTAGAATCTCCAAGGCTCATGCTACACCCTCTTCGTCCCTTGGGGACTCAAGCAATGTTTAGGATCATTCTAACGGTTCTTATAAGTCCTAATACACATTCCTAGACCATTCTAAGCCTTTAGAATACTCTCTTAACCATTCTACACTTGTTAGAACCTCTAAGGACTCATGCTACACCCTCTATGTCCCTTGGGTTACCAAGCAATGTTTAGGATCATTCTAATGGTTCGTATGAGTCCTAATACACATTCCTAGACCATTCTAAGCCTTTAGAATACTCTCTTAACCATTTTACACTTGTTAGAACCTCTAAGGACTCAAGCGACACTCTCTACGTCCCTTGGGGACTCAAGCAAAGTTTAGGATCATTCTAATGGTTCTTATAAATCCTAATACACATTCCTAGACCATTCTAAGCCTTTAGAATACTCTCATAGCCATTCTACACTTGTCAGAACCTCAAAGGACTCATGCTACACCCTCTACGTCCCTTGGGGACTCAAGCAATGTTTAGGATCATTCTAATGCTTCTTATAAGTCCCTATACACATTCCTAGACCATTCTAAGCCTTCAGAATACTCTCTTAACCATTCTACACTTGTTAGAACCTCTAAGGACTCATGCTACACCCTCTATGTCCCTTGGGTTACCAAGCAATGTTTAGGATCATTCTAATGGTTCGTATGAGTCCTAATACACATTCCTAGACCATTCTAAGCCTTTAGAATACTCTCTTAACCATTCTATACTTGTTAGAACCTCCAAGGACTCAAGCGACACCCTCTACGGCCCTTGGGGACTCAAGCAATGTTTTGGATCATTCTAATGGTTTTTATAAATCCTAATACACATTCCTTGACCATTCTAAGCCTTTAGAATACTCTCATAGCCATTCTACACTTGTTAGAACCTCCAAGGACTCAAGCGACACCCTCTACGTCCCTTGGGGACTCAAGCAATATTTTGGATCATTCTAATGGTTATCATAAGTCCTAATACACATTCCAAGACCATTCTAAGCCTTTAGGTTACTCTCTTAACCATTCTACACTTGTTAGAACCTCCAAGGACTCATGCTAAACCCACTACGTCACTTGGGGTACCAAGCAATGTTTAGGATCATTCTAAAGGTTCGTATAAGTCCTAATACACATTACTAGACTATTCTAAGCCTTTAGAATACTCTCTTAACCATTCTACACTTGTTAGAACATCCAAGGACTCATGCTACACCCTCTACGTCCCTTGGGGACTCAAGCAATGTTTAGGATCATTCTAAGGTTCTTATAAGTCCTAATACACATTCCTAGACCATTCTAAGTCTTTAGAATAGTCTCTTAACCATTCTACACTTGTTAGAACCTCCAAGGACTCATGCTAAACCCCTACGTCACTTGGGGTACAAAGCAATGTTTAGGATCATTCTAAAGGTTCGTATAAAACCCTAATACACATTCTTAGACCATTCTAAGCCTTTAGAATACTCTCTTAACCATTCTACACTTGTTAGAACCTCCAAGGATCATGCTACACCCTCTACGTCCCTTGGGGACTCAAGCAATGTTTAGGATCATTCTAAAGGTTCGTATAAGTCCTAATACACATTCCTAGACCATTCTAAGCCTTTAGATTACTCTCTTAACCATTTTACACTTGTTAGAACCTCTAAGGACACAAGCGACACCCTCTACGTCCCATGGGGACTCAAGCAATGTTTTGGATCATTCTAATGGTTCTTATAAATCCTAATACACATTCCTAGACCATTCTAAGCCATTAGAATACTCTCATAGCCATTCTACACTTGTCAGAACCTCCAAGGACTCATGCTACACCCTCTACGTCCCTTGGGGACTAAAGCAATGTTTAGGATCATTCTAATGGTTCTTATAAGTCCTAATACACAATCCTAGACCATTCTAAGCCTTTAGAATACTCTCTTAACCATTCTACACTTGTTAGAACCTCCAAGGACTCAAGCGACACCCTCTACGTCCCTTGGGGACTCAAGCAATATTTTGGATCATTCTAATGGTTATCATAAGTCCTAATACACATTCCAAGACCATTCTAAGCCTTTAGGTTACTCTCTTAACCATTCTACACTTGTTAGAACCTCCAAAGACTCATGCTAAACCCACTACGTCACTTGGGGTACCAAGCAATGTTTAGGATCATTCTAAAGGTTCGTATAAGTCCTAATACACATTCCTAGACCATTCTAAGCCTTTAGAATACTCTCTTAACCATTCTACACTTGTTAGAACATCCAAGGACTCATACTACACCCTCTACGTCCCTTGGGGACTCAAGCAATGTTTAGGATCATTCTAATGGTTGTTATAAGTCTTAATACACATTCCTAGACCATTCTAAGCCTTTAGGTTACTCTCTTAACCATTCTACACTTGTTAGAACCTCCAAGGACTCATGCTAAACCCTCTACGTCACTTGGGGTACCAAGCAATGTTTAGGATCATTCTAAAGGTTCGTATAAGTCCTAATACACATTCCTAGACCATTCTAAGCCTTTAGAATACTCTCCTAACCATTCTACACTTGTTAGAACCTCCAAGGCTCATGCTACACCCTCTACGGCCCTTGCGGACTCAAGCAATGTTTAGAATCATTCTAATGGTTCTTAAAAGTCCTAATACACATTCCTAGACCACATTCTAAGCCTTCAGAATACTCTCTTAACCATTCTACACATGTTTGAACCTCTAAGGACTCATGCTACACCCTCTATGTCACTTGGGTTACCAAGCAATGTTTAGGATCATTCTAATGGTTCGTATGAGTCCTAATACACATTCCTAGACCATTCTAAGCCTTTAGAATACTCTCTTAACCATTTTACACTTGTTAGAACCTCTAAGGACTCAAGTGACACCCTCTACGTCCCTTAGGGACTCAAGCAATGTTTAGGATCATTCTAAAGGTTCGTATAAGTCCTAATACACATTCCTAGACCATTCTAAGCCATTAGAATACTCTCATAGCCATTCTACACTTGTCAGAACCTCCAAGGACTCATGCTACACCCTCTACGTCCCTTGGGGACTAAAGAAATGTTTAGGATCATTCTAATGGTTCTTATAAGTCCTAATACACAATCCTAGACCATTCTAAGCCTTTAGAATACTCTCTTAACCATTCTACACTTGTTAGAACCTCCAAGGACTCAAGCAACACCCTCTACGTCCCTTGGGGACTCAAGCAATATTTTGGATCATTCTAATGGTTATCATAAGTCCTAATACACATTCCAAGACCATTCTAAGCCTTTAGGTTACTCTCTTAACCATTCTACACTTGTTAGAACCTCCAAGGACTCATGCTAAACCCACTACGTCACTTGGGGTACCAAGCAATGTTTAGGATCATTCTAAAGGTTCGTATAAGTCCTAATACACATTCCTAGACCGTTCTAAGCCTTTAGAATACTCTCTTAACCATTCTACACTTGTTAGAACATCCAAGGACTCATACTACACCCTCTACGTCCCTTGGGGACTCAAGCAATGTTTAGGATCATTCTAATGGTTGTTATAAGTCTTAATACACATTCCTAGACCATTCTAAGCCTTTAGGTTACTCTCTTAACCATTCTACACTTGTTAGAACCTCCAAGGACTCATGCTAAACCCTCTACGTCACTTGGGGTACCAAGCAATGTTTAGGATCATTCTAAAGGTTCTTATAAGTCCTAATACACATTCCTACACCATTCTAAGCCTTTAGAATACTCTCATAGCCATTCTACACTTGTCAGAACCTCAAAGGACTCATGCTACACCCTCTACGTCCCTTGGGGACTCAAGCAATGTTTAGGATCATTCTAATGCTTCTTATAAGTCCCTATACACATTCCTAGACCATTCTAAGCCTTCAGAATACTCTCTTAACCATTCTACACTTGTTAGAACCTCTAAGGACTCATGCTACACCCTCTATGTCCCTTGGGTTACCAAGCAATGTTTAGGATCATTCTAATGGTTCGTATGAGTCCTAATACACATTCCTAGACCATTCTAAGCCTTTAGAATACTCTCTTAACCATTCTATACTTGTTAGAACCTCCAAGGACTCAAGCGACACCCTCTACGGCCCTTGGGGACTCAAGCAATGTTTTGGATCATTCTAATGGTTTTTATAAATCCTAATACACATTCCTTGACCATTCTAAGCCTTTAGAATACTCTCATAGCCATTCTACACTTGTTAGAACCTCCAAGGACTCAAGCGACACCCTCTACGTCCCTTGGGGACTCAAGCAATATTTTGGATCATTCTAATGGTTATCATAAGTCCTAATACACATTCCAAGACCATTCTAAGCCTTTAGGTTACTCTCTTAACCATTCTACACTTGTTAGAACCTCCAAGGACTCATGCTAAACCCACTACGTCACTTGGGGTACCAAGCAATGTTTAGGATCATTCTAAAGGTTCGTATAAGTCCTAATACACATTACTAGACTATTCTAAGCCTTTAGAATACTCTCTTAACCATTCTACACTTGTTAGAACATCCAAGGACTCATGCTACACCCTCTACGTCCCTTGGGGACTCAAGCAATGTTTAGGATCATTCTAAGGTTCTTATAAGTCCTAATACACATTCCTAGACCATTCTAAGTCTTTAGAATAGTCTCTTAACCATTCTACACTTGTTAGAACCTCCAAGGACTCATGCTAAACCCCTACGTCACTTGGGGTACAAAGCAATGTTTAGGATCATTCTAAAGGTTCGTATAAAACCCTAATACACATTCTTAGACCATTCTAAGCCTTTAGAATACTCTCTTAACCATTCTACACTTGTTAGAACCTCCAAGGATCATGCTACACCCTCTACGTCCCTTGGGGACTCAAGCAATGTTTAGGATCATTCTAAAGGTTCGTATAAGTCCTAATACACATTCCTAGACCATTCTAAGCCTTTAGATTACTCTCTTAACCATTTTACACTTGTTAGAACCTCTAAGGACACAAGCGACACCCTCTACGTCCCATGGGGACTCAAGCAATGTTTTGGATAATTCTAATGGTTCTTATAAATCCTAATACACATTCCTAGACCATTCTAAGCCATTAGAATACTCTCATAGCCATTCTACACTTGTCAGAACCTCCAAGGACTCATGCTACACCCTCTACGTCCCTTGGGGACTAAAGCAATGTTTAAGATCATTCTAATGGTTCTTATAAGTCCTAATACACAATCCTAGACCATTCTAAGCCTTTAGAATACTCTCTTAACCATTCTACACTTGTTAGAACCTCCAAGGACTCAAGCGACACCCTCTACGTCCCTTGGGGACTCAAGCAATATTTTGGATCATTCTAATGGTTATCATAAGTCCTAATACACATTCCAAGACCATTCTAAGCCTTTAGGTTACTCTCTTAACCATTCTACACTTGTTAGAACCTCCAAGGACTCATGCTAAACCCACTACGTCACTTGGGGTACCAAGCAATGTTTAGGATCATTCTAAAGGTTCGTATAAGTCCTAATACACATTCCTAGACCATTCTAAGCCTTTAGAATACTCTCTTAACCATTCTACACTTGTTAGAACATCCAAGGACTCATACTACACCCTCTACGTCCCTTGGGGACTCAAGCAATGTTTAGGATCATTCTAATGGTTGTTATAAGTCTTAATACACATTCCTAGACCATTCTAAGCCTTTAGGTTACTCTCTTAACCATTCTACACTTGTTAGAACCTCCAAGGACTCATGCTAAACCCTCTACGTCACTTGGGGTACCAAGCAATGTTTAGGATCATTCTAAAGGTTCGTATAAGTCCTAATACACATTCCTAGACCATTCTAAGCCTTTAGAATACTCTCCTAACCATTCTACACTTGTTAGAACCTCCAAGGCTCATGCTACACCCTCTACGGCCCTTGCGGACTCAAGCAATGTTTAGAATCATTCTAATGGTTCTTAAAAGTCCTAATATACATTCCTAGACCACATTCTAAGCCTTCAGAATACTCTCTTAACCATTCTACACATGTTTGAACCTCTAAGGACTCATGCTACACCCTCTATGTCACTTGGGTTACCAAGCAATGTTTAGGATCATTCTAATGGTTCGTATGAGTCCTAATACACATTCCTAGACCATTCTAAGCCTTTAGAATACTCTCTTAACCATTTTACACTTGTTAGAACCTCTAAGGACTCAAGCGACACCCTCTACGTCCCTTAGGGACTCAAGCAATGTTTAGGATCATTCTAAAGGTTCGTATAAGTCCTAATACACATTCCTAGACCATTCTAAGCCATTAGAATACTCTCATAGCCATTCTACACTTGTCAGAACCTCCAAGGACTCATGCTACACCCTCTACGTCCCTTGGGGACTAAAGAAATGTTTAGGATCATTCTAATGGTTCTTATAAGTCCTAATACACAATCCTAGACCATTCTAAGCCTTTAGAATACTCTCTTAACCATTCTACACTTGTTAGAACCTCCAAGGACTCAAGCAACACCCTCTACGTCCCTTGGGGACACAAGCAATATTTTGGATCATTCTAATGGTTATCATAAGTCCTAATACACATTCCAAGACCATTCTAAGCCTTTAGGTTACTCTCTTAACCATTCTACACTTGTTAGAACCTCCAAGGACTCATGCTAAACCCACTACGTCACTTGGGGTACCAAGCAATGTTTAGGATCATTCTAAAGGTTCGTATAAGTCCTAATACACATTCCTAGACCGTTCTAAGCCTTTAGAATACTCTCTTAACCATTCTACACTTGTTAGAACATCCAAGGACTCATACTACACCCTCTACGTCCCTTGGGGACTCAAGCAATGTTTAGGATCATTCTAATGGTTGTTATAAGTCTTAATACACATTCCTAGACCATTCTAAGCCTTTAGGTTACTCTCTTAACCATTCTACACTTGTTAGAACCTCCAAGGACTCATGCTAAACCCTCTACGTCACTTGGGGTACCAAGCAATGTTTAGGATCATTCTAAAGGTTCGTATAAGTCCTAATACACATTCCTAGACCATTCTAAACCTTTAGAATACTCTCTTAACCATTCTACACTTGTTAGAACCTCCAAGGCTCATGCTACACCCTCTACGACCCTTGGGGACTCAAGCAATGTTTAGAATCATTCTAATGGTTCTTAAAAGTCCTAATATACATTCCTAGACCACATTCTAAGCCTTCAGAATACTCTCTTAACCATTCTACACATGTTAGACCCTCTAAGGACTCATGCTACACCCTCTATGTCACTTGGGTTACCAAGCAATGTTTAGGATCATTCTAATGGTTCGTATGAGTCCTAATACACATTCCTAGACCATTCTAAGCCTTTAGAATACTCTCTTAACCATTTTACACTTGTTAGAACCTCTAAGGACTCAAGCGACACCCTCTACGTCCCTTGGGGACTCAAGCAATGTTTAGGATCATTCTAATGGTTCTTATAAATCCTAATACACATTCCTAGACTATTCTAAGCCTTTAGAATACTCTCATAGCCATTCTACACTTGTCAGAACCTCCAAGGACTCATGCTACACCCTCTACGTCCCTTGGGGACTCAAGCAATGTTTAGAATCATTCTAATAATTCTTATAAGTCCTAATACTAATTCCTAGACCATTCTAAGCCTTTAGAATAGTCTCTTAACCATTCTACACTTGTTAGAACCTCCAAGGACTCAAGCGACACCCTCTACGTCCGTTGGGGACTCAAGCAATGTTTTGGATCATTCTAATGGTTGTTATAAGTCCTAATACACATTCCTAGACCATTCTAAGCCTTTAGGTTACTCTCTTAACCATTCTACACTTGTTAGAACCTCCAAGGACTCATGCTAAACCCCTACGTCACTTGGGGTACAAAGCAATGTTTAGGATCATTCTAAAGGTTCGTATAAAACCCTAATACACATTCCTAGACCATTCTAAGCCTTTAGAATACTCTCTTAACCATTCTAAACTTGTTAGAACCTCCAAGGCTCATGCTACACCCTCTACGTCCCTTGGGGACTCAAGCAATGTTTAGGATCATTCTAATGGTTCTTATAAGTCCTAATACACATTCCTAGACCATTCTAAGCCTTTAGAATACTCTCTTAACCATTGTACACTTGTTAGAACCTCTAAGGACTCATGCTACACCCTCTATGTCCCTTGGGTTACCAAGCAATGTTTAGGATCACTCTAATGGTTCGTATGAGTCCTAATACATATTCCTAGACCATTCTAAGCCTTTAGAATACTATCTTAACCATTCTACACTTGTTAGAACCTCCAAGCCCCATGCAACACCCTCTACGTCCCTTGGGGACTCAAGCAATGTTTAGGATCATTCTAAGTTCTTATAAGTCCTAATACACATTACTGGACCATTCTAAGCCTTTAGAATACTCTCTTAACCATTCTACACTTGTTAGAATCTCCAAGGCTCATGCTACACCCTCTTCGTCCCTTGGGGACTCAAGCAATGTTTAGGATCATTCTAACGGTTCTTATAAGTCCTAATACACATTCCTAGACCATTCTAAGCCTTTAGAATACTCTCTTAACCATTCTACACTTGTTAGAACCTCTAAGGACTCTTGCTACACCCTCTATGTCCCTTGGGTTACCAAGCAATGTTTAGGATCATTCTAATGGTTCGTATGAGTCCTAATACACATTCCTAGACCATTCTAAGCCTTTAGAATACTCTCTTAACCATTTTACACTTGTTAGAACCTCTAAGGACTCAAGCGACACTCTCTACGTCCCTTGGGGACTCAAGCAATGTTTAGGATCATTCTAATGGTTCTTATAAATCCTAATACACATTCCTAGACCATTCTAAGCCTTTAGAATACTCTCATAGCTATTCTACACTTGTCAGAACCTCAATGGACTCATGCTACACCCTCTACGTCCCTTGGGGACTCAAGCAATGTTTAGGATCATTCTAATGCTTCTTATAAGTCCTTATACACATTCCTAGACCATTCTAAGCCTTTAGAATACTCTCTTAACCATTCTACACTTGTTAGAACCTCTAAGGACTCATGCTACACCCTCTATGTCCCTTGGGTTACCAAGCAATGTTTAGGATCATTCTAATGGTTCGTATGAGTCCTAAAACACATTCCTAGACTATTCTAAGCCTTTAGAATACTCTCTTAACCATTCTATACTTGTTAGAACCTCCAAGGACTCAAGCGACACCCTCTACGTCCCTTGGGGACTCAAGCAATGTTTTGGATCATTCTAATGGTTTTTATAAATCCTAATACACATTCCTAGACCATTCTAAGCCTTTAGAATACTCTCATAGCCATTCTACACTTGTTAGAACCTCCAAGCCCCATGCAACACCCTCTACGTCCCTTGGGGACTCAAGCAATGTTTAGGATCACTCTAAGGTTCTTATAAGTCCTAATACACATTCCTAGACCATTCTAAGCCTTTAGAATACTCTCTTAACCATTCTACACTTGTTAGAATCTCCAAGGCTCGTGCTACACCCTCTTCGTCCCTTGGGGACTCAAGCAATGTTTAGGATCATTCTAACGGTTCTTATAAGTCCGAATACACATTCCTAGGTCATTCTAAGCCTTTAGAATACTCTCTTAACCATTCTACACTTGTTAGAACCTCTAAGGACTCATGCTACACCCTCTATGTCCCTTGGGTTACCAAGCAATGTTTAGGATCTTTCTAATGGTTCGTATGAGTCCTAATACACATTCCTAGACCATTCTAAGCCTTTAGAATACTCTCTTAACCATTTTACACTTGTTAGAACCTCTAAGGACATAAGCGACTCCCTCTACGTCCCTTGGGGACTCAAGCAATGTTTAGGATCATTCTAATGGTTCTTATAAATCCTAATACACATTCCTAGACCATTCTAAGCCTTTAGAATACTCTCATAGCCATTCTACACTTGTCAGAACCTCCATGGACTCATGCTACACCCTCTACGTCCCTTGGGGACTCAAGCAATGTTTAGGATCATTCTAATGCTTCTTATAAGTCCTAATACACATTCCTAGACCATTCTAAGCCTTTAGAATACTCTCTTAACCATTCTACACTTCTTAGAACCTCCAAGGACTCAAGCGACACCCTCTACGTCCCTTGGGGACTCAAGCAATATTTTGGATCATTCTAATGGTTGTTATAAGTCCTAATACACATTCCAAGACCATTCTAAGCCTTTAGGTTCCTCTCTTAACCATTCTACACTTGTTATAACCTCCAAGGACTCATGCTAAACCCTCTACGTCACTTGGGGTACCAAGCAATGTTTAGGATCATTCTAAAGGTTCGTATAAGTCCTAATACACATTCCTAGACCATTCTAAGCCTTTAGAATACTCTCTTAACCATTCTACACTTGTTAGAACCTCTAAGGACTCATGCTACACCCTCTATGTCCCTTGGGTTACCAAGCAATGTTTAGGATCACTCTAATGGTTCGTATGAGTCCTAATACATATTCCTAGACCATTCTAAGCCTTTAGAATACTATCTTAACCATTCTACACTTGTTAGAACCTCCAAGCCCCATGCAACACCCTCTACGTCCCTTGGGGACTCAAGCAATGTTTAGGATCATTCTAAGTTCTTATAAGTCCTAATACACATTACTGGACCATTCCAAGCCTTTAGAATACTCTCTTAACCATTCTACACTTGTTAGAATCTCCAAGGCTCATGCTACACCCTCTTCGTCCCTTGGGGACTCAAGCAATGTTTAGGATCATTCTAACGGTTCTTATAAGTCCTAATACACATTCCTAGACCATTCTAAGTCTTTAGAATACTCTCTTAACCATTCTACACTTGTTAGAACCTCTAAGGACTCTTGCTACACCCTCTATGTCCCTTGGGTTACCAAGCAATGTTTAGGATCATTCTAATGGTTCGTATGAGTCCTAATACACATTCCTAGACCATTCTAAGCCTTTAGAATACTCTCTTAACCATTTTACACTTGTTAGAACCTCTAAGGACTCAAGCGACACTCTCTACGTCCCTTGGGGACTCAAGCAATGTTTAGGATCATTCTAATGGTTCTTATAAATCCTAATACACATTCCTAGACCATTCTAAGCCTTTAGAATACTCTCATAGCCATTCTACACTTGTCAGAACCTCAATGGACTCATGCTACACCCTCTACATCCCTTGGGGACTCAAGCAATGTTTAGGATCATTCTAATTCTTCTTATAAGTCCTTATACACATTCCTAGACCATTCTAAGCCTTTAGAATACTCTCTTAACCATTCTACACTTGTTAGAACCTCTAAGGACTCATGCTACACCCTCTATGTCCCTTGGGTTACCAAGCAATGTTTAGGATCATTCTAATGGTTCGTATGAGTCCTAAAACACATTCCTAGACCATTCTAAGCCTTTAGAATACTCTCTTAACCATTCTATACTTGTTAGAACCTCCAAGGACTCAAGCGACACCCTCTACGTCCCTTGGGGACTCAAGCAATGTTTTGGATCATTCTAATGGTTTTTATAAATCCTAATACACATTCCTAGACCATTCTAAGCCTTTAGAATACTCTCATAGCCATTCTACACTTGTTAGAACCTCCAAGCCCCATGCAACACCCTCTACGTCCCTTGGGGACTCAAGCAATGTTTAGGATCATTCTAAGGTTCTTATAAGTCCTAATACACATTCCTAGACCATTCTAAGCCTTTAGAATACTCTCTTAACCATTCTACACTTGTTAGAATCTCCAAGGCTCGTGCTACACCCTCTTCGTCCCTTGGGGACTCAAGCAATGTTTAGGATCATTCTAACGGTTCTTATAAGTCCGAATACACATTCCTAGGTCATTCTAAGCCTTTAGAATACTCTCTTAACCATTCTACACTTGTTAGAACCTCTAAGGACTCATGCTACACCCTCTATGTCCCTTGGTTTACCAAGCAATGTTTAGGATCATTCTAATGGTTCGTATGAGTCCTAATACACATTCCTAGACCATTCTAAGCCTTTAGAATACTCTCTTAACCATTTTACACTTGTTAGAACCTCTAAGGACATAAGCGACTCCCTCTACGTCCCTTGGGGACTCAAGCAATGTTTAGGATCATTCTAATGGTTCTTATAAATCCTAATACACATTCCTAGACCATTCTAAGCCTTTAGAATACTCTCATAGCCATTCTACACTTGTCAGAACCTCCATGGACTCATGCTACACCCTCTACGTCCCTTGGGGACTCAAGCAATGTTTAGGATCATTCTAATGCTTCTTATAAGTCCTAATACACATTCCTAGACCATTCTAAGCCTTTAGAATACTCTCTTAACCATTCTACACTTCTTAGAACCTCCAAGGACTCAAGCGACACCCTCTACGTCCCTTGGGGACTCAAGCAATATTTTGGATCATTCTAATGGTTGGTATAAGTCCTAATACACATTCCTAGACCATTCTAAGCCTTTAGGTTCCTCTCTTAACCATTCTACACTTGTTATAACCTCCAAGGACTCATGCTAAACCCTCTACGTCACTTGGGGTACCAAGCAATGTTTAGGATCATTCTAAAGGTTCGTATAAGTCCTAATACACATTCCTAGACCATTCTAAGCCTTTAGAATACTCTCTTAACCATTCTACACTTGTTAGAACCTCCAAGGCTCATGCTACATGATTTGAGCTCAATATATGATGTTTTTGGATGAATTTTAACCCTTTTTCTTAGTAATTTTGGCTTGTTTCTTAAGTATTTTAGGAAAAAGATGGAAATTTCGCTTACTAATGTGCTGAACGAGATCCGTGAGGATTTTGTAATAAATTGTTGTGAATTTCAGGTTTTAGAGGCTTAATTTGATGATTTATGGAAAAGAAGGAAAAAGCAAGCCTTGGAATCAGAAGTTCGGAGCAAAGCGATGAAAATTGGTGAAAAAGTGCATAACTCGCCCAGGCGAGCTTATAACTCGCCCAGGCGAGTGGGGTCTTCTGTTTTAAAAAAATGGTTTTAAATTGCTAATTTTCACAGTCAGAAACTCGCCCAGGCGAGCCATGACCCTCGCCCAGGCGAGTGGCGCAGATATCAGTTGCGATTTTCTTATCTTTTAGGATTTGGAAGGGATTTGTTTTATCTTTTTACTTAAATATATTAGGATTGGTAATGAGGATTCATTCAGGACACTTGGAATAGAGTTTTTGCATTGGTTTTTGCGAAGAACACAGAGATTAGAGGCAAGGATTAGTGCTAATTATGTCACTCTTTATCACTTTTATTGCTTTTCTTCTTCCCACTATGAACTAAACCCTTCTTTGGGATGTAGGAGTAGATGAACATGGAACCTTGTTAATGTTTTTGCAATGAATTGATTTTGTTTTTCCATTATAAATTCTGTGTTTGATTATATTTTGATTGTTTCTCGTGAATGTGCGCAGTTCATGACTTTTGGAAATCCTTTATGAATAGACATATGAATTTAGGATTTAGCCTAATAACCAAACAGTTCAATTGCATAGGCACAGATATGTTTTCTATGAATTGGATAATTTTACAAGTTTTGATTGTACTTAATTAAGGGTTAGGTTTTTAAGGCTCTCTTGAGACATCATTGGGAGATTAATACCTAAAATACGGAAACGTGCTAAGACATTAGGCGTTTTCTACCTTTGCAAAACAAATTCAGAATTTAGGAAAACAAATCATTTCGTTGTTAAATGTTTTAGGAACCTTCATCGAAACTACGTCCCGCTTTTTCCCATTGTTCAAGAATCGTTTTATTTATTTGTTTTAATTCATTTAAATCAACAATCACTCAAACAATTGAATTTTAATTTAATTTTCATTTAGTAACTACGAATAGGTGAGAATTATTAGAATCAATTTCAGTCCTCGTTGGGAACGATACTCTATTTATCACTATTACTTGTACGATCTGGTACACTTGCCAGAATCCCAACAAGTTTTTGGCGCCGTTGCCGGGGACTAAAAATTAGATTCTAGTAATTTTTTGGTACTCTTAGTAGTTACTTAGTGGAAGTTTGCTCTAGCTTTTTATTTTTAATCGTTCTTATTCACTCAACAGGTGCTATTAACCCTCTTTGCCGAGTTTGGTATATGCACTTGCGTTCTGCAGGTGATTTCAGCAGCCTTCAATTCGATCCCGAGATCGAGTTGACAGCGAAGAAGTTAAGGAAACAAGCCCAGCGAGAGAAAAAAGAGCGAGCAAGAATAATGGCTGACGAGCGTGAGCGCCAGGTTGAGAATGAGACAGAACCTGACAGACGGACATTGGCTGATTACTCCTTAGTCGACCCGACCTTAATTGGTACTAGCATAGTACCACCTGCGGTCACTGCTGCACACTTTGACATCAAGGGGGCATATATAAACATGCTGCAACAAAATCAATTCAGTGGTACCCCAGACGAGGACCCAAGTGATCATATAGCCATGTTCTTGAGTTACTTGGACTTCTTCAAGATTCAAGGTGCGAGTGATGATGCAATAAGGTTGCGGCTTTTTCCTCTTTCATTAAAGGGAAAGGCACTTAAATGGGTCCGGTCTCAACCACAAGGGAGCTTTCTCACTTGGGACAAATTGGCTACGATTTTTGTGGACCAGTACTTCCCACCCTCCAGGCAAGCTCAGCTTAGGCAAGAAATCAACGCCTTCGCTCAGCAAGATGGAGAGTCATTACATGAGGCGTGGGAAAGGTACAAGCAGATGTTGAAGAGGTGCCTCAATCACTCTATGCCTGAATGGTTGCAAATGAGGACATTCTATGATGGATTGAGTCAAGCCAATCAGCACTTGGTCGATTGTGCATCACAAGGTTCATTTGAGAGCAAAACTGCCATAGAATCCAGGCAGTTGATTGAGAAGATGGCTCATAACAGCGGTCGGGCCACTGTTAGGAAGCGTATCATGAAGAAGAGTGATTTGGAGCCTGAGAATGTGCAAGCTTTATTTGCACAAAATAAGGAGATGCAGCAATAGATAGCTGCATTGACTCAGAAATTGGGTCAGGTCCAAATGAATGCTTCAACAGGTATACCTCCTATCCCTTCTGATACTTCTGCTTTATTACTAACATGTGATTTCTGTAAAGGCAACCACCATAATGGTGAGTGTGCATTTGAAGTTAGTACTAGCACAGGTAATGATGAACAGGATAATTTTGTGGGAGGAGGACAGAGGAACAATCCTTACTCAAACACCTACAACCCAGGGTATAGAAATCACCCTAACTTCTCGTGGCGCAGCCCAGCACTCCAGCCACCACAAGAGAAGCAGCTGACACCTTGGGAGGCAGCAATTGAGAAGCTCGCTCTAACAACTAATAATTTTGTTGAGGAGACGCGAGCCAACTTCAAAAACCAGGGTGCCAGCATTCGCAATCTAGAGGTTCAGATGGGTCAACTTTCCAAGCAGATGTCAGAGAGGTCACCGGGAACCTTTCCCAGTGACACCATTCCAAACCCCAGAGAGCATTGCAAGGCCATTACTCTTCGAAGTGGCAAGTCTCTTGAGGAGCCACAAAAGAAGAGTGATGAGGTGGTGCTTGAGAAGGAAGAGGCCAAGGAACAACCAGCTGAGGACTCAACTCCTGAAGTGCAACAAAATAAGAAATCAACTGCAACTCAGGAAGGAGAGAAGAAACCTCAGATATCTCACAGTGTTCCTTTTCCTCAGCGGTTGAAGAAGGAGGAAAACAAGAAGCAATTTGCCAAGTTCATGGAGGTGTTCAAGAGGCTCCAGATCAACATTCCCTTCACAGAGGCACTCGAGCAGATGCCTACATATGCGAAGTTCATGAAAGAGCTCTTAACCAACAAAAGGAAGATGCAAGATGATGAGACTGTGCTTCTCACAGAGGAATGCAGTGCAATTCTACAAAGGAAGCTCCCTCAGAAGCTAAAAGATCCTGGGAGTTTCACAATCCCTTGTAACATTGGGGGATTTGATATTGGCAAAGCTCTGTGCGATTTAGGGGCAAGCATCAATCTGATGCCCCTCTCCATCTTTAAGAAGCTTGGTATTGGAGAAGCAAAGCCGACAATGATGTGTCTTCAGTTGGCTGATCGGTTTGTGAAGAGGCCCTATGGGAAAGTGGAGGATGTGCTTGTCAAGGTGGACAAGTTCATCTTCCCTGCTGACTTTGTTATCTTGGACATGGAGGAGGACTCAGACATTCCTTTACTCCTGGGTAGGCCGTTTCTAGCCACTGGGCGAGCCCTCATAGATGTTCAACAGGGCGAGCTCAAGCTCCGGGTTCATGAAGAAGAGGTCTCATTCAATGTCTACCGGTCCATGAAGAATCCAATGGACAGCTCCCAATGCTTTTTGGTGGACGTGGTTGACACTCTAGTCACGTCTACTTTTGAGCAAATTGGGCATGGAGATGTGTTGGCAGCAGCTCTGACACATGAGAAGAGTGAAGAAAACAAGGTTGTGGAGGTGGTGGCCAGATTGGATGCACCTCCAGCTTACACAAAGACAGATCAGATGAAGGAGCTGAAGAGGCATGAAAAGGAGGAGCGGGCAGTTCCAGAGCTCAAAACTCTTCCACCAAACCTCAGGTATGAATTCTTAGATGACACTAAACTCTATCCAGTTATAATTAGTAATGCCTTGACTGAAACTGAAACTGAGAAATTAATGAGAATTTTGAGGCAATACAAAGCTGCTTTAGGATGGTGTGTGTCTGATTTGAAGGGGATTAACCCCAGTTTATGCATGCATAAGATTCTCCTTGAGGAGAATTTTAAGCCAGTAATTCAGCCTCAGAGGAGGCTGAATCCGACTTTGCAGGAAGTCGTGAGAAAGGAGGTAGTCAAACTTCTAGATGCAGGCATTATCTACCCCATCTCCGACAGCACTTGGGTTAGCCCAGTGCAAGTAGTGCCTAAGAAGGGGGGGTTAACTGTGGTAAAATCTGATAAAGATGAACTAATACCAACCCGCACTGTTTCTGGGTGGCGTGTGTGCATTGATTATAGGAGATTAAACAATGCCACCCGGAAAGATCATTTCCCATTACCCTTTATGGACCAAATGTTGGAAAGATTAGCAGGACATGCATTCTATTGTTTTTTGGATGGATATTCAGGTTACAATCAAATCTGTGTCGATCCTGTAGACCAGGAAAAAACTGCTTTTACTTGCCTCTTTGGGATTTTTGCCTATCGGAGAATGCCCTTTGGGCTTTGCAATGCACCTGCGACTTTTCAAAGGTGTATGTTGGCTATATTCTCCGACATGGTCGAAAATTTCATTGAGGTTTTTATGGATGACTTCTCGGTCTACAGGTCGTCCTTTGATGCATGTCTTGCCAATCTGGGCAAAGTGTTAGAAAGATGTCAAGAAACTAATCTAATCCTTAACTGGGAAAAGTGTCAGTTCATGGTCAGGGAGGGAATAGTTTTAGGACATAAGATTTCTGGAAAGGGTATTGAGGTTGATCAGGCAAAGATTGATGTCATCAAAAATCTACCTCCTCCAGTAAATGTTAAAGGGATAAGAAGTTTTTTGGGTCATGCCGGTTTCTACCGGAGATTCATTAAAGATTTTTCGAAAATTGCAAAACGCCTATGCAATTTACTGGAGAAGGATGCTGAGTTCATTTTTGATAATAATTGCATGAAATCTTTTGAACTTTTGAAAGAGAGATTGATTACAGCTCCTATAGTGGTTGCCCCCAATTGGGGTGAACCTTTTGAACTAATGTGTGATGCAAGTGACCACGCAATAGGAGCTGTACTTGGTCAAAGAATTAATAAAGTTTTTCATGCAATCTATTATGCTAGTCGTGTGTTGAACAGTGCACAAACTAATTACACGACCACTGAAAAAGAACTCTTGGCAGTGATTTTTGCAATGGACAAGTTTCGTGCCTATTTGATAGGCTCGAAAGTGATAGTGTTCACAGATCATGTTGCTTTAAGGCACCTATTGGCTAAGCACGATGCTAAGCCAAGACTGATTAGGTGGATCTTGCTCTTGCAAGAGTTCGACTTGGAAATAAGAGATAAAAAAGGGGTAGAGAATGTTCAGGAGGAGTGCAGATGGAGTGATCAGGCGTTGTGCCTCCCAAGAGGAAATTCCTGACATCCTTTGGCATTGTCACAATTCACTATATGCTGGTCATTATAGCAGTGAAAAGACAGCTTCTAGAGTTTTACAATGTGGGTATTACTGGCCCACCATTTTTAAAGATGCTAGGACCCATGTGATGAACTGTGATAGATGCCAAAGGGTTGGGAATATCTCCAGGAAAGATGAAATGCCTCTTCAAGGCATTCTGGAAGTTGAAGTTTTTGATGTGTGGGGCATAGACTTTGTAGGCCCCTTTCCCCCTTCCTATAACAACAGGTACATTCTTGTGGGGGTTGATTATGTATCAAAGTGGGTGGAGGCAATCTCCACTCCCACCAATGACTCTGCTGTAGTTGTGAACTTCTTGAGGAAAAATATCTTTAGCAGGTTTGGAGTACCTAGAGTACTTATTAGTGATGGTGGGAGTCATTTTTGCAATCAGGTTATGGAGAAAGCCTTGTCTAAATATGGGGTGCACCACAAAGTAGCTACCCCATACCATCCACAAACTTGTGGTCAAGTAGAGGTGTCAAATAGGTCTCTTAAGAGAATCTTAGAAAAAACTGTTAATAGCAGTAGGAAAGACTGGTCAAAAAAGTTGGATGACGCCTTGTGGGCGTATAGAACTGCTTATAAGACACCCATTGGCATGTCACCTTTCCAGGTTGTTTATGGTAAAAATTGTCATTTGCCAGTGGAGTTACTTCACAAGGCATATTGGGCAACTAAATTTTTGAACTTGGATGTGCAACCTGCAGGTGAGAAGAGGTTATTGCAGCTAACTGAACTTGATGAGTTCAGAGAGCAAGCATATAACACTTCTCGTGATTTTAAAGAAAAAACTAAAAAGTGGCATGACAAGAAATTGACTAATAAGAAGTTTGAACCTGGACAATTGGTTTTGCTATTTAACTCTAGACTTAAGCTTTTCCCTGGAAAGCTTAAATCTAGATGGTCTGGTCCTTTTGTGATTGTGCAGGTCTCACCTTTTGGCGCTATTGAAATTAAGGACCCCAAGATTGGGGACACTTTTAAAGTGAATGGACAGCGACTTAAGGTATATCATGGTGGAGTCATTGATCAGAGTTCATCTTCGGTTGAGCTCAAAGACCCTTAGTTCTTGAGAAGGGGTCAACCGTCAGGCTCGGGACGTTAAACAAGCGCTTGCTGGGAGGCAACCCAGTGGTAAGTAGCTCTTTCATAGTAATTTTAATTTTAATTTTATTTTTCTTTTAGTGTAGAATTTTATTGTTTTTAAAATTAAAAAAAAAAAAGCAAAAGTCTACAGGTCTGATGGACTCGCCTGGGCGCGGAAAGGGGGTTCAAAATTGAATTCGTGAAAAAAGAAAATATGTGGCAAAACAGTGAAAAACCCGCCCAGGCGAGCGTCAATTTCGCCCAGGCGGGTGGGGTGCAAAGGGGGTTCAAAGTTGAATTCGTTAAAAAAGGAAAAGTGGGTGCAAGGCCGTGAAAAACCCGCCCAGGCGAGCGTAAATTTCGCCCAGGCGGGTCGGGGGGTCTGTACGCGGCGAAGAAAATAAAGGGGCTCGCCCAGGCGAGCCATGACCCTCGCCCAGGCGAGCTGCGATAAGTTCAGATCTTAAAAAAAACAAAGGGGGTTTCGACCCCAGCATTCACACCCTTCTTCTCAGCCGCCTTCTTCTTCTTCTCTCAAACCCTCCTCAGCCCAAACCGCCCCAAACCACCCTTCTCCACCAATTTCTTCCACTTTCTCCACCACAAATCATTCTCCCTTGCTCCTCCTTGTCACATGCTTGAAGGTGTTGTTCTTATCTCACTCCAATTCGGGTTCTCATCTCTCTCCTCTAGGGTTACGAATTTTGCACTATAATTGTGGGTAAGTATCCTTCCTCTCTTGTCTCCCCTCTGATTAATGGCTTAGGTCTTGTTTTTGGGTAGTGTTTGCACTTGATTTACACTTTTTAGGACTTTGAGTTCTAGTGCCCACAAGGTGTTTGTTGATTTGCCACTTAGGAATTTTTCTGAACATAATGGCTTCCAGGGACAAGGGTAAGAAACCTAGGCTTGCTAGTAGCTCTAGTCGACCCTATTCAAGAAATTTTGAACACCAACTAGCCAGAAAGTTCTACACCGAAAGAGTAGTGGGGAAAGGTATTGCCCCGGATACTAGTATTGAGGACATCAAGGGTGGCATTATGGTTGTTCCTGCAATTTACGACCCACTGATTCAATTAGAGTGGACACCTTTTACTGAATCACCCCCAGACAACATGAGTAAACCCTTAATTTGGGAATTTTTTGCTCACGCACATTATCGTGAGCAACAAAATCCAGGTTGTCGCAAGAGCTGGGTCCGGGGGGTCGAAATTGATTATGGCCAGCATGAGATTAACAAAGTGTTAGGATTCCCTGATTATGCTGAACCCACCAATTTTGTGCAATACTATCTTAGGGACACCCTTGATCCCCAGAGCTTGGATGATATCAAAAACACTCTCTTCTTGCCCGACAGAGATTGGAATCATGGTTCTAACAATACCGTTAAGCATGTGACAGCAAAATTCCTCCGCCCTGTCGCTCGTTTTTGGGCCCACTTTGTCATGCACAATTTGCATCCCCAGTCTCATGAAACCGATATCAAACCTTTTATCATGCGGATTGTCTATGGGATTATGCGGGGTATGAGGGTTGATGCTGGATTTCTGATGTCAGAGTATATTTTTCACATGGCGCGGGAAAGCAACCCGGGCTCATTTGGGTTGCCTGCGATGATTACCAAGCTGTGTTTAGACAGGGAGGTGGATTTGGGAGATGATCTGTTAGAGCTTACACCGGCCAAACGGATGAATATGAAGGTTTATGAGCGATATGTGGATATTGCTAGGCGTGAGCTTGGTAACAATGAGCCAATGCCTGCAGAGCTTCAGGTTCCAACTGCTCCTCGGGGACGAGGGCGCGGCCGTGGTGGTGGTGATATGACTGGGCTGACTAGTATGATGGAGCGGCTTTTGCGCAGGCAGAGCCGTCAAAATGAGTATTTCCAGCGCGAGATGCGCCGGAATCAGATAGTCCAGGATGCCTTGCGCTCGGTGACGGAGCAGATGAGTATCCCTTTTCCATTGCCTCCATATTCTCAGGAGGATTTTCAGGTTTTGGATCAGAGTGATGAGGATGGCATGGATGAGGATGCTGATGCTGGTGGGGTGTGAGACTTGTGGTTTGATGTTATTAGAGGCGATTTGTCCTAGTTGATTTAGGTTGTCATGTTACTTTGGAGATTTGTAATCACACCTGTAGTACTTTTGTTTGTGCCTTGGTGTGGCACTTTTGTGTTTCCAGATATTTTGTTTATTTCCGTTTGTGTGTCGTGTTGACTTTAATCAATTTGTGTAGTTGGATTGCATTTGTCACAGGTGATATTTGGTGGTGCCTGACGCACCTTGGATTTAATTGTAGTGGCAGGTGTTAAGTTTAGGGGAGGACTTGTGTCTCCCCTCGATGTTCCGATTGCATTTTGAGAGGGAAGTCTCTTTTTCTGTTTATTTTATTTTTCTTTTGTTGTTTAGGGTAAGTGTGTTGCTTGAGGACAAGCTAATTTTCAAGTTTGGGGGAGTCCAACAAAATAAAAAAAATTTTCATGACTTGATGATTTTCCCTAGCTTTGTGTTAGTTATTTACTGGTAGAAGCAGGTGATTATTCTAGGCTTAGGATTTTCTTTTTCTTGATAGGTTTAGATGTCTAGTTTAGGAATGAAGCTCACTTCTCTAAAATAAACTGCTTGGATTGAATGTGTAATTCTTTAAAAAATTGGTTACTTGGGCAAACTCTTTGAGAATATGTGTTTAGCAAACTGACCTTACCTGTGAGATTTTGGGCCTATACACAAAAGGGGTAGTAATTGATAATTGATGACTGAATTTTTAAATCCCCATTTCTTTCATGAGTGTGTTCTCTTTTACTATGTGTTCTAGAACTTGACTTGTGACCTTTTCAAAATTGACAATTGATTGCATGCATGAACATGATTAAGGCACTTAGGTTTGTGTTTTTGTAGCTTTCAACATATTGTTGAGACATAATGATCCCTTAGTTGCCCACTTTGAGATTTGAGATTTAAGGATTTTCTTTGGTACCTTACATAAATTGAATTATTCTTGTGAAGTACCTTTGAAATTGTGAATGAGCAATTAAGTGGAATGTTAGAAATTGGTGAAAGTGTAAGTGCTGAAAATTTGATGTTTCTATTTCTCTTCTTAAAAAAAAAAAAGAAAAAAGAGCAACAAATGTGCTAAAAAAATTGAAAAGAAGAAAAGAATAGAAATAAAAAAAAAAGAAAAAGAAAGGAAAGGAAATATCAAGTGAATTGAGTATGATTGTGTAATTACCTTATTTCTCATTTCATAATTTAAAAGGGAAGTGTTTTGATTTCATTGATAAAGCCCTTTGGTTATCCTTTTATTCTTTTATCCCACCTGACACTTTTAGCCATGGCCCCGTTACAACCAAATAAAGACCTTATGATTTGTGCATGTTGTCGATAAATTCAGTGGAGATGTAGGTCTATAGTCAAGCTTATGGTAACACATTGTGATTGTAGAACTTGAGTGCAGATTTTTTTTTAAACCTTGATACACATGAGAGAGATTTGTGAGTTGTGAGTTGTTTGCTAGCCACATTGTTCTTTTGGAGATTGCCCTTCTGACCAGTTTTGATTGGATTATGTGTTTGTGAAGAAAAGTTTTGAAGAAAGTGGGTCGAGTTTCTTAATTGGATTGATTTATCTTGATAGAGAAAGTGGTCTTAAGTTGTGAATTTTTGTTTTACTTTTGCCTGGGACATGCAAAATGCTGAGTTTGGGGGAGTGATTTGAGCTCAATATATGATGTTTTTGGATGAATTTTAACCCTTTTTCTTAGTAATTTTGGCTTGTTTCTTAAGTATTTTAGGAAAAAGAAATATATGATGTTTCTTAAGTAATATATGATGTTTTTCTTAAGTAATTTTGGTTTTAACCCTCTACGTCCCTTGGTGACTCAAGAATGTTTAGGATCATTCTAATGGTTCTTATAAGTCCTAATACACATTCCTAGACTATTCTAAGCCTTTAGAATACTCTCTTAACCATTCTACACTTGTTAGAACCTCAAAGCCCCATGCAACACCCACTACGTCCCTTGGGGACTCAAGCAATGTTTAGGATCATTCTAAGGTTCTTATAAGTCCTAATACACATTCCTAGACCATTCTAAGTCTTTAGAATACTCTCTTAACCATTCTACACTTGTTAGAACATCCAAGCCGCATGCAACACCCTCTATGTCCCTTGGGGACTCAAGCAATGTTTAGGATCATTCTAAGGTTCTTATAAGTCCTAGTACACATTCCTAGACCATTCTAAGCCTTTAGAATACTCTCTTAACCATTCTACACTTGTTAGAATCTCCAAGGCTCATGCTACACCCTCTTCATCCCTTGGGGACTCAAGCAATGTTTAGGTTCATTCTAACGGTTCTTATAAGTCCTAATACACATTCCTAGACCATTCTAAGCCTTTAGAATACTCTCTTAACCATTCTACACTTGTTAGAACCTCTAAGGACTCATGCTACACCCTCTATGTCCCTTGGGTTACCAAGCAATGTTTAGGATCATTCTAATGGTTCGTATGAGTACTAATACACATTCCTAGACCATTCTAAGCCTTTAGAATACTCTCTTAACCATTTTACACTTGTCAGAACCTCTAAGGACTCAAGCGACACCCTCTATGTCCCTTGGGCACTCAAACAATGTTTGGGATCATTCTAATGGTTCTTATAAATCCTAATACACATTCCTAGACCATTCTAAGCCTTTAGAATACTCTCATAACCATTCTACACTTGTCAGAACCGCAAAGGACTCATTCTACACCATCTACGTCCCTTGGGGACACAAGCAATGTTTAGGATCATTCTAATGCTTATTATAAGTCCTAATACACATTCCTAGACCATTCTAAGCCTTTAGAATACTCTCTTAACCATTCTACACTTGTTAGAACCTCCAAGGACTCAAGCGACACCCTCTACGTCGCTTGGGGACTCAAGCAATGTTTTGGATCATTCTAATGGTTGTTATAAGTCCTAATACACATTTCTAGAGCATTCTAAGCCTTTAGGATACTCTCTTAACCATTCTACACTTGTTAGAACCTCGAAGGACTCATGCTAAACCCTCTACGTCACTTGGGGTACCAAACAATGTTAAGGATCATTCTAAAGGTTCGTATAAGTCCTAATACACATTCCTAGACCATTCTAAGCCTTTAGAATACTCTCTTAACCATTCTACACTTTTAGAACCTCCAAGGATCATGCTACACCCTCTACGTCCCTTGGGGACTCAAGCAATGTTTAGGATCATTCTAATGGTTCTTATAAGTCCTAATACACATTCGTAGACCCTTCTAAGCCTTCAGAATACTCTCTTAACCATTCTACACTTGTTAGAACCTCTAAGGAATCATGCTACACCCTCTATGTCCCTTGGGTTACCAAGCAATGTTTAGGATCATTCTAATGGTTCGTATGTGTCCTAATACACATTCCTAGACCATTCTAAGCCTTTAGAATACTCTCTTAACCATTTTACACTTGTTAGAACCTCTAAGGACTCAAGCGACAACCTCTACGTCCCTTGGGGACTCAAGCTATGTTTAGGATCATTCTAATGGTTCTTATAAGTCCTAATACACATTCCTAGACCATTCTAAGCGTTTAGGATACTCTCTTAACCATTCTACACTTGTCAGAACCTCCAAGGACTCATGTTACACCCTCTACGTCACTTGGGGTACCAAACAATGTTTAGGATCATTATAATGGTTCGTATGAGTCCTAATACACATTCCTAGACCATTCTAAGCCTTTAGAATACTCTCTTAACCATTCTACATTTGTTAGAACCTCCAAGGACTCAAGCGACACCCTCTACGTCCCTTGGGGACTCAAGCAATGTTTTGGATCATTCTAATGGTTGTTATAAGTCCTAATACACATTTCTAGAACATTCTAAGTCTTTAGGATACTCTCTTAACCATTCTACACTTGTTAGAACCTCGAAGGACTCATGCTAAACCCTCTACGTCACTTGGGGTACCAAACAATGTTAAGGATAATTCTAAAGGTTCGTATAAGTCCTAATACACATTCCTAGACCATTCTAAGCCTTTAGAATACTCTCTTAACCATTCTACACTTTTAGAACCTCCAAGGATCATGCTACACCCTCTACGTCCCTTGGGGACTCAAGCAATGTTTAGGATCATTCTAATGGTTCTTATAAGTCCTAATACACATTCCTAGACTATTCTAAGCCTTCAGAATACTCTCTTAACCATTCTACACTTGTTAGAACCTCTAAGGACTCATGCTACACCCTCTATGTCCCTTGGGTTACCAAGCAATGTTTAGGATCATTCTATTGGTTCGTATGAGTCCTAATAAACATTCCTAGACCATTCTAAGCCTTTAGAATACTCTCTTAACCAATTTACACTTGTTAGAACCTCTAAGGACTCAAGCGACAACCTCTACGTCCCTTGGGGACTCAAGCTATGTTTAGGATCATTCTAATGGTTCTTATAAGTCCTAATACACATTCCTAGACCATTCTAAGCCTTTAGGATACTCTCTTAACCATTCTACACTTGTCATAACCTCCAAGGACTCATGCTACACCCTCTACGTCACTTGAGATACCAAGCAATGTTTAGGATCATTCTAATGGTTCGTATGAGTCCTAATACACATTCCTAGACCATTCTAAGCCTTTAGAATACTCTCTTAACCATTCTACACTTGTTAGAACCTCCAAGGACTCAAGCGACACCCTCTACGTCCCTTGGGGACTCAAGCAATCTTTAGGATCATTCTAATGGTTCTTATAAGTCCTAATACACTTTCGTAGACCATTCTAAGCCTTCAGAATACTCTCTTAACCATTCTACACTTGTTAGAATCTCCAAGGACTGAAGCGACACCCTCTACGTACCTTGGGGACTCAAGCAATGTTTTGGATCATTCTAATGGTTGTTATAAGTCCTAATACACATTCCTAGACCATTCTAAGCCTTTAGGTTACTCTCTTAACTATTCTACACTTGTTAGAACCTCGAAGGACTCATGCTGAACCCTCTATGTCACTTGGGGTACCAAGCAATGTTTAGGATCATTCTAAAGGTTCGTATAAGTCCTAATACACATTCCTAGACCATTCTAAGCCTTTAGAATACTCTCTTTACCATTCTACACATGTTAGAACCTCCAAGGCTCATGCTACACCCTCTACGTCCCTTGGGGACTCAAGCAATGTTTAGGATCATTCTAATGGTTCTTATAAGTCCTAATACACATTCCTAGACCATTCTAAGCCTTTAGAATACTCTCTTAACCATTCTACACTTGTTAGAACCTCCAAGCCCCATGCAACACCCTCTACGTCCCTTGGGGACTCAAGCAATGTTTAGGATCATTCTAAGGTTCTTATAAGTCCTAACACACATTCCTAGATCATTCTAAGCCTTTAGAATACTCTCTTAACCATTCTACACTTGTTAGAACCTCCAAGGACTCAAGCGACACCCTCTACGTCACTTGGGGTACCAAGCAATGTTTAGGATCATTCTAATGGTTCGTATGAGTCCTAATACACATTCCTAGACCATTCTAAGCCTTTAGAATACTCTCTTAACCATTCTACACTTGTTAGAACCTCCAAGGACTGAAGCGACACCCTCTACGTACCTTGGGGACTCAAGCAATATTTTGGATCATTCTAATGGTTGCTATAAGTCCTAATACACATTTCTAGAGCATTCTATGCCTTTAGGATACTCTCTTAACCATTCTACACTTATTAGAACCTCTAAGGACTCATGCTAAACCCTCTACGTCACTTGGGGTACCAAACAATGTTTAGGATCATTCTAAAGGTTCGTATAAGTCCTAATACACATTCCTAGACCATTCTAAGCCTATAGAATACTCTCTTAACCATTCTACACTTGTTAGAACCTCCAAGGCTCATGCTACACCCTCTACGTCCCTTGGGGACTCAAGTAATGTTTAGGATCATTCTAATTGTTCTTATAAGTCCTTAGACACATTCCTAGACTATTCTAAGCCTTCAGAATACTCTCTTAACCATTCTACACTTGTTAGAACCTCTAAGGACTCATGCTACACCCTCTATGTCCCTTGGGTTACGAAGCAATGTTTAGGATCATTCTAATGGTTCGTATGAGTCCTAATACACATTCCTAGACCATTCTAAGCCTTTAGAATACTCTCTTAACCATTTTACACTTGTTAGAACCTCTAAGGACTCAAGCGACAACCTCTACGTCCCTTGGGGACTCAAGCAATGTTTAGGATCATTCTAATGGTTGTTATAAGTCCTAATACACATTCCTAGACCATTCTAAGCCTTTAGGATACTCTCTTAACCATTATACACTTGTCAGAACCTCAAAAGACTCATGCTACACCCTCTACGTCACTTGGGGTACCAAGCAATGTTTAGGATCATTCTAAAGGTTCGTATGAGTCCTAATACACATTCCTAGACCATTCTAAGCCTTTAGAATACTCTCTTAACCATTCTACACTTGTTAGAACATCCAAGGCTCATGCTACACCCTATACGTCCCTTGGGGACTCAAGCAATCTTTAGGATCATTCTAATGGTTCTTATAAGTCCTAATACACATTCCTAGACCATTCTAAGCCTTCAGAATACTCTCTTAACCATTCTACACTTGTTAGAATCTCCAAGGCTCATGCTACACCCTCTTCGTCCCTTGGGGACTCAAGCAATGTTTAGGATCATTCTAACAGTTCTTATAAGTCCTAATACACATTCCTAGACCATTCTAAGCCTTTAGAATACTCTCTTAACCATTCTACACTTGTTAGAACCTCTAAGGACTCATGCTACACCCTCTATGTCCCTTGGGTTACCAAGCAATGTTTAGGATCATTCTAATGGTTCGTATGAGTCCTAATACACATTCCTAGACCATTCTAAGCCTTTAGAATACTCTCTTAACCATTTTACACTTGTTAGAACCTCTAAGGACTCAAACGACACCCTCTACGTCCCTTGGGGACTCAAGCTATGTTTAGGATCATTCTAATGGTTCTTATAAGTCCTAATACACATTCCTAGACCATTCTAAGCCTTTAGAATACTCTCTTAACCATTCTACACTTGTCAGAACCTCCAAGGACTCATGCTACACCCTCTACGTCACTTGGGGTACCGAGCAATGTTTAGGATCATTCTAATGGTTCGTATGAGTCCTAATACACATTCCTAGACCATTCTAAGCCTTTAGAATACTCTCTTAACCATTCTACACTTGTTAGAACCTCCAAGGACTGAAGCGACACCCTCTACGTCCCTTGGGGACTCAAGCAATGTTTTGGATCATTCTAATGGTTGTTATAAGTCCTAATACACATTCCTAGACCATTCTAAGCCTTTAGGTTACTCTCTTAACCATTCTACACTTGTTAGAACCTCCAAGGACTCATGCTGAACCCTCTACGTCACTTGGGGTACCAAGCAATGTTTAGGATCATTCTAAAGGTTCGTATAAGTCCTAATACACATTCCTAGACCATTCTAAGCCTTTAGAATACTCTCTTAACCATTCTACAGTTGTTAGAACCTCCAAGCCCCATGCAACACCCTCTACGTCCCTTCGGGACTCAAGCAATGTTTAGGATCATTCTAAGGTTCTTATAAGTCCTAACACACATTCCTAGATCATTCTAAGCCTTTAGAATACTCTCTAAACCATTCTACACTTGTTAGAACCTCGAAGGACTCATGCTAAACCCTCTACGTCACTTGGGGTACCAAGCAATGTTTAGGATCATTCTAATGGTTCGTATAAGTCCTAATACACATTCCTAGACCATTCTAAGCCTATAGAATACTCTCTTAACCATTCTACACTTGTTAGAACCTCCAAGGCTCATGCTACACCCTCTACGTCCCTTGGGGACTCAAGCAATGTTTAGGATCATTCTAATGGTTCTTATAAGTCCTTAGACACATTCCTAGACTATTCTAAGCCTTCAGAATACTCTCTTAACCATTCTACACTTTTAGAACCTCCAAGGATCATGCTACACCCTCTACGTCCCTTGGGGACTCAAGCAATGTTTAGGATCATTCTAATGGTTCTTATAAGTCCTTAGACACATTCCTAGACTATTCTAAGCCTTCAGAATACTCTCTTAACCATTCTACACTTGTTAGAACCTCTAAGGACTCATGCTACACCCTCTATGTCCCTTGGGTTACGAAGCAATGTTTAGGATCGTTCTAATGGTTCGTATGAGTCCTAATACACATTCCTAGACCATTCTAAGCCTTTAGAGTACTCTCTTAACCATTTTACACTTGTTAGAACCTCTAAGGACTCAAGCGACAACCTCTACGTCCCTTGGGGACTCAAGCAATGTTTAGGATCATTCTAATGGTTGTTATAAGTCCTAATACACATTCCTAGACCATTCTAAGCCTTTAGGATACTCTCTTAACCATTATACACTTGTCAGAACCTCAAAGGACTCATGCTACACCCTCTACGTCACTTGGGGTACCAAGCAATGTTTAGGATCATGCTAAAGGTTCGTATGAGTCCTAATACACATTCCTAGACCATTCTAAGCCTTTAGAATACTCTCTTAACCATTCTACACTTGTTAGAACCTCCAAGGCTCATGCTACACCCTCTACGTCCCTTGGGGACTCAAGCAATCTTTAGGATCATTCTAATGGTTCTTATAAGTCCTAATACACTTTCGTAGACCATTCTAAGCCTTCAGAATACTCTCTTAACTATTCTACACTTGTTAGAATCTCCAAGGCTCATGCTACACCCTCTTCGTCCCATGGGGACTCAAGCAATGTTTAGGATCATTCTAACGGTTCTTATAAGTCCTAATACACATTCCTAGACCATTCTAAGCCTTTAGAATACTCTCTTAACCATTTTACACTTCTCAGAACCTCTAAGGACTCAAGCGACACCCTCTACGTCGCTTGGGCACTCAAGCAATGTTTAGGATCATTCTAATGGTTCGTATAAGTCCTAATACACATTCCTAGACCATTCTAAGCCTTTAGAATACTCTCTTAACCATTCTACACTTGTCAGAACGTCCAAGGACTCATGCTACACCCTCTACGTCACTTGGGGTACCGAGCAATGTTTAGGATCATTCTAATGGTTCGTATGAGTCCTAATACACATTCCTAGACCATTCTAAGCCTTTAGAATACTCTCTTAACCATTCTACACTTGTTAGAACCTCCAAGGACTGAAGCGACACCCTCTACGTCCCTTGGGGACTCAAGCAATGTTTTGGATCATTCTAATGGTTGTTATAAGTCCTAATACACATTCCTAGACCATTCTAAGCCTTCAGAATACTCTCTTAACCATTCTACACTTGTTAGAACCTCCAAGCCCCATGCAACACCCTCTACGTCCCTTGGGGACTCAAGCAATGTTTAGGATCATTCTAAGGTTCTTATAAGTCCTAACACACATTCCTAGATCATTCTAAGCCTTTAGAATACTCTCTTAACCATTCTACACTTGTTAGAACCTCCAAGGACTGAAGCGACACCCTCTACGTACCTTGGGGACTCAAGCAATATTTTGGATCATTCTAATGGTTCGTATGAGTCCTAATACACATTTCTAGAGCATTCTATGCCTTTAGGATACTCTCTTAACCATTCTACACTTGTTAGAACCTCTAAGGACTCATGCTAAACCCTCTACGTCACTTGGGGTACCAAACAATGTTTAGGATCATTCTAAAGGTTCGTATGAGTCCTAATACACATTCCTAGACCATTCTAAGCCTTTAGAATACTCTCTTAACCATTCTACACTTGTTAGAACCTCCAAGGACTGAAGCGACACCCTCTACGTACCTTGGGGACTCAAGCAATGTTTTGGATCATTCTAATGGTTGTTATAAGTCCTAATACACATTCCTAGACCATTCTAAGCCATTAGGTTACTCTCTTAACTATTCTACACTTGTTAGAACCTCCAAGGACTCATGCTGAACCCTCTATGTCACTTGGGGTACCAAGCAATGTTTAGGATCATTCTAAAGGTTCGTATAAGTCCTAATACACATTCCTAGACCATTCTAAGCCTTTAGAATACTCTCTTTACCATTCTACACATGTTAGAACCTCCAAGGCTCATGCTACACCCTCTACGTCCCTTGGGGACTCAAGCAATGTTTAGGATCATTCTAATGGTTCTTATAAGTCCTAATACACATTCCTAGACCATTCTAAGCCTTTAGAATACTCTCTTAACCATTCTACACTTGTTAGAACCTCCAAGCCCCATGCAACACCCTCTACGTCCCTTGGGGACTCAAGCAATGTTTAGGATCATTCTAAGGTTCTTATAAGTCCTAACACACATTCCTAGATCATTCTAAGCCTTTAGAATACTCTCTTAACCATTCTACACTTGTTAGAACCTCCAAGGACTCAAGCGACACCCTCTACGTCACTTGGGGTACCAAGCAATGTTTAGGATCATTCTAATGGTTCGTATGAGTCCTAATACACATTCCTAGACCATTCTAAGCCTTTAGAATACTCTCTTAACCATTCTACACTTGTTAGAACCTCCAAGGACTGAAGCGACACCCTCTACGTACCTTGGGGACTCAAGCAATATTTTGGATCATTCTAATGGTTGTTATAAGTCCTAGTACACATTACTAGAGCATTCTATGCCTTTAGGATACTCTCTTAACCATTCTACACTTGTTAGAACCTCTAAGGACTCATGCTAAACCCTCTACGTCACTTGGGGTACCAAACAATGTTTAGGATCATTCTAAAGGTTCGTATAAGTCCTAATACACATTCCTAGACCATTCTAAGCCTATAGAATACTCTCTTAACCATTCTACACTTGTTAGAACCTCCAAGGCTCATGCTACACCCTCTACGTCCCTTGGGGACTCAAGCAATGTTTAGGATCATTCTAATGGTTCTTATAAGTCCTTAGACACATTCCTAGACTATTCTAAGCCTTCAGAATACTCTCTTAACCATTCTACACTTGTTAGAACCTCTAAGGACTCATGCTACACCCTCTACGTCCCTTGGGGACTCAAGCAATATTTTGGATCATTCTAATGGTTGTTATAAGTCCTAATACACATTTCTAGAGCATTCTATGCCTTTAGGATACTCTCTTAACCATTCTACACTTGTTAGAACCTCGAAGGACTCATGCTAAACCCTCTACGTCACTTGGGGTACCAAGCAATGTTTAGGATCATTCTTATGGTTCGTATAAGTCCTAATACACATTCCTAGACCATTCTAAGCCTATAGAATACTCTCTTAACTATTCTACACTTGTTAGAACCTCCAAGGCTCATGCTACACCCTCTACGTCCCTTGGGGACTCAAGCAATGTTTAGGATCATTCTAATGGTTCTTATAAGTCCTTAGACACATTCCTAGACTATTCTAAGCCTTCAGAATACTCTCTTAACCATTCTACACTTGTTAGAACCTCTAAGGACTCATGCTACACCCTCTATGTCCCTTGGGTTACGAAGCAATGTTTAGGATCGTTCTAATGGTTCGTATGAGTCCTAATACACATTCCTAGACCATTCTAAGCCTTTAGAGTACTCTCTTAACCATTTTACACTTGTTAGAACCTCTAAGGACTCAAGCGACAACCTCTACGTCCCTTGGGGACTCAAGCAATGTTTAGGATCATTCTAATGGTTGTTATAAGTCCTAATACACATTCCTAGACCATTCTAAGCCTTTAGGATACTCTCTTAACCATTATACACTTGTCAGAACCTCAAAGGACTCATGCTACACCCTCTACGTCACTTGGGGTACCAAGCAATGTTTAGGATCATGCTAAAGGTTCGTATGAGTCCTAATACACATTCCTAGACCATTCTAAGCCTTTAGAATACTCTCTTAACCATTCTACACTTGTTAGAACCTCCAAGGCTCATGCTACACCCTCTACGTCCCTTGGGGACTCAAGCAATCTTTAGGATCATTCTAATGGTTCTTATAAGTCCTAATACACTTTCGTAGACCATTCTAAGCCTTCAGAATACTCTCTTAACTATTCTACACTTGTTAGAATCTCCAAGGCTCATGCTACACCCTCTTCGTCCCATGGGGACTCAAGCAATGTTTAGGATCATTCTAACGGTTCTTATAAGTCCTAATACACATTCCTAGACCATTCTAAGCCTTTAGAATACTCTCTTAACCATTTTACACTTCTCAGAACCTCTAAGGACTCAAGCGACACCCTCTACGTCGCTTGGGCACTCAAGCAATGTTTAGGATCATTCTAATGGTTCGTATAAGTCCTAATACACATTCCTAGACCATTCTAAGCCTTTAGAATACTCTCTTAACCATTCTACACTTGTCAGAACGTCCAAGGACTCATGCTACACCCTCTACGTCACTTGGGGTACCGAGCAATGTTTAGGATCATTCTAATGGTTCGTATGAGTCCTAATACACATTCCTAGACCATTCTAAGCCTTTAGAATACTCTCTTAACCATTCTACACTTGTTAGAACCTCCAAGGACTGAAGCGACACCCTCTACGTCCCTTGGGGACTCAAGCAATGTTTTGGATCATTCTAATGGTTGTTATAAGTCCTAATACACATTCCTAGACCATTCTAAGCCTTCAGAATACTCTCTTAACCATTCTACACTTGTTAGAACCTCCAAGCCCCATGCAACACCCTCTACGTCCCTTGGGGACTCAAGCAATGTTTAGGATCATTCTAAGGTTCTTATAAGTCCTAACACACATTCCTAGATCATTCTAAGCCTTTAGAATACTCTCTTAACCATTCTACACTTGTTAGAACCTCCAAGGACTGAAGCGACACCCTCTACGTACCTTGGGGACTCAAGCAATATTTTGGATCATTCTAATGGTTCGTATGAGTCCTAATACACATTTCTAGAGCATTCTATGCCTTTAGGATACTCTCTTAACCATTCTACACTTGTTAGAACCTCTAAGGACTCATGCTAAACCCTCTACGTCACTTGGGGTACCAAACAATGTTTAGGATCATTCTAAAGGTTCGTATGAGTCCTAATACACATTCCTAGACCATTCTAAGCCTTTAGAATACTCTCTTAACCATTCTACACTTGTTAGAACCTCCAAGGACTGAAGCGACACCCTCTACGTACCTTGGGGACTCAAGCAATGTTTTGGATCATTCTAATGGTTGTTATAAGTCCTAATACACATTCCTAGACCATTCTAAGCCTTTAGGTTACTCTCTTAACTATTCTACACTTGTTAGAACCTCCAAGGACTCATGCTGAACCCTCTATGTCACTTGGGGTACCAAGCAATGTTTAGGATCATTCTAAAGGTTCGTATAAGTCCTAATACACATTCCTAGACCATTCTAAGCCTTTAGAATACTCTCTTAACCATTTTACACTTGTTAGAACCTCTAAGGACTCAAGCGACAACCTCTACGTCCCTTGGGGACTCAAGCAATGTTTAGGATCATTCTAATGGTTGTTATAAGTCCTAATACACATTCCTAGACCATTCTAAGCCTTTAGGATACTCTCTTAACCATTATACACTTGTCAGAACCTCAAAAGACTCATGCTACACCCTCTACGTCACTTGGGGTACCAAGCAATGTTTAGGATCATTCTAAAGGTTCGTATGAGTCCTAATACACATTCCTAGACCATTCTAAGCCTTTAGAATACTCTCTTAACCATTCTACACTTGTTAGAACATCCAAGGCTCATGCTACACCCTCTACGTCCCTTGGGGACTCAAGCAATCTTTAGGATCATTCTAATGGTTCTTATAAGTCCTAATACACATTCCTAGACCATTCTAAGCCTTTAGAATACTCTCTGAACCATTCTACACTTGTCAGAACCTCCAAGGACTCATGCTACACCCTCTACGTCACTTGGGGTACCAAGCAATGTTTAGGATCATTCTAATGGTTCGTATGAGTCCTAATACACATTCCTAGACCATTCTAAGCCTTTAGAATACTCTCTTAACCATTCTACACTTGTTAGAACCTCCAAGGACTGAAGCGACACCCTCTACGTACCTTGGGGACTCAAGCAATGTTTTGGATCATTCTAATGGTTGTTATAAGTCCTAATACACATTCCTAGACCATTCTAAGCCTTTAGGTTACTCTCTTAACTATTCTACACTTGTTAGAACCTCCAAGGACTCATGCTGAACCCTCTATGTCACTTGGGGTACGAAGCAATGTTTAGGATCTTTCTAAAGGTTCGTATAAGTCCTAATACACATTCCTAGACCATTCTAAGCCTTTAGAATACTCTCTTTACCATTCTACACATGTTAGAACCTCCAAGGCTCATGCTACACCCTCTACGTCCCTTGGGGACTCAAGCAATGTTTAGGATCATTCTA
Source organism: Crotalaria pallida (assembly GCA_037953625.1). Taxonomy (NCBI): domain Eukaryota; kingdom Viridiplantae; phylum Streptophyta; class Magnoliopsida; order Fabales; family Fabaceae; genus Crotalaria; species Crotalaria pallida. The sequence goes on from CM075650.1 coordinate 98,873,046, forward strand.
ATGGTTCTTATAAGTCCTAATACACATTCCTAGACCATTCTAAGCCTTTAGAATACTCTCTTAACCATTCTACACTTGTTAGAACCTCCAAGCCCCATGCAACACCCTCTACGTCCCTTGGGGACTCAAGCAATGTTTAGGATCATTCTAAGGTTCTTATAAGTCCTAACACACATTCCTAGATCATTCTAAGCCTTTAGAATACTCTCTTAACCATTCTACACTTGTTAGAACCTCCAAGGACTCAAGCGACACCCTCTACGTCACTTGGGGTACCAAGCAATGTTTAGGATCATTCTAATGGTTCGTATGAGTCCTAATACACATTCCTAGACCATTCTAAGCCTTTAGAATACTCTCTTAACCATTCTACACTTGTTAGAACCTCCAAGGACTGAAGCGACACCCTCTACGTACCTTGGGGACTCAAGAAATATTTTGGATCATTCTAATGGTTGTTATAAGTCCTAATACACATTTCTAGAGCATTCTATGCCTTTAGGATACTCTCTTAACCATTCTACACTTGTTAGAACCTCCAAGGACTCATGCTAAACCCTCTACGTCACTTGGGGTACCAAACAATGTTTAGGATCATTCTAAAGGTTCGTATAAGTCCTAATACACATTCCTAGACCATTCTAAGCCTATAGAATACTCTCTTAACCATTCTACACTTGTTAGAACCTCCAAGGCTCATGCTACACCCTCTACGTCCCTTGGGGACTCAAGCAATGTTTAGGATCATTCTAATTGTTCTTATAAGTCCTTAGACACATTCCTAGACTATTCTAAGCCTTCAGAATACTCTCTTAACCATTCTACACTTGTTAGAACCTCTAAGGACTCATGCTACACCCTCTATGTCCCTTGGGTTACGAAGCAATGTTTAGGATCATTCTAATGGTTCGTATGAGTCCTAGTACACATTCCTAGACCATTCTAAGCCTTTAGAATACTCTCTTAACCATTTTACACTTGTTAGAACCTCTAAGGACTCAAGCGACAACCTCTACGTCCCTTGGGGACTCAAGCAATGTTTAGGATCATTCTAATGGTTGTTATAAGTCCTAATACACATTCCTAGACCATTCTAAGCCTTTAGGATACTCTCTTGACCATTATACACTTGTCAGAACCTCAAAAGACTCATGCTACACCCTCTACGTCACTTGGGGTACCAAGCAATGTTTAGGATCATTCTAAAGGTTCGTATGAGTCCTAATACACATTCCTAGACCATTCTAAGCCTTTAGAATACTCTCTTAACCATTCTACACTTGTTAGAACATCCAAGGCTCATGCTACACCCTCTACGTCCCTTGGGGACTCAAGCAATCTTTAGGATCATTCTAATGGTTCTTATAAGTCCTAATACACTTTCGTAGACCATTCTAAGCCTTCAGAATACTCTCTTAACCATTCTACACTTGTTAGAATCTCCAAGGCTCATGCTACACCCTCTTCGTCCCTTTGGGACTCAAGCAATGTTTAGGATCATTCTAACAGTTCTTATAAGTCCTAATACACATTCCTAGACCATTCTAAGCCTTTAGAATACTCTCTTAACCATTCTACACTTGTTAGAACCTCTAAGGACTCATGCTACACCCTCTATGTCCCTTGGGTTACCAAGCAATGTTTAGGATCATTCTAATGGTTCGTATGAGTCCTAATACACATTCCTAGACCATTCTAAGCCTTTAGAATACTCTCTTAACCATTTTACACTTGTTAGAACCTCTAAGGACTCAAGCGACACCCTCTACGTCCCTTGGGGACTCAAGCTATGTTTAGGATCATTCTAATGGTTCTTATAAGTCCTAATACACATTCCTAGACCATTCTAAGCCTTTAGAATACTCTCTTAACCATTCTACACTTGTTAGAACCTCCAAGGACTGAAGCGACACCCTCTACGTCCCTTGGGGACTCAAGCAATGTTTTGGATCATTCTAATGGTTGTTATAAGTCCTAATACACATTCCTAGACCATTCTAAGCCTTCAGAATACTCTCTTAACCATTCTACACTTGTTAGAACCTCCAAGCCCCATGCAACACCCTCTACGTCCCTTGGGGACTCAAGCAATGTTTAGGATCATTCTAAGGTTCTTATAAGTCCTAACACACATTCCTAGATCATTCTAAGCCTTTAGAATACTCTCTTAACCATTCTACACTTGTTAGAACCTCCAAGGACTGAAGCGACACCCTCTACGTACCTTGGGGACTCAAGCAATATTTTGGATCATTCTAATGGTTCGTATGAGTCCTAATACACATTTCTAGAGCATTCTATGCCTTTAGGATACTCTCTTAACCATTCTACACTTGTTAGAACCTCTAAGGACTCATGCTAAACCCTCTACGTCACTTGGGGTACCAAACAATGTTTAGGATCATTCTAAAGGTTCGTATGAGTCCTAATACACATTCGTAGACCATTCTAAGCCTTTAGAATACTCTCTTAACCATTCTACACTTGTTAGAACATCCAAGGCTCATGCTACACCCTCTACGTACCTTGGGGACTCAAGCAATCTTTAGGATCATTCTAATGGTTCTTATAAGTCCTAATACACATTCCTAGACCATTCTAAGCCTTTAGAATACTCTCTGAACCATTCTACACTTGTCAGAACCTCCAAGGACTCATGCTACACCCTCTACGTCACTTGGGGTACCAAGCAATGTTTAGGATCATTCTAATGGTTCGTATGAGTCCTAATACACATTCCTAGACCATTCTAAGCCTTTAGAATACTCTCTTAACCATTCTACACTTGTTAGAACCTCCAAGGACTGAAGCGACACCCTCTACGTACCTTGGGGACTCAAGCAATGTTTTGGATCATTCTAATGGTTGTTATAAGTCCTAATACACATTCCTAGACCATTCTAAGCCTTTAGGTTACTCTCTTAACTATTCTACACTTGTTAGAACCTCCAAGGACTCATGCTGAACCCTCTATGTCACTTGGGGTACGAAGCAATGTTTAGGATCTTTCTAAAGGTTCGTATAAGTCCTAATACACATTCCTAGACCATTCTAAGCCTTTAGAATACTCTCTTTACCATTCTACACATGTTAGAACCTCCAAGGCTCATGCTACACCCTCTACGTCCCTTGGGGACTCAAGCAATGTTTAGGATCATTCTAATGGTTCTTATAAGTCCTAATACACATTCCTAGACCATTCTAAGCCTTTAGAATACTCTCTTAACCATTCTACACTTGTTAGAACCTCCAAGCCCCATGCAACACCCTCTACGTCCCTTGGGGACTCAAGCAATGTTTAGGATCATTCTAAGGTTCTTATAAGTCCTAACACACATTCCTAGATCATTCTAAGCCTTTAGAATACTCTCTTAACCATTCTACACTTGTTAGAACCTCCAAGGACTCAAGCGACACCCTCTACGTCACTTGGGGTACCAAGCAATGTTTAGGATCATTCTAATGGTTCGTATGAGTCCTAATACACATTCCTAGACCATTCTAAGCCTTTAGAATACTCTCTTAACCATTCTACACTTGTTAGAACCTCCAAGGACTGAAGCGACACCCTCTACGTACCTTGGGGACTCAAGCAATATTTTGGATCATTCTAATGGTTGTTATAAGTCCTAATACACATTTCTAGAGCATTCTATGCCTTTAGGATACTCTCTTAACCATTCTACACTTGTTAGAACCTCTAAGGACTCATGCTAAACCCTCTACGTCACTTGGGGTACCAAACAATGTTTAGGATCATTCTAAAGGTTCGTATAAGTCCTAATACACATTCCTAGACCATTCTAAGCCTATAGAATACTCTCTTAACCATTCTACACTTGTTAGAACCTCCAAGGCTCATGCTACACCCTCTACGTCCCTTGGGGACTCAAGCAATGTTTAGGATCATTCTAATTGTTCTTATAAGTCCTTAGACACATTCCTAGACTATTCTAAGCCTTCAGAATACTCTCTTAACCATTCTACACTTGTTAGAACCTCTAAGGACTCATGCTACACCCTCTATGTCCCTTGGGTTACGAAGCAATGTTTAGGATCATTCTAATGGTTCGTATGAGTCCTAGTACACATTCCTAGACCATTCTAAGCCTTTAGAATACTCTCTTAACCATTTTACACTTGTTAGAACCTCTAAGGACTCAAGCGACAACCTCTACGTCCCTTGGGGACTCAAGCAATGTTTAGGATCATTCTAATGGTTGTTATAAGTCCTAATACACATTCCTAGACCATTCTAAGCCTTTAGGATACTCTCTTGACCATTATACACTTGTCAGAACCTCAAAAGACTCATGCTACACCCTCTACGTCACTTGGGGTACCAAGCAATGTTTAGGATCATTCTAAAGGTTCGTATGAGTCCTAATACACATTCCTAGACCATTCTAAGCCTTTAGAATACTCTCTTAACCATTCTACACTTGTTAGAACATCCAAGGCTCATGCTACACCCTCTACGTCCCTTGGGGACTCAAGCAATCTTTAGGATCATTCTAATGGTTCTTATAAGTCCTAATACACTTTCGTAGACCATTCTAAGCCTTCAGAATACTCTCTTAACCATTCTACACTTGTTAGAATCTCCAAGGCTCATGCTACACCCTCTTCGTCCCATTGGGACTCAAGCAATGTTTAGGATCATTCTAACAGTTCTTATAAGTCCTAATACACATTCCTAGACCATTCTAAGCCTTTAGAATACTCTCTTAACCATTCTACACTTGTTAGAACCTCTAAGGACTCATGCTACACCCTCTATGTCCCTTGGGTTACCAAGCAATGTTTAGGATCATTCTAATGGTTCGTATGAGTCCTAATACACATTCCTAGACCATTCTAAGCCTTTAGAATACTCTCTTAACCATTTTACACTTGTTAGAACCTCTAAGGACTCAAGCGACACCCTCTACGTCCCTTGGGGACTCAAGCTATGTTTAGGATCATTCTAATGGTTCTTATAAGTCCTAATACACATTCCTAGACCATTCTAAGCCTTTAGAATACTCTCTTAACCATTCTACACTTGTCAGAACCTCCAAGGACTCATGCTACACCCTCTACGTCACTTGGGGTACCGAGCAATGTTTAGGATCATTCTAATGGTTCGTATGAGTCCTAATACACATTCATAGACCACTCTAAGCCTTTAGAATACTCTCTTAACCATTCTACACTTGTTAGAACCTCCAAGGACTGAAGCGACACCCTCTACGTCCCTTGGGGACTCAAGCAATGTTTTGGATCATTCTAATGGTTGTTATAAGTCCTAATACACATTCCTAGACCATTCTAAGCCTTTAGGTTACTCTCTTAACCATTCTACACTTGTTAGAACCTCCAAGGACTCATGCTGAACCCTCTACGTCACTTGGGGTACCAAGCAATGTTTAGGATCATTCTAAAGGTTCGTATAAGTCCTAATACACATTCCTAGACCATTCTAAGCCTTTAGAATACTCTCTTAACCATTCTACACTTGTTAGAACCTCCAAGCCCCATGCAACACCCTCTACGTCCCTTCGGGACTCAAGCAATGTTTAGGATCATTCTAAGGTTCTTATAAGTCCTAACACACATTCCTAGATCATTCTAAGCCTTTAGAATACTCTCTTAACCATTCTACACTTGTTAGAACCTCCAAGGACTCAAGCGACACCCTCTACGTCCCTTGGGGACTCAAGCAATATTTTGGATCATTCTAATGGTTGTTATAAGTCCTAATACACATTTCTAGAGCATTCTATGCCTTTAGGATACTCTCTTAACCATTCTACACTTGTTAGAACCTCGAAGGACTCATGCTAAACCCTCTACGTCACTTGGGGTACCAAGCAATGTTTAGGATCATTCTAATGGTTCGTATAAGTCCTAATACACATTCCTAGGCCATTCTAAGCCTATAGAATACTCTCTTAACCATTCTACACTTGTTAGAACCTCCAAGGCTCATGCTACACCCTCTACGTCCCTTGGGGACTCAAGCAATGTTTAGGATCATTCTAATGGTTCTTATAAGTCCTTAGACACATTCCTAGACTATTCTAAGCCTTCAGAATACTCTCTTAACCATTCTACACTTGTTAGAACCTCTAAGGACTCATGCTACACCCTCTATGTCCCTTGGGTTACGAAGCAATGTTTAGGATCGTTCTAATGGTTCGTATGAGTCCTAATACACATTCCTATTCCATTCTAAGCCTTTAGAGTACTCTCTTAACCATTTTACACTTGTTAGAACCTCTAAGGACTCAAGCGACAACCTCTACGTCCCTTGGGGACTCAAGCAATGTTTAGGATCATTCTAATGGTTGTTATAAGTCCTAATACACATTCCTAGACCATTCTAAGCCTTTAGGATACTCTCTTAACCATTATACACTTGTCAGAACCTCAAAGGACTCATGCTACACCCTCTATGTCACTTGGGGTACCAAGCAATGTTTAGTATCATGCTAAAGGTTCGTATGAGTCCTAATACACATTCCTAGACCATTCTAAGCCTTTAGAATACTCTCTTAACCATTCTACACTTGTTAGAACCTCCAAGGCTCATGCTACACCCTCTACGTCCCTTGGGGACTCAAGCAATCTTTAGGATCATTCTAATGGTTCTTATAAGTCCTAATACACTTTCGTAGACCATTCTAAGCCTTCAGAATACTCTCTTAACCATTCTACACTTGTTAGAATCTCCAAGGCTCATGCTACACCCTCTTCGTCCCTTGGGGACTCAAGCAATGTTTAGGATCATTCTAACGGTTCTTATAAGTCCTAATACACATTCCTAGACCATTCTAAGCCTTTAGAATACTCTCTTAACCATTCTACACTTGTTAGAACCTGTAAGGACTCGTGCTACACCCTCTATGTCCCTTGGGTTACCAAGCAATGTTTAGGATCATTCTAATGGTTCGTATGAGTCCTAATACACATTCCTAGACCATTCTAAGCCTTTAGAATACTCTCTTAACCATTTTACACTTCTCAGAACCTCTAAGGACTCAAGCGACACCCTCTACGTCGCTTGGGCACTCAAGCAATGTTTAGGATCATTCTAATGGTTCTTATAAGTCCTAATACACATTCCTAGACCATTCTAAGCCTTTAGAATACTCTCTTAACCATTCTACACTTGTCAGAACGTCCAAGGACTCATGCTACACCCTCTACGTCACTTGGGGTACCGAGCAATGTTTAGGATCATTCTAATGGTTCGTATGAGTCCTAATACACATTCCTAGACCATTCTAAGCCTTTAGAATACTCTCTTAACCATTCTACACTTGTTAGAACCTCCAAGGACTGAAGCGACACCCTCTACGTCCCTTGGGGACTCAAGCAATGTTTTGGATCATTCTAATGGTTGTTATAAGTCCTAATACACATTCCTAGACCATTCTAAGCCTTCAGAATACTCTCTTAACCATTCTACACTTGTTAGAACCTCTAAGGACTCATGCTACACCCTCTATGTCCCTTGGGTTACCAAGCAATGTTTAGGATCATTCTAATGGTTCGTATGAGTCCTAATACACATTCCTAGACCATTCTAAGCCTTTAGAATACTCTCTTAACTATTTTACACTTGTTAGAACTTCTAAGGACTCAAGCGACAACCTCTACGTTCCTTGTGGACTCAAGCTATGTTTAGGATCATTCTAATGGTTCATATAAGTCCTAATATACATTCCTAGACCATTCTAAGCCTTTAGGATACTCTCTTAACCATTCTACACTTGTCAGAACCTCCAAGGACTCATGCTACACCCTCTACGTCACTTGGGGTACCAAGCAATGTTTAGGATCATTCTAATGGTTCGTATGAGTCCTAATACACATTCCTAGACCATTCTAAGCCTTTAGAATACTCTCTTAACCATATTACACTTGTTAAAACCTCTAAGGACTCAAGCGACACCCTCTACGTCCCTTGGGGACTCAAGCTATGTTTAGGATCATTCTAATGGTTCTTATAAGTCCTAATACACATTCCTATACCATTCTAAGCCTTTAGAATACTCTCTTAACCATTCTACACTTGTTAGAACCTCTAAGGACTCATGCTACACCCTCTATGTCCCTTGGGTTACCAAGCAATGTTTAGGATCATTCTAATGGTTCGTATGAGTCCTAATACACATTCCTAGACCATTCTAAGCCTTTAGAATACTCTCTTAACCATTCTACACTTGTTAGAACCTCCAAGGACTGAAGCGACACCCTCTACGTCCCTTGGGGACTCAAGCAATGTTTTGGATCATTCTAATGGTTGTTATAAGTCCTAATACACATTCCTAGACCATTCTAAGCCTTCAGAATACTCTCTTAACCATTCTACACTTGTTAGAACCTCTAAGGACTCATGCTACACCCTCTATGTCCCTTGGGTTACCAAGCAATGTTTAGGATCATTCTAATGGTTCGTATGAGTCCTAATACACATTCCTAGACCATTCTAAGCCTTTAGAATACTCTCTTAACCATTTTACACTTGTTAGAACTTCTAAGGACTCAAGCGACAACCTCTACGTTCCTTGTGGACTCAAGCTATGTTTAGGATCATTCTAATGGTTCATATAAGTCCTAATATACATTCCTAGACCATTCTAAGCCTTTAGGATACTCTCTTAACCATTCTACACTTGTCAGAACCTCCAAGGACTCATGCTACACCCTCTACGTCACTTGGGGTACCAAGCAATGTTTAGGATCATTCTAATGGTTCGTATGAGTCCTAATACACATTCCTAGACCATTCTAAGCCTTTAGAATACTCTCTTAACCATATTACACTTGTTAAAACCTCTAAGGACTCAAGCGACACCCTCTACGTCCCTTGGGGACTCAAGCTATGTTTAGGATCATTCTAATGGTTCGTATGAGTCCTAATACACATTCCTAGACCATTCTAAGCCTTTAGAATACTCTCTTAACCATTCTACACTTGTTAGAACCTCCAAGGACTGAAGCGACACCCTCTACGTCCCTTGGGGACTCAAGCAATGTTTTGGATCATTCTAATGGTTGTTATAAGTCCTAATACACATTCCTAGACCATTCTAAGCCTTCAGAATACTCTCTTAACCATTCTACACTTGTTAGAACCTGTAAGGACTCATGCTACACCCTCTATGTCCCTTGGGTTACCAAGCAATGTTTAGGATCATTCTAATGGTTCGTATGAGTCCTAATACACATTCCTAGACCATTCTAAGCCTTTAGAATACTCTCTTAACCATTTTACACTTCTCAGAACCTCTAAGGACTCAAGCGACACCCTCTACGTCGCTTGGGCACTCAAGCAATGTTTAGGATCATTCTAATGGTTCTTATAAGTCCTAATACACATTCCTAGACCATTCTAAGCCTTTAGAATACTCTCTTAACCATTCTACACTTGTCAGAACTTCCAAGGACTCATGCTACACCCTCTACGTCACTTGGGGTACCGAGCAATGTTTAGGATCATTCTAATGGTTCGTATGAGTCCTAATACACATTCCTAGACCATTCTAAGCCTTTAGAATACTCTCTTAACCATTCTACACTTGTTAGAACCTCCAAGGACTGAAGCGACACCCTCTACGTCCCTTGGGGACTCAAGCAATGTTTTGGATCATTCTAATGGTTGTTATAAGTCCTAATACACATTCCTAGACCATTCTAAGCCTTTAGAATACTCTCTTAACCATTCTACACTTGTTAGAACCTCTAAGGACTCATGCTACACCCTCTATGTCCCTTGGGTTACCAAGCAATGTTTAGGATCATTCTAATGGTTCGTATGAGTCCTAATACACATTCCTAGACCATTCTAAGCCTTTAGAATACTCTCTTAACCATATTACACTTGTTAAAACCTCTAAGGACTCAAGCGACACCCTCTACGTCCCTTGGGGACTCAAGCTATGTTTAGGATCATTCTAATGGTTCTTATAAGTCCTAATACACATTCCTAGACCATTCTAAGCCTTTAGAATACTCTCTTAACCATTCTACACTTGTTAGAACCTCTAAGGACTCATGCTACACCCTCTATGTCCCTTGGGTTACCAAGCAATGTTTAGGATCATTCTAATGGTTCGTATGAGTCCTAATACACATTCCTAGACCATTCTAAGCCTTTAGAATACTCTCTTAACCATTCTACACTTGTTAGAACCTCCAAGGACTGAAGCGACACCCTCTACGTCCCTTGGGGACTCAAGCAATGTTTTGGATCATTCTAATGGTTGTTATAAGTCCTAATACACATTCCTAGACCATTCTAAGCCTTCAGAATACTCTCTTAACCATTCTACACTTGTTAGAACCTCTAAGGACTCATGCTACACCCTCTATGTCCCTTGGGTTACCAAGCAATGTTTAGGATCATTCTAATGGTTCGTATGAGTCCTAATACACATTCCTAGACCATTCTAAGCCTTTAGAATACTCTCTTAACCATTTTACACTTGTTAGAACTTCTAAGGACTCAAGCGACAACCTCTACGTTCCTTGTGGACTCAAGCTATGTTTAGGATCATTCTAATGGTTCATATAAGTCCTAATATACATTCCTAGACCATTCTAAGCCTTTAGGATACTCTCTTAACCATTCTACACTTGTCAAAACCTCCAAGGACTCATGCTACACCCTCTACGTCACTTGGGGTACCAAGCAATGTTTAGGATCATTCTAATGGTTCGTATGAGTCCTAATACACATTCCTAGACCATTCTAAGCCTTTAGAATACTCTCTTAACCATATTACACTTGTTAAAACCTCTAAGGACTCAAGCGACACCCTCTACGTCCCTTGGGGACTCAAGCTATGTTTAGGATCATTCTAATGGTTCGTATGAGTCCTAATACACATTCCTAGACCATTCTAAGCCTTTAGAATACTCTCTTAACCATTCTACACTTGTTAGAACCTCCAAGGACTGAAGCGACACCCTCTACGTCCCTTGGGGACTCAAGCAATGTTTTGGATCATTCTAATGGTTGTTATAAGTCCTAATACACATTCCTAGACCATTCTAAGCCTTCAGAATACTCTCTTAACCATTCTACACTTGTTATAACCTCTAAGGACTCATGCTACACCCTCTATGTCCCTTGGGTTACCAAGCAATGTTTAGGATCATTCTAATGGTTCGTATGAGTCCTAATACACATTCCTAGACCATTCTAAGCCTTTAGAATACTCTCTTAACCATTTTACACTTGTTAGAACCTCTAAGGACTCAAGCGACAACCTCTACGTTCCTTGTGGACTCAAGCTATGTTTAGGATCATTCTAATGGTTCATATAAGTCCTAATATACATTCCTAGACCATTTTAAGCCTTTAGGATACTCTCTTAACCATTCTACACTTGTCAGAACCTCCAAGGACTCATGCTACACCCTCTACGTCACTTGGGGTACCAAGCAATGTTTAGGATCATTCTAATGGTTCGTATGAGTCCTAATACACATTCCTAGACCATTCTAAGCCTTTAGAATACTCTCTTAACCATTCTACACTTGTTAGAACCTCCAAGGACTGAAGCGACACCCTCTACGTCCCTTGGGGACTCAAGCAATGTTTTGGATCATTCTAATGGTTGTTATAAGTCCTAATACACATTCCTAGACCATTCTAAGCCTTTAAATACTCTCTTAACCATTCTACACTTGTTAGAACCTGTAAGGACTCATGCTACACCCTCTATGTCCCTTGGGTTACCAAGCAATGTTTAGGATCATTCTAATGGTTCGTATGAGTCCTAATACACATTCCTAGACCATTCTAAGCCTTTAGAATACTCTCTTAACCATTTTACACTTCTCAGAACCTCTAAGGACTCAAGCGACACCCTCTACGTCGCTTGGGCACTCAAGCAATGTTTAGGATCATTCTAATGGTTCTTATAAGTCCTAATACACATTCCTAGACCATTCTAAGCCTTTAGAATACTCTCTTAACCATTCTACACTTGTCAGAACATCCAAGGACTCATGCTACACCCTCTACGTCACTTGGGGTACCGAGCAATGTTTAGGATCATTCTAATGGTTCATATGAGTCCTAATACACATTCCTAGACAATTCTAAGCCTTTAGAATACTCTCTTAACCATTCTACACTTGTTAGAACCTCCAAGGACTGAAGCGACACCCTCTACGTCCCTTGGGGACTCAAGCAATGTTTTGGATCATTCTAATGGTTGTTATAAGTCCTAATACACATTCCTAGACCATTCTAAGCCTTCAGAATACTCTCTTAACCATTCTACACTTGTTAGAACCTCTAAGGACTCATGCTACACCCTCTATGTCCCTTGGGTTACCAAGCAATGTTTAGGATCATTCTAATGGTTCGTATGAGTCCTAATACACATTCCTAGACCATTCTAAGCCTTTAGAATACTCTCTTAACCATTTTACACTTGTTAGAACTTCTAAGGACTCAAGCGACAACCTCTACGTTCCTTGTGGACTCAAGCTATGTTTAGGATCATTCTAATGGTTCATATAAGTCCTAATATACATTCCTAGACCATTCTAAGCCTTTAGGATACTCTCTTAACCATTCTACACTTGTCAGAACCTCCAAGGACTCATGCTACACCCTCTACGTCCCTTGGGGACTCAAGCAATGTTTTGGATCATTCTAATGGTTGTTATAAGTCCTAATACACATTCCTAGACCATTCTAAGCCTTTAAATAGTCTCTTAACCATTCTACACTTGTTAGAACCTGTAAGGACTCATGCTACACCCTCTATGTCCCTTGGGTTACCAAGCAATGTTTAGGATCATTCTAATGGTTCGTATGAGTCCTAATACACATTCCTAGACCATTCTAAGCCTTTAGAATACTCTCTTAACCATTTTACACTTCTCAGAACCTCTAAGGACTCAAGCGACACCCTCTACGTCGCTTGGGCACTCAAGCAATGTTTAGGATCATTCTAATGGTTCTTATAAGTCCTAATACACATTCCTAGACCATTCTAAGCCTTTAGAATACTCTCTTAACCATTCTACACTTGTCAGAACGTCCAAGGACTCATGCTACACCCTCTACGTCACTTGGGGTACCGAGCAATGTTTAGGATCATTCTAATGGTTCGTATGAGTCCTAATACACATTCCTAGACCATTCTAAGCCTTTAGAATACTCTCTTAACCATTCTACACTTGTTAGAACCTCCAAGGACTGAAGCGACACCCTCTACGTCCCTTGGGGACTCAAGCAATGTTTTGGATCATTCTAATGGTTGTTATAAGTCCTAATACACATTCCTAGACCATTCTAAGCCTTCAGAATACTCTCTTAACCATTCTACACTTGTTAGAACCTCTAAGGACTCATGCTACACCCTCTATGTCCCTTGGGTTACCAAGCAATGTTTAGGATCATTCTAATGGTTCGTATGAGTCCTAATACACATTCCTAGACCATTCTAAGCCTTTAGAATACTCTCTTAACCATTTTACACTTGTTAGAACTTCTAAGGACTCAAGCGACAACCTCTACGTTCCTTGTGGACTCAAGCTATGTTTAGGATCATTCTAATGGTTCATATAAGTCCTAATATACATTCCTAGACCATTCTAAGCCTTTAGGATACTCTCTTAACCATTCTACACTTGTCAGAACCTCCAAGGACTCATGCTACACCCTCTACGTCACTTGGGGTACCAAGCAATGTTTAGGATCATTCTAATGGTTCGTATGAGTCCTAATACACATTCCTAGACCATTCTAAGCCTTTAGAATACTCTCTTAACCATATTACACTTGTTAAAACCTCTAAGGACTCAAGCGACACCCTCTACGTCCCTTGGGGACTCAAGCAATGTTTAGGATCATTCTAATGGTTCGTATGAGTCCTAATACACATTCCTAGACCATTCTAAGCCTTTAGAATACTCTCTTAACCATTTTACACTTGTTAGAACTTCTAAGGACTCAAGCGACAACCTCTACGTTCCTTGTGGACTCAAGCTATGTTTAGGATCATTCTAATGGTTCATATAAGTCCTAATATACATTCCTAGACCATTCTAAGCCTTTAGGATACTCTCTTAACCATTCTACACTTGTCAGAACCTCCAAGGACTCATGCTACACCCTCTACGTCACTTGGGGTACCAAGCAATGTTTAGGATCATTCTAATGGTTCGTATGAGTCCTAATACACATTCCTAGACCATTCTAAGCCTTTAGAATACTCTCTTAACCATATTACACTTGTTAAAACCTCTAAGGACTCAAGCGACACCCTCTACGTCCCTTGGGGACTCAAGCTATGTTTAGGATCATTCTAATGGTTCTTATAAGTCCTAATACACATTCCTAGACCATTCTAAGCCTTTAGAATACTCTCTTAACCATTCTACACATGTTAGAACCTCCAAGGCTCATGCTACACCCTCTACGTCCCTTGGGGACTCAAGCAATGTTTAGGATCATTCTAATGGTTCTTATAAGTCCTAATACACATTCCTAGACCATTCTAAGCCTTTAGAATACTCTCTTAACCATTCTACACTTGTTAGAACCTCCAAGCCCCATGCAACACCCTCTACGTCCCTTGGGGACTCAAGCAATGTTTAGGATCATTCTAAGGTTCTTATAAGTCCTAACACACATTCCTAGATCATTCTAAGCCTTTAGAATACTCTCTTAACCATTCTACACTTGTTAGAACCTCCAAGGACTCAAGCGACACCCTCTACGTCACTTGGGGTACCAAGCAATGTTTAGGATCATTCTAATGGTTCGTATGAGTCCTAATACACATTCCTAGACCATTCTAAGCCTTTAGAATACTCTCTTAACCATTCTACACTTGTTAGAACCTCCAAGGACTGAAGCGACACCCTCTACGTACCTTGGGGACTCAAGCAATCTTTTGGATCATTCTAATGGTTGTTATAAGTCCTAATACACATTACTAGAGCATTCTATGCCTTTAGGATACTCTCTTAACCATTCTACACTTGTTAGAACCTCTAAGGACTCATGCTAAACCCTCTATGTCACTTGGGGTACCAAACAATGTTTAGGATCATTCTAAAGGTTCGTATAAGTCCTAATACACATTCCTAGACCATTCTAAGCCTATAGAATACTCTCTTAACCATTCTACACTTGTTAGAACCTCCAAGGCTCATGCTACACCCTCTACGTCCCTTGGGGACTCAAGCAATGTTTAGGATCATTCTAATTGTTCTTATAAGTCCTTAGAACCTCTAAGGACTCATGCTACACCCTCTATGTCCCTTGGGTTACGAAGCAATGTTTAGGATCATTCTAATGGTTCGTATGAGTCCTAATACACATTCCTAGACCATTCTAAGCCTTTAGAATACTCTCTTAACCATTTTACACTTGTTAGAACCTCTAAGGACTCAAGCGACAACCTCTACGTCCCTTGGGGACTCAAGCAATGTTTAGGATCATTCTAATGGTTGTTATAAGTCCTAATACACATTCCTAGACCATTCTAAGCCTTTAGGATACTCTCTTAACCATTATACACTTGTCAGAACCTCAAAAGACTCATGCTACACCCTCTACGTCACTTGGGGTACCAAGCAATGTTTAGGATCATTCTAAAGGTTCGTATGAGTCCTAATACACATTCCTAGACCATTCTAAGCCTTTAGAATACTCTCTTAACCATTCTACACTTGTTAGAACATCCAAGGCTCATGCTACACCCTCTACGTCCCTTGGGGACTCAAGCAATCTTTAGGATCATTCTAATGGTTCTTATAAGTCCTAATACACTTTCGTAGACCATTCTAAGCCTTCAGAATACTCTCTTAACCATTCTACACTTTTTAGAATCTCCAAGGCTCATGCTACACCTTCTTCGTCCCTTGGGGACTCAAGCAATGTTTAGGATCATTCTAACAGTTCTTATAAGTCCTAATACACATTCCTAGACCATTCTAAGCCTTTAGAATACTCTCTTAACGATTCTACACTTGTTAGAACCTCTAAGGACTCATGCTACACCCTCTATGTCCCTTGGGTTACCAAGCAATGTTTAGGATCATTCTAATGGTTTGTATGAGTCCTAATACACATTCCTAGACCATTCTAAACCTTTAGAATACTCTCTTAACCATTTTACACTTGTTAGAACCTCTAAGGACTCAAGCGACACCCTCTACGTCCCTTGGGGACTCAAGCTATGTTTAGGATCATTCTAATGGTTCTTATAAGTCCTAATACACATTCCTAGACCATTCTAAGCCTTTAGAATACTCTCTTAACCATTCTACACTTGTTAGAACCTCCAAGGACTCATGCTACACCCTCTACGTCACTTGGGGTACCGAGCAATGTTTAGGATCATTCTAATGGTTCGTAAGAGTCCTAATACACATTCCTAGACCATTCTAAGCCTTTAGAATACTCTCTTAACCATTCTACACTTGTTAGAACCTCCAAGGACTGAAGCGACACCCTCTACGTCCCTTGGGGACTCAAGCAATGTTTTGAATCATTCTAATGGTTGTTATAAGTCCTAATACACATTCCTAGACCATTCTAAGCCTTTAGGTTACTCTCTTAACCATTCTACACTTGTTAGAACCTCCAAGGACTCATGCTGAACCCTCTACGTCACTTGGGGTACCAAGCAATGTTTAGGATCATTCTAAAGGTTCGTATAAGTCCTAATACACATTCCTAGACCATTCTAAGCCTTTAGAATACTCTCTTAACCATTCTACACTTGTTAGAACCTCCAAGCCCCATGCAACACCCTCTACGTCCCTTCGGGACTCAAGCAATGTTTAGGATCATTCTAAGGTTCTTATAAGTCCTAACACACATTCCTAGATCATTCTAAGCCTTTAGAGTACTCTCTTAACCATTCTACACTTGTTAGAACCTCCAAGGACTCAAGCGACACCCTCTACGTCCCTTGGGGACTCAAGCAATATTTTGGATCATTCTAATGGTTGTTATAAGTCCTAATACACATTTCTAGAGCATTCTATGCCTTTAGGATACTCTCTTAACCATTCTACACTTGTTAGAACCTCGAAGGACTCATGCTAAACCCTCTACGTCACTTGGGGTACCAAGCAATGTTTAGGATCATTCTAATGGTTCGTATAAGTCCTAATACACATTCCTAGACCATTCTAAGCCTTTAGGTTACTCTCTTAACTATTCTACACTTGTTAGAACCTCCAAGGACTCATGCTGAACCCTCTATGTCACTTGGGGTACCAAGCAATGTTTAGGATCATTCTAAAGGTTCGTATAAGTCCTAATACACATTCCTAGACCATTCTAAGCCTTTAGAATACTCTCTTTACCATTCTACACATGTTAGAACCTCCAAGGCTCATGCTACACCCTCTACGTCCCTTGGGGACTCAAGCAATGTTTAGGATCATTCTAATGGTTCTTATAAGTCCTAATACACATTCCTAGACCATTCTAAGCCTTTAGAATACTCTCTTAACCATTCTACACTTGTTAGAACCTCCAAGCCCCATGCAACACCCTCTACGTCCCTTGGGGACTCAAGCAATGTTTAGGATCATTCTAAGGTTCTTATAAGTCCTAACACACATTCCTAGATCATTCTAAGCCTTTAGAATACTCTGTTAACCATTCTACACTTGTTAGAACCTCCAAGGACTCAAGCGACACCCTCTACGTCACTTGGGGTACCAAGCAATGTTTAGGATCATTCTAATGGTTCGTATGAGTCCTAATACACATTCCTAGACCATTCTAAGCCTTTAGAATACTCTCTTAACCATTCTACACTTGTTAGAACCTCCAAGGACTGAAGCGACACCCTCTACGTACCTTGGGGACTCAAGCAATATTTTGGATCATTCTAATGGTTGTTATAAGTCCTAATACACATTTCTAGAGCATTCTATGCCTTTAGGATACTCTCTTAACCATTCTACACTTGTTAGAACCTCTAAGGACTCATGCTAAACCCTCTACGTCACTTGGGGTACCAAACAATGTTTAGGATCATTCTAAAGGTTCGTATAAGTCCTAATACACATTCCTAGACCATTCTAAGCCTATAGAATACTCTCTTAACCATTCTACACTTGTTAGAACCTCCAAGGCTCATGCTACACCCTCAACGTCCCTTGGGGACTCAAGCAATGTTTAGGATCATTCTAATTGTTCTTATAAGTCATTAGACACATTCCTAGACTATTCTAAGCCTTCAGAATACTCTCTTAACCGTTCTACACTTGTTAGAACCTCTAAGGACTCATGCTACACCCTCTATGTCCCTTGGGTTACGAAGCAATGTTTAGGATCGTTCTAATGGTTCGTATGAGTCCTAATACACATTCCTAGACCATTCTAAGCCTTTAGAGTACTCTCTTAACCATTTTACACTTGTTAGAACCTCTAAGGACTCAAGCGACAACCTCTACGTCCCTTGGGGACTCAAGCAATGTTTAGGATCATTCTAATGGTTGTTATAAGTCCTAATACACATTCCTAGACCATTCTAAGCCTTTAGGATACTCTCTTAACCATTTTACACTTGTCAGAACCTCAAAGGACTCATGCTACACCCTCTACGTTACTTGGGGTACCAACCAATGTTTAGGATCATTCTAAAGGTTCGTATAAGTCCTAATACACATTCCTAGACCATTCTAAGCCTTTAGAATACTCTCTTAACCATTCTACACTTGTTAGAACCTCCAAGCCCCATGCAACACCCTCTACGTCCCTTCGGGACTCAAGCAATGTTTAGGATCATTCTAAGGTTCTTATAAGTCCTAACACACATTCCTAGATCATTCTAAGCCTTTAGAATACTCTCTTAACCATTCTACACTTGTTAGAACCTCCAAGGACTCATGCTACACCCTCTATGTCCCTTGGGTTACGAAGCAATGTTTAGGATCATTCTAATGGTTCGTATGAGTCCTAAGACACATTCCTAGACCATTCTAAGCCTTTAGAATACTCTCTTAACCATTTTACACTTGTTAGAACCTCTAAGGACTCAAGCGACAACCTCTACGTCCCTTGGGGACTCAAGCAATGTTTAGGATCATTCTAATGGTTGTTATAAGTCCTAATACACATTCCTAGACCATTCTAAGCCTTTAGGATACTCTCTTAACCATTATACACTTGTCAGAACCTCAAAAGACTCATGCTACACCCTCTACGTCACTTGGGGTACCAAGCAATGTTTAGGATCATTCTAAAGGTTCGTATGAGTCCTAATACACATTCCTAGACCATTCTAAGCCTTTAGAATACTCTCTTAACCATTCTACACTTGTTAGAACATCCAAGGCTCATGCTACACCCTCTACGTCCCTTGGGGACTCAAGCAATCTTTAGGATCATTCTAATGGTTCTTATAAGTCCTAATACACTTTCGTAGACCATTCTAAGCCTTCAGAATACTCTCTTAACCATTCTACACTTTTTAGAATCTCCAAGGCTCATGCTACACCGTCTTCGTCCCTTGGGGACTCAAGCAATATTTTAGATCATTCTAACAGTTCTTATAAGTCCTAATACACATTCCTAGACCATTCTAAGCCTTTAGAATACTCTCTTAACGATTCTACACTTGTTAGAACCTCTAAGGACTCATGCTACACCCTCTATGTCCCTTGGGTTACCAAGCAATGTTTAGGATCATTCTAATGGTTCGTATAAGTCCTAATACACATTCCTAGACCATTCTAAGCCTATAGAATACTCTCTTAACCATTCTACACTTGTTAGAACCTCCAAGGCTCATGCTACACCCTCTACGTCCCTTGGGGACTCAAGCAATGTTTAGGATCATTCTAAGGTTCTTATAAGTCCTAACACACATTCCTAGATCATTCTAAGCCTTTAGAATACTCTCTTAACGATTCTACACTTGTTAGAACCTCCAAGGACTCAAGCGACACCCTCTACGTCCCTTGGGGACTCAAGCAATATTTTAGATCATTCTAATGGTTGTTATAAGTCCTAATACACATTTCTAGAGCATTCTATGCCTTTAGGATACTCTCTTAACCATTCTACACTTGTTAGAACCTCGAAGGACTCATGCTAAACCCTCTACGTCACTTGGGGTACCAAGCAATGTTTAGGATCATTCTAATGGTTCGTATAAGTCCTAATACACATTCCTAGACCATTCTAAGCCTATAGAATACTCTCTTAACCATTCTACACTTGTTAGAACCTCCAAGGCTCATGCTACACCCTCTACGTCCCTTGGGGACTCAAGCAATGTTTAGGATCATTCTAATGGGTCTTATAAGTCCTTAGACACATTCCTAGACTATTCTAAGCCTTCAGAATACTCTCTTAACCATTCTACACTTGTTAGAACCTCTAAGGACTCATGCTACACCCTCTATGTCCCTTGGGTTACGAAGCAATGTTTAGGATCGTTCTAATGGTTCGTATGAGTCCTAATACACATTCCTAGACCATTCTAAGCCTTTAGAGTACTCTCTTAACCATTTTACACTTGTTAGAACCTCTAAGGACTCAAGCGACAACCTCTACGTCCCTTGGGGACTCAAGCAATGTTTAGGATCATTCTAATGGTTGTTATAAGTCCTAATACACATTCCTAGACCATTCTAAGCCTTTAGGATACTCTCTTAACCATTATACACTTGTCAGAACCTCAAAGGACTCATGCTACACCCTCTACGTCACTTGGGGTACCAAGCAATGTTTAGGATCATGCTAAAGGTTCGTATGAGTCCTAATACACATTCCTAGACCATTCTAAGCCTTTAGAATACTCTCTTAACCATTCTACACTTGTTAGAACCTCCAAGGCTCATGCTACATCCTCTACGTCCCTTGGGGACTCAAGCAATCTTTAGGATCATTCTAATGGTTCTTATAAGTCCTAATACACTTTCGTAGACCATTCTAAGCCTTCAGAATACTCTCTTAACCATTCTACACTTGTTAGAATCTCCAAGGCTCATGCTACACCCTCTTCGTCCCTTGGGGACTCAAGCAATGTTTAGGATCATTCTAACGGTTCTTATAAGTCCTAATACACATTCCTAGACCATTCTAAGCCTTTAGAATACTCTCTTAACCATTCTACACTTGTTAGAACCTGTAAGGACTCATGCTACACCCTCTATGTCCCTTGGGTTACCAAGCAATGTTTAGGATCATTCTAATGGTTCGTATGAGTCCTAATACACATTCCTAGACCATTCTAAGCCTTTAGAATACTCTCTTAACCATTTTACACTTCTCAGAACCTCTAAGGACTCAAGCGACACCCTCTACGTCGCTTGGGCACTCAAGCAATGTTTAGGATCATTCTAATGGTTCTTATAAATCCTAATACACATTCCTAGACCATTCTAAGCCTTTAGAATACTCTCATAGCCATTCTACACTTGTCAGAACCGCAAAGGACTCATGCTACACCATCTACGTCCCTTGGGGACTCAGGCAATGTTTTGGATCATTCTAATGCTTATTATAAGTCCTAATACACATTCCTAGACCATTCTAAGCCTTTAGAATACTCTCTTAACCATTCTACACTTGTTAGAACCTCCAAGGACTCAAGCGACACCCTCTACGTCCCTTGGGGACTCAAGCAATGTTTTGGATCATTCTAATGGTTGTTATAAGTCCTAATACACATTTCTAGAGCATTCTAAGCCTTTAGGATACTCTCTTAACCATTCTACACTTGTTAGAACCTCGAAGGACTCATGCTAAACCCTCTACGTCACTTGGGGTACCAAACAATGTTAAGGATCATTCTAAAGGTTCGTATAAGTCCTAATACACATTCCTAGACCATTCTAAGCCTTTAGAACACTCTCTTAACCATTCTACACTTGTTAGAACCTCCAAGGCTCATGCTACACCCTCTACATCCCTTGGGGACTCAAGCAATGTTCAGGATCATTCTAATGGTTCTTATAAGTCCTAATACACATTCCTAGACCATTCTAAGCCTTCAGAATACTCTCTTAACCATTCTACACTTGTTAGAACCTCCAAGGACTCAAGCGACACCCTCTACGTCCCTTGGGGACTCAAGCAATATTTTGGATCATTTTAATGGTTGTTATAAGTCCTAATACACATTTCTATAGCATTCTATGCCTTTAGGTTACTCTCTTAACCATTCTACACTTGTTAGAACCTCGAAGGACTCATGCTACACCCTCTACGTCACTTGGGGTACCAAGCAATGTTTAGGATCATTCTAATGGTTCGTATGAGTCCTAATACACATTCCTAGACCATTCTAAGCCTTTAGAATACTCTCTTAACCATTCTACACTTGTTAGAACCTCCAAGGACTCAAGCGACACCCTCTACGTCCCTTGGGGACTCAAGCAATATTTTGGATCATTCTAATGGTTGTTATAATTCCTAATACACATTCCTAGACCATTCTAAGCCTTTCGGTTACTCTCTTAACCATTCTACACTTGTTAGAACCTCGAAGGACTCATGCTAAACCCTCTACGTCACTTGGGGTACCAAGCAATGTTTAGGATCATTCTAATGGTTCGTATAAGTCCTAATACACATTCCTAGACCATTCTAAGCCTTTACAATACTCTCTTAACCATTCTACACTTGTTAGAACCTCCAAGGCTCATGCTACACCCTCTACATCCCTTGGGGACTCAAGCAATGTTCAGGATCATTCTAATGGTTCTTATAAGTCCTAATACACATTCCTAGACCATTCTAAGCCTTCAGAATACTCTCTTAACCATTCTACACTTGTTAGAACCTCGAAGGACTCATGCTACACCCTCTATGTCCTTTGGGTTACCAAGCAATGTTTAGGATCATTCTAATGGTTCGTATGAGTCCTAATACACATTCCTAGACCATTCTAAGCCTTTAGAATACTCTCTTAACCATTTTACACTTGTTAGAACCTTGAAGGACTCAAGCGACACCCTCTAAGTCCCTTGGGGACTCAAGCTATGTTTAGGATCATTCTAATGGTTCTTATAAGTCCTAATACACATTCCTAGACCATTCTAAGCCTTTAGAATAGTCTCTTAACCATTCTACACTTGTCAGAACCTCCAAGGACTCATGCTACACCCTCTACGTCACTTGGGGTACCGAGCAATGTTTAGGATCATTCTAATGGTTCGTATGAGTCCTAATACACATTCCTAGACCATTCTAAGCCTTTAGAATACTCTTTTAACCATTCTACACTTGTTAGAACCTCCAAGGACTGAAGCGACACCCTCTACGTCCCTTGGGGACTCAAGCAATGTTTTGGATCATTCTAATGGTTGTTATAAGTCCTAATACACATTCCTAGACCATTCTAAGCCTTTAGGTTACTCTCTTAACCATTCTACACTTGTTAGAACCTCCAAGGACTCGTGCTGAACCCTTTACGTCACTTGGGGTACCAAGCAATGTTTAGGATCATTCTAAAGGTTCGTATAAGTTCTAATACACATTCCTAGACCATTCTAAGCCTTTAGAATACTCTCTTAACCATTCTACACATGTTAGAACCTCCAAGGCTCATGCTACACCCTCTACGTCCCTTGGGGACTCAAGCAATGTTTAGGATCATTCTAATGGTTCTTATAAGTCCTAATACACATTCCTAGACCATTCTAAGCCTTTAGAATACTCACTTAACCATTCTACACTTGTTAGAACCTCCAAGGACTCAAGCTGAACCCTCTACCTTACTTGGGGTACCAAGCAATGTTTAGGATCATTCTAAAGGTTTGTATAAGTCCTAATACACATTCCTAGACCATTCTAAGCCTTTAGAATACTCTCTTAACCATTCTATACTTGTTAGAACCTCCAAGGCTCATGCTACACCCTCTACGTCCCTTGGGGACTCAAGCAATGTTTAGGATCATTCTAATGGTTCTTATAAGTCGTAATACACATTCCTAGACCATTCTAAGCCTTCAGAATACTCTCTTAACCATTCTACACTTGTTAGAACCTCTAAGGACTCATGCTACACCCTCTATGTCCCTTGGGTTACCAAGCAATGTTTAGGATCATTCTAATGGTTCGTATGAGTCCTAATACACATTCCTAGACCATTCTAAGCCTTTAGAATACTCTCTTAACCATTTTACACTTGTTAGAACCTCTAAGGACTCAAGCGACAACCTCTACGTCCCTTGGGGACTCAAGTTATGTTTAGGATCATTCTAATGGTTCTTATAAGTTCTAATACACATTCCTAGACCATTCTAAGCCTTTAGGATACTCTCTTAACCATTCTACACTTGTCAGAACCTCCAAGGACTCATGCTACACCCTCTACATCACTTGGGGTACCAAGCAATGTTTAGGATCATTCTAATGGTTCGTATGAGTCCTAATACACATTCCTAGACCATTCTAAGCCTTTAGAATACTCTCTTAACCATTCTACACTTGTTAGAACCTGCAAGGACTCAAGCGACACCCTCTACGTCCCTTTGGGACTCAAACAATGTTTTGGATCATTCTAATGGTTGTTATAAGTCCTAATACACATATCTAGAGCATTCTAAGCCTTTAGGATACTCTCTTAACCATTCTACACTTGTTAGAGCCTCGAAGGACTCATGCTAAACCCTCTACGTCACTTGGGGTACCAAACAATGTTAAGGATCATTCTAAAGGTTCGTATAAGTCCTAATACACATTCCTAGACCATTCTAAGCCTTTAGAATACTCTCTTAACCATTCTACACTTGTTAGAACCTCCAAGGCTCATGCTACACCCTCTACATCCCTTGGGGACTCAAGCAATGTTTAGGATCATTCTAAAGGTTCTTATAAGTCCTAACACACATTCCAAGACCATTCTAAGCCTTCAGAATACTCTCTTAACCATTTTACACTTGTTAGAACCTCTAAGGACTCATGCTACACCCTCTATGTCACTTGGGTTACCAAGCAACGTTTAGGATCATTCTAATGGTTCGTATGAGTCCTAATACACATTCCTAGACCATTCTAAGCCTTTAGAATACTCTCTTAACCATTTTACACTTGTTAGAACCTCTAAGGACTCAAGCGACAACCTCTACGTCCCTTGGGGACTCAAGCTATGTTTAGGATCATTCTAATGGTTCTTATAAGTCCTAATACACATTCCTAGAACATTCTAAGCCTTTAGGATACTCTCTTAACCATTCTACACTTGTCAGAACCTCCAAGGACTCATGCTACACCCTCTACGTCACTTGGGGTACCAAGCAATGTTTAGGATCATTCTAATGGTTCGTATGAGTCCTAATACACATTCCTAGACCATTCTAAGCCTTTAGAATACTCTCTTAACCATTCTACACTTGTTAGAACCTGCAAGGACTCAAGCGACACCCTCTACGTCCCTTTGGGACTCAAACAATGTTTTGGATCATTCTAATGGTTGTTATAAGTCCTAATACACATTTCTAGAGCATTCTAAGCCTTTAGGATACTCTCTTAACCATTCTACACTTGTTAGAGCCTCGAAGGACTCATGCTAAACCCTCTACGTCACTTGGGGTACCAAACAATGTTAAGGATCATTCTAAAGGTTCGTATAAGTCCTAATACACATTCCTAGACCATTCTAAGCCTTTAGAATACTCTCTTAACCATTTTACACTTGTTAGAACCTCTAAGGACTCAAGCGACAACCTCTACGTCCCTTGGGGACTCAAGTTATGTTTAGGATCATTCTAATGGTTCTTATAAGTCCTAATACACATTCCTAGACCATTCTAAGCCTTTAGAATACTCTCTTAACCATTCTATACTTGTTAGAACCTCCAAGGCTCATGCTACACCCTCTACATCCCTTGGGGACTCAAGCAATGTTTAGGATCATTCTAATGGTTCTTATAAATCCTAACACACATTCCAAGACCATTCTAAGCCTTCAGAATACTCTCTTAACCATTCTAGACTTGTCAGAACCTCCAACGACTCATGCTACACCCTCTACGTCACTTGGGGTACCAAGCAATGTTTAGTATCATTCTAATGGTTCGTATGAGTCCTAATACACATTCCTAGACCATTCTAAGCCTTTAGAATACTCTCTTAACCATTCTACACTTGTTAGAACCTCCAAGGACTCAAGCGACACCCTCTACGTCCCTTGGGGACTCAAGCAATGTTTAGGATCATTCTAAAGGTTCGTATAAGTCCTAATACACATTCCTAGACCATTCTAAGCCTTTAAAATACTCTCTTAACCATTCTACACTTGTTAGAACCTCCAAGGACTCAAGAGACACCCTCTACATCCCTTGGGGACTCAAGCAATGTTTAGGATCATTCTAATGGTTCGTATGAGTCCTAATACACATTCCTAGACCATTCTAAGCCTTTAGAATACTCTCTTAACCATTTTACACTTGTTAGAACCTCCAAGGCTCATGCTACACCCTCAACGTCCCTTGGGGACTCAAGCAATGTTTAGGATCATTCTAATGGTTCTTATAAGTCCTAATACATTGTCCTAGACCATTCTAAGCCTTTAGAATACTCTCTTAACCATTCTACACTTGTTAGAACCTCCAAGCCCCATGCAACACCCTCTACGTCCCTTGGGGACTCGAGCAATGTTTAGGATCATTCTAAGGTTCTTATAAGTCCTAACACACATTCCAAGACCATTCTAAGTCTTTAGAAGACTCTCTTAACCGTTCTACACTTGATAGAACCTCCAAGCCCCATGCCACACCCTCTACGTCCCTTGGGGACTCGAGCAATGTTTAGGATCATTCTAAGGTTCTTATAAGTCCTAATACACATTCCTAGACCATTCTTAGCCTTTAGAATACTCTCTTAACCGTTCTATACTTGTTAAAATCTCCAAGGCTCATGCTACACCCTCTTCGTCCCTTGGGGACTCAAGCAATGTTTAGGATCATTCTAATGGTTTTTATAAGTCCTAATAAACATTCCTAGACCATTCTAAGCCTTTAGAATACTCTCTTAACCATTCTACACATGTTAGAACCTCCAAGGCTCATGCTACACCCTCTACGTCCCTTGGGGACTCATGCAATGTTTTGGATCATTCTAATGGTTGTTATAAGTCCTAATACACATTCCTAGACCATTCTATGCCTTTAGAATACTCTCTTAACCATTCTACACTTGTCAGAACCTCCAAGGACTCATGCTACACCCTCTACGTCCCTTGGGGACTCAAGCAATGTTTAGGATCATTCTAATGGTTCTTATAAATCCTAATACACATTCCTAGACCATTCTAAGCCTTCAGAATACTCTCTTAACTATTCTACACTTGTTAGAACCTCTAAGCACTCATGCTACACCCTCTATGTCCCTTGGGTTACCAAGCAATGTTTAGGATCATTCTAATGGTTCGTATGAGTCCTAATACACATTCCTAGACCATTCTAAGCCTTTAGAATACTCTCTTAACCATTTTACACTTGTTAGAACCTCTAAGGACTCAAGCGACACCCTCTACGTCCCTTGGGGACTCAAGCAATGTTTAGGATAATTCTAATGGTTCTTATAAATCCTAATACACATTCCTAGACCATTCTAAGCCTTTAGAATACTCTCATAGCCATTCTACACTTGTCAGAACCTCAAAGGACTCATGCTACACCCTCTACGTCCCTTGGGGACTCAAGCAATGTTTAGGATCATTCAAATGCTTCTTATAAGTCCAAATACACATTCCTAGACCATTCTAAGCCTTTAGAATACTCTCTTAACCATTTTACACTTCTTAGAACCTCGAAGG
The DNA here is from genome assembly GCA_037953625.1 of Crotalaria pallida. NCBI lineage: Eukaryota > Viridiplantae > Streptophyta > Magnoliopsida > Fabales > Fabaceae > Crotalaria > Crotalaria pallida. Next base: position 98,900,807 of record CM075650.1, read on the forward strand.
ACTCAAGAGACACCCTCTACGTCCCTTGGGGACTCAAGCAATGTTTAGGATCATTCTAATGGTTCTTATAAGTCCTAATACACATACCTAGACCATTCTAAGCCTTTAGGATACTCTCATAACCATTCTACACTTGTCAGAACCTCCAAGGACTCATGCTACACCCTCTACGTAACTTGGGGTACCAAGCAATGTTTAGGATCATTCTAATGGTTCATATGAGTCCTAATACACATTCCTAGACCATTCTAAGCCTTTAGAAGACTCTCTTAACCATTCTACACTTGTTAGAACCTCCAAGGACTCAAGCGACACCCTCTACGTCCCTTTGGGACTCAAGCAATGTTTTGGATCATTCGAATGGTTGTTATAAGTCCTAATACACATTCCTAGACCATTCTAATCCTTTAGGTTACTCTCTTAACCATTTTACACTTGTTAGAACCTCCAAGGACTCATGCTAAACCCTCTACGTCACTTGGGGTACCAAGCAATGTTTAGGATCATTCTAAAGGTTCTTATAAGTCCTAATACACATTCCTAGACCATTCTTAGCCTTTAGAATACTCTCTTAACCATTCTGCACTTGTTAGAATCTCCAAGGCTCATGCTACACCCTTTTCGTACCTTGGGGACTCAATCAATGTTTAGGATCATTCTAACGGTTCTTATAAGTCCTAATACACATTCCTAGACCATTCTAAGCCTTTAGAATACTCTCTTAACCATTCTACACATGTTAGAACCCCCAAGGCTCATGCTACATCCTCTATGTCCCTTGGGGACTCAAGCAATGTTTTGTATCATTCTAATGGTTGTTATAAGTCCTAATACACATTCCTAGACCATTCTAAGCCTTTAGAATACTCTCTTAACCATTCTACACTTGTTAGAACCTCCAAGGACTCAAGCGACACACTCTACGTCCCTTGGGAACTCAAGCAATGTTTTGGATCATTCTAATGGTTGTTATAAGTCCTAAAACACATTTCTAGACCATTCTAAGCCTTTAGGATACTCTCTTAACCATTCTACACTTGTTAGAACCTCCAAGGACTCATGCTAAACCCTCTACGTCACTTGGGGTACCAAGCAATGTTTAGGATCATTCTAAAGGTTCGTATAAGCCCTAATACACATTCCTAGACCATTCTAAGCCTTTAGAATACTTTCTTAACCATTCTACACTTGTTAGAACTTCCAAGGCTCATGCTACACCCACTACGTCCCTTGGGGACTCAAGCAATGTTTAGAATCATTCTAATGCTTCTTATAAGTCCTAATACACATTCCTAGACCATTCTAAGCCTTCATAATACTCTCTTAACCATTCTACACTTGTTAGAACCTCGAAGGACTCATGCTACACCCTCTATGTCCCTTGGGTTACCAAGAAATGTTTAGGATAATTCTAATGGTTCGTATGAGTCCTAATACACATTCCTAGACCATTCTAAGCCTTCAGAATACTCTCTTAACCATTCTACACTTGTTAGAACCTCGAAGGACTCATGCTACACCCTCTATGTCCCTTGGGTTACCAAGCAATGTTTAGAATCATTCTAACGGTTCGTATAAGTCCTAATACACATTCCTAGACCATTCTAAGCCTTTAGAATACTCTCTTAACCATTCTACACTTGTTTGAACCTCCAAGGCTCATGCTACACCCTCTACGTCCCTTGGGGACTCAAGCAATGTTTAGGATAATTCTAATGGTTCTTATATGTCCTAATACACATTCCTAGACCATTCTAAGCCTTTAGAATACTCTCTTAACCATTCTACACTTGTTAGAACCTCCAAGGACCAAAGCGACACCGTCTACGTCCCTTGGGGACTTAAGCAATGTTTTGGATCATTCTAATGGTTGTTATAAGTCCTAATACACATTCCTAGACCATTCTAAGCCTTTAGGTTACTCTCTTAACCATTCTACACTTGTTAGAACCTTCAAGGACTCATGCTACACCCTCTACGTCCCTTGGGGACTCAAGCAATGTTTAGGATCATTCTAATGGTTCTTATAAGTCCTAATACACATTCCTAGACCATTCTAAGCCTTTAGAATACTCTCTTAACCATTCTACACTTGTTAGAACCTCCAAGGACTCAAGCGACACCGTCTACGTCCCTTGGGGACTTAAGCAATGTTTTGGATCATTCTAATGGTTGTTATAAGTCCTAATACACATTCCTAGACCATTCTAAGCCTTTAGGTTACTCTCGTAACCATTCTACACTTGTTAGAACCTCCAAGGCTCATGCTACACCCTCTACGTCCCTTGGGGACTCAAGCAATATTTACGATCATTCTAATGGTTCTTATAAGTCCTAATACACATTCCAAGACCATTCTAAGCCTTCAGAATACTCTCTTAACCATTCTACACTTGTTAGAACCTCTAAGGACTCATGCTACACCTTCTATGTCCCTTGGGTTACCAAGCAATGTTTAGGATCATTCTAATGGTTCGTATGAGTCCTAATACACATTCCTAGACCATTCTAAGCCTTTAGAATACTCTCATAACCATTTTACACTTGTTAGAACCTCTAAGGACTTAAGCGACACCCTCTACGTCCCTTGGGGACTCAAGCAATGCTTAGGATCATTCTAATGGTTCTTATAAATCCTAATACACTTTCCTAGACCATTCTAAGCCTTTAGAATACTCTCATAGCCATTCTACACTTGTCAGAACCTCCAAGGACTCATGCTACACCCTCTACGTCCCTTGGGGACTCAAGCAATGTTTAGGAACATTCTAATGGTTCTTATAAGTCCTGATACACATTCCTAGACCATTCTAAGCCTTTAGAATACTCTCTTAACCATTCTACACTTGTTAGAACCTCCAAGGACTCAAGCGACACCGTCTACGTCCCTTGGGGACTCAAGCAATGTTTTGGATCATTCTAATGGTTGTTATAAGTCCTAATACACATTCCTAGACCATTCTAAGCCTTTAGGTTACTCTCTTAACCATTCTACACTTGTTAGAACCTCCAAGGACTCATGCTAAACCCACTACGTCACTTGGGGTACCAAGCAATGTTTAGGATCATTCTAAAGGTTCGTATAAGTCCTAATACACATTCCTAGACCATTCTAAGCCTTTAGTATACTCTCTTAACAATTCTACACTTGATAGAACCTCCAAGCCCCATGCCACACCCTCTACGTCCCTTGGGGACTCGAGCAATGTTTAGGATCATTCTAAGGTTCTTATAAGTCCTAACACACATTCCTAGACCATTCTAAGCCTTCAGAATACTCTCTTAACCATTCTACACTTGTTAGAACCTCTAAGGACTCATGCTACACCTTCTATGTCCCTTGGGTTACCAAGCAATGTTTAGGATCATTCTAATGGTTCGTATGAGTCCTAATACACATTCCTAGACCATTCTAAGCCTTTAGAATACTCTCTTAACCATTTTACACTTGTTAGAACCTCTAAGGACTCAAGCGACACCCTCTACGTCCCTTGGGGACTCAAGCAATGCTTAGGATCATTCTAATGGTTCTTATAAATCCTAATACACATTCCTAGACCATTCTAAGCCTTTAGAATACTCTCATAGCCATTCTACACTTGTCAGAACCTCCAAGGACTCGTGCTACACCCTCTACGTCCCTTGGGGACTCAAGCAATGTTTAGGAACATTCTAATGGTTCTTATAAGTCCTGATACACATTCCTAGACCATTCTAAGCCTTTAGAATACTCTCTTAACCATTCTACACTTGTTAGAACCTCCAAGGACTCAAGCGACACCGCCTACGTCCCTTGGGGACTCAAGCAATGTTTTGGATCATTCTAATGGTTGTTATAAGTCCTAATACACATTCCTAGACCATTCTAAGCCTTTAGGTTACTCTCTTAACCATTCTACACTTGTTAGAACCTCCAAGGACTCATGCTAAACCCACTACGTCACTTGGGGTACCAAGCAATGTTTAGGATCATTCTAAAGGTTCGTATAAGTCCTAATACACATTCCTAGACCATTCTAAGCCTTTAGAATACTCTCTTAACCATTCTACACTTGATAGAACCTCCAAGCCCCATGCAACACCCTCTACGTCCCTTGGGGACTCGAGCAATGTTTAGGATCATTCTAAGGTTCTTATAAGTCCTAACACACATTCCTAGACCATTCTAAGCCTTTAGAATACTCTCATAGCCATTCTACACTTGTCAGAACCTCCAAGGACTCGTGCTACACCCTCTACGTCCCTTGGGGACTCAAGCAATGTTTAGGAACATTCTAATGGTTCTTATAAGTCCTGATACACATTCCTAGACCATTCTAAGCCTTTAGAATACTCTCTTAACCATTCTACACTTGTTAGAACCTCCAAGGACTCAAGCGACACCGCCTACGTCCCTTGGGGACTCAAGCAATGTTTTGGATCATTCTAATGGTTGTTATAAGTCCTAATACACATTCCTAGACCATTCTAAGCCTTTAGGTTACTCTCTTAACCATTCTACACTTATTAGAACCTCCAAGGACTCATGCTAAACCCACTACGTCACTTGGGGTACCAAGCAATGTTTAGGATCATTCTAAAGGTTCGTATAAGTCCTAATACACATTCCTAGACCATTCTAAGCCTTTAGAATACTCTCTTAACCACTCTACACTTGATAGAACCTCCAAGCCCCATGCAACACCCTCTACGTCCCTTGGGGACACAAGCAATGTTTAGGATCATTCTAAAGGTTCGTATAAGTCCTAATACACATTCCTAGACCATTCTAAGCCTTTAGAATGCTCTCTTAACCATTTTACACTTGTTAGAACCTCTAGGGACTCAAGCTACACCCTCTACGTCCCTTGGGGACTCAAGCAATGTTTAGGATCATTCTAATGGTTCTTATAAATCCTAATACACATTCCTAGACCATTCTAAGCCTTTAGAATACTCTCATAGCCATTCTACACTTGTCAGAACCTCCAAGGACTCATGCTACACCCTCTACGTCCCTTGGGGACTCAAGCAATGTTTAGGAACATTCTAATGGTTCTTATAAGACCTGATACACATTCCTAGACCATTCTAAGCCTTTAGAATACTCTCTTAACCATTCTACACTTGTTAGAACCTGCAAGGACTCAAGCGACACCCTCTACGTCCCTTTGGGACTCAAACAATGTTTTGGATCATTCTAATGGTTCTTATAAGTCTTAATACACATTCCTAGACCATTCTAAGCCTTCAGAATACTCTCTTAACCATTCTACACTTGTTAGAACCTCTAAGGACTCATGCTACACCCTCTATGTCCCTTGGGTTACCAAGCAATGTTTAGGATCATTCTAATGGTTCGTATGAGTCCTAATACACATTCCTAGACCACTCTAAGCCTTTAGAATAGTCTCTTAACCATTTTACACTTGTTAGAACCTCTAAGGACTCAAGCGACACCCTCTACGTCCCTTGGGGACTCAAGCAATGTTTAGGATCATTCTAATGGTTCTTATAAATCCTAATACACATTCCTAGACCATTCTAAGCCTTTAGAATACTCTCATAGCCATTCTACACTTGTCAGAACCTCCAAGGACTCATGCTACACCCTCTACGTCCCTTGGGGACTCAAGCAATGTTTAGGAACAGTCTAATGGTTCTTATAAGTCCTAATACACATTCCTAGACCATTCTAAGCCTTTAGAATACTCTCTTAACTATTCTACACTTGTTAGAACCTCCAAGGACTCAAGCGACACCCTCTACGTCCCTTGGGGACTCAAGCAATGTTTAGGATCATTCTAATGGTTCTTATAAGTCCTAATACACATTCCTAGACCATTCTAAGCCTTTAGAATACTCTCTTAACCATTCTACACTTGTTAGAACCTCCAAGGACTCAAGCGACACCGTCTACGTCCCTTGGGGACTCAAGCAATATTTTGGATCATTCTAAAGGTTGTTATAAGTCCTAATACACATTCCTAGACCATTCTAAGCCTTTAGGTTACTCTCTTAACCATTCTACACTTGTTAGAACCTCCAAGGACTCATGCTAAACCCACTACGTCACTTGGGGTACCAAGCAATGTTTAGGATCAGTCTAAAGGTTCGTATAAGTCCTAATACACATTCCTAGACCATTCTAAGCCTTTAGAATACTCTCTTAACCATTCTACACTTGTTAGAACCTCCAAGGACTGATGCTAAACCAACTACGTCACTTGGGGTACCAAGCAATGTTTAGGATCATTCTAATGGTTCTTATAAGTCCTTATACACATTCCTAGACCATTCTAAGCCTTTAGAATACTCTCTTAACCATTCTACACTTGTTAGAACCTCAAAGCCCCATGCAACACCCTCTAAGTCCCTTGGGGACTCAAGCAATGTTTAGGATCATTCTAAGCTTCTTATAAGTCCTAAGATACATTCCTAGACCATTCTAAGTCTTTAGAATACTCTCTTAACCATTCTACACTTGTTAGAACCTCCAAGCCCCATGCAACACCCTCTACGTCCCTTGGGGACACAAGCAATGTTTAGGATCATTCTAAAGGTTCGTATAAGTCCTAATACACATTCCTAGACCATTCTAAGCCTTTAGAATACTCTCTTAACCATTTTACACTTGTTAGAACCTCTAGGGACTCAAGCGACACCCTCTACGTCCCTTGGGGACTCAAGAAATGTTTAGGATCATTCTAATGGTTCTTATAAATCCTAATACACATTCCTATACAAATCTAAGCCTTTAGAACACTCTCATAGGCATTCTACACTTGTCAGAACCTCAAAGGACTCATGCTACACCCTCTACGTCCCTTGGGGACTCAAGCAATGTTTAGGATTATTCTAATGCTTCTTATAAGTCCTAATACACATTCCTAGACCATTCTAAGCCTTTAGAATACTCTCTTAACCATTCTACACTTGTTAGAACCTCCAAGGACTCAAGCGACACCCTCTACGTTCCTTGGGGACTCAAGCAATGTTTTGGATCATTCTAATGGTTTTTATAAGTCCTAATACACATTCCTAGACCATTCTATGCCTTTAGGTTACTCTCTTAACCATTCTACACATGTTAGAACCTCCAAGGACTCATGCTAAACCCACTACGTCACTTGGGGTACCAAGCAATGTTTAGGATCATTCTAAAGGTTCGTATAAGTCCTAATACACATTCCTAAACCATTCTAAGCCTTTAGAATACTCTCTTAACCATTCTACACATTTTTAGAACCTCCAAGGCTCATGCTACACCCTCTACGTCCCTTGGGGACTCAAGCAATGTTTAGGATCAATCTAATGGTTCTTATAAGTCCTAATACACATTCCTAGACTATTCTAAGCCTTTAGAATACTCTCTTAACCATTCTACACTTGTTAAACCTCAAAGCCCCATGCAACACCCTCTACGTCCCTTGGCGACTCAAGCAATGTTTAGGATCATTCTAAGCTTCTTATAAGTCCTAATACACATTCCTAGACCATTCTACACTTGTTAGAACCTCTACGGACACATGCTACACCCTTTATGTCCCTTGGGTTACCAAGCAATGTTTAGGATCATTCTAATGGTTCGTATGAGTCCTAATACACATTCCTAGTCCATTCTAAGCCTTTAGAATACTCTCTTAACCATTTTACACTTGTTGGAACCTCCAAAGACTCAAGCGACACCCTCTACGTCCCTTGGGGACTCAAGCAATGTTTAGGATAATTCTAATGGTTCTTATAAATCCTAATACACATTCCTTGACCATCTAAGCCTTTAGAATACTCTCTTAACCATTCTACACTTGTTAGAACCTCTAAGGACTCATGCTACACGCTCTATGTCCCTTGGGTTACCAAGCAATGTTTAGGATCATTCTAATGGTTCGTATGAGTCCTAATACACATTCCTAGACCATTCTAAGCCTTTAGAATACTCTCTTAACCATTTTACACTTGTTAGAACCTCTAAGGACTCAAGCGACACCCTCTACGTCCCTTGGGGACTCAAGCAATGTTTAGGATCATTCTAATGGTTCTTATAAATCATAATACACATTCCTAGACCATTCTAAGCCTTTAGAATACTCTCATAGCCATTCTACACATGTCAGAACCTCCACGGACTCATGCTACACCCTATACGTCCCTTGGGGACTCAAGCAATGTTTAGGATCATTCTAATGGTTCTTATAAGTCCTAATACACATTCCTAGACCATTCTAAACCTTTAGAATACTCTCTTAACCATTCTACACTTGTTAGAACCTCCAAGGACTCAAGCGACACCCTCTACGTCCCTTGGGGACTAAAGCAATGTTTTGGATCATTCTAATGGTTGTTATAAGTCCTAATACACATTCCTAGACCATTCTAAGCCTTTAGGTTACTCTCTTAACCATTCTACACTTGTTAGAACCTCCAAGGACTCATGCTAAACCCACTACGTCACTTGGGGTACCAAGCAATGTTTAGGATCAGTCTAAAGGTTCGTATAACTCCTAATACACATTCCTAGACCATTCTAAGCCTTTAGAATACTCTCTTAACCATTCTACACTTGTTAGAACCTCCAAGGACTCATGCTAAACCCACTACGTCACTTGGGGTACCAAGCAATGTTTAGGATCATTCTAATGGTTCTTATAAGTCCTAATACACATTCCTAGACCATTCTAAGCCTTTAGAATACTCTCTTAACCATTCTACACTTGTTAGAACCTCAAAGCCCCATGCAACACCCTCTACGTCCCTTGGGGACTCAAGCAATGTTTAGGATCATTCTAAGCTTCTTATAAGTCCTAAGACACATTCCTAGACCATTCTAAGTCTTTAGAATACTCTCTTAACCATTCTACACTTGTTAGAACCTCCAAGCCCCATGCAACACCCTCTACGTCCCTTGGGGACACAAGCAATGTTTAGGATCATTCTAAGCTTCTTATAAGTCCTAATACACATTCCTAGACCATTCTAAGCCTTTAGAATACTCTCTTAACCATTTTAAACTTGTTAGAACCTCTAGGGACTCAAGCGACACCCTCTACGTCCCTTGGGGACTCAAGAAATGTTTAGGATCATTCTAATGGTTCTTATAAATCCTAATACACATTCCTATACAAATCTAAGCCTTTAGAACACTCTCATAGGCATTCTACACTTGTCAGAACCTCAAAGGACTCATGCTACACCCTCTACGTCCCTTGGGGACTCAAGCAATGTTTAGGATCATTCTAATGCTTCTTATAAGTCCTAATACACATTCCTAGACCATTCTAAGCCTTTAGAATACTCTCTTAACCATTCTACACTTGTTAGAACCTCTAAGGACTCATGCTACACGCTCTATGTCCCTTGGGTTACCAAGCAATGTTTAGGATCATTCTAATGGTTCGTATGAGTCCTAATACACATTCCTAGACCATTCTAAGCCTTTAGAATACTCTCTTAACCATTTTACACTTGTTAGAACCTCTAAGGACTCAAGCGACACCCTCTACGTCCCTTGGGGACTCAAGCAATGTTTAGGATCATTCTAATGGTTCTTATAAATCATAATACACATTCCTAGACCATTCTAAGTCTTTAGAATACTCTCATAGCCATTCCACACATGTCAGAACCTCCACGGACTCATGCTACACCCTATACGTCCCTTGGGGACTCAAGCAATGTTTAGGATCATTCTAATGGTTCTTATAAGTCCTAATACACATTCCTAGACCATTCTAAACCTTTAGAATACTCTCTTAACCATTCTACACTTGTTAGAACCTCCAAGGACTCAAGCGACACCCTCTACGTCCCTTGGGGACTAAAGCAATGTTTTGGATCATTCTAATGGTTGTTATAAGTCCTAATACACATTCCTAGACCATTCTAAGCCTTTAGGTTACTCTCTTAACCATTCTACACTTGTTAGAACCTCCAAGGACTCATGCTAAACGCACTACGTCACTTGGGGTGCCAAGCAATGTTTAGGATCAGTCTAAAGGTTCGTATAACTCCTAATACACATTCCTAGACCATTCTAAGCCTTTAGAATACTCTCTTAACCATTCTACACTTGTTAGAACCTCCAAGGACTCATGCTAAACCCACTACGTCACTTGGGGTACCAAGCAATGTTTAGGATCATTCTAATGGTTCTTATCAGTCCTAATACACATTCCTAGACCATTCTAAGCCTTTAGAATACTCTCTTAACCATTCTACACTTGTTAGAACCTCAAAGCCCCATGCAACACCCTCTACGTCCCTTGGGGACTCAAGCAATGTTTAGGATCATTCTAAGCTTCTTATAAGTCCTAAGACACATTCCTAGACCATTCTAAGTCTTTAGAATACTCTCTTAACCATTCTACACTTGTTAGAACCTCCAAGCCCCATGCAACACCCTCTACGTCCCTTGGGGACACAAGCAATGTTTAGGATCATTCTAAAGGTTCGTATAAGTCCTAATACACATTCCTAGACCATTCTAAGCCTTTAGAATACTCTCTTAACCATTTTACACTTGTTAGAACCTCTAGGGACTCAAGCGACACCCTCTACGTCCCTTGGGGACTCAAGAAATGTTTAGGATCATTCTAATGGTTCTTATAAATCCTAATACACATTCCTATACAAATCTAAGCCTTTAGAACACTCTCATAGGCATTCTACACTTGTCAGAACCTCAAAGGACTCATGCTACACCCTCTACGTCCCTTGGGGACTCAAGCAATGTTTAGGATCATTCTAATGCTTCTTATAAGTCCTAATACACATTCCTAGACCATTCTAAGCCTTTAGAATACTCTCTTAACCATTCTACACTTGTTAGAACCTCCAAGGACTCAAGCGACACCCTCTACGTTCCTTGGGGACTCAAGCAATGTTTTGGATCATTCTAATGGTTTTTATAAGTCCTAATACACATTCCTAGACCATTCTATGCCTTTAGGTTACTCTCTTAACCATTCTACACTTGTTAGAACCTCCAAGGACTCATGCTAAACCCACTACGTCACTTGGGGTACCAAGCAATGTTTAGGATCATTCTAAAGGTTCGTATAAGTCCTAATACACATTCCTAAACCATTCTAAGCCTTTAGAATACTCTCTTAACCATTCTACACTTGTTAGAACCTCCAAGGCTCATGCTACACCCTCTACGTCCCTTGGGGACTCAAGCAATGTTTAGGATCAATCTAATGGTTCTTATAAGTCCTAATACACATTCCTAGACTATTCTAAGCCTTTAGAATACTCTCTTAACCATTCTACACTTGTTAAACCTCAAAGCCCCATGCAACACCCTCTACGTCCCTTGGGGACTCAAGCAATGTTTAGGATCATTCTAAGCTTCTTATAAGTCCTAATACACATTCCTAGACCATTCTAAGTCTTTAGAATACTCTCTTAACCATTCTACACTTGTTAGAACCTCTACGGACACATGCTACACCCTTTATGTCCCTTGGGTTACCAAGCAATGTTTAGGATCATTCTAATGGTTCGTATGAGTCCTAATACACATTCCTAGTCCATTCTAAGCCTTTAGAATACTCTCTTAACCATTTTACACTTGTTAGAACCTCTAGGGACTCAAGCGACACCCTCTACGTCCCTTGGGGACTCAAGAAATGTTTAGGATCATTCTAATGGTTCTTATAAATCTTAATACACATTCCTATACAAATCTAAGCCTTTAGAACACTCTCATAGGCATTCTACACTTGTCAGAACCTCAAAGGACTTATGCTACACCCTCTACGTCCCTTGGGGACTCAAGCAATGTTTAGGATCATTCTAATGCTTCTTATAAGTCCTAATACACATTCCTAGACCATTCTAAGCCTTTAGAATACTCTCTTAACCATTCTACACTTGTTAGAACCTCCAAGGACTCAAGCGACACCCTCTACGTTCCTTGGGGACTCAAGCAATGTTTTGGATCATTCTAATGGTTTTTATAAGTCCTAATACACATTCCTAGACCATTCTATGTCTTTAGGTTACTCTCTTAACCATTCTACACATGTTAGAACCTCCAAGGACTCATGCTAAACCCACTACGTCACTTGGGGTACCAAGCAATGTTTAGGATCATTCTAAAGGTTCGTATAAGTCCTAATACACATTCCTAAACCATTCTAAGCCTTTAGAATACTCTCTTAACCATTCTACACTTGTTAGAACCTCCAAGGCTCATGCTACACCCTCTACGTCCCTTGGGGACTCAAGCAATGTTTAGGATCAATCTAATGGTTCTTATAAGTCCTAATACACATTCCTAGACTATTCTAAGCCTTTAGAATACTCTCTTAACCATTCTACACTTGTTAAACCTCAAAGCCCCATGCAACACCCTCTACGTCCCTTGGGGACTCAAGCAATGTTTAGGATCATTCTAAGCTTCTTATAAGTCCTAATACACATTCCTAGACCATTCTAAGTCTTTAGAATACTCTCTTAACCATTCTACACTTGTTAGAACCTCTACGGACACATGCTACACCCTCTATGTCCCTTGGGTTACCAAGCAATGTTTAGGATCATTCTAATGGTTCGTATGAGTCCTAATACACATTCCTAGTCCATTCTAAGCCTTTAGAATACTCTCTTAACCATTTTACACTTGTTGGAACCTCCAAAGACTCAAGCGACACCCTCTACGTCCCTTGGGGACTCAAGCAATGTTTAGGATAATTCTAATGGTTCTTATAAATCCTAATACACATTCCTTGACCATCTAAGCCTTTAGAATACTCTCTTAACCATTCTACACTTGTTAGAACCTCTAAGGACTCATGCTACACGCTCTATGTCCCTTGGGTTACCAAGCAATGTTTAGGATCATTCTAATGGTTCGTATGAGTCCTAATACACATTCCTAGACCATTCTAAGCCTTTAGAATACTCTCTTAACCATTTTACACTTGTTAGAACCTCTAAGGACTCAAGCGACACCCTCTACGTCCCTTGGGGACTCAAGCAATGTTTAGGATCATTCTAATGGTTCTTATAAATCCTAATACACATTCCTAGACCATTCTAAGCCTTTAGAATACTCTCATAGCCATTCTACACTTGTCAGAACCTCCAAGGACTCATGCTACACCCTATACGTCCCTTGGGGACTCAAGCAATGTTTAGGATCATTCTAATGGTTCTTATAAGTCCTAATACACATTCCTAAACCATTCTAAGCCTTTAGAATACTCTCTTAACCATTCTACACTTGTTAGAACCTCCAAGGCTCATGCTACACCCTCTACGTCCCTTGGGGACTCAAGCAATGTTTAGGATCAATCTAATGGTTCTTATAAGTCCTAATACACATTCCTAGACTATTCTAAGCCTTTAGAATACTCTCTTAACCATTCTACACTTGTTAAACCTCAAAGCCCCATGCAACACCCTCTACGTCCCTTGGGGACTCAAGCAATGTTTAGGATCATTCTAAGCTTCTTATAAGTCCTAATACACATTCCTAGACCATTCTAAGTCTTTAGAATACTCTCTTAACCATTCTACACTTGTTAGAACCTCTACGGACACATGCTACACCCTTTATGTCCCTTGGGTTACCAAGCAATGTTTAGGATCATTCTAATGGTTCGTATGAGTCCTAATACACATTCCTAGTCCATTCTAAGCCTTTAGAATACTCTCTTAACCATTTTACACTTGTTAGAACCTCTAGGGACTCAAGCGACACCCTCTACGTCCCTTGGGGACTCAAGAAATGTTTAGGATCATTCTAATGGTTCTTATAAATCTTAATACACATTCCTATACAAATCTAAGCCTTTAGAACACTCTCATAGGCATTCTACACTTGTCAGAACCTCAAAGGACTTATGCTACACCCTCTACGTCCCTTGGGGACTCAAGCAATGTTTAGGATCATTCTAATGCTTCTTATAAGTCCTAATACACATTCCTAGACCATTCTAAGCCTTTAGAATACTCTCTTAACCATTCTACACTTGTTAGAACCTCCAAGGACTCAAGCGACACCCTCTACGTTCCTTGGGGACTCAAGCAATGTTTTGGATCATTCTAATGGTTTTTATAAGTCCTAATACACATTCCTAGACCATTCTATGTCTTTAGGTTACTCTCTTAACCATTCTACACATGTTAGAACCTCCAAGGACTCATGCTAAACCCACTACGTCACTTGGGGTACCAAGCAATGTTTAGGATCATTCTAAAGGTTCGTATAAGTCCTAATACACATTCCTAAACCATTCTAAGCCTTTAGAATACTCTCTTAACCATTCTACACTTGTTAGAACCTCCAAGGCTCATGCTACACCCTCTACGTCCCTTGGGGACTCAAGCAATGTTTAGGATCAATCTAATGGTTCTTATAAGTCCTAATACACATTCCTAGACTATTCTAAGCCTTTAGAATACTCTCTTAACCATTCTACACTTGTTAAACCTCAAAGCCCCATGCAACACCCTCTACGTCCCTTGGGGACTCAAGCAATGTTTAGGATCATTCTAAGCTTCTTATAAGTCCTAATACACATTCCTAGACCATTCTAAGTCTTTAGAATACTCTCTTAACCATTCTACACTTGTTAGAACCTCTACGGACACATGCTACACCCTCTATGTCCCTTGGGTTACCAAGCAATGTTTAGGATCATTCTAATGGTTCGTATGAGTCCTAATACACATTCCTAGTCCATTCTAAGCCTTTAGAATACTCTCTTAACCATTTTACACTTGTTGGAACCTCCAAAGACTCAAGCGACACCCTCTACGTCCCTTGGGGACTCAAGCAATGTTTAGGATAATTCTAATGGTTCTTATAAATCCTAATACACATTCCTTGACCATCTAAGCCTTTAGAATACTCTCTTAACCATTCTACACTTGTTAGAACCTCTAAGGACTCATGCTACACGCTCTATGTCCCTTGGGTTACCAAGCAATGTTTAGGATCATTCTAATGGTTCGTATGAGTCCTAATACACATTCCTAGACCATTCTAAGCCTTTAGAATACTCTCTTAACCATTTTACACTTGTTAGAACCTCTAAGGACTCAAGCGACACCCTCTACGTCCCTTGGGGACTCAAGCAATGTTTAGGATCATTCTAATGGTTCTTATAAATCCTAATACACATTCCTAGACCATTCTAAGCCTTTAGAATACTCTCATAGCCATTCTACACTTGTCAGAACCTCCAAGGACTCATGCTACACCCTATACGTCCCTTGGGGACTCAAGCAATGTTTAGGATCATTCTAATGGTTCTTATAAGTCCTAATACACATTCCTAAACCATTCTAAGCCTTTAGAATACTCTCTTAACCATTCTACACTTGTTAGAACCTCCAAGGCTCATGCTACACCCTCTACGTCCCTTGGGGACTCAAGCAATGTTTAGGATCAATCTAATGGTTCTTATAAGTCCTAATACACATTCCTAGACTATTCTAAGCCTTTAGAATACTCTCTTAACCATTCTACACTTGTTAAACCTCAAAGCCCCATGCAACACCCTCTACGTCCCTTGGGGACTCAAGCAATGTTTAGGATCATTCTAATGGTTCTTATAAGTCCTAATACACATTCCTAGACCATTCTAAACCTTTAGAATACTCTCTTAACCATTCTACACTTGTTAGAACCTCCAAGGACTCAAGCGACACCCTCTACGTCCCTTGGGGACTAAAGCAATGTTTTGGATCGTTCTAATGGTTGTTATAAGTCCTAATACACATTCCTAGACCATTCTAAGCCTTTAGGTTACTCTCTTAACAATTCTACACTTGTTAGAACCTCCAAGGACTCATGTAAACCCTCTACGTCACTTGGGGTACCAAGCAATGTTTAGGATCATTCTAAAGGTTCGTATAAGTCCTAATACACATTCCTAGACCATTCTAAGCCTTTAGAATACTCTCTTAACCATTCTATACTTGTTAGAACCTCCAAGGACTCAAGCGACACCCTCTACGTCCCTTGGGGACTCAAGCAATGTTTTGGATCATTATAATGGTTGTTATAAGTCCTAATACACATTCCTAGACCATTCTAAGCCTTTAGGTTACTCTTCTAACCATTCTACACTTGTTAGAACCTCCAAGGACTCATGCTAAACTCTCTACGTCACTTGGGGTACCAAGCAATGTTTAGGATCCTTCTAAAGGTTCGTATAAGTCTTTATACACATTCCTAGACCATTCTAAGCCTTTAGAATACTCTCTTAACCATTCTACACTTGTTAGAACCTCCAAGGCTCATGCTACACCCTCTATGTCCCTTGGGGACTCAAGCAATGTTTAGGATCATTCTAATGGTTCTTATAAGTCCTAATACACATTCCTAGACCATTCTAAGCCTTTAGAATACTCTCTTAACTATTCTACACTTGTTAGAACCTCCAAGCCCCATGCAACACCCTCTACGTCCCTTGGGGACTCAAGCAATGTTTAGGATCATTCTAAGGTTCTTATATGTCCTAATACACATTCCTAGACCATTATAAGTCTTTAGAATACTCTCTTAACCATTCTACACTTGTTAAAACCTCCAAGCCCCATGCAACACCCTCTACGTCCCTTGGAGAATCAAGCAATGTTTAGGATCATTCTAAGGTTCTTATAAGTCCTAATACACATTCCTAGACCATTCTAAGCCTTTAGAATGCTCTCTTAACCATTCTACACTTGTTAGAATCTCCAAGGCTCATGCTACACCCTCTTCGTCCCTTGGGGACTCAAGCAATGTTTAGGATCATTCTAACGGTTCTTATAAGTCCTAATACACATTCCTAGACCGTTCTAAGCCTTTAGAATACTCTCTTAACCATTCTACACTTGTTAGAACCTCTAAGGACTCATGCTACACCCTCTATGTCCCTTGGGTTACCAAGCAATGTTTAGGATCATTCTAATGGTTCGTATGAGTCCTAATACACATTCCTAGACCATTCTAAGCCTTTAGAATACTCTCTTAACCATTTTACACTTGTTAGAACCTCTAAGGACTCAAGCGACACCCTCTACGTCCCTTGGGGACTCAAGCAATGTTTAGGATCATTCTAATGGTTCTTATAAATCCTAATACACATTCCTAGACCATTCTAATCCTTTAGAATACTCTCATAGCCATTCTACACTTGTCAGAACCTCAAAGGACTCATGGTACACCCTCTACGTCCCTTGGGGACTCAAGCAATGTTTATAATCATTCTAATGCTTCTTATAAGTTCTAATACACATTCCTAGACCATTCTAAGCCTTCAGAATACTCTCTTAACCATTCTACACTTGTTAGAACCTCTAAGGACTCATGCTACACCCTTTATGTCCCTTGGGTTACCAAGCAATGTTTAGGATCATTCTAATGGTTCGTATGAGTCCTAATACACATTCCTAGACCATTCTAAGCCTTTAGAATACTCTCTTACCATTCTATACTTGTTAGAACCTCCAAGGACTCAAGCGACACCCTCTACGTCCCTTGGGGACTCAAGCAATGTTTTGGATCATTATAATGGTTGTTATAAGTCCTAATACACATTCCTAGACCATTCTAAGCCTTTAGGTTACTCTTTTAACCATTCTACACTTGTTAGAACCTCCAAGGACTCATGCTAAACTCTCTACGTCACTTGGGGTACCAAGCAATGTTTAGGATCCTTCTAAAGGTTCGTATAAGTCTTTATACACATTCCTAGACCATTCTAAGCCTTTAGAATACTCTCTTAACCATTCTACACTTGTTAGAACCTCCAAGGCTCATGCTACACCCTCTATGTCCCTTGGGGACTCAAGCAATGTTTAGGATCATTCTAATGGTTCTTATAAGTCCTAATACACATTCCTAGACCATTCTAAGCCTTTAGAATACTCTCTTAACTATTCTACACTTGTTAGAACCTCCAAGCCCCATGCTACACCCTCTTCGTCCCTTGGGGACTCAAGCAATGTTTAGGATCATTCTAACGGTTCTTATAAGTCCTAATACACATTCCTAGACCGTTCTAAGCCTTTAGAATACTCTCTTAACCATTCTACACTTGTTAGAACCTCTAAGGACTCATGCTACACCCTTTATGTCCCTTGGGTTACCAAGCAATGTTTAGGATCATTCTAATGGTTCGTATGAGTCCTAATACACATTCCTAGACCATTCTAAGCCTTTAGAATACTCTCTTAACCATTTTACACTTGTTAGAACCTCTAAGGACTCAAGCGACACCCTCTACGTCCCTTGGGGACTCAAGCAATGTTTAGGATCATTCTAATGGTTCTTATAAATCCTAATACACATTCCTAGACCATTCTAATCCTTTAGAATACTCTCATAGCCATTCTACACTTGTCAGAACCTCAAAGGACTCATGCTACACCCTCTACGTCCCTTGGGGACTCAAGCAATGTTTATAATCATTCTAATGCTTCTTATAAGTTCTAATACACATTCCTAGACCATTCTAAGCCTTCAGAATACTCTCTTAACCATTCTACACTTGTTAGAACCTCTAAGGACTCATGCTACACCCTTTATGTCCCTTGGGTTACCAAGCAATGTTTAGGATCATTCTAATGGTTCGTATGAGTCCTAATACACATTCCTAGACCATTCTAAGCCTTTAGAATACTCTCTTAACCATTCTATACTTGTTAGAACCTCCTAGGACTCAAGCGACACCCTCTACGTCCCTTGGGGACTCAAGCAATGTTGTGGATCATTATAATGGTTGTTATAAGTCCTAATACACATTCCTAGACCATTCTAAGCCTTTAGGTTACTCTTTTAACCATTCTACACTTGTTAGAACCTCCAAGGACTCATGCTAAACCCTCTACGTCACTTGGGGTACCAAGCAATGTTTAGGATCCTTCTAAAGGTTCGTATAAGTCTTTATACACATTCCTAGACCATTCTAAGCCTTTAGAATACTCTCTTAACCATTCTACACTTGTTAGAACCTCCAAGGCTCATGCTACACCCTCTACGTCCCTTGGGGACTCAAGCAATGTTTAGGATCATTCTAATGGTTCTTATAAGTCCTAATACACATTCCTAGACCATTCTAAGCCTTTAGAATACTCTCTTAACTATTCTACACTTGTTAGAACCTCCAAGCCCCATGCAACACCCTCTACGTCCCTTGGGGACTCAAGCAATGTTTAGGATCATTCTCATGGTTCTTATAAGTCCTAATACACATTCCTAGACCATTCTAAGCCTTCAGAATACTCTCTTAACCATTCTACACTTGTTAGAACCTCTAAGGACTCATGCTACACCCTCTATGTCCCTTGGGTTACCAAGCAATGTTTAGGATCATTCTAATTGTTCGTATGAGTCCTAATACACATTCCTAGACCATTCTAAGCATTTAGAATATTCTCTTAACCATTCTATACTTGTTAGAACCTCCAAGGACTCAAGCGACACCCTCTACGTCCCTTAGGGACTCAAGCAATGTTTTGGATCATTATAATGGTTGTTATAAGTCCTAATACACATTCCTAGACCATTCTAAGCCTTTAGGTTACTCTTTTAACCATTCTACACTTGTTAGAACCTCCAAGGACTCATGCTAAACTCTCTACGTCACTTGGGGTACCAAGCAATGTTTAGGATCCTTCTAAAGGTTCGTATAAGTCTTTATACACATTCCTAGACCATTCTAAGCCTTTAGAATACTCTCTTAACCATTCTACACTTGTTAGAACCTCCAAGGCTCATGCTACACCCTCTACGTCCCTTGGGGACTCAAGCAATGTTTAGGATCATTCTAATGGTTCTTATAAGTCCTAATACACATTCCTAGACCATTCTAATCCATTAGAATACTCTCTTAACTATTCTACACTTGTTAGAGCCTCCAAGCCCCATGCAACACCCTCTACGTCCCTTGGGGACTCAAGCAATGTTTATGATCATTCTAAGGTTCTTATAAGTCCTAATACACATTCCTAGACCATTCTAAGTCTTTAGAATACTCTCTTAACCATTCTACACTTGTTAAAACCTCCAAGCCCCATGCAACACCCTCTACGTCCCTTGGAGACTCAAGCAATGTTTAGGATCATTCTAAGGTTCTCATAAGTCCTAATACACATTCCTAGACCATTCTAAGCCTTTAGAATGCTCTCTTAACCATTCTACACTTGTTAGAATCTCCAAGGCTCATGCTACACCCTCTTCGTCCCTTGGGGACTCAAGCAATGTTTAAGATCATTCTAACGGTTCTTATAAGTCCTAATACACATTCCTAGACCGTTCTAAGCCTTTAGAATACTCTCTTAACCATTCTACACTTGTTAGAACCTCTAAGGACTCATGCTACGCCCTCTATGTCCCTTGGGTTACCAAGCAATGTTTAGGATCATTCTAATGGTTCGTATGAGTCCTAATACACATTCCTAGACCATTCTAAGCCTTTAGAATACTCTCTTAACCATTTTACACTTGTTAGAACCTCTAAGGACTCAAGCGACACCCTCTACGTCCCTTGGGGACTCAAGCAATGTTTAGGATCATTCTAATGGTTCTTATAAATCCTAATACACATTCCTAGACCATTCTAATCCTTTAGAATACTCTCATAGCCATTCTACACTTGTCAGAACCTCAAAGGACTCATGCTACACCCTCTACGTCCCTTGGGGACTCAAGCAATGTTTATAATCATTCTAATGCTTCTTATAAGTTCTAATACACATTCCTAGACCATTCTAAGCCTTCAGAATACTCTCTTAACCATTCTACACTTGTTAGAACCTCTAAGGACTCATGCTACACCCTTTATATCCCTTGGGTTACCAAGCAATGTTTAGGATCATTCTAATGGTTCGTATGAGTCCTAATACACATTCCTAGACCATTCTAAGCCTTTAGAATACTCTCTTAACCATTCTATACTTATTAGAACCTCCAAGGACTCAAGCGACACCCTCTACGTCCCTTGGGGACTCAAGCAATGTTTTGGATCATTATAATGGTTGTTATAAGTCCTAATACACATTCCTAGACCATTCTAAGCCTTTAGGTTACTCTTTTAACCATTCTACACTTGTTAGAACCTCCAAGGACTCATGCTAAACCCTCTACGTCACTTGGGGTACCAAGCAATGTTTAGGATCCTTCTAAAGGTTCGTATAAGTCTTTATACACATTCCTAGACCATTCTAAGCCTTTAGAATACTCTCTTAACCATTCTACACTTGTTAGAACCTCCAAGGCTCATGCTACATCCTCTACGTCCCTTGGGGACTCAAGCAATGTTTAGGATCATTCTAATGGTTCTTATAAGTCCTAATACACATTCCTAGACCATTCTAAGCCTTTAGAATACTCTCTTAACTATTCTACACTTGTTAGAACCTCCAAGCCCCATGCAACACCCTCTACGTCCCTTGGGGACTCAAGCAATGTTTAGGATCATTCTCATGGTTCTTATAAGTCCTAATACACATTCCTAGACCATTCTAAGCCTTCAGAATACTCTCTTAACCATTCTACACTTGTTAGAACCTCTAAGGACTCATGCTACACCCTCTATGTCCCTTGGGTTACCAAGCAATGTTTAGGATCATTCTAATTGTTCGTATGAGTCCTAATACACATTCCTAGACCATTCTAAGCATTTAGAATACTCTCTTAACCATTCTATACTTGTTAGAACCTCCAAGGACTCAAGCGACACCCTCTACATCCCTTGGGGACTCAAGCAATGTTTTGGATCATTATAATGGTTGTTATAAGTCCTAATACACATTCCTAGACCATTCTAAGCCTTTAGGTTACTCTTTTAACCATTCTACACTTGTTAGAACCTCCAAGGACTCATGCTAAACTCTCTACGTCACTTGGGGTACCAAGCAATGTTTAGGATCCTTCTAAAGGTTCGTATAAGTCTTTATACACATTCCTAGACCATTCTAAGCCTTTAGAATACTCTCTTAACCATTCTACACTTGTTAGAACCTCCAAGGCTCATGCTACACCCTCTACGTCCCTTGGGGACTCAAGCAATGTTTAGGATCATTCTAATGGTTCTTATAAGTCCTAATACACATTCCTAGACCATTCTAAGCCATTAGAATACTCTCTTAACTATTCTACACTTGTTAGAACCTCCAAGCCCCATGCAACACCCTCTACGTCCCTTGGGGACTCAAGCAATGTTTAGGATCATTCTAATGGTTCTTATAAGTCCTAATACACATTCCTAGACCATTCTAAGCCTTCAGAATACTCTCTTAACCATTCTACACTTGTTAGAACCTCTAAGGACTCAAGCGACACCCTCTACGTCCCTTGGGGACTCAAGCTATGTTTAGGATCATTCTAATGGTTCTTATAAATCCTAATACACATTCCTAGACCATTCTAATCCTTTAGAATACTCTCATAGCCATTCTACACTTGTCAGAACCTCAAAGGACTCATGCTACACCCTCTACGTCCCTTGGGGACTCAAGCAATGTTTATAATCATTCTAATGCTTCTTATAAGTTCTAATACACATTCCTAGACCATTCTAAGCCTTCAGAATACTCTCTTAACCATTCTACACTTGTTAGAACCTCTAAGGACTCATGCTACACCCTTTATGTCCCTTGGGTTACCAAGCAATGTTTAGGATCATTCTAATGGTTCGTATGAGTCGTAATACACATTCCTAGACCATTCTAAGCCTTTAGAATACTCTCTTAACCATTCTATACTTATTAGAACCTCCAAGGACTCAAGCGACACCCTCTACGTCCCTTGGGGACTCAAGCAATGTTTTGGATCATTATAATGGTTGTTATAAGTCCTAATACACATTCCTAGACCATTCTAAGCCTTTAGGTTACTCTTTTAACCATTCTACACTTGTTAGAACCTCCAAGGACTCATGCTAAACCCTCTACGTCACTTGGGGTACCAAGCAATGTTTAGGATCCTTCTAAAGGTTCGTATAAGTCTTTATACACATTCCTAGACCATTCTAAGCCTTTAGAATACTCTCTTAACCATTCTACACTTGTTAGAACCTCCAAGGCTCATGCTACATCCTCTACGTCCCTTGGGGACTCAAGCAATGTTTAGGATCATTCTAATGGTTCTTATAAGTCCTAATACACATTCCTAGACCATTCTAAGCCTTTAGAATACTCTCTTAACTATTCTACACTTGTTAGAACCTCCAAGCCCCATGCAACACCCTCTACGTCCCTTGGGGACTCAAGCAATGTTTAGGATCATTCTCATGGTTCTTATAAGTCCTAATACACATTCCTAGACCATTCTAAGCCTTCAGAATACTCTCTTAACCATTCTACACTTGTTAGAACCTCTAAGGACTCATGCTACACCCTCTATGTCCCTTGGGTTACCAAGCAATGTTTAGGATCATTCTAATTGTTCGTATGAGTCCTAATACACATTCCTAGACCATTCTAAGCATTTAGAATACTCTCTTAACCATTCTATACTTGTTAGAACCTCCAAGGACTCAAGCGACACCCTTTACGTCCCTTGGGGACTCAAGCAATGTTTTGGATCATTATAATGGTTGTTATAAGTCCTAATACACATTCCTAGACCATTCTAAGCCTTTAGGTTACTCTTTTAACCATTCTACACTTGTTAGAACCTCCAAGGACTCATGCTAAACTCTCTACGTCACTTGGGGTACCAAGCAATGTTTAGGATCCTTCTAAAGGTTCGTATAAGTCTTTATACACATTCCTAGACCATTCTAAGCCTTTAGAATACTCTCTTAACCATTCTACACTTGTTAGAACCTCCAAGGCTCATGCTACACCCTCTACGTCCCTTGGGGACTCAAGCAATGTTTAGGATCATTCTAATGGTTCTTATAAGTCCTAATACACATTCCTAGACCATTCTAAGCCATTAGAATACTCTCTTAACTATTCTACACTTGTTAGAACCTCCAAGCCCCATGCAACACCCTCTACGTCCCTTGGGGACTCAAGCAATGTTTAGGATCATTCTAATGGTTCTTATAAGTCCTAATACACATTCCTAGACCATTCTAAGCCTTCAGAATACTCTCTTAACCATTCTACACTTGTTAGAACCTCTAAGGACTCAAGCGACACCCTCTACGTCCCTTGGGGACTCAAGCTATGTTTAGGATCATTCTAATGGTTCTTATAAATCCTAATACACATTCCTAGACCATTCTAATCCTTTAGAATACTCTCATAGCCATTCTACACTTGTCAGAACCTCAAAGGACTCATGCTACACCCTCTACGTCCCTTGGGGACTCAAGCAATGTTTATAATCATTCTAATGCTTCTTATAAGTTCTAATACACATTCCTAGACCATTCTAAGCCTTCAGAATACTCTCTTAACCATTCTACACTTGTTAGAACCTCTAAGGACTCATGCTACACCCTTTATGTCCCTTGGGTTACCAAGCAATGTTTAGGATCATTCTAATGGTTCGTATGAGTCCTAATACACATTCCTAGACCATTCTAAGCCTTTAGAATACTCTCTTAACCATTCTATACTTATTAGAACCTCCAAGGACTCAAGCGACACCCTCTACGTCCCTTGGGGACTCAAGCAATGTTTTGGATCATTATAATGGTTGTTATAAGTCCTAATACACATTCCTAGACCATTCTAAGCCTTTATGTTACTCTTTTAACCATTCTACACTTGTTAGAACCTCCAAGGACTCATGCTAAACCCTCTACGTCACTTGGGGTACCAAGCAATGTTTAGGATCCTTCTAAAGGTTCGTATAAGTCTTTATACACATTCCTAGACCATTCTAAGCCTTTAGAATACTCTCTTAACCATTCTACACTTGTTAGAACCTCCAAGGCTTATGCTACATCCTCTACGTCCCTTGGGGACTCAAGCAATGCTTAGGATCATTCTAATGGTTCTTATAAGTCCTAACACACATTCCTAGACCATTCTAAGCCTTTAGAATACTCTCTTAACTATTCTACACTTGTTAGAACCTCCAAGCCCCATGCAACACCCTCTACGTCCCTTGGGGACTCAAGCAATGTTTAGGATCATTCTCATGGTTCTTATAAGTCCTAATACACATTCCTAGACCATTCTAAGCCTTCAGAATACTCTCTTAACCATTCTACACTTGTTAGAACCTCTAAAGACTCATGCTACACCCTCTATGTCCCTTGGGTTACCAATCAATGTTTAGGATCATTCTAATTGTTCGTATGAGTCCTAATACACATTCCTAGACCATTCTAAGCATTTAGAATACTCTCTTAACCATTCTATACTTGTTAGAACCTCCAAGGACTCAAGCGACACCCTCTACGTCCCTTGGGGACTCAAGCAATGTTTTGGATCATTATAATGGTTGTTATAAGTCCTAATACACATTCCTAGACCATTCTAAGCCTTTAGGTTACTCTTTTAACCATTCTACACTTGTTAGAACCTCCAAGGACTCATGCTAAACTCTCTACGTCACTTGGGGTACCAAGCAATGTTTAGGATCCTTCTAAAGGTTCGTATAAGTCTTTATACACATTCCTAGACCATTCTAAGCCTTTAGAATACTCTCTTAACCATTCTACACTTGTTAGAACCTCCAAGGCTCATGCTACACCCTCTACGTCCCTTGGGGATTCAAGCAATGTTTAGGATCATTCTAATGGTTCTTATAAGTCCTAATACACATTCCTAGACCATTCTAAGCCATTAGAATACTCTCTTAACTATTCTACACTTGTTAGAACCTCCAAGCCCCATGCAACACCCTCTACGTCCCTTGGGGACTCAAGCAATGTTTAGGATCATTCTAAGGTTCTTATAAGTCCTAATACACATTCCTAGACCATTCTACGTCTTTAGAATACTCTCTTAACCATTCTACACTTGTTAAAACCTCCAAGCCCCATGCAACACCCTCTACGTCCCTTGGAGACTCAAGCAATGTTTAGGATCATTCTAAGGTTCTTATAAGTCCTAATACACATTCCTAGACCATTCTAAGCCTTTAGAATGCTCTCTTAACCATTCTACACTTGTTAGAATCTCCAAGGCTCATGCTACACCCTCTTCGTCCCTTGGGGACTCAAGCAATGTTTAGGATCATTCTAACGGTTCTTATAAGTCCTAATACACATTCCTATACCGTTCTAAGCCTTTAGAATACTCTCTTAACCATTCTACACTTGTTAGAACCTCTAAGGACTCATGCTACACCCTCTATGTCCCTTGGGTTACCAAGCAATGTTTAGGATCATTCTAATGGTTCGTATGAGTCCTAATACACATTCCTAGACCATTCTAAGCCTTTAGAATACTCTCTTAACCATTTTACACTTGTTAGAACCTCTAAGGACTCAAGCGACACCCTCTACGTCCCTTGGGGACTCAAGCAATGTTTATAATCATTCTAATGCTTCTTATAAGTTCTAATACACATTCCTAGACCATTCTAAGCCTTCAGAATACTCTCTTAACCATTCTACACTTGTTAGAACCTCTAAGGACTCATGCTACACCCTTTATGTCCCTTGGGTTACCAAGCAATGTTTAGGATCATTCTAATGGTTCGTATGAGTCCTAATACACATTCCTAGACCATTCTAAGCCTTTAGAATACTCTGTTAACCATTCTATACTTGTTAGAACCTCCAAGGACTCAAGCGACACCCTCTACGTCCCTTGGGGACTCAAGCAATGTTTTGGATCATTATAATGGTTGTTATAAGTCCTAATACCCATTCCTAGACCATTCTAAGCCTTTAGAATACTCTCTTAACTATTCTACACTTGTTAGAACCTCCAAGCCCCATGCAACACCCTCTACGTCCCTTGGGGACTCAAGCAATGTTTAGGATCATTATAATGGTTGTTATAAGTCCTAATACACATTCCTAGACCATTCTAAGCCTTTAGGTTACTCTTTTAACCATTCTACACTTGTTAGAACCTCCAAGGACTCATGCTAAACCCTCTGCGTCACTTGGGGTACCAAGCAATGTTTAGGATCCTTCTAAAGGTTCGTATAAGTCTTTATACACATTCCTAGACCATTCTAAGCCTTTAGAATACTCTCTTAACCATTCTACACTTGTTAGAACCTCCAAGGCTCATGCTACACCCTCTACGTCCCTTGGGGACTCAAGCAATGTTTAGGATCATTCTAATGGTTCTTATAAGTCCTAATACACATTCCTAGACCATTCTAAGCCTTTAGAATACTCTCTTAACTATTCTACACTTGTTAGAACCTCCAAGCCCCATGCAACACCCTCTACGTCCCTTGGGGACTCAAGCAATGTTTAGGATCATTCTAATGGTTCTTATAAGTCCTAATACACATTCCTAGACCATTCTAAGCCTTCAGAATACTCTCTTAACCATTCTACACTTGTTAGAACCTCTAAGGACTCATGCTACACCCTCTATGTCCCTTGGGTTACCAAGCAATGTTTAGGATCATTCTAATTGTTCGTATGAGTCCTAATACACATTCCTAGACCATTCTAAGCATTTAGAATACTCTCTTAACCATTCTATACTTGTTAGAACCTCCAAGGACTCAAGCAACACCCTCTACGTCCCTTGGGGACTCAAGCAATGTTTTGGATCATTATAATGGTTGTTATAAGTCCTAATACACATTCCTAGACCATTCTAAGCCTTTAGGTTACTCTTTTAACCATTCTACACTTGTTAGAACCTCCAAGGACTCATGCTAAACTCTCTACGTTACTTGGGGTACCAAGCAATGTTTAGGATCCTTCTAAAGGTTCGTATAAGTCTTTATACACTTTCCTAGACCATTCTAAGCCTTTAGAATACTCTCTTAACCATTCTACACTTGTTAGAACCTCCAAGGCTCATGCTACACCCTCTACGTCCCTTGGGGACTCAAGCAATGTTTAGGATCATTCTAATGGTTCTTATAAGTCCTAATACACATTCCTAGACCATTCTAAGCCTTTAGAATACTCTCTTAACTATTCTACACTTGTTAGAACCTCCAAGCCCCATGCAACACCCTCTACGTCCCTTGGGGACTCAAGCAATGTTTAGGATCATTCTAATGGTTCTTATAAGTCCTAATACACATTCCTAGACCATTCTAAGCCTTCAGAATACTCTCTTAACCATTCTACACTTGTTAGAACCTCTAAGGACTCATGCTACACCCTCTATGTCCCTTGGGTTACCAAGCAATGTTTAGGATCATTCTAATTGTTCGTATGAGTCCTAATACACATTCCTAGACCATTCTAAGCATTTAGAATACTCTCTTAACCATTCTATACTTGTTAGAACCTCCAAGGACTCAAGCAACACCCTCTACGTCCCTTGGGGACTCAAGCAATGTTTTGGATCATTATAATGGTTGTTATAAGTCCTAATACACATTCCTAGACCATTCTAAGCCTTTAGGTTACTCTTTTAACCATTCTACACTTGTTAGAACCTCCAAGGACTCATGCTAAAGTCTCTACGTCACTTGGGGTACCAAGCAATGTTTAGGATCCTTCTAAAGGTTCGTATAAGTCTTTATACACTTTCCTAGACCATTCTAAGCCTTTAGAATACTCTCTTAACCATTCTACACTTGTTAGAACCTCCAAGGCTCATGCTACACCCTCTACGTCCCTTGGGGACTCAAGCAATGTTTAGGATCATTCTAATGGTTCTTATAAGTCCTAATACACATTCCTAGACCATTCTAAGCCTTTAGAATACTCTCTTAACTATTCTACACTTGTTAGAACCTCCAAGCCCCATGCAACACCCTCTACGTCCCTTGGGGACTCAAGCAATGTTTAGGATCATTCTAAGGTTCTTATAAGTCCTAATACACATTCCTAGACCATTCTACGTCTTTAGAATACTCTCTTAACCATTCTACACTTGTTAAAACCTCCAAGCCCCATGCAACACCCTCTACGTCCCTTGGAGACTCAAGCAATGTTTAGGATCATTCTAAGGTTCTTATAAGTCCTAATACACATTCCTAGACCATTTTAAGCCTTTAGAATGCTCTCTTAACCATTCTACACTTGTTAGAATCTCCAAGGCTCATGCTACACCCTCTTCGTCCCTTGGGGACTCAAGCAATGTTTAGGATCATTCTAACGGTTCTTATAAGTCCTAATACACATTCCTAGACCGTTCTAAGCCTTTAGAATACTCTCTTAACCATTCTACACTTGTTAGAACCTCTAAGGACTCATGCTACACCCTCTATGTCCCTTGGGTTACCAAGCAATGTTTAGGATCATTCTAATGGTTCGTATGAGTCCTATTACACATTCCTAGACCATTCTAAGCCTTTAGAATACTCTCTTAACCATTTTACACTTGTTAGAACCTCTAAGGACTCAAGCGACACCCTCTACGTCCCATGGGGACTCAAGCAATGTTTAGGATCATTCTAATGGTTCTTATAAATCCTAATACACATTCCTAGACCATTCTAATCCTTTAGAATACTCTCATAGCCATTCTACACTTGTCAGAACCTCAAAGGACTCATGCTACACCCTCTACGTCCCTTGGGGACTCAAGCAATGTTTATAATCATTCTAATGCTTCTTATAAGTTCTAATACACATTCCTAGACCATTCTAAGCCTTCAGAATACTCTCTTAACCATTCTACACTTGTTAGAACCTCTAAGGACTCATGCTACACCCTCTATGTCCCTTGGGTTACCAAGCAATGTTTAGGATCATTCTAATGGTTCGTATGAGTCCTAATACACATTCCTAGACCATTCTAAGCCTTTAGAATACTCTCTTAACCATTCTATACTTGTTAGAACCTCCAAGGACTCAAGCGACACCCTCTACGTCCCTTGGGGACTCAAGCAATGTTTTGGATCATTATAATGGTTGTTATAAGTCCTAATACACATTCCTAGACCATTCTAAGCCTTTAGGTTACTCTTTTAACCATTCTACACTTGTTAGAACCTCCAAGGACTCATGCTAAACCCTCTACGTCACTTGGGGTACCAAGCAATGTTTAGGATCCTTCTAAAGGTTCGTATAAGTCTTTATACACATTCCTAGACCATTCTAAGCCTTTAGAATACTCTCTTAACCATTCTACACTTGTTAGAACCTCCAAGGCTGATGCTACACCCTCTACGTCCCTTGGGGACTCAAGCAATGTTTAGGATCATTCTAATGGTTCTTATAAGTCCTAATACACATTCCTAGACCATTCTAAGCCTTTAGAATACTCTCTTAACTATTCTACACTTGTTAGAACCTCCAAGCCCCATGCAACACCCTCTACGTCCCTTGGGGACTCAAGCAATGTTTAGGATCATTCTAATGGTTCTTATAAGTCCTAATACACATTCCTAGACCATTCTAAGCCTTCAGAATACTCTCTTAACCATTCTACACTTGTTAGAACCTCTAAGGACTCATGCTACACCCTCTATGTCCCTTGGGTTACCAAGCAATGTTTAGGATCATTCTAATTGTTCGTATGAGTATTAATACACATTCCTAGACCATTCTAAGCATTTAGAATACTCTCTTAACCATTTTACACTTGTTAGAACCTCTAAGGACTCAAGCGACACCCTCTACGTCCCTTGGGGACTCAAGAAATGTTTAGGATCATTCTAATGGTTCTTATAAATCCTAATACACATTCCTAGACCATTCTAAGCCTTTAGAATACTCTCATAGCCATTCTACACTTGTCAGAACCTCCAAGGACTCATGCTACACACTCTACGTCCCTTGGGGACTCAAGCAATGTTTAGGATCATTCTAATGGTTCTTATAAGTCCTAATACACATTCCTAGACCATTCTAATCCTTTAGAATACTCTCTTAACCATTCTACACTTGTTAGAACCTCCAAGGACTCAAGCGACACCCTCTACGTCCCTTGGGGACTCAAGCAATGTTTTGGATCATTCTAAAGGTTGTTATAAGTCCTAATACACATTCCTAGGCCATTCTAAGCCTTTAGGTTACTCTCTTAACCATTCTACACTTGTTAGAACCTCCAAGGACTCATGCTAAACCCTCTACGTCACTTGGGGTACCAAGCAATGTTTAGGATCCTTCTAAAGGTTCGTATAAGTCCTAATACACATTCCTAGACCATTCTAAGCCTTTAGAATACTCTCTTAACCATTTTACACTTGTTAGAACCTCTAGGGACTCAAGCGACACCCTCTACGTCCCTTGGGGACTCAAGCAATGTTTAGGATCATTCTAATGGTTCTTATATATCCTAATACACATTCCTAGACAAATCTAAGCCTTTAGAATACTCTCATAGGCATTCTACACTTGTCAGAACCTCAAAGGACTCATGCTACACCCTCTACGTCCCTTGGGTTACCAAGCAATGTTTAGGATCATTCTAATGGTTTCGTATGAGTCCTAATACACATTCCTAGCCCATTCTAAGCCTTTAGAATACTCTCTTAACCATTCTACACTTGTTAGAATCTCCAAGGCTCATGCTACACCCTCTTCTTCCTTTGGGGACTCAAGCAATGTTTAGGATAATTCTAATGGTTCTTATAAATCCTAATACACATTCCTAGACCATTCTAAGCCTTTAGAATACTCTCATAGCCTTTCTACACTTGTCAGAACCTCAAAGGACTCATGCTACACCCTCTACATCCCTTGGGGTCTCAAGCAATGTTTAGGATCATTCTAACGGTTCTTATAAGTCGTAATACACATTCCTAGACCATTCTAAGCCTTTAGAATACTCTCTTAACCATTCTACACTTGTTAGAATCTCCAAGGCTCATGCTACACCCTCTTCGTCCCTTGGGGACTCAAGCAATGTTTAGGATCATTCTAATGGTTCTTATAAGTCCTAATACACATTCCTGGACCATTCTAAGCCTTTAGAAAACTCTCTTAACCATTCTACACTTGTTAGAACCTCCAAGGACTCATGTTAAACCCTCTATGTCACTTGGGGTACCAAGCAATGTTTTGGATCATTCTAAAGGTTCGTATAAGTCCTAATACACATTCCTAGACCATTCGAAGCCTTTAGAATACTCTCTTAACCATTCTACACTTGTTAGAACCTCCAAGGCTCATGCTACACCCTCTACGTCCCTTGGGGACTCAAGCAATGTTTAGGATCATTCTAATGGTTCTTATAAGTCCTAATACACATTCCTAGACCATTCTAAGCCTTTAGAATACTCTCTTAACCATTCTACACTTGTTTGAACCTCTAAGGACTCATGCTACACCCTCTATGTCCCTTGGGTTACCAAGCAATGTTTAGGATCATTCTAATGGTTCGTATGAGTCCTAATACATATTCCTAGACCATTCTAAGCCTTTAGAATACTATCTTAACCATTCTACACTTTTTAGAACATCCAAGGCTCATGCTACACCCTCTACGTCCCTTGGGGGCTCAAGTAATGTTTAGGATCATTCTAATGGTTCTTAAAATTCCTAATACACCTTCCTATACCATTCTAAGCCTTTAAAATACTCTCTTAACCATTCTACACTTGTTAGAACCTCCAAGCCCCATGCAACACCCTCTACGTCCCTTGGGGACTCAAGCAATGTTTAGGATCATTCTAAGGTTCTTATAAGTCCTAATACACATTCCTAGACCATTCTAAGCCTTTAGAATACTCTCTTAACCATTCTACACTTGTTAAAACCTCTAAGGACTCATGCTACACCCTCTATGTCCCTTGGGTTACCAAGCAATGTTTAGGATCATTCTAATGGTTCGTATGAGTCCTAATACATATTCCTAGACCATTCTAAGCCTTTAGAATACTCTCATAGCCATTCTACACTTGTCAGAACCTCAAAGGACTCATTCTACACCCTCTACGTCCCTTGGGGACTCAAGCAATTTTTATAATCATTCTAATGCTTCTTATAAGTCCTAATACACATTCCTAGACCATTCTAAGCCTTCAGAATACTCTCTTAACCATTCTACACTTGTTAGAACCTCTAAGGACTCATGCTACACCCTCTATGTCCCTTGGGTTACCAAGCAATGTTTAAGATCATTCTAATGGTTCGTATGAGTCCTAATACACATTCCTAGACCATTCTAAGCCTTTAGAATACTCTCTTAACCATTCTATACTTGTTAGAATCTCCAAGGACTCAAACGACACCCTCTACGTCCCTTGGGGACTCAAGCAATGTTTTGGATCATTATAATGGTTGTTATAAGTCCTAATACACATTCCTAGACCATTCTAAGCCTTTAGAATACTCTCTTAACCATTTTACACTTGTTAGAACCTCTAGGGACTCAAGCGACACCCTCTACGTCCCTTGGGGACTCAAGAAATGTTTAGGATCATTCTAATGGTTCTTATAAATCCTAATACACATTCCTATACAAATCTAAGCCTTTAGAACACTCTCATAGGCATTCTACACTTGTCAGAACCTCAAAGGACTCATGCTACACCCTCTATGTCCCTTGGGTTACCAAGCAATGTTTAGGATCATTCTAATGGTTCGTATGAGTCCTAATACACATTCCTAGACCATTCTAAGCCTTTAGAATACTCTCTTAACCATTCTATACTTGTTAGAATCTCCAAGGACTCGAACGACACCCTCTACGTCCCTTGGGGACTCAAGCAATGTTTTGCATCATTAAAATGGTTGTTATAAGTCCTAATACACATTCCTAGACCATTCTAAGCCTTTAGGTTACTCTTTTAACCATTCTACACTTGTTAGAACCTCCAAGGATTCATGCTAAACCCTCTACGTCACTTGGGGTACCAAGCAATGTTTAGAATCCTTCTAAAGGTTTGTATAAGTCATTATACACATTCCTAGACCATTCTAAGCCTTTAGAATACCCTCTTAACCATTCTACACTTGTTAGAACCTCCATGGCTCATGCTACACCCTCTACGTCCCTTGGGGACTCAAGCAATGTTTAGGATCATTCTAATGGTTCTTATAAGTCCTAATACACATTCCTAGACCATTCTAAGCCTTTAGAATACTCTTTTAACTATTCTACACTTGTTAGAACCTCCAAGCCCCATGCAACACCCTCTACGTCCCTTGGGGACTCAAGCAATGTTTAGGATCATACTAATGGTTCTTATAAGTCCTAATACACATTCCTAGACCATTCTAAGCCTTTAGAATACTCTCTTAACCATTCTACACTTGTTAGAACCTCCAAGGCTCATGCTTCACCCTCTACGTCCCTTGGGGACTCAAGCAATGTTTAGGATCATTTTAGTGGTTCTTATAAGTCCTAATACACATTCCTAGACCATTCTAAGCCTTTAGAATACTCTCTTAACCATTCTACACTTGTTAAAACCTCGAAGGACTCATGCTACACCCTCTATGTCCCTTGGGTTACCAAGCAATGTTTAGGATCATTCTAATGGTTCGTATGAGTCCTAATACATATTCCTAGACCATTCTAAGCCTTTAGAATACTCTCATAGCCATTCTACACTTGTCAGAACCTCAAAGGACTCATGCTACACCCTCTACGTCCCTTGGGGACTCAAGCAATTTTATAAATCATTCTAATGCTTCTTATAAGTCCTAATACACATTCCTAGACCATTCTAAGCCTTCAGATTACTCTCTTAACCATTCTACACTTGTTAGAACCTCTAAGGACTCATGATACACCCTCTATGTCCCTTGGGTTACCAAGCAATGTTTAGGATCATTCTAATGGTTCGTATGAGTCCTAATACACATTCCTAGACCATTCTAAGCCTTTAGAATACTCTCTTAACCATTCTATACTTGTTAGAACCTCCAAGGACTCAAGCGACACCCTCTACGTCCCTTGGGGACTCAAACAATGTTTTGGATCATTATAATGGTTGTTATAAGTCCTAATACACATTCCTAGACCATTCTAAGCCTTTAGGTTACTCTCTTAACCATTCTACACTTGTTAGAACCTCTAAGGACTCATGCTACACCCTCTATGTCCCTTGGGTTACCAAGCAAAGTTTAGGATCATTCTAATGGTTCGTATGAGTCCTAATATATATTCCTAGACCATTCTAAGCCTTTAGAATACTATCTTAACCATTCTACACTTTTTAGAACCTCCAAGGCTCATGCTACACCCTCTACGTCCCTTGGGGGCTCAAGTAATGTTTAGGATCATTCTAATGGTTCTTAAAATTCCTAATACACCTTCCTAGACCATTCTAAGCCTTTAAAATACTCTCTTAACCATTCTACACTTGTTAGAACCTCCAAGCCCCATGCAACACCCTCTACGTCCCTTGGGGACTCAAGCAATGTTTAGGATCACTCTAAGGTTCTTATAAGTCCTAATACACATTCCTAGACCATTCTAAGTCTTTAGAATACTCTCTTAACCATTCTACACTTGTTAAAACCTCCAAGCCCCATGCAACACCCTCTACGTCCCTTGGAGACTCAAGCAATGTTTAGGATCATTCTAAGGTTCTTATAAGTCCTAATACACATTCCTAGACCATTCTAAGCCTTTAGAATGCTCTCTTAACCATTCTACACTTGTTAGAATCTCCAAGGCTCATGCTACACCCTCTTCGTCCCTTGGGGTCTCAAGCAATGTTTAGGTTCATTCTAACGGTTCTTATAAGTCCTAATACACATTCCTAGACCATTCTAAGCCTTCAGAATACTCTCTTAACCATTCTACACTTGTTAGAACCTCTAAGGACTCATGCTACACCCTCTATGTCCCTTGGGTTACCAAGCAATGTTTAGGATCATTCTAATGGTTCGTATGAGTCCTAATACACATTCCTAGACCATTCTAAGCCATTAGAATACTCTCTTAACCATTTTACACTTGTTAGAACCTCTAAGGACTCCAGCGACACCCTCTACGTCCCTTGGGGACTCAAGCAATGTTTAGGATCATTCTAATGGTTCTTATAAATCCTAATACACATTCCTAGACCATTCTAAGCCTTTAGAATACTCTCATAGCCATTCTACACTTGTCAGAACCTCAAAGGACTCATGCTACACCCTCTACGTCCCTTGGGGACTCAAGCAATGTTTATAATCATTCTAATGCTTCTTATAAGTCCTAATACACATTCCTAGACCATTCTAAGCCTTCAGAATACTCTCTTAACCATTCTACACTTGTTAGAACCTCTAAGGACTCATGCTACACCCTCTATGTCCCTTGGGTTACCAAGCAATGTTTAGGATCATTCTAATGGTTCGTATGAGTCCTAATACACATTCCTAGACCATTCTAAGCCTTTAGAATACTCTCTTAACCATTCTATACTTGTTAGAACCTCCAAGGACTCAAGCGACACCCTCTACGTCCCTTGGGGACTCAAGCAATGTTTTGGATCATTATAATGGTTGTTATAAGTCCTAATACACATTCCTAGACCATTCTAAGCCTTTAGGTTACTCTTTTAACCATTCTACACTTGTTAGAACCTCCAAGGACTCATGCTAAACCCTCTACGTCACTTGGGGTACCAAGCAATGTTTAGGATCCTTCTAAAGGTTTGTATAAGTCTTTATAGACATTCCTAGACCATTCTAAGCCTTTAAAATACTCTCTTAACCATTCTACACTTGTTAGAACCTCTAAGCCCCATGCAACACCCTCTACGTCCCTTGGGGACTCAAGCAATGTTTAGGATCATTCTAAGGTTCTTATAAGTCCTAATACACATTCCTAGACCATTCTAAGTCTTTAGAATACTCTCTTAACCATTCTACACTTGTTAAAACCTCCAAGCCCCATGCAACACCATCTACGTCCCTTGGAGACTCAAGCAATGTTTAGGATCATTCTAAGGTTCTTATAAGTCCTAATACACATTCCTAGACCATTCTAAGCCTTTAGAATGCTCTATTAACCATTCTACACTTGTTAGAATCTCCAAGGCTCATGCTACACCCTCTACGTCCCTTGGGGACTCAAGCAATGTTTAGGATCATTCTAATGGTTCTTATAAGTCCTAATACATATTCCTAGACCATTCTAAGCCTTCAGAATACTCTCTTAACCATTCTACACTTGTTAGAACCTCTAAGGACACATGCTACACCCTCTATGTCCCTTGGGTTACCAAGCAATGTTTAGGATCATTCTAATTGTTCGTATGAGTCCTAATACACATTCCTAGACCATTCTAAGCATTTAGAATACTCTCTTAACCATTTTACACTTGTTAGAACCTCTAAGGACTCAAGCGACACCTTCTACGTCCCTTGGGGACTCAAGCAATGTTTAGGATCATTCTAATGGTTCTTATAAATCCTAATACACATTCCTAGACCATTCTAAGCCTTTAGAATACTCTCATAGCCATTCTACACTTGTCAGAACCTCCAAGGACTCATGCTACACACTCTACGTCCCTTGGGGACTCAAGCAATGTTTAGGATCATTCTAATGGTTCTTATAAGTCCTAATACACATTCCTAGACCATTCTAAGCCTTTAGAATACTCTCTTAACCATTCTACACTTGTTAGAATCTCCAAGGACTCAAGCGACACCCTCTACGTCCCTTGGGGACTCAAGCAATGTTTTGGATCATTCTAAAGGTTGTTATAAGTCCTAATACACATTCCTAGACCATTCTAAGCCTTAAGGTTACTCTCTTAACCATTCTACACTTGTTAGAACCTACAAGGACTCATGCTAAACCCTCTACGTCACTTGGGGTACCAAGCAATGTTTAGGATCCTTCTAAAGGTTCGTATAAGTCCTAATACAATTTCCTAGACCATTCTAAGCCTTTAGAATACTCTCTTAACCATTCTACACTTGTTAGAACCTCCAAGGCTCATGCTACACCCTCTACGTCCCTTGGGGACTCAAGCAATGTTTAGGATCATTCTAATGGTTCTTATAAGTCCTAATACACATTCCTAGACCATTCTAAGCCTTTAGAATACTCTCTTAACTATTCTACACTTGTTAGAACCTCCAAGCCCCATGCTACACCCTCTACGTCCCTTGGGGACTCAAGCAATGTTTAGGATCATACAAATGGTTCTTATAAGTCCGAATACACATTCCTAGACCATTCTAAGCCTTTAGAATACTCTCTTAACCATTGTACACTTGTTAGAACCTCCAAGGCTCATGCTACACCCTCTACGTCCCTTGGGGACTCAAGCAATGTTTAGGATCATTCTAATGGTTCTTATAAGTCCTAATACACATTCCTAGACCATTCTAAGCCTTCAGAATACTCTCTTAACCATTCTACACTTGTTAGAACCTCTAAGGACTCATGCTACACCCTCTATGTCCCTTGGGTTACCAAGCAATGTTTAGGATCATTCTAATGGTTCGTATGAGTCCTAATATATATTCCTAGACCATTCTAAGCCTTTAGAATACTATCTTAACCATTCTACACTTTTTAGAACCTCCAAGGCTCATGCTACACCCTCTACGTCCCTTGGGGGCTCAAGTAATGTTTAGGATCATTCTAATGGTTCTTAAAATTCCTAATACACCTTCCTAGACCATTCTAAGCCTTTAAAATACTCTCTTAACCATTCTATACTTGTTAGAACCTCCAAGCCCCATGCAACACCCTCTACGTCCCTTGGGGACTCAAGCAATGTTTAGGATCATTCTAAGGTTCTTATAAGTCCTAATACACATTCCTAGACCATTCTAAGTCTTTAGAATACTCTCTTAACCATTCTACACTTGTTAAAACCTCCAAGCCCCATGCAACACCCTCTACGTCCCTTGGAGACTCAAGCAATGTTTAGGATCATTCTATGGTTCTTATAAGTCCTAATACACATTCCTAGACCATTCTAAGCCTTTAGAACGCTCTCTTAACCATTCTACACTTGTTAGAATCTCCAAGGCTCATGCTACACCCTCTTCGTCCCTTGGGGTCTCAAGCAATGTTTAGGATCATTCAAACAGTTCTTATAAGTCCTAATACACATTCCTAGACCATTCTAAGCCTTTAGAATACTCTCTTAACCATTCTACACTTGTTAGAACCTCTAAGGACTCATTCTACACCCTCTATGTCCCTTGGGTTACCAAGCAATGTTTAGGATCATTCTAATGGTTCGTATGAGTCCTAATACACATTCCTAGACCATTCTAAGCCATTAGAATACTCTCTTAACCATTCTATACTTGTTAGAACCTCCAAGGACTCAAGCGACACCCTCTACGTCCCTTGGGGACTCAAGCAATGTTTAGGATCATTCTAATGGTTCTTATAAATCCTAATACACATTCCTAGACCATTCTAAGCCTTTAGAATACTCTCATAGCCATTCTACACTTGTCAGAACCTCAAAGGACTCATGCTACACCCTCTACGTCCCTTGGGGACTCAAGCAATGTTTATAATCATTCTAATGCTTCTTATAAGTCCTAATACACATTCCTAGACCATTCTAAGCCTTCAGAATACTCTCTTAACCATTCTACACTTGTTAGAACCTCTAAGGACTCATGCTACACCCTCTATGTCCCTTGGGTTACCAAGCAATGTTTAGGATCATTCTAATGGTTCGTATGAGTCCTAATACACATTCCTAGACCATTCTAAGCCTTTAGAATACTCTCTTAACCATTCTATACTTGTTAGAACCTCCAAGGACTCAAGCGACACCCTCTACGTCCCTTGGGGACTCAAGCAATGTTTTGGATCATTATAATGGTTGTTATAAGTCCTAATACACATTCCTAGACCATTCTAAGCCTTTAGGTTACTCTTTTAACCATTCTACACTTGTTAGAACCTCCAAGGACTCATGCTAAACCCTCTACGTCACTTGGGGTACCAAGCAATGTTTAGGATCCTTCTAAAGGTTTGTATAAGTCTTTATAGACATTCCTAGACCATTCTAAGCCTTTAAAATACTCTCTTAACCATTCTACACTTGTTAGAACCTCCAAGCCCCATGCAACACCCTCTACGTCCCTTGGGGACTCAAGCAATGTTTAGGATCATTCTAAGGTTCTTATAAGTCCTAATACACATTCCTAGACCATTCTAAGTCTTTAGAATACTCTCTTAACCATTCTACACTTGTTAAAACCTCCAAGCCCCATGCAACACCATCTACGTCCCTTGGAGACTCAAGCAATGTTTAGGATCATTCTAAGGTTCTTATAAGTCCTAATACACATTCCTAGACCATTCTAAGCCTTTAGAATGCTCTATTAACCATTCTACACTCGTTAGAATCTCCAAGGCTCATGCTACACCCTCTACGTCCCTTGGGGACTCAAGCAATGTTTAGGATCATTCTAATGGTTCTTATAAGTCCTTATACATATTCCTAGACCATTCTAAGCCTTCAGAATACTCTCTTAACCATTCTACACTTGTTAGAACCTCTAAGGACTCATGCTACACCCTCTATGTCCCTTGGGTTACCAAGCAATGTTTAGGATCATTCTAATTGTTCGTATGAGTCCTAATACACATTCCTAGACCATTCTAAGCATTTAGAATACTCTCTTAACCATTTTACACTTGTTAGAACCTCTAAGGACTCAAGCGACACCCTCTACGTCCCTTGGGGACTCAAGCAATGTTTAGGATCATTCTAATGGTTCTTATAAATCCTAATACACATTCCTAGACCATTCTAAGCCTTTAGAATACTCTCATAGCCATTCTACACTTGTGAGAACCTCCAAGGACTCATGCTACACACTCTACGTCCCTTGGGGACTCAAGCAATGTTTAGGATCATTCTAATGGTTCTTATAAGTCCTAATACACATTCCTAGACCATTCTAAGCCTTTAGAATACTCTCTTAACCATTCTACACTTGTTAGAATCTCCAAGGACTCAAGCGACACCCTCTACGTCCCTTGGGGACTCAAGCAATGTTTTGGATCATTCTAAAGGTTGTTATAAGTCCTAATACACATTCCTAGACCATTCTAAGCCTTAAGGTTACTCTCTTAACCATTCTACACTTGTTAGAACCTCCAAGGACTCATGCTAAACCCTCTACGTCACTTGGGGTACCAAGCAATGTTTAGGATCCTTCTAAAGGTTCGTATAAGTCCTAATACAATTTCCTAGACCATTCTATGCCTTTAGAATACTCTCTTAACCATTCTACATTTGTTAGAACCTCCAAGGCTCATGCTACACCCTCTACGTCCCTTGGGGACTCAAGCAATGTTTAGGATCATTCTAATGGTTCTTATAAGTCCTAATACACATTCCTAGACCATTCTAAGCCTTTAGAATACTCTCTTAACTATTCTACACTTGTTAGAACCTCCAAGCCCCATGCAACACCCTCTACGTCCCTTGGGGACTCAAGCAATGTTTAGGATCATACAAATGGTTCTTATAAGTCCTAATACACATTCCTAGACCATTCTAAGCCTTTAGAATACTCTCTTAACCATTGTACACTTGTTAGAACCTCCAAGGCTCATGCTACACCCTCTACGTCCCTTGGGGACTCAAGCAATGTTTAGGATCATTCTAATGGTTCTTATAAGTCCTAATACACATTCCTAGACCATTCTAAGCCTTCAGAATACTCTCTTAACCAATCTACACTTGTTAGAACCTCTAAGGACTCATGCTACACCCTCTATGTCCCTTGGGTTACCAAGCAATGTTTAGGATCATTCTAATGGTTCGTATGAGTCCTAATATATATTCCTAGACCATTCTAAGCCTTTAGAATACTATCTTAACCATTCTACACTTTTTAGAACCTCCAAGGCTCATGCTACACCCTCTACGTCCCTTGGGGGCTCAAGTAATGTTTAGGATCATTCTAATGGTTCTTAAAATTCCTAATACACCTTCCTAGACCATTCTAAGCCTTTAAAATACTCTCTTAACCATTCTACACTTGTTAGAACCTCCAAGCCCCATGCAACACCCTCTACGTCCCTTGGGGACTCAAGCAATGTTTAGGATCATTCTAAGGTTCTTATAAGTCTTAATACACATTCCTAGACCATTCTAAGTCTTTAGAATACTCTCTTAACCATTCTACACTTGTTAAAACCTCCAAGCCCCATGCAACACCCTCTACGTCCCTTGGAGACTCAAGCAATGTTTAGGATCATTCTAAGGTTCTTATAAGTCCTAATACACATTCCTAGACCATTCTAAGCCTTTAGAATGCTCTCTTAACCATTCTACACTTGTTAGAATCTCCAAGGCTCATGCTACACCCTCTTCGTCCCTTGGGGTCTCAAGCAATGTTTAGGATCATTCTAACAGTTCTTATAAGTCCTAATACACATTCCTAGACCATTCTAAGCCTTTAGAATACTCTCTTAACCATTCTACACTTGTTAGAACCTCTAAGGACTCATTCTACACCCTCTATGTCCCTTGGGTTACCAAGCAATGTTTAGGATCATTCTAATGGTTCGTATGAGTCCTAATACACATTCCTAGACCATTCTAAGCCATTAGAATACTCTCTTAACCATTTTACACTTGTTAGAACCTCTAAGGACTCAAGCGACACCCTCTACGTCCCTTGGGGACTCAAGCAATGTTTAGGATCATTCTAATGGTTCTTATTAATCCTAATACACATTCCTAGACCATTCTAAGCCTTTAGAATACTCTCATAGCCATTCTACACTTGTCAGAACCTCAAAGGACTCATGCTACACCCTCTACGTCCCTTGGGGACTCAAGCAATGTTTATAATCATTCTAATGCTTCTTATAAGTCCTAATACACATTCCTAGACCATTCTAAGCCTTCAGAATACTCTCTTAACCATTCTACACTTGTTAGAACCTCTAAGGACTCATGCTACACCCTCTATGTCCCTTGGGTTACCAAGCAATGTTTAGGATAATTCTAATGGTTCGTATGAGTCCTAGTACACATTCCTAGACCATTCTAAGCCTTTAGAATACTCTCATAGCCATTCTACACTTGTGAGAACCTCCAAGGACTCATGCTACACACTCTACGTCCCTTGGGGACTCAAGCAATGTTTAGGATCATTCTAATGGTTCTTATAAGTCCTAATACACATTCCTAGACCATTCTAAGCCTTTAGAATACTCTCTTAACCATTCTACACTTGTTAGAATCTCCAAGGACTCAAGCGACACCCTCTACGTCCCTTGGGGACTCAAGCAATGTTTTGGATCATTCTAAAGGTTGTTATAAGTCCTAATACACATTCCTAGACCATTCTAAGCCTTAAGGTTACTCTCTTAACCATTCTACACTTGTTAGAACCTCCAAGGACTCATGCTAAACCCTCTACGTCACTTGGGGTACCAAGCAATGTTTAGGATCCTTCTAAAGGTTCGTATAAGTCCTAATACAATTTCCTAGAC
Organism: Crotalaria pallida; assembly: GCA_037953625.1. Lineage (NCBI taxonomy): Eukaryota > Viridiplantae > Streptophyta > Magnoliopsida > Fabales > Fabaceae > Crotalaria > Crotalaria pallida. Next base: position 98,944,073 of record CM075650.1, read on the forward strand.
CATTCTATGCCTTTAGAATACTCTCTTAACCATTCTACATTTGTTAGAACCTCCAAGGCTCATGCTACACCCTCTACGTCCCTTGGGGACTCAAGCAATGTTTAGGATCATTCTAATGGTTCTTATAAGTCCTAATACACATTCCTAGACCATTCTAAGCCTTTAGAATACTCTCTTAACTATTCTACACTTGTTAGAACCTCCAAGCCCCATGCAACACCCTCTACGTCCCTTGGGGACTCAAGCAATGTTTAGGATCATACAAATGGTTCTTATAAGTCCTAATACACATTCCTAGACCATTCTAAGCCTTTAGAATACTCTCTTAACCATTGTACACTTGTTAGAACCTCCAAGGCTCATGCTACACCCTCTACGTCCCTTGGGGACTCAAGCAATGTTTAGGATCATTCTAATGGTTCTTATAAGTCCTAATACACATTCCTAGACCATTCTAAGCCTTCAGAATACTCTCTTAACCAATCTACACTTGTTAGAACCTCTAAGGACTCATGCTACACCCTCTATGTCCCTTGGGTTACCAAGCAATGTTTAGGATCATTCTAATGGTTCGTATGAGTCCTAATATATATTCCTAGACCATTCTAAGCCTTTAGAATACTATCTTAACCATTCTACACTTTTTAGAACCTCCAAGGCTCATGCTACACCCTCTACGTCCCTTGGGGGCTCAAGTAATGTTTAGGATCATTCTAATGGTTCTTAAAATTCCTAATACACCTTCCTAGACCATTCTAAGCCTTTAAAATACTCTCTTAACCATTCTACACTTGTTAGAACCTCCAAGCCCCATGCAACACCCTCTACGTCCCTTGGGGACTCAAGCAATGTTTAGGATCATTCTAAGGTTCTTATAAGTCTTAATACACATTCCTAGACCATTCTAAGTCTTTAGAATACTCTCTTAACCATTCTACACTTGTTAAAACCTCCAAGCCCCATGCAACACCCTCTACGTCCCTTGGAGACTCAAGCAATGTTTAGGATCATTCTAAGGTTCTTATAAGTCCTAATACACATTCCTAGACCATTCTAAGCCTTTAGAATGCTCTCTTAACCATTCTACACTTGTTAGAATCTCCAAGGCTCATGCTACACCCTCTTCGTCCCTTGGGGTCTCAAGCAATGTTTAGGATCATTCTAACAGTTCTTATAAGTCCTAATACACATTCCTAGACCATTCTAAGCCTTTAGAATACTCTCTTAACCATTCTACACTTGTTAGAACCTCTAAGGACTCATTCTACACCCTCTATGTCCCTTGGGTTACCAAGCAATGTTTAGGATCATTCTAATGGTTCGTATGAGTCCTAATACACATTCCTAGACCATTCTAAGCCATTAGAATACTCTCTTAACCATTTTACACTTGTTAGAACCTCTAAGGACTCAAGCGACACCCTCTACGTCCCTTGGGGACTCAAGCAATGTTTAGGATCATTCTAATGGTTCTTATTAATCCTAATACACATTCCTAGACCATTCTAAGCCTTTAGAATACTCTCATAGCCATTCTACACTTGTCAGAACCTCAAAGGACTCATGCTACACCCTCTACGTCCCTTGGGGACTCAAGCAATGTTTATAATCATTCTAATGCTTCTTATAAGTCCTAATACACATTCCTAGACCATTCTAAGCCTTCAGAATACTCTCTTAACCATTCTACACTTGTTAGAACCTCTAAGGACTCATGCTACACCCTCTATGTCCCTTGGGTTACCAAGCAATGTTTAGGATAATTCTAATGGTTCGTATGAGTCCTAGTACACATTCCTAGACCATTCTAAGCCTTTAGAATACTCTCTTAACCATTCTATACTTGTTAGAACCTTCAAGGACTCAAGCGACACCCTCTACGTCCCTTGGGGACTCAAGCAATGTTTTGGATCATTATAATGGTTGTTATAAGTCCTAATACACATTCCTAGACAATTCTAAGCCTTTAGGTTACTCTTTTAACCATTCTACACTTTTTAGAACCTCCAAGGACTCATGCTAAATCCTCTACGTCACTTGGGGTACCAAGCAATGTTTAGGATCCTTCTAAAGGTTCGTATAAGTCTTTATACATATTCCTAGACCATTCTAAGCCTTTAAAATACTCTCTTAACCATTCTACACTTGTTAGAACCTCCAAGCCCCATGCAACACCCTCTACGTCCCTTGGGGACTCAAGCAATGTTTTGGATCATTCTAAAGGTTGTTATAAGTCCTAATACACATTCCTAGACCATTCTAAGCCTTAAGGTTACTCTCTTAACCATTCTACACTTGTTAGAACCTCCAAGGACTCAGGCTAAACCCTCTACGTCACTTGGGGTACCAAGCAATGTTTAGGATCCTTCTAAAGGTCCGTATAAGTCCTAATAAAATTCCCTAGACCATTCTAAGCCTTTAGAATACTCTCTTAACCATTCTACACTTGTTAGAACCTCCAAGGCTCATGCTACACCCTCTACGTCCCTTGGGGACTCAAGCAATGTTTAGGATCATTCTAATGGTTCTTATAAGTCCTAATACACATTCCTAGACCATTCTAAGCCTTTAGAATACTCTCTTAACTATTCTACACTTGTTAGAACCTCCAAGCCCCATGCAACACCCTCTACGTCCCTTGGGGACTCAAGCAATGTTTAGGATCATACAAATGGTTCTTATAAGTCCTAATACACATTCATAGACCATTCTAAGCCTTTAGAATACTCTCTTAACCTTTGTACACTTGTTAGAACCTCCAAGGCTCATGCTACACCCTCTACGTCCCTTGGGGACTCAAGCAATGTTTAGGATCATTCTAATGGTTCTTATAAGTCCTAATACACATTCCTAGACCATTCTAAGCCTTCAGAATACTCTCTTAACCATTCTATACTTGTTAGAACCTCTAAGGACTCATGCTACACCCTCTATGTCCCTTGGGTTACCAATCAATGTTTAGGATCATTCTAATTCTTCGTATGAGTCCTAATACACATTCCTAGACCATTCTAAGCATTTAGAATACTCTCTTAACCATTTTACACTTGTTAGAACCTCTAAGGACTAGAGCGACACCCTCTATGTCCCTTGGGGACTCAAGCAATGTTTAGGATCATTCTAATGGTTCGTATAAATACTAATACACATTCCTAGACCATTCTAGGCCTTTAGAATACTCTCATAGCCATTCTACACTTGTCAGAACCTCCAAGGACTCATGCTACACACTCTACGTCCCTTGGGGACTCAAGCAATGTTTAGGATCATTCTAATGGTTCTTATAAGTCCTAATACACATTCCTAGACTATTCTAAGCCTTTAGAATACTCTCTTAACCATTCTACACTTGTTAGAACCTCCAAGGACTCAAGCGACACCCTCTACATCCCTTGGGGACTCAAGCAATGTTTTCGATCATTCTAAAGGTTTTTATAAGTCCTAATACACATTCCTAGACCATTCTAAGCCTTTAGGTTACTCTCTTAACCATTCTACACTTGTTAGAACCTCCAAGGACTCATGCTAAACCCTCTACGTCACTTGGGGTAGCAAGCCATGTTTAGGATCATTCTAAAGGTTCGTATAAGTCCTAATACACATTCCTAGACCATTCTAAGCCTTTAGAATACTCTCTTAACCATTTTACACTTGTTAGAACCTCTAGGGATTCAAGCGACACCCTCTACGTCCCTTGGGGACTCAAGCAATGTTTAGGATCATTCTAATGGTTCTTATAAATCCTAATACACATTCCTAGACAAATCTAAGCCTTTAGAATACTCTCATAGGCATTCTACACTTGTTAGAACCTCAAAGGACTCATGCTACACCCTCTACGTCCCTTGGGGACTCAAGCAATGTTTTGGATCATTCTAATGGTTCTTTTAAATCCTAATACCCATTCCTAGACCATTCTAAGCCTTTATTATACTCTCTTAACCATTCTACACTTGTTAGAACCTCCAAGGACTCATGCTAAACCCACTACGTCACTTGGGGTACCAAGCAATGTTTAGGATCATTCTAAAGGTTCGTATAAGTCCTAATACACATTCCTAGACCATTCTAAGCCTTTAGAATACTCTCTTAACCATTCTACACTTGTTAGAATCTCCAAGGCTCATGCTACACCCTCTTCGTCCTTTGGGGACTCAAGCAATGTTTAGGATCATTCTAAGGTTCTTATAAGTCCTAATACACATTCCTAGACCATTCTAAGCCTTTAGAATACTCTCTTAACCATTCTACACTTGTTAGAACCTCTAAGGACTCATGCTACACCCTCTATGTCCCTTGGGTTACCAAGCAATGTTTAGGATCATTCTAATGGTTTCGTATGAGTCCTAATACACATTCCTAGACCATTCTAAGCCTTTAGAATACTCTCTTAACCATTTTACACTTGTTAGAACCTCTAAGGACTCAAGCGACACCCTCTAAATCCCTCGGGGACTTAAGCAATGTTTTGGAACATTCTAATGGTTCTTATAAATCCTAATACACATTCCTAGACCATTCTAAGCCTTTAGAATACTCTCATAGCCATTCTACACTTGTCAGAACCTCCAAGGACTCTTGCTACACCCTCTACGTCCCTTGGGGACTCAAGCAATGTTTAGGATCATTCTAATGGTTGTTATAAGTCCTAATACACATTCCTAGACCATTCTAAGCCTTTAGAATACTCTCTTAACCATTCTACACTTGTTAGAACATCCAAGGACTCAAGCGACACCCTCTACGTCCCTTGGGGACTCAAGCAATGTTTTCGATCATTCTAATGGTTTTTATAAGTCCTAATACACATTCCTAGACCATTCTAAGCCTTTAGGTTACTCTCTTAACCATTCTACACTTGTTAGAACCTCCAAGGACTCATGCTAAACCCTCTACGTCACTTGGGGTAGCAAGCAATGTTTAGGATCATTCTAAAGGTTCGTATAAGTCCTAATACACATTCCTAGACCATTCTAAGCCTTTAGAATACTCTCTTAACCATTTTACACTTGTTAGAACCTCTAGGGACTCAAGCAACGCCCTCTACGTCCCTTGGGGACTCAAGCAATGTTTAGGATCATTCTAATGGTTCTTATAAATCCTAATACAATTTCCTAGACAAATCTAAGCCTTTAGAATACTATCATAGGCATTCTACACTTGTTAGAACCTCAAAGGACTCATGCTACACCCTCTACGTCACTTGGGGTACCAAGCAATGTTTAGGATCATTCTAAAGGTTCGTATAAGTCCTAATACACATTCCTAGACCATTCTAAGCCTTTAGAATACTCTCTTAACCATTCTACACTTGTTAGAACCTCTAAGGACTCATGCTACACCCTCTATGTCCCTTGGGTTACCAAGCAATGTTTAGGATCATTCTAATGGTTTCGTATGAGTCCTAATACACATTCCTAGACCATTCTAAGCCTTTAGAATACTCTCTTAAGCATTTTACACTTGTTAGAACCTCTAAGGACTCAAGCGACACCCTCTACGTCCCTTGGGGACTCAAGCAATGTTTAGGATCATTCTAATGGTTCTTATAAGTCCTAATACACATTCCTAGACCAGTCTAAGCCTTTAGAATACTCTCTTAACCATTCTAAACTTGTTAGAACATCCAAGGACTCATGCTAAACCCTCTACGTCACTTGGGTTGGGGTACCAAGCAATGTTTAGGATCATTCTAAAGGTTCGTATAAGTCCTAATACACATTCCTAGACCATTCTAAGCCTTTAGAATACTCTCTTAACCATTCTACACTTGTTAGAACCTCCAAGGCTCATGCTACACCCTCTACGTCCCTTGGGGACTCAAGCAATGTTTAAGATCATTCTAATGGTTCTTAAAAGTCCTAATACACATTCCTAGACCACATTCTAAGCCTTCAGAATACTCTCTTAATCATTCTACACTTGTTAGAACCTCTAAGGACTCATGCTACACCCTCTATGTCCCTTGGGTACCCAAGCAATGTTTAGGATCATTCTAATGGTTTCGTATGAGTCCTAATACACATTCATAGACCATTCTAAGCCTTTAGAATACTCTCTTAACCATTTTACACTTGTTAGAACCTCTAAGGACTCAAGCGACACCCTCTACGTCCCTTGGGGACTCAAGCAATGTTTTGGATCATTCTAATGGTTCTTATAAATCCTAATACACATTCCTAGACCATTCTAAGCCTTTAGAATACTCTCATAGCCATTCTACACTTGTCAGAACCTCCAAGGACTCTTGCTACACCCTCTATGTCCCTTGGGTTACCAAGCAATGTTTAGGATCATTCTAATGGTTCGTATGAGTCCTAATACATATTCCTAGACCATTCTAAGCCTTTAGAATACTATCTTAACCATTCTACACTTGTTAGAACCTCCAAGGCTCATGCTACACCCTCTACGTCCCTTGGGGACTCAAGAAATGTTTAGGATCATTCTAATGGTTCTTATAAGTCCTAATACACATTCCTAGACCATTCTAAGCCTTTAGAATACTCTCTTAACCATTCTACACTTGTTAGAACCTCCAAGGACTCAAGCGACACCCTCTACGTCCCTTGGGGACTCAAGCAATGTTTTGGATCATTGTAATGGTTGTGATAAGTCCTAATACACATTCCTAGACCATTCTAAGCCTTTAGAATACTCTCTTAACCATTCTACACTTGTTAGAACCTCTAAGGACTCATGCTACACCCTCTATGTCCCTTGGGTTACCAAGCAATGTTTAGGATCATTCTAATGGTTCGTATGAGTCCTAATACATATTCCTAGACCATTCTAAGCCTTTAGAATACTATCTTAACCATTCTACACTTTTTAGAACCTCCAAGGCTCATGCTACACCCTCTATGTCCCTTGGGTTACCAAGCAATGTTTAGGATCATTCTAATGGTTCGTATGAGTCCTAATACATATTCCTAGACCATTCTAAGGCTTTAGAATACTATCTTAACCATTCTACACTTGTTAGAACCTCCAAGGCTCATGCTACACCCTCTACGTCCCTTGGGGACTCAAGAAATGTTTAGGATCATTCTAATGGTTCTTATAAGTCCTAATACACATTCCTAGACCATTCTAAGCCTTTAGAATACTCTCTTAACCATTCTACACTTGTTAGAACCTCCAAGGACTCAAGCGACACCCTCTACGTCCCTTGGTGACTCAAGCAATGTTTTGGATCATTGTAATGGTTGTTATAAGTCCTAATACACATTCCTAGACCATTCTAAGCCTTTAGAATACTCTCTTAACCATTCTACACTTGTTAGAACCTCTAAGGACTCATGCTACACCCTCTATGTCCCTTGGGTTACCAAGCAATGTTTAGGATCATTCTATTGGTTCGTATGAGTCCTAATACATATTCCTAGACCATTCTAAGCCTTTAGAATACTATCTTAACCATTCTACACTTTTTAGAACCTCCAAGGCTCATGCTACACCCTCTATGTCCCTTGGTTTACCAAGCAATGTTTAGGATCATTCTAATGGTTCGTATGAGTCCTAATACATATTCCTAGACCATTCTAAGCCTTTAGAATATTATCTTAACCATTCTAAACTTGTTAGAACATCCAAGGACTCATGCTAAACCCTCTACGTCACTTGGGTTGGGGTACCAAGCAATGTTTAGGATCATTCTAAAGGTTCGTATAAGTCCTAATACACATTCCTAGACCATTCTAAGCCTTTAGAATACTCTCTTAACCATTCTACACTTGTTAGAACCTCCAAGGCTCATGCTACACCCTCTACGTCCCTTGGGGACTCAAGCAATGTTTAAGATCATTCTAATGGTTCTTAAAAGTCCTAATACACATTCCTAGACCACATTCTAAGCCTTCAGAATACTCTCTTAATCATTCTACACTTGTTAGAACCTCTAAGGACTCATGCTACACCCTCTATGTCCCTTGGGTACCCAAGCAATGTTTAGGATCATTCTAATGGTTTCGTATGAGTCCTAATACACATTCATAGACCATTCTAAGCCTTTAGAATACTCTCTTAACCATTTTACACTTGTTAGAACCTCTAAGGACTCAAGCGACACCCTCTACGTCCCTTGGGGACTCAAGCAATGTTTTGGATCATTCTAATGGTTCTTATAAATCCTAATACACATTCCTAGACCATTCTAAGCCTTTAGAATACTCTCATAGCCATTCTACACTTGTCAGAACCTCCAAGGACTCTTGCTACACCCTCTATGTCCCTTGGGTTACCAAGCAATGTTTAGGATCATTCTAATGGTTCGTATGAGTCCTAATACATATTCCTAGACCATTCTAAGCCTTTAGAATACTATCTTAACCATTCTACACTTGTTAGAACCTCCAAGGCTCATGCTACACCCTCTACGTCCCTTGGGGACTCAAGAAATGTTTAGGATCATTCTAATGGTTCTTATAAGTCCTAATACACATTCCTAGACCATTCTAAGCCTTTAGAATACTCTCTTAACCATTCTACACTTGTTAGAACCTCCAAGGACTCAAGCGACACCCTCTACGTCCCTTGGGGACTCAAGCAATGTTTTGGATCATTGTAATGGTTGTGATAAGTCCTAATACACATTCCTAGACCATTCTAAGCCTTTAGAATACTCTCTTAACCATTCTACACTTGTTAGAACCTCTAAGGACTCATGCTACACCCTCTATGTCCCTTGGGTTACCAAGCAATGTTTAGGATCATTCTAATGGTTCGTATGAGTCCTAATACATATTCCTAGACCATTCTAAGCCTTTAGAATACTATCTTAACCATTCTACACTTTTTAGAACCTCCAAGGCTCATGCTACACCCTCTATGTCCCTTGGGTTACCAAGCAATGTTTAGGATCATTCTAATGGTTCGTATGAGTCCTAATACATATTCCTAGACCATTCTAAGGCTTTAGAATACTATCTTAACCATTCTACACTTGTTAGAACCTCCAAGGCTCATGCTACACCCTCTACGTCCCTTGGGGACTCAAGAAATGTTTAGGATCATTCTAATGGTTCTTATAAGTCCTAATACACATTCCTAGACCATTCTAAGCCTTTAGAATACTCTCTTAACCATTCTACACTTGTTAGAACCTCCAAGGACTCAAGCGACACCCTCTACGTCCCTTGGTGACTCAAGCAATGTTTTGGATCATTGTAATGGTTGTTATAAGTCCTAATACACATTCCTAGACCATTCTAAGCCTTTAGAATACTCTCTTAACCATTCTACACTTGTTAGAACCTCTAAGGACTCATGCTACACCCTCTATGTCCCTTGGGTTACCAAGCAATGTTTAGGATCATTCTAATGGTTCGTATGAGTCCTAATACATATTCCTAGACCATTCTAAGCCTTTAGAATACTATCTTAACCATTCTACACTTTTTAGAACCTCCAAGGCTCATGCTACACCCTCTATGTCCCTTGGTTTACCAAGCAATGTTTAGGATCATTCTAATGGTTCGTATGAGTCCTAATACATATTCCTAGACCATTCTAAGCCTTTAGAATATTATCTTAACCATTCTACACTTGTTAGAACCTCCAAGGCTCATGCTACACCCTCTACGTCCCTTGGGGACTCAAGAAATGTTTAGGATCATTCTAATGGTTCTTATAAGTCCTAATACACATTCCTAGACCATTCTAAGCCATTAGAATACTCTCTTAACCATTCTACACTTGTTAGAACCTCCAAGGACTCAAGCGACACCCTCTACGTCCCTTGGGGACTCAAGCAATGTTTTGGATCATTGTAATGGTTGTTATAAGTCCTAATACACATTCCTAGACCATTCTAAGCCTTTAGAATACTATCTTAACCATTCTACACTTTTTAGAACCTCCAAGGCTCATGCTACACCCTCTACGTCCCTTGGGGACTCAAGCAATGTTTAGGATCATTCTAATGGTTCTTATAAGTCCTAATACACATTCCTAGACCATTCCAAGCCTTTAGAATACTCTCTTAACCATTTTACACTTGTTAGAAGCTCTAAGGTCTCAAGCGACACCCTCTACGTCCCTTGGGGACTCAAGCAATGTTTAGGATCATTCTAATGGTTCGTATGATTCCTAATACACATTCCTAGACCATTCTAAGCCTTTAGAATACTCTCTTAACCATTTTACACTTGTTAGAACCTCTAAGGACTCAAGCGACACCCTCTACGTCCCTTGGGGACTCAAGCTATGTTTAGGATCATTCTAATGGTTCTTATAAGTCCTAATACACATTCCTAGACCATTCTAAGCCTTTAGGATACTCTCTTAACCATTCTACACTTGTTAGAACCTCCAAGGACTCATGCAAAACCCTCTACGTCACTTGGGGTACCAAGCAATGTTTAGGATCATTCTAAAGGTTCGTATAAGAACTAATACACATTCCTAGACCATTCTAAGCCTTTAGAATACTCTCTTAACCATTCTACATATGTTAGAACCTCCAAGGCTCATGCTACACCCTCTACGTCCCTTGGGGACTCAAGCAATGTTTAGGATCATTCTAATGGTTCTTATAAGTCCTAATACACATTCCTATACCATTCTAAGCCTTTAGAATACTCTCTTAACCATTCTACACTTGTTAGAACCTCCAAGCCCCATGCAACACCCACTACGTCCCTTGGGGACTCAAGCAATGTTTAGGATCATTCTAAGGTTCTTATAAGTCCTAACACACATTCCTAGACCATTCTAAGTCTTTAGAATACTCTCTTAACCATTCTACACTTGTTAGAACCTCCAAGCCCCATGCAACACCCTCTACGTCCCTTGGGACTCAAGCAATGTTTAGGATCATTCTAATGGTTCTTATAAATCCTAATACACATTCCTAGACCATTCTAAGCCTTTAGAATACTCTCATAGCCATTCTACACTTGTCAGAACCTCCAAGGACTCATGCTACACACTCTACGTCCCTTGGGGACTCAAGCAATGTTTAGGATCATTCTAATGGTTCTTATAAGTCCTAATACACATTCCTAGACCATTCTAAGCCTTTAGAATACTCTCTTAACCATTCTACACTTGTTAGAATCTCCAAGGACTCAAGCGACACCCTCTACGTCCCTTGGGGACTCAAGCAATGTTTTGGATCATTCTAAAGGTTGTTATAAGTCCTAATACACATTCCTAGACCATTCTAAGCCTTAAGGTTACTCTCTTAACCATTCTACACTTGTTAGAACCTCCAAGGACTCATGCTAAACCCTCTACGTCACTTGGGGTACCAAGCAATGTTTAGGATCCTTCTAAAGGTTCGTATAAGTCCTAATACAATTTCCTAGACCATTCTAAGCCTTTAGAATACTCTCTTAACCATTCTACATTTGTTAGAACCTCCAAGGCTCATGCTACACCCTCTACGTCCCTTGGGGACTCAAGCAATGTTTAGGATCATTCTAATGGTTCTTATAAGTCCTAATACACATTCCTAGACCATTCTAAGCCTTTAGAATACTCTCTTAACTATTCTACACTTGTTAGAACCTCCAAGCCCCATGCAACACCCTCTACGTCCCTTGGGGACTCAAGCAATGTTTAGGATCATACAAATGGTTCTTATAAGTCCTAATACACATTCCTAGACCATTCTAAGCCTTTAGAATACTCTCTTAACCATTGTACACTTGTTAGAACCTCCAAGGCTCATGCTACACCCTCTACGTCCCTTGGGGACTCAAGCAATGTTTAGGATCATTCTAATGGTTCTTATAAGTCCTAATACACATTCCTAGACCATTCTAAGCCTTCAGAATACTCTCTTAACCATTCTACACTTGTTAGAACCTCTAAGGACTCATGCTACACCCTCTATGTCCCTTGGGTTACCAAGCAATGTTTAGGATCATTCTAATGGTTCGTATGAGTCCTAATATATATTCCTAGACCATTCTAAGCCTTTAGAATACTATCTTAACCATTCTACACTTTTTAGAACCTCCAAGGCTCATGCTACACCCTCTACGTCCCTTGGGGGCTCAAGTAATGTTTAGGATCATTCTAATGGTTCTTAAAATTCCTAATACACCTTCCTAGACCATTCTAAGCCTTTAAAATACTCTCTTAACCATTCTACACTTGTTAGAACCTCCAAGCCCCATGCAACACCCTCTACGTCCCTTGGGGACTCAAGCAATGTTTAGGATCATTCTAAGGTTCTTATAAGTCTTAATACACATTCCTAGACCATTCTAAGTCTTTAGAATACTCTCTTAACCATTCTACACTTGTTAAAACCTCCAAGCCCCATGCAACACCCTCTACGTCCCTTGGAGACTCAAGCAATGTTTAGGATCATTCTAAGGTTCTTATAAGTCCTAATACACATTCCTAGACCATTCTAAGCCTTTAGAATGCTCTCTTAACCATTCTACACTTGTTAGAATCTCCAAGGCTCATGCTACACCCTCTTCGTCCCTTGGGGTCTCAAGCAATGTTTAGGATCATTCTAACAGTTCTTATAAGTCCTAATACACTTTCCTAGACCATTCTAAGCCTTTAGAATACTCTCTTAACCATTCTACACTTGTTAGAACCTCTAAGGACTCATTCTACACCCTCTATGTCCCTTGGGTTACCAAGCAATGTTTAGGATCATTCTAATGGTTCGTATGAGTCCTAATACACATTCCTAGACCATTCTAAGCCATTAGAATACTCTCTTAACCATTTTACACTTGTTAGAACCTCTAAGGACTCAAGCGACACCCTCTACGTCCCTTGGGGACTCAAGCAATGTTTAGGATCATTCTAATGGTTCTTATTAATCCTAATACACATTCCTAGACCATTCTAAGCCTTTAGAATACTCTCATAGCCATTCTACACTTGTCAGAACCTCAAAGGACTCATGCTACACCCTCTACGTCCCTTGGGGACTCAAGCAATGTTTATAATCATTCTAATGCTTCTTATAAGTCCTAATACACATTCCTAGACCATTCTAAGCCTTCAGAATACTCTCTTAACCATTCTACACTTGTTAGAACCTCTAAGGACTCATGCTACACCCTCTATGTCCCTTGGGTTACCAAGCAATGTTTAGGATCATTCTAATGGTTCGTATGAGTCCTAGTACACATTCCTAGACCATTCTAAGCCTTTAGAATACTCTCTTAACCATTCTATACTTGTTAGAACCTTCAAGGACTCAAGCGACACCCTCTACGTCCCTTGGGGACTCAAGCAATGTTTTGGATCATTATAATGGTTGTTATAAGTCCTAATACACATTCCTAGACCATTCTAAGCCTTTAGGTTACTCTTTTAACCATTCTACACTTTTTAGAACCTCCAAGGACTCATGCTAAACCCTCTACGTCACTTGGGGTACCAAGCAATGTTTAGGATCCTTCTAAAGGTTCGTATAAGTCCTAATACAATTCCCTAGACCATTCTAAGCCTTTAGAATACTCTCTTAACCATTCTACACTTGTTAGAACCTCCAAGGCTCATGCTACACCCTCTACGTCCCTTGGGGACTCAAGCAATGTTTAGGATCATTCTAATGGTTCTTATAAGTCCTAATACACATTCCTAGACCATTCTAAGCCTTTAAAATACTCTCTTAACCATTCTACACTTGTTAGAACCTCCAAGCCCCATGCAACACCCTCTACGTCCCTTGGGGACTCAAGCAATGTTTTGGATCATTCTAAAGGTTGTTATAAGTCCTAATACACATTCCTAGACCATTCTAAGCCTTAAGGTTACTCTCTTAACCATTCTACACTTGTTAGAACCTCCAAGGACTCAGGCTAAACCCTCTACGTCACTTGGGGTACCAAGCAATGTTTAGGATCCTTCTAAAGGTCCGTATAAGTCCTAATACAATTCCCTAGACCATTCTAAGCCTTTAGAATACTCTCTTAACCATTCTACACTTGTTAGAACCTCCAAGGCTCATGCTACACCCTCTACGTCCCTTGGGGACTCAAGCAATGTTTATAATCATTCTAATGCTTCTTATAAGTCCTAATACACATTCCTAGACCATTCTAAGCCTTCAGAATACTCTCTTAACCATTCTACACTTGTTAGAACCTCTAAGGACTCATGCTACACCCTCTATGTCCCTTGGGTTACCAAGCAATGTTTAGGATCATTCTAATGGTTCGTATGAGTCCTAGTACACATTCCTAGACCATTCTAAGCCTTTAGAATACTCTCTTAACCATTCTATACTTGTTAGAACCTTCAAGGACTCAAGCGACACCCTCTACGTCCCTTGGGGACTCAAGCAATGTTTAGGATCATTCTAATGGTTCTTATAAGTCCTAATACACATTCCTAGACCATTCTAAGCATTAAGGTTACTCTCTTAACCATTCTACACTTGTTAGAACCTCCAAGGACTCAGGCTAAACCCTCTACGTCACTTGGGGTACCAAGCAATGTTTAGGATCCTTCTAAAGGTCCGTATAAGTCCTAATACAATTCCCTAGACCATTCTAAGCCTTTAGAATACTCTCTTAACCATTCTACACTTGTTAGAACCTCCAAGGCTCATGCTACACCCTCTACGTCCCTTGGGGACTCAAGCAATGTTTAGGATCATTCTAATGGTTCTTATAAGTCCTAATACACATTCCTAGACCATTCTAAGCCTCTAGAATACTCTCTTAACTATTCTACACTTGTTAGAACCTCCAAGCCCCATGCAACACCCTCTACGTCCCTTGGGGACTCAAGCAATGTTTAGGATCATACAAATGGTTCTTATAAGTCCTAATACACATTCATAGACCATTCTAAGCCTTTAGAATACTCTCTTAACCTTTGTACACTTGTTAGAACCTCCAAGGCTCATGCTACACCCTCTACGTCCCTTGGGGACTCAAGCAATGTTTAGGATCATTCTAATGGTTCTTATAAGTCCTAATACACATTCCTAGACCATTCTAAGCCTTCAGAATACTCTCTTAACCATTCTATACTTGTTAGAACCTCTAAGGACTCATGCTACACCCTCTATGTCCCTTGAGTTACCAAGCAATGTTTAGGATCATTCTAATTCTTCGTATGAGTCCTAATACACATTCCTAGACCATTCTAAGCATTTAGAATACTCTCTTAACCATTTTACACTTGTTAGAACCTCTAAGGACTAGAGCGACACCCTCTATGTCCCTTGGGGACTCAAGCAATGTTTAGGATCATTCTAATGGTTCTTATAAATACTAATACACATTCCTAGACCATTCTAGGCCTTTAGAATACTCTCATAGCCATTCTACACTTGTCAGAACCTCCAAGGACTCATGCTACACACTCTACGTCCCTTGGGGACTCAAGCAATGTTTAGGATCATTCTAATGGTTCTTATAAGTCCTAATACACATTCCTAGACCATTCTAAGCCTTTAGAATACTCTCTTAACCATTCTACACTTGTTAGAACCTCCAAGGACTCAAGCGACACCCTCTACATCCCTTGGGGACTCAAGCAATGTTTTCGATCATTCTAAAGGTTTTTATAAGTCCTAATACACATTCCTAGACCATTCTAAGCCTTTAGGTTACTCTCTTAACCATTCTACACTTGTTAGAACCTCCAAGGACTCATGCTAAACCCTCTACGTCACTTGGGGTAGCAAGCCATGTTTAGGATCATTCTAAAGGTTCGTATAAGTCCTAATACACATTCCTAGACCATTCTAAGCCTTTAGAATACTCTCTTAACCATTTTACACTTGTTAGAACCTCTAGGGATTCAAGCGACACCCTCTACGTCCCTTGGGGACTCAAGCAATGTTTAGGATCATTCTAATGGTTCTTATAAATCCTAATACACATTCCTAGACAAATCTAAGCCTTTAGAATACTCTCATAGGCATTCTACACTTGTTAGAACCTCAAAGGACTCATGCTACACCCTCTACGTCCCTTGGGGACTCAAGCAATGTTTTGGATCATTCTAATGGTTCTTTTAAATCCTAATACCCATTCCTAGACCATTCTAAGCCTTTATTATACTCTCTTAACCATTCTACACTTGTTAGAACCTCCAAGGACTCATGCTAAACCCACTACGTCACTTGGGGTACCAAGCAATGTTTAGGATCATTCTAAAGGTTCGTATAAGTCCTAATACACATTCCTAGACCATTCTAAGCCTTTAGAATACTCTCTTAACCATTCTACACTTGTTAGAATCTCCAAGGCTCATGCTACACCCTCTTCGTCCTTTGGGGACTCAAGCAATGTTTAGGATCATTCTAAGGTTCTTATAAGTCCTAATACACATTCCTAGACCATTCTAAGCCTTTAGAATACTCTCTTAACCATTCTACACTTGTTAGAACCTCTAAGGACTCATGCTACACCCTCTATGTCCCTTGGGTTACCAAGCAATGTTTAGGATCATTCTAATGGTTTCGTATGAGTCCTAATACACATTCCTAGACCATTCTAAGCCTTTAGAATACTCTCTTAACCATTTTACACTTGTTAGAACCTCTAAGGACTCAAGCGACACCCTCTAAATCCCTCGGGGACTTAAGCAATGTTTTGGATCATTCTAATGGTTCTTATAAATCCTAATACACATTCCTAGACCATTCTAAGCCTTTAGAATACTCTCATAGCCATTCTACACTTGTCAGAACCTCCAAGGACTCTTGCTACACCCTCTACGTCCCTTGGGGACTCAAGCAATGTTTAGGATCATTCTAATGGTTGTTATAAGTCCTAATACACATTCCTAGACCATTCTAAGCCTTTAGAATACTCTCTTAACCATTCTACACTTGTTAGAACATCCAAGGACTCAAGCGACACCCTCTACGTCCCTTGGGGACTCAAGCAATGTTTTCGATCATTCTAATGGTTTTTATAAGTCCTAATACACATTCCTAGACCATTCTAAGCCTTTAGGTTACTCTCTTAACCATTCTACACTTGTTAGAACCTCCAAGGACTCATGCTAAACCCTCTACGTCACTTGGGGTAGCAAGCAATGTTTAGGATCATTCTAAAGGTTCGTATAAGTCCTAATACACATTCCTAGACCATTCTAAGCCTTTAGAATACTCTCTTAACCATTTTACACTTGTTAGAACCTCTAGGGACTCAAGCAACACCCTCTACGTCCCTTGGGGACTCAAGCAATGTTTAGGATCATTCTAATGGTTCTTATAAATCCTAATACAATTTCCTAGACAAATCTAAGCCTTTAGAATACTATCATAGGCATTCTACACTTGTTAGAACCTCAAAGGACTCATGCTACACCCTCTACGTCCCTTGGGGACTCAAGCAATGTTTTGGATCATTCTAATGGTTCTTATAAATCCTAATACCCATTCCTAGACCATTCTAAGCCTTTATTATACTCTCTTAACCATTCTACACTTGTTAGAACCTCCAAGGACTCATGCTAAACCCTCTACGTCACTTGGGGTACCAAGCAATGTTTAGGATCATTCTAAAGGTTCGTATAAGTCCTAATACACATTCCTAGACCATTCTAAGCCTTTAGAATACTCTCTTAACCATTCTACACTTGTTAGAACCTCTAAGGACTCATGCTACACCCTCTATGTCCCTTGGGTTACCAAGCAATGTTTAGGATCATTCTAATGGTTTCGTATGAGTCCTAATACACATTCCTAGACCATTCTAAGCCTTTAGAATACTCTCTTAAGCATTTTACACTTGTTAGAACCTCTAAGGACTCAAGCGACACCCTCTACGTCCCTTGGGGACTCAAGCAATGTTTAGGATCATTCTAATGGTTCTTATAAGTCCTAATACACATTCCTAGACCAGTCTAAGCCTTTAGAATACTCTCTTAACCATTCTAAACTTGTTAGAACATCCAAGGACTCATGCTAAACCCTCTACGTCACTTGGGTTGGGGTACCAAGCAATGTTTAGGATCATTCTAAAGGTTCGTATAAGTCCTAATACACATTCCTAGACCATTCTAAGCCTTTAGAATACTCTCTTAACCATTCTACACTTGTTAGAACCTCCAAGGCTCATGCTACACCCTCTACGTCCCTTGGGGACTCAAGCAATGTTTAAGATCATTCTAATGGTTCTTAAAAGTCCTAATACACATTCCTAGACCACATTCTAAGCCTTCAGAATACTCTCTTAATCATTCTACACTTGTTAGAACCTCTAAGGACTCATGCTACACCCTCTATGTCCCTTGGGTACCCAAGCAATGTTTAGGATCATTCTAATGGTTTCGTATGAGTCCTAATACACATTCATAGACCATTCTAAGCCTTTATAATACTCTCTTAACCATTTTACACTTGTTAGAACCTCTAAGGACTCAAGCGACACCCTCTACGTCCCTTGGGGACTCAAGCAATGTTTTGGATCATTCTAATGGTTCTTATAAATCCTAATACACATTCCTAGACCATTCTAAGCCTTTAGAATACTCTCATAGCCATTCTACACTTGTCAGAACCTCCAAGGACTCTTGCTACACCCTCTATGTCCCTTGGGTTACCAAGCAATGTTTAGGATCATTCTAATGGTTCGTATGAGTCCTAATACATATTCCTAGACCATTCTAAGCCTTTAGAATACTATCTTAACCATTCTACACTTGTTAGAACCTCCAAGGCTCATGCTACACCCTCTACGTCCCTTGGGGACTCAAGAAATGTTTAGGATCATTCTAATGGTTCTTATAAGTCCTAATACACATTCCTAGACCATTCTAAGCCTTTAGAATACTCTCTTAACCATTCTACACTTGTTAGAACCTCCAAGGACTCAAGCGACACCCTCTACGTCCCTTGGGGACTCAAGCAATGTTTTGGATCATTGTAATGGTTGTGATAAGTCCTAATACACATTCCTAGACCATTCTAAGCCTTTAGAATACTCTCTTAACCATTCTACACTTGTTAGAACCTCTAAGGACTCATGCTACACCCTCTATGTCCCTTGGGTTACCAAGCAATGTTTAGGATCATTCTAATGGTTCGTATGAGTCCTAATACATATTCCTAGACCATTCTAAGCCTTTAGAATACTATCTTAACCATTCTACACTTTTTAGAACCTCCAAGGCTCATGCTACACCCTCTATGTCCCTTGGGTTACCAAGCAATGTTTAGGATCATTCTAATGGTTCGTATGAGTCCTAATACATATTCCTAGACCATTCTAAGGCTTTAGAATACTATCTTAACCATTCTACACTTGTTAGAACCTCCAAGGCTCATGCTACACCCTCTACGTCCCTTGGGGACTCAAGAAATGTTTAGGATCATTCTAATGGTTCTTATAAGTCCTAATACACATTCCTAGACCATTCTAAGCCTTTAGAATACTCTCTTAACCATTCTACACTTGTTAGAACCTCCAAGGACTCAAGCGACACCCTCTACGTCCCTTGGGGACTCAAGCAATGTTTTGGATCATTGTAATGGTTGTTATAAGTCCTAATACACATTCCTAGACCATTCTAAGCCTTTAGAATACTCTCTTAACCATTCTACACTTGTTAGAACCTCTAAGGACTCATGCTACACCCTCTATGTCCCTTGGGTTACCAAGCAATGTTTAGGATCATTCTAATGGTTCGTATGAGTCCTAATACATAATCCTAGACCATTCTAAGCCTTTAGAATACTATCTTAACCATTCTACACTTTTTAGAACCTCCAAGGCTCATGCTACACCCTCTATGTCCCTTGGTTTACCAAGCAATGTTTAGGATCATTCTAATGGTTCGTATGAGTCCTAATACATATTCCTAGACCATTCTAAGCCTTTAGAATATTATCTTAACCATTCTACACTTGTTAGAACCTCCAAGGCTCATGCTACACCCTCTGCGTCCCTTGGGGACTCAAGAAATGTTTAGGATCATTCTAATGGTTCTTATAAGTCCTAATACACATTCCTAGACCATTCTAAGGCATTAGAATACTCTCTTAACCATTCTACACTTGTTAGAACCTCCAAGGACTCAAGCGACACCCTCTACGTCCCTTGGGGACTCAAGCAATGTTTTGGATCATTGTAATGGTTGTTATAAGTCCTAATACACATTCCTAGACCATTCTAAGCCTTTAGAATACTATCTTAACCATTCTACACTTTTTAGAACCTCCAAGGCTCATGCTACACCCTCTACGTCCCTTGGGGACTCAAGCAATGTTTAGGATCATTCTAATGGTTCTTATAAGTCCTAATACACATTCCTAGACCATTCCAAGCCTTTAGAATACTCTCTTAACCATTTTACACTTGTTAGAACCTCTAAGGTCTCAAGCGACACCCTCTACGTCCCTTGGGGACTCAAGCAATGTTTAGGATCATTCTAATGGTTCGTATGATTCCTAATACACATTCCTAGACCATTCTAAGCCTTTAGAATACTCTCTTAACCATTTTACACTTGTTAGAACCTCTAAGGACTCAAGCGACACCCTCTACGTCCCTTGGGGACTCAAGCTATGTTTAGGATCATTCTAATGGTTCTTATAAGTCCTAATACACATTCCTAGACCATTCTAAGCCTTTAGGATACTCTCTTAACCATTCTACACTTGTTAGAACCTCCAAGGACTCATGCAAAACCCTCTACGTCACTTGGGGTACCAAGCAATGTTTAGGATCATTCTAAAGGTTCGTATAAGAACTAATACACATTCCTAGACCATTCTAAGCCTTTAGAATACTCTCTTAACCATTCTATATATGTTAGAACCTCCAAGGCTCATG
Organism: Crotalaria pallida; assembly: GCA_037953625.1. Classification (NCBI taxonomy): domain Eukaryota; kingdom Viridiplantae; phylum Streptophyta; class Magnoliopsida; order Fabales; family Fabaceae; genus Crotalaria; species Crotalaria pallida. The sequence goes on from CM075650.1 coordinate 98,964,796, forward strand.
CTACACCCTCTACGTCCCTTGGGGACTCAAGCAATGTTTAGGATCATTCTAATGGTTCTTATAAGTCCTAATACACATTCCTATACCATTCTAAGCCTTTAGAATACTCTCTTAACCATTCTACACTTGTTAGAACCTCCAAGCCCCATGCAACACCCACTACGTCCCTTGGGGACTCAAGCAATGTTTAGGATCATTCTAAGGTTCTTATAAGTCCTAACACACATTCCTAGACCATTCTAAGTCTTTAGAATACTCTCTTAACCATTCTACACTTGTTAGAACCTCCAAGCCCCATGCAACACCCTCTACGTCCCTTGGGGACTCAAGCAATGTTTAGGATCATTTTAAGGTTCTTATAAGTCCTAATACACATTCCTAGACCATCCTTAGCCTTTAGAATACACTCTTAACCATTCTAAACTTGTTAGAATCTCCAAGGCTCATGCTACAGCCTCTTCGTCCCTTGGGGACTCAAGCAATGTTTAGGATTATTCTAACGGTTCTTAAAAGTCCTAATACACATTCCTAGACCATTCTAAGCCTTTAGAATACTCTCTTAACCATTCTACACTTATTAGAACCTCTAAGGACTCATGCTACACCCTCTAAGGATCATTCTAATGGTTCGTATGAGTCCTAATACACATTCCTAGACCCTTCTAAGCCTTTAGAATACTCTCTTAACCATTTTACACTTGTCAGAACCTCTTAGGACTCAAGCGACACCATCTACGTCCCTTGGGGACTCAAGCAATGTTTAGGATCATTCTAATGGTTCTTATAAATCCTAATACACATTCCTAGACCATTCTAAGCCTTTAGAATACTCTCATAGCCATTCTACACTTGCCAGAACCTCAAAGGACTCATGCTACACCCTCTACGTCCCTTGGGGACTCAAGCAATGTTTAGGATCATTCTAATGCTTCTTATAAGTCCTAATACACATTCCTAGACCATTCTAAGCCTTTAGAATACTCTCTTAACCATTCTACACTTGTTAGAACCTCCAAGGACTCAAGCGACACCCTCTACGTCCCTTGGGGACTCAAGCAATGTTTTGGATCATTCTAATGGTGGTTATAAGTCCTAATACACATTTCTAGAGCATTCTAAGCCTATAGGATACTCTCTTAACCATTCTACACTTGTTAGAACCTCCAAGGACTCATGCTAAACCCTCTACGTCACTTGGGGTACCAAGCAATGTTTAGGATCATTCTAAAGGTTCGTATAAGTCCGAATACACACTCCAAGACCATTCTAAGCCTTTAGAATACTCTCTTAACCATTCTACACTTGTTAGAACCTCTAAGGACTCATGCGACACCCTCTACGTCCCTTGGGGACTCAAGTTATGTTTAGGATCATTCTAATGGTTCTTATAAGTCCTAATACACATTCCTAGACCATTCTAAGCCTTTAGAATACTCTATTAACCATTCTACACTTGTTAGAACCTCCAAGGCTCCTGCTACACCCTCTACGTCCCTTGGGGACTCAAGCAATGTTTAGGATTATTCTAATGGTTCTTATAAGTCCTAGTACACATTCCTAGACCATTCTAAGCCTTTAGAATACTCTCTTAACCATTCTACACTTGTTAGAACCTCTAAGGACTCATGCTACACCCTTTATGTCCCTTGGGTTACCAAGCAATGTTTAGGATCATTCTAATGGTTCGTATGAATCCTAATACATATTCCTAGACCATTCTAAGCCTTTAGAACACTATCTTAACCATTCTACACTTTTTAGAACCTCCAAGGCTCATGCTACACCCTCTACGTCCCTTGGGGGCTCAAGCAATGTTTAGGATCATTCTTATGGTTCTTATAATTCCTAATACACCTTCCTAGACTATTCTAAGCCTTTAAAATACTCTCTTAACCATTCTACACTTGTTAGAACCTCCAAGCCCCATGCAACACCCTCTACGTCTCTTGGGGACTCAAGCAATATTTAGGATCATTCTAAGGTTCTTATTAAGTCCTAATACACATTCCTAGACCATTCTAAGCCTTTAGAATACTCTCTTAACCATTCTACACTTGTTAGAATCTCCAAGGCTCATGCTACACCCTCTTCGTCCCTTGGGTTACCAAACAATGTTTAGGATCATTCTAATGGTTTGTATGAGTCCTAATACACATTCCTAGACCATTCTAAGCCTTTAGAATACTCTCTTAACCATTCTACACTTGTTAGAACCTCCAAGGCTCATGCTACACCCTCTACGTCCCTTGGGGACTCATGCAATGTTTAGGATCATTCTAATGGTTCTTATAAGTCCTAATACACATTCCTAGACCATTCTAAGCCTTTAGAATACTCTCTTAACCATTTTACACTTGTTAGAACCTCTAAGGACTCAAGCGACACCCTCTACGTCCCTTGGGGACTCAAGCTATGTTTAGGATCATTCTAATGGTTCTTATAAATCCTAATACACATTCCTAGACCATTCTAAGCCTTTAGAAAACTCTCATAGCCATTCCACACTTGTCAGAATCTCCAAGGACTCATGCTACACCCTCTACGTCCCTTGGGGACTCAAGCAATGTTTAGGATCATTGTAATGGTTCTTATAAGTCCTAATACACATTCCTAGACCATTCTAAGCCTTTAGAATACTCTCTTAACCATTTTACACTTGTTAGAACCTCCAAGGACTCAAGCGACACCCTCTACGTCCCTTGGGGACTCAAGCAATGTTTAGTATCATTGTAATGGTTCTTATAAGTCCTAATACACATTCCTAGACCATTCTAAGCCTTTAGAATACTCTCTTAACCATTCTACACTTGTTAGAACCTCCAAGGACTCAAGCGACACCCTCTACATCACATTTCTGGAGCATTCTTTGCCTTTAGGATACTCTCTTAACCATTCTACACTTGTTAGAACCTCGAAGGACTCATGCTAAACCCTCTACGTCACTTGGGGTACCAAACAATGTTTAGGATCATTCTAAAGGTTCGTATAAGTCCTAATACACATTCCTAGACCATTCTAAGCCTATAGAATACTCTCTTAACCATTCTACACTTGTTAGAACCTCCAAGGCTCATGCTACACCCTCTACGTCCCTTGGGGTCACAAGCAATGTTTAGGATCATTCTAATGGTTCTTATAAGTCCATAGACACATTCCTAAACTATTCTAAGCCTTCAGAATACTCTCTTAACCATTGTACACTTGTTAGAACCTCTAAGGACTCATGCTACACCCTCTATGTCCCTTGGGTTACGAAGCAATGTTTAGGATCATTCTAATGGTTCGTATGAGTCCTAATACACATTCCTAGACCATTCTAAGCCTTTAGAATACTCTCTTAACCATTTTACACTTGTTAGAACCTCTAAGGACTCAAGCGACAACCTCTACGTCCCTTGAGGACTCAAGCAATGTTTAGGATCATTCTAATGGTTCGTATGAGTCCTAATACACATTCCTAGACCATTCTAAGCCTTTAGAATACTCTCTTAACCATTCTACACTTGTTAGAACCTCCAAGGACTCAAGCGACACCCTCTACGTCCCTTGGGGACTCAAGCAATGTTTTGGATCATTCTAATGGTTATTATAAGTCCTAATACACATTCCTAGACCATTCTAAGCCTTTAGGTTACTCTCTTAACCATTCTACACTTGTTAGAACCTCCAAGGACTCATGCTAAACCCTCTACATTACTTGGGGTACCAAGCAATGTTTAGGATCATTCTAAAGGTTCGTATAAATCCTAATACACATTCCTAGACCATTCTAAGCGTTTAGAATACTCTCTTAACCATTCTACACTTGTCAGAACCTCCAAGGACTCAAGCGACACCCTCTACGTCCCTTGGGCACTCAAGCAATGTTTAGGATCATTCTAATGGTTCTTATAAATCCTAATACACATTCCTAGACCATTCTAAGCCTTTAGAATACTCTCATAGCCATTCTACACTTGTCAGAACCGCAAAGGAGTCATGCTACACCATCTACGTCCCTTGGGGGCTCAAGAAATGTTTTGGATCATTCTAATGCTTATTATAAGTCCTAATACAAATTCCTAGACCATTCTAAGCCTTTAGAATACTCTCTTAACCATTCTACACTTGTTAGAACCTCCAAGGACTCAAGCGACACCCTCTACGTCCCTTGGGGACTCAAGCAATGTTTTGGATCATTCTAATGGTTGTTATAAGTCCTAATACACATTTCTAGAGCATTCTTAGCCTTTAGGATACTCTCTTAACCATTCTACACTTGTTATAACCTCGAAGGACTCATGCTAAACCCTCTACGTCACTTGGGGTACCAAACAATGTTAAGGATCATTCTAAAGGTTTGTATAAATCCTAATACACATTCCTAGACCATTCTAAGCCTTTAGAATACTCTCTTAACCATTCTACACTTGTTAGAACCTCCAAGGCTCATGCTACACCCTCTACGTCCCTTGGGGACTCAAGCAATGTTTAGGATCATTCTAATGGTTCTTATAAGTCCTAATACACATTCCTAGACCATTCTAAGCCTTTAGAATACTCTCATAGCCATTCTACACTTGTCAGAACCGCAAAGGAGTCATGCTACACCATCTACGTCCCTTGGGGGCTCAAGAAATGTTTTGGATCATTCTAATGCTTATTATAAGTCCTAATACAAATTCCTAGACCATTCTAAGCCTTTAGAATACTCTCTTAACCATTCTACACTTGTTAGAACCTCCAAGGACTCAAGCGACACCCTCTACGTCCCTTGAGGACTCAAGCAATGTTTTGGATCATTCTAATGGTTGTTATAAGTCCTAATACACATTCCTAGACCATTCTAAGCCTTCAGAATACTCTCTTAACCATTCTACACTTGTTAGAACCTCTAAGGACTCATACTACACCCTCTATGTCCCTTGGGTTACCAAGCAATGTTTAGGATCATTCTAATGGTTCGTATGAGTCCTAATACACATTCCTAGACCATTCTAAGCCTTTTGAATACTCTCTTAACCATTTTACACTTGTTAGAACCTCTAAGGACTCAAGCGACAACCTCTACGTCCCTTGGGGACTCAAGTTATGTTTAGGATCATTCTAATGGTTCTTATAAGTCCTAATACACATTCCTAGACCATTCTAAGCCTTTAGGATACTCTCTTAACCATTCTACACTTGTCAGAACCTCCAAGGACTCATGCTACACCCTCTACGTCACTTGGGGTACCAAGCAATGTTTAGGATCATTCTAATGGTTCGTATGAGTCCTAATACACATTCCTAGACCATTCTAAGCCTTTAGAATACTCTCTTAACCATTCTACACTTGTTAGAACCTGCAAGGACTCAAGCGACACCCTCTACGTCCCTTTGGGACTCAAACAATGTTTTGGATCATTCTAAGGTTCTTATAAGTCCTAATACACATTCCTAGACCATTCTAAGCTTTTAGGTTTCTCTCTTAACCATTCTACACTTGTTAGAATCTCCAAGGACTCATGCTAAACCCTCTACCTTACTTGGGGTACCAAGCAATGTTTAGGATCATTCTAAAGGTTTGTATAAGTCCTAATACACATTCCTAGACCATTCTAAGCCTTTAGAATACTCTCTTAACCATTCTACACTTGTTAGAACCTCCAAGGCTCATGCTACACCCTCTACGTCCCTTGGGGACTCAAGCAATGTTTAGGATCATTCTAATGGTTCTTATAAGTCGTAATACACATTCCTAGACCATTCTAAGCCTTCAGAATACTCTCTTAACCATTCTACACTTGTTAGAACCTCGAAGCACTCATGCTACACCCTCTATGTCCCTTGGGTTACCAAGCAATGTTTAGGATCATTCTAATGGTTCGTATGAGTCCTAATACACATTCCTAGACCATTCTAAGCCTTTAGAATACTCTCTTAACCATTTTAAACTTGTTAGAACCTCTAAGGACTCAAGCGACAACCTCTACGTCCCTTGGGGACTCAAGTTATGTTTAGGATCATTCTAATGGTTCTTATAAGTCCTAATACACATTCCTAGACCATTCTAAGCCTTTAGGATACTCTCTTAACCATTCTACACTTGTCAGAACCTCCAAGGACTCATGCTACACCCTCTACGTCACTTGGGGTACCAAGCAATGTTTAGGATCATTCTAATGGTTCGTATGAGTCCTAATACACATTCCTAGACCATTCTAAGCCTTTAGAATACTCTCTTAACCATTCTACACTTGTTAGAACCTGCAAGGACTCAAGCGACACCCTCTACGTCCCTTTGGGACTCAAACAATGTTTTGGATCATTCTAATGGTTGTTATAAGTCCTAATACACATTTCTAGAGCATTCTAAGCCTTTAGGATACTCTCTTAACCATTCTACACTTGTTAGAACCTCGAAGGACTCATGCTAAACCCTCTACGTCACTTGGGGTACCAAACAATGTTAAGGATCATTCTAAAGGTTCGTATAAGTCCTAATACACATTCCTAGACCATTCTAAGCCTTTAGAATACTCTCTTAACCATTCTACACTTGTTAGAACCTCCAAGGCTCATGCTACACCCTCTACATCCCTAGGGGATTCAAGCAATGTTTAGGATCATTCTAAAGGTTCTTATAAGTCCTAACACACATTCCTAGACCATTCTAAGCCTTCAGAATACTCTCTTAACCATTCTACACTTGTTAGTACCTCTAAGGACTCATGCTACACCCTCTATGTCACTTGGGTTACCAAGCAATGTTTAGGATCATTCTAATGGTTCGTATGAGTCCTAATACACATTCCTAGACCATTCTAAGCCTTTAGAATACTCTCTTAACCATTCTACACTTGTTAGAACCTCCAAGGACTCAAGCGACACCCTCTACGTTCCTTGGGGACTCAAGCAATGTTTAGGATCATTCTAAAGGTTCGTATAAGTCCTAATACACATTCCTAGACCATTCTAAGCCTTTAGAATACTCTCTTAACCATTCTACACTTGTTAGAACCTCCAAGGACTCAAGAGACACCCTCTACGTCCCTTGGGGACTCAAGCAATGTTTAGGATCATTCTAATGGTTCGTATGAGTCCTAATACACATTCCTAGACCATTCTAAGCCTTTAGAATACTCTCTTAACCATTTTACACTTGTTAGAACCTCCAAGGCTCATGCTACACCCTCAACGTCCCTTGGGGACTCAAGCAATGTTTAGGATCATTCTAATGGTTCTTATAAGTCCTAATACACTTTCCTAGACCATTCTAAGCCTTTAGAATACTCTCTTAACCATTCTTCACTTGTTAGAACCTCCAAGCCCCATGCAACACCCTCTACGTCCCTTGGGGACTCGAGCAATGTTTAGGATCATTCTAATGGTTCTTATAAGTCCTAATACACATTCCTATACCATTCTAAGCCTTTAGAATACTCTCTTAACCATTCTACACTTGTTAGAACCTCCAAGCCCCATGCAACACCCACTACGTCCCTTGGGGACTCAAGCAATGTTTAGGATCATTCTAAGGTTCTTATAAGTCCTAACACACATTCCTAGACCATTCTAAGTCTTTAGAATACTCTCTTAACCATTCTACACTTGTTAGAACCTCCAAGCCCCATGCCACACCCTCTACGTCCCTTGGGGACTCAAGCAATGTTTAGGATCATTCTAACGGTTTTTATAAGTCCTAATACACATTCCTAGACCATTCTAAGCCTTTAGAATACTCTCTTAACCATTCTACACATGTTAGAACCTCCAAGGCTCATGCTACACCCTCTACGTCCCTTGGGGACTCAAGCAATGTTTTGGATCATTCTAATGGTTGTTATAAGTCCTAATACACATTCCTAGACCATTCTATGCCTTCAGAATACTCTCTTAACCATTCTACACTTGTCAGAACCTTCAAGGACTCATGCTACACCCTCTACGTCCCTTGGGGACTCAAGCAATGTTTAGGATCATTCTAATGGTTCTTATAAATCCTAATACACATTCCTAGACCATTCTAAGCCTTTAGCATACTCTCTTAACCATTCTACACTTGTCAGAACGTCCAAGGACTCATGCTACACCCTCTACGTCACTTGGGGTACCAAGCAATGTTTAGGATCATTCTAATGGTTCGTATGAGTCCTAATACACATTCCTAGACCATTCTAAGCCTTTAGAATACTCTCTTAACCATTCTACACTTGTCAGAACCTCCAAGGACTCATGCTACACCCTCTACGTCACTTGGGGTACCAAGCAATGTTTAGGATCATTCTAATGGTTCGTATGAGTCCTAATACACATTCCTAGACCATTCTAAGCCTTTAGAATACTCTCTTAACAATTCTACACTTGTTAGAACCTCCAAGGACTCAAGCGACACCCTCTACGTCCCTTGGGGACTCAAGCTATGTTTAGGATCATTCTAATGGTTCTTATAAGTCCTAATACACATTCCTAGACCATTCTAAGCCTTTAGGTTACTCACTTAACCATTCTACACTTTTTAGAACCTCCAAGGACTCATGCTGAACCCTCTACGTCACTTGGGGTACCAAGCAATGTTTAGGATCATTCTAAAGGTTCGTATAAGTCCTAATACACATTCCTAGACCATTCTAAGCCTTTAGAATACTCTCTTAACCATTCTACACATGTTAGAACCTCCAAGGCTCATGCTACACCTTCTACGTCCCTTGGGGACTCAACCAATGTTTAGGATCATTCTAATGGTTGTTATAAGTCCTAATACACATTCCTAGACCATTCTAAGCCTTTAGAATACTCTCTTAACCATTCTACACATGTTAGAACCTCCAAGGCTCATGCTACACCCTCTACGTCCCTTGGGGACTCAAGCAATGTTTTGGATCATTCTAATGGTTGTTATAAGTCCTAATACACATTCCTAGACCATTCTATGCCTTCAGAATACTCTCTTAACCGTTCTACACTTGTCAGAACCTTCAAGGACTCATGCTACACCCTCTACGTCCCTTGGGGACTCAAGCAATGTTTAGGATCATTCTAATGGTTCTTATAAATCCTAATACACATTCCTAGACCATTCTAAGCCTTTAGCATACTCTCTTAACCATTCTACACTTGTCAGAACGTCCAAGGACTCATGCTACACCCTCTACGTCACTTGGGGTACCAAGCAATGTTTAGGATCATTCTAATGGTTCGTATGAGTCCTAATACACATTCCTAGACCATTCTAAGCCTTTAGAATACTCTCTTAACCATTCTACACTTGTCAGAACCTCCAAGGACTCATGCTACACCCTCTACGTCACTTGGGGTACCAAGCAATGTTTAGGATCATTCTAATGGTTCGTATGAGTCCTAATACACATTCCTAGACCATTCTAAGCCTTTAGAATACTCTCTTAACAATTCTACACTTGTTAGAACCTCCAAGGACTCAAGCGACACCCTCTACGTCCCTTGGGGACTCAAGCTATGTTTAGGATCATTCTAATGGTTCTTATAAGTCCTAATACACATTCCTAGACCATTCTAAGCCTTTAGGTTACTCACTTAACCATTCTACACTTTTTAGAACCTCCAAGGACTCATGCTGAACCCTCTACGTCACTTGGGGTACCAAGCAATGTTTAGGATCATTCTAAAGGTTCGTATAAGTCCTAATACACATTCCTAGACCATTCTAAGCCTTTAGAATACTCTCTTAACCATTCTACACATGTTAGAACCTCCAAGGCTCATGCTACACCCTCTACGTCCCTTGGGGACTCAACCAATGTTTAGGATCATTCTAATGGTTGTTATAAGTCCTAATACACATTCCTAGACCATTCTAAGCCTTTAGAATACTCTCTTAACCATTCTACACTTGTTAGAACCTCCAAGGCTCATGCTACACCCTCTATGTCCCTTGGGGACTCAAGCAATGTTTTGGATCATTCTAATGGTTGTTATAAGTCCTAATACACATTCCTAGACCATTCTAAGCCTTTAGGTTACTCACTTAACCATTCTACACTTTTTTGAACCTCCAAGGACTCATGCTGAACCCTCTACGTCACTTGGGGTACCAAGCAATGTTTAGGATCATTCTAAAGGTTCGTATAAGTCCTAATACACATTCCTAGACCATTCTAAGCCTTTAGAATACTCTCTTAACCATTCTACACATGTTAGAACCTCCAAGGCTCATGCTACACCCTCTACGTCGCTTGGGGACTCAACCAATGTTTAGGATCATTCTAATGGTTGTTATAAGTCCTAATACACATTCCTAGACCATTCTAAGCCTTTAGAATACTCTCTTAACCATTCTACACTTGTTAGAACCTCCAAGGACTCAAGCGACACCCTCTACGTCCCTGTGGAACTCAAGCAATGTTTTGGATCATTCTAATGGTTGTTATAAGTCCTAAAACACATTTCTAGATCATTCTAAGCCTTTAGGATACTCTCTTAACCATTCTACACTTGTTAGAACCTCCAAGGACTCATGCTAAACCCTCTACGTCACTTGGGGTACCAAGCAATGTTTAGGATCATTCTAAAGGTGCGTATAAGCCCTAATACACATTCCTAGACCATTCTAAGCCTTTAGAATACTCTCTTAACCATTCTACACTTGTTAGAACTTCCAAGGCTCATGCTACACCCACTACGTCCCTTGGGGACTCAAGCAATGTTTAGAATCATTCTAATGCTTCTTATAAGTCCTAATACACATTCCTAGACCATTCTAAGCCTTTAGAATACTCTCTTAACTATTCTGCACTAGTTAGAACCTCTAAGGAGTATGCTACACCCTCTATGTCCCTTGGGTTACCAAGCAATGTTTAGGATCATTCTAATGGTTCGTATGAGTCCTAATACACATTCCTAGACCATTCTAAGCCTTTAGAATACTCTCTTAACCATTTTAAACTTGTTAGAACCTCTAAGGACTCAAGCGACAACCTCTACGTCCCTTGGGGACTCAAGTTATGTTTAGGATCATTCTAATGGTTCTTATAAGTCCTAATACACATTCCTAGACCATTCTAAGCCTTTAGGATACTCTCTTAACCATTCTACACTTGTCAGAACCTCCAAGGACTCATGCTACACCCTCTACGTCACTTGGGGTACCAAGCAATGTTTAGGATCATTCTAATGGTTCGTATGAGTCCTAATACACATTCCTAGACCATTCTAAGCCTTTAGAATACTCTCTTAACCATTCTACACTTGTTAGAACCTGCAAGGACTCAAGCGACACCCTCTACGTCCCTTTGGGACTCAAACAATGTTTTGGATCATTCTAATGGTTGTTATAAGTCCTAATACACATTTCTAGAGCATTCTAAGCCTTTAGGATACTCTCTTAACCATTCTACACTTGTTAGAACCTCGAAGGACTCATGCTAAACCCTCTACGTCACTTGGGGTACCAAACAATGTTAAGGATCATTCTAAAGGTTCGTATAAGTCCTAATACACATTCCTAGACCATTCTAAGCCTTTAGAATACTCTCTTAACCATTCTACACTTGTTAGAACCTCCAAGGCTCATGCTACACCCTCTACATCCCTAGGGGACTCAAGCAATGTTTAGGATCATTCTAAAGGTTCTTATAAGTCTTAACACACATTCCTAGACCATTCTAAGCCTTCAGAATACTCTCTTAACCATTCTACACTTGTTAGTACCTCTAAGGACTCATGCTACACCCTCTATGTCACTTGGGTTACCAAGCAATGTTTAGGATCATTCTAATGGTTCGTATGAGTCCTAATACACATTCCTAGACCATTCTAAGCCTTTAGAATACTCTCTTAACCATTCTACACTTGTTAGAACCTCCAAGGCTCATGCTACACCCTCTACATCCCTAGGGGACTCAAGCAATGTTTAGGATCATTCTAAAGGTTCTTATAAGTCCTAACACACATTCCTAGACCATTCTAAGCCTTCAGAATACTCTCTTAACCATTCTACACTTGTTAGTACCTCTAAGGACTCATGCTACACCCTCTATGTCACTTGGGTTACCAAGCAATGTTTAGGATCATTCTAATGGTTCGTATGAGTCCTAATACACATTCCTAGACCATTCTAAGCCTTTAGAATACTCTCTTAACCATTCTACACTTGTTAGAACCTCCAAGGACTCAAGCGACACCCTCTACGTTCCTTGGGGACTCAAGCAATGTTTAGGATCATTCTAAAGGTTCGTATAAGTCCTAATACACATTCCTAGACCATTCTAAGCCTTTAGAATACTCTCTTAACCATTCTACACCTGTTAGAACCTCCAAGGACTCAAGAGACACCCTCTACGTCCCTTGGGGACTCAAGCAATGTTTAGGATCATTCTAATGGTTCGTATGAGTCCTAATACACATTCCTAGACCATTCTAAGCCTTTAGAATACTCTCTTAACCATTTTACACTTGTTAGAACCTCCAAGGCTCATGCTACACCCTCAACGTCCCTTGGGGACTCAAGCAATATTTAGGATCATTCTAATGGTTCTTATAAGTCCTAATACACTTTCCTAGACCATTCTAAGCCTTTAGAATACTCTCTTAACCATTCTTCACTTGTTAGAACCTCCAAGCCCCATGCAACACCCTCTACGTCCCTTGGGGACTCGAGCAATGTTTAGGATCATTCTAAGGTTCTTATAAGTCCTAACACACATTCCTAGACCATTCTAAGTCTTTAGAATACTCTCTTAACCATTCTACACTTGATAGAACCTCCAAGCCCCATGCAACACCCTCTACGTCCCTTGGGGACTCAAGCAATGTTTAGGATCATTCTAAGGTTCTTATAAGTCCTAATACACATTCCTAGACCATTCTTAGCCTTTAGAATACTCTCTTAACCGTTCTACACTTGTTAAAATCTCCAAGGCTCATGCTACACCCTCTTCGTCCCTTGGGGACTCAAGCAATGTTTAGGATCATTCTAACGGTTTTTATAAGTCCTAATACACATTCCTAGACCATTCTAAGCCTTTAGAATACTCTCTTAACCATTCTACACATGTTAGAACCTCCAAGGCTCATGCTACACCCACTACGTCCCTTGGGGACTCAAGCAATGTTTTGGATCATTCTAATGGTTGTTATAAGTCCTAATACACATTCCTAGACCATTCTATGCCTTCAGAATACTCTCTTAACCATTCTACACTTGTCAGAACCTTCAAGGACTCATGCTACACCCTCTACGTCCCTTGGGGACTCAAGCAATGTTTAGGATCATTCTAATGGTTCTTATAAATCCTAATACACATTCCTAGACCATTCTAAGCCTTTAGCATACTCTCTTAACCATTCTACACTTGTCAGAACGTCCAAGGACTCATGCTACACCCTCTACGTCACTTGGGGTACCAAGCAATGTTTAGGATCATTCTAATGGTTCGTATGAGTCCTAATACACATTCCTAGACCATTCTAAGCCTTTAGAATACTCTCTTAACCATTCTACACTTGTCAGAACCTCCAAGGACTCATGCTACACCCTCTACGTCACTTGGGGTACCAAGCAATGTTTAGGATCATTCTAATGGTTCGTATGAGTCCTAATACACATTCCTAGACCATTCTAAGCCTTTAGAATACTCTCTTAACAATTCTACACTTGTTAGAACCTCCAAGGACTCAAGCGACACCCTCTACGTCCCTTGGGGACTCAAGCTATGTTTAGGATCATTCTAATGGTTCTTATAAGTCCTAATACACATTCCTAGACCATTCTAAGCCTTTAGGTTACTCACTTAACCATTCTACACTTTTTAGAACCTCCAAGGACTCATGCTGAACCCTCTACGTCACTTGGGGTACCAAGCAATGTTTAGGATCATTCTAAAGGTTCGTATAAGTCCTAATACACATTCCTAGACCATTCTAAGCCTTTAGAATACTCTCTTAACCATTCTACACATGTTAGAACCTCCAAGGCTCATGCTACACCCTCTACGTCCCTTGGGGACTCAACCAATGTTTAGGATCATTCTAATGGTTGTTATAAGTCCTAATACACATTCCTAGACCATTCTAAGCCTTTAGAATACTCTCTTAACCATTCTACACTTGTTAGAACCTCCAAGGCTCATGCTACACCCTCTATGTCCCTTGGGGACTCAAGCAATGTTTTGGATCATTCTAATGGTTGTTATAAGTCCTAATACACATTCCTAGACCATTCTAAGCCTTTAGGTTACTCACTTAACCATTCTACACTTTTTTGAACCTCCAAGGACTCATGCTGAACCCTCTACGTCACTTGGGGTACCAAGCAATGTTTAGGATCATTCTAAAGGTTCGTATAAGTCCTAATACACATTCCTAGACCATTCTAAGCCTTTAGAATAATCTCTTAACCATTCTACACATGTTAGAACCTCCAAGGCTCATGCTACACCCTCTACGTCCCTTGGGGACTCAACCAATGTTTAGGATCATTCTAATGGTTGTTATAAGTCCTAATACACATTCCTAGACCATTCTAAGCCTTTAGAATACTCTCTTAACCATTCTACACTTGTTAGAACCTCCAAGGACTCAAGCGACACCCTCTACGTCCCTGTGGAACTCAAGCAATGTTTTGGATCATTCTAATGGTTGTTATAAGTCCTAAAACACATTTCTAGATCATTCTAAGCCTTTAGGATACTCTCTTAACCATTCTACACTTGTTAGAACCTCCAAGGACTCATGCTAAACCCTCTACGTCACTTGGGGTACCAAGCAATGTTTAGGATCATTCTAAAGGTGCGTATAAGCCCTAATACACATTCCTAGACCATTCTAAGCCTTTAGAATACTCTCTTAACCATTCTACACTTGTTAGAACTTCCAAGGCTCATGCTACACCCACTACGTCCCTTGGGGACTCAAGCAATGTTTAGAATCATTCTAATGCTTCTTATAAGTCCTAATACACATTCCTAGACCATTCTAAGCCTTTAGAATACTCTCTTAACTATTCTGCACTTGTTAGAACCTCTAAGGACTCATGCTACACCCTCTATGTCCCTTGGGTTACCAAGCAATGTTTAGGATCATTCTAATGGTTCGTATGAGTCCTAATACACATTCATAGACCATTCTAAGCCTTTAGAATACTCTCTTAACCATTTTACACTTGTTAGAACCTCTAAGGACTCAAGCGACACCCTCTACGTCCCTTGGGGACTCAAGCAATGTTTAGGATAATTCTAATGGTTCTTATAAATCCTAATACACATTCCTAGACCATTCTAAGCCTTTAGAATACTCTCATAGCCATTCTACACTTGTCAGAACCTCAAAGGACTCATGCTACACCCTCTACGTCCCTTGGGGACTCAAGCAATGTTTAGGATCATTCAAATGCTTCTTATAAGTCCTAATACACATTCCTAGACCATTCTAAGCCTTTAAAATACTCTCTTAACCATTCTACACTTGTTAAAATCTCCAAGGCTCATGCTACACCCTCTTCGTCCCTTGGGGACTCAAGCAATGTTTAGGATCATTCTAACGGTTTTTATAAGTCCTAATACACATTCCTAGACCATTCTAAGCCTTTAGAATACTCTCTTAACCATTCTACACATGTTAGAACCTCCAAGGCTCATGCTACACCCTCTACGTCCCTTGGGGACTCAAGCAATGTTTTGGATCATTCTAATGGTTGTTATAAGTCCTAATACACATTCCTAGACCATTCTATGCCTTCAGAATACTCTCTTAACCATTCTACACTTGTCAGAACCTTCAAGGACTCATGCTACACCCTCTACGTCCCTTGGGGACTCAAGCAATGTTTAGGATCATTCTAATGGTTCTTATAAATCCTAATACACATTCCTAGACCATTCTAAGCCTTTAGCATACTCTCTTAACCATTCTACACTTGTCAGAACGTCCAAGGACTCATGCTACACCCTCTACGTCACTTGGGGTACCAAGCAATGTTTAGGATCATTCTAATGGTTCGTATGAGTCCTAATACACATTCCTAGACCATTCTAAGCCTTTAGAATACTCTCTTAACCATTCTACACTTGTCAGAACCTCCAAGGACTCATGCTACACCCTCTACGTCACTTGGGGTACCAAGCAATGTTTAGGATCATTCTAATGGTTCGTATGAGTCCTAATACACATTCCTAGACCATTCTAAGCCTTTAGAATACTCTCTTAACAATTCTACACTTGTTAGAACCTCCAAGGACTCAAGCGACACCCTCTACGTCCCTTGGGGACTCAAGCTATGTTTAGGATCATTCTAATGGTTCTTATAAGTCCTAATACACATTCCTAGACCATTCTAAGCCTTTAGGTTACTCACTTAACCATTCTACACTTTTTAGAACCTCCAAGGACTCATGCTGAACCCTCTACGTCACTTGGGGTACCAAGCAATGTTTAGGATCATTCTAAAGGTTCGTATAAGTCCTAATACACATTCCTAGACCATTCTAAGCCTTTAGAATACTCTCTTAACCATTCTACACATGTTAAAACCTCCAAGGCTCATGCTACACCCTCTACGTCCCTTGGGGACTCAACCAATGTTTAGGATCATTCTAATGGTTGTTATAAGTCCTAATACACATTCCTAGACCATTCTAAGCCTTTAGAATACTCTCTTAACCATTCTACACTTGTTAGAACCTCCAAGGCTCATGCTACACCCTCTATGTCCCTTGGGGACTCAAGCAATGTTTTGGATCATTCTAATGGTTGTTATAAGTCCTAATACACATTCCTAGACCATTCTAAGCCTTTAGGTTACTCACTTAACCATTCTACACTTTTTTGAACCTCCAAGGACTCATGCTGAACCCTCTACGTCACTTGGGGTACCAAGCAATGTTTAGGATCATTCTAAAGGTTCGTATAAGTCCTAATACACATTCCTAGACCATTCTAAGCCTTTAGAATACTCTCTTAACCATTCTACACATGTTAGAACCTCCAAGGCTCATGCTACACCCTCTACGTCTCTTGGGGACTCAACCAATGTTTAGGATCATTCTAATGGTTGTTATAAGTCCTAATACACATTCCTAGACCATTCTAAGCCTTTAGAATACTCTCTTAACCATTCTACACTTGTTAGAACCTCCAAGGACTCAAGCAACACCCTCTACGTCCCTGTGGAACTCAAGCAATGTTTTGGATCATTCTAATGGTTGTTATAAGTCCTAAAACACATTTCTAGATCATTCTAAGCCTTTAGGATACTCTCCTAACCATTCTACACTTGTTAGAACCTCCAAGGACTCATGCTAAACCCTCTACGTCACTTGGGGTACCAAGCAATGTTTAGGATCATTCTAAAGGTGCGTATAAGCCCTAATACACATTCCTAGACCATTCTAAGCCTTTAGAATACTCTCTTAACCATTCTACACTTGTTAGAACTTCCAAGGCTCATGCTACACCCACTACGTCCCTTGGGGACTCAAGCAATGTTTAGAATCTTTCTAATGCTTCTTATAAGTCCTAATACACATTCCTAGACCATTCTAAGCCTTTAGAATACTCTCTTAACTATTCTGCACTTGTTAGAACCTCTAAGGACTCATGCTACACCCTCTATGTCCCTTGGGTTACCAAGCAATGTTTAGGATCATTCTAATGGTTCGTATGAGTCCTAATACACATTCCTAGACCATTCTAAGCCTTTAGAATACTCTCTTAACCATTTTACACTTGTTAGAACCTCTAAGGACTCAAGCGACACCCTCTACGTCCCTTGGGGACTCAAGCAATGTTTAGGATAATTCTAATGGTTCTTATAAATCCTAATACACATTCCTAGACCATTCTAAGCCTTTAGAATACTCTCATAGCCATTCTACACTTGTCAGAACCTCAAAGGACTCATGCTACACCCTCTACGTCCCTTGGGGACTCAAGCAATGTTTAGGATCATTCAAATGCTTCTTATAAGTCCTAATACACATTCCTAGACCATTCTAAGCCTTTAAAATACTCTCTTAACCATTCTACACTTGTTAGAACCTCCAAGGACTCAAGCGACACCCTCTACGTCCCTTGGGAACTCAAGCAATGTTTTGGATCATTCTAATGGTTGTTATAAGTCCTAATACACATTTCTAGAGCATTCTAAGCCTTTAGGATACTCTCTTAACCATTCTACACTTGTTAGAACCTCCAAGGACTCATGCTAAACCCTCTAAGTCACTTGGGGTACCAAGCAATGTTTAGGATCATTCTAAAGGTTCTTATAAGTCCTAATACACATTCCTAGACCATTCTAAGCCTTTAGAATACTCACTTAACCATTCTACACTTGTTAGAATCTCCAAGGCTCATGCTACACCCTTTACGTCCCTTGGGGACTCAAGCAATGTTTAGGATCATTCTAATGCTTCTTATAAGTCCTAATACACATTGCTAGACCATTCTAAGCCTTCAGAATACTCTCTTAACAATTCTACACTTGTTAGAACCTCTAAGGACTCATGCTACACTCTCTATGTCCCTTGGGTTACCAAGCAATGTTTAGGATCATTCTAATGGTTCGTATGAGTCCTAATAATCATTCCTAGACCATTCTAAGCCTTTAGAATACTCTCTTAACCATTTTACACTTGTTAGAACCTCGAAGGACTCAAGCGACACCCTCTACGTCCCTTGGGGACTCAAGCAATGTTTAGGATCATTCTAATGGTTCTTATAAGTCCTAATACACATTCCTAGACCATTCTAAGCCTTTAGGATACTCTCATGACCATTCTACACTTGTCAGAACCTCCAAGGACTCATGCTACACCCTCTACGTAACTTGGGGTACCAAGCAATGTTTAGGATCATTCTAATGGTTCGTATGAGTCCTAATACACATTCCTAGACCATTCTAAGCCTTTAGAATACTCTCTTAACCATTCTACACTTGTTAGAACCTCCAAGGACTCAAGCGACACCCTCTACGTCCCTTGGGGACTCAAGCAATGTTTGGGATCATTCTAATGGTTGTTATAAGTCCTAATACACATTCCTAGACCATTCTAATCCTTTAGGTTACTCTCTTAACCATTCTACACTTGTTAGAACCTCCAAGGACTCATGCTAAACCCTCTACGTCACTTGGGGTACCAAGCAATGTTTAGGATCATTCTAAAGGTTCTTATAAGTCCTAATACACATTCCTAGACCATTCTTAGCCTTTAGAATACTCTCTTAACCATTCTGCACTTGTTAGAATCTCCAAGGCTCATGCTACACCCTTTTCGTCCCTTGGGGACTCAATCAATGTTTAGGATCATTCTAACGGTTCTTATAAGTCCTAATACACATTCCTAGACCATTCTAAGCCTTTAGAATACTCTCTTAACCATTCTACACATGTTAGAACCTCCAAGGCTCATGCTACATCCTCTATGTCCCTTGGGGACTCAAGCAATGTTTTGTATCATTCTAATGGTTGTTATAAGTCCTAATACACATTCCTAGACCATTCTAAGCCTTTAGAATACTCTCTTAACCATTCTACACTTGTTAGAACCTCCAAGGACTCAAGCGACACCCTCTACGTCCCTTGGGAACTCAAGCAATGTTTTGGATCATTCTAATGGTTGTTATAAGTCCTAAAACACATTTCTAGACCATTCTAAGCCTTTAGGATACTCTCTTAACCATTCTACACTTGTTAGAACCTCCAAGGACTCATGCTAAACCCTCTACGTCACTTGGGGTACCAAGCAATGTTTAGGATCATTCTAAAGGTTCGTATAAGCCCTAATACACATTCCTAGACCATTCTAAGCCTTTAGAATACTCTCTTAACCATTCTACACTTGTTAGAACTTCCAAGGCTCATGCTACACCCACTACGTCCCTTGGGGACTCAAGCTATGTTTAGAATCATTCTAATGCTTCTTATAAGTCCTAATACACATTCCTAGACCATTCTAAGCCTTCATAATACTCTCTTAACCATTCTACACTTGTTAGAACCTCGAAGGACTCATGCTACACTCTCTATGTCCCTTGGGTTACCAAGAAATGTTTAGGATAATTCTAATGGTTCGTATGAGTCCTAATACACATTCCTAGACCATTCTAAGCCTTCAGAATATTCTCTTAACCATTCTACACTTGTTAGAACCTCGAAGGACTCATGCTACACCCTCTATGTCCCTTGGGTTACCAAGCAATGTTTAGGATCATTCTAATGGTTCGTATAAGTCCTAATACACATTCCTAGACCATTCTAAGCCTTTAGAATACTCTCTTAACCATTCTACACTTGTTTGAACCTCCAAGGCTCATGCTACACCCTCTACGTCCCTTGGGGACTCAAGCAATGTTTAGGATAATTCTAATGGTTCTTATATGTCCTAATAAACATTCCTAGACCATTCTAAGCCTTTAGAATACTCTCTTAACCATTCTACACTTGTTAGAACCTCCAAGGACTCAAGCGACACCGTCTACGTCCCTTGGGGACTTAAGCAATGTTTTGGATCATTCTAATGGTTGTTATAAGTCCTAATACACATTCCTAGACCATTCTAAGCCTTTAGGTTACTCTCTTAACCGTTCTACACTTGTTAGAACCTCCAAGGTCTCATGCTACACCCTCTACGTCCCTTGGGGACTCAAGCAATGTTTAGGATCATTCTAATGGTTCTTATAAGTCCTAATACACATTCCTAGACCATTGTAAGCCTTTAGAATACTCTCTTAACCATTCTACACTTGTTAGAACCTCCAAGGACTCAAGCGACACCGTCTACGTCCCTTGGGCACTTAAGCAATGTTTTGGATCATTCTAATGGTTGTTATAAGTCCTAATACACATTCCTAGACCATTCTAAGCCTTTAGGTTACTCTCTTAACCATTCTACACTTGTTAGAACCTCCAAGGACTCATGCTAACCCACTACGTCACTTGGGGTACCAAGCAATGTTTAGGATCATTCTAAAGGTTCGTATAAGTCCTAATACACATTCCTAGACCATTCTAAGCCTTTAGAATACTCTCTTAACCATTTTACAATTGTTAAAACCTCCAAGGCTCATGCTACACCCTCTACATCCCTTGGGGACTCAAGCAATATTTACGATCATTCTAATGGTTCTTATATGTCCTAATACACATTCCTAGACCATTCTAAGCCTTCAGAATACTCTCTTAACCATTCTACACTTGTTAGAACCTCTAAGGACTCATGCTACACCCTCTATGTCCCTTGGGTTACCAAGCAATGTTTAGGATCATTCTAATGGTTCGTATGAGTCCTAATACACATTCCTAGACCATTCTAAGCCTTTAGAATACTCTCTTAACCATTTTACACTTGTTAGAACCTCTAAGGACTCAAGCGACACCCTCTAAATCCCTTGGGGACTTAAGCAATGTTTTGGATCATTCTAATGGTTCTTATAAATCCTAATACACATTCCTAGACCATTCTAAGCCTTTAGAATACTCTCATAGCAATTATACACTTGTCAGAACCTCCAAGGACTCATGCTACACCCTCTACGTCCCTTGGGGACTCAAGCAATGTTTAGGAACATTCTAATGGTTCTTATAAGTCCTGACACACATTCCTAGACCATTCTAAGCCTTTAGAATACTCTCTTAACCATTCTACACTTGTTAGAACCTCCAAGGACTCATGCAACACCCTTTACGTCCCTTGGGGACTCAAGCAATTTTTAGGATCATTCTAATTGTTCTTATATGTCCTAATACACATTCCTAGACCATTCTAAGCCTTTAGGTTACTCTCTTAACCATTCTACACTTGTTAGAACCTCCAAGGACTCATGCTAAACCCACTACGTCACTTGGGGTACCAAGCAATGTTTAGGATCATTCTAAGATTGTTATAAGTCCTAACACACATTCCTAGACCATTCTAAGTCTTTAGAATACTCTCTTAACCATTCTACACTTGATAGAACCTCCAAGCCCCATGCAACACCCTCTACGTCCCTTGGGGACAGAAGCAATGTTTAGGATCATTCTAAAGGTTCGTTAAAGTCCTAATACACATTCCTAGACCATTCTAAGCCTTTAGAATGCTCTCTTAACCATTTTACACTTGTTAGAACCTCTAGGGACTCAAGCGACACCCTCTACGTCCCTTGGGGACTCAAGCAATGTTTAGGATCATTCTAATGGTTCTTATAAATCCTAATACACATTCCTATACAAATCTAAGCCTTTAGAACACTCTCATAGGCATTCTACACTTGTCAGAACCTCAAAGGACTCATGCTACACCCTCTACGTCCCTTGGGGACTCAAGCAATGTTTAGGATCATTCTAATGCTTCTTATAAGTCCTAATACACATTCCTAGACCATTCTAAGCCTTTAGAATACTCTCTTAACCATTCTACACTTGTTAGAACCTCCAAGGACTCAAGCGACACCCTCTACGTCCCTTGGGGACTCAAGCAATGTTTTGGATCATTCTAAAGGTTGTTATAAGTCCTAATACACATTCCTAGACCATTCTAAGCCTTTAGGTTACTCTCTTAACCATTCTACACTTGTTAGAACCTCCAAGGACTCATGCTAAACCCTCTACGTCACTTGGGGTACCAAGCAATGTTTAGGATCATTCTAAAGGTTCGTATAAGTCGTAATACACATTCCTAGACCATTCTAAGCCTTTAGAATACTCTCTTAACTATTTTACACTTGTTAGAACCTCTAGGGACTCAAGCGACACCCTCTACGTCCCTTGGGGACTCAAGCAATGTTTAGGATCATTCTAATGGTTCTTATAAATCCTAATACACATTCCTAGACAAATCTAAGCCTTTAGAATACTCTCATAGGCATTCTACACTTGTCAGAACCTCAAAGGACTCATGCTACACCCTCTACGTCCCTTGGGAACTCAAGCAATGTTTAGCATCATTCTAATGCTTCTTATAAGTCCTAATGCACATTCCTAGACCATTCTAAGCCTTTAGAATACTCTCTTAACAATTCTACACTTGTTAGAACCTCCAAGGACTCAAGTGACACCCTCTACGTCCCTTGGGGACTCAAACAATGTTTTGGATCATTCTAATGGTTGTTATAAGTCCTAATACACATTTCTAGAGCATTCTAAGCCTTTAGAATACTCTCTTAACCATTCTACACTTGTTAGAACCTCTAAGGACTCATGCTACACCCTCTATGTCCCTTGGGTTACCAAGCAATGTTTAGGATCATTCTAATGGTTTCGTATGAGTCCTAATACACATTCCTAGACCTTCTAAGCCTTTAGAATACTCTCTTAAGCATTTTACACTTGTTAGAACCTCTAAGGACTCAAGCGACACCCTCTACGTCCCTTGGGGACTCAAGCAATATTTTGTATCATTCTAATGGTTCTTATAAATCCTAATACCCATTCCTAGACCATTCTAAGCCTTTATAATACTCTCTTAACCATTCTACACTTGTTAGAACCTCCAATGACTCATGCTAAACCCTCTACGTCACTTGGGGTACCAAGCAATATTTAGGATCATTCTAAAGGTTCGTATAAGTCCTAATACACAATCCTAGACCATTCTAAGCCTTTAGAATACTCTCTTAACCATTCTACACTTGTTAGAATCTCCAAGGCTCATGCTACACCCTCTTCGTCCTTTGGGGACTCAAGCAATGTTTAGGATCATTCTAAGGTTCTTATAAGTCTTAATACACATTCCTAGACCATTCTAAGACTTTAGAATACTCTCTTAACCATTCTACACTTGTAAGAATCTCCAAGGCTCATGCTACACCCTCTTCGTCCCTTGGGGACTCAAGCAATGTTTAGGATCATTCTAATGGTTCTTATAAGTCCTAATACACATTCCTATACCATTCTAAGCCTTTAGAATACTCTCTTAACCATTCTACACTTGTTAGAACCTAAAAGGACTCAAGCGACACCCTCTACGTCCCTTGGGGACTCAAGCAATGTTTTGGATCATTCTAATGGTTGTTATAAGTCCTAATACACATTTCTAGAGAATTCTAAGCCTTTAGGATACTCTATTAACCATTCTACACTTGTTAGAACCTCCATGAACTCATGCTAAACCCTCTACGTCTCTTGGGGTACCAAGCAATGTTTAGGATCATTCTAAAGGCTCGTATAAGTCCTAATACACATTCCTAGACCATTCTAAGCCTTTAGAATACTCTCTTAACCATTCTACACTTGTTAGAATCTCCAAGGCTCATGCTACACCCTTTACGTCCCTTGGGGACTCAAGCAATGTTTAGGATCATTCTAATGCTTCTTATAAGTCCTAATACACATTCCTAGACCATTCTAAGCCTTCAGAATACTCTCTTAACAATTCTACACTTGTCAGAACCTCCAAGGACTCATGCTACACCCTCTACGTCACATGGGGTACCAAGCAATGTTTAGGATCATTCTAATGGTTCGTATGAGTCCTAATACACATTCCTAGACCATTCTAAGCCTTTAGAATACTCTCTTAACCATTCTACACCTGTTAGAACCTCCAAGGACTCAAGCGACACCCTCTACGTCCCTTGGGGACTCAAGCAATGTTTTGGATCATTCTAATGGTTGTTATAAGTCCTAATACACATTCCTAGACCATTCTAATCCTTTAGGTTACTCTCTTAACCATTCTAAACTTGTTAGAACCTCCAACGACTCATGCTAAACCCTCTACGTCACTTGGGGTACCAAGCAATGTTTAGGATCATTCTAAGGTTCTTATAAGTCCTAATACACATTCCTAGACCATTCTTAGCCTATAGAATACTCTCTTAACCATTCTACACTTGTTAGAATCTCCAAGGCTCATGCTACACCCTTTTCGTCCCTTGGGGACTCAAGCAATGTTTAGGATCATTCTAACGGTTCTTATAAGTCCTAATACACATTCCTAGACCATTCTAAGCCTTTAGAATACTCTCTTAACAATTCTACACATGTTAGAACCTCCAAGGCTCATGCTACACCCTCTACGTCACTTGGGGTACCAAGCAATGTTTTGTATCATTCTAATGGTTCGTATGAGTCCTAATACACATTCCTAGACCATTCTAAGCCTTTAGAATACTCTCTTAACCATTCTACACTTGTTAGAACCTCCAAGGACTCAAGCGACACCCTCTACGTCCCTTAGGGACTCAAGCAATGTTTTGGATCATTCTAATGGTTGTTATAAGTCCTAATACACATTTCTAGACCATTCTAAGCCTTTAGGATACTCTATTAACCATTCTACACTTGTTAGAACCTCCAAGGACTCATGCTAAACCCTCTACGTCACTTGGGATACCAAGCAATGTTTAGGATCATTCTAAAGGTTCGTATAAGCCCTAATACACATTCTTAGACCATTCTAAGCCTTTAGAATACTCTCTTAACCATTCTACACTTGTTAGAACTTCCAAGGCTCATGCTACACCCTCTACGTCCCTTGGGGACTCAAGCAATGTTTAGAATCATTCTAATGGTTCTTATAAGTCCAAATACACATTCCTAGACCATTCTAAGCCTTCAGAATACTCTCTTAACCATTCTACACTTGTTAGAACCTCGAAGGACTCATGCTACACCCTCTATGTCCCTTGGGTTACCAAGCAATATTTAGGATAATTCTAATAGTTCGTATGAGTCCTAATACACATTCCTAGACCATTCTAAGCCTTCAGAATACTCTCTTAACCATTCTACACTTGTTAAAACCTCGAAGGACTCATGCTACACCCTCTATGTCCCTTGGGTTACCAAGCAATGTTTAGGATAATTCTAATGGTTCGTATAAGTCCTAATACACATTCCTAGACCATTCTAAGCCTTTAGAATACTCTCTTAACCATTCTACACTTGTTAGAACCTCCAAGGCTCATGCTACACCCTATACGTCCCTTGCGGACTCAAGCAATGTTTAGGATCATTCTAATGGTTCTTATAAGTCCTAATACACATTCCTAGACCATTCTAAGCCTTTAGAATACTCTCTTAACCATTCTACACTTGTGAGAACTCCAAGGACTCAAGCGACACCGTCTACGTCCCTTGGGGACTTAAGCAATGTTTTGGATCATTCTAATGGTTGTTCTAAGTCCTAATACACATTCCTAGACCATTCTAAGCCTTTAGGTTACTCTCTTAACCATTCTACACTTGTTAGAACCTCCAAGGACTCATGCTACACCCTCTACGTCCCTTGGGGACTCAAGCAATGTTTAGGATCATTCTAATGGTTCTTATAAGTCCTAATACACATTCCTAGACCATTCTAAGCCTTTAGAATACTCTCTTAACCATTCTACACTTGTTAGAACCTCCAAGGACTCAAGCGACACCGTCTACGTCCCTTGGGGACTCAAGCAATGTTTTGGATCATTCTAAAGGTTGTTATAAGTCCTAATACACATTCCTAGACCATTCTAAGCCTTTAGGTTACTCTCTTAACCATTCTACACTTGTTAGAACCTCCAAGGACTCCTGCTAACCCACTACGTCACTTGGGGTACCAAGCAATGTTTAGGATCTTTCTAAAGGTTCGTATAAGTCCTAATACACATTCCTAGACCATTCTAAGCCTTTAGAATACTCTCTTAACCATTATACACTTGTTAGAACCTCCAAGGCTCATGCTACACCCTCTACGTCCCTTGGGGACTCAAGCAATATTTACGATCATTCTAATGGTTCTTATAAATCCTAATACACATTCCTAGACCATTCTAAGCCTTCAGAATACTCTCTTAACCATTCTACACTTGTTAGAACCTCTAAGGACTCATGCTACACCCTCTATGTCCCTTGGGTTACCAAGCAATGTTTAGGATCATTCTAATGGTTCGTATGAGTCCTAATACACATTCCTAGACCACTCTAAGCCTTTAGAATAGTCTCTTAACCATTTTACACTTGTTAGAACCTCTAAGGACTCAAGCGACACCCTCTACGTCCCTTGGGGACTCAAGCAATGTTTAGGATCATTCTAATGGTTCTTATAAATCCTAATACACATTCCTAGACCATTCTAAGCCTTTAGAATACTCTCATTGCCATTCTACACTTGTCAGAACCTCCAAGGACTCATGCTACACCCTCTACGTCCCTTGGGGACTCAAGCAATGTTTCGGAACATTCTAATGGTTCTTATAAGTCCTAATACACATTCCTAGACCATTCTTAGCCTTTAGAATACTCTCTTAACCATTCTACACTTGTTAGAACCTCCAAGGACTCAAGCGACACCGTCTACGTCCCTTGGGGATTCAAGCAATGTTTTGGATCATTCTAATGGTTGTTATAAGTCCTAATACACATTCCTAGACCATTCTAAGCCTTTAGGTTACTCTCTTAACAATTCTACACTTGTTAGAACCTCCAAGGACTCATGCTAAACCCACTACGTCACTTGGGGTACCAAGCAATGTTTAGGATCAGTCTAAAGGTTCGTATAAGTCCTAATAAACATTCCTAGACCATTCTAAGCCTTTAGAATACTCTCTTAACCATTCTACACTTGATAGAACCTCCAAGCCCCATGCAACACCCTCTACGTCCCTTGGGGACTCGAGCAATGTTTAGGATCATTCTAAGGTTCTAATAAGTCCTAACACACATTCCTAGACCATTCTAAGTCTTTAGAATACTCTCTTAACCATTCTACACTTGATAGAACCTCCAAGCCCCATGCAACATCCTCTACGTCCCTTGGGGACACAAGCAATGTTTAGGATCATTCTAAAGGTTCGTATAAGTCCTAATACACATTCCTAGACCATTCTAAGCCTTTAGAATACTCTCTTAACCATTTTACACTTGTTAGAACCTCTAGGGACTCAAGCGACACCCTCTACGTCCCTTGGGGACTCAAGCAATGTTTAGGATCATTCTAATGGTTCTTATAAATCCTAATACACATTCCTATACAAATCTAAGCCTTTAGAACACTCTCATAGGCATTCTACACTTGTCAGAACCTCAAAGGACTCATGCTACACCCTCTACGTCCCTTAGGGACTCAAGCAATGTTTAGGATCATTCTAATGCTTCTTATAAGTCCTAATACACATTCCAAGACCATTCTAAGCCTTTAGAATACTCTCTTAACCATTCTACACTTGTTAGAACCTCCAAGGACTCAAGCGACACCCTCTACGTCCCTTGGGGACTCAAGCAATGTTTTGGATCATTCTAAAGGTTGTTATAAGTCCTAATACACATTCCTAGACCATTCTAAGCCTTTAGGTTACTCTCTTAACCATTCTACACTCGTTAGAACCTCCAACCTCTCAGGCTAAACCCTCTACATCCCTAGGGGTACCAAGCAATGTTTAGGATCATTCTAAAGGTTCGTATCAGTCCTAATACACATTCCTAGACAATTCTAAGCCTTTAGAATACTCTCTTAACCATTTTACACTTGTTAGAACCTCTAGGGACTCAAGCGACACCCTCTACGTCCCTTGGGGACTCAAGCAATGTTTAGGATCATTCTAATGGTTCTTATAAATCCTAAAACACATTCCTAGACAAATATAAGCCTTTAGAATACTCTCATAGGCATTCTACACTTGTCAGAACCTCAAAGGACTCATGCTACCACCTCTACGTCCCTTGGGGACTCAAGCAATGTTTAGGATCATTCTAATGCTTCTTATAAGTCCTAATACACACTCCTAGACCATTCTAAGCCTTTAGAATACTCTCTTAACCATTCTACACTTGTTAGAACCTCCAAGGACTCAAGTGACACCCTCTACGTCCCTTGGGGACTCAAGCAATGTTTTGGATCATTCTAATGGTTGTTATAAGTCCTAATACACATTTCTAGAGCATTCTAAGCCTTTAGAATACTCTCTTAACCATTCTACACTTGTTAGAACCTCTAAGGACTCATGCTACACCCTCTATGTCCCTTCGGTTACCAAGCAATGTTTAGGATCATTCTAATGGTTTCGTAAGAGTCCTAATACACATTCCTAGACCATTCTAAGCCTTTAGAATACTTTCTTAAGCATTCTACACTTGTTAGAATCTCCAAGGCTCATGCTACACCCTCTTCGTCCTTTGGGGACTCAAGCAATGTTTAGGTTCATTCTAAGGTTCTTATAAGTCCTAATACACATTCCTAGACCATTCTAAGCCTTTAGAATACTCTCTTAACCATTCTACACTTGTTAGAACCTCCAAGGACTCATGCTAAACCCTCTACGTCACTTGGGGAACCAAGCAATGTTTACGATCATTCTAAGGTTCTTATAAGTCCTAATACACATTCCTAGACCATTCTAAGCCTTTAGAATACTCTCTTAACCATTCTACACTTGTTAGAATCTACAAGGCTCATGCTACACCCTCTTCGTCCCTTGGGGACTCAAGCAATGTTTAGGATCATTCTAATGGTTCTTATAAGTCCTAATACACATTCCTAGACCATTCTAAGCCTTTAGAATACTCTCTTAACCATTCTACACTTGTTAGAACCTCCAAGGACTCATGCTAAACCCTCTACGTCACTTGGGGTACCAAGCAATGTTTAGGATCATTCTAAAGGTTCGTATAAGTCCTAATACATATTCCTAGACCATTCTAAGCCTTTAGAATACTCTCTTAACCATTCTACACTTGTTAGAACCTCCAAGGCTCATGCTACACCCTCTACGTCCCTTGGGGACTCAAGCAATGTTTAGGATCATTCTAATGGTTCTTAAAAGTCCTAATACACATTCCTAGACCACATTCTAAGCCTTCAGAATACTCTCTTAACCATTCTACACTTGTTAGAACCTCTAAGGACTCATGCTACACCCTCTATGTCCCGTGGGTTACCAAGCAATGTTTAGGATCATTCAAATGGTTCGTATGAGTCCTAATACACATTCCTAGACCATTCTAAGCCTTTAGAATACTCTCTTAACCATTTTACACTTGTTAGAACCTCTAAGGACTCAAGCGACACCCTCTACGTCCCTTGGGGACTCAAGCAATGTTTAGGATCATTCTAATGGTTCTTATAAATCCTAATACACATTCCTAGACCATTCTAAGCCTTTAGAATACTCTCATAGCCATTCTACACTTGTCAGAACCTCCAAGGACTCATGCTACACCCTATACGTCCCTTGGGGACTCAAGCAATGTTTAGGATCATTCTAATGGTTCTTATAAGTCCTAATACACATTCCTAGACCATTCTAAACCTTTAGAATACTCTCTTAACCATTCTATACTTGTTACAACCTCCAAGGACTCAAGCGACACCCTCTACGTCCCTTGGGGACTCAAGCAATGTTTTGGATCATGCTAATGGTTGTTATAAGTCCTAATACACATTCCTAGACCATTCTAAGCCTTTAGGTTACTCTCTTAACCATTCTACACTTGTTAGAACCTCCAAGGACTCATGCTAAACCCTCTACGTCACTTGGGGTACCAAGCAATGTTTAGGATCATTCTAAAGGTTCGTATAAGTCCTAATACACATTCCTAGACCATTCTAAGCCTTTAGAATACTCTCTTAACCATTCTACACTTGTTAGAACCTCCAAGACTCATGCTACACCCTCTACGTCCCTTGGGGACTCAAGCAATGTTTAGGATCATTCTAATGGTTCTTATAAGTCCTAATACACATTCCTAGACCATTCTAAGCCTTTAGAATACTCTCTTAACCATTCTACACTTGTTAGAACCTCAAAGCCCCATGCAACACCCTCTACGTCCCTTGGGGACTCAAGCAATGTTTAGGATCATTCTAAGCTTCTTATAAGTCCTAAGACACATTCCTAGACCATTCTAAGTCTTTAGAATACTCTCTTAACCATTCTACACTTGTTAGAACATCCAAGCCCCATGCAACACCCTCTACGTCCCTTGGGGACACAAGCAATGTTTAGGATCATTCTAAAGGTTCGTATAAGTCCTAATACACATTCCTAGACCATTCTAAGCCTTTAGAATACTCTCTTAACCATTTTACACTTGTTAGAACCTCTAGGGACTCATGCGACACCCTCTACGTCGCTTGGGGACTCAAGAAATGTTTAGGATCATTCTAATGGTTCTTATAAATCCTAATACACATTCCTATACAAATCTAAGCCTTTAGAACACTCTCATAGGCATTCTACACTTGTCAGAACCTCAAAGGACTCATGCTACACCCTCTACGTCCCTTGGGGACTCAAGCAATGTTTAGGATCATTCTAATGGTTCTTATAAGTCCTAATACACATTCCTAGACCATTCTAAACCTTTAGAATACTCTCTTAACCATTCTATACTTGTTAGAACCTCCAAGGACTCAAGCGACACCCTCTACGTCCCTTGGGGACTCAAGCAATGTTTTGGATCATGCTAATGGTTGTTATAAGTCCTAATACACATTCCTAGACCATTCTAAGCCTTTAGGTTACTCTCTTAACCATTCTACACTTGTTAGAACCTCCAAGGACTCATGCTAAACCCTCTACGTCACTTGGGGTACCAAGCAATGTTTAGGATCATTCTAAAGGTTCGTATAAGTCCTAATACACATTCCTAGACCATTCTAAGCCTTTAGAATACTCTCTTAACCATTCTACACTTGTTAGAACCTCCAAGACTCATGCTACACCCTCTACGTCCCTTGGGGACTCAAGCAATGTTTAGGATCATTCTAATGGTTCTTATAAGTCCTAATACACATTCCTAGACCATTCTAAGCCTTTAGAATACTCTCTTAACCATTCTACACTTGTTAGAACCTCAAAGCCCCATGCAACACCCTCTACGTCCCTTGGGGACTCAAGCAATGTTTAGGATCATTCTAAGCTTCTTATAAGTCCTAAGACACATTCCTAGACCATTCTAAGTCTTTAGAATACTCTCTTAACCATTCTACACTTGTTAGAACATCCAAGCCCCATGCAACACCCTCTACGTCCCTTGGGGACACAAGCAATGTTTAGGATCATTCTAAAGGTTCGTATAAGTCCTAATACACATTCCTAGACCATTCTAAGCCTTTAGAATACTCTCTTAACCATTTTACACTTGTTAGAACCTCTAGGGACTCAAGCGACACCCTCTACGTCCCTTGGGGACTCAAGCAATGTTAAGGATCATTCTAATGGTTCTTATAAATCCTAATACACATTCCTAGACCATTCTAAGCCTTTAGAATACTCTCATAGCCATTCTACACTTGTCAGAACCTCCAAGGACTCATGCTACACCCTATACGTCCCTTGGGGACTCAAGCAATGTTTAGGATCATTCTAATGGTTCTTATAAGTCCTAATACACATTCCTAGACCCTTCTAAACCTTTAGAATACTCTCTTAACCATTCTACAGTTGTTAGAACCTCCAAGGACTCAAGCAACACCCTCTACGTCCCTTGGGGACTAAAGCAATGTTTTGGATCATTCTAATGGTTGTTATAAGTCCTAATACACGTTCCTAGACCATTCTAAGCCTTTAGGTTACTCTCTTAACCATTCTACACTTGTTAGAACCTCCAAGGACACATGTAAACCCTCTACGTCACATGGGGTACCAAGCAATGTTTAGGATCATTCTAAAGGTTCGTATAAGTCCTAATACACATTCCTAGACCATTCTAAGCCTTTAGAATACTCTCTTAACCATTCTATACTTGTTAGAACCTCCAAGGACTCAAGCGACACCCTCTACGTCCCTTGGGGACTCAAGCAATGTTTTGGATCATTATAATGGTTGTTATAAGTCCTAATACACATTCCTAGACCATTCTAAGCCTTTAGGTTACTCTTTTAACCATTCTACACTTGTTAGAACCTCCAAGGACTCATGCTAAACGCTCTATGTCACTTGGGGTACCAAGCAATGTTTAGGATCCTTCTAAAGGTTCGTATAAGTCTTTATACACATTCCTAGACCATTCTAAGCCTTTAGAATACTCTCTTAACCATTCTACACTTGTTAGAACCTCCAAGGCTCATGCTACACCCTCTACGTCCCTTGGGGACTCAAGCAATGTTTAGGATCATTCTAATGGTTCTTATAAGTCCTAATACACATTCCTAGACCATTCTAAGCCTTTAAAATACTCTCTTAACCATTCTACACTTTTTAGAACCTCCAAGCCCCATGCAACACCCTCTACGTCCCTTGGGGACTCAAGCAATGTTTAGGATCATTCTAAGGTTCATATAAGTCCTAATACACATTCCTAGACCATTCTAAGTCTTTAGAATACTCTCTTAACCATTCTACACTTGTTAAAACCTCCAAGCCCCATGCAACACCCTCTACGTCCCTTGGAGACTCAAGCAATGTTTAGGATCATTCTAAGGTTCTTATAAGTCCTAATACACATTCCTAGACCATTCTAAGCCTTTAGAATGCTCTCTTAACCATTCTACACTTGTTAGAATCTCCAAGGCTCATGCTACACCCTCTTCGTCCCTTGGGAACTAAAGCAATGTTTAGGATCATTCTAACGATTCTTATAAGTCCTAATACACATTCCTAGACCATTCTAAGCCTTTAGAATACTCTCTTAACTATTCTACACTTGTTAGAACCTCCAAGCCCCATGCAACACCCTCTACGTCCCTTGGGGACTCAAGCAATGTTTAGGATCATACTAATGGTTCTTATAAGTCCTAATACACATTCCTAGACCATTCTAAGCCTTTAGAATACTCTCTTAACCATTCTACACTTGTTAGAACCTCCAAGGCTCATGCTACACCCTCTACGTCCCTTGGGGACTCAAGAAATGTTTAGGATCATTCTAATGGTTCTTATAAGTCCTAATACACATTCCTAGACCATTCTAAGCCTTCAGAATACTCTCTTAACCATTCTACACTTGTTAGAACCTCTAAGGACTCATGCTACACCCTCTATGTCCCTTGGGTTACCAAGCAATGTTTAGGATCATTCTAATGGTTCGTATGAGTCCTAATACAAATTCCTAGACCATTCTAAGCCTTTAGAATACTATCTTAACCATTCTACACTTTTTAGAACCTCCAAGGCTCATGCTACACCCTCTACGTCCCTTGGGGGCTCAAGTAATGTTTAGGATCATTCTAATGGTTCTTAAAATTCCTAATACACCTTCCTAGACCATTCTAAGAATTTAAAATACTCTCTTAACCATTCTACACTTGTTAGAACCTCCAAGCCCCATGCAACACACTCTACGTCCCTTGGGGACTCAAGCAATGTTTAGGATCATTCTAAGGTTCTTATAAGTCCTAATACACATTCCTAGACCATTCTAAGTCTTTAGAATACTCTCTTAACCATTCTACACTTGTTAAAACCTCCAAGCCCCAAGCAACACCCTCTACGTCCCTTGGAGACTCAAGCAATGTTTAGGATCATTCTAAAGTTCTTATAAGTCCTAATACACATTCCTAGACCATTCTAAGCCTTTAGAATGCTCTCTTAACCATTCTACACTTGTTAGAATCTCCAAGGCTCATGCTACACCCTCTTCGTCCCTTGGGGTCTCAAGCAATGTTTAGGATCATTCTAACGGTTCTTATAAGTCCTAATACACATTCCTAGACCATTCTAAGCCTTTAGAATACTCTCTTAACCATTCTACACTTGTTAGAACCTCTAAGGACTCATGCTACACCCTCTATGTCCCTTGGGTTACCAAGCAATGTTTAGGATCATTCTAATGGTTTCATATAAGTCCTAATACACATTCCTAGACCATTCTAAGCCTTTAGAATACTCTCTTAAACATTTTACACTTGTTAGAACCTCTAAGGACTCAAGCGACACCCTCTACGTCCCTTGGGGACTCAAGCAATGTTTAGGATCATTCTAATGGTTCTTATAAATCCTAATACACATTCCTAGACCATTCTAAGCCTTTAGAATACTCTCATAGCCATTCTACACTTGTCAGAACCACAAAGGAATCATGCTACACCCTCTACGTCCCTTGGGGACTCAAGCAATGTTTATAATCTTTCTAATGCTTCTTATAAGTCCTAATACACATTCCTAGACCATTCTAAGCCTTCAGAATACTCTCTTAACCATTCTACACTTGTTAGAACCTCTAAGGACTCATGCTACACCCTCTATGTCCCTTGGGTTACCAAGCAATGTTTAGGATCATTCTAATGGTTCGTATGAGTCCTAATACACATTCCTAGACCATTCTAAGCCTTTAGAATACTCTCTTAACCATTCTATACTTGTTAGAATCTCCAAGGACTCAAACGACACCCTCTACGTCCCTTGGGGACTCAAGCAATGTTTTGGATCATTATAATGGTTGTTATAAGTCCTAATACACATTCCTAGACCATTCTAAGCCTTTAGGTTACTCTTTTAACCATTCTACACTTGTTAGAACCTCCAAGGATTCATGCTAAACCCTCTACGTCACTTGGGGTACCAAGCAATGTTTAGGATCCTTCTAAAGGTTTGTATAAGTCATTATACACATTCCTAGACCATTCTAAGCCTTTAGAATACCCTCTTAACCATTCTACACTTGTTAGAACCTCCATGGCTCATGCTACACCCTCTACGTCCCTTGGGGACTCAAGCAATGTTTAGGATCATTCTAATGGTTCTTATAAGTCCTAATACACATTCCTAGACCATTCTAAGCCTTTAGAATACTCTCTTAACTATTCTACACTTGTTAGAACCTCCAAGCCCCATGCAACACCCTCTACGTCTCTTGGGGACTAAAGATATGTTTAGGATCATACTAATGGTTCTTATAAGTCCTAATACACATTCCTAGACCATTCTAAGCCTTTAGAATACTCTCTTAACCATTCTACACTTGTTAGAACCTCCAAGGCTCATGCTTCACCCTCTACGTCCCTTGGGGACTCAAGCAATGTTTAGGATCATTTTAATGGTTCTTATAAGTCCTAATACACATTCCTAGACCAATCTAAGCCTTTAGAATACTCTCTTAACCATTCTACACTTGTTAGAACCTCTAAGGACTCATGCTACACCCTCTATGTCCCTTGGGTTACCAAGCAATGTTTAGGATCATTCTAATGGTTCGTATGAGTCCTAATACACATTCTTAGACCATTCTAAGCCTTTAGAATACTCTCTTAACCATTCTATACTTGTTAGAATCTCCAAGGACTCAAACGACACCCTCTACGTCCCTTGGGGACTCAAGCAATGTTTTGGATCATTATAATGGTTGTTATAAGTCCTAATACACATTCCTAGACCATTCTAAGCCTTTAGGTTACTCTTTTAACCATTCTACACTTGTTAGAACGTCCAAGGATTCATGCTAAACCCTCAACGTCACTTGGGGTACCAAGCAATGTTTAGGATCCTTCTAAAGGTTTGTATAAGTCATTATACACATTCCTAGACCATTCTAAGCCTTTAGAATACCCTCTTAACCATTCTACACTTGTTAGAACCTCCATGGCTCATGCTACACCCTCTACGTCCCTTGGGGACTCAAGCAATGTTTAGGATCATTCTAATGGTTCTTATAAGTCCTAATACACATTCCTAGACCATTCTAAGCCTTTAGAATACTCTCTTAACTATTCTACACTTGTTAGAACCTCCAAGCCCCATGCAACACCCTCTACGTCTCTTGGGGACTCAAGCAATGTTTAGGATCATACTAATGGTTCTTATAAGTCCTAATACACATTCCTAGACCATTCTAAGCCTTTAGAATACTCTCTTAACCATTCTACACTTGTTAGAACCTCCAAGGCTCATGCTTCACCCTCTACGTCCCTTGGGGACTCAAGCAATGTTTAGGATCATTTTAATGGTTCTTATAAGTCCTAATACACATTCCTAGACCAATCTAAGCCTTTAGAATACTCGCTTAACCATTCTACACTTGTTAAAACCTCTAAGGACTCATGCTACACCCTCTATGTCCCTTGGGTTACCAAGCAATGATTAGGATCATTCTAATGGTTCGTATGAGTCCTAATACATATTCCTAGACCATTCTAAGCCTTTAGAATACTCTCATAGCCATTCTACACTTGTCAGAACCTCAAAGGACTCATGCTACACCCTCTACGTCCCTTGGGGACTCAAGCAATTTTTATAATCAATCTAATGCTTCTTATAAGTCCTAATACACATTCCTAGACCATTCTAAGCCTTCAGAATACTCTCTTAACCATTCTACACTTGTTAGAACCTCTAAGGACTCATGCTACACCCTCTATGTCCCTTGGGTTACCAAGCAATGTTTAGGATCATTCTAATGGTTCGTATGAGTCCTAATACACATTCCTAGACCATTCTAAGCCTTTAGAATACTCTCTTAACCATTCTATACTTGTTAGAATCTCCAAGGACTCAAACGACACCCTCTACGTCCCTTGGGGACTCAAGCAATGTTTTGGATCATTATAATGGTTGTTATAAGTCCTAATACACATTCCTAGACCATTCTAAGCCTTTAGGTTACTCTTTTAACCATTCTACACTTGTTAGAACCTCCAAGGATTCATGCTAAACCCTCTACGTCACTTGGGGTACCAAGCAATGTTTAGGATCCTTCTAAAGGTTTGTATAAGTCATTATACACATTCCTAGACCATTCTAAGCCTTTAGAATACCCTCTTAACCATTCTACACTTGTTAGAACCTCCATGGCTCATGCTACACCCTCTACGTCCCTTGGGGACTCAAGCAATGTTTAGGATCATTCTAATGGTTCTTATAAGTCCTAATACACATTCCTAGACCATTCTAAGCCTTTAGAATACTCTCTTAACTATTCTACACTTGTTAGAACCTCCAAGCCCCATGCAACACCCTCTACGTCTCTTGGGGACTAAAGATATGTTTAGGATCATACTAATGGTTCTTATAAGTCCTAATACACATTCCTAGACCATTCTAAGCCTTTAGAATACTCTCTTAACCATTCTACACTTGTTAGAACCTCCAAGGCTCATGCTTCACCCTCTACGTCCCTTGGGGACTCAAGCAATGTTTAGGATCATTTTAATGGTTCTTATAAGTCCTAATACACATTCCTAGACCAATCTAAGCCTTTAGAATACTCTCTTAACCATTCTATACTTGTTAGAACCTCTAAGGACTCATGCTACACCCTCTATGTCCCTTGGGTTACCAAGCAATGTTTAGGATCATTCTAATGGTTCGTATGAGTCCTAATACACATTCTTAGACCATTCTAAGCCTTTAGAATACTCTCTTAACCATTCTATACTTGTTAGAATCTCCAAGGACTCAAACGACACCCTCTACGTCCCTTGGGGACTCAAGCAATGTTTTGGATCATTATAATGGTTGTTATAAGTCCTAATACACATTCCTAGACCATTCTAAGCCTTTAGGTTACTCTTTTAACCATTCTACACTTGTTAGAACGTCCAAGGATTCATGCTAAACCCTCAACGTCACTTGGGGTACCAAGCAATGTTTAGGATCCTTCTAAAGGTTTGTATAAGTCATTATACACATTCCTAGACCATTCTAAGCCTTTAGAATACCCTCTTAACCATTCTACACTTGTTAGAACCTCCATGGCTCATGCTACACCCTCTACGTCCCTTGGGGACTCAAGCAATGTTTAGGATCATTCTAATGGTTCTTATAAGTCCTAATACACATTCCTAGACCATTCTAAGCCTTTAGAATACTCGCTTAACCATTCTACACTTGTTAAAACCTCTAAGGACTCATGCTACACCCTCTATGTCCCTTGGGTTACCAAGCAATGATTAGGATCATTCTAATGGTTCGTATGAGTCCTAATACATATTCCTAGACCATTCTAAGCCTTTAGAATACTCTCATAGCCATTCTACACTTGTCAGAACCTCAAAGGACTCATGCTACACCCTCTACGTCCCTTGGGGACTCAAGCAATTTTTATAATCATTCTAATGCTTCTTATAAGTCCTAATACACATTCCTAGACCATTCTAAGCCTTCAGAATACTCTCTTAACCATTCTACACTTGTTAGAACCTCTAAGGACTCATGCTACACCCTCTATGTCCCTTGGGTTACCAAGCAATGTTTAGGATCATTCTAATGGTTCGTATGAGTCCTAATACACATTCCTAGACCATTCTAAGCCTTTAGAATACTCTCTTAACCATTCTATACTTGTTAGAACCTCCAAGGACTCAAGCGACACCCTCTACGTCCCTTGGGGACTCAAACAATGTTTTGGATCATTATAATGGTTGTTATAAGTCCTAATACACATTCCTAGACCATTCTAAGCCTTTAGGTTACTCTTTTAACCATTCTACACTTGTTAGAACCTCCAAGGATTCATGCTAAACCCTCTACGTCAGTTGGGGTACCAAGCAATGTTTAGGATCCTTCTAATGGTTCGTATAAGTCTTTATACACATTCCTAGACCATTCTAAGCCTTTAGAATACTCTCTTAACCATTCTACACTTGTTAGAACCTCCAAGCCCCATGCAACACCCTTTACGTCCATTGGGGACTCAAGCAATGTTTAGGATCATACTAATGGTTCTTATAAGTCCTAATACACATTCCTAGACCATTCTAAGCCTTTAGAATACTCTCTTAACCATTCTACACTTGTTAGAACCTCTAAGGACTCATGCTACACCCTCTATGTCCCTTGGGTTACCAAGCAATGTTTAGGATCATTCAAATGGTTCGTATGAGTCCTAATACACATTCCTAGACCATTCTAAGCCTTTAGAATACTCTCTTAACCATTTTACACTTGTTAGAACCTCTAAGGACTCAAGCGACACCCTCTACGTCCCTTGGGGACTCAAGCAATGTTTAGGATCATTCTAATGGTTCTTATAAATCCTAATACACATTCCTAGACCATTCTAAGCCTTTAGAATACTCTCATAGCCATTCTACACTTGTCAGAACCACAAAGGACTCATGCTACACCCTCTACGTCCCTTGGGGACTCAAGCAATGTTTATAATCTTTCTAATGCTTCTTATAAGTCCTAATACACATTCCTAGACCATTCTAAGTCTTAAGAATACTCTCTTAACCATTCTACACTTGTTAGAACCTCTAAGGACTCATGCTACACCCTCTATGTCCCTTGGGTTACCAAGCAATGTTTAGGATCATTCTAATGGTTCGTATGAGTCCTAATACACATTCCTAGACCATTCTAAGCCTTTAGAATACTCTCTTAACCATTCTATACTTGTTAGAATCTCCAAGGACTCAAACGACACCCTTTACGTCCCTTGGGGACTCAAGCAATGTTTTGGATCATTATAATGGTTGTTATAAGTCCTAATACACATTCCTAGACCATTCTAAGCCTTTAGGTTACTCTTTTAACCATTCTACACTTGTTAGAACCTCCAAGGATTCATGCTAAACCCTCTACGTCACTTGGGGTACCAAGCAATGTTTAGGATCCTTCTAAAGGTTTGTATAAGTCATTATACGCATTCCTAGACCATTCTAAGCCTTTAGAATACCCTCTTAACCATTCTACACTTGTTAGAACCTCCATGGCTCATGCTACACCCTCTACGTCCCTTGGGGACTCAAGCAATGTTTAGGATCATTCTAATGGTTCTTATAAGTCCTAATACACATTCCTAGACCATTCTAAGCCTTTAGAATACTCTCTTAACTATTCTACACTTGTTAGAACCTCCAAGCCCCATGCAACACCCTCTACGTCTCTTGGGGACTCAAGCAATGTTTAGGATCATACTAATGGTTCTTATAAGTCCTAATACACATTCCTAGACCAATCTAAGCCTTTAGAATACTCGCTTAACCATTCTACACTTGTTAAAACCTCTAAGGACTCATGCTACACCCTCTATGTCCCTTGGGTTACCAAGCAATGATTAGGATCATTCTAATGATTCGTATGAGTCCTAATACATATTCCTAGACCATTCTAAGCCTTTAGAATACTCTCATAGCCATTCTACACTTGTCAGAACCTCAAAGGACTCATGCTACACCCTCTACGTCCCTTGGGGACTCAAGCAATTTTTATAATCATTCTAATGCTTCTTATAAGTCCTAATACACATTCCTAGACCATTCTAAGCCTTCAGAATACTCTCTTAACCATTCTACACTTGTTAGAACCTCTAAGGACTCATGCTACACCCTCTATGTCCCTTGGGTTACCAAGCAATGTTTAGGATCATTCTAATGGTTCGTATGAGTCCTAATACACATTCCTAGACCATTCTAAGCCTTTAGAATACTCTCTTAACCATTCTATACTTGTTAGAACCTCCAAGTCTCATGCTACACCCTCTACGTCCCTTGGGGACTCAAGCAATGTTTAGGATCATTTTAATGGTTCTTATAAGTCCTAATACACATTCCTAGACCATTCTAAGCCTTTAGAATACTCTCTTAACCATTCTACACTTGTTAGAACCTCTAAGGACTCATGCTACACCCTCTATGTCCCTTGGGTTACCAAGCAATGTTTAGGATCATTCTAATGGTTCGTATGAGTCCTAATACACATTCCTAGACCATTCTAAGCCTTTAGAATACTCTCTTAACCATTTTACACTTGTTAGAACCTCTAAGGACTCAAGCGACACCCTCTACGTCCCTTGGGGACTCAAGCAATGTTTAGGATCATTCTAATGGTTCTTATAAATCCTAATACACATTCCTAGACCATTCTAAGCCTTTAGAATACTCTCATAGCCATTCTACACTTGTCAGAACCACAAAGGACTCATGCTACACCCTCTACGTCCCTTGGGGACTCAAGCAATGTTTATAATCTTTCTAATGCTTCTTATAAGTCCTAATACACATTCCTAGACCATTCTAAGTCTTAAGAATACTCTCTTAACCATTCTACACTTGTTAGAACCTCTAAGGACTCATGCTACACCCTCTATGTCCCTTGGGTTACCAAGCAATGTTTAGGATCATTCTAATGGTTCGTATGAGTCCTAATACACATTCCTAGACCATTCTAAGCCTTTAGAATACTCTCTTAACCATTCTATACTTGTTAGAATCTCCAAGGACTCAAACGACACCCTTTACGTCCCTTGGGGACTCAAGCAATGTTTTGGATCATTATAATGGTTGTTATAAGTCCTAATACACATTCCTAGACCATTCTAAGCCTTTAGGTTACTCTTTTAACCATTCTACACTTGTTAGAACCTCCAAGGATTCATGCTAAACCCTCTACGTCACTTGGGGTACCAAGCAATGTTTAGGATCCTTCTAAAGGTTTGTATAAGTCATTATACGCATTCCTAGACCATTCTAAGCCTTTAGAATACCCTCTTAACCATTCTACACTTGTTAGAACCTCCATGGCTCATGCTACACCCTCTACGTCCCTTGGGGACTCAAGCAATGTTTAGGATCATTCTAATGGTTCTTATAAGTCCTAATACACATTCCTAGACCATTCTAAGCCTTTAGAATACTCTCTTAACTATTCTACACTTGTTAGAACCTCCAAGCCCCATGCAACACCCTCTACGTCTCTTGGGGACTCAAGCAATGTTTAGGATCATACTAATGGTTCTTATAAGTCCTAATACACATTCCTAGACCATTCTAAGCCTTTAGAATACTCTCTTAACCATTCTACACTTGTTAGAACCTCCAAGGCTCATGCTTTACCCTCTACGTCCCTTGGGGACTCAAGCAATGTTTAGGATCATTTTAATGGTTCTTATAAGTCCTAATACACATTCCTAGACCAATCTAAGCCTTTAGAATACTCGCTTAACCATTCTACAATTGTTAAAACCTCTAAGGACTCATGCTACACCCTCTATGTCCCTTGGGTTACCAAGGAATGATTAGGATCATTCTAATGGTTCGTATGAGTCCTAATACATATTCCTAGACCATTCTAAGCCTTTAGAATACTCTCATAGCCATTCTACACTTGTCAGAACCTCAAAGGACTCATGCTACACCCTCTACGTCCCTTGGGGACTCAAGCAATTTTTATAATCATTCTAATGCTTCTTATAAGTCCTAATACACATTCCTAGACCATTCTAAGCCTTCAGAATACTCTCTTAACCATTCTACACTTGTTAGAACCTCTAAGGACTCATGCTACACCCTCTATGTCCCTTGGGTTACCAAGCAATGTTTAGGATCATTCTAATGGTTCGTATGAGTCCTAATACACATTCCTAGACCATTCTAAGCCTTTAGAATACTCTCTTAACCATTCTATACTTGTTAGAACCTCCAAGGACTCAAGCGACACCCTCTACGTCCCTTGGGGACTCAAACAATGTTTTGGATCATTATAATGGTTGTTATAAGTCCTAATACACATTCCTAGA
Organism: Crotalaria pallida; assembly: GCA_037953625.1. Taxonomy (NCBI): domain Eukaryota; kingdom Viridiplantae; phylum Streptophyta; class Magnoliopsida; order Fabales; family Fabaceae; genus Crotalaria; species Crotalaria pallida. The sequence continues at coordinate 99,008,021 of CM075650.1, forward strand.
CCATTCTAAGCCTTTAGGTTACTCTTTTAACCATTCTACACTTGTTAGAACCTCCAAGGATTCATGCTAAACCCTCTACGTCAGTTGGGGTACCAAGCAATGTTTAGGATCCTTCTAAAGGTTCGTATAAGTCTTTATACACATTCCTAGACCATTCTAAGCCTTTAGAATACTCTCTTAACTATTCTACACTTGTTAGAACCTCCAAGCCCCATGCAACACCCTTTACGTCCATTGGGGACTCAAGCAATGTTTAGGATCATACTAATGGTTCTTATAAGTCCTAATACACATTCCTAGACCATTCTAAGCCTTTAGAATACTCTCTTAACCATTCTACACTTGTTAGAACCTCCAAGTCTCATGCTACACCCTCTACGTCACTTGGGGACTCAAGCAATGTTTAGGATCATTTTAATGGTTCTTATAAGTCCTAATAAACATTCCTAGACCAATCTAAGCCTTTAGAATACTCGCTTAACCATTCTACACTTGTTAAAACCTCTAAGGACTCATGCTACACCCTCTATGTCCCTTGGGTTACCAAGCAATGATTAGGATCATTCTAATGGTTCGTATGAGTCCTAATACATATTCCTAGACCATTCTAAGCCTTTAGAATACTCTCATAGCCATTCTACACTTGTCAGAACCTCAAAGGACTCATGCTACACCCTCTACGTCCCTTGGGGACTCAAGCAATTTTTATAATCATTCTAATGCTTCTTATAAGTCCTAATACACATTCCTAGACCATTCTAAGCCTTTAGAATACTCTCTTAACTATTCTACACTTGTTAGAACCTCTAAGGACTCATGCTACACCCTCTATGTCCCTTGGGTTACCAAGCAATGTTTAGGATCATTCTAATGGTTCGTATGAGTCCTAATACACATTCCTAGACCATTCTAAGCCTTTAGAATACTCTCTTAACCATTTTACACTTGTTAGAACCTCTAAGGACTCAAGCGACACCCTCTACGTCCCTTGGGGACTCAAGCAATGTTTAGGATCATTCTAATGGTTCTTATAAATCCTAATACACATTCCTAGACCATTCTAAGCCTTTAGAATACTCTCATAGCCATTCTACACTTGTCAGAACCACAAAGGACTCATGCTACACCCTCTACGTCCCTTGGGGACTCAAGCAATGTTTATAATCTTTCTAATGCTTCTTATAAGTCCTAATACACATTCCTAGACCATTCTAAGCCTTAAGAATACTCTCTTAACCATTCTACACTTGTTAGAACCTCTAAGGACTCATGCTACACCCTCTATGTCCCTTGGGTTACCAAGCAATGTTTAGGATCATTCTAATGGTTCGTATGAGTCCTAATACACATTCCTAGACCATTCTAAGCCTTTAGAATACTCTCTTAACCATTCTATACTTGTTAGAATCTCCAAGGACTCAAACGACACCCTTTACGTCCCTTGGGGACTCAAGCAATGTTTTGGATCATTATAATGGTTGTTATAAGTCCTAATACACATTCCTAGACCATTCTAAGCCTTTAGGTTACTCTTTTAACCATTCTACACTTGTTAGAACCTCCAAGGATTCATGCTAAACCCTCTACGTCACTTGGGGTACCAAGCAATGTTTAGGATCCTTCTAAAGGTTTGTATAAGTCATTGTACGCATTCCTAGACCATTCTAAGCCTTTAGAATACCCTCTTAACCATTCTACACTTGTTAGAACCTCCATGGCTCATGCTACACCCTCTACGTCCCTTGGGGACTCAAGCAATGTTTAGGATCATTCTAATGGTTCTTATAAGTCCTAATACACATTCCTAGACCATTCTAAGCCTTTAGAATACTCTCTTAACTATTCTACACTTGTTAGAACCTCCAAGCCCCATGCAACACCCTCTACGTCTCTTGGGGACTCAAGATATGTTTAGGATCATACTAATGGTTCTTATAAGTCCTAATACACATTCCTAGACCATTCTAAGCCTTTAGAATACTCTCTTAACCATTCTACACTTGTTAGAACCTCCAAGGCTCATGCTTCACCCTCTACGTCCCTTGTGGACTCAAGCAATGTTTAGGATCATTTTAATGGTTCTTATAAGTCCTAATACACATTCCTAGACCAATCTAAGCCTTTAGAATACTCTCTTAACCATTCTACACTTGTTAGAACCTCTAAGGACTCATGCTACACCCTCTATGTCCCTTGGGTTACCAAGCAATGTTTAGGATCATTCTAATGTTTCGTATGAGTCCTAATACACATTCCTAGACCATTCTAAGCCTTTAGAATACTCTCTTAACCATTCTATACTTGTTAGAATCTCCAAGGACTCAAACGACACCCTCTACGTCCCTTGGGGACTCAAGCAATGTTTTGGATCATTATAATGGTTGTTATAAGTCCTAATACACATTCCTAGACCATTCTAAGCCTTTAGGTTACTCTTTTAACCATTCTACACTTGTTAGAACCTCCAAGGATTCATGCTAAACCCTCTACGTCACTTGGGGTACCAAGCAATGTTTAGGATCCTTCTAAAGGTTTGTATAAGTCATTATACACATTCCTAGACCATTCTAAGCCTTTAGAATACCCTCTTAACCATTCTACACTTGTTAGAACCTCCAAGGCTCATGCTACACCCTCTACGTCCCTTGGGGACTAAAGAAATGTTTAGGATCATTCTAATGGTTCTTATAAGTCCTAATACACATTCCTAGACCATTCTAAGCCTTTAGAATACTCTCTTAACTATTCTACACTTGTTAGAACCTCCAAGCCCCATGAAACACCCTCTACGTCTCTTGGGGACTCAAGCAATGTTTAGGATCATACTAATGGTTCTTGTAAGTCCTAATACACATTCCTAGACCATTCTAAGCCTTTAGAATACTCTCTTAACCATTCTACACTTGTTAGAACCTCCAAGGCTCATGCTACACCCTCTATGTCCCTTGGGGACTCAAGCAATGTTTAGGATCATTCTAATGGTTCTTATAAGTCCTAATACACATTCCTAGACCAATCTAAGCCTTTAGAATACTCTCTTAACCATTCTACACTTGTTAAAACCTCTAAGGACTCATGCTACACCCTCTATGTCCCTTGGGTTACCAAGCAATGTTTAGGATCATTCTAATGGTTCGTATGAGTCCTAATACATATTCCTAGACCATTCTAAGCCTTTAGAATACTCTCATAGCCATTCTACACTTGTCAGAACCTCAAAGGACTCATGCTACACCCTCTACGTCCCTTGGGGACTCAAGCAATTTTTATAATCATTCTAATGCTTCTTATAAGTCCTAATACACATTCCTAGTCCATTCTAAGCCTTCAGAATACTCTCTTAACCATTCTACACTTGTTAGAACCTCTAAGGACTCATGCTACACCCTCTATGTCCCTTGGGTTACCAAGCAATGTTTAGGATCATTCTAATGGTTCGTATGAGTCCTAATACACATTCCTAGACCATTCTAAGCCTTTAGAATACTCTCTTAACCATTCTATACTTGTTAGAACCTCCAAGGACTCAAGCGACACCCTCTACGTCCCTTGGGGACTCAAACAATGTTTTGGATCATTATAATGGTTGTTATAAGTCCTAATACACATTCCTAGACCATTCTAAGCCTTTAGGTTACTCTTTTAACCATTCTACACTTGTTAGAACCTCCAAGGATTCATGCTAAACCCTCTACGTCAGTTGGGGTACCAAGCAATGTTTAGGATCCTTCTAAAGGTTCGTATAAGTCTTTATACACATTCCTAGACCATTCTAAGCCTTTAGAATACTCTCTTAGCCATTCTGCACTTGTTAGAACCTCGAAGGCTCATGCTACACCCTCTATGTCCCTTGGGGACTCAAGCAATGTTTAGGATCATTCTAATGGTTCTTATAAGTCCTAATACACATTCCTAGACCATTCTAAGCCTTTAGAATACTCTCTTAACTATTCTACACTTGTTAGAACCTCCAAGGCTCATGCTACACCCTCTATGTCCCTTGGGGACTCAAGCAATGTTTAGGATCATTCTAATGGTTCTTATAAGTCCTAATACACATTCCTAGACCAATCTAAGCCTTTAGAATACTCTCTTAACCATTCTACACTTGTTAAAACCTCTAAGGACTCATGCTACACCCTCTATGTCCCTTGGGTTACCAAGCAATGTTTAGGATCATTCTAATGGTTCGTATGAGTCCTAATACATATTCCTAGACCATTCTAAGCCTTTAGAATACTCTCATAGCCATTCTACACTTGTCAGAACCTCAAAGGACTCATGCTACACCCTCTACGTCCCTTGGGGACTCAAGCAATTTTTATAATCATTCTAATGCTTCTTATAAGTCCTAATACACATTCCTAGTCCATTCTAAGCCTTCAGAATACTCTCTTAACCATTCTACACTTGTTAGAACCTCTAAGGACTCATGCTACACCCTCTATGTCCCTTGGGTTACCAAGCAATGTTTAGGATCATTCTAATGGTTCGTATGAGTCCTAATACACATTCCTAGACCATTCTAAGCCTTTAGAATACTCTCTTAACCATTCTATACTTGTTAGAACCTCCAAGGACTCAAGCGACACCCTCTACGTCCCTTGGGGACTCAAACAATGTTTTGGATCATTATAATGGTTGTTATAAGTCCTAATACACATTCCTAGACCATTCTAAGCCTTTAGGTTACTCTTTTAACCATTCTACACTTGTTAGAACCTCCAAGGATTCATGCTAAACCCTCTACGTCAGTTGGGGTACCAAGCAATGTTTAGGATCCTTCTAAAGGTTCGTATAAGTCTTTATACACATTCCTAGACCATTCTAAGCCTTTAGAATACTCTCTTAGCCATTCTGCACTTGTTAGAACCTCGAAGGCTCATGCTACACCCTCTATGTCCCTTGGGGACTCAAGCAATGTTTAGGATCATTCTAATGGTTCTTATAAGTCCTAATACACATTCCTAGACCATTCTAAGCCTTTAGAATACTCTCTTAACTATTCTACACTTGTTAGAACCTCCAAGCCCCATGCAACACCCTTTACGTCCATTGGGGACTCAAGCAATGTTTAGGATCATACTAATGGTTCTTATAAGTCCTAATACACATTCCTAGACCATTCTAAGCCTTTAGAATACTCTCTTAACCATTCTACACTTGTTAGAACCTCCAAGTCTCATGCTACACCCTCTACGTCCCTTGGGGACTCAAGCAATGTTTAGGATCATTCTAATGGTTCTTATAAGTCCTAATACACATTCCTAGACCATTCTAAGCCTTTAGAATACTCTCTTAACCATTCTACACTTGTTAGAACCTCTAAGGACTCATGCAACACCCTCTATGTCCCTTGGGTTACCAAGCAATGTTTAGGATCATTCTAATGGTTCGTATGAGTCCTAATATATATTCCTAGACCATTCTAAGCCTTTAGAATACTATCTTAACCATTCTACACTTTTTAAAACCTCCAAGGCTCATGCTACACCCTCTACGTCCCTTGGGGGCTCAAGTAATGTTTAGGATCATTCTAATGGTTCTTAAAATTCCTAATACACCTTCCTAGACCATTCTAAGCCTTTAAAATACTCTCTTAACCATTCTACACTTGTTAGAACCTCCAAGCCCCATGCAACACCCTCTACGTCCCTTGGGGACTCAAGCAATATTTAGGATCATTCTAAGGTTCATATAAGTCCTAATACACATTCCTAGACCATTCTAAGTCTTTAGAATACTCTCTTAACCATTCTTCACTTGTTAAAACCTCCAAGCCCCATGCAACACCCTCTACGTCCCTTGGAGACTCAAGCAATGTTTAGGATCATTCTAAGGTTCTTATAAGTCCTAATACACATTCCTAGACCATTCTAAGCCTTTAGAATGCTCTCTTAACCATTCTACACTTGTTAGAATCTCCAAGGCTCATGCTACACCCTCTTCGTCCCTTGGGGTCTCAAGCAATGTTTAGGATCATTCTAACGGTTCTTATAAGTCCTAATACACATTCCTAGACCATTCTAAGCCTTTAGAATACTCTCTTAACCATTCTACACTTGTTAGAACCTCTAAGGACTCATGCTAAACCCTCTATGTCCCTTGGGTTACCAAGCAATGTTTAGGATCATTCTAATGGTTCGTATGAGTCCTAATACACATTCCTAGACCATTCTATGCCTTTAGAATATTCTCTTAACCATTTTACACTTGTTAGAACCTCTAAGGACTCAAGCGACACCCTCTACGTCCCTTGGGGACTCAAGCAATGTTTAGGATCATTCTAATGGTTCTTATAAATCCTAATACACATTCCTAGACCATTCTAAGCCTTTAGAATACTCTCTTAACCATTCTACACTTGTTAGAATCTCCAAGGACTCAAGCGACACCCTCTACGTCCCTTGGGGACTCAAGCAATGTTTCGGATCATTCTAAAGGTTGTTATAAATCCTAATACAAATTCCTAGACCATTCTAAGCCTTTAGAATACTCTCTTAACCATTCTACACTTGTTAGAACCTCTAAGGACTCATGCTACACCCTCTATGTCCCTTGGGTTACCAAGCAATGTTTAGGATCATTCTAATGGTTCGTATGAGTCCTAATATATATTCCTAGACCATTCTAAGCCTTTAGAATACTATCTTAACCATTCTACACTTTTTAAAACCTCCAAGGCTCATGCTACACCCTCTACGTCCCTTGGGGGCTCAAGTAATGTTTAGGATCATTCTAATGGTTCTTAAAATTCCTAATACACCTTCCTAGACCATTCTAAGCCTTTAAAATACTCTCTTAACCATTCTACACTTGTTAGAACCTCCAAGCCCCATGCAACACCCTCTACGTCCCTTGGGGACTCAAGCAATATTTAGGATCATTCTAAGGTTCATATAAGTCCTAATACACATTCCTAGACCATTCTAAGTCTTTAGAATACTCTCTTAACCATTCTACACTTGTTAAAACCTCCAAGCCCCATGCAACACCCTCTACGTCCCTTGGAGACTCAAGCAATGTTTAGGATCATTCTAAGGTTCTTATAAGTCCTAATACACATTCCTAGACCATTCTAAGCCTTTAGAATGCTCTCTTAACCATTCTACACTTGTTAGAATCTCCAAGGCACATGCTACACCCTCTTCGTCCCTTGGGGTCTCAAGCAATGTTTAGGATCATTCTAACGGTTCTTATAAGTCCTAATACACATTCCTAGACCATTCTAAGCCTTTAGAATACTCTCTTAACCATTCTACACTTGTTAGAACCTCTAAGGACTCATGCTAAACCCTCTATGTCCCTTGGGTTACCAAGCAATGTTTAGGATCATTCTAATGGTTCGTATGAGTCCTAATACACATTCCTAGACCATTCTATGCCTTTAGAATATTCTCTTAACCATTTTACACTTGTTAGAACCTCTAAGGACTCAAGCGACACCCTCTACGTCCCTTGGGGACTCAAGCAATGTTTAGGATCATTCTAATGGTTCTTATAAATCCTAATACACATTCCTTGACCATTCTAAGCCTTTAGAATACTCTCTTAACCATTCTACACTTGTTAGAATCTCCAAGGACTCAAGCGACACCCTCTACGTCCCTTGGGGACTCAAGCAATGTTTCGGATCATTCTAAAGGTTGTTATAAATCCTAATACACATTCCTAGACCATTCTAAGCCTTTAGAATACTCTCTTAACCATTCTACACTTGTTAGAACCTCTAAGGACTCATGCTACACCCTCTATGTCCCTTGGGTTACCAAGCAATGTTTAGGATCATTCTAATGGTTCGTATGAGTCCTAATATATATTCATAGACCATTCTAAGCCTTTAGAATACTATCTTAACCATTCTACACTTTTTAGAACCTCCAAGGCTCATGCTACACCCTCTACGTCCCTTGGGGGCTCAAGTAATGTTTAGGATCATTCTAATGGTTCTTAAAATTCCTAATACACCTTCCTAGACCATTCTAAGCCTTTAAAATACTCTCTTAACCATTCTACACTTGTTAGAACCTCCAAGCCCCATGCAACACCCTCTACGTCCCTTGGGGACTCAAGCAATGTTTAGGATCATTCTAAGGTTCTTATAAGTCCTATTACACATTCCTAGACCATTCTAAGCCTTTAGAATACTCTCTTAACCATTCTACACTTGTTAGAACCTCTAAGGACTCATGCTACACCCTCTAAGTCCCTTGGGTTACCAAGCAATGTTTAGGATCATTCTAATGGTTCGTATGAGTCCTAATACACATTCCTAGACCATTCTAAGCCTTTAGAATACTCTCTTAACCATTTTACACTTGTTAGAACCTCTAAGGACTCAAGCGACACCCTCTACGTCCCTTGGGGACTCAAGCAATGTTTAGGATCATTCTAATGGTTCTTATAAATCCTAATACACATTCCTACACCATTCTAAGCCTTTAGAATACTCTCTTAACCATTCTACACTTGTTAGATTCTCCAAGGACTCAAGCGACACCCTCTACGTCCCTTGGAGACTCAAGCAATGTTTAGGATCATTTTAATGGTTCTTATAAATTCTAATACACATTCCTAGACCATTCTAAGCCTTTAGAATACTCTCATAGCCATTCTACACTTGGCAGAACCTCAAAGGACTCATGCTACACCCTCTACGTCCCTTGGGGACTCAAGCAATGTTTATAATCATTCTAATGCTTCTTATAAGTCCTAATACACATTCCTATACCATTCTAAGCCTTCAGAATACTCTCTTAACCTTTCTACACTTGTTAGAACCTCTAAGGACTCATGCTACACCCTCTATGTCCCTTGGGTTACCAAGCAATGTTTAGGATCATTCTAATGGTTCGTATGAGTCCTAGTACACATTCCTAGACCATTCTAAGCCTTTAGAATACTCTCTTAACCATTCTATACTTGTTAGAACCTCCAAGGACTCAAGCGACACCCTCTACGTCCCTTGGGGACTCAAGCAAAGTTTTGGATCATTATAATGGTTGTTATAAGTCCTAATACACATTCCTAGACCATTCTAAGCCTTTAGGTTACTCTTTTAACCATTCTACACTTGTTAGAACCTCCAAGGACTCATGCTAAACCCTCTATGTCACTTGGGGTACCAAGCAATGTTTAGGATCCTTCTAAAGGTTCGTATAAGTCTTTATACACATTCCTAGACCATTCTAAGCCTTTAAAATACTCTCTTAACCATTCTACACTTGTTAGAACCTCCAAGCCCCATGCAACACCCTCTACGTCCCTTGGGGACTCAAGCAATGTTTAAGATCATTCTAAGGTTCTTATAAGTCCTAATACACATTCCTAGACCATTCTAAGTCTTTAGAATACTCTCTTAACCATTCTACACTTGTTAAAACCTCCAAGCCCCATGCAACACCATCTACGTCCCTTGGAGACTCAAGCAATGTTTAGGATCATTCTAAGGTTCTTATAAGTCCTAATACACATTCCTAGACCATTCTAAGCCTTTAGAATACTCTCTTAACCATTCTACACTTGTTAGAACCTCCAAGGACTCATGCTACACCCTCTGCGTCCCTTGGGGACTCAAGCAATGTTTAGGATCATTCTAATGGTTCTTATAAGTCCTAATACACATTCCTAGACCATTCTAAGCCTTCAGAATACTCTCTTAACCATTCTACACTTGTTAGAACCTCTAAGGACTCATGCTACACCCTCTATGTCCCTTGGGTTACCGAGCAATGTTTAGGATCATTCTAATGGTTCTTATAAATCCTAATACACATTCCTAGACCATTCTAAGCCTTTAGAATACTCTCATAGCCATTCTACACTTGTCAGAACCTCCAAGGACTCATGCTACACACTCTACGTCCCTTGGGGACTCAAGCAATGTTTACGATCATTCTAATGGTTCTTATAAGTCCTAATACACATTCCTAGACCATTCTAAGCCTTTAGAATACTCTCTTAACCATTCTACACTTGTTAGAATCTCCAAGGACTCAAGCGACACCCTCTACGTCCCTTGGGGACTCAAGCAATGTTTTGGATCATTCTAAAGGTTGTTATAAGTCCTAATACACATTCCTAGACCATTCTAAGCCTTAAGGTTACTCTCTTAACCATTCTACACTTGTTAGAACCTCCAAGGACTCATGCTAAACCCTCTACGTCACTTGGGGTACCAAGCAATGTTTAGGATCCTTCTAAAGGTTCGTATAAGTCCTAATACAATTTCCTAGACCATTCTAAGCCTTTAGAATACTCTCTTAACCATTCTACACTTGTTAGAACCTCCAAGGCTCATGCTACACCCTCTACGTCCCTTGGGGACTCAAGCAATGTTTAGGATCATTCTAATGGTTGTTATAAGGCCTAATACACATTCCTAGACCATTCTAAGCCTTTAGAATACTCTCTTAACTATTCTACACTTGTTAGAACCTCCAAGCCCCATGCAACACCCTCTACGTCCGTTGGGGACTCAAGCAATGTTTAGGATCATTCTAATGCTTCTTATAAGTCCTAATACACATTCCTAGACCATTCTAAGCCTTTAGAATACTCTCTTAACCATTCTACACTTGTTAGAACCTCTAAGGACTCATGCTACACCCTCTATGTCCCTTGGGTTACCAAGCAATGTTTAGGATCATTCTAATGGTTCGTATGAGTCCTAATACACATTCCTAGACCATTCTAAGCCTTTAGAATATTCTCTTAACCATTTTACACTTGTTAGAACCTCTAAGGACTCAAGCGACACTCTCTACGTCCCTTGGGGACTCAAGCAATGTTTAGGATCATTCTAATGGTTCTTATAAATCCTAATACACATTCCTAGACCATTCTAAGCCTTTAGAATACTCTCTTAACCATTCTACACTTGTTAGAATCTCCAAGGACTCAAGCGACACCCTCTACGTCCCTTGGGGACTCAAGCAATGTTTCGGATCATTCTAAAGGTTGTTATAAATCCTAATACACATTCCTAGACCATTCTAAGCCTTTAGAATACTCTCTTAACCATTCTACACTTGTTAGAACCTCTAAGGACTCATGCTACACCCTCTATGTCCCTTGGGTTACCAAGCAATGTTTAGGATCATTCTAATGGTTCGTATGAGTCCTAATATATATTCCTAGACCATTCTAAGCCTTTAGAATACTATCTTAACCATTCTACACTTTTTAGAACCTCCAAGGCTCATGCTACACCCTCTACGTCCCTTGGGGGCTCAAGTAATGTTTAGGATCATTCTAATGGTTCTTAAAATTCCTAATACACCTTCCTAGACCATTCTAAGCCTTTAAAATACTCTCTTAACCATTCTACACTTGTTAGAACCTCCAAGCCCCATGCAACACCCTCTACGTCCCTTGGGGACTCAAGCAATGTTTAGGATCATTCTAAGGTTCTTATAAGTCCTAATACACATTCCTAGACCTTTCTAAGCCTTTAGAATACTCTCTTAACCATTCTACACTTGTTAGAACCTCTAAGGACTCATGCTACACCCTCTATGTCCCTTGGGTTACCAAGCAATGTTTAGGATCATTCTAATGGTTCGTATGAGTCCTAATATATATTCCTAGACCATTCTAAGCCTTTAGAATACTATCTTAACCATTCTACACTTTTTAGAACCTCCAAGGCTCATGCTACACCCTCTACGTCCCTTGGGGGCTCAAGTAATGTTTAGGATCATTCTAATGGTTCTTAAAATTCCTAATACACCTTCCTAGACCATTCTAAGCCTTTAAAATACTCTCTTAACCATTCTACACTTGTTAGAACCTCCAAGCCCCATGCAACACCCTCTACGTCCCTTGGGGACTCAAGCAATGTTTAGGATCATTCTAAGGTTCTTATAAGTCCTAATACACATTCCTAGACCTTTCTAAGCCTTTAGAATACTCTCTTAACCATTCTACACTTGTTAGAACCTCTAAGGACTCATGCTACACCCTCTATGTCCCTTGGATTACCAAGCAATGTTTAGGATCATTCTAATGGTTCGTATGAGTCCTAATACACATTCCTAGACCATTCTAAGCCTTTAGAATACTCTCTTAACCATTTTACACTTGTTAGAACCTCTAAGGACTCAAGCGACACCCTCTACGTCCCTTAGGGACTCAAGCAATGTTTAGGATCATTCTAATGGTTCTTATAAATCCTAATACACATTCCTAGACCATTCTAAGCCTTTAGAATACTCTCTTAACCATTCTACACTTGTTAGAATCTCCAAGGACTCAAGCGACACCCTCTACATCCCTTGGAGAGTCAAGCAATGTTTAGGATCATTCTAATGGTTCTTATAAATTCTAATACACATTCCTAGACCATTCTAAGCCTTTAGAATACTCTCATAGCCATTCTACACTTGTCAGAACCTCAAAGGACTCATGCTACACCCTCTACGTCCCTTGGGGACTCAAGCAATGTTTATAATCATTCTAATGCTTCTTATAAGTCCTAATACACATTCCTAGACCATTCTAAGCCTTCAGAATACTCTCTTAACCTTTCTACACTTGTTAGAACCTCTAAGGACTCATGCTACACCCTCTATGTCCCTTGGGTTACCAAGCAATGTTTAGGATCATTCTAATGGTTCGTATGAGTCCTAGCACACATTCCTAGACCATTCTAAGCCTTTAAAATACTCTCTTAACCATTCTATACTTGTTAGAACCTCCAAGGACTCAAGCGACACCCTCTACGTCCCTTGGGGACTCAAGCAAAGTTTTGGATCATTATAATGGTTGTTATAAGTCCTAATACACATTCCTAGACCATTCTAAGCCTTTAGGTTACTCTTTTAACCATTCTACACTTGTTAGAACCTCCAAGGACTCATGCTAAACCCTCTACGTCACTTGGGGTACCAAGCAATGTTTAGGATCCTTCTAAAGGTTCGTATAAGTCTTTATACACATTCCTAGACCATTCTAAGCCTTTAAAATACTCTCTTAACCATTCTACACTTGTTAGAACCTCCAAGCCCCATGCAACACCCTCTACGTCCCTTGGGGACTCAAGCAATGTTTAGGATCATTCTAAGGTTCTTATAAGTCCTAATACACATTCCTAGACCATTCTAAGTCTTTAGAATACTCTCTTAACCATTCTACACTTGTTAAAACCTCCGAGCCCCATGCAACACCATCTACGTCCCTTGGAGACTCAAGCAATGTTTAGGATCATTCTATGGTTCTTATAAGTCCTAATACACATTCCTAGACCATTCTAAGCCTTTAGAATGCTCTCTTAACCATTCTACACTTGTTAGAATCTCCAAGGCTCATGCTACACCCTCTACGTCCCTTGGGGACTCAAGCAATGTTTAGGATCATTCTAATGGTTCTTATAAGTCCTAATACACATTCCTAGACCATTCTAAGCCTTCAGAATACTCTCTTAACCATTCTACACTTGTTAGAACCTCTAAGGACTCATGCTACACCCTCTATGTCCCTTGGGTTACCAAGCAATGTTTAGGATCATTCTAATGGTTCTTATAAATCCTAATACACATTCCTAGACCATTCTAAGCCTTTAGAATACTCTCATAGCCATTCTACACTTGTCAGAACCTCCAAGGACTCATGATACACACTCTACGTCCCTTGGGGACTCAAGCAATGTTTAGGATCATTCTAATGGTTCTTATAAGTCCTAATACACATTCCTAGACCATTCTAAGCCTTTAGAATACTCTCTTAACCATTCTACACTTGTTAGAATCTCCAAGGACTCAAGCGACACCCTCTACGTCCCTTGGGGACTCAAGCAATGTTTTGGAACATTCTAAAGGTTGTTATAAGTCCTAATACACATTCCTAGACCATTCTAAGCCTTAAGGTTACTCTCTTAACCACTCTACACTTGTTAGAACCTCCAAGGACTCATGCTAAACCCTCTACGTCACTTGGGGTACCAAGCAATGTTTAGGATCCTTCTAAAGGTTCGTATAAGTCCTAATACAATTTCCTAGACCATTCTAAGCCTTTAGAATACTCTCTTAACCATTCTACACTTGTTAGAACCTCCAAGCCCCATGCAACACCCTCTACGTCCCTTGGGGACTCAAGCAATGTTTAGGATCATACAAATGGTTCTTATAAGTCCTAATACACATTCCTAGACCATTCTAAGCCTTTAGAATACTCTCTTAACCATTGTACACTTGTTAGAACCTCCAACGCTCATGCTACACCCTCTACGTCCCTTGGGGACTCAAGCAATGTTTAGGATCATTCTAATGGTTCTTATAAGTCCTAATACACATTCCTAGACCATTCTAAGCCTTCAGAATACTCTCTTAACCATTCTACACTTGTTAGAACCTCTAAGGACTCATGCTACACCCTCTATGTCCCTTGGGTTACCAAGCAATGTTTAGGATCATTCTAATTCTTCGTATGAGTCCTAATACACATTCCTAGACCATTCTAAGCATTTAGAATACTCTCTTAACCATTTTACACTTGTTAGAACCTCTAAGGACTCAAGCGACACCCTCTACGTCCCTTGGGGACTCAAGCAGTGTTTAGGATCATTCTAATGGTTCTTATAAATACTAATACACATTCCTAGACCATTCTAAGCCTTTAGAATACTCTCATAGCCATTCTACACTTGTCAGAACCTCCAAGGACTCATGCTACACACTCTACGTCCCTTGGGGACTCAAGCAATGTTTAGGATCATTCTAATGGTTCTTATAAGTCCTTATACACATTCCTAGACCATTCTAAGCCTTTAGAATACTCTCTTAACCATTCTACACTTGTTAGAACCTCCAAGGACTCAAGCGACACCCTCTACGTCCCTTGGGGACTCAAGCAATGTTTTGGATCATTCTAAAGGTTGTTATAAGTCCTAATACACATTCCTAGACCATTCTAAGCCTTTAGGTTACTCTCTTAACCATTCTACACTTGTTAGAACCTCCAAGGACTCATGCTAAACCCTCTACGTCACTTGGGGTAGCAAGCAATGTTTAGGATCATTCTAAAGGTTCGTATAAGTCCTAATACACATTCCTAGACCATTCTAAGCCTTTAGAATACTCCCTTAACCATTTTACACTTGTTAGAACCTCTAGGGACTCAAGCGACACCCTCTACGTCCCTTGGGGACTCAAGCAATGTTTAGGATCATTCTAATGGTTCTTATAAATCCTTATACACATTCTAGACAAATCTAAGCCTTTAGAATACTCTCATAGGCATTCTACACTTGTTAGAACCTCAAAGGACTCATGCTACACCCTCTACGTCCCTTGGGGACTCAAGCAATGTTTTGGATCATTCTAATGGTTCTTATAAATCCTAATACCCATTCCTAGACCATTCTAAGCCTTTATTATACTCTCTTAACCATTCTACACTTGTTAGAACCTCCAAGGACTCATGCTAAACCCTCTACGTCACTTGGGGTACCAAGCAATGTTTAGGATCATTCTAAAGGTTCGTATAAGTCCTAATACACATTCCTAGACCATTCTAAGCCTTTAGAATACTCTCTTAACCATTCTACACTTGTTAGAATCTCCAAGGCTCATGCTACACCCTCTTCGTCCTTTGGGGACTCAAGCAATGTTTAGGATCATTCTAAGGTTCTTATAAGTCCTAATACACATTCCTAGACCATTCTAAGCCTTTAGAATACTCTCTTAACCATTCTACACTTGTTAGAACATCCAAGGACTCAAGCGACACCCTCTACGTCCTTTGGGGACTCAAGCAATGTTTTCGATCATTCTAATGGTTTTTATAAGTCCTAATACACATTCCTAGACCATTCTAAGCCTTTAGGTTACTCTCTTAACCATTCTACACTTGTTAGAACCTCCAAGGACTCATGCTAAACCCACTACGTCACTTGGGGTACCATGCAATGTTTAGGATCATTCTAAGGTTCTTATAAGTCCTAATACACATTCCTAGACCATTCTAAGCCTTTAGAATACTCTCTTAACCATTCTACACTTGTTAGAATCTCCAAGGCTCATGCTACAGCCTCTTCGCCCTTGGGGACTCAAGCAATGTTTAGGATAATTCTAATGGTTCTTATAAGTCCTAATACACATTCCTAGACCATTCTAAGCCTTTAGAATACTCCCTTAACCATTCTACACTTGTTAGAACATCCAAGGACTCATGCTAAACCCTCTACGTCACTTGGGTTGGGGTACCAAGCAATGTTTAGAATCATTCTAAAGGTTCGTATAAGTCCTAATACACATTCCTAGACCATTCTAAGCCTTTAGAATACTCTCTTAACCATTCTACACTTGTTAGAACCTCCAAGGCTCATGCTACACCCTCTACGTCCCTTGGGGACTCAAGCAATGTTTAAGATCATTCTAATGGTTCTTAAAAGTCCTAATACACATTCCTAGACCACATTCTAAGCCTTCAGAATACTCTCTTAATCATTCTACACTTGTTAGAACCTCTAAGGACTCATGCTACACCCTCTATGTCCCTTGGGTACCCAAGAAATGTTTAGGATCATTCTAATGGTTTCGTATGAGTCCTAATACACATTCATAGACCATTCTAAGCCTTTAGAATACTCTCTTAACCATTTTACACTTGTTAGAACCTCTAAGGACTCAAGCGACACCCTCTACGTCCCTTGGGGACTCAAGCAATGTTTTGGATCATTCTAATGGTTCTTATAAATCCTAATACACATTCCTAGACCATTCTAAGCCTTTAGAATACTCTCATAGCCATTCTACACCTGTCAGAACCTCCAAGGACTCTTGCTACACCCTCTACGTCCCTTGGGGACTCAAGCAATGTTTAGGATCATTCTAATGGTTGTTATAAGTCCTAATACACATTCCTAGACCATTATAAGCCTTTAGAATACTCTCTTAACCATTCTACACTTGTTAGAACCTCCAAGGACTCAAGCGACACCCTCTACGTCCCTTGTGGACTCAAGCAATGTTTTGGATCATTCTAATGGTTTTTATAAGTCCAAATACACATTCCTAGACCATTCTAAGCCTTTAGGTTACTCTCTTAACCATTCTACACTTGTTAGAACCTCCAAGGACTCATGCTAAACCCTCTACGTCACTTGGGGTACCAAGCAATGTTTAGGATCATTCTAAAGGTTCGTATAAGTCCTAATACACATTCCTAGACCATTCTAAACCTTTAGAATACCCTCTTAACCATTCTACACTTGTTAGAACCTCTAAGGACTCATGCTACACCCTCTATGTCCCTTGGGTTACCAAGCAATGTTTAGGATCATTCTAATGGTTCGTATGAGTCCTAACACACATTCCTAGTCCATTCTAAGCCTTTAGAATACTCTCTTAACCATTTTACACTTGTTAGAACCTCCAAGGACTCAAGCGACACCCTCTACGTCCCTTGGGGACTCAAGCAATCTTTAGGGTCATTCTAATGGTTCTTATAAATCCTAATACACATTCCTTGACCATTCTAAGCCTTTAGAATACTCTCTTAACCATTCTACACTTGTTAGAACCTCTAAGGACTCATGCTACAACCTCTATGTCCCTTGGGTTACCAAGCAATGTTTAGGATCATTCTAATGGTTCGTATGAGTCCTAATACACATTCCTAGACCATTCTAAGCCTTTAGAATACTCTCTTAACCATTTTACACTTGTTAGAACCTCTAAGGACTCAAGTGACACCCTCTACGTCCCTTGGGGACTCAAGCAATGTTTAGGATCATTCTAATGGTTCTTATAAATCCTAATACACATTCCTAGACCATTCTAAGCCTTTAGAATACTCTCATAGCAATTCTACACTTGTCAGAACCTCCAAGGACTCATGCTACACCCTCTACGTCCCTTGGGGACTCAAGCAATGTTCAGGATCATTCTAATGGTTCTTATAAGTCCTAATACACATTCCTAGACCATTCTAAACCTTTAGAATACTCTCTTAACCATTCTACACTTGTTAGAACCTCCAAGGACTCATGCGACACCCTCTACGTCCCTTGGGGACTCTAGCAATGTTTTGGATCATTGTAATGGTTGTTATAAGTCCTAATACACATTCCTAGACCATTCTAAGCCTTTAGGTTACTCTCTTAACCATTCTACACTTGTTAGAACCTCCAAGGACTCATGCTAAACCCTCTACGTCACTTGGGGTACCAAGCAATGTTTAGGATCATTCTAAAGGTTCGTATAAGTCCTAATACACATTCCTAGACCATTCTAAGCCTTTAGAATACCCTCTTAACCATTCTACACTTGTTAGAACCTCCAAGGCTCATGCTACACCCGCTACGTCCCTTGGGGACTCAGGAAATGTTTAGGATCATTCTAATAGTTCTTATAAGTCCTAATACACATTCCTAGACCATTCTAAGCCTTTAGAATACTCTCTTAACCATTCTACACTTGTTAGAACCTCTAAGGACTCATGCTACACCCTCTATGTCCCTTGGGTTACCAAGCAATGTTTAGGATCATTCTAATGGTTCGTATGAGTCCTAATACATATTCGTAGACCATTCTAAGCCTTTAGAATACTATCTTAACCATTCTACACTTTTTAGAACCTCCAAGGCTCATGCTACACCCTCTACGTCCCTTCAGGGCTCAAGTAATGTTTAGGATCATTCTAATGGTTCTTAAAATTCCTAATACACCTTCCTAGACCATTCTAAGCCTTTAAAATACTCTCTTAACCATTCTACACTTGTTAGAACCTCCAAGCCCCATGCAACACCCTCTACGTCCCTTGGGGACTCAAGCAATGTTTAGGATCATTCTAAGGTTCTTATAAGTCCTAATACACATTCCTAGACCATTCTAAGTCTTTAGAATACTCTCTTAACCATTCTACACTTGTTAAAACCTCCAAGCCCCATGCAACACCCTCTACGTCCCTTGGAGACTCAAGCAATGTTTAGGATCATTCTAAGGTTCTTATAAGTCCTAATACACATTCCTAGACCATTCTAAGCCTTTAGAGTTCTCTCTTAACCATTCTACACTTGTTAGAATCTCCAAGGCTCATGCTACACCCTCTACGTCCCTTGGGGACTCAAGCAATGTTTAGGATCATTCTAACGGTTCTTATAAGTCCTAATACACATTCCTAGACCATTCTAAGCCTTTAGAATACTCTCTTAACCATTCTACACTTGTTAGAACCTCTAAGGACTCATGCTACACCCTCTATGTCCCATGGGTTACCAAGCATTGTTTAGGATCATTCTAATGGTTCGTATGAGTCCTAATACACATTCCTAGACCATTCTAAGCCTTTAGAATACTCTCTTAACCATTTTACACTTGTTAGAACCTCTAAGGACTCAAGCGACACCCTCTACGTCCCTTGGGGACTCAAGCAATGTTTAGGATCATTCTAATGGTTCTTATAAATCCTAATACACATTCCTAGACCATTCTAAGCCTTTAGAATACTCTCATAGCCATTCTACACTTGTCAGAACCTCAAAGGACTCATGCTACACCCTCTACGTCCCTTGGGGACACAAGCAATGTTTATAATCATTCTAATGCTTCTTATAAGTCCTAATACACATTCCTAGACCATTTTGAGCCTTCAGAATACTCTCTTAACCATTCTACACTTGTTAGAATCTCCAAGGCTCATGCCACACCCTCTTCGTCCCTTGGGTTACCAAACAATGTATAGGATCATTCTAATGGTTCATATGAGTCCTAATACACATTCCTAGACCATTCTAAGCCTTTAGAATACTCTCTTAACCATTCTACACTTGTTAGAACCTCCAAGGCTCATGCTACACCCTCTACGTCCCTTGGGGACTCAAGCAATGTTTAGGATCATTCTAATGGTTCTTATAAGTCCTAATACACATTCCTAGACCATTCTAAGCCTTTAGAATACTCTCTTAACCATTTTACACTTGTTAGAACCTCTTAGGACTCAAGCGACACCCTCTACGTCCCTTGGGGACTCAAGCAATGTTTAGGATCATTCTAAGGTTCTTATAAGTCCTAATACACATTCCTAGACCATTCTAAGTCTTTAGAATACTCTCTTAACCATTCTACACTTGTTAAAACCTCCAAGCCCCATGCAACACCCTCTACGTCCCTTGGAGACTCAAGCAATGTTTAGGATCATTCTAAGGTTCTTATAAGTCCTAATACACATTCCTAGACCATTCTAAGCCTTTAGAGTTCTCTCTTAACCATTCTACACTTGTTAGAATCTCCAAGGCTCATGCTACACCCTCTACGTCCCTTGGGGACTCAAGCAATGTTTAGGATCATTCTAACGGTTCTTATAAGTCCTAATACACATTCCTAGACCATTCTAAGCCTTTAGAATACTCTCTTAACCATTCTACACTTGTTAGAACCTCTAAGGACTCATGCTACACCCTCTATGTCCCATGGGTTACCAAGCATTGTTTAGGATCATTCTAATGGTTCGTATGAGTCCTAATACACATTCCTAGACCATTCTAAGCCTTTAGAATACTCTCTTAACCATTTTACACTTGTTAGAACCTCTAAGGACTCAAGCGACACCCTCTACGTCCCTTGGGGACTCAAGCAATGTTTAGGATCATTCTAATGGTTCTTATAAATCCTAATACACATTCCTAGACCATTCTAAGCCTTTAGAATACTCTCATAGCCATTCTACACTTGTCAGAACCTCAAAGGACTCATGCTACACCCTCTACGTCCCTTGGGGACACAAGCAATGTTTATAATCATTCTAATGCTTCTTATAAGTCCTAATACACATTCCTAGACCATTTTGAGCCTTCAGAATACTCTCTTAACCATTCTACACTTGTTAGAATCTCCAAGGCTCATGCCACACCCTCTTCGTCCCTTGGGTTACCAAACAATGTTTAGGATCATTCTAATGGTTCATATGAGTCCTAATACACATTCCTAGACCATTCTAAGCCTTTAGAATACTCTCTTAACCATTCTACACTTGTTAGAACCTCCAAGGCTCATGCTACACCCTCTACGTCCCTTGGGGACTCAAGCAATGTTTAGGATCATTCTAATGGTTCTTATAAGTCCTAATACACATTCCTAGACCATTCTAAGCCTTTAGAATACTCTCTTAACCATTTTACACTTGTTAGAACCTCTTAGGACTCAAGCGACACCCTCTACGTCCCTTGGGGACTCAAGCAATGTTTAGGATCATTCTAATGGTTCTTATAAATCCTAATACACATTTCTAGACCATTCTAAGCCTTTAGAATACTCTCATAGCCATTCTACACTTGTTAGAATCTCCAAGGACTCATGCTACACCCTCTACGTCCCTTGAGGACTCAAGCAATGTTTAGGATCATTCTAAGGTTCTTATAAGTCCTAATACACATTCCTAGACCATTCTAAGTCTTTAGAATACTCTCTTAACCATTCTACAATTGTTAAAACCTCCAAGCCCCATGCAACACCCTCTACGTCCCTTGGAGACTCAAGCAATGTTTAGGATCATTCTAAGGTTCTTATAAGTCCTAATACACATTCCTAGACCATTCTAAGCCTTTAGAATACTCTCTTAACCATTTTACACTTCTTAGAACCTCCAAGGACTCAAGCGACACCCTCTACGTCCCTTGGGGACTCAAGCAATCTTTAGGGTCATTCTAATGGTTCTTATAAATCCTAATACACATTCCTTGATCATTCTAAGCCTTTAGAATACTCTCTTAACCATTCTACACTTGTTAGAACCTCTAAGGACTCATGCTACACCCTCTATGTCCCTTGGGTTACCAAGCAATGTTTAGGATCATTCTAATGGTTCGTATGAGTCCTAATACACATTCCTAGACCATTGTCAGCCTTTAGAATACTCTCTTAACCATTTTACACTTGTTAGAACCTCTAAGGACTCAAGTGACACCCTCTACGTCCCTTGGGGACTCAAGCAATGTTTAGGATCATTCTAATGGTTCTTATAAATCCTAATACACATTCCTAGACCAATCTAAGCCTTTAGAATACTCTCATAGCAATTCTACACTTGTCAGAACCTCCAAGGACTCATGCTACACCCTCTACGTCCCTTGGGGACTCAAGCAATATTCAGGATCATTCTAATGGTTCTTATAAGTCCTAATACACATTCCTAGACCATTCTAAACCTTTAGAATACTCTCTTAACCATTCTACACTTGTTAGAACCTCCAAGGACTCAAGCGACACCCTCTACGTCCCTTGGGGACTCAAGCAATGTTTTGGATCATTGTAATGGTTGTTATAAGTCCTAATACACATTCCTAGACCATTCTAAGCCTTTAGGTTACTCTCTTAACCATTCTACACTTGTTAGAACCTCCAAGGACTCATGCTAAACCCTCTACGTCACTTGGGGTACCAAGCAATGTTTAGGATCATTCTAAAGGTTCTTATAAATCCTAATACACATTTCTAGACCATTCTAAGCCTTTAGAATACTCTCATAGCCATTCTACACTTGTTAGAATCTCCAAGGACTCATGCTACACCCTCTACGTCCCTTGAGGACTCAAGCAATGTTTAGGATCATTCTAAGGTTCTTATAAGTCCTAATACACATTCCTAGACCATTCTAAGTCTTTAGAATACTCTCTTAACCATTCTACACTTGTTAAAACCTCTAAGGACTTATGCTACACCCTCTATGTCCCTTGGGTTACCAAGCAATGTTTAGGATCATTCTAATGGTTCGTATGAGTCCTAATACACATTCCTAGTCCATTCTAAGCCTTTAGAATACTCTCTTAACCATTTTACACTTCTTAGAACCTCCAAGGACTCAAGCGACACCCTCTATGTCCCTTGGGGACTCAAGCAATCTTTAGGGTCATTCTAATGGTTCTTATAAATCCTAATACACATTCCTTGATCATTCTAAGCCTTTAGAATACTCTCTTAACCATTCTACACTTGTTAGAACCTCTAAGGACTCATGCTACACCCTCTATGTCCCTTGGGTTACCAAGCAATGTTTAGGATCATTCTAATGGTTCGTATGAGTCCTAATACACATTCCTAGACCATTCTCAGCCTTTAGAATACTCTCTTAACCATTTTACACTTGTTAGAACCTCTAAGGACTCAGGTGACACCCTCTACGTCCCTTGGGGACTCAAGCAATGTTTAGGATCATTCTAATGGTTCTTATAAATCCTAATACACATTCCTAGACCATTCTAAGCCTTTAGAATACTCTCATAGCAATTCTACACTTGTCAGAACCTCCAAGGACTCATGCTACACCCTCTACGTCCCTTGGGGACTCAAGCAATATTCAGGATCATTCTAATGGTTCTTATAAGTCCTAATACACATTCCTAGACCATTCTAAACCTTTAGAATACTCTCTTAACCATTCTACACTTGTTAGAACCTCCAAGGACTCAAGCGACACCCTCTACGTCCCTTGGGGACTCAAGCAATGTTTTGGATCATTGTAATGGTTGTTATAAGTCCTAATACACATTCCTAGACCATTCTAAGCCTTTAGGTTACTCTCTTAACCATTCTACACTTGTTAGAACCTCCAAGGACTCATGCTAAACCCTCTACGTCACTTGGGGTACCAAGCAATGTTTAGGATCATTCTAAAGGTTCGTATAAGTCCTAATACACATTCCTAGACCATTCTAAGCCTTTAGAATACTCTCTTAACCATTCTACACTTGTTAGAACCTCCAAGGCTCATGCTACACCCTCTACGTCCCTTGGGGACTCAGGAAATGTTTAGGATCATTCTAATGGTTCTTATAAGTCCTAATACACATTCCTAGACCATTCTAAGCCTTTAGAATACTCTCTTAACCATTCTACACTTGTTAGAACCTCTAAGGACTCATGCTACGCCCTTTATGTCCCTTGGGTTACCAAGCAATGTTTAGGATCATTCTAATGGTTCGTATGAGTCCTAATACATATTCCTAGACCATTCTAAGCCTTTAGAATACTATCTTAACCATTCTACACTTTTTAGAACCTCCAAGGCTCATGCTACACCCTCTACGTCCCTTCGGGGCTCAAGTAATGTTTAGGATCATTCTAATGGTTCTTAAAATTCCTAATACACCTTCCTAGACCATTCTAAGCCTTTAAAATACTCTCTTAACCATTCTACACTTGTTAGAACCTCCAAGCCCCATGCAACACCCTCTACGTCCCTTGGGGACTCAAGCAATGTTTAGGATCATTCTAAGGTTCTTATAAGTCCTAATACACATTCCTAGACCATTCTAAGCCTTTAGAATGCTCTCTTAACCATTCTACACTTGTTAGAATCTCCAAGGCTCATGCTACACCCTCTACGTCCCTTGGGGATTCAAGCAATGTTTAGGATCATTCTAACGGTTCTTATAAGTCCTAATACACATTCCTAGACCATTCTAAGCCTTTAGAATACTCTCTTAACCATTCTACACTTGTTTGAACCTCTAAGGACTCATGCTACACCCTCTATGTCCCTTGGGTTACCAAGCATTGTTTAGGATCATTCTAATGGTTCGTATGAGTCCTAATACACATTCCTAGACCATTCTAAGCCTTTAGAATACTCTCTTAACCATTTTACACTTGTTAGAACCTCTAAGGACTCAAGCGACACCCTCTACGTCCCTTGGGGACTCAAGCAATGTTTAGGATCATTCTAATGGTTCTTATAAATCCTAATACACATTCCTAGACCATTCTAAGCCTTTAGAATACTCTCATAGCCATTCTACACTTGTCAGAACCTCAAAGGCCTCATGCTACACCCTCTACGTCCCTTGGGGACACAAGCAATGTTTATAATCATTCTAATGCTTTTTATAAGTCCTAATACACATTCCTAGACCATTCTAAGCCTTCAGAATACTCTCTTAACCATTCTACACTTGTTAGAATCTCCAAGGCTCATGCTACACCCTCTTCGTCCCTTGGGTTACCAAACAATGTTTAGGATCATTCTAATGGTTCGTATGAGTCCTAATACACATTCCTAGACCATTCTAAGCCTTTAGAATACTCTCTTAACCATTCTACACTTGTTAGAACCTCCAAGGCTCATGCTACACCCTCTACGTCCCTTGGGGACTCAAGCAATGTTTAGGATCATTCTAATGGTTCTTATAAGTCCTAATACACATTCCTAGACCATTCTAAGCCTTTAGAATACTCTCTTAACCATTTTACACTTGTTAGAACCTCTTAGGACTCAAGCGACACCCTCTACGTCCCTTGGGGACTCAAGCAATGTTTAGGATCATTCTAATGGTTCTTATAAATCCTAATACACATTTCTAGACCATTCTAAGCCTTTAGAATACTCTCATAGCCATTCTACACTTGTCAGAATCTCCAAGGACTCATGCTACACCCTCTATGTCCCTTGAGGACTCAAGCAATGTTTAGGATCATTCTAAGGTTCTTATAAGTCCTAATACACATTCCTAGACCATTCTAAGTCTTTAGAATACTCTCTTAACCATTCTACACTTGTTAAAACCTCTAAGGACTCATGCTACACCCTCTATGTCCCTTGGGTTACCAAGCAATGTTTAGGATCATTCTAATGGTTCGTATGAGTCCTAATACACATTCCTAGTCCATTCTAAGCCTTTAGAATACTCTCTTAACCATTTTACACTTCTTAGAACCTCCAAGGACTCAAGCGACACCCTCTACGTCCCTTGGGGACTCAAGCAATCTTTAGGGTCATTCTAATGGTCCTTATAAATCCTAATACACATTCCTTGACCATTCTAAGCCTTTAGAATACTCTCTTAACCATTCTACACTTGTTAGAACCTCTAAGGACTCATGCTACACCCTCTATGTCCCTTGGGTTACCAAGCAATGTTTAGGATCATTCTAATGGTTCGTATGAGTCCTAATACACATTCCTAGACCATTCTAAGCCTTTAGAATACTCTTTTAACCATTTTACACTTGTTAGAACCTCTAAGGACTCAAGTGACACCCTCTACGTCCCTTGGGGACTCAAGCAATGTTTAGGATCATTCTAATGGTTCTTAATAATCCAAATACACATTCCTAGATCATTCTAAGCCTTTAGAATACTCTCATAGCAATTCTACACTTGTCAGAACCTCCTAGGACTCATGCTACACCCTCTACGTCCCTTGGGGACTCAAGCAATGTTCAGGATCATTCTAATGGTTCTTATAAGTCTTAATACACATTCCTAGACCATTCTAAACCTTTAGAATACTCTCTTAACCATTCTACACTTGTTAGAACCTCTAAGGACTCATGCTACACCCTCTATGTCCCTTGGGTTACCAAGCAATGTTTAGGATCATTCTAATGGTTCGTATGAGTCCTAATACATATTCCTAGACCATTCTAAGCCTTTAGAATACTATCTTAACCATTCTACACTTTTTAGAACCTCCAAGCCCCATGCAACACCCTCTACGTCCCTTGGAGACTCAAGCAATGTTTAGGATCATTCTAAGGTTCTTATAAGTCCTAATACACATTCCTAGACCATTCTAAGTCTTTAGAATACTCTCTTAACCATTCTACACTTGTTAAAACCTCCAAGCCCCATGCAACACCCTCTACGTCCCTTGGAGACTCAAGCAATGTTTAGGATCATTCTAAGGTTCTTATAAGTCCTAATACACATTCCTAGACCATTCTAAGTCTTTAGAATGCTCTCTTAACCATTCTACACTTGTTAGAATCTCCAAGGCTCATGCTACACCCTCTACGTCCCTTGGGGACTCAAGCAATGTTTAGGATCATTCTAAGGTTCTTATAAGTCCTAATACACATTCCTAGACCATTCTAAGTCTTTAGAATACTCTCTTAACCATTCTACACTTGTTAGAACCTCTAAGGACTCATGCTACACCCTCTATGTCCCTTGGGTTACCAAGCAATGTTTAGGATCATTCTAATGGTTCGTATGAGTCCTAATACACATTCCTAGTCCATTCTAAGCCTTTAGAATACTCTCTTAACCATTTTACACTTCTTAGAACCTCCAAGGACTCAAGCGACACCCTCTACGTCCCTTGGGGACTCAAGCAATCTTTAGGGTCATTCTAATGGTCCTTATAAATCCTAATACACATTCCTTGACCATTCTAAGCCTTTAGAATACTCTCTTAACCATTCTACACTTGTTAGAACCTCCAAGGACTCAAGCGACACCCTCTACGTCCCTTGGGGACTCAAGCAATGTTTTGGATCATTGTAATGGTTGTTATAAGTCCTAATACACATTCCTAGACCATTCTAAGCCTTTAGGTTACTCTCTTAACCATTCTACACTTGTTAGAACCTCCAAGGACTCATGCTAAACCCTCTACGTCACTTGGGGTACCAAGCAATGTTTAGGATCATTCTAAAGGTTCATATAAGTCCTAATACACATTCCTAGACCATTCTAAGCCTTTAGAATACTCTCTTAACCATTCTACACTTGTTAGAACCTCCAAGGCTCATGCTACACCCTCTACGTCCCTTGGGGACTCAAGAAATGTTTAGGATCATTCTAATGGTTCTTATAAGTCCTAATACACATTCCTAGACCATTCTAAGCCTTTAGAATACTCTCTTAACCATTCTACACTTGTTAGAACCTCTAAGGACTCATGCTACACCCTCTATGTCCCTTGGGTTACCAAGCAATGTTTAGGATCATTCTAATGGTTCGTATGAGTCCTAATACATATTCCTAGATCATTCTAAGCCTTTAGAATACTATCTTAACCATTCTACACTTTTTAGAACCTCCAAGGCTCATGCTACACCCTCTACGTCCCTTCGGGGCTCAAGTAATGTTTAGGATCATTCTAATGGTTCTTAAAATTCCTAATACACCTTCCTAGACCATTCTAAGCCTTTAAAATACTCTCTTAACCATTCTACACTTGTTAGAACCTCCAAGCCCCATGCAACACCCTCTACGTCCCTTGGGGACTCAAGCAATGTTTAGGATCATTCTAAGGTTCTTATAAGTCCTAATACACATTCCTAGACCATTCTAAGTCTTTAGAATACTCTCTTAACCATTCTACACTTGTTAAAACCTCCAAGCCCCATGCAACACCCTCTACGTCCCTTGGAGACTCAAGCAATGTTTAGGATCATTCTAAGGTTCTTATAAGTCCTAATACACATTCCTAGACCATTCTAAGTCTTTAGAATGCTCTCTTAACCATTCTACACTTGTTAGAATCTCCAAGGCTCATGCTACACCCTCTACGTCCCTTGGGGACTCAAGCAATGTTTAGGATCATTCTAAGGTTCTTATAAGTCCTAATACACATTCCTAGACCATTCTAAGTCTTTAGAATACTCTCTTAACCATTCTACACTTGTTAGAACCTCTAAGGACTCATGCTACACCCTCTATGTCCCTTGGGTTACCAAGCAATGTTTAGGATCATTCTAATGGTTCGTATGAGTCCTAATACACATTCCTAGTCCATTCTAAGCCTTTAGAATACTCTCTTAACCATTTTACACTTCTTAGAACCTCCAAGGACTCAAGCGACACCCTCTACGTCCCTTGGGGACTCAAGCAATCTTTAGGGTCATTCTAATGGTCCTTATAAATCCTAATACACATTCCTTGACCATTCTAAGCCTTTAGAATACTCTCTTAACCATTCTACACTTGTTAGAACCTCCAAGGACTCAAGCGACACCCTCTACGTCCCTTGGGGACTCAAGCAATGTTTTGGATCATTGTAATGGTTGTTATAAGTCCTAATACACATTCCTAGACCATTCTAAGCCTTTAGGTTACTCTCTTAACCATTCTACACTTGTTAGAACCTCCAAGGACTCATGCTAAACCCTCTACGTCACTTGGGGTACCAAGCAATGTTTAGGATCATTCTAAAGGTTCATATAAGTCCTAATACACATTCCTAGACCATTCTAAGCCTTTAGAATACTCTCTTAACCATTCTACACTTGTTAGAACCTCCAAGGCTCATGCTACACCCTCTACGTCCCTTGGGGACTCAAGAAATGTTTAGGATCATTCTAATGGTTCTTATAAGTCCTAATACACATTCCTAGACCATTCTAAGCCTTTAGAATACTCTCTTAACCATTCTACACTTGTTAGAACCTCTAAGGACTCATGCTACACCCTCTATGTCCCTTGGGTTACCAAGCAATGTTTAGGATCATTCTAATGGTTCGTATGAGTCCTAATACATATTCCTAGATCATTCTAAGCCTTTAGAATACTATCTTAACCATTCTACACTTTTTAGAACCTCCAAGGCTCATGCTACACCCTCTACGTCCCTTCGGGGCTCAAGTAATGTTTAGGATCATTCTAATGGTTCTTAAAATTCCTAATACACCTTCCTAGACCATTCTAAGCCTTTAAAATACTCTCTTAACCATTCTACACTTGTTAGAACCTCCAAGCCCCATGCAACACCCTCTACGTCCCTTGGGGACTCAAGCAATGTTTAGGATCATTCTAAGGTTCTTATAAGTCCTAATACACATTCCTAGACCATTCTAAGTCTTTAGAATACTCTCTTAACCATTCTACACTTGTTAAAACCTCCAAGCCCCATGCAACACCCTCTACGTCCCTTGGAGACTCAAGCAATGTTTAGGATCATTCTAAGGTTCTTATAAGTCCTAATACACATTCCTAGACCATTCTAAGTCTTTAGAATGCTCTCTTAACCATTCTACACTTGTTAGAATTTCCAAGGCTCATGCTACACCCTCTACGTCCCTTGGGGACTCAAGCAATGTTTAGGATCATTCTAAGGTTCTTATAAGTCCTAATACACATTCCTAGACCATTCTAAGTCTTTAGAATACTCTCTTAACCATTCTACACTTGTTAGAACCTCTAAGGACTCATGCTACACCCTCTATGTCCCTTGGGTTACCGAGCAATGTTTAGGATCATTATAATGGTTCGTATGAGTCCTAATACACATTCCTAGTCCATTCTAAGCCTTTAGAATACTCTCTTAACCATTTTACACTTCTTAGAACCTCCAAGGACTCAAGCGACACCCTCTATGTCCCTTGGGGACTCAAGCAATCTTTAGGGTCATTCTAATGGTTCTTATAAATCCTAATACACATTCCTTGACCATTCTAAGCCTTTAGAATACTCTCTTAACCATTCTACACTTGTTAGAACCTCTAAGGACTCATGCTACACCCTCTATGTCCCTTGGGTTACCAAGCAATGTTTAGGATCATTCTAATGGTTCGTATGAGTCCTAATACACATTCCTAGACCATTCTAAGCCTTTAGAATACTCTCTTAACCATTTTACACTTGTTAGAACCTCTAAGGACTCAAGTGACACCCTCTACGTCCCTTGGGGACTC
Source organism: Crotalaria pallida (assembly GCA_037953625.1). NCBI lineage: Eukaryota > Viridiplantae > Streptophyta > Magnoliopsida > Fabales > Fabaceae > Crotalaria > Crotalaria pallida. Next base: position 99,038,371 of record CM075650.1, read on the forward strand.
AAGCAATGTTTAGGATCATTCTAATGGTTCTTATAAATCCTAATACACATTCCTAGACCATTCTAAGCCTTTAGAATACTCTCATAGCAATTCTACACTTGTCAGAACCTCCAAGGACTCATGCTACACCCTCTACATCCCTTGGGGACTCAAGCAATGTTCAGGATCATTCTAATGGTTCTTATAAGTCCTAATACACATTCCTAGACCATTCTAAACCTTTAGAATACTCTCTTAACCATTCTACACTTGTTAGAACCTCCAAGGACTCAAGCGACACCATCTACGTCCCTTGGGGACTCAAGCAATGTTTTGGATCATTGTAATGGTTGTTATAAGTCCTAATACACATTCCTAGACCATTCTAAGCCTTTAGGTTACTCTCTTAACCATTCTACACTTGTTAGAACCTCCAAGGACTCATGCTAAACCCTCTACGTCACTTGGGGTACCAAGCAATGTTTAGGATCATTCTAAAGGTTCGTATAAGTCCTAATACACATTCCTAGACCATTCTAAGCCTTTAGAATACTCTCTTAACCATTCTACACTTGTTAGAACCTCCAAGGCTCATGCTACACCCTCTACGTCCCTTGGGGACTCAAGAAATGTTTAGGATCATTCTAATGGTTCTTATAAGTCCTAATACACATTCCTAGACCATTCTAAGCCTTTAGAATACTCTCTTAACCATTCTACACTTGTTAGAACCTCTAAGGACTCATGCTACACCCTCTATGTCCCTTGGGTTACCAAGCAATGTTTAGGATCATTCTAATGGTTCGTATGAGTCCTAATACATATTCCTAGACCATTCTAAGCCTTTAGAATACTATCTTAACCATTCTACACTTTTTAGAACCTCCAAGGCTCATGCTACACCCTCTACGTCCCTTCGGGGCTCAAGTAATGTTTAGGGTCATTCTAATGGTTCTTAAAATTCCTAATACACCTTCCTAGACCATTCTAAGCCTTTAAAATACTCTCTTAACCATTCTACACTTGTTAGAACCTCCAAGCCCCATGCAACACCCTCTACGTCCCTTGGGGACTCAAGCAATGTTTAGGATCATTCTAAGGTTCTTATAAGTCCTAATACACATTCCTAGACCATTCTAAGTCTTTAGAATACTCTCTTAACCATTCTACACTTGTTAAAACCTCCAAGCCCCATGCAACACCCTCTACGTCCCTTGGAGACTCAAGCAATGTTTAGGATCATTCTAAGGTTCTTATAAGTCCTAATACACATTCCTAGACCATTCTAAGTCTTTAGAATGCTCTCTTAACCATTCTACACTTGTTAGAATTTCCAAGGCTCATGCTACACCCTCTACGTCCCTTGGGGACTCAAGCAATGTTTAGGATCATTCTAAGGTTCTTATAAGTCCTAATACACATTCCTAGACCATTCTAAGTCTTTAGAATACTCTCTTAACCATTCTACACTTGTTAGAACCTCTAAGGACTCATGCTACACCCTCTATGTCCCTTGGGTTACCGAGCAATGTTTAGGATCATTCTAATGGTTTGTATGAGTCCTAATACACATTCCTAGTCCATTCTAAGCCTTTAGAATACTCTCTTAACCATTTTACACTTCTTAGAACCTCCAAGGACTCAAGCGACACCCTCTATGTCCCTTGGGGACTCAAGCAATCTTTAGGGTCATTCTAATGGTTCTTATAAATCCTAATACACATTCCTTGACCATTCTAAGCCTTTAGAATACTCTCTTAACCATTCTACACTTGTTAGAACCTCTAAGGACTCATGCTACACCCTCTATGTCCCTTGGGTTACCAAGCAATGTTTAGGATCATTCTAATGGTTCGTATGAGTCCTAATACACATTCCTAGACCATTCTAAGCCTTTAGAATACTCTCTTAACCATTTTACACTTGTTAGAACCTCTAAGGACTCAAGTGACACCCTCTACGTCCCTTGGGGACTCAAGCAATGTTTAGGATCATTCTAATGGTTCTTATAAATCCTAATACACATTCCTAGACCATTCTAAGCCTTTAGAATACTCTCATAGCAATTCTACACTTGTCAGAACCTCCAAGGACTCATGCTACACCCTCTACATCCCTTGGGGACTCAAGCAATGTTCAGGATCATTCTAATGGTTCTTATAAGTCCTAATACACATTCCTAGACCATTCTAAACCTTTAGAATACTCTCTTAACCATTCTACACTTGTTAGAACCTCCAAGGACTCAAGCGACACCATCTACGTCCCTTGGGGACTCAAGCAATGTTTTGGATCATTGTAATGGTTGTTATAAGTCCTAATACACATTCCTAGACCATTCTAAGCCTTTAGGTTACTCTCTTAACCATTCTACACTTGTTAGAACCTCCAAGGACTCATGCTAAACCCTCTACGTCACTTGGGGTACCAAGCAATGTTTAGGATCATTCTAAAGGTTCGTATAAGTCCTAATACACATTCCTAGACCATTCTAAGCCTTTAGAATACTCTCTTAACCATTCTACACTTGTTAGAACCTCCAAGGCTCATGCTACACCCTCTACGTCCCTTGGGGACTCAAGAAATGTTTAGGATCATTCTAATGGTTCTTATAAGTCCTAATACACATTCCTAGACCATTCTAAGCCTTTAGAATACTCTCTTAACCATTCTACACTTGTTAGAACCTCTAAGGACTCATGCTACACCCTCTATGTCCCTTGGGTTACCAAGCAATGTTTAGGATCATTCTAATGGTTCGTATGAGTCCTAATACATATTCCTAGACCATTCTAAGCCTTTAGAATACTATCTTAACCATTCTACACTTTTTAGAACCTCCAAGGCTCATGCTACACCCTCTACGTCCCTTCGGGGCTCAAGTAATGTTTAGGGTCATTCTAATGGTTCTTAAAATTCCTAATACACCTTCCTAGACCATTCTAAGCCTTTAAAATACTCTCTTAACCATTCTACACTTGTTAGAACCTCCAAGCCCCATGCAACACCCTCTACGTCCCTTGGGGACTCAAGCAATGTTTAGGATCATTCTAAGGTTCTTATAAGTCCTAATACACATTCCTAGACCATTCTAAGTCTTTAGAATACTCTCTTAACCATTCTACACTTGTTAAAACCTCCAAGCCCCATGCAACACCCTCTACGTCCCTTGGAGACTCAAGCAATGTTTAGGATCATTCTAAGGTTCTTATAAGTCCTAATACACATTCCTAGACCATTCTAAGTCTTTAGAATGCTCTCTTAACCATTCTACACTTGTTAGAATCTCCAAGGCTCATGCTACACCCTCTACGTCCCTTGGGGACTCAAGCAATGTTTAGGATCATTCTAAGGTTCTTATAAGTCCTAATACACATTCCTAGACCATTCTAAGTCTTTAGAATACTCTCTTAACCATTCTACACTTGTTAGAACCTCTAAGGACTCATGCTACACCCTCTATGTCCCTTGGGTTACCAAGCAATGTTTAGGATCATTCTAATGGTTCGTATGAGTCCTTATACACATTCCTAGTCCATTCTAAGCCTTTAGAATACTCTCTTAACCATTTTACACTTCTTAGAACCTCAAAGGACTCAAGCGACACCCTCTACGTCCCTTGGAGACTCAAGCAATCTTTAGGGTCATTCTAATGGTTCTTATAAATCCTAATACACATTCCTTGACCATTCTAAGCCTTTAGAATACTCTCTTAACCATTCTACACTTGTTAGAACCTCTAAGGACTCATGCTACTCCCTCTATGTCCCTTGGGTTACCAAGCAATGTTTAGGATCATTCTAATGGTTCGTATGAGTCCTAATACACATTCCTAGACCATTCTAAGCCTTTAGAATACTCTCTTAACCATTTTACACTTGTTAGAACCTCTAAGGACTCAAGTGACACCCTCTACGTCCCTTGGGGACTCAAGCAATGTTTAGGATCATTCTAATGGTTCTTATAAATCCTAATACACATTCCTAGACCATTCTAAGCCTTTAGAATACTCTCATAGCAATTCTACACTTGTCAGAACCTCCAAGGACTCATGCTACACCCTCTACGTCCCTTGGGGACTCAAGCAATGTTCAGGATCATTCTAATGGTTCTTATAAGTCCTAATACACATTCCTAGACCATTCTAAACCTTTAGAATACTCTCTTAACCATTCTACACTTGTTAGAACCTCCAAGGACTCAAGCGACACCATCTACGTCCCTTGGGGACTCAAGCAATGTTTTGGATCATTGTAATGGTTGTTATAAGTCCTAATACACATTCCTAGACCATTCTAAGCCTTTAGGTTACTCTCTTAACCATTCTACACTTTTAGAACCTCCAAGGACTCATGTTAAACCCTCTACGTCACTTGGGGTACCAAGCAATGTTTAGGATCATTCTAAAGGTTCGTATAAGTCCTAATACACATTCCTAGACCATTCTAAGCCTTTAGAATACTCTCTTAACCATTCTACACTTGTTAGAACCTCCAAGGCTCATGCTACACCCTCTACGTCCCTTGGGGACTCAAGAAATGTTTAGGATCATTCTAATGGTTCTTATAAGTCCTAATACACATTCCTAGACCATTCTAAGCCTTTAGAATACTCTCTTAACCATTGTACACTTGTTAGAACCTCTAAGGACTCATGCTACACCCTCTATGTCCCTTGGGTTACCAAGCAATGTTTAGGATCATTCTAATGGTTCGTATGAGTCCTAATACATATTCCTAGACCATTCTAAGCCTTTAGAATACTATCTTAACCATTCTACACTTTTTAGAACCTCCAAGGCTCATGCTACACCCTCTACGTCCCTCCGGGGCTCAAGTAATGTTTAGGATCATTCTAATGGTTCTTAAAATTCCTAATACACCTTCCTAGACCATTCTAAGCCTTTAAAATACTCTCTTAACCATTCTACACTTGTTAGAACCTCCAAGCCCCATGCAACACCCTCTACGTCCCTTGGGGACTCAAGCAATGTTTAGGATCATTCTAAGGTTCTTATAAGTCCTAATACACATTCCTAGACCATTCTAAGTCTTTAGAATACTCTCTTAACCATTCTACACTTGTTAAAACCTCCAAGCCCCATGCAACATCCTCTACGTCCCTTGGAGACTCAAGCAATGTTTAGGATCATTCTAAGGTTCTTATAAGTCCTAATACACATTCCTAGACCATTCTAAGCCTTTAGAATGCTCTCTTAACCATTCTACACTTGTTAGAATCTCCAAGGCTCATGCTACACCCTCTACGTCCCTTGGGGACTGAAGCAATGTTTAGGATCATTCTAACGGTTCTTATAAGTCCTAATACACATTCCTAGACCATTCTAAGCCTTTAGAATACTCTCTTAACCATTCTACACTTGTTAGAACCTCTAAGGACTCATGCTACACCCTCTATGTCCCTTGGGTTACCAAGCATTGTTTAGGATCATTCTAATGGTTCGTATGAGTCCTAATACACATTCCTAGACCATTCTAAGCCTTTAGAATACTCTCTTAACCATTTTACACTTGTTAGAACCTCTAAGGACTCAAGCGACACCCTCTACGTCCCTTGGGGACTCAAGCTATGTTTAGGATCATTCTAATGGTTCTTATAAATCCTAATACACATTCCTAGACCATTCTAAGCCTTTAGAATACTCTCATAGCCATTCTACACTTGTCAGAACCTCAAAGGACTCATGCTACACCCTCTACGACCCTTGGGGACACAAGCAATGTTTATAATCATTCTAATGCTTCGTATAAGTCCTAATACACATTCCTAGACCATTCTAAGCCTTCAGAATACTCTCTTAACCATTCTACACTTGTTAGAATCTCCAAGGCTCATGCTACACCCTCTTCGTCCCTTGGGTTACCAAACAATGTTTAGGATCATTCTAATGGTTCGTATGAGTCCTAATACACATTCCTAGACCATTCTAAGCCTTTAGAATACTCTCTTAACCATTCTACACTTGTTAGAACCTCCAAGGCTCATGCTACACCCTCTACGTCCCTTGGGGACTCAAGCAATGTTTAGGATCATTCTAATGGTTCTTATAAGTTCTAATACACATTCCTAGACCATTCTAAGCCTTTAGAATACTCTCTTAACCATTTTACACTTGTTAGAACCTCTAAGGATTCAGGCGACATCCTCTACGTCCCTTGGGGACTCAAGCAATGTTTAGGATCATTCTAATGGTTCGTATGATTCCTAATACACATTCCTAGACCATTCTAAGCCTTTAGAATACTCTCTTAACCATTTTACACTTGTTAGAACCTCTAAGGACTCAAGCGACACCCTCTACGTCCCTTGGGGACTCAAGCTATGTTTAGGATCATTCTAATGGTTCTTATAAGTCCTAATACACATTCCTAGACCATTCTAAGCCTTTAGGATACTCTCTTAACCATTCTACACTTGTCAGAACCTCCAAGGACTCATGCTCCACCCTCTACGTCACTTGGGGTACCAAGCAATGTTTAGGATCATTCTAATGGTTCGTATGAGTCCTAATACACATTCCTAGACCATTCTAAGCCTTTAGAATACTCTCTTAACCATTCTACACTTGTTAGAACCTCCAAGGACTCAAGCGACACCCTCTACGTCCCTTGGGGACTCAAGCAATGTTTTGGATCATTCTAATGGTTGTTATAAGTCCTAATACACATTCCTAGACCATTCTATGCCTTTAGGTTACTCTCTTAACCATTCTACACTTGTTAGAACCTCCAAGGACTCATGCAAAACCCTCTACGTCACTTGGGGTACCAAGCAATGTTTAGGATCATTCTCAAGGTTCGTATAAGAACTAATACACATTCCTAGACCATTCTAAGCCTTTAGAATACTCTCTTAACCATTCTACATATGTTAGAACCTCCAAGCCCCATGCAACACCCACTACGTCCCTTGGGGACTCAAGCAATGTTTAGGATCATTCTAAGGTTCTTATAAGTCCTAACACACATTCCTAGACCATTCTAAGTCTTTAGAATACTCTCTTAACAATTCTACACTTGTTAGAACCTCCAAGCCCCATGCAACACCCTCTACGTCCCTTGGGGACTCAAGCAATGTTTATGATCATTTTAAGGTTCTTATAAGTCCTAATACACATTCCTAGACCATCCTTAGCCTTTAGAATACACTCTTAACCATTCTAAACTTGTTAGAATCTCCAAGGCTCATGCTACACCCTCTTCGTCCCTTGGGGACACAAGCAATGTTTAGGATTATTCTAACGGTTCTTAAAAGTCCTAATACACATTCCTAGACCATTCTAAGCCTTTAGAATACTCTCTTAACCATTCTACACTTATTAGAACCTCTAAGGACTCATGCTACACCCTCTAAGGATCATTCTAATGGTTCGTATGAGTCCTAATACACATTCCTAGACCCTTCTAAGCCTTTAGAATACTCTCTTAACCATTTTACACTTGTTAGAACCTCTTAGGACTCAAGCGACACCCTCTACGTCCCTTGGGGACTCAAGCAATGTTTAGGATCATTCTAATGGTTCTTAAAAATCCTAATACACATTTCTAGACCATTCTAAGCCTTTAGAATACTCTCATAGCCATTCTACACTTGTCAGAATCTCCAAGGACTTATGCTACACCCTCTACGTCCCTTGAGGACTCAAGCAATGTTTAGGATCATTGTAATGGTTCTTATAAGTCCTAATACACATTCCTAGACCATTCTAAGCCTTTAGAATACTCTCTTAACCATTTTACACTTGTTAGAACCTCCAAGGACTCAAGCGACACCCTCTACGTCCCTTGGGGACTCAAGCAATGTTTAGTATCATTGTAATGGTTCTTATAAGTCCTAATACACATTCCTAGACCATTCTAAGCCTTTAGAATACTCTCTTAACCATTCTACACTTGTTAGAACCTCCAAGGACTCAAGCGACACCCACTACGTCCCTTGGGGGCTCAAGCAATGTTTTGGATCATTCTAATGGTTGTTATAAGTCCTAATACACATTCCTAGACCATTCTAAGCCTTTAGGTTACTCTCCTAACCATTCTACACTTGTTAGAACCTCCAAGGACTCATGCTAAACCCTCTACGTCACTTGGGGTACCAAACAATGTTTAGGATCATTCTAAAGGTTCGTATAAGTCCTAATACACATTCCTAGACCATTCTAAGCCTTTTGAATACTCTATTAACCATTCTACACTTGTTAGAACCTCCGAGGCTCCTACTACACCCTCTACGTCCCTTGGGGACTCAAGCAATGTTTAGGATCATTCTAATGGTTCTTATAAGTCCTAGTACATATTCCTAGACCATTCTAAGCCTTTAGAATATTCTCTTAACCATTCTATACTTGTTAGAACCTCTAAGGATTCATGCTACACCCTCTATGTCCCTTGGGTTACCAAGCAATGTGTAGGATCATTCTAATGGTTTGTATGAATCCTAATACATATTCCTAGACCATTCTAAGCCTTTAGAATACTATCTTAACCATTCTACACTTTTTAGAACCTCCAAGGCTCATGCTACACCCTCTACGTCCCTTGGGGACTCAAGCAATGTTTAGGATCATTCTAATGGTTCTTATAAGTTCTAATACACATTCCTAGACCATTCTAAGCCTTTAGAATACTCTCTTAACCATTTTACACTTGTTAGAACCTCTAAGGATTCAAGCGACATCCTCTACGTCCCTTGGGGACTCAAGCAATGTTTAGGATCATTCTAATGGTTCGTATGATTCCTAATACACATTCCTAGACCATTCTAAGCCTTTAAAATACTCTCTTAACCATTTTACACTTGTTAGAACCTCTAAGGACTCAAGCGACACCCTCTACGTCCCTTGGGGACTCAAGCTATGTTTAGGATCATTCTAATGGTTCTTATAAGTCCTAATACACTTTCCTAGACCATTCTAAGCCTTTAGGATACTCTCTTAACCATTCTACACTTGTCAGAACCTCCAAGGACTCATGCTACACCCTCTACGTCACTTGGGGTACCAAGCAATGTTTAGGATCATTCTAATGGTTCGTATGAGTCCTAATACACATTCCTAGACCATTCTAAGCCTTTAGAATACTCTCTTAACCATTCTACACTTGTTAGAACCTCCAAGGACTCAAGCGACACCCTCTACGTCCCTTGGGGACTCAAGCAATGTTTTGGATCATTCTAATGGTTGTTATAAGTCCTAATACACATTCCTAGACCATTCTATGCCTTTAGGTTACTCTCTTAACCATTCTACACTTGTTAGAACCTCCAAGGACTCATGCAAAACCCTCTACGTCACTTGGGGTACCAAGCAATGTTGAGGATCATTCTAAAGGTTCGTATAAGAACTAATACACATTCCTAGACCATTCTAAGCCTTTAGAATACTCTTTTAACCATTCTAAATATGTTAGAACCTCCAAGCCCCATGCAACACCCACAACGTCCCTTGGGGACTCAAGCAATGTTTAGGATCATTCTAAGGTTCTTATAAGTCCTAACACACATTCCTAGACCATTCTAAGTCTTTAGAATACTCTCTTAACCATTCTACACTTGTTAGAACCTCCAAGCCCCATGCAACACCCTCTACGTCCCTTGGGGACTCAAGCAATGTTTAGGATCATTTTAAGGTTCTTATAAGTCCTAATACACATTCCTAGACCATCCTTAGCCTTTAGAATACACTCTTAACCATTCTAAACTTGTTAGAATCTCCAAGGCTCATGCTACACCCTCTTCGTCCCTTGGGGACTCAAGCAATGTTTAGGATTATTCTAACGGTTCTTAAAAGTCCTAATACACATTCCTAGACCATTCTAAGCCTTTAGAATACTCTCTTAACCATTCTACACTTATTAGAACCTCTAAGGACTCATGCTACACCCTCTAAGGATCATTCTAATGGTTCGTATGAGTCCTAATACACATTCCTAGACCCTTCTAAGCCTTTAGAATACTCTCTTAACCATTTTACACTTGTTAGAACCTCTTAGGACTCAAGCGACACCATCTACGTCCCTTGGGGACTCAAGCAATGTTTAGGATCATTCTAATGGTTCTTATAAATCCTAATACACATTCCTAGACCATTCTAAGCCGTTAGAATACTCTCATAGCCATTCTACACATGTCAGAACCTCAAAGGACTCATGCTACACCCTCTACGTCCCTTGGGGACTCAAGCTATGTTTAGGATCATTCTAATGGTTCTTATAAGTCCTAATACACATTCCTAGACCATTCTAAGCCTTTAGAATACTCTCTTAACCATTCTACACTTGTTAGAACCTCCAAGGACTCAAGCGACACCCTCTACGTCCCTTGGGGACTCAAGCAATGTTTTGGATCCTTCTAATGGTGGTTATAAGTCCTAATACACATTTCTAGAGCATTCTAAGCCTATAGGATACTCTCTTAACCAATTTACACTTGTTAGAACCTCCAAGGACTCATGCTAAACCCTCTACGTCACTTGGGGTACCAAGCAATGTTTAGGATCATTCTAAAGGTTCATATAAGTCCGAATACACACTCCAAGACCATTCTAAGCCTTTAGAATACTCTCTTAACCATTCTACACTTGTTAGAACCTCTAAGGACTCATGCGACACCCTCTACGTCCCTTGGGGACTCAAGCTATGTTTAGGATCATTCTAATGGTTCTTATAAGTCCTAATACACATTCCTAGACCATTCTAAGCCTTTAGAATACTCTATTAACCATTCTACACTTGTTAGAACCTCGAAGGCTCCTGCTACACCCTCTACGTCCCTTGGGGACTCAAGCAATGTTTAGGATCATTCTAATGGTTCTTATAAGTCCTAGTACATATTCCTAGACCATTCTAAGCCTTTAGAATATTCTCTTAACCATTCTATACTTGTTAGAACCTCTAAGGATTCATGCTACACCCTCTATGTCCCTTGGGTTACCAAGCAATGTGTAGGATCATTCTAATGGTTTGTATGAATCCTAATACATATTCCTAGACCATTCTAAGCCTTTAGAATACTATCTTAACCATTCTACACTTTTTAGAACCTCCAAGGCTCATGCTACACCCTCTACGTCCCTTGGGGACTCAAGCAATGTTTAGGATCATTCTAATGGTTCTTATAAGTTCTAATACACATTCCTAGACCATTCTAAGCCTTTAGAATACTCTCTTAACCATTTTACACTTGTTAGAACCTCTAAGGATTCAAGCGACATCCTCTACGTCCCTTGGGGACTCAAGCAATGTTTAGGATCATTCTAATGGTTCGTATGATTCCTAATACACATTCCTAGACCATTCTAAGCCTTTAAAATACTCTCTTAACCATTTTACACTTGTTAGAACCTCTAAGGACTCAAGCGACACCCTCTACGTCCCTTGGGGACTCAAGCTATGTTTAGGATCATTCTAATGGTTCTTATAAGTCCTAATACACTTTCCTAGACCATTCTAAGCCTTTAGGATACTCTCTTAACCATTCTACACTTGTCAGAACCTCCAAGGACTCATGCTACACCCTCTACGTCACTTGGGGTACCAAGCAATGTTTAGGATCATTCTAATGGTTCGTATGAGTCCTAATACACATTCCTAGACCATTCTAAGCCTTTAGAATACTCTCTTAACCATTCTACACTTGTTAGAACCTCCAAGGACTCAAGCGACACCCTCTACGTCCCTTGGGGACTCAAGCAATGTTTTGGATCATTCTAATGGTTGTTATAAGTCCTAATACACATTCCTAGACCATTCTATGCCTTTAGGTTACTCTCTTAACCATTCTACACTTGTTAGAACCTCCAAGGACTCATGCAAAACCCTCTACGTCACTTGGGGTACCAAGCAATGTTTAGGATCATTCTAAAGGTTCGTATAAGAACTAATACACATTCCTAGACCATTCTAAGCCTTTAGAATACTCTTTTAACCATTCTAAATATGTTAGAACCTCCAAGCCCCATGCAACACCCACAACGTCCCTTGGGGACTCAAGCAATGTTTAGGATCATTCTAAGGTTCTTATAAGTCCTAACACACATTCCTAGACCATTCTAAGTCTTTAGAATACTCTCTTAACCATTCTACACTTGTTAGAACCTCCAAGCCCCATGCAACACCCTCTACGTCCCTTGGGGACTCAAGCAATGTTTAGGATCATTTTAAGGTTCTTATAAGTCCTAATACACATTCCTAGACCATCCTTAGCCTTTAGAATACACTCTTAACCATTCTAAACTTGTTAGAATCTCCAAGGCTCATGCTACACCCTCTTCGTCCCTTGGGGACTCAAGCAATGTTTAGGATTATTCTAACGGTTCTTAAAAGTCCTAATACACATTCCTAGACCATTCTAAGCCTTTAGAATACTCTCTTAACCATTCTACACTTATTAGAACCTCTAAGGACTCATGCTACACCCTCTAAGGATCATTTTAATGGTTCGTATGAGTCCTAATACACATTCCTAGACCCTTCTAAGCCTTTAGAATACTCTCTTAACCATTTTACACTTGTTAGAACCTCTTAGGACTCAAGCGACACCATCTACGTCCCTTGGGGACTCAAGCAATGTTTAGGATCATTCTAATGGTTCTTATAAATCCTAATACACATTCCTAGACCATTCTAAGCCGTTAGAATACTCTCATAGCCATTCTACACATGTCAGAACCTCAAAGGACTCATGCTACACCCTCTACGTCCCTTGGGGACTCAAGCTATGTTTAGGATCATTCTAATGGTTCTTATAAGTCCTAATACACATTCCTAGACCATTCTAAGCCTTTAGAATACTCTCTTAACCATTCTACACTTGTTAGAACCTCCAAGGACTCAAGCGACACCCTCTACGTCCCTTGGGGACTCAAGCAATGTTTTGGATCCTTCTAATGGTGGTTATAAGTCCTAATACACATTTCTAGAGCATTCTAAGCCTATAGGATACTCTCTTAACCAATTTACACTTGTTAGAACCTCCAAGGACTCATGCTAAACCCTCTACGTCACTTGGGGTACCAAGCAATGTTTAGGATCATTCTAAAGGTTCATATAAGTCCGAATACACACTCCAAGACCATTCTAAGCCTTTAGAATACTCTCTTAACCATTCTACACTTGTTAGAACCTCTAAGGACTCATGCGACACCCTCTACGTCCCTTGGGGACTCAAGCTATGTTTAGGATCATTCTAATGGTTCTTATAAGTCCTAATACACATTCCTAGACCATTCTAAGCCTTTAGAATACTCTATTAACCATTCTACACTTGTTAGAACCTCGAAGGCTCCTGCTACACCCTCTACGTCCCTTGGGGACTCAAGCAATGTTTAGGATTATTCTAATGGTTCTTATAAGTCCTAGTACACATTCCTAGACCATTCTAAGCCTTTCGAATACTCTCTTAACCATTCTACACTTGTTAGAACCTCTAAGGACTCATGCTACACCCTTTATGTCCCTTGGGTTACCAAGCAATGTTTAGGATCATTCTAATGGTTCGTATGAATCCTAATACATATTCCTAGACCATTCTAAGCCTTTAGAACACTATCTTAACCATTCTACACTTTTTAGAACCTCCAAGGCTCATGCTACGCCCTCTACGTCCCTTGGGGGCTCAAGCAATGTTTAGGATCATTCTTATGGTTCTTATAATTCCTAATACACCTTCCTAGACTATTCTAAGCCTTTAAAATACTCTCTTAACCATTCTACACTTGTTAGAACCTCCAAGCCCCATGCAACACCCTCTACGTCTCTTGGGGACTCAAGCAATATTTAGGATCATTCTAAGGTTCTTATTAAGGCCTAATACACATTCCTAGACCATTCTAAGCCTTTAGAATACTCTCTTAACCATTCTACACATGTTAGAATCTCCAAGGCTCATGCTACACCCTCTTCGTCCCTTGGGTTACCAAACAATGTTTAGGATCATTCTAATGGTTCGTATGAGTCCTAATACACATTCCTAGACCATTCTAAGCCTTTAGAATACTCTCTTAACCATTCTACACTTGTTAGAATCTCCAAGGCTCATGCTACACCCTCTTCGTCCCTTGGATAACCAAACAATGTTTAGGATCATTCTAATGGTTCGTATGAGTCCTAATACACATTCCTAGACCATTCTAAGCCTTTAGAATACTCTCTTAACCATTCTACACTTGTTAGAACCTCCAAGGCTCATGCTACACCCTCTACGTCCCTTGGGGACTCAAGCAATGTTTAGGATCATTCTAATGGTTCTTATAAGTCCTAATACACATTCCTAGACCATTCTAAGCCTTTAGAATACCCTCTTAACCATTTTACACTTGTTAGAACCTCTAAGGACTCAAGCGACACCCTCTACGTCCCTTGGGGACTCAAGCAATGTTTAGGATCATTCTAATGGTTCTTATAAATCCTAATACACATTCCTTGACCATTCTAAGCCTTTAGAAAACTCTCATAGCCATTCCACACTTGTCAGAATCTCCAAGGACTCATGCTACACCCTCTACGTCCCTTGGGGACTCAAGCAATGTTTAGGATCATTGTAATGGTTTTTATAAGTCCTAATACACATTCCTAGACCATTCTAAGCCTTTAGAATACTCTCTTAACCATTATACACTTGTTAGAACCTCCAAGGACTCAAGCGACACCCTCTACGTCCCTTGGGGACTCAAGCAATGTTTAGTATCATTGTAATGGTTCTTATAAGTCCTAATACACATTCCTAGACCATTCTAAGCCTTTAGAATACTCTCTTAACCATTCTACACTTGTTAGAACCTCCAAGGACTCATGCTAAACCCTCTACGTCACTTGGGGTACCAAGCAATGTTTAGGATCATTCTAAAGGTTCGTATAAGTCTGAATACACACTCCTAGACCATTCTAAGCCTTTAGAATACTCTCTTAACCATTCTACACTTGTTAGAACCTCTAAGGACTCATGCTACACCCTCTATGTCCCTTGGGTTACCAAGCAATGTTTAGGATCATTCTAATGGTTTGTATGAATCCTAATACATATTCCTAGACCATTCTAAGCCTTTAGAATACTATCTTAACCATTCTACACTTTTTAGAACCTCCAAGGCTCATGCTACACCCTCTACGTCCCTTGGGGACTCAAGCAATGTTTAGGATCATTCTAATGGTTCTAATAAGTCCTAATACACATTCCTAGATCATTCTAAGCCTTTAGAATACTCTCTTAACCATTTTACACTTGTTAGAACCTCTAAGGACTCAAGCGACACCCTCTACGTCCCTTGGGGACTCAAGCAATGTTTAGGATCATTCTAATGGTTCGTTCGATTCCTAATACACATTCCTAGACCATTCTAAGCCTTTAGAATACTCTCTTAACCATTTTACACTTGTTAGAACCTCTAAGGACTCAAGCGACACCCTCTACGTCCCTTGGGGACTCAAGCTATGTTTAGGATCATTCTAATGGTTCTTATAAGTCCTAATACACATTCCTAGACCATTCTAAGCCTTTAGGATACTCTCTTAACCATTCTACACTTGTCAGAACCTCCAAGGACTCATGCTACACCCTCTACGTCACTTGGGGTACCAAGCAATGTTTAGGATCATTCTAATGGTTCGTATGAGTCCTAATACACATTACTAGACCATTCTAAGCCTTTAGAATACTCTCTTAACCATTCTACACTTGTTAGAACCTCCAAGGACTCAAGCGACACCCTCTACATCCCTTGGGGACTCAATCAATGTTTTGGATCACTCTAATGGTTGTTATAAGTCCTAATACACATTCCTAGACCATTCTAAGCCTTTAGGTTACTCTCTTAACCATTCTACACTTGTTAGAACCTCCAAGGACTCATGCTAAACCCTCTACGTCACTTGGGGTACCAAGCAATGTTTAGGATCATTCTAAAGGTTCGTATAAGAACTAATACACATTCCTAGACCATTCTAAGCCTTTAGAATACTCTCTTAACCATTCTACACATGTTAGAACCTCCAAGGCTCATGCTACACCCTCTACGTCCCTTGGGGACTCAAGCAATGTTTAGGATCATTCTAATGGTTCTTATAAGTCCTAATACACATTCCTAGACCATTCTAAGCCTTTAGAATACTCTCTTAACCATTCTACACTTGTTAGAACCTCCAAGCCCCATGCAACACCCACTACGTCCCTTGGGGACTCAAGCAATGTTTAGGATCATTCTAAGGTTCTTATAAGTCCTAACACACATTCCTAGACCATTCTAAGTCTTTAGAATACTCTCTTAACCATTCTACACTTGTTAGAACCTCCAAGCCCCATGCAACACCCTCTACGTCCCTTGGGGACTCAAGCAATGTTTAGGATCATTTTAAGGTTCTTATAAGTCCTAATACACATTCCTAGACCATCCTTAGCCTTTAGAATACACTCTTAACCATTCTAAACTTGTTAGAATCTCCAAGGCTCATGCTACACCCTCTTCGTCCCTTGGGGACTCAAGCAATGTTTAGGATCATTCTAACGGTTCTTAAAAGTCCTAATACACATTCCTAGACCATTCTAAGCCTTTAGAATACTCTCTTAACCATTCTACACTTGTTTGAACCGCTAAGGACTCATGCTACACCCTCTAAGGATCATTCTAATGGTTCGTATGAGTCCTAATACACATTCCTAGACCATTCTAAGCCTTTAGAATACTCTCTTAACCATTTTACACTTGTTAGAACCTCTTAGGACTCAAGCGACACCATCTACGTCCCTTGGGGACTCAAGCAATGTTTAGGATCATTCTTATGGTTCTTATAAATCCTAATACACATTCCTAGACCATTCTAAGCCTTTAGAATACTCTCATAGCCATTCTACACATGTCAGAACCTCAAAGGATTCATGCTACACCCTCTACGTCCCTTGGGGACTCAAGCAATGTTTAGGATCATTCTAATGGTTCTTATAAGTCCTAATACACATTCCTAGACCATTCTAAGCCTTTAGAATACTCTCTTAACCATTCTACACTTGTAAGAACCTCCAAGGACTCATGCTAAACCCTCTACGTCACTTGGGGTACCAAGCAATGTTTAGGATCATTCTAAAGGTTCGTATAAGTTTGAATGCACACTCCTAGACCATTCTAAGCCTTTAGAATACTCTCTTAACCATTCTACACTTGTTAGAACCTCTAAGGACTCATGCGACACCCTCTATGTCCCTTGGGGACTCAAGCTATGTTTAGGATCATTCTAATGGTTCTTATAAGTCCTAATACACATTCCTAGACCATTCTAAGCCTTTAGGTTACTCTCCTAACCATTCTACACTTGTTAGAACCTCCAAGGACTCATGCTAAACCCTCTACGTCACTTGGGGTACCAAACAATTTTTAGGATCATTCTGAAGGTTCGTATAAGTCCTAATACACATTCCTAGACCATTATAAGCCTTTTGAATACTCTATTAACCATCTACACTTGTTAGAACCTCCAAGGCTCCTGCCAGTGACGGATCGAGGAATTTTTAGTCGTGGGGGCGATATATTATAATTAAAAACATTTTTTGTAACTTTAGCTCTTAGGATTGGAAATAAGAGGTTAAAAACAACATTTTTCATTGAAATATATATTGAAAATTTAATATTTAAGATGCACTATATTATAAGTTTGATAATTGATTGTTGAGTTAGATAAAATATTAAAAATATGTCCTTTAATTTTTTTGATTTTTTAAATATTAAATATTTTTTTGGGACAAGATAAGTAATAAATAAAAAAAACACAATGATTACTAGTGTAATTAAAACGGTATTTCATCCTTATAAAATGTAAACAATCCCCGAATACGTAAATATCAAATGGGTTATATAAAATTGACATGCCAAATAATCGACATGTGGTATATAAAACGTCTTCCTAGTTATATCAGCCAGATATACAATACTAATACTTCATTCATTCTTTGATATAAGGCCTTTTGGAGATTTTACATCTATTAAGAAAAATAATTAGTATTATTAGTAGTATTAAAAATGTAAATATTTGATATAATTTTTCAAAATACCCTTATAATTATTATTAAAACTCTAAAAGTGTTGAATAAATAAAGGTATTTGTGAAAAAATTAATTAATTTCTATTGAAAATTAAAATAGAGATCTTATAAATAAAGATAAAAAGTATAAATAAATATCTTATATTAAAGAACGATTGGAATAACATTGTATTACAACCGTAAAATTTTGAAATTGAAAATAATTCCAGCTTAAAAAAATAGTGAAATTTTGAAATTGAAAATAATTCCAGCTTAAAAAAAATTGACGCAACCCAGAGTTGAACACATGACTATTAAGTCCATTTTGGGGCATTTACCACTGGGGTAAGATGATTTTCTAGTTTGTCATTGCACTACATTATATACAAACGTATACATATTCATATATATTTAAAAAAAAATTAAATTTTGTGGGGGCATTTGCCCCCACTAGTATGTACATAAATCCGTCCCTGGCTCCTGCTACACCCTCTACGTCCCTTGGGGACTCCAGCAATGTTTAGGATCATTCTAATGGTTCTTATAAGTCCTAGTACACATTCCTAGACCATTCTAAGCCTTTAGAATACTCTCTTAACCATTCTACACTTGTTAGAACCTCTAAGGACTCATGCTACACCCTCTATGTCCCTTGGGTTACCAAGCAATGTTTAGGATCATTCTAATGGTTTGTATGAATCCTAATACATATTCCTAGACCATTCTAAGCCTTTAGAATACTATCTTAACCATTCTACACTTTTTAGAACCTCCAAGGCTCATGCTACACCCTCTACGTCCCTTGAGGACTCAAGCAATGTTTAGGATCATTCTAATGGTTCTTATAAGTCCTAATACACATTCCTAGACCATTCTAAGCCTTTAGAATACTCTCTTAACCATTTTACACTTGTTAGAACCTCTAAGGACTCAAGCGACACCCTCTACGTCCCTTGGGGACTCAAGCTATGTTTAGGATCATTCTAATGGTTCTTATAAGTCCTAATACACATTCCTAGACCATTCTAAGCCTTTAGGATACTCTCTTAACCATTTTACACTTGTCAGAACCTCCAAGGACTCATGCTACACCCTCTACGTCACTTGGGGTACCAAGCAATGTTTAGGATCATTCTAATGGTTCGTATGAGTCCTAATACACATTCCTAGACCATTCTAACCCTTTAGAATACTCTCTTAACCACTCTACACTTGTTAGAACCTCCAAGGACTCAAGCGACACCCTCTACATCCCTTGGGGACTCAATCAATGTTTTGGATCACTCTAATGGTTGTTATAAGTCCTAATACACATTCCTAGACCATTCTAAGCCTTTAGGTTACTCTCTTAACCATTCTACACTTGTTAGAACCTCCAAGGACTCATGCTAAACCCTCTACGTCACTTGGGGTACCAAGCAATGTTTAGGATCATTCTAAAGGTTCGTATAAGAACTAATACACATTCCTAGACCATTCTAAGCCTTTAGAATACTCTCTTAACCATTCTACACATGTTAGAACCTCCAAGGCTCATGCTACACCCTCTACGTCCCTTGGGGACTCAAGCAATGTTTAGGATCATTCTAATGGTTTTTATAAGTCCTAATACACATTCCTAGACCATTCTAAGCCTTTAGAATACTCTCTTAACCATTCTACACTTGTTAGAACCTCCAAGCCCCATGCAACACCCACTACGTCCCTTGGGGACTCAAGCAATGTTTAGGATAATTCTAAGGTTCTTGTAAGTCCTAACACACATTCCTAGACCATTCTATGTCTTTAGAATACTCTCTTAACCAGTCTACACTTGTTAGAACCTCCAAGCCCCATGCAACACCCTCTACGTCCCTTGGGGACTCAAGCAATGTTTAGGATCATTTTAAGGTTCTTATAAGTCCTAATACACATTCCTAGACCATCCTTAGCCTTTAGAATACACTCTTAACCATTCTAAACTTGTTAGAATCTCCAAGGCTCATGCTACACCCTCTTCGTCCCTTGGGGACTCAAGCAATGTTTAGGATCATTCTAACGGTTCTTAAAAGTCCTAATACACATTCCTAGACCATTCTAAGCCTTTAGAATACTCTCTTAACCATTCTACATTTATTAGAACCTCTAAGGACTCATGCTACACCCTCTAAGGATCATTCTAATGGTTCGTATGAGTCCTAATACACATTCCTAGACCATTCTAAGCCTTTAGAATACTCTCTTAACCATTTTACACTTGTTAGAACCTCTTAGGACTCAAGCGACACCATCTACGTCCCTTGGGGACTCAAGCAATGTTTAGGATCATTCTAATGGTTCTTATAAATCCTAATACACATTCCTAGACCATTCTAAGCCTTTAGAATACTCTCTTAACCATTCTACACTTGTTAGAACCTCTAAGGACTCATGCGACACCCTCTACGTCCCTTGGGGACTCAAGCTATGTTTAGGATCATTCTAATGGTTCTTATAAGTCCTAATACACATTCCTAGACCATTCTAAGCCTTTAGGTTACTCTCCTAACCATTCTACACTTGTTAGAACCTCCAAGGACTCATGCTAAACCCTCTACGTCACTTGGGGTACCAAACAATGTTTAGGATCATTCTGAAGGTTCGTATAAGTCCTAATACACATTCCTAGACCATTCTAAGCCTTTTGAATACTCTATTAACCATTCTACACTTGTTAGAACATCCAAGGCTCCTGCTACACCCTCTACGTCCCTTGGGGACTCCAGCAATGTTTAGGATCATTCTAATGGTTCTTATAAGTCCTAGTACACATTCCTAGACCATTCTAAACCTTTAGAATACTCTCTTAACCATTCTACACTTGTTAGAACCTCTAAGGACTAATGCTACACCCTCTATGTCCCTTGGGTTACCAAGCAATGTTTAGGATCATTCTAATGGTTTGTATGAATCCTAATACACATTCCTAGACCATTCTAAGCCTTTAGAATACTCTCTTAACCATTCTACATTTATTAGAACCTCTAAGGACTCATGCTACACCCTCTAAGGATCATTCTAATGGTTCGTATGAGTCCTAATACACATTCCTAGACCATTCTAAGCCTTTAGAATACTCTCTTAACCATTTTACACTTGTTAGAACCTCTTAGGACTCAAGCGACACCATCTACGTCGCTTGGGGACTCAAGCAATGTTTAGGATCATTCTAATGGTTCTTATAAATCCTAATACACATTCCTAGACCATTCTAAGCCTTTAGAATACTCTCTTAACCATTTTACACTTGTTAGAACCTCTAAGGACTCAAGCGACACCCTCTACGTCCCTTGGGGACTCAAGCAATGTTTAGGATCATCCTAATGGTTCGTTTGATTCCTAATACACATTTCTAGACCATTCTAAGCCTTTAGAATACTCTCTTAACCATTTTACACTTGTTAGAACCTCTAAGGACTCAAGCGACACCCTCTACATCCCTTGGGGACTCAAGCTATGTTTAGGATCATTCTAATGGTTCTTATAAGTCCTAATACACATTCCTAGACCATTCTAAGCCTTTAGGATACTCTCTTAACCATTCTACACTTGTCAGAACCTCCAAGGACTCATGCTACACCCTCTACGTCACTTGGGGTACCAAGCAATGTTTAGGATCATTCTAATGGTTCGTATGAGTCCTAATACACATTCCTAGACCATTCTAAGCCTTTAGAATACTCTCTTAAGCATTCTACACTTGTTAGAACCTCCAAGGACTCAAGCGACACCCTCTACATCCCTTGGGGACTCAAGCAATGTTTTGGATCACTCTAATGGTTGTTATAAGTCCTAATACACATTCCTAGACCATTCTAAGCCTTTAGGTTACTCTTTTAACCATTCTACACTTGTTAGAACCTCCAAGGACTCATGCTAAACCCTCTACGTCACTTGGGGTACCAAGCAATGTTTAGGATCATTCTAAAGGTTCGTATAAGAACTAATACACATTCCTAGACCATTCTAAGCCTTTAGAATACTCTCTTAACCATTCTACACATGTTAGAACCTCCAAGGCTCATGCTACACCCTCTACGTCCCTTGGGGACTCAAGCAATGTTTAGCATCATTCTAATGGTTCTTATAAGTCCTAATACACTTTCCTAGACCATTCTAAGCCTTTAGAATACTCTCTTAACCATTCTACACTTGTTAGAACCTCCAAGCCCCATGCAACACCAACTACGTCCCTTGGGGACTCAAGCAATGTTTAGGATCATTCTAAGGTTCTTATAAGTCCTAGCACACATTCCTAGACCATTCTAAGTCTTTAGAATACTCTCTTAACCATTCTACACTAGTTAGAACCTCCAAGCCCCATGCAACACCCTCTACGTCCCTTGGGGACTCAAGCAATGTTTAGGATCATTTTAAGGTTCTTATAAGTCCTAATACACATTCCTAGACCATCCTTAGCCTTTAGAATACACTCTTAACCATTCTAAACTTGTTAGAATCTCCAAGGCTCATGCTACACCCTCTTCGTCCCTTGGGGACTCAAGCAATGTTTAGGATCATTCTAACGGTTCTTAAAAGTCCTAATACACATTCCTAGACCATTCTAAGCCTTTAGAATACTCTCTTAACCATTCTACACTTATTAGAACCTCTAAGGACTCATGCTACACCCTCTAAGGATCATTCTAATGGTTCGTATGAGTCCTAATACACATTCCTAGACCATTATAAGCCTTTAGAATACTCTCTTAAGCATTCTACACTTGTTAGAACCTCCAAGGACTCAAGCGACACCCTCTACATCCGTTGGGGACTCAAGCAATGTTTTGGATCACTCTAATGGTTGTTATAAGTCCTAATACACATTCCTAGACCATTCTAAGCCTTTAGGTTACTCTCTTAACCATTCTACACTTGTTAGAACCTCCAAGGACTCATGCTAAACCCTCTACGTCACTTGCGGTACCAAGCAATGTTTAGGATCATTCTAAAGGTTCGTATAAGAACTAATACACATTCCTAGACCATTCTAAGCCTTTAGAATACTCTCTTAACCATTCTACACATGTTAGAACCTCCAAGGCTCATGCTACACCCTCTACGTCCCTTGGGGACTCAAGCAATGTTTAGCATCATTCTAATGGTTCTTATAAGTCCTAATACACTTTCCTAGACCATTCTAAGCCTTTAGAATACTCTCTTAACCATTCTACACTTGTTAGAACCTCCAAGCCCCATGCAACACCAACTACGTCCCTTGGGGACTCAAGCAATGTTTAGGATCATTCTAAGGTTCTTATAAGTCCTAGCACACATTCCTAGACCATTCTAAGTCTTTAGAATACTCTCTTAACCATTCTACACTAGTTAGAACCTCCAAGCCCCATGCAACACCCTCTACGTCCCTTGGGGACTCAAGCAATGTTTAGGATCATTTTAAGGTTCTTATAAGTCCTAATACACATTCCTAGACCATCCTTAGCCTTTAGAATACACTCTTAACCATTCTAAACTTGTTAGAATCTCCAAGGCTCATGCTACACCCTCTTCGTCCCTTGGGGACTCAAGCAATGTTTAGGATCATTCTAACGGTTCTTAAAAGTCCTAATACACATTCCTAGACCATTCTAAGCCTTTAGAATACTCTCTTAACCATTCTACACTTATTAGAACCTCTAAGGACTCATGCTACACCCTCTAAGGATCATTCTAATGGTTCGTATGAGTCCTAATACACATTCCTAGACCATTATAAGCCTTTAGAATACTCTCTTAACCATTTTACACTTGTTAGAACCTCTTAGGACTCAAGTGACACCATCTACGTCCCTTGGCGACTCAAGCAATGTTTAGGATCATTCTAATGGTTCTTATAAATCCTAATACACATTCCTAGACCATTCTAAGCCTTTAGAATACTCTCATAGCCATTCTACACTTGTCAGAACCTCAAAGGACTCATGCTACACCCTCTACGTCCCTTGGGGACTCAAGCAATGTTTAGGATCATTCTAATGCTTCTTATAAGTCCTAAGACACATTCCTAGACCATTCTAATCCTTTAGAATACTCTCTTAACCATTCTACACTTGTTAGAACCTCCAAGGACTCAAGCGACACCCTCTACGTCCCTTGGGGACTCAAGCAAAGTTTTGGATCATTCTAATGGTGGTTATAAGTCCTAATACACATTTCTAGAGCATTCTAAGCCTATAGGATACTCTCTTAACCATTCTACACTTGTTAGAACCTCCAAGGACTCATGCTAAACCCTCTACGTCACTTGGGGTACCAAGCAATGTTTAGGATCATTCTAAAGGTTCGTATAAGTCCGAATACACACTCCTAGACCATTCTAAGCCTTTAGAATACTCTCTTAACCATTCTACACTTGTTAGAACCTCTAAGGACTCATGCGACACCCTCTACGTCCCTTGGGGACTCAAGCTATGTTTAGGATCATTCTAATGGTTCTTATAAGTCCTAATACACATTCCTTCACCATTCTAAGCCTTTAGAATACTCTCATAGCCATTCTACACTTGTCAGAACCGCAAAGGACTCATGCTACACCCTCTACGTCCCTTGGGGACTCAAGCAATGTTTAGGATCATTCTAATGCTTCTTATAAGTCCTAATACAAATTCCTTGACCATTCTAAGCCTTTAGAATACTCTCTTAACCATTCTACACTTGTTAGAACCTCCAAGGACTCAAGCGACACCCTCTACGTCCCTTGGGGACTCAAGCAATGTTTTGGATCATTCTAATGGTTGTTATAAGTCCTAATACACATTTCTAGAGAATTCTAAGCCTTTAGGATACTCTCTTAACCATTCTACACTTGTTAGAACCTCCAAGGCTCATGCTACACCCTCTACGTCCCTTGGGGACTCAAGCAATGTTTAGGATCATTGTAATGGTTCGTATGAGTCCTAATACACATTCCTAGACCATTCTAAGCGTTTAGAATACTCTCTTAACCATTTTACACTTGTTAGAACCTCTAAGGACTCAAGCGACACCCTCTACGTCCCTTGGGGACTCAAGCAATGTTTAGGATCATTCTAATGGTTCTTATAAATCCTAATACACATTCCTAGACCATTCTCAGCCTTTAGAATACTCTCTTAACCATTCTACACTTGTTAGAACCTCCAAGGACTCAAAATACACCCTCTACATCCCTTGGGTACTCAAGCAATGTTTAGGATCATTCTAATGGTTCTTATAAGTCCTAATACACATTCGTAGACCATTCTAACCTTTATAATACTCTCTTAACCATTCTACACTTGTTAGAACCTCCAAGTACTCATGCTACACCCTCTATGTCCATTGGGGACTCAAGCAATGTTTAGGATCATTCTAATGGTTCGTATAAGTCCTAATACACATTCCTAGACCATTCTAAGCCTTTCAAATACTTTCTTAACCATTCTACACTTGTTAGAACCTCCAAGGACTCAAGCGACACCCTCTACGTCCCTTGGGGACTCAAGCAATGTTTAGTATCATTGTTATGGTTCTTATAAGTCCTAATACACATTCCTAGACCATTCTAAGCCTTTCAAATACTTTCTTAACCATTCTACACTTGTAAGAACCTCCAAGGACTCAAGCTACACCCTCTACGTCCCTTGGGGACTCAAGCAATGTTTTGGATCATTCTAATGGTTGTTATAAATCCTACTACACATTCCTAGACCATTCTAAGCCTTTAAGATACTCTCTTAACCATTCTACACTGATTAGAACCTCCAAGTACTCATGCTACACCCTCTACGTCCCTTGGGGACTCAAGCAATGTTTAAGATCATTCTAATGGTTCTTATAAGTCCTAATACACATTCCTAGACCATTCTAAGCCTTTAGAATACTCTCTTAACCATTCTACACTTGTTAGAACCTCCAAGGACTCAAGCGACACCCTCTACGTCCCTTGGGGACTCAAGCAATGCTTTGGATCGTTCTAATGGTGGTTATAAGTCCTAATACACTTTCCTAGACCATTCTAAGCCTATAGGATACTCTCTTAACCATTCTACACTTGTTAGAACCTCCAAGGACTCATGCTAAACCCTCTACGTCACTTGGGGTACCAAGCAATGTTTAGGATCATTCTAAAGGTTCGTATAAGTCCGAATACACACTCCTAGACCATTCTAAGCCTTTAGAATACTCTCTTAACCATTCTACACTTGTTAGAACCTCTAAGGACTCATGCGACACCCTCTACATCCCTTGGGGACTCAAGCTATGTTTAGGATCATTCTAATGGTTCTAATTAGTCCTAATACACAATCCTAGACCATTCTAAGCCTTTAGAATACTCTCATAGCCATTCTACACTTTCAGAACCGCAAAGGACTCATGCTACACCCTCTACGTCCCTTGGGGACTAAAGCAATGTTTAGGATCATTCTAATGCTTCTTATAAGTCCTAATACAAATTCCTAGACCATTCTAAGCCTTTAGAATACTCTCTTAACAATTCTACACTTGGTAGAACCTCCAAGGACTCAAGCGACACCCTCTACGTCCCTTGGGGACTCAAGCAATGTTTTGGATCATTCTAATGGTTGTTATAAGTCCTAATACACATTTCTAGAGCATTCTAAGCCTTTAGGATACTCTCTTAACCATTCTACACTTGTTAGAACCTCCAAGGCTCATGCTACACCCTCTACGTCCCTTGGGGACTCAAGCAATGTTTAGGATCATTGTAATGGTTCGTATGAGTCCTAAAACACATTCCTAGACCATTCTAAGCGTTTAGAATACTCTCTTAACCATTTTACACTTGTTAGAACCTCTAAGGACTCAAGCGACACCCTCTACGTCCCTTGGGGACTCAAGCAATGTTTAGGATCATTCTAATGGTTCTTATAAATCCTAATACACATTCCTAGACCATTCTAAGCCTTTAGAATACACTCATAGCCATTCTACACTTGTCAGAACTTCCAAGGACTCATGCTACACCCTCTACATCCCTTGGGGACTCAAGCAATGTTTAGTATCATTGTAATGGTTCTTATGAGTCCTAATACACATTCCTAGACCATTCTAAGCCTTTAGAATACTCTCTTAACCATTTTACACTTGTCAGAACCTCTAAGGACTCAAGCGACACCCTCTACGTCCCTTGGGGACTCAAGCAATGTTTAGGATCATTCTAATGGTTCTTATAAATCCTAATATACATTCCTAGACCATTCTAAGCCTTTAGAATACTCTCATAGCCATTCTACACTTGTCAGAACCTCCAAGGTCTCATGCTACACCCACTACGTCCCTTGGGGACTTAAGCAATGTTTAGGATCATTCTAATGCTTCTTATAAGTCCTAATACACATTCCTATACCATTCTAAGCCTTTAGAATACTCTTTTAACCATTCTACACTTGTTAGAACCTCCAAGGACTCAAGCGACACCCTCTACGTCCCTTGGGAACTCAAGCAATGCTTTGGATCATTCTAATGGTGGTTATAAGTCCCAATACACTTTCCTAGACCATTCTAAGCCTTTAGGTTACTCTCTTAACCATTCTACACTTGTTAGAACCTCCAAGGACTCATGCTAAGCCCTCTACGTCACTTGGGGTACCAAGCAATGTTTAGGATCATTCTAAAGGTTCGTATAAGTCCTTATACACATTCTTAGGCCATTCTAAGCCTTTAGAATACTCTCTTAACCATTCTACACTTGTTAGAACCTCTAAGGACTCATGCTACACCCTCTAAGGATCATTCTAATGGTTCGTATGAGTCCTAATACACATTCCTAGACCATTATAAGCCTTTAGAATACTCTCTTAACCATTTTACACTTGTTAGAACCTCTTAGGACTCAAGCGACACCATCTACGTCCCTTGGCGACTCAAGCAATGTTTAGGATCATTCTAATGGTTCTTATAAATCCTAATACACATTCCTAGACCATTCTAAGCCTTTAGAATACTCTCATAGCCATTCTACACTTGTCAGAACCTCAAAGGACTCATGCTACACCCTCTACGTCCCTTGGGGACTCAAGCAATGTTTAGGATCATTCTAATGCTTCTTATAAGTCCTAATACACATTCCTATACCATTCTAAGCCTTTAGAATACTCTTTTAACCATTCTACACTTGTTAGAACCTCCAAGGACTCAAGCGACACCCTCTACGTCCCTTGGGGACTCAAGCAATGCTTTGGATCATTCTAATGGTGGTTATAAGTCCCAATACACTTTCCTAGACCATTCTAAGCCTTTAGGTTACTCTCTTAACCATTCTACACTTGTTAGAACCTCCAAGGACTCATGCTAAGCCCTCTACGTCACTTGGGGTACCAAGCAATGTTTAGGATCATTCTAAAGGTTCGTATAAGTCCTTATACACATTCTTAGGCCATTCTAAGCCTTTAGAATACTCTCTTAACCATTCTACACTTGTTAGAACCTCTAAGGACTCATGCTACACCCTCTAAGGATCATTCTAATGGTTCGTATGAGTCCTAATACACATTCCTAGACCATTATAAGCCTTTAGAATACTCTCTTAACCATTTTACACTTGTTAGAACCTCTTAGGACTCAAGCGACACCATCTACGTCCCTTGGCGACTCAAGCAATGTTTAGGATCATTCTAATGGTTCTTATAAATCCTAATACACATTCCTAGACCATTCTAAGCCTTTAGAATACTCTCATAGCCATTCTACACTTGTCAGAACCTCAAAGGACTCATGCTACACCCTCTACGTCCCTTGGGGACTCAAGCAATGTTTAGGATCATTCTAATGCTTCTTATAAGTCCTAAGACACATTCCTAGACCATTCTAAGCCTTTAGAATACTCTCTTAACAATTCTACACTTGGTAGAACCTCCAAGGACTCAAGCGACACCCTCTACGTCCCTTGGGGACTCAAGCAATGTTTTGGATCATTCTAATGGTTGTTATAAGTCCTAATACACATTTCTAGAGCATTC
The DNA here is from genome assembly GCA_037953625.1 of Crotalaria pallida. NCBI lineage: Eukaryota > Viridiplantae > Streptophyta > Magnoliopsida > Fabales > Fabaceae > Crotalaria > Crotalaria pallida. The sequence continues at coordinate 99,067,331 of CM075650.1, forward strand.
TAAGCCTTTAGGATACTCTCTTAACCATTCTACACTTGTTAGAACCTCTAAGGACTCATGCTACACCCTCTAAGGATCATTGTAATGGTTCGTATGAGTCCTAAAACACATTCCTAGACCATTCTAAGCGTTTAGAATACTCTCTTAACCATTTTACACTTGTTAGAACCTCTAAGGACTCAAGCGACACCCTCTACGTCCCTTGGGGACTCAAGCAATGTTTAGGATCATTCTAATGGTTCTTATAAATCCTAATATACATTCCTAGACCATTCTAAGCCTTTAGAATACTCTCATAGCCATTCTACACTTGTCAGAACCTCCAAGGTCTCATGCTACACCCACTACGTCCCTTGGGGACTTAAGCAATGTTTAGGATCATTCTAATGCTTCTTATAAGTCCTAATACACATTCCTATACCATTCTAAGCCTTTAGAATACTCTTTTAACCATTCTACACTTGTTAGAACATCCAAGGACTCAAGCGACACCCTCTACGTCCCTTGGGGACTCAAGCAATGCTTTGGATCATTCTAATGGTGGTTATAAGTCCCAATACACTTTCCTAGACCATTCTAAGCCTTTAGGTTACTGTCTTAACCATTCTACACTTGTTAGAACCTCCAAGGACTCATGCTAAGCCCTCTACGTCACTTGGGGTACCAAGCAATGTTTAGGATCATTCTAAAGGTTCGTATAAGTCCTTATACACATTCTTAGGCCATTCTAAGCCTTTAGAATACTCTCTTAACCATTCTACACTTGTTAGAACCTCCAAGGCTCATGCTAAACCCTCTACATCCCTTGGGGTACAAAGCAATGTTTAGGATTATTCTAAAGGTTCGTATAAGTCCTAATACAAATTCCTAGACCATTCTAAGCCTTTGGAATACTCTCTTAACCATTCTACACTTGTTAGAATCTCCAAGGCTCATGCTACACCCTCTACGTCCCTTGGGGACTCAAGCAATGTTTAGGATCATTCTAATGGTTCTTATAAGTCCTAATACACATTCCTAGACCATTCTAAGCCTTTAGAATACTCTCTTAACCATTCTACACTTGTTAGAACCTCCAAGCCGCATGCAACACCCTCTACGTCCCTTGGGGACTCAAGCAATGTTTAGGATCATTCTAAGGTTCTTATTAGTCCTAACACACATTCCTAGACCATTCTAAGTCTTTAGAATACTCTCTTAACCATTCTACACTTGTTAGAACCTCCAAGCCTCATGCAACACCCTCTACGTCCCTTGGGGACTCAAGCAATGTTTAGGATCATTCTAAGGTTCTTATAAGTCCTAATACACATTCCTAGACCATTCTTAGCCTTTAGAATACTCTCTTAACCATTCTACACTTGTTAGAATCTCCAAGGCTCATGCTACACCCTCTTCGTCCCTTGGGGAATCAAGCAATGTTTAGGATCATTCTAACGGTTCTTATAAGTCCTAATACACATTCCTAGACCATTCTAAGCCCGTAGAATACTCTCTTAACCATTCTACACATGTTAGAACCTCCGAGGCTCATGCTACACCCTCTACGTCCCTTGGGGACTCAAGCAATGTTTTGGATCATTCTAATGGTTGTTATAAGTCCTAATACACCTTCCTAGACCATTCTAAGCCTTTAGAATACTCTCTTAAACATTCTACACTTGTTAGAACCTCCAAGGACTCAAGGAACACCCTCTACGTCCCTTGGGGACTCAAGCATTGTTTTGGATCATTCTAATGGTTGTTATAAGTCCTAATACACATTTCTAGACCATTCTAATCCTTTAGGATACTCTCTTAACCATTCTGCACTTGTTAGAACCGCCCAGGACTCATGCTAAACCCTCTACGTCACTTGGGGTACCAAGCAATGTTTAGGATCATTCTAAAGGTTCGTATAAGTCCTAATACACATTCCTAGACCATTCTAAGCCTTTAGAATACTCTCTTAACCATTCTACACTTGTTAGAACCTCCAAGGCTCATGCTACACCCTCTACGTCCCTTGGGGAATCAAGCAATGTTTAGGATCATTCTAATGGTTCTTATAAGTCCTAATACACATTCCTAGACCATTCTAAGCCTTCAGAATACTCTCTTAACCATTCTACACTTGTTAGAACCTCGAAGGACTCATGCTACACCCTCTATGTCCCTTGGGTTACCAAGAAATGTTTAGGATAATTCTAATGGTTCGTATGAGTCCTAATACACATTCCTAGACCATTCTAAGCCTTTAGAATACTCTCTTAACCATTTTACACTTGTTAGAACCTCTAAGGACTCAAGCGACACCCTATACGTCCCTTGGGGACTCAAGCAATGTTTAAGATCATTCTAATGGTTCTTATATATCCTAATACACATTCCTAGACCATTCTAAGCCTTTAGAATACTCTCATAGCCATTCTACACTTGTCAGAACCTCCAAGGACTCATGCTACACCCTCTACGTCCCTTGGGGACTCAAGCAATGTTTAGGATCATTCTAATGCTTCTTATAAGTCCTAATACACATTCCTAGACCATTCTAAGCCTTTAGAATACTCTCTTAACCATTCTACACTTGTTAGAACCTCCAAGGACTCAAGCGACACCCTCTACGTCCCTTGGGGACTCAAGCAATGTTTAGGATCATTCTAATGGTTGTTATAAGTCCTAATACACATTCCTAGACCATTCTAAGCGTTTAGAATACTCTCTTAACCATTTTACACTTGTTAGAACCTCTAAGGACTCAAGCGACACCCTCTACGTCCCTTGGGGACTCAAGCAATGTTTAGGATCATTCTAATGGTTCTTATAAATCCTAATACACATTCCTAGACCATTCTAAGCCTTTAGAATACACTCATAGCCATTCTACACTTGTCAGAACTTCCAAGGACTCATGCTACACCCTCATCGACCCTTGGGGACTCAAGCAATGTTTAGTATCATTGTAATGGTTCTTATGAGTCCTAATACACATTCCTAGACCATTCTAAGCCTTTAGAATACTCTCATAGCCATTCTACACTTGTCAGAACCTCCAAGGACTCATGCTACACCCTCTACGTCCCTTGGGGACTCAAGCAATGTTTAGGATCATTCTAATGGTTCTTATAAATCCTAATACACATTCCTAGACCATTCTAAGCCTTTAGAATACTCTCATAGCCATTCTACACTTGTCAGAACCTCCGAGGACTCATGCTACACCCTCTACGTCCCTTGGGGACTCAAGCAATGTTTAGGATCATTCTAATGCTTCTTATAAGTCCTAATACACATTCCTAGACCATTCTAAGCCTTTAGAATACTCTCTTAACCTTTCTACACTTGTTAGAACCTCCAAGGACTCAAGCGACACCCTCTACGTCCCTTGGGGACTCAAGCAATGCTTTGGATCGTTCTAATGGTGGTTATAAGTCCTAATACACTTTCCTAGACCATTCTAAGCCTTTAGGTTACTCTCTTAACCATTCTACACTTGTTAGAACCTCCAAGGACTCATGCTAAACCCTCTACGTCACTTGGGGTACCAAGCAATGTTTTGGATCATTCTAAAGGTTCGTATAAGTCCTTATACACATTCTTAGGCCATTCTAAGCCTTTAGAATACTCTCTTAACCATTCTACACTTGTTAGAACCTCCAAGGCTCATGCTAAACCCTCTACATCCCTTGGGGTACAAAGCAATGTTTAGGATTATTCTAAAGGTTCGTATAAGTCCTAATACAAATTCCTAGACCATTCTAAGCCTTTGGAATACTCTCTTAACCATTCTACACTTGTTAGAATCTCCAAGGCTCATGCTACACCCTCTACGTCCCTTGGGGACTCAAGCAATGTTTAGGATCATTCTAAGGTTCTTATTAGTCCTAACACAAATTCCTAGACCATTCTAAGTCTTTACAATACTCTCTTAACCATTCTACACTTGTTAGAACCTCCAAGCCTCATGCAACACCCTCTACGTCCCTTGGGGACTCAAGCAATGTTTAGGATCATTCTAAGGTTCTTATCAGTCCTAATACACATTCCTAGACCATTCTTAGCCTTTAGGATACTCTCTTAACCATTCTACACTTGTTAGAATCTCCAAGGCTCATGCTACACCCTCTTCGTCCCTTGGGGACTAAAGCAATGTTTAGGATCATTCTAACAGTTCTTATAAGTCCTAATACACATTCCTAGACCATTCTAAGCCCGTAGAATACTCTCTTAGCCATTCTACACATGTTAGAACCTCCGAGGCTCATGCTACACCCTCTACATCCCTTGGGGACTCAAGCAATGTTTTGGATCATTCTAATGGTTGTTATAAGTCCTAATACACATTCCTAGACCATTCAAAGCCTTTAGAATACTCTCTTAACCATTCTACACTTGTTAGAACCTCCAAGGACTCAAGGAACACCCTCTACGTCCCTTGGGGACTCAAGCATTGTTTTGGATCATTCTAATTGTTGTTATAAGTCCTAATACACATTTCTAGACCATTCTAATCCTTTAGGATACTCTCTTTACCATTCTGCACTTGTTAGAACCGCCAAGGACTCATGCTAAACCCTCTACGTCACTTGGGGTACCATGCAATGTTTAGGATCATTCTAAAGGTTCGTATAAGTCCTAATACACATTCCTAGACCATTCTAAGCCTTTAGAATACTCTCTTAACCATTCTACACTTGTTAGAACCTCCAAGGCTCATGCTACACCCTCTACGTCCCTTGGGGACTCAAGCAATGTTTAGGATCATTCTAATGGTTCTTATAAGTCCTAATACACATTCCTAGACCATTCTAAGCCTTCAGAATACTCTCTTAACCATTCTACACTTGTTAGAACGTCGAAGGACTCATGCTACACCCTCTATGTCCCTTGGGTTACCAAGAAATGTTTAGGATAATTCTAATGGTTCGTATGAGTCCTAATACACATTCCTAGACCATTCTAAGCCTTTAGAATACTCTCTTAACCATTCTACACTTGTTAGAACCTCCAAGGCTCATGCTACACCCTCTACGTCCCTTGGGGACTCAAGCAATGTTTAGGATCATTCTAATGGTTCTTATAAATCCTAATACACATTCCTAGACCATTCTAAGCCTTTAGAATACACTCATAGCCATTCTACACTTGTCAGAACTTCCAAGGACTCATGCTACACCCTCTACGTCCCTTGGGGACTCAAGCAATGTTTAGGATCATTCTAATGCTTCTTATAAGTCCTAATACACATTCCTAGACCATTCTAAGCCTTTAGAATACTCTCTTAACCATTCTACACTTGTTAGAACCTCCAAGGACTCAAGCGACACCCTCTACGTCCCTTGGGGACTCAAGCAATGCTTTGGATCATTCTAATGGTGGTTATAAGTCCTAATACACTTTCCTAGACCATTCTAAGCCTTTAGGTTACTCTCTTAACCATTCTACACTTGTTAGAACCTCCAAGGACTCATGCTAAGCCCTATACGTCACTTGGGGTACCAAGCAATGTTTTGGATCATTCTAAAGGTTCGTATAAGTCCTTATACACATTCTTAGGCCATTCTAAGCCTTTAGAATACTCTCTTAACCATTCTACACTTGTTAGAACCTCCAAGGCTCATGCTAAACCCTCTACATCCCTTGGGGTACAAAGCAATGTTTAGGATTATTCTAAAGGTTCGTATAAGTCCTAATACAAATTCCTAGACCATTCTAAGCCTTTGGAATACTCTCTTAACCATTCTACACTTGTTAGAATCTCCAAGGCTCATGCTACACCCTCTACGTCCCTTGGGGACTCAAGCAATGTTTAGGATCATTCTAAGGTTCTTATTAGTCCTAACACAAATTCCTAGACCATTCTAAGTCTTTACAATACTCTCTTAACCATTCTACACTTGTTAGAACCTCCAAGCCTCATGCAACACCCTCTACGTCCCTTGGGGACTCAAGCAATGTTTAGGATCATTCTAAGGTTCTTATCAGTCCTAATACACATTCCTAGACCATTCTTAGCCTTTAGGATACTCTCTTAACCATTCTACACTTGTTAGAATCTCCAAGGCTCATGCTACACCCTCTTCGTCCCTTGGGGACTAAAGCAATGTTTAGGATCATTCTAACAGTTCTTATAAGTCCTAATACACATTCCTAGACCATTCTAAGCCCGTAGAATACTCTCTTAGCCATTCTACACATGTTAGAACCTCCGAGGCTCATGCCACACCCTCTACATCCCTTGGGGACTCAAGCAATGTTTTGGATCATTCTAATGGTTGTTATAAGTCCTAATACACATTCCTAGACCATTCAAAGCCTTTAGAATACTCTCTTAACCATTCTACACTTGTTAGAACCTCCAAGGACTCAAGGAACACCCTCTACGTCCCTTGGGGACTCAAGCATTGTTTTGGATCATTCTAATTGTTGTTATAAGTCCTAATACACATTTCTAGACCATTCTAATCCTTTAGGATACTCTCTTAACCATTCTGCACTTGTTAGAACCGCCAAGGACTCATGCTAAACCCTCTACGTCACTTGGGGTACCATGCAATGTTTAGGATCATTCTAAAGGTTCGTATAAGTCCTAATACACATTCCTAGACCATTCTAAGCCTTTAGAATACTCTCTTAACCATTCTACACTTGTTAGAACCTCCAAGGCTCATGCTACACCCTCTACGTCCCTTGGGGACTCAAGCAATGTTTAGGATCATTCTAATGGTTCTTATAAGTCCTAATACACATTCCTAGACCATTCTAAGCCTTCAGAATACTCTCTTAACCATTCTACACTTGTTAGAACGTCGAAGGACTCATGCTACACCCTCTATGTCCCTTGGGTTACCAAGAAATGTTTAGGATAATTCTAATGGTTCGTATGAGTCCTAATACACATTCCTAGACCATTCTAAGCCTTTAGAATACTCTCTTAACCATTTTACACTTGTTAGAACCTCTAAGGACTCAAGCGACACCCTATACGTCCCTTGGGGACTCAAGCAATGTTTAAGATCATTCTAATGGTTCTTATATATCCTAATACACATTCCTAGACCATTCTAAGCCTTTAGAATACTCTCATAGCCATTCTACACTTGTCAGAACCTCCAAGGACTCATGCTACACCCTCTACGTCCCTTGGGGACTCAAGCAATGTTTAGGATCATTCTAATGCTTCTTATAAGTCCTAATACACATTCCTAGACCATTCTAAGCCTTTAGAATACTCTCTTAACCATTCTACACTTGTTAGAACCTCCAAGGACTCAAGCGACACCCTCTACGTCCCTTGGGGACTCAAGCAATGCTTTGGATCATTCTAATGGTGGTTATAAGTCCTAATAAACTTTCCTAGACCATTCTAAGCCTTTAGGTTACTCTCTTAACCATTCTACACTTGTTAGAACCTCCAAGGACTCATGCTAAGCCCTATACGTCACTTGGGGTACCAAGCAATGTTTAGGATCATTCTAAAGGTTCGTATAAGTCCTTATACACATTCTTAGGCCATTCTAAGCCTTTAGAATACTCTCTTAACCATTCTACACTTGTTAGAACCTCCAAGGCTCATGCTAAACCCTCTACATCCCTTGGGGTACAAAGCAATGTTTAGGATTATTCTAAAGGTTCGTATAAGTCCTAATACAAATTCCTAGACCATTCTAAGCCTTTGGAATACTCTCTTAACCATTCTACACTTGTTAGAATCTCCAAGGCTCATGCTACACCCTCTACGTCCCTTGGGGACTCAAGCAATGTTTAGGATCATTCTAAGGTTCTTATTAGTCCTAACACAAATTCCTAGACCATTCTAAGTCTTTACAATACTCTCTTAACCATTCTACACTTGTTAGAACCTCCAAGCCTCATGCAACACCCTCTACGTCCCTTGGGGACTCAAGCAATGTTTAGGATCATTCTAAGGTTCTTATCAGTCCTAATACACATTCCTAGACCATTCTTAGCCTTTAGGATACTCTCTTAACCATTCTACACTTGTTAGAATCTCCAAGGCTCATGCTACACCCTCTTCGTCCCTTGGGGACTAAAGCAATGTTTAGGATCATTCTAACAGTTCTTATAAGTCCTAATACACATTCCTAGACCATTCTAAGCCCGTAGAATACTCTCTTAACCATTCTACACATGTTAGAACCTCCGAGGCTCATGCTACACCCTCTACATCCCTTGGGAACTCAAGCAATGTTTTGGATCATTCTAATGGTTGTTATAAGTCCTAATACACATTCCTAGACCATTCAAAGCCTTTAGAATACTCTCTTAACCATTCTACACTTGTTAGAACCTCCAAGGACTCAAGGAACACCCTCTACGTCCCTTGGGGACTCAAGCATTGTTTTGGATCATTCTAATTGTTGTTATAAGTCCTAATACACATTTCTAGACCATTCTAATCCTTTAGGATACTCTCTTAACCATTCTGCACTTGTTAGAACCGCCAAGGACTCATGCTAAACCCTCTACGTCACTTGGGGTACCAAGCAATGTTTAGGATCATTCTAAAGGTTCGTATAAGTCCTAATACACATTCCTAGACCATTCTAAGCCTTTAGAATACTCTCTTAACCATTCTACACTTGTTAGAACCTCCAAGGCTCATGCTACACCCTCTACGTCCCTTGGGGACTCAAGCAATGTTTAGGATCATTCTAATGCTTCTTATAAGTCCTAATACACATTCCTAGACCATTCTAAGCCTTCAGAATACTCTCTTAACCATTCTACACTTGTTAGAACCTCGAAGGACTCATGCTACACCCTCTATGTCCCTTGGGTTACCAAGAAATGTTTAGGATAATTCTAATGGTTCGTATGAGTCCTAATACACATTCCTAGACCATTCTAAGCCTTTAGAATACTCTCTTAACCATTTTACACTTGTTAGAACCTCTAAGGACTCAAGCGACACCCTATACGTCCCTTGGGGACTCAAGCAATGTTTAAGATCATTCTAATGGTTCTTATATATCCTAATACACATTCCTAGACCATTCTAAGCCTTTAGAATACTCTCATAGCCATTCTACACTTGTCAGAACCTCCAAGGACTCATGCTACACCCTCTACGTCCCTTGGGGACTCAAGCAATGTTTAGGATCATTCTAATGCTTCTTATAAGTCCTAATACACATTCCTAGACCATTCTAAGCCTTTAGAATACTCTCTTAACCATTCTACACTTGTTAGAACCTCCAAGGACTCAAGCGACACCCTCTACGTCCCTTGGGGACTCAAGCAATGCTTTGGATCATTCTAATGGTGGTTATAAGTCCTAATAAACTTTCCTAGACCATTCTAAGCCTTTAGGTTACTCTCTTAACCATTCTACACTTGTTAGAACCTCCAAGGACTCATGCTAAGCCCTATACGTCACTTGGGGTACCAAGCAATGTTTAGGATCATTCTAAAGGTTCGTATAAGTCCTTATACACATTCTTAGGCCATTCTAAGCCTTTAGAATACTCTCTTAACCATTCTACACTTGTTAGAACCTCCAAGGCTCATGCTAAACCCTCTACATCCCTTGGGGTACAAAGCAATGTTTAGGATTATTCTAAAGGTTCGTATAAGTCCTAATACAAATTCCTAGACCATTCTAAGCCTTTGGAATACTCTCTTAACCATTCTACACTTGTTAGAATCTCCAAGGCTCATGCTACACCCTCTACGTCCCTTGGGGACTCAAGCAATGTTTAGGATCATTCTAATGGTTCTTATTAGTCCTAATACACATTCCCAGACCATTCTAAGCCTTTAGAATACTCTCTTAACCATTCTACACTTGTTAGAACCTCCAAGCCGAATGCAACACCCTCTACGTCCCTTGGGGACTCAAGCAATGTTTAGGATCATTCTAAGGTTCTTATTAGTCCTAACACACATTCCTAGACCATTCTAAGTCTTTAGAATACTCTCTTAACCATTCTACACTTGTTAGAACCTCCAAGCCTCATGCAACACCCTCTACGTCCCTTGGGGACTCAAGCAATGTTTAGGATCATTCTAAGGTTCTTATAAGTCCTAATACACATTCCTAGACCATTCTTAGCCTTTAGAATACTCTCTTAACCATTCTACACTTGTTAGAATCTCCAAGGCTCATGCTACACCCTCTTCGTCCCTTGGGGACTCAAGCAATGTTTAGGATCATTCTAATGGTTCTTATAAGTCCTAATACACATTCCTAGACCATTCTAAGCCCGTAGAATACTCTCTTAACCATTCTACACATGTCAGAACCTCCAAGGCTCATGCTACACCCTCTACGTCCCTTGGGGACTCAAGCAATGTTTTGGATCATTCTAATGGTTGTTATAAGTCCTAATACACATTCCTAGACAATTCTAAGCCTTTAGAATACTCTCTTAACCATTCTACACTTGTTAGAACCTCCAAGGACTCAAGGAACACCCTCTACGTCCCTTGGGGACTCAAGCATTGTTTTGGATCATTCTAATGGTTGTTATAAGTCCTAATACACATTTCTAGAGCATTCTAACCCTTTAGGATACTCTCTTAACCATTCTATACTTGTTAGAACCTCCAAGGACTCATGCTAAACCCTCTACGTCACTTGGGGTACCAAGCAATGTTTAGGATCATTCTAAAGGTTCGTATAAGTCCTAATACACATTCCTAGACCATTCTAAGCCTTTAGAATACTCTCTTAACCATTCTACACTTGTTAGAACCTCCAAGGCTCATGCTACACCCTCTACGTCCCTTGGGGACTCAAGCAATGTTTAGGATCATTCTAATGGTTCTTATAAGTCCTAATACACATTCCTAGACCATTCTAAGCCTTAAGAATACTCTCTTAACCATTCTACACTTGTTAGAACCTCGAAGGACTCATGCTACACCCTCTATGTCCCTTGGGTTACCAAGAAATGTTTAGGATAATTCTAATGGTTCGTATGAGTCCTAATACACATTCCTAGACCATTCTAAGCCTTTAGAATACTCTCTTAACCATTTTACACTTGTTAGAACCTCTAAGGACTCAAGTGACACCCTATACGTCCCTTGGGGACTCAAGCAATGTTTAAGATCATTCTAATGGTTCTTATATATCCTAATACACATTCCTAGACCATTCTAAGCCTTTAGAATACTCTCATAGCCATTCTACACTTGTCAGAACCTCCAAGGACTCATGCTACACCCTCTACGTCCCTTGGGGACTCAAGCAATGTTTAGGATCATTCTAATGCTTCTTATAAGTCCTAATACACATTCCTAGACCATTCTAAGCCTTTAGAATACTCTCTTAACCATTCTACACTTGTTAGAACCTCCAAGGACACAAGCGACACCCTCTACGTCCCTTGGGGACTCAAGCAATGTTTAGGATCATTCTAATGGTTGTTATAAGTCCTAATACACATTTCTAGAGTATTCTAACCCTTTAGGATACTCTCTTAACCATTCTACACTTGTTAGAACCTCCAAGGACTCATGCTAAACCCTCTACGTCAGTTGGGGTACCGAGCAATGTTTAGGATCATTCTAAAGGTTCGTATAAGTCCTAATACACATTCCTAGACCATTCTAAGCCTTTAGAATACTCTCTTAACCATTCTACACTTGTTAGAACCTCCAAGGCTCATGCTACACCCTCTACGTCCCTTGGGGACTCAAGCAATGTTTAGGATCATTCTAATGGTTCTTATAAGTCCTAATACACATTCCTAGACCATTCAAAGCCTTTAGAATACTCTCTTAACCATTCTACACTTGTTAGAACCTCCAAGCCCCATGCAACACCCTCTACGTCCCTTGGGGACTCAAGCAATGTTTAGGATCATTCTAAGGTTCTTATAAGTCCTAACACACATTCCTAGACCATTCTAAGTCTTTAGAATACTCTCTTAACCATTTTACACTTGTTAGAACCTCCAAGCCCCATGCAACACCCTCTACGTCCCATGGGGACTCATGCAATGTTTAGGATCATTCTAAGGTTCTTATAAGTCCTAATACACATTCCTAGACCATTCTTAGCCTTTAGAATACTCTCTTAACCATTCTACACTTGTTAGAATCTCCAAGGCTCATGTTACACCCTCTTCGTCCCTTGGGGACTCAAGCAATGTTTAGGATCATTCTAACGGTTCTTAAAAGTCATAATACACATTCCTAGACCATTCTAAGCCTTTAGAATACTCTCTTAACCATTCTACATTTATTAGAACCTGTAAGGACTCATGCTACACCCTCTACGTCCCTTGGGGACTCAAGCAATGTTTTGGATCATTCTAATGGTTGTTATAAGTCCTAATACACATTCCTAGACCATTCTAAGCCTTTAGAATACTCTCTTAACCATTCTACACTTGTTAGAACCTCCAAGGACTCAAGTAACACCCTCTACGTCCCTTGGGGACTCAAGCGATGTTTTGGATCATTCTAATGGTTGTTATAAGTCCTAATACACATTTCTAGACCATTCTAATCCTTTAGGATACTCTCTTAACCATTCTACACTTGTTAGAACCGCCAAGGACTCATGCTAAACACTCTATGTCCCTTGGGTTACCAAGCAATGTTTAGGATAATTCTAATGGTTCGTATGAGTCCTAATACACATTCCTAGACCATTCTAAGCCTTTAGAATACTTTCTTAACCATTTTACACTTGTTAGAACCTCTACGGACTCAAACGACACCCTCTACGTCCCTTGGGGACTCAAGCAATGTTTAGGATCATTCTAATGTTTCTTATAAATCCTAATACACATTCCTAGACCATTCTAAGCCTTTAGAATACTCTCATAGCCATTCTACACTTGTCAGAACCTCCATGGACTCATGCTACACCCTCTACGTCCCTTGGGGACTCAAGCAATGTTTAGGATCATTCTAATGGTTCTTATAAGTCCTAATACACATTCCTAGACCATTCTAAGCTTTTAGGTTACTCTCTTAACCATTCTACACTTGTTAGAACCTCCAAGGACTCATGCTAAACCCTCTACATCACTTGGGGTACCAAGCAATGTTTAGGATCATTCTAAAGGTTCGTATAAGTCCTAATACACATTCCTAGACCATTCTAAGCGTTTAGAATACTCTCTTAACCATTTTACACTTGTTAGAACCTCTAAGGACTCAAGCGACACCCTCTACGTCCCTTGGGGACTCAAGCAATGTTTAGGATCATTCTAATGGTTCTTATAAATCCTAATACACATTCCTAGACCATTCTAAGCCTTTAGAATACTCTCTAGCCATTCTACACTTGTCAGAACCTCCAAGCACTCATGCTACACGCTCTACATCCCTTGGGGACTCAAGCAATGTTTAGGATCATTGTAATGGTTCTTATAAGTCCTAATACACATTCCAAGAGCATTCTAAGCCTTTAGAATACTCTCTTAACCATTTTACACTTGTCAGAACCTCCAAGGACTCAAGCGACACCCTCTACGTCCCTTGGGGACTCAAGCAAAGTTTAGTATCATTGTAATGGTTCTTATGAGTCCTAATACACATTCCTAAACCATTCTAAGCCTTTAGAATACTCTCTTAACCATTTTACACTTGTTAGAACCTCTAAGGACTCAAGCGACACCCTCTACGTCCCTTGGGGACTCAAGCAATGTTTAGGATCATTCTAATGGTTCTTATAAATCCTAATACACATTCCTAGACCATTCTAAACCTTTAGAATACTCTCATAGCCATTCTACACTTGTCAGAACCTCCAAGGACTCATGCTACACCCTCTACGTCCCTTGGGGACTCAAGCAATGTTTAGGATCATTCTAATGGTTCTTATAAGTCTTAATACAGATTCCTAGACCATTCTAAGCCTTTAGAATACTCTCATAACCATTCTATACTTGTTAGAACCTCCAAGGACTCAAGCGACACCCTCTACGTCCCTTGGGGACTCAAGCAATGTTTTGGATCATTCTAATGGTGGTTATAAGTCCTAATAAACATTCCTAGACCATTCTAAGCCTTTAGGTTACTCTCTTAACCATTCTACACTTGTTAGAACCTCCAAGGACTCATGCTAAACCCTCTACGTCACTTGGGGTACCAAGCAATGTTTAGGATCATTCTAAAGGTTCGTATAAGTCCTTATACACATTCTTAGGCCATTCTAAGCCTTTAGAATACTCTCTTAACCATTCTACACTTGTTAGAACCTCCAAGGCTCATGCTAAACCCTCTACATCCCTTGGGGTACAAAGCAATGTTTAGTATTATTCTAAAGGTTCGTATAAGTCCTAATACAAATTCCTAGACCATTCTAAGCCTTTGGAATACTCTCTTAACCATTCTACGCTTGTTAGAATCTCCAAGGCTCATGCTACACCCTCTACGTCCCTTGGTGACTCAAGCAATGTTTAGGATTATTCTAATGGTTCTTATAAGTCCTAATACACATTCCTAGACCATTCGAAGCCTTTAGAATACTCTCTTAAAAATTCTACACTTGTTAGAACCTCCAAGCCCCATGCAACACCCTTTACGTCCCTTGGGGACTCAAGCAATGTTTAGTATCATTCTAAGGTTCTTATAAGTGCTAACACACATTCCTAGACCATTCTAAGTCTTGAGAATACTCTCTTAACCATTCTACACTTGTTAGAACCTCCAAGCCCCATGCAACACCCTCTACGTCCCTTGGGGACTCATGCAATGTTTAGGATCATTCTAAGGTTCTTATAAGTCCTAATACACATTCCTAGACCATTCTTAGCCTTTAGAATACTCTCTTAACCATTCTACACTTGTTAGAATCTCCAAGGCTCATTCTACACCCTCTTCGTCCCTTGGGGACTCAAGCAATGTTTAGGATCATTCTAACGGTTCTTATAAGTCCTAATACACATTCCTAGACCATTCTACGCCTTTAGAATACTCTCTTAACCATTCTACACATGTTAGAACCTCCAAGGCTCATGCTACACCCTCTACGTCCCTTGGGGACTCAAGCAATGTTTTGGATCATTCTAAAGGTTGTTATAAGTCCTAATACACATTTCTAGACCATTCTAATCCTTTAGGATACTCTCTTAACCATTCTACACTTGTTAGAACCGCCAAGGACTCATGCTAAACACTCTATGTCCCTTGGGTTACCAAGCAATGTTTAGGATAATTCTAATGGTTCGTATGAGTCCTAATACACATTCCTAGACCATTCTAAGCCTTTAGAATACTTTCTTAACCATTTTACACTTGTTAGAACCTCTACGGACTCAAACGACACCCTCTACGTCCCTTGGGGACTCAAGCAATGTTTAGGATCATTCTAATGGTTCTTATAAATCCTAATACACATTCCTAGACCATTCTAAGCCTTTAGAATACTCTCATAGCCATTCTACACTTGTCAGAACCTCCATGGACTCATGCTACACCCTCTACGTCCCTTGGGGACTCAAGCAATGTTTAGGATCATTCTAATGGTTCTTATAAGTCCTAATACACATTCCTAGACCATTCTAAGCTTTTAGGTTACTCTCTTAACCATTCTACACTTGTTAGAACCTCCAAGGACTCATGCTAAACCCTCTACATCACTTGGGGTACCAAGCAATGTTTAGGATCATTCTAAAGGTTCGTATAAGTCCTAATACACATTCCTAGACCATTCTAAGCGTTTAGAATACTCTCTTAACCATTTTACACTTGTTAGAACCTCTAAGGACTCAAGCGACACCCTCTACGTCCCTTGGGGACTCAAGCAATGTTTAGGATCATTCTAATGGTTCTTATAAATCCTAATACACATTCCTAGACCATTCTAAGCCTTTAGAATACTCTCATAGCCATTCTACACTTGTCAGAACCTCCAAGGACTCATGCTACACGCTCTACATCCCTTGGGGACTCAAGCAATGTTTAGGATCATTGTAATGGTTCTTATAAGTCCTAATACACATTCCAAGAGCATTCTAAGCCTTTAGAATACTCTCTTAACCATTTTACACTTGTCAGAACCTCCAAGGACTCAAGCGACACCCTCTACGTCCCTTGGGGACTCAAGCAAAGTTTAGTATCATTGTAATGGTTCTTATGAGTCCTAATACACATTCCTAGACCATTCTAAGCCTTTAGAATACTCTCTTAACCATTTTACACTTGTTAGAACCTCTAAGGACTCAAGCGACACCCTCTACGTCCCTTGGGGACTCAAGCAATGTTTAGGATCATTCTAATGGTTCTTATAAATCCTAATACACATTCCTAGACCATTCTAAACCTTTAGAATACTCTCATAGCCATTCTACACTTGTCAGAACCTCCAAGGACTCATGCTACACCCTCTACGTCCCTTGGGGACTCAAGCAATGTTTAGGATCATTCTAATGGTTCTTATAAGTCCTAATACAGATTCCTAGACCATTCTAAGCCTTTAGAATACTCTCATAACCATTCTATACTTGTTAGAACCTCCAAGGACTCAAGCGACACCCTCTACGTCCCTTGGGGACTCAAGCAATGTTTTGGATCATTCTAATGGTGGTTATAAGTCCTAATAAACATTCCTAGACCATTCTAAGCCTTTAGGTTACTCTCTTAACCATTCTACACTTGTTAGAACCTCCAAGGACTCATGCTAAACCCTCTACGTCACTTGGGGTACCAAGCAATGTTTAGGATCATTCTAAAGGTTCGTATAAGTCCTTATACACATTCTTAGGCCATTCTAAGCCTTTAGAATACTCTCTTAACCATTCTACACTTGTTAGAACCTCCAAGGCTCATGCTAAACCCTCTACATCCCTTGGGGTACAAAGCAATGTTTAGTATTATTCTAAAGGTTCGTATAAGTCCAAATACAAATTCCTAGACCATTCTAAGCCTTTGGAATACTCTCTTAACCAGTCTATGCTTGTTAGAATCTCCAAGGCTCATGCTACACCCTCTACGTCCCTTGGTGACTCAAGCAATGTTTAGGATTATTCTAATGGTTCTTATAAGTCCTAATACACATTCCTAGACCATTCTAAGCCTTTAGAATACTCTCTTAAAAATTCTACACTTGTTAGAACCTCCAAGCCCCATGCAACACCCTTTACGTCCCTTGGGGATTCAAGCAATGTTTAGTATCATTCTAAGGTTCTTATAAGTGCTAACACACATTCCTAGACCATTCTAAGTCTTGAGAATACTCTCTTAACCATTCTACACTTGTTAGAACCTCCAAGCCTCATGCAACACCCTCTACGAACCTTGGGGACTCAAGCAATGTTTAGGATCATTCTAAGGTTCTTATAAGTCCTAATACACATTCCTAGACCATTCTTAGCCTTTAGAATACTCTCTTAACCATTCTACACTTGTTAGAACCGCCGAGGCTCATGCTACACCCTCTACGTCCCTTGGGGACTCAAGCAATGTTTTGGATCATTCTAAAGGTTGTTATAAGTCCTAATACACATTCCTAGACCATTCTAAGCCTTTAGAATACTCTCTTAACCATTCTACACTTGTTAGAACCTCCAAGGACTCAAGAAACACCCTCTACGTCCCTTGGGTTACCAAACAATGTTTAGGATCATTCTAATGGTTCGTATGAGTCCTAATACACATTCCTAGACCATTCTAAGCCTTTAGAATACTCTCTTAACCATTCTACACTTGTTAGAACCTCCAAGCCCCATGCAACACCCACTACGTCCCTTGGGGACTCAAGCAATGTTTAGGATCATTCTAAGGTTCTTATAAGTCCTAACACACATTCCTAGACCATTCTAAGTCTTTAGAATACTCTCTTAACCATTCTACACTTGTTAGAACCTCCAAGCCCCATGCAACACCCTCTACGTCCCTTGGGGACTCAAGCAATGTTTAGGATCATTTTAAGGTTCTTATAAGTCCTAATACACATTCCTAGACCATCCTTAGCCTTTAGAATACACTCTTAACCATTCTAAACTTGTTAGAATCTCCAAGGCTCATGCTACACCCTCTTCGTCCCTTGGGGACTCAAGCAATGTTTAGGATCATTCTAACGGTTCTTAAAAGTCCTAATACACATTCCTAGACCATTCTAAGCCTTTAGAATACTCTCTTAACCATTCTACACTTGTTTGAACCGCTAAGGACTCATGCTACACCCTCTAAGGATCATTCTAATGGTTCGTATGAGTCCTAATACACATTCCTAGACCATTATAAGCCTTTAGAATACTCTCTTAACCATTTTACACTTGTTAGAACCTCTTAGGACTCAAGCGACACCATCTACGTCCCTTGGCGACTCAAGCAATGTTTAGGATCATTCTAATGGTTCTTATAAATCCTAATACACATTCCTAGACCATTCTAAGCCTTTAGAATACTCTCATAGCCATTCTACACTTGTCAGAACCTCAAAGGACTCATGCTACACCCTCTACGTCCCTTGGGGACTCAAGCAATGTTTAGGATCATTCTAATGCTTCTTATAAGTCCTAAGACACATTCCTAGACCATTCTAATCCTTTAGAATACTCTCTTAACCATTCTACACTTGTTAGAACCTCCAAGGACTCAAGCGACACCCTCTACGTCCCTTGGGGACTCAAGCAAAGTTTTGGATCATTCTAATGGTGGTTATAAGTCCTAATACACATTTCTAGAGCATTCTAAGCCTATAGGATACTCTCTTAACCATTCTACACTTGTTAGAACCTCCAAGGACTCATGCTAAACCCTCTACGTCACTTGGGGTACCAAGCAATGTTTAGGATCATTCTAAAGGTTCGTATAAGTCCGAATACACACTCCTAGACCATTCTAAGCCTTTAGAATACTCTCTTAACCATTCTACACTTGTTAGAACCTCTAAGGACTCATGCGACACCCTCTACGTCCCTTGGGGACTCAAGCTATGTTTAGGATCATTCTAATGGTTCTTATAAGTCCTAATACACATTCCTTCACCATTCTAAGCCTTTAGAATACTCTCATAGCCATTCTACACTTGTCAGAACCGCAAAGGACTCATGCTACACCCTCTACGTCCCTTGGGGACTCAAGCAATGTTTAGGATCATTCTAATGCTTCTTATAAGTCCTAATACAAATTCCTTGACCATTCTAAGCCTTTAGAATACTCTCTTAACCATTCTACACTTGTTAGAACCTCCAAGGACTCAAGCGACACCCTCTACGTCCCTTGGGGACTCAAGCAATGTTTTGGATCATTCTAATGGTTGTTATAAGTCCTAATACACATTTCTAGAGAATTCTAAGCCTTTAGGATACTCTCTTAACCATTCTACACTTGTTAGAACCTCCAAGGCTCATGCTACACCCTCTACGTCCCTTGGGGACTCAAGCAATGTTTAGGATCATTGTAATGGTTCGTATGAGTCCTAATACACATTCCTAGACCATTCTAAGCGTTTAGAATACTCTCTTAACCATTTTACACTTGTTAGAACCTCTAAGGACTCAAGCGACACCCTCTACGTCCCTTGGGGACTCAAGCAATGTTTAGGATCATTCTAATGGTTCTTATAAATCCTAATACACATTCCTAGACCATTCTCAGCCTTTAGAATACTCTCTTAACCATTCTACACTTGTTAGAACCTCCAAGGACTCAAAATACACCCTCTACATCCCTTGGGTACTCAAGCAATGTTTAGGATCATTCTAATGGTTCTTATAAGTCCTAATACACATTCGTAGACCATTCTAACCTTTATAATACTCTCTTAACCATTCTACACTTGTTAGAACCTCCAAGTACTCATGCTACACCCTCTATGTCCATTGGGGACTCAAGCAATGTTTAGGATCATTCTAATGGTTCGTATAAGTCCTAATACACATTCCTAGACCATTCTAAGCCTTTCAAATACTTTCTTAACCATTCTACACTTGTTAGAACCTCCAAGGACTCAAGCGACACCCTCTACGTCCCTTGGGGACTCAAGCAATGTTTAGTATCATTGTAATGGTTCTTATAAGTCCTAATACACATTCCTAGACCATTCTAAGCCTTTCAAATACTTTCTTAACCATTCTACACTTGTAAGAACCTCCAAGGACTCAAGCTACACCCTCTACGTCCCTTGGGGACTCAAGCAATGTTTTGGATCATTCTAATGGTTGTTATAAATCCTACTACACATTCCTAGACCATTCTAAGCCTTTAAGATACTCTCTTAACCATTCTACACTGATTAGAACCTCCAAGTACTCATGCTACACCCTCTACGTCCCTTGGGGACTCAAGCAATGTTTAAGATCATTCTAATGGTTCTTATAAGTCCTAATACACATTCCTAGACCATTCTAAGCCTTTAGAATACTCTCTTAACCATTCTACACTTGTTAGAACCTCCAAGGACTCAAGCGACACCCTCTACGTCCCTTGGGGACTCAAGCAATGCTTTGGATCGTTCTAATGGTGGTTATAAGTCCTAATACACTTTCCTAGACCATTCTAAGCCTATAGGATACTCTCTTAACCATTCTACACTTGTTAGAACCTCCAAGGACTCATGCTAAACCCTCTACGTCACTTGGGGTACCAAGCAATGTTTAGGATCATTCTAAAGGTTCGTATAAGTCCGAATACACACTCCTAGACCATTCTAAGCCTTTAGAATACTCTCTTAACCATTCTACACTTGTTAGAACCTCTAAGGACTCATGCGACACCCTCTACATCCCTTGGGGACTCAAGCTATGTTTAGGATCATTCTAATGGTTCTAATTAGTCCTAATACACAATCCTAGACCATTCTAAGCCTTTAGAATACTCTCATAGCCATTCTACACTTTCAGAACCGCAAAGGACT
Organism: Crotalaria pallida; assembly: GCA_037953625.1. Taxonomy (NCBI): domain Eukaryota; kingdom Viridiplantae; phylum Streptophyta; class Magnoliopsida; order Fabales; family Fabaceae; genus Crotalaria; species Crotalaria pallida. The sequence goes on from CM075650.1 coordinate 99,088,098, forward strand.
CATGCTACACCCTCTACGTCCCTTGGGGACTAAAGCAATGTTTAGGATCATTCTAATGCTTCTTATAAGTCCTAATACAAATTCCTAGACCATTCTAAGCCTTTAGAATACTCTCTTAACAATTCTACACTTGGTAGAACCTCCAAGGACTCAAGCGACACCCTCTACGTCCCTTGGGGACTCAAGCAATGTTTTGGATCATTCTAATGGTTGTTATAAGTCCTAATACACATTTCTAGAGCATTCTAAGCCTTTAGGATACTCTCTTAACCATTCTACACTTGTTAGAACCTCCAAGGCTCATGCTACACCCTCTACGTCCCTTGGGGACTCAAGCAATGTTTAGGATCATTGTAATGGTTCGTATGAGTCCTAAAACACATTCCTAGACCATTCTAAGCGTTTAGAATACTCTCTTAACCATTTTACACTTGTTAGAACCTCTAAGGACTCAAGCGACACCCTCTACGTCCCTTGGGGACTCAAGCAATGTTTAGGATCATTCTAATGGTTCTTATAAATCCTAATACACATTCCTAGACCATTCTAAGCCTTTAGAATACACTCATAGCCATTCTACACTTGTCAGAACTTCCAAGGACTCATGCTACACCCTCTACATCCCTTGGGGACTCAAGCAATGTTTAGTATCATTGTAATGGTTCTTATGAGTCCTAATACACATTCCTAGACCATTCTAAGCCTTTAGAATACTCTCTTAACCATTTTACACTTGTCAGAACCTCTAAGGACTCAAGCGACACCCTCTACGTCCCTTGGGGACTCAAGCAATGTTTAGGATCATTCTAATGGTTCTTATAAATCCTAATATACATTCCTAGACCATTCTAAGCCTTTAGAATACTCTCATAGCCATTCTACACTTGTCAGAACCTCCAAGGTCTCATGCTACACCCACTACGTCCCTTGGGGACTTAAGCAATGTTTAGGATCATTCTAATGCTTCTTATAAGTCCTAATACACATTCCTATACCATTCTAAGCCTTTAGAATACTCTTTTAACCATTCTACACTTGTTAGAACCTCCAAGGACTCAAGCGACACCCTCTACGTCCCTTGGGAACTCAAGCAATGCTTTGGATCATTCTAATGGTGGTTATAAGTCCCAATACACTTTCCTAGACCATTCTAAGCCTTTAGGTTACTCTCTTAACCATTCTACACTTGTTAGAACCTCCAAGGACTCATGCTAAGCCCTCTACGTCACTTGGGGTACCAAGCAATGTTTAGGATCATTCTAAAGGTTCGTATAAGTCCTTATACACATTCTTAGGCCATTCTAAGCCTTTAGAATACTCTCTTAACCATTCTACACTTGTTAGAACCTCTAAGGACTCATGCTACACCCTCTAAGGATCATTCTAATGGTTCGTATGAGTCCTAATACACATTCCTAGACCATTATAAGCCTTTAGAATACTCTCTTAACCATTTTACACTTGTTAGAACCTCTTAGGACTCAAGCGACACCATCTACGTCCCTTGGCGACTCAAGCAATGTTTAGGATCATTCTAATGGTTCTTATAAATCCTAATACACATTCCTAGACCATTCTAAGCCTTTAGAATACTCTCATAGCCATTCTACACTTGTCAGAACCTCCAAGGACTCATGCTACACCCTCTACGTCCCTTGGGGACTCAAGCAATGTTTAGGATCATTCTAATGCTTCTTATAAGTCCTAAGACACATTCCTAGACCATTCTAAGCCTTTAGAATACTCTCTTAACAATTCTACACTTGGTAGAACCTCCAAGGACTCAAGCGACACCCTCTACGTCCCTTGGGGACTCAAGCAATGTTTTGGATCATTCTAATGGTTGTTATAAGTCCTAATACACATTTCTAGAGCATTCTAAGCCTTTAGGATACTCTCTTAACCATTCTACACTTGTTAGAACCTCCAAGGCTCATGCTACACCCTCTACGTCCCTTGGGGACTCAAGCAATGTTTAGGATCATTGTAATGGTTCGTATGAGTCCTAAAACACATTCCTAGACCATTCTAAGCGTTTAGAATACTCTCTTAACCATTTTACACTTGTTAGAACCTCTAAGGACTCAAGCGACACCCTCTACGTCCCTTGGGGACTCAAGCAATGTTTAGGATCATTCTAATGGTTCTTATAAATCCTAATATACATTCCTAGACCATTCTAAGCCTTTAGAATACTCTCATAGCCATTCTACACTTGTCAGAACCTCCAAGGTCTCATGCTACACCCACTACGTCCCTTGGGGACTTAAGCAATGTTTAGGATCATTCTAATGCTTCTTATAAGTCCTAATACACATTCCTATACCATTCTAAGCCTTTAGAATACTCTTTTAACCATTCTACACTTGTTAGAACCTCCAAGGACTCAAGCGACACCCTCTACGTCCCTTGGGGACTCAAGCAATGCTTTGGATCATTCTAATGGTGGTTATAAGTCCCAATACACTTTCCTAGACCATTCTAAGCCTTTAGGTTACTCTCTTAACCATTCTACACTTGTTAGAACCTCCAAGGACTCATGCTAAGCCCTCTACGTCACTTGGGGTACCAAGCAATGTTTAGGATCATTCTAAAGGTTCGTATAAGTCCTTATACACATTCTTAGGCCATTCTAAGCCTTTAGAATACTCTCTTAACCATTCTACACTTGTTAGAACCTCCAAGGCTCATGCTAAACCCTCTACATCCCTTGGGGTACAAAGCAATGTTTAGGATTATTCTAAAGGTTCGTATAAGTCCTAATACAAATTCCTAGACCATTCTAAGCCTTTGGAATACTCTCTTAACCATTCTACACTTGTTAGAATCTCCAAGGCTCATGCTACACCCTCTACGTCCCTTGGGGACTCAAGCAATGTTTAGGATCATTCTAATGGTTCTTATAAGTCCTAATACACATTCCTAGACCATTCTAAGCCTTTAGAATACTCTCTTAACCATTCTACACTTGTTAGAACCTCCAAGCCACATGCAACACCCTCTACGTCCCTTGGGGACTCAAGCAATGTTTAGGATCATTCTAAGGTTCTTATTAGTCCTAACACACATTCCTAGACCATTCTAAGTCTTTAGAATACTCTCTTAACCATTCTACACTTGTTAGAACCTCCAAGCCTCATGCAACACCCTCTACGTCCCTTGGGGACTCAAGCAATGTTTAGGATCATTCTAAGGTTCTTATAAGTCCTAATACACATTCCTAGACCATTCTTAGCCTTTAGAATACTCTCTTAACCATTCTACACTTGTTAGAATCTCCAAGGCTCATGCTACACCCTCTTCGTCCCTTGGGGAATCAAGCAATGTTTAGGATCATTCTAACGGTTCTTATAAGTCCTAATACACATTCCTAGACCATTCTAAGCCCGTAGAATACTCTCTTAACCATTCTACACATGTTAGAACCTCCGAGGCTCATGCTACACCCTCTACGTCCCTTGGGGACTCAAGCAATGTTTTGGATCATTCTAATGGTTGTTATAAGTCCTAATACACCTTCCTAGACCATTCTAAGCCTTTAGAATACTCTCTTAAACATTCTACACTTGTTAGAACCTCCAAGGACTCAAGGAACACCCTCTACGTCCCTTGGGGACTCAAGCATTGTTTTGGATCATTCTAATGGTTGTTATAAGTCCTAATACACATTTCTAGACCATTCTAATCCTTTAGGATACTCTCTTAACCATTCTGCACTTGTTAGAACCGCCCAGGACTCATGCTAAACCCTCTACGTCACTTGGGGTACCAAGCAATGTTTAGGATCATTCTAAAGGTTCGTATAAGTCCTAATACACATTCCTAGACCATTCTAAGCCTTTAGAATACTCTCTTAACCATTCTACACTTGTTAGAACCTCCAAGGCTCATGCTACACCCTCTACGTCCCTTGGGGACTCAAGCAATGTTTAGGATCATTCTAATGGTTCTTATAAGTCCTAATACACATTCCTAGACCATTCTAAGCCTTCAGAATACTCTCTTAACCATTCTACACTTGTTAGAACCTCGAAGGACTCATGCTACACCCTCTATGTCCCTTGGGTTACCAAGAAATGTTTAGGATAATTCTAATGGTTCGTATGAGTCCTAATACACATTCCTAGACCATTCTAAGCCTTTAGAATACTCTCTTAACCATTTTACACTTGTTAGAACCTCTAAGGACTCAAGCGACACCCTATACGTCCCTTGGGGACTCAAGCAATGTTTAAGATCATTCTAATGGTTCTTATATATCCTAATACACATTCCTAGACCATTCTAAGCCTTTAGAATACTCTCATAGCCATTCTACACTTGTCAGAACCTCCAAGGACTCATGCTACACCCTCTACGTCCCTTGGGGACTCAAGCAATGTTTAGGATCATTCTAATGCTTCTTATAAGTCCTAATACACATTCCTAGACCATTCTAAGCCTTTAGAATACTCTCTTAACCATTCTACACTTGTTAGAACCTCCAAGGACTCAAGCGACACCCTCTACGTCCCTTGGGGACTCAAGCAATGTTTAGGATCATTCTAATGGTTGTTATAAGTCCTAATACACATTCCTAGACCATTCTAAGCGTTTAGAATACTCTCTTAACCATTTTACACTTGTTAGAACCTCTAAGGACTCAAGCGACACCCTCTACGTCCCTTGGGGACTCAAGCAATGTTTAGGATCATTCTAATGGTTCTTATAAATCCTAATACACATTCCTAGACCATTCTAAGCCTTTAGAATACACTCATAGCCATTCTACACTTGTCAGAACTTCCAAGGACTCATGCTACACCCTCTACGTCCCTTGGGGACTCAAGCAATGTTTAGTATCATTGTAATGGTTCTTATGAGTCCTAATACACATTCCTAGACCATTCTAAGCCTTTAGAATACTCTCATAGCCATTCTACACTTGTCAGAACCTCCAAGGACTCATGCTACACCCTCTAAGGATCATTCTAATGGTTCGTATGAGTCCTAATACACATTCCTAGACCATTATAAGCCTTTAGAATACTCTCTTAACCATTTTACACTTGTTAGAACCTCTTAGGACTCAAGCGACACCATCTACGTCCCTTGGCGACTCAAGCAATGTTTAGGATCATTCTAATGGTTCTTATAAATCCTAATACACATTCCTAGACCATTCTAAGCCTTTAGAATACTCTCATAGCCATTCTACACTTGTCAGAACCTCCAAGGACTCATGCTACACCCTCTACGTCCCTTGGGGACTCAAGCAATGTTTAGGATCATTCTAATGCTTCTTATAAGTCCTAAGACACATTCCTAGACCATTCTAAGCCTTTAGAATACTCTCTTAACAATTCTACACTTGGTAGAACCTCCAAGGACTCAAGCGACACCCTCTACGTCCCTTGGGGACTCAAGCAATGTTTTGGATCATTCTAATGGTTGTTATAAGTCCTAATACACATTTCTAGAGCATTCTAAGCCTTTAGGATACTCTCTTAACCATTCTACACTTGTTAGAACCTCCAAGGCTCATGCTACACCCTCTACGTCCCTTGGGGACTCAAGCAATGTTTAGGATCATTGTAATGGTTCGTATGAGTCCTAAAACACATTCCTAGACCATTCTAAGCGTTTAGAATACTCTCTTAACCATTTTACACTTGTTAGAACCTCTAAGGACTCAAGCGACACCCTCTACGTCCCTTGGGGACTCAAGCAATGTTTAGGATCATTCTAATGGTTCTTATAAATCCTAATATACATTCCTAGACCATTCTAAGCCTTTAGAATACTCTCATAGCCATTCTACACTTGTCAGAACCTCCAAGGTCTCATGCTACACCCACTACGTCCCTTGGGGACTTAAGCAATGTTTAGGATCATTCTAATGCTTCTTATAAGTCCTAATACACATTCCTATACCATTCTAAGCCTTTAGAATACTCTTTTAACCATTCTACACTTGTTAGAACCTCCAAGGACTCAAGCGACACCCTCTACGTCCCTTGGGGACTCAAGCAATGCTTTGGATCATTCTAATGGTGGTTATAAGTCCCAATACACTTTCCTAGACCATTCTAAGCCTTTAGGTTACTCTCTTAACCATTCTACACTTGTTAGAACCTCCAAGGACTCATGCTAAGCCCTCTACGTCACTTGGGGTACCAAGCAATGTTTAGGATCATTCTAAAGGTTCGTATAAGTCCTTATACACATTCTTAGGCCATTCTAAGCCTTTAGAATACTCTCTTAACCATTCTACACTTGTTAGAACCTCCAAGGCTCATGCTAAACCCTCTACATCCCTTGGGGTACAAAGCAATGTTTAGGATTATTCTAAAGGTTCGTATAAGTCCTAATACAAATTCCTAGACCATTCTAAGCCTTTGGAATACTCTCTTAACCATTCTACACTTGTTAGAATCTCCAAGGCTCATGCTACACCCTCTACGTCCCTTGGGGACTCAAGCAATGTTTAGGATCATTCTAATGGTTCTTATAAGTCCTAATACACATTCCTAGACCATTCTAAGCCTTTAGAATACTCTCTTAACCATTCTACACTTGTTAGAACCTCCAAGCCGCATGCAACACCCTCTACGTCCCTTGGGGACTCAAGCAATGTTTAGGATCATTCTAAGGTTCTTATTAGTCCTAACACACATTCCTAGACCATTCTAAGTCTTTAGAATACTCTCTTAACCATTCTACACTTGTTAGAACCTCCAAGCCTCATGCAACACCCTCTACGTCCCTTGGGGACTCAAGCAATGTTTAGGATCATTCTAAGGTTCTTATAAGTCCTAATACACATTCCTAGACCATTCTTAGCCTTTAGAATACTCTCTTAACCATTCTACACTTGTTAGAATCTCCAAGGCTCATGCTACACCCTCTTCGTCCCTTGGGGAATCAAGCAATGTTTAGGATCATTCTAACGGTTCTTATAAGTCCTAATACACATTCCTAGACCATTCTAAGCCCGTAGAATACTCTCTTAACCATTCTACACATGTTAGAACCTCCGAGGCTCATGCTACACCCTCTACGTCCCTTGGGGACTCAAGCAATGTTTTGGATCATTCTAATGGTTGTTATAAGTCCTAATACACCTTCCTAGACCATTCTAAGCCTTTAGAATACTCTCTTAAACATTCTACACTTGTTAGAACCTCCAAGGACTCAAGGAACACCCTCTACGTCCCTTGGGGACTCAAGCATTGTTTTGGATCATTCTAATGGTTGTTATAAGTCCTAATACACATTTCTAGACCATTCTAATCCTTTAGGATACTCTCTTAACCATTCTGCACTTGTTAGAACCGCCCAGGACTCATGCTAAACCCTCTACGTCACTTGGGGTACCAAGCAATGTTTAGGATCATTCTAAAGGTTCGTATAAGTCCTAATACACATTCCAAGACCATTCTAAGCCTTTAGAATACTCTCTTAACCATTCTACACTTGTTAGAACCTCCAAGGCTCATGCTACACCCTCTACGTCCCTTGGGGACTCAAGCAATGTTTAGGATCATTCTAATGGTTCTTATAAGTCCTAATACACATTCCTAGACCATTCTAAGCCTTCAGAATACTCTCTTAACCATTCTACACTTGTTAGAACCTCGAAGGACTCATGCTACACCCTCTATGTCCCTTGGGTTACCAAGAAATGTTTAGGATAATTCTAATGGTTCGTATGAGTCCTAATACACATTCCTAGACCATTCTAAGCCTTTAGAATACTCTCTTAACCATTTTACACTTGTTAGAACCTCTAAGGACTCAAGCGACACCCTATACGTCCCTTGGGGACTCAAGCAATGTTTAAGATCATTCTAATGGTTCTTATATATCCTAATACACATTCCTAGACCATTCTAAGCCTTTAGAATACTCTCATAGCCATTCTACACTTGTCAGAACCTCCAAGGACTCATGCTACACCCTCTACGTCCCTTGGGGACTCAAGCAATGTTTAGGATCATTCTAATGCTTCTTATAAGTCCTAATACACATTCCTAGACGATTCTAAGCCTTTAGAATACTCTCTTAACCATTCTACACTTGTTAGAACCTCCAAGGACTCAAGCGACACCCTCTACGTCCCTTGGGGACTCAAGCAATGTTTAGGATCATTCTAATGGTTGTTATAAGTCCTAATACACATTCCTAGACCATTCTAAGCGTTTAGAATACTCTCTTAACCATTTTACACTTGTTAGAACCTCTAAGGACTCAAGCGACACCCTCTACGTCCCTTGGGGACTCAAGCAATGTTTAGGATCATTCTAATGGTTCTTATAAATCCTAATACACATTCCTAGACCATTCTAAGCCTTTAGAATACACTCATAGCCATTCTACACTTGTCAGAACTTCCAAGGACTCATGCTACACCCTCTACGTCCCTTGGGGACTCAAGCAATGTTTAGTATCATTGTAATGGTTCTTATGAGTCCTAATACACATTCCTAGACCATTCTAAGCCTTTAGAATACTCTCATAGCCATTCTACACTTGTCAGAACCTCCAAGGACTCATGCTACACCCTCTACGTCCCTTGGGGACTCAAGCAATGTTTAGGATCATTCTAATGGTTCTTATAAATCCTAATACACATTCCTAGACCATTCTAAGCCTTTAGAATACTCTCATAGCCATTCTACACTTGTCAGAACCTCCGAGGACTCATGCTACACCCTCTACGTCCCTTGGGGACTCAAGCAATGTTTAGGATCATTCTAATGCTTCTTATAAGTCCTAATACACATTCCTAGACCATTCTAAGCCTTTAGAATACTCTCTTAACCTTTCTACACTTGTTAGAACCTCCAAGGACTCAAGCGACACCCTCTACGTCCCTTGGGGACTCAAGCAATGCTTTGGATCGTTCTAATGGTGGTTATAAGTCCTAATACACTTTCCTAGACCATTCTAAGCCTTTAGGTTACTCTCTTAACCATTCTACACTTGTTAGAACCTCCAAGGACTCATGCTAAACCCTCTACGTCACTTGGGGTACCAAGCAATGTTTTGGATCATTCTAAAGGTTCGTATAAGTCCTTATACACATTCTTAGGCCATTCTAAGCCTTTAGAATACTCTCTTAACCATTCTACACTTGTTAGAACCTCCAAGGCTCATGCTAAACCCTCTACATCCCTTGGGGTACAAAGCAATGTTTAGGATTATTCTAAAGGTTCGTATAAGTCCTAATACAAATTCCTAGACCATTCTAAGCCTTTGGAATACTCTCTTAACCATTCTACACTTGTTAGAATCTCCAAGGCTCATGCTACACCCTCTACGTCCCTTGGGGACTCAAGCAATGTTTAGGATCATTCTAAGGTTCTTATTAGTCCTAACACAAATTCCTAGACCATTCTAAGTCTTTACAATACTCTCTTAACCATTCTACACTTGTTAGAACCTCCAAGCCTCATGCAACACCCTCTACGTCCCTTGGGGACTCAAGCAATGTTTAGGATCATTCTAAGGTTCTTATCAGTCCTAATACACATTCCTAGACCATTCTTAGCCTTTAGGATACTCTCTTAACCATTCTACACTTGTTAGAATCTCCAAGGCTCATGCTACACCCTCTCCGTCCCTTGGGGACTAAAGCAATGTTTAGGATCATTCTAACAGTTCTTATAAGTCCTAATACACATTCCTAGACCATTCTAAGCCCGTAGAATACTCTCTTAGCCATTCTACACATGTTAGAACCTCCGAGGCTCATGCTACACCCTCTACATCCCTTGGGGACTCAAGCAATGTTTTGGATCATTCTAATGGTTGTTATAAGTCCTAATACACATTCCTAGACCATTCAAAGCCTTTAGAATACTCTCTTAACCATTCTACACTTGTTAGAACCTCCAAGGACTCAAGGAACACCCTCTACGTCCCTTGGGGACTCAAGCATTGTTTTGGATCATTCTAATTGTTGTTATAAGTCCTAATACACATTTCTAGACCATTCTAATCCTTTAGGATACTCTCTTAACCATTCTTCACTTGTTAGAACCGCCAAGGACTCATGCTAAACCCTCTACGTCACTTGGGGTACCATGCAATGTTTAGGATCATTCTAAAGGTTCGTATAAGTCCTAATACACATTCCTAGACCATTCTAAGCCTTTAGAATACTCTCTTAACCATTCTACACTTGTTAGAACCTCCAAGGCTCATGCTACACCCTCTACGTCCCTTGGGGACTCAAGCAATGTTTAGGATCATTCTAATGGTTCTTATAAGTCCTAATACACATTCCTAGACCATTCTAAGCCTTCAGAATACTCTCTTAACCATTCTACACTTGTTAGAACGTCGAAGGACTCATGCTACACCCTCTATGTCCCTTGGGTTACCAAGAAATGTTTAGGATAATTCTAATGGTTCGTATGAGTCCTAATACACATTCCTAGACCATTCTAAGCCTTTAGAATACTCTCTTAACCATTTTACACTTGTTAGAACCTCTAAGGACTCAAGCGACACCCTATACGTCCCTTGGGGACTCAAGCAATGTTTAAGATCATTCTAATGGTTCTTATATATCCTAATACACATTCCTAGACCATTCTAAGCCTTTAGAATACTCTCATAGCCATTCTACACTTGTCAGAACCTCCAAGGACTCATGCTACACCCTCTACGTCCCTTGGGGACTCAAGCAATGTTTAGGATCATTCTAATGCTTCTTATAAGTCCTAATACACATTCCTAGACCATTCTAAGCCTTTAGAATACTCTCTTAACCATTCTACACTTGTTATAACCTCCAAGGACTCAAGCGACACCCTCTACGTCCCTTGGGGACTCAAGCAATGCTTTGGATCATTCTAATGGTGGTTATAAGTCCTAATAAACTTTCCTAGACCATTCTAAGCCTTTAGGTTACTCTCTTAACCATTCTACACTTGTTAGAACCTCCAAGGACTCATGCTAAGCCCTATACGTCACTTGGGGTACCAAGCAATGTTTAGGATCATTCTAAAGGTTCGTATAAGTCCTTATACACATTCTTAGGCCATTCTAAGCCTTTAGAATACTCTCTTAACCATTCTACACTTGTTAGAACCTCCAAGGCTCATGCTAAACCCTCTACATCCCTTGGGGTACAAAGCAATGTTTAGGATTATTCTAAAGGTTCGTATAAGTCCTAATACAAATTCCTAGACCATTCTAAGCCTTTGGAATACTCTCTTAACCATTCTACACTTGTTAGAATCTCCAAGGCTCATGCTACACCCTCTACGTCCCTTGGGGACTCAAGCAATGTTTAGGATCATTCTAAGGTTCTTATTAGTCCTAACACACATTCCTAGACCATTCTAAGTCTTTAGAATACTCTCTTAACCATTCTACACTTGTTAGAACCTCCAAGCCTCATGCAACACCCTCTACGTCCCTTGGGGACTCAAGCAATGTTTAGGATCATTCTAAGGTTCTTATAAGTCCTAATACACATTCCTAGACCATTCTTAGCCTTTAGAATACTCTCTTAACCATTCTACACTTGTTAGAATCTCCAAGGCTCATGCTACACCCTCTTCGTCCCTTGGGGACTCAAGCAATGTTTAGGATCATTCTAATGGTTCTTATAAGTCCTAATACACATTCCTAGACCACTCTAAGCCCGTAGAATACTCTCTTAACCATTCTACACATGTCAGAACCTCCAAGGCTCATGCTACACCCTCTACGTCCCTTGGGGACTCAAGCAATGTTTTGGATCATTCTAATGGTTGTTATAAGTCCTAATACACATTCCTAGACAATTCTAAGCCTTTAGAATACTCTCTTAACCATTCTACACTTGTTAGAACCTCCAAGGACTCAAGGAACACCCTCTACGTCCCTTGGGGACTCAAGCATTGTTTTGGATCATTCTAATGGTTGTTATAAGTCCTAATACACATTTCTAGAGCATTCTAACCCTTTAGGATACTCTCTTAACCATTCTATACTTGTTAGAACCTCCAAGGACTCATGCTAAACCCTCTACGTCACTTGGGGTACCAAGCAATGTTTAGGATCATTCTAAAGGTTCGTATAAGTCCTAATACACATTCCTAGACCATTCTAAGCCTTTAGAATACTCTCTTAACCATTCTACACTTGTTAGAACCTCCAAGGCTCATGCTACACCCTCTACGTCCCTTGGGGACTCAAGCAATGTTTAGTATCATTCTAATGGTTCTTATAAGTCCTAATACACATTCCTAGACCATTCTAAGCCTTCAGAATACTCTCTTAACCATTCTACACTTGTTAGAACCTCCAAGGACTCATGCTAAACCCTCTACGTCACTTGGGGTACCGAGCAATGTTTAGGATCATTCTAAAGGTTCGTATAAGTCCTAATACACATTCCTAGACCATTCTAAGCCTTTAGAATACTCTCTTAACCATTCTACACTTGTTAGAACCTCCAAGGCTCATGCTACACCCTCTACGTCCCTTGGGGACTCAAGCAATGTTTAGGATCATTCTAATGGTTCTTATAAGTCCTAATACACATTCCTAGACCATTCAAAGCCTTTAGAATACTCTCTTAACCATTCTACACTTGTTAGAACCTCCAAGCCCCATGCAACACCCTCTACGTCCCTTGGGGACTCAAGCAATGTTTAGTATCATTCTAAGGTTCTTATAAGTCCTAACACACATTCCTAGACCATTCTAAGTCTTTAGAATACTCTCTTAACCATTTTACACTTGTTAGAACCTCCAAGCCCCATGCAACACCCTCTACGTCCCATGGGGACTCATGCAATGTTTAGGATCATTCTAAGGTTCTTATTAGTCCTAATACACATTCCTAGACCATTCTTAGCCTTTAGAATACTCTCTTAACCATTCTACACTTGTTAGAATCTCCAAGGCTCATGTTACACCCTCTTCGTCCCTTGGGGACTCAAGCAATGTTTAGGATCATTCTAACGGTTCTTAAAAGTCCTAATACACATTCCTAGACCATTCTAAGCCTTTAGAATACTCTCTTAACCATTCTACATTTATTAGAACCTGTAAGGACTCATGCTACACCCTCTACGTCCCTTGGGGACTCAAGCAATGTTTTGGATCATTCTAATGGTTGTTATAAGTCCTAATACACATTCCAAGACCATTCTAAGCCTTTAGAATACTCTCTTAACCATTCTACACTTGTTAGAACCTCCAAGGACTCAAGTAACACCCTCTACGTCCCTTGGGGACTCAAGCGATGTTTTGGATCATTCTAATGGTTGTTATAAGTCCTAATACACATTTCTAGACCATTCTAATCCTTTAGGATACTCTCTTAACCATTCTACACTTGTTAGAACCGCCAAGGACTCATGCTAAACACTCTATGTCCCTTGGGTTACCAAGCAATGTTTAGGATAATTCTAATGGTTCGTATGAGTCCTAATACACATTCCTAGACCATTCTAAGCCTTTAGAATACTTTCTTAACCATTTTACACTTGTTAGAACCTCTACGGACTCAAACGACACCCTCTACGTCCCTTGGGGACTCAAGCAATGTTTAGGATCATTCTAATGGTTCTTATAAATCCTAATACACATTCCTAGACCATTCTAAGCCTTTAGAATACTCTCATAGCCATTCTACACTTGTCAGAACCTCCATGGACTCATGCTACACCCTCTACGTCCCTTGGGGACTCAAGCAATGTTTAGGATCATTCTAATGGCTCTTATAAGTCCTAATACACATTCCTAGACCATTCTAAGCTTTTAGGTTACTCTCTTAACCATTCTACACTTGTTAGAACCTCCAAGGACTCATGCTAAACCCTCTACATCACTTGGGGTACCAAGCAATGTTTAGGATCATTCTAAAGGTTCGTATAAGTCCTAATACACATTCCTAGACCATTCTAAGCGTTTAGAATACTCTCTTAACCATTTTACACTTGTTAGAACCTCTAAGGACTCAAGCGACACCCTCTACGTCCCTTGGGGACTCAAGCAATGTTTAGGATCATTCTAATGGTTCTTATAAATCCTAATACACATTCCTAGACCATTCTAAGCCTTTAGAATACTCTCTAGCCATTCTACACTTGTCAGAACCTCCAAGCACTCATGCTACACGCTCTACATCCCTTGGGGACTCAAGCAATGTTTAGGATCATTGTAATGGTTCTTATAAGTCCTAATACACATTCCAAGAGCATTCTAAGCCTTTAGAATACTCTCTTAACCATTTTACACTTGTCAGAACCTCCAAGGACTCAAGCGACACCCTCTACGTCCCTTGGGGACTCAAGCAAAGTTTAGTATCATTGTAATGGTTCTTATGAGTCCTAATACATATTCCTAAACCATTCTAAGCCTTTAGAATACTCTCTTAACCATTTTACACTTGTTAGAACCTCTAAGGACTCAAGCGACACCCTCTACGTCCCTTGGGGACTCAAGCAATGTTTAGGATCATTCTAATGGTTCTTATAAATCCTAATACACATTCCTAGACCATTCTAAACCTTTAGAATACTCTCATAGCCATTCTACACTTGTCAGAACCTCCAAGGACTCATGCTACACCCTCTACGTCCCTTGGGGACTCAAGCAATGTTTAGGATCATTCTAATGGTTCTTATAAGTCTTAATACAGATTCCTAGACCATTCTAAGCCTTTAGAATACTCTCATAACCATTCTATACTTGTTAGAACCTCCAAGGACTCAAGCGACACCCTCTACGTCCCTTGGGGACTCAAGCAATGTTTTGGATCATTCTAATGGTGGTTATAAGTCCTAATAAACATTCCTAGACCATTCTAAGCCTTTAGGTTACTCTCTTAACCATTCTACACTTGTTAGAACCTCCAAGGACTCATGCTAAACCCTCTACGTCACTTGGGGTACCAAGCAATGTTTAGGATCATTCTAAAGGTTCGTATAAGTCCTTATACACATTCTTAGGCCATTCTAAGCCTTTAGAATACTCTCTTAACCATTCTACACTTGTTAGAACCTCCAAGGCTCATGCTAAACCCTCTACATCCCTTGGGGTACAAAGCAATGTTTAGTATTATTCTAAAGGTTCGTATAAGTCCTAATACAAATTCCTAGACCATTCTAAGCCTTTGGAATACTCTCTTAACCATTCTACGCTTGTTAGAATCTCCAAGGCTCATGCTACACCCTCTACGTCCCTTGGTGACTCAAGCAATGTTTAGGATTATTCTAATGGTTCTTATAAGTCCTAATACACATTCCTAGACCATTCGAAGCCTTTAGAATACTCTCTTAAAAATTCTACACTTGTTAGAACCTCCAAGCCCCATGCAACACCCTTTACGTCCCTTGGGGACTCAAGCAATGTTTAGTATCATTCTAAGGTTCTTATAAGTGCTAACACACATTCCTAGACCATTCTAAGTCTTGAGAATACTCTCTTAACCATTCTACACTTGTTAGAACCTCCAAGCCTCATGCAACACCCTCTACGAACCTTGGGGACTCAAGCAATGTTTAGGATCATTCTAAGGTTCTTATAAGTCCTAATACACATTCCTAGACCATTCTTAGCCTTTAGAATACTCTCTTAACCATTCTACACATGTTAGAACCTCCAAGGCTCATGCTACACCCTCTACGTCCCTTGGGGACTCAAGCAATGTTTTGGATCATTCTAAAGGTTGTTATAAGTCCTAATACACATTTCTAGACCATTCTAATCCTTTAGGATACTCTCTTAACCATTCTACACTTGTTAGAACCTCCAAGGACTCATGCTAAACCCTCTACGTCACTTGGGGTACCAAGCAATGTTTAGGATCATTCTAAAGGTTCGTATAAGTCCTTATACACATTCTTAGGCCATTCTAAGTCTTGAGAATACTCTCTTAACCATTCTACACTTGTTAGAACCTCCAAGCCCCATGCAACACCCTCTACGTCCCTTGGGGACTCATGCAATGTTTAGGATCATTCTAAGGTTCTTATAAGTCCTAATACACATTCCTAGACCATTCTTAGCCTTTAGAATACTCTCTTAACCATTCTACACATGTTAGAACCTCCAAGGCTCATGCTACACCCTCTACGTCCCTTGGGGACTCAAGCAATGTTTTGGATCATTCTAAAGGTTGTTATAAGTCCTAATACACATTTCTAGACCATTCTAATCCTTTAGGATACTCTCTTAACCATTCTACACTTGTTAGAACCGCCAAGGACTCATGCTAAACACTCTATGTCCCTTGGGTTACCAAGCAATGTTTAGGATAATTCTAATGGTTCGTATGAGTCCTAATACACATTCCTAGACCATTCTAAGCCTTTAGAATACTTTCTTAACCATTTTACACTTGTTAGAACCTCTACGGACTCAAACGACACCCTCTACGTCCCTTGGGGACTCAAGCAATGTTTAGGATCATTCTAATGGTTCTTATAAATCCTAATACACATTCCTAGACCATTCTAAGCCTTTAGAATTCTCTCATAGCCATTCTACACTTGTCAGAACCTCCATGGACTCATGCTACACCCTCTACGTCCCTTGGGGACTCAAGCAATGTTTAGGATCATTCTAATGGTTCTTATAAGTCCTAATACACATTCCTAGACCATTCTAAGCTTTTAGGTTACTCTCTTAACCATTCTACACTTGTTAGAACCTCCAAGGACTCATGCTAAACCCTCTACATCACTTGGGGTACCAAGCAATGTTTAGGATCATTCTAAAGGTTCGTATAAGTCCTAATACACATTCCTAGACCATTCTAAGCGTTTAGAATACTCTCTTAACCATTTTACACTTGTTAGAACCTCTAAGGACTCAAGCGACACCCTCTACGTCCCTTGGGGACTCAAGCAATGTTTAGGATCATTCTAATGGTTCTTATAAATCCTAATACACATTCCTAGACCATTCTAAGCCTTTAGAATACTCTCATAGCCATTCTACACTTGTCAGAACCTCCAAGGACTCATGCTACACGCTCTACATCCCTTGGGGACTCAAGCAATGTTTAGGATCATTGTAATGGTTCTTATAAGTCCTAATACACATTCCAAGAGCATTCTAAGCCTTTAGAATACTCTCTTAACCATTTTACACTTGTCAGAACCTCCAAGGACTCAAGCGACACCCTCTACGTCCCTTGGGGACTCAAGCAAAGTTTAGTATCATTGTAATGGTTCTTATGAGTCCTAATACACATTCCTAGACCATTCGAAGCCTTTAGAATACTCTCTTAACCATTTTACACTTGTTAGAACCTCTAAGGACTCAAGCGACACCCTCTACGTCCCTTGGGGACTCAAGCAATGTTTAGGATCATTCTAATGGTTCTTATAAATCCTAATACACATTCCTAGACCATTCTAAACCTTTAGAATACTCTCATAGCCATTCTACACTTGTCAGAACCTCCAAGGACTCATGCTACACCCTCTACGTCCCTTGGGGACTCAAGCAATGTTTAGGATCATTCTAATGCTTCTTATAAGTCCTAATACAGATTCCTAGACCATTCTAAGCCTTTAGAATACTCTCATAACCATTCTATACTTGTTAGAACCTCCAAGGACTCAAGCGACACCCTCTACGTCCCTTGGGGACTCAAGCAATGTTTTGGATCATTCTAATGGTGGTTATAAGTCCTAATAAACATTCCTAGACCATTCTAAGCCTTTAGGTTACTCTCTTAACCATTCTACACTTGTTAGAACCTCCAAGGACTCATGCTAAACCCTCTACGTCACTTGGGGTACCAAGCAATGTTTAGGATCATTCTAAAGGTTCGTATAAGTCCTTATACACATTCTTAGGCCATTCTAAGCCTTTAGAATACTCTCTTAACCATTCTACACTTGTTAGAACCTCCAAGGCTCATGCTAAACCCTCTACATCCCTTGGGGTACAAAGCAATGTTTAGTATTATTCTAAAGGTTCGTATAAGTCCTAATACAAATTCCTAGACCATTCTAAGCCTTTGGAATACTCTCTTAACCATTCTATGCTTGTTAGAATCTCCAAGGCTCATGCTACACCCTCTACGTCCCTTGGTGACTCAAGCAATGTTTAGGATTATTCTAATGGTTCTTATAAGTCCTAATACACATTCCTAGACCATTCTAAGCCTTTAGAATACTCTCTTAAAAATTCTACACTTGTTAGAACCTCCAAGCCCCATGCAACACCCTTTACGTCCCTTGGGGACTCAAGCAATGTTTAGTATCATTCTAAGGTTCTTATAAGTGCTAACACACATTCCTAGACCATTCTAAGTCTTGAGAATACTCTCTTAACCATTCTACACTTGTTAGAACCTCCAAGCCTCATGCAACACCCTCTACGAACCTTGGGGACTCAAGCAATGTTTAGGATCATTCTAAGGTTCTTATAAGTCCTAATACACATTCCTAGACCATTCTTAGCCTTTAGAATACTCTCTTAACCATTCTACACTTGTTAGAACCGCCGAGGCTCATGCTACACCCTCTACGTCCCTTGGGGACTCAAGCAATGTTTTGGATCATTCTAAAGGTTGTTATAAGTCCTAATACACATTCCTAGACCATTCTAAGCCTTTAGAATACTCTCTTAACCATTCTACACTTGTTAGAACCTCCAAGGACTCAAGAAACACCCTCTACTTCCCTTGGGGACTCAAGCAATGTTTTGGATCATTCTAATGGTTGTTATAAGTCCTAATACACATTTCTAGACCATTCTAATCCTTTAGGATACTCTCTTAACCATTCTACACTTGTTAGCACCGCCAAGGACTCATGCTAAACCCTCTACGTCACTTGGGGTACCAAGCAATGTTTAGGATCATTCTAAAGGTTCGTATAAGTCCTAATACACATTCCTAGACCATTCTAAGCCTTTAGAATACTCTCTTAACCATTCTACACTTGTTAGAACCTCCAAGGCTCATGCTACAACCTCTACGTCCCTTGGGGACTCAAGCAATGTTGAGGATTATTCTAATGGTTCTTATAAGTCCTAATACACATTCCTAGACCATTCTAAGACTTCAGAATACTCTCTTAACCATTCTACACTTGTTAGAACCTCGAAGGACTCATGCTACACCCTCTATGTCCCTTGGGTTACCAAGAAATGTTTAGGATAATTCTAATGTTTCGTATGAGTCCTAATACACATTCCTAGACCATTCTAAGCCTTTAGAATACTCTCTTAACCATTTTACACTTGTTAGAACCTCTAAGGACTCAAGCGACACCCTCTACGTCCCTTGGGGACTCAAGCAATGTTTAGGATCATTCTAATGGTTCTTATAAATCCTAATACACATTCCTAGACCATTCTAAACCTTTAGAATACTCTCATAGCCATTCTACACTTGTCAGAACCTCCAAGGACTCATGCTACACCCTCAACGTCCCTTGGGGACTCAAGCAATGTTTAGGATCATTCTAATGGTTCTTATAAGTCCTAATACAGATTCCTAGACCATTCTAAGCCTTTAGAATACTCTCATAACCATTCTATACTTGTTAGAACCTCCAAGGACTCAAGCGACACCCTCTACGTCCCTTGGGGACTCAAGCAATGTTTTGGATCATTCTAATGGTGGTTATAAGTCCTAATACACATTCCTAGACCATTCTAAGCCTTTAGGTTACTCTCTTAACCATTCTACACTTGTTAGAACCTCCAAGGACTCATGCTAAACCCTCTACGTCACTTGGGGTACCGAGCAATGTTTAGGATCATTCTAAAGGTTCGTATAAGTCCTTATACACATTCTTAGGCCATTCTAAGCCTTTAGAATACTCTCTTAACCATTCTACACTTGTTAGAACCTCCAAGGCTCATGCTAAACCCTCTACATCCCTTGGGGTACAAAGCAATGTTTAGTATTATTCTAAAGGTTCGTATAAGTCCTAATACAAATTCCTAGACCATTCTAAGCCTTTGGAATACTCTCTTAACCATTCTACACTTGTTAGAATCTCCAAGGCTCATGCTACACCCTCTACGTCCCTTGGTGACTCAAGCAATGTTTAGGATTATTCTAATGGTTCTTATAAGTCCTAATACACATTCCTAGACCATTCTAAGCCTTTAGAATACTCTCTTAAAAATTCTACACTTGTTAGAACCTCCAAGCCCCATGCAACACCCTTTACGTCCCTTCGGGACTCAAGCAATGTTTAGTATCATTCTAAGGTTCTTATAAGTCCTAACACACATTCCTAGACCATTCTAAGTCTTGAGAATACTCTCTTAACCATTCTACACTTGTTAGAACCTCCAAGCCTCATGCAACACCCTCTACGAACCTTGGGGACTCAAGCAATGTTTAGGATCATTCTAAGGTTCTTATAAGTCCTAATACATATTCCTTGACCATTCTTAGCCTTTTGAATACTCTCTTAACCATTCTACACTTGTTAGAACCTCCGAGGCTCATGCTACACCCTCTACGTCCCTTGGGGACTCAAGCAATGTTTTGGATCATTCTAATGGTTGTTATAAGTCCTAATACACATTCCTAGACCATTCTAAGCCTTTAGAATACTCTCTTAACCATTCTACACTTGTTAGAACCTCCAAGGACTCAAGAAACACACTCTACGTCCCTTGGGGTACCAAGCAATGTTTAGGATCATTCTAAAGGTTCGTATAAGTCCTTATACACATTCTTAGGCCATTCTAAGCCTTTAGAATACTCTCTTAACCATTCTACACTTGTTAGAACCTCCAAGGCTCATGCTAAACCCTCTACATCCCTTGGGGTACAAAGCAATGTTTAGTATTATTCTAAAGGTTCGTATAAGTCCTAATACAAATTCCTAGACCATTCTAAGCCTTTGGAATACTCTCTTAACCATTCTATGCTTGTTAGAATCTCCAAGGCTCATGCTACACCCTCTACGTCCCTTGGTGACTCAAGCAATGTTTAGGATTATTCTAATGGTTCTTATAAGTCCTAATACACATTCCTAGACCATTCTAAGCCTTTAGAATACTCTCTTAAAAATTCTACACTTGTTAGAACCTCCAAGCCCCATGCAACACCCTTTACGTCCCTTGGGGACTCAAGCAATGTTTAGTATCATTCTAAGGTTCTTATAAGTGCTAACACACATTCCTAGACCATTCTAAGTCTTGAGAATACTCTCTTAACCATTCTACACTTGTTAGAACCTCCAAGCCTCATGCAACACCCTCTACGAACCTTGGGGACTCAAGCAATGTTTAGGATCATTCTAAGGTTCTTATAAGTCCTAATACACATTCCTAGACCATTCTTAGCCTTTAGAATACTCTCTTAACCATTCTACACTTGTTAGAACCGCCGAGGCTCATGCTACACCCTCTACGTCCCTTGGGGACTCAAGCAATGTTTTGGATCATTCTAAAGGTTGTTATAAGTCCTAATACACATTCCTAGACCATTCTAAGCCTTTAGAATACTCTCTTAACCATTCTACACTTGTTAGAACCTCCAAGGACTCAAGAAACACCCTCTACGTCCCTTGGGGACTCAAGCAATGTTTTGGATCATTCTAATGGTTGTTATAAGTCCTAATACACATTTCTAGACCATTCTAATCCTTTAGGATACTCTCTTAACCATTCTACACTTGTTAGCACCGCCAAGGACTCATGCTAAACCCTCTACGTCACTAGGGGTACCAAGCAATGTTTAGGATCATTCTAAAGGTTCGTATAAGTCCTAATACACATTCCTAGACCATTCTAAGCCTTTAGAATACTCTCTTAACCATTCTACACTTGTTAGAACCTCCAAGGCTCATGCTACAACCTCTACGTCCCTTGGGGACTCAAGCAATGTTGAGGATTATTCTAATGGTTCTTATAAGTCCTAATACACATTCCTAGACCATTCTAAGACTTCAGAATACTCTCTTAACCATTCTACACTTGTTAGAACCTCGAAGGACTCATGCTACACCCTCTATGTCCCTTGGGTTACCAAGAAATGTTTAGGATAATTCTAATGTTTCGTATGAGTCCTAATACACATTCCTAGACCATTCTAAGCCTTTAGAATACTCTCTTAACCATTTTACACTTGTTAGAACCTCTAAGGACTCAAGCGACACCCTCTACGTCCCTTGGGGACTCAAGCAATGTTTAGGATCATTCTAATGGTTCTTATAAATCCTAATACACATTCCTAGACCATTCTAAACCTTTAGAATACTCTCATAGCCATTCTACACTTGTCAGAACCTCCAAGGACTCATGCTACACCCTCTACGTCCCTTGGGGACTCAAGCAATGTTTAGGATCATTCTAATGGTTCTTATAAGTCCTAATACAGATTCCTAGACCATTCTAAGCCTTTAGAATACTCTCATAACCATTCTATACTTGTTAGAACCTCCAAGGACTCAAGCGACACCCTCTACGTCCCTTGGGGACTCAAGCAATGTTTTGGATCATTCTAATGGTGGTTATAAGTCCTAATACACATTCCTAGACCATTCTAAGCCTTTAGGTTACTCTCTTAACCATTCTACACTTGTTAGAACCTCCAAGGACTCATGCTAAACCCTCTACGTCACTTGGGGTACCGAGCAATGTTTAGGATCATTCTAAAGGTTCGTATAAGTCCTTATACACATTCTTAGGCCATTCTAAGCCTTTAGAATACTCTCTTAACCATTCTACACTTGTTAGAACCTCCAAGGCTCATGCTAAACCCTCTACATCCCTTGGGGTACAAAGCAATGTTTAGTATTATTCTAAAGGTTCGTATAAGTCCTAATACAAATTCCTAGACCATTCTAAGCCTTTGGAATACTCTCTTAACCATTCTACACTTGTTAGAATCTCCAAGGCTCATGCTACACCCTCTACGTCCCTTGGTGACTCAAGCAATGTTTAGGATTATTCTAATGGTTCTTATAAGTCCTAATACACATTCCTAGACCATTCTAAGCCTTTAGAATACTCTCTTAAAAATTCTACACTTGTTAGAACCTCCAAGCCCCATGCAACACCCTTTACGTCCCTTCGGGACTCAAGCAATGTTTAGTATCATTCTAAGGTTCTTATAAGTCCTAACACACATTCCTAGACCATTCTAAGTCTTGAGAATACTCTCTTAACCATTCTACACTTGTTAGAACCTCCAAGCCTCATGCAACACCCTCTACGAACCTTGGGGACTCAAGCAATGTTTAGGATCATTCTAAGGTTCTTATAAGTCCTAATACATATTCCTTGACCATTCTTAGCCTTTTGAATACTCTCTTAACCATTCTACACTTGTTAGAACCTCCGAGGCTCATGCTACACCCTCTACGTCCCTTGGGGACTCAAGCAATGTTTTGGATCATTCTAATGGTTGTTATAAGTCCTAATACACATTCCTAGACCATTCTAAGCCTTTAGAATACTCTCTTAACCATTCTACACTTGTTAGAACCTCCAAGGACTCAAGAAACACACTCTACGTCCCTTGGGGACTCAAGCAATGTTTTGGATCATTCTAATGGTTGTTATAAGTCCTAATACACATTTCTAGACCATTCTAATCCTTTAGGATACTCTCTTAACCATTCTACACTTGTTAGCACCGCCAAGGACTCATGCTAAACCCTCTACGTCACTTGGGGTACCAAGCAATGTTTAGGATCATTCTAAAGGTTCGTATAAGTCCTAATACACATTCCTAGACCATTCTAAGCCTTTAGAATACTCTCTTAACCATTCTACACTTGTTAGATCCTCCAAGGCTCATGCTACAACCTCTACGTCCCTTGGGGACTCAAGCAATGTTGAGGATCATTCTAATGGTTCTTATAAGTCCTAATACACATTCCTAGACCATTCTAAGCCTTCAGAATACTCTCTTAACCATTCTACACTTGTTAGAACCTCGAAGGACTCATGCTACACCCTCTATGTCCCTTGGGTTACCAAGAAATGTTTAGGATAATTCTAATGTTTCGTATGAGTCCTAATACACATTCCTAGACCATTCTAAGCCTTTAGAATACTCTGTTAACCATTTTACACTTGTTAGAACCTCTAAGGACTCAAGCGACACCCTCTACGTCCCTTGGGGACTCAAGCAATGTTTAGGATCATTCTAATGGTTCTTATAAATCCTAATACACATTCCTAGACCATTCTAAACCTTTATAATACTCTCATAGCCATTCTACACTTGTCAGAACTTCCAAGGACTCATGCTACACCCTCTACGTCCCTTGGGGACTCAAGCAATGTTTAGGATCATTCTAATGGTTCTTATAAGTCCTAATACAGATTCCTAGACCATTCTAAGCCTTTAGAATACTCTCATAACCATTCTATACTTGTTAGAACCTCCAAGGACACAAGCGACACCCTCTACGTCCCTTGGGGACTCAAGCAATGTTTTGGATCATTCTAATCGTGGTTATAAGTCCTAATACACATTCCTAGACCATTCTAAGCCTTTAGGTTACTCTCTTAACCATTCTACACTTGTTAGAACCTCCAAGGACTCATGCTAAACCCTCTACGTCACTTGGGGTACCAAGCAATGTTTAGGATCATTCTAAAGGTTCGTATAAGTCCTAATACACATTCCTAGACCATTCTAAGCCTTTAGAATACTCTCTTAACCATTCTACACTTGTTAGAACCTCCAAGGCTCATGCTACAACCTCTACGTCCCTTGGGGACTCAAGCAATGTTGAGGATCATTCTAATGGTTCTTATAAGTCCTAATACACATTCCTAGACCATTCTAAGCCTTCAGAATACTCTCTTAACCATTCTACACTTGTTAGAACATCGAAGGACTCATGCTACACCCTCTATGTCCCTTGGGTTACCAAGAAATGTTTAGGATAATTCTAATGTTTCGTATGAGTCCTAATACACATTCCTAGACCATTCTAAGCCTTTAGAATACTCTCTTAACCATTTTACACTTGTTAGAACCTCTAAAGACTCAAGTGACACCCTATACGTCCCTTGGGGACTCAAGCAATGTTTAAGATCATTTTAATGGTTCTTATAAATCCTAATACACATTCCTAGACCATTATAAGCCTTTAGAATACTCTCATAGCCATTCTACACTTGTCAGAACCTCCAAGGACTCATGCTACACCCTCTACGTCCCTTGGGGACTCAAGCAATGTTTAGGATCATTCTAATGGTTCTTATAAGTCCTACTACACATTCCTAGACCATTCTAAGCCTTCAGAATACTCTCTTAACCATTCTACACTTGTTAGAACCTCGAAGGACTCATGCTACACCCTCTATGTCCCTTGGGTTACCAAGAAATGTTTAGGATAATTCTAATGTTTCGTATGAGTCCTAATACACATTCCTAGACCATTCTAAGCCTTTAGAATACTCTCTTAACCATTTTACACTTGTTAGAACCTCTAAGGACTCAAGCGACACCCTATACGTCCCTTGGGGACTCAAGCAATGTTTAAGATCATTCTAATGGTTCTTATAAATCCTAATACACATTCCTAGACCATTCTAAGCATTTAGAATACTCTCATAGCCATTCTACACTTGTCAGAACCTCCAAGGACTCATGCTACACCCTCTACGTCCCTTGGGGACTCAAGCAATGTTTAGGATCATTCTAATGCTTCTTATAAGTCCTAATACACATTCCTAGACCATTCTAAGCCTTTAGAATACTCTCTTAACCATTCTACACTTGTTAGAACCTCTAAGGACTCAAGCGACACCCTCTACGTCCCTTGGGGACTCAAGCAATGTTTAGGATCATTCTAATGGTTGTTATAAGTCCTAATACACATTTCTAGAGCATACTAACCCTTTAGGATACTCTCTTAACCATTCTACACTTGTTAGAACCTCCAAGGACTCATGCTAAACCCTCTACGTCACATGGGGTACCAAGCAATGTTTAGGATCATTCTAAAGGTTCGTATAAGTCCTAATACACATTCCTAGACCATTCTAAGCCTTTAGAATACTCTCTTAACCATTCTACACTTGTTAGAACCTCCAAGGCTCATGCTACACCCTCTACGTCCCTTGGGGACTCAAGCAATGTTTAGGATCATTCTAAGGTTCTTATAAGTCCTAACACACATTCCTAGACCATTCTAAGTCTTTAAAATACTCTCTTAACCATTCTAAACTTGTTAGAACCTCCAAGCCCCGTGCAACACCCTCTACGTCCCTTGGGGACTCAAGCAATGTTTAGGATCATTCTAATGGTTCTTATAAGTCCTAATACACATTCCTAGACCATTCTATGCCTTTAGAATACTCTCATAGCCATTCTACACTTGTCAGAACCTCCAAGGACTCTTGCTAAACACTCTACGTCACTTGGGGTACCAAGCAATGTTTAGGATCATTCTAATGGTTCGTATAAGTCCTAATACACATTCCTAGACCATTCTAAGCCATTAGAATACTCTCTTAACCATTCTACACTGGTTAGAACCTCCAACGACTCAAGTAACACCCTCTACGTCCCTTGAGGACTCAAGAATTGTTTTGGATCATTCTAATGGTTGTTATAAGTCCTAATACACATTTCTAGACCATTCTAAGCCTTTAGGATACTCTCTTAACCATTCTACACTTGTTAGAACTGCCAAGGACTCATGCTAAACCCTCTACGTCACATGGGGTACCAAGCAATGTTTAGGATCATTCTAAAGGTTCGTATAAGTCCTAATACACATTCCTAGACCATTCTAAGCCTTTAGAATACTCTCTTAACTATTCTACACTTGTTAGAACCTCCAAGGCTCATGCTACACCCTCTACGTCCCTTGGGGACTCAAGCAATGTTTAGGATCATTCTAATGCTTCTTATAAGTCCTAATACACATTCCTAGACCATTCTAAGCCTTCAGAATACTCTCTTAACCATTCTACACTTGTTAGAACCTCTAAGGACTCATGCTACACCCTCTATGTCCCTTGGGTTACCAAGAAATGTTTAGGATAATTCTAATGGTTCGTATGAGTCCTAATACACATTCCTAGACCATTCTAAGCCTTTAGAATACTCTCTTAACCATTTTACACTTGTTAGAACCTCTAAGGACTCAAGTGACACCCTCTACGTCCCTTGGGGACTCAAGCAATGTTTAGGATCATTCTTATGGTTCTTATAAATCCTAATACACATTCCTAGACCATTCTAAGCCTTTAGAATACTCTCATAGCCATTCTACACTTGTCAGAACCTCCAAGGACTCATGCTACACCCTCTACGTCCCTTGGGGACTCAAGCAATGTTTAGGATCATTCTAATGGTTCTTATAAGTCCTAATACACATTCCTAGACCATTCTACGCCTTTAGAATACTCTCTTAACCATTCTACACTCGTTAGAACCTCCAAGGACTCATGCTAAACTTTCTACATCCCTTGGGGTACAAAGCAATGTTTAGGATTATTCTAAAGGTTCGTATAAGTCCTAATACAAATTCCTAGATCATTCTAAGCCTTTTGAATACTCTCTTAACCATTCTAAACTTGTTAGAACCTCCAATGACTCATGCTACACCCTCTACGTCCCTTGGGGTACCAAGCAATGTTTAGGATCATTCTAAAGGTTCGTATATGTCCTGATACACATTCCTAGACCATTCTAAGCCTTTAGAATACTCTCTTAACCATTCTACACTTTTTAGAACCTCCAAGGACTCTTGCTCAACACTCTCCGTCACTTGGGGTACCAAGCAATGTTTAGGATCATTCTAATGGTTCGTATAAGTCCTAATACACATTCCTAGACCATTCTAAGCCATTAGAATACTCTCTTAACCATTCTATACTCGTTAGAACCTCCAAGGACTCATTCTAAACCCTCTACATCCCTTGGGGTACAAAGCAATGTTTAGGATTACTCTAAAGGTTCGTATAAGTCCTAATACAAATTCCTAGACCATTCTAAGCCTTTGGAATACTCTCTTAACCATTCTAAACTTGTTAGAACCTCCAATGACTCATGCTACACCCTCTACGTCCCTTGGGGACTCAAGCAATGTTTAGGATCATTCTAATGGTTCGTATGAGTCCTAATACACATTCCTAAACCATTCTAAGCCTTTAGAATACTCTCTTAACCATTTTACACTTGTTAGAACCTCTAAGGACTCAAGCGACACCCTCTACGTCCCTTAGGGACTCAAGCAATGTTTAGGATCATTCTAATGGTTCTTATAATTCCTAATACACATTCCTAGACCATTCTAAGCCTTTAGAATATTCTCATAGCCATATTACACTTGTCAGAACCTCCAAGGACTCATGCTACACCCTCTACGTCCCTTGGGGACTCAAGCAATGTTTAGGATCATTCTAATTGTTCTTATAAGTCCTAATACACATTCCTAGACCATTCTAAGCCTTTAGAATACTCCCTTAACCATTCTACACTTGTTAGAACCTCCAAGGACTCAAGCGACACCCTCTACATCCCTTGGGGACTCAAGCAATGTTTTGGATCATTCTAAAGGTTGTTATAAGTCCTAATACACATTCCTAGACCATTCTAAGCCTTTAGGTTACTCTCTTAACCATTCTACACTTGTTAGAACCACCAAGGACTCATGCTAAACCCTCTACGTCACTTGGGGTACTAAGCAATGTTTAGGATCATTCTAAAGGTTCGTATAAGTCCTAATACACATTCCTAGACCATTCTAAGCCTTTAAAATACTCTCTTAACCATTCTACACTTGTTAGAACCTCCAAGGCTCATGCTACACACTCTACGTCCCTTGGGGACTCAAGCAATGTTTGGATCATTCTAATGGTTTTTATAAGTCCTAATACACATTCCTAGACCATTCTAAGCCTTCAGAATACTCTCATAACCATTCTACACTTGTTAGAACCTCTAAGGACTCATGCTACACCCTCTATGTCCCTTGGGTTACCAAGCAATGTTTAGGATCATTCTAATGGTTCGTATGAGTCCTAATACACATTCCTAGACCATTCTAAGCCTTTAGAATACTCTCTTAACCATTTTACACTTGTTAGAACCTCTAAGGACTCAAGCGACACCCTCTACGTCCCTTGGGGACTCAAGCAATGTTTAGGATCATTCTAATGGTTCTTATAAATCCTAATACACATTCCTAGACCATTTTAAGCCTTTTGAATACTCTCATAGCCATTCTACACTTGTAAGAACCTCCAAGGACTCATGCTACACCCTCTACGTCCCTTTGGGACTCAAGCAATGTTTAGGATCATTCTAATGGTTCTTATAAGTCCTAATACAAATTCCTAGATCATTCTAAGCCTTTTGAATACTCTCTTAACCATTCTAAACTTGTTAGAACCTCCAATGACTCATGCTACACCCTCTACGTCCCTTGGGGTACCAAGCAATGTTTAGGATCATTCTAAAGGTTCGTATATGTCCTGATACACATTCCTAGACCATTCTAAGCCTTTAGAATACTCTCTTAACCATTCTACACTTTTTAGAACCTCCAAGGACTCTTGCTCAACACTCTCCGTCACTTGGGGTACCAAGCAATGTTTAGGATCATTCTAATGGTTCGTATAAGTCCTAATACACATTCCTAGACCATTCTAAGCCATTAGAATACTCTCTTAACCATTCTATACTCGTTAGAACCTCCAAGGACTCATTCTAAACCCTCTACATCCCTTGGGGTACAAAGCAATGTTTAGGATTACTCTAAAGGTTCGTATAAGTCCTAATACAAATTCCTAGACCATTCTAAGCCTTTGGAATACTCTCTTAACCATTCTAAACTTGTTAGAACCTCCAATGACTCATGCTACACCCTCTACGTCCCTTGGGGACTCAAGCAATGTTTAGGATCATTCTAATGGTTCGTATGAGTCCTAATACACATTCCTAAACCATTCTAAGCCTTTAGAATACTCTCTTAACCATTTTACACTTGTTAGAACCTCTAAGGACTCAAGCGACACCCTCTACGTCCCTTAGGGACTCAAGCAATGTTTAGGATCATTCTAATGGTTCTTATAATTCCTAATACACATTCCTAGACCATTCTAAGCCTTTAGAATACTCTCATAGCCATATTACACTTGTCAGAACCTCCAAGGACTCATGCTACACCCTCTACGTCCCTTGGGGACTCAAGCAATGTTTAGGATCATTCTAATTGTTCTTATAAGTCCTAATACACATTCCTAGACCATTCTAAGCCTTTAGAATACTCCCTTAACCATTCTACACTTGTTAGAACCTCCAAGGACTCAAGCGACACCCTCTACATCCCTTGGGGACTCAAGCAATGTTTTGGATCATTCTAAAGGTTGTTATAAGTCCTAATACACATTCCTAGACCATTCTAAGCCTTTAGGTTACTCTCTTAACCATTCTACACTTGTTAGAACCACCAAGGACTCATGCTAAACCCTCTACGTCACTTGGGGTACTAAGCAATGTTTAGGATCATTCTAAAGGTTCGTATAAGTCCTAATACACATTCCTAGACCATTCTAAGCCTTTAAAATACTCTCTTAACCATTCTACACTTGTTAGAACCTCCAAGGCTCATGCTACACACTCTACGTCCCTTGGGGACTCAAGCAATGTTTGGATCATTCTAATGGTTTTTATAAGTCCTAATACACATTCCTAGACCATTCTAAGCCTTCAGAATACTCTCATAACCATTCTACACTTGTTAGAACCTCTAAGGACTCATGCTACACCCTCTATGTCCCTTGGGTTACCAAGCAATGTTTAGGATCATTCTAATGGTTCGTATGAGTCCTAATACACATTCCTAGACCATTCTAAGCCTTTAGAATACTCTCTTAACCATTTTACACTTGTTAGAACCTCTAAGGA
Source organism: Crotalaria pallida (assembly GCA_037953625.1). NCBI lineage: Eukaryota > Viridiplantae > Streptophyta > Magnoliopsida > Fabales > Fabaceae > Crotalaria > Crotalaria pallida. The sequence goes on from CM075650.1 coordinate 99,118,903, forward strand.
CTCAAGCGACACCCTCTACGTCCCTTGGGGACTCAAGCAATGTTTAGGATCATTCTAATGGTTCTTATAAATCCTAATACACATTCCTAGACCATTTTAAGCCTTTTGAATACTCTCATAGCCATTCTACACTTGTAAGAACCTCCAAGGACTCATGCTACACCCTCTACGTCCCTTTGGGACTCAAGCAATGTTTAGGATCATTCTAATGGTTCTTATAAGTCCTAATACACATTCCTAGACCATTCTAAGCCTTTAGAATACTTTCTTAACCATTCTACACTAGTTAGAACCTCAAGGACTCAAGCGACACCCTCTACGTCCCTTGGGGACTCAAGCAATGCTTTGGATCATTCTAAAGGTTGTTATAAGTCCTAATACACATTCCTAGACCATTCTAAGCCTTTAGGTTACTCTCTTTACCATTCTACACTTGTTAGAACCTCCAAGGACTCATGATAAACCCTCTACGTCACTTGGGGTACCAAGCAATGTTTAGGATCATTTTAAAGGTTCGTATAAGTCCTAATACACATTCCTAGACCATTCTAAGCCTTCAGAATACTCTCTTAACCATTCTACACTTGATAGAACCTCCAAGGCTCATGCTAAACCCTCTACGTCACTTGGGGTACCAAGCAATGTTTAGGATCATTCTAAAGGTTCGTAGAAGTCCTAATACAAATTCCTAGACCATTCTAAGCCTTTGGAATACTCTCTTAACCATTCTAAACTTGTTAGAACCTCCAATGACTCATGCTACACCCTCTACGTCCCTTGGGGACTCAAGCAATGTTTAGGATCATTCTAATGGTTCGTATGAGTCCTAATACACATTCCTAGAATATTCTAAGCCTTTAGAATACTCTCTTAACCATTTTACACTTGTTAGAACCTCCAAGGACTCAAGCGACACCCTCTACGTCCCTTGGAGACTCAAGCAATGTTTTGGATCATTCTAATGGTTGTTATAAGTCCTAATACACATTCCTAGACCATTCTAAGCCTTTAGGTTACTCTCTTAACCATTCTTCACTTGTTAGAACCTCCAAGGACTCATGCTAAACCCTCTACGTTACTTGGGGTACCAAGCAATGTTTAGGATCATTCTAAAGGTTCGTATAAGTACTAATACACATTCTTAGACCATTCTAAGCCTTTAGAATACTCTCTTAACCATTCTACACTTGTTAGAACCTCCAAAGCTCATGCTACACCCTCTACGTCCCTTGCGGACTCAAGCAATATTTAGGATCATTCTAATGGTTCTTATAAGTCCTAATACACATTCTTAGACCATTCTAAGCCTTTAGAATACTCTCTTAACCATTCTACACTTGATAGAACCTCCAAGCCCCATGCAACACCCTCTACGTCCCTTGGGGACTCAAGCAATGTTTAGGATCATTCTAAGGTTCTTATAAGTCCTAACACACATTCCTAGACCATTCTAAGTCTTTATAATACTCTCTTAACCATTCTACACTTGTTAGAACCTCCAAGCCCCATACAACACCCTCTACGTCCCTTGGGGACTCAAGCAATGTTTAGGATCATTCTAAGGTTCTTATAAGTCCTAATACACATTCCTAGACCATTCTTAGCCATTAGAATACTCTCTTAACCATTCTACACTTGTTAGAATCTCCAAGCCTCATGCTACACCCTCTTCGTCCCTTGGGGACTCAAGCAATGTTTTGGATCATTCTAATGGTTGTTATAAGTCCTAGTACACATTCCTAGACCATTCTAAGCCTTTCGAATACTCCCTTAACCATTCTACACTTGTTAGAACCTCCAAGGACTCAAGCGACTCCCTCTACGTCCCATGGGGACTCAAGCAATGTTTTTGATCATTCTGATGGTTGTTATAAGTCCTTATACACATTTCTAGACCATTTTAAGCCTTTAGGATACTCTCTTAACCATTCTACACTTGTTAGAACCGCCAAGGACTCATGCTAAACCCTCTACGTCACTTGGGGTACCAAGCAATGTTTAGGATCATTCTAAAGGTTCGTATAAGTCCTAATACACATTCCTTGACCATTCTAAGCCTTTAGAATACTCTCTTAACCATTCTACACTTGTTAGAACCTCCAAGGCTCATGCTACACCCTCTATGTCCCTTGGGGACTCAAGCAATGTTTAGGATCATTCTAATGCTTCTTATCAGTACTAATACACATTCCTAGACCATTCTAAGCCTTCAGCATACTCTCTTAACCATTCTACACTTGTTAGAACTGTAAGGACTCATGCGACACCCTCTATGTCCCTTGGGTTACCAAGCAATGTTTAGGATAATTCTAATGGTTCGTATGAGTCCTAATACACATTCCTAGACCATTCTAAGCCTTTAGAATACCCTCTTAACCATTTTACACTTGTTAGAACCTCTAAGGACTCAAGCGACACCCTCTTCGTCCCTTGGGGACTCAAGCAATGTTTAGGATCATTCTAATGGTTCTTATAAATCCTAATACACATTCCTAGACCATTCTAAGCCTTTAGAATACTCTCATAGCCATTCTACACTTGTCAGAACCTCCAAGGACTCATGCTACACCCTCTACGTCCCTTGGGGACTCAAGCAATGTTTAGGATCATTCTAATGGTTCTTATAAGTCCTAATACACATTCCTAGACCATTCTAAGCCGTTAGAATACTCCCTTAACAATTCTTCACTTGTTAGAACCTCCAAGGACTCAAGCGACACCCTCTACGTCCCTTGGGGACTCAAGCAATGCTTTGGATCATTCTAAAGGTTGTTATAAGTCCTAATACACATTCCTAGACCATTCTAAGCCTTTAGGTTACTCTCTTTACCATTCTACACTTGTTAGAACCTCCAAGGACTCATGCTAAACCCTCTACGTCACTTGGGGTACCAAGCAATGTTTAGGATCATTCTAAAGGTTCGTATAAGTCCTAATACACATTCCTAGACCATTCTAAGCCTTTAGAATACTCTCTTAACCATTCTACACTTTTTAGAACCTCCAAGGCTCATGCTAAACCCTCTACGTCACTTGGGGTACCAAGCAATGTTTAGGATCATTCTAAAGGTTCGTATAAGTCCTAATACACATTCCTAGACCATTCTAAGCCTTTAGAATACTACCTTAACCATTCTACACATGTTAGAACCTCCAAGGCTCATGCTACACCCTCTACGTCCCTTGGGGACTCAAGCAATGTTTTGGATCATTCAATTGGTTGTTATAAGTCCTAATACACATTCCTAGACCATTCTAAGCCTTAAGAAAACTCTCTTAACCATTCTACACTTGTTAGAACCTCCAAGGACTCAAGCGACACCCTCTACGTCCCTTGGGGACTCAAGCAATGTTTTGGATCATTCTAATGGTTCTTATAAGTCCTAATACACATTCCTAGACCATTCTAAGCCTTTAGAATACTCTCTTAACCATTCTACACTTGTTAGAACCTCCAAGGACTCAAGCGACACCCTCTACGTCCCTTGGGGACTCAAGCAATGTTTTGGATCATTCTAATGGTTGTTATAAGTCCTAATACACATTTCTAGACCATTCTAAGCCTTTAGGATACTCTCTTAACCATTCTACACTTGTTAGAACCTCCAAGGACTCATGCTAAACCCTCTACGTCACTTGGGGTACCAAGCAATGTTTAGGATCATTCTAAAGGTTCGTATAAGTCCTAATACACATTCCTAGACCATTCCAAGCCTTTAGAATACTCTCTTTACCATTCTACACTTTTTAGAACCTCCAAGGCTCATGCTAAACCCTCTACGTCACTTGGGGTACCAAGCAATGTTTAGGATCATTCTAAAGGTTCGTATAAGTCCTAATACACATTCCTAGACCATTCTAAGCCTTTAGAATACTCCCTTAACCATTCTACACATGTTAGAACCTCCAAGGCTCATGCTACACCCTCTACGTCCCTTGGGGACTCAAGCAATGTTTTGGATCATTCAATTGGTTGTTATAAGTCCTAATACACATTCCTAGACCATTCTAAGCCTTAAGAAAACTCTCTTAACCATTCTACACTTGTTAGAACCTCCAAGGACTCAAGCGACACCCTCTACGTCCCTTGGGGACTCAAGCAATGTTTTGGATCATTCTAATGGCTCTTATAAGTCCTAATACACATTCCTAGACCATTCTAAGCCTTTAGAATACTCTCTTAACCATTCTACACTATTTAGAACCTCCAAGGCTCATGCTACACCCTCTACGTCCCTTGGGGACTCAAGCAATGTTTAGGATCATTCTAATGCTTTTTATAAGTCCTAATACACATTCCTAGACCATTCTAAGCCTTCAGAATACTCTCTTAACCATTCTACACTTGTTAGAACCTCTAAGGACTCAAGAGACACCCTTTACGTCCCTTGGGGACTCAAGCAATGTTTAGGATCGTTCTAATGGTTCTTATAAATCCTAATACACATTCCTAGACCATTCTAAGCCTTTAGAATACTCTCATAGCCATTCTACACTTGTCAGAACCTCCAAGGACTCATGCTACACCCTCTACGTCCCTTGGGGACTCAAGCAATGTTTAGGATCTTTCTAATGGTTCTTATAAGTCATAATACACATTCATAGACCATTCTAATCCTTTAGAATACTCTCTTAACCATTCTACACTTGTTAGAACCTCCAAGGACTCAAGCGACACCCTCTACGTCCCTTGGGGACTCAAGCAATGTTTTGGATCATTCTAGTGGTTGTTATAAGTCCTAATATACATTCCTAGACCATTCTAAGCCTTTAGAATACTCTCATAGCCATTCTACACTTGTGAGAACCTCCAAGGACTCATGCTACACCCTCTACGTCCCTTGGGGACTCAAGCAATGTTTATGATCATTATAATGGTTCTTATAAGTCCTAATACACATTCCTAGACCATTATAAGCCTTTAGAATACTCCCTTAACCATTCTACACTTGTTAGAACCTCCAAGGACTCAAGCAACACCCTCTACGTCCCTTGGGGACTCAAGCAATGTTTTGGATCATTCTAAAGGTTGTTATAAGTCCTAATACACATTCCTAGACCATTCTAAGCCTTTAGGTTACTCTCTTAACCATTCTACACTTGTTAGAACCTCCAAGGACTCAAGTGACACCCTCTATGTCCCTTGGGGACTCAAGCAATGTTTTGGATCATTCTAAAGGTTCGTATAAGTCCTAATACACATTCCTAGACCATTCTAAGCCTTTAGAATACTCTCTTAACCATTCTACACTTGTTAGAACCTCCAAGGCTCATGCTACACCCTCTATGTCCCTTGGGGACTCAAGCAATGTTTAGGATCGTTCTAATGCTTGTTATAAGTCCTAATACACATTCCTAGACCATTCTAAGTCTTCAGAATACTCTCTTAACCATTTTACACTTGTTAGAACCTCTAAGGACTCATGCTACACCCTTTATGTCCCTTGGGTTACCAAGCAATGTTTAGGATAATTCTAATGGTTCGTATGAGTCCTAATACACATTCCTAGACCATTCTAAGCCTTTAGGTTACTCTCTTAACCATTCTACACTTGTTAGAACCTCCAAGGACTCAAGTGACACCCTCTATGTCCCTTGGGGACTCAAGCAATGTTTTGGATCATTCTAAAGGTTCGTATAAGTCCTAATACACATTCCTAGACCATTCTAAGCCTTTAGAATACTCTCTTAACCATTCTACACTTGTTAGAACCTCCAAGGCTCATGCTACACCCTCTATGTCCCTTGGGGACTCAAGCAATGTTTAGGATCGTTCTAATGCTTGTTATAAGTCCTAATACACATTCCTAGACCATTCTAAGCCTTTAGGTTACTCTCTTAACCATTCTACACTTGTTAGAACCTCCAAGGACTCAAGTGACACCCTTTATGTCCCTTGGGGACTCAAGCAATGTTTTGGATCATTCTAAAGGTTCGTATAAGTCCTAATACACATTCCTAGACCATTCTAAGCCTTTAGAATACTCTCTTAACCATTCTACACTTGTTAGAACCTCCAAGGCTCATGCTACACCCTCTATGTCCCTTGGGGACTCAAGCAACGTTTAGGATCGTTCTAATGCTTGTTATAAGTCCTAATACACATTCCTAGACCATTCTAAGTCTTCAGAATACTCTCTTAACCATTCTACACTTGTTAGAACCTCTAAGGACTCATGCTACACCCTTTATGTCCCTTGGGTTACCAAGCAATGTTTAGGATAATTCTAATGTTTCGTATGAGTCCTAATACACATTCCTAGACCATTCTAAGCCTTTAGAATACTCTCTTAACCATTTTTCACTTGTTAGAACCTCTAAGGACTCAAGCGACACCCTCTACGTCCCTTGGGGACTCAAGCAATGTTTAGGATCGTTCTAATGGTTCTTATAAATCCTAATACACATTCCTAGACCATTCTAAGCCTTTAGAATACTCTCATAGCCATTCTACACTTGTCAGAACCTCCAAGGACTCATGCTACACCCTCTACGTCCCTTGGGGACTCAAGCAAGGTTTAGGATCTTTTTAATGGTTCTTATAAGTCCTAATACACATTCATAGACCATTCTAAGCCTTTAGAATACTCTCTTAACCATTCTACACTTGTTAGAACCTCCAAGGACTCAAGCGACACCCTCTACGTCCCTTGGGGACTCAAGCAATGTTTTGGATCATTCTAGTGGTTGTTATAAGTCCTAATACACATTCCTAGACCATTCTAAGCCTTTAGGTTACTCTCTTTACCATTCTACACTTGTTAGAACCTCCAAGGACTCATGCTAAACCCTCTACGTCACTTGGGGTACCAAGCAATGTTTAGGATCATTCTAAAGGTTCGTATAAGTCCTAATACACATTCCTAGACCATTCTAAGCCTTTAGAATACTCTCTTAACCATTCTACACTTTTTAGAACCTCCAAGGCTCATGCTAAACCCTCTACGTCACTTGGGGTACCAAGCAATGTTTAGGATCATTCAAAAGGTTCGTATAAGTCCTAATACACATTCCTAGACCATTCTAAGCCTTTAGAATACTCCCTTAACCATTCTACACATGTTAGAACCTCCAAGGCTCATGCTACACCCTCTACATCCCTTGGGGACTCAAGCAATGTTTTGGATCATTCAATTGGTTGTTATAAGTCCTAATACACATTCCTAGACCATTCTAAGCCTTAAGAAAACTCTCTTAACCATTCTACACTATTTAGAACCTCCAAGGACTCAAGCGACACCCTCTACGTCCCTTGGGGACTCAAGCAATGTTTTGGATCATTCTAATGGTTCTTATAAGTCCTAATACACATTCCTAGACCATTCTAAGCCTTTAGAATACTCTCTTAACCATTCTACACTATTTAGAACCTCCAAGGCTCATGCTACACCCTCTACGTCCCTTGGGGACTCAAGCAATGTTTAGGATCATTCTAATGCTTCTTATAAGTCCTAATACACATTCCTAGACCATTCTAAGCCTTCAGAATACTCTCTTAACCATTCTACACGTGTTAGAACCTCTAAGGACTCAAGAGACACCCTTTACGTCCCTTGGGGACTCAAGCAATGTTTAGGATCGTTCTAATGGTTCTTATAAATCCTAATACACATTCCTAGACCATTCTAAGCCTTTAGAATACTCTCATAGCCATTCTACACTTGTCAGAACCTCCAAGGACTCATGCTACACCCTCTACGTCCCTTGGGGACTCAAGCAATGTTTAGGATCTTTCTAATGGTTCTTATAAGTCCTAATACACATTCATAGACCATTCTAATCCTTTAGAATACTCTCTTAACCATTCTACACTTGTTAGAACCTCCAAGGACTCAAGCGACACCCTCTACGTCCCTTGGGGACTCAAGCAATGTTTTGGATCATTCTAGAGGTTGTTATAAGTCCTAATACACATTCCTAGACCATTCTAATCCTTTAGAATACTCTCATAGCCATTCTATACTTGTCAGAACCTCCAAGGACTCATGCTACACCCTCTATGTCCCTTGGGGACTCAAGCAATGTTTAGGATCATTCTAATGGTTCTTATAAGTCCTAATACACATTCCTAGACCATTCTAAGCCTTTAGAATACTCCCTTAACCATTCTACACTTGTTAGAACCTCCAAGGACTCAAGCGACACCCTCTACGTCCCTTGGGGACTCAAGCAATGTTTTGGATCATTCTAATGGCTCTTATAAGTCCTAATACACATTCCTAGACCATTCTAAGCCTTTAGAATACTCTCTTAACCATTCTACACTATTTAGAACCTCCAAGGCTCATGCTACACCCTCTACGTCCCTTGGGGACTCAAGCAATGTTTTGGATCATTCTAATGGTTCTTATAAGTCCTAATACACATTCCTAGACCATTCTAAGCCTTTAGAATACTCTCTTAACCATTCTACACTATTTAGAACCTCCAAGGCTCATGCTACACCCTCTACGTCCCTTGGGGACTCAAGCAATGTTTAGGATCATTCTAATGCTTCTTATAAGTCCTAATACACATTCCTAGACCATTCTAAGCCTTAAGAAAACTCTCTTAACCATTCTACACTTGTTAGAACCTCCAAGGACTCAAGCGACACCCTCTACGTCCCTTGGGGACTCAAGCAATGTTTAGGATCATTCTAAAGGTTCGTATAAGTCCTAATACACATTCCTAGACCATTCTAAGCCTTTAGAATACTCTCTTAACCATTCTACACTATTTAGAACCTCCAAGGCTCATGCTACACCCTCTACGTCCCTTGGGGACTCAAGCAATGTTTAGGATCATTCTAATGCTTCTTATAAGTCCTAATACACATTCCTAGACCATTCTAAGCCTTCAGAATACTCTCTTAACCATTCTACACTTGTTAGAACCTCTAAGGACTCAAGAGACACCCTTTACGTCCCTTGGGGACTCAAGCAATGTTTAGGATCGTTCTAATGGTTCTTATAAATCCTAATACACATTCCTAGACCATTCTAAGCCTTTAGAATACTCTCATAGCCATTCTACACTTGTCAGAACCTCCAAGGACTCATGCTACACCCTCTACGTCCCTTGGGGACTCAAGCAATGTTTAGGATCTTTCTAATGGTTCTTATAAGTCCTAATACACATTCATAGACCATTCTAATCCTTTAGAATACTCTCTTAACCATTCTACACTTGTTAGAACCTCCAAGGACTCAAGCGACACCCTCTACGTCCCTTGGGGACTCAAGCAATGTTTTGGATCATTCTAGAGGTTGTTATAAGTCCTAATACACATTCCTAGACCATTCTAATCCTTTAGAATACTCTCATAGCCATTCTATACTTGTCAGAACCTCCAAGGACTCATGCTACACCCTCTATGTCCCTTGGGGACTCAAGCAATGTTTAGGATCATTCTAATGGTTCTTATAAGTCCTAATACACATTCCTAGACCATTCTAAGCCTTTAGAATACTCCCTTAACCATTCTACACTTGTTAGAACCTCCAAGGACTCAAGCAACACCCTCTACGTCCCTTGGGGACTCAAACAATGTTTTGGATCATTCTAAAGGTTGTTATAAGTCCTAATACACATTCCTAGACCATTCTAAGCCTTTAGGTTACTCTCTTAACCATTCTACACTTGTTAGAACCTCCAAGGACTCATGCTAAACCCTCTACGTCACTTGGGGTACCAATCAATGTTTAGGATCATTCTAAAGGTTCGTATAAGTCCTAATACACATTCCTAGACCATTCTAAGCCTTTAGAATACTCTCTTAACCATTCTACACTTGTTAGAACCTCCAAGGCTCATGCTACACCCTCTACGTCCCATGGGGACTCAAGCAATGTTTAGGATAATTCTAATGGTTCTTATAAGTCCTAATACACATTCCTAGACCATTCTAAGCCTTCAGAATACTCTCATAACCATTCTACACTTGTTAGAACCTCTAAGGACTCATGCTACACCCTCTATGTCCCTTGGGTTACCAAGCAATGTTTAGGATCATTCTAAGGGTTCGTATGAGTCCTAATACACATTCCTAGACCATTCTAAGCCTTTAGAATACTCTCTTAACCATTTTACACTTGTTAGAACCTCTAAGGACTCAAGCGACACCCTCTACGTCCCTTGGGGACTCAAGCAATGTTTACGATCATTCTAATGGTTCTTATAAATCCTAATACACATTCCTAGACAATTCTAAGCCTTTAGAATACTCTCATAGCCATTCTACACTTGTCAGAACCTCCAAGGACTCATGCTACACCCTCTACGTCCCTTGGGGACTCATGCAATGTTTAGGATCATTCTAATGGTTCTTATAAGTCCTAATACACATTCCTAGACCATTCTAAGCCTTTAGAATACTCCCTTAACCATTCTACACTTGTTAGAACCTCCAAGGACTCAAGCGACACCCTCAACGTCCCTTGGGGACTCAAGCAATGTTTTGGATCATTCTAAAGGTTGTTATAAGTCGTAATACACATTCCTAGACCATTCTAAGCCTTTAGGTTACTCTCTTAACCATTCTACACTTGTTAGAACCTCCAAGGACTCATGCTAAACCCTCTACGTCACTTGGGGTACCAAGCAATGTTTAGGATCATTCTAAAGGTTCGTATAAGTCCTAATACACATTCCTAGACCATTCTAAGCCTTTAGAATACTCTCTTAACCATTCTACACTTGTTAGAACCTCCAAGGCTCATGCTACACCCTCTACGTCCCTTGGGGACTCAAGCAATGTTTAGGATCATTCTAATGGTTCTTATAAGTCCTAATACACATTCCTAGACCATTCTAAGCCTTCAGAATACTCTCTTAACCATTCTACACTTGTTAGAACCTCTAAGGACTCATGCTACACCCTCTACGTCCCTTGGGGACTCAAGCAATATTTAGGATAATTCTAATGGTTCGTATGAGTCCTAATACACATTCCTAGACCATTCTAAGCCTTTAGAATACTCTCTTAGCCATTTTACACTTGTTAGAACCTCAAAGGACTCAAGCGACATCCTTTACGTCCCTTGGGGACTCAAGCAATGTTTAGGATCGTTCTAATGTTTCTTATAAATCCTAATACACATTCCTAGACCATTCTAAGCCTTTAGAATACTCTCATAGCCATTCTACACTTGTCAGAACCTCCAAGGACTCATGCTACACCCTCTACGTCCCTTGGGGACTCAAGCAATGTTTAGGATCATTCTAATGCTTCTTATAAGTCCTAATACACATTCCTAGACCATTCTAAGCCTTCAGAATACTCTCATAGCCATTCTACACTTGTCAGAAACTCCAAGGACTCATGCTACACCCTCTACGTCCCTTGGGGACTCATGCAATGTTTAGGATTATTCTAATGGTTCTTATAAGTCCTAATACACATTCCTAGACCATTCTAAGCCTTTAGAATACTCCCTTAACCATTCTACACTTGTTAGAACCTCCAAGGACTCAAGCGACACCCTCAACGTCCCTTGGGGACTCAAGCAATGTTTTGGATCATTCTAAAGGTTGTTATAAGTCCTAATACACATTCCTAGACCATTCTAAGCCTTTAGGTTACTCTCTTAACCATTCTACACTTGTTAGAACCTCCAAGGACTCATGTTAAACCCTCTACGTCACTTGGGGTACCAAGCAATGTTTAGGATCATTCTAAAGGTTCGTATAAGTCCTAATACACATTCCTAGACCATTCTAAGCCTTTAGAATACTCTCTTAACCATTCTACACTTGTTAGAACCTCCAAGGCTCATGCTACACCCTCTACGTCCCTTGGGGACTCAAGCAATGTTTAGGATCATTCTAATGGTTCTTATAAGTCCTAATACACATTCCTAGACCATTCTAAGCCTTCAGAATACTCTCATAACCATTCTACACTTGTTAGAACCTCTAAGGACTTATGCTACACCCTCTATGTTCCTTGGGTTACCAGGCAATGTTTAGGATCATTCTAATGGTTCGTATGAGTCCTAATACACATTCCTAGACCTTTCTAAGCCTTTAGAATACTCTCTTAACCATTTTACACTTGTTAGAACCTCTAAGGACTCAAGCGACACCCTCTACGTCCCTTGGGGACTCAAGCAATGTTTAGGATCATTCTAAAGGTTCGTATAAGTCCTAATACACATTCCTAGACCATTCTAAGCCTTTAGAATACTCTCTTAACCATTCTACACTTGTTAGAACCTCCAAGGCTCATGCTAAACCCTCTACGTCACTTGGGGTACCAAGCAATGTTTAGGATTATTCTAAAGGTTCGTATAAGTCCTAATACACATTCCTAGACCATTCTAAGCCTTTAGAATACTCTCTTAACCATTCTACACATGTTAGAACCTCCAAGGCTCATGCTACACCCTCTACGTCCCTTGGGGACTCAAGCAATGTTTTGGATCATTCAATTGGTTGTTATAAGTCCGAATACACATTCCTAGACCATTCTAAGCCTTAAGAATACTCTCTTAACCATTCTACACTTGTTAGAACCTCCAAGAACTCAAGCGACACCCTCTACGTCCCTTGGGGACTCAAGCAATGTTTTGGATCATTCTAATGGTTCTTATAAGTCCTAATACACATTCCTAGACCATTCTAAGCCTTTAGAATACTCTCTTAACAATTCTACACTTGTTAGAACCTCCAAGGACTCAAGCGACACCCTCTACGTCCCTTGGGGACTCAAGCAATGTTTTGGATCATTGAAATGGTTGTTATAAGTCCTAATACACATTTCTAGACCATTCTAAGCCTTTAGGATATTCTCTTAACCATTCTACACTTGTTAGAACCTCCAAGGACTCATGCTAAACCCTCTACGTCACTTGGGGTACAAAGCAATGTTTAGGATCATTCTAAAGGTTCGTATAAGTCCTAATACACATTCCTAGACCATTCTAAGCCTTTAGAATACTCTCTTAACCATTCTACACTTGTTAGAACCTCTAAGGACTCATGCTACACCCTCTACGTCCCTTGGGGACTCAAGCAATATTTAGGATAATTCTAATGGTTCGTATGAGTCCTAATACACATTCCTGGACCATTCTAAGCCTTTAGAATACTCTCTTAACCATTTTACACTTGTTAGAACCTCTAAGGACTCAAGCGACACCCTTTACGTCCCTTGGGGACTCAAGCAATGCTTAGGATCGTTCTAATGGTTCTTATAAATCCTAATACACATTCCTAGACCACTCTAAGCCTTTAGAATACTCTCATAGCCATTCTACACTTGTCAGAACCTCCAAGGACTCATGCTACACCCTCTACATCCCTTGGGGACTCAAGCAATATTTAGGATAATTCTAATGGTTCGTATGAGTCCTAATACACATTCCTGGACCATTCTAAGCCTTTAGAATACTCTCTTAACCATTTTACACTTGTTAGAACCTCTAAGGACTCAAGCGACACCCTTTACGTCCCTTGGGGACTCAAGCAATGTTTAGGATCGTTCTAATGGTTCTTATAAATCCTAATACACATTCCTAGACCACTCTAAGCCTTTAGAATACTCTCATAGCCATTCTACACTTGTCAGAACCTCCAAGGACTCATGCTACACCCTCTACGTCCCTTGGGAACTCAAGCAATGTTTAGGATCATTCTAATGGTTCTTATAAGTCCTAATACACATTCCTAGACCATTCTAAGCCTTTAGAATACTCCCTTAACCATTCTACACTTGTTAGAACCTCCAAGGACTCAAGCGACACCCTCTACGTCCCTTGGGGACTCAAGCAATGTTTTGGATCATTCTAAAGGTTGTTATAAGTCCTAATACACATTCCTAGACCATTCTAAGCCTTTAGGATATTCTCTTAACCATTCTACACTTGTTAGAACCTCCAAGGACTCATGCTAAACCCTCTACGTCACTTGGGGTACAAAGCAATGTTTAGGATCATTCTAAAGGTTCGTATAAGTCCTAATACACATTCCTAGACCATTCTAAGCCTTTAGAATACTCTCTTAACCATTCTACACTTGTTAGAACCTCTAAGGACTCATGCTACACCCTCTACGTCCCTTGGGGACTCAAGCAATATTTAGGATAATTCTAATGGTTCGTATGAGTCCTAATACACATTCCTGGACCATTCTAAGCCTTTAGAATACTCTCTTAACCATTTTACACTTGTTAGAACCTCTAAGGACTCAAGCGACACCCTTTACGTCCCTTGGGGACTCAAGCAATGCTTAGGATCGTTCTAATGGTTCTTATAAATCCTAATACACATTCCTAGACCACTCTAAGCCTTTAGAATACTCTCATAGCCATTCTACACTTGTCAGAACCTCCAAGGACTCATGCTACACCCTCTACGTCCCTTGGGGACTCAAGCAATATTTAGGATAATTCTAATGGTTCGTATGAGTCCTAATACACATTCCTGGACCATTCTAAGCCTTTAGAATACTCTCTTAACCATTTTACACTTGTTAGAACCTCTAAGGACTCAAGCGACACCCTTTACGTCCCTTGGGGACTCAAGCAATGTTTAGGATCGTTCTAATGGTTCTTATAAATCCTAATACACATTCCTAGACCACTCTAAGCCTTTAGAATACTCTCATAGCCATTCTACACTTGTCAGAACCTCCAAGGACTCATGCTACACCCTCTACGTCCCTTGGGAACTCAAGCAATGTTTAGGATCATTCTAATGGTTCTTATAAGTCCTAATACACATTCCTAGACCATTCTAAGCCTTTAGAATACTCCCTTAACCATTCTACACTTGTTAGAACCTCCAAGGACTCAAGCGACACCCTCTACGTCCCTTGGGGACTCAAGCAATGTTTTGGATCATTCTAAAGGTTGTTATAAGTCCTAATACACATTCCTAGACCATTCTAAGCCTTTAGGATATTCTCTTAACCATTCTACACTTGTTAGAACCTCCAAGGACTCATGCTAAACCCTCTACGTCACTTGGGGTACCAATCAATGTTTAGGATCATTCTAAAGGTTCGTATAAGTCCTAATACACATTCCTAGACCATTCTAAGCCTTTAGAATACTCTCTTAACCATTCTACACTTGTTAGAACCTCCAAGGCTCATGCTACACCCTCTACGTCCCTTGGGGACTCAAGCAATGTTTAGGATCATTCTAATGGTTCTTATAAGTCCTAATACACATTCCTAGACCATTCTAAGCCTTCAGAATACTCTCATAACCATTATACACTTGTTAGAACCTCTAAGGACTCATGCTACACCCTCTATGTCCCTTGGGTTACAAAGCAATGTTTAGGATCATTCTAATGGTTCGTATGAGTCCTAATATACATTCCTAGACCATTCTAAGCCTTTAGAATACTCTCTTAACCATTTTACACTTGTTAGAACCTCGAAGGACTCAAGCGACACCCTCTACGTCCCTTGGGGACTCAAGCAATGTTTAAGATCATTGTAATGGTTCTTATAAATCCTAATACACATTCCTAGACCATTCTAAGCCTTTTGAATACTCTCATAGCCATTCTACACTTGTCAGAACCTCCAAGAACTCATGCGACACCCTCTACGTCCCTTGGGGACTCAAGCAATGTTTAGGATCATTCTAATGGTTCTTATAAGTCCTAATACACATTCCTAGACCATTCTAAGCCTTCAGAATACTCTCATAACCATTCTACACTTGTTAGAACCTCTAAGGACTCATGCTACACCCTCTATGTCCCTTGGGTTACCAAGCAATGTTTAGGATCATTCAAATGGTTCGTATGAGTCCTAATACACATTCCTAGACCATTCTAAGCCTTTAGAATACTCTCTTAACCATTTTACACTTGTTAGAACCTCTAAGGACTCAAGCGACACCCTCTACGTCCCTTGGGGACTCAAGCAATATTTAGGATCATTCTAATGGTTCTTATAAATCCTAATACACATTCCTAGACCATTCTAAGCCTTTTGAATACTCTCATAGCCATTCTACACTTGTCAGAATCTCCAAGGACTCATGCTTCACCCTCTACGACCCTTGGGGACTCAAGCAATGTTTAGGATCATTCTAATGGTTCTTATAAGTCCTAATACACATTCCTAGACCATTCTAAGCCTTTAGAATACTCTCTTAACCATTTTACACTTGTTAGAACCTCCAAGGACTCAAGCGACACCCTCTACGTCCCTTGGGGACTCAAGCAATGTTTTGGATCATTCTAGTGGTTGTTATAAGTCCTAATACACATTCCTAGACCATTCTAAGCCTTCAGAATACTCTCATAACCATTCTACACTTGTTAGAACCTCTAAGGAGTCATGCTACACCCTCTATGTCCCTTGGGTTACCAAGCAATGTTTAGGATCATTCTAATGGTTCGTATGAGTCCTAATACACATTCCTAGACCATTCTAAGCCTTTAGAATACTCTCTTAACCATTTTACACTTGTTAGAACCTCTAAGGACTCAAGCGACACCCTCTACGTCCCTTGGGGACTCAAGCAATATTTAGGATCATTCTAATGGTTCTTATAAATCCTAATACACATTCCTAGACCATTCTAAGCCTTTTGAATACTCTCATAGCCATTCTACACTTGTCAGAATCTCCAAGGACTCATGCTACACCCTCTACGACCCTTGGGGACTCAAGCAATGTTTAGGATCATTCTAATGGTTCTTATAAGTCCTAATACACATTCCTAGACCATTCTAAGCCTTTAGAATACTCTCTTAACCATTCTACACTTGTTAGAACCTCCAAGGACTCAAGCGACACCCTCTACGTCCCTTGGGGACTCAAGCTATGTTTTGGATCATTCTAATGGTTGTTATAAGTCCTAATACACATTTCTAGACCATTCTAAGCCTTTAGGATACTCTCTTAACCATTCTACAATTGTTAGAACCTCCAAGGACTCATGCTAAACCCTCTACGTCACTTGGGGTACCAAGCAATGTTTAGGATCATTCTAAAGGTTCATATAAGTCCTAATACACATTCCTAGACCATTCTAAGCCTTTAGAATACTCTCTTAACCATTCTACACTTGTTAGAACCTCCAAGGCTCATGCTACACCCTCTACGTCCCTTGGGGACTCAAGCAATGTTTAGGATCATTCTAATGCTTCTTATAAGTCCTAATACACATTCCTAGACCATTCTAAGCCTTCAGAATACTCTCTTAACCATTCTACACTTGTTAGAACCTCTAAGGACTCATGCTACACCCTCTATGTCCCTTGGGTTACCAAGCAATGTTTAGGATAATTCTAATGGTTTGTATGAGTCCTAATACACATTCCTAGACCATTCTAAGCCTTTAGAATACTCTCTTAACCATTTTACACTTGTTAGAACCTCTAAGGACTCAAGCGACACCCTCTACGTCCCTTGGGGACTCAAGCAATGTTTAGGATCGTTCTAATGGTTCTTATAAATCCTAATACACATTCCTAGACCATTCTAAGCCTTTAGAATACTCTCATAGCCATTCTACACTTGTTAGAACCTCCAAGGACTCATGCTACACCCTCTACGTCCCTTGGGGACTCAAGCAAGGTTTAGGATCTTTCTAATGGTTCTTATAAGTCCTAATACACATTCATACACCATTCTCAGCCTTTAGAATACTCTCTTAACCATTCTACACTTGTTAAAACCTCCAAGGACTCAAGCGACACCCTCTACGTCCCTTGGGGACTCAAGCAATGTTTTGGATCATTCTAATGGTTGTTATAAGTCCTAATACACATTCCTAGACCATTCTAAGCCTTTAGAATACTCTCATAGCCATTCTACACTTGTCAGAACCTCCAAGGACTCATGCTACACCCTCTACGTCCCTTGGGGACTCAAGCAATGTTTAGGATCATTCTAATGGTTCTTATAAGTCCTAATACACATTCCTAGACCATTCTAAGCCTTTAGAATACTCCCTTAACAATTCTACACTTGTTAGAACCTCCAAGGACTCAAGCCACACCCTCTACGTCCCTTGGGGACTCAAGCAATGTTTTGGATCATTCTAAAGGTTGTTATAAGTCCTAATACACATTCCTAGACCATTCTAAGCCTTTAGGTTACTCTCTTAACCATTCTGCACTTGTTAGAACCTCCAAGGACTCAAGCGACACCCTCTACGTCCCTTGGGGACTCAAGCAATGTTTTGGATCATTCTAAAGGTTCGTATAAGTCCTAATACACATTCCTAGACCATTCTAAGCCTTTAGAATACTCTCTTAACCATTCTACACTTGTTAGAACCTCCAAGGCTCATGCTACACCCTCTACGTCCCTTGGGGACTCAAGCAATGTTTAGGATCATTCTAATGGTTCTTATAAGTCCTAATACACATTCCTAGACCATTCTAAGCCTTTAGAATACTCTCATAACCATTCTACACTTGTTAGAACCTCTATGGACTCATGCTACACCCTCTATGTCCCTTGGGTTACCAAGCAATGTTTAGGATCATTCTAATGGTTCGTATGAGTCCTAATACACATTCCTAGACCATTCTAAGCCTTTAGAATACTCTCTTAACCATTTTACACTTGTTAGAACCTCTAAGGACTCAAGCGACACCCTCTACGTCCCTTGGGGACTCAAGCAATGTTTAGGATTGTGAGACCCACAATTTTATCCCAAATTATTTGTGATTTTATAATTGAAATTAGGAAATTATGCTTGATTTTGATATCTGGATTTAATTAAAAATATGGGTATATATGTATATACACGTGATATATATATATATAGGTATATATATTATATACCAATGTTTTCCCTAGTTTATTTAAATGAAAATATTTTAAGGTAAAGTATTTGATTTAAATGATTTTTGATTTTTGAAGGATTAGAGTATCCTATCTTTAAAAATTCATATCTTTTCAACCGTACGTCGAAAAATTACAAATGATATGTCAAAACGATCGTATCGAAATCTAGATTATGAAAATTCAAGGTTTTGATTTTTATTTTTGAGTTTTCAAAATTTTATCACTGCTGCAATAGAAACGATTTTTTGAGTTTTGAGAACCAATGTAT
Source organism: Crotalaria pallida (assembly GCA_037953625.1). Taxonomy (NCBI): domain Eukaryota; kingdom Viridiplantae; phylum Streptophyta; class Magnoliopsida; order Fabales; family Fabaceae; genus Crotalaria; species Crotalaria pallida. The sequence goes on from CM075650.1 coordinate 99,137,918, forward strand.
GGTTTTAATGCATTTAATAATCTTTTGACTAAAAGTTTATTTTATTTTAAATCAAAATACATTTCTGAAGTGGTATAATGTATTATTTTTCAAATTAAGTGTATTTTCGTATTTTTATTATTTTTAAATTTTTGGAAAGCCTAGAAAGTGTATTTTTGAAGAAATGATCTTAGAACTTCAAAAATTCATAACTTTTAAACCGTAGGTCCAAAAATTACAAACTTTATATGAAAATGATCGTATTGAAATGTAGAATCTTAATATTTAAAAATAAAATTTTTATTTTACTGTTTGCGAAAATTTTTGTACAGTAGGTAAAAAATCAAGTTTTAATAATTAAGTGATTGGGTAATTATATAGGCACCTCCACAATGAACCAATGAGAATTTTTCTCTCTTATTTTATATATATGCACCATCCAAAAATCATAGGAAATAGGGGGAGAATAGTTCTGAAGTTTGTGAGAGTTATCCTTGAATTAAAATGCCTTAGGAATCAACAAAGTCCCATTTAATGCTAGTTTATGTTCCAAGTAGTATTTGAAAATTTTTGAATGGAACTTGGAGGAGGGGCCACGAAATTTAGGTCAGAAATATGAAGGGGAATGCACCTCCAAACACCTATAAATAGAGAGCCTTAGTTTCACCTCTTTCACACACAAAATTCTGATAGTTTCACAAAGAAAAAAAATACATTCCAAGGAGAAAAATAGAGAGAGTGGGACGAGTAAGCTAGAGGGAGGAAGGAATTGCTTGGTTGCTTGAAGTTTTCTAAAAAGCTTAAGGAGTAGAGGTATTCCTAAAATCACTTTTGTATTTAAGCTATTTTTAAGTTATTCTGATTTTAGTTTTGATTCAATCTTCTGAAATTTTCTATAGTTATGTTCTGAACTTTTATTTTCATTTTAAAGTTACTTTTGAGTATGTGAAATTATTTTTGAAGTCATATGAATTAAGAATGGGAAAAGGGACACAAAAGAGTGTTTAAAGGGATTCATCTCCCCTTTTTTTATATGATTAGATGATATTATATGCTGTATTTCATGTGTGCTTGAGTTTTGGTTAATCTTCAAAAGAATAAGTAATTTCTTAAAGAAAGAAATGAAACTGATGAAAGGAATTAAAAATGATTTTTAGAAATAAAATAATATTCTGGAAAATTTTGATGCAAATAAAGTATATGGAATCATATGTCATGAAATTTATTTTTATGTAGTTGTTACTGTCTGATTTTATTGGATTTTCTGCTGTCTGGATTTAAGTTTAAGAACAATGAGTAATTGAATAAATAAAAAAATAAATTTTCTGAAAAAAAAAATAATTTTGGACCGTAAGGTCTATGATGATATTTTAAATAATTTTTGTAATTTATTTGTAGTATGATTGGTAGTTAAATTATATTTGATTGTTTAAAAGGAATAGGAAATATGGTAGTTGTTATAAACCTATAAGAACATGTATTCTTTTGATTAATTATATGAGTATGTGATTTATATATTTGTAAATGTTATTTGCTGAAAAAAAAATGAATTATTTTCTAAAAAGAAGTTTATTTTATATTTTGCTAAGAATTTGATCTCTTGTATTGTTTTGTTCTTAGTATATGTAATGATGTAATTATATTATAAGGATGCTTTAGGAAATGAAAATATTTTTCTAATTTTTATATACATGCTAGTCGAAATTTTGTTAGGAAAAGAAATTAAATTTTATTGAATTTTTCTAATTGATTTGATGATTGCTTTAGTATGTTTATAGAATATATTATATGTTTATATGGAAAAGACTAATTTTGAAAGTTTCATTTTTATTCTAGGAATTTATTTTTAAAATCTGAAAAATTTATTTATTTAAGACCCCAAGTGATTATTTTTAAGAGTGTTAATGATACTTTGTTTATATGTGCAAATGTAATAAAGAAACCAATAGAAATAAGTATTTTTGAGTGATTAAAGTAATTTAAATAAAAATATTAAGTTGCTGTCCAGAATTTAGAATTAATGAAAAAGTAATATTTTATTAGAAATAATAGTGTTTTAAAGTATTTGGCATGAGTAGGAATTATGTATAATTGTTTTGGATTGTTCTACTTGAACTTCTTAAATTAATGCAACTTTTTCTGTGGCTGTACAGCAGATGCAACTATTTTATTTTGTTTTAATTTAGTCATTTTATTATAGTAGAAGCTGTAATAAGAATTTAGGAAGAAACGACATGTGTGTTCGATTTTCTGTTTAAGAGAAAATGAATTTTTAAGTTAGAATATGTATGCTGTCCAAAATTCTAAATTAGTTGCATCAATGATAGAAATTGTTTTAGATTAAATCAATATGTGAATTTTATGCTAAGACTTTTTATATACAGAGTTAAAAAGGAAATATAAAAGTGACTTTGTAAATGTATGCCTTAATGTTCTAGTTGTTTACTAAATTGTTGTCTTACTGGTGCTTGTATGATAATTGTGGAATGTCTTGTGAAAGTGATTTTGAGTTTGTATTATATACTGTCCAAATTTGATAAATTGGTTTAAAGTAATGATTTTAATGTATGTGTGTATGTTTGGGTATGGTTATCATATTGTTTGAATTTAGTAAATAAGAAGTGAGTTGTATTTTGATGTAAAAATATAATGTTAAGAGTTTTTAGGCAAGTTATAGTATTTCATTAGATAAGTGCAATTTGTTTGAGTGGCTGTCCAGAATTGTTTTATATTGACCTTAGTAGTATGTCTATGGGATTTAGGGGGATTGAAATAATTTAAGTGCTGCCCATAATTGAATAAGTATGGAAAAATATTAATTCTTGAGCTTAATTTTATTTTTAGAATTTGGATGTGAATCTGTTATTAGGAAATTGAAATGAATGAATTTTTGGGTAACTGTGAAGTAATGCAACTTTATTTCATGTTGCTGTCCAGAGAAGATTCTTATATATATATATATATATATATATATATAGTTGCATGATATTTAAAATAGAACTTGTTTTTAATTGATAAGTGAATGAGTTCATATTTTAGAATGATTGTTGATATGTAAAGTGTTTGTATTGATTTTTTTTTAAAAAAAGAAGGTGTTTCTTGACTGTCCAAATGATTAAAAAGGTTGCATCAAGTTTAAATTATTTGTTTTAAATGGCTGATGTTAATCCTTGAGTGGTAGTTGTTGTTGATTTTGACTTAATAATCTCTTTTGATTTAATAATTAGTTCTAAAAATTTTCCATTGACGTTTTAAAGGTTTTGATTTTGTAAAGTATGATTTATTTTAAGTATTGGAAGTTTTTGGTTCAAGTCTTTTGGATTTCCTAAAAGTGATAAAGGAAATTGTTGTTAAGGACATAGGTCTTGTGGTTTGCTTACTTGTAATTGAGTAGTTATTTATGAAATTATTTTGTAAATATTATTTGGTAAAGGCTTTCGTTCGGATTTGGGTGACGTGACTTCAAAGCAAGAGGACACTAGTTGTGTAGCTTCAACTTCAGGTGAGAGAGAAGCCTTCTTAAGACATAGTGGCATGTAGGGTAATATTAGGACGTTCCGTATCATCTCAAAGGTCGGAACTAGGAATCTATCGGTCGAGTAGTAAAACGGCAATTGAGTGTGTATCCCGCCGTTTATACGAAAAACACAATTCCTCGATATTTATAGTATGTCGATTGATAATTGCTTATGCTATGTTGTATATTTTTGTATTGTATATTATATTTTGGAAATAATGGTGCATCTTATGGAAAGGAAATTAATGTTCGGTGGTTCCTATGAAAAGAGTTCTTTGTGTTTTTCGATCGGTTGTTCCATGAGAAGGATTTGGCATATCTTGGAAATACTATTATGAAAATATAAGAGTGATTAAAGAATAATGTGGAATTGCGAAAGCGATAGTAGTGTACAGTGATGGTGCAAGCGGCACAAAATAACTTTGCTAAATATCCCCTTTAAGTGACTGGCCACGTGGATGACTGTGCCGTGGTCTAAGTCTTGTGGAATCCACTGTACTGTAGAGGGTGCTTGATGTTTCCCTTAGAGGTCGTGACCCGTTAGAAGCGAGGCTTAGAATGGGTCGACCAAAACTTAGGTTTAAGAAGAGACTTAAAAGACTTAGGAACCCCTCTCCTAAACCTACGCGTTGAGAGTGAAGTAGTGGAGAGGAAAGATACCGAATACTTGGAGGCCGGTGTACTTTCAAGTGGTGATTGCGATAGGGGAGGGCAAGGACGGTGAACGTCAAGAAGCCTCGAGTGCTTCTCTAGGCGGGACAAGACTACAAGAACTTACCTTTCGGTGGTAGGCAACGTCGTAGCGAAGAACTGCACGATCAACTAGAGATAGCGCTGTCGCCCCCTTGAGCAAGTCTTAGATGGTGAGAGGGAACCCGAATGGGGCTAGATGTCGTAGTATTTTGGAAACTGAATTGATGAAATGATTTTACTCCGGTTGTGGAATACCTTTTGGTGCGTACCCTTTGACATCGATGCCAGCATGGTTAGGATTCCTGTGCATCCCATCTGCTTTCCGAACTAGGATGTGGTTGGAATGATGGAGGAGAGGTAACGTGTGTGATACCAAACCCTTGAGCTTCGGTGGTGGTACCCCTTCTCGAATTTCCGGTGGTTACGATAATAAAACTTAGAGCCTAAAGATAATTAAATATAATGGATATGGTTTCATGATGGTTACCCTTTTGGTCTTAATATTCCCCTATTGTAAGCCCGCTCCGTCGACGATCATATCGTTCGGAAGTGCTTACTCTCTCTATTTCCCTTTCCTGTGGACATTGGGTAACAATGTTCACAGATGACAGATCATGTACTATCTCGAGTAGCGGTTGCTCTAGTCGGAAGAGGATCACGAGATGACGTATATATGAGGAGGAAGCAAAAGCAGCAATCAATGAATATTTCAGACAGTGTAGCGGAAGATTGATGAAGACTAGTAGTATAGGATAGTCTTATTTTGTATTCCATCTTTGGATGGGTAGGACATGATTACTCTATCCCGAATGTAACCCCAGTTGTAATATGGATTATTTTAAATGAAATGAAAGAAGTTCCTTTTGTTATATATTATAAAGTAATTAAACTATTTTTCCGCAAGTTAACCATCGACTAAATATGACATTGAGAAAATGATTTTTGGAAATGTGTTGGATGTTAACATCTCTTTTTGGGAATAGAATTTTATGACGCAAGTCTAAGTACCAAAACATTTTTGTAAACCAGATGAACTAAATTGTATTTATGAAAATCTTTTTGTAAAAGAATTAAACCGAATTGACTTTGATAAAAAAAAAATGGCGCAAATTTTTAGTGAAAATTCTATGTCCAATTTGGGGTGTTACATTTAGTGGTATCAGAGCGATGGTTGTCCTTAGTGGCCTTAAGCATAGCCTTATATGCTTTCATTGTGTGACTCTGTTTGGTAGTTATAGTATAGTTACCCTTTCGGCTCGAGCATAGCCCAATATGCTTACCTAGTACGACCCTTTGCTTAATCTAAGACTCCAATCCCGCGTATGTAACAGAAGCAAGATGGCACGTCGACAAGCGAATGAGGAACCAGCTGCTGTTTTGGCTCAGACAGTCGCGGTCTTAGCAGGAGTAAGAGACAACATGAACCTTATGCATCAACAACTTCAACAGAATCAGAATGCGAACGCTGGTGGGCAAGGAATCAGAGGACTCGACGAGTTTTGTCGTAGGAATCCAAAGGAATTCACTGGAGGTTTCGCATCGGAGGAGGCAGAGGCCTGGATAGCAAGTTTGGAAAGGATTTTTGGAGGAATGATGCAATGCACCGATGAGCAAAAGATCGCCTATGCTGGATACATGATGGTAGGAGAAGCGGCCGACTGGTGGCACAATGAGAAACAAGCATTAGGAGGAGCACTTGGAGCACTAACTTGGAATCAATTCAAAGATAGACTTTTGGTGAAATACTTTCCGGAACATCTGAAGACAGCTAAGGAGTTTAGAATTTCTGCGATTGGAACAAGGTAACATGACTGTGGGGGAGTATGCTGCAAAATTTGAGAATCTAGCAAAGTTCATGCCTTACTATGGAGAAACTGTGAATGAGAGGTCTAAGTGTGCAAAATTTTTGGATGGACTGAAGCCAGAAATTAAGCAAGCATTAGCTCCTATGGAGATTGCTGTGTTCACAACCCTGGTGAACAAAGGGAGTATTGTGGAAATTAGTCTGAAGTCGAAGGATTCAACAGGGAAGTCAGCTGCACAAGTTACAAGTGGTGGTCCTGTGAGGCACCTCTCAGGAAATGGAAACCGAAACAGTGGAGCCCGATATCAAGGCCCTTATGGACAAGGAAGTGGACGAAGAGACAATAGAACTAGAGGAGATTATTCAGCCGGAGGCAACAATCGTAGCAATGGCAATTGGAATAGGCATGGAAATGATCGTAACAACAACCATCAAAGCAACAACAACAGCAATGGTAATGCTCGTAGTGGTGGAAATAGTGAAAAAGGTCGAGGAGAAGTAATTCCATTGTGCAATCGCTGCAATAAGAACCATTATGGACCAAACTGCCCTTATGAAAACCCGAACTGCTTTAACTGTAACAAACCATGACACATCTCAAAGGATTGCCCAGAGCCAAGACGCGAATTAGGTTCTAATCGACCTGCTGGGATATGGAGGGGTCTCCGCTATAATCAGAAGAAGTAACGACAGTGTTTACGTTTGTGCCTTAGGAGTGTTTCGTTATTTTAAATATTGTTATTGTTTGAACGGTGTGGCGTTATCCACTACTAGTGTGTTTGCTTCTCTTGTTGGATTTTACTTTTGCTTCTTGACTGGCTATGTTGAAGGATTATTCCTTCTTTTTTATTTTTATGATACAATAATATTGAAATCTTTGTGAGTTCAACGAATGTTGTGCTTAAAGTATGAGGTGTATAAATTCTAGTATGAACATGGAAACCGGTTCTTGGAAAGGTGTGGCATTTTAAAGACTGCCGGAGGTGAATTGAGTTCAAGTCAAGGCATTACCCTACGTTATTTTCAATTTTTGTAAACGCAAATGCCTTTTTATCTAGTTGTGACCTTGATTTCTGCGATAATTCGACCCTTTCAAATTAAAAAGACTTCCTTTTTGTCAGAAAATACCCAATATAATGATTACATTCTATCCAAATATTCGACCAAATACCAAATTTCGGTAAGTTCAAAGTCTGTTCTTGGATTCTCGTGACTAAAACAGAACCCTACCTCATAAAAGTTATGAAGGAAGTAACACTTGTATGCATAACACATGAGTTTTAGGAGGCTGAAGGGAAAAGATGATGGTATAAATGTGTTAAATCTTAGGAATTTTGGAATAATGGTTTAGAGTCAGTCCCTAAGTGGAACTAAGAAGGAGATTTAGTGAGTGAAAAGTCAGGTAGTTAGAAAGTAATCATAGTCTTAGGGTGGATTTTGATGAGAGGTTGTGTAATAGATGGTATAAGCTTGATCAAAGTTGGGGAGTAAAAAGGTTAAGTAGAGTCTATGTTAGAAAAGTGTAGTGACAAGTACCTGTATGGCATAAGTAGTAATTCAGCTGGTGATTATGGTTTTGATATGCATACAAGAAAGTACTTCTGGATTGACACCAAATTCTAAAATAACAAACTCTTCATACCAAGTCTATTCTCTAAATACTAATGAGCAATTCGTATCCACTTACCTTTAACATTTCTGGTTTGACCAAACTACTATCGTGACACCTACCTTTGAACTTGACTCAATTCGACTCCCGCACGGCGTTACGTCAAAGGCTGACTTGTAAAAAGAGTGTTGATCAACAAAGATATTAAAGGAAAGAGATGCTCTTGAAGAAAGTAAAACTCCAAGTGGTAACCTTGTTTGTTTCTTTGCTTGTCTTTGTGCATATTTCTCGGGGACGAGAAATCTCTAAGTTGGGGAGGATTGTGAGACCCACAATTTTATCCCAAATTATTTGTGATTTTATAATTGAAATTAGGAAATTATGCTTGATTTTGATATCTGGATTTAATTAAAAATATGGGTATATATGTATATACACGTGATATATATATATAGGTATATATATTATATACCAATGTTTTCCCTAGTTTATTTAAATGAAAATATTTTAAGGTAAAGTATTTGATTTAAATGATTTTTGATTTTTGAAGGATTAGAGTATCCTATCTTTAAAAATTCATATCTTTTCAACCGTACGTCGAAAAATTACAAATGATATGTCAAAACGATCGTATCGAAATCTAGATTATGAAAATGCAAGGTTTTGATTTTTATTTTTGAGTTTTCAAAATTTTATCACTGCTGCAATAGAAACGAATTTTTGAGTTTTGAGAACCAATGTATGGTTTTAATGCATTTAATAATCTTTTGACTAAAAGTTTATTTTATTTTAAATCAAAATACATTTCTGAAGTGGTATAATGTATTATTTTTCAAATTAAGTGTATTTTCGTATTTTTATTATTTTTAAATTTTTGGAAAGCCTAGAAAGTGTATTTTTGAAGAAATGATCTTAGAACTTCAAAAATTCATAACTTTCAAACCGTAGGTCCAAAAATTACAAACTTTATATGAAAATGATCGTATTTAAATGTAGAATCTTAATATGTAAAAATAAAATTTTTATTTTACTGTTTGCGAAAATTTTTGTACAGTAGGTAGAAAATCAAGTTTTAATAATTAAGTGATTGGGTAATTATATAGGCACCTCCACAATGAACCAATGAGAATTTTTCTCTCTTATTTTATATATATGCACCATCCAAAAATCATAGGAAAGAGGGGGAGAATAGTTCTGAAGTTTGTGAGAGTTATCCTTGAATTAAAATGCCTTAGGAATCAACAAAGTCCCATTTAATGCTAGTTCATGTTCCAAGTAGTATTTGAAATTTTTTGAATGGAACTTGGAGGAGGGGCCACGAAATTTAGGTCAGAAATATGAAGGGGAATGCACCTCCAAACACCTATAAATAGAGAGCCTTAGTTTCACCTCTTTCACACACAAAATTCTGATAGTTTCACAAAGAAAAAAAAAATACATTCCAAGAAGAAAAATAGAGAGAGTGGGACGAGTAAGCTAGAGGGAGGAAGGAATTGCTTGGTTGCTTGAAGTTTTCTAAAAAGCTTAAGGAGTAGAGGTATTCCTAAAATCACTTTTGTATTTAAGCTATTTTTAAGTTATTCTGATTTTAGTTTTGATTCAATCTTCTGAAATTTTCTATAGTTATGTTCTGAACTTTTATTTTCATTTTAAAGTTACTTTTGAGTATGTGAAATTATTTTTGAAGTCATATGAATTAAGAATGGGAAAAGGGACACAAAAGAGTGTTTAAAGGGATTCATCTCCCCTTTTTTTAAAATTCTTAAGATGACTAAATATTCTGATGAGATTGATTAATTTATTTTTCTGGGTTTATTTTGTTTCTTAGAACATATGAATTTTGGAAAAAACTTGTAAGATTAAATAATTTGGTATTCTTCTTTTCATTGTTTTATGTCTTTGTATTAAGAAATAATAATCAATGAGTAAATGATAAATAGAAAAATTTTAATCTCTGGTATCTATATATATGTATGAACCGTGGTATGTATAGTAAAAAGATTGAAGATTTATTTGTGTGTTTTGGTATGTGTATTTGTATTGTTGATTTATAAAGGGAATAGAAAATTTAAAAAGGAATTAAAAAGGATTTTTTATTTTATTTTCTTTATTTTGGGCGTGTGACATATATGTATGTATATATATGATTAGATGATATTATATGCTGTATTTCATGTGTGCTTGAGTTTTGGTTAATCTTCAAAAGAATAAGTAATTTCTTAAAGAAAGAAATGAAACTGATGAAAGGAATTAAAAATGATTTTTAGAAATAAAATAATATTCTGGAAAATTTTGATGCAAATAAAGTATATGGAATCATATGTCATGAAATTTATTTTATGTAGTTGTTACTGTCTGATTTTATTGGATTTTCTGCTGTCTGGATTTAAGTTTAAGAACAATGAGTAATTGAATAAAAAAAAAAAAATTTCTGAAAAAAAAAATAATTTTGGACCGTAAGGTCTATGATGATATTTTAAATAATTTTTGTAATTTATTTGTAGTATGATTGGTAGTTAAATTATATTTGATTGTTTAAAAGGAATAGGAAATATGGTAGTTGTTATAAACCTATAAGAACATGTATTCTTTTGATCAATTATATGAGTATGTGATTTATATATTTGTAAATGTTATTTGCTGGAAAAAAAATGAATTATTTTCTAAAAAGAAGTTTATTTTATATTTTGCTAAGAATTTGATCTCTTGTATTGTTTTGTTCTTAGTATATGTAATGATGTAATTATATTATAAGGATGCTTTAGGAAATGAAAATATTTTTCTAATTTTTATATACATGCTAGTCGAAATTTTGTTAGGAAAAGAAATTAAATTTTATTGAATTTTTCTAATTGATTTGATGATTGCTTTAGTATGTTTATAGAATATATTATATGTTTATATGGAAAAGACTAATTTTGAAAGTTTCATTTTTATTCTAGGAATTTATTTTTAAAATCTGAAAAATTTATTTATTTAAGACCCCAAGTGATTATTTTTAAGAGTGTTAATGATACTTTGTTTATATGTGCAAATGTAATAAAGAAACCAATAGAAATAAGTATTTTTGAGTGATTAAAGTAATTTAAATAAAAATATTAAGTTGCTGTCCAGAATTTAGAATTAATGAAAAATTAATATTTTATTAGAAATAATAGTGTTTTAAAGTATTTGGCATGAGTAGGAATTGTGTATAATTGTTTTGGATTGTTCTACTTGAACTTCTTGAATTAATGCAACTTTTTCTGTGGCTGTACAGCAGATGCAACTATTTTATTTTGTTTTAATTTAGTCATTTTATTATAGTAGAAGTTGTAATAAGAATTTAGGAAGAAACGGCATGTGTTTTCGATTTTCTGTTTAAGAGAAAATGAATTTTTAAGTTAGAATATGTATGCTGTCCAAAATTCTAAATTAGTTGCATCAATGATAGAAATTGTTTTAGATTAAATCAATATGTGAATTTTATGCTAAGACTTTTTATATATAGAGTTAAAAAGGAAATATAAAAGTGACTTTGTAAATGTATGCCTTAATGTTCTAGTTGTTTACTAAATTGTTGTCTTACTGGTGCTTGTATGATAATTGTGGAATGTCTTGTGAAAGTGATTTTGAGTTTGTATTATATACTGTCCAAATTTGATAAATTGGTTTAAAGTAATGATTTTAATGTATGTGTGTATGTTTGGGTATGGTTATCATATTGTTTGAATTTAGTAAATAAGAAGTGAGTTGTATTTTGATGTAAAAATATAATGTTAAGAGTTTTTAGGCAAGTTATAGTATTTCATTAGATAAGTGCAATTTGTTTGAGTGGCTGTCCAGAATTGTTTTATATTGACCTTAGTAGTATGTCTATGGGATTTAGGGGGATTGAAATAATTTAAGTGCTGCCCATAATTGAATAAGTATGGAAAAATATTAATTCTTGAGCTTAATTTTATTTTTAGAATTTGGATGTGAATCTGTTATTAGGAAATTGAAATGAATGAATTTTTGGGTAACTGTGAAGTAATGCAACTTTATTTCATGTTGCTGTCCAGAGAAGATTCTTATATATATATATAGTTGCATGATATTTAAAATAGAACTTGTTTTTAATTGATAAGTGAATGAGTTCATATTTTAGAATGATTGTTGATATGTAAAGTGTTTGTATTGATTTTTTTAAAAAAAGAAGGTGTTTCTTGACTGTCCAAATGATTAAAAAGGTTGCATCAAGTTTAAATTATTTGTTTTAAATGGCTGATGTTAATCCTTGAGTGGTAGTTGTTGTTGATTTTGACTTAATAATCTCTTTTGATTTAATAATTAGTTCTAAAAATTTTCATTGACGTTTTAAAGGTTTTGATTTTGTAAAGTATGATTTATTTTAAGTATTGGAAGTTTTTGGTTCAAGTCTTTTGGATTTCCTAAAAAGTTATAAAGGAAATTGTTGTTAAGGACATAGGTCTTGTGGTTTGTTTGCTTGTAATTGAGTAGTTATTTATGAAATTATTTTGTAAATATTATTTGGTAAAGGCTTTCGTTCGGATTTGGGTGACGTGACTTCAAAGCAAGAGGGCACTAACTTTGGTAGCTTCAACTCAAGGTGAGAGAGAAGCCTTCTTAAGACATAGTGGCATGTAGGGTAATATTAGGACGTTCCGTATCATCTCAAAGGTCGGAACTAGGAATCTATCGGTCGAGTAGTAAAACGGCAATTGAGTGTGTATCCCGCCGTTTATACGAAAAACACGATTCCTCGATATTTATTGTATGTCGGTTGATAATTGCTTATGCTATGTTGTATATTTTTGTATTGTATATTATATTTTGGAAATAATGGTGCATCTTATGGAAAGGAAATTAATGTTCGGTGGTTCCTATGAAAAGAGTTCTTTGTGTTTTTCGATCGGTTGTTCCATGAGAAGGATTTGGCATATCTTGGAAATACTATTATGAAAATATAAGAGTGATTAAAGAATAATGTGGAATTGCGAAAGCGATAGTAGTGTACAGTGATAGTGCAAGCGGCACAAAATAACTTTGCTAAATATCCCCTTTAAGTGACTGGCCACGTGGATGACTGTGTCGTGGTCTAAGTCTTGTGGAATCCACTGTACTGTAGAGGGTGCTTGATGTTTCCCTTAGAGGTCGTGACCCGTTAGAAGCGAGGCTTAGAATGGGTCGACCAAAACTTAGGTTTAAGAAGAGACTTAAAAGACTTAAAAGACTTAGGAACCCCTCTCCTAAACCTACGCGTTGAGAGTGAAGTAGTGGAGAGGAAAGATACCGAATACTTGGAGGCCGGTGTACTTTCAAGTGGTGATTGCGATAGGGGAGGGCAAGGACGGTGAACGTCAAGAAGCCTCGAGTGCTTCTCTAGGCGGGACAAGACTACAAGAACTTACCTTTCGGTGGTAGGCAACGTCGTAGCGAAGAACTGCACGATCAACTAGAGATAGCGCTGTCGCCCCCTTGAGCAAGTCTTAGATGGTGAGAGGGAACCCGAATGGGGCTAGATGTCGTAGTATTTTGGAAACTGAATTGATGAAATGATTTTACTCCGGTTGTGGAATACCTTTTGGTGCGTACCCTTCGACATCGATGCCAGCATGGTTAGGATTCCTGTGCGTCCCATCTGCTTTCCGAACTAGGATGTGGTTGGAATGATGGAGGAGATGTAACGTGTGTGATACCAAACCCTTGAGCTTCGGTGGTGGTACCCCTTCTCGAATTTCCGGTGGTTACGATAATAAAACTTAGAGCCTAAAGATAATTAAATATAATGGATATGGTTTCATGATGGTTACCCTTTTGGTCTTAATATTCCCCTATTGTAAGCCCGCGCCGTCGACGATCATATCGTTCGGAAGTGCTTACTCTCTCTATTTCCCTTTCCTGTGGACATTGGGTAACAATGTTCACAGATGACAGATCATGTACTATCTCGAGTAGCGGTTGCTCTAGTCGGAAGAGGATCACGAGATGACGTATATATGAGGAGGAAGCAAAAGCAGCAATCAAGGAATATTTCAGACAGTGTAGCGGAAGATTGATGAAGACTAGTAGTATAGGATAGTCTTATTTTGTATTCCATCTTTGGATGGATAGGACATGATTACTCTATCCCGAATGTAACCCCAGTGGTAATATGGATTATTTTAAATGAAATGAAAGAAGTTCCTTTTGTTATATATTATATAGTAATTAAACTATTTTTCCGCAAGTTAACCATCGACTAAATATGACATTGAGAAAATGATTTTTGGAAATGTGTTGGATGTTAACATCTCTTTTTGGGAATAGAATTTTATGACGCAAGTCTAAGTACCAAAACATTTTTGTAAACCAGATGAACTAAATTGTATTTATGAAAATCTTTTTGTAAAAGAATTAAACCGAATTGACTTTGATAAAAAAAAAATGGCGCAAATTTTTAGTGAAAATTCTATGTCCAATTTGGGGTGTTACAAGGATCATTCTAATGGTTCTTATAAATCATAATACACATTCTTAGACCATTCTAAGTCTTTAGAATACTCTCTTAACCATTTTACACTTGTTAGAACCTCTAAGGACTCAAGCGACACCCTCTACGTCCCTTGGGGACTCAAGCAATGTTTAGGATCGTTCTAATGGTTCTTATAAATCCTAATACACATTCCTAGACCATTCTAAGCCTTTAGAATACTCTCATAGCCATTCTACACTTGTCAGAACCTCCAACGACTCATGCTACACCCTCTACGTCCCTTGGGGACTCAAGCAAGGTTTAGGATCTTTCTAATGGTTCTAATAAGTCCTAATACACATTCATAGACCATTCTAAGCCTTTAGAATACTCTCTTAACCATTCTACACTTGTTAAAACCTCCAAGGACTCAAGCGACACCCTCTACGTCCCTTGGGGACTCAAGCAATGTTTTGGATCATTCTAATGGTTGTTATAAGTCCTAATACACATTCCTAGACCATTCGAAGCCTTTAGAATACTCTCATAGTCATTCTACACTTGTCAGAACCTCCAAGGACTCATGCTACACCCTCTACGTCCCTTGGGGACTCAAGCAATGTTTAGGATCATTCTAATGGTTCTTATAAGTCCTAATACACATTCCTAGACCATTCTAAGCCCTTAGAATACTCCCTTAACCATTCTACACTTGTTAGAACCTCCAAGGACTCAAGTGACACCCTCTACGTCCCTTGGGGACTCAAGCAATGTTTTGGATCATTCTAAAGGTTGTTATAAGTCCTAATACACATTCCTAGACCATTCTAAGCCTTTAGGTTACTCTCTTAACCATTCTACACTTGTTAGAACCTCCAAGGACTCAAGCGACACCCTCTACGTCCCTTGGGGACTCAATCAATGTTTTGGATCATTCTAAAGGTTCGTATAAGTCCTAATACACATTCCTAGACCATTCTAAGCCTTTAGAATACTCTCTTAACCATTCTACACTTGTTAGAACCTCCAAGGCTCATGCTACACCCTCTACGTCCCTTGGGGACTCAAGCAATGTTTAGGATCATTCTAATGGTTCTTATAAGTCCTAATACACATTCCTAGACCATTCTAAGCCTTCAGAATACTCTCTTAACCATCCTACACTTGTTAGAACCTCCAAGCCCCATGCAACACCCTCTACGCCCCTTGGGGACTCAAGCAATGTTTAGGATCATTCTAAGGTTCTTATAAGTCCTAATACACATTCCTAGACCATTCTAAGTCTATAGAATACTCTCTTAACCATTCTACACTTGTTAGAACCTCCAAGCCCCATGCAACGCCCTCTACGTCCCTTGGGGACTCAAGCAATGTTTAGCATCATTCTAAGGTTCGTATAAGTCCTAATACACATTCCTAGACCATTCTAAGCCTTTAGAATACTCTCTTAACCATTCTACACTTGTTAGAATCTCCAAGGCTCATGCTACACCCTCTTCGTCCCTTGGGGACTCAAGCAATGTTTAGGATCATTCTAACGGTTCTTAAAAGTCCTAATACACATTCCTAGACCATTCTAAGCCTTTAGAATACTCTCTTAACCATTCTACACTTGTTAGAACCTCTAAGGACTCATGCTACACCCTCTATGTCCCTTGGGTTACCAAGCAATGTTTAGGATAATTCTAATGGTTCGTATGAGTCCTAATACACATTCCTAGACCATTCTAAGCCTTTAGAATACTCTCTTAACCATTTTACACTTGTTAGAACCTCTAAGGACTCAAGCGACACCCTATACGTCCCTTGGGGACTCAAGCAATGTGTAGGATCGTTCTAATGGTTCTTATAAATCCTAATACACATTCCTAGACCATTCTAAGCCTTTAGAATACTCTCATAGTCATTCTACACTTGTCAGAACCTCCAAGGACTCATGCTACACCCTCTACGTCCCTTGGGGACTCAAGCAAGGTTTAGGATCTTTCTAATGGTTCTTATAAGTCCTAATACACATTCATAGACCATTCTAAGCCTTTAGAATACTCTCTTAACCATTCTACACTTGTTAAAACCACCAAGCACTCAAGCGATACCCTCTACGTCCCTTGGGGACTCAAGCAATGTTTTGGATCATTCTAATGGTTGTTATAAGTCCTAATACACATTCCTAGACCATTCTAAGCCTTTAGAATACTCTCATAGCCATTCTACACTTGTCAGAACATCCAAGGACTCATGCTACACCCTCTACGTCCCTTGGGGACTCAAGCAATGTTTAGGATCACTCTAATGGTTCTTATAAGTCCTAATACACATTCCTAGACCATTCTAAGCCTTTAGAATACTCCCTTAACCATTCTACACTTGTTAGAACCTCCAAGGACTCAAGCGACACCCTCTACGTCCCTTGCGGACTCAAGCAATGTTTTGGATCATTCTAAAGGTTGTTATAAGTCATAATACACATTCCTAGACCATTCTAAGCCTTTAGGTTACTCTCTTAACCATTCTAGACTTGTTAGAACCTCCAAGGACTCAAGCGACACCCTCTACGTCCCTTGGGGACTCAAGCAATGTTTTGGATCATTCTAAAGGTTCGTATAAGTCCTAATACACATTCCTAGACCATTCTAAGCCTTTAGAATACTCTCTTAACCATTCTACACTTGTTAGAACCTCCAAGGCTCATGCTACACCCTCTACGTCCCTTGGGGACTCAAGCAATGTTTAGGATCATTCTAATGGTTCTTATAAGTCCTAATACACATTCCTAGACCATTCTAAGCCTTCAGAATACTCTCTTAACCATCCTACACTTGTTAGAACCTCCAAGCCCCATGCAACACCCTCTACGCCCCTTGGGGATTCAAGCAATGTTTAGGATCATTCTAAGGTTCTTATAAGTCCTAGTACACATTCCTAGACCATCCTAAGTCTATAGAATACTCTCTTAACCATTCTACACTTGTTAGAACCTCCAAGCCCCATGCAACACCCTCTACGTCCCTTGGGGACTCAAGCAATGTTTAGCATCATTCTAAGGTTCGTATAAGTCCTAATACACATTCCTAGACCATTCTAAGCCTTTAGAATACTCTCTTAACCATTCTACACTTGTTAGAATCTCCAAGGCTCATGCTACACCCTCTTCGTCCCTTGGGGACTCAAGCAATGTTTAGGATCATTCTAACGGTTCTTAAAAGTCCTAATACACATTCCTAGACCATTCTAAGCCTTTAGAATACTCTCTTAACCATTCTACACTTGTTAGAACCTCTAAGGACTCATGCTACACCCTCTATGTCCCTTGGGTTACCAAGCAATGTTTAGGATAATTCTAATGGTTCGTATGAGTCCTAATACACATTCCTAGACCATTCTAAGCCTTTAGAATACTCTCTTAACCATTTTACACTTGTTAGAACCTCTAAGGACTCAAGCGACACCCTATACGTCCCTTGGGGACTCAAGCAATGTGTAGGATCGTTCTAATGGTTCTTATAAATCCTAATACACATTCCTAGACCATTCTAAGCCTTTAGAATACTCTCATAGCCATTCTACACTTGTCAGAACCTCCAAGGACTCATGCTACACCCTCTACGTCCCTTGGGGACTCAAGCAAGGTTTAGGATCTTTCTAATGGTTCTTATAAGTCCTAATACACATTCATAGACCATTCTAAGCCTTTAGAATACTCTCTTAACCATTCTACACTTGTTAAAACCACCAAGCACTCAAGCGACACCCTCTACGTCCCTTGGGGACTCAAGCAATGTTTTGGATCATTCTAATGGTTGTTATAAGTCCTAATACACATTCCTAGACCATTCTAAGCCTTTAGAATACTCTCATAGCCATTCTACACTTGTCAGAACATCCAAGGACTCATGCTACACCCTCTACGTCCCTTGGGGACTCAAGCAATGTTTAGGATCACTCTAATGGTTCTTATAAGTCCTAATACACATTCCTAGACCATTCTAAGCCTTTAGAATACTCCCTTAACCATTCTACACTTGTTAGAACCTCCAAGGACTCAAGCGACACCCTCTACGTCCCTTGCGGACTCAAGCAATGTTTTGGATCATTCTAAAGGTTGTTATAAGTCATAATACACATTCCTAGACCATTCTAAGCCTTTAGGTTACTCTCTTAACCATTCTAGACTTGTTAGAACCTCCAAGGACTCAAGCGACACCCTCTACGTCCCTTGGGGACTCAAGCAATGTTTTGGATCATTCTAAAGGTTCGTATAAGTCCTAATACACATTCCTAGACCATTCTAAGCCTTTAGAATACTCTCTTAACCATTCTACACTTGTTAGAACCTCCAAGGCTCATGCTACACCCTCTACGTCCCTTGGGGACTCAAGCAATGTTTAGGATCATTCTAATGGTTCTTATAAGTCCTAATACACATTCCTAGACCATTCTAAGCCTTCAGAATACTCTCTTAACCATCCTACACTTGTTAGAACCTCCAAGCCCCATGCAACACCCTCTACGCCCCTTGGGGATTCAAGCAATGTTTAGGATCATTCTAAGGTTCTTATAAGTCCTAGTACACATTCCTAGACCATCCTAAGTCTATAGAATACTCTCTTAACCATTCTACACTTGTTAGAACCTCCAAGCCCCATGCAACACCCTCTACGTCCCTTGGGGACTCAAGCAATGTTTAGGATCATTCTAAGGTTCGTATAAGTCCTAATACACATTCCTAGACCATTCTAAGCCTTTAGAATACTCTCTTAACCATTCTACACTTGTGAGAATCTCCAAGGCTCATGCTACACCTTCTTCGTCCCTTGGGGACTCAAGCAATGTTTAGGATCATTCTAACGGTTCTTATAAGTCCTAATACACATTCCTAGACCATTCTAAGCCTTTAGAATACTCTCTTAACCATTCTACACTTGTTAGAACCTCTAAGGACTCATGCTACACCCTCTATGTCCCATGGGTTACCAAGCAATGTTTAGGATAATTCTAATGGTTCGTATGAGTCCTAATACACATTCCTAGACCATTCTAAGCCTTTAGAATACTCTCTTAACCATTTTACACTTGTTAGAACCTCTAAGGACTCAAGCGACACCCTATACGTCCCTTGGGGACTCAAGCAATGTTTAGGATCGTTCTAATGGTTCTTATAAATCCTAATACACATTCCTAGACCATTCTAAGCCTTTAGAATACTCTCATAGCCATTCTACACTTGTCAGAACCTCCAAGGACTCATGCTACACCCTCTACGTCCCTTGGGGACTCAAGCAAGGTTTAGGATCTTTCTAATGGTTCTTATAAGTCCTAATACACATTCATAGACTATTCTAAGCCTTTAGAATACTCTCTTAACCATTCTACACTTGTTAAAACCTCCAAGGACTCAAGCGACACCCTCTACGTCCCTTGGGGACTCAAGCAATGTTTTGGATCATTCTAATGGTTGTTATAAGTCCAAATACACATTCCTAGACCATTCTAAGCCCTTAGGTTACTCTCTTAACCATTCTACACTTGTTAGAACCTCCAAGGACTCATGCTAAACCCTCTACGTCACTTGGGGTACCAAGCAACGTTTAGGATCATTCTAAAGGTTCGTATAAGTCCGAATACACATTCCTAGACCTTTCTAAGCCTTTAGAATACTCTCTTAACCATTCTACACTTGTTAGAACCTCCAAGGCTCATGCTACACCCTCTACGTCCCTTGGGGACACAAGCAATGTTTAGGATCATTCTAATGGTTCTTATAAGTCCTAATACACATTCCTAGACCATTTTAAGCCTTTAGAATACTCTCATAACCATTCTACACTTGTTAGAACCTCTAAGGACTCATGCTACACCCTCTATGTCCCTTGGGTTACCAAGCAATGTTTAGGATCATTCTAATGGTTCGTATGAGTCCTAATACACAGTCCTAGACCATTCTAAGCCTTTAGAATACTCTCTTAACCATTTTACACTTGTTAGAACCTCTAAGGACTCAAGCGATACCCTCTACGTCCCTTGGGGACTCAAGCAATGTTTAGGATCATTCTAATGGTTCTTATAAATCCTAATACACATTGCTAGACCATTCTAAGCCTTTTGAATACTCTCATAGCCATTCTACACTTGTCAGAACCTCCAAGGACTCATGCTACACCCTCTACGTCCCTTGGGGACTCAAGCAATGTTTAGCATCATTCTAATGGTTCTTATAAGTCCTAATACACATTCCTAGACCATTCTAAGCCTTTAGAATACTCTCTTAACCATTCTACACATGTTAGAACCTCCAAGGACTCAAGCGACACCATCTACGTCCCTTGGGGACTCAAGCAATGTTTTGGATCATTCTAATGGTTCTTATAAGTCCTAATACACATTCCTAGACCATTCTAAGCCTTTAGAATACTCTCTTAACCATTTTACACTTGTTAGAACCTCTAAGGACTCAAGCGACACCCTCTACGTCCCTTGGGGTCTCAAGCAATGTTTAGGATCGTTCTAATGGTTCTTATAAATCCTAATACACATTAATAGACCATTCTAAGCCTTTAGAATACTCTCATAGCCATTCTACACTTGTCAGAACCTCCAAGGACTCATGCTACACCCTCTACGTCCCTTGGGGACTCAAGCAATGTTTAGGATCATTCTAATGGTTCTTATAAGTCCTAATACACATTCATAGACCATTCTAAGCCTTTAGAATACTCTCTTAACCATTCTACACATGTTAGAACCTCCAACGACTCAAGCGACACCGTCTACGTCCCTTGGGGACTCAAGCAATGTTTTGGATCATTCTAATGGTTCTTATAAGTCCTAATACACATTCCTAGACCATTCTAAGCCTTTAGAATACTCTCTTAACCATTTTACACTTGTTAGAACCTCTAAGGACTCAAGCGACACCCTCTACGTCCCTTGGGGTCTCAAGCAATGTTTAGGATCGTTCTAATGGTTCTTATAAATCCTAATACACATTAATAGACCATTCTAAGCCTTTAGAATACTCTCATAGCCATTCTACACTTGTCAGAACCTCCAAGGACTCATGCTACACCCTCTATGTCCCTTGGGGACTCAAGCAATGTTTAGGATCATTCTACTGGTTCTTATAAGTCCTAATACACATTCATAGACCATTCTAAGCCTTTAGAATACTCTCTTAACCATTCTACACTTGTTAGAACCTCCAAGGACTCAAGCGACACCCTCTACGTCCCTTGGGGACTCAAGCAATGTTTTGGATCATTCTAATGGTTGTTATAAGTCCTAATACACATTCCTAGACCATTCTAAGCCTTTAGGTTACTCTCTTAACCATTCTACACTTGTTAGAACCTCCAAGGACTCATGCTAAACCCTCTACGTCACTTGGGGTACCAAGTAATGTTTAGGATCATTCTAAAGGTTCGTATAAGTCCTAATACACATTCCTAGACCTTTCTAAGCCTTTAGAATACTCTCTTAACCATTCTACACTTGTTAGAACCTCCAAGGCTCATGCTACACCCTCTACGTCCCTTGGGGACACAAGCAATGTTAAGGATCATTCTAATGGTTCTTATAAGTCCTAATACACATTCCTAGACCATTCTAAGCCTTTAGAATACTCTCATAACCATTCTACACTTGTTAGAACCTCGAAGGACTCATGCTACACCCTCTATGTCCCTTGGGTTACCAAGCAATGTTTAGGATCATTCTAATGGTTCGTATGAGTCCTAATACACATTCCAAGACCATTCTAAGCCTTTAGAATACTCTCTTAACCATTTTACACTTGTTAGAACCTCTAAGGACTCAAGCGATACCCTCTACGTCCCTTGGGGACTCAAGCAATGTTTAGGATCATTCTAATGGTTCTTATAAATCCTAATACACATTGCTAGACCATTCTAAGCCTTTTGAATACTCTCATAGCCATTCTACACTTGTCAGAACCTCCAAGGACTCATGCTACACCCTCTACGTCCCTTGGGGACTCAAGCAATGTTTAGGATCTTTCTAATGGTTCTTATAAGTCCTAATACACATTCCTAGACCATTCTAAGCCTTTAGAATACTCTCTTAACCATTCTACACATGTTAGAACCTCCAAGGACTCAAGCGACACCGTCTACGTCCCTTGGGGACTCAAGCAATGTTTTGGATCATTCTAATGGTTCTTATAAGGCCTAATACACATTCCTAGACCATTCTAAGCCTTTAGAATACTCTCTTAACCATTTTACACTTGTTAGAACCTCTAAGGACTCAAGCGACACCCTCTACGTCCCTTGGGGTCTCAAGCAATGTTTAGGATCATTCTAATGGTTCTTATAAATCCTAATACACATTAATAGACCATTCTAAGCCTTTAGAATACTCTCATAGCCATTCTACACTTGTCAGAACCTCCAAGGACTCATGCTACACCCTCTACGTCCCTTGGGGACTCAAGCAATGTTTAGGGTCATTCTAATGGTTCTTATAAGTCCTAATACACATTCATAGACCATTCTAAGCCTTTAGAATACTCTCTTAACCATTCTACACTTGTTAGAACCTCCAAGGACTCAAGCGACACCCTCTACGTCCCTTGGGGACTCAAGCAATGTTTTGGATCATTCTAATGGTTGTTATAAGTCCTAATACACATTCCTAGACCATTCTAAGCCTTTAGGTTACTCTCTTAACCATTCTACACTTGTTAGAACCTCCAAGGACTCATGCTAAACCCTCTACGTCACTTCGGGTACCAAGCAATGTTTAGGATCATTCTAAAGGTTCGTATAAGTCCTAATACACATTCCTAGACCTTTCTAAGCCTTTAGAATACTCTCTTAACCATTCTACACTTGTTAGAACCTCCAAGGCTCATGCTACACCCTCTACGTCCCTTGGGGACACAAGCAATGTTTTGGATCATTCTAATGGTTCTTATAAGTCCTAATACACATTCCTAGACCATTCTAAGCCTTTAGAATACTCTCATAACCATTCTACACTTGTTAGAACCTCTAAGAACTCAAGCGACACCCTCTACGTCCCTTGGGGTCTCAAGCAATGTTTAGGATCGTTCTAATGGTTCTTATAAATCCTAATACACATTAATAGACCATTCTAAGCCTTTAGAATACTCTCATAGCCATTCTACACTTGTCAGAACCTCCAAGGACTCATACTACACCCTCTACGTCCCTTGGGGACTCAAGCAATGTTTAGGATCATTCTAATGGTTCTTATAAGTCCTAATACACATTCATAGACCATTCTAAGCCTTTAGAATACTCTCTTAACCATTCTACACATGTTAGAACCTCCAACGACTCAAGCGACACCGTCTACGTCCCTTGGGGACTCAAGCAATGTTTTGGATCATTCTAATGGTTCTTATAAGTCCTAATACACATTCCTAGACCATTCTAAGCCTTTAGAATACTCTCTTAACCATTTTACACTTGTTAGAACCTCTAAGGACTCAAGCGACACCCTCTACGTCCCTTGGGGTCTCAAGCAATGTTTAGGATCGTTCTAATGGTTCTTATAAATCCTAATACACATTAATAGACCATTCTAAGCCTTTAGAATACTCTCATAGCCATTCTACACTTGTCAGAACCTCCAAGGACTCATGCTACACCCTCTATGTCCCTTGGGGACTCAAGCAATGTTTAGGATCATTCTAATGGTTCTTATAAGTCCTAATACACATTCATAGACCATTCTAAGCCTTTAGAATACTCTCTTAACCATTCTACACTTGTTAGAACCTCCAAGGACTCAAGCGACACCCTCTACGTCCCTTGGGGACTCAAGCAATGTTTTGGATCATTCTAATGGTTGTTATAAGTCCTAATACACATTCCTAGACCATTCTAAGCCTTTAGGTTACTCTCTTAACCATTCTACACTTGTTAGAACCTCCAAGGACTCATGCTAAACCCTCTACGTCACTTGGGGTACCAAGTAATGTTTAGGATCATTCTAAAGGTTCGTATAAGTCCTAATACACATTCCTAGACCTTTCTAAGCCTTTAGAATACTCTCTTAACCATTCTACACTTGTTAGAACCTCCAAGGCTCATGCTACACCCTCTACGTCCCTTGGGGACACAAGCAATGTTTAGGATCATTCTAATGGTTCTTATAAGTCCTAATACACATTCCTAGACCATTCTAAGCCTTTAGAATACTCTCATAACCATTCTACACTTGTTAGAACCTCCAAGGACTCATGCTACACCCTCTATGTCCCTTGGCTTACCAAGCAATGTTTAGGATCATTCTAATGGTTCGTATGAGTCCTAATACACATTCCTAGACCATTCTAAGCCTTTAGAATACTCTCTTAACCATTCTACACTTGTTAGAACCTCTAAGGCTCATGCTACACCCTCTACGTCCCTTGGGGACTCAAGCAATGTTTAGGATCATTCTAATGGTTCTTATAAGTCCTAATACACATTCCTTGACCATTCTAAGCCTTCAGAATACTCTCTTAACCATTCTACACTTGTTAGAACCTCTAAGGACTCATGCTACACCCTCGATGTCCCTTGGATTATCAAGCAATGTTTAGGACCATTCTAATGGTTTGTATGAGTCCTAATACACATTCCAAGACCATTCTAAGCCTTTAGAATACTCTCTTAACCATTTTACACTTGTTAAAACCTCTAAGGACTCAAGCGACACCCTCTACATCCCTAGGGGACTCAAGCAATGTTTAGGATCCTTCTAATGGTTCTTATAAATACTAATACACATTCCTAGACCATTCTACGCCTTTAGAATACTCTCTTAACCATTCTACACTTGTTAGAACCTCTAAGGCTCATGCTACACCCTCTACGTCCCTTGGGGACTCAAGCAATGTTTAGGATCATTCTAATGGTTCTTATAAGTCCTAATAAACATTCCTATACCATTCTAAGCCTTTAGAATACTCTCTTAACCATTCTACACTTGTTAGAACCTCAAAGGACTCATGCTACACCCTCTACGTCCCTTGGGGACTCAAGCAATGTTTAGGATCATTCTAATGGTTCTTATAAGTCCTAATACACATTCCTAGACCATTCTAAGCCTTTAGGATACTCTCTTAACCATTCTACACTTGTTAGAACCTCCAAACCCCATGCAACACCCTCTACGTCCCTTGGCGACTCAAGCAATGTTTAGGATCATTCTAAGGTTCTTATAAGTCCTAATACACATTCCTAGACCATTCTAAGTCTGTAGAATACTCTCTTAACCGTTCTACACTTGTTAGAACCTCCAAGCCCCATGCAACACCCTCTACGTCACTTGGGGTACCAAGCAATGTTTAGGATCATTCTAAAGGTTCGTATAAGTCCTAATACACATTCCTAGACCATTCTAAGCCTTTAGGTTACTCTCTTAACCATTCTACACTTGTTAGAACCTCCAAGGACTCATGCTAAACCCTCTACGTCACTTGGGGTACCAAGCAATGTTTTGGATCATTCTAAAGGTTCGTATAAGTCCTAATACACATTCCTATACCATTCTAAGCCTTTAGAATACTCTCTTAACCATTCTACACTTGTTAGAACCTCCAAGGCTCATGCTACACCCTCTACGTCCCTTGGGGACTCAAGCAATGTTTAGGATCATTCTAATGGTTCTTATAAGTCCTAATACACATTCCTAGACCATTCTAAGCCATTAGAATACTCTCTTAACCATTCTACACTTGTTAGAACCTCCAAGCCCCATGCAACACCCTCTACGTCCCTTGGGGAGTCAAGCAATGTTTAGGATCATTCTAAGGTTCTTATAAGTCCTAATACACATTCCTAGACCATTCTAAGTCTGTAGAATACTCTCTTAACCATTCTACACTTGTTAGAACCTCCAAGCCCCATGCAACACCCTCTACGTCCCTTGGGGACTCAAGCAATGTTTAGGATCATTCTAAGGTTCGTATAAGTCCTAATACACATTCCTAGACCATTCTAAGCCTTTAGAATACTCTCTTAACCATTCTACACTTGTTAGAATCTCCGAGGCTCATGCTACACCCTCTTCGTCCCTTGGGGACTCAAGCAATGTTTAGGATCATTCTAAGGTTCGTATAAGTCCTAATACACATTCCTAGACCATTCTAAGCCTTTAGAATACTCTCTTAACCATTCTACACTTGTTAGAATCTCCAAGGCTCATGCTACACCCTCTTCGTCCCTTGGGGACTCAAGCAATGTTTAGGATCATTCTAACGGTTCTTATAAGTCCAAATACACATTCCTAGACCATTCTAAGCCTTTAGAATACTCTCTTAACCATTCTACACTTGTTAGAACCTCTAAGGACTCATGCTACATCCTCTATGTCCCTTGGGTTACCAAGCAATGTTTAGGATCATTCTAATGGCTCGTATGAGTCCTAATACACATTCCTAGACCATTCTAAGCCTTTAGAATACTCTCTTAACCATTTTACACTTGTTAGAACCTCTAAGGACTCAAGCGACACCCTCTACATCCCTTGGGGACTCAAGCAATGTTTAGGATCGTTCTAATGGTTCTTATAAATCCTAATACACATTCCTAGACCATTCTAAGCGTTTAGAATACTCTCATAGCCATTCTACACTTGTCAGAACCTCAAAGGACTCATGCTACACCCTCTACGTCCCTTGGGGACTCAAGCAATGTTTAGGATCATTCTAATGGTTCTTATAAGTCCTAATACGCATTCCTAGACCATTCTATGCCTTTAGAATACTCTCTTAACCATTCTACACTTGTTAGAACCTCCAAGGACTCAAGTGACACCCTCTACGTCCCCTGGGGACTCAAGCAATGTTTAGGATCATTCTAACGGTTCTTATAAGTCCAAATACACATTCCTAGACCATTCTAAGCCTTTAGAATACTCTCTTAACCATTCTACACTTGTTAGAACCTCTAAGGACTCATGCTACATCCTCTATGTCCCTTGGGTTACCAAGCAATGTTTAGGATCATTCTAATGGCTCGTATGAGTCCTAATACACATTCCTAGACCATTCTAAGCCTTTAGAATACTCTCTTAACCATTTTACACTTGTTAGAACCTCTAAGGACTCAAGCGACACCCTCTACATCCCTTGGGGACTCAAGCAATGTTTAGGATCGTTCTAATGGTTCTTATAAATCCTAATACACATTCCTAGACCATTCTAAGCGTTTAGAATACTCTCATAGCCATTCTACACTTGTCAGAACCTCAAAGGACTCATGCTACACCCTCTACGTCCCTTGGGGACTCAAGCAATGTTTAGGATCATTCTAATGGTTCTTATAAGTCCTAATACGCATTCCTAGACCATTCTATGCCTTCAGAATACTCTCATAACCATTCTACACTTGTTAGAACCTCCAAGGACTCAAGCGACACCCTCTACGTCCCCTGGGGACTCAAGCAATGTTTTGGATCATTCAAATGGTTGTTATAAGTCCTAATACACATTTCTAGACCATTCTAAGCCTTTAGAATACTCTCTTAACCATTCTACAATTGTTAGAACCTCCAAGGACTCATGCTAAACCCTCTACGTCACTTGGGGTACCAAGCAATATTTAGGATCATTCTAAAGGTTCGTATAAGTCCTAATACACATTCCTAGACCATTCTAAGCCTTTAGAATACTCTCTTAACCATTTTACACTTGTTAGAACCTCTAAGGACTCAAGCGACACCCTCTACATCCCTTGGGGACTCAAGCAATGTTTAGGATCGTTCTAATGGTTCTTATAAATCCTAATACACATTCCTAGACCATTCTAAGCGTTTAGAATACTCTCATAGCCATTCTACACTTGTCAGAACCTCAAAGGACTCATGCTACACCCTCTACGTCCCTTGGGGACTCAAGCAATGTTTAGGATCATTCTAATGGTTCTTATAAGTCCTAATACGCATTCCTAGACCATTCTATGCCTTTAGAATACTCTCTTAACCATTCTACACTTGTTAGAACCTCCAAGGACTCAAGTGACACCCTCTACGTCCCCTGGGGACTCAAGCAATGTTTAGGATCATTCTAACGGTTCTTATAAGTCCAAATACACATTCCTAGACCATTCTAAGCCTTTAGAATACTCTCTTAACCATTCTACACTTGTTAGAACCTCTAAGGACTCATGCTACATCCTCTATGTCCCTTGGGTTACCAAGCAATGTTTAGGATCATTCTAATGGCTCGTATGAGTCCTAATACACATTCCTAGACCATTCTAAGCCTTTAGAATACTCTCTTAACCATTTTACACTTGTTAGAACCTCTAAGGACTCAAGCGACACCCTCTACATCCCTTGGGGACTCAAGCAATGTTTAGGATCGTTCTAATGGTTCTTATAAATCCTAATACACATTCCTAGACCATTCTAAGCGTTTAGAATACTCTCATAGCCATTCTACACTTGTCAGAACCTCAAAGGACTCATGCTACACCCTCTACGTCCCTTGGGGACTCAAGCAATGTTTAGGATCATTCTAATGGTTCTTATAAGTCCTAATACACATTCCTAGACCATTCTATGCCTTTAGAATACTCTCTTAACCATTCTACACTTGTTAGAACCTCCAAGGACTCAAGCGACACCCTCTACGTCCCCTGGGGACTCAAGCAATGTTTTGGATCATTCAAATGGTTGTTATAAGTCCTAATACACATTTCTAGACCATTCTAAGCCTTTAGAATACTCTCTTAACCATTCTACAATTGTTAGAACCTCCAAGGACTCATGCTAAACCCTCTACGTCACTTGGGGTACCAAGCAATGTTTAGGATCATTCTAAAGGTTCGTATAAGTCCTAATACACATTCCTAGACCATTCTAAGCCTTTAGAATACTCTCTTAACCATTCTACACTTGTTAGAACCTCTAAGGCTCATGCTACACCCTCTACGTCCCTTGGGGACTCAAGCAATGTTTAGGATCATTCTAATGGTTCTTATAAGTCCTAATACAATTCCTAGACCATTCTAAGCCTTCAGAATACTCTCTTAACCATTCTACACTAGTTAGAACCTCTAAGGACTCATGCTACACCCTCGATGTCCCTTGGGTTATCAAGCAATGTTTAGGACCATTCTAATGGTTTGTATGAGTCCTAATACACATTCCAAGACCATTCTAAGCCTTTAGAATACTCTCTTAACCATTCTACACTTGTTAGATTCTCCAAGGCTCATGCTACACCCTCTACGTCTCATGGGGACTCAAGCAATGTTTAGGATCATTCTAAGGTTCTTATAAGTCCTAATACACATTCCTAGACCATTTTAAGTCTTTAGAGTACTCTCTTAACCATTCTACACTTGTTAGAACCTCCAAGCCTCATGCAACACCCTCTACGTCCCTTGGGGACTCAAGCAATGTTTAGGATCAATCTAAGGTTCTTATAAGTCCTAATACACATTCCTAGACCATTCTAGGTCTTTAGAATACTCTCTTAACCATTCTACACTTGTTAGAACCTCCAAGTCCCATGCAACACCCTCTACGTCCCTTGGGGACTCAAGCAATGTTTAGGATCATTCTAAGGTTCTTATAAGTCCTAATACACATTCCTAGACCATTCTTAGCCTTTAGAATACTCTCTTAACCATTCTACACTTGTTAGAATCTCCAAGGCTCATGCTACATCCTCTTCGCCCCTTGGGGACCCAAGCAATGTTTAGGATCATTCTAACGGTTCTTATAAGTCCTAATACACATTCCTAGACCATTCTAAGCCTTTAGAATACTCTCTTAACCATTCTACACTTGTTAGAACGTCTAAGGACTCATGCTACACCCTCTATGTCCCTTGGGTTACCAAGCAATGTTTAGGATCATTCTAATGGTTCGTATGAGTCCTAATACACATTCCAAGACCATTCTAAGCCTTTAGAATACTCTCTTAACCATTTTACACTTGTTAGAACCTCTAAGGACTCAAGCGACACCCTCTACGTCCCTTGGGGACTCAAGCAATGTTTAGGATCATTCTAATGGTTCTTATAAATCCTAATACACATTCCTAGACCATTCTAAGCCTTTACAATACTCTCATAGCCATTCTACACTTGTCAGAACCTCAAAGGACTCATGCTACACCCTCTACGTCCCTTGGGGACTCAAGCAATGTTTAGGATCATTCTTTTGGTTCTTATAAGTCCTAATACACATTCCTAGACCATTCTAAGCCTTTAGAATACTCTCTTAACCATTCTACACTTGTTAGAACCTCCAAGCCCCATGCAACACCCTCTACGTCCCTTAGGGACTCAAGCAATATTTAGGATCATTCTAAGGTTCTTATAAGTCCTAATACACATTCCTAGACCATTCTTAGCCTTTAGAATACTCTCTTAACCATTCTACACTTGTTAGAATCTCCAAGGCTCATGCTACACCCTCTTTATCCCTTGGGGACTCAAGCAATGTTTAGGATCATACTAACGGTTCTTATAAGTCCTAATACACATTCCTAGACCATTCTAAGCCTTTAGAATACTCTCTTAACCATTCTTCACTTGTTAGAACCTCTAAGGACTCATGCTACACCCTCTATGTCCCTTGGGTTACCAAGCAATGTTTAGGATCATTCTAACGGTTCGTATAAGTCCTCTTACACATTCCTAGACCATTCTAAGCCTTTAGAATACTCTCTTAACCATTCTACACTTGTTAGATTCTCCAAGGCTCATGCTACACCCTCTACGTCCCTTGGGGACTCAAGCAATGTTTAGGATCATTCTAATGGTTCTTATAAGTCCTAATACACATTCCTAGACCATTCTAAGCCTTTAGAATACTCTCTTAACCATTCTACACTTGTTAGAACCTCCAAGCCGCATGCAACACCCTCTACGTCCCTTGGGGACTCAAGCAATCTTTAGGATCATTCTAAGGTTCTTATAAGTCCTAATACATATTCCTAGACCATTCTTAGCCTTTAGAATACTCTCTTAACCATTCTACACTTGTTAGAATCTCCAAGGCTCTTGTACACCCTCTTTATCCCTTGGGGACTCAAGCAATGTTTAGGATCATACAAACGGTTCTTATAAGTCCAAATACACATTCCTAGACCATTCTAAGCCTTTAGAATACTCTCTTAACCATTCTTCACTTGTTAGAACCTCTAAGGACTCATGCTACACCCTCTATGTCCCTTGGGTTACCAAGCAATGTTTAGGATCATTCTAATGGTTCGTATGATTCCTAATACACATTCCTAGACCATTCTAAGCCTTTAGAATACTCTGTTAACCATTTTACACTTGTTAGAACCTCTAAGGACTCAAGCGACACCCTCTACGTCCCTTGGGGACTCAAGCAAAGTTTAGGATCATTCTAATGGTTCTTATAAATCCTAATACACATTCCTAGACCATTCTAAGCCTTTAGAATATTCTCATAGCCATTCTACACTTGTCAGAACCTCAAAGGACTCATGCTACACCCTCTACGTCCCTTGGGCACTCAAGCAATGTTTAGGATCATTCTAATGGTTCTTATAAGTCCTAATACACATTCCTAGACCATACTAAGCCTTTAGGATACTCTCTTAACCATTCTTCACTTGTTAGAACCTCCAAGGACTCATGCTAAACCCTCTACGTCACTTGGGGTCAAGCAATGTTTAGGATCATTCTAAAGGTTTGTATATGTCCTAATACAAATTCCTAGAGCATTCTAATCCTTTAGAATACTCTCTTAACCATTCTACACTTGTTAGAACCTCCAAGGCTCATGCTAAACCCTCTACGTCCCTTGGGGACTCAAGCAATGTTTGGGATCATTCTAATGGTTCTTATAAGTCCTAATACACATTCCTAGACCATTCTAAGCCTTCAGAATACTCTCTTAACTATTCTACATTTGTTAGAACCTCTAAGGACTCATGCTACACCCTCTATGTCCCTTGGGTTACCAAGCAATGTTTAGGATCATTCTATTGGTTCGTATGAGTCCTAATACACATTCCTAGACCATTCTAAGCCTTTAGAATACTGTCTTAACCATTTTACACTTGTTAGAACCTCTAAGGACTCAAGCGACACCCTCTACGTCCCTTGGGGACTCAAGCAATGTTTAGGATCATTCTAATGGTTCTTATAAGTCCTAATACACATTCCTAGACTATTCTAAGCCTTTAGGATACTCTCTTAACCATTCTACACTCATTAGAACCTCCAAGGACTCAGGCTAAACCCTCTATGTCCCTTGGGGACTCAAGCAATGTTTAGGATCATACTAACGGTTCTTATAAGTCCTAATACACATTCCTAGACCATTCTAAGCCTTTAGAATACTCTCTTAACCATTCTACACTTGTTAGAACCTCCAAGGCTCATGCTAAACCATCTACGTCCCTTGGGGACTCAAGCAATGTTTGGGATCATTCTAATGGTTCTTATAAGTCCTAATACACATTCCTAGACCATTCTAAGCCTTCAGAATACTCTCTTAACTATTCTACATTTGTTAGAACCTCTAAGGACTCATGCTACACCCTCTATGTCCCTTGGGTTACCAAGCAATGTTTAGGATCATTCTAATGGTTCGTATGAGTCCTAATACACATTCCTAGACCATTCTAAGCCTTTAGAATACTCTTTTAACCATTCTACACTTGTTAGAACCTCCAAGGACTCAAGCGACACCCTCTATGTCCCTTGGGGACTCAAGCAATGTTTTGGATCATTCTAATGGTTGTTATAAGTCCTAATACACATTCCTAGACCATTCTAAGCCTTTAGGTTACTCTCTTAACCATTCTACACTTGTTAGAACCTTCAAGGACTCATGCTAAACCCTCTACGTCACTTGGGGTACCAAGCAATGTTTAGGATCATTCTAAAGGTTCGTCTAAGTCCTCTTACACATTCCTAGACCATTCTAAGCCTTTAGAATACTCTCTTAACCATTCTACACTTGTTAGATTCTCCAAGGCTCATGCTACATCCTCTACGTCCCTTGGGGACTCAAGCAATGTTTAGGATCATTCTAATGGTTCTTATAAGTCCTAATACACATTCCTAGACCATTCTAAGCCTTTAGAATACCCTCTTAACCATTCTACACTTGTTAGAATCTCCAAGGCTCATTCTACACCCTCTTCGTCCCTTGGGGACTCAAGCAATGTTTAGGATCATACTAACGGTTCTTATAAGTCCTAATACACATTCCTAGACCATTCTAAGCCTTTAGAGTACTCTCTTAATCATTCTACACATGTTAGAATCTCCAAGGCTCATGCTACACCCTCTACGTCCCTTGGGGACTCAAGCAATGTTTAGGATCATTCTAATGGTTCTTATAAGTCCTAATACACATTCCTAGACCATTCTAAGCCTTTAGAATACTCTCTTAACCATTCTACACTTGTTAGAACCTCCAAGCCCAATGCAACATCCTCTACGTCCCTTGGGGACTCAAGCAATGTTTAGGATCATTCTAAGGTTCTTATAAGTCCTAATACACATTCCTAGACCATTCTAAGTCTGTAGAATACTCTCTTAACCATTCTACACTTGTTAGAAACTCCAAGCCCCATGCAACACCCTCTACGTCCCTTGGGGACTCAAGCAATGTTTAGGATCATTCTAAGGTTCTTATAAGTCCTAATACACATTCCTAGACCTTTCTAAGTCTGTAGAATACTCTCTTAACCATTCTACACTTGTTAGAAACTCCAAGCCCCATGCAACACCCTCTTCGTCCCTTGGGGACTCAAGCAATGTTTAGGATCATTCTAAGGTTCTCATAAGTCCTAATACACATTCCTAGACCATTCTTAGCCTTTAGAATACTCTCTTAACCATTCTACACTTGTTAGAATCTCCAAGGCTCATGCTACACCCTCTTCGTCCCTTGGGGACTCAAGCAATATTTAGGATCATACTAACGGTTCTTATAAGTACTAATACACATTCCTAGACCATTCTAAGCCTTTAGAATACTCTCTTAACCATTCTACACTTGTTAGAACCTCTAAGGACTCATGCTACACCCTCTATGTCCCTTGGGTTACCAAGCAATGTTTAGGATCATTCTAATTGTTCGTATGATTCCTAATACACATTCCTAGACCATTCTAAGCCTTTAGAATACTCTCCAAACCATTTTACACTTGTTAGAACCTCTAAGGACTCAAGCGACACCTTCTACATCCCTTGGGGACTCATGCAATGTTTAGGATCATTCTAATGGTTCTTATAAATCCTAATACACATTCCTAGACCATTCTAAGCCTTTAGAATACTCTCATAGCCATTCTACACTTGTCAGAACCTCAAAGGAATCATGCTACACCCTCTACGTCCCTTGGGGACTCAAGCAATGTTTAGGATCATTCTAATGGTTCTTATAAGTCCTAATACACATTCCTAGACCATTCTAAGCCTTTAGAATACTCTCTTAACCATTCTACACTTGTTAGAACCTCCAAGGACTCAAGCGACATCCTCTACGTCCCTTGGGGACTCAAACAATGTTTTGGATCATTCTAATGGTTGTTATAAGTCCTAATACACATTCCTAGACCATTCTAAGCCTTTAGGTTACTCTCTTAACCATTCTACACTTGTTAGAACCTCCAAGGACTCATGCTAAACCCTCTACGTCACTTGGGGTACCAAGCAATGTTTAGGATCATTCTAAAGGTTCGTATAAGTCCTAATACACATTCCTAGACCATTCTAAGCCTTTAGAATACTCTCTTAACCATTCTACACTTGTTAGAACCTGCAAGGCTCATGCTACACCCTCTACGTCCCTTGGGGACTCAAGCAATGTTTGGGATCATTCTAATGGTTCTTATAAGTCCTAATAAAATTCCTACACCATTCTAAGCCTTCAGAATACTCTCTTAACCATTTTGCATTTGTTAGAACCTCTAAGGACTCATGATACACCCTCTATGTCCCTTGGGTTACCAAGCAATGTTTAGGATCATTCTAATGGTTCGTATGAGTCCTAATACACATTCCTAGACCATTCTAAGCCTTAAGAATACTCTCTTAACCATTTTACACTTGTTAGAACCTCTAAGGACTCAAGCGACACCCTCTACGTCCTTTGGGGACTCAAGCAATGTTTAAGATCATTCTAATGGTTCTTATAAGTCCTAATACACATTCCTAGACCATTCTAAGCCTTTAGGATACTCTCTTAACCATTCTACACTTGTTTGAACCTCCAAGGACTCATGCTAAACCCTCTACGTCACTTGGGGTACCAAGCAATGTTTAGGATCATTCTAAAGGTTCGTATAAGTCCTAATACACATTCCTAGACCATTCTAAGCCTTTAGAATACTCTCTTAACCATTCTACACTTGTTAGAACCTCCAAGGCTCATGCTACACCCTCTACGTCCCTTGGGGACTCAAGCAATGTTTAGGATCATTCTAATGGTTGTTATAAGTCCTAATACACATTCCTAGACCATTCTAAGCCTTTAGAATAATCTCTTAACCATTCTACACTTGTTAGAACCTCCAAGCCTCATACAACACCCTCTACGTCCCTTGGGGACTCAAGCAATGTTTAGGATCATTCTAAGGTTCTTATAAGTCCTAATACACATTCCTAGACCATTCTAAGTCTTTAGAATACTCTCTTAACCATTCTACACTTGTTAGAACCTCCAAGTCCCATGCCACACCCTCTACGTCCCTTGGGGACTCAAGCAATGTTTAGGATCATTCTAAGGTTCTTATAAGTCCTAATACACATTCCTAGGCCATTCTAAGCCTTTAGAATACTCTCTTAACCATTCTACACTTGTTAGAATCTCCAAGGCTCATGCTACACCCTCTTCGTCCCTTGGGGACTCAAGCAATGTTTAGGATCATTCTAACGGTTCTTATAAGTCCTAATACACATTCCTAGACCATTCTAAGCCTTTAGAATACTCTCTTAACCATTCTACACTTGTTAGAACCTCTAAGGACTCATGCTACACCATCTATGTCCCTTGGGTTACCAAGCAATGTTTAGGATCATTCTAATGGTTCGTATGAGTCCTAATTGATATCCTCCTCAGGAGAGACCATGGTGACTCAATACAATCCTAAAACAATCAAGCTCAAGATTGAAGAATTTAAGGGTCTGCCCTTAAAGTTGCCCTTATGGAGGACACATACCCTTAATAAAGACACTTTTCCTCATGGAATAAGGTCACTAAATGTGTAGGCCAAAGGGTGCACAAATTTGGTGATGAAAAGGAAAGAAGACAAGTGTGAGTGAAATCCTTAACTAAGGGTTGAAAAACATTTAATGCTACTAAGTGAACGTTACAAAACTTTAAATCATTATTAATGATTTGTAACCACAAACATTAGTAACATTAAAGCGTAAACAATCATGATTAAAAGTGAAGAAGAATAAGGAAGTCATCATGAGTTGACATGAAGTTTGGTGGTTACAATGTTCAAGAATTGATGGGAATTAACTATGAATTAAGTAGGGAGTTACAAATGAATTAAAAACATTAATCATTTGAAACCTCTCATTAACTTTTCATCATGGGCTAATGAATGCAAGAATGTCCTCTTCCTTTGAGAAGGAAAGTCTTCCAAGACAAGAAGAAGAAAGAAGAGAAGATTTCCATCATTAAGGAGCCATCATGACAAGAAGGTTATGAAATTGAATGTCCAATTCATGGTGCCATCAATTTCCATACGGCCAAGCATTAAACAAGAGGAAGGAGTTACCTTTTGTTTTCAATATAGACATTTATGGGCTGTATAGGTTACATTAGCTTTTAATCATCATTAGATAGGATTTTATGACTCATCATGGCTGATTCCTTAGCTTGCACGTGTATAGGAAGAATGGGCAGCCATGAGAACACATTTGTACTTCTATATAATGTAAAGCATTTGCATGAATGGAGGGGTAAACTTTTGTTTGGTGAAAAACACATACGTGTATGGGCTTTTGCCTTGGGCTAGGCGTGATGCCTTCCTCACTCAAGAGAGTGATTCTCTTGAAGGTTCAGTGAATGAACCAAATCAAGACTTTCATGGTGTGATGCTATGTGAAGCAAGGTGGTTCCTTTTCCTCTTGAGAATGGCGCCATCTTCCTATCCATTTTGTGTTGTATTTCTTTTTTGAATTTGAGTCCAAGAACACATGAGTGTTCAATCTATAAAAATACAAAAAGAGTCTTGTTCTTGAGTTTTGTGATGAAGATCAAAACGTGATCTTCTTAGAGTTAAAGAGTGAGTCTTTTTCTTTTGGTGTTTCTTCTTTTGAGTCTTGTTTTTAATATGATCATTTCCTCGAGTGATTGGGAGTTTTCTCAATTTGAGTCTCTTTTAGAGTTTCAGTCAAAGATCTTTTGATCTTTCCTTGGAGAAAAAAATTGGAATCGATGGTCTCATTTCCTGGACCATTCTAAGCCTTTAGAATACTCTCTTTACCATTCTACACTTGTTAGAACCTCCAAGGCTCATGCTACACCCTCTACGTCCCTTGGGGACTCAAGCAATGTTTAGGATCATTCTAATGGTTCTTATAAGTCCTAATACACATTCCTAGACCATTCTAAGCCTTTAGAATACTCTCTTAACCATTCTACACTTGTTAGAACCTCTAAGGACTCATGCTACACCCTCTATGTCCCTTGGGTTACCAAGCAATGTTTGGGATCATTCTAATGGTTCTTATGAGTCCTAATACACATTCCTAGACCATTCTAAGCCTTTAGAATACTCTCTTAACCATTTTACACTTGTTAGAAACTCTAAGGACTCAAGCGACACCCTCTACGTCCCTTGGGGACTCAAGCAATGTTTAGGATCATTCTAATGGTTCTTATAAATCCTAATCCACATTCCTAGACCATTCTAAGCCTTTAGAATACTCTCATAGCCATTCTACACTTGTCAAAACCTCCAAGGACTCATGCTACACCCTCTATGTCCCTTGGGGACTCAAGCAATGTTTAGGATCATTCTAATGGTTCTTATAAGTCCTAATACACATTCCTCGACCATTCTAAGCCTTTAGAATACTCTCTTAACCATTCTACACTTGTTAGAACCTCCAAGGACTCAAGCGACACCCTTTACGTCCCTTGGGGACTCAAGCAATGTTTTGGATCATTCTAATGGTTGTTATAAGTCCTAATACACATTCCTAGACCATTCTAAGCCTTTAGGTTACTCTCTTAACCATTCTACACTTGTTAGAACCTCCAAGGACTCATGCTAAACCCTCTACGTCACTTGGGGTACCAAGCAATGTGTAGATCATTCTAAAGGTTCGTATAAGTCCTAATACACATTCCTAGACCATTCTAAACCTTTAGAATACTCTCTTAACCATTCTACACTTGTTAGAACCTCCAAGGCTCATGCTACACCCTCTACGTCCCTTGGGGATGCAAGCAATGTTTAGGATCATTCTAATGGTTCTTATAAGTCCTAATACACATTCCTAGACCATTCTAAGCCTTTAGAATACTCTCTTAACCATTCTACACTTGTTAGAACCTCCAAGCCCCATGCAACACCCTCTACGTCCCTTGGGGACTCAAGCAATGTTTAGGATCATTCTAAGGTTCTTATAAGTCCTATTACACATCCCTAGACCATTCTAAGTCTTTAGAATACTCTCTTAACCATTCTACACTTGTTAGAACCTGCAAGCCCCATACAACATCCTCTACGTCCCTTGGGGACTCAAGCAATGTTTAGGATCATTCTAAGGTTCTTATAAGTCCTAATACACATTCCTAGACCATTCTTAGCCTTTAGAATACTCTCTTAACCATTCTACACTTGTTAGAATCTCCAAGGCTCATGCTACACCCTCTTCGTCCCTTGGGGACTCAAGCAATGTTTAGGATCATTCTAACGGTTCTTATAAGTCCTAATACACATTCCTAGACCATTCTAAGCCTTTAGAATACTCTCTTAACCATTCTACACTTGTTAGAACCTCTAAGGACTCATGCTACACCCTCTATGTCCCTTGGGTTACCAAGCAATGTTTAGGATCATTCTAATGGTTCGTATGAGTCCTAATACACATTCCTAGACCATTTTAAGCCTTTAGAATACTCTCTTAACCATTTTACACTTGTTAGAACCTCTAAGGACTCAAGCGACATCCTCTACGTCCCTTGGGGACTCAAGCAATGTTTAGGATCATTCTAATGGTTCTTATAAATCCTAATACACATTCCTAGACCATTCTAAGCCTTTAGAATACTCTCATAGCCATTCTACACTTGTGAGAACCTCAAAGGACTCATGCTACACCCTCTATGTAATATCCCGAAAATTAATATTAAATAATATAATTTTAGTATATAAATATCTAGTTAAGGATAGGATTAAGCCTTAGAAATTGTACAAGGTTAGAAGGGTAGTATGAACATTGGCCGACCTAGGATGTGAGATTAAGGCCTCGGCTCGATCTCGGCCGAGCTAGATAAGATTGTGTGCTTATGAACCGAGCTGAAAGGGAACCCAACGTGAAACCCATTGTCCAGTCTGGATTAGCCGATCTCAGAGTCCTGTCCGAGAGGGAAGCTCGGACTACTGCTGTTCCTACAAACCGAGCCAACGTATCCTAGCCGACGTACCCGAGCCAACACGTCCTAGCTCCTCCGTGCCAGTTCATGTGGAGCTGCTAACCCTTTGGTTTTCGTACCATCCGTACGGTACTGTCCTTCACTTTATGTCATTATCACTGCTTTATGTCCTTTTCAATGTACTGTTCATGGCTTCCTCAAGAAGCCAATGAATCCTGTCCACATATTCAAGCTTCCTCAAGAAGCCTCCAATGAGAGCCACACAAATATCTTCCACATTTGAATAAAAGAAAATCCCAACACATAACCCATAACACTTCTCACTTTTATTCTTCTCTTTTCCCTACGTCTCTCTCTCTTTCTCTCAAAGTCCAGCAGCCCTAACACTTCTTTCTCCCTCCCTTCCCACGGATATTCCCCCCCCTCCAGCAACCAAACCTCAACCGGAGACCCTCCTTCTCTCCGTCCCCGTTTTAATCTGGAGTCCCTGGGCCGCCGTGAAGTTCGTGTGTAGCGTGGCGTGGTGGTGGCAGCAAGGAGGAAAAGGATTCCAAGGTTTGAAGCTCCAAGATCAAGCATCAAGAAAACCATTCTCAAACTCTCAACTCTTATCTCACACGGTTTGAGGTAAGGAGTGAGTGTTACCTCTGCTTGAGTTTGGGTTTCTAGGGTGTTCATAAAGGGTACTAAGAGTGGGTATTAGATTAAGGAATGGACATAGGTTAATGTTAGAAGAGAAATGGTAAAAAGGGAAAAAGGGGAATTAATGAATGAACTAGAAACATGGATTTTAGGTGAAGATGGAATATCACTTTTGATTACATGCTATATTTCATATGCTGTATTTTATATGATGGATTGACTAAATGTTTTGTGCATACGGTTGTTGTGGTATAAGTGTTTATGAGCTTTGATATTTGGTATTTGTATCTGTGGCCGAGCCGAGAGAGGGTGAGAATGGAGAATGAGAAAAATGGTAATCAGGGTGGATCGAAAAGACAAACTAATAAGTTACATAATGAGTTAGGTAGACGAGATAGATAATAGGAATAATGGAAATCGGGAATGGGTGAAGGGTGAAGGGTGAAGGGTTGAGCCGAGATAGATGCAAAGAGGAATAAATTAAAGAGGTGAACTGAGGTGGGCCGAACTAAAAGTAATGGTTAATAAGATAAAGGGAATTAAAGAGAAATGGTTGTGTGGTCGGGTCATACATAGCAGACGCGTACCGGGTGCGTGCATTGATCGCGTAAGCCGAGCATTGTGGTGCTCGCAGCTGTAAGACGAGCATGGTGGTGCTCACAGTTATGACACACAAGGTTCCGAGAACGGAATCGGTACGAAGTGTTCCTGGTCATAGCAGACACGTACTGGGTGCGTGAATTGATCGCGTAAGCCGAGCATTGTGGTGCTCGCAGCTGTAAGACGAGTATTGTGGTACTCGCAGTTATGGGCACTCCTTACTCCATAGAATGATCGGCGGTAGTGTTCCTGGTCATAGCAGACGCGTACTGGGTGCGTGCATTGATCGCGTAAGCCGAGCATTGTGGTGCTCGCAGATGTAAGACGAGTATTGTGGTACTCGCAGTTATGGACACTCCTTACTCCATAGAATGATCGGCGGTAGTGTTCCTAGTCATAGCAGACGCGTACTGGGTGCGTGCATTGATCGCGTAAGCCGAGCATTGTGGTGCTCGCAGCTGTAAGACGGGTATTGTGGTACTCGCAGTTATGGACACTCCTTACTCCATAGAATGATCGGCGGTAGTGTTCCTGGTCATAGCAGACGCGTACTGGGTGCGTGCATTGATCACGTAAGCCGAGCATTGTGGTGCTCGCAGCTATAAGACGGGTATTGTGGTACTCGCAGTTATGGACACTCCAATATCCGACCTAAATGGTGTAAGACATGCACTGGGTGTATGCATCCGAGAAGAGTAAAATATTGTAAACTATGTGAGTGGAATAATGAGTAATGGTAATCCGAGGTAAGAGAATGTAAACCGAGGTATAGCTAGTATTGAGTTAACTGGTTTATGATGTGAGCCACGCCAGACGAGGATGTGGGTATGCGAACCGAGCTAAATGTTGGTATATGCATGAGATATATGGGTTTGATTACTTGTGATTTATTTGCTATTTGACTACTTGTGTTTGGCTTGGTAGTTCGGTATGTCATCTTAGAAACTGCTTACTTTAGTTCTGTGTAATGCTCACCTCCTTACCATTTTTCAGGTACTGAGCCCGAGCAGACGCAGTCCCCGGCCGAGCAGGATCACTCTCCCTCTCAGGGAGAGTAAGTTATTTAGAGTCAGATAGGTGGATGGGTCTCGGCCAGTTGGGCCGAGCTAGAACATTGTTTTGTATTGGGTCTCGGCCAGTTGGGCCGAGCTAAAACACTGATTGTATTTTGAATGACCGAACTGAATGTACCTAAACTTATACTTTATGTATTTGATGCATTTAAGTCTTTCGCTTTATTAACTCTGATGTTTTTGTTATTAATGAAAGGAAATATTATTTTGGCAAATATCATATCCATCTTAAAAGAAATTTTAAATCCTAATTTTGGGGTAATTAAGGGTAATTATTTCTTAGGGTGTTAAACTCTACGTCCCTTGGGGACTCAAGCAATGTTTAGGATCATTCTAATGGTTCTTATAAGTCCTAATACACATTTCTAGACCATTCTAAGCCTTTAGAATACTCTCTTAACCATTCTACACTTGTTAGAACCTCCAAGGACTCAAGCGACACCCTCTACGTCCCTTGGGGACTCAAGCAATGTTTTGGATCATTCTAATGGTTGTTATAAGTCCTAATACACATTTCTAGACCATTCTAAGCCTTTAGGATACTCTCTTAACCATTCTACACTTGTTAGAACCTCCAAGGACTCATGTTAAACCCTCTACGTCACTTGGGGTACCAAGCAATGTTTATGATCATTCTAAAGGTTCTTATAAGTCCTAATACACATTCCTAGACCATTCTAAGCCTTTAGAATACTCTCTTAACCATTCTACACTTGTTAGAACCTCCAACGCTCATGCTACACCCTCTACGTCCCTTGGGGACTCAAGCAATGTTTAGGATCATTCTAATGGTTCTTATAAGTCCTAATACACATTCCTAGATCATTCTAAGCCTTAAGAATACTCTCACAGCCATTCTACACTTGTCAGAACCTCCAAGGACTCATGCTACACCCTCTACGTCCCTTCGGGACTCAAGCAATGTTTAGGATCATTCTAATGGTTCTTATAAGTCCTAATACACATTCCTAGAACATTCTAAGCCTTTAGAATACTCTCTTAACCATTCTACACTTGTTAGAACCTCCAAGGACTCAAGCGACACCCTCTACGTCCCTTGGGGACTCAAGCAATATTTTGGATCATTCTAATGGTTGTTATAAGTCCTAATACACATTCCTAGACCATTCTAAGCCTTTAGGTTACTCTCTTAACCATTCTACACTTGTTAGAACCTCCAAGGACTCATGCTAAACCCTCTACGTCACTTGGGGTACCAAGCAATGTGTAGATCATTCTAAAGGTTCGTATAAGTCCTAATACACATTCCTAGACCATTCTAAGCCTTTAGAATACTGTAACACTCTCACTTTATTTAGTGTTATTAAGTTTTATTAAAAAGTGGACTTGAAAATTTCTTTTAAACACCTAAATATCTTTAGAAGGTTTTACGAAAATCCGGCAGAGTTTCCTCTGTTTTTCGGACTTTCCCAAAATTCCTTCTTAAAACCTGTCAGTCCAGAATTGTTTAAAAACATAAACAACAACAGTTTAATAGTTATAACAGATCCTAACGCCCAAATAATACAAGTTTCGGGGCAAGCTACTAGTTCATATTATAATTTACAAAAAAAAGTAATTATCCACTCAAAATATGTAAAATACATTCCACGTAGTGGAACTTGAAATCCTGCTCGGCCGGCACTGGTGTATGCTCCACTTGTGTACCTGAAAAAATATTAACCACACAGGGGAAGCATCACACAGAACTTAAAAGAGAGATTTCTAAGCAGATATATACGACACACCAAGACCATTAAAGCCTATGCTCTACTACTTAATTCATGCTCTTCTTTTCCTCTTTACTTCCTAACTGTTTCCCAATTCTTTTTCTTTTTAATTGTTTCCTTTTAAATAATCCCTAACCTCTAATTATTCTTATTCTTCATTACTTTCGCTCTATCCTGTTTACTCCTTTTTCCTAATCACCCTAATTTCCCTATTTCCCCTCTTTCCAGCTAACCTATTTCTTTTCTTCTTTTCCCATAACCACTCTATTAGCCATTTTTCCTTTCCATTATCATTTTCATTTCCTTCCCCATTTTTATTCCCTTTTTATTCCATTTTCATTACCCTTTTCCCTTAATCAATGATATGTCCCTATCCGTTTCTGTTATCCATTTTTCCTTTTTCTAACTCTTTCCATTACCTTGACCATTATTCATTCCCTTTAATTCCTTTACCTCTTTCCATTTTTTATTTATTTCCTTCATTCATTTTCCATTATGTGTAACCTCAATCAGAGATCTACACACCGTGTCTGCAACCACAAACAGTGATCTGCAAACGCTGTGTATGCAACCACAGACAGTGATATGCATACGTGTATACAACCACAAACAGCGATCTGTATACACCCATCTCGTTTATGTAACCTCAAACAGATATCTACATAAATTTCCCTTACCTTGTTATTATTTGGCCACAGGGTCAATACAACCACCTGCGCCGTGCCACAGGGTCAATACAACCACCTGTGACATGTACCATATTTATTTGGCCACAGGGTCAATGCAACCACCTGCGCCGTGCCAC
Source organism: Crotalaria pallida (assembly GCA_037953625.1). Taxonomy (NCBI): domain Eukaryota; kingdom Viridiplantae; phylum Streptophyta; class Magnoliopsida; order Fabales; family Fabaceae; genus Crotalaria; species Crotalaria pallida. Next base: position 99,182,348 of record CM075650.1, read on the forward strand.
AGGGTCAATACAATCACCTGTGACATATACCATTTTTATTTGGCCAGAGGGTCAATACAACCACCTGCGCCGTGCCACAGGGTCAATACAACCACCTGCGACATTTACCATTCTTATTATCTCTTTATTATCGTATTAGTTTTATCCCTTTACTTTTAGTTCCTTAATTCTATCTAATACTTTTAGTTTCCTAACACTTCCTTATCCTCTATTATTGTCTCACTTAGCTCACGCCTTCCCTTAACGACTTATTATTATTTCCTTGCCATCTTATACTTAAGTACTTTTCGTTACTAATTACTCTCATACTAACTCTTAGTTGTTTACCTATTCTTTTTCTTTTCTTTTTCTTCTTTTCTTCCTTATAATTCTGTTTATTTATTTCTTTCTTGTTATTCCGTTTATTTCGTTACTAATTGCTTTAACTCTTATGCATTTGAATGTTTACTTGTGTTTGAATACTTGTGAATGTTAGAATTATTCTTGTTTAATTATGTGGTTATATTATGCTTACTCCCATGCCCTGTGTAGGTGATGGCACACTTCTACCTAGCGTGCATCGAGATCCGTCCCATCCCTAGCGGGATATGGACATACGAGGAGCGTCGGGCTACTTTTGAGGGAGAGGTAGAGGTCACACTCTACCATCCCAACCCCTTAGCCCGAGTGCGACCTCGACGATTTCGGATTCCCATTATTTATACTATGCACGTACCACCTTTTTATTTTCACCGTGGACCACCCCCTGCTCGACCTGTTCGTCGTTATCATGCTTTCCGTTTTCGTCCCTATACTCGCTCTCACCCCGTTGCTGCTAGAGTTGTTCGTGCTGGGACTCCTTCACCTGATTCCTCGGACTCTGAGAGGACTGTGCCTGTTGCAGATCCTGTACCTAGTGGTAGGGTATTTACTCCGTTGGATGAGGCAGAGGAAGATTCAGTGGAGGGTGAGAGTGACGAGGAGCTAGTCGAGCAGGAGGATGTTACTGATAGGAGGATGGGTGGCCCTTAGGTATGGGCATAGTGTGAGTCTGGGTCGTAGTAGCAGCTGTAGCAGATCATGGTGATGGTGGAGCGTTCTTGGAGGACTTGATGACCAGCTCTGGAGTGTCTTTATTTTGATTATGTATATATTGTATATATCTTTTGAGAGACTTCAAGGTTTTGGTTTTTATTTTCAGTTTATGTTTATACTTTGCTATGAGACATAGATCACTAGACTTGGGTATCAGTTTCTGTACTTTGGATATGATGGATGTTTCTGGTGGAACTTATGACATATATATATATATATATATATATATATATATGGTTTATGTTTATAATGTCTAGTGATTATATTATTTTCTAAAGTTATACTCTTTTCTCGTACTCTGATAAATAACAAACGAATTCGGTAATAACAAGTGTTTTAAAAGAAAAAGATAAGATAACAATTCCAATGCCGAATTCAAGGTATTTTTTTAAGGATTTTCTTAACTCAGCCCTTAGGGCTGAGGATAAGAAGCTATAAAAAGTATCTTTGCATTGAAAAAATAAATGTTTAAGACTTTAAAAGTTAGTGGGTTAGCTTTCCAAGACATTTTTTTCTACTTTTTCACCTCTTATCCTCGGCCCTTAGGGCTGAGGTTAAGCAATCCCTTTTTTTAAAAGGATATGTTTAGTTGGAGAATAAATATAAAGGAAAAATTTTATACCCTATTTTTCTAATAATATCAAGTCCGTAATATACTTATTCAAGTATATTTTCTTATAAAGTATTTTAATCTAAGAGCGTTACAAATACAGATTTATTCAGAATATTTTTTAATACAAATTTTTAATGCAGATTTATTGAAATATGTCAATTTGTAATACAAATTTACTCAATATAATTTTTTTACCTGTGTCTGAAAGCATATAATAAAAAAATTCAAATCTAAATAACAAAAATATACACATAAAAAAAACCCAAAAAATCCAAACATATAATTTTTTAATATAATAAATTTAAAAATAAAAAAAAAGTGCCCGGTGTATTATAACCCGGAGCACCATAGCATCACCCTCGAATCAAACAAGAAGTAATAAGTACTAACCTTGTCTTCTCGTCTTTCTACCCCATAACAACATTTCATAACTCTTTCTTTCCCTTTAAATTTCATGAATCGCGTAATATTCACGCCACAGCAGCTCAACCGGAAGGAACTATAAATAACCCTCTCACTCATCCCCACAACCTCCTTCAATCGTTCTTCTTCTTCCCTTCCCCGGTGAGCTAATTCTCTTTCTTCTTCAGCTTATTTCTTTCTTCAATCTAATTCCAATTTCCTGCAATCGACTTTGCAATTACATGGTTTCTGTCTAGGACGATAATTATTAGAGACGCAGTAAAAGGATCTATATTAGACCACTATATTTTTCGTTTAATTTTTGATTTTTCTGCTGTCTCGATTTCTAGGGTTCATTATAATTGTTTTAGCTTGTAAAACGTGTTTTTGTTTTGTTTTTTGTTTTTTGTTTTTTTTTTTTGAAATTCTTCTCTCTTTTACATAAATATTTTAATGGTATACTTTTACGTAATGAATGAATTATCATCGATTCCATGCCGGGGGAATCGGATTTGGCCTCATATGTTGTTGGTTTTGTTGTACTTTTTTTTTTTTTTTGATATAAAACTGATTTTGAGTTTTTATTGAGTTTGTGTCATTGCTGGTGTTGTTTTTTTTTTTTTTTGTAGGTGGTGAACGATGTCGACTCCTGCTAGGAAGAGGCTGATGAGAGATTTCAAGAGGCTGCAACAGGACCCGCCTGCAGGAATCAGCGGTGCTCCGCAGGATAACAATATAATGTTGTGGAATGCCGTCATATTTGGGTTAGTTAAATAGAAATTGTATAACGATTCGTAGCTGTTTTTACTTGTATGATGTAGTTAATTCATTTTATGTCTTGGTTTTTAAATTTGAAAATATGGATGGATAAGCAATTTATGGTTTGTTATCTGCTGTGGATTGCAGCCCTGATGATACTCCATGGGATGGAGGTGAGTGATTTCTTGTATTGCAATTCTTATCTTAAAATAATTTGAACAAACATGTATCAGCTAGATTCTTATTCCATCATGAGCGCTGCATGCAATTTTAAAGGTATTGTATTTGGGTAGCTTTGTCGTTTGTAGATAGGGGTATTCTAGTGATGTTGCTAAGAGTGTCATATGCTCACGTCCATCCATCCTCAAAATGATTTTCGGAAGCTCAATAGATATCTAACTTATCTTAAAATCAAGATTTTTTTTTTAAATTTTTTTTATGACTGACGTGTAGATGCTGCTCTGTAGTTTTATGGTATTTTATTTTATTTTATGGGTTCTCTCTCTCTCTCTCTCTCTCTCTCTCTCTCTCTCTCCGGTTCTCCCTTCCCCCTATTAGTTCTAATTCTTTTCTATTGTCGTCTAGTGATACTCCGAATAATTGTGCCTTTTAGAGCTTATATCATACTATGATTGCTACGCTCGCTGAGTGATACTTGTCTTCGACTATTTTGTATTCAATTAATTTCTTTCTTCCTTCTCCCATGCGTTGTGTTGTACTTTAGTTTGCAAAAGTTAAATAAAAAGGGGGTACTCATGGTGGGGTAATCTACGTATATATTGGGATTTCATATTTTCTGTCTCTTAGATATTATAATGATACTGGTTATATTTGCATAACTACATATTTTGAGTTTATTCAGGCACGTTTAAGTTAACTTTGCAATTTACTGAGGATTATCCAAACAAACCACCAACTGTACGATTCGTGTCTCGAATGTTTCATCCAAATAGTAAGTTTTAGCTGGAAAATTATAATATATTAGCAATTAGCAATTAGCAATTAGCAATTAGCAATTAGCAATATATCTACTAATTTTATTTTTCTACTTTGCGTAGTTTATGCAGATGGAAGTATCTGTTTGGATATATTACAAAATCAGTGGAGTCCTATATATGATGTAGCTGCTATACTCACATCTATCCAGGTATAATCTATATTCATTTTTTTCGTATAATTTGCAAAAGAATAACCAACCGGTGAAGCAGATAAATACATCATCAACCCAGCTTTTGTGAAGTTTGTTTTCTTTCAATCACAAAATTTTATACTCCTTTCAGCACCATTAGTTTTACATCTAAAATCTAGATCTGTACATGGTCACTACTCACTTTTATGTACACATCCAAATAAATTCAGCGAGTTACTTATTAAAAAAAAATATAATAATAATAATAATAAAAAATAAAAATCAGCGAGTCTGCATATTAGTTTATGCCTTTTTATTCTTAGAGTTGTGCTTAGCTGTTGGTATTTCTTTCTTCACTGTAACATGTGCCTTTATACCTGTTGACTCATGTCTTGGTTCACTTGTAATGTATTTTTCGTGCTCCACCATTGCCTATTGACAAAGTTTTGGCGTACTCAATCCTGAACTTCAGATTTTAGAAGATTATGATTTTTTTTAAGCATAACTCAATGCATTTTGCTTTTCTGTTTTACTCTGTAAATTTATAATTATTCTAATCAACATCCCTTTTAGGAATGGATCCTCTCATGTAAATTTTTTTTTCACATAATAAATTCATGTGAAGAGAGATATTGTTGATTAATTAGTAAACTACAGAAAACACAAAAGAATTTCGTAAATAAATGTATTCATGGAACCTATTGAATATTGTTGAGGCAGTTTGTTGAGTATTAATGTTTATGATTGGGTAGCTCTGGTTGTTGATTGTGACCAGAGTAGTCAATCTGTAACAGCCCGACCCACCGCGCGCAATATTTTCCCCTTTGGCAGCAAGCAACCTTGCTCCTCACGGGTTTAAAACTCGTCAAACGGGGAAGTTATCCACACCCTTGTAAGGCATGCTTCGTTCTCCTTCCAAGCCGATATGGGACTTCACATCCCTCCCCCTCGAAGTAATTGTCGTCCCCACCAACCGTCTGTCTAGTGCCTAGCTCTGATACCATCTGTAATAGCCCAATCCACCGTGCGTGATATTGTCCGCTTTGGCATCAAGCAACCTTGCGTGACATGGGGAAGGTATCCACACCCTAATAAGGCATGCTTCGTTCTCCTTCCAAACCGATGTGGGACTTCACATCCTTCCCCTCTCAAAGGAATCAGCGTCCCCACCAAGGTTGCTTGCTGCCAAAGCGGACAATACCACGTGCAATGGGTCGGACTGTTACACAATCACACAAGTACTAGCACTCATGGTGGACCGTTGCGTATCCATTTGCGAAGATTATTTGTCACGACTTTCATTGTGTGAATTGCAATGGACCCACTGCTTGAATCTTGAGCATCATAGCTGTGATTTTTTTTGGAGACTGAGCCTCTTTTTTAATTTCTTTTTAAATGAACTTCACTTTTTGCTCTCCCTGAAGCTTATTGCATTTCTGTTTTATCCTCACTTAGACCAAGTAGCTATTCTGCCCTCAATAAAACTATCAAAATCTCTATTTTGACCTCACTTAAACCCACCTTTTTAAAACAGTGCCATGACTTCCTTCTCATATACAGACTTTGAAAGGTTGTTGGCACTCAAAACCTTGCTAAAGTAAGCTAAAGTAGGTCTATGGTCTTACATCAAAACTGCTCCTAACCTATGACCAGAGGCAACATGATAAATTTTATTGAAAAATCAAGTAGGGCCCATACAGGGTAATAAACAAGGTGCTATTTTAGTGTACTGGGCACCTTTCTGAGCCTTGTCATTCCATGATAACTCTTCTTTGTTGTTCAGTTCTTTAGTGGTTGTCATAGTCCTTGCTTATTATTCCCCTTAAGACTTTTACATCTGCATATCCCTTCAGATTAGGCTCCATGCCTTTTCAGTAATTCATTGATATTAGGTATAGAATGCTTGTCAAGAATAGTCCCCTACTTTCCTTATTTAGGGTTGTGTATAATCCTCACACATTCTCCGAGAGCCATCATTATTCTTGACCATTATAACATAGCTAGAAAAGGGACTTGTACTTTGTTCAATGATACTGGTTTTCGACATGTTCTTTTCTTGCTTCGCTGTTTCATCTTTGTGGTGATAGGCATACCTACAGGGCCCAACACTCACCAGACCTATCCCTAGCTGCAGCACAACGGCATGGTCATGGCTCCTTTCAGGGGGATGTTTTGGCAGTTCATTAAAAACGGTGTGATCTTCATGAAATACCAGCTCCAAAATCCCCTAATTATTTTATGAATCCAATTCCCTCACTTGCTGGAACAGGTTCAGGCCACTTTGCAGCTTGAAGTTCCCCCTCCCCTCTTAACTAGTTGCAAAACTCCTTGTAGGGCCGGGAGGGCTGTGGTTTGACTCTCGTCATTGATTTGGCTCCCATCAAGGGACCACTACAAGTCTACAACAACAATCAAGCCTTATTCTCATTGCATGGGATCAGCTACATGGATCAAGTGATACCATAATGTTCTATTATAAATCATATCTATTGATAAGGTGTTAATCTCTAGATCCTTCTTAATTGTTTTGCTTATGGTTTTTCCTGACCTTCCTTTACCTCTAGCAATTGGAAAAGCCTCTATTTGGTCTACTCTCTTTACTTAGGCTTCTGTTGGTCTCCTCCCAGCATGTCCAAACCACCTAAGGCAAAATTTAAACATCTTTTCTACAATAGGAGCAACCCCAATTTTCTCTCTAATGCACTCATTCCTAATCATATTTTGTCTAGAGTGTTCACTCATCCACCGTAGCATCCTCATCTTTGCTATTTGAAGTTTATTCTCTAGCTGACATTTGCCGCCTAACATTCAGTCCCATACAACATTGCCGTTCTTATAGCTAAAGCACTCTTCCATTTCATCCATCATGCTTGAATTCTTTGGTTTACTTCTCCCTTCATTTCCCCATCTTGTATGATTGACCCATGTTACTTAAACCTTGGTATGGCATGATCTCCAGTTTTCGCCTCCGGAATAAGATTGATGCACTTGCTAAATTTACCCTCATATTCTTCATAAACCGTGTGTTTCCAAAGCTTGTGCACCAAAATTAGCAAACAACACAACACATGCTTATTATAACAATTTGTTACAACTCACATCAAATTCTACAAGTCATGCCAATCTGTTACAACTCACGTCAAATTCTACAAGTCATATCACCTTTTACAAGTCATTTGGTTACATTCATTTTTAGCATGTTTCTTTGTTATAAATACCCTGCATGCATGTAACAAAGAGGATATAATTTTTGGAATAACAATTCATTTCATTGAGAATTTTCTATCTTAAGAATTCTCTCCTTATGCTCCTGAGCCATATTGGTAATCAGAGCAAGGTTCCCATTAGCTTCCTACGCCATAGGTTTTGTTAGAAAGCTGTTTGAGTTTCACCACCGGAGCCAATTCGGGCTTCCTTCGAAAACACACTTTCGGAGCTTTCTCTTTAAAAACCGACCCCGTAGAAGTGTTCGGAAGGTCCCAAAACCTTGGGTTACAAAGTTGTGTCGCAGTAAGCCGCCTTAGGTGCCCGAACGCACCCCCGCCGGAAAACCACGCGCCACCCTCTTGCAACATCAGTATGCTGAAGTCTGGAGGTTGAAGATGATACGTAATTACCATTCTGCCATTCACTTTTTAAAAATTCACAAAATTGCCATTAACACATAATTACAAAATTGCCATTATCCTTAATTTACTATTTTGCCCTTTCTGTTTACCATAATTGCAAAATTGCCACTCCCATCAAAATTACATTTTCACCCCTGACCATTTCAAAAAAATTCAATTACCCTTTTGCCCCTGGACCACTAAAATTACCAAAATACCCCTTTCTTTCTCCAAATTACCAAAATACCCTTGTCCCACCAAAAAATTACCAAAATACCCCTTATACCCCAAAATTACTAAAATACCCTTGACTCACCTAAAATTACCATAATACCCCTACTTCCCAAAAATTACCAAAATACCCCTACTTCACAAAAATTACCAAAATACCCCTGACCCATAAAATTACCAAAATACCCATCAACTCCCCAAATTACTATTTTTCCCACAAATCAAAATGCCTCCGAAACGAAATGTTACTGGAAACGAAGTAGAAGAACTAAGAAGATTAATTCAACAACTTCAAACCACTGTAGACATGCAACAAACACAATTGGAGGAACAAGCAAGGCGATTGGATGGAGAATCCGATGACAGTGATTCATCTACTAGTGCTAGTCGTCAACCACAACGACAACGAATTTGGAACGATAACATTAGAGTGGATATCTCAGATTTTGAAGGTCAACTTCAACCTGATGAGTTTGTTGACTGGCTAGAAACCATTGAACGAGTGTTCGAGTTAAAAGAAGTCCCCGATACTCAAAAAGTCAAAATTGTCGTAGTAAAGCTCAAAAAACACGCTTCCATATGGTGGGAGAATCTTAAAAAGAAGCGTGAACGAGAAGGAAAAAGTAAAATAAAATCTTGGGATAAGATGCGTAGTGAACTAACACGCAAGTTCTTACCCGGCCATTATTATCAAGATAATTTCATTCAATTACACAACTTGCGACAAAAGTCTCTGTCGGTGGAAGAATATACCAGGGAATTTGAGAAGCTCATGATGAAATGTGACATTCAAGAGAAGGACGAACAAACCATAGCCCGATATCTTGGAGGACTGAATGTAGAAGTTGCCCATCTGGTCCAACTACAACAATATTGGACTTTAGATGACGTAATTCGTCTATCTATTCGAATTGAAAAACAACTCTCCAAGAAACTACAATCTTCTTCCTCTAGAAACCCTTTCTACACCCAGAGGACACAAACTATACAACCATCCACCACAAACAAACCCCAAACACAATCCTCCCATCCTTATTCACCTAATAAAACCCAAGTCACCAAGCCCACCAAAGACACCCCTCCAGGCCCTTCAAAATCCAAAACAAACCTTCGATGTTTCAAATGCAAAGGTTTCAGACACATTGCATCAGACTGCCCGAACCGTAGGGTCGTCACCATTATCGAAGGAGAAGCATATGAGCTCTCTGACGAAGAACCTGAAGAAGAAGTTGCATCTGTTGTGTACGATGAAGAAAGCACGCCTACAGATCACGGAGAATTACTCGTGGTAAGGCGAAGTTTACACACAGCAACGATAAAAGAACCTTGGTTGAGACACAACATTTTCACACTCGATGCACAGTTCAAGGCGCGATGTCATCATAGATAGTGGAAGTTGTGAGAATGTAGTGTTCAACTACATGGTGGACAAGCTAAAGTTGCCAACCCAGACTCATCCACATCCTTATAAACTGCAGTGGTTAAATAAAGGGAATGAAGTAAAGGTCTCCAAACGACGCCTTGTCTCATTTTCAATAGGGCAAAGATACAAGGATGAAGTTTGGTGAGATGTCATTCCAATGGACGCCTGCCACCTCCTCCTAGGAAGACCATGGCAATATGATCGACAAGTCCAATATGATGGGTATGGTAACACCTACTCCTTCACTAAGGATAGAGTTAAAGTTAAATTAACTCCACTACCCCCAAGTGAGGCCAACCATAGCACAAAGGAGGCAACTCCGATAGTATCACTCGTCACCAAGAACCATATCAAGATATCTAAAGATGAGGTCAATCATCTGGGATTCTTGTTATTGGTTGAGCAAAATGGTGAGACAAGCCTGCCACCGGAGATAACTGATCTTTTATCGAAATTTCCAAGTGTTGCCCCACCAGAGATTCCTCCGGGATTACCGCCTATGCGTGACGTACAACATGCGATAGACTTTGTTCCAGGTGCTATGATCCCTAATAAACCTGCCTATCGAATGAACCCACAAGAACATGCAGAGGTAAGAAGACAGGTTGAAGGCTTACTGAAAAAAGGATTAATTCAGGAAAGTGTGAGTCCCTGTGCTGTTCCTGTGATATTAGTCCCTAAAAAAGATGGAACATGGCGGATGTGCATGGATAGTCGAGCCGTCAACAAGATCACTATAAAGTATCGATTTCCGATACCAAGACTCGACGACATGCTAGACCAGTTGCATGGTGCTACAATCTTCTCAAAGATTGATCTTCGGAGCGGGTATAATCAGATCCGAATTCGTCCACGGGATGAATGGAAAACTGCCTTTAAAACTCGAGACGGATTATACGAATGGACAGTCATGCCCTTCGGACTCTCTAATGCTCCAAGCACCTTCACGCGTCTTATGAATCAGGTACTTCGACCTTTTATTGACAAATTTGTAGTTGTCTATTTCGACCAATGTTTTGAAAACCGGACCGGTTATTGAACCGGTCAAGGTACTGGTTCAAGGTTCAATGGTTGGACCGTGATCGAACCGTGGTCCAACCGGTCTTAATGTACCCGTGTATATAATCATATATTTTAGTACTTTTACCTTTTTGTGCCTTTTTGTTTTTTCTCCATTGATTATTGATGCTGCTTTATTGTGCGTCACTCACTGTTTTTTCTTCTTTCACTTCACGTCTTTGCCTTTTTGGCCTTTTGATTTTTGATTTTTCTTAGTTCTAAAATCTAAAGTTTTAATATTCTTTCTCGTTTAGATGAGAGCAAACACGTAATCAACTAGTGAGACTCATATTGGAGTCATTTGAGTTTCCAGCATATAGGATTTCGTTATTTAAAAAAAATAAAAAATAAAAAACCCAATTTTTTGCTTAATTTGGGCTTCCAAATTCAAACTGGGTTAAACCGGTTTCCACCGGTTTTGACCGGTTTTGGCGGTTTAATACCGGTTCAGCCGGTTCAATCCCGATTTTTTTGCAAAGCGGTTTCTGGCTTATTCCGAACCGGCACCTCCACCGGTTTTCCGGTTGAACCGGCCGGTCCGGTCCGGTTTTCAAAACCATGATTTCGACGATATTCTGATCTATAGCAAGAATAGAGAAGAGCACCTACAGCATATCAGAAAGGTCTTAGAGGTTCTTCAAGAACAGAAACTCTGCCAACTTGGAAAAATGCTCCTTAACTAAAGAAGTGATTTTTCTGGGATACATTGTTACTGCTGAAGGTATCAAGGTAGATCCAAGCAAGGTCAAGGCAATCCAAAACTGGCCCATTCCCCAATCTGTTCATGATGTCAGAAGTTTTCATGGATTAGCGTCCTTTTATCGCAAATTCATCAAAAACTTCAGCACCATAGCAGCTCCCCTCATTGACTGCATCAAGGGAGACAAATTTCAATGGTCAGAATCAGCTCAAACAAGTTTTGACCAATTGAAGGAACACCTAACCAAGACCCCTGTGTTAGCACTTCCAAATTTTGACCAGGTATTTGAAGTTAATTGTGATGCCTCTAACATTGGTATTGGTGCAGTTCTAAGCCAAGAAGGTCGTCCTATAGCTTTCTTTAGTGAAAAGCTCAATGACGTCAAGCTAAAGTATTCCACGTACGACAAAGAATTCTATGCAATCATACGCGCACTACAACACTGGAGTCATTACCTGCTTCCTAAGGAATTTATTCTCTATTCCGATCATGCAGCCCTCAAGGATCTTAGCTCTCAACAAAAGATTAGTCGCAGACATGCTTCATGGATTGAGTTCTTACATGCGTATTCTATTTTGATCAAACACAAGGCAGGACGACAGAATACTATTGCGGATGCACTCAGCCGACGTCAAATCTTACTATCAACACTGCAGACGAAGGTCATCGGCTTCGAAACCCTCTCTGAACTATACCAAGATGACCCAGATTTTTAAGATGTTTGGAAGTCTACTGAAGGTCAACCTTGTCAAAGGTACCGTCGTTACCAAAATTTCTTATTCAAAGACAATATGTTATGTGTTCCACGTTGTTCCTTAAGGGAATCCATCATTTGGGAAGCCCACAATGGAGGATTAGCCGGACATTTCGGCCGAGATAAGATCGTTTCACTAGTTAAAGAGAACTTTTACTGGCCTAAGATGGAGCGCGATGTTATTCGACATATTCAACGCTGCCGAACTTGTCACCTAGCCAAATCCAAAAGCCAAAACACCGGACTGTACATGCCTTTACCGGTACTAGCTGCCCCATGGGAAGATGTTAGTATGGACTTTGTTCTTGGATTACCAAGAACCCAAAGGCAAAAGGATTCTATTATGGTGGTTGTCGATCGATTCTCAAAGATGGTTCATTTTGTTCCCTGTCAGAAAACTAATGATGCTGTTCACATTGCTGACTTATACTTTCGAGAAATTGTTCGACTCCATGGGATTCCAAAAACCATCACCTCCGATCGAGACGTCAAATTCTTAAGCCACTTTTGGAGAACCTTGTGGAAGAAAATGGGTACTAAATTGCAATTTAGTAGCGCCAGTCATCCTCAAATGGATGGACAAACAGAAGCGGTCAATAGAATATTAGGCAATCAATTGCGAAGTTTTATTGGTGAGAATATTCGCCAATGGGACCTCGTCTTTGCCCAAGTTGAGTTCGCCTACAATAACTCAACTAACCAAGCTACCGGGAAATGTCCATTTGAAGTAGTATACGGCATTCGACCTCTTAGTCCTTTGGACATGGCGCCTTGTTCAACCAAGAACCAATTTAGTGCCGATGCTGAACAAAGAGCCAAGGAGATTAAGAAACTTCATGAGCAAGTTCGAGCTAAGATTGAGAAGCAAAATTCAAAATATAAAGTTCAACGAGACAAGCATCGAAAGCCACAAAGTTTCAACGAAGGAGACTTAGTATGGATACACCTCCGAAAAGAAAGATTTCCGAAGCAGCCCAATGCCAAGTTATCTCCAAGAGCCGACGGACCATTTAAAGTCATTCAAAAGATCAACGACAACGCCTATAAAATCGAGCTACCGAATTCATACGGAGTATCAGCTACATTCAACGTTGCAGATCTTTCACCTTATGTCGGAGAAGAAAATAATTAGCCTCGAGGACGAGTCTTCTCCAACCCGTAGAGAATGAACCAGAATTAGCAAACAACACAACACATGCTTATTATAACAATTTGTTACAACTCACATCAAATTCTACAAGTCATGCCAATCTGTTACAACTCACGTCAAATTCTACAAGTCATATCACCTTTTACAAGTCATTTGGTTACATTCATTTTTAGCATATTTCTTTGTTATAAATACCCTGCATGCATGTAACAAAGAGGATATAATTTTTGGAATAACAATTCATTTCATTGAGAATTTTCTATCTTAAGAATTCTCTCCTTATGCTCCTGAGCCAGCTTGTCTCCTGATTTTTGGCTTCCCATTTATTTCCTCCCTCGAGTCCCTAACTAGGACAATATCATCCACGAAAAGCATGCATCGGGGCACCTTCTCTTAGATATGCTTTGTAAGAAGGTAGTATTATAGCGATAGGAAATTCTTCTAAGATCCCACGTTGTGTTCTGACACTAGTCTTGACCCCTTAATACATATCCTTGATTGCTTTGATGTAAGCAATACACACTTCTTTCTTTTCTAATGCGTTCCATAATACATCTAGAGGAACCCGATCATACGCCTTCTCCAAGTCACTAAAAACCTTGCGTGTGTCCTTTTGATTACTTCGGTGTTGCTCCATCAACCGTCGTAGCAAGTATATTGCCTTCGTGGTTGACCTACCTAGCATAAAACCAAATGGGTTCTCGCTAATATGCATCTCAGTCACCCTCTCCCAAAGCTTCATAGAATGACTCATGAGCTTAATCCCTCTATAATTTGCACATTTTTATGTATCTCCTTTATTCTTTTAAATAGGGATTGAAATGCTCCTCCACTTTTCTGAAATCTTCTTAGACCTCATAATCTCATTAAACAACTTTGTGAATCAACTAATGCTCCTCTCTCCTAGAATCTTCCGAACCTCAATGGGTATACCGTTTACTATCCGGTCCAAGTGCTTTACCATCCATCCTTTTCAATGCCTCTTTTACCTCCAACTCCTGAAATCTGTTATAAAAGGTATAATTTTTATCCCTCTCTCAAGTGTTTATCATATCAGAGTGCAAAATATCATGACCTCCATTTAAAAGCTTTTGAAAGTAGTCCTTGCATATTTCCTTAATATCTTTGTCAAAAACCAAGACTTTTTCTTCTCCATCCTTAATGCATTTTACTTGGTCCAAGTCTCTTTTCTTTGTTTCATTAGCTTAAGCAAGCCTATAGATGCTTCCTTGGTGCCTAAAGATTGGTAAAACCTATCATAAGCTCTAGCTCTTGCTTTGCTCATCGCTTTCTTGTTATCCTTCTTAGCTTCTTTATATAGTTTCCAACCTTCTGCAATTTCTACCCAAGGACCATGCTTTATAACATTCCCGTTTCACCTTAACTTGCACACTTGCGTGCCATCATCATGATTTTGTACCCTTTGGTCTAAAGCCTCTTGATTCACTGAGTGTCTGTTTTGCTATCTCCGTAATCCCTTTGGCCATCTCATCCCACTTGTCGTTTGCACTTCCTTGTCTGTCCTAGAGTCCTTTCTCTAAAACCCTACGCTGGAATTTCCTTTGATTTTCACCCTTCAATTTCCACCATTTGATTCTTGGAACCTTATCTTGGCCTTTTCTCTCCACTCTTCTCTTAATTCTTACATCCATAACCAAAACACTATTATGGGTAGTCAAGCCCTCTCGAGGTATAATTTTGCAATCCATGCAAAGCCTTCTATTTGATTTTATTATTAAAAGGAAATCGATTTAACAGCACACCATTCCTCTCTTATATGTGATAAGATGCTCCTTCCACTTTTTTAAACAAGTGTTGGCTATTGTGAACTCGAAAGTTGAAGAGAAATCTAGGATGGTTTTACCTTCTGCATCTGCTATTCTTATGTCATGGCCCCCATGAAAACCTTCATATCTTCTAGAGTCACTTCCCGCATGGCCTTTAAGATCCCCTCCCAGGAAGATCTTTTCTCCCAAAGGTATTCCTTGGATTACACCTTCTAAATCCTCCCAAAATTTTACCTTGTGATGTTCTTCTACCCTTGGCTAAGGTGCATATGCACTAATCACATTAACGGTCTAAAATGCAGGAACCCTTGCTTATTTTTCACTACATCCAGGTGGGGATGCAGCGACCCTTGCTCATTTGACAATGTACTTGAGCCATACAGCACGTTGCTTCTGGTCAACGACCTAGCCTCAACACTATTACATTGTTGATCCATATCATTGAGGGACCATTATATGCCCTTTTTTCTCAAAGCTCATGGTCTTTTTCTACCTATCCGATTTAATCTCTCCTAACGTCTCTAGCCACTCCACCCCCAAAAATTAAGTCACTTTCTCTGGCTTGCATTCACCTGCAGCTTGTGCTTTCCTCACCACAATCATGAAGCCATGACATATGCCTCGGGAGAAGTGCTTGCTACTCCCAAACTGAGTTGAAATTCTTGTGGTTAAGACACTAGCTCCGTTATCATGAAATTGTGACTAGCTCTGGTATCGATGAGTATGACAGGGACACTCCCACCCACAAATTTAACATGACAAACAACATCCATTTCCCACTCTTCAATGTCATCTTCTTTCTCAACTGCCAGCAATGAGTTTGGAGTTGCGGTAAATCTGGACAATGATGTGTTGGGTTGCAGTGCTGCCCACACTTTTAAAAAAAAAAGCCCTTATTCCTGCTCTCAGTGAGCACTTGATGAGTCAAGTTGCGGACACCTTCGTTTGAGCCACCCTCACCTGTCTGAACCACTTCCACGCCCTAACTGCAAGTTGAAAGATAAGGTTTGTCCAGAAACAGAGGAGCCAATATTCTATGATCCTACCACTGAACACTCACTGAATCCTCCTTGTCCATGGCTGGGAGTTTTTAAATAGAACAGCTTGAACCGGCATCCTTTCCATCATTCTTTGAGTGAATAGTCAGTAATGCCATGACCTCTAGACATATTTCTAAATAAGTGTGGGTCTACTTCCTTTTAGACTTTGAACCAGTGCCAAGTCATGCCTTCCATACAAATCTGGGTTTCATGAACTGCCTCCGCTCTATTGACCCAACCATAGGAAGCCGGCAGCTCCTTGAATAAATAAGCTTGGCATCAAGTCTATTCCTTAGCAGTGACCTCTGAAGTTCTGTTTAACTGGGTCTGGACACATCTGCTCCTTTTTCCGCTGATTCTTGTTATCTTGTAAGATGAACCCAGTTGTTTCTATTTGTGCCGGAATCCCTCGCATCTCAGCATGCATCGTTCATCGTTGTAAGGAGCTTGGTGATGTCCTGGGTGCTAGTCATCAAGTCAATAGGAACAACACGTGTCCATGGCATTAATTTATGGGAATCCATGTGAGTGTGCATGCAGTAGAATATCCCTCAAATCAAAGCACCAACTAATAGGAATGAATCCTATCTTTCAAAGGGAATCTGATGTATTGAGCAAGGAAGTAGAAAATTGGAGAGCTCCCAGCTGTGGAGAAACCTCCTAGCTCCAAGCTTTCACCCAGAAGAAAACAGAAAAGTGAAGTAATGTCCTCTGTGATTTTCTCTGCCTCCTTACAACATATTCATTTTCTTTTTGCTCTATCTAATTAGTTCCCTCCCACACTGACACACAGCACTGTTGACTTGAGCACTTTGTTTGCCCATGGGAATATACTTGTTGGACCTTGGGCCTAGCTTATCCATATGAGGAGCTTGTGATCCTTATTTCCATATCACCTTGTATGTGATAAGGCTTGTTTTCTTCGCTTCCTCCTACTTGTTTGCTAGGCTCATGGGTTTGCTTATAATCAGATTATAAGCGAACCCATTAGCCTAGCAAAACAAGTTTTCTATTGGGATCAGGATCACTCAGCCATAGAAAACTAGTAGAATCATAAGATCTATGACTAACCGTGAAATTTTTGCAAAATTGTGCATGACCAAAGAGCCAACTTCCTGAGTCGTTGTATTTGAAAGTCGGGCAGATTTTTTTTCCCACTTTGACAGCATATTTTATTAAATATTAGTTTGTCTCCTTGCTATGTATTAATCAACATGTTATATTATTTTCTAAATGGTATTTTTCCTCCTTGGCAGTCATTGCTATGTGATCCAAACCCAAATTCTCCTGCAAACTCAGAAGCTGCTCGGATGTTCAGTGAGAACAAGCGTGAGTACAACCGTAGGGTGAGGGAAATTGTGGAGCAGAGTTGGACAGCTGATTAAGTTCATCCTCATGCATAATGCCAATTCAGTCTGTCTGAAGCTTCGGAGGAATGAATTAGGTTTCAGTGGAACCTTCAAGAATGTCTGATTAAGCTGATTCTTGTTATCTTTCATTTGTTGTAGCTTTTTCATTTTACTTTTCAGTAATGTAACATATGATTGTGTGTGTCAGTTCGCTTTGGATTGTTGTCAACATATGCTCAATATAAAAGTTGTAATTTGCTGAATTGATTATGATCACAGAGATTATTATTAGCCTCGAAATGAGTTCACGATGGTTATCCCGTCTTTCCCATCACGACATTGTTTACAACCATACATTCTGATTTAGAACTTGACTTACCCCTGCCCGATCTTGATATTGATTGATTATCGTGCCAAGAGATAGTGGGATTTTGTTTCTGGTGCTGATACTTTGCTCCCACGGTTATCTTCGATATTTTTATGTGGAGTTTGCTTTGATCTAGGGTGCTGAAGAATGTCCACCCTACCCACATTAACGTATTAACGTTACAGTTTGCCATGTTATGAATTAACCCAATAGAAAAATCTGTGATTTATGACGTTAGTATCATTAATCAATTTGGCGCTTGATGTCGGACACTGGTACCAATCTGCCAACCTGACATTAAGTGGTTTGTTACTTCAACTGGGTACATTAAGTGTCGACATCTACGTGGCAAAGCTACATATTAGGGATTTGAATATTTGCCTTTAGTTAATTTGATCCATGGAACTTGATTTCATTAATCAATTTAGTTCCCGAAAATCTAATCCATCTGTCAATTTCGGTTCCTGGGATTGGGTTTAATGATTCAATTTGTTATTTGAACTTGGTTGGTTACATGGAAAAAATATTTTGTCACTTCAATGTTATGCCATGCATCTCAAAAAAGAGTGAAAAGCTTTGAATACCCCTTTTTTAAAAGTAAAGCTCAGGTTGAGAACAAAAGTCATGACCCCAAGTTTTTAAAACCAAAATGATTGAACCCAATAACAATCTTCACGGAAGTGTTGTATTCATGTATGCTTTATAGTTAATTGGTTTAAAATTTGCCATTATGAACAAATGGGTATGAGTGAAAGAATCAAGATGTACAAGAGATATAGAACTTTCAAATTTTTCATATGGCCATATGTTCAGATCACGACTAAGTGGTCGTGAGCATAACTTACAACTCAAGCTCTTCAACCAAAATGATTGAACCCAACAATAACCCCCACACAAGTTCCTTGTGCTTGCGTATGTTTTGTAGTTGATTGGTTCAAGACTTGTCATTGTGAACAAATGGGGATGAGTTAATGGATCAATATGCATGAGAGGTATAAGAATTTCAAATTTTTCATACGGCCATGAGCTCTAGCATTCATGAGCTTTAATGGGTCTATACACGAGAAGTATAAGAATTTCAAATTTTTCATATGGCTGTCAGTGTAGCTCACGAACAAGCAGCCGTGAGCCTAGTTTATGACCCAAGCTTTTTCAATCAAAATGATTGAATCCGACAACAAACGCCACGCACATGCCTTGTGTTCACTTATGTTTTATAGTTAATTGGTTCAAGACTTGCCAATGTGAACAAATGTGGATGAGTTAATACTCCCTCCGTCCCACAAAGATGGTAAAAAATGGCTAAATTTTTTGTCCCAAACTAAAGTTAAAATAATTAATGCAAAGTTTAGAAAATGTAAACTTTGAATTGTGATTGGTTGATCCATGCAAAATGCATTAAATTAGTTTGATAATTGGTTGATGTGTTAGACAAACCATTAAATACACGTCTCTTTAATTTTTGACTTTTGAATTTTTTAACCATTCTTGTGGGACGGAGTGAGTAGGTCAATATGTATAGAGGTATAGGAATTTCAAATTTTTTACACGGCCGTGACCCTAGCGCACGACCCAAGCTTTTTTAATAAGAATGAGGTGCAAAAGATCATGGTCCACTCAAGACCCACACTTTACCATAAAGAAAAGAAAATGTAATTTTGCAATATTTGGAAAATTTGAGATGACAAAATACTTTCTCTATTATATAGGTGCCAAACTAATACTTTAAATATTAGAGTCCAAATTAATGTAAGACGAAATGATTTGATGATGTTCAAAGTCGGAGACAAAATGACATTTTAACAACCATAAGATGATAAGTTAAGGGAAGCAAATGAATTGAGGGCTGGTGAGAGTAAATGATAGTCATGTTCGATTAATTCAACACATTTATTTTGGACATCGTTCAATGAATTTAATTTTGGTTTAATTGTATTTTTGGTTTTCCAATTTTATCAATTTGGTGAAGTTATTTTCTTTAATTTTAATTTGGTCCCTAAATTTTTAATTTGTAGTCAATTTCATTCTTATGTTAAAATCCAAGGTAGTGCGGTGTTGACATGGTTAACGCCAGGATACGTACCAACATTTGGTTGTCTTAAATAACATTTCATTTAATTAATTTAATTTAAAAAATTAAGATTTAATAAAACTAAAGCTTAATTGCACTTTTGATACCCAATTTGATTAATTTGGAGAATTTAGTCTACGTGCTATTACTTTTGGCCAATTTAGTTTCCCAATTTTCAATATGCGATCAATTTCATCCTTCTATTGAGATACCCACGAATAGTACAAACATGATTAGTGCTTGGACACGTGTCAATCTCTTATCGGTCCTTGCTGAAATTTAATTTAATAAATTAAATTAAAAAAATTAAAAAATTAAATATAAAATAATTAAAAAACCTATCCAATTATTCTCCAACATCGATTTTGGTAAGAAAATTTTCACAAAAATTCTAGTTGTACTTAACTATATTTTCAATTTCAATTGTAAGTTTTATATACATTCACTTTGCGTTTTAGATGCTAAATTTAGATTTAATTTGAAGTGTTGATTCAATGTTTCATTTTACGGTAGGAAGAAAAAAATGGTGTCATTGAGTTAGATTTTAAAACAAAATGATTTCAAGTGAAGTGTATATAAATTGGAGGATGCATTTATCATTTTATGAAAATATCAAGAGCCGATTCTAGTGAGGAACAATGAGAGGCTAACATGTGTCGTGGCGTTAGCCACGTCTGTACCGTAAGTGGATATTTGGATGGAAGGACAAAATTAGCCACGGATTGAAAATTGAGGAACTAAATTGGCCAAAAGCAAGAGAAGAAGAACTAAATTCGTCAAATCGATCAAATTAGGAGAGCACCAGCGCAATTAAGCCTTTCTTTTTGTTAAATTTTAATTTAAAAATTAAATTAATTAAAATAAATTCCACATAGGACAACTAGGTGTTAACATGTGTCGTGGCGTTAGCCACGTCAGCACAATTACCTTGGATTTTAACGGGAGGAGGAAATTGGACACTAATGGGAAATTGAAAGACTAAATTCACCAAATTAAAAGAAGGGAAACTAAATTTGATAAATTGATAAAATTGAGGGATCAAAAATGCAATTAAGCTTTTAATTTTAATATTTTGTTTTGGTTAAAAGAATTGGACGATTTAAAAAAAAAAAAAACTGTTAGAATTAATCCATCATGACTATCAATTAATCTTATACCAACATTAGTGTATTACAGAACTATAAATTATTTCCTCCCGTCTTTTTAGATCCTCTTAAAATTTTTATTTTGATCATATCTATAAAATTTTAATGACATTTACTTGCTTCTTTTTGGAAATATATTTATTTACTCAACATTTTTTGGAGTTCCAATAGAAGTTGTGGAAATAATTTTGAAAAAACACATATTTCCAATTATATCGTTAACAAAATTAATCAACTTTCTAGGTGTACATGCATTTTTCCAGAAGGATATCTTATCTAAAGACCGGAGGGAGCAAAAAATTTCCATATAAGGTTGTTAAACTCTCGAATTAACTTAAACTCTTATGGGTTACGATCTCATGTCGCAAAAACGACATGACTTTGTGCAAATTCTCTTATTGGTAAACTCGTACACATTCAATATAAATTTAAGATTTTACGAACCTACATTTATATATTGATTTGGTCTAAAAAAATATTTATTTTTGTTATTGTCGAATACTTAAGTTGAATTACCTATATCTTCAAATACGTAATAGATTTATAAAGTTAATTTTAATAACTAGTATTATTTTTTGTTGTTGTAGCAGGTTACAAAATATAGTAAGTGATTGACAACTGCAAGGAACAATTTGGAATTAAGAAGCAAACCCAATTTTAAAGAAGAAAACAGTAAGGGAATTGAACAATTTGAATAAACTCTTCTGTGAGTTCAAATGGGATCACAGAAATTTCATTGATGATAGTTGTGTTACAACAATGGAAATAGAGAAAAACACTTGAGAGAGGATAAAATTATCTTAACACATTGCCTAAAATTTCCTCACTAATACCCTAGGTATTTATACTATTTCCAACGCTAATTATAATTCTTGAGGTGCATGTTGGTTGTCCTTTCCTTGCACTTTTCTTGCCTTCTTTAGCGGACTGCTCACCAACCACGTGTCCTTCTCCTCTAACGGTCTCCGAGGTTCTTCTCTCTTCATAGTTGTCAATAAGATTCTCTTGGCAGAGGGGAATGTTCCCTTGCTCCTCATTTGCACACGTCACAATATCATCCCCATTAGTAACAACCTTGTCCTCAAGGTTGAAAATAGGATAAGCTTTAAGGAAGTTTGAACTATCTTCCCAAGTTGCCTCAGTAATTGGCGGACCCTCCCATTGAATAAGTACTTGAGGGATTAGTTGAGAGCCTCTTATAGTTTGTCTTTGTTGCAGTATTGACTGAGGAATTAGTAAGGACCCTTTTTCATCTGTGTGAAAAGGTAAAGACACATAAGCTATGTGGTTGTTACCCTTGTATAATTTCAGTTGAGAGATATGAAAAACTGGATGAATTTTTTCTGGTTCAAGAAGTAGAAGTTTGTAGGCAACTTGACCAATTTTTTGGACCACTGGAAAAGGGCCAAAATACCTGAGTCCCAACTTTTGGTTCTTTCTGAGAGTCACTGAATGTTGTCTATATGGTTGGAGTTTGACTAACACCATATCTCCTAGTTGGAATTCTTTGTGTATTCTCTTTTGATCTACAAATTTTTTCATTCTTGCTTGAGCCTTAAGCTGTTGAAACTTCAATTCAACTAACGTTTTATCTCTTGTTAGTAACATTTCTTGTATGTTAGGAGGATCTTTAGGATCAATCATATACTTTAGAATTATAGGTGGATCACTACCATACACTACTTTGAAGGGGTCATGTTCAAACTGCTGTGAAATGTAGTATTATACCAAAATTTTGCCCATGGTAACAGCTTGGACCATTCTTAAGGATTGTCAAAGGTGAAGCATCTCAAGTACATTACTAAGAAATTGTTCAATGCCTCAGATTATCCATTGTTTGAGGATGGTAAGCAGTGCTCATAGCTAATGTAGTACCACTGAGTTTGAAAAGATTTCCCAAAATTGGTTAGTAAAGACCTTGTCTCTATCAGATACAATGGTCTTAAGGAAACCATGTAACTTGACTATGTTTTTCACAAATAATTCAGCAACCTGCTTACTGTTGAAATCAGCTTTTAATGTGTCAAAATGAGAATACTTAGACAATTTGTCAATGACTACCATAATTACTATGAATCCATTAGAAGGTGGTAGGCCAACCATGAAATCCATTGCAATATCTTCCAATATTTGATTAGGAATTGGTAGTGGTTGGA
This sequence comes from Crotalaria pallida, assembly GCA_037953625.1. NCBI lineage: Eukaryota > Viridiplantae > Streptophyta > Magnoliopsida > Fabales > Fabaceae > Crotalaria > Crotalaria pallida. The sequence continues at coordinate 99,205,165 of CM075650.1, forward strand.
GCAGTCCAGAGGGTAGTATAGTTGTGTGTTTAGCTTGTTGATAAACTAAGCACTCTTGGACAAACTTTTTTAACATCTTGATGCATTCCTTGCCAACAGAATTGAGAAGAAATTCTAGCCATAGTACGAGCAGTTCCAACATGGCCTCCCAGAGAAGATTTGTGATACTTAATTATGATTTTTTTTTTATGATAGGGTGGTTCTTAAGGATAACCAACCTATGTTTCCTATAAAGGAATCCATCTTGAACATAAAAATGGTCATTTAATGGTTGGCCAAAATTGTTTGCCTGCACAATTGCATTTAGTTTATTATCTCTAGAAATAGCTTCCTTAATGGAGCTGATAAATTGAGCAGTAGCTTGATATTGAGCCAAGCACTGGGATCTGGACAGGGTATCAGCAGCTTGATTCTCTTTCCCAGGTTTGTATTCCACAGTAAAATCGTAGCCAAGGAATTTACGCAACCAAGCTTGTTGTTGAGGAGTTTGTAATGATTGACTAGTAAGGCTCTTCAAGCCCTTCTGATAAGTGGCTCCTTCAGTCAATAGGAATTGGATTTCTTAAGAAGATAAGTTAAGGGGGTTGCTATGGAAGCATAGTTTTTGATAAATCTTCTGTAATAACCAGTTAGACCAAGAAACCCTCTCAATTCTTTGATGTTAATAAGAATAGGCCCCTCTAAAAATGCTGCAATTTACTACGTTCCATAAAAACATCGTTACCAGATACAGCATGACCTAAGTAGCCAATTTGAGTTAGGCCAAAACAACACTAAGACAGCTTGGCAAACAAGGAGTGTTGCTGCAGGATTTTGAGCATTGTTTCTAAATGAGTTAAGTGATTGGACCAAGAAGGGCTATAAACCAGTATATCAGTAAAAAAACTAATACTGATTTTCCTAGCAAACCTTGAAATACCTCATCATCAAGCTCTGGAAGGTAGCAGGAGCATTAGTTAATCCAATTGGCATAACAAGCCATTCATAGTGACCCTGATATGTTTTGAAGGAAGTTTTGTATAAGTCATCTGCTGGAAGTAATATTTGATGGTAATCGAACCTCAAGTCTAGTTTAGAGAAGTAGTGAGCTCCAAATAACTCATCCAGTAGTTCCTCTACAATAGGGATTGGAAAGTTGTCTTTGATAGTGATGGCATTAAGGGCTCTATAATCTATGCAAAATCTCCATGTTCCATCGTTTTCTTCACAAAAATCATAGGAGAATAAAAAGGACTGTTGCTAGGGGTTATAATACCCTCTTCCAACTTCTGCTTAACCATAACTACAATTTGCTGCTTCTGACTGTGGGGGTATTTATAGGGTCTGATCTTCACCATAGAGCTGTCAAGTAGTAAGGGAATTTTGTGATCCTGAGACCTAGGTCGTGGAAGTCCAGTTGGTGTTGCAAAATTTCCCATATAAGTGTGTAGTAAGATAGCTAGTTCAGGTCCATATTGTTAGGAATGTCTAACCACTGATCCTCCTTAGTGTCAGGCCTCTGAAACTGCAATGTGAAAATCTCATATATTGAGTTTGTATGCTTCAATCTCCTCATGCGGTGAAATTGTGTAGGGTAAGGTAAGTGAGGTTGCTCCCCTTGTAAGGTAACAAATTGTTTGTCTAAGTAAAATTTGTTGGTCAATGAGCTATAATCAACAATATGAGGTCCTAAAGTAGCTAGCCAAGCTGCTCCTAGGACTAAATCAGCACCTGCAATAAGAAGTAAATACACTGGTAACTTCAGTGTTTGTCCTTGTACCTGAACCAGAATTTCTTTAATTATGCCCTATGCAGTCAAGGAATTTCCGTTTCCATCTAACACTTGGAAATCATTTACTTCCTCAATTGGAAGTTTTAAAGATTTAGCTATCCTAGGTTGTAAAAAATTATCAAAGCTACTATTGTCTAAGAGTATTTGCACTCTCATGCCATTACTGGTACCCTGAAATTTCATTGTGCCAACTACTGGAGATCCCTTCAAGGCATTATAGGATAGATGATGCTCTAAGATGAGTTCACTAGGAACCTTCACCTCTATTGGCTCTTTACTTTGAGTAACGCTCTCGTTATCCTCAACTTGCTGAAACAAATATTGCCTATTAGGACTTTTATGAGAAGCAGGAAACTTATCATCACACGTATAGTGTAACACCCCGGTTTATTTATAAAAGATATAAATAAATAAAAGTAGTGTAAAAATAATAAAAATCTGTAACTTAAAGTGTGGAATTCAAAATTTTCATTTTATAAAATAGTTTATAAACAACTTTGGGGTTTTCAATTACAATACAAGAAGAAATAAATAGAGTTCCTTTGTTTCGACTCTTTCGCTGCGATACTCTGATCTTCAAGCTTCTGGTCAATGAATCTAAAATGTTAAACCACTAAGGGGTGAGACATTTTCAAAACACATTGAATTAAAAGACAGTAAACAGCTCATAATAACAACTCAGGAATAACAACTAAATCAAGTATTACAAATCACACACACCGCAATAACGAGAAATAATATAAACACTACAGGCCATGCATGACAACAGTGCAATGCATAGGGGCCACTCGTTCAATCCACAACTGGATCCTTCTCACTTGTATCCCATCCCAGGATACTATACACATCGATCACACAATACTCATGGGATCCACCTCTGGATTGGCTCATCATCTCTGTAATCACGTCTCCCATATCACAATCACATATCCAATCTCACAATGCCACCCTCCACTCCTGGGATAGACGAGTCAGGAGTAAGCGTCTCACAACCAATGCTTGCACAATACTTGGCCAATCCAGGTCCAAGTACAACTCAGGGTGATGCCCGTAGTTGGCTATAGCCGAGACCACCCTCCGCGGCCCTGAAGTGCCTAAGTGACCGTTAAAATTGTAATGTTTACGACAGGACCGATTTGAAGCGTGGGTAGCTAGCCCGACCCCATGTAGGATCAAGGCCCCATGCACTACAATTCTCGCGGTTGTTTCAATAGCACAACCTAGTCACTAGATCACTCTCGTACCTAGGTTCAATGAACCGTCTCGTAAGTCTATCCCATACCCTAACATCCAACCTTAACTCCATGTTATGATGCGTGATGGTAAGGATTATTGGAAACGAAGTCAATAGTCGGCATTCTTTCGATTTTTCATAGTAAAACATGGTACTTGATACTTAATCTGTTATTGGAATCGACTAACCGGTTAAGTTAGTATTGAAGTACCATTCCAATTCATTCATCATATAATCCGATATTGACTTCTTTTACAATAACCTTAACCCGGACTCCACAACATCTAAATGTTCACACACACAATATACAATTAGTCGACATGCGCAGGCATATCTCAGGATTATATAACAATCCCAACAACAACAACAACAACGACAACAACAACAACAATAAACCATCACAACAACAAGAATCATCAATAACGATAAATAACTAAAACAAAAACCAACTAAATAACCAATAAACCAGTCGACATACACAGGTATGTCTCAAAGCACAATAATAGAAATCAACTCTCTAGGGTTCTTCACTTCCTACTTTTATAACATACAAAGGGGTTTTTTTAACATAAACACTTTAATAATTATAAAATTAACCAATAATACCGTCATTAGACCTAACTCAACCTAAATCAAGTGATAATCCATTACCCATTCTCTAATTTAATCATCAACCCCAAATCCTATTATATACCCTAACTATCCCTAACTCAAAGTGTAGAAAAGGTCTCCCCCTTACCTTAGAAGAAGAGGAAGCTTGATTGAAGCTCCAAGGACCTTGAATCTACCCCTGATTTACTTGTATTTCAACTCCCTTGAGAGTTATCCACTTGGTTCTTGAGATTGGAGGAGAGAGAAAGCTTGATGAGAGAGAGAGAGAGCTATGGAGAAGAGAGGGAAAGAGCTTTAAGAAAAAGGGGAAGTGGTTTTGTGTGGGATTTAGCTAAATCTTGATCTGGGTCGATGGGGAAGGGTTTCGAGATGAGATTTGGGTGTGGGGAGTGAGTTGGGTGTGATGGGGAAGGATGATGGGGTGTGGTGCACCAAAATGGTGCTGGTGTGTGATTTTAACAGCACCAGCGTGCCTGGGCCCATGGTGCTTCGTGCTCGCACCAAAACTAGTGCATAATGGCGCTTCTGCGCGCCTGGGCACATGGCTCTGCGCGCCAGTCTGTGGCGCTAGGAAATAGTGCCCCAGTGCGCCCCAAAACCACTGAAATGCCGATTTTCGCACTTTTAGCCCGATCTAAGGACTCCTAACCCTTCCTAACACTAAATCAAACACAAATAACATTGAAATACATTTCCAAACATCAACAGCACATTTCCAAAACCTCAAACACATAATTATTAAAACACGAAAATCAAACGAAACTATAAACGAAACTCTAGACTTACCTCTTTTCTAACGCTCGTTCTCACCCACACGACTTAAGACGACTCTTTAAGCTCACTAATATAAGGCTATTAACGCTCGAGGCATAACCAAACGGTCGGACGACATTCAATACCTCACAAACCTAACGAGTCACATAAATCCAATTATACACGATCAAAAAGAACCTTTTCGCGACTAATGCTCGCTAACACGTCTAGTGTAACGATCTGATTTTTATTAATCTAAAAATTATATTTATGTATGTTTTATTTATATGGAAGCGAAGTATGAAAAATGATTTACAACTATTTTATTAGTATATACATATAAGTATATAGTTATGTTGAGTTAATATATATGTATATGTATGTATTAATATTTGTAATTATATTCTTAGGGTATATATGTGTGTGTGTATGTATAAATATATATAGTTAAGTGGAGTTAATATATATATATATATACGTGTGCCTTCATATGTGTAAGTAATTATAATTATTTTCTTGTGTATGTGTGTATATTTATATATATAACCGCATTATAAGGATTAGTTAGGGAAATATAATTGGGGTCGGTGAATATGCTTGAGGTGTAGGTGATTTAGGCTTCGAATGCTTTGAATTTGTGTAGGTTCGAGTACCGGGGTTTTCCAGAGTCCGAATGAGCGTTTTTAGTGCCTTGACCTTGATGGAGTAATTGGTAAGAGAATCCTAAGATTGGACTTCGAGTGTAAGTGTGGGACTTAGTATTAGTGCTCCGAGGAATTCCTTCGGAATCGTGTTTCGATTGAATTCCGGAAAGTAATAGGTTTTGTGAGGCAATTGGATTCTATCTGACCTTTTTGGTTATGCCTCAAGCGTGATTATTCTTAGAGGTATGAGGTTAGAGAGTTACCTTAAGTCGGTCGAGTTAGAACGAGGGTTAGACGGTTAAGCCTAGAATTCAGTTTTAGTTCGTTTGATTTTTCGTGTTTGTGAATTATGTGTTTAATATTAGGAAATTATGTTTTTGATGTTTGGCATGTGATTTAATGTTGTGGGCGTTTGGTTTAGTGTTAGGAAGGGTTAGGAACCTTCGAATTGGGTTAAAAAGGGCGAAAATTGGCGATTCGGGGCTTTCGATGCGCCTAGGCACAAGCCGGTGCGCCCAGGCGCACCAGGGTGCATCAGTTGCACCAACTCAGGAGCTTATGCACCCAGGCGCGCGTAGAAAAAAGCCAGCTCCGCATCAGATGCAAGATGCGCCCGCAGGCGCGCATGGTTCTGCGCCCAGGCTCACAGGTGCAAGTTTCACGCACCAGCACCATAAAATGGTGCACCCGCCTCCCGTTTCCTCATTTATTCCGCCCCATCTTCTCTCTTCTTCACCCAAACCACCCCCAACACCCACCAATCACCCAAATCTCACCACCAATCCTTCTCCCATGGAAACCCACATCTCTTCCATATGTTCTTCATCCTTTCACCTTTGTGCTTCTCTCTCCCTCCTTGGAGCTCTCTTTCTCTCTCCTCAAACCCTAGATCAAAGTGGAGATCGGTCAAGTGAGTGGGAATCCAAGTAGATCGGAGGTAGATTCTTGGTCCAAGGAGCTTTAATCGAGCTTTCTCTTCCTTTAAGGTAAGGGGAGACACTTTTCCACATTTTGAGTTAGGGATAATTAGAGTTTATAATAGGATTTGGGATTAATAGTTAAACTGGGTTGTGGGTAACAAATTAGTGTTTGTTTAGAGTTGGATTAAGGGTTAATAGTGTATTATTGGTTGATTTTATATTAACTGAAGTAAGTATGAAAAATCCTCATTTTATATGTTATAAAAGTAGGAAGTGAAGAACCCTAGGGAGCTGACTTATTTTATGGTACTCTGAGACATACCTGAGTATGTCGACTAATTTGTTTGATATCTGTTGATTGTTGGCTGTTATGGATTCCTGAGAATTTATTATGTCAACTAAGTGCTAAATGGGTATATTTGTGACTAAGTGCTAAATGTGTGATATATAGATTAATGCTGGATATTAGGTGGTGAAAATGGCTAAATAATTGTAAAAGATATTATATGAATGCTTAAATGTTAAGTGTGTAAATTCGTGATTAAGTGTATTAGAATTGTTTATTTAAGGGTGTGCATGTTAATTGGAAATGTGATGATAAGGGAAAAGGAAACTCGATGCGGGAATTGATCAATTGGGGCACCGGAACACTAGGTACCCGGCTAGGTGTTCCAATTACCTATTAGCACTACTACAAAAAAAACCTTTTGAGGGCGGTTATTTAAGCTAAAAGAGGGCCGTTCCGAACCCCCCTTAAATCCAGTGCCCTTGTAAGTGGCACAGTTACGAGGGTGGTTCGAAACCGCCCTCTATACTTTTTTAGAGGGCGGTTCCACACAAAATTATGAGGGAGGTTCGGAACCACCCTCTTTAAAAGTATAGAGGGCGGTTTCGAACCACTCTCATAACTTTGCTACTTACAAGGGCACTGTATTTAAGGGGGATTTGGAACAGCCCTCTTTTAGCTTAAATAACCGCCTTCATTTATTCTATTTTTTTATTTTTTTTATATTTTCTGAATCGTCCTCTTTAACTACTTTTTGATCCGCACTCGTATATCTTTTTACCAACCACCATTATTTTTTTGGATTTTTTTTATATTTTCTGAACCGTCCTGTTTTGCATTATCATGACACAGCAACATCATACATAATTATCATTCTATGGAATATAATATATAACACAAAATATATTACTTATTTAATTCGACAAAATGACTTCCTTGTATCATTAAAGAGCTACATATAAGACTAATATCATTAGATACACATATGATGATGGCAGCTAATGTTAACATCAAAAACCCAAAATCAAAAATCCAGTAACCCATTACAAAATCTAAGCATCACAAATCCAACAACACATCACAAAATCTCAAAATCATAAATCCAACAAACCAAAAACTAGTACAGTAAATCACAAGTCCAGAAAAACCATTATAGTACTGAAGTCTCTTGTGAAAAAACCTTGTAGTGCTTGGCATATATGCTGCCTACAATTCCTCTAGCAAATAAGAAGTCAATTCTTCTCTTCATCAAGTATTTCGCGACTATATTCTTTATAATCGCAATCTGAGAAGTACTGAAAAATGAAATAAACAGTTAAATTAATAAACAGTTTATACTTTGTGGACAAAATCATAAACGAGAAATCAATAAATTCAACACAATAAAATGCTACAGTCACCCCTCATGTTTTCCAAGTCACTAGAAAATCAAAGCACTGAAAAGAGTAATCACCGCAGAAGATCAGATTGCAAACTACAGATAATGAATGCAAACTTAGAAGGGCACTCACGTGAGAGATTTTCCTTTGAAGATAATTGGTGGAGCAACAACAGCAAAAACACAGAAGGCAATATGCAGCTGCTCGGAGAAAATGGGTAGAATGAGATGAGCACTTCAAAAAATTAGTGCAGGATGAGTTGATGCAATGAGAAAATATATAAAACTTACCCCATAAAACAAGAAAAACCAGCCAAACTTCAGAGCACTGTCAATTCTGTAACTGGAGATAGCACACAATTATAATACAAACAATAATCCAATGGAAAAGAAAAATTGATATAAAAGAAGGAAACTCTAATTCATGCCACTTATATTATAATTGAATCCCCCAGCACTATGTATAAACTTGTTTTGTCAAAAGGAAATTTTTGAGTCCCATATTTCATTTATAAACTGTTATTTGTTTACCTTTTAAATAAGAATTGGGGTGTTACATCTAGCAATCAACCTATACTTGGAATCGTCTAGCTAAATACTGAACCGAGCTCACGACACTAAAGACACACTCTAACCTTTGCAACCTCGGCCCCACGGCACACGCTAAAGATCTTAATCGAAAACTTACAAAACCATACGCACATCAAAACAATCAAAACCTAACTCATAACTCAATTTCATATAAATAAATACCTACATAAATATCATTATTAAATTAAGAAAATCAGATCGTTACAATACTCCCCCACTTATAGGAATTTCGTCCCCAAAATTTGGTTTTTGGAAAAGAACAAAGCAGGATACGTTAAATCATTTTAAATTAAAAACCTTTTGAAATCAACAAAACATTTGAAATTTTGAAAACGTATTTAGGTTTAATAGTAATGATAATAATAATAATAACAATATTCTTTCTCGGAGTCTCCACAACTTCGAATTTCGTCCCCGGGTTTCCTCCCCCACTTAGGATTTTGTTACTGTCCAGGACTAATGTCAACTATTTCCTTTGGTGATGAAGGAGGTGTTCTATTGGTTTTCGGAGATTGGAAACTAAATTTGAGGTGTCGAGGTTCTCTTTGGTTCTTTTGACAACTATCAAGATCAGAACACTTAAAATGGGCATTCCTTAAGTTGTTGTTTGGTTCGATACGATGGGTTCTTGTCCTTGGTTCACGTTGGTAGGCATCTATCCTTCTTACGTTTTGTGGATTTCCAATGTGGTCGAGTTTCGTTTGGGGTGTGGTGGCTCCTCGTTGGGTACTCTCTTAACTAAAGGTTTTCCTTTCCAGAACTTGCATAAAAATCAATCAGAAGTTCCCTGATAACGCCGTCACCTTCCTTGTTGGGTACTAAGGTTTCTCACTTTACTATCCAAGTGGTTCTCTACTGTAGTCTTGGTTGTTAACACTTCTCTTTAGCAGGCTCCCGATTCTTCGGCTAATACTCGCAGTACAATCCTAAAACATCATCATGTCATGGTGGTCTAACTACGATTGGAGTTGTTCCCGTTCCTCAGTGATCTAAAGTTGTAGGGTAAGGTTTGCAACTCCATGTTCTTTTTTTGGGACCTATGGTCTTAGAGGGTTTTGGTAATCCTTGCTTATCACTCAACTTTGACATCGCTTGCTTGTAGTTCTACTAAGTGATTTTGGGTCTGTCTACGATCTAGGGAAGTTGGAGGGTACTTAGGTTGTGTTACTTATGGGTTACTCTAATTTTTTTTGCCCTGGATTTTGGTTTGCGATCTTCCTTAGGGTACTTATCAGCTATGCTATCCTTGGTAAACTCTCACGGTGATAACACCCGACTCCGATCCCAGTACGATGTGGTCCTGGGACGTTGTACTTTAGTCGGTTCGAAAGGCTTTGGTGGTCTTTCTTGTTTTGCGGTTACTAAATCATTCGACTTTTGGTTACCCTAAGAGCTTCTTCGGATATCATGGGGAAAATCATCCTCGCAGATGTAATACCCGCAATTTTCATATTCTAATAAACCGATTTTTCTGGATTTCTGATTGGACAGTTATTTTCGAGGTTATATAAATTCGTTATTTGTTTTAAAATTTCGAATGAGAGTAATTATTTGGAATTTATTTTTATAATGATGGATTATTTTATTTTTTTGTTTTTTGAAGGAATTATTATTTATTGATTTATTTAATTACGTAACTTTGAAAATTCATAACTTTTGATCTGTAAATCCGAATTTGATGAATTTATAGTCAAAACGATCGTATTGAAATGTAGAATGTATTTTGAGAAATTTTGGGAATTATTTTGCTGTCCAAGAAATTTTTGTTATTTTGATAAAGATTGTAATGTTTTATTGAAGCAGGTTGGATTATAATTTTTAAGTGTTATTTACTGTGTTAGAAAAAATATTATTTTCTACTGTCAAGAGGTGTTGCACGGTTTTGAATATTTATTTGAAATTTGAATTTTAAATTGTGAGACATCCATTTATTAGTGCACAAGACCCTAAGGTAACCCAATTAAATACAACCTATTCTAATTAAAGTGTAGCCACCCTACATGTACCCTATAGGAGACATGAAATTAATGACCCTATCCAAAGCATGAAATTTGGCCAATGCATGCTCTTGTGTTTCTCCGTTCACTCTTTCTAAATTTATCAAACCTAAACCTACCTATATCCTACACAACTAATACTCATAAATATAAGACAAAAATTGAAAAGTATCTACCCTAGTTTCCAAGCCAAAACCGTGAGGGACAAAGAAGAGTACAAGGGAAGCTTTTGATTTTTTTTGGTACCCCAAATTTTACTAATTGAACCCCACCCACCTACACATCTATAAATACCCCCACTCACTATTCATTTATTTGTTCTTGCCACCTTACCAATAAAAAAAATGGAGAGATAGAGAGAAAGAGGGAGTGAGGCCGTGGGAGCTTAAGGAAGAGGAGGAAGAGGAGCTTTTGTTTTCCACACCAAATCAACCATTCTAGGTATTAATCTTTCTCCCTAGTGATTTACTTCTTTTATTTTCGGTTTTTGTTTTGAAGCTTTTCTTTTTTTTCACTAAAGGATGAGACTTTGTTCATGCACGTTGTCTTTCTTTCAAGATCTAAGCTTTTTCTTTACAAGCATGTTGAAATTTTAAGCTAAAAAGCAAGGATCTATGAAATATGATTTTTATTCTTTAGGCTCTTTTATATGTGTGTTTCGGTTATATATATATATATATATATATATATCCACACGGTCCCAAATGATTTTGTTTTTTGTTGATAAAATGTTTTATGTTTAAAGTGAAGTAAGCTTTGATTTTTTTTGGGTTTTGAAATATAAGTTATATGATGATTGATTTTGCAAGAAGTTTTTGATTCTTCCCATACATATAATTCGGCCAAAGCTAGAAGAGAGGGAAATGAATTTGTGTTTCTATTGCATGTTGGATTTTTGTGTTCCTCATTGGTTTTCTAGCCCTAATGTGAAAATATTTAAGCTTTTGATTTAAAAATGGACATGCATCAAGGTCTCATGATGCCACGGTTTTGGTCCCTTTGTATGTCCAAATGATTTTTGTTTTTGCTTTTGATTTGTGATAATGAAACAAGAGTAATTTTTGGTATTGTATGTTGTTGTAATGATTTATTTTGTTAAATTTTTTTTCCTATTTTCTCTATGTATAGTTCGGCCAAGAAGGAAAAGTAAAGGGAAATGAGTTTTGTTTGCCATGCATGTTGGTTTTCCATGTTCCTTTGTGATCTTTAAGTCATAAAGTGTAAAAGATTTGAGCTTTAAGTATTGAAATGGACAAGATAGGTTCGTACGGTTTTCTATAGGTTTTAGCTCAAGTGATTTTGTTTTGCTTTAATACTTTGACTTATGATGAAAACCAGATTTTTAGAGTATGAATGTGTGTTGGTTCATTTGTGTAAAAATCCCTAATTCTCCTAATCATATACAATAATGAATTTACCCCCAAGAGATCTTCAATCATCAAGTGGATTCCTCCAGCAATGTTGATCTTCAATCCTTGTGCCTTGCCTTCTTGCTCTCAATTGCAGAACAACCTCTCTTCTCTAATCCTAAATTATATTCTAATCTCTTAATTGCCTCCGAAAATGCTAAAAAACCTAATGGAAAAACCTATATTTAAAGTCTAAAACTAATCCCAATTGAAACAGAGCAAATCTGATCAGAAATCGGCCCAATTGGGCCTACTGCGGGGGACGCCTGCCTGGGCGCCCAGGGTATCACGCTTGGCCGCGCAGGTCTGATTGATGGTGCTGACCGGGGTGAGCGCACATGGGCGTGGGGAGCTCCACGCCTGAGCGTGCCAGCCTTCTTCCGACTCTGTTTCGCTTCGATCTTGCGCCATTTTCAAGATCCTTTCATCCTCTTTTTAGCTCCATAATTATTTTCTTCAATTAAGCTCCAAAAGTACCTAAAACATACACAAAACAGATCAAAACGTTCAAAGGATTCTAAATTACCTAACTTCCTAAAAACTATACAAAAAGTCCTAAATTTGCAAGAGAAACAAACCAAATCCTTAGTAAAAGGGAGTCTAATTCATGCTCAAAACATCATATATTGGACCTAAATCACTCCCCCAAACTTATTATTTTGCATGTCCCAGGCAAAAGTAAAATAAAAACTCTAGAACACAAAACTACCCTCTAAATCAAAATGTACACACCTAATCTAGGACTTCGACTCACAGACTTAGACACTTATTTTCACATGCAATTCATACAATTGAAACTTGGTTAGAGAAACAAACTCCAAAAGAACTAATGATCAGTGAAAACTCTCAACCTCACAGTGTATATCTCTCATGTGTATCAAGGTTTATATATATGTAATTCACTCAAGTTCATACAATGACAATGTGTTACCATAAGCTTGACCATAGACCCAAATCTCCACTGAAATTATTGAATGCACACAAAAATCAAAAGGTCTTATATTTGGTTGTAATGAGGCCATGGCTAAAGTGTCAGGTGAGATAAAAAAAAGAAAGGATAAAACTAAGGGCTAAAATGCAAAAACAAATTTGTTGGAAACCAACAAGTGGGCTTAGCAATTACTAGAGGGGGGGGTGAATAGTAATTTGAAGCAGCAATACCAAATATTTCGAATGATATTAAAAGAATTGAACAGAAGCTGATTTTTCTGGAAATAACTCGAAATACTCGAGTCTTTCAGGAAACAATCGAGTGTTTCAGGATGAACCACTCGAGTCTTTTATGATCCACTCGAGTCTTAGAGCACGAACAACTCGAGTATTCTGAGAAACACTAGAGTCTTTCGTACAGAGTAGCACTAAACCAGTTCTGAAAAATCAGCAACTCACTTCTAATTAATCCAATACAAATCAGAGACTTATCTAACATAATAGTAAGCAATTAAGATCAATTTTAACAACTTAACAACACTTAATTGCCTTGAACTTACTACCCAATTAGACAAATCCTTTTCTTTGAAAAGCTTTAGGTTGTTTGAGCAAGAATAGAAATGAAAGCTATAAATCACCACACAAATAATTTTATCCTGGTTCACTCCAACAATGAGCTACATCCAGTCCTCCTAACCACCTTAGGAGATTTTCTATAAATCAAATTGTTAGAAATTACAAAGGATTAATTGAGATAGCCTCACTCAACCTAACCCTTCAAGAGTGTACCAAACTCTTGATTTCTACCCCAATTTGAATCCGGTGATGAAGAACTCTTCCAAAGCTTCCTTGAACACCCTTCAAGAAGCTCCACCGGACTAAGAACCTCTTAGTCTTTGTGCTTGAGAACTCTCAAGACTCCAATACCCTAAGTCCACCTAGGGTTTGCTTGGGAACAATCCAAGACTTGAATCAACAAGCTATTTTGAATGTGTATTACGAATCTCACAATGGATTCGCACAAATAAGCACAACTCAATAGAGAATTGAGACCTAAACTCAACTTGAGAGTGAAAATCACAATATGAGAGCGAAGTTGAGTTTTAGAGAAATTAACACTTGAGAAGAAGAATCAGAGTGAGCTTGTTATTGTTTTTGTTCTTGTTGTCTTGCTTGTTCTTGTGCAAACAATAAGCAATTTTTAAAATTGAAGTTCAGAAGGGTTGGGGGAGACTCAAGTGCCCTAGATGGGTTTTTGAGTCTTTCCAACGAATTTATTTTTGCTGACTGTACCGAAAGACTCGAGTCTTTTTGGCCAACACTCGAGTCCTTTGGCCAGGCTGGAAAGATCCGTTGCATGTACAAGACTAACGGCTATATTTGCTGATCTGGCATCAACACTCGAGTCCTTTTCAGAATACTCAAGTGGAGACTTGAGTCTTCTTCAAAATTCTCGAGTATTTTGATCAGACAAGGTAAAAATTGATTTTCCCTTTTGTTTTTCTTCTCAAGTATTAATTTAGGTTAATCTCAACCTAATGATCATATTAATTATTTTACTCTTAGAAGAGATTGTAACACCCCAAAATTTTAATCCCCGATTAATGAAATGTTAATTATAATTTAATTATAATTAATGATTTTTATATTAATCCTTGATTAAAATGTGTATTCATGTAACTAGTTTATGTGTGTGAAATTATTTAATAAATATTATAATGCATAAAATAAATGTTTTGCATATTAGTCCCTGGGTTGGGACCTAGATGCAATTATAGGAAAGGTTTTGGAGGGAAAGTAAATAAAATATTTATTTTTCAAAAACTGGGCAAAACACTCGAGTATTATTCTGAATACTCGAGTATTCTGGGTAAATTTGCACGAGTTAGTGCGTTTGGTGAGTCACCACCACCGATTCCCCTCCGTTGACACGAATACTCCCTCCCCAACACCTCAAAGCTTTCGTGTCATTGTGCATGGAAGTCTTCTTTGCCTATTTAAGCTCATCAACACCATTAAGCTGAAGATTTTGATCAAACTTGCATTTGTTGATGAAGTTAGGGTTTCAGATTTGTTGCCTTCGATTCTTCTTCAATTCTAAGTGTTAAGATTTGAGTGATACACGAATACAAAGCTCACATCACGAGCTTTGTATAAACACCAAAATTGTGATGATTGAGTGAGTTTATTGGGAGAATTGGAGCTTGGAAGTGAAGCTGTTGCTGGTCAAGTCTTGGTCTGGAGCTTACTTTGATCATTGATTCTGGTAAGCTCATGAATCCCTGAGTCTCAAATTCGATTTCTTTAGTTAGTTGATGTTGCATAGAGTCTAGAAAATCTAATTTCCCCAATTTTATTCTCTGTTTCATGTGTGAACCAATTCCATTTTGGTGATGCACTCAAAATGCTCTGCATGTGATGCTTGAAGTTGATCTGAGAGTTGTGGAGCCTTTTTCTTGTCAATCCTTTGTTGATTCACGTCTGAGAGGTAAGGGGAAGTAATTATATTCACTAGATAGAGAGTAAATTCCATTAATTGTGTTAGAGAGACACCAAGAGGCTCTAAGGGCTTAGATTGAATAGGATCTTTGGTTTGGAGACCAAGCTTTGCTCTAAAACTGTGTTGAGCAAGTTCTAAATCATGCATGCAAGCTTAAATGAACTTTATTTCACGAGAATTGTGCTTATTATGCAATTTGAGGTGTTAAGTTGTTAAAATGTGTATTTTATGCATGATTGATGAATCCTCTGTCAAATTTGTGTTTTGATATGAAAGGAATGTTGTAACATGTTCAAATGATGTTATGTTAACTCTGTTGATCCTTGGAATGGACTGGAAATGAGTAGAAATGAAATTGGTATGTTAAAACTAAGATTTCAGTGTATTCTTCTGTGAAACACTCGAGTAATAGACAGGATACTCGAGTAAAACGCCTTTAAAACAATGCAAATGGAGCAAGAACACTCGAGTATCATGTCTAGCACTCGAGTATCGAGCATGACCTGAGGACAAGTTAAAGCTAACCACTCGAGTCATTCAAGGTCACTCGAGTAATCTGGAAATCAAGATGAACACTCAAGTAACCTATGAACTACTCGAGTAATTTATTGAATTTGAAACCCAAATCCTCAGAAAGTCATGAACACTCGAGTAACCCTAAGAACACTTGAGTAATCTGGAAAACTGGAAGAACACTCGAGTGTACTGAATTTTACTCGAGTAAATTGCCCAGAACCTGAAAAATACATTTTCAATTCTGACTCATTTAGTTAAGGAATTAATAACAATAATCCAAGGGATCTAGACATGAAGGAAATTGATTAATATGAGTATACCGTTTGGTGACGGTCCTTTTGATAATGAAATAAGCCTAGGTGGCCTGTAAGATATTAATCAACTTCCTTTAAGTCTAAAGAATAAAGTGCATTCATTTTGGAGTTTGGATGGTAGGACGTATATCATGTTTTTGGTAAACATGTGGAGGGCCTCTGGGAGTGCCAATACGCTTGCTTGATGACACGTCGTTGACGTGGTCGGCTGAGTGGATGCCGATATGGTTATACCGTTTGGATGACGGTCCGTTTGGATGACGGGATATGCTCGGGTGGCATGGATTCCAAGCTTGTCGTGTACATTCTAGGTGAATGTACGAATTGTTGTATACCTAGGAATACAACGCACTGTTGAGTGCTGGGTTGTCAGGGATGGACGTCAGAGAGTGACATAGAATGATGGAGATAGGCTTGAGAGCTAAATTCATGCATCATGCCACTCATTCAAATTAATTGTGATAAATGAAACAAGTATGGGCATCCTATTTGCATTCAATAAATGCTAAGTGCTATATGTGATTGTTATTTATGGATGCATATTTACATATTCATGGTGCATGATTTATTCTCTATTGATTATGTGTATAGAATTGCTTACCCCTATGCCCTTGTAGGTGATGTCTCGTTACATTGCTTGCATCGAGATCCGACCACTTCCTAGTGGCACATGGATCTATGAGGACCATCGTGCGGTGTTCGAGGGAGAGGTAGAGATTACCTTCTACCACCCGAACCCGCTGATGCGATTCCGTCCTCGTAGATTTAGGATTCCCATCATATACACTATGCACGTACCCCCGTTTTATACTTACCATGGACCACCTCCCATGCGACCAGCTCGCTCTTATCACAGTTTTCATTTTCGACCTACCCGCTCTCACCCTTTTACTTCGAGAGTCGTCCGCGAGGAGACTCCCCCTTCTGATCCGAGGAGCCCAGTCAGGGTTTCACCATCACCTGACCCGGTACCCAGTGGTAGGGTACACTCTCCCTCGGATGAGATCGAGGAGGATCCGGTGGAGGACGAGAGTGGAAGCGAGCCTATTGTGCATTTTACTGGGAGTGATTGGAGGGACGATGATCCCTAGGTATGTGCATAGGGTATGTGATGAGGATCAGAGGATCCGATGTGTGGATGCTATGGAGGAGATCTTGCTGCTGCTGTGTTGATGATGATGCTACTACCTTACTACTTTTGCTTCTTGGAGACTACTGCTATCACTACTACTACATCTGATGCTGCCAGATCTACGTGACCACCCTTAGAGTTATATTTTGGTTATATATATATGTTGTAGATATACTTTTGGAGTACTCTAGGGTTTTGGTTACACTGCTATGTAGATCTGTTTATGGACTTGTATATTTTGGAACTTGGAGACTCTGATGTTGGGCTATGTACTTATGACTTTCCTATATATAAAACCTATGTTTATATTCCTATCCATGGCATAGTCCGATAATTTCCGCTTACTCTTATTTAATCTATTTGAGAGTTCGGCTGTGAAAACTATTCGATGGTATCGGTTTTATCAAATAAAGCAAGGGTAGCTTCAGTTATTTTCTATGATATAAATACGATTCCAAAAGACGAATGTTACCCAACTTTTGAAAAGGTTTTAGAAATCGCCGAATTCGATACAACTGTTTTGAAATGCTTTAGAGTTTATTCTCCAAGAATTCCAAGTGTTGATTTGTGCACCCGCTTTAAAAAGAAAAATTTCACTTACATATTTTCTTAATACTCACAAGTCCATATATTATCCAATATAATAGCTTAAGTACTATATTATACTTGGGTAATTCGGAAGGGTGTCACACTTAGTGGTATCAGAGCAAAAGCCAGATCCTGTAGTAGTGGAAGTAGTTCAGAAAGGTAGCCATCAACATCAAGCAGGTATCTCCAGGGCATGTACATTATTTTGAATGTTATTATTTTGCTTGTTGAGCTTTAGATACCCTTGATTTGTTTGTATCTTGTCTCTTTTGAGCACAAGACGCAATTGAATGTGAAGTTAGAATCTTAAGCTATAGCCTTAGCATAGGTGGTGTAATTGAAGTTTCTTTAGTTCAGCATATGTGACCATAAGCCCATAGCGCAGGTCTAATATGGAAACTAGAAACCAAAATCACACCAATGCGATGTTAGAAAGGATCACCACGGTGCTGGAAGCCATGCAGCGACAGTCTCAACAACCATCTCAACCGGTTAACCCGCCTCATCAGTGTAATGTGGGTAACGCTGAGGCAAAGACTCTGGCTGATTTTAGAAGTTGCAATCCACCAAAATTTGAAGGAGGATTTAAACCGGAAGAGGCCAATAAATGGATTCACACCATGGATAAGATTCTGAGAACGTTGGAGTGTTCTGATGCTCAGAAGGTGGCGTATGCAACATACATGTTGGAGGATGAAGCTGAGAATTGGTGGAATCACACGATGCAACTTCTGCAATATGAAGGAAGGGAAGTGAGTTGGGGTGTATTCATGGAGAAGTTTCTCCATAAGTATTTCCCTGAGGATCTAAGGAGAAAAAAAGGAGGTAGAATTCTTGCAGCTGAAGCAAGGTAATATGAGTGTGGGTGAGTACGCGGCCAAGTTTGAGAAACTTATGAAGTACTCTCCATATTATCAGAACAATCCGGATGAAAGATGCAAATGCATTAAGTTTGAAGGAGGCTTGAGGCCCAAGTTGAAGTCGATCTTCAGTTATCAACGGATTCAAAGCTTTCCTGCACTTGTGGATATGTGTAGGATGTATGAAGATGACACAAAGGCTGAGGAGGTGCAAGTCTCGGAAAAGAAGGACAATCAGAACTATGGACCTCAAAGACGTAAAGGTTTCAACAACCGAGGCAAAGGTCCGTATGATCGTCGAGGGAAAGGCAAGGGAAAAGCTGGTGAGTCTGATGGAAGGAATTATCGGAGTGAGGCTCCATTCTGCGACAAGTGCAAGCGCAACCACTATGGCCGTGTATGCTGGGGAACAAGTGGCTGCTTCAACTGTGGAAAGCCGGGACATTTTGCAAGAGACTGCAAGGAACCGGCCAAAGCCAACTCAAGAGGGGCTGCAGAGAGGCCTATGGCTCAAGGAAGGGTTTTCACCCTTAATGGTGTGGAAGCAAGTCGGTCTTCTTATCTGGTGCAAGGTAAATACTTGCTTAATGGTCAGCCTTGTTATGCTCTGTTTGATTCCGGTGCTACGCATTCATTTGTTTCATATGAATGTGTAGATCGGCTAAGTTTATCTGTGTCTGAATTACCTTATGTTTTGCAAGTAGAAACCCCGACTAATGCTCCTGTAGTTGTTTCTAGAGCATGTCTTAACTATTGTATAGAAGTGTTAGGACAAACCTCTAAAGTAGATTTGATCTGTTTACCCTTGCCACAATTAGATGTGATCTTGGGAATGGACTGGTTAAGTCAAAACCAAGTGATCATTGATTGTGATAGAAAAATAGTGACCTATAGAAACCCAAAACCTTCCGGCTACGTGTGTCTGTTCAACACTGAGGTGGAAGAGAATGGTCCAAGGATGGAAGAGATTCCTGTTGTCAAAGACTTTCTGGAGGTATTTGCTGATGAGATCCCTGGTTTGCCACCAAGAAGAGAGATTGAATTTGGTATTGATCTAGTTCCGGGAGCTGGTCCCATTTCTATTGCTCCTTATAGAATGGCACCACCGGAAATGGCTGAAATGAAGAAGCAGATTGAGGAGCTGTTGCAGAAGCAGATGATCCGACCAAGTGTGTCGCCTTGGGGTGCTCCGGTTTTGTTCGTCAAGAAGAAAGATGGTAGCATGAGGATGTGCATCGACTACCGACAGCTGAATAAGGTCACCATCAAAAACAAGTATCCATTGCCGAGGATAGATGACCTTATGGATCAAGTGCGAGGAGCTTCGGTATTTTCCAAGATTGATTTGAGGTCGGGGTACCATCAGATCAGGATAAGAGAAGAGGATATCTCTAAGACTGCATTTCGATCTCGATACGGACATTATGACTATGTCGTGATGCTGTTCGGATTGACTAATGCACCAGCTATCTTTATGGACTACATGAATCGAATCTTTAGACCTTATTTAGATTCATTCGTGGTTGTGTTCATTGATGATATCCTTATTTACTCTAAGAGCCCGGAGGAGTATGCTGAACACTTGAGGATAGTGTTGAGTATCCTGAAGGAGAAGCAGTTGTACGCCAAACTTACAAAGTGTGAGTTCTGGCTGAAGGAGGTTAAGTTCTAGGGGCATGTGATTTCGGATAAAGGAATAGCCGTTGATCCGACGAAAGTAAGCTCGGTTTTGCAATGGGAGCAACCGAAGTCGGTCACGGAGGTGAGAAGCTTTCTGGGTTTGGCTGGTTACTACAGAAGATTCATTGAAGGTTTCTCGAAGATTGCACTGCCTCTGACGAAGTTGACTCGAAAAGATCAACCATTTCAATGGGATGAGAAGTGTGAAAGGAATTTTCGGGAGTTGAAGGAAAGGTTGACGTCGTCTCCTGTATTGATTCTGCCCGATACACTGAAGAGTTTCGATGTGTATTGTGACACATCGAAACAAGGTCTTGGGAGTGTTTTGATGCAAGAAGGGCAAGTTGTCGCCTATGCCTCGAGACAGCTAAAAGTTCATGAAATGAACTATCCAACCCATGATCTGGAGCTGGCAGCTGTGGTGTTTGCGTTAAAGATCTGGAGGCACTATCTCTATGGCACTACGTTCCGGGTGTTCAGTGACCATAAGAGTTTAAAGTACCTCTTCGATCAGAAAGAGTTGAATATGAGGCAGCGCCGATGGATGGAGTTTTTGAAGGACTACGAGTTCGAGCTCCATTACCATCCTGGGAAGGCCAATGTTGTGGCAGATGCATTGAGTAGAAAAGCAATGCACATCAGTGTAATGATGGTCAGAGAAGCTGCGTTGATAGAAGAGTTCCGGGATTTAAGCCTGACGATGCAAGTAGAGCCGACAAGTATTAAGATGGGGATGTTGCAGATTGCTAATGAGTTTCTGCAAAGGATTCGGGAATTGCAACACAAGGATAATAAGCTTATGGAAAAGAAGAAGTTGATGCAAGAAGGTAAGGAGTTGGAAGTTCAAGAAGGGAAGGATGGAATCCTGCGTTTTAAGACAAGGATATGTGTCCCTGATGATTTGGAAGTAAGAAGAATGATTCTGAATGAAGCGCATAAGAGTAAGATGAGTATGCATCCAGGAGCTACCAAAATGTACCAGGACTTAAAGAAGCTATTTTGGTGGCCTGGTTTGAAGAAGGACGTAGCTGAATATGTGGCACGTTGTTTGGTGTGTCAAAAGGCGAAAGTGGAACATCAAAGGCCAGGAGGAGAGTTACTTTCTTTGGAAGTTCCCGTATGGAAATGGGATAGTATCTCGATGGATTTTGTGTCAGGATTGCCAAGGACATCTACTGGTCATGATGCAATCTGGGTGATCGTGGATCGTTTGACCAAGTCGGCGCATTTCATTCCCGTGAATATGCGCTACTCGTTGGAAAAGCTCACCCAGTTTTACATCAAGGAAGTTGTTCGTCTGCATGGGGTACCGTCAAGTATTGTGTCAGATCGCGACCCGAGGTTTACGTCGAAGTTTTGGCAAGATATGCATAGAGCCTTGGGTTCAAGACTGAAGCTGAGTTCTGCATACCACCCTCAGACTGATGGTCAAACGGAGAGGACTATTCAGTCATTGGAGGACATTCTACGAGCCTGTGTTTTGGAAGGTCAAGGGAACTGGGAACAAATGTTGCCACTCGTGGAGTTTACTTATAACAACAGTTACCACACGAGTATTGGAATGGCACCATTTGAAGCTTTGTATGGAAGAAAATGTTAGACGCCGTTATGCTGGTTTCAAGTGGGGGAGAGTTCTCTGGTTGGGCCAGATTTTGTGCAAGAGACCACGGAACAGATCAAGATGATACAAGAGAAGATGAAGACGGCTCAGAGTAGGCAGAAAAACTATGCGGATAAAAGAAGAAAACCCTTAGGGTTTGCTGAAGGAGACCATGTGTTTATTAGGATAGTACCAACCAAAGGTGTTAGTAGAGCTTTGAAAACTCAGAAACTATCACCTAAGTTTATTGGTCCCTATCAGATCCTCAAAAGAATCGGCCCAGTAGCCTATCAGTTAGCCCTGCCTCCATCATTAGCTAACCTTCACAATGTATTCCATGTGTCTCAGTTGAAGAGATATGTCCATGACCCCACCATTGTTCTTAGAATCCAACCTGATGACTTAGAAATTCATGAGAACCTAACCTTCAAAGCTGTACCAGTTCGCATTGAAGATCGAAGGATCAAGCAACTTAGAGGGAAGGATATTCGTCTGGTCAAAGTCGTCTGGGTTTGTGGTGATGTGATAGAAGCCTCTTGGGAATTAGAGGATAAGATGCGTCAGGACTATCCTGACTTGTTTGTATAAATTGAATTTCGGGGACGAAATTCCTTGTAAGTGGGGGAGTAGTGTAACACCCCAAAATTTTAATCCCCGATTAATGAAATGTTAATTATAATTTAATTATAATTAATGATTTTTATATTAATCCTTGATTAAAATGTGTATTCATGTAACTAGTTTATGTGTGTGAAATTATTTAATAAATATTATAATGCATAAAATAAATGTTTTGCATATTAGTCCCTGGGTTGGGACCTAGAAGCAATTATAGGAAAGGTTTTGGAGGGAAAGTAAATAAAATATTTATTTTTCAAAAACTGGGCAAAACACTCGAGTATTATTCTGAATACTCGAGTATTCTGGGTAAATTTGCACGAGTTAGTGCGTTTGGTGAGTCACCACCCCCGATTCCCCTCCGTTGACACGAATACTCCCTCCCCAACACCTCAAAGCTTTCGTGTCGTTGTGCATGGAAGTCTTCTTTGCCTATTTAAGCTCATCAACACCATTAAGCTGAAGATTTTGATCAAACTTGCATTTGTTGATGAAGTTAGGGTTTCAGATTTGTTGCCTTCGATTCTTCTTCAATTCTGAGTGTTAAGATTTGAGTGATACACGAATACAAAGCTCACATCACGAGCTTTGTATAAACACCAAAATCGTGAGTGTATTGGGAGAATTGGAGCTTGGAAGTGAAGCTGTTGCTGGTCAAGTCTTGGTCTGGAGCTTACTTTGATCATTGATTCTGGTAAGCTCATGAATCCCTGAGTCTCAAATTTGGTTTCTTCAGTTAGTTGATGTTGCATAGAGTCTAGAAAATCTAATTTCCCCAATTTTATTCTCTGTTTCATGTGTGAACCAATTCCATTTTGGTGATGCACTCAAAATGCTCTGCATGTGATGCTTGAAGTTGATCTGAGAGTTGTGGAGCCTTTTTCTTGTCAATCCTTTGTTGATTCACGTCTGAGAGGTAAGGGGAAGTAATTATATTCACTAGATAGAGAGTAAATTCCATTAATTGTGTTAGAGAGCCACCAAGAGGCTCTAAGGGCTTAGATTGAATAGGATCTTTGGTTTGGAGACCAAGCTTTGCTCTAAAACTGTGTTGAGCAAGTTCTAAATCATGCATGCAAGCTTAAATGAACTTTATTTCACGAGAATTGTGCTTATTATGAAATTTGAGGTGTTGAGTTGTTAAAATGTGTATTTTATGCATGATTGATGAATCCTCTGTCAAATCTGTGTTTTGATATGAAAGGAATGTTGTAACATGTTCAAATGATGTTATGTTAACTCTGTTGATCCTTGGAATGGACTGGAAATGAGTAGAAATGAAGTTGGTATGTTAAAACTAAGATTTCAGTGTATTCTGCTGTGAAACACTCGTGTAATAGACAGGATACTCGAGTAAAACGCCTTTAAAACAATGCAAATGGAGCAAGAACACTCGAGTATCATGTCTAGCACTCGAGTATCGAGCATGACCTGAGGACAAGTTAAAGCTAACCACTCGAGTCATTCAAGGTCACTCGAGTAATCTGGAAATCAAGATGAACACTCAAGTAACCTATGAACTACTCGAGTAATTTATTGAATTTGAAACCCAAATCCTCAAAAAGTCATGAACACTCGAGTAACCCTAAGAACACTTGAGTAATCTGGAAAACTGGAAGAACACTCGAGTGTACTGAATTTTACTCGAGTAAATTGCCCAGAACCTGAAAAATACATTTTCAATTCTGACTCATTTAGTTAAGGAATTAATAACAATAATCCAAGGGATCTAGACATGAAGGAAATTGATTAATATGAGTATACCGTTTGGTGACGGTCCTTTTGATAATGAAATAAGCCTAGGTGGCCTGTAAGATATTAATCAACTTCCTTTAAGTCTAAAGAATAAAGTGCATTCATTTTGGAGTTTGGATGGTAGGACGTATATCATGTTTTTGGTAAACATGTGGAGGGCCTCTGGGAGTGCCAATACGCTTGCTTGATGACACGTCGTTGACGTGGTCGGCTGAGTGGATGCCGATATGGTTATACCGTTTGGATGACGGTCCGTTTGGATGACGGGATATGCTCGGGTGGCATGGATTCCAAGCTTGTCGTGTACATTCTAGGTGAATGTACGAATTGTTGTATACCTAGGAATACAACGCACTGTTGAGTGCTGGGTTGTCAGGGATGGACGTCAGAGAGTGACATAGAATGATGGAGATAGGCTTGAGAGCTAAATTCATGCATCATGCCACTCATTCAAATTAATTGTGATAAATGAAACAAGTATGGGCATCCTATTTGCATTCAATAACTGCTAAGTGCTATATGTGATTGTTATTTATGGATGCATATTTACATATTCATGGTGCATGATTTATTCTCTATTGATTATGTGTATAGAATTGCTTACCCCTATGCCCTTGTAGGTGATGTCTCGTTACATTGCTTGCATCGAGATCCGACCACTTCCTAGTGGCACATGGATCTATGAGGACCATCGTGCGGTGTTCGAGGGAGAGGTAGAGATTACCTTCTACCACCCGAACCCGCTGATGCGATTCCGTCCTCGTAGATTTAGGATTCCCATCATATACACTATGCACGTACCCCCGTTTTATACTTACCATGGACCACCTCCCATGCGACCAGCTCGCTCTTATCACAGTTTTCATTTTCGACCTACCCGCTCTCACCCTTTTACTTCGAGAGTCGTCCGCGAGGAGACTCCCCCTTCTGATCCGAGGAGCCCAGTCAGGGTTTCACCATCACCTGACCCGGTACCCAGTGGTAGGGTACACTCTCCCTCGGATGAGATCGAGGAGGATCCGGTGGAGGACGAGAGTGGAAGCGAGCCTATTGTGCATTCTACTGGGAGTGATTGGAGGGACGATGATCCCTAGGTATGTGCATAGGGTATGTGATGAGGATCAGAGGATCCGATGTGTGGATGCTATGGAGGAGATCTTGCTGCTGCTGTGTTGATGATGATGCTACTACCTTACTACTTTTGCTTCTTGGAGACTACTGCTATCACTACTACTACATCTGATGCTGCCAGATCTACGTGACCACCCTTAGAGTTATATTTTGGTTATGTATATATGTTGTAGATATACTTTTGGAGTACTCTAGGGTTTTGGTTACACTGCTATGTAGATCTGTTTATGGACTTGTATATTTTGGAACTTGGAGACTCTGATGTTGGGCTATGTACTTATGACTTTCCTATATATAAAACCTATGTTTATATTCCTATCCATGGCATAGTCCGATAATTTCCGCTTACTCTGATTTAATCTATTTGAGAGTTCGGCTGTGAAAACTATTCGATGGTATCGATTTTATCAAATAAAGCAAGGGTAGCTTCAGTTATTTTCTATGATATAAATACGATTCCAAAAGACGAATGTTACCCAACTTTTGAAAAGGTTTTAGAAATCGCCGAATTCGATACAACTGTTTTGAAATGCTTTAGAGTTTATTCTCCAAGAATTCCAAGTGTTGATTTGTGCACCCGCTTTAAAAAGAAAAATTTCACTTACATATTTTCTTAATACTCACAAGTCCATATATTATCCAATATAATAGCTTAAGTACTATATTATACTTGGGTAATTCGGAAGGGTGTCACAGAGATTAACTATTTCTACCCACTCTCAACATAAATGAAAATTACAATTACAAACAAATTGAGAATGAGTGAGCACTTGAATAATTTCTTGATTTCTTGTTGTTGCTTCATTGACTTCAAAAACTTGATCGGTAATTACTTTGTCATCATCAAAATCATATCCACATGATTACTGGGAGCATTGAATTTACAAAATTTCCCTCTAAAATTATGAATGAGAAATGAATACAATTAAGACTCACACTCAACTCCAAAATCATTATCATCCTTCTTTTCTTTTTCACTTTTTCTCTTTCATTCTCTTTTATACTCTTCCTTTCATTCTATTTATTTTCTTTTCATCTTTTTCTGTTTTTCACTTGGAAGAGAAAGAAAACTCAATCACTTTTACCATATATTTTCTTGAATCATTCCTCTCAATTGCTCACTCAAAATTCCAAAGATACTAACAAAGAATTTTTCAAATCAATGTAGGGTACCAAAGAAAATCAAATTTTTATTTTAGGCTCAAAATGGGCAACTAAGGAAACATTATCAATGCAAATCAGTTGAAGGCCACAAAAACACATCCTAAGTGCCTTAATCATCTTAATGCATGCAAACAATTATCAATCTCAAAATGGTCACAGGTCAAGTTCTAGAACTCAAAGTCAAAGTGAACAACACTCATGAAAGAAATAGGGGTCTCAAATCAAAATAATTCAATAATACATACCCCTTCAGTGTTTAGGCTCAAAATCTCACTAGGCTAAAGTCAGTTCACTAATCACAAATTCTCAAAAAGTTTGTCAAAATAACCAAATCTCAAAAATATTTACAGCTCAATGCCTCAATCAATTAATATCATAAATCAATGAGTCTAATCCTAAACTACGTATTTACACCTATCATCATAAAAACAGTCCTAAGTCTAGAATAATTACCTACTCTTACCAAAGACACAAACCAACACCAAAAATATGGGAGAACAATTCAGATCTGAAAAGTTTTTATTTTGTCCACTCCCCCAAACTTAGAGGTTGGCTTGTCCTCAAGCAAACTACTCTAACCTAAACTACAAAATAAAAATTAAAAACAAAAGGCAAGGAGTTAGAGACTTCCCTTTGCAGCACAACATTCTCTCTTGATGCACCATGGAGGAGACTCCCCCAAACTTATTCACCTCTGTCACATGAACAACTAAAAATAGTGCTAGAAGCACCTCATTAGCAATCACATAAAGAAATCTCCGACTCTTTATTCACTAACTAACTAAAAAAATAAAAAACCTACACTACTACATAATTACAAAGAATCCACCAGCATCCCAAATTCTATAGGTTAAATCCCATGTTATACAACAATAACAAGTTATTCCCACATCCCATGGGACAAACCCTGGATGATGGTGGAGTAAGGAAGTTTCAAAAATAAGCTCAATCCCCCCAGGGTCAAAAGGTGCATTCCTTACTCCATGCGTCATCTCAGACAAGTTATTTCTTTTCCCATTCATGAAGGTGTTAATTCCATGATTTAGGAAAAATACCTTTTCAGGTTCCCTATTGTTTAACAATGATTTAGATCGATTTTGAGAATTTTCACGAAAGCACAGAGGTTGAATATAGTGGAAAAATTTTGAGTCATCCAAGCATGAAATAGATTTAACCAAATTTTTTAGTGCAAGAAATTCATCATGCAAGGGTGGATCAAATTTTTCTACCATATTCAAACCTTCTATTGTTTTATTTCGGTCCACTTCCTCAAACTTATTATGCACAATCTTATTTACTTGCTCCTCCAAAAGGGTTTCATCATTGGTC
Organism: Crotalaria pallida; assembly: GCA_037953625.1. NCBI lineage: Eukaryota > Viridiplantae > Streptophyta > Magnoliopsida > Fabales > Fabaceae > Crotalaria > Crotalaria pallida. The sequence goes on from CM075650.1 coordinate 99,232,877, forward strand.
ACATCCACCACCACCACTTTTTCCTCTCTTTGAAGAGAGTCAAAAATTGTTGGTGATGCGTGTGACTCTTCATCTAATTGCTTTAAAATGTGTTCAACTTGCATTTGAAGGTTCTTTGAACTAGGACTTTGGATTTGAAAATTTTTTCTAGATTGTTCAACAAAATCCTTAGTGATTTGATCATTTTTCTCTAAAGCTATTTCTCATGGAGCTTTCTCCACAGGAATTGGCTCCACATGAAACTTTTTTTCAATTGAAGTTTGTAATTTTTATAAGGCTATTTCCCATGGGGCCTTCCTATCACTTATGTTTTGTGCATAATAATATGAAGAAAAGGGATCCGAAACAAATCTATTACAATAAATCATTATTAAAATAATAGTTATACATGAAAAGGTACAAGTTACACAAGTAGTTAAAAAAAGGTACCGAAAAATTATAATCGAATTTCAATCCCCGGCAACGGCGCCAAAAACTTGTTGGATTACCGGCAAGTATACCGGATCGACAAATCATATAGTCAGTAAGACCAGTTATCGTTCCCACGAGGATTGCAACTTGTTTCTAATTTTTTTCACCTAATTGCGATTACTATGTGATACTTGTATTGTTTTTGAGTTTTGAGATAGGAGTGTAGAATTAAAATAATGAAACAATTCATAAAACAAAAAGTAATTAGAAGCAAATATGGAAAAGGTTAGGAACTTGGTTTCATTATAGGATCACGTTATTAATTATGAAAATCTGTTTTCCAATAAATCAACAACTCCAGAAACAATAAAATCTAGATCCCTCAAGGCAATTACGTTTCTTACTAAACTTTACCCCTTAATCCCTTAAGTGAGTTTTGGTTTATGAAAGTTATACAATTATCAAAAAGTGTTCCTACGAGTTGAATAATTATACTGTTTGGTTGAAAGGCCTAATCTAAATCCTAATTTTCCAATTAAGGTTCAGATTACCAAAGCAAAACATAAAGTGATCAATTCTATGAATTGTAATTAAAACACAGCCAAACAATTGATTTAAAGGGAAAAACATTAATTCATAAATAAACAGCCAAATTAAGATCCATACAAATCCACCATATTCCTAACAAGAGGTCCAGTTACACATATTGGAAGAAGAAATACAAAGAATGGGAAAAACTCATAATCATAGACAATAATGAATTTACCCCCAAGAGATCTTCAATCATAAAGTGGATTCCTCCAGCAATGTTGATCTTCAATCCTTGTGCCTTGCCTCCTTGCTCTCAATTGCAGAACCAACCTCTCTTCTCTAATCCTAAATTCTATTCTAATCTTTTAATTATGCCTCCAAAAAGTTTACAAAACCTAATGGAAAAACCTATATTTAAAGTCTAAAACTAATCCCAATTGAAACAGAGCAAATCTGATCAGAAATCGGCCCAATTGGGTCTACTGCAGGGGACGCGCGCCTGGGCGCCCATGGCATCAATCCTGGGCGCGCAGGTCTGATTGATGGTGCTGACTGGGGTGAGCGCACCTGGGCGTGGGGAGCTCCACGCTTGGGCGTGCCAGCCTGCTTCTGACTCCGTTTCGCTCCGTTCTTGCACCATTTTCAAGATCCTTTCATCCTCTTTTCAACTCCATAATAATTTTCTTCAATTAAGCTTCGAAAGTACCTGAAACATACACAAAACAGATCAAAACGTACAAAGGATTCTAAATTACCTAACTTCCTAAAAACTATACAAAAAGTCCTAAATTTGCAAGAGAAACAAACCAAATCCTTAGTAAAAGGGAGTCTAATTCATGCTCAAAACATCATATATTGGATCCAAATCAGGCCTACTTAGGATAATGGGGAAAATAAATTGATTTGACTATGTATGATGTATTTGAGCTAGGATAGAGTATTTTCATGCTTTATAATTTGGTTCTTAATGAAAATAATTGATGAAATGATCTTGTGAATGGTTGTGTGCTTATGTATGCCATATGGTTTTCCTATTTATTTTGCTCAAATGATTTTGTTCTGCTCTAATGCTTGGGTTTGTGATTAAAAATGGATTTTTGATGGTTTTTAAGTATATGTTATGTGTTGATTTGTTTGGTAAAAAAATTTAAGAAAAATAAGGAGAAGTGATTTTGTTTTGATGTATGTCAATGAAATGCTATTGCTAGTGATAAATAAATTGTTTAGTGCATGTGTGACTTGGTTTTGGGCTTTTATTGAAAAAGTAATGAGTTTTTGGAGTTGAAAGTATCTTTTCTTTGTTTTCAATTACTTAAGTTGAATGGTGTATGAGAAAAATAAAAGATTGAGCCTTGGTTTTGATCTTGATTGGTGCTGTAACATCCCAAACTTTAATTCAAAGAATAAACAAAATAATAATGGGATTATAAAAATGATAATTTTTCTAAAGAAGAGTTAAGGTGATGGATTGGGATCAAGTTTGGTGCCATGATGTTGTTAGATAGTCTAAGCAAGGAATAAGAGGTTGTGAGTTGGGAAAACGAGCATTAGAAACGGCTTTTTCGGAGTTTTAAATGCGTTATATTAGGAAATTCAAAATAAAAGATTTACAACTCTAAACAAGAATTCCACCGTTGGATATGAAGGTTTTAAATACGGTAAGACGCCCACTCATGGAGTTGTGCGCAGTGGTGGGTCCGTAGTACCCTAGTTATGGTTTTTCGAATGCCAGGACAAGTAAGTACGCCCCGCTGGGTGCATTGGTTGCGTAAGCCACACGATTTAATGGCGTGTGCAGCGGTAAGACGCCCATCTCATGGAGTTGTGCGAAGTGCTGGGTTCGCAAAGCCGCCAAAAGGAAGTTATTAGGATTGTCGAGAGAAATCGAGAGTAGGAATTTAGCGAGAAAAGAGCTGACTAAGAACAGGGAATAGAGGGCAAGCAGGATCAAGATTAGAATATTAAAACGTGAATGAAATGATAAGTGCTCGTGAATGAAACGAATTGGATTGGGAACTGTCTTGTACTTATGTGATTATCTACTGCAGTGTTTATGACTTAGTTGTTACTATAGCTACTTAGATTTCATTCGCTAAGTTCTGTGTAATGTTCACCTCTTAACTGTTTTTATACAGGATCAGAGCAGGAGCAGACAGACATCGAGGCCGAGCAGGTGCACACTCCCTTTCAGGGAGTGTGAGTGTCAGATATAGGACAGATGTTGAGTCCTGGGCTGGGTTTTGAGTCTTTTTATGTTGTGTTGTTTAGTTTGGGACTTGTATATTTGTATTTTGATGTAGATATTCAGCAAGGCCGGCCCAGGACATGTCTCTTTTGGTTTTTCGGATATTTTGGGAGATAGTCTTATTTCTGCATACTTGATTACATTTCTCTGCTGATATTTAGCTATGTGTATGGCATGATATGACTAAATATGATATGAGATGATATGATATGAATCTCTGGATGTCTGGCAATGTCTGAAAATGTTTTGTACAGGTTAAACAGGGAAAAGATAAATTTTGGAAAGTCCGAAAAACAGAATAAACTTCGCCGAATTTTCCGGAGAATTTTATAAGAAGTTTATGTTTTAAAAAGAAATTTTCAAGTTGTTAATTTTGCTTAAGGGTCTAATTAGAGTTTAAAAGTTAGGATGTCACATGTGCTAACAACTAAGTTGATTTTCAAGATGAGAAATTGTTTGTATATGTTTTGAATGAGGAACATAATTTGTGTGTGAATGTATTTCAAAGGAGTTTATTTCGGGTTAATGTATGCGGGGCGTTCTTGGTTGTAATTGGGTGCGGCTCAATTTCAAGGATATAAAAAGCTCAAGTGGGTTGGGGACTGGACGTAGGTCTTTCGCTGGAAAGACTGAATCAGTATAAAATTGGTTTGTGTGTTCCTCTTCCCTATCTCTTTTACTTTTCCGCAATTATATTGTTTAAATTGATTCCGCGTTACTCTATTTATATTATCTTATATCGCTTCGCCTTCACGCCCAAATAATTAATCTCTCCATAAAACAATTTTCGAAAACGTTCGAGTGATTTTTGTAACACCCCGCATTTTCTGGACTCAAATAAATCAATAAAATTTTATTTTAAAATTGAATTTTTCAGAGTTTAAGAAAGATCTTTCAGTTAAAGTGTTGTAGCAAATGATTTTTTTTTATGAAGCTGATTTCATGAAAGCTAAGCTATGATTTTGAGATTTCTTAAAGAAACGAATTTTTATTTTTACCAACATGATTTGAGGTTTTAATAACTGATTTCTTTGAGAGTCTTTGATTTATGTGAAAATAAGGTTTTATTTTAAAGTTAGGCTTATTTTGTAATTAAAGTAATAAGGTGGATTGATTTTCTTTAAAGTTGTATTTTTGGAATTTTTGAAATCGTGAATGTGTGTTTTGTGCAAAGAATTATGTATGTAATTTAATTAGTTAATTTAAATGAATGAATGCATGAATTGAGTGAATGTGAATGATGTGATGATGAATGTATGTGTGTCGTGTGTTTGGAGTGTAAAACATAATATGTTAAAGTGTTATATGCATGTTTGGATATGTGTTAAATATATGCATCATTCCATGATGTAATGTTATGTGTTGTTGTGATAACATGAAGAGAAATTATATGTGTGTGTGTGCATATGTATGGTTCGGCCGTGAGAAGATGAGGGGAACCAAGTAGGATGCCATTTCCTTATACATTAAGAAATTAGAAAATTTAAGAAGAAAAGTAGTAAGAAAATAGGGTGGTGAGTCATGCTACCTAAGAGAGACTTTCTCTCCACCTTGTCTCCTTATGAAAAGACCCCTCCCATGCAACTTTTTGGCTGGACCCATTTACCCTTAGGCTTGCACCTTGGACCGAGGGCAAGAGAGGAAAATTTCACCTCTTGACTTTGCCCATAAAACCGTGTGTGTATGTGTGAGTGATGGCCTTAGTTCATTCTTCATTTCCTTCACCTTTCCATATCAACACAACCACTTAGTCCAAGAGTACATCAAACTCTTGAGACTTTAAGAGAGAAAAGAGAGTAAGGCCGTAAGGAAGGGGAGAAAAAGAAGAGTGAAAATCCATATTTCTCAACCCAAACTTCCTTTGATTTTCTTCTCAACCACATTCTTCTTTAAGAATCAAGGAGAAAAGCCACCCATCAACCTTAGAAGGAGGAGGCCGAAGCAAAACTTTAGGAGGAGAAGAAGAGATTGGAAGCTTGAAGATTTAGTTAGAGATCTTGATTTAAGGTAGTTGTTTAAGAGAGTTGAGTGTAATAATTTTGGATTTGTAAAGGACTTTATGATGGGCTCTATTTAAGTTTAATTTTGTGATGCATGTGTTTATTTTCCTATGATCTTAAAGTGTAAATTGTAACACCCCAAAATTTTAATCCCCGATTAATGAAATGTTAATTATAAATTAATTTATAATTAATTATTTCCATATTAATCCTTGATTAAAATATGTGTTCATATAGTTGGTATATGTGTGTGAATTAATTTAATAAACATAATAATGCATAAAATAAGTAGTTTTGCATATTAGCCCCTGGGTAGGGACCTAGAAGCAATTATAGGAAAGGTTTTGGAGGGAAAGTAAATAAAATAATTATTTTTCAAAATCTAGGCAAAACACTCGAGTATTATTCTGAATACTCGAGTATTCTGGGTCAATCTGCACGAGTGAGTGCGTTTGGTGAGTCACCATGAACGATTCCCTCATCTTGCCACGAATACTCCATCATCAACAGCTCGAAGGCGTCGTGTCGTCCTGCATGGGCCTTCTCCATGTCTATAAAAGCTTATCAACACTGATTTGTTGAAGCTCTTGGTCAAATTCGAAGCTTGTTGAGGAGTTAGGGTTTTGAACTTGTTCCTTTCAATTCGTCCTCTGTGAGTTGTTTTGAGCTACAAACTATACACGAATACAAAGCTCACATCTCGAGCTTTGTATAAACACCAAAATCGTGAGGATTGAGTGAGTGTGGTGGAAGATTCAAGGAGTTGAAGTGAAGCTGTTTCTGTCAAGCCTTGGTCTGGGAGCTTACTTTGATCATTGATTCTGGTAAGCTCACGAATTCTTGAGTCTCAAATTCAGTTTCTTTAGAGAGTTCATGTGGTATAGAGTCTAGAAAATCTAATTTCCCCAATTCTATTCTCTGTTTCATGTATAAACCAATTCCACTTTGGTGTTGCACTCAAAATGCTCTGCATGTGACGCTTGAAGTTGTTCTGAGAAGTTTGGAGCTTTGTTCTTGTCAATTCTTGGTTGATTCACGTCTGAGAGGTAAGGGGAAGTAATTATATTCACTAGATAGAGATTAAATTTCATGAATTGTGTTAGAGAGCCACCAAGAGGCTCTAAGGGCTTAGATTGAATAGGAACTTTGGTTTGGAGACCAATCCATGCTCTAAAACTGTGTTGAGCAAGTTCTAAATCATGCATGCAAGCTTAAATGAACTTTACTTCATGAGTATTGTGCTTATTATGCAATTTGAGGTGTTGAGTTGTTAAAATGTGTATTTTATGCACAATTGTTGAATCCTCTGTCAAATCTGTGTTTTGATATGAAATGAATGTTGTAACATGTTCAAATTATGTTATGTGTGCTCTGTTGATCCTTGGAATGGACTGGAAATGAGTAGAAATGAAATTGGTATGATAAAACTAAGTTTTCAGTGTAAACTGCTGCGAAACACTCGAGTAATATACAGGGTACTCGAGTAAAACGTTTAAAAAACAATGTAAATGAAGTTAGAACACTCGAGTATCGTGTCTACTACTCGAGTATCGAGCATGACCTGAGGACAAGTTAAGGCCAACCACTCGAGTCATTCAGGGTCACTCGAGTATTCTGGAAATCAGGATGAACACTCGAGTAACCTATGGACTACTCGAGTAATTTATTGAATTTGAAACCCAAATCCTCAGAAAGTCATGAACACTCGAGTAACTTTAAGAATACTCGAGTAATCTGGAAAAGTTAATGAATACTCGAGTGTACTGAATTTTACTCGAGTAAATTACCCAGAACCTGAAAACACCATTTTCAATTCTGACTTAATTAATTAAGGAATTATTAATAATAGTTCAAGGGATCAAGACTTAGAGAAATTGATTAATACAAATAGATCGTTTGGTGACGGTCCTTTTTGATAAATAAATAAGCCTAGGTGGCCTGTAAAGTATTAATCAACTTCCCTTAAGTCCAAAAGATAAAATGCATTCATTCTGGAGTTTGGATGGTAGGACGTATTTCATGTTTTGTTAAACATGTGGAGGGCCTCTGGGAGTGCCAATACGCTTGCTTGATGACACGTCGTTGGCGTGGTCGGCTTAGTGGATGCCGATATGGTTATACCATTTGGATGACGGTCCGTTTGGATGACGGGATATGCTCGGGTGGCATAGATTCCAAGCTTGTCGTGTACATTCTAGGTGAATGTACGAATTGTTGTATACCTAAGAATACAACGCACTGTTGAGTGTTGGGTTGTCAGGGATGGACGTCAGAGAGTGACATAGTATGATGGAGATAGGCTTGAGAGCTAAAGTCATGCATCATGCCACTCATTTATATTAATTGTGATAAATGGAATAAGTGTGAGCATCCTATGTGCATTATTAATTAACTGTTAAGTGTTATATGTGATTGTTGTTAATTGATGCATATTTACATACTCATATTGCACAATTTATTCTCTGTTGATTATGTGTATAGAATTGCTTACCCCTATGCCCTTGTAGGTGATGTCTCGTTACATTGCTTGCATCGAGATCCGGCCACTTCCTAGTGGCATATGGATCTATAAGGACCATCGCGCGGTCTTCGAGGGGGAGGTGGAGATTACCTTCTACCACCCAAACCCGCTGATGCAATTCCGTCCTCGTAGGTTTAGGATTCCCATCATATACACTATGCACGTACCCCCGTTTTATACTTATCATGGACCACCTCCCATGCGACCAGCTCGCTCTTACCATAGTTTTCATTTTCGTCCTACCCGCTCTCACCCTTTCACTTCGAGAGTCGTCCGCGAGGAGACTCCCCCTTCTGATCCGAGGAGCCCAGTCAGGGTTTCACCATCACCTGACCCGGTACCCAGTGGTAGGGTACACTCTCCCTCAGATGAGATCGAGGAGGATCCGGTGGAGGACGAGAGTGGGAGCGAGCCTGTCATGCATTCTACTGGGAGTGACTGGAGGGACGATGATCCCTAGGTACGTGTATAGAGTATGTGATGAGGATCCGAGGATCCGGTGTGTGGAGGCTATGGAGGAGTTTTGATGCTGCTATGATGATGACGATGCTACTACCTTACTATTTTTACTTTTGGGAGACTGCTACTGCTACTACTACATCTGATGCTGCCAGATCTACGTGACTACTCCTGGAGTTTATGTTTTGGTTATGTATATACTGTAGATATACTTTTGGAGTACTCTAGGGTTGTGGTTACACTGTTATGTAGATCTGTTTCATGGACTTGTATATTTTGGAACTTGGAGACTCTGTTATGGGCTATGTACTTATGACTTTCTTATATATAAAACCTGAGTTTATATTATTATCAGTTGCATAGTCCAATGAATTCCGCTTACTCTGATATAATCCAATTAAGAGCTCGGTTATAAATATTATTTGATGGTATCAGTTTTATCGAACAAAGCATGGGTAACTTTAACTACTTGTATAATGCATAGATGTTTCCAAAGAACAAATGTTACCCTATTTGTGAAAAGGTTTCAGAAGTCGTCGAACTCGATACAATGATTTTGAGATGATTTAGATTTTACTCTCCAAGATTTCCAAGTGACGATTTGTGCACCCGCTTTAAAAGAAAATTTTATTGACATATTTTCTTAAAAACTCACAAGTCCATATATGATACAATATTCAATCTTGATTACTATATTATATTTGGTTAATACTGAAGGGTGTCACACTGAGTGGTATCAGATCAAAAGTCAGATCCTGTAGTAGTGGAAGTAGTTTCAGAAAGGTAGCCATAAACATCAAGCAGGTATCTCCAAAGCATTTATATTACTTTGAATGTTATTATTTTTGCTTGTTGAGGTTTAAACACCCTTGATTTGTTTGTATCTTGTCTCTTTTGAGTACAAGACGCAATTGATTGTAGATTTAGAAGTTTAAGATAGAGCCGTAGTATAGGTGGTATAATGGAAGTTTCTTTAGTTCAACATATGTGACCATAAGCCCATAGCGCAGGTCTAATATGGCAACTAGAAACCAAAATCACACCAACGCGATGCTAGAACGAATCACCACGGTGTTGGAAGCTATGCAACGGCAGTCTCAGCAACCATCTCAACCGGTTAACCCGCCTCATCAGTGTAATGTGGGTAACGCTAAGGCGAAGACTTTGGCTGATTTTAGGAGTTGCAATCCGCCAAAGTTCGAAGGAGGATTTAAGCCGGAAGAAGCAAATAAGTGGATTCACACTATGGACAAGATTCTGAGGACGTTGGAGTGTTCAGATGCTCAAAAGGTGGCGTATGCAACTTATATGTTAGAGGATGAAGCTGAGAATTGGTGGAATCACACGATGCAGCTTCTACAATATGAATGAAGGGATGTAAGTTGGGGAGTATTCATGGAGAAGTTTCTCCAAAAGTATTTCCCTGAGGACTTGAGAAGGAAGAAGGAAGTTGAGTTCTTGCAGCTGAAGCAAGGGAACATGAGTGTGGGTGAGTACGCAGCTAAGTTCGAGGAACTGATGAAATACTCTCCATACTATCAGAACAATCCAGATGAGAGGAGTAAATGCATTAAGTTTGAAGGAGGCTTGAGGCCAAAGTTGAAGTCGATTTTCAGCTACCAGCGGATTCAAAGCTTTCCTGCACTTGTGGATATGTGTAGGATGTATGAAGATGATACAAAGGCTGAGGAGGTGCAAGTCTTGGAAAAGAAGGACAATCAGAGCTATGGACCACAAAGACGTAAGGGTTTCAACAATCGAGGCAAGGGTCTGTATGATCGTAGAGGGAAAGGCAAGGGCAAAGCTGGTGGTTCTGAGGGAAGGAATTATCGGAGCGAGGCTCCATTCTGCGACAAGTGCAAGCGCAATCACTATGGCCGTGTGTGTTGGGGGACAAGTGGTTGCTTTAACTGTGGGAAGTCGGGGCATTTTGCAAGGGACTGCAAGGAACCGGCCAAAGCCAACTCAAGGGGAACTGCTGATAGACCTATGGCTCAATGAAGAGTTTTCACCCTTAGCGGTGTGGAAGCAAGTCGGTCTTCTGATCTGGTGCAAGGTAAATACTTGCTTAATGGTCAGTTTTGTCATGTTTTGTTTGACTCTGGTGCAACGCATTCATTCGTTTCGTATGAATGTGTAAACCGGTTAGGCTTGATTATGTCTGAAATGCCTTATACTCTTAAAGTAGAAACCCCTACCAATGCTCCTGTAATTGTTTCTAGAGCATGTCTTAACTGTTGTATAGAAGTGTTAGGACAAACCTCTAAAGTAGATTTGATCTTCTTACCCTTGGCACAACTAGATGTGATCTTGGGAATGGACTGGTTAAGTCAAAACCAAGTAATCATTGATTGTGATAGAAAAGTAGTGACCTATAGAAATTCAAAACCCTCCGGCTACGTGTGCCTGTTTAACTCTGAGGTGGAGGAAAATGGTCCAAGAATGGAAGAGATCCCTATTGTCAGAGACTTTCCGGAAGTTTTTGCTGACGAGATCCCTGGTCTGCCACCAAGAAGAGAAATTGAATTCGGTATCGACCTAGTTCCGGGAGCTGGTCCCATTTCTATCGCTCCCTATAGAATGGCACCACCGGAAATGGTAGAAATGAAGAAGCAGATTGAGGAACTACTACAGAAGCAGATGATTCGACCAAGTGTGTCACCTTGGGGTGCTCCGGTTTTGTTTGTCAAGAAGAAAGATGGTAGTATGAGGATGTGCATTGACTACCGGCAGCTGAATAAGGTCACCATCAAGAACAAGTATCCGTTGCCGAGGATAGATGATCTTATGGATCAAGTTCGTGGAGCTTCAGTATTTTCCAAGATTGATTTGAGGTCAGGGTACCATCAAATCAGGATTAGAGAAGAGGATATCTCTAAGACTGCATTTCGATCTCGATACGGACATTATGAGTATGTTGTGATGCCGTTCGGATTGACTAATGCACCAGCTATCTTTATGGACTACATGAATCGAATCTTTAGACCTTATTTAGATTCATTCGTGGTTGTGTTCATAGATGATATCCTTATTTATTCCAAGAGCCCGGAGGAGCATGCTGAACACTTGAGGATGGTGTTGAGCATCCTAAAGGAGAAGCAATTGTACGCCAAACTTACAAAATGTGAGTTCTGGCTGAAGGAGGTTAAGTTCTTAGGGCATGTGATTTCAGACAAAGGAATAGCCGTGGATCCTATGAAAGTGAGTTCGGTTTTGCAATGGGAACAACCAAAGTCGATCATGGAGGTGAGAAGCTTTCTTGGCTTGGCTGGGTACTATAGAAGGTTTATAGAAGGTTTCTCGAAGATCGCACTGCCTTTGACGAAGTTGACTCGGAAAGATCAACCATTCCTATGGGATGAGAAATGTGAAAGGAGTTTTCAAGAGTTGAAGGAAAGGTTGACATCATCTCCTGTATTGGTGTTGCCCGATACACAGAAGAGTTTTGATGTGTATTGTGACGCATCGAAACAAGGTCTTGGGAGTGTTTTGATGCAAGAAGGGCAAGTCGTCGCCTACGCCTCGAGACAGCTAAAAGTTCAAGAAATGAACTATCCAACTCATGATTTGGAGCTGGCAGTTGTGGTGTTTGCATTAAAGATTTGGAGACACTATCTCTATGGCACTACGTTCCGAGTGTTCAGTGACCATAAGAGTTTAAAGTACCTCTTTGATCAAAAGGAGTTGAATATGAGGCAGCGTCGATGGATGGAGTTTTTGAAAGATTATGAGTTCGAGCTCCATTACCATCCGGGGAAGGCCAATGTTGTGGCAGATGCATTGAGTAGCAAGGCAATGCACATCAGTGCAATGATGGTCAGAGAAGCTGCACTGATAGAGGAGTTCCGGGATTTGAGTCTGACGATGCAAGTGGAGCCGACAAGTATCAAGATGGGGATGCTGCAGATTGCTAATGAGTTTCTGCAAAGGATTCGGGAATTGCAACACAAGGATGAGAAGCTTATGGAAAAAAAGAAATGGATGGAAGAAGGCAAGGAATTGGAATTCCAAGAAGGGAAGGATGGAATTTTGCGTTTTAAGACAAGGATATGTGTCCCTGCTGACTTGGAAGTAAGAAGAATGATTCTGGATGAAGCGCATAAAAGTAAGATGAGTATGCCTCCGGGAGCTACCAAAATGTACCAGGACTTAAAGAAGCTATTTTGGTGGCCTGGTTTGAAGAAAGATGTAGCTGAGTATGTGGCCTGTTGTTTGGTGTGTCAAAAGGCGAAAGTGGAACATCAAAGGCCAGGAGGAGAGTTACTTTCCTTGGAAGTTCCTGTGTGGAAATGGGATAGTATCTCGATGGACTTTGTGTCAGGATTGCCAAAGACATCTACTGGTCATGATGCCATCTGGGTGATCGTGGATCGTTTAACTAAGTCAGCGCATTTCATTCCCGTGAATATGCGCTACTCGTTGGAAAAGCTCACTCAGTTGTACATCAAAGAAGTTGTTCGTCTTCACGGTGTACCATCAAGCATCGTGTCAGATCGTGATCCGAGGTTTACATCGAAGTTTTGGGAAGATCTGCATAGAGCCTTGGGTTCAAGATTGAAGCTGAGTTCTGCATACCATCCTCAGACTGATGGCCAAACGGAGAGGACTATTCAGTCATTGGATGACATTCTACGAGCCTGTGTCTTGGAAGGTCAAGGGAATTGGGAGCAGGTGTTGCCGCTCGTGGAGTTTACTTATAACAACAGTTACCACACGAGTATTGGAATGACACCATTTGAAGCCCTGTATGGAAGAAAGTGTCGAACACCGTTATGCTGGTTTCAAGTGGGGGAGAGTGCTCTGGTTGGACCAGATTTTGTGCAAGAGACCACGGAACAGATCAAGATGATACAAGAAAAGATAAAGACGGCTCAGAGTAGGCAGAAAAGCTATGCTGATAGGAGAAGGAAACCTTTAGAGTTTGCCGAAGTAGACCATGTATTCATTAGAATAGTACCAACAAAAGGTGTTAGTAGAGCCTTAAAAACCCAGAAACTATCACCTAAGTTTATTGGTCCCTATCAAATCCTCAAAAGAGTCGGCCCAGTAGCTTATCAGTTAGCCCTGCCTCCATCATTAGCTAACCTTCATAATGTATTCCATGTGTCTCAATTAAAGAGATATGTCCATGACCCCACTGTTGTCCTTAGAATCCAACCTGATGACTTAGAAGTTCATGAGAATCTAACCTTCAAAGCTGTGCCAGTCCGCATTGAAGATCGAAGGATCAAACAGCTTAGAAGGAAAGATATTCGTCTGGTCAAAGTCGTCTGGGTTTGTGGAGATGTGATAGAATCATCTTGGGAATTAGAGGATAAGATGCGTCAGGATTATCCTGACTTGTTTGTATGAGTGAATTTCGGGGACGAAATTCCTTGTAAGTGGGGGAGTAGTGTAACACCCCAAAATTTTAATCCCCGATTAATGAAATGTTAATTATAAATTAATTTATAATTAATTATTTCCATATTAATCCTTGATTAAAATATGTGTTCATATAGTTGGTATATGTGTGTGAATTAATTTAATAAACATAATAATGCATAAAATAAGTAGTTTTGCATATTAGTCCCTGGGTAGGGACCTAGAAGCAATTATAGGAAAGGTTTTGGAGGGAAAGTAAATAAAATAATTATTTTTCAAAATCTGGGCAAAACACTCGAGTATTATTCTGAATACTCGAGTATTCTGGGTCAATCTGCACGAGTGAGTGCGTTTGGTGAGTCACCATGAACGATTCCCTCTTCTTGCCACGAATACTCCATCATCAACAGCTCGAAGGCGTCGTGTCGTCCTGCATGGGCCTTCTCCATGTCTATAAAAGCTTATCAACACTGATTTGTTGAAGCTCTTGGTCAAATTCGAAGCTTGTTGAGGAGTTAGGGTTTTGAACTTGTTCCTTTCAATTCGTCCTCTGTGAGTTGTTTTGAGCTACAAACTATACACGAATACAAAGCTCACATCTCGAGCTTTGTATAAACACCAAAATCGTGAGGATTGAGTGAGTGTGGTGGAAGATTCAAGGAGTTGAAATGAAGCTGTTTCTGTCAATCCTTGGTCTGGGAGCTTACTTTGATCATTGATTCTGGTAAGCTCACGAATTCTTGAGTCTCAAATTCAGTTTCTTTAGAGAGTTCATGTGGTATAGAGTCTAGAAAATCTAATTTCCCCAATTCTATTCTCTGTTTCATGTATAAACCAATTCCACATTGGTGTGGCACTCAAAATGCTCTGCATGTGACGCTTGAAGTTAGTCTGAGAAGTTGGAGCTTTGTTCTTGTCAATTCTTGGTTGATTCACGTCTGAGAGGTAAGGGGAAGTAATTATATTCACTAGATAGAGATTAAATTTCATGAATTGTGTTAGAGAGCCACCAAGAGGCTCTAAGGGCTTAGATTGAATAGGAACTTTGGTTTGGAGACCAATCCATGCTCTAAAACTGTGTTGAGCAAGTTCTAAATCATGCATGCAAGCTTAAATGAACTTTACTTCATGAGTATTGTGCTTATTATGCAATTTGAGGTGTTGAGTTGTTAAAATGTGTATTTTATGCATAATTGTTGAATCCTCTGTCAAATTTGTGTTTTGATATGAAATGAATGTTGTAACATGTTCAAATTATGTTATGTGTGCTCTGTTGATCCTTGGAATGGACTGGAAATGAGTAGAAATGAAATTGGTATGATAAAACTAAGTTTTCAGTGTAAACTGCTGCGAAACACTCGAGTAATATACAGGGTACTCGAGTAAAACGTTTGAAAAACAATGTAAATGAAGTTAGAACACTCGAGTATTGTGTCTACTACTCGAGTATCGAGCATGACCTGAGGACAAGTTAAGGCCAACCACTCGAGTCATTCAGGGTCACTCGAGTATTCTGGAAATCAGGATGAACACTCGAGTAACCTATGGACTACTCGAGTAATTTATTGAATTTGAAACCCAAATCCTCAGAAAGTCATGAACATCGAGTAACTTTAAGAATACTCGAGTAATCTGGAAAAGTTAATGAATACTCAAGTGTACTGAATTTTACTCGAGTAAATTACCCAGAACCTGAAAACACCATTTTCAATTCTGACTTAATTAATTAAGGAATTATTAATAATAGTTCAAGGGATCAAGACTTAGAGAAATTGATTAATACAAATAGATCGTTTGGTGACGGTCCTTTTTGATAAATAAATAAGCCTAGGTGGCCTGTAAAGTATTAATCAACTTCCCTTAAGTCCAAAAGATAAAATGCATTCATTCTGGAGTTTGGATGGTAGGACGTATTTCATGTTTTGTTAAACATGTGGAGGGCCTCTGGGAGTGCCAATACGCTTGCTTGATGACACGTTGTTGGCATGGTCGGCTTAGTGGATGCCGATATGGTTATACCGTTTGGATGACGGTCCATTTGGATGACGGGATATGCTCGGGTGGCATAGATTCCAAGCTTGTCGTGTACATTCTAGGTGAATGTACGAATTGTTGTATACCTAGGAATACAACGCACTGTTGAGTGCTGGGTTGTCAAGGATGGACGTCAGAGAGTGACATAGTATGATGGAGATAGGCTTGAGAGCTAAAGTCATGCATCATGCCACTCATTTATATTAATTGTGATAAATGGAATAAGTGTGAGCATCCTATGTGCATTAATTAACTGTTAAGTGTTATATGTGATTGTTGTTAATTAATGCATATTTATATACTCATATTGCACAATTTATTCTCTGTTGATTATGTGTATAGAATTGCTTACCCCTATGCCCTTGTAGGTGATGTCTCGTTACATTGCTTGCATCGAGATCTGGCCACTTCCTAGTGGCATATGGATCTATAAGGACCATCGCGCGGTCTTCGAGGGGGAGGTGGAGATTACCTTCTACCACCCGAACCCGCTGATGCGATTCCGTCCTCCTAGGTTTAGGATTCCCATCATATACACTATGCACGTACCCCTATTTTATACTTATCATGGACCACCTCCCATGCGACCAGCTCGCTCTTACCATAGTTTTCATTTTCGACCTACCCGCTCTCACCCTTTCACTTCGAGAGTCGTCCGCGAGGAGACTCCCCCATCTGATCCGAGGAGCCCAGTCAGGGTTTCACCATCACCTGACCCGGTACCCAGTGGTAGGGTACACTCTCCCTCGGATGAGATCGAGGAGGATCCGGTGGAGGACGAGAGTGGGAGCGAGCCTGTCATGCATTCTACTGGGAGTGACTGGAGGGACGATGATCCCTAGGTACGTGTATAGAGTATGTGATGAGGATCCGAGGATCCGGTGTGTGGAGGCTGTGGAGGAGTTTTGCTGCTGCTATGATGATGACGATGCTACTACCTTACTATTTTTACTTTTGGGAGACTGCTACTGCTACTACTACATCTGATGCTGCCAAATCTACGTGACTACTCCTGGAGTTTATGTTTTGGTTATGTATATATTGTAGATATACTTTTGGAGTACTCTAGGGTTGTGGTTACACTGTTATGTAGATCTGTTTCATGGACTTGTATATTTTGGAACTTGGAGACTCTGTTATGGGCTATGTACTTATGACTTTCTTATATATAAAACTTGAGTTTATATTATTATCAGTTGCATAGTCCAATGAATTCCGCTTACTTTGATATAATCCAATTAAGAGCCCGGCTATAAATATTAATTGATGGTATCAGTTTTATCGAACAAAGCATGGGTAACTTTAACTACTTGTATAATACATAGATGTTTCCAAAGAACGAATGTTACCCTATTTGTGAAAAGGTTTCAGAAGTCGCCGAACTCGATACAATGATTTTGAGATGATTTAGATTTTACTCTCCAAGATTTCCAAGTGACGATTTGTGCACCCACTTTAAAAGAAAATTTTATTGACATATTTTCTTAAAAACTCACAAGTCCATATATGATACAATATTCAATCTTGATTACTATATTATATTTGGTTAATACGGAAAGGTTTCACATAAATGCCTTGCATGTTAATTTTATGAATTGATCTTGAATAATTGTACTTGGATGTTTTGATTCTTAACTTGTTCTTCACGGTTTTGTCTAGGATTTAAGTTTAAGCTCATACTTTTGCTTTGATCCTCTTTGCATGTCTTGATCTATGAGTGATCTTGGAGAAAACATGAAGTTTGAGTTAGTTAGTATGTTTGTTTTGAGTGCAAAGTCCTGATCTTCCTTATATGCATGTCGCGGTTTCTAAAAGGACATAGGACTAACAAGCTTTAGAAGTAATTTTGTGTAAGAAAAGAATTGAATAGAGATTTTGTGTGATGATGATGATGATTCGGATAATGTTGTTTGAAAAGTGTTGCATGATTTGATCTAGAGTTTGACCCTTGCATGTGAAAACAAATTTGTAAAATCTTGCCTTTATGCATGATATCATTCGGTCAAGTCTAGAGAGGATAGAAAACCATGCTAGGTCATTATTTCATTTACTTACATGTTGAAAGTGTCCCATCTAGAGATGTTAGATACATGCATGAAATTGTTTAAGGTTTGAGGAATAGAGATCTTGATATGCTTCTTGATTTTTATATGATAAGAAACAAAATTCTTGTTTGCCAAATTCCTTGTGAAGCTCACGGTTGTGCATGTATAAGTGATCAAGATAATTCATTTCATTTTGCATGTGTGTTTTATGGTTAAGATTAGGGATTTCTAAACCTATGGGACTTAAATCTTTTGATTCCAAACTTAAAAGTAAAATTTTCATAATCCCGTTCGGTTTAGGAACAAATCTTAAGTCATTTTATTTTCTTATGTGATTGTACTTGAAGTAGCCTTGGATAAAAGGAAGTTGATTTGATAAATGATTGCATGGAATGATTTCCCTTTTTGTTCCATTCGGTCTTGGCATGAAAATGAAAGAAATGAATCGATTTTCCTTGTATGTTGATTTGAAGCATACTAGCATTATTTTAGGTGAATGTATTCTTTTCCCAAATCATTATTTAGATTGTGATGCTTGATAATGAGATGATGTGTGTTAAGTACATGTAGTGTTTGAAATATAGACCTTGTCTCCGGTAGGATGAGATTCGGCCATACATGAAAATTAAGTGCATGTATTTAATTCTTGTTTTATGTGCATAACTGATGAATGGGTTGTGACATTATAATTGTTTGTGTGTGTATTTGAATGATTTGGGTGTTTAATATTTCTAAAAGGTTTTGATTAAATTCTTGTATTGTTTTCTTTTAATTTGATTCGGTTTTAAAGGAAATGAAATGAATGAAATGATTTGATTAATTGAAAAGTATTGTTTTGAAAAGATTTTTATATGATTTCTGAAGATTCATGGTTTTAAATAATTTTCATAAGAAAAACCTTAAGATAAATGTGGCCTTTTGAAAGCTAAGAAAGTATTCATGTTTTGTTAAGCAAGTTTTTGAAATAAATAATATGAGTTTTAAATCCCTAATTATCTGGTTAAAGAAATGTATTTACTTAGTTGTGAATTAAAAATCAAAGTGATTTTCAAACAAGGAGTTTTGATAAGGGTGTCTTGTATTCTAAATAATGCTATAAGAACCAATTTTAATAAGAGAAATTATTTGAGTTCCAGTAACAATCGGGAGCAGTTACGAGCGTCGCAGTGGAAACCAAGGAGCGTATCGTGTGGGGTATCGTCAACCCAGGTGAGAGAGAAGCTTTCCTAGGACACCGTGGTAGTTAGGTGATTTATTAGGACGTTCCGTATCATCTCAAAGATCGGAACTAAGTGGTTCGGAGCCAATAGTATAGTGGCAATTGTTTGTGTTGTGTGGCCACTTATACAAAGGTGATGAAGACCACATTCTTGTTGTGTGATGTTTGTGTGATTGATAGCATGTTTATGTTTATTACTTTAATTATGCTTAATGATATGTACTGCTAATGACTGATATGAGCGATATACTGATGGGAGTATGTTAAGTATCGAATAAGGAAATGAAAATAAAGCAAATGAGTTGTGCAAATAATAAAACAAAGACACAATAAGAAATGGGAAGGAAAAGAAAGAAAGAGTTGAGAATGGGGAATGAAAGAATGATAGTGATGAGTTCGAGCCAGAGCCTGGGAGAGTGATGTGAATGTGAAATAAGATGTGATTTGAGCGGAGCTGGGCTCCTTTTTGTTTTGCTTTTAGTCTGGGACTAGTGTCGAGTTGAGCTAGCTCCTCCATTAGCGCTCAGCAAAGATGAAGTTTTTAAAAAGGTTTTTGAAAAGCAGCTTTTGAAAAGGTTTTCGAAAAGAGATTTTTGAAAAGATTTTTGAAAAGAGATCTTGTGGAGAATGGTGAAAGGAAATTTTTAGAAAATAAATTCTTTCGAAAATGTTTTTGAAAAGAGGTTTTGAGAAATCTTATAAAGAGTGTTTTCAGAAAAGTCTTGAAAGGAAGTTTTTGTGAAAGACCTCGGAAGGAGATTTTTGAGAGAACTTTTGAAAAAGAAGAGATTTTTAAGGAAAGTCTGGGGAAATATGGTTTTGAAGCAAGTTTTATGAAACAACACTTTTGAGAAAGGTTTATGAAAACAAGGTTTTGTGAGAGCTTATGAAAGAGATTTGGTGAAAGTTTTTGGAAAAGGGTATTTTGAGAAAAGATGTTGAAGTGAGATGATGTGAGAAATCGAGGATGTTGAGAAAGTTTGGGAAAGGAGATTTGAGATTGTGATGTGATCCCAGCTCTGTGCTATGTGATAATTGATGAGAGAAAGTTTGTGGAAAGTTAGTGGTCGGGACTCGTTGAAGGGTTGCACGAAGGACGAGCCGACCTTAGATTAATTAAAAGATAAAAGACTTAAAAGACATGCGCGGTGAGGTATGAGAGTGCGAAGTAGTGGAGAGGAAGAAACGATAAGTATCTGCGGATACTTAGGACGAGATTGCATTAGGGGAGGACGATGACGGTGAAACGTCAAGAAGTCTAGAGTATGTTTCTGAGCAGAACGAACTCCACAGGTGGCGCACTAACGTGGTGGGGACTGGGTCTAATGTCGTGGTAAGTTCTGCGGGCCCACAAGAAACATACTGTCGCCCCCTAGATTGCAAATCGAGAACAGTGAGAGGGACTGGAACGGGGCATTGTGTTTGCCACTGCGTGGACAGTGAGCCTTGTTATTATTGAAATGATTTGAGGACGATATCCTCCTGGTCTGGGACCATTTATGTGTTGTGACAGCTGTCGTGCCAGCGTGGTAAAGGTCCTGTACTCCTGTTTGCTTCCGACTAGGTTGGGTGGATGACCGAGGAGATGTAGACGTGAGTGATAACCTAGAACAAAATGAGTGCCCAATAATATTTTGTATGAAGAGATTATGAGTATGAGAGGAAAAGTGACTGAGAAAGAAGGAATGTTTATGAGAAGTGAAATTGAGTTGAAAAGATAATGAAAGACAAGAGTAACGATGATAAGTCTGATAATAATGTGATAACATACTTGATCATTGTGTGTTTGTATGTTTTATTGTGTGTTGGTATGGTCCTTTTATCTTGCCTTTCGTAATTCCACACTGTCGACGATTCATCGTTCGGATTGCTTACTCTCTCCTGTTCGTTGGCATATCGATGTGGCTGGTATCTCAACGGGCAGATGGAGTATTGCATGAATATCGCTATGTGGAATAAGTATGGAAGAGGATGGAAGCACACCCCACAAGGCTGGGCATGGACCGGCTACACGGAGAACGTGATTCCGGATCCGGAGCATCAACTGAGCGGAGCTAATCTAGAGCTACACTTAGGGCAAGTTAACGTACGAGGTTTTCAGAACTATGAGGAGAAGGTTCGGTACGAGCAGCAGAGAAGTTCTATTGTAGTCGAGAGGGTGGCACAAAGGTCTCACAACAATGAGGAAACCACCACACAAGCGACATCGTCTTCGAGGGCGAGAAGAGGATGCAAGAAGGACAAAGAGCTACACCCGCTTGCTTCCTATAGGAAAGTTTAGGGATAGTGTAGTTAGCTTAGGTTGTTGTGAGTGCTTGGGATTTAAGGATTACCTAAGTGCTGAACTATTGAAGTAACTTGACTCTTGCCCTACTCTTATGATTTTTGTGAGAAAGGTTTAATGACTCTTTTTATGTAATGGAAAGAACCCTTTTGAATTGAAGTCAAACTAATCTCCCGATAAAAGTTGTTGAAGACTTAAATGAATAAGTTTGATTTTAGTAACACTCGGTTTTTGAAAAGATGGATTGAAGAACTTAAAGAGATTTTTTTCAATAATGTAGTCTAAGCACTTCAATAATGCTTTTAAAAAAAATTTGGCCTCATTTTTGCAACTTTAGTAAATAAAAGTCAACTATTTTGATTTGCGAAAATCGGGCTGTTACAGAATGGTATCAGAGCTTATGGTAATCCTTAGTGGCCTTAAGCATGGGCTTACATGCTTTGTTTGTGTGACTCTGTGTGCTTGCTAGTGTAAGGATGGGAGCATTAGTTTAGGATCTCAACTTTTTAAGATGAAGGGATTTGCCTGTCGAGTCAGTCTAAGGAACCTGTTCATCCTGTAGTTTGAGGAAGCATAGACTACAGTAGACAGTGAATAGATTCTAAGACTGAGATCCCCTACCCTTTGGTGTCCCCTTGGTACTCGTAAGACTTAAAGCTTGATATCCTTAGCAAATCTTTATATGAGGATAGCTATTACCCTTAAGCAGGTAACATGTTATCTCTAAATTCCCATGTTTGTTGAATTGTTTCAACAGAACAGTTAGCAATGATAGGATTTAATCCTTTTCTTCATAAACCTTACTATTCACCTGTGGCCTTACCGATCCTATTTAAGGCTCTTTCGTCCGAATTGCGGAGGTAGAAGTGCCATAGTTACCCAAATAGTTTAGAAACGAGAAATAGTTTAAGTTAAGTGAGGATATAAGATCACAACGGATCTAGTTATAAGTCTGATCTAAGTTGGGGAGTCACAAGGGAGAAAAGGGGGGGGGGTGTGTTACTTGTTACTGGAAGAAAATTCTGAGGAAAGTTTGGGAATTAGGACTGCCATGTATCGTGATCCAAGGATTAGGTGATGGAATCGATAGGCTTGACTGATATCTAGGATGGATCTAAGGAGAAAAGTGAGGTTGTTTGAGGAAGTAGGTAAACCCAAGCCGTAATGGAATCCCTTAAGTTAGAGAAATGATAGACGAAAACCTTAGAGTTCGAAGGAGAATTAAAGGAAAGAGCGATTATTCTGAGTTAGTAAGAACCTAAGTTGTAGAGAATAGCCATTATCTGAGGATTTCTAGGCGAAATCCTATGCTTTTGGAGATGTTTGAATTTGTTTGATTGATTTTCCCTAAGTCCGTACCTATGGTCGGACTCTATGTGACGACAATCAGCTAAGGGAGCAACGTCTTCTTCGGGTAGTCCATTGGACTTAATCCGATTCGACATACAAACGGTCGTGTGAGTGCGGCTACTTCATCTGGAAGTAACAAACGAGGAGCACCGCAAGAGAATTATACCTGCAAAGGGGAACACGACCACGCAGCGAGAGAAGCGTATTCTTATGAAAAATCAAAGTGACGTAAGAATGTTGTGCCCTGCTGCTAAATCCACAACGTATTTCTCGGGGACGAGAAATCCTTAAGTTGGGGAGAATGTAACACCCCGCATTTTCTGGACTCAAATAAATCAATAAAATTTTATTTTAAAATTGAATTTTTCAGAGTTTAAGAAAGATCTTTCAGTTAAAGTGTTGTAGCAAATGATTTTTTTTTATGAAGCTGATTTCATGAAAGCTAAGCTATGATTTTGAGATTTCTTAAAGAAACGAATTTTTCTTTTTACCAACATGATTTGAGGTTTTAATAACTGATTTCTTTGAGAGTCTTTGATTTATGTGAAAATAAGGTTTTATTTTAAAGTTAGGCTTATTTTGTAATTAAAGTAATAAGGTGGATTGATTTTCTTTAAAGTTGTATTTTTGGAATTTTTGAAATCGTGAATGTGTGTTTTGTGCAAAGAATTATGTATGTAATTTAATTAGTTAATTTAAATGAATGAATGCATGAATTGAGTGAATGTGAATGATGTGATGATGAATGTATGTGTGTCGTGTGTTTGGAGTGTAAAACATAATATGTTAAAGTGTTATATGCATGTTTGGATATGTGTTAAATATATGCATCATTCCATGATGTAATGTTATGTGTTGTTGTGATAACATGAAGAGAAATTATATGTGTGTGTGTGTGCATATGTATGGTTCGGCCGTGAGAAGATGAGGGGAACCAAGTAGGATGCCATTTCCTTATACATTAAGAAATTAGAAAATTTAAGAAGAAAAGTAGTAAGAAAATAGGGTGGTGAGTCATGCTACCTAAGAGAGACTTTCTCTCCACCTTGTCTCCTTATGAAAAGACCCCTCCCATGCAACTTTTTGGCTGGACCCATTTACCCTTAGGCTTGCACCTTGGACCGAGGGCAAGAGAGGAAAATTTCACCTCTTGACTTTGCCCATAAAACCGTGTGTGTATGTGTGAGTGATGGCCTTAGTTCATTCTTCATTTCCTTCACCTTTCCATATCAACACAACCACTTAGTCCAAGAGTACATCAAACTCTTGAGACTTTAAGAGAGAAAAGAGAGTAAGGCCGTAAGGAAGGGGAGAAAAAGAAGAGTGAAAATCCATATTTCTCAACCCAAACATCCTTTGATTTTCTTCTCAACCACATTCTTCTTTAAGAATCAAGGAGAAAAGCCACCCATCAACCTTAGAAGGAGGAGGCCGAAGCAAAACTTTAGGAGGAGAAGAAGAGATTAGAAGCTTGAAGAGTTAGTTAGAGGTCTTGATTTAAGGTAGTTGTTTAAGAGAGTTGAGTGTAATAATTTTGGTTTTGTAAAGGACTTTATGATGGGCTCTATTTAAGTTTAATTTTGTGATGCATGTGTTTATTTTCCTATGATCTTAAAGTTTAAATGCCTTGCATGTTAATTTTATGAATTGATCTTGAATAATTGTACTTGGATGTTTTTATTCTTAACTTGTTCTTCACGGTTTTGTCTAGGATTTAAGTTTAAGCTCATACTTTTGCTTTGATCCTCTTTGCATGTCTTGATCTATGAGTGATCTTGGAGAAAACATGAAGTTTGAGTTAGTTAGTATGTTTGTTTTGAGTGTAAAGTCTTGATCTTCCTTATATGCATGTCGCGGTTTCTAAAAGGACATAGGACTAACAAGCTTTAGAAGTAATTTTGTGTAAGAAAAGAATTGAATCAAGATGTTGTGTGATGATGATGATGATTCGGATAATGTTGTTTGAAAAGTGTTACATGATTTGATCTAGAGTTTGACCCTTGCATGTGAAAACAAATTTGTAAAATCTTGCCTTTTTGCATGATATCATTCGGTCAGGTCTAGAGAGGATAGAAAACCATGCTAGGTCATTATTTCATTTACTTACATGTTGAAAGTGTCCCATCTAGAGATGTTAGATACATGCATGAAATTGTTTAAGGTTTGAGGAATAGAGATCTTGATATGCTTCTTGATTTTTATATGATAAGAAACAAAATTCTTGTTTGCCAAATTCCTTGTGAAGCTCACGGTTGTGCATGTATAAGTGATCAAGATAATTCATTTCATTTTGCATGTGTGTTTTATGGTTAAGATTAGGGATTTCTAAACCTATAGGACTTAAATCTTTTGATTCCAAACTTAAAAGTAAAATTTTCATAATCCCGTTCGGTTTAGGAACAAATCTTAAGTCATTGTATTTTCTTATGTGATTGTACTTGAAGTAGCCTTGGATAAAAGGAAGTTGATTTGATAAATTATTGCATGGAATGATTTCCCTTTTTGTTCCATTCGGTATTGGCATGAAAATGAAAGAAATGAATCGATTTTCCTTGTATGTTGATTTGAAGCATACTAGCATTATTTTAGGTGAATGTATTCTTTTCCCAAATCATTATTTAGATTGTGATGCTTGAAAATGAGATGATGTGTGTTAAGTACATGTAGTGTTTGAAATATAGACCTTGTCTCCGGTAGGATGAGATTCGGCCATACATGAAAATTAGGTGCATGTATTTAATTCTTGTTTTATGTGCATAACTGATGAATGGGTTGTGACATTATAATTGTTTGTGTGTGTATTTGAATGATTTGGGTGTTTAATATTTCTAAAAGGTTTTGATTAAATTCTTGTATTTTTTTCTTTTAATTTGATTCGGTTTTAAAGGAAATGAAATGAATGAAATGATTTGATTAATTGAAAAGTATTGTTTTGAAAAGATTTTTATATGATTTCTGAAGATTCATGGTTTTAAATAATTTTCATAAGAAAAACCTTAAGATAAATGTGGCCTTTTGAAAGCTAAGAAAGTATTCATGTTTTGTTAAGCAAGTTTTTGAAATAAATAATATGAGTTTTAAATCCCTAATTATCTGGTTAAAGAAATGTATTTACTTAGTTGTGAATTAAAAATCAAAGTGATTTTCAAACAAGGAGTTTTGATAAGGGTGTCTTGTTTTCTAAATAATGCTATAAGAACCAATTTTAATAAGAGAAATTATTTGAGTTCCAGTAACAATCGGGAGCAGTTACGAGCGTCGCAGTGGAAACCAAGGAGCGTATCGTGTGGGGTATCGTCAACCCAGGTGAGAGAGAAGCTTTCCTAAGACATCGTGGTAGTTAGGTGATTTATTAGGACGTTCCGTATCATCTCAAAGATCGGAACTAAGTGGTTCGGAGCCAATAGTATAGTGGCAATTGTTTGTGTTGTGTGGCCACTTATACAAAGGTGATGAAGACCACATTCTTGTTGTGTGATGTTTGTGTGATTGATAGCATGTTTATGTTTATTACTTTAATTATGCTTAATGATATGTACTGCTAATGACTGATATGAGCGATATACTGATGGGAGTATGTTAAGTATCGAATAAGGAAATGAAAATAAAGCAAATGAGTTGTGCAAATAATAAAACAAAGACACAATAAGAAATGGGAAGGAAAAGAAAGAAAGAGTTGAGAATGGGGAATGAAAGAATGATAGTGATGAGTTCGAGCCAGAGCCTGGGAGAGTGATGTGAATGTGAAATAAGATGTGATTTGAGCGGAGCTGGGCTCCTTTTTGTTTTGCTTTTAGTCTGGGACTAGTGTCGAGTTGAGCTAGCTCCTCCATTAGCGCTCAGCAAAGATGAAGTTTTTAAAAAGGTTTTTGAAAAGCAGCTTTTGAAAAGGTTTTCGAAAAGAGATTTTTGAAAAGATTTTTGAAAAGAGATCTTGTGGAGAATGGTGAAAGGAAATTTTTAGAAAATAAATTCTTTCGAAAATGTTTTTGAAAAGAGGTTTTGAGAAATCTTATAAAGAGTGTTTTCAGAAAAGTCTTGAAAGGAAGTTTTTGTGAAAGACCTCGGAAGGAGATTTTTGAGAGAACTTTTGAAAAAGAAGAGATTTTTAAGGAAAGTCTGGGGAAATATGGTTTTGAAGCAAGTTTTATGAAACAACACTTTTGAGAAAGGTTTATGAAAACAAGGTTTTGTGAGAGCTTATGAAAGAGATTTGGTGAAAGTTTTTGGAAAAGGGTATTTTGAGAAAAGATGTTGAAGTGAGATGATGTGAGAAATCGAGGATGTTGAGAAAGTTTGGGAAAGGAGATTTGAGATTGTGATGTGATCCCAGCTCTGTGCTATGTGATAATTGATGAGAGAAAGTTTGTGGAAAGTTAGTGGTCGGGACTCGTTGAAGGGTTGCACGAAGGACGAGCCGACCTTAGATTAATTAAAAGATAAAAGACTTAAAAGACATGCGCGGTGAGGTATGAGAGTGCGAAGTAGTGGAGAGGAAGAAACGATAAGTATCTGCGGATACTTAGGACGAGATTGCATTAGGGGAGGACGATGACGGTGAAACGTCAAGAAGTCTAGAGTATGTTTCTGAGCAGAACGAACTCCACAGGTGGCGCACTAACGTGGTGGGGACTGGGTCTAATGTCGTGGTAAGTTCTGCGGGCCCACAAGAAACATACTGTCGCCCCCTAGATTGCAAATCGAGAACAGTGAGAGGGACTGGAACGGGGCATTGTGTTTGCCACTGCGTGGACAGTGAGCCTTGTTATTATTGAAATGATTTGAGGACGAGATCCTCCTGGTCTGGGACCATTTATGTGTTGTGACAACTGTCGTGCCCGCGTGATAAAGGTCCTATACTCCTGTTTGCTTTCGACTAGGTTGGGTGGATGACCGAGGAGATGTAGACGTGAGTGATAACCGAGAACAAAATGAGTGCCCAATAATATTTTGTATGAAGAGATTATGAGTATGAGAGGAAAAGTGACTGAGAAATAAGGAATGTTTATGAGAAGTGAAATTGAGTTGAAAAGATAATGAAAGACAAGAGTAACGATGATAAGTCTGATAATAATGTGATAACATACTTGATCATTGTGTGTTTGTATGTTTTATTGTGTGTTGGTATGGTCCTTTTATCTTGCCTTTCGTAATTCCACACCGTCGACGATTCGTCGTTCGGATTGCTTACTCTCTCCTGTTCGTCGGCATATCGATGTGGCTGGTATCTCAACGGGCAGATGGAGTATTGCATGAATATCGCTATGTGGAATAAGTATGGAAGAGGATGGAAGCACACCCCACAAGGCTGGGCATGGACCGGCTACACGGAGATCGTGATTCCGGATCCGGAGCATCAACTGAGCGGAGCTAATCTAGAGCTACACTTAGGGCAAGTTAACGTACGAGGTTTTCAGAACTATGAGGAGAAGGTTCGGTACGAGCAGCAGAGAAGTTCTATTGTAGTCGAGAGGGTGGCACAAAGGTCTCACAACAATGAGGAAACCACTACACAAGCGGCATCCTCTTCGAGGGCGAGAAGAGGATGCAAGAAGGACAAAGAGCTACACCCGCTTGCTTCCTATAGGAAAGTTTAGGGATAGTGTAGTTAGCTTAGGATGTTGTGAGTGCTTGGAATTTAAGGATTACCTAAGTGCTGAACTATTGAAGTAACTTGACTCTTGCCCTATTCTTATGATTTTTGTGAGAAAGGTTTAATGACTCTTTTTATGTAATGGAAAGAACCCTTTTGAATTGAAGTCAAACTAATCTCCCGATAAAAGTTGTTGAAGACTTAAACGAATAAGTTTGATTTTAGTAACACTCGGTTTTTGAAAAGATGGATTAAAGAACTTAAAGAGATTTTTTCAATAATGTAGTCTAAGCACTTCAACAATGCTTTTAAAAAAAAAAATTGGCCTCATTTTTGCAACTTTAGTAAATAAAAGTCAACTATTTTGATTTGCGAAAATCGGGCTGTTACAATTTTCAATAAATTAATAAAACTCGATTCATCCCCCCTCTCGAGGTTTGAGGCTAATCCTAACAATTGGCATCAGATAGAGCTAGTCTCTTGTGTTAAAGGACTTAATAGTGCCAAGAGTATGGCTTCAAACTCTCCGTTTGGTGGTGAAGGGAGTTCTATTAATAGGCTCCCCATGTTTGATGGTGTGGGGTACGCTTATTGGAAAGCGAGAATGAAAATCTTTATTCAAGGAGTAGGATTAAAAGTTTGGGAAGCCGTCATAAATGGACCCTATGTTCCTACCTATGTGGTAAATGGAATCATTGTCAACAAACCTATTGGTGAGTGGACGGAAGAGAAGGAATGAAGAGTCCAATATGACTTGAAAGCGAAAAACATAATAACATCTGCTTTGAGTTATGATGAGTTTTTAAGGATATCAACATGTGAGACCACACAGGAAATGTGGGATACATTGGAAGTCACACATGAAGGTACCAATGAGGTCAAGATGTCGAGAATTAACACCTTAACTGGAGAGTACGAATTGTTCAGAATGAAGGAAGGAGAATCTGTGCAAGAAATTCAAAAGTGGTTCACAATGATCATTAATCAGCTAGTAACCTTGGGGAAGAAATTCACTAATGAGGAGCTGATCAACAAAGTGCTGAAGTGCTTAGGGAGAGAATGGCAACCCAAAGTGACGGCTATTATGGAGTCAAGGAATCTTTCAACAATGACTCTTGCAACTCTCTTCGGAAAGCTTCAGAGCATGAAAGTGAACTGAAAAGATTAGCTCAGCATGAAGAAGAGAACAAAAAGGTGAAAGGCCATGCGCTCAAAGTTGAAGCACCAACATCTGAAGGAGACTCCGACAAAGACTCCATCATTGATGAGCACATGGGACTATTGGTGAAAATGTTTGGGAGATTTCTTAAAAAGAAAAATAACTTCAATTCTCCCATGAAGAAAGATGCAACCAAAAGTGGAGGTTCCTCTGTCATATGTCATGAATGTGGCAAGCCTGGTCACATCAAAGCAGATTGCATTCAATATCTGAAGAAGAAGGAAAGCTCTGAAAGAAATGCATCAAGTTCAAGGAAAGGGAGACAAGCTTACATTACATGGCTGGACAATGAGGAGAGCTCGGATGATGATTCAGACGAGCAAAACGAAACAGCCAACCTATGTCTCATGGCACACGGAAAAGAGGTAATATCTGAACTAGAATTTGAGCCTTCTTATAGTGAATGACAAGAGGCATTTGAAGAATTGCATGAGGAATCAATGAGGTTATCCTTGTTGGTTGCTCTAGAAAAGAAAAATTCAACTTTACTTTTACAAAAGAATCAAGAACTTTATAAAGAAAATGATATTTTGAAAAATAGAAATATAGAGCTGAATTCTACTTTGAGCCATTCCAAAAACACCTCTAGCAATGAAATCAAACTTAAGGCTAGTTCATCTTCTTGTAAGTTTTGCAAGGATTTAGTAAAAGAAAATGAAGATTTAAAAGAAACACTTGCAAAATTTACAAAAGGAAGAAATGCCATAAATTTGATGCTAGGGAGACAAAAATGTTTTTTTTCAATAGAGCAGGTTTAGGTTATCAACCTAGTAGACATCAAAAGAAATTAAGTACCATTTTTGTCCTTGCTAGCTCCTATAAGAAACCTCTTATTATTTGTCATTATTGTGGTAAAAAGGGTCATGGTGCACATGAGTGCAAACACCGAAAAGTTAAGTTCATTAAAAAGAACGATGACGCTGTAAGGTGGCACAAAGGACCACCAGGAAAACCTGAATTTGTTTTGTAGGTCATTCCAGAGGACAGGAAGTCTTGCTGGTACTTGGATAGTGGATGCTCTAAACACATGACTGGAGACAAATCCAAATTTTCTTATCTCACTCCCAAGGACCAAAGACACGTGACCTTTGATGACAACAACAAAGGAAGGATTCTTGGCATTTGTAAAGTAGGTACACCTTCTAACCCTTGTATTGAAAATGTGCTACATGTTGAGGGCCTAAAGCATAATTTACTAAGTATTAGTCAGTTATGTGATAAGGGCAATAGGGTTATTTTTTAATCTGATAATTGTATTGTCGAGGGAAAAGTTGATAATCTTGTTAAGCTAATTGCTGGCAGGGTAAACAATATTTATTTAATTGATATTAATTCAATTCCCTCAAATGATGCTAAATGTCTATTAAGTAAAGAGGATGAATCTTGGCTGTGACATCGTAGAACATGTCATATCCACATGAACCATTTAAATAAATTATCTTTTAAAAACTTAGTAGTTTGTTTACCAAAGCAAAAAAATTTTATTTCTGAAAAATGTGATCCTTGTTCAACATCAAAACTCACCAAGGTATCTTTTTCTCCTAAAAATCTTGTTTCGTTTAAAAGACCCTTGGAACTTTTAAATATGGATTTTTTGGATCGTGTCAAACTAAAAGCTTTGGTGGCAATTGTTCGGTAATTGTGAGCTCACTTGAAAAACAAGCGCACCTTAGTGAAGAGGAGCCTTATCTGAAAGAAATATTGATACAAGTAGACAATATTTATTTATCAAACAATATGTGAAATCTCTAGTAGTTTGTTTTGGTTGGTGGATGGTGCTCAACAAGGTATTGTTAGTTAGCGTCAAGTTTATGAGTGTATCATGCTGAAAGGGAATGAGAGCTTATACTGTGTGCTATATATATATTTTTATTTTTTATTTTTTGGAAAAATTATAAAAAGTAATTCTTGGTAAAATGTTCTTAACCTTCAACCACTCAACTGATTGATAATTTTAAAACGAACCACCTATTTACCTTTCTCTCTCTCTCTGTTTTTTTTTTTTTTTTCCAAACCACTTTTCAGCGACTAATTGTTCCTAAATTGAAAATATTTGTACCAAGAATTATCTTTTTAAAATAATAATAATAATTATTATTATTATTATATTTCTTTTCTTTACATACAGTTGCTACTATTATGCGTTTTCTTTCTGAATGTGTTGTTCACCTGTGCTTCAGGATGGCAAACCTGGTGATGCACTTGGTATATCCACAAAAATGGCAAAGCTCTCAGCAAATACTTTTGTCTGCAAGGTAGATGGTAATATTTTATGCATGTGATAAGATTATTTTTGAGGATTTTACTTCGGTACCCTTTCAAAATAAAGGTTTTTGGTACTCTCATATTTATCAATCAAATTATGACATTTGCAATATACTACCATGTGAAAAAATGTATAAGTTTAATAAAATTTTGCAATCAAATCTGTGTGATTTTATTTGCAAGATTTTTTAACTAAATCAATTCACAACCGCTCCCAAATCATGAACCTTAATACCAAGTTTTTATTCATCTTGGGCCAGCAACATCAACATCATGTCACTGATATCAATTTTCTTGCTAGATAATGATGAAAAAAAGAACACTCCACTGTATTTTTATTTTTCTGATCAGCTTAAAAAATTATATTGATGCAGTTGAGATATAATCTTCAACACACAAGAACAGATGTTTTCGTTTAAATTTAGCGCAGATTTTTGAGCACCAAAAAAATATAAAAAGTGGAGAACATCTTAACATATAATTTTCGGTCTTTATGGAGTGCCAAGAATATCTCGGTGTTTTTTGACATGGTAGCATATTATACTTGTTATGATTTGATTGGAAAAATATGAGAGGGTACCAAAACCCTTTATTTTGAAAGGGTACCGAAGTAAAACCCTTTTTTTTATGCGTTCTTACTTAGTAGATTTAATTTATTAGTACAGTATACTAAATTTTTATTGCTAAAAGGATAGAGTTTAGATACCCAGTAGAGACTAGAGACAACAGCAGGGTTGCTGTTTTATGTTTTTTCTCTCTACAGAGAACTGGGACCAACCTGCTTGTAGAGAGACAGGAAAGTTGAGAAAACTGAGGAGAAGAAGAAGTTGAGAGCGAGAGAACCCTTGAGCCATAGAAAGGTTGAAAATGAATTTCACTCTAACTAATCAATGTAAGTACATCCGTTCATATACAAACTCTAACCTCAGTAACTAACTACAACTAAGCTACTTTAAGTTAGTTAAATAACGAACTATCTACTTCACATTGGAATTGTGACATCTAAGTTTGCTTGTGGCTGAAGTAACACCCTGTAGCTCTTGCTTTGTTGACAAAAGTACCACAGCACTGCAGGATTTTCTAGTTCAAAAAGTGAAAAGAAACAACTAAAACTAGATTAGAGCCATGCAATCAGTCCCTCCGCATGCTTACCATAGAAATCCTACCAGAAAGCCCATAGACAGTTTTCTTGAACTCCTTAATAAGAGTTTGGCTTATTTAAAATTAGCGTCTTGAGAGGCACGCCCGGCACGGGGCGTGCATGTCGATCCCCATTCCTATTGTCGTGTTTTCGTTGTAAAGTATTGCTTGTTATAAAATATTATATTTGTAAATCGACATTCATTTTGTCATGTTTTTTTTTTTTATGTTAAAGATGAGAATGAGACAATAGTATAAGGCAGTTTTTGTATCGTTTTTTTCTTTTTGCTTGGTTGTGGTAAAGCAATCAACTCATCCAAGCATGTGTGAACTGCTCTTTTTTCATTTAAAATTGATCCCTTCCTATTTGATTTTTGTTTTTTGAAATTGTCATGTGTAACTGTCTTTACTTGTTGATGCAACAGTTATTACTTTTTTTTTTTTTGCAATAACCTCCCTTCCTATTAAGGAGGGTATAATGGAAAATTACAAAATTATGTACAAACAGAGTTTGTTTTATATAATAGTATAGATTAAAAAAAAATAAAATAAGAAAGCCCATAGACAGAGCATAAAAGGATACCAAAACAGTTACCCTCTCTCAAACGAAATCAAAGGTCAAAAGAGATTGAATGAAAAGTTTACTGTTCCTTTCCGACCACATACACCAAAAAACAGCAGGAATCTTCCCATAGAAGTATCTTTGTCTATTGTACTCTCTCTATTTCGTGTGTTTTTAGGTTATGCACGGGTTTTAAGAAACTGTTAAACGATATAAGAATTTGTGGTATTTTGAGTATAATACCCTTATTAATCATTATTGAAGAAAAAAAGATATTGAAGGTGAAAAAAAGATTGTGATAAATAAGGGTATAATTGGGAAAAACATTATTAATTATGCATTGAGTTTATAAAAGAACAGTAGATATGAAACACAACAAAAAAACTCCATGACTACTACATATGAAATGGAGAGAGTACATGTTACTCCCTATGCTCTTGTTTTTAAGCAAAAAAAAACTAATTTTACAGGTATTAAGAAAGTTAGTTGAATGCATTTAATTTTCTCAAATTCATAGAAAAATTGACTACTTTAGGAAACTTGCATTGGAAATGAAACAAAATTTAAATGTTACAACCACTTTGTATGGATATTTTAAGAATGGTTGTATTAGGATAGAAAGTTGATTAATTTTAAGAATGGAGATTTTCTTTTTCTTATAAACTAGTAATTTTACACGTGCATCGCACGGGTTTAATTTTTTTTTAAAAAAAAAGAAATTTGATTATAGGTTTTGGAAATATGTATTTTTAAATAATAAGTCAATATGAACTTTTTATAAAAATGATTTGCATGTATTTAGAAATGAATAGTCATAAACATTAACCTTTGAATCTAGTTTCAGCTACCAACTTTTTCATTAATAATAATTAAATAATAATGTATCAACTATGCGATTTCTAATTTTAATTAACAACATAATTTCTTATATTAAAAAAATCCAACTCATTTTGATTTTTGTTTTATTTAATCCATCATTCTAAGTGCATTTTGTTAGTAATTCGTTTTGCAAGTCCAAATGCAGCTATTTATTTTACCATATATATCATCATCATAGTTATTATTATTATTACATCTGTCCCAAAATATAAGACATGTTTTCACACTTTTAATTAATTCGTGTTTATAAGATTCGAACTTTCAAATTACTTGCTTGTATTAGAACTTCATAATTGTAAATAAGTATATTGTCTAAAGTATAAAATAACGCATCATTATTTATCACAATTTAAATTGCAACGTATTGTATAAATTTTTAGATTTTTTTAAATTTGAATTCATGATTGAGTAAATATTTGATTGTATTAAGCTAAATCATTATACCAAATTATAGCTCATCTTTAATACTTATATATCCGTTTTTTCCGTTGTACCCAAAATTTATTATTCATAATGATGCTCTGTTTAAATGTTTAATACCAATTTTCCTATATTATGACTTGTTTGTATTAGAATTTCTGAAACTACAACATTATATTCGTTTGTTTTTTGCTGGTTAATTATGATATGACGGGTCGTTTAGGCATTATATATTTTTTATGTCAATATTTGATTCAAATTATTTCCTTTTGAAAAGATCATTAATAACCCGTGCAAATTGTAATAATATCGAAATGCAAATTGTATGTTTGCGGGCAATTTTTATATTTATATGTAATCCAAATTATACTAATAAAAATTTACTAAAAATAACTTAAGATAAATATTTATTCACGTGCGATGCACGAACAAACAAATTTGGAGGAAAAATGAAGGATGAAGGAGGGAATATGAAAATGACAAAAATGCCCTCAACTTCTCCTATTTTATAATATGTTGATGATAATATGTTGATGAGACCGGAGGGAATATACCATAGTTACCTTTTCATTCCCCTAGATCCCTACATGTTCCTCTTTTTCATAAAGCATGCCGTTCACGAAAACTTTTGTTTTTGTGGCTCGCCATTGTTTGAATGATGAAGATTCAAAGGTTCTGCCATGATGGTTCAGGTTGAGTCATTGAGTCACATGGTTTTGAAGTTATTGTGTTTTAGTGTTTTTTAAGCATATTGTTAGGTATGATGAGATAAAGAACAAATGATATTGGATCACTTCAAAGGCAGTATATTTATCTCTTGGTTGATTGGGAATGGAAACACAAGCATGAGACTATTGGATTTGCTATTATTCTTAACCATAGCAACATCTTTGAGTGACCCCAAAATAATTATTTAATTAAATCAGATAAAATGATTGTAAAGTTAATAAGATATTGATACCACAGAGTGCATTTTCCCAATTCCTTATGCATGAGCATCTATTTATTTTCTGATTCGTAATTAAATTAACTGGGGCACATTCTTTGGTGCAAGGAATATGTGACATGCATTCAATGCATGACACATCTGGACCATTAATCAATGCCCATCTGGAATGGATGGTCAAGATTATTCAAGGACAACTATTATAAACTTTGCATATTAATCCACTTCCTTTGCTAATGGGCCAGTTGGACTTCAAGCCCAATAATTTCCCAAACCCCAAAAAATCGAATTTCCCAAAGTGCCCCCAGTTAAACCCCTCCACCCCTGTTCTCCTCCCTCAATTTCGAAATTCCCGAACCCCACAACAACTCTCCATTTCCCAACTTCGACGTCAAGGGCCATCTCCCCGTCGCCTCCGCCTCCGTCGCAGCTGCAGATTCCCAAGTTCCCTCTTCCACCGGTAATATTTTACTTCTGGTTTAGTTTATAATTTCCTATCTGTTTGACCAATGTCCTTCAATATGCATGTTATCTCGTGGTTCCCTGTTGTTGTCATGTACTTGGTGTGTGGATGCTATTGGGTGCGTCATTTGTTTTAGGGTGTGGAGTCACCGAATATACTCCTATGCTGCATGGTATAAAGAAATCTTTGAGAAACTAGTTTGATATTCCTTGGTAGACTGACTTATGTCAATATGCATTCAACTTGATATTAGGGTCAGTGAATCAGTCACCATGATAATTGTCATGACTTTTGGTGTATTAGTGTGCAATGAATAGTCACTCAATTCACAGTTGGCATCATATATTGAATGTAATGTTTTGATATTAGCTTGGATAGAACATGATATTAGTTTTGATTTGGCATTGTTTTGATATTTATTTGAGTTGATATTAGTGGTAATGGTCCATCGATTCACATTTGAAATAGTTTTAATTTGGCATACAACTTGGTGATGTTAGCTTTGATTTGCTGTATTTTCAGACCATGGCTAGGTTAAAGCGTACTAAGGAGACAGTTCGATTAGAAGAGCAAGAGTCGCGTAGACGGGCATACAAGCAAGTAGAAGAGTCGCGTCAACGGGCAGACAATCAAGTAAAAGAGGGGGGAAGATTGCCACCGACTGCATCCAACAGGAGGCAGATGGCTGAGACAAGATGTCGGGCCAAGGATAAAGCAGCAGCTGCTACTTCAGCAGTACCGTCACTACCATCACAACCATCGCAGAGGGCTGAGACGAGATCTCAGGCCAAGGACAAAGCAGCAGCTGCTACTTCAGCAGCACCGTCACAACCATCGCAGAGGGCTGATACGAGATGTAAGACCAAGGATAAAGCAGCAGCTGCTACTTCAGTAGCACCGTCACAACCATTGCAGAGGGCTAAGAGGAGATGTCAGGGCAAGGATAAAGCAGCAGCTGCTACTTCGGCAGCAGCATCACAACCATCGCAGAGGGCTAAGAGGAGATGTCAGGGGAAGGATAAAGCAGCTGGTAGCAGCATCACAACCCTCTATTCAAACAGAAACTGATCCATCAATTACACCTCAATCAATTCCCTCAGTTGCTACTTCAACAGCACCATCAACTCCATCTGCTCCCGCTGCCCCTGTTGTCGATGCATATGCTACAATTGAAGTTAGGGATACTACACTTGATGAGGCACGTGCTACGGATGATGCTGAACCTTCCATTGCTTCAACTGGTGCTGCTCTTGCAGAGGGAAGTGATGATGCTGAGCCTTCCATTGCTTCATATGACATTGACATTACTGCCATTGCTGCTGATGCTGCTGCTGGAGTAGAGGATCAGGAGAAAGAAGAAGAGATTCCTGACCCACAGGACAAGAGTTTGCTTAGGTCATATGCAAACCATGTTGCGAAAGAAATTTGGCAAGGCAATGTAATTATTTAAGTAAAATTAATTTTCAAAATGCTTCTTCAAGTTTTGAAATCTGATGAATTTTCTACCAAGTTGGTATTTTTTGTTTGGGGTTTGCTAATGAATGAAAATATTGCTCGTTTCAGGAACGTGGGGTATTAGGCAGGGGCACAAATAGGAAGTGGGTTTTGCCACGTGTTGCTGAATTGCCGGATGAAGTCCGCGTTGTGGTCGAGAATTCTGGACTAAGGGCGCTAGTAGGCGCTTCGTATGATCAAGTTGACAAGAAATTGTTGACTAGTTTTGCAGAACGCTGGTATCCGGACACCAACAGTTTCCATCTTCCTGTTGGTGAGATGACCATCACACTAGACGATGTGTCATGCATCCTTCACATACCAGTTGTAGGGAAATTTCTGCCATGGAAGAAACCAAAAGCTGCAGAAGGGGCATCGATGATGATGCAGCACCTTGGCATTGATGCGGCTGCTGCTGCTACTGAAGTACGAATTAACCGTGGAGCAGCGGTTCGATTTAGCACTCTACAACACTGGTTCCACACTCATGTTGTTGCTCAAAGATTTCAACTTGCTGCTCGTTGCTATTTGATGACTCTTGTGGGGTCTACTCTTTTTATAGAGAAGTGTATGACATATGTTGGCTTACAGTACGCACTTGCATTTGAAAACCTGGACACGGTGCACCAATGGGCTTGGGGGGCATGTGCATTGACACACCTGTACGGGGAGCTAACACATATAAGCAACAAGAATGTCAAACAGCTTGGAGGTTATATGACTTTGTTACAGGTATTCCGATGACTTTGATTAATGAATTTAGGCATTTAATGAGTATATGAGGTCTTGAAGTTATTGTAAATTTGCATTCGTGAAAACAGGCATGGATCAAGGAACATTTTCCGGAGATTGGTTGTGCTATACCAAGGGCTGATTACACGGAATTTATGCCGAGAGTTTTGAAATGGGACCAAAGCATTGGTGCTGGATGTATGGAGGGGCAGTATAGACAGCACCTTGAGATTCTGCGCTTTGAGCAAGTTAGGTGGCAGCCATACGATCCGGAGCACCGATCTATCATACCATTCGAAGAGGTTAGCTTATATTCAGGATGGCTTAGATGCGGGATTCAAAAGGCTGCTTACTTACCAGAGCGTGTGGTTCGCCAATTTGGGTACATTCAAGGTATTCCAAGACCACCACCACGCGGCATCCCTTCTCTTGATGACATATCTGACGATTTCGATTCCTGGCCTGAGCACATGCTTGATGATATGACCAGGGGACCCCGAGTCAGGTTCGCAGGGGAGGTGGACAACGGATACATTGACTGGGTGCATCGCTTCTCTCATCCTTATCTTTTGCATACTTCAGTGAGGGTTCAGAACCACGACCTTCTCAATGTAAGGGTTACTTGACTAGGAAGAAATATTTTGTATCTGTATTTGAGTATTACATGTCTCCAGTGCTAACATTCATCATTCGACAAGTTCGATATCAGGACAGATTGGCGAGGATTGATGTCTTGTTGGATTCAAGATCACATACCGGTGTGTTATCGGATGAGGCTCATCAGGAAATGAAGTTACTCTGTACCAGGCCAATAACCGAAGATGTCCCTCGGATAGCAACAAGGCAAAGAGGAGGAAGGGCCAATGGCAGGGATTCAGCAAAGAGACACAATCACAAGTAGAGGTGGAACCAGTTCAAAGCTGAGCTAGAAGGCATTGATCAATTTGTGATATGATTAGTTGTATTAGTTAGGGTTAGTTAGGCAGTATGGATTTGTCAACAATGTGTCAATACATTGATTTTATTGTTTAATTTTAAATGAGAAGTGTTTTTTGTATAATATGAATCCTGTTATTACGTGCTTAAGTGTGTGGCATGAGCCTAGCCAGCAATGAACATGTCTACAAAATTATACCAGGATCAAAGATTTAAACATCAGAAATACAAACTTTTGAAAGTTTGAAGTATTCTGATAGTCATAGATCGGAATATGAGAAGACGAATACAATTCTGAAATCAACCTATGAGAATATTCTCATATTTTGATAGCAATCTGTCAGCGATTATTTAACTAAATTCGAATTGAAAGTAAATGGCATAATGGATGCCTACATCCGACAACATTCTGTCAGAAGTTAGTCAATTTTGAAATACTCTTATCAGAATAAGTTACGTTTATGAAATCCTCTTATCAGAATAAGTCACGTTTATGAAATCCTCATATCAGAATAGATTTTTTTGACATCCTTTTATCAGAATAAGTCACGTTTTTGAAATTCTCTTATCAGAATAACAATTTTGAAATCAGAGTTATCAGACTTATAAAATTTTTGAAATTTGCCATGTAAGCTTGACATAATGCAAACAGGTCACCATGCAAACAATATCCATCCATATCAGACTAACTTTACAGGATATGGGCTAATTGACCCCCACATTCATCTAATAACAATGTTCATCTACTAACTCTAACATATCAAATATTGTAAACATGCATTCACCAATGCTTCCAAAAAAACACAAAAATACACTTCTACGTATCACTTAATCTAATCGTATGATGTCCCCGGTGGTATGACTCTCTAGCAAAAACGGCTGGAACAAACGGATATGGTCAGCAACAACTTCTTCCCACTCTCTTGCTTCTTCACTACGGTGTGAACGCCAAAGTGCATACACCGGAGGTAATGGTGATCCCTCGTGTAGATTTACCTGTGATCAATAAAATCAAGGTTGAAATTATATCAAAATTGTTAATCAACGTGGTTGAAGTGACAACATGAATTGAGTAATCATCGTGCCGAAAATTAATTGGAAAAAAACTTCAGAGTATTGTACCTGAACAAAATGTTCTTTACTTGTTATTCGCCCGATCACCCAGATACGTGGTCTCGCAGGAGGGGCCGTGTTATACGGTAGAAAAGTCATGCATTCACCAATGCTTTCGGTAGGTATCAATACACATACAACATTGTATGTTGATGCGATGATGCATCCCATGTCCGGAAAGACCATCCACTTGTCCTTTCCAACAAAGCCCTCACTCTTAACATCTAGCCGAGCCAAAACTGAATTGTACTCACTGGTACCTCCCAAAAGATCCATATATAACTGCCTGTAATTTTTCATTTCATTCATCAAGTCAAGCCGGACTATCTTGTGGTGGTTTTCATGACCATGAAGGTACATAGATACTGTCCTGAAGCCGCAGTTACCATCCCCATCAACGTCGTTCACCGATTCAATGTAAGGTTCCAAGAGATGATGTGGTACGAATCCCGCACTTGATCGGGTATGCCTTCTAACATGGAATTTTGAAGGCTCTGTCTTCTTTGCCACCATATCATCTGTTTGTTGCTCCTCTTGTGACTTCGTTGTGGATTCATCACAAGTTTCAGGTGCATTCTCTAGATCAGAAGAGGTCAGTGTTGTCATCTGCATGGCAGTTGCCTCCAGTCCACCATGGCATACATGGTCTTGGGCCAACATTTTTTCTTCGTTGTTCGTACATTCATCATTCCCATGGTCTAACTGTGAACGGTTCGGAAGATGGTTGTGCGTGCCGCATTTTACCTGTAATTTCCATGGTCCACCTTTTACATGAGGCCGTGCATAAATGGCAAAGGGACAGTTAGCTTTCTTTGATCCTGTTTTATTTTTCCCTTTTGATCGCTTGTCTGGCACGAATATACCCCCCCTTTCACAGCCTAACACAACCCTCTCTCTTTTGCCTAAGTCAGACCTTGAAATCTTCAAAACAAATCCAAGTTCTTTTCCAACTTTCTTCGCAAAATAAACCAACTTCTCCCGGGTTTCAAAAGGTTCGTACCTGTAAAAAGGGGAGGCTGTGTCATCCAGGGCAACTGTTGTGTCGTCCTTATGCTCCATGGATTCTGAAATTGGGTGCCAAAATCAAAAACCAAGAAAAATTATGACTGTGAGGGAAAATAAACTGGTTCAGAATTTAATGGCGTATAGACGAGTATGAATATACACACACGCTGTGTCTTGCAAGAATAATGGTAGCAATGCAAGAATGACAAAAAATGGATGAAGGCTTTTTACCCTTGAAGATGTCACGGTAGCACGAAAAGTCTTGAGTATGGGAAAGAGGCGAGGCCAGATGACAATGCAGTTGAATGAGGTCTGGTTATGGGGTTTCCCTTGACTATTGGTATTTGGCGCTTAAGAGGGGTACATGAGTTGAGATTTGGAATTTGGGGGTTTGGGGTTTGGTACTTTGTAGGCGGGGTTCGGGGTTTTTTGTGGGGTTTGTATTAATTTTCTTGGGGTTTGTGTTTTTATTGGGGTTTGGGGTCTATGTCTTTGGGGTTTTGGGTTTTATTGGGTTCCTATGTTTAGAAAAACAATCATCACTGCACATTACTCCGTATCTCGATAATCTAAAAAATGCATTTTTCAATGGTTATTTACTACATTTAGCTTCTTAACAAGTGCACTTGTTAGCAATTGCCTAATTTAATTTGGTTTTTAAATTGCATAGTAATTTTATCATTTAGTTACATGTTTGATTAATGCCTGGAATTTTAATTTATTGAGATTAATATTTTGAGTGTTAACTTGAATTTTAATTTATTATGATTAATAATTTGAGTGTTAACTTGAATTTTATTTTATTAAGATTAATATTTTGAGTGTTAACTTGATAAATTAACATACAGAATTAACCTACAAGAATTACAATATCAAATATGACAGTTACTGTATTAATCTATCGATAAATAACTTGAATAAGACTGGTTTTTTATGCATAACATTTGTTATTCTAGTAAGTAACTATATAATCTTAAATTGATTAAAATAATTGCAAAAATATCTCTGCGATGTTGAGAGTAACACTGAAATTAAGTTTGAATATATTTTCTGAATTAATGTTGTCGTAAAAAGGGACTTTCCTGATAAACTCCTGTCAGAAAAATAAAAGTATATTGGAAAAGGTGATGAAAAACTGGAAATATGTCATTGATAAAATACCAAACACCAAATTCAAATTCACTCAAGTAAGCAAACCAAGTGTTTAAGTGATTAATAATTCACTCAAGTAAGCAAACCAAATATGTCAATGGTTGCTTTGGCTACTAGTCAATTCTACAACACAGAATCCTGATAAATCAACGCAAACAAGTGTTTAAGTGGAATTGATGGAGAGAAAAACACTGCCTAAGTTGCTATGTTGTTACACGCTTGGTTCCTGGACAACACAATAAACCTTAAGGAACTCATCGTTCACATCAATCACTTCTAGTACACAGCAGGATGAAATTGTCACTCCATTGTCTTCGGCAAATTTGGACCAACCATCTCCAATAACACAAGAACCATGACTTTGGTTCAACGTAAAAACAGCATTTCATGTCTTCCCCCCATGAGCAAGTTGCATTTTGTCTTGGCTGTTGTATGTGTAATGCTTAGCAAACAGAATGGGAAGTACCTGCAATAATCCCTGCATTAGTTATCATCTCATATAAGCCATGGATAGGAATATACTTCCAATTAAAAGAATATACCAGAATTTTATTTTCCATGTTGAACCTTGTGATTTTAATGGTGAATGTTGGATCAGCCAGGACAATAGGCCATTCAACGAGATCACGCAAGTAAGTAGCTATACCCGGTCGTTGTTGGTTGAAATTGAAAGGGTTTCCAGCATAACTTATCTCTGCATTTTGAAGCCCATTTTGAAGATATATCAATTAAATAGTAAATAAGGTGCCAAATGTTACTTAAAGTTGGGTTTCAGCCCTTACCTCGAGGGTTGGGATATTGAATCTCTTCAACTTGAAGATTATAAATGTACACTTTGACAATTGCAGTTAGGTTAAACCTGAACACGATTAGATGGGGTTCACTGCCTAATGACAGTTGTGAGATAAATCTGGCCCAACCATCACATATGTTCACTCTGAACCCATTTCTTCGTAAAATAATCCTAAAATTCTGACCCGTTGGGATTTGTAGGAAGATGGGGTTAGGCATGGCCCTAAACTGATAATTTTCCAAAATCCATGGTGGGATTGTCTGGGCAAAGATATTAAAAAAATATATATATAATAAGATTAAGCTTCATGTTATTTATGCAGATAGATTATAAATAGGCAGCCTAGAATAGCCAAGAAAAGTTAAGAACAGAGCATTGTGTGGGAGAAGAAGGGTGTACCAGTGATCCATCTCTCAGTTTGTGTGGGAGAAGAACGGCCAAGAACTCCATTGGGGGAGACATTGTATAGTGGAGAGTAGAAGAGGAAGCAGTCTTCGCTAATGCACTTAGTTAACAGCAAATGTGCATGTAACCGACACATGTAGTACACTATGCATTATAACTATTGCTTAACGTGTTGCAGTGGATTACCTGAAAAGGAAATCAATGACACTGCATGAACTTGGGTTTCGTAATCTTTGATGCTCGTATTTGGCATGCTTCATTAATGGGGGAAGGTGGGGGGGTTCTTTGTGAAACGTGGATTAGACTTGATAATGGGGGGGTGTAAATGAACCCTGGGTGGACAGGGACGCCTTTTCAGATGGGGTTAGGTAGACTCTTCAGATAGGGTCATACCTAGCGAATACCTCTAGGCTGTGGGGTTTATGTTTAATAATGTGGGTCGAAGATTAATTGTGGGGTTCGGGAAATGTGGAGTGTGAATTAACTTTGGAATATTAAGAGGTTGTGTATATTGGAATATTGGTCAAGTGGTAGGTACCGAAGAGATGTGCATATTGAATGCACCTCTTTGCTACACACCTTTACAAGATCATTCCCACCACTTCATCCCTCTATAAAACCCGAGTTACATTCACAATATTTTGTACAGTTTTTGGTTGAGAGAAAAAACCTATTAAAGAAAAAATGGATGTTCAGAATGTTGCTTTGCTTCCAAGTCTATATGACCATGGTGTGGTTGTCGACTCTGGGGACGTAAGTTCCTACTTCCTATTCCATGTGTCCTTGGTTAATTAAATTTAATTTAAATTTGAGTGGCAGATTTTTAATCCCTTGACTTCTATTCTTTTGCAGATCATCTTCATGGTTCACTCTGAAATCATGATGAGGTATGGGCTAAAAATGGGAGCCCATTGGGTTTGCTTCTGCCCAGACGGAGAGAAGATTCGTTTGGTGTTCTATCCTAATGGCTTAAAGGAGTCATCCGTTGGTGGTACTGGCTGGGTTGAGATGAAATTCAGATATGGACTGGTGCATGGATCTGTGGTGCACTTTCACTACCTAGGGGGTCATCGTTTTCGTGTTGAGATTCCAGGCTGGGATGGGATCCTTTATCCGTCTTTTGCGGAGAGGATTCAGTGGATTGAGGAGGAACTGGCGGCTTATGAAGCACTGGATGAGGAGGATGGTGATGGCGCTGAAGGAGGTGAGGTACCCATCAGTATTACCAAGGGAAGCTCTTCTGGTTCTGGAAATTGAGGATGTCAGTGCTGCTGTCTGATTTCATGTTTATTGGGATTATGTAATTTGCTTTTATGAACCTTTTTTTTTTAAGTTTTATGTTGGA
Organism: Crotalaria pallida; assembly: GCA_037953625.1. Taxonomy (NCBI): domain Eukaryota; kingdom Viridiplantae; phylum Streptophyta; class Magnoliopsida; order Fabales; family Fabaceae; genus Crotalaria; species Crotalaria pallida. The sequence continues at coordinate 99,277,802 of CM075650.1, forward strand.
CCTTTTATGTTTTCTGTTTTTTTAAGTAACTTTTGTAATGACTATTTTAATTTTAATTAATGAATGGTTTATGTATGGTTTGTTTTATTAAGTAACTTATGCTTTTATTGTTAATGTATGGTTATTCCTTTGTGTGGTTTCCTCCCTTGAGAATCTGCTCTTACTCGTCTCTGCTCTATGGGTTTTTTTGTGTGGATTAATGATAATTGTTAATCCTATTCACTAACGAATCCTCTGTTCCTACATCGTCTCTGGCCTAGGGTTCTATTCTCTATTATTACTAGTACTTAATAACAATAAGAATGTGGGGAAAATTAGAAGACTAACAGTCCAAGGAACACCGAGTCCTTTGTGGTTGATGTCCTTCACAATACTCCATTATTGACTGAAAATGAATACTTGAAGATTAATAAAAAGATTAGATACTTCAACAAGTTTACGGCTTATATATTATAATGATACTACAACATATGATAGCTAAATGATTTCCAAGGTACGTTAAGAAGGTCAATGAAATGTTCCACAGGCATGTACATAGCATTAGCACGTAGATGATCAACAATTATAGGTATGGTTTTGGCATCAACGATATGATAGTAGAAAATTACATAGTGTTCTTCAATGCTCAAGGAGATATTTAGAAGTAAACAAGTGTCAACCTAAATTAGTATGTCCAAACATGGTGACACCTACAAACATCTATTTATAGGGGTAAAAAAATTTCATAATTTACAAGTGTTCGTCTAAATAACTAGTCTATTTAGATGTTCATATATTTATTATTTATTAATAGGTAACTTTAGATGTTCATCTATTCTCTTTTAGGTTAGTACTTAATAACCGGAATGGTTGCTGAGAGTAACAAAAAAGAAGATGAAAGATAAAAGACTTACCACTGATGGAAGACCGGGTCCTCTGTGGTAGATGTATTACACAATACACCAGTCTCTACTTGGCTCCAATTGATTAACTCGAATAGTGAATTTCCATTGGCAAACAACAACTGGTTACTAAAGCAAAAAAACAAAATCATTGAGAATAGAAGGGTTAGTGTCAGAGTAGACAAAAAAACGACTTCAAAAGATGACATAATGACAGAGATCTAACACATATCTTAAGCAATTAACAACATATATGATTCGAATTTGATTAACATAATAAGTGTTTTCTACATAACCACAGTTAACACCTAATTTTTTCCAAACAACATGAGCCCAAACAAAATCCCAATTGACAATACTAAACAAACAAGAAAAAAATGTGACTTCTTTCTCTCCTCTTCTAGTTTTGTTCGAAGCCTCGTGATCTTCTTGTTTTGTCCATCATCCTCGACATGTTTAGCCTCCACAGGAGCTTCCACAACATCCCCCATTCCACCGGGAATTTGGGGTTTGATATGCTTGAGATGAAAATAAAGCAAATTTCGTGCGAAATCATCCTCCCATTGAAATAAGTTACAGCCATCCTGTGAACAATGTTACAAAGGTTAAGTTAACTTGATGCTGTGAAACATTGGTTAGATAGTAGAAATGGAACTATGTCGGTAGATCAAACTTGATATGTACTCTCCAAAGTGGGCAGCGAATAAACCGTCTCCCAGGGTTGTCAATAGTGGTGGAGGTATGCATCCTCAATCTCCCGCAGGGACATGTGAGATCCTCAAAGTTGATTTTACGAATGGAGCCTCTGGATGCATCAGACCGATTCGAGTTGTATGTTGAGCGTGAATCGTCGTTGATGTTTTGTTCTGCAATAGGAGCGCTGGATCTGGAAGAAGATTCGGTGGCCATTTTGGTTTGCTTTGCTGGTGAGATGGGGTATTTCAAGTTGAGGGATTCTGTTCTAAGTATGAGAAGCTTGCCTAAGACGATTGGGGTTTAGAATTTAGGGTTGTTCTATCAAAACGCACAGTTTTAATACAATGGGGATTCATTTTATGTGGTTCACTTAATTATTGTGTGGGGTTCCCTTGACTAAGTTGATTAGAACGTGGGGTTCGCTTGACTAAGTTGATTATTGTGCGGGGTTCCCTTGACTAAGTTGATTAGAACGTGGGGTTCGCTTGACTAAATTGATTATTGTGCGGGGTTCCCTTGACAAAGTTTATTAGAATGTGGGGTTCGCTTCACTAAGTTGATTATGGTGTGGGGTTCGCTTGACTAAGTTGATTATTGTGCGGGGTTCCCTTGACAAAGTTGATTAGAATGTGGGGTTCCCTTGACTAAGTTCATTATTCTGTGCGGTTCGCTTGACTAAGTTGATTATCGTGTGGGGTTCCCTTGACTAAGTTCATTATTGCGTGGGGTTCGCTTGACTAAGTTGATTATGGTGTGGGGTTCGCTTGACTAAGTTCATTATTGTGTGGGGTTCGCTTGACTAAGTTGATTATTGTGCGGGGTTCCCTTGACTAAGTTGATTAGAACGTGGGGTTCGCTTGACTAAGTTGATTAGAATGTGGGGTTCCCTTGGCTAAGTTGATTAGAATGTGGGGTTAGCTTCGCTAAGTTGATTAGAATGTGGGGTTCGCTTCACTAAGTTGATTATTGTGCGGGGTTCCCTTGGCTAAGTTGATTAGAATGTGGGGTTCGCTTCACTAAGTTGATTAGAACGTGGGGTTCGCTTGACTAAGTTCATTATTCTGTGGGGTTCGCTTGACTAAGTTGATTAGAATGTGGGGTTCCCTTGGCTAAGTTGATTAGAACGTGGGGTTCGCTTGACTTAGTTGATTATCGTGTGGAGTTCGCTTGACTAAGTTGATTATTGTGTGGGGTTCGCTTGACTAAGTTGATTATTGTGTGGGGTTCGCTTGACTAAGTTGATTATTGTGTGGGGTTCCATTGACTAAGTTTATTAGAATGTGGGGTTCGCTTGACTAAATTGATTATTGCGTGGGGTTCGCTTGACTAAGTTGATTAGAATGTGGGGTTCCCTTGGCTAAGTTGATTATTGTGTGGGGTTCCCTTTCCTAAGTTGATTAGAATGTGGGGTTCGCTTGACTGAATTGATTATTGTGTGGGATTCGCTTGACTGAATAGATTATTGTGTGGGGTTCGCTTGACTAAGTTGATTAGAATGTGGGGTTCCCTTGACTAAGTTCATTATTGCGTGGGGTTCGCTTGACTAAGTTGATTATGGTGTGAGGTTCGCTTGACTAAGTTCATTATTGCGTGGGGTTCGCTTGACTAAGTTGATTATTGTGCGAGGTTCCCTTGGCTAAGTTGATTAGAATGTGGGGTTCCCTTGACTAAGTTCATTATTCTGTGGGGTTCGCTTGACTAAGTTGATTATAGTGTGGGGTTCGCTTGACTAAGTTGATTATGGTGTGGGGTTCGCTTGACTAAGTTCATTATTGCGTGGGGTTCGCTTGACTAAGTTAATTATCGTGTGGGGTTCGCTTGACTAAGTTCATTATTCTGTGGGGTTCGCATACTAAGTTGATTAGAATGTGGGGTTCCCTTGGCTAAGTTGATTAGAATGTGGGGTTCGCTTGACTAAGTTGATTAGAACGTGGGGTTCGCTTGACTAAGTTGATTATTGTGCGGGGTTCCCTTGACAAAGTTGATTAGAATGTGGGGTTCGCTTCACTAAGTTGATTAGAATGTGGGGTTCGCTTGACTAAGTTGATTATTCCGTGGGGTTCGCTTGACTAAGTTGATTATTGTGTGGGGTTCGCTTTACTAAGTTGATTATGGTGTGGGGTTCGCTTGACTAAGTTCATTATTGCGTGGGGTTCGCTTGACTAAGTTGATTAGAATGTGGGGTTCCCCTGACTAAGTTCATTATTCTGTGGGGTTCGCTTGACTAAGTTGATTATCGTGTGGGGTTCGGTTGACTAAGTTCATTATTGCGTGGGGTTCGCTTGACTAAGTTGATTATGGTGTGGGGTTCGCTTGACTAAGTTCATTATTGCGTGGGGTTCGCTTGACTAAGTTGATTATTGTGCGGGGTTCCCTTGGCTAAGTTGATTAGAATGTGGGGTTAGCTTGACTAAGTTGATTAGAACGTGGGATTCGCTTGACTAAGTTGATTATTGTGCGGGGTTCCCTTGACTAAGTTGATTAGAATGTGGGGTTCCCTTGGCTAAGTTGATTAGAATGTGGGGTTAGCTTGACTAATTTGATTATTGTGCGGGGTTCGCTTGACTAAGTTGATTATGGTGTAGGGTTCGCTTGACTAAGTTCATTATTGCGTGGGGTTCGCTTGACTAAGTTGATTAGAATGTGGGGTTCCCTTGACTAAGTTCATTATTCTGTGGGGTTCGCTTGACTAAGTTGATTATAGTGTGGGGTTCGCTTGACTAAGTTCATTATTCTGTGGGGTTCGCTTGACTAAGTTGATTAGAATGTGGGGTTCCCTTGGCTAAGTTGATTAGAATGTGGGGTTAGCTTGACTAAGTTGATTAGAACGTGGGGTTCGCTTGACTAAGTTGATTATTGTGCGGGGTTTCCTTGACTAAGTTGATTAGAATGTGGGGTTCCCTTGGCTAAGTTGATTAGAATGTAGGGTTCGCTTGACTAAGTTGATTAGAACGTGGGGTTCGCTTGACTAAGTTGATTATTGTGCGGGGTTCCCTTGACAAAGTTGATTAGAATGTGGGGTTCGCTTCACTAAGTTGATTAGAATGTGGGGTTCGCTTGACTAAGTTCATTATTCTGTGGGGTTCCCTTGACTAAGTTGATTAGAATGTGAGGTTAGCTTGACTAAGTTGATTATTGCGTGGGGTTCGCTTGACTAAGTTGATTATTGTGCGGGGTTCCCTTGACTAAGTTGATTAGAACGTGGGGTTCGCTTGACTAAGTTGATTATTGAGCGGGGTTCCCTTGACAAAGTTGATTAGAATGTGGGGTTTGCTTCACTAAGTTGATTAGAATGTGGGGTTCGCTTGACTAAGTTGATGATTGTGTGGGGTTCCCTTGACTAAGTTGATTAGAATGTGGGGTTAGCTTGACTAAGTTGAATAGAACGTGGGGTTCGCTTGACTAAGTTCATTATTCTGTGGGGTTCGCTTGACTAAGTTGATTAGAATGTGGGGTTCCCTTGGCTAAGTTTATTAGAACGTGGGGTTCGCTTGACTAAGTTGATTATCGTGTGGAGTTCGCTTGACTAAGTTGATTATTGTGTGGGGTTCGCTTGACTAAGTTGATTATTGTGTGGGGTTCGCTTGACTAAGTTAATTATTGTGTGGGGTTCCCTTGACTAAGTTGATTAGAACGTGGGGTTCGCTTGACTAAATTAATTATTGCGTGGGGTTCGCTTGACTAAGTTGATTAGAATGTGGGGTTCGCTTGACTAAGTTGATTAGAATGTGGGGTTCCCTTGGCTAAGTTGATTATTGTGTGGGGTTCCCTTTCCTAAGTTGATTAGAATGTGGGGTTCGCTTGACTAAATTGATTATTGTGTGGGATTCGCTTGACTAAATAGATTATTCTGTGGGGTTGGCTTGACTAAGTTGATTATGGTGTGGGGTTCGCTTGACGAAGTTCATTATTGCGTGGGGTTCGCTTGACTAAGTTGATTAGAATGTGGGGTTCCCTTGACTAAGTTCATTATTCTGTGGGGTTCGCTTGACTAAGTTGATTATAGTGTGGGGTTCCCTTGACTAAGTTGATTATGGTGTGGGGTTCGCTTGACTAAGTTCATTATTGCGTGGGGTTCGCTTGACTAAGTTGATTAGAATGTGGGGTTCCCTTGACTAAGTTCATTATTCTGTGGGGTTCGCTTGACTAAGTTGATTATTGTGTTGGTTTCAAATTATTAAGTTAATTAAAATGTGGGTTTCACTTGTTTAAAATTTGATTAGAATATGAAGCAACTAAGTTAATCAGCAATAAAAAAAAATAAATTAAGCACAACACATATGAAACCCATGTGATTTATTATAATTTTTTGATCGGAAAAAAAAAAAGAAAACAAATTGGAACTTGTGGGTCTCCAATGCTCAACGATGGATCCATCAGTTCATCACTGATGTTGATTATCATTATTAAATTCAATTTCATTCTCAGCCACAACCTCTGTATTCTCAATGTTAACCCTGAATTTTGAGAGCCCCAGATACTCGAACACGATTCTTTGTCCATCGGCCAGTCTGAACTCATCGCGGAATTCCTTCCATCCATCGACGACTGTTCCTCGTCTTCCACCTGGGTTTTCCCGATAATGCATACGGCTCACCCCACCATCCAGCGAATGAACCGTCCATACAGTCCCTAGTTGGTTGTGAAACTTTTTAACAAATTCCATTGGTAGTTCAAAGTGAGCCTGCACATACATACAATTGATCAACTAAACATGATGCAAACAAGAATGACCAGATAAAATGAAGAGGGACACCGTTCACCATCACCTCTGAAGCAAAATTCGTCACAGCTACTCGATAAAGAACAGGCTTACTGAACAAGTCTGCAACCGGGTCCATGTTTATCTGCCGATGGCACCCGCATACAAAAATGAAAGTTTAGATGTCACAGATTAAAAAAATAGGAATAAGCAAAGTGGAGAAGGAATAATTAGGGAGATACCTCAAACCGTGGAACAGTGGATGAGTTCTGTCTGATGATGGCGCCTCTAATGTTGATGGGTTTGTCTTTCTCCTTAAATAGATGCAGGCTTATCAGTTTGAGAAGATGTAACGCATATGGGAAAAGTTAATACCGTGGGTCACCTTCTGATATTTTCAAGAAACTGATTCAATTCATGTATCTAAATTAAAGCCAAATTCATGGCTCATTCGAAATTATAAACTCGTAAATACAAACATTAATGACACGCCTTGACCAGAAGGGATACGAAGAGTTATGGGAAACGCAGGGTCAGTATGGGTGGGGTTTGGGGTTTGTACGATGCTGGGGTTCACAGTTCTATTATGTGGGGTTCACACTTGGACACTATTAGAATGTTGGGGTTCACACGTGCAGTGAAGGGGTACACTGCCAAGATGGTGGGGTTCACAGGTGCAGTCACATGGTTCACATTGCTAAGTGAACCCAACATTGATAAAATGGCTTCCACCCGTCACATGGAGAATTTTAGTATTTTACTATTTGTTTATTTGGTTGAGAGAGCGAAACTAGTACTAACTCAGTCTGAAACAAGTCTGGTCACATGATTTCTTAAAATGGTTATCCTACATATACTTAGTTAAGCATAGATGGGACCAAATCCCCAATTGGGGAAAGCAGGGTTCTAACAATTGTCTGGAGAGCGAAGCGCGGAGTAACTAAATGATGCAAGCGTTGATTAGAAACGAATCAAGCGTTGTTGAATCAAGCGTTGTTGAAGGGACCACAGTGGGGAACGAACCATGCCGTGTCGTCAGAACAATAGAACTGGCAAAGGTAAACACTTCCATTCCCTTCCTTGCATTTATTACATTTCTAATGTCATGTCTTCTCTGTCTTCCTTTTTTTTGTTTCTGAGCTTCGTGTTATTCTCATAACACCACGCCTTAATAGCCAAACCCCAAATGTGTAGGAGTACATTCATCCCCAATAATGCGCCAATTCGCTTGAATGTGGTATTCGAATTAGGAGTTATAGACGATTAGGGTTTCCAAATTTTTTAATGTAACTCTATCCACTGTATCTGGTTATTTGGCAGCATATGCAAGGATTGGGGTTAGGGCTTAGGGGGGTTCATGATCTAGGTTAGCCTACGGTTATCCTTTCTAAACACTACAAATCAGTGATTCCAATTAAGTTAATAACACATTCTTTCACACATCCGGCATTTAATGTTACCCAGAAATAGCCTGACAAAAATACGAACCCCACAGTATTGTCTGCTGGAGCAGTGTACCCCTTTTTTTTTCAGAACTATGATTTCCAATATCGTGTATACTCCAAATAAACCATACTTGCTTTGGGCAGCGGTTCACACTTATTAGATGAAAGTGTCTTGGTTACAGTGAGAGTAGGGTTTAGTATTCCCTGCCAAAAGCAGGTCTCTACTGCCAACACTCACCCAAAAAGCAGGTATAGTTGGGTTATCCTACACATATCCCTTCTCATGCCATCAGAACCAAAAAAAAACCCTCCTCTTGTTCAACGAGTGAACTCTTGATTTCTCTCATCTTTTGCAAACCATTAATGGCTTCAAACGTGGATGGAAAACCTGCAGCTGCAGCTAGGTTTAACGACTCCATGGTGTCAAAGAGGTAACTGCAACCTGTATTTATTATACTATAATAAATCAAACCCTTATTCTACAATAAATGCATTGTTCCCAGTGGAGTAGGTAGCTGTTGGTGGAATAGGAGTTCCATGGTTATTTAATGATGGAATGATGGGGTTCTGTTAGTTACCTAACTATTATGCTATTCTGTGTGTGTTTAATGTTTATTGTATAGTTTATGATTAAGAATGGTGGACATCATATTGTAGTTGTAACTAGCCCAACCTGTCACATTCAATTAAATGCCTCAAATGCAGTCATGGAATAGTTAATGCATCAAACTATTAGGGGATGATGGAATAGTTGATGACTATCAGTACATGTGAATATTGTATGATGGTGTTCCGATTCTTACCCAACCATTATGGCCATATGAATGTGTATGTATCTGAATATGGTATAAACTGGAATGGTGGACATGATACAAAGAAGCTGTAAGTAGCCAAACCTGTCACATTCAATAAATGCCTCTATTGTAGTGATGGAATAGTTAATGCATCAAATGTTTAGGTGTTCATGGATTAGTTAATGATAGTACTATATGTGAATATTTAATGATGGGGTTCTGTTTGTTACCAATCACTTCTATGTGTTGGTGGAATAATTATGACTTAGAAAGGTCGACATCATATAAAGAAGCTGAAACTAGCCAAACTTGTCTGTTTCTATAAATGCACCAAGTGTATTGATGGTATAGTTAATGCGTCAAATGATTGGGTGTTGATTAGAATAGTCAATTATTAGTCTATATGGATATTTATTGATTCGGTTAAGTTTGTTCCCCAACCCTTGACATTCCAGGTAAATGAATGTATTGCAATATGCTGTTTCATGTTCTATGCATGTGGCCTTGATGGAATAGTTAATTATTAGGAATGGTGGACATTATATTAAGAAGCTGCAACTTGCCAAACCTGTCTATTTTACTAAGTGTCTAACAAAATCAGTATTACGTAGGTGTTGATGGCATTTTTAATGGTTGGTTTATATGTTTTGATATTAAGAATGTGTTTGTTACCTTTTCTACTAATGAAATAGTACTTGATTAGTGTCCATGTTGTTACAGTGCACTGCACAACGCAGATGGTGTTTCTGAAGACATCGGCGAGAGTCAAAGCACCTGCGCCCACCCTAAAGGAGAAGATGTCAGCAATCATGTGCTGTTACAGTTCATAAAGGTAAATGTTTCCAATTAACGTCCACTAATTTTTCTGAATGTTGATGTTACATTCATTCGTTATGGGCTAACATTCGTTTAATATGTTTTAACAGCAATTGGAGTCAAGGCTTGATAAGTCCGAAAAGGAGCGCGAGGAACAAAAAACAAAGCTTAAACTGTACGAGCAGGGCATCACTCCCGCGAATGTTTCCCACCCTCACCCCTCTTCTCACTTCACAAACCCCATAACCCCACCTCTTAAAACCAAAGACTCCCAGACCCACCTGATCAGTTTAGTTGATGAGGCAGTTGACAACTCCAACGAACCTGCAGCATATGGGAATGAACCACTCCCTGGGTCGAAGGAGAGGCCCATACTGGTTGACGACACAGTTGCCTTTTCAGCCTTGTCCGATGAGGTTCCCGTTAACGTCGTTGATCACAACACCAGCGGAATTTGTCGGAGACTGAACTTTGGGAGGTTCAGCAGAACATCAAACTCACAGAAAACCCCATCCACTACCCCTTCTTCCGAAATGGTGAATGCATCCACCGAGCATGATTATTCACCAGTATTGTGATAACCACCTAGTTTCTTCTTCTATGCCTGGCTAATATAGACTACTTATTAGTGTATGTATTGTTTTATATTATCTTGATTGACAATAACATATTGCTCTTTTATTAGCCTGATCTTCGGTACACAATACCCAAAAGACTCTTCAAATCTCATGGAAGTGGACTTTGCACCTCAGCTGGTATCAAAGTGAGACCATTGAAACGACCGAAGACGGATTTTGTTAATAAATACAGGCAACTGAATGTTTACTCGCATGGTTCTTCGAGTCAGGCCCTTAGTCCCGTTTTGAAGAGCACACCCCCTGAACCATTATCTTCATGCGTGCTTCCAAAGGAATTCCCTCACTTGTGGTGTTATTATGTCATTCATATTTGTCTCATTACTGATTTCATATTTCTGTCTGCAGAAAGCTAAACTGACGTTCCAACTCACTCCAGAGATGAATCTGAGTGAAGAGGATCAAAAACATGCATATTTTGTCTTTGGTGTTGGGCTACTCAAGAGGTAAGACATGTTGGATTGCACTTTATTTGTTTACCCTTACCAATTCCTACACTTACCGAATAACTTTTCTGGTTTGATTGACCAGCGACATTCTGATTGAAAGCGGTGGGATTTCCTTGACACGTGAAGAACTTCAGTGCATGCTGCCTGGCAACGAGATTCCCCAGGAGGTATATTTAATATACAGTAGTAATGATTTTGTCAAGCTTGTTTCTAACCAATTTGTTATTCTTATAACTGAAATAATTTTCAAAAATCTATCATAACTGCTTTAATTTTTTATACGTAACTTAGATTATACTCCTGATGTGCTGGCATAACACCGCAAACCAAGTAAAAGAAAGGATGATCCTCACTTGGACTCTCCCTCCGTCCTTCTCCGTAAGTGTACTATTTCACAGGCCTAATGCCTACTCCAATGATACAAATAACATAGCTTAGAGAGTTCAACTTTTCAATTATAGGCCGAGTACCTGGTTCGGCAGGATGTAGCAGAAGCCGTCAATAAGTACCACGAAGATTGGATGCCCGAGACGGATAATCTAGAACATGTAAGTGCACACTTGATTATTGTGTAGGGTGAGTAAATGCATGCGTACTTTACAATCAATTGAAAGCCTTTTGTGTGTTAGTTTCCAAGAAGGTGTGTGTTGTACATAAAATACAGGTTGGGCTTAAAAATGGTAACTTGTGTAGGTAATTAGAAGTTTATCTTTATACTATGCAATCCCCGTCATTTTATATTTGGCACATTGCATTTTCAAAATCACTTCTTCTTCGTAAGCTTAAACACATTGACGACTAACTATCCGAATACTTCGTTTATTATAGATCAATATGAAAAACAGCTTTGACTTTATTACTGTTTGTTGATACACTTACATGGAATTCAATTGTATTATTTACATCTGCATCATCAACAATGCAGATCTACGTACCAGTGTGGGAGGAAAACACACATTGGTATTTGATTGTGTTCTCCTTCGTAGAGAAGAAAGTGTATCATTTGGATACATGAAGGAGCACTGGTATGTTGGAGCATCGACGCTCTAACATATATGTTCTGGTATGGATTGAAATTACGCCATTGAATTACTTCATCTTTGTATATTACCACCCGAATGCATTCCCACATGTTAGTGTTTAATATTTGCAGAAGGAGTTCTTCTCCAGGATTATCCAGATGGGAGGTGGTCGGTTGAAGGGTCTCGGGAATGCCAGCACCATCATGGATTGGGAGGTTATCTTAGTGGATGGTATCCCAGAGACCGGGAATAGGTACATCACCGTATATAACGGCCCATCTGAACACGTTCATATTTAGGATTCTTATTATTGTATGTCTGTTTCAGCATGCTGTCTGCAGTCTATTTGCTTGAATGGCTGTCAATGGAGGAGTGCTTTCAATACCCGGTATTTGGTGAGGTATGTAATTCATTCACTCATTCTTGGTATGTCTTATTATTGTTCTTTCTCATATTCGAACTATTGGTTATGTAGCTGGATGAAAACGTGGCAAGGATGTCATGCATGTTGAAGCTTCTCAACTCGCACGTCAATGTTATAAAGAACAGCTTTATGCTTGCCGAGGATGCATTCAGTCGGATCAAGAGTGGTCGCCGACAACATTAATCCATTCTCATGGGGTTCGTGACTGTGGGGGGTGGGTGGATTTTTTTGGATAAGATTAATCTGGGGTTCGACAACATTAATCTTTATGGGTGCTTGAAGATGTAATTTTTTTTGGATAAGATTTCAACTTACAGTGTTCGGTGATTTAAGGTGTTGGATTTTGGTAATGATTAACTTATTTTGATACAGGGCGATCAAAATACATGAACATTCTGATATGTGAGACTCACAACAGTAACCTCCATCCGATGCCCTCTTATCATAACTATTGAACATTCTGATAATATGATTGATTTTGGTAACTAATAACTTATTCTGAATATTCTGATGCCCCTCTTATCATAATTAATGAACATTATGATGCCCTCTTATCATAATTATTGAACATTTTGATGCCCTCTTATCATAATTATTGAACATTCTGATACCCTATTGGCAGAAGACAATCGCAGTTGAATCAATTTTTTTTTGTTACAGTAGCAAACCAATTATGGTCTAAGAACTACTGGGTACTGCAAAGAAATCATGTTTGGTCCTATTAAAAAGAATCATGTCTTGATTTACAATCAACACCTAGACGACAACGATTTAAAATAAAGCGCACGTATCCTTTAATTTTACTTTCATTTTCGGAGATTCAAAAATTTTTATAATACAATATATAGGTGCCCTCAAATTGTGTTATGTTGTTTACTAAGTTCACCAGTTTCATTCTTAGATTATTTCAAAATACTAAGTATCTCATTGTATCTCATTAGTTGAATAGCCAAATGAATCATTTTGTCAAAGAAACAAGGTGAAGAATTCATTTAAAATCTCACAGAATATCACAACAATTTTAATTTGCAATCACTATCCATAATTAGTAACACCCAACTCATAGATTAAAAATCACGAATTCTTACATACATAATCATGTACTAATAATTCATTAAACTGAAGAACAACAACAAACTATCATTTCTTGAATTCTTAACATCGAGTCCAGAAGTGAAGTCTACACCCGTAGAAGGTAACCATAGATCCCCCAAAAGCAATTGGGCAACCGTGAATTTAGTAGCCTGATCATCATAAAAATACAACACGCCCATAATTGCATTACAAATCCAAACTTGATTTCAATTCCTTTTCCTTCCCACCACCCGCCCCTTGCCCAACCTGTGATACACAGAGGAAACATGTGAATAAACCCAAATTCGAGCAAAAGTAAAATGGACTATATCCCGACAAAAAAGGTTCAAAATCATATATATATATCGGATATTAGTTAGGGCGAGCACATATTTTTCAGAATAACCTTTAACATAAGTACAATCAAACCTTCACCGAACGTCGAAGTCCTGGTCTCCTATGGCATCATACCCATCCTCACCATCTTCTTCACTCCAACCACCACCTTCACTGTCCTCGTCCTCATATACACCATCGTCGTCATGATCCTCACTCTCCCCACTGTCGTTACTGTACATCCCTTCTTCATCATCATCAACAATATCATAATCATCAACTTCGTCATCAGCCACGCCACCATGATTACAGCTTCTTGCATTGTTACCTTGTTGATGGCATTTAGAACATCGATGTGGAGCACACTTACGCGAACCAGACGCCTGGCTAGAGACACCACCAGGGGGGAGTCCACCGGCATCATTGTTTCCACCATTGCTCCCATCTCCATCCTCGCTTTCCAGCAATCTCAATTCAGAAAAGATCTTGTTCTTCAATGCATTATAGCTGCTCAAATTTCTTGCACCTAAAACACACCACCTCCTGCAAATGCGTATCAACGAGCAATATCTGCTGATAAATGCTGCCGACCCTCCGTCTCCATTACCAGAGACTCTCACACCCACAAATTCTTTTCCTATCATCGTCCACCGTTCAAGCACCATGCTTTCAGGTATTTCAGTCATGTTCAGTTTAACAAGGACGGCAAAAATATGAACGCATGGTAGACCAAATGATTCCATCCTCTTGCAGCAACAAACAAACTTTGATCCAACAGGACAATACGAGACAGTCCAGCAACCAATCTCCTTAGGGTATTTTACAACCCGAAAGATCACCGTTGTGAGGGTTTCTTTCCAATCACGAACCTTGTACTCTGCCGAAATAAACAAGATACCCTGAACTTTCTCAAACACTTCTCTTGTGTAGATTTCAGCAGCAGACTTCTCCAACAGCTTGAAAGGTGTAAGCAAAACTGGGTATGTGCTTAAAGTCTTGAAATCAGCGTCTAGCTCATTATACCTCATTACATCCCAACATCTTTCCATTTGCTCAACGAATTCACAGAGATTGTCCCTGGACCCTACAAACCTCCGCATCTGAGAGTGCAATGCCTCACACCTTGAAGTAGTTCTCAACCCGGCAAAAAATAAACCTCTCATGTATGCTGTTGCCCACATCCTCTTCTTTACATAAGCAGCTTTCACCCAATCATTATCCTCTAGCCCACAAGAATCGCGTAGTACTGACCACCTTGCCTCAAAGACAGGCACATCATAGTCAGTGAACATGCAATCCTTGAATCCTTTCAGGAACTTACGGTTATGGACCCTCTTGGCCGCATTTTTAACCAAATGCCATGCACAAAGCCTATGGTGTGCCTGCGGAAATACTCTCGCAATTGCATTCCGCATTAACAACGCACCATCGGTTATTACACACTTGGGATATTTACCATTCATTGCTTCGAGGAGCTGCTCCAAAAGCCAAACATATGTGCCTTCTGTTTCATCGAACACAAATGCAGTTGCAAACACCACTGTCTGTAGGTGGTGGTTTACCCCAGAGAAAACAACAACAGGGCACTTGTACTTATTCTTTCCATAAGTGGCATCAAATGCCAACACATCACCAAAAGCACTGTAATCAAGTCTCGACGTGCTGTCACACCAGAACAAATGAAGCAAGTGTCCATCGCTGTCAACCACGTGCTTCCACACAAATCCAAGGTCCGTGGACACAGACTTCCGCATGTACTTCAACACTGCATGACCAACACCATCTTTGTTCTCACCGTGCAGGCGGTTGTACAAAGCCTTCTTCTTGAAGCCAACATAAGGATAACCACCTACCCTCTCAGCAAATGATGCATAAATGTGTGGCATCTTTATCCCAACCGTCCTCAATGACCTCACTTCCTCCATGTCTGGCTCCGTGATCTTTGATTGTGAGCGGTGAATGCGGCCGAAACCAGGCAGAAGTTGATGATTGTGTTGATCGTTGAAGTAACAAACAATCCATCTGCCCGTGGTTGATTGCAAGTAAATTCTCATCTCGGCTTTGCAATAACACCGAGTCCCGCCCCTCGGTGCCCTCTTCCGATTCACCATGGTTTCATACTTTTTGTCTCGTGCCCCTTGGTTTGAGCAAACAAGAGATTTTGATACTATTTCACCCTTGCGGTTTCTGGCAGTCAAGTGTTTTCTAACACTGAACCCTGTAACCTGGGCATACTGATTGTAGAAATCATAGGCCACATCAATGTTAAGGAAGCTATACTTGATCACATCCTCAAAAACCAATCCCCCGAAGTCAGTGTTGGCAAAATCATCGCTGCTATCTATGTGTATCATCTGTTCAGCCTCCACGGATGGCACCGTTGCCTGCACATCAAAATATTTCAAGTGCTCACAAACATAAATACGTATATTAAGGGTGACTTATATTAACTGGAAAAAAAAGATGGACTTATAACAAATATTGCCAATACCGTTCTGCGATTACAAAACCAAACTAATCATAACCAATTTTGAATCAATTTCATTATCACTATCGCTGCACGTGGAACCCCACTAGGGAACTATTTTAAAGCACATGATCCACTGTGTGCATAAATGTGTGCATGGGTAACAAAAGCAGTGAGGGATTAGAAGAAATACAAAAAAACCAGTGAAGCCTAGATCCAGCTCAAGTCTATCAGACAAAACCAGTGAAGGATTACAAGAATTAAAATTGAAAAAATGAACAAATTATTTGTGTTTCTAAAAAGAAATTATTTGAATCAATTTCACTATCACGACAATTAAGTATCATTGCAGGCAAACCAAATGTAAAGTTTACGGTGAGTAAGGTAAAATACTAATTATCCCATGTTAACTCATATGTTGAACAGACTTAATTCAAGGGACTCCACATGTTTTTGTTTCACTTGAAATTACCCTCTACTGTACAGAATCAATTCAAGGGACTCTACGAAAGTGATAAACATATCATTTAGTATGCATCATTATTAAATTTTGCCAATACCTCCACGTTCTCTGTCTGATGCGAGGCTCCAACATTTGGGTTCATGTCTGGATTCGTGGATACTGTAGAATTAATTTGTAAAACAAAAATTAGGAAAATAAAATTTGGCCTGGTTGGGATCAGCAATACAGATGAAGTTGTTACATAATTCATGACATACCTTGATCTTGGGTTGAGGGACTGGGGACTGAGGAAGACATTTTTGGTGGCGGTGTGTTATAGCTTGGGTAGCTAGAGCCGGAGTCGTGGAAGGTTGTGGACCTCTAATTGAGGTTTCGATTTTACTCGATTGAATGCAATGTCCAATGTATGTGACTTGGGAGATCGGAGGTGGCGACGGCACCGGCAGCTCTAGAGGGTCGAAGGCTATGGTCGAAGAAATGAAATATGGTAAGGAACCGGAGGCTATGGTTGAAGAAGAAATAGGGTTCATCATGTGGATATGTCACCAAGGAAGAAGGAGAAGGAGAGGACATTTTGGTAAAATTAGTTCATTAGGATGGGAGGTCAGTTTGGTAAAATGACTACATTTTTTATTTTGTTAATATTGCATTACCTGGTAACCTGCACTAACAGGTAAAAGTGTACCGATACACTCACATGCATTGTATGCATGCCACATAAATTATGCATCGCAGAATTCACCATTAACTGGCTTATTTACAAAGAAATGACAGGGCCTTGACCCACTTTAGGACAGGTGCAATCATGTTAAAGCTGGAGGTATTCGTATCAAAATATTATGATTACTTAAAAGTGGAAAAACATGTTTGAATTTGCTCGAAAGTTGTTTATGTGCAACATTGGTCTTATTTTACAATTATTTGCTTTAGTTGAATGTGGTCATAAAGGGTCTTTTACTAGTATTGCTGAATAAATTATTTGGATAACACGCTTCTACCAAATTTTTCTTTGGATCTGTTTTTGCTTCAGTCAAATTGGGGTTGTGTTTTTTCTTGTTTATGTTGTTTCGGACTTTCGGCTTCTTGCTTCATCAACTACAATAATGGCCCTGCACCTGCAATATGTTAGCCGAGATCCAAATTCAGTATTAAGTTGGTTGGAACGATGTCAGAATCTCATTTTTGGAAACCTGTTCCCCAACCTGATAAAATTCAAGACTCCAAGTCTCAGAGAAAGCAGGGAAATATTTCAAATGGAGAAGCTCAAATTAGCAAGTCAAAACGTACTCACAGGAAGCTCCCTAGTGCAATTTTTGACTCGGTCCCAGCGCAAGCAAATCCTGAGATTGAGAAATCTAAACGTAACCCAAATAAAATCTCGTTCCAACTGTCGGATCCGATTCAAGACAATCCACAAAGTGAGCTTGAAAAGGTCAAACGTAACTTGAGAAAGATTCATAACCTGTTGTTGAGAATGCTGTTCTGTCATAAGTTGAATCTGAGATGGCAAAAAAGCATTTGGAAAGGGCAACAGTTACTGCAGGACAGACTGTTTCAGAACAAAGAGTCATTACTTCTAATGAAAAGATCAAAAAGAAATAAACTTTGACCATCTTCAACGCACCTGACGTAGAAATTACTCCAAGAAATTCAGTTAACAAGGAGGTGTCTGACATTCCGAGCAATTACCAACTGACTGTGGAACCAAAGCCAATGATATATACCACAGCAATAGATTAAAACACCAAAGCCTACGAAGCTAAAAATGATATGAGTGATCTACTGGAGACTATTTGTAAAGATGAACATTCTCCATCAACAATGGAGTATATTTGTAAACATGAAAATTCAACAAACGAAGCTTTGAGTTGCACGGAAGATGTGTGGGCCAAAGTGAATACACCTAAGGTAATGGTGATCCCCCCTGTAATGTGTGAACAAGAAGCTGTTTTGAAATAATAATTTGTGGACAAAATTTATTGTTTTCCTACTGAACTATGTCGGAATACACTTAACAAATCAATTATAAAATTCCGTCGTACCCGTGTCGAAATAATAAAAAAATATCCGACACTGGATTGTAAAAATATATTGAGTAACATAAAAAAAAATAAAAAGAAAAACACATAGACAAGAGTATTACCTTTAACAACTAGTATACGTATACAAGATCTGGTAGAAGTCCTTCTAAACGTGAATGAGTGGAAAGCTTGAATCTTTTGGAAGGAGTTTTTTTTTTTTTTTTTTTTCTTGAGTTAAGAGAGGTTTGGGGATGGTGGAAGGTGGAGGGGTTTGTGAATATGGGGAAGGGGTTTCTGAATATTGAGGTTACTTGGGGTGGAAGGTGAAAGGTTTTGGGGTGAAAAATAGAATAGATTTGGAATTTGGGGGAAGAAGAGCAAGTTTAAAGTGGGGACCGAGACTAATTTATGGCGTCTAGAGATCAGGACTGTACCACACTTCTAAATTTCCCCACTTTACATTACATTTTAAAACCATTTGTACAAGTTACTACTCCCTTCGGCCTTATATATAGGTCATATTCTAGAAAATTTTCTTAATCCTAATTATAATCACTTTATATTTTCTATGCATCATTTATTGATTTTTCTCTTTTTTGCCCTTATTAAATGCTTTGACTATCTATGTGTTTTTTGTTGTTCATTAATGAGTGCGAATTTTCCAATAAAAGTTAAGGGGGTAAAATTGTAATGTTACAACATATTCTCATAGAATTCATAAAATCAATCACTTTCCTTGGTATGTGTAATTCGGTTAAGTATGCCCTATAATAAGGACCAGAGGGATTAGTATTCATTAAACAGTATATTATATTACTAATTAAACAGTAGATTTTAATCTTCTCTTTTATATAGTAGATGACAGCAAATATTATCCTGCAAATAACATCATTCATTTTTAATTCAAATCTAGAAAGCAGTAGTGCAAAACATAAATAGTTGAATCACAAATCACTCAACATAAAAACACGGTTTAAATGGGCAAACGGCTAACTTCTATAAGCAGAGTCCAAGGAGAATAAGAACATCTGACCATTTATATACCATGCGGACAAATCCAATTGGGGGGACCCTTTCATCAAAATACTTTTTAAAAAAAGTAGCTATATATGCCTGTGCGCAATATATTTAATAAAGAGAAAAATTTTTACTAAACATACATCTGTTATATGCATGTATGTTTTTTTCTATACTTGAAGCCTATTTGATGTGCTGCAGTTCTGCCCCTGAAGACATGTTGCATGCATCACTGAAAATCGACTAAACTAACTCGACTGGGTTCGATCATGACCCCACGAACTAACTGGCCTGTATTTATACGGTTTCTTGCAGCAGGAGAAGATGACAGTTCAATGCCAGGAGGAATTGGAACTTTCCGCGAGTGGCCAGAAATACATAGGTTACCAGTATCATCTTGCTCCCAGTATACTTCTACCATAACCCCTGAAGGACTTTCTGCAGACTCTGTTCCTGGAATTCCCACATACCTTGCTCCTTTCAGAATCTGCACGATTATTATAGCAAACAAAAGAGATAGTTGTCATTACCACAACTCATATTATTTGAATTGAAAAGCAAAAGGGATGTGAGCTCTCAAATGGTTATGCTTTCTTCGCAAGGAGAAGCACTTTGACAACTATACTAGCGTCCAAACAAACATTTAGAATTCAACCTCTTGAGAGGTATACCTCACCGTAGAATGACCAAAACTATACTATGGCTGCTCTTACCTCCACAGACTCCCCGGATGTTAAGGTCAGTGTCACTAGGCTCCCTTCAGCTGCAGCACTTTCCAGCTCTGCTTGCTTTACAATATTCATGAAAACTTCTTCGAGAGTTGTTAGACCAAGCTGGATGTCAGTTATACCAAATTCTTCTTCTCTATCTTGGAGCTCTGCAAAAAAGTCCTGCTCGGGAAGCAACAGGAAAATAAAACAATATTACCAATATATTTATTTATTCATAATCATCTTCTGTGATATGACTTATGGCTTATTTGGTTTGAGCTATTTATATTTTTCACTGCATATATAGGCCACTTTGGTGCCCATATCATCCTGTTTCAATTATACCGAAACATTTTCCCACTTTATATTAGATACATGTAGCAGGTACACATATGTCTACTAATTAGTCTACGGGGAATATTAATATAGGAGTTATCCTTGATATTAAACTGTGACATTGCAGCAGTAGACAGTATTCGTTCGAGATATTTTCATGAAGAAAGGCAATGCTTAACAAATAGGAAAACCAAATTATAAAAAGATAAGGCATATATCACAGATGGAACATTTTCTTTGAGAACATAGACAGATCACTTCGCTACACTATATTCTAATTAATTATCACTAAGTTTACTAAGTCTGAAACAGGTGCGATTCAAGGGTTGCATGATCGGCATAATTTGAGTAACTATTGTGACTCAGCTAAAAATTCTGCACAGATCAACATAGAAGAGAAAATTCCAAGTGAGATCTGCTTCCATATCAAACAAACAGTAAAGATTCAAATACTAGTATTGAACAAATTTAAACGAAATAGAAAAGAAGCTGGAAGCCCAAAAAGATGGTTTACCGTCAGAATCCCGTCTCTGTCATGAGGAATCACAAAAGTTAGGAAGTTATTATTCTCCTCATTTGGCACTACATCCAGACGCTGTCAAAGTATATCAGGGGTCAAAAAGCAGTCCTTTTCTTGCCATGGAAATATTTTAAATCATCAAAATTATTCATCTTACATCCTTAAAGAACTGCTTCACCGCCTCACGATGAGTTGTAGCAATTGCATCCCCATTGGCAAGATTGTGATCAACATTATTTCCAGAGAAGCTAATATTCGCAATAAAGCCAGAACCAAAGCGTGACTTCAATCTGATTGAGGTGCCAATGCAGCGAAGCCTACCCTTTGCCATTATCCCTATGCGATCACTTAGAACGTCAGCTTCTTCCATAGAGTGTGTTGTGAGAACAATGGAACGCCCTCTTTTTGCATTTTCAATTATGTCCCACACATGCCTCCTTGTTATTGGATCCATACCAGTAGTCTAAGAATTAAAAATGAAAGATCAATCTTTTAATCATTTGAACAGAAAACAAGCACAAAAGGGAATGTCCTACTCTGCATTCATACCGGTTCATCCAAAATCACTAATTTAGGGTCACCAATAAGGGCAATCGCAACACTGAGACGACGTTTCATTCCACCACTGTAACTTCCTGCTCTCACTTTGGTTTTATCTGTGAGTCTCACCTCCGCCAATGACTTTTCGGTAATCTAAAATTTCCAGAACAACTTGAATTAAAAGGAATGAGAAGCAGAAGTCATAATAGTTAATTTCAAACATTACAATAAATAAATTCTTGTGGGGAATAGCAAATTGAATTTCAAGCCTGGAGCAGACATACTGAGTCGATGGAAGTTGGGGACAGGCCTTTAATACTAGCGAAGAGGTGGAGGTGTTCTTGACCAGTCAGCGCATCCCATAGGATATCGAACTATAAATTAGAAAATCCAATAAAAAAATCAGTATGTTGATGAGGAGAAAAGAGAAAGTCATCGTACTCGAGACTCATCTTGATGTACTCTTCATGGAGAAACATATGCCTCCAAACATGAAAATCAAATGCGATGAGAGAGAAAGGAAGGGAGGAAGAGACAAACCTGGGGGCATACTCCTATTATCTTCCGAATGTTTGCCATGCCAGTGGAGGATCGGATGGAATGTCCATAAATTAACGCTGTTAAAGAAACTTAAGAAGTTAATATACTCTTCTTAACTGCATATTAGCATATTGATTAATGAAAGATCAATGGAGTAGTTCAAGAGAGACTATCACCGTCTCCATTAGTTACTGGAGATATCCCTGTCAAACAACTAATAGTTGTAGTTTTTCCCGCACCATTGGGTCCTAAAAGACAAAGTAACTGATCTTTTGCAAAGTTCATCCATAAACCCTGAAAATAATTTGAGAACACACCACTTGTCATTCAAAAAAAAATATGGGTCACTAAAAAATAATAATCAAGGCTGTTCCCACATGGTGAGATCAGCTTCATGAACTAAATGACACCATATTGCCTTAGATATATCATGCCTGTAGAAAAAAATCATTCAAGTCTTATATTCTTCTTAACGGTTTCACCTATAGCTTTTCTTAGTCTTCCTTTACCTCTTACGATTGGGCTGCCCATCATCTGAACTACCCTTCTTAGTGGGGTTTCTACAGATCTCTGAGACACAAACCTAAACCACCTAAGGTGAGATTCTACCATCTTTTCCCCAATAATTATCCCAACTTTCTCTTTAATTGATTCATTCCTAATCCTATCTTGTTTAGTATGTCCGTTCATCAAATGCAAAACAATCTCCACCACACTGCCACATTGAAACACTAAATTTAGTAGGAACTATTCCTATCTGAAAATAGGAGACTGTATTATTTATGAAACTGGAAGAGTAATACAAAAATGTAAGAGCTACTGCTCCCAGCTATGGAGGAAACTCCATGCCCAAGCCTAAGCTAGAAAGTAGAAAACCAACATAATTTCCCCAACATAAACCACCCTCCTTCTTACGTTGGATCCACCCTGTCTCTGACTTTCTCTTCTAACTAAAGCCCTTGCATCATACCTCCAATAACTAATTCACACTTCCTCCCTCTCAACGAGCCTTAAGCCTACCAGAATACATACACTTGTATAGCCTCAGGCCAGGCCTTAGCCAACTTAGGGATATTTGGATCCTCTATGGTATCTAATATGTTGGGTTCTGAGATAAAATAATAAAATGTGAAAAAAGTTTAGAGAAACACCAAATTGAAAATAGTTATCCAATAAGAAATCAAGTTGCGAAGATTTTTCTGCGTGTTCATAGTTTGAATGACTATCACGGAGATGGATTGTGAGATCCATATCAAAATAGAAATGTACCCAGATCACTCAGGCAAAGGCTTCAACCATGAAAAATTATTACAAGAAAACATACAAAGGAATGAGAAGCTTTCTTCTAATCACCCAACTTCTAAGACCAAAATTTTACAATACTTTACCTTAAGGGCAGTGTAAGGACTAGTTCTTTTACATTTACAGCAGCAACCGATGTTCATTGTACCAGGGTAGGTCTTTGAAAGACCCTGTATCTGAACAGCAACATGAGCATCAACCACACCTTCTGCTAGTTGCTGTTTTACAGTGTTTTCTTCTTCAAGAACATCTTCATCATCTGGTGCACTATGCTCTTCAGGTGGGGCTGAAGTCAAGCAACTACAAATCCCACCCTCTACAAAAGGAAGATGGGCCCGGGAGGGAAGAGTTCAGCCATAAAAAGCAGGCAAGAAGAAATAATAAATACAAATTAAATCACAATTAACAACCTTTCACTTTTTGTCCTCCTTTTCCAAACCAATAACCGGGACTTAGAAAGTATATAATTGATTTCCTCACTCCCATTGCATTCGGGATTATGTTGTCGAAGTAGAGGGCCAGAACAAACCACAGACAGAATGTCGCCAAAAGCCATTTATAAATACCATTCTGTCAATGAAAGAAGCAATGTTAAGTAAATTGTTGAGCTGTGACACAGCTACGACTGAAGAGAAATGAGGATTCAAAACAAGTATAAACTATCAAACAGGAAGCTAAAGGCTTCTTGATTGAAGTGGTCTGTTGTGTAGGGATTTAGAGTTCAAATTATTGCATACAATTGTTATCACACAGTCATCTTCGCCCTCCGGGCATTGTCCCCTTTTACTCCAACGAACACCGTGATCTTCAGGAGTTGCAACTGCATCTGAAAGCACTTTTAGAGCTTTAGCAAAAGGATTGGGTGGGAAGAATGACCAGAGAGTTCGGAAAGTCTTGGAAAAGTTCTTGGCATAAGGAATTCCTGCTGTAGCAACAATCTGAGATAACACAAATAACGGACAAAAAGAACATGAGCAACCGTTCTTTATAATTAATCCAATAAACCTTGACTTAAAAAGTATGGAAAGGATTCATGCCTGAGTCAGAAAGCCAATAATGAATATGGAGAAACCCACTGTTGTCGCTGAAGATGATTTATTAATGAAAGTAGATAACATGAAAGCTAAGCCAGTCTAAAATATAAGATAATTTGTTATGTATCAGAACAATCTTCCAAAGTACAAAACACAAATCCCAATTAACAAGCATAAGCTGTAAATGGAAAACTAAAAGGATTCTGGTAATATTCTCACCATACTGAGTTCAAATAGGAAGAAGAGAACGAACAAGACCACAAAACTGTTTTCCAAGAAAAAACGAAACCGGAACATCATTCCGAAGAGAACTATGAGAAGGGATGACATGAGCATAATGACTAATTCCCAGGTGAGCCAGGATAACCAGTAAGCAGAGTCATAAAGCCCCATCATAGTCATTGCCTGTGCTAACAAAAAGGCCACAACAACAATAAGAATCATGTTATTCATACACCCAATCCAGACAACTTTCCGAACAAATTTTTAACGCATAATCCGTAAGATATGTATTTATAAAAATCAAAGTCATCCGGAAGTTGTCGAAAATGGTTATTCACAATTTCACATAACATAATTTGTAAACAATTAACACAATTGGGAAAGGGGGACAATTTCAAAGGGTTACGATCTTGAATCCGCTCAATGTTTAATATACCTGGCGAAGTTTAAGCTCTTTTTCTGTTACCAATGAGCTCATCTGAAGAACAAAATTAAACATGGCAATTGCAAGGAAAAACGGTGGACCTATCGAACCCACTGCAGACAGAGGTAGTGGCTTGCCAGGGTGTGGGAATTCCTTAAAGAACACATTCCAGCTGAACATTGGGTCTGAATTTTTATCAGGTCATCAATTAGATCATAAATTTGGATAAAGAAAACGTGATTCGAACAACTTATTCGCACAACTTCTCGCAACACCTGACAGATACTGATACTGAGTGCGAGTAAGTAATTGTCCGAATCAGTTGTTCAAACTTCAAATAGAAGAGCCATTAAACAAAAAAAAGAATTGACCTCCAATCAAGTATCTAGCAATTTCACGCTCTGCAGCAAGCTGAAGTGGGAGTTGGAATTGGAAAGTGGGATCTTCATATTCCCCTCGCTTCTCAACTGAAGTTGAATTTGTCTGTAAACCGTAGCTGATAACTGTGTCGTTTCTTTCCGTAAAGTGAAGTGCCCCAGGACAGTACATAGGATTGTCGAAAAGCCAAGCATCCACTTCATCCTTAGTCTTAAAAGACTTCACCTGCAAAAAAAAAAAAAAAAAAAAAAAAAAAAAAAAGAGGTAAATGAGAGTGAAATAGATATGGAATGAATTTAAAAAAAAAAAAAAAAAAAACCCTCTTCTGTCCTGTCTACAAGACTCTTTTGCGTTTATCACTCCCTCACCAAAAAGAGTGGTTAAATTTGTTAATGACATTAAAAATATGAAAATTTGATATGCGGTCTTATAACAGCATGTTTGGTAATGAGGGGAAAAATCAATTCTGGCCAGCTTCGGTTCGAAAATCAATTCCGACTCCAAAATCAAGTTGGAGCAGTAGCGTTGGAATTCCAGAGTTGCTTCTAGGCTAACTCACCGTAGAAGCAAACATGAACTTAGTAGCGTTGGCATTCCAGAATTGATTCCGAGCTCATGCCAGAACCAAACATGCATAGGATGAAACTAAAAACCCCAAGATGTCTTATAAATAGGACGGTAGGAGGAGTAATTATTTATGAGTTAGTGAGGTGCCTTAGAGGGAGGAATGGGCCGGCCAGGATTATTTTTCATGATACGTTCAACGATGAGGTGGAAGAGAGGGTTCTGATTGCCGCTCCAGACGAAGTCATAGCAAGGGAGTTTGATGAAGAACTTATCCTCGCAGGGAGTGATAGGAGGGGAAGGGCGAGAGGGAGGGTCATGGACACTTTTAAAGGCAGTGGAGGACATGTTACGAGCAGCCATGGCCTGTTCGACAACGAAGATGAGGAAGAGGAAGAAAAGAGGTGAGAGGATTTGGAGCAGGGTGGCCCTCCTGTTTCGCCACGATAGTAAAAGATTCTTTTTCAAGAGGGATTTGTATTGTTGT
Source organism: Crotalaria pallida (assembly GCA_037953625.1). NCBI lineage: Eukaryota > Viridiplantae > Streptophyta > Magnoliopsida > Fabales > Fabaceae > Crotalaria > Crotalaria pallida. The sequence goes on from CM075650.1 coordinate 99,304,101, forward strand.
ATGAGAAGAGGGAAACCAGTGAGTAATTCCTCCATGGTGGAAGAACCAGGATTTTGAGTTAGAGGGGGAAGGTAAAGGGGTGGTGTTGGGGTTTATGTTACGATGAGGAAGAGACAGAGAAGAAGCAATGTGTTGTTCTGTATATATTCTCTTTTTCTTTTTCCTCCTTTGGAAGCGATGAAGAAGGAAATGCAAGTTGTACAAAGTACCGGACCAACCAGTGAAAAGCGCGTTTCATTTTTCTGTTGTCAACTGTCAAGTACTATTAATTACTCCGTTACCACTCTGTCCGAATTAAAATTTTTAAAATTCAAAATTACATTAAGACTATATGTTTTCAATGTACTCGGACATGTACTCGCTCCGATTAATGTTTTAAGAAAAAATAACCGAAATCACACGTATTAATAAAGTTAGTTAAATTTATTTTATTTTTTCAAAATCATAAAAAATAATAGTTTAGGAAAGTTGCATTGGCAATGAAACAAACATTAAATGATATCATTTTTTTTAAAAATATTTTAAAAATGATTTTATTGGGAATAAAAAGTTAGATAACTTAGAGACTAAGAAAACTATATCTGAATTTTCTTATATTTGAGACCGAAGCGAGTAATGCTTTATATGTGTAGCAAGAGACAGTAAAAAATGACAAAATTATTTGTCACAAACTAAAATCAAAGTTATTAATGAAAAACTTAAAATTTGAAAATTTTGAATTGTGGTCAATTGATCATTGCAAAATGCATCATTAAATTAAGTGTTTAATACTTGGTGATGGGTTAAACAAACCATTAAATTCATATATCCTTAATTTTTTTAGTTTCCTAAATTGTTATCATCCTTATGGTAGAGAATTTTGAGAAAACCAAATTTTTTTTATTATTTTATAAATATTTTAAAAAAAGGAAAGACACTTTTTTCATAATTTTTTAAAATATTTTACATATTTTTTAAAAAAAAAATTCTGAATTTTTTATTATTTTCTAAATTTTTATTAATTTTTAAAAATATAAAAAAATTTCAGTATTTTTAAAAAAATATTTAACAGATTTTTATATAACTTTTATGAATTTTTTAACATTTTTCGTAATTTTTTTAATAATTTTTAATAATATTAAATATAGTTTTATTATTTTATTTTTCATTTTTAAATTTGGACCGTCAGAAATAAGCAACGGTTGAGATTTTACGAGGGAATAATCATGTGGTTCGTGTCTAAATATGTTCAGTGGAAATAACCAATGAGAATGCGACACGTGGCACTAAAAAGGTTGACTAACGGATTTATGGACGGTGGGACTAACGGGATGTCATTCTGATCTTTGGGGGACTAAATTGATTCCCAAAATCTTTCGGGACTAAACTGATGCCCGATGTATCTTTGGGGACCAAATAGACCATTTTCTCTTATTTATTATTTTCAATACTTAAATAGGAAATAGATAGTTTGAACTTTGTCTTTTCTTCTTACCTAAGAAAACTTCTTTTGTTCATCTTTTGGAACTCTTAATGTCTAAGAAAATTTTTTTCATTACACCAGAGCAATTGTAACTATATGAATAAATAATTACTTAATAAATCATTACTCTTTCCAACTTACAAACTCTAATGACCCAAAGAATTATTTTTCCTCAACTAAATAATTCTTTTTCAAACACGACAACGGTGATAATCTTCAGATGGACTCTAACTTTTTTATTATGTTTTTCGACCAAGGCTTCAATGAACCAAAGTCAAGAGGTGCACGCTACATCTCCTATGTAAATGAATCTGTACAAAATACTGAAGGAAACCGGCAACCTGAAAATCCGCTTTCGAAGCAAAACTTTAAAAACTGACTGGACAAGGGTAATAGAGTAAAAATACATGGTCAATGGCGGTGGCTGTAACATCCTGAAAATTAATAATAAATAATATAATTTTAGAATATAAATATTTATTTAAGGATATGATTAGGCCTTAGAAATTGTACAAGGTTAGAAGGGTAGTATGAGCATAGGCCGACCTAGGATGTAAGTATAGGACCTCGGTCCGATCTCGGCCGAGCTAGATGAGATTGTGTGCTTATGAACCGAGCTGGATGGGAACCAAACGCGGAACCTGTTGTCCAGTTCGGATTAGCCGACCTCAGCGCACCTCACAGTATCATCCGAGAAGGAAGCTCGGACTACTGCTGTTCCTACAAACCGAGTCGACGTATCCTACAGACCGACGCCCTAACTCCTCCGTGCCAGCTCATGTGGAGCTGTTAACCCTTTGGTTTTCGTACCGTCCGTACGGTACTATCCTTCACTTTATGTCATTGTCATTCACTCTATGTCACTATCATTGCTTTATGTCCCTTTCAATGTACTATTCATGGCTTCCTCAAGAAGCCAATGAATCTTGGCCACACATTCTAGCTTCCCCAAGAAGCCAATGAATCCCAGCCACACAAATGTTTTCCCTAAATGAATAAAAGAACCCCAAACACACAACACTCAACACTTTGCATTCTCACTCTCTTTCTCTCCTTCGAAATCTCTCTCATTTCCTTCTCTCAAGTCCCAGCAAAGTCCCAACCCACCTTCTGCCTCCCTCTTTTCCCCAACCGGAGAACCCTCCCTCCGCCGTCTTCTCTCTTCCGTTCTGGGGTTCCTGGACCGCCGTGGAGCTTGTGTGCAGCCTGGTGGAGCTCGTGGCAGCTAGGAGGAAGTGGATCCAAGAGGTTCTAAGTTCCAAGGCTAAGCATCAAGAAAACCATTCTCAAACTCTCAACTCTTATCTCTCACGGTTTGAGGTAAGGAGTGAGTGTTACCTTTACTTGAGTTTGGGTTTCTAGGGTGTTCATAAAGGGTACTAAGAGTGGGTGTAGATTAGGGAATGAATCTAGGTTAGTTTTAGGAAGGAAATGGTAAAAAGGGTAGAGGGAACTAATAAATGAATTAGAAGCATGAGTTTGAAGTAGGGAGGAATATTATTTTATGTTATATGTTGGTATTTACATGATGGATTGGTTGAATGATGTTATTCTTATTATTGTTGTTGTATAAGTGTTTATGAACTTTGTGTATGAATGTTTATGAGCTTTGATATTTGTTATTTATATCTATGGCCGAGCTGGACCGAGCTGAGTGAGGTTGAGAATGGGTATGAGAGATGGTATATATGGAAAGTAGGAGAGATAGAGTAATAAGTCAGATAATGAGAAAAAAATAATGGAATAAGGAAATGGTTAAAGGGGTGAGTCGAGATAGGCCGAACTAAAATGGTTAAAAGGATAAGAGGAATAAAAGAGAAATGGTTGTGTGATCGGGTCATAGCAGACGCGTACCGGGTGCGTGCATTGATCGCGTCAGACGCATACGGGGTATGTGCAGCTGTAAGACGGGTACTGGGTACTCGCAGTTATGATTCACACAGGGTTCCGAGAACGGAATCGGTGGGATGTGTTCCTGGTCATAGCAGACGTGTACTGGGTGCGTGCATTGACCGCGTAAGTCACCGAGATGCGCCGCTGTAAGACGAGTACTGGGTACTCGCAGTTATGGACACTCCTTACTCCATAGAATGATCGGCGGTAGTGCTCCTGGTCATAGAAGACGCGTACTGGGTGCGTGCATTGATCGCGTCAGACGCATACCGGGTATGTGCAGCTGTAAGACGGGTACTGGGTATTCGCAGTTATGGATGACACTCCGATATCCGACCTTAAATGGTGTAAGACATGAACTGGTTTACCGAGGTAGAGAGATGAGTAAAAGATTGTAAACTATGTGAAAATGGAATAAGGAGTAATGAGTCCGAGGTAGAGAGATGGTTTACCGAGGTAAGAGGATAGTGGCCGAGATGCCGAGTGTATGATTTATGGAAAGAGGATAAGGGGAAATCGGTAGGAGGTGCCGAGGTATAGCTAATAGGTAAAAGATAAACTAGGTAATGATGGGAGCCGAGCTAATTAGATGATAGGATGTGAGCCGAGCGAAATAATATTACATGATGATGCATGCAGGTGGTTTGATTACTTGTTACTATTTGTTAATTGACTACTTGTGTTTGGCTTGGTAGTTCGGTATGGCATTTTAGAAACTGCTTATTTAAGTTCTGTGTAATGCTCACCTCCTTACCATTTTTCAGGTACTGAGCCCGAGTCGACGCAGTCCCCGGCCGAGCAGAATCACTCTCCCTCACAGGGAGAGTAAGTTATTTAGAGTAGAAAATTTTGTTGGGTCTCGGCCAGTTGGGCCGAGCTAAAACACTTTTGTATATTCTGACCTCGGATTACCCAGTTGGGCCGAGCTAAAACAATGTTTTGTATTTTGATTGGCCGAACTGAATGTACCTAAACTTAAGCTTTATGTATTTGATGCATTTAAGTCTTCCGGTTTATTAACTCTGATGTTTTTGAATTAATGAAAAGAAATTTTAAATCCTAATTTTCGGGCAATTAAGGGTAATTATTATGCAGGGTGTTACAGTGGCGATGACAGCGATGGTGGTAGTGGCGATTGCAGCGATGACGACGGTGGTCTTCTCCTCTCCTCTATCTCTCTGATCGAAGGCTACTCTGGGGTTGAGTTCGATGCTTGCGGTGGTTGCATCTGCACTTGGCGATGCTGGATATGTTGTTGACGACGTTGACGGTGGCGATGGCGCTGATGGTGATGCGGTTGCAGCGATGGCGACGGTGGTTTCTCCTCTCCTCTCTCCTTCTCTTTGATTGTAGGTTGCTCAGGGGTCGAGTTCGATACTCGTGGTGGTTGCATATGCACTTGAAGCAGGTTGAAGGCGATACTGGATCTGTTGTTGACAGCAATGACGCTGGCGTGGTCGTGGTAATTGCAGCGAAGGCGATAGTGACCTTCTCCTCTCCTCTTTCTCTATCCACTCTAATCGAATGGTTGCTGAGGTTGAGTTCGATGCTCGCGATGGTTGCATCTTCACTTGAAGCAAGTTGAAGGCGAAGCTGGATCTGGTGTTGACGGTAATGACGATGGCGATGGCGGTGGTCGTGGCACAATTATAGTGGCGGGGGTGTGGTCTTAGACGGTAGCGCCGGAGGAGTGGCGGTGGATGGGGGTGGTGGTGGCGGTGTGGTTGATGGAGGGGTATCTGCCGGCGGTGGAAATGGAGTCACCGGTGTTTCTGGTGGTGGTGCTGGAGGCGTCGTCGGAGTTGCCTTTGGTGGTGGTGACCAGAATTTACTTACAGTTTTACCCTTTTTTTATTTAAATAACTAAAAAAATAAAAAAAATCGGGAAACCGGCTAGAGTAGGTAAAATATAGGGGGTGCATGCTGCACCAAACCCCAAGGCAGTGCAGTGAAGCTGACACCATGTTTTTCATTCAAATTTTTCCTATTCATGATGATTCTTATTCTAATCTTACTTTCTTTTACATCAAAACTAGTAAAACATGATAATAGAAAAAGGAAGGACCAAAACCAAAACAAACCGCAAAGAAGGGACAAAAAAAATGTAGGGACTAATTTCAAAGAGTTCAATATTTATAGGGACTAATTTGATATTTAAGCCAATAACAAATGACTAAAATAAGCCAAAAAATATTTTGACCAAATCAAATCTTAAAAATAAGATAAAAAACAAAAATAGTAATCAAGTATTTTTACATTAACTTTTTTTTTGTGTACACCAAACGGTACCTGTAACATCCCAAATTAATTTAGAAAACATAAACTTTTATTAAGAAAATATTATTAAAATACAAATTGTTTAGTTACAAAAAGTTGGGATATACAACTTAATATTAGAACAAGACTGAAAAGAAATGGACGTGCTTCGTCGTTTGCGATGTGAAACTCTGGTCCTTGACTCCTCCAAGCATTACCTAAAATGTTAAACCACAAGGGGTGAACATCCTTTTACAGTAGAATAGAAATTAAGAAATGAAATAAGTAAATGAAACTCATACAAACATAACGTGCATATTCACTTAACAAAATCATTAAGCCACATTTATTACACTATTAATTTCAGCCACATTTATTTCACTATCTCCTCATAGAATGAATGAATTATTTTCATTTTAAATTTTTGGGTACAATTGTATTAATGACATTATTACTTATCTTTTAATGTAAAGATCTTCATTATAAAACACATAGTTTTCATAGGTTTAACTATAGATTGAATCTTAAAGTATTTACTTTAGTTTCATAATAGTTTTTACTCCTTTCTAATGGTATCTATATTATATTACAACCCCTCACTTAAGTTTTGACATAATAACCTCCTTTTCATATTTTTGTTAGTATTTCATATGTTCGTTAGTTAACATAGCGTATTTAAAGTTTATTCATTTTAATGGTCTTCTCTCTTATCTTAATTGGATTTCTATAACACTTTGATATCAAATACTTATTATTTCAACAACTTGTCTTTATAGTTTTATATTACATAGATATTGTTTCTAAGTGTTGTAGTTATTTCTAAGACTTTAGAGTTCATTTAGGCATCTACTCTAACACCTTAACTACACTATCTTATAATTAGTGAAATTTATAAGTCTTCAATACTAATCATCCATAGAGTTGTTCAATTCACCTACACAGGTAGGTGACTTACAGAATCATCTATCCTAAGGTTTAATATGGTCATTTACAAATTCCAAAACCTAATCTCTATTCTAAAAGGAAAAGAGTTCCCCCTTACCTTGGTTGAGGAGAGGGAATGACTTGGTGAGAGAAAGCTCCTCTCTAAGCTTCAATGGCTGTGAGTGTTTGTTTATCCTCTTTAATTAATCCTTTCCAGCTGATTTCATAGCTTCTAAGCTCCTCTTCCACAACAAAATTCGGACAGAGCATGAGAGTGAGGATTTAGAGATGTGGGTATGAAAGTGAAGGGGTTTCAATGGAGGTTTAGGAGGGAAATATATGTTTAGAAGCTAGATGATGTTGTTTCTCCTCCTAAATGTCCTCTTCCTCTATGATTCCCCTTAGTTCCTAGCCTCTTCTTCTTCTTCAATTAATTCGGTTAGGGCTTGGAAGTGGCATATGAGTGAAGATTATGGTTGATGGAGTATGGATTTAGAAAGAGAAAGAGAGGTTGAAGATGATGATTAAGAGGTTGGTGATGAAAGTCTATGATCAAGGATGGATTAGAGGTGAGTTTATGGTGGAGATGTGGAGAGAATGCTGGAATTTTCCAGAGCCTAGGAGAAATGGGTCGAGTTTCTATGGTTATTCCTCACTGATTTGCCTCTTAAAACCTTGATTTTGGCCCTCAGAACTCGTGGATATCGATTTGAGCAAGGTGGATATCGATATCCAACATGGATGCATGACTATGGATATCGATATCCATGTATCAGGTTTTGAGTCCGATTTTCAAATTGTCATATCTCCTACGTTAACCGTTGGATCTTGCTCAAATTTTAAAGCAAGCTTCTTTACTTAATAAACTTAACATCCAACGGTGGAATTTGCATTTAAAGATGTAAATCTTTTATTTTAAATTTTCCAATATGAAGTGTTCTTAACATTACTAACGTTGTATTTAATATTCTTTTGTTTGTTTTCCTTATCCCATAAGCAATACTAAAACTTCCTAATTCACTACCTTAAATGTTCTAAAGTTAAATTATCATTTTCAATATTATTACTATTTCAATTATCTAGTTTAAAGATTCAGGATGTTACACACATATATAGATATATAATTTTGATTATTATGTCATGATGTTACAGTACCCGGATCTGGTTTATCCAGAATCCGACTCATCCGGTCCGACCCAACTGAGATCTCACTTAGCGGTAGGAGTCTTCCAACGGGGTTGCTCCATACCCAAAGCTCGAACTCGAGACCAGTTGATTAAGGGACCAAGTGAGCTACCACTTGACCAACCCCACGTTGGTTTTACATTAACTTTATGAGAGGGAGAGAGTACATATTAAATGTTTTTTTAAAATAGTTTTTTAAAAATATATTTTTTTTTAAAAAAAAGTGATATTCAAAGTGTTTATTGTTAAAAGAATTTTTTTTTGCTTAATTATGTCACACGTCTGAAGTTTGGGGTACTTTTGTCAGATACCCTTATTCTTTTTTTTAATGTCTGACTTTTTGAAGTTACTTCTGGGTTTGTCATATACCCCTTTTACCAATTCTGACCAAATTTGCTGACATGTAACATCAGAATCCTAGTCAGACGCAGGAGGTTGCTCATGTGGTGTCGCATGATGTCACACGGGAGAAGACGACCTTTCTCTTTTCAATCCTTTCTTTTCTTTTTTTATTTAACTAAAAATATAAAAATATTAAGTTTTTCAGTTTTTTAATTAAAAAAAATGATCTTCGCCCACGGGGCACCAGGTGCCCAACCTCCTGCCCCTCTGACCAGGATTCAGATGTTACATGTCAGCGAAATTGACCGGTATTGGTAGTAGGGGCATATGACAAACTCAAAAGTAATTTCAGGGAGTCAGACATAAAAAAAAAAGAATAAGATTATCTGACAAAAATACCTCAAACTTCAGAGATTTGTGACATAATTAAGCTTTTTTTTATGAAAAATGTTTTGGCAATCTATTTCCAAGACTCATCATTGACAAACAGACATGTTTTACCATTCTACAAAAGCTATTTATAGATTACTGATTAATAAAGTTTTTAGGAAAAACTATTAGATTGGTTCTGTTAGTTATTTTTTAGTTGCGATTTCATCCCTTAACTTTTTTCGTTTCAAATAAGTCCAGAAGTTGTTATCGTGTAACAAATCATTCATTTCCGTTAATTTTTTCATTAAGTGATACGTGTCACTCAACTAATGGTTTAATGATTTTTTTAAAAATTTTCTCGTGAAACGTGTCACTTAATGGAAAAATTAACGGAAAGGACTGATTTGTTACACGGCAACAACTTCAGGACAAACGAAAAAAAGCTAAGGGACGAAATCGCAACTAAAAATAACTTAAGGGACCAATCTAGTAGTTTTGGCAAGTTTTTATTTTGATTTTGATAATGAAAATAAGAGTATCATCTTATGGCATTATCATTTTTATATAGAGTTAATAGTTACATAGGTCCTTGAAAGATACCTGCGGAATCAGTTAGGTCCCTAAAAGATTTGTGGAATCTCTTAAACCCCCTAAAGATCATTTTGGAATCAGTTATGTCGTCCCTGAAAGATTTGTGGAATCTCTTAAACCCCCCAAAGATTAATTTGGCATCACTTTAGTCCCCCATGAGGAACCTAACAGAATTCTATGTGGCACGTTAAATGCTTTGTTGGCTCAAACGTGGCACCTTCTTAATAGTCCAACATGGCATTGGGGCCAATAAAGCATTTAACATGCCACGTAGGATTCCGTTAGGTCCTTCTTGACGAAACCGGGGGGGACTAACATGACGCCAAATTGATCTTTGGGGAGTTTAAGAGATTCCACAAATCTTTCAGGGACCTTACTGATACCACGGATATCTTTCGTGGACCTATGTGACTATTAACTCTTATGGCTAAATTGTTCATTTGGTCCCTTACCTTTATTTCGTATCAATTTGGTCTCGTACATTTGAATCCGTTTACACCATTAGTCCCAACCGTAAATTGTTGTTAACTGTGAGTTTTATTCCTACGTGTCCGTTACCCGTCCACCTAGTTATCCCCGCGTGTCCCTTTCTCTTTCCTATGTGGACATAATTATTGGAGGTCATCTTCTTATCTAAAAAAGGGATCTAGGGTTTCACAATCCCCATTTCAATTTTCTAATAGCTATATAGCATCATGCAATTGCAAGTTCACTTCCACCCCATCTCAAACTACGAGCATGGATTCGCAAGCTTCTTATGTAACACCCCAAATTTTTAATCCTTGATTTAATGAAAGTTAATTATAAATTAATTTTATAATTATATCACTTCATTTTAATCAATGGTTTATTGTGTGCAATTTGTATGTGCTTGGTAAGAGAAATTACATGAAAATATTTTCCTAAGTATTTTGTAAGGAAATATGAGTTTTTCATATTAGTCCTTGTTTTAGGACCTAAGAGCAATATTAGAAAGGTTTTTGGAGGAAATTAAATATAATATGAATCTTTGAAAATTTCTGTCGTGGTAATTGATTACCACGATAAGGTAATCAATTACCATGGTACAGCAAAATCATATTTGAGTGTGTTTGATGAGTAATCCATGCGTTAATCCCTTAATTGCAACGATTACACCTCCAACCATAGTGGGATCAACGTGTCGCCCTACATGGCACACGAATTTGGCTATAAATAAGCCTTAGTTGATGATTTTGATTCCATTTCCATGTTTAAAGCTCTGAAAACGCGTATTAGGGTTCTTGATTTCGTCTCTTAAATTCTCTCCTTTGATTTTGAGAGTTAGCCAACGAGTGATACACCATTCCAAAGCTTAATCTTCAAGCTTTGCATTCTACAAAAATCGTGAGTTGAGAGTGTGTGTGCTGGGAGTAGCAAGCTTGAAAAGTTCGGGTCTCAATTCTGCAGAATTCGAAACCTGAACCTTGGAGCTCACTTCAAGCTTAGATTGTGGTAAGCTCATGCACCCTATTGACTTCAAACTTGTCCCTATTCTTAGTTAGTGTTTCAGAGAACATAATCTAACCTTTTTCACCCAATTTTTATGCATGAACCGAATGTCAAAAATGGTGGTTTTGAACCCTTGTTGAAACTGTCCTGCATGTTCTGCTTTGAAGAAGATTTGGTGTTGGATCATTTTTCCTTGCAAAGTTCATGTTTAATCATTACCTAGAGGTAAGGGGGAAGCTATTCATTCATTGGATTGAGAATAAAGCATGCAGTTTTGTATAGAGAGTCACCTTGAGACTTTAAAGGGCTTAGTTGAAATAGGTTTTTGGTTTAGAGACCAAATTGTGCTCTTTCTGTGATTTGAGCAAGTTACATTTGATGCATGAAAAGTGTTTGTTCACTGAATTCATGATTTACTTGTGATACTTGAGTTTTGATACCATGAGTTGTTGAATTATGGATTTTTATGCATAATTGATGGATGGATTGCATTCTCTGTGAATTGAATTAGTTTCGGTGTTAAGACATGTCCATTTGAGGTTAATGAAACTCTGTTGAATGTTGGTTTAAGTTAAAAATGGTTAATTTAAAAATGGTATGTTGAAACTCAATTTTCAGTGTATTTGTTGATATAGTAATCGATTACCACGATCTGGTAATCGATTACCACGTTATATCTGATACAGAATTTGTCAGATACACATAGTAATAGATTATCGTGCTATGATAATCGATTACCAGAATTCATTTTAATTTATAACTTAACTAAATTATTGACAATGGTCTCACTGAAATTAAAAGTCTGAAATAAGAATTGGATATTGTTATTTCCTTTGAGAATCACTACTAGAAAAAAGACTTTTAAAATGGGGTTTTAAAATCGGCCGTATTAAAGCCGATTTTAAAAAAAAACGCGGTGGCAATTTTGTAAATAAATTCTAACTTTTAAAATCGGTCGCATAATGACCAATTTTAAAAGTACTTTCTAACTCGGTCGTTTCGTCAACCGAGTTAGAAAGTCCTTTTTCTTTTTTAAAATTTTTTAATTTTTTAACTTTTAAAATCGGTCAAAGATGACCGAGTTAGAAAATACTTTCTAACTCGGTCGTTTGAGAAAGTTTTTATTTATTTATTTATTTAATTTTTTTTACAACTTTCTAACTCGGTCGTTATTGACCGACTTTAAAAGTAAAAAATTAACCATTCTAACTCGGTCAGTAGTGACCGATTTTAAAAATTAAAAAAATTACACTATCTAACTCGGTAAGTAGTAACTGATTTAAAAAAAATATAGAATTTCTAACTCTGTCGTTTGTGACCGAGTTAATAAGTCATTTTGTAATTAAAATGATAAATTTTTAAATCAGTCATTCTTGACCGAGTTAGAATTTATTTCCCATTCCTATATTCATTCTCTGCGTGTTCTCTCCACTGCACCAAGCAAACCCTATATTCGGTGCCGCCACCCCCCATCTCCATCTCAACTTCTTCGGCCTTCTTCTTCTTTCCTCAGTCTCCATCTCAACTTCGTCTCTCTCGCGGTCTCGCCTCCCTCGCGAGCCAGCCTTGCACCGTCTCTCTCTCTCTCGTCTTCTCTCCACAAACCCCTGCCGCCGCTGAACCAAGCCACCAACGCCCAGGACCGAACCGTCATCTCTCCCAAACCTTAGAGGAAGCCGCCGTCAACAGCATAAGTAATTATCAGAAATCCAACGATTTGGATTCGGGGTTCGCTGAAACATAAAGGACTCCCTGCATTCTCTTCTTGTGCATGTTGAAAATGCCTCTGGACGAAGTCATGATTCTAAAACGTTATCTGATAAATTAGCTTTTACAATTTTCTATCTCCAATTGCTTCTTTGTATGGGTCATGAAGTGCTACCATCAGTTGTATCTTCTCTCTGTCTCCTAATTTTTGGTGCCTCTAATTTTTCAGGTATGCTATTTTATTATAAATTTAATCAATATCAATATAGTTTAAGTAGTGCAGTAATGCTAATAGTTCTGGGCTGACTATTTAGATATTCATAAGTTAACTCATGTTCTTTGGCCAAATATTAACAGTTTTTACTTTATTATGTAGTGTACAAAACTGATTTATTGCAAGGTTACACTACTTTAATATCATCAAATTGTTCAAGGGTACGGTGTCCACCTGAAGCTAATCCGTCATGGAGATGGTAATTTTTCTAGTCTTCTATATTCTTTACCTTTTTGGTCTTTTATACTGTTTGTCATCACGGTATCAAGAGAAATCATACCAAGAGAAGTGTCTTAAAAAAATCATTTTTAACCAAGAGACTCATAAAGTGTCTTAAGACTCAAGAGAAATCATTTTTTGAATACCAATTTTGAAGAGAAATAACTGACAAATCATATAGTCAAAGAAATTAAGCAGGACCTCTATGGATTAAACAATGAGGAAAGTTTGTTTATAAAAGCTTGAGTTGCAAACTGGTGAGATTCACTTCCTTAGTTTCTTTCTCCGCTTGTGTTTTCTGTTTTAAATTGAACTACATATAGAAAATTTAAGCGATTTAGATTTCTATAGAATCTGTTGTGTTTCTGCTAAGAGAGTTGCACCTAATTAGTTTTCTTTTTTAGGATATGAATTCTGATTAGCCAAAGGGGCCCTCCATCATGCTTAGTGAGAAATAACAAAGCAAGTGTGAAAGAAGGTAACTGTAAAATTTTTTTGCTTAACCACCCCTTGCTTTGGTACATGAGTAAAGCAATTATGATTGCAAGGGTATTTACAAAACAATGAAGATGGCGATCACTTCCTCCTCTGTTGTATTTGGATAGAGTTCTAAGTTTTTCTTACAAAAGAAAGATGAAATAGTGAAGTTTTATCATTAGTTGTATAAATTTATGGTTTCAGGATTTCGTTTATCTCTAATAGCTTATAGCTTTGTTAATAACTTTGATTGTGCCATGGTGTGCTAGGAGTGATAGTTACAAATTGTTGCTTGCACTTTTTTTTTCTTTCTGAATTTTCTTGTGGCAAATAGATTTTATGTTACTGCAGCAAATTGCTTCTTTGATTATTATATTGTTTAATCGTCTAATTTGAAGTTAACAGTAAGAAAAACGATTTAGAAGAACTTGGTTGAGATTGTTATACTGATGTATGGCCTCATGTGTTGCAGGCAGTGCTTCCGCAGCAACGCCAATTAAATTGGTTTCATCAAGGTAAATTTACGGAGTTGATACTCTCGACTTTAATCTTCTAGCTAGTCTCATGTGAATTTCTCTGTATATCACTTATTGGCTTGTTTGTTTTGACTCAAGTCAACTATTGCCTACCATGGGTTCTCATTGTTATATTTTTGCTTTTTTTTTGTTGTTGCAGTATCGCTAAGGAGTTATCCAACAGCTGCCTAATCAGTTATGGAGTTAGGATGATGCTAGGATCTTATGTTTGAAGAAACTTGAGACTTTGTCTTTGATATTTAGTTCATTATCAGACTTGAGTTGTGGAACTAAAACTATTTTCATATTAAATTGTTTTGGACCATGGACCTCCATATCTGTTCTCCTTTAATTGTTCTCCGACTTTTTTATTGTTACATTTTACATGTGTTATAGTATTTACTTGTGAGCTCACTTTATCTTTTGGATTTAAACATAAATAATGCAGTATCACATATATCCATCTATAGATTTATTTGTTTCAATTCTGTTATTCTGTTTTTTGTGTTTTATTTATCTATGTATAAAAACATTTAGCGTTTTAATAATTTTAAAAAAAATACACACAATTAAGATCGGTTGTTATAACAAAACGACCGACTTTGAAAGTTCGAACTTTCAAACTCGATCAGACACCACCGATTTTAAAACCATTTTTTAACTCGGTCAAAACTAGCAACCGATTTTAAAAATGCAGACTTTCAAAATCGGTCATTGGATGACCGATTTTGAAAAAACTTTTTAACTCGGTTGTACGACTGATTTTAAAAGTGTCAGTTTTTAACATCAATGCTTTCCACATCGACTCAACGACCGATTTTAAAAGTCCAAAACAACCGATTTTAAAAGTGTTTTTTCTAGTAGTGAATATTTCCTTGATTATTTTATGATAAAGTTGGACATCATGAAATAAATTTAAGACCAATCAATTGAACTGAACATTGATGCATTCATGCATGGTGAATGGCTGATAGTACCGTTGTCATGTTCTTGGAACATGAGGAAGGCCTTTGGGAGTGCCAAATGATAACTACTAGCTTGATGACACATGTGAGTAATGTGGCCAGTAATGGAGATTTACTGATGATGTGATTGTTACATTTTGGAAACGTGACGTCTGCTGGAGATGCGGCATTTTGTATCACTACCAAGCTTGTTCTTCATACATTCGATGGAATGTATCACTGTTACGCATTCGATGGAATGCATCTCTGTACTGCGTTAAAGTACACGTACTGTGATAGTACAGCGGGTGAAACTGGATGGACGTTCCAGAGTGACTAGTATTGAAGCTTCAGGAACTGTGAAACAGGAAACTCATGCATCATGGCACACATGTTAATGATTTGAATGCTAATTAATCTTGAGCATTTGTATATGCATATTACTTGTCATGTATTTGATTGACATTATCATTTATTTGACTGTTATCTGATAAGATATCTGACTAGCATATACTACCTATACTCTTATTCTCTTTTGATTATGTGTATGTGTTGCTTACCCCTGTGCCCTTGTAGGTGATGTCTCGTTATCTCGCCTGCATCGAGATCCGTTCGCTCCCTAGTGAAGTATGGATATACGAGGACCATAGGACGGTGTTTGAGGGTGAGGTAGAGCTGACCTTCTACCATCCCAACCCACTTGCCCGCATATGTCCTCGTAGGTTCAGGATCCCCATTATCTATACTATGCACGTACCCCCTTTTTATACTTATCATGGACCACCTCTTGCTCGACCTGCTCGTACATTTCATAGTTTTCGTTTTAGAGCCGCCACCCGTTCTCACCCTTTTGTTTCTAGAGTTGTCCGAGAGAATACTGCTACTCCTGACCCGACGAGTCCTGTTAAGGATGTTCCATCTTTTGACTCGGTGCCCGATGGTTGGGTACCCACTCTGTCGGATGAGGTCGAGGAGGATCCTGTCGAGACAGAGAACGGTGACGAGCCAGTTGAGCACTCCACTGGGAGCCAGTGGGGAGTGGGAGACCCATAGGTTGTGCATAGTATGGGTAATGAGGGTCAAGGACTCTCATCAGCTGCTGTGGACCTGTCTGAATGGATTATGATGGGACTAGCTATACACACTACTTGCTGGACCAGCTCTGGAGCACTTTATTTTTGAGATATATATATATATATATATATTGTACATATTTTTGAGAGAATCTTAAGGAAAATCATTGCTATTAACATAAAACTTAAAGTTCCAGAATGTGGAATTGTTGGCTTCAAGAATCTCAATACTTTTGAGCATAAACCGATATATTTAAAAAGATTAACAATCTAAGATTTTGATAGTTGAAAGATATTGCAAGATCTTGTGAAAATTAAAGTTTTAAGATGCCTGAATGGTTAAAACTCGAGACATTACAAAATTCTTACTTCAAAACCAAAAAATTTCAAAATGAAGCAAGTTAGTTGCAAGGGTGAGCGAATGAGAGATTCGTCGGGTAGGGATATCGAATCATTCGGAGGGTATAAGAAATTCATCGTCGTTGTTGAAAGGTTTTCCTTACTTAGGAACGAAAGAACTTTGGACAAAATCAAAAAAGAGTATTCTTGAAAAAGCATTGCCAAGGTCTAACTATCTAGGTATAAGAAAATTCCATTTCCCAAAAGTGCAGAGAGATGATTCAGAAATATGGTTTGCTTGAGCTCTACTTTTACAAAGATAAACAATCAAGGGTTGTGTCAATAAAAGAGACTAAGTAACGGGATATTTATTATTAAATG
Organism: Crotalaria pallida; assembly: GCA_037953625.1. Classification (NCBI taxonomy): domain Eukaryota; kingdom Viridiplantae; phylum Streptophyta; class Magnoliopsida; order Fabales; family Fabaceae; genus Crotalaria; species Crotalaria pallida. The sequence goes on from CM075650.1 coordinate 99,320,525, forward strand.
GTTCTGTTACGTATTCCGATTAGAATGAGGTGTTGGATAATTATGATCATTTCTCCCAAGAGTTGTAAATATTAGGGTGGCCAATCCTAGCATTACATACCATTGGTAGAGAGACCATATCAATCAGATCGAAGTTTATAATCCTCCACAAGGAAGATTACGGGATGCATCTTGGATTAAATGAATCTAAAGATAAAGATTATTTGTGACCAATAGATTCAGCTCAGATAGTTAAGTTCTAGAAATTTTCCACTTCTGTTGGGGTGACATTCGTTTGCCCTAGCCCGTTGGTTATCATCCTCTCTAGACTTAACTAACTTCATTTCCTCTTATCATAACAAAGATAGCTGAGTATGACTTTAACATAACTTGATCAAAGCTTAACAACAGAACACAATATGTTTAATTTAGACAATGTCAAAAATCAAACAAGATTCTTACACTTCTAACGATATCTAACTGACTCTACGATAACTTGACAGAGAATGATAGCAGAGGTGATGAAACCATACTCTCAGGCCGAAAGGAAGGAACTAATCTGATACCATAATGTAACACCTTTATCTTCTTATAAAGGAAATAAAATAATTTATTAAAAACAATTGCAGCAGAAAATGAAAAATTTCCTTTATTGAAAGATAGTGAATAAAAATTTTATTTTCAAATACATTTGATCTCAGGGTTACAATGGACCAGACAAGGTCAATAAGTAATTGAACACCTTCCTTTTCTGCTTGAGTCTCTGGCTTGATAGGTGAACTAACTTTGGCTACCACTTGTACCTACCTCAGAGACATGGTAGATGTAAGTAAATCAATTGTCATATCGCGTAAGCGGATAATTGACCGAATAACCATGAATAAACATACACACATAATCATCATGATGCAAACCATGTGCTCAATCCATTATTCACAATCATTTTATCTTACAATTGAGTGGCATGATGCATGATCACTAATATCAATCTCCTCTCTTGTTGGATCCAATATCAATAACAATCCTTTGTCCATAATCATTTCACTATGTCATAGAAAGAAACCGGGAGTAAACGTCTTTCATCCAAGCGGACTCGCGCAACAATCATGCGTATCCACGATTCCAGGGAGAAGGGTCACACAATGGACCATCTTCCGTAGTCAAGATATGTGCCTAGAGCTTGATAGGATATATTAAAATTAGGCAAAACTAACCCGGGCGAGGTCTGCAGAACCAACCCATCTTAGAATTGTTTTACCTATAATAATACCTGGGGGTCAGATGACGTATCACCGTCAGACCTAACCTCTGCACATTCTCAATCCGGTTCTCAAAACCATCTGTATCTCTCCTAACATCCTATCTCACCAACCACAATGCCACGTGCGTATGAAAATAAATAAAATAATTCTTTTCACTATCCCATAATTACCAATTTTTCATTCTGTGTTCCATTACTATCAAAAATATCATATTAAGTCCTCCAACATTCATAAGTATATTTCTCATAATCAATAATTAGGTTTGGTTAAGGCTAAGTGTAATCAAAATTGGCAAATTACATTTATGGACCAAGGATAATCGATTGTCAACTGGTGATAATCGACTATTACGTTGAAATTCAAAATTCTTGGTCTCAGGTTCAGTCAATAATCGATTGTCAGGGTTATCGTGCAGAAATATGCACTGAAATGTGAGGTTTTGATATACCAAACTTTGATACATTTATCCCTAACCAATTCCAACACTCAACAACAACTTAATAGCATATAATACACATGTTAGCATATTCACTTCATCACAAAATCATCAAGACATCAATCAATTTCCAAATATTACACAATATGAATAAAACACAACTCAACATGTGAAAACCAATTCTTTGACAATTTAAGCTCAATTCAGTGTTTCTATCGCACATACTCATCATTATAGAGTTGTTTAAGTCAAGGTTTTCAGCTAAGGACCATGAATTGTGTTGGCCTCAATACCAACCATTCTTGTCATGGTTGCTCAATCATAATTCAAATAATAAATCAACCAAACATTCTTCAATCATTATCCTAGTGATATGAATGAGATCTCTCATACCTATTTGAGGTGATTGAATGGATTTAAGGTTGGAAAGATTGGATTTCGAGTGAAAATGCATGGAAACAATTCTGCTGCAGCGACACCGGTTCACTTTCAACATACTAAATTCGTCGGGGATTTTCGTTAAGCATTTGTCATAAAAATAATAAAATATGGTTACGACATAAACTAGGATATGCTAGCTAGAGATTAAAACAAGTTTTGGGTCCTGAGGTGCCTTGAGCTTATCGTAAGACGCTGAAGAACATAGGCACATGAATCAGATTTCTGGTTTTCAGGTGTTGGAAACCAACAAGCGGGCTAAGCAAATACTAGAGGGGGGGTGAATAGTATTTTGAAGCACTAATACCAAATATTTCGATTGATAATTGAAAAATGGAGCTAAGACTGAATTTTCTGCAATCAGACACAAAATACTCGAGTCTTTTGTGAAATACTCGAGTTTTTCAGTGATGAACAACTCGAGTCTTTTCTGAAATACTCGAGTTTTTCCTATCAGATATGGGAAAAACCAGAAACGAAAATTCAGCAATTTAACTCAAATCAATTCAATAATAAACAAGAACTTATCCAACAGAATAGCAAGCAATCTAAATAACTTTTAAACACAAAGATTCCTTGAACTTGCTACCTAATTGTATAAATCCTAATTGATTGAAATGACTTAAGTCTATTGAGCTAGAAAGTAGATTAAAAGCAATAAACCAACACTCAAGCAATTTTATCCTGGTTCACTCCAACAATGAGCTACATCCAGTCCTCCTAATCACTTAGGAGTTTCTACTAATAATCAAATTGTTAGAAATTACAAAGGATTGCTTGAGAATGGCCTCACTCAACCTAACCCTTTCAAGAGTGTACCAAACTCTTGATTTCTACCCCAATTTGATTCCGGTGATTGAAGAACTCTTCACAAAGCTTCCTTGAACTCCCTTCAAGAAACTCCACCGGGCTAGGAACCTCCTAGTCTTGTGCTTGAGAACCTCTCAAGACTTCCAACACCCTAAGCCACTTAGGGTTTGCTTGGGAACAATCCAAGACTTTGAATAATCAAGCTTTTTGTATGTGTATTACTAATCTCACAATGGATTAGCACAAATAAGCACAGCTCAATGTAAGAATTGAGGCCTAAAACTCAACTTGGAATAAAATGACAATATGATTGAGAAGTTGAGCTTTTTGGGAATTAACACTTGAGAAAAGGAAATTATGAAAGCTTGTGATCAATAATGTGTTGTTGTCTTGTTTTTTCTTGCACAAATTCAAAGAGAAATTTTACAATTAGGTTCTGAATTGCTCTCTTGGGTTGGATGAGACTCAAATGCCCTCAATTGGGTTTTTGAGTTTCTCCAACGTTCATTTTTGCTGACTGGACAAAAATACTCGAGTCTTTTGGTAAAAACTCGAGTCTTTTTGGTCGGTCACGAGTGAATTGGTGCACGAACAAGACTAACGGTCATAATTGCTGACCTGGCACAAATACTCGAGTTTTTCTACAAATACTCGAGTGTATACTCGAGTCTTTTTCAAAATACTCGAGTATTTTGATCAGATATGGGAAAAATTATTTTTCAATTTTATTTTTCCTCTCAAGTATTAATTTTTGGTCAATCTCAACTTAATAAACATATAAAAATTTATTCCTAGAAGAGACTAACTATTTCTACCCACTCTCAACCACTCTCAACATAAATTAGAAATTTACAATTAATATTTGATTGAGAATGATTGGGCACTTGTCTTCTTTTCTTGACTTCTTGTTGATGTCGATGTTGCAATATCTTCAAGGCATGATTTGTTAATTATTTTGTCATCATCAAAACATAATCCACATAATTAGGAGCATTGAATTCACAATCTCCCCCTTTTTGGTGATGACAAAATAATTAACACTTGATCCATTTGTTAAGCTTGATCCACTTGGAGATGCAACTCCCCCTCATTATATGATACTTTTCACCTATCTAAAAATTCAGCTTGAGCAAAGATGTTATGACAATTTAATTTTAGCACCAAGCCTATGGTATTAGAGAATTTAACAATTATCAGAGTATATACCATAATTAGAGATTTTAGGTGCAACAATATCAAGACAAGACAAGTGTAATATCTCTCCCCCTTTTTGTCATACGCCAAAAAGATGTAACAATTTAGAAAAAGATCAAGGGAGGAGAGGTGCATAATCGGAAAACCCCATAACCAACTATGCAAATAAAATGGAGATATAATAACGATAAAGAGCTCCCCCTGAAGCTTTGCACAAACATCATAATGAAGACCAAATTCATTAACATAAAAACATCATAAATGGTCCAAATCAAAGGTGCAATAAGAAACCCAAAGTCTCAAAACACCAAGTTCTCAAAATACAGAAAATGTAACAAAGACCAATATGATAAAAACAGAATGAAAACTAAGATAAAATCCAAAGGTCAACATCATCAAAACATCGAAGGAGCTGGAGCATCTGGAGGAGGATAAAACCGAGAGAAGAGTTTAGAGGATGAAAACTAGTGAGATTTGACAAAACTTTGAGGAAAATCTGAGTTTTGAGGAGAGAGATATGAGAAAACCGAGAGAGAAGAGGGTCGCAAAAAAAAACTTGAGTCTGAGAGTATATATAAACAGTTCAAAATATATTCGAGTCGGTCGTGACTCAGCCCAGATTTCCCCAGAAAAGTCGAGTAAAAATTGAAAAACTCGACTTTGGTCCGAAAGTTCAAATTTCAGGAAAACTCAAAATACTCGAGTTTTTTGGAAAATACTCGAGTTTGGTCTGAAAGTTCAAAAATTGGAGGTTTCGAAAGACTCGAGTGTTTACTCGAGTGTTTTTAGAAACACTCGAGTATTTTTATCAGACCCTGATTAAAAACTTTTTCAATTTAAAACTGATTTAATTTTGAATTAAAATACTCGAGTGTTTTTGGAAAAACTCGAGTATTTTGACAGAACAGAAAGTAAAAACTCAGTTTTAAAAGACCAAACACAAATCAAACACAAATGCTTCACTACCAACTTGGAATACAGTACAGAATCACACACAATTAACATATACAATTTCAAATATCATCAAGGACAATTTAACTAAGAATCAATAACACATTAGAGTAAGACTAATATGGTGATTTTCCAAAAATGACACACAATGCAATTAGCCTATATTAGCTTAATCTAAAATACCAAGTTCTCTCCTAATATGATAAAAGGTGTCCCTTGGTAGAGGTTTTGTAAAAATGTCGGCTAATTGATTTGTGGTACTAACAAATTCAATTGTGCAATCACCCTTTTGTACATGATCTCTTAAAAAATGATGTCTTATTTCAATGTGTTCAGTTCTTGAGTGATACACCGGATTCTTAGTCAAATTGATTGCACTCGTGTTATCGCATCTAATCGGAATATTTTCAAGTTTCAAACCAAAATCCGATAATTGTTGTTTCATCCATAACAGTTGAGCACAACAACTACCGGCTGCGATATATTCCGCTTCGGCGGTAGAAAGAGCGACACAAGCTTGCTTTTTAGAAAACCATGACACCAATGAACTTCCCAAGAAATGGCAAGTACCACTGGTGCTTTTGCGATCAAGATTGCATCCCGCGAAGTCGGAATCCGAGTAACCAACTAAACTAAGATTGGCATCAGCAGGATACCATAAACCAGTGTTAATTGTTCCTTTTAGATACTTAAATATATGTTTAACTGCGGATAGGTGAGATTCTTTAGGATTAGCTTGAAATCTAGCACACATGCATACACTAAACATAATATCCGGTCTAGATGCAGTGAGATATAGGAGACTACCTATCATACCCCTATACTTACTAACATCAACCGGTGTACCTTGTTCATCCTTGTCTAGGTAGCATGATGTGCTCATTGGAGTGTAGGCTTCCTTGCACTTGTCCAATCCGAATTTCTCAAGGAGCTCTTTGCAATATTTCCCTTGATGCACAAATATCCCCTCCTTGACTTGCTTTATTTGTAAGCCTAGGAAGAACTTGAGTTCTCCCATCATTGACATTTCAAATTCCTTTTTCATCAAATTTGAAAACTTTCTACAAAGAGACACGTTAGTAGCACCGAAAATGATATCATCAACATAGATTTGTACTAACAAAATGTCATCCTTGGTTTTATAAATAAATAATGTATTATCAACCTTCCCTCTTTGAAACTTGTTTTCTAATAGAAAGGAACTCAATCGATCATACCAAGCTCTAGGAGCTTGTTTCAATCCATAGAGTGCCTTTTTCAATTTATAAACATGGTTTGGAAATTCACTATTTTCAAAACCGGGGGGTTGTTTGACATACACTTCTTCATTTATAAACCCATTCAAGAAAGCACTTTTAACATCCATTTGATATAAAGTGAATTTCATGATTGAAGCATAAGCAAGTAAAATTCGGATTGCTTCAAGACGTGCAACCGGAGCAAAGGTCTCATCATAATCGATACCTTCCTCTTGGTTGTACCCTTGAGCTACTAGTCTAGCTTTGTTTCTTATAATCAACCCGGATTCATCAAGTTTGTTTCTATAAATCCATTTAGTACCAATTATGGTATGATCATCGGGTTTAGGGACTAGATCCCAAACTTCATTTCTTTCAAATTGGTTTAATTCTTCTTGCATAGCAAGAACCCAATGATCATCCTCAATGGCCTTTTTAATTGAATCGGGTTCAATTTGAGAAACAAATGAGACATAGTGGCAAATGTTTTGAATAGACCTACGAGTAAGTACTCCCTTTGACATATCTCCTATGACTTTGTCTATAGGATGAGCCTTGACCGATTTCCAAGTTGGAGGAAGTTCTTCCCTTACTTCTCCTTCATCAACTTTTGATTTCTCTCTCTCTTTTTCTTATTTTGAAAAGTCAATGCCATCTTCACTAGCATCACATAAAACACTATCTTCTTTTGAAGACTCATTAAAAACCACATGAATTGATTCCTCAATAGTTAAAGTTCTTTTATTGAAAATTCTATAAGCTTTACTATGAGAAGAATAGCCTAAAAATATGCCTTCATCGGATTTGGAATCAAACTTGCCAAGGTGTTCTTTTCCATTATTTAAAACAAAAACTTGGCATCCGAAGACATGAAAATGAGATATATTTGGCTTTCTTCCCTTGTAAAGTTCATAGGGGGTTTTATCCAAAGAGGGCCTTATCAAAATACGATTTAAAACATAACAAGCCGTATTGACGGCATCGGCCCAAAAATATTGAGGTACTTGAGAATCATTTAACATGGTTCTAGCAAGTTCCTCTAGCACCCTATTTTTCCGCTCTACCACTCCGTTTTGTTCCGGAGTCCTTGGTGCGGAGAATTGATGCTCAATACCATTTTTAGCACAAAATCTATCAAATTTGTGGTTTTCGAATTCACCACCATGATCGGTACGAATAATAATTACTTTTTGATTCACTTGGTTTTGCAAAAGTTTGACATGATGTTTAAAAGATTTGTAGGTCTCACTCTTAGTAGTTAAAAATAAAGTCCAAGTAAACCTAGAGAAGTCATCAACAATCACCAATGCATAATAGTTGCCACCAAAGCTTTTTACTTGTGATGGTCCAAACAAGTCCATATGAAGCATTTCTAATGGCCTTGATGTGGACATCACCATTTTTGATCCAAAGGTGTTTTTAGTTTGTTTACATTTCTTGCAAGGAGAACAAACACCTTCAATAGAAAAATTTAGCTTTGGTAAACCAACTACTAGATCTTTAGATTGTATTTTCTTCAATTGGTTTACATTAATATGAGCGGTCCTACGATGCCATAACCAAGTGTCATTTTCTTTGCTCACTAAACAAGTAGAGACCAAAGAAGTGACTTTGTTCAAATCAACTAAGTAAGTATTATTTGACCTTCTACCAACAAATTTGATTGATTCATCTTTGTCACTTTTAATGAGGCAATGGGTAGAGGTAAAAACTACATGATTACCAACATCACATAATTGGCTTATGCTCAAGAGATTATGTTCTAATCCTTGAACATAGAGAACATTATCAATAATCAAGTTTGAAGAGTTTCCGATTTTACCAATACCAAGGATTTTGCCTTTGTTGTTGTCCCCATAAGTGACATAACCCTTTTCCTTTGGAGTAAGCTCAATGAAGTGCCGCTTATCTCCCGTCATGTGCTTCGAACATCCACTATCAAGATACCACAATTGTTTTCCCGTTCGAAGACACACCTACAAAATGAAATCACTTTTTCACTTTGGGTACCCAAACAATGTTGGGTCCCTTAGGGTTAGTGTTGGGACTTTCTCCCTTCTTAATCCACATATAAGTGCCCTTATTCATTTCAAACTTCTTAATATGGCACTCAATGTTGATATGTCCAACTTTTCCACAATAAGTACAAGTTGGTCTCTTTGATGAGTTTTTCTTAGAAAATGTTCCAACCACTTTGTACTTTTTGTCCTTTTTATGAACATATCCTAAACCGGTTTTGTTGTGATTATGTCTTTGAGAGTTCAACAACCGGTTGAGGTTTCTATCACTATGTGAGATTGTGAGTTTGTTTTTCAACTCTTTCACTTCTTTTTCAAGTTCATCACATCTCTCACATGAAGTGATAATTTCCTCATGATTTGCACAATCACTTTGATGACTAGAATTAATAAGTTCCAAGGATTCATTTTGAAGTTTCAACTCATTTATAGATTTTTGCAATTCATCAATTTCATGTTGAAACTCCAAAATTTTCTTTCCTTTTTCCTTATTAATTTTAGCAAGCCTTTTAAATTGAATTAACATTTCATTGTAAGCTTCTTGCAAATCATCATATGAAATGGAGTTTGAAGATGAACAAGAAGAGCTAGAGGTTACCTCATCATCACTTTCGCTCATGCCATGATTAGCTCTTGATGAGGACTCATGATTGTTCTTGGCCATGAGACAAAGGTTTGCATTTTCATCACCGGAGCTACTTGAAGATGATTCATTGCTCTTCTCCGGTGCATCCCAAACAATGTATGCACGCTTCCCTTTGGTCTCTTGGGTCTTCTTGTCATTCTTCTTCAAGAATGTGGCACATTCCATTCTTATGTGACCAACCCCACCACATTCATGACACTTAACTCCATCGTTGGTACTTTTTTCTCTTTGTTTGGAGTCTTTGGTTCTCTTGAAATTGGATGAAGATCCACCTTTCTTCCCTTTGAAAAATTTGTTGAATCTTTTCACAAACATCCCAAATTCTTCTTGATTTGATTCACCATCGGAATCTCCACTTGTAGAGCATTCTTCAACTTCTTTTGTAGCTTTGGTTGAAGCTTTGAGTGCTATGCTCTTTTTCTTTTTGTCCGATTCCTCATGCATCCCAAGTCTTGTAAGTTCCATCTCATGCTCTTGGAGTTTGCCAAACAAAGTGGCTAAGTCCATGCTATTTATGTCTCTTGATTCCTTGATGGCGGTTACCTTGGGTTGCCAACTCCTATCAAGACATCTTAGAATTTTGTTAGTAGTTTCACCATTGCGAAATACTTTTCCCAAGGAAATCAAATGATTAACAATGTGAGAGAATCGCTTTTGCAAGTCACTAATGGATTCATTTGGCAACATGTGGAACAATTCATATTCGTGAGTTAGAGAATTCAATCTTGCATCTCTAACCTCACTTGTTCCCTCATGTGTGACTTGCAAAGTATCCCACATTTCTTTTGCCGATTTACATTGGGAAACTCTATAAAATTCATCATGGGATAGAGCCGAAAAGATGATGTTTTTAGCTTTTAAATCAAATGAGACTTTTCTCTTTTCATCATCATTCCAACTACTCCTTGGAATTTCAACAATTTCATCATTTATTTTCTTTTTGGGAATGAAAGGACCATTTTCAATTGCATCCCAAATATCCATATCAATTGCTTCAATAAAAACTTTCATGCGAGTTTTCCAATAAACATATCCTTCACCATTAAATAGTGGAGGACGGTTTATTGAAGCTCCTTCTCCACCAAAGTTATTGCTAGAGCCCATTAAGTTTCCAAAAGGATCTTTTTCGAAAAAGTTGTTACACTCGATCTTTCGACCGAGCTCTGATACCACTTGTTGGAAACCAACAAGCGGGCTAAGCAAATACTAGAGGGGGGGTGAATAGTATTTTGAAGCACTAATACCAAATATTTCGATTGATAATTGAAGAATGGAGCTAAGACTGAATTTTCTGCAATCAGACACAAAATACTCGAGTCTTTTGTGAAATACTCGAGTTTTTCAGTGATGAACAACTCAAGTCTTTTCTGAAATACTCGAGTTTTTCCTATCAGATATGGGAAAAACCAGAAACGAAAATTCAGCAATTTAACTCAAATCAATTCAATAATAAACAGGAACTTATCCAACAGAATAGCAAGCAATCTAAATAACTTTTAAACACAAAGATTCCTTGAACTTGCTACCTAATTGTATAAATCCTAATTGATTGAAATGACTTAAGTCTATTGAGCTAGAAAGTAGATTAAAAGCAATAAACCAACACTCAAGCAATTTTATCCTGGTTCACTCCAACAATGAGCTACATCCAGTCCTCCTAATCACTTAGGAGTTTCTACTAATAATCAAATTGTTAGAAATTACAAAGGATTGCTTGAGAATGGCCTCACTCAACCTAACCCTTTCAAGAGTGTACCAAACTCTTGATTTCTACCCCAATTTGATTCCGGTGATTGAAGAACTCTTCACAAAGCTTCCTTGAACTCCCTTCAAGAAACTCCACCGGGCTAGGAACCTCCTAGTCTTGTGCTTGAGAACCTCTCAAGACTTCCAACACCCTAAGCCACTTAGGGTTTGCTTGGGAACAATCCAAGACTTTGAATAATCAAGCTTTTTGTATGTGTATTACTAATCTCACAATGGATTAGCACAAATAAGCACAGCTCAATGTAAGAATTGAGGCCTAAAACTCAACTTGGAATAAAATGACAATATGATTGAGAAGTTGAGCTTTTTGGGAATTAACACTTGAGAAAAGGAAATTATGAAAGCTTGTGATCAATAATGTGTTGTTGTCTTGTTTTTTCTTGCACAAATTCAAAGAGAAATTTTACAATTAGGTTCTGAATTGCTCTCTTGGGTTGGATGAGACTCAAATGCCCTCAATTGGGTTTTTGAGTTTCTCCAACGTTCATTTTTGCTGACTGGACAAAAATACTCGAGTCTTTTGGTAAAAACTCGAGTCTTTTTGGTCGGTCACGAGTGAATTGGTGCACGAACAAGACTAACGGTCATAATTGCTGACCTGGCACAAATACTCGAGTTTTTCTACAAATACTCGAGTGTATACTCGAGTCTTTTTCAAAATACTCGAGTATTTTGATCAGATATGGGAAAAATTATTTTTCAATTTTATTTTTCCTCTCAAGTATTAATTTTTGGTCAATCTCAACTTAATAAACATATAAAAATTTATTCCTAGAAGAGACTAACTATTTCTACCCACTCTCAACCACTCTCAACATAAATTAGAAATTTACAATTAATATTTGATTGAGAATGATTGGGCACTTGTCTTCTTTTCTTGACTTCTTGTTGATGTTGATGTTGCAATATCTTCAAGGCATGATTTGTTAATTATTTTGTCATCATCAAAACATAATCCACATAATTAGGAGCATTGAATTCACATCAGGTTCAACACCCCAACTTCGTTAGGGATTTTCACCAATGATTGGCCACGAAATATCAAGGATCAGGGTTAGAATACAAACTAGGATATTCAAACTAAGAGTACAAACAAATTTTAGACCAAGAGACACCCTGACCTTACCAAGAATCATTGATGAACATGGGTGTTTGGATCAGATTTCTGATTTGCTGACTCGAGGAGGTGACCTTGCAGGCTTATAACTCTCTCTGTGGTAAACCAATTTGTGTGCTTTCAGTTCCTATATCAAGAATGGATATATGACTTGTGACCGTGTATAAGGTTCTAGGTTTGGGGTGTCCGAGGAAGGAAAACGAAGGTAGCAAAGTGCACACCAGAAAATAGAGACAAGTTGCTTCAAGAGTGGGTTTTTGATCAACATGGGGAGGTTCCTTTACTATGAAGGCTTAACACTCGTCCCCCTACTCTGCCTTGATGTTTTGGCAAGTAGGAGGTGACACATGGAGATGAAAAACGCGTGAAACCCTTGTCAAATCACTCAAAACCGCCTTAATCCAGTTGCAGCAGACTCGCGATAATCGATTGTCAGGACTTGACAATCGATTGTCAGGCTTGAAATTACTAGATAATCAATTATTGGATCAGACAATTGATTATCTTGGCTTTTTATCACCAAACATAAATCCCACCGTTGGATATGAAGATAAGAGGATTGGGAAACTTGTCTCCAAATTTGAGCACGATCCAACGATTAACGAATGAGATATAACACGATCTTTCGGTGATGTTTTAACTAAAATCACTTTTGATAATTATTTACATATATATTTTCATAGAAAACTAACCACGCATATAAATATTTATATTTTTATATTTTATAAAAATTGATTTTTGGATTCCGCTTGGATAATTCTCCCAATTTTCCAGGTGGCCACAGAGATCTTCACGATTGGTTCCTCTAATGGTAACCATTGTGGAAGTGGGAATACTGGTTATTCGATTCCCACAGACGGTGTCAATGTATGTCCTTGATCGATTGAGGTATAAGGCAAATGAGGGGCCCTAAACTCAAAGACCTAGACAATATAATTGATTTGATATAGGACTCTAGTTTTTCATAATACTCAATTGGAGTATCCTAGATTTTCATAATCAACTGATGTGTGCATAGTGTCAATGTAGGGATGAGAAAAACGTACCTGAGCCCTCTGCTGCGTTGTGTTATTTATATGGGAAGCTTCAGTGTTGAAGTTGGGCCTGACTGGACTAAGTAGGTGCTGGCGAAATAAAGACCAACCCTTAAAAAAATGGCAAAATAAAGGCTAGCCCTTAAGAAAAAATTATAATATAATTGTTTAGGAAAGAAGGATTAGGTAAATGGGCCATGATCTGCATCAAAAGGAAAATATAAAAAATGGGAGTTGATTTTCTAACCTTCCCTTTTGGGTTTTTGACCCCCCTTTAATTATTTTTCCAAAAATATCCTTTTTCATCTTCTTCTTCTTTCTTTCTTCTTCACCCCCTCTATCATCTTCTTCTTCTTCTTCTTCTTTTTTCTTTCCTCTTCAAACCCCCCTCCCCCCAATCTTCTTCTTCTTCTTCTTCTTATTTTTCTCTTTCACACACTCACACTCATTCCATTTCCCTCACATACACAAAAACACACTCACTAACTCACCCCCACACTCACCCCCAAACTCACCCACAATCACCACCACTCACATACTACACTATTCTTTTTTTCGTGTAAAAAGTGCTCTATGTCAATGTCGAAGCGTACGAAACATGTCGTACGGCTCGACAGAGGCGTAGAGCTTTTTTTTTTATTTTTTTCCCCAGTACGTCAAGGCCTGGGCGTACGTGTATCTACGTGTAAAATACACGTACGCCTCGGCATTGGCGTACTGGGCTTTTTTAGCCAAAAAAACCCGTACGCCAGCCCCTTGGAGTATGTGTAAAGTCGTACGTGTATTTTACACGTACGCCCAGGCCTTGATGTACTGGGAAAAATTTTAAAAAAAAGCCCTACGCCTCTGTTGAGGCATACGACATGTTTCGTACGCTTCGACATTGGCGTAGGACACTTTTTACACGAAAAAAAATAGAATAGTGTAGTATGTGAGTGGTGGTGATTGTGGGTGAGTGTGGGGGTGAGTTAGTGAGTGTGTTTGTGTGTGTGTGAGGGAAATGGAATGAGTGTGAGTGTGTGAGAGAGAAAAATAAGAAAAAGAAGAAGGAGAAGAAGGAATAAAGAGGGAGTTGAAGAAAGAGAAGAAGAAGAAGATTGGGAGGAGGGGGGTTTGAAGAGGAAAGAAAAAAGAAGAAGAAGATGATGGAGGGGGTGAAGAAGAAAGAAAGAAGAAGATGAAGAAGGATATTTTTGAGAAAAAAATTTAAAGGGTGGTCAAAAAACCAAAAGAGGAGGTTAGAAAATCAATTCCCATAAAAAAATATAATAAAAGTCCAGCAATAAGGCCCAAATGGCAATCAAGGCCCCATGATATAGATATTAGGATGAGAAAGACGTCCCTCCCGTCAGAGCGTCCTCCCAGCAACAACAAGGAACTGTGGCATCATTAAGGAAGAGTCTTCTTCAACAAGCTTCCTTGTCTCGAGCTCAGCGCCCATCGTCAATGTCATGTAGTTACCACTTATGAAGATTATGCTATTTCAATCAATACCAAAAATGGTATTACTTAGGCTCTACTCTCTGCCATACTGATAAAGAAAGGACATCCATCAGATAAAGGGAAAAGGCTTACTGACCAGTGGACAAGGAGAATAAGCAGCACAGTGACTAAAGGTAAAGGAACGTGAAGCCCAAGCCACTAGCCAACTATAAAAGGAGAGCATGGTACAAGGCAAAGGAAAGGAAAATTGGAAGGAGGCCAAGTTAATCCTAGCCAAAGTGAGAGTAAACTAAAGAAAAGGAAAACACTGAAATACTGCAGTCTTGAGGAAGACAAGAGAAGGGCGTCCTATCAAAAATTCTCATTTCTTGTCTAAACCCACTATAAAACAATCAGAGAAGGAAAAAGCCATAAACACTTAGCTACAATAACAACGATACAAACATAATGACCCAAAAGAGTGAAAATAGTAGAGAGCTTGAGGTGACGAGTGAAAGGCGTCTTATAAATTCACTTTATCTTAGTCTGTTGTACACTTCCCCTTGTAGCAAACACCCTCTCTCTTGTACTCTCTTCTAAGACATAATAAAACGAGACCATTGATTTCACTAAGTTTACGAACCCGCTTGCATTTTCATTATTTTCCTTAGAAATATGATTTCCTGACAGAAACAATAATAATAATAATAATACATGTTTAAAAGTATATTAACATATTTACGTATTGAACAATAATATAATAGTAATATACGTTAATATATTGATTTTATTTTTTATTGTTGTATGAATATTTCCCCTGAAAACCTCAATTTGTATCTTATGAAGGTCGAAAGTTTAAAAGAAATATTCATAATATTATTATATTTCAACAAGTTTTTTTTAAAGAGTTTGATACGTGTGCACTGACAGTGTAAATTTTTTTTACATTGTCGTTACATCATTCACCGTTCATTTGCATTACTTTTATTTAGAAGTCAATAATCATAAACCCTTGGATGATGGATGATGTACTGACAGTGTAAAAAACTTTTATATTATCAGTGTATAAACTATTTTCTCTTTTTTAAAACCGTTTATGTAACACCCCTAATTTTCGTTTCCCGAATAATAAGAAAATTAATAATAAAAGTATTATTATTAATTTATATGAATTTCCAAGTTTATGTTTTGTATTTAATTAGCCTGAAATATAAAAATAAGTTGAAATATTTTTATATGGCAAATAAATGCAAAATAATAAGGATATTGCATTTTAGTCCCTGAATTAGGACCTAAATGTAATATGGAAAAGTTCTTGGAGGGAAAGATTTAAAAATATTAATTTTTAAATTTTGAACTGATCTAACCGGTTAGTAATGCCCTGTAACCGGTTAGACGATGAACCCAGAAACTGGGTTAGTGGATTTTGATGAGTAATCACTTTGGTAATTCGTTTAATCGCCACGAATCCCACTCAAATCATAGTGGGAAACGCGTGTCGCCCTGCATGGCACACGAATTCCTCTATATAAGCTGGTGTGGTTGATGAATTTGGGGTTGTTTGGCTGAGTTTGGGTGTGGAGGCTCTGTTAGGGTTCCTGATTTCGTTGCTGAAATTCTTCCTTGTCTTTGAGAGTGAGGCTGAGAGTTATACACCATTGCAAAGCTTACATCTTAAGCTTTGTAAAGATACTAAGTTTGAGAGTTGAGGTTAAGTGTGGAAGGAGTACGAAGCTTGTGAAGTTCAGTCCCAAGTTCTGCAAAACCTGAGAGACTGATTTCTGGAGCTTACTTTGAAGCTCAATTTAGGTAAGCACACAAACCCTTTTGGTTCCAAATTTGTTCCTATTCTTTGTGCATGTTACCTAGAGCAATTTCTAACTGTTTTCCCCAATTTCTTTGGTCAATTCCTATGTCAAATTTTTTGGTCTTTGAACCCTGTTGATGGAAATCGTGGCTGAGAACAGAACCTAGGATTTGTGGGGAATCTGTGGATTTTTTTTCAAGTTCAGTGCTAATCTTCATCAAACTCTATCTTAAGGTATGGGAGAAGTCTACCTTATACTAGATTTAGACTAAAAGTCAAGTGAAATAGGATTTGAGTTAACAAAACTCAAAAAGGGCATTATGTGTGTAAAGCACAAAGGTTTGGAGGCCAAATTTCAGCTCAATGTTGTTTTGAGCAACTTTATATTGATGCATGCAACTGATTTTAATGTTTAAATCAGAAGCTAAATGTATAATCTGTGATCTGAGGTATTAAATTGTGTTTGTATGGGTTCTTATGCAATTTGATGCACTAAACCAAATGCATGCAAGATTATATGTGTTTCTGTGATTAAACATAATTATTTAAGGTATATGAACTCTGTTAAAGGTTGAAATTTTGTTAGATTTGAGTAGTGAAGAGAATGGTTTGTTAAAACTTATGATTTAGTGTCTGACTGCATGATCTAACCGGTTACTCGAGATTCGTAACCGGTTAGACACTGTAAAAATGCAAAAGAAAATGAGTTTACAAAATCAGTATTGTGGTCTTATATATCCTACTCAAATCTAGGCCTTAATTTCATGGAAAACAATCTGAAATTAAGTTGATTTCACTGTTATAGTTCAGATTGCAATCAAAGAGTTAATACCTTAGTGTAATGAGATAATTTCAAGAGGAAAGTATGCTCATTGGAGAATGAAATGTGATTTAGACTTTTGAATGATAAAACAGTGGTTTTTGAGGTGTAAAACAATGTTAAACTTGTTTATAGATTGGGTAGAGAATTCAAGAAAAAGGGTTTTTCTGAATTTCAATGGTAAATAGTTCAGGTTTGTAATTCTAACCGGTTAGCCTGAAACTGTAACCGGTTAGTACCTGAATATGAAAAATAAAAAGTTAAGTTTTTGAATACCATTGGTTATGTTTTCCCAATCTAAGCTTAAGGGCATGTTTTTGAGAGAATTCAAAGGAGAATTTTGTGCCATAAATTATGCCTCAAATAAATCATTCAAAAGGGAAATTGGAATATTTCTAAATCACAATAATTAATGTAAAGATAAAATCAACCCTGATAATTGTACATCCATATAGAATGGAAGTTTGGTTGGTAGGAACGTTTATCATATTCTGGGAATATGAGGAGGGTACTCCAGGAGTACCAAATTGTAACCTACTTGATGACACATTCTGGGAATGTGGCCAGTGTCCGGGACCTGGTTTTTATGCGTTCTGGGAACGTATGCGTTCTGGGAACGTGGTGCACACTCCGGGAGTGATGCTTATTATCCAAGTATGGTTTGGCATTACGTTCTGGGAACGAATGTCAGTGTTCCGGGAACACGAGAGTGTATTGGATGGACGTCCAAGATGGACTTTTAGAGGCCTTAGTCGTGGATAGAAAATCATACATCATGCCACTTGCATTATAAGAGATATAATGTTGAAAATTGGTGTGCTCATATGTACTTGCATTATTATCTGTCCATGATATACTTGTGTTTGTAATTTTAGTCTTTATCAATTATGTATATGTGTATACTTACTCCCTGTGCCCTGTTTAGGTGATGGTCAGATACCTAGCTTGCATCGAGATACGCCCTATCCCTAGTGGTATATGGACGTACGAGGAGCACCGTGCCACTTTTGAGGGGGAGGTGGAGATTACTCTCTACCACCCCAACCCTCTGGTGCGAGTGCGACCTCGTCGATTTAGGATCCCCTTAGTCTATACTATGCACGTTCCACCCTTTTATACATATAGAGGACCACCCCCGGCTCGACCTGTGCGTCGTTTTCATAGTTTTCGTTTCAGAGCTGCCACTCGTTCTCATCCTTCCTCCCATAGAGTTGTTACTGAGGAGACTCCTCCTCCTGGTCCGACTGATTTTGAGAGGACTGCTTCTGCAGATCCTACACCCAGTGGTGGGATCCCCACACAGTCGGGCGAGGTCGAGGAGGACCCTGTGGAGGATGAGAGCGAGGAGGAGGTGCATGTCGAGCCGACTGTTTCTACTAGAGGTGGACCTGCTAGTTCATAGGAGCCTGCATAGCATGGATATTTTGGATCCTAGATCCTAGGGATAGAGTTATGGAGGATCTGAGGAGCTGCTGAGGACACGGATGACCTGCTCTGGGACTTCTACTTTTGAGACTATGTGATATATTGTATATATTTTGAGAGGTCTTAGAGTGAGGTTTCTTTTATGCAGTTGGTTTGTATATATTTCACCAAACTTGCTATCTCGACTTTCACTACTTGCTATTGACGATACTGATGAGGTTTTTATGCTATGATATATATATATATATATGTTATGTTTTATTTACCTCAGCAGTGCCCCATAAGTATTACTTTTACTTCCGCATACTCTGATTTCGATTCAAAAAGGATTCAGCAATAAGTTTATGTTTTATACATTCACTCAAACTCGAGAGACAAATAATATGTTTCACTAAGGACTACGAAGATGTTTTACTATGTGAAAGAAAATATTATCTCGAGAGTCTTTTTGTAATTAAGATATTACTAAGCCGAATTCAAATAATTGTTCAGATTAAAAGTGTTTATAATCGAGCAAGTATTGATTTAAAAAGGAAAAATTTTCTAGTCCTAATGTTGATAGAAAGTATTTCAATCATTTGAAAATATTTAGTATTTTCGAGATATAAAAATGAGGGTGTTACAGTTTAAAAGAAAAAAACAAGTTTTTGACAAATTTCTCATGGATGTGAGCAAGTCAAATGGTATACGAAAGAAAGAAAGGAAGATAAAAAACGAAGAAAATTTTGGCAATAGGAAATTCGTAGAGGACTATTACTTGATGGCCTTTTGCTTATTTCTCACTCGCTCTTTGCCATTAATATATTCTACCTCCTCCTGATTGGTTATTTGACATTTTCGTAGAATTGGTATTCAAACAATTTCGAGCCAAGTAACACTGTCGATAGGTGTAACACCCCTAATTTTCGTTTCCCAAATAATCAAGAAATTAATTATAACAATTATTTTATAATTGAATTTTGAAGGTTTTAGTTTTTGTACATTATGTGTTTTTATTATAAAAATATGAGATATATTTTTATATGATTATTTTGTACAAAAATGTGAATATTGTAATTTAGTCCTTTGGTTGGGACCTAATTGCAATATTAAAAAGGTTGTTGAAGAAAGAGTAATTAAATTATTAATTTTTGAATTTTATCAGTATGTAACCGGTTAGAAGGGCTGTGTAACCGGTTACACGATGAACTCAGAAATTGGGATTAGTGCGTTTGATGAGTAATCCCATGGATTAATCCAAAATTCGCCACGAATCCAGTCCAAACCAAGTGGGAAACACGCGTCAGCTTGCATGAACACCAATTTGTTCTATATAAAGCTCAATCACGATTGAATCAAGGTTGATTTTGCCTTAGTGTTGAAGAAATGCTCTGTTTAGGGTTTTCAAGTTCATCTCCTCGATTCTCCTTCGTTTCTGAGAGTTAGAACATGAGTGATACACGGTTACAAAGCTCACATCAAGGGCTTTGTATTGATATAAAGTTTGTGAGTTGAGAGTCCCTGAATCAAGAGAACGAAGCTTGCAAAGTAAGGGTGTTGGTGCTGTCAAACCTCAGCTTCTGGTTTCTGGAGCTGACTTTGAGGCTCGATTTTGGTAAGCACACAAACCCTTTTGGTCTCAAATCTCTTTGATTCTCTAGTGCATGTTACCTATATTGAGTCCTAATTGGTTTCCCCAATTTCTTTGGCCAACTGCCATGTTAAATCTTCTGGTTTTTGGACCCTGTCAAACCTGTTGTGGACTAAAAATGGAGATTGTGGATTCTGGGGAGATCTGAACCTAAGGTAAGGGGGAAGCTTACTATTTGCTAGAATGAGAATAAATTGTGGTAGAATATAGGATGAGTCACCAAGAGACTCAAAGGGCATAAGTTGAAATGGTTAAATGGCTTGGAGGCCAATTTGAGCTCAATTGTTGTTTTGAGCAATGTTATCTGGATGCATGCAAGCTATGTTGATGTTGATTTCATGACTTAATTGAATATTATGTGAATTGATGCATTAAGTTGTGAAATATGTGCAATTATGTGCAATTGGTGTATCCAAATTGAATGCATGCAAGATAGATATGTTTGTGTTTAAACACACTTATTTAAGGTATATGTACTCTGTTAAAGGTTGAAATTTGGTTAGATTTGAGTAGTGAAGAGAATGGTTTGTTAAAACTCATGTTTTAGTGTCAGACTGCATAATCTAACCGGTTACTCGATATTCGTAACCGGTTAGACACTGTTAAAATGCAAAAGAAAATAAGTTTACAAAATCAGCATTGTGGTCTTATAAATCTTACTCAAATCTAGGCCTTAATTTCATGGAAAACAATCTGAAAATAAGTTGATTTCACTGTTATAGTTCAGATTGCTGTTAAAGAGTTAATACCTTAAGGAAATGAGATAGTTTCAAGAGGAAATTATGCTCATTGGACAATGAAAGGTGATTTAGACTTTTGAATGATATAAACAGTGGGTTTGAGGTATAAACATTGTTAAACTGGTTTATGGATTGGGTAGGGAATTTAAGAAAAAGGGTTTTTTGAATTACAATGGTAAACAGTTCAGGTCTGTAATTCTAACCGGTTAGCTTGGAACTGTAACCGGTTAGTACCTGAATCTGAAAAATAAAAAGTTAAATTTTTGATTACCATTGACTTTGTTTTACTCAATCTAAGTTTAAGGGCATGTTTTGGGATAATTCAAAGGAAAATTTTGTGTCAAAGACTATACCTCAAAGAAATCATTCAAAAGAGAAATTGGAATATTTCTAAATCACAGTAATTAATGGAAAGACCAACCTTAGTAATTATGTATGCAAGGCATGCATAGAGAAAGGTAATGAAATAGGTTGGCAAGGATAGTTTGTGATGTTCGGGTACTTGACCCCGTACTCTAGGAGTACTAAACTAATGCAACCAACTTGATGACACATTCTGGGAATGTGGCCATTGTCTGGGACATGGTTTCTTGGACACGTTCTGGGAACGTGGTGCACACTCTGGGAGTGGTGCTTGATTTTATACCAAGTATGGTTTGCGATACGTTCTGGGAACGTATGTGAGTGTTCTGGGAACACGTTGGTATAATAATAGAATTAAAGATAAAACCAACCTTGATGATTGTGCATTCATATAGAATGGAAGTTTGGTTGGTAGGAACGATTATCATATTCTGGGAATATGAGGAGGGTACTCCGGGAATACCAAATTATATTATAGATATGTGGCCAGTGTCTGGGACCTGGTTTTATACGTTCTGGGAACGTATGTTAGTGTTCTGGGAACACATTGATATGCAACCTACTTGATGACACATTATAGATATGTGGCCAGTGTCCGGGACCTGGTTTTTATGCGTTCTGGGAACGTATGCGTTCTGGGAACGTATGCGTTCTGGGAACGTATGCGTTCTGAGAACGTGGTGCACACTCTTGGAGTGGTGCTTATTATTCCAAGTATGGTTTGCTACACGTTCTGGGAACGTGGTGCACACTCTGGGAGTGATGCGTATTATCCAAGTATGGTTCGGCATTACGTTCTGGGAACGAATGTCGGTGTTCCAGGAACACAAGGGTGTATTGGATGGACGTCCAAGATGGACTTTTACAGGCCTCATTTGTGGAAGGAAATCATGCATCATGTCACCTGCATTGAAAGAATTGTTATGATTAACCGAGTGTGCTCATATGATTATGCATCTTGATTTGCTACATGTTAACTTGTGGATGTTAGTTTTATTCTCATTTGATTATGCGAATATGTGTAGCTAACCCCCATGCCCTTATTAGGTGTTGATCGTGCATCTAGCTTGCACAAGAATCTGTAAAGGGAGATGTCCCTTAGGTGCATGCAGAATATAGACAGTGTGGATTGGGAACCCGTTGTGCAGATATCGAGGATCCGACCAGAAGGATGTTTGGACAAAGGACCAGTGACCAGCTCTATGACATTTCTATTTTTAATATAACTTATATGATACATATTTTGGAAAAAAGTATCATAAGAGGAATTCAGTTTCATAATTATACTTATTTGGTATTAATGGACTTGTTACACTTGATATATTTTGGGGGTACAATATGATGATTTTACTATGTTTCTGCAAACTCTGATTTTATTAGTCAACCTCATTACTAATCAAGTGTTTGTGAAAAAGAATTTTCAAGGGAAGGGAAAATTATTATTTTCAGACCTTTTTCCAACGATAACAAGTCCAAGTTTTCATAAACTTCTTACTTTTCTTATAAAGTAAGATGATATACAAGGAGTGTTACACTTTTATGGTATCAGAGCAATGGTCCTGACTCTTGGTCCTTGGGTGTGTGGTCCAATACGCTGGTCATCGATATCTGCAATGTTTCCTGGGAAGTATGCTTTCATATACTTCCAAGCTAGAGCTAAGGTTATGGGTAATGGCTCTAGATAAATAGCTCATGCTGCTATTAAGAAGTGTTCTATGAAGTCTAAGAAGAAGTATGATAGTAGTATGCTTCTCTTTAGACATGTTGTAAACCCAAAACCACAGTGTTCGTTTATTATGTTTTCATAGAACCAGTGATGAGGAAATTTTAAGGAGTTGTAGTTGAGTCCTCGACTCTGAGGAGGAGTGTTTACCCTCACTCGTGTTAAAGTTAATCAACTTTTTAGACCGAGTGTAGGGCAGTGATCTTCTTAAAGATCAACCTTGCTGAGTTTGTTAAACTCTAAAGCTATCCTTTCTTTTGTTCCTTTCGGATAAGGGTAGTGATCGAAGTTGCTCAATGTCTTACCCAATCTGTTATCTCAAGTGGAGACTCCTACAAATCTTCTTGTAGTCATTTCCATGGTACGTCTGGATCATTCTATTAGACTTTGTCTATGTACCTGTGTCATGAGTACATTTGATCTTAAGCACGGTTTGGGAGCCGAGGGATCAAGTGATCATGATTAATGACGATAGAACAACCCTGTATTGGGATTCCCAAGTTTCGAATCGGGAATCCAATGAACCCATATGTTGCTTCTGGGAAGCAATATTAAAAGAAAAAGGGGGTTAAAGAAATCCTGGTTGTAGGAAATGATGCCAGGTTTACCTTTGGGTAAAGAGATAGAGTTTGGAATCAAGTCAATTCTTGAAACTGATTCTATCTCTACTACCTTTCTAATATGGTACCATCGGGAATGGTCAAATGGGAGAAACACGTAGAAAAGTGCAAGGTTGATTGGAGGTGGGATTAACCCCAAATCAGGATTCGGGACAGGGATACACTTAAGACTGCATTTTTGATCTCGATACGGACATTATGAGTGGGAAGTAATGCCGTTCGGATTGACTAATGCACTTGTTCTTTTATGGATTATAATAACGAGACCTTTAGATTACAATGGGATTCGTTTGTGGTTTATCCTGAGAATCCGGAGGAGCATGAGGAACATCTCGGGTTTGTGTTGAGAATCCTGCAAGGGGAATAGTTGTGTGTTAAGCTCGCCAAAGATGAGTTTTGGTTGAGTGAAGTTACGTTGGCAGGGCATGTGATCTTTAAAGAAGAAAATGCGATGGATCCAGCAAGGGTAAGTTTAGGGTTGAAATAGGAACAGCCTAAGACTGTGACTGAGGTGAGAAGTTCGTTAGGGCTGGCTGGATATTATCACCGGAATGTTGAGGGATTTTCTAAGATCGCATGGCCTCTGACCAAGTTGACTTGGAAAAGATTAACTGATGGTATTAAATGATAGGGTGTTGTTTAATTATGGTGGGGTGGTGATGGATTATACCCCAACATAATATGATTAGTCCAAGAGGAATTATGGAAAATGTGAGTAGATTATGATTTAAATCATTTCAGTGATGGATTCAGTTGGAATCAGGGTATTAGATTATGATTAAATCCTATTTTGAGTTGGATTGGATGATGTAAAGAAAATGGTTTTGAAATTCTTTGGTTTTACTTCTAAAACTATACTTCATAACCGGTTAGAGTTTCTTGTAACCGGTTAGAAGCTGAAAGTTTAAAATAAAAATTTAAGTCCTTTGTGAAGGAACTTTTGGTATTAGTAGACATCTTCCTCCAATCCAAACTCAATGTCAATTACCTAATTAAAGTTTAAGGAAGGATTTAATGTGATGAAATAACTTAATGCCTTGATTCATCATTGAAATTGATTTAAGAGGATTGAATTATAATACTTATGGGTTAATCGAGAGTTGAAATTAAGGAGCCACTCCAATTGGAGAAGGTAGAGGATTTAGCTGGATGATGCAAAGGAAACAATAGGTGTTAAGATGAGAAGGTTGTGATTTATGAACAAGTTTGGAGTTCGAAAGTATGGATGACAATAAGAAGAGGAAGAGTTGAATGTAAAATAAAAGCGATGGATGGAGTTTCTTAAAGATTATGGCTTTGAGCTCCATTATCATCCTGGTTTAGCAAACGTAGTTCCAGATGATTTGAGCTGAAAGGCTATTTCTGTGAGCTCAATGATGGTCAAGGAGGCTATTCTGATTGAGGAATTTGGAGACCTAAGTCTGGTAACCCAAGAGGAACCCTCTAGTGTTAGATTGGGAATGTCGCCAATCACCAACGAATTCTTGAACCGGATTCGTGGATTTCAACCAGGAAATGAGGAGTTAGATTTCTATGAAGAAAACGAATGAGATTTAATCTTTGGAATTAAAGTCAAGGATTATGGATATTAGAAAGTATATTATGGAGGAAAGGGATTTATGAAGTATTGTTTAGAACAACCTAGATGAGAAATCCAAAGGCACGAATTTCGAGAGTAGATTACGTGCGAATCCAAGTTAGCTATCAACTATCAAGGAATAAGGAATTTCTCGATGTTGGTAAGCATGTATGAGGACTATGGGTAAGTACATGAATTTCGTGCGAGAAATGTTTGAGTTCAGAATAAAAGAAAGAATGATGAAATACGGGCCTTATTGGAGAAAGAGGAAAAGTAAATGGGAGAATGTCAACCACGAAAATATCAAGGTTAAGGAGTCCTCGATTGAAGAAAAGTGACTAAGGAGGAAATAGGGAAGGGAACATTTGTCCATCTCGAGGTGAAAACTGTGAGGCACATCACTTGGAGTTTAGTTGTGATGTACCTAAGGGAATGGTAAATTCCGATTGTAGGAAGCTGGAGTATTATTCGCTGAATCGTCTTGAAAGAAAAGGTGAGAAAGTGTTGGACAGCAAGCGAATCCAGCACGAGAAGAATTCACCGGCTGAGATGAGAGTTGAGTGTAATCCTGATGTAAATAACCCAAGCCTATCTCTTCCTCTGATCGGAATTAACGTAGTTAAATGTTTTCGATTACGTTAAATCGTTTGAGAATATCAATATCCTGTTGGAAGTCCAACTTCAATCTTTCTGTGATCAAAACCTTTATCACAATTGGATGTGATAAATCACTGTGGACACTACAGAAATAGAAAGATCAGTTATGGCTAGAGAGATTAACAACCACCGGGATAGGACAAATCTTTGTCTCCCCAACGGAAATGTCTCTAGAATTTGACTATCTAACTAAGTCTGATAGTGATAATTACCCTATCTTTAAGTTCATCTAACTTAAAGACCTGTCGTATGGTCTTTCTTGCGAAAGATTATATCTGAAAGGGATGATTTTGTTATTAATGGTTTGAATATTAGGACTGATCACCCTAACGTCTCAAACTATTAATGTAACACCCTCACAAATATTTAATTAAAATGAGTTTTATAAAAATATGGACTTGAAAATTTCGTTTTCAATCTTAACGAAAATTCGACAGAGTCTCCTCTGTTTATCGGACTTTCCCAAAAATAACTTTTATAAACCTGTCAACCAGTACAGTTCAGAAAATATTTATAAACATACTAATTTAATTTTCATGCCCTGCTAATCCAATAAAACATGTTCAGGGCTTGCACGAATGAAATATAACAAATCAAAAGAAAACTAAATTTTAACATAATAAACAACTCTATCTTCTAATTAATTTTACAACACTCCACGGGGTGGAGTGTAGTCCTGCTCAGCCAATAGAATTGCAAGCTCAAACCTCAGTACCTGTGGAGATAGTAAGGAGTGAGCATTACACATAAAATGGGGAAACAGTTTCCAAATATGACATAATGCTATACTAAGCCAAACATATTTAACAATTCGATAACAATATAATAAAACTCTGCATAACACAATTCATGGTCAACATATCCATTGGTTTTACAATTCAATTATCAAAGTATTCCATTGGTTTCTCAAGTCAATCTTGCCTATTCATTCTTATACATCATTTTCATAAAGTCATTTATTCCTTCCACTTTAATCATATCATAATTCTTTTTAATCTGTCCCTGGTCACGACCTACTGCGTTTGCACTCCTGTGCACTCACGTCTTACTGCGTCCGGGTATGTTTTCATTCTCCCCTAGTCACGACCTACAATGTCTGCACCCCTGTGCACTCACGTCTTACTGCGTCCGGGTATATATTTTCATTCTCCCCTGGTCACGACCTACTGCGTCTGCACCCCTGTGCACTCATGTCTTACTGCGTCCGGGTATATATTTTTCATTCTCCCCTGGTCACGACCTACTGCGCCTGCACCCCTGTGCACTCACGTCTTACTGCGTCCGGGTATATATTTTTCATTCTCCCCTGGTCACGTCCTACTGCGTCTGCACTCCTATGCACTCACGTCTTACTGCGTCCGGGTATATATTTTCATTCTCCCCTAGCTGCGCTCGGGTGTAATTCATTTCGTTCCTTTATCATTATCAATTCTTTAGCAATTTCCATTACTCAAAATTAATCACCACATTACACACTTCCACTATCCAAACATCACAATTACATATTTGCATCATCAAATCACCACTATTAAATCTTATAATTTAATTAGCACAAAATCAACATTTTATTAATATCATCCCCATTATCCTTAATTCATACTTAATTTCCATACTTTTCCTTGGTTTATAAAATAAAATCATAACTCAAACATTTAACGAAATTAGCACTTCAATTATAAACAACACCAAGTCACATGCTTATATACCAAATATTCAAAATAAAGCATATCATCATCTAATTAATTTTCCTATGTCATAAGCTCTAGTTATTTATTACCCTATATTATAACAAGCAACAAGGAAGGACTTGGGTGATGAAATTGGAGCAATTCCCTTGTGGATTGATCAATTGGAATGAGTGAATTAGTGCCCTAGGAGAGAGAACTTCGAATATGGCAAGAAAGAACGCGTGCTGCGCTTTTATTTTTTTTCAGCATCTACAGCCTTTAATCGATTAATAATCGATTAAGCCATTTTCTATTTTCTGACCTTAATCGATTAAGCTGCAGTTTAATCGATTAAGCTGTTCAGTTTTGCAGTACCCAGACTTTGAATGGCCATAACTTCTTCGTTACCCGTTGGATTTTCCTCAAATTTTAAGGCAAGCTTCCTCACATATCCTACTTCACATCCAACGGTGGAATTTATGTTTTAAGCTACCAATCTTGTTATTATAATTTCCTAAATTCCTATGTTTTAAACCTAAGATTACATGCTAATTTGGCTAAGTTTCTCACTCTTGCCCTCACTTCTTCTACCCTAAGACCATCATAACATAAATTCCAATATAAGTAAAGTTTGGGATGTTACAATTCTCCCCCACTTATTGGAATTTCGTCCCCGAAATTCCGTTCAATTCCTTCAAATGGAGAACCCTCCCAGACAAAATAGTCTTCTAACTACGACACTCACTTCTCTCTGGTTCTACTCCCCCACTTGACATCGGCATACCAATTTGCATTAGTACACCACTGCACTCTTGCACTCAATGAAGAATACAAGTTACGGTTCAATTTGGTTAGTTTTCGACGCTAAATGCTCTAAGGTTTTCAAGGTTTTACACAATTGGCAGTCACTCATTTCAAGGGTTCTACTAGGAAGACTCCCAACTGGTCTGGGGTTTCAAGAATCAGGTACGGTTCTCCCAACAATTAGAGATAGTTTTCTAAGGTCATCTGGGTTTTCTCAAGAAATTTTACAACAAGGGTTGGGAAAACTGCTATTCGGGCGAATGCCTTCCTTCATTGCCTATTTGGTTTGGTGCTAATTAAAGATTTCCAATGATATCTGCGATTAATAAATAAAAGGATTGAGGTGCCTATCCCAATCTCAAATCCATCAATGGTAACATCGTGGTCAGGTTCTCTAACAGCATTGACACTTAACAACCGAAGCAATCAGAACAACCCAAATCTACTTCTACACCCTATCTATCCGACAGCATCCACAGGGATTTGAGCCTACTCTACCCAAGTACATACAACTTATGTACTACTCTTAAGTCCTAATCAAACACATTCATTATTCAAGTAAGCATTTATTACATACACATCATTCAAAATTCAAACATGCTCAACAACATTTCAGATCAACACATGTTTACAACCATCAATCATGACTTAAACTCTAGCTCTTCCTAATCTAGCCATGATCTACCTGGACTAACCTCAGGTTAGGCTTACATCTACACACACTTAAGCAAAGTTTCAAATAATCAAACCATTCAAATGCTATGCCAAAACTTTGATAAAAGTGATCACCATGTATGGGGATTAAAGTTCAATAAATACAACCCCCATACTAAAAGAGTACTTACACATTTTGAAAGTCGATGTGGAGTTTCAAGAAGATCATTCATGCATATATATATATATATATATATATATATAGTAAAAGTAGCGTATTAGAAAAATATTGATGTGGTGGTATGAAGATAGAATCAAGGTTTTTGAAAAATCGAATTCTTTTCTTAAGGGAAAAACATTTTGATTTGTTTTACGTACAATTCTTAGGAAAAGATTAAATCATGAAAATTTATTTTACACTTTAAAACCTTGACATGTTCATGCCAAATAACTCGGATGAAATTCCAAAAACAATCTTTGTAAATCGAAGCATATCTTTTCGAAACAAGTTACCTTCATCTAACTTCGGGGAAACTTAGATGAAGGAATATGAAATTACTCAAGATTAGCAAACTCAATGAGAAAGGGAATATGTGGTTGATTAGAAAGTTTACTTTGATGCTTCTTCATAAATTAAAATAGTTCCATTCCCTTTGGCTTTGAGTTTGGAAACTAAGCTTCATTCCGAATTGAGTAAAGTCACATGGAAGGAGTTCCTATTTAATCGGCGTGTGGCTTGTTCAGAAGAATGAATTCACCGCTCGATTACCTAGGAATCCTTTGTTTTCCTTGTTACTTTCTAAAAATTTTGTTAGGCGACTTAACCATCAATTGGGAATGACTCTGGTTCAATTCAAAACATTGAAATTCTCCTTAAATACTTTTATAATTGAAATAGAATGATTCTTGATGTTGGCATTGTTTCAGAACGAAGTTTTTCAAAATAGCTATGTGCCGAAACAAGTTCAATCTTTCCCATCATTTTATATAGAAGTTTTCAAAATGGTTTTTATTCTTAAAACAAATTCAACATTAACTTTTTCAGACGAAAGCAAGCATCATCCAAATTCACAATCTAACAGTTAGGTAAACATGTAACAGCACATAGTATGACATACACTTATCATCAACATACATCTTAGCTCTATGCAATCACCTAGGATTTTAAGCACCTAATTGCTTAGACCTAAGACTAACACTATGTACTATCTTGGAGTTTCTATTTTCTATTCTATGCACATAATTCTAGTAACTATTACAGCTAACTAGGCTTCTAATCCTCCTAAATTTGGGATCTTCCTAAATTCCCAAAATACTTGCCGAAACTTAAGGACAGGATGATGATATCTCTCAATATATGTACGCTTGAGGTGATCAGGCTCAAACATGCATCATATTAGTGATAAGACCATTCTCGTCTTACTTAAGTTCGAATCACTCAACCTATTAGTTTTAAAACGTTGAAACCTTGTTTTGTGTGTCACATTTAGAACTGGTTTACATGGCACGAAACTAAAGATCGTTTCCTCCCGGTGGGGTAGCAACTTAGTGCTCTTGCCCGTTGGGGTATCGCTTCCTTAGTCTCGTCGTTCATCCATTTCTAAATCTGACTCATTGTTTTCCACAAAATTTCAGATTTGCATGGTAAGCTTCACATAGTTTAGATGAACTTAAAAGAGGTTTTCAAATGCTTACCACGCGTCCCAAATAATTAAAAGAAAAACATACAAGAAAGCTTAAACACTCGCTATACTATACTCCGCACAATCTCCATTATCACCTAGCAATGATACTCACTACACCTTAAAACAAACTCTAATTCTAACTCTAAGCTACTCGCTTGGTGAGTAAACTGCAGGAGTAATAAGTTACTCCAATAGGCCGAGGAAAAACTGCTCTGATACCATAATGTAACACCCTCACAAATATTTAATTAAAATGAGTTTTATAAAAATATGGACTTGAAAATTTCGTTTTCAATCTTAACGAAAATCCGACAGAGTCTCCTCTGTTTATCGGACTTTCCCAAAAATAACTTTTATAAACCTGTCAACCAGTACAGTTCAGAAAATATTTATAAACATACTAATTTAATTTTCATGCCCTGCTAATCCAATAAAACATGTTCAGGGCTTGCACGAATGAAATATAACAAATCAAAAGAAAACTAAATTTTAACATAATAAACAACTCTATCTTCTAATTAATTTTACAACACTCCATGGGGTGGAGTGTAGTCCTGCTCAGCCAATAGAATTGCAAGCTCAAACCTCAGTACCTGTGGAGATAGTAAGGAGTGAGCATTACACATAAAATGGGGAAACGGTTTCCAAATATGACATAATGCTATACTAAGCCAAACATATTTAACAATTCGATAACAATATAATAAAACTCTGCATAACACAATTCATGGTCAACATATCCATTGGTTTTACAATTCAATTATCAAAGTATTCCATTGGTTTCTCAAGTCAATCTTGCCTATTCATTCTTATACATCATTTTCATAAAGTCATTTATTCCTTCCACTTTAATCATATCATAATTCTTTTTAATCTGTCCCTGGTCACGACCTACTGCGTCTGCACTCCTGTGCACTCACGTCTTACTGCGTCCGGGTATGTTTTCATTCTCCCCTAGTCACGACCTACAACGTCTGGACCCCTGTGCACTCACGTCTTACTGCGTCCGGGTATATATTTTCATTCTCTCCTGGTCACGACCTACTGCGTCTGCACCCCTGTGCACTCACGTCTTACTGCGTCCGGGTATATATTTTTCATTCTCCCCTGGTCACGACCTACTGCGTCTGCACCCCTGTGCACTCACGTCTTACTGCGTCCAGGTATATATTTTTCATTCTCCGCTGGTCACGTCCTATTGCGTCTGCATTCCTATGCACTCACGTCTTACTGCGTCCGGGTATATATTTTCATTTTCCCCTGGATGCGCCCGGGTGTAATTCATTTCGTTCCTTTATCATTATCAATTCTTTAGCAATTTCCATTACTCAAAATTAATCACCACATTACACACTTCCACTATCCAAACATCACAATTACATATTTGCATCATCAAATCACCACTATTAAATCTTATAATTTAATTAGCACAAAATCAACATTTTATTAATATCATCCCCATTATCCTTAATTCATACTTAATTTCCATAATTTTCCTTGGTTTATAAAATAAAATCATAACTCAAACATTTAACGAAATTAGCACTTCAATTATAAACAACACCAAGTCACATGCTTATATACCAAATATTCAAAATAAAGCATATCATCATCTAATTAATTTTCCTATGTCATAAGCTCTAGTTATTTATTACCCTATATTATAACAAGCAACAAGGAAGGACTTGGGTGATGAAATTGGAGCGATTCCCTTGTGGATTGATCAATTGGAATGAGTGAATTAGTGCCCTAGGAGAGAGAACTTCGAATATGGCAAGAAAGAACGCGTGTTGCGCTTTTATTTTTTTTTCAGCATCTACAGCCTTTAATCGATTAAGCCATTTTCCATTTTCTGACCTTAATCGATTAAGCTGCAGTTTAATCGATTAAGCTGCAGTTTAATCGATTAAGCTGTTCAGTTTTGCAGTACCCAGACTTTGAATGGCCATAACTTCTTCGTTACCCGTTGGATTTTCCTCAAATTTTAAGGCAAGCTTCCTCACATATCCTACTTCACATCCAACGGTGGAATTTATGTTCTAAGCTACCAATCTTGTTATTCTAATTTCCTAAATTCCTATGTTTTAAACCTAAGATTACATGCTAATTTGGCTAAGTTTCTCACTCTTGCTCTCACTTCTTCTACCCTAAGACCATCATAACATAAATTCCAATATAAGTAAAGTTTGGGATGTTACAATTAAGGAATAAAATCATACAAATGTTTCTTTGATCGTGCTCGAGAGATCAGAGTGCGCAGCCCAAAAAGTTTTTCCAAAAGGTTTATTGAAAAGTGTATTATTTGAAGAAAGTTTATGTGAAATATATTGCTCAAAGGAATACTTCTTTTAAAAGAATTTCTTCACATAAGAGTTTTATGCAAAGAATTTTGGTTTAAGGTGAAAGGTTTTATTAAAGATGTTTCGAAATAAAAGAACTATATCAAAACTCTTTTAAGTGGGGGAGGACCCTAAAGAACAAATTTTTGGGAGCAAGATGAAGTTTTCTAGTATAAAAATACTTTGGAAAAGTGGAAAATTTCAAAAGATGAATTTCGGGGACGAAATTCCTTTTAAGTGGGGGAGTAGTGTAACACCCCTAATTTTCGTTTCTCAAATAACCAAGAAATTAATTATAACAATTATTTTATAATTGAATTTTGAAGGTTTTAGTTTTTGTACATTATGTGTTTTTATTATAAAAATATGAGATATATTTTTATATGGTTATTTTGTACAAAAATGTGAATATTGTAATTTAATCCTTGGGTTGGGACCTAATTGCAATATTAAAAAGGTTGTTGAAGAAAGAGTAATTAAATTATTAATTTTTGAATTTTATCAGTATGTAACCGGTTAGAAGGGCTGTGTAACCGGTTACACGATGAACTCAGAAATTGGGATTAGTGCGATTGATGAGTAATGCCATGGATTAATCCAAAATTCGCCACGAATCCAGTCCAAACCAAGTGGGAAACACGCGTCAGCTTGCGTGAACACCAATTTGTTCTAGATAAATCTCAATCATGATTGAATCAAGGTTGATTTTGCCTTAGTGTTGAAGAAATGCTCTATTTAGGGTTTTCAAGTTCGTCTCCTCGATTCTCCTTCGTTTCTGAGAGTTAGAACATGAGTGATACACGGTTACAAAACTCACATCAAGGGCTTTGTATTGATATAAAGTTTGTGAGTTGAGAGTCCCTGAATCAAGAGAACGAAGCTTGCCAAGTAAGGGTGTTGGTGCTATCAAACCTCAGCTTCTGGTTTCTGGAGCTGACTTTGAGGCTCGATTTTGGTAAGCACACAAACCCTTTTGGTCTCAAATCTCTTTGATTCTCTAGTGCATGTTACCTATATTGAGTCCTAATTGGTTTCCCCAATTTCTTTGGCCAACTGCCATGTCAAATCTTCTGGTTTTTGGACCCTGTCAAACCTGTTGTGGACTGAAAATGGAGATTATGGATTCTGGGGAGATCTGGAAAATTTCAGTGATTAGATTCATCAAGCACGAACCTAAGGTAAGGGGGAAGCTTACTATTTGCTAGAATGAGAATAAATTGTGGTAGAATATAGGATGAGTCACCAAGAGACTCAAAGGGCATAAGTTGAAATGGTTAAATGGCTTGGAGGCCAATTTGAGCTCAATTGTTGTTTTGAGCAATGTTATCTGGATGCATGCAAGCTATGTTGATGTTGATTTCATGACTTAATTGAATATTATGTGAATTGATGCATTAAGTTGTGAAATATGTGCAATTATGTGCAATTGGTGTATCCAAATTGAATGCATGCAAGATAGATATGATTCTGTGTTTAAACACACTTATTTAAGGTATATGTACTCTGTTAAAGGTTGAAATTTGGTTAGATTTGAGTAGTGAAGAGAATGGTTTGTTAAAACTCATGTTTTAGTGTCAGACTGCATAATCTAACCGGTTACTCGATATTCGTAACCGGTTAGACACTGTTAAAATGCAAAAGAAAATAAGTTTACAAAATCAGCATTGTGGTCTTATAAATCCTACTCAAATCTAAGCCTTAATTTCATGGAAAACAATCTGAAAATAAGTTGATTTCACTGTTATAGTTCAGATTGCTGTTAAAGAGTTAATACCTTAAGGAAATGAGATAGTTTCAAGAGGAAATTATGCTCATTGGACAATGAAAGGTGATTTAGACTTTTGAATGATATAAACAGTGGGTTTGAGGTATAAACATTGTTAAACTGGTTTATGGATTGGGTAGGGAATTTAAGAAAAAGGGTTTTTTGAATTACAATGGTAAACAGTTCAGGTCTGTAATTCTAACCGGTTAGCTTGGAACTGTAACCGGTTAGTACCTGAATCTGAAAAATAAAAAGTTAAATTTTTGATTACCATTGACTTTGTTTTACTCAATCTAAGTTTAAGGGCATGTTTTGGGATAATTCAAAGGAAAATTTTGTGTCAAAGACTATACCTCAAAGAAATCATTCAAAAGAGAAATTGGAATATTTCTAAATCACAGTAATTAATGGAAAGACCAACCTTAGTAATTATGTATGCAAGGCATGCATATAGAAAGGTAATGAAATAGGTTGGCAAGGATAGTTTGTGATGTTCGGGTACTTGACCCCGTACTCTAGGAGTACTAAACTAATGCAACCAACTTGATGACACATTCTGGGAATGTGGCCATTGTCTGGGACATGGTTTCTTGGACACGTTCTGGGAACGTGGTGCACACTCTGGGAGTGGTGCTTGATTTTATTCCAAGTATGGTTTGCGATACGTTCTGGGAACGTATGTGAGTGTTCTGGGAACACGTTGGTATAATAATAGAATTAAAGATAAAACCAACCTTGATGATTGTGCATTCATATAGAATGGAAGTTTGGTTGGTAGGAACAATTATCATATTCTGGGAATATGAGGAGGGTACTCCGGGAGTACCAAATTATAACCTACTTGATGACACATTATAGATATGTGACCAGTGTCTGGGACCTGGTTTTATACGTTCTGGGAACGTATGTTAGTGTTCTGGGAACACATTGATATGCAACCTACTTGATGACACATTATAGATATGTGGCCAGTGTCCGGGACCTGGTTTTTATGCGTTCTGGGAACGTGGTGCACACTCTGGGAGTGGTGCTTATTATTCCAAGTATGGTTTGCTACACGTTCTGGGAACGTGGTTCACACTCTGGGAGTGATGCGTATTATCCAAGTATGGTTCGGCATTACGTTCTGGGAACGAATGTCGGTGTTCCGGGAACACAAGGGTGTATTGGATGGACGTCCAAGATGGACTTTTAGAGGCCTCAGTTGTGGAAGGAAATCATGCATCATGCCACCTGCATTGAAAGAATTGTTATGATTAACCGGGTGTGCTCATATGATTATGCATCATGATTTGCTACATGTTAACTTGTGGATGTTAGTTTTATTCTCATTTGATTATGCGAATATGTGTAGCTAACCCCCATGCCCTTATTAGGTGTTGATCGTGCATCTAGCTTGCACAAGAATCAGTAAAGGGAGATGTCCCTTAGGTGCATGCAGAATATAGAAAGTGTGGATTGGGAACCCGTTGTGCAGTTATCGAGGATCCGACCAGAAGGATGTTTGGACAAAGGACCAGTGACCAGCTCTATGACATTTCTATTTTTAATAGAACTTATATGATACATATTTTGGAAAAAAGTATCATGAGAGGAATTCATTTTCATAATTATACTTATTTGGTATTAATGGACTTGTTACACTTGATATATTTTGGGGGTACAATATGATGATTTTACTATGTTTCCGCAAACTCTGATTTTGTTAGTCAACCTCATTACTAATCAAGTGTTTGTGAAAAAGAATTTTCAAGGAAAGGGAAAATTATTATTTTCAGACCTTTTTCCAACGATAACAAATCCAAGTTTTCATAAACTTCTTAGTTTTCTTATAAAGTAAGATGATATACAAGGAGTGTTACAATAGGTTTACTTATTATCCTTCTTATGTATTTGTCCTATTTTCAATAAAATACGTCATCTAAAAAATGTAATGATTATTTATATTTTTAATATATTAATTATTTTTTTTATTTTATCTTTTTCTTCTCTATAATTATTAATTTTTTTTCATTACTTACATAAATCAAGACTTATTGAATAAAGGTAAATATAAAAAATAACATTTATTACACTCTTAAAATTCTCAAAAGAACAAATAAAAAAACAAAAACTTTATAAAAAAAACAAATAATAAGAAACGGAGATAATACAAGAAAAGAAAAAAATAGTATTATTCAAATGTTAATATTTTTAAATTAGTATTGATTTCTTATGTTATACATATATATTTAAACTCCTTTCGATTTTATTTATAAGTCATTTTTCAAAAAAAAAAATTAATTATAAGTTATTTTGCATTTTTAGGAGGCATTTGTTATTTTTTTTCTTATTTATCATTTGTTTGTCAATATAAAACAAGAATTTACTTAATCTCATCAATTAAGACCGGGAAGAAGAGATCAAAAATAGTAAAGGGACATTGAGATTCTTCACTACATTTCTTAGAATACTCCCCTCGTCCCTGTATAAAACCCTTTTGACATTTTATTTTATCCTTATAAGATTTTATAACAATTTTTAATAATAATTAATTATTTCTTTTCATAAACACTCATATTTATTTAATAGGTTTTAGATTTTCAATAATATTAATAGGGGTAATGTTAAAAATACATATGAAATATTCACATTTCCAATACCATTAACTAAATAAACTAACTTTCTTAGTGAACGTGAAATCTACCAAAATGGTCTTATATATAAGGATTGATGGAATATCAAATGAGTGATATGTCATATCAGTCCCTAACTTTGTGAGCACCAATCAATTTTGTCCCTAAAATTTTCGAAATTTCAAATTGGTTCTTGGGAAGATGTAACACCTAAGATTTTTACCCTTAAAACCCCGCTATTAAAAATGTGAATTTGAAATTTCATTTTAATTTAATAAAAATCACCTGTCAAACGGATGGAGTTTTGTTTGTTTTTAGGACTATTCCAAAATTCAACCTGTGATAGACAATTTCAAATAAGCAACCAATAGCCAGCAGGGCTTTAGATTGTATATATAAATCATATCAAGGCCCCATGGGCTCCAAATATATCAGAGTGCATCAAATAATCACAGTTTCAGCGGAAATACTAAGTTTGAGTGTCAAAAAACCAAAACCTATGATTTTTCTCAAAACAAAACATCCTAAGCCTCACTTAAAAATATTTATAACAAATTTACATCAAATTAGTGTAGGAGGATTAGGTCCATATTATGATCTAAAACCCATAACAACCCTACTCTCCCTGTAAGGGAAAGTACTCCTGCTCGGCCAGGGGCTGTGCCAGCTCAATCTCCGTACCTGAAAAATGTAAGGGAGTGAGCTTTGCACATGAAATAGAAAGAAGTTTCTAACTAGACATAACTGTAGGTTTCTATGTTTTGATGCTAACAACCTTTCTCCAAGCAACAACATTATCAACAAGGAAGCTATCTCATGAAGAATAGAATTAGGATTTAGTTTGATTCTAATGCAATGTAATATTTAATTTTATGCAATGCATATCATGAGAGTGGGTAGCTTTAGGTGATCTTAATGAAGCTTATAATAATGTTTGATTAAGAGTGAAGAAAACTTAATCTTGATTATAATAGCTCATATTAAAGTTATTGTGAAAATCCATTTGAAAAACTTTGTTTTTAGTCCATATCTGATCAGGTCACTCGAGTAATGAGTTTGCCTTTACTCGAGTAATGTGTGTTGTTATAGGTTAATCGAGTAATGAGTTATTCGTCACTCGAGTAACGTATTTCAACATGTGTTAATCGAGTAGTGTGTTACACTTCACTCGAGTAACTTGAACAGTGGCAGAAAAATTATAAAAGGACTTCATTTTTACATGAACAAGGTGACACATTCTTTTACAATTTTCTATTGAGCAATACACTTTCATTTTTCAAGAGCTATTACACACTTCCTTTGAGAAATCAAGATTCAACAAATTTCTTCTATTCTTCACTCAAGATTAATCATTGTTCTAAGTTTTCTTTGAGATCAATATTTTTTAGTTCTTAATTGTGTTGAAGCTTTGCAACAAGAGGTTGCACATTTCAAGAGTTCAACAAAGGTGAAGAATTTCACAAGCAAGTCTTTGAAGGTTTATCAAAGCAAGATTGAAAAGGATTTGGTTGGAAGCATCTTCAACAAATCAACAAGAGAAGACGAAAATTCAATTGGGTTAGAATTTCAAAGTGTTTGGTACACACTTTGAAGAAGGGTTAAGATAGGATAGCTTTGTAAGAAAGTTGCATCTTAAACATTGTAATTCTAACAATTGAATTTGTCTAGTAGAAACTCTTTATCATTTTGATAAAGGGGACTGGATGTAGCTTTCAAGTGGGTGAAAGTGAACCAGGATAAAATCATCGTCTTCATTGTTTCTTTTCTTGTTTGCATTAATTCAAGAACAATTGAATTTTAGGTTAGAATTGGGGTTTTTCAATTCATTATCAATTGACCTAAAATTGGTTGGTAAATTTACTTGCAATTGTTCATAGCATTCATACATAGTTTGTTGAATCATCATAGTATTGCGATTCTAAAAGAATTCTCATCAAAACTCTTTTACTATTCGATTTTTACCCAGATTACTCGAGTGAATTGTGGATTACTCGATTAATCTGAAAGCTGTTTTGAACTTTACTCGAGTGAGACTTCTGATACTCGAGTGAAATAAAATTTGCTTGCGTAATACTCGATTAAAAGGTATTTTACTCGAGTAACCTGACTTGTTTTTGAAAGAAAATTTATTTTCTTAAAATCATTCTCTGCGGCGATCGAAATATCTGTACTAAGGCTCAAATATTCTATTCACCCCCTCTAGACTATATTGAGCTGCTTGTTGGTTTCCAACAAGTGGTATCAGAGCTCGAACGAAAAATCCGAGCCTTAAAAAGCTTTTTCGAAAAGATCCTTTTACTTGGAAACAATGGGCTCAATTTCAAATCCTTTTGGTGGTGAAGGAGCTTCCATTAACCGCCCCCCACTATTCAATGGTGAGGGATACGCTTATTGGAAGGTC
This sequence comes from Crotalaria pallida, assembly GCA_037953625.1. NCBI lineage: Eukaryota > Viridiplantae > Streptophyta > Magnoliopsida > Fabales > Fabaceae > Crotalaria > Crotalaria pallida. The sequence continues at coordinate 99,360,131 of CM075650.1, forward strand.
CGAATGAAAATTTTTATACAAGCCATAGATATGGAAATTTGGAACGCCATAGAGAATGGACCTTTAGTTCCACAAACTAAAGTAAATGATGTTGTTTCTGTAAAACCAAAATCGAGTTGGAATGATGATGATAAGAAGAAAGTTCAATTTGATTTAAAAGCGAAAAATATCATCACGTCCGCTCTTTCATATGATGAGTTCTTTAGAGTGTCTCAATGCGTTGATGCTAAACAAATGTGGGACACACTACAAGTCACACATGAGGGCACGTCTGAGGTTAGAATGGCTAGGTTAAATACACTCATGCATGAATATGAACTCTTTCGTATGTTACCTAATGAAAATATAGGTGACATGCAAAAGCGTTTCACACATATTATAAATCATCTTTCGGCTCTTGGTAAAGTACTAACAAATGGTGAAGTTGTTAATAAGATTTTGAGATGTCTTAGCAAGGAATGGAAACCTAAGGTGACGGCCATTATGGAAGCTAAGGACTTGGACCAAATTGACTTAGCAACTCTATTCGGAAAACTTCAAGAGCATGAAATGGAGCTTGGGAGGTTATCCATGAATGAAGATGCCGATAGGAAGAAAAAGGGAATAGCTCTCAAATCAACTTCAAAATCCCTTAAGGCACAAGAGGAAAACCCTCAAATGGATGACTCGGACTCCGACATAGATGATGAGACCCTTGGCTTGTTAGTCAAAAAGCTTGGAAGATTCCATAAGAAAAAGGGTAACTTTAATATAAATAGACCAAGAGATTCTAAGGACACTCAATCAAGGAACAAGACTAACAAAGAGAATATCAAGTGTCATGGGTGTGGGAAGCTTGGTCACTATAGATCAAATTGTCCAACTAACTCTAAGAAGTCCGAAGGTGACAATTGGAAGCCCAACTCATCTAAAGGCAAAAGGGCTTATATAGTGTGGGATGAACCGGAGAATCAATCCTCATCTAGCTCATCGGAAGATGAAGAACTTGCAAACCTTTGTTTAATGACGAAGCTTGATGAAGAAGAATCTTCGAGCATGAAATCAAGTGAAAACGTCAATGAGGTAGATTATCTTTCCGATGCTAGCTCTAGTTCTAATTCCCCCTCATTTAATGAATTTTACAATGTGTATGTAGAGATGCATAAAGAGTTGAAGAAACTTGCTAAAATAAATGTTGAAAGAAAGAATTTTATTATGAAGCAACATGAAAAGATTTTGGAACTTCAAAACTCTTTAGAGGAGCTTAAGCTTCAAAATGAAACACTTGAACTCATTTATACAAACTCTACATGCAATTGCGAATTGAAAACAAATGAGACTCCATCTTGTGAGAATTGCAAATCCTTAGAAAAAGAAGTTTTCAATTTAAATGATCGGATTGCAAGGCTCATGAGAGGAGATACATGCTTAGATCATTTGCTTTCAACTCAAAGGAACAATAGTAATAGATCCGGTCTTGGCTATACCAAATCTAAGAAACGCAATTATCGCAAAGTTGGTGTATTTTCTAAGATTAATTTTTATAAAAACCCAACTTGCCATTATTGTGGGATTTTTGGGCATACCACGAATAAATGTAACATAAAGAAGTTTGGTATACCAAGCGGTGAATATATTTGGATTGTTAAGGGGAGCTCACCCCATGCTAACAACAAAGGACCCAAGACAACTTGGGTACCTAAATCAAACAAATAATAATTGTTTTGTAGGTGTGTCTTCGAACCAAGGAACGTAGATGGTACTTGGATAGTGGGTGTTCGAGACACATGACGGGAGACAAAACGCACTTCATTCAACTTACTTCAAAAAGTGGTGGATATGTGACTTATGGTGACAACAACAAGGGCAAAATTCTAGGAGTCGGGAAGATTGGTAACGTATCTAACCTTGTCATAGAAAATGTCCTATACGTAGAGGGCTCAGAACACAATTTGCTTAGTATAAGCCAACTATATGATATAGGCAATAATGTGACTTTTACTCCGAAATTATGCTTTATTAAGTCTAGTATAGATGATAGTGTTAAGTTTGTTGGTCGTCGCTCTAATAACACTTACTTAATTGATTTGGATGAGATAACTTCACTATTTTCAAAATGTTTTAAATCTTTCGATGATAAGATTCGTCTTTGGCATCGACGAATTGCACATATTAATGTGAATCAATTAAATAAACTTTTGCGAAAAGACTTAGTGATTGGTTTACCTAAACTAAACTTTAAGCTTGATAGCATTTGTAACTCATGTAAAAAATGCAAGCAAGTTAAAAGCTCTTTTAAACCTAAAAATGTGATAAGCACAACAAAGCCATTGGAGCTAATCCACATGGATTTGTTTGGCCCATCACAAGTTTGAAGTTTAGGTGGCAATTACTATGGATTTGTTTTAGTAGATGATTTTACTCGATTCACATGGACTTTATTTTTATCCGCAAAAAGTGAAGTTTACAAAAGTTTTAAAAAGTTTGCCAAACTCATCCAAAATCAACTAAGTTTGAAAATAGTGACTATTAGAAGTGACCACGGAGGTGAGTTTGAAAATACTAAGTTTGATGCGTTTTGTGATAAGTTTGGTATTGAACATCAATTCTCAGCCCCTAGAACTCCGGAGCAAAACGGAGTTGTAGAAAGGAAGAATAGGGTATTGGAGGAACTTGCACGTACAATGTTAAAAGAATCTAAAGTTCCTACATACTTTTGGGCCGATGCGGTAAACACCGCTTGTTATGTGATAAATAGGGTTCTTATTCGTCCGCATTTAAATAAAACACCTTATGAACTTTTAAAAGGGCGAAAGCCAAACATCTCATATTTTCATGTATTTGGGTGTAAGGTGTTTATCTTAAATAACGGAAAGAATTCGGTTGGCAAGTTTGATTCCAAAGCCGATGAAGGTATATTCATAGGTTATTCAACCCATAGTAAAGCATATCGTATCTATAACAAAAGAACATTAACCGTTGAGGAATCCGTGCATGTTGTATTTGATGAATCTCCGAGAGGAGATCGTGTTGTTTCTTGTGATGATGATAATATAGGTACTTTTATGGATCATGAGAAGTCAACACCACAACAATTAGAGGAGACGCAAGTTGAACATGAAGAGGTGCAAACACATGATAAAGACTTAGCACAAGAGACACAACCTCAACTACCAATAGCTTGGAAGTCCAACAAAAATCATCCGGTTTCTAACATCTTAGGTGACATTGCTAAGGGGGTGGTAACCCGAAGCACTTTAAATAATTTCTGTTATTATGTTGCCTTTGTATCTCAAATAGAACCTAAGAATGTCAAAGAGGCTCTTCTAGATGATCACTGGGTTATGGCCATGCAAGAAGAATTAAATCAATTAGAAAGGAATCAAGTTTGGGAGATTGTGCCAAAACCTAATGATCGTCCTGAAATAGGGACTCGTTGGGTCTATAGGAATAAGTTAGATGAATCGGGTATTATTTTTAGAAATAAAGCTAGGTTGGTAGCACAAGGTTATAGTCAAGAAGAAGGAATTGATTACGATGAGACTTATGCCCCCGTAGCTAGATTAGAAGCTATTCGTATTCTTCTCGCTTTTGCATCTATCATGAATTTTAAATTGTACCAAATGGATGTCAAAAGTGCTTTTCTTAACGGATACATTCAAGAGGAAGTTTATGTCTCACAACCTCCTGGTTTTGAAAGTTTTGATCATTCGAACTACGTTTTTAAGTTGAAAAAGGCTTTGTACGGTCTTAAACAAGCTCCTAGAGCTTGGTACGATCGACTAAGCAATTTTTTATTGGAAAAAGGTTTTAAACGAGGTACTGTGGACACTACTCTCTTTATTGAACGTTCCGGTAAGGATATTCTTTTGGTTCAAATATACGTTGATGATATTATATTTGGTGCTACTAATGATAATTTGTGTAAGAAGTTTTCAGATTTAATGCAAAGCGAATTCGAGATGTCGTTGATGGGAGAGCTTAAATTCTTTCTTGGCCTTCAAATAAAGCAACTCAACGATGGCATTTATATACATCAAAGTAAATATTGTAGAGAGCTTCTCAAACGTTTTGGCATGGACTCGTGTAAATCCGCTTCTACTCCAATGAGCATTGCATGCTACCTAGATCAAGATGAGGCTGGAAAAGCGGTAGAGGTAACAAAGTATCGTGGAATTATTGGTAGTTTGTTATACTTAACTGCATCTAGGCCTGATATCATGTTTAGTGTTTGTATGTGTGCACGTTTTCAAGCTAAACCGAAAGAGTCGCATCTAACTACTGTCAAAAGAATAATGAAATACTTAAAAGGTACAACGAATACCGGTTTGTGGTACCCTAGGGATGTTTTTTTAAAACTTATAGGTTATTCGGACTCTGACTTTGCCGGTTGTGAAGTTGAGCGAAAAAGTACAAGTGGAACTTGTCATTTAATTGGTAGTTCGCTTGTATCGTGGTTTTCTAAAAAGCAAAATTGTGTTGCTTTATCGACCGCGGAGGCCGAATACATAGCGGCCGGTAGTTATTGTGCTCAAATCCTTTGGATGAAGCAACAATTATCGGATTTTGGTTTAAATTTGACAAAAATCCCTATAAAGTGTGATAACACTTCGGCAATCAATTTGACTAAAAACCCGGTATTGCACTCAAGGACAAAGCACATTGAAATTAGGCATCATTTTTTGAGAGATCATGTTCAAAAAGGTGATTGTATTATTGAGTTTGTTCAAACTTCGGATCAATTAGCTGATATCTTTACAAAACCTTTACCAAGGGATACATTTTATAAAATTAGAAGAGAACTTGGTATTTTTGATGAATCAACTATTAGCTAATTGTATTTGATGCTTTTAGAAATCACCTTCAAGCCTATTTCAATATGATTTGTATTTTGAGTTGTTGTTTTTTGATAAAGTGTTTCATAAATCTTTTGGTATGTAGTTGTGTGTGTATGTTTTTCTATGATATGATTACTTGCTTTATTTGAATGTGTGTTAATTGCTAAATGCTAAGTGTTTCTATGTGTTTGTGTGCATGAAAATGATTTTGCATGAAAATTTGAAATTTTAAGTTTTTCAGCAGTTTACTCGATTAATAGATGTTTTCACTCGAGTAATTTTTAAATCTCTTTCGGCTTACTCGATTAATTGCATCTGTCACTCGATTAATTTTTAAATCACTTTCGGCTTACTCGATTAACTGATACTGTCACTCGAGTAAAATATTTTTATCTTTCGGCTTACTCGATTAAACTTGATTTCACTCGATTAAGGAACGAAATACTCGAGTAACGTATCATTTCACTCGAGTAACGCGCGTCAGTATAAAACCTGAACTGCTGCATTTTGCATCATTTTTCCGAATTCTTCTCTCTCTTCATACGAGTTTCTCTCTTCTTCTCTCTAAAGTTCTAAAATATATTTTATGGTTATATTTTCTATGTTATGTTTCAGACTATGTTTATGTATTTGCTGTTCATGGTTGATTACTATGTTGGATACATTGTGGTACTATGTTTTGTGGTGCTTTGTTTTGGATTGTTATATTTAAATTATGGCACTATTCTGGATTGTTATATGGTTAGAGACTATACTCTGATTTTGGATTTTATTCATTACGTCTTAACTATATTTTCATTCTTTATCATAGTTACTACACTTACCTTCCACTTTTGGCAAAGGATTTTTCTCAACATTTATATTTTTTTTAATGATGCCAAAAGGGGGAGAATATTTTGTTGATGTTGTTCTTGTAGGTTAAGTTTTATTTTATTTTTCCTAAGTGTCTAACATTTAGGGGGAGTATTTTAAAACTCAGTGCTTAATTGCAAAGGAGGTTTGTCATCATCAAAAAGGGGGAGTTTGTAGGTTTCTATGTTTTGATGCTAACAACCTTTCTCCAACCAACAACATTATCAACAAGGAAGCTATCTCATGAAGAATAGAATTAGGATTTAGTTTGATTCTAATGCAATGTAATATTTAATTTTATGCAATGCATATCATGAGAGTGGGTAGCTTTAGGTGATCTTAATGAAGCTTATAATAATGTTTGATTAAGAGTGAAGAAAACTTAATCTTGATTATAATAGCTCATATTAAAGTTATTGTGAAAATCCATTTGAAAAACTTTGTTTTTAGTCCATATCTGATCAGGTCACTCGAGTAATGAGTTTTCCTTTACTCGAGTAATGTGTGTTGTTATAGGTTAATCGAGTAATGAGTTATTCGTCACTCGAGTAACGTATTTCAACATGTGTTAATCGAGTAGTGTGTTACACTTCACTCGAGTAACTTGAACAGTGGCAGAAAAATTATAAAAGGACTTCATTTTTACATGAACAAGGTGACACATTCTTTTACAATTTTCTATTGAGCAATACACTTTCATTTTTCAAGAGCTATTACACACTTCCTTTGAGAAATCAAGATTCAACAAATTTCTTCTATTCTTCACTCAAGATTAATCATTGTTCTAAGTTTTCTTTGAGATCAATATTTTTTAGTTCTTAATTGTGTTGAAGCTTTGCAACAAGAGGTTGCACATTTCAAGAGTTCAACAAAGGTGAAGAATTTCACAAGCAAGTCTTTGAAGGTTTATCAAAGCAAGATTGAAAAGGATTTGGTTGGAAGCATCTTCAACAAATCAACAAGAGAAGACGAAAATTCAATTGGGTTAGAATTTCAAAGTGTTTGGTACACACTTTGAAGAAGGGTTAAGATAGGATAGCTTTGTAAGAAAGTTGCATCTTAAACATTGTAATTCTAACAATTGAATTTGTCTAGTAGAAACTCTTTATCATTTTGATAAAGGGGACTGGATGTAGCTTTCAAGTGGGTGAAAGTGAACCAGGATAAAATCATCGTCTTCATTGTTTCTTTTCTTGTTTGCATTAATTCAAGAACAATTGAATTTTAGGTTAGAATTGGGGTTTTTCAATTCATTATCAATTGACCTAAAATTGGTTGGTAAATTTACTTGCAATTGTTCATAGCATTCATACATAGTTTGTTGAATCATCATAGTATTGCGATTCTAAAAGAATTCTCATCAAAACTCTTTTACTATTCGATTTTTACCCAGATTACTCGAGTGAATTGTGGATTACTCGATTAATCTGAAAGCTGTTTTGAACTTTACTCGAGTGAGACTTCTGATACTCGAGTGAAATAAAATTTGCTTGCGTAATACTCGATTAAAAGGTATTTTACTCGAGTAACCTGACTTGTTTTTGAAAGAAAATTTATTTTCTTAAAATCATTCTCTACGGTGATCGAAATATCTGTACTATGGCTCCAATATTCTATTCACCCCCCCCCCTCTAGATTATATTGAGCTGCTTGTTGGTTTCCAACAATAACAACCCACTAGGTCAAACACAATTAGCAAATAAGCATATATTCACATATTGCACACCATACTCATTTCATTATTTCCATATTCGTTATTCATTCCAAATTTCCATTTTCATTATTCATTTCAACGTCCATTTTCATTATTCATTTCAACATCCATTTCCATTATTAATTTATTCATTTCACATACTCATTTCATTTCAATACATCACCTCAAATCAGAGGCCAATGAACAATTTTCATTCAACACATTTATCACCTCAAAACAGAGGCCCTTAGACTTTTCCATATTTAAATTATGTGTCCCTCAGGTCAGAGGTCGACACCCTAACACTTATTTCATTTTCGTGTCCCTCAGGTCAGAGGTCAACACTTAAACATTTTATTCATTTGATTCATACACATACCCTTTTCATAAATTCTCTTAACTTTCATAATTTATTTTCTCTGTACATATACCTTGAGTTCCTCATAATATAGGGAAAGTTATTCACGTGGATCCATCATTGCGTACAGTCCCACAACACGGACAACGTGTTACAGCTGCGCACTATGGCGTCTTACGCGATCTATGCGTGCAGTCCCACAACCCGGACAACGCCTTACAAGATCTGGATCGCACAAGTCTATGCGTGCAGTCCCACAACCCGGACAACGTCTTACAAGACATTAAATCAAACCAGTCGATGCGTACAGTCCCACAACCCGGACAACGTCTTACACGACCTCAAATCGAACCAGTCGATGCGTACAGTCCCACAACCTGGACAACGTCTTACACGACTTGATTCTCACGAGTCTAAGCGTACAGTCCCACAACCCGGACAACGTCTTACAAGACTGGCTCTTTTAACCAATTTACCTTTAGCCTTTTGAAAGTGCACCACCATATTTTTAAAGTATTGCATTCAATGTCATAAAATCATTATTTACTTTATCCAATTATACTACTAAATTTCCATTTTCTTGTTCAATCAATCATAACACATACATATATTTGCAACAATAATCAATTATCATTTAATTCACAACTTTACAAATAAAATCAATAATCATATAATTCATTTATGGCAACTTCCCTACCATATTACCCAACTCCTCTTGTACTTCATTATAATCATTATCCACATTTCATTTTATCAAATAATTCATTCTCAAGTTATTGGGTTTCCTTTTCCTAGTCTTAACATCCAATCATCACGCATATTTAATTACTAGAATTTTATATTTAATAACCTAGGGTTTTATAATCTAATTTTCTCCCCTAACACATAACCCTAACAAATCATTATATACTAATTAGAACCAACTCCCTAGAACAAGGCAATGCTCACAATATCCACCCCCTTACCTCAAACACTTGGAGATAAGGTGATTCCAAGTGCCCTATGCTTGGGTTTGCCCACCAAAGAGCTCAAACTCCACAAGAGGGTGATAGAACCTATTATGAAGCCACAAAAAGGAAGATTATTGTTCATTCCATGATTCTCAAGCCAAGTCCCAAGATAAAAACGAAGATTCCATGGCTTTAGAAATGAAAACCTCCATGGATAGGAAGAGAGAGAAAGAATTCGAATTAGAGAGAGAGAAAGGGAATAGGCTTTGAATACTTACTTGGAGCAACGAAAGGGGACTTGATGGTGGATTTTGGAGTGATTCCCTTGAGGCTTGATGGATTAGAAATGAGAGATTTTGTGCCCTAGAGAGAGGAAACTCGAATTTTTGGCCAAAACTCACGTGTGGATCGCCTTTATTTTTTCCACTGCAACAGCATTTAATCGATTAATAATCGATTAAATTTTTTCCCTCAGCAGACCTTAATCGATTAAATTTCAGTTTAATCGATTAAGCTGCACAATTTTGCAGCATCCAGACTTTGGAAGGCCATAACTTCTTCGTTACCCGTTGCATCTTTCTCAAATTTTAAAGCAAGCTTCCTCACCTATCCTACTTCACATCCAACGGTGGAATTTGTGTTTAGAGTTGTAAATCTTTTATTTTGAATTTCCTAATATAGGGTGTTTATAATACCAAAAACATTGCTTCTAACGCTCTTTTGTTCATCTTTCAACCTCCTTTTTGATGCCAATGCTTCTTGATTCCTTTATGGCATTTAAAGAACTCCTAATCCATCATTTTAAATCCTTTTTAGAATAATCCTTACTTCCAAATCTTATTGTTATTCTAAATATTATTTGAATTATAATTCGGGGTTACATTTCTCCCCCACTTATTAGAATTTCGTCCCCGAAATTCCGTTGAATTCCGTAACTGGAGAACCATCACATTGGTAAAGCTTCTGACTACATTTTTCACTTCCCTTCGGTCTTGATTCCCCGCTCCGGGTGTGGTTAGGGTCATGCCTATCTCAATGCTTCTCCTCGAATACAATGTATCATCTCCACCTAGACAGGAACGTCAGTTTTCTTATTATTAAAGTTCCATCTCCCATTCCTTGGATTGAAATCCTCCCCCACTTAGCATTGACATACTTGGTTATATCCATGCTAGGGGTTATGCTCATTCGTTGCTTAGAATAGAGTACACAGGTTCCCAACCGGTATCCAAAGCTGAAAAGAGGTCATGTTGTTCAGTTTTCATGACTTGGCAAATTCTCACCTATGCATCTGAGATGCTTGGAACTTGAAGAGAGTGAAGATGAAAAGAAGAAACATGAAGCACTCAAGGATGAGTCTCATGGTCTTTGCACGATGACCCAGGATGGACTGGATACATGTAAAGCAAGAAGACAATGGAGATTATCCCCAAAGTGTGCGTTTTCAGCAAAGAGCCGCCGAAGGATGCGTCTTCTATGGATCTGCGGCTGATTGATTGGTCTCAGTCAACCGGGGTCCTGTCAAATGCACAGAGTCCCAAAAGACTTAGATTATCACTTGCGATGTTCCGACATAACATCTTAATTGAGATTCCATTTCGCGACTTCACTTTTATCCCGTTCACCTTTTATTCCTTCAAGTGAGTCTAGCAAAGTCACTCTTAAAATCAATCTTCACCATACTCGCATTCCACTTCGATGCTACTTCCTTCCCGTTCGTTTAATAATTTCAATTCGGTATAGGAATTCCTAAAGATCGATTTCACTTGAGGGCCAAGGTCAAGGTCTAGTTGTTATTTCTCAATTCGGTGTTATTTTTAGGAGGTCTTGTTTTATCCCTAGTTTAACTCTCATTCGATCCTCCGTGAAGTGTTAGGAATTATATGTTTAGTAGTCCTATGACTTATGGTATGATTACTAGTTATTGTCTCTCGGATAGGATCCGAATTGAGTCGTCAAGTCTCCCCCACTTAGTATCAACATACCTGAGTAAGTCGAAGGCATGGAAGAAACTGGGTTGATTCCAAGAATTGATTAGCTAGGTTCTTAATTGGTTGGTGAGGTGGTTCATGGGATTAAGTTGACTGCTAATCGATCTTATTGGGGTGGTTTCGAATTTTCTATGACATGAGGGCTCTCCATACCTACGCATATGGCTAAGTTCTCATACAAGTTAGAGGGGTGGTTTGATTATTTAGTTGAACGTTCTCGGTGGAAATATAGAATAAGAGTGTCTTAAATGGGGTTGGTTTGCAAATCACTGTTTATGAGTCTTAGTAAAGATCCGATAGGATTAAAGTTCAATCGGGCTTTCGACAGAGATAGAATTCCTAGATGATTTATTCAGATCTCATCTAGATGATTGCAATAATATAGCCTGTCAATAAACGCGAAGACCGAGGTGGTCAGTCCCAATCTCACATTTATCAACTGTACATCACTACATTGTTGAATGATAGCATTATCTTTTAACAGCTGCAAGAGATGACCAATCCTGACCTTACACTGTATTAGAGGACGACACTATCACCAGGTTTTTGGTTAGGTCTCTTGTTACGGTCTTATAACTAAGTAAGGTTTTTCCTACGCGTTCCTTTAGATGGTACTCATGATTGGATTGAAGATGAGTCTTTCTTAGGTTTCACAACTTCTAGAAATACAGGATTAGGAATTTAAAATTCCAAGAGAATTGATTTAGGATGTTCTACACTAAAGCTTAGTAGAGATGCAGATTGAAAGTACCTAAAAATGTTTATCTAAATTTTTAGAATCGTCTCGTACCTTTTGTTGATTTGGCCCTGATCTCCTTAAGTAGCTGTACCGCAGACCTTAAGGGTGTGGACCAGGAAACTGATATTGTCGGAATGTAAGGTTGAGACGTCCAGGACGAAGTCCTGTGTCATCGAGCAATCCCTCGGGAGCTGTGTCTGGTATGATTGCCGACACTCCATGAAAGATGTGACGAGACTCGCCACCGAATATTAATACATCACCCGACCCCAAGATAATTCTTTTTGCTCTCCTTGGATCTCTCTGGTCTCCATAGAGAAACTCAGTCCAGTCACCAATGCAGAATGATACTACCGGTATCCCTCTTTGCAAGCTTCCAACACTTTCGTCACGGTCCTGATGGAGACCAAGCTTTCCATTTTCTTCATAGAAGTTGACAATGCAGACATCAGGGGACATGGAAGGGAGTATGTCCTCCACTTCACTTACACCGCATTCCTTCTCCATCAAAGATTGTGCTTCTTGCATCGCTCCCATAACCAGTTGAATAAAATGATCAGGAATATTGGGTGGTTCGCTTCCATCAGTTACCCTTTTGTGTCCATATACTCGGGTGTGAGGATTCCAGTCTAAGCCGAGGCACATCATTTTCAGTCGGAGTCTGGCTCCACTTGTAAAGCCTGGTTGATAAAAACCTCCAGGGCCTAAGCCCATCTCACGACAGTTCTTTACTACACCCACCTGATCTTCATGGGCCAAGTGTTGCTTCAGGAGAACCATTCCCGGTCTCAAAATGATACTGTTCTTCTCACCAACTTGTACCCCCACGTGTTGTTCCTTGTCTTCAACAATCGATCTAAGCTTACCCATTGCAGAAGTTTGTCCTTCTTGAAAACAGATGTCGTACGGCTTGGATTTCAAAGAATTAGCTGGGGAATTGATCTTACGATCAGTAGCCGAACTGATAGCAGGAGAATGGAAAAGCTGATTCTCCATGTTGCTACAGTGTGGCAACAAAGGATTCTGTTGATGCGGACATATACATAATTTAGTACATAACTACATAGGGTTCTATAACTATAAACCTAAGTAACTACTATAGAACTAGACACTATTTCCCGGTTACTCTCTTGGTGAGTAACCATTGGAGATGTGAATTCACACTCCAAAGGCCGAGGGAAACTGCTCTGATACCATAAATGTAACACCTAAGATTTTTACCCTTAAAACCCCGCTATTAAAAATGTGAATTTGAAATTTCATTTTAATTTAATAAAAATCACCCGTCAAACGGACGGAGTTTTGTTTGTTTTTAGGACTATTCCAAAATTCAACCTGTGATAGACAATTTCAAATAAGCAACCAATAGCCAGCAGGGCTTTAGATTGTATATATAAATCATATCAAGGCCCCATGGGCTCCAAATATATCAGAGTGCATCAAATAATCACAGTTTCAGCGGAAATACTAAGTTTGAGTGTCAAAAAACCAAAACCTATGATTTTTCTCAAAACAAAACATCCTAAGCCTCACTTAAAAATATTTATAACAAATTTACATCAAATTAGTGTAGGAGGCTTAGGTCCATATTATGATCTAAAACCCATAACAACCCTACTCTCCCTGTAAGGGAAAGTACTCCTGCTCGGCCAGGGGCTGTGCCAGCTCAATCTCCGTACCTGAAAAATGTAAGGGAGTGAGCTTTGCACATGAAATAGAAAGCTGTTTCTAACTAGACATAACAACCCACTAGGTCAAACACAATTAGCAAATAAGCATATATTCACATATTGCACACCATACTTATTTCATTATTTCCATATTCGTTATTCATTCCAAATTTCCATTTTCATTATTCATTTCAACATCCATTTTCATTATTCATTTCAACATCCATTTCCATTATTAATTTATTCATTTCACATACTCATTTCATTTCAATACATCACCTCAAATCAGAGGCCAATGAACAATTTTCATTCAACACATTTATCACCTCAAAACAGAGGCCCTTAGACTTTTCCATATTTAAATTATGTGTCCCTCAGGTCAGAGGTCGACACCCTAACACTTATTTCATTTTCGTGTCCCTCAGGTCAGAGGTCAACACTTAAACATTTTATTCATTTGATTCATACACATGCCCTTTTCATAAATTCTCTTAACTTTCATAATTTATTTTCTCTGTACATATACCTTGAGTTCCTCATAATATAGGGAAATTTATTCACGTGGATCCATCATTGCGTACAGTCCCACAACCCGGACAACGTCTTAAAGTTGCGCACTATGGTGTCTTACGCGATCTATGCGTGTAGTCCCACAACCCGGACAACGCCTTACAAGATCTGGATCGCACAAGTCTATGCGTGCAGTCCCACAACCCGGACAACGTCTTACAAGACATTAAATCAAACCAGTCGATGCGTACAGTCCCACAACCCAGACAACGTCTTACACGACCTCAAATCGAACCAGTCGATGCGTACAGTCCCACAACCTGGACAACGTCTTACATGACTTGATTCTCACCAGTCTAAGCGTACAGTCCCACAACCCGGACAACGTCTTACAAGACTGGCTCTTTTAACCAATTTACCTTTAGCCTTTTGAAAGTGCACCACCATATTTTTAAAGTATTGCATTCAATGTCATAAAATCATTATTTACTTTATCCAATTATACTACTAAATTTCCATTTTCTTGTTCAATCAATCATAACACATACATATATTTGCAACAATAATCAATTATCATTTAATTCACAACTTTACAAATAAAATCAATAATCATAGAATTCATTTATGGCAACTTCCCTATCATATTACCCAACTCCTCTTGTACTTCATTATAATCATTATCCAAATTTCATTTTATCAAATAATTCATTCTCAAGTTATTGGGTTTCCTTTTCCTAGTCTTAACATCCAATCATCACGCATATTTAATTACTAGAATTTTATATTTAATAACCTAGGGTTTTATAATCTAATTTTCTCCCCTAACACATAACCCTAACAAATCATTATATACTAATTAGAACCAACTCCCTAGAACAAGGCAATGCTCACAATATCCACCCCCTTACCTCAAACACTTGGAGATAAGATGATTCCAAGTGCCCTATGCTTGGGTTTGCCCACCAAAGAGCTCAAACTCCACAAGAGGGTGATAGAACCTATTATGAAGCCACAAAAAGGAAGATTATTGTTCATTCCATGATTCTCAAGCCAAGTCCCAAGATAAAAACGAAGATTCCATGGCTTTAGAAATGAAAACCTCCATGGATAGGAAGAGAGAGAAAGAATTCGAATTAGAGAGAGAGAAAGGGAATCAAGGCTTTGAATACTTACTTGGAGCAACGAAAGGGGACTTGATGGTGGATTTTGGAGTGATTCCCTTGAGGCTTGATGGATTTGAAATGAGAGATTTTGTGCCCTAGAGAGAGGAAACTCGAATTTTTGGCCAAAACTCACGTGTGGATCGCCTTTATATTTTCCACTGCAACAGCATTTAATCGATTAATAATCGATTAAATTTTTTCCCTCAGCAGACCTTAATCGATTAAATTTCAGTTTAATCGATTAAGCTGCGCAATTTTGCAGCATCCAGACTTTGGAAGGCCATAACTTCTTCGTTACCCGTTGGATCTTTCTCAAATTTTAAAGCGAACTTCCTCACCTATCCTACTTCACATCCAACGGTGGAATTTGTGTTTAGAGTTGTAAATCTTTTATTTTTAATTTCCTAATATAGGGTGTTTATAACACCAAAAACATTGCTTCTAACGCTCTTTTGTTCATCTTTCAACCTCCTTTTTGATGCCAATGCTTCTTGATTCCTTTATGGCATTCAAAGAACTCCTAATCCATCATTTTAAATCCTTTTTAGAATAATCCTTACTTCCAAATCTTATCGTTATTCTAAATATTATTTGAATTAAAATTCGGGATGTTAAATTTCTCCCCCACTTATTAGAATTTCGTCCCCGAAATTCCGTTGAATTCCGTAACTGGAGAACCATCCCATTGGTAAAGCTTCTGACTACATTTTTCACTTCCCTTTGGTGTTTATTCCCCGCTCCGGGTGTGGTTAGGGTCATGCCTATCTCAATGCTTCTCCTCGAATACAATGTATCATCTCTACCTAGACAGGAACGTCAGTTTTCTTATTATTAAAGTTCCATCTCCCATTCCTTGGATTGAAATCCTCCCCCACTTAGCATTGACATACTTGGTTATATCCATGCTAGGGGTTATGCTCATTCGTTGCTCAGAATAGAGTACACAGGTTCCCAACCGGTATCCAAAGCTGAAAAGAGGTCATGTTGTTCAGTTTTCTATGACTTGGCGAATTATCACCTATGCATCTGAGATGCTTGGAACTTGAAGAGAGTGAAGATGAAAAGAAGAAACATGAAGCACTCAAGGATGAGTCTCATGGTCTTTGCACGATGACCCAGGATGGACTGGATACATGTCAAGCAAGAAGACAATGGAGATTATCCCCAAAGTGTGCGTTTTCAGCAAAGAGCCGTCGAAGGATGCGTCTTCTATGGATCTGCGGCTGATTGATTGGTCTCGGTCAACCGGGGTCCTATCAAATGCACAGAGTCTCAAAAGACTTAGATTATCACTTGCGATGTTCTGACATAACATCTTAATTGAGATTCCATTTCGCGACTTCACTTTTATCTCGTTCACCTTTTATTCCTTCAAGTGAGTCTAGCAAAGTCACTCTTAAAATCAATCTTCACCATACTCGCATTCTACTTCGATGCTACTTCCTTCCCGTTCGTTTAATAATTTCAATTCGGTATAGGAAATCCTAAAGATCGATTTCACTTGAGGGCTAAGGTCAAGGTCTAGTTGTTATTTCTCAATTCGGTGTTATTTTTAGGAGGTCTTGTTTTATCCCTAGTTTAACTCTCATTCGATCCTCCGCGAAGCGTTAGGAATTATCTGTTTAGTAGTCCTATGGCTTATGGTATGATTACTAGTTATTGTCTCTCGGATAGGATCCGAATTGAATCGTCAAGTCTCCCCACTTAGTATCAACATACCTGAGTAAGTCGAAGGCAGGGAAGAAACTGGGTTGATTCCAAGAATTGATTAGCTAGGTTCTTAATTGGTTGGTGAGGTGGTTCATGGGATTAAGTTGACTGCTAATCGATCTTATTGGGGTGGTTTCGAATTTTCTATGACATGAGGGCTCTCCATACCTACGCATATGGCTAAGTTCTCATACAAGTTAGAGGGGTGGTTTGATAATTTCGTTGAACGTTCTCGGTGGAAATATAGAATAAGAGTGTCTTAAATGGGGTTGGTTTGCAAATCACTGTTTATGAGTCTTAGTAAAGATCCGATAGGATTAAAGTTCAATCGGGCTTTCGACAGAGATAGAATTCCTAGATGATTTATTCAGATCTCATCTAGATGACTGCAATAATATAGCTTGTCAATAAACGCGAAGACCGAGGTGGTCAGTCCCAATCTCACATTTATCAACTGTACATCACTGCGTTGTTGAATGATAGCATTATCTTTTAACAGCTGCAAGAGAAAGGATGACCAATCCTGACCTTACACTGTATTAAAGGACGACACTATCACCAGGTTTTTGGTTAGGTCTCTTGTTACGGTCTTATAACTAAGTAAGGTTTTTTCTACGCGTTCCTTTAGATGGTACTCATGATTGAATTGAAGATGAGTCTTTCTTAGGTTTCACAACTTCTAGAAATACAGGATTAGGAATTTAAAATTCCAAGAGAATTGATTTAGGATGTTCTACACTAAAGCTTAGTAGAGATGCAGATTGAAAGTACCTAAAAATGTTTATCTAAATTTTTAGAACCGTCTCGTACCTTTTGTTGATTTGGCCCTGATCTCCTTAAGTAGCTGTACCGCAGACCTTAAGGGTGTGGACCAGGAAACTGATATTGTCGGAATGTAAGGTTGAGACGTCCAGGACGAAGTCCTGTGTCATCGAGCAATCCCTCGGGAGCTGTGTCTGGTATGATTGCCGACACTCCATGAAAGATGTGACGAGACTCGCCACCGAATATTAATACATCACCCGACCCCCAGATAATTCTTTCTGCTCTCCTTGGATCTCTCTGGTCTCCATAGAGAAACTCAGCCGAGTCACCGATGCAGAATGATACTACCGGTATCCCTCTTTGCAAGCTTCCAACACTTTCGTCACGGTCCTGATGGAGACCAAGCTTGCCATTTTCTTCATAGAAGTTGACAATGCAGACATCAGAGGACATGGAAGGGAGTATATCCTCCACTTCACTTACACCGCATTCCTTCTCCATCAAAGATTGTGCTTCTTGCATTGCTCCCATAACCAGCTGAATAAAATGATCAGGAATATTGGGTGGTTCGCTTACATCAGTTACCCTTTTGTGTCCATATACTCGGGTTTGAGGATTCCAGTCTAAGCCGAGGCACATCATTTTCAGTCGGAGTCTGGCTCCACTTGTAAAGCCTGGTTGATAAAAACCTCCAGGGCCTAAGCCCATCTCACGACAGTTCTTTACTACACCCACCTGATCTTCATGGGCCAAGTGTTGCTTCAGGAGAACCATTCCCGGTCTCAAAATGATACTATTCTTCTCACCAACTTGTACCCCCACGTGTTGTTCCTTGTCTTCAACAATCGATCTAAGCTTACCCATTGCAGAAGTTTGTCCTTCTTGAAAACAGATGTCGTACGGCTTGGATTTCAAAGAATTAGCTGGGGAATTGATCTTACGATCAGTAGCCGAACTGATAGCAGGAGAATGGAAAAGCTGATTCTCCATGTTGCTACAGTGTGGCAACAAAGGATTCTGTTGATGCGGACATATACATAATTTAGTACATAACTACATAGGGTTCTATAACTATAAACCTAAGTAACTACTATAGAACTTGACACTATTTCCCGGTTACTCTCTTGGTGAGTAACCATTGGAGATGTGAATTCACACTCCAAAGGCCGAGGGAAACTGCTCTGATACCATAAATGTAACACCTAAGATTTTTACCCTTAAAACCCCGCTATTAAAAATGTGAATTTGAAATTTCATTTTAATTTAATAAAAATCACCCGTCAAACGGACGGAGTTTTGTTTGTTTTTAGGACTATTCCAAAATTCAACCTGTGATAGACAATTTCAAATAAGCAACCAATAGCCAGCAGGGCTTTAGATTGTATATATAAATCATATCAAGGCCCCATGGGCTCCAAATATATCAGAGTGCATCAAATAATCACAGTTTCAGCGGAAATACTAAGTTTGAGTGTCAAAAAACCAAAACCTATGATTTTTCTCAAAACAAAACATCCTAAGCCTCACTTAAAAATATTTATAACAAATTTACATCAAATTAGTGTAGGAGGCTTAGGTCCATATTATGATCTAAAACCCATAACAACCCTACTCTCCCTGTAAGGGAAAGTACTCCTGCTCGGCCAGGGGCTGTGCCAGCTCAATCTCCGTACCTGAAAAATGTAAGGGAGTGAGCTTTGCACATGAAATAGAAATCTGTTTCTAACTAGACATAACAACCCACTAGGTCAAACACAATTAGCAAATAAGCATATATTCACATATTGCACACCATACTCATTTAATTATTTCCATATTCGTTATTCATTCCAAATTTCCATTTTCATTATTCATTTCAACATCCATTTTCATTATTCATTTCGACATCCATTTTCATTATTCATTTCAACATCCATTTCCATTATTAATTTATTCATTTCACATACTCATTTCATTTCAATACATCAACTCAAATCAGAGGCCAATGAACAATTTTCATTCAACACATTTATCACCTCAAAACAGAGGCCCTTAGACTTTTCCATATTTAAATTATGTGTCCCTCAGGTCAGAGGTCGACACCCTAACACTTATTTCATTTTCGTGTCCCTCAGGTCAGAGGTCAACACTTGAACATTTTATTCATTTGATTCATACACATGCCCTTTTCATAAATTCTCTTAACTTTCATAATTTATTTTCTCTGTACATATACCTTGAGTTCCTCATAATATAGGGAAATTTATTCACGTGGATCCATCATTGCGTACAGTCCCACAACCCGGACAACGTCTTACAGCTGCGCACTATGGCGTCTTACGCGATCTATGCGTGCAGTCCCACAACCCGGACAACGCCTTACAAGATCTGGATCGCACAAGTCTATGCGTGCAGTCCCACAACCCGGACAACGTCTTACAAGACATTAAATCAAACCAGTCGATGCGTACAGTCCCACAACCCGGACAACGTCTTACACGACCTCAAATCGAACCAGTCAATGCGTACAGTCCCACAACCTGGACAACGTCTTACACGACTTGATTCTCACCAGTCTAAGCGTACAGTCCCACAACCCGGACAACGTCTTACAAGACTGGCTCTTTTAACCAATTTACCTTTAGCCTTTTGAAAGTGCACCACCATATTTTTAAAGTATTGCATTCAATGTCATAAAATCATTATTTACTTTATCCAATTATACTACTAAATTTCCATTTTCTTCTTCAATCAATCATAACACATACATATATTTGCAACAATAATCAATTATCATTTAATTCACAACTTTACAAATAAAATCAATAATCATAGAATTCATTTATGGAAACTTCCCTATCATATTACCCAACTCCTCTTGTACTTCATTATAATCATTTTCCAAATTTCATTTTATCAAATAATTCATTCTCAAGTTATTGGGTTTCCTTTTCCTAGTCTTAACATCCAATCATCACGCATATTTAATTACTAGAATTTTATATTTAATAACCTAGGGTTTTATAATCTAATTTTCTCCCCTAACACATAACCCTAACAAATCATTATATACTAATTAGAACCAACTCCCTAGAACAAGGCAATGCTTACAATATCCACCCCCTTACCTCAAACACTTGGAGATAAGGTGATTCCAAGTGCCCTATGCTTGGGTTTGCCCACCAAAGAGCTCAAACTCCACAAGAGGGTGATAGAACCTATTATGAAGCCACAAAAAGGAAGATTATTGTTCATTCCATGATTCTCAAGCCAAGTCCCAAGATAAAAACGAAGATTCCATGGCTTTAGAAATGAAAACCTCCATGGATAGGAAGAGAGAGAAAGAATTCGAATTAGAGAGAGAGAAAGGGAATCAAGGCTTTGAATACTTACTTGGAGCAACGAAAGGGGACTTGATGGTGGATTTTGGAGTGATTCCCTTGAGGCTTGATGGATTTGAAATGAGAGATTTTGTGCCCTAGAGAGAGGAAACTCGAATTTTTGGCCAAAACTCACGTGTGGATCGCCTTTATTTTTTCCACTGCAACAACATTTAATCGATTAATAATCGATTAAATTTTTTCCCTCAGCAGACCTTAATCGATTAAATTTCAGTTTAATCGATTAAGCTGCGCAATTTTGCAGCATCCAGACTTTGGAAGGCCATAACTTCTTCGTTACCCGTTGGATCTTTCTCAAATTTTAAAGAGAACTTCCTCACCTATCCTACTTCACATCCAACGGTGGAATTTGTGTTTAGAGTTGTAAATCTTTTATTTTGAATTTCCTAATATAGGGTGTTTATAACACCAAAAACATTGCTTCTAACGCTCTTTTGTTCATCTTTCAACCTCCTTTTTGATGCCAATGCTTCTTGATTCCTTTATGGCATTCAAAGAACTCCTAATCCATCATTTTAAATCCTTTTTAGAATAATCCTTACTTCCAAATCTTATCGTTATTCTAAATATTATTTGAATTAAAATTCGGGATGGTACAGAAGACGTGAGTCACATTAGTCTCTGATGTTAATGACTGTCAGTGGTCCTTAACGTTGACTTACAGAGTCGTTTTGACCCAAAAAATAAACAAAGACTATTAACTATCGATCAAATTAATCCATGAGATTGTGTGTATCGGTCAAATTAATAATTGAATTTATGGACCACTGATAGCAGGGACTAATATGACTTACACTTGTTATCTCGGGAACTAAATTGTAATTTCAATAATATCAAAAACTAATTTAATCGATACCTCCAAAATCAGAAACCAATCTAACATAATTAGATTCGTCAATATTAAATATTTGATCTTTCAATGCAATGCTATTTTCTACTGTGCTCATGACATATAATTAGATTGTGTCTCAATATTAAATTTTGTTGAAGGCATTTTTTCTTTAGTGTTTTATCCTCTTTTCAGTGCTATTTAGGGTGGGATGGAGCATATAGTATTAGATTGTGTAAACGAATTTACTTCTTTCATGATTTGGATAGAATAAATTATTAATGAGAAAATAGTATATGCACAAACAGTGTAAAGATATTTTACACTGTTAGGATATCATCTATCATTGATGAGTTAACAATGGTTGACTTGCAAGTAAAAGTAATGCAAATAGATGGTGGATGATGCACCGACTGTGTAAAAAACTTTACACTGTCATTGCACATATATTAAACTCATTATTAATTGGGCCTTTTTATTTTATACATTTTTTCATAGGATAATCAAGTTAAAAAAAGTAAGTTTTTTTAGAAAATATACATTTAATGAATTAAAATATTCACATTTCCAATATCATTAACTAAATTAGCTAACCTTCTTTCTTAGTAAATGTGAAATCTACAAAAATGATCTTATATATAAGGACGGATGGAATATCAAATGAGTAATATGTCATATCAATCCCCAACTTTGTGAGCACGGATCAATTTAGTCCCTAAAATTTTCGAAATTTCAAATTGGTCATTGGGAAGATGTGAGTCACGTTAGTCTCTAACGTTAATGACTGTCAGTGGTCCTTAACATTGACTTACGGAGTCGTTTTGGCCCAAAAAACAAATAACTATTGACAATCGGTCAAATTAATCCATGAGATTGTGTGTATCAGTCAAATTAATCCCTGAATTAATGGTAGAGATATGATTCACACTTTGCTATCTCGAGAACTAAATTGTAATTTCGATAATATAAAAAACTTATTTGATCGATACCTCCAAAATCAGAAACCAATATAACATAATTAGATTCGTGAATATTAAATGTTTGATATTTCAATGCAATGCTATTTTCTACTGTACTCATGACATATAATTAGATTGTGTCTCAATATTAAATTTTGTAGAAGGTATTTTTTCTTTAGTGTTTTATCCTCTTTTCAGTGCTATTTAGGGTCGGATGGAGCATATAGTATTAGATTGTGTGAACGAATTTGCTTCTTTCATGATTTGGATAGAATAAATTATTAATTGGGTCTTTTTATTCTATACATCTTTTGCATAAGATAATCAAATTTTAAAAAGTAAGTTTTTTTTTGAGAAAATATACATTTAATTAATTCAAATATAATTATTTAATTTTTTTTTTAAAATGCACTTTTTATGTTCTATTATCCTATATATGAGATGAATAGATTAAAAAACCCTTATTAATTTAGTAAGTATATGATTTTTTTTTCCATTTTTGAAAATCAATGAAATTATTACATTGACTAATGCGAGCTGTCTAATATACATAATTTCTCGTTCTTAAATAATTGTCACGTGAACAAAACGAATTTATTTTTAAATAATTATCATTTTACAAAATTTAACAACATTAATTATTACTACTATCACGGCTCTATCCTCATCTAATTAATAAAATAAATAATAACTGTAAAAAAATATAAAACAAAAATTAATCAATTATCAATTATATATTATAAAAAGAGGATACCTGCCATTCAAAAACTGCTGATGTGTCACTTCCACATAATTTTGCCAATTTTTTGTTTTAAAAATAAATAAATATTCAGCATATAATTTCCCACAATTTTGATAAAAAAAATCTAAATTCAAAAATTTGTTAGAACTACTTGATTTATTAGATTCAACCACTTAACAACCAACAACTTGATTCCATTTTGGATAAAAATAATATTTTGAATTTAAAAAAAAGAAAGAAAACATCAACAGTTCATTTGATTCCAACGAGAATAAAGATAGGAATATCAATTATCAATTATATATTATAAAAAAGATGAAATCTTCAAGATAATAATTGTATTATATTAATATTTATTTCAAATTTCAAATTTGAGGAAAATCCGAAATTAGTAATAAATAAATATTCAACATATAATTTCCCACAATTTTGATAAAAAAATCTAAATTCAAAAATTTGTTAGAACTACTTGATTTGTTAGACTCAACCACTTAACAACCAATAACTTGATTCCATTTTGGATAAAAATGATATTTTAAATTAAAAAAAAAAAAAAGAAAACATCAACAGTTCATTTGATTCCAACGAGAATAGAGATAGGAATATCAATTATCAATTATATATTATAAAAAAGATTAAATCTTCAAGATAATAATTGCTTTATATTAATATTTATTTTAAATTTCAAATTTGAGGAAAATATGAAATTAGTTTGTTATTTTCAAAATTAGTTTGTTAATCCATTGTTTTCGATTTGTTTTCACAAAAGAAGTCATTTGCTTAATTCGAAATTTGATAGGATATTTTGAATTAAAAAAATCAACAAATTTGATTCAGTTTTGGATATATATGATATTTTGACTTTTAAAAAAAATCTACAAAATCAAATCAATTATAAATAATAGAAACCAACATACAATTTAATCATATCAATAAGTAAGTTTGTGCTCCAAAAAATTAAAAAAAAATGGTAAGGTCATCAACTATTCTGATGATCAACCTGGAATGGTCAAATGTGCTTGATGAAGAGGTTATATGTATTATTATTTTTTTCACATCTCCTTCTTCTTCTTCTTCTTCTTCTTCTTGTTATTATTATTATTATTATTGTTGTTGTTGTTGTTGTTGTTGTTGTTGTTGTTGTTGTTGTTGTTGTTATTAATGTTTAAAATTGTAAGAATGGATAGTACTACCATATTTTTCTTTATGTTCTCTACATTATTTTGTGTATTAAATCGGTCGTACATGGCTACTTATAATCAAGGCACTAACGTCCATAAAGTCACACTAGCGATATTTTGTTTTCTAAATAATTGATCTCAATTTAAGAATTTGAGGGATTGTGGAGATATTTATGTTATTTTTTAAGTTTCTTGATGTTTTTATTTCCACAATTTTGATAGTTTATCTAGCTTGCATATTTTTTTTAATGTGTTGATGTTGCTCTTTTCCTAAATTGATAGTCAATTGTGTAAATAGGATGATTGCACAATTTTTTTCTTAGTAAAATGTGAGAAGTGCTTTATCTTATTTCAATTATACTTTGATTTTTTATTTACATTTTTGTTTTTATTACATTTATTCCTTTATAATATTTTATTTTGCATTAAATAATTTTTTTTTAATATTTAGAGAGTTGATTCAGCAGTGAAAAACCCTTTATCGCAACGAAAAAAGTCGTTGCAAAGGATCTATAAAGTCATTGCTGGTAAGGCAGTTGCAAAAGGGTATAGCAACGACTTTCTTCGTTGTTATAAAGAATGGTTTTCAGCAACGCCATGAGTCGTTGCATAAGAGATGTCGTTGCTAAACAAGGTTGGCAAAGCTTTGACATGCAATCTATTTTGCATCGATAATGTTGTTGCAAAACACCTTTGGCTTCTGTAACGGCATTGTTGTTGTAAAACACCTTCGACTTCTACAACGACAATATCGTTGCAAAACACATTTTGCTTTTGAAACAACAAAATTATCGTTGTAATAGCCTTTGTTTAATTAAAAAAAATATTTGACCAAATAAATCTTGTTTATGCTTCAAATTCTGAAGTATTTTTAATAGGGTTACATAACTACTAAATTTATAACACATACATTAGAAAAATATTTGACCAAATAAATCCTTATGCTTCAAATTTTGAAGTATTTTTATTATACAATTGCTAAATTTAAAACATATACATAAGACAAAAACTCATCCAATTGTTGTAAATTGTGTTTATACAGACACAAAATAAGACAAAAAATATCTAATATCCTTTTTACTCTACTCCACTGCCAACACCAACTATCCATCTTTGGCGCTTTGCATGCTCATCAAGACCCTGAAATTGATAAATCCGACCAAAAGTTTATTCAATTTTCATGCACAAAAAAAAACCATAATCCAATAACCAATCCAGTAATAATTTTTTTATGAGTAATATGTCAGATTAGTCACTGACTTTGTAAGCGTTGGTCAAGTTAGTCCTTGACTTTATCGAAATAGCAATTTAGTCCCTGAGATTTCATTTTAATTCACATACGTCCCTATCTTTATCTCATTTTAAAGCAAATACATCTCTGCCATAGTGACGGTAGGTGTAACACCCTATTTGAATTTTACCCTTAACCGAGAATTAGTACTTAAAATTTTCATTAATATTAACATCAGAGTTGTTAGCGGAAGACTTAACTCGTACAAAAATAAGAAAGTAAAACCGCTTAGTACATCAATCGATTATACAAAACATGAAATACACAATCAGTGTTTTAGCTCGGCCAACTAGCCGAGACCTATCCTAATTATCTGACTCAACGACCTACTCTCCCTGTGAGGGAGAGTGAACCTGCTCGGCCGGGGACTGCGTCTGCTCGGGCTCAGTACCTGAAAAATGGTAAGGAGGTGAGCATTACACAGAACTTAAGTAAGCAGTTTCTAATATCACATACCGAACTACCAAGCCAAACACAAGTAATCAATTAACATGTTAACATATAATCAAACAGATACATATCACACGCATACAACCTCATTTTGCTCGGTCCATGCTATTGTCCAGTAAATTCTTTACCTACCAGTTTTACCTCTACTTATCCGACTGATTCCCCTTTTACTCCTTTCCTCAATTCTTACACTTGATTCACTCGGTCATTAATTTCCCCTCTCGGTGTTCCCTTTTCCTCTCTCGGTCTCATTACTCATTATTCATCTTTTACATATTTTACAATCTTTAACTCTTCTCGGCTGCATACACCCAGACCCCAGTGCATGTCTTACACCATTTAGGGTCGAATTCCGGAGTGTCCATAACTGCGAGTACCCAGTACCCATCTTACAGCTGCACATACCCAGTATGCGTCTGACGCGATCAATGCATGCACCTAGTACGCGTCTTCTATGACCATGAGCACTACTGCCGATTCTTCTATGGAGTTAAGGAGTGTCCATAACTGCGAGTACCCAGTACCCGTCTTACAGCTGCGCCTCTCGGCGTCTTACGCGATCAATGCACGCACCCAGTACGCGTCTTCTATGACCAGGAGCACATCCCACCGATTCCGTGCTCGCAACCTTGTGTGAGTCATAACTGCGAGTACCCAGTACCCGTCTTACAGCTGCGCATACCCAGTATGCGTCTGACGCGATCAATGCACGCACCCAGTACGCGTCTTCTATGACCCGATCACACAACCATTTCTCCTTAATTACTCTTTTATCCTTTAAACCATTTCCTTACTCGGCCTCTCTCGGCTCAGCCCCTTAGTTACTCCCTTTCCGCTCGTTTCTCTCATTACTTAGTTCTTTAACTTAAAATTCCTCTTCCTTCAACATATAACCACATACCTCATACCCACTCTCGGCCTCTCGAGCTCGGTCATAGACAGGTTTAGATATGCAACATGAGCAAAGAATATCACAACTCATAAACATTGATACAGTAACACGATATAATTAAAAGCACTTAGCAGGTAAACAAATATTTCATCTTATCTCAAGAATACATATTCCTAGTTCATTTATTAGTTTTCCTTACCCTTTTATCTTTTCTCCCTAATATTACCCTATGTCTCTTCCCTAATCTAACACCCACTCTTAGCACCCGTTATGAACACACTAGCAACCCAAACCTAAGCAAAGGTAACACTCACTCCTTACCCCAAACCGTGAGAGATAAGAGTTTGAGATCTTGATTGTGGTTTCCTTGTTGTTTGACCTCGTGAACTTAGAACCCCTTGAATCGTTCTTTCCAAGCTGCACACCCAACCCAGCGACGGATCCAGGGAACGCTTGACGAGGTGAAAGAGATGAAGGAGAGTAGCCTTTGATTCGTGAGTACTTGATGAAGAAGAAGAGAGAGAGAGAGATTTTCGTGGATCAAGAGAGTATGTTGGATTTTGGGTGTTGGAGTTCCCGAGAATATGAGAGAGACAAAAGAGAAATAGAAGAGAAAGTGTTGTTGTATTGGGTTAGGGGTTTTCTTTTATTCCTATGTAGGAATTATTTGTGTGCCTATCATATGAGGCTTCTTTGAGAAGCTTAGAATATGTGGACATGGTTTATTGGCTTCTAAGGGAAGCCACCAACAGTGACTTGACAAAGACATAAAGTGATAGATAGGACAGTTGTACGGAAGGCATGAAAACCAAGGAATTAGCAACTCAGCGTGAGATGCCACAGAAAAGCAAGAAGACTTCGGCTTGACACGGAGAAGCTGTAGCAGTCTGAGTCTTCTCTCGGTCACCACCGCGAGGTTTTGTTGTGGTCGGCTTATCCGGTTCGGCCATATCCTTAGACTTCTCATTCGTTACTTATTTTGCTCGGCTGAGATCGGTCCGAGGTTCAGCCTTTACTTATCTGGTTGGCTCACGCTTCCTGTTTCCCTCACGACACTATAGAACTTCTATGACTTAATCCTATTCTTAAATAAATTTATATTTAAATCTATTATATAAAATATTAAATTTCGGGATGTTACAGTAGGGACTAACTTGATCGACGTTCTCCTATCTCAGAGACTAAATTGCTATTTCGATAAAGTCAGGGACTAACTTGACCGATGCTGACAAAGTCAGGGACTAATCTGACATATTACTCATTTTTTTATATATAAAAATAACAATGAGAAAATTCTAAAGTGCATTAAGAGTTCACGACAAAGTACATAAGACACATTATAGAGTAGTCTTAGTTTCACTCATGAGTCTATTTCTAGAAAGATCATTTTAACCATGACATACAAGAGAACAATAATGTGAATAAGAAAATAAATTTGAATATCTCCGGATTTAGGTTTAGGTTGTGACAATTACTAAGATAAAGGAACTTAAATCTACCAATAATAATTCAAGAAAAGGAATGAACTGATCTTTAGCAATGCAGAAACAGTAGCTACATAATTAGGTCCATTCTTGCAAAATTTGAGCCCAAGATAACTCTAAATTTTGAGCACACTTCAAAGTCCTTGAATGAAATTCATCTAAAATGGGCTCAACAGTCAACACAGAAAGGACAAAGATGCAAGGCATATCCACTTCATTTCATACTTTAAGTTGGAAGAGGTTTAACATAGAATTCACATTAAATAACTTGAAGGATAGCAATAACTTAAAGTATCCTCCACAGTAGTGTGATACTTCACAGCATACTTCGGTCCAACAGTGTGGATAAATGTCATGCTAACAATTTATTGAAGGTATAAAACATCATATGCAAGGAAATCCAACTTCTAGCCAAGAGAATTGAGTACAATTAAGGAATAAATATAGGCTAACCAACAATGAGGTAGATTACATCAATGCAATTTGTGCAGCATGGCATATCAGTAATTAAGTAACTAAGTAGTAGCAACTATAAATAACACTTAGCAACGTAACTAAGTAACTAAGTCCAGTATAAGGAGTTAAGGACTAATTATAAAGGGGGAAATGTAAAAATGTTATTCAATTTAGCTAGCATTCTCAGCACTTACTTCCACCTACCATTGCATTACAAATTACTCATGTTTCATACGAGGTTGATGTGTCATACACTAGAGTTGCATGTAGTTATATATCTGCCTAAAACTGAGTTTCATGGAGTTATATATTATGTTTGTTTGGCATGCTTTTTGGAGCTTCAAAACTACACTTAAGAACCATTCAAAACTAAACTGAGTTTCAGGTTTGTACTTGTCAAACAAGAACCATTCAAATAAAAAGAAAAGCGCATATGCTTGCCTCATATAAAGTTCCTTTACAACAATGTCTTAAGAAAAAACACAGCCGAACACAAAATGGCACAAGTTCATGTCCAAGGGGGTGGGTTCTCTACTATCACGATGCCTTCAGGGGTGGGTTTCTCATATAGGTGTATTGATTCTTGCCCTTCTATCAAAAGTTTAACGAACTCATCTCATTAGGTTGTGTGGTCTAAGACCATGGTTTGATATAGGTTTGTGTTCCTATTGTACTCGGTTTAATTTGATTAATTTGCTTGCCAAAAAAGAAAAATATGACAAACTGAAAGCAGGAAGTATCCAAAATTATTAGTTAATTGAAAGAGAATACAAAATTTTCAGATTTTAGATCCTTACTTACCTCCTGCCCCAGCAATTCGAGTGTATTTCTTATCATGACTGTGTAGATAGCCTCCAGTGTACACGTGTTGAAGCCGAATCTTTTGATCTTGCTTTCAAGTCTTCCCACTACCTTCTATTATAAGCCTAATGAAAATGAAACCAGTATAAATCACCTTACAGAATATTGAGATGGAAAAATCATTAAAAAAATTATCATAACTCACTTCTAATGGTCCCATGTGTCAGACTCAGACTGTCCTTCAAAGCAACTCACCTATATTTAGTTAAAATTGATAAATTCAGATATTCATTCATTATAACAAGTCCGAAAAATATTACTATACTTGAATCAAAATTCTAACTTTAATCACGATCTCATTAAAATACAAAGGAAACCAAAGACGACTAGAAAAAAAGATATCTAGATTTGCCCAAAAAAAATCTATCTATGTGTTCTATAGTCTATAGTTCAAAAAAATTAGCATTGCCAAATTTTTCTTGCACTGGTCTATCAGAGGGTAGATATAGACATGATGAAATAACATATAGGTGGACTATTAAAGGAATGTGTGTCTGGGAAAAGAAAGCATAATGTAATAAATAAATAAATAAATAAAGAATGATCAAGTAAGGTAGATGAGTGGTGACTAAATGAAAGGGGAATAGTTTGCTCAAAGATTGGAGGTTTTCCATTAAATATAAATTTGGGCAAAATGAAAGGTGACTAAATGTTATTTGGGCAAACATTTGACACACCAAAACACATTTATATAAATTTGTATCTACTCTGCCTCAATATCCATCTACAAACCCATAAATCATATGGTGTCCAGAATTGCTATACAAAAAAATTGTAAAAAGAAAAAAAGCGGTTCTCGAAAGAAAGTGCCAATCACAACATTCTGCATACCTCGAGATAGCCTGATATTGGGGATGCATGCAAATGGCTATGCAGCCACTTCCTGGTCCTCATGTGCTGCAGTCTGATGATTGTTCCACTTTTAATAATGCCGCCTTGTTTAATAGAAGATTCTAGCTCAGGTTTGACAATATGCAAAAAACAAAAACTCATATCTTAAGTAAATTTCAATAGAAAATGGTTTGGAATTCATCCACCCTCCACCTAATCATTCCTAGTGCACCTGAAACATGGAATATACATCGCATGACATTACAAAACAAAATAAATCATAGCATAGCAATAGGTAATTAGCTCACACCCATATACCAAGTAGGTGATAAACCTCATAACTATTTACTATAAACCTCATAACTATTTACCAAGTTCTTAAAAATGAGAGTGTGATGTGGTTACCATTTGCTGATGCAACAACCTAATTAAATTTCACATTCTTGAAATATAATCAATGGCAGGGAAACAAAATGCAGAATCAGTCCCTAATTTCATCGAACCCTAAAACAGAAGTAAACAAAGGTTGACAATAACAAGGAACAACCGCTACCAAAAGTCATAATATAAGATATACATTATCTTGTAATGATTTGCTTCTTGCACCTGATATGCTAGTTGAGTTTATGAGATCACAACACCAGATATTCCCTACAAAAATCTTATAATTAGATGTGACAATTAAATGTTTGGAAATTCCTATAAGAAGCTAATAGCCACTGTCCTAAAGTAGTATCATATCCATTAGAAAGCTTGTTTCATACTTCACCAGAAAATCCATTATAAAAAGGAATGAACCTAAGCACCGAGAAACACAAATAGTTAAGAGGGAAATCATAATAATAGAAGAATGCATCAACGAGTGAAACACTAAAAGGAATAATACCAGCTAAGATTCTCTGAATTTTGTTATTACACAGAGCAGTTTCATCCTCTATCATGCACTACTGAAGTCCTACACAAAATAAAGTCTAACATAAATGCAAATGCAGAGTTTTTCACCTTAGAAATAATCACAATAAGCAAGTCCTTAAAATCAAGGAAAACAGGTAAAGTGGAACAATGGGTGCATTTCCATGGAATAACAAAATAATGCCACCACCATTAAAAAGCACAACACCACATGATAAGACAATTGTTAATATAGTAATATATACTACCAACCTGGTAAGTGAAGTTGAGCATGGTGGGTCCAGGACCAACATTTCTAACCTTATTAGAGCTTAGAACATGTAAAGTGTATGAAATCCTAACATCAAATCATGGCAGAGACACAAAAGTCAGAGAAGATACATAAAAAATGACAGTCTGATGAAATCCCCATTTCACCAAAAATATAATTAAAATTCCTAACCCTTAAAAAACCAAAAAAGAAAAAAGGTGAACCTAGACTTATGTAGATAAAAACCATCTTAGATTCTCACCCCCAAAAATAAATGGCAACAAAATATGAAGAGAAAGAGGAGAAAGGGATTACCTTTACGCATCCAACGTTCTTGTGAGGCTTATCAGGTAGTGTTTCGAAATCGGAGAGGGAATAATGAAAAGGGTAGCAAACCCCTTTGACGAAGATGTCAATCATAAAGTCGAGCAAGGCAGAGTGGTGTTGTAAACGCCCCAAAAACTAGTCCATTAAAAATACGGGTTAACAAAAACTTTTTCCAATAAAAATGTGAAAACCAAAAGTACTATTCATTAGTACTATTCATTAGAGTAATACTTCCTTTACAAAATAGTCTGAGTGTAAAGCACTTATATAATACAAAATCCCAAAAACCCTTTTTACACCTAGAGCATTGGTCTTCACAACTCGATCCTTCTGCAAAAGGATTCGGATGACGAGACATCATCTTGACTGTTCCTTCTAGACACTTTCACTCCTACAAGAGTGGCTTCAGTCCTGTCCTTTGAAAGAACCTACCACCACAAACATGGTAGATGGGAGTAAGTCACTTGTCATATCGCCTAAGCAGATTATATGATTGGTCAAACACAAGCATCACAAATATCAATTCAATATAGTAAATGCATGCTCAAGTGTCTTATTAAACAATGATAAATATAACCATTAATCTTTCATGCTATGTATGCACGTCTCTCAAATCTTTTCTCCAGAATCAACTCTTCCAGAAAGCAACACTCTGGGATAGGCAATCGTGCGCTCGATAATTCCACAACCTGTATAGCGGCCACACCGTTCTATACTGGAACCCCATCGATCACGATCCTAAAATGATATAAGGGGATGATCCCTGAACCATTGTCCACCAATAGTTCTAGGTCCTTGTCATTTCTACGGAGGCGGCCACACCGTTCCAACCGTCTCATGTAGCGGCCACACCGTACTACATGGTTTCCAATCCCGCATGCACCTCACTCGTATTACATTTCCTTGTACACCATGCATGAGATGAATAACAAACATATTAATCATCACATTATACGCATGGCGGCCACACCGTTCCATGCCTTCATATAGCAGCCACACCGTACTATATGAATTCTTTAAGTGTATCATACATATGGCTTCCACACCGTTCCACATGTCTTCGTATAGCGGCCACACCGTACTATACGGAATTCCATTACACTTACCACACATATGGTGGCCACACCGTTCCACATGTCTTCGTATAGCGACCACACCATTCTATACGGATCTCATTAAGTATAATGACTTCATGTAGGAGCTAACCTCAACATATGTGAATCAGAACGATTCCACTTATCCAATTTGGAGCAACAAGCCCTAACATATTTGGATAAGATCTTCATAATCCGCAAGCATCACCATACTCGCATTATTACTATTATTATTACTCCTTTTGGGTCATTATCCTCTTATATATTAAAACATTAATTACCAAGTAGACTCAATCATGCTTTATCAAACCCTTGCTCAACATCATACTCAATTCATGAATTTATTAATCACATTCTGTATCCTCAGTGTAATCATGATCACTTTTAATCCAATGAAGGCATTATGATCACTCCACTATTCATACCTCATTAGTCAACTTATCCAGATATCATACTCAAAGTATGGTTAATTAATCATGTACAATCGTCATACTCCAGACATGATTCATTTGGCATACACTAACATCATATACCACTCATAATTTATTATCATCTTCAAGAAGACACTATCAAACCAATTAGAACAAAACCAAAGTTCCAATTAAAAAGATAATTCTTAATAAGTTAGATGAATAATGATTTACCCCTTTCTAACTTGTTAACATCATGCTTAACTCATTTAGAAACTAAAACAATGGTTAGGTAAAACCTTTAAGGATTATAAGAAACTAAATTAATTATTCTCTTGTCTCAGGTCCTAACCGATTACAGAACCTACTAACCGGTTAGAGACAGCAGTACCTGAGAGCAAACCAATCTCAAATTCGTGTCTCATTCATTTTAAAACCACATTAAACTCTTCACAAACATCATTCAGCAACTTAAAGTATTACTAGAGTATGATTTAGTTAGATTAATATTGGATTATGACTCTAATGATTTAATTAAATTAAAAAAAATGAACAATGACTTTAATAACATAAGTTTGTTATAAACACAAAGCCTTGGAACCAAGTCAAAAGACAATGACAAAAACTAATTAAATATTAATTCATATCATCCTTAATTTATAAATCAAAAACATAATAAACTTGCTTCATTAATTCTAGGTTATTGTGTAAGGAAAACTTGATTCATTATTACTCTCAGTTTCTAACCGGTTACAGGAGCTCACTAACTGGTTAGATTATGCAGAACTTGAGAGTAAACATGTTCCTTTTACAACTCAAACCAACTCTAAACTCATTTCTTTCCTTAAGAAAACTTAAGGTACATACATGTATGTATTTAAAATAAGCTCCAATCATAAACCAATGGCATTAGCATTCTACTCAATTAAATCCTTTCATGTAACACAATTCTATAACATACACTTATAATTTAAACTTATACCAACTCTTCTCAAAATCCAATAATCAATTTAATCCATAATCAAATAGAACTTATAGGGTTATTAAACACTGCTTCCAAAGCTATATAGAAAGTATTCTAACTCAATTAGGATATGTATCATCAAGACAAAGAACACTTCATGATTTATGATTAACTTACTAATCAACTCAGTGATATAACATAATATCATCATAAATCCTGTGCAGCATGTTCATACCATCATAGAGTAATTCCAAGCCATAAAAGATTATCATTCAAAACTTGATCAATTACTTTTCCCTCTCAGGTTCTAACCGGTTACAACACTGGCTAACCGGTTAGATTAGCAGACCTGAGAGCAAAAAATGCACAATCTAATTCCAAATCATTTCAGATTCACATTAAAATCTTCATCGACATTAAGCAACAACTTAACAGACAATTAATCACTTATTACAGATTCATAAATTCTCAATCAAGTCTCAACATTTACAAATCCATAATCAACTTATTCTGTAACTTCATACTCATAATCAAATGTTCATAAGCTTAATCATCATTTTAGAATTTCAGCATAGTAAGAATGAATCCAACAGGTTCAATTCTAAATTCTTAAATCTCAAACAAGTCCAAATCAAACATACATATAGTCAAAGAATGATTTAACTTCAACCAAAGGTAATTCCTTCAATTTACAAATTATAATTCAGCCAATATTCATGAGTTTCTTTTGCTTAATTTCATTAATTCCTTTCATCCCTTATACAGATTGTTAATTAAGTGACCAAGTGATTGTCTGGACCTCCAAGTCCAGCAATAATGTCTTGGTCCAAATCACATGGCATACACATATCAATTTCACAATCTATAATCCTAGCAATATGAACGACTTCTCCCATACCTTGGACGATTTGGACATCACCTAGACAAGTTTTAAGACTCCTAGAACAACAGCTAGCAGTAGCCAACACAACAGCAACAGCCACACCAGAAAACAGCAACAAGTGCAACAAAAACCCCTTTGATTGCAAGCTCACACACTCACAACTCACAAGCTTGATGTGCAACAACTCAAGGCAAGTTGTATGCACGAATTTGAGATGATTTTGGTAGAGTTTCAGCACAACAAAATGCAGGGAAAATTGATCAAACAAAAACACAATGCTAAGCTATTTATAGAGCCAAGATTTGGGTTGGAAGAGTAGATGAATCATCAACCAAGGACACCCATCCAAATCAAACGCCTTACACCTGTCCCTGACCTGCTAGTGAGGTGCCAAGTGTCATGGGAAGGCTTAACCACGAAGAAGCTTCGTGATTTCCAGCTCAAACCGCCTTAATTTTATGCAGATGCAGACGCACTAACCGGTTACTGGTTTTACTAACCGGTTAGTCACTGCTAAAATTCAGAAATTCACTGTTGTACTGAAAAATTAATATAAAATGATTTACTTCTCAAAACACAATTTCCACCGTTGGATGTCAAGATAAAATTGTAACACCCCAAAATTTTAATCCCTGATTAATGAAATGTTAATTATAAAGTTTATTATAATTAATTATTTCTATTTTTAATCCTCGATTAAAATCTATGTTTATATTATTAGGAAATGTGTGAATGTGATTTGGAAATTTTGTTCATACATAAAAATAAATATATTTGCATATTAGTCCCTGCTTTGGGACCTAGAAGTAATTATATGATAGGTTTTGGAGGGAAAGAAAATAAAATATTTATTTTTAAAAAATTAGCTAAAAGACTCGAGTCTTCTGCCAAGACTCGAGTGTTTTAGTCAACTCAGCACTCGTTAGTGCGTTTTGATGAGTCACCCACTCGAATCACCCAGGATTGCCACGAAAACAACTCATGAACACGTCCCAGCAATCGTGTCAAGTTGCATGAATGCCTTAGTTGTGTATTTAAGCTTCTGGTTGATGAATCAACAACCCATTTTGCCCAATTTCGTGTAGAATTCGAGTGTTAGGGTTCCAAGCTTCTCTTAATCGATTCTCCTTCTCTGAGTTAAATTGAGCTAAAAATCATACACCAATACAAATCTCACATCACGAGCTTTGTATAGACACCAAAATCGTGAGTAGAGAGTTTGTGTGTTGGATGAATTGGAGCTCGAAAGTGAAGGCTTATGTGCTGTCAACAGTTTCTGGAGCTTACTTTGGTCATTGATTTTGGTAAGCTCACGTACTTTCTGAGTCTCAAACTTGTTTCTTTAGTTAGTTTGTGTTGCATAGAATCTAGGGAAACTAATTTCCCCAATTCTTATTGTTGTTTCATGTGCCAACCAATTCGATTTTGGTGCTCCACTCAAACTGCTCTGCATGTTGGTGCTTGAAGTGGTTCTCTGTGTTGTGGAGCTTTTCTTTCAAAACTTTCTGTTGATACACGTCAAAGAGGTAAGGGGAAAGCTTTCTATTCACTAGATAGAGTTTAAATAACATGAATTTGATTAGAGAGCCACCAAGAGGCTCTAAGGGCTTAGTTTGAATAGGGAAATTGGTTTGGAGATCAACCTGTGCTCTAAAGTGGTTTTGAGCAAGTTTTATATGTTGCATGAAAGCTATTTAGAACTTAAATTCATGAGTATTTTGTGTATTATGCAAATTGATATGTTGAGTTGTGAATTTTTTAAGTTTCATGCATAAACTTATGAATCTCTGTGAATTATGTAATTTGATGTGTTCTAAGTGCTTGAACATGTTTAATATATGTTATGTTAACTCTGTTGATCATTGGATTCGATTGGAATTGGTTAGAAATGAGAATGGCATGTTAAAACTCAATTTTTCACTGTCCTCTATCTGCAAATACTCGAGTCTTTGACTCGAGACTCGAGTGTTCCAGGACGCACCAGTGCGTCTGCTGGCACCACCACTCGAGTCTCTGGTCCAAGACTTGGGGTATTGACTGATGCACCAATGAACTTTTTGATGAAGCACTCGAGTCTTGCATGAATTACTCGAGTCTTCTGGGTCAATGAACAACTCGAGTGAATCATGAATGACTCGAGTATTTTTTTTTTAGAAAACCTGAATCAAGAACTTCTGGAAATACATAATTCACTCGAGTCTTTTCATAAACTACTCGAGTCTATGGGGCAGTTTGAGGAACTACTCGAGTCCTATGGGTAATACTCGAGTCTTTTTTATCATAAAACTTAAAAATGCCATTTTTAATTCTGAACCATTATGTTAATATTTAGTGATAATAATCCAAGAGATCTAAGACTTAAAAGCAATTGATTGATGATGATATGAAACCATTAAATTAATAATGTGAGATATTATTAAGCTATGTCAATCAATCCTTTTAAGTTAAGAAATTGCATTCATCCTGGAGTTCGGGTGTTAGATCGATTTTCATGTTTTGGTAACATGAGGAGGGCCTCTGGGAGTGCCAACTAACGGCTTGTTTGATGACACATTATGGTTGACGATGTGGCCAACGAAAGTGAGATGCTGATGATATGGTTATTCTGTTAAGACGACGGGACGTTGCTCGAAGAGCACGTTATGTACCATTTTCAAGCTTGTCGTGTACATACTTGGTGAATGTACGAATGTTGTACACCTAGGAGTACAATGCACTGTTGAGTGCTGATATGAAGTAAAAGATGGACGTCAGAGAGTGACATAGATTGATGGAGTTAGGATTGAGAGATAGACTCATACATCATGCCACTCATTTAACCTAAAGTTGATAAATGAAAATAAGTATGAGCATCTTACTTGCATTAAATACTTGCTAAGTGCTAAATGTGGTTGCCAATTATTGCTGCATATTTACATACTTACATTGTGCATATATTTATGCTCTATTTATTATGTGTATAGAATTGCTTATCCCTGTGCCCTTGTAGGTGATGTCACGTTATATCGCTTGCATCGAGATCCGGCCACCTCCTAGTGGCATATGGATCTATGAGGATCACCTAGCGGTATTTGAGGGTGAAGTAGAGATTACCTTCTATCACCCCAACCCGCTGATCCGGTTTCGTCCTCGTAGGTTTAGGATCCCCATCATATATACTATGCACGTACCACCCTTTTACACTTACCGTGGACCACCTCCCACATGACCAGCTCGCTCCTATCACAGTTTTCGATTCCGACCTACCCGCTCACACCCTTTCACTTCTAGAGTCGTCCGAGAGGAGACTCCCCTATCTGATCCGAGGAGCCCTGTTAGGGTCTCACCATCACCTGACCCTGTACCCAATGGAAGGGTACCCACTCCTTCGGATGAGATAGAGGAGGACCCTGTGGAGGACGAGAGCGGAGGCGAGCCTGTCGTTCATTCTACCAGGAGTCAGTGGAGGGACGATGATCCCTAGGTATGTGCATAATATAGATGATGAGGATTAGGGATCCGGTGTGATGGATGCTGTGGAGGAGATGCTGCTGCTGATGGATTGATGATGACTACTACTGCTATTTGGAGACTTCTACTTCTACTACTACTATTGTTGCTTATGTTCCATGACCCGCTTCAGAGTCTTTATTTTTTATATGTAGATATTGTATATAGCTTTTGAGAACTCTGGAGTGATGGTCTATCATGGTATTACAGTTGTATGGACTTGTACTGGATTTTGGAGACATGACTTGTGGACTATGTATTTCATGACCTATATATATATATATATATCTTATATTCATACTACAACTTGTGCATAGTCCTACTATTTCCGCTTACTCTGATAAAGATATTTAAAGAGTTCGGCCACGATATTTGAAAATGGTATCAGTTCCGCAAAAACGAAAGAATGGATGGCATCACTTAAGTTTTTACTATGTAAATACAATTTTTAAGAACAGATGCTATCTGGATTGTGAAAAGATTTCCTTGTCTTAGAAAATGCCGAATTCAGGATAATGTTTAAAATGATATAAAATCTAATCTCCAAGAATTCCATATTTTGGTTTGTGCACCCGCTTCTTTTAGAAAGTGAAAAGGAAAAATTTAACTTTATATTTTCTAACACTAAACAAGTCCATATTATATGAGTAATGGTTTATTTATTACTCTAATTTCGAGTATTATACTGAGGGTGTCACAAAAATCATTAGAAACCTTGTCTAAAAATTTGAGCATGATCCAACGGTTAACGAAAGAGATACAGTCCAATCTTTACATGATATTTTACTAAAATCTCATTTTCTTAAATGATTAATTCATTTTTCAATAAACTATTTTCATAAAATACTCTTATTTATGAAATTTCTTTATTAAAATAAATATTTTATTTATATTTCCTCTTTATAAAAATGAGGGATGTTACAGGTGCAGTGGCAACGCACAAACTACCGAAGCTAGAAGAACGGTGGCAGGTGAAGGTGAGTGTTTTTGAAGTGCGTGGGGTAGATGATGCTGTGGTTGAGGCCACGACTTTGATTGGAAGTGAAAACGGAAGAGGTAAGGAAAGGCTTCGAGTTTGATTTGGGAGAGAAGGGACGGGTTCTCTGATCGAATGGGCGTGGAAGTGATGGTGAGGCAAAGCAAAGAAGGATGGTGAAGGTAGGAAGAGGACGGGGTGGCGGTGATAGCGCCGCTGCAGAGGTTCCCTTAGGGTTCGTCCTACAGAACCCATCACATCGGGTTTTGGAAAAGTACAGAGAGGTAATAAGGATGAGAAGAAGTTGATGAGAAAGGGAGTACCTTATGAGAATCGAATAGTGAGATGAGGAAGATGGAATACTGAAGCTAAGAAGAGAAGATGTTGCCGCCGCACCCTCCCTCTATCTTGCACGGGTATGATAGGAAGGGAATAGGGTTCTAGGTAGAGCTGTCAAAACGGGCTGCCCGGCCGGGTTCGGGCCAGCCCGCTTCGGGTTCGGGCCAAACCGGGCTCGGGCCCAAAAGCCCGGTTGTTAATTGAGTGCACAAATGCTAAGCCCAAACCCGCCCTAAGCGGGCCACGGGCTTGTGCGGGCCAGCCCGCATCCTTTTTTTTTAAAATAATACCCCAGAAATTTTTTAAAAAAAAATAATACCCCAGAATTTTTTAAAAAAAAAAATTAATAAATAAAACTCTATCACTTATTCACTTTCAGTACAGTAGGCGACTAGGCGCTACACTACTGCAGTAGCTAATTTCAGTACTAATACTAAATTACTAATACTAAGTAGTAAGTACTAATACTAAATTATTAATACTAAACAAAATTCATTCACCAATAAATCCAAAAGTTCATTAACCTGCTCAATAAAATTCATTCACCAATAAATCTAAAAGTCCAAATTTCCAAGTTCACACCAAATGACCAAAACAATTCAAATGTCCATGACTACAAGTCCACAACAATAATAAGAACCATTCTAAAAAGTTCATTAACAAATTATAAATGCAACAATAATAATCAGCATATTAAACACAGCTTCCATGTCTCTCGTACTTCAATTTTCATTCAAAGATTTCCAATATCCACAACTGATTCCAAGCTTTCATTACCAAGCTTAACATCTTCAACTGATTCCGTGCAACATAGAAAAAACGAAGCAAAGCAAAAGAAAATAAAAAACCAAAAAAAACGAAGCAAAAAAAATAAACAAACCAGAAAAAAAATTAAACGAACTAGGAAAAAAAAGCAAAGCAAAAGAAAATAAAAAACCAGCAAAAAATGAAGGAAAAAAAAACCTGGGGGCTGCCGGCTGGTGGTGTGGACTGTGGGGTGTGGACGTATGGTGCAAAGGAGAGAGTGAGAGACCGAGAGAGATTTAGAGAGACTGAGAGAGAAGAAAAGCAAAGGCTGCTGGTGGAGTGGTGGGCGGTGGGCGGTGGCTGCTGGTGGAGTGGTGGACGGTGGCTGCTGCTGGAGTAGAACGTGGAGAAAGATTAGGTTTAGAGGAAGAGGACAATGGACTTTGGATTTGGAGGAGTGGAACGTGGAGGACTATAGTGTATAGTCTATACTGGGCCGTTGGAGTGTTGGACTTGGGGAGGGGAAGTGGGGAACCGGTGGAGTAAACCGAAAAAATAAGTTTTTTTTTTTTAATTTATTAGGCCCGAACCCGGCCGGGCTTACCCGGCCCGAGCTCGGTTTTTTTAAAACCCGGCCGGACCGGGCTGAATAGCCCGGTTTGCAAAAATGCCCCAAATTATGAAGCCCAAGCCCTGTAATTTTTCGGGCTTTTTGGCCCGGCCCGGTTGGCCCGGCCCGTTTTGACAGCTCTAGTTATAGGGATACATATATCCTTTGGTGTTCAGAGCGGAGAATAACCTTTTTGTTGTTTATTTTTTATAAAAATAAAATTATTTAGTCTTTTTAGCAACAATAATATCGTTGCAGTAAACAGATGTTTTGCAATGACTTAAAAATGTCGTTGCAGGAAACGGATGTTTTGCGACGACTTATATGCATAATATATGTCATTGCATAACACACTTATGCAACGACATATATAAGTCGTTGCAAAACATCTGTTTTCTGCAACGACATTTTAAGTCGTTGCAAAAAGTTGTTGCAATAAAGGGTTTTTCTTGTAGTGGAGAATAAGGATAAGAATATCAATTATCAATTATATATTATAAAAAGAGGAAATCTTCAAGATAATAATTGTTTATGTGACACTTCCTCATAATTTCCTAATTATTTTTATAAAATTAATAATTAAAAATTAGTTTATATATTTTTTTTAATGTATTGATGTTATTTAGTTGATAGAATTGAGAAATGTTTTATCTTATTTCAATTATATTCTCATTTTTTTATTTAAATTTTTGTTTTTATTGCATTTATTCCTTTTTGATATTTTATTTTGCATTAAATAATATTTTTAATATTTAGAGAGTTGATCCATTGGTGAAATGTCACAGTTACACAAAGAGTCTTTTTTTTTTCAATTTTTTAAATTTATACTCACCATCTCCCAAAACAATGTAAAAAAAATCAAAGAAATTAATTCAAAAATCGTCAATCTTTATGGGATGGATAGAGTATAACATAATTTTCTTAAATGATACTTTCGGTATGAAATTCTAATTTGTTCGTTATTAATGTATAATCCTTTTTTTTTGCAATTGTGAGGCCAAAAATAGTGAATGTCATGAAGAAACTTTTGAAAGAAATGGATGATTAATTTACAATTTTGGGTGAAATGCAAGTCAGAATTGAGGTGAAAATGAGGTTTTTGCAAGATGCCTTATTTGCTATTCAATTTTCTAATAAGTTTGACTTTTGAAAAATTGAAAAAAAATGCATCTTGCTATTTATTTATTTTATTTTTTAATTTAGCTAACAAAAAACATCTCCTTTGATTCCATTTTATCGAATAGAATATTTTGATTTTAAAAATAAAAGCAGCAATTTGATTCCACTTTTTATGAATACAATATTTTGAATTAAAAAAACAATCTGCAAT
The DNA here is from genome assembly GCA_037953625.1 of Crotalaria pallida. Lineage (NCBI taxonomy): Eukaryota > Viridiplantae > Streptophyta > Magnoliopsida > Fabales > Fabaceae > Crotalaria > Crotalaria pallida. The sequence continues at coordinate 99,403,036 of CM075650.1, forward strand.
TTCAAATCAATTATAAATAATATGAACTAACTTATATAGTTTAACCAATAATTAAGTTTGATTATTAGTAACAATTCTCATATAAATAAAATTATGCCATTTAGTTCAAATTGTTTATTGAATTTTTTGGCTTTGAAATATTTATTATATTTGATGGGATGTGATATAATATATTTGTTTAATTCCGTGCATCGCACGGGAAAGCTAAACTAGTTTATTAAAAGAAAAACATCAAATATATTTCTTAATTCATTCCTTATCAGTTATCACCTTAAACTACGTTTAAATAACCGAGAGAATACAATTAAAAAAATAAAATAAAAAATAAAAAAATAACCGAGAGAATACTCATAAACTCCGCTTATATGTTTGTAACGTGTTTTTCTGGAAAATTTCTGGCCCCTTGGGAAGATAAGAAAGTTGTTTGTACTTTTTCTCTTGATATAAGTCATTTTTACTTAATTCACCCACATTAAGAAAATTAATTATTATTTTCAAATTCATAAAAAAATATGTTATCATTCCAAAGTTACGCTTATTTAAAACTTTACAACTCTATTCATTTTTTTTCTATTATAATTATTACTCATTTCTCTCTTTATTGTAATTATTACTCTTAGATAATTATGAAAAATATATTTGGAATAAACTCTTTAATCTTACTGAAATATTCCAAAATAACTTATAAAAGGGACAAGAAATATATTAAAAATAGTACCTATAATAAACCACGGGAGTATAACTGTATAAGCCTATAACTCTATAAGGAAACCAGGAAGCACCCTGGAGGAAAACCCAAAGAGTAAACTTTTGGACCAAACGAAAATGTCAATGTTTTTGTAACAAAAAAAAAAAAATGTCAATGTTTTCTGACCGTATCAAAATTGAAGCAAGTTCATGTCCAAACAAAAGATAAGTTAAGCTAGTTCCACAGAGTGACTTCAGGTTTGTTGACTTTGGGATGTCGTCCACATCAATCGAGTGGGGTACTGTAGTCATTTTACCAAGGGCATAATCGAGAAAGAAAAATCCACCCGCGTTTCACACTTCACAATCATACCAATGGAGCCATATAGTAGTTACTAAGTTGCCATTCTCTAATTAAAAACAAAAATTAAGGAAATCTAAAGCGTGTCGAATTTAAAAAAGAGAAGTGTAAATTTACTTGTTAATTTACTGGCTTTCTCGAATTGAAATCTAGACTTATATCTGTTTGTTTTATAAAATATACACATAAATAATTGTTTTTCATATAAGACAAATAAATATATATATATATATATATATATATATATATATATTCTGATATCAATTATATATATATATATATATGACTTATTTATGGTTTTGGTTCCTAGAAGTTCAGCGTGTTTTGGTTTTAGTCTCTAAAAGTTAATTTGACAGGGACTCATTCTTAATTTTTCAAACATTTTGGTTTTGATCCTATCCGTTAGAAAAAATCAATAATTATTTGTTGACGTGATTAACGGAAACCCTCATTTTGCGTATGAGACTATTTTGTGTCCGTGGAATTGTATCATTCACGTTATATCACTTATTTGGCGTGATATGATATTCCGCTGGCCACATCAACAAATAACAGTTTGTTCATAATGTAGTGGATCAAAATCAAAATATTTGAAAAATTAAGAACCAGTCCGGTCAAAATAACTTTTAGAGACTAAAACCAAAACACGCTAAACTTTCAGAGAACAAAACCATAAATAAGCATATATATATATATATATATATATATATATATATATATATATATATATAACATTAGTGTTAAAAAAAATGGCATGCATATAACTATATAAGGCTTCAGAATAAGTTTCAGACTGGTTTATGCTGCTGTGTTGAGTTGCCTTTCAAAATCTAAAGCGTTCAAAGATGAGAAATTCACCCAATGAACATGCTTTGTTCTGGACTCAAGCAAACGCTCTCCTTAGGAAGAATTTAACTTACCAGGTCTGCCTGAGTAACCTTTGTTCCATGTTTCTCATGCTTTTTTGGGCTATATGTATTATTGATGCAGAAGCTAAATAGTATTTTTGATGATGTGCTAATGAATTATGTTTCTTTTACAACATCATCGGACTGATGGGAGAATATTTTGTTGTTCTTTTGTTTTTATGCATGACATATTATTGAGATGAGTGAGTATACTGCTTTATCTGGTTCTTGTTACAAGGGACAATTTTGAAGATTTTGGCTAAGACACTATACATTTTCAATAAAGCATTTAATATTTTTTTCTCTTATTAAATAAAAGCTTTGACTATCTATGTTTACTTAGTTGTTCAAACAATTAACTATAAATTTGTAAAATTTTCAACTAGACTTAGGAGGGTCATATTGTAATGTTGTATCTTTGGTACATGTGATTCGGTTAGAGATGCATTAGGGTAAGTAGTACAAATAACATAATTCTTGACCTGACTCTTGATAATCAAATCCTTTCCTATCAGAAACTTAATCCATCTTGTTTGCAGAAACGAAATGTAAGCACAAACATTCGGCTCATATTGTTCCCATTTGCACTGTGTTTGTTGTTTTCTCTCCTCCAAAACTTGATTGATAAGGAAATATTGAACAAGGCTGGGAACAACTGTGGGTGTATTTGTACGAAGACACAAGGGGATCAGTGCCTGGAGAAGGAGTGTGGGATTCAGTATTCAGATTTGGATCAAGTTGGCACCTGTCCTATTCCCAATCCTCCTGAATGGCCGCCTTTGTTGCAAGTGCCGGCTTCACAATATCGAGCTGTGAAAACAGATTTTCTTCCATTTTCGGATTTACCAGACGCGTCCTGCAGGAGGAGTGGCTCATGTCCTATCACCATGCTCTTCACAGGCAATAATATGTCTTTTGGAGAAAGTATGTATACATATCCCCTTAGATTAAATTGATTCTCTTCTTTTTCTTAGTAAATAAGCTGCTTTCCTGAAATTATACTTTACTTGTAGTTTAGTCCATGTATCTTTTTAGTCCTTAAATTTACAAAATTTGTCCACTGAAATACAAGAAGGATTAACACAATATAGGTTTCATAAAATTCAGAGTATATAACCATTTGAGTTCCTGAATTTGTAGATACTGGTTATACCGTTCACTGATTTTAAGAAATTTTCATTTTCGTCCTTGAAATTATGGTCGATTAGCATTATAGATCCTTAGGTTCAGGGGCTAGTATTACTGGTGCATACAACTTCAGCGATGAAAATCTTAATTTCATAAAATCAGAGAGTAGTATGAGTGGTGCTATACATTCAGGGTCTGAAATGATGGTTTCTTCTAAGTTTCAAGAATAACTCACAAATAAAAATAGAGACTGAATTGCATATTGAGAATAACTCTAGTCACTAAGTTGCCTATCCAATCTTTCATTTTTCTCACATAACAGGTTTTTCTGCAAAGCTTTACCTGAATTTTTGGTATGATGGAGGTTCACTTCTTCAGATGTCTTAACCCTGTGTTTTCCCTATTACAGTTTTGTATGGCAATATGCTCCCTAGTACCTTGATTATAAACAACTCTGATATTATGGGCAGTTTGGCAACAAATGTCATGGTGAGTTAATATATTTAATTTGTAATTTGCTCCAGTCATTGGACATGTTTAGAAAAATCAAATTTCATTTCATTTTTGTTTGTCATAATATAATTTGCTCCAGTTACTGGATTCTTTCTATATGAATTCGGATGTTGGTGCAACCATAAAAAATTCAAAATGATACAGGGATCAGAATCAGAGCCAGAATACACCAATTTTCTTGAACCTTCTTTCTTTTCGGATCTTCCCATTGATTATCTACAAAGTCAGTGCAGACAGAACTCTACATTCTCCGTTCCTGTTCAGATAGCAGCCATTACTCAACAGCAAGGTATGGGAACGGAACATCCTTCTGTCATTGACTATAATCCTTGTAAGATGTCACATGAAAGTGATTCAATATGTATGACATCGTGAAATTCCTATTTTAAGAGGGCAATACATGATTAAAATAGTTAGATAACAAATTTGCACGTATTGTGTTTTTCTTTTCAATTTCCAAATAATTTAAGTTCTCGTCATTTGGGTGGAATATGTAATCAAGCTTACATGAATTTTTGACTCTGAAATAAGAAACACAAGAAATACAGACAGTTACCAAGAATGTGGCTTCAGATTAAGTCAAACACTGACGCAAAGTTGTTGTCATTGTGTATGTGCGTGCGGGCCTGCCTTTGTGCTGGTTACCCTTTCTATGTTCCTATGCCCATATGTTGGCTGTGCCATATTGATCCATGCTTGATGGTGACACTTTGACTGTTCAGAGATGATATACTTTGTTAGCGAGGATGTTTAGCTATAGGATCATTGTCAACTTTTCAAATAAGTTTTTGCCAAGTTCTTTGTTCAATCATGTGATTTCAACTTAAACTGTCTGATACTTTTCAGAACATGGGGAACCATCAAAAGGGAGTGTTTACTTTGCCAAAAATCGAGAATTAGAACTTTATGATGCATTTGGAACACTTTCTCACAATGATAGTAATCTTGTGGTCAATAAGAGTGCTCCCACACATTAATTTAAATGTGTTTGCATAGAGTATAGCAGCCTTTTTTATATACAGTTATCTTTGTCTCAAGGTTGGCTATGCTCAAGCCTTGCATATGATGTCAAGAATATTAGTTACTAATTCAAAATTTTTATTTTCCGCCGGATCTAGAGGTGAGATGTGCTCAGGGTTTATATTTATGGCGAAATAGTTCATATGAGGTGAGCAATGAGCTATATAAAGGTTATTATAAAGCTAACTCAGAGAGGCAGATCAATGAGATAGCTGCAGGTAGGTACTTATTATCATTCTAATTCATCTTGCATGGTGTGGAAGGCAATACTTATTTTTACATGCTCTTTGACAGGTTATGATTTTCTAAATTCAAATGGGAATCAATTTAATGTCAGCATATGGTACAACTCGACTTACAAAAACAATACTGGCTATAACCCTATTTCTTTGACTCGGATTCCTCGTTCTGTAAATCTGGTATATATCTATATTCTTCCACTTATTTGTTAGAGTCAAGAAGTCAACGCAAATATAGTTTTGTTCAATTAGAATTAATCTTGTTTATAGACTGGAGTTGAAGAACAGTACATCATCTTCAGGCGTGAATACCATACCACCTAATACAAAATTAACGGATCTGTCTTTTTTCCCCTTACATAAAACTTCAATGGCCTATCATTGTGCATCATACTTGCTATTATTCTAATAATTGATAAAACATTATGTAACAAATAACTCTCAGTCTCTGCCTATAGAATGACTATATGCTATTTGCTGGCCTATGCTGTGAGTCTATAAAAAAATTGTTCTATCGATATACTTGAGTGATTAGTGCTGGAATAAATTTCTAGTTTCTGGAGAAGAAACTTGCCTAATCATTTCAATTTTTCATATGTATAATTTGAAAGTATGAGTGGTATTTTAATCATGATAACATGTACAGTACTATTCAATATCGTAATTTATCTTTATATACAGTTTCCAACTTTTCGTTATAATAACATTTGGGTCTCTATTTATGTGATCCTGACAGATTATGAAAGGGATTGAAATCTAGTATCTATATGCTTTCAGGTATCTAATGCATACATTCAGTTTCTTCTGGGACCTGGTACCAAAATGTTGTTTGAGTTTGTAAAGGAAATGCCAAAATCTGAGACCCCAAATAAGTTTGATTTGGCTTCTCTTCTTGGTCCTCTCTTCTTTACATGGGTCATCCTGCAACTTTTCCCTGTACGTATATAAATATGTCAATAAATATATTTTCAACGAACGAAGTTGTTTCTAACAATTAAAGGTAGCAGAAATAAGTTGACAGTTTTGACATTGACTGGAGAATGGGTTTTTATCAGCAAAACTTAATTTTAAAAAAACTGTCCACATTTTCACTTCTCAATGTATCATCTTTATATTTGCGTAATCATGTAAAACTGCTTTTTGGAAAAGGTTTTTTTTGCATGCAGAACAATACATATTTGGAGGTCAAGGTCAACAATTTTATCTTTTCCATATCTAGTGTGTTAAGTGTTAACGCATAAGAGTATATATTTTCTGGTATGTTTAACTGTTCAACGTGTGTACTTATTGATGTAGGTTGCTCTAATATCACTAGTGTATGAGAAGCGACAAAAATTAAGAATCATGATGAAAATGCATGGTCTTGGTGATGGGCCATATTGGTTGATTTCATATGGTTATTTTCTTGCAATATCTGTGATCTACATGCTGTGTTTTGTGATATTTGGCTCAGTGATAGGTAGCAATCCATCCACTGAATTGTTCCTTTTTGTTTCGTTTTGTTTTGTTTTGTTTTTTTTTTTTTTTTTTTTTTTTTGCATTTTCCATTTCTCTTTAATGCAACTGACCTTTTCTTTTCAGGTTTAAAATTCTTTACAATGAACGACTACAGCATCCAATTTGTATTTTATTTCATCTATATAAATTTACAAATTTCAGTGGCATTTCTATTGGCTTCCATTTTTTCAAATGTTAAGACCGCTTCAGGTTTGATGATAGCTGCTCTATATTGTTTATAATATTTTATTATCTCAGATCTGTTTACTGACCTCTGTTCGTTTATAATTGCAGTAACCGCATATATAGGCTTGTTTGGAACTGGGCTCTTAGCTGGCTATCTTTTTCAATTTTTTCTTGAAGCTACATCGTTTCCAAGTAAGTTAGATGGCTGAGAAATGGTAGCCACGTCGGTCATTCTTATGGTTAGCATATATAATTTGATCTGGTTAGTTTAAAGTAAGTATCTTTAGGTCCAAAGTTTGGTGAGCTAGAATGATAGGATAGGGCTATCATGTTAGCCTATCCTAATCCTGTTCACATAGTGAATTTTCTATCCCAAGGAGGGAAATGGGTTAAAAATGAGCAGGATAGGATAATGAAATTATTCATCTCGTACCATCACACATTAACATCGCTGCTTCCACCACTATATCAATGCCATCGTTATCTGGGTGGAGCATATTATTGATGTTGCTAATATAGCAATATTCATTAGATGACCTGTTTCTGCTCTCAATAATATTTTTGGAAAATGTACTATCATCATTAACTGGTTGAATCTACTGCACCTAAACTGAAAATATGTTTACTACACATTCCTTTAAAATCTTCTTAATCTCATTAGGATACATTGGAAAAGGGAATAAAATAGATGCTGAATGGGACATAAACAGTCACCTAGTTTCTTCCTCCGCTTTCCTAACATGTTGTCCGACTGGTCTTATGCTGGCCAGAAACCTGCTTCTTTTCAATTTCAGGCCGAAGGATGGCTGTAGCCTATTTCCCTTTACAAAAAGATCTTACCCACTTCCGTTGAAAACACCAATTTACATCTCATAGGGAAAAAGTTGTGGAAAGCAAGTATAGCTTCTTTGCTATCTTGTCCATCCACCCCTGTACTCTCTAGCCAGCAGGTCGAGTTCTTTGTTAACTTTTTTGTTGTTCTTTGGGATCCAGTAACAAAGCAGTAAACAATAATAAATGGTTTTGATCATGATGATGGGGAGAGCCACACTGTTACTTTATAAGCAATGTGATGTTTTTGTGAATTGATACATTAGGACAAATGATAGGAGTTGGCATTTAAGGTTGCTTTGATGAATTGAAGGGAATTTTGATTTTTGATGTATCATCGTCAACTTCAGCTACTACTTGATTCTTTATCAATTGAGAAGAATAAACATGATCAATGTTTGACTCTTTATCAATTAGAATTTCATGTCAGTTATCTTTGTGTGTCATTTGCTTATGTCTTGGAAGTTGGAAGTTTCTAATCTTCTTGCCTGTTGATTGCCTGCTGGTTCTTCAGGAGGGTGGATCATTGTAATGGAGTTATATCCCGGGTTTGCTTTATATCGAGGGTTATATGAGTTTTCAATGGCTTCCTTCACTGGGGATACTATGGGGACACATGGAATGCGGTGGGGAGATCTGAACCATAGCTCAAATGGTATGACGGAGGTCTTAATTATCATGTTTCTTGAGTGGTTATTGACGCTTTTTGTTGCTTATTACATCGATCAAGTTCTTTCATCTGGGAGCGGGAAAAGTCCTATTTTTTTCTTGAAAGTATTTCAGAAAAAGCCTCGTTTGTCGTTTCGAAAACCTAGTATGCGAAGTCAGGAATCCAAGGTTTTTGTTCAGATGGAGAAACCTGATGTCAGTCAAGAGGTAATTTTGCTTTTATTGAATGTTTGTTGTCATTATTATGCATTCACCAACAGGTTTCAGAAATTAAGAAACCTAATTTCGAGTAACAGGTGGATTTTATCTTCGGGTTTTAGAAATTTATGTGATAATACTGCCTCGGTGATGAGGGGGAGTGTGATACACAATACTTGAATTACTGACAGCTAGGTGAAATTTAATTATATTAGGCATGGAGCTCATTAGCAAAACAAGTAACTTCAGTCACAATCTTTTATTTTTGCACTATGTATTGTTTGGAAAAAAATACAAGATGAATGTAAACTGAAAGTTTGATCCAAAGTATTATTTATGGCATCTTTTGATCCATGTAGCCGACCTCACCTCGTGGGAAAAGGCTTGGTAGTTTCCGTTTGACCCATTTAACTGTAAATTGTTTTTTAATTGGAAGATCTCTGTTGCAACTTTTGTGTGCATGTTCGTTTGCAAATGTGGCCGTACTTGTTTTACATGTGTAACCATTTACTTATATTTATTTTTCTCTTCAGAGGGAGAAGGTGGAGCAGCTAATACTTGAACCAACTATTAATCATGCAATTGTGTGTGACAACCTAACAAAGGTCTATCCTAGGAGAGATGGTAACCCAGAGAACTTTGCTGTGAGAGGGTTGTCCCTTGCTTTGCCTCATGGGGAATGCTTTGGTATGCTTGGTCCCAATGGTGCAGGAAAAACTTCTTTTATCAATATGGTCAGTTCAAATTGATTCGGCAATATACATTTTCTGAAAATTCCCCTAGTTTTTTCCCCTACCCATTCCTTCCCTACAACAAAAGTGTAAGTTGGATCTAAAAGGTCTTTTCAGTTGCTTGCAAGCTCTCAAAAGGGGAAAGAATCATATTTAAAATACCTTGAAGATAGTATACTTTCTTGATCAATAAATAGATGGCTTAATTTTTTATAATTAGATGTGTATAATTGAGATAAAGATGTGTGGATCTTATTGGTACACTTCACAATATGATGAAATTACACTGGAATTAAATGAATCTTTTGTTTTCGCTGACTAATTTCTTCTCAATCAAGAAACTTACTTGACCACTGTATATATGCAAATAGATGATTGGTCTCACGAAGCCAACCTCTGGTACAGCATTTGTTCAAGGTCTGGACATAAGAACTCATATGCATGGAATATATACTAGCATGGGTGTATGCCCACAGCATGAGTAAGCTGGAATTTCCTCCAATTTCATGATTTTCTATCCAATTTTTATTTATTTTTTTTAAAATGTTAACAATTGTGATGTTCTATAAAAAAAATAAAAATTCCTTTCACATTTTAGCTTGCATTGGGAAACCCTGACAGGAAGAGAGCACCTACTCTTTTATGGCAGACTTAAAAATCTCAAAGGTTCAGCCTTAACACAGGTAAGTTAATTTGAGATTATAACTTGTCGTCGGAGATTCTTACATAATTGTGATTATTGAGTGAGAGTGAATTTTTCAGACTAAATATTTCTTATTATAGTCGGAGAAATAAGAAAAATAAGATCATTGGCCAGTCTTTTATACCTATTTGTTTCTGAAAATTTTGCTTTTTATTGACAAATGTATCAGTCAGTTGAAACTTTGGCAGTTACTATTTGGAAAATATTTAGTAATTTGCATTTCTTGTATATCATGTTAAGAAGACAAGTTTATGAAACACCATTCTTATATTGCGGTGGGGAAACTGAGTTTGTGATAGATCCCTAGGCTAGGCCATGTGGAAAAGGTGAGAGCATGGGAATGGAATATGTAACAAAACTGCTTACATGGCTGGTTAGTTAGTAGGAGATTATTTGGAACATGTTATATATAGGTGAGAGGGAAGAGGGAGAGCTAGGCATTTATTCAGAAGTGATAATTGCGGGGAGGAGCAGACCCTCCAAGTTTGCAGATTTTTCTATTTTTTCCTTTCTAGTTTATTTCAGCGTAATCAAGAGGGAATATCCCCATTGTAAGGAGCTTAGCTCCATTTTTCGGTTGAATATCAGTCCACTTTTCAAGAGGGAATACACAACTAACAGATTGTCAACATTAAAGGCAAATCCACAGCCTGGTCAAGTTATCAGGCTAGCAGTTTATGATTCTTCCCCGCTTAATTATTGTATGACATATATTCTGTTAAGAGGGTATGGATGCATGCGGTGCACAACGAATCGAACAACATTCCATTTTGCATTTATTTAACTGACAAGACTGAAGTAATATTTAGCTCTCAATCTAATGCTGCAGGCGGTGGAAGAATCTTTGAGAAGTGTAAACCTTTTTCATGGAGGAGTTGCTGATAAACAAGCTGGAAAATACAGTGGAGGGATGAAAAGGAGGCTTAGTGTCGCAATTTCATTGATCGGAGATCCTAATGTTTGTTATTCATTCCAACAGAATCTGTTTTGTATAGTTATCTGTGTTTTAATTTAGAAGATTTGTTCATGTCTTCTAATTCTACAACATCTAAATTTTCTTTAGGTTGTTTACATGGATGAGCCAAGTAGTGGACTAGACCCTGCATCAAGGAACAACTTATGGAATGTTATAAAGCGTGCAAAACAGGATCGTGCAATCATTCTCACCAGTAAACTATCACTCTCTTATGTTTTTCGGATCAGTTATAAGTTGCATTTTTATATCATTATTGTATTTTTATTTGGTTACAAAGGATGAAGGTATTCCATCTCTCGCTCTCTCTCTCTCTCTCTCTCTTGCCATATGGATTTGATATAGCGTGTTTACATGCTTTTTTTTCAGCACATTCCATGGAAGAGGCAGAAGTCCTATGTGATCGATTAGGAATTTTTGTAGATGGTAGCTTGCAGTGCATAGGAAATCCAAATCAGGTGCATTTACTTAATTGATACATGCTTCATGAATTTTTGGGTATCCAATTGCTTACTGAGCCTAGGACCAGCCTATGAATTACGTCGCTTAATTTATGGGCTTAAGCAAGGAAGAACAAACATTTTATATTAATGGTCCTATCTATGTTAGGACGCATCTATTTTAGACACTTTTGGAAATACTTTTTTTTTTTTCCGTATCCCATATCTATGTCGTGTCCATGCATACTTGGGCTTGTGGCCATGCATCGCAAGTAACCTTTTACTTTCCTAGTTTTTATTCTTCATTAAAAGGTTCAGGGATTAAAACTTTAAAATCCTTGTTCTTTTATTGCCAAGTAGAACTCATAAATTTAAACAATGTAGATTCTGAGATTCTGTATGCTCTTGTTGGTGTATTGTAGTTGAAAGCCAGATACGGAGGAACATATGTCTTCACGATGACAACATCTTTGGATCACGAAAAGGATGTAGAGAACTTGGTGCTGCAGATCTCCCCAAATGCTACCAAGATATACCATATCTCTGGTACCCAGAAGTTTGAGCTCCCAAAAGGAGAGGTTAGAATAGCGAATGTATTCCAAGCTGTTGACTCTGCAAAAAGAAAGTTTACGGTTTCTGCTTGGGGTATAGCTGACACTACATTGGAAGATGTCTTCATCAAGGTTGCACGTGGAGCTCAGTCATATGATACTTTGTCATAATTTTTCGTTTTCATTATACTGCCAAGTGCTAAGTAATACTTGGGTAGAAAATGATTTTTTTTCATGACAATTTATGATTGTATTTAGTAATGTGTAACATGTAAATTTTTAATTTGGAATTCTGTAGTAATAATCATTATATGTGTAGTATATTTTATGAATTATAATCTATATTTTATGTTTCCCTTTGGCACTCAATTTCCAAATCTAGTTCCAGCAATATGATACAACATTTGATCTAATATGTGACGAAGCCAGTCGTAAATTGTGCTCAACCACTTGCTCATGCAGCTATATCAACTTTGGGAACGACAGAGGAACAAAAAGCTCTAGATTCTAACATAATGATTTTAAGCCTTGTTGTTTACCTTATATTTTCATGTAAAGAAATTATTAATCTAACCTGAAAATTTTTCGCAATAGCTAAAAAGGAGAAGAGCTTTGCTATTTAGTCCCAAAAAAAGCCACACGAAAAGCAACGAATTTCTCTTTAACCAATCAGGTGATGTTTAGCTATTCAAATGTAGTTAGAAAATAAAAGAAATGTGTACGTGGTAGGCTCAAAATCTCCATACGAATTTTGTTTCGTACTATTAAGCTTTTCCCTGAGGAGAATACTATCCACGAAAAAGAGGTGAGAGGTGCTAGGCTAGGGCCATTAAATACCTAGAGAAAAAAAAAATCTGCAACTAAAGCAAAGAAGAAAACTACAAGGGAAAGTAAAATTAACTAATTTAGATTAAGCATGCTTGTGTTACATCGATACAAGTAGGATTCGTAACTGCATCTTGTGTTTCATTATTTTGAGTATATTCAGAACCTCCAGGCAATTAATCATAAATTTTCAAGGGTGATTCTTCTGTTTTATAGGAAGACTTCCCGTTCCCTGTGCAGCGCTGGGTTTTGTAAACCAAGTAGTATACAGGAACTGCTTATGAGCTCCTACATGGTTGCAAACGAGACGAAGCTTCTGTCTCTCCCTCATCCATCTCAACACTATTTTCATATGTCGCTTGCTTGTCAAATCTTTCAATCCAACTTCCTGAAATAATGTCGATGATTACTCATTGTTTAAATAGTCACTATCAGGAACAAGAAAATACCACATCATTAAAGTATAAGGTTTTCAATTCAATAGAAGCATTTTAACTATTTCTTAAATAGGTCACACTTTAAGATGGTGCCCCCCCCCCCAGTGTCCAAATACACTTTCTTGTTTATATGTTGTATAAGATTTTACATATGAAATTGGTATTCAAAGTTTAAAGGCATAATTACTTGAAGACAACGTTCTGCAGCCCACGCGAGAATCACTTCAAGAGTTTAGAACAGAATGCTATTGCTGCAGCCTTCTGCAAAACATACTTAATTCAATAACTATTGAATGGAACAGCCATTCCTTCCTACAATCACTTCGCAAGCAACAGTGTAATACTTTGAAGATCCAAAAGCAGGAGAAGTTGAAAGCAATTCTCAGAGTCAGATCAAACTGATTATGCAAGTGGCATCAGATTGACCTAACTAATATACAAGTGCCATCAGGTCCTTAAAATAAAAGTGTCACCAGATCAGTACGTGAAAATTTAAAATGTTACCACCTACTTTAAAATTAAGTCCCAAAGAGTCATCAGATGACATTAGTGAGGTGGTGATAGTGGTAATGTGATGATGGTAGCGACAATAGTGTTAACTTATGAGGATACGAGGGATAAAAGTGCATTATCCTATTTTAAATAAAAAAAAATACACTACGCAAACTGTTGGGCTCTAGGATTGATTCACAATGTAAATTAAATGATATTACAATGCAGTGGGAATAAGTTTTGCAAAGCAATCAAATAAAAAAACACCGATATTCTTTAACGTGGAAAAACTCTCAAATACTGAGAGTAAAAAAAACCACGGGACAACCTCCGAAAAATTATTCCACTATATGCAGGATAATTACAATTACAATATCCTTTCCTCTCTTCTCATACAAGAGATATGAATATAGTGTTTCCTAATGAGATTCCTTCCTATTCAAATACTATACTTTATTATAGTACTAAGGAGTAATACAAATAATACTCAACTCGGTGTATTATTTTCTCTCACACCCTCTCTCACTTTATTAGAAAAGAATTTTCTTTTCTTTTCTCTCTTTTTTCTTTCTTTCTTTCTTTCTCTTATGCATTTTTCGCATAGCTCTAGGAGTGTATTTATAATAAATTTTTCTAACAACCTTTTGTTTTTCCACTTCCTCAAAACATGGGCTACCATGTAATGGTAGTATTGCCAACTTTTCAAATTCTAAAAAATGAATTTGTTAAGTTGTTAATTGGCTGGACATTTCAATTCTCCCCCTCCAGCCAATCGAGAAAACCTTCTATATTCATCTGGGATTCATGCCAATCAATCTAACACAAAATTGAAGCTTTTCACGAGCTACAAACTTTTGTCATCATGTCAGCGGGATTATTATCTGTGTGAATCTTTTCCAACTTGAACTCTTTCTTCAATTGCTTGACGTAGCCAATGGTATCTAACATCAATGTGCTTAGTACGTGAGTGGTACATAGCATTCTTGCTTAGATCCAATTAGGGATGGGCATAAAACCCATACCCGCGGGTAATACCCGTGCGGGTACGGGTACGGGTAGTGAACGGGTACCCGTGGGTTAAAGTCAACGGATTTTTGACTTGCCCGTGAATGAAACGGGCGGGCACGGGTATTGGGGTACCCGTACCCGTGGGTACCCGTTAATGTGAAAGTACTAAATTACCCCTCTATTTTTAATACCCGTTAATGTGAAAGTACTAAATTACCCCTCTATTTTTAAACATTAGTAACCTAATATCTACCCTTTTTGTCCATAGTTTGTTAACCTAGGTGTATACTCAGCAGACCAGCCACAATTCAACACTTCACAAAATGAGAACCCTAGCAGAGCTCCCTCATCCCAGCCGACCCGGCGCCGTCTCCTTCCTCCGTCGAAGCGCCGCCGCATCGTCGTCACCGTAGCTCCTTCCTCATCGCTCCTTCCTCGTCGGCCGTCGCGGGTATTCGAAGAGTCGCTGCTGCCGCTGTCGCTTCTTCCTCGCCGCTCCTTCCTCCGTCGCAGAGCCGCCGCAGCGTCGTCTCCCTTGCCGCAGCGTCGCCGTCAAAGCACTCAAGGTATCTCTTTTTTCTTCTTATTTGATTTGATTAAAGGTTAGGGTTAGTGAAGGTTTTCTCTCTCTATCGGTCCGTCTTCCCTCTCAATGCCACAACAATACCAGTTTCTCTTCAATCCTGTGTTTGTTTTTTTATTGTCGTATGATAAAAATATGTAATACGAAGTTTTTTGAACCTTTGTTAAAACTGAACTGATTTGATAAAAGAAATCAAAAACAAAATGAAATCGGCATTATATAAACACGATGGCCATTGATTCATATTCATTGATGCATGAGACAAATTTCCTTTTTATTCTTTTTGGCAAATCTATGCTTATTTCATGCCCCATATTGACTTGGGCTTTATCTTTATTTTTCAAATTATAAATCAATAAAATGAAAATGGAGTAGGTACATCATCATGACATATTCAAGATCTGAACAGATCAATTGTCCATATGTATTTCTTGACAATTAATCTTGTCGCTATTATGGGATAAGGATGGAAAAGGGTTGGTGATTTTTAAAGGATGAGGTTCAGTTTGGATGGAAATGACAGAAAGAAGAGAGAAGCAAAGACCGGCGAAGAAGAAAGACAGGCGGGGATAAGATGTTACGGGTTTAAATTGTGTTGCACACATGTCATGTTATGATTAAAGAACAGTACAACCAGTATGTATGGAACTGCATATAAGTTTTGTCCTTATGGAATTTGTCTCTAATGACTTTGAATATCTTATTTTGTAGGATGTCAACTAAGCAAGTTCCTCCTAATGTGGGTGAATCAAACCCACATCCAGTGAATGTAGATAGTCCCCAAATACAACCTGAACCTGAAAGCCCAGATCCAATTGAAATTGAAGATGAGATGCCAAAACAAAAGTCTGATGTTTGGAAGCATTTCACGAGGTCTAAAATTGAGGGAGAATGGAAAGCAACTTGCACTCATTGTAAGAAGAAACTTTTGGGTGACCCAATTCAAGGAACATCACACTTGCGTAATCACTTGAAGACCTGTATATATAAAAACAGTCAAGATATAAGGCAAGCAGTTCTAAAAACAGCAAAAAGAGGGCGTGATACGGTTTTGGTTGGTTCTTATGCATTCAATCAAGATGTAGCAAGACGTACACTTGCTAATATGATAGTCTTTCATGAGTACCCGCTGACCATGGTCGATCATGTACTTTTCAAGGAATTTTGTGTTTCTTTGCAACCCTTGTTTAAAGGAATTTCTCGCAAATACCCTACCTTGCAAAGAATTGCAAGAGATTTATTAGCAATTCCGATCTCCACCGTTGCTTCAGAGTCTACATTCAGTACTGGTGGACGATTTCTTACCCCTCATCGCAGTAGATTGCGCCCGGATTCTATAGAGGCATTGATGTGTCTCAAGGATTGGCTTAGGAGTGACATGAAAGGTAATAATGTCTTTACTTTTAATTAGAGATTTATATTAATTCATTTAAGTTTTACTAGTTTTTTCTGTTTTGTGTTTCAGGCTCTTCAAGAGCACCATTAGACATTGTTGAATGCAGTACAATATTGGAGGATGTTGATATTGATATTGAAGTTAGTGCTTAAACTATGCTTTGATATTAATTGTGTTGTTTTTGTTATATTTAGATTGGTGAATGTTGTCTTTTTTAATTTTTATTTGTATGCTTTATTTTGTAGGAAGCAAATGATGAAAGTGGTGTTGGAGGGAATGATGCCAATATTTAAAGATCATTGGCAAATGTTGAAGAATGTTTTTTGAATAGGGCTTCTTTTGATGTTAAATATGTTTTTAATGTGCTGGAGTACTATGGGAGCTTTTGTTTTGAATGTTTTAATAGTTACTATGTTTGATGTGCTGCACCACTACTTTTTTGATGTGCTGGGCCACTACTTTTTTGGATTTTAGGATTTGTATGCTTCAATAGTCAATACAATATCAAATTAAACATTGGACAGTTTGGCATGTATATGGTATTGGACAGCAATAGAAATGCACACTTCAAGTGGATACCCGTTATATATACCACTGTGTATTTAAACATTGTGTATGCGCATATCTGTTTATATATATTTTCTATTTATGTATATATTTTTTTTTACAGCTAAGTTCACTTATAAGTTATACCCGTGGATACCCGTTATATTTGCGGGTATTGACATATACCCACAAAAACCCGTGAACGGGTACCCGTACGGGTAATGGGCGGGCACGGATATTATTTGTCTCTAACACAGCGGGTAGCGGGTAGTGTCTATCCGTGCCCGCCCGTGCCCGTGCCCATTCCTAGATCCAATGCACTTTGACTATCGCAATGGATAACAGACTTTTCCTGCTTGATTCCAAATTGTTGAAGGAATCTCTTCAACCAAAGCATTTCTTTACCTGCTTCTGTCATGGCAATGTATTCGGCTTCAGTAGTTGATAATGCAACACACTTTTGCAATTTTGATTGCCAAGACACAGCTCCCCTTGAAAAGGTGAATACAAATCCTGAGGTAGACTTTCTACCATCAAGATCACCTGCCATATCCGCATCAGCATAGCCTTCTAATAATGCTTTAGATCCTCCAAAGCATAAGCATACTTTAGGGCTACCTTTTAAGTATCTCAAGATCCACTTTATTGCTTCCCAATGATCTTTACCTGGATTGGAAAAATACCTGCAAACGACACCAACCGCATGAACGATATATGGTCGGGTACAAACCATGGCACATCAAACTCCCAACTGCTGAGGAGTATGGCACATTAGCCATGTGTTTCTTTTCTTCTTCGCTACTGGGGCAACTCCTTTTACTAAGTTTAAAATGACTGGGCATTGGTGTACTAATTGGCTTAGCATTTTTCATATTGAACCTATCTAGAACCCGTTCCACATATCTTTCCTGTGATAACCAAAGCTTTTTAGCCTTCCGATCTCGAAAAATTTGCATGCCCAAAATTTGCTTTGCAGGGCCTAGGTTCTTCATATCAAAGGATTTTGATAACTCCTTCTTCAAATCACCAATCATTTTCGAGTCTTGTCCCACTATCAACATATCATCCACATACAGTAAAAGGATAATGAATTTATTACCTGGAAATATTTTGACATATACACAATGATCTGCATCAGTTTTGGCATATCCATGACTCATCATGAACGAGTCGAATTTCTTATACCACTATCTGGGAGCCTACTTCAATCCATGCAGACTCTTCTTTAATCTGCAAATCATGTGTTCCTTTCCAGCTTCTTCAAAACCTTCTGGCTGATCCATGTAAATCTCTTCCTCCAAATCACCATGGAGAAATGCAGTCTTTACATCTAATTGCTCAAGTTCCAAATCCAAGCTAGTTGTTAATCCGAGTATAACTCGAATAGAACTCATTTTAACTACTGAAGAGAAAATTTTCTCAAAATCTATTCCTCGCTTTTGTCCAAATCCTTTCATAACCAAGCGAGCTTTATACTTGACTAGCTTATCACCATCTTTCTTGAGCTTGAACACCCATTTATTTTTCAAGGCTTTCCTGCCTTTAGGAAGTTCCACCAGCTCATAAGTATCATTCTTTCGCAAGGAATCCATCTCTTCTTGCATGACTTTCATCCACTCGAACTTATCTTTATGAGTTCGAACTTCCTCAATACTTTCAGGCTCCCCCTCATCAGTGAGAAGGATAAACTCCGAAGTGGGGTACCTCCTTGATGAAAAACGCAATCTATCAGATCTCCGGAGTTCTGGTACAGGGATTTGCTCCCCCTGCTCGACACCTCCTTCATCTTGAACGTTTTCTACTACCGGCTCTTCATCAACCCCATGGTCACCAAGCTCTCCCCCTCTTGTGGTATTTTCTTTAGGAGGAGAGTCTGGTGTAAGATCAGCATTACCATCAGATTCTTTGGTTTTCTTTGGAGTAGCAGGATCTGACAGAGTTTTTTGCTCATGGAATACTACATCTTTACTTCTAATGACTCTTTTCTTTTCGGGATCCCATAACCTGTAACCAAATTCCTCATCTCCATAGCCTAGAAAAATGCAAGGAATGGCTGATCTCTGCTTCTAATGTCTCTGCTCCTTACTTACATGAGCAAAGGCTTTGCATCCAAACACCCTCAAATGAGAGTATTTTATATCATGTCCGGACCATACTCTCTCAGGGATGTCAAAGCCCAAAGGGACAGACGGAGACCTGTTAATCAAGTAGCACGCTGTTTGAACAGCTTCACCCCATAATGGCTTAGGCAGTTTAGCCATTCTTAGCATACATCTGACCCTTTCCATAATGGTTCTGTTGATTCTTTCGGCGACACCATTATGTTGTGGGGTGCCAGGAACTGTCTTCTCATGTCTGATGCCATGCTCAAAACAATAGTTTTTGAATTCATGGGAAATGTACTCACCCCCATTGTCACTGCGAAGACACTTCAAAGGTTTCCCGGTTTGTCTCTCCACCATGGCATGAAACCTTTTGAAGTATTGAAAAACCTCGTCTTTCCTCTTTAGAAAGTACACCCATACTTTTCGTGAAGCGTCATCAATAAATGTCAAGAAGTATTTGCTACCGCCTAGAGTCTCCACCTCCATGGGACCGCATACATCAGAGTGAACCATATCCAAAATATTCTTCTTCAGCTTTAATCGTTTGCTGAAAGAAACTCTATGATGCTTGCCAAATAAACAGTGATCACAAGGATTTAATTTTGTGCCTTTGGTGTATGGAATGAGGGACTTCCTTGCCAAAATATGCAATCCTTTCTCACTCATATGACCCAGTCTTTTGTGCCACAAATTAGGTGAAGCATCATTCTCGACTGCATTCAATTCATCTCCAATCTGCTTGACTTGAGTTTTGTACGAGGTGTTATACACCTTTCCTCGAGCAGTAACCATAGAGCCTTTGGAAAGCTTCCATTTACCATCACCAAAATTACTATGGTATCCAGCGTGATCCAGAGCATTCACCGAGATCAAATTAAGGCGCAGGTCCGCCACATGTCGCACATCCTTCAATGTTAATGTGCAACCCACATTAATTGGAATGCATACGTTACCAACTCTGACAATGTCTGCATTGCTATTATTACTCATCTTTACTTTGCCAAAGTCTCCTGCTTTGTATGAAGTAAAGAAGTCCTTGTTAGGAGTGACATGATACGATGCTGCCGAGTCAACGACCCACTCATCACATGAGTCTGCGACATGGCATTCTTTGTCACCTAAGGTGAACAACACCACTTCCCCGTTCGTCACAACGGTTGTGGTATTTTCATCATCTACCCTATTACTCCGATTCTTATCTCGGTTCTTCCGAAATTTGCAATTCCTTCTGATGTGTCATTCTTCGCCACATTGGAAACATCTAAACTTCCTTCTAAACGGGGACTGAGATCTCTCTTTGAATTTGTTAGATCGACCTCTACTTTTACTTCTTCCCCTATTTTCTGTGACAAGAGCTTGGGAGTTGTCTACTCCCATATCTTTCCTCCT
The DNA here is from genome assembly GCA_037953625.1 of Crotalaria pallida. Taxonomy (NCBI): domain Eukaryota; kingdom Viridiplantae; phylum Streptophyta; class Magnoliopsida; order Fabales; family Fabaceae; genus Crotalaria; species Crotalaria pallida. Next base: position 99,423,452 of record CM075650.1, read on the forward strand.
AGCTTCCTCATTGAACATACTATCTTTGACTTGTGTCAATGATAGTTGTCCATCTGATGTAGAGTTGCTTAATGACACCACCAAAGTTTCCCAACTGTCCGGCAAAGAACTCAGAAGTAGTAGTGCTTGTAATTCTCCGTCTAGCACTAGTTTCATTGCAGTTAATCGATTTACTAAATCTTGAAAATCGCTCAAGTGTTCAGCGACAAATCTTCCTTCTCTATATTTTAGGTTCACCAGCTTTCTGATCGTGAAAGCTTTATTCTGCGCAGTCTTCCTTTAATAGAGATTTTGTAAATTCTTCCACAGAGTCTGGGCATTCGTCTCTGTGGCCACATGGTGGAACACACTAATGTCCACCCACTGCCTGATTGTTCCAATGGCCTTCCGGTGCATCTTTTTCCAATCTTCCTCTTTGATTGAATCTGACCTTGCATGTCCCTTTTCAACAGGATCTATATGATCCTTGCAGAAAAGTATATCCTCCATTCTTGGCTTCCAAATGGAGTAATTTGCAGCTGTCAACATCATCATGGTGCCTGTAGTCGTCTCCATTTAATTACACAGCACAATCCCAGAGCTCATTGTTGAGCGTTGATACCACTTGTTGGGCTCTAGGATCGATTCACAATGTAAATTAAATGATATTACAATGCAGCGGGAATAAGTTTTGCAAAGCAATCAAATAAAAAAAACACCGATATTTTTTAACGTGGAAAAACTCTCAAATACTGAGAGCAAAAAAAACCACGGGACAACCTCCGAAAAATTATTCCACTATATGCAGGATAATTACAATTACAATATCCTTTCCTCTCTTCTCATACAAGAGATATGAATATAGTGTTTCCCAGTGAGATTCCTTCCTATTCAAATACTGTAATTTATTATAGTACTAAGGAGTAATACAAATAATACTCAACTCGGTGTATTATTTTCTCTCACACCCTCTCTCACTTTATTAGAAAAGAATTTTCTTTTCTTTTCTCTCTTTTTTTTTCTTTCTTTCTCTAACGCATTTTCCGCATAGCTCTAGGAGTGTATTTATAATAAATTTTTCTAACAACCTTTTGTTTTTCCACTTCCTCAAAACATGGGCTACCATGTAATGGTAGTATTGCCAACTTTTCAAATTCTAAAAAATGAATTTGTTAAGTTGTTAATTGGCTGGACATTTGAGAAGGATATGGCAATCAATGCCTTATCAAAAGACATGATTTATGATAGGCCTTTATGACGTCGTTTGATCCATGTAGCCGACCCCACCTAGTGGGACAAAGGCTTAGTTGTTGTTGTTGTTGTTGTTGTTGTTAATTGGCTGGACATTTCAATTACAAGCACTACTACTTCTGAGTTCTTTGCCGGACAGCTGGGAAACCTTGGTGGTGTCATTAAGCAACTCTACATCAGATGGACAACTATCATTGACACAAGTCAAAGATAGTATGATCAATGAAGAAGCTAGGAGGAAAGATATGGGGATAGACAACTCCCAAGCTCTTGTCACAGAAAATAGGGGAAGAAGTAAAAGTAGAGGTAACTAAGGTACTGATATGTGGGAAGTGGTGTTGTTCACCTTAGGTGACGAGGAAAGATATGGGGGTATACAACTCCCAAGCTCATTGTTTAAATAGTCACTATCAGTAACAAGAAAATACCACATCATTAAAGTAACTAAGGTTTTCAATTCAATAGAAGCATTTTAACTATTTCTTAAATAGGTCACACTTTAAGATGGTATGAGGACCCCACCCCCCAAGTGTCCAAATACACTTTCTTGTTTGTATGTTGTATAAGATTTTACATATAAAATTGGTATTCAAAGTTTAATGGCATAATTACTTGAAGACAACCTTCTGCAGCCCATGCGAGAATCACTTCAAGAGTTTAGAACAGAATGCTATTGCTGCAGCCTTCTGCAAAACATACTTAATTCAATAACTATGGAATGGAATAGCCATTCCTTCCTACAATCACTTCGCAAGCAACAGTGTAATACTTTGAAGATCCAAAAGCAGGAGAAGTTGTAAGCAAATCTCAGAGTCAGATCAAACTAATTATGCAAGTGGCATCAGATTGACCTAACTAATATACAAGTGCCATCAGGTCCTTAAAATAAAAGTGTCACCAGATCAGTACGTGAAAATTTAAAATGTTACCACCTACTTTAAAATTAAGTCCCAAAGAGTCATCAGTTGACATTAGTGAGGTGACGGTGGTGGTAGTGTGATGATGGTAGCGACAATAGTGTTAATCTATGAGGGTATGAGGGATAAAAGTGCATTATCCTATTCTAAATAAAAAAAAATACACTACGCAAACAGGATAGACTAATAGGATAGCACTATCCTATTCTACTGACTTATAAAACTCTAGATGATAACAAGATATGCCAAACTATCCTATCATGTCATTCTTATCATATACATCAAATGAGCTCCTGTAGTACTTTACATTGTTTTGGCCTCCACCACCTAAACAATTTTACTTGTAACTTGTTTTTGCCCCCACTACTTAAAATTTCTGCGTATATTAAGGCTCACCCTTTTCTTGCCCCACCCATTAAGGTTACTAGTACAAAAAAACAAATCATAAGTGGACGTTTTTCTATTTCTCGAAAATACAAAAAATCACACATTTCCATACATTTTCACTACTCCCTCCGTCCCTAATTATAAAGCCCTCTTGGGAGATTTCACGTCCATTAAGAAAGTGGAATAATTTAGTTAATTGTATTGGAAATGTGAACTTTTGATATGTATTTTCAAAATTACCCATATTAATATTATTGGGAATCTAAAAAGTGTTAAATAAATAGGGGTGTTTGTGGAAAAAAGTAATTAATGCTCATTGAAAATTGGTAAAGGGCTTTATAAATAGAGACAAAATAAAAGTGTCAAAATAAAAGTGTCAAAAGGGCTTTATAATTAGAGACGGAGGTAGTATATTTAACTTCTTAACAAGTGCCCTTATTAGCATTTGCCTTCTTATAAAGGGTACTCTGGAATAACAGACATAGTATGTTCTAGTCTTCTTCTTATTATTATTATTATATATTCAAACACACCTACCTTACACTTCATCAACCTGACACAAACCATTGATCATATCAAGAACTCGCATGTTAAAATTATAGTATATACCTTGACATGCTGCCAGGTGTCTTCAATGGTGAGGGGACCATGCTCCTTGACAATATCAAAGAGGACTCTAGTGATGGTCTGCCTCTGCTCTGGCGGAGTTTTGAGCTCTATCGGCCCCATCTTTGGCTTCGGTTTTTTCCCCAAAAACCTTATCGCTGTACCAAACATACTCACTCTTTTGTTGGTTCTCAAACCCAAATTAATTAATTCTGCACAGAAACGGTAAGATAAAAATAATGAGCACAATTTATGATTTCTGAAATTTTCATTAAAAAGACTGAGCAAAATAGAAAAAGGTATGAGCAGAATATACCGTCAATTGGGTGTTACTCGTCTAGGAAAGGGGAAGCGGGGAAGTGGCTCAGATACGGTGGTTCATATTATTGGGCGGCTATGATGGAGGTAGAGGGTGGTGATTCGTGGAGATAGGGTTGGTGATGGCAATGGGATGGTCTGGTCGCTTGGAGTGATGGCTTGGCTTGGCTTGAATGGCTGTGACCAAGAAGGTACTCCCTTCCGCTATAAATATAAGAAGGGCCTTTCTGACTCAGAAGAAATGTTTAGTTGGAAATTAAATCATTTAATGAATTAAAAATAATAAATATTTAATTTCCAATATAACTTTATTATTTATTGAGTATTATCCTATGTACGAGGATGCATAAGATAGAAAAACTCATATAAAAAAGAATATTTTTCTTGATTTAAAATATGGAAAATGCTAACAAATGTTTTTGTTAAGAAACTAAAACTAGTATATTGTTATAGAAAGATGTGATTTTTGAGGTTTTCGAGAGAGTGATTAATGCTAACTTATGATTTTTTTATTACTCTCGGTAACCTTAACAAGTGCATCAAGACCCTTAAAATATAAGCAAATTTGTTCAACAAAAAAAATATAAGTAAAATTAACTATTTTTTTTAAATTTTATTTCATTTTCAATGCAAATTTTCTAAAATATCTCTATTATTTTATATCTTGTCCAACCCATTTTCTCTTCCACCTAGCCAGGCAAACCTCAATAAGCATCCGTCTCGAATTATAATAAAAAATAACTAATTTTACATTTATTAAAAAATTAGTTGATTGTATTTATTTTTTAAAAAAATTTATAAAATAATAGAGATATTTTAGAAAAGTTGCATTGATAATGAAATAAAATTTTAAAAAATTAGTTAATTTTACTTATATTTATAGCGGGATGGAGTACCTTATTGGTCACACGAGTCTTAGATTTCAAACCCCACAAAGTATCCCCAAACCCTAATTTAATATGTGAAATGACAATAATATCCTTTATTAAAAAAATGTTATATTAAAGGATATTATTTAATGTGTAAATGTTATATTAAAAAAATGTTATATTCTAGTTATTTAAGAAAAAAAAGAATGTCTCTCTCTCGTGGTGACCTAGTCGTCGTCGCCGCCGTCGTTTGAACTATGGCAAAGAAGAGTGGGAGGCCTCTCAAACACACGTCCATGTCTTCTTCTACGCACAAGGATGATCCAGGAACCAAAATGACTCATGAGGAATCGATTCCTCTAGACCTTACGCTTTTGGATGATGCTGATCTTGATAACTTGAGTCCCAACCAAACTGAGGAAGTCCTAAAAGCTTTGGAAGTGATCAGAGCAAGGATCATAGGAAAGAAGCCAATGAACATGAGAACACAACTGGTAACAATAATCAGGTTCTAAATGATGATCAAAGGAAATCGAATGACCAGCTGATCCAAGGTAATCCTAATCCTAATCAGGGAGATAATGTCAAGACCATTCCAAAACAGGTTAATGTATGGGAAAATTTTGACATATCAAAACTACGTACGTAATGCTGGAGAGAAATTAAAATTCCATCAACCTGCATTAAAGGAAGGCATGTCAGTTGGCAAAATTGAGGCTAGTGACATTGAGGATGAAATCAAGTACTGACAGAATGCTCTTGTCTGCTATGTACTTGGATCAAAGCCTCCTTATTCAGTAATAAGTGGATACATAAAGAAAGTTTGGGGTCAATATGGAATAGATAAAATATTGATGAACTCTAATGGCACAGTGATTGTGAGATTTAACACTCAGGAGTCTAGGAATACTGTGCTTGAAATTAGAGTGTATCACTTTGACAAGAAGCCAATGATACTAGCTCCCTGGATAGGAAGGCCAGTTGTCAAAAGTTTCATGGATCGTATACCAATTTGGATACAATTCCCAAATTTGAGTTTAAAATTTTGGGGAGTTGCTGCCCTTGGAAAAATTCCAAGCTTGGCAGGTATGCCTATCATGGTGAACCAGGTAACACAAGAAAGGAACCGTATTAATTTTGCCAAAGTTCTAATAGAAGTTGACCCTTCAGTTCTTCCTGAGGAGGTATTTTTATGGATGAGAATGGCAATATCATAACTCAGAAAGTCTCCTATCAATGGAAGCCCATATTCTGTTCAAAGTGTTCAAATTATGAACATGATGCAAACATGTGTAGGAAGGGAGTCAAGCAACAATGGGTTGTCAAAAATAAGCCCACTCAAAAGGAGATAGATATTGTTGTGGATGCCTTGAAATTGCAGCAGAGCATAGAAGCAGGAACAATCCCTTTTGAGAACATTGAATCTGCCAAAGAAGTTGTCAATTCTGTTATTGGCCTGAGAGCATCAATCTGAATCAAAAGGGATTGGCTTGTTTTTGGGTCTAATATATGAAGTTTTTGGGCTTAATTTCACTTCCTTTTGCTTGGGTTTTGGCTTGTTTCTCTTGTAAATATAGGTATTTTGTATTAGTTTTAGGAATTTTTAGTTTATTAGAATCCTTTGAACGTTTTGATCCGTTTTGGGTATGTTTCAGGTGTTTTGGAGCTTTATTTGGAGAAAATATTATTGGAGCTGAGAAGAGCATAAGAAGATCTTGAAAATGGCACAAGAACGGAGAGAAACAGAGTCGGAAGTTACTGAGCACGCCCAGGCGCGGGAATGGCGCGCCCAGGCGCGCGTGCAGCGTTAATTATGGGGCATCAGATACCGCGCGCCCAGGCGTGCTGACTAACACGCCCAGGCGCGCGAGACACGAAGAAGCCCAATTGGGCCTAATTCTAAGCAGTTTTGAGGGATTTTGATAAGATTAGACTTTTATCTATTTATATTAGGATTAATATTAGGTTTGGCAGTCAGTTAGAGTTAGTTAGTTAGCAGCCATTAGTCATTCTTAGAGATTAGATTAGAGTTTGAAGGAGATTTACACAGTTTTGGGAGCATTCGAAGGAGGGATCCGGAGAAGATTGAAGATTCAAAGCACTTATCTGTGGTAATTTAAGGATAAATATCATAGTTATTTGTTTTCTTCTTCTCTTTCATTATGTGTAACTAAACCTTTTGTGTTAGGAACATGGTGGATTTGTATTTGTAATTTATTTTTATGAATTAATGTTTTTCAGTTTTAAATCAAGTGTTTAATTGTGTTTTTAATGTTATGCATAGAAGTAGCTAATCTATGTTTTGGATTTCTAAATCTGAATTGGAAAATTAGGATTTAGAATAGGTCATGCAATTAAACAATATAATGATTCAACTTGTAGGAATACTTTTGGGTTATTATATAACTTGATAATTCACTGTTCTTAATTAAGGTTATTCAATGGTTTAAATTTCTAAGGAATTAGGATTTAATAAATTGGATAAGAAACAGTAATTTCATAAGAGGAATTTAGGAATTACTATTTTCTGAATTTGTTCTTGATTTGAATGAGAAATATTGATTTATAATAAATAAGTGAACATTCAATGATACTAAGTTCCTAACCAAGTTCTTCCATTTAATTTCTCTTTTATTTTATTTTCAACATATAATTCTTCCTTTTTATTTTATTTATTTAATTCTGAATTTTGCATTTTAATAGATTTTATTCTAGATTTTTCCTTAGGTAGAGATAGATTGAACAATTCTGAGTCCCTGTGGGTACGATATCTGGTCTTAACCGACTATATTACTTTGTGATCTAGTATACTTGCTAGAGAGTGATCACTCTTTTACTTTTCATACTCTGAAATCTTCACACTTCAAACACTCATAGGCTCTTCCTTCCACCAAGGATTTTACCTTAATTGGCATAGTGCGCCTGATAGGTGACAATTTAGAAAAACTCTTCATGAATTCATCGTCTCGTTAAAACAATTTGATAACACATGAATCATGACATGGTGATTTCCAGGTCTAAGGTAATTTTGGGCTATGGGGTTTGACTTGAATAGACTTTTATCAGAGGGTCGCTTTATCAATTTTAGAGATCATTTCGGACAAAAGAGAAATGACGGGATAGGTCACAAATGGAGGATAGAAACAGACAGGTTTCAAAGAAAGGCCTTGACTCAACTCGATCCCAATGTTGTCACGAGCGTATGCAGACCAAAGCGGAGCACTCGTACCAGACTTTTGTCCCAAAAGAGTATTAAGGTAGCTTCCATTTACTGCCACCTCGACACGACAACTTAAAACAAAACAGGCACCACCCACAGAGCACACACAACAAAGCATGTAAGCCCAAACTTAAGGCAACTAGGATAAACTTTAGCTCTAATACCATTTGTAACACCCCGATTTAGAACCTGAATTATTCTTTCATTTTAAATAATATAGAAAAAATATGGGTCATTTTTTTACCTGGGTGACATGGACATGGATCGCTATTACCGAAAATGTTTCAGTTTAACCATTCAAGTTAAAAGTAAGGTCAACATGTCACATGTCACCTGTCAAGTTCCAAACCGAAATGTTACCAACACCGCGCTTTGGAACTCTCACTTAATTTTCACAAAACCTTGTTCATTTAATTAAATATCAGTTTGTAAGTTTCTAAAATGGTTACACACAAAAACGGGGGTACAGTGGTACTAGCAATATCAATCCAGTGCACATAAGTGGGTTACGAAAATAAAGATTACCATGAATGACTAGAACTATCTTCAGCCGCTGGTTCCGACTCGTCGGCGGGCGACTTCTCAGGTACAATCCTTAACTCCGCCTCTGTAGCGCCATTCCTAATCCTTCGACTGTATTTACCATTTTATACAAGCAGAAGAACATAGCAAAATAGAGAGAGTAAGCATTCCAAACATATAAATGTCGACTGGGTGGATTTATATCAGGCAATCAAAACAATAGCATATAACACACAACAACTTAAAATTCATTTTACTTAAAGATTCACCTCCACATTCTCTCAAATATTTCCCAATCTTTCTCATTACAATCAACATCATCAACCTCTCTCTTTGCACCGGCACCTCTTTTCCAGTCACAACACATTATCCCACCTCTTTTCTTTTCGTGCTAAACTCTTCCTAATAGCTTACTCGTATCTTAATCATTTTACTCTTTCTTTTCTTAACACTATAATTTCCAACTCTGATATATTGTTTAACTTTTATTTAAATCTTATTGTAGCGCGTCCATCGATGACGGGGGATTTGGGATTTGTCATCGTGGATTTGGTTAGCACACTTACATTTCCTCCAATCCATCCAAACCTAGTCGGAAGCAAACAGGACGTATAGGAACCTTAACCCACGCAGGTCGAATGTAACACCCTCATCTTTTATAAAGGGAATAACGTAATTTATTAGAATTTGATGCGGCAGAAGAGTAAAAATTTCCTTTATTCATGATTAGCGGATAATTTTTTTTTTCTTTTAAATTACATCATTTCGGTGTTACAATGGATCAAATCCAGTAATGTCTATCTTCCCTTTTCCGCTTGGGTCTCTGGCTTGTCAGGTGGACTGACTTCATCAGCTACTTGTACCTATCACAAAAGGCTAGATGGGAGTAAATCACTTGTCATATCGCGTAAGCAGATTAACGAGTGAACACGTACACAAAATCACAAATTATAACGCAAATGATGCATGCTCAACCAATGTATTATCCCTCATTATTTCTAATTATTAATCTACATGCAATGTCAGACTCTTTCACTCGCCTTTATCAAAATTTCCATTGTATAAGGATTACACGTAATCGTTCGTTCCTTGATATGACGCTTACAGATACACTACTTCGTATCTGCAACGGATCCTTTCCCAAGGGACACGTCATGATCGGGATATTGACATACTGCTTACGGATAGCGTCCTACTCGCAACGGGTCTCTTCCTACGAGACACAGTATATCGAGACTAGTGGTGATATCGCTTATGAATAGCGTCCTATTCGCAACGGTCCCTTCCCAAAGGACACGATATACCGGGATTGTGTGATCCTTACACTCGTTCCTTTTTAACATATTCGTACATTCTGAATTCTTTCGAGTTCGACCTTTTTAATAACTCATGCATGAAAGACTTTTCATCATTTTAATTCCATAAACATTACTCCCTTTCTAATTATTTTTATTTCATAATCATCATTAAAGTATTCATTCATTTCATGAAATTTCCATTCATAGGCAAGAATTCCACATTCATATTCAAACATCAGCAAAATCATTATAAAAATTTCCATTCATTCATAAACAAACTTCTTAAAGTCAATATAGGAGTTTGGTTAAGGCTAAGTGTAATAAAATTGGTGATTTGCACTTCAGGGGTCAGGGTAATCGATTGCCAGAGGGTGGTAATCGATTACCACGAAAAAATTCAAGTTTTTATGTGCAAATAAACCTTGTAACCGATTACCAAAAGTGGGTAATCGATTACCCTGCAGAAAACAGCACCAGAATTGAGGTTTTGACATACCAATCTTCTGTACACTTCACTTTAACCCAAAGCAACTTAAAACAGATAAAATTCACACATAATCAAACATGTTCATGCATATTTATAGCAACAATTCATCATATTCAGATATAATTCATTCAAAGTTCATAAACACATAAAACCACCACTTAACATGTAAAAATCAATTTCAGTGCATGAAAGCTCCAATTCAGTGTTTATTAAGTTCATACTCAGTGATTATAACTTGTTCAAAGTAAGGATTATAGCAAAGAACCATGAGATGTCTTGGTCTCCAAACCAAGCACCCTTGTCATGGTTCGAACATACACAATCATGCATTTAAACCTTCAATCATTAATCCTAGCGACATGAATGAAATCTCCTATACCTATTTGAAGTCATTGAATGGATTCAGGGTTGGAAAGATTGGATTTGTACAAGAAATGAGCCAAATAATAGCTTGCAGCACCACAAAATCAGTTTTGGTGAGCTTTCTTTATCTGATTCTTTGACCAAGAAATTGACATAAACAATTGGGGAAATTGGTCAAAACATAAACTAGGATACGCCAACTATAGATTAAAACAAGTTTGAGAGCTTAAGGTGTCCTGAGCTTACCATAAAAGACCGAGGAACAAGGTTACTCGAATCTGAATTCTAGTTTTCCAGATTCGAGGAGCTTACTTTGCAGGATTATAACTCTTTCCATAGTCCACCAAATCGAGCAAACTTGGTACCAAATTAAAGAGAGTTGAACAAGCTTCAGTTTGATAAATAATTTGTAAGGATTTGAGGCTTGAATCATAGGCAACAAATTAAAGAAAGTAGGTTCCTTTTTGGACACCCAACTTTGCAAGGTTATATCTTCTTCTACAGGCCACCAAATTCAACAAACTTGGTATCAATGTGAAGAGGGTTAAACGAACTTTAATTTGGTGTATGATTTGCTAGGATTTGAGACTCAAAACTGGATGAACGAAAGAGAGGAAGTTCATATCATAAAAACTCGAGTTTCAGTAAAGTTGAGTATATGTTCATAAGTGTTGAGAGAGATCAACACTTAAATTAATGAAATAACCCCTCATTAACGTCCCTTTCAATCTATAACTGTGCCAGGGATATATTTGTTCGATTTGTGGCTGAAATCAATGGGAATTTCCAGCCATTCGTTTATAAACCGACTTATTTTTGGCTGTGCAGAGTTGTGGTAATCGATTACCACGATATGGTAATCGATTATCACGATATGGTAATCGATTATCACACTTAAAATTGGTCAGATTTGAAATTTTGACTCAGATAATCGATTAATGGCTCTGGTAATCGATTATCCAGACTTTTTGACCTTTAAATACAAATTTCATCGTTGGATTTGAAGATAAGAGGGTTGGGAAGCTTGTCTCCAAATTTGAGCACGAACCAACGGTTAACGAATGAGATATGGCACGATCTTTGGGTGATGTTTTCACCAAAATTCACTATGATGATTATTTACAAATATAGTTTGATAGAAAATCAATTGTACGTTTAAGTATTTTATATTTTTATAAAATTGGGGCTGTTACACTCTCCCCCACTTTTAAGAATTTCGTCCCCGAAATTCCTTTACTAATCAAATTGATTTTCTAAAACATTTGCTAAAATCAAATTGGATTTCTTAGAAATAAATAAGGTCTCTCTCCCACTTAAAAGAATTTTGATAAAACTTCTTCAAAATTCTTTTATTAGGGAAATTTAGATAAGTTTTTGATAAACATTTCAAAACATTTTCTGCTTGCACACTCTGATTAACTTGGCACGAGCAATAAGGAATCGAGGTGTCTCTACTTCTTAATAGTTATAAACATCAGGATAGTCAGTCCTAACATTTATACTATTAAGAATAAAATCATTCTTGCTTAACATAATCTTTCACGAGAAAGATTATACGACGTATCTTTAAGTTAGATGAACTTAAAGACAGGAACGTCCATCAATAGATTTCGTTAAAAATTTTGACAAATGCTTAAAGACATTATTATTATAAAACATATTTCATTGATTCCTTCCCCACTTAGAACAATGTTGGGTTCAGATATATAACAAGTGGGCTACATACATACCAAAAGGAGTTCGATTACTAAGCTATATACTTTCAACTTATGGTAGTTTATCTATAATGAGGTTCATTCTCTAAAGAAGTTTGACACTTTCAAAAGGGATCACCAGTTACTAGGAACTTTTGTTTCAAGCTACTGAATGGCTTTCTTTATGTTTGGGTTAGAGCTTCTAGGTTTGGTTTTCGCCATTGGATTTTCTGACTGGTTGCCCTCTCTTCATTCTATGCTTACTTTGCGTATTCTTTCTCTTGTTTGGGCAATCCCTGACATAATGTCCTAGTTGTTGATAGGTTCTGCAGGTAATTCTCTTCATCCACCCACTCTGTTTCTTTGAGGAATGCTTATTTTTCGTTCCCCGGACTGCATTCAGAGAGAAATTGGTGGCTTTCTTCTTCTTTTCTTTAGCTCTTCCTTTGCGGCATAACTCCTGGCCTTGTGCAGAACTTTTTTCTTGATCGTATCGTTGTTTAGTAGCTTCTTGAGTTTGAAGACATTGTTCGTAAGCTATATGTGCTTTCAGATTTTCTTCGTAAATCCTACACCTGTTGACCAATTGAGGGAAACTACTGATCTCTTGGCCGGTAAGTGCGGGTTTTATATTCAGTCGTAAATCGTTTTCAAACATTTTACACTTCGCTCTTTCATTCAGATTATGCTGGTAACGGGCTGAATACTGGCTTAGTTCTTGACACTTAGCAGCATACTCGCCGACACTCATGCCTTCTTGCTCTAGCTTCACAAATTCTATTTCTTTTCTTTCCGTTAGATACTTAGGGAAATATCTTTCAAGAAATCCCTCCTTGAAAGTGTCCCAAATAACCATTCTTTGTTCTGCTTCCAGTAGTTGCTTGGCATGATTCCACTAATCTTTGGCTTCTCCTGTTAGCATAAATGTAGCTAGTGGTACCCTTCGATCATCCGTGCACTGCATGACTTGATAAATCTTTTCTATCTCCCGTACCCATCTTCGAGCGTCCTCTGGGTTATTTCCTCTGGCGAAACTAGGTGGGTTAAATTTTCTAAATTTGAACCATCTACGTTCTTCGGCTGATTCCTGATTCTGGGATTGAGTTAGGTGACGTAGAGCAGTTGTAAATTCCTCCGGGAACTCGCTCGTTGGTTTGTCTAGTTGTCATTGTTCTTTCTAGGATAGTTTTCCTTATATCATCCGTTTTAAGTAGGGCTTCGGCTTTACTGGGTTATCCTAATACATGGTTGGGAAATTCATTAAACACTATCGGGGAAATTTGGTTTGTAAACCAAATCCATTGAACAATTAATATAGGGAAAAACTCAATCAAAACATTGCAAGCTAAACTAGGTTCATAAACTACTTTAATGATTTTCTAAATGAACTCACGCATATTCATCCTAAAATTCTTTTCAATAAAATTCCTTTAAAAACACAATTTCAAAATATTGCGAAATGTGTTATTATATAGATAGATATTATAGAACACTTATAAATTCTTAGTCCCAATAATTCTCATAAAATCTTAGGTTTTAAAACATCTAAAAGCTTTACCTCGGAAGGTAAAATTCCATTATTATAAAATTTCTTACTTCAAAACCAAGAGATTTTCCAAAATATAACGAGATAATCGAGAAGAGTGAGAAAGTTAAGGATTTGTCGAATAAGAATACCGAACTATCCGGTGAGTATAAGAAATTCCTCATCGTTGCGAGAAACTTGAACAAAATCACGAGGAGGTATTATTGAAAAGGTATTCCCAAGATCCAATTCTCCAGGAATAAGAAATTCCATTTCCCAACAATGCTGAGAAATAATTCAGAAACATGGTTTTCTTGGATTCTATTTTACTAAAGCACAAAATCAAGGATTATGATAATAGAAAAATATTGAAGGTTCTTTCGAAAGTTAAGGTTTTAAAGTGCCCAAATATGAGGCCAAATAAAATCAGTTTTGGTGAGCTTTCTTTATCCGATTCTTTGACCAAGAAATTGACATAAACAATTGGGGAAATGGGTCAAAACATAAGCTAGGATATGCCAACTATGGATTAAAACAAGTTTGAGAGCTTGAGGTGTCCTGGGCTTACCATAAAAGACTGAGGAACAAGGTTACTCGAATCTGAATTCTGGTTTTCCAGATTCGAGGAGCTTACTTTGCAGGATTATAACTCTTTCCATAGTCCTCCAAATCGAGCAAACTTGGTACCAAATTAAAGAGAGTTGAACAAGCTTCAGTTTGGTAAATAATTTGTAAGGATTTGAGGCTTGAATCATAGGCAACGAATTAAAGAAAGTAGGTTCCTTAAATCTGAAATTCAGATTTCAGATTTGGACACCCAACTTTGCAGGGTTATATCTTCTTCTACAGGCCACCAAATTCAACAAATTTGGTATCAATTTGAAGAGGGTTAAACGAACTTTAATTTGGTGTATGATTTGCTAGGATTTGAGGCTCAGAACTGGATGAACGAAAGAGAGGAAGTTCAAATCAGAAAAACTCGAATTTCAGCAAAGTTGAGTATATGGTCATAAGTGTTGAGAGAGATCAACACTTAAATTCATGAAATAAACCCTCATAAATGTCGCTTTTAATCTATAACCGTGCCAGGGAGATATTTGTGCGATTTGTGGCTAAAATCAATGGGAATTTCCAGCCATTCGTTTATAAACCGACTTATTTTTGGCTGTGCAGAGTTGTGGTAATCAATTACCACGATCTGGTAATCGATTATCACACTTAAAATTGTTCAGATTTGGAATTTTGACTCTGATAATCGATTACTGGCTCTGGTAATCGATTATCCAGACTTTTTGACCTTCAAATACAAATTCCACTGTTGGATTTGAAGATAAGAGGGTTAGGAAGCTTGTCTCCAAATTTGAGCACGACCCAAGGTTAACGAATGAGATATGGCACGATCTTTGGGTGATGTTTTCACCAAAATTCACCATGATGATTATTTGCAAATATAGTTTGATAGAAAATCAATTGTACGTGTAAGTATTTTATATTTTTATAAAATTGGGGCTGTTATATCGAACAGCCGAGAAAATCATCAGATGTGTGTCAAGGCCACGGTGAGGCCACAACTGTATGGGCCGACC
Organism: Crotalaria pallida; assembly: GCA_037953625.1. NCBI lineage: Eukaryota > Viridiplantae > Streptophyta > Magnoliopsida > Fabales > Fabaceae > Crotalaria > Crotalaria pallida. Next base: position 99,438,474 of record CM075650.1, read on the forward strand.
ATCATGACATTCAATACTTTATTTCCACAACATTCAACTGCCCGCCTCGTTCAGGTTCCCTCTCATCATTTCGAATTTGATCAAGGGGGCGACAACACTATCATAGTCTGCAGTTCAAAGCCCGCTACGATCCCTAGGGTCTTAAGTCTCGATCACTTATAGACTAGCTCCACCTAGCATAGTACTATAGGTTTCTTGACGTATCACCGTCATCACCCTCCCCTATCACAATCACACTCATGAATATCCGCATATAAGCAGGGTATCTTCCTCTCCACTACTTCACACTCAACTCACTGTGTTATTCAATATCTTTTAAAATGTCTTATTAATATCTTAAGGTATTATTATTGTTATTCCTAAGGTCTTGGTCGAGTCACCCTTGTCCATCCCTTCGGTGAGCCTCAACCTCTAAATAATTCTTTCTCATAAATATTTTCCAATAATACATTGCTTAATGCATCAGGGCTCAGACACACAAGCATATTGCCACGTGGCCAGTACGAGCTCAGCACAAAATCCACCTTGGTGCACATCAGGGAGGTTCACGTTCACCCTTTCCATAGTATTCAAAACATCTCATCATTTTCCCAAAAATATTTTATGTACCATTCTACTTTCGTTTAATTGATTCCTCAAGCTCTTACCATCAATCAACCGCATACACTCTTATCATCATTCTTCGACAAACAGAGCAGCATAATATATTACAGAAATATTTTCAATTTCAGAATAAGGCTCCACAGGCAGACATGCATAACAAATATTATCATCATGGAATCATAATATCTCATTTACAATTTGAAATTCAATCATAACATAAGAAGGGTCCAGCCTTTTGTATAAGTGGCCACTCATACAATTGCCACTATACAACCGACTCTTTCGGATCCCTACGTTCCGGCCTTTGAGCTGGTACGGAACATTAAAACAGATTATCTAATTACCACAACGTCTTAAGGAAAACTTCTCTCTCACTTGTAGGAGCTTGCAACCCTTGCAGTCCAGCAAGTCAAAGCCACCACCAACATTCTTATCCTCTTCCATTCTTCCTCCTTAAATTAAGAAATCACAGAAAATTATTATTATTATTATGCAATTAATTCATACCACACCTATGGCCATGCACGTAAATGCTTCAAGACAACTTATACAAATGATTTACTATTTCTTTACCTATGTTCGGAAATGCTTTGAATAATTCTAAAATATTTGCGGATTCATAAAAATCATTTAAAAAGTTGTTTCGCAAAAACATCAAGAGTTAAATCCTTAACGCACGTAAACAAAATTTCACTAAAAACCAAACTAAAACAATTTAAGCTTTTCCGGTTTCATTCTAAAACTTGCGGGCAAACCTTACGCTGACAAACTAAAGCAATACGCCGAGGAAAAACATTAACACGTCAAATCTTTTCTGCTACAAATGTCAAATAACATGAGGCACATTGCTAATATTAAAATAAAATAAAAAATAGATTTTAATCACAATATTTATACTTGATGAAATGCTGAAATTCTTTTAAAGAATTCAAAAACAGTTTTAACTATCACAAAATCCGTTCAAACCTTTTCCATACATATCACCTTAAAATCCTTAAGCTTCCAAACACCAAAAATCATTTTTCAAACCATTTATAACTTTGTACCAAAATCCGGATAGCATCTATAACATAAAGAAATTAGCCTTTTTGACTTCATCAAACCAACTCAAAGTTCTTTGAACAATTTTTCACAAAACTTTAAGAGCTCCCATCACTTGAAATTAACCATAAATGTTACCAAAAATCCAAACACTTTATATCTATATAAACACGTGTTACAAAATACTCTCTTATTCAAAGATCCAAACTGTTATGGACCGGTATCATGGACAAATAATAACCGTTATCACGGACCAACAAACATCAATTCGGCATACCGACAATTCGGCATCAATAGTCAATCAATACGTAACCGACATAACGGTTCGTCATTTTGCTGCTAACGATGACATTCATGGAGCCGTTACTCTTCGGCCTTAATGCCCATTATGTCTCATCAATCCAAGGCCTCCTACTCACCTCTATATAAATAAGGTAATAACAAAGGTATGGATGAACATACACTCTCATTCTGTTATTTACACACGGCACACACACCACCCCAAATATCCCGACTCGATGACGGAGTTCTTTAATCGAGAACCCATTATCATCGTCGTACATCAACAAACCGGCTTGCCGGTACATGTGGGATAACACCCCACAACATTGGCGACCAGAGTGGGAGCGGCAAACTAATTCCCACCACCTCCTTATCATTGTCACTCCTGAACCGGCATTCCAGAACTAGACGAAGGCAACACTAACCCTCCCTAGTTCGTGATTGAGAATCCAGGAACCCAACAACGGTGCCTGCTACGGCGTGAACAACGCAAATAAGGACGACCCTTTGCATGCCTAGAGGTGATCGACACATCAAAACCAGACAACCACTCCTCTTGAAGCCACCGTAACTGACACCATGCCAGGCAACCGTTACCATCGATAACACCTCATAATGGGTGCGGCAAACTAATTCCCACCACCAAGACAATCAACCACTTGGAGCCCGCCATGGCCATAGAGCCACTATCATAACAACAATTCAGATTCAAAAACGCTGAGTTTGATTCAATCAATACCACACCGCAACCACGGTGTCCTCACCTCAAATCGGGTTCCTCCGGTCCTTAACCATACGAAGAATAACTCACTCATCACAATCGAGCACCAAGAATTGGTGACGAATGTGGGCGGGTGCCACCCTCTGCCAGTCTACGGTGGCTGTTGTCGTTCCTCCATTTACGGCAAGAGGAGAAGAAATTGAGAAAGATGGGAAAGAGGCACTGATGCTGCCACCGCCATCGCTCATGACCCTATGAGTCAGCGAACACGTGATCGGTAACTGCCATCATTCCCCTTTTGCCGATGATGCTGCAAGGGATGCAACGATTTCATGAATAAGAAGATGGGAAGAGGCGGATCGCGCATCACCGCCGTTGTTCATAATAACTCCGTCCTTCTGTCGATGTTGGCCACCGCGTGAACAACCATGAACCGGGATTGCCGGTTGTGGGTCTAGCGCCAATCTCCCTTTGTCACCATGTGACCTCCCTGCACTTTCACGAAGAAGGAGATGAGGGCATTGCCTCACTCCAACACACAATCAATATAATGGGCCAATAACCCACCCTGCCCGCTCCAGTAAAATAATTGTTATGGGCCTCAATGCCCAAAATGATTCGTTAAAAAAAAGAAGAAGAAAAAAGACAATAAAATGGTGAATAGGGGCTTGTGCAGAATCCTCCATAGCGCATCTTCATTAAGCTAAGCCAGGGAAGTGGAGTTTTTATTATTCATTGTGATAACTGTAACACCCCTCAATTTCCTCGTATGGTTTTAAATTCTAAAAAGAGATTATTTTTGAGAAAAGTATTTTTCAAAGAGTAATTTTCTTAAATAAGTCTTTTAATCCCTGTTTTCCAAGTGGTAAATGAAATAAAGTTATGAATTGTGAAATTTATTTTGAAATGGTGAATTTCTGTTAGCAAGGAATTGTTTTATGAAAATGTGTTTTGTTGAGCTTGAATATTTTTGGGTGCAATCATAATTTCTATGCATGAGTAATTTTATTGTTTTCTATATGTGCATGTACGGTTTTTACATGCATGTATGCTTAGGATTTAATTAGTGAATGGATGTATGTGTTAGAAGGATATGTGTAGGAGCTAGGTATGAAAATAAGTGAATGTATGCATGAATGTGTATGGTATATGTGTGTGGAATTATGATGTAAATGCATGAATGTAGGTGTAGGTGTGTAACGTGTAAGTGTGCATGTGAATGAGGGTGTGCATGAAAGTGAATATGTGTAAGTGTGTGAGAGTGCCGTGTGTGAGTGAGTGTAGGAAAAACCTAGAATTTCCCTTAAGTAATGGGCAAGTAACTAAGCCTAACTAAGTCCCAACCAAGTCCTTAACTAAAACCCTAACTAGGAGATGGAAACCCTAATGGAGAGCCAAAAGTCAAAAGCCTAGAATGACCCTAAGCCTTATGTCCCCTACATTGTCTCCTTTGGATTTTGCTAACCTCCACCCATGCAATTTTAGAGGAAGCCGAAATTACCCCTCTTTCTTGAGCCTTGGCCGAATTGCATGAAGGCTAAATTAGGAAGCCATGAATTTTTATTTAAGCCTTGGCCTTAGCTTTGTTTCACCCATTCAGTCTTCATTTCTTCACTTCCTTCGTCTAAACACCAACACAAACACGTGTTCTAAGAGCTCCTCAAACTCTTAGACAAAGAATTAGAAAATAGAGAGAAAGAAGGAGGAGAAATCGTGAGGCTAGGAGGAAGGAGAAGGAGAACCCAAAGCCAAAACTTAGGAATCCTTGAAGATCAAGTGCTTAGAAGTGTTGGAGACCTTTTCTTTTTGGTATAAACCGAAGACCTAGAAAGTTTTAGAATTAGTTCTTGATCTTGTAATTTTATTTTCTTTTCTTCCTTTGCATGTTTAATTTTATGCACTTATGTGTAATCTTCTTCTTAACCATGGACTTTTAAAGACTTAAATGAATTTGTAATATGTGATTGTTGGTTCGGTTGGTATGATTCATGTTAGATCTTAGTGTTTTCATGTTTTCTTCTAGATCTAAAGTTTTATTCATGATCTTTGTATGTTTGGCATAGATCTATTTGCATGTTTGATTTTTATGCTTCAAACCGTGAGGAGTGAGATGTTTTATGTATTTGTTTGACAAATCAATGTTTGATCTAAACTTGTTTGATGATTTTTGGTCTTGCATGTTACTTGAAAATGATTTTTAACCCTTGCATGTCACGATTTTGATTTGATCTAGATGAAAGCTTTAATTTGTGCTTTGATCTTTGATTTTTGTGTAGATCTTAATTTTGTTTTGAGTTTTGTAAATAATTTTGAATGAAAGCCTTTATATTTCTTTAAGTGTGCCTCAGTTTTAACCTCTTTTTCATTTAAAATGATTTTTGCCTTGATTTGTGCTAATGCATGACTTGATCTAGATGATTTGAGTGCATGCATGTTAACTTTGAGTGGAAAGATCATGATTTCTTGTGTTGCATGTCACGGATCTTAGAGGAAATTAGGGAGATAAGCTTTAAAACAATTTTATTTGCATGAACAAAACTTGATTTAAGTGTTTAAATTTGTGCATGTCACATTCGGCCACATTTAGATGAAAGACCATGCTTTTTATTTTGTGAGGACTTGATATATACTTTATGTTCTTGCATGATTTGATTTGATTTAAGTTAAGGAAAAATAAATTAAAGTTTGATTATTTGTCAAGTTTGAGCTTACGGTTTTGTTAAGAAAAAGAAGAAAATAATTGTGTGACTTTGTATGTTTGATGATGCATGAATCATGTTTTGATTTGTGAGATTTTCGGTCTATGCATGTTAAACTAATTGATTAAGAATAGGTTTTATGCATAAGTTGAATTATGTGTATGCATTCGGTTTAGGAGTCTATGCATGTTAATTAGGATAGAACTTAGGGATAATGCATGTATTTTGTGAAATAATTGATTAGGAATAAGTGTTGTGTTTGAATGATTTATGTGAGTATGCATTCGGTTGATAAGTGTAAGTATGCCTAGATGATTTTGTTTTATAAAAATGAAATGTTTTTGAAAGTGATTAAATTAAGTGTATGATGTGTGATTTAGGATTGATTAAGTGTTTACGTGATCAAAGTGTGTTATTGTCCGTGTGCGTATGTATGTTAGTTTTGAATTTATTTGGTTGATTTATTTGAGTTTGTGAAATTATGTTGTGATTTATTGAGTTTTCAAAGTGTGGATATTGATTTTAAAAGTATTTGAAACTAAAAAGAGTTTTTACGATGTTTTTGGGTGTTATTAAATTGATTTTTGTGAAACATTTCTTTGCTGCCCAAGTTTATTTAAAGTTGTTTTTGATTTCTAAAATTGAGTTTATAAGACTCAAAGTTTGGTTTTTAATTAGTAATCGATTTTAAGAAAACCCGGATTGAAACCGGTGGATTTTTCGATGTGTTTGAATGAGGTTAAGGAGCTGTCCAAGACGGACCAGTCACCCAACCAATTGATTTAAAGTATTTTAATTAATGTTTTCCAAGTGATTTCAAAGTGTTTAAAGAACTAAGAAAGTTAAAAGTGTTTTGAGAAAGCAATCTTATTTTAAGATTTCCGACGAGGAATGAAAAACGTTTTAAGTTAAGAAAAGTTTTTAATGAAAATACGTTTTAATTAATTCGAGGAATGTTACAGACGAGGGATTAAGGCAGTGGCAGCAACCAAGAGATTGCACGCATTTAATTGCTGGACTCCAGGTGAGAGAGTAGCTTTCCTAAGACACCGTGGTAGTAGGTGTTGTATTAAGACGTTCCGTATCAGCTCAAAGATCGGAACTAAGTGGTTCTGCGTCAGTAGTATGGTGGCAATTGTGTGCTTTGTGTGGCCACCGATACGAATAGGACAAAGACCACATTGTTGTGTGTGAGGTGTGAGGATGTGTTGTTTATGTTTGTTTGCTTATGAATATTGATATTGAATTATTAATGTGAGACAATTAAAGAGAATGAAAGAGATTAGAAAATAAAAGACACCTAGAAAAGAAATAACCCTTGGTTGGCTTAAGTCCTTGTGGAGCAAGGCAGCCTTAGCATGATAAGACATTGAGAGTGGAGTTAATGATAAGAGGATTGAGAATGATTGGAAAGGAAATGGAAAAAGAAAGATTGAAAGTGTTAAAGAGATGAGGTTGGAAGTGTTTATTTGATAATGATGAGAATGAGCCAGAGCGAGGACAAAATGTTGATGTGTTTGGAAAGTAAAAGGTGTTGAGGGTGGAACTTGATTATGTGGTTTTGTTTTCTTGGGTTGAGTTTAGTGTTGAGTTGAGCTTGCACCTCCACTAGTTCTCAAGAAGAGAAAGTTTTTGTGAAAAACTTTTGAAACGAAATTTTTGAAAAGGGTTTTCGAAAATGGAATTTTTGGAAAGGACTTATAAAAAGGAATTTTTGGAAAGGGTTTGCGAACTGAATCTTTTGAAACAAATTTATTTTTGAAAGGATTCTTAAAATGAGAAAATTTTTCAAAGATATGTTTTCTGAAAGAGAATTTGGAAAGAGATTTTTGAAAAGATTTATGAAATGAAATTTTTAGAAAAAGGATTTGTGAACTGAATTTTTGGAAGAGATTTATGAAATGAAAAGTTTGGGAAAGGAGTTTGGTGTTCTTTGAAAGTTTCCGAAAAGAGATTGTTATGAAAAGGTTGTTTTGAGGGAAGTTTGTGATGAGATTCAAGTTGTGAATGTGATTCCGCTCTGTGCCAGTTTGAGTTATGAAAAGTGATGCAAAGTTAGCGGTCAGGACTCATTGAAGGGATGTACGAAGGGTGAGCTGACCATTAGGTTAATTAAAAAGATAAAAGCCTTAAAAAAAATAGTAACAGCGAACGCGGTGAGGTATGAGAGTTAACCCGAAGTAGTGGAGAGGAAGGAACGATAAGTATCTGCGGATACTTAGGACGAGATTGCATTAGGGGAGGACGATGATGGTGATACGTCAAGAAGTCTAGAGTGTTATTCTAGGCGGAACAACTCCACAAGTGGCGCACTAACGTGGTGGGGACTGGGTCTAATGCCGTGGCAAGTTCTGCATGATCAGCTAGAATTAGTACTGTCGCCCCGTAGATTGCAAATCGAGAACAGTGAGAGGAACTAGAGTGGGGCATTGTGTTTGCCGCTAAGAGCGTGCCTTGTTATATATGATATTAATTGAGGCTGGGCCTCCTGGTCAGGGACCATGTGTTGTTGTGACAGCTGTCGTGCCCGCACGGTAAAGGTTCTGTACTCCTGTTTGCTTCCGACTAGGTGGATGGTGGCCGAGGAGATGTAGACTTGAAACGTGAGTGCTAACTATGAACGGATGCGCACCTCGATGATTCTTAAATTTCCCCTTAATCATCGATGGTTATAATTCAATAAGACTTGATAGAAAAAGAAGTGTAATTAAGAAAAACAAAGTTTATGAATGATTGAGAGTGGAGATGGAAAGTGTGAAAGAAATGATGAGACCCTTGGAAAGGGAAAGAGAAAAGAAGTGAAGGTTAGGAATTGTTAATGGGAAAGGAGTTGAGAAGTAAAAGATGAGAAAGAATTAAGAGAATGATAATAATAATAAAGAATAGTCATGATATAATGTTGTCATGCTTGAGTGCTGTGTTGTGTGTGCCTTGTTTGTATTGTGTGTGCTGTCTTGATATCCCGCCTGCGGTAAATCCACAACGTCGACGACTTGTCGTTCGGTTCACTAACTCTCTCCTTCCCGTTGGTATATCGGTGTTTCTGGTACTCCAACGCGCAGATGGATTATCGCATGGAGATTTCAACTTGGATGAAACATGGATGCGGCTGGAAGCGTACCCCATCTGGTTGGGTATGGACTGGTGATTCGCAGATAGTGATCCCGGACCCTGAGCATCGACTTTGCGGAGCCGACCTAGGACCACTGCTAGGACAAGTTTCTGTTCGAGGATATGGAGACTATGAAGAGAAGCTGCGCTGTGAAGCTCTGAGGAATTTTTCTGCACCGACAAGGATGCAATGGGTGCCAAAGAATCGTAGACAAGTTGCAACTGGGATAGTTTCATCTTCTGGTGTCAAGCAAGGACGTAAGAAAGAGGATCATGAACTGCACCCTATAGTTTTTATTAGGGAGAGCTAGAGGTAGGGTAGATTATTTTTAAAGTTGTTTGTAAGTGTGAGACAAAGGACTCTCTTAGCAATGTATCACTCTGGTAACTGTGCCCTACTTTTATTTCATGAACTGGCCAAACTTTTGTTTTGAAAAAAAAAAAATATATATATATATATATATGAACTCATTTTGAAAGATGTGGGAGTAGAAGTGCGGAAAGGGTTTACGTAACGGCTCGGTTTTCGAGAAAGGGTGTAAAGATGCACCAATGGCTTCCCACAACGTGTTAAAAAAAAGAAAAAAATGACCTAATTTTTAGCAACTTTTCTTATAAACGATGATTATTTTCAGGTGGCGAAAATCGGGGCGTTACAATAACAATATCACTCACTGCACATGCAATAATTTGATTTATAGCGGAACATTACAAATTATTGCTATTCAATGTTGGAGTACAAGTTATATTTTTTTTTTAATATCAACGTATCAATGTTGGAGTACATGTTATAACATATATTTTTGTGTATATATTATAGCTTTGCTAATTTATTATTTCATACATTATTTATGTTTTTTAACATATTGAAAGGTACAAACATGATGCCTCAATTTTCTCAGGCTAGTATAAAAAGGACTTCGGGATTCTCGTCAACGGACTATAAGCTTTTCAGGAGGAGAATAAAAAATATTCCCCATCACAATTATTCTAGCCCATGAGGTTTCCTTAATGTATCACCCCCTAATTTGACTAACCATCGATTTAGTAGCGGTTAGAGAGATACATGATTTTTTACGATCACTATCTCGAGAGTACTCTACGAGGACATAACTCTGATATTTTCTTCAATATTCAACGAGTTTCGAAAGATGAGGAACACGTTGCTATATTCCCTTATCTGGACTCGTTTGTTGACGGCGAGGAACCTTGTGTCAAGTTTCCCTATTCGCTTTAGCCTTTAGGGTTTAGAATGAGAAGAATTTCATGTTGAGTTCTCCTTCCCGGACTCTTGCCAAGAGTGAGGAACCCTCAATTGGGCTTCCCCATAAGGTCTTGTATCCGGCAAGCAATGAATCTTCATGCTAGATTTCTTTCTTCAAACTCACTAGGCGACTTGAGAAACCTCGTATTGAGTTCCTCTCTTCAAACTCTGGTTCCGGACATTGAGAATATTGTATTATTTTCCCTCCTTTGAAATCAATTGAAAGAGTTGAATAATTTATTCGGAAATAAGGATCTATTTCATAGTCGCAAAAACTTCAACGCTTATACCGGTCTTTCCTATTCATACCTCGACGCTCCTCCTTACGTCACAACATCGAGCTGGGGGCTACTGTTATGGACCGGTATCATGGACAAATAATAACCGTTATCACGGACCAACAAGCATCAATTCGGCATACCGGCAATTCGGCATCAATAGTCAATCAATATGTAACCGACATAACGGTTCGTCATTATGCTGCTAATGATGACATTCATGGAGCCGTTACTCTTCGGCCTTAATGCCCATTATGTCTCATCAATCCAAGGCCTCTTACTCACCTCTATATAAATAAGGTAATAGGATGAACATACACTCTCATTCCGTTATTTACACACGGCACACACACCACCCCAAATATCCCGACTCGATGACGGAATTCTTTAATTGAGAACTCATTATCATCGTCGTACATCAATAAACCGGCTTGCTGGTACATGTGGGATAACACCCCACAACACAAACCAAATTTTATTCTGCTAATTCTTTTCACAAAAATCAATTATCAGTACGTACACGAAATTATTTCCAAATACCGAATCACTTAAATAAGGTCTTGGGATAACATTACAACACAAAGCAAAAATCATCATTTTAAAACCATCAAAGTTATTTCAAACATAAACAAATCACTTCTCAAAAGCTTAGATTCCATTTGCAATCTACGTAACTATAATTAGCCTTTTTTTTTAAAATACACTATTGAACAACATCTTCCTTAATCAAGATAACACTACTCTAAATATAACATCAAGTTCAAACCTTACACAAATCGTTTTAACCAAACTCTCAAACCATATATACAAAACCAAATTTTAAAACTACTATTTGACTTAAAACATAATCTTGGACAACATGTACCTCTTTCAAATACTCTTCTTGAAAATCACTTCATATTTGTCCAAAAATCATTCATTTATAAAGGATAGTTCAAGGATCATATATCATTGACATTCAAATATAAATCATTGCAAAAACACTTTTCAAATACTAAACCAAGGCGTTTAAACAAAATTCCCTTTAGTTTATTGTGACTTGGCCAATTCGGCCTCTTCTTCTTTCTCCATGGAAAATTTGATTTCTTTCAAACACATTAATTTACAACCTTAGTCAATTCGATAAAAGAGTAACAACTGTAAAATCTCCAAGTCTAATAAAAGGAACAGCAAAATCACCTCCTTTTAATTCAAGAAATCAAGCTCTCTATCATTTCAAATCGTATCAAGTTATAACAACAATACATTTCTATTTTTAAAACGATTACGTAGAAATGGCAAATCTAAAACTCTTTGCACCAATCATGTGAAATGTCAGAAACCAAAACTTTGCCTTCAATTAAAATGGGGCTCTCGGCCTCCCCTTTATCAGTGTCCAAAACTTAGTTTTTCCTTAACTCTTAGTATCATACAAAGTTATAAATCAACGCAAAACAACCCAATAGGACATATTTTTTTTTTCAATCTAAAACATAAACTAAAAATAAATCTTCCAAGCAATTAATCCTTTTCAAACATAGGGACCGCATTAGCAAATAAACATTATAAAGTAATTTAGCCCAAAGCAAACCAAACGAATTGGACATGAACGTATAAATTAAACAACAAGATTTCACCAAACACAATTGTTTTCTAGCTTCTTTAAAGCTTTACCAAAAACTCCAAATTAATTAAGCCATCAAAAATTAAAATCGAAACCAAAATAATCCTTTCCTTTCTTTCCTCTTTATCAATTCGGCCAAATCACAAAACAATGCATAGTTATATAATTTTCCAAACTCAATAATAAGAACGAGATTCTATCTTTTAAAACAAGCTTTGAACTCAAATCAAATAAAGTTTTCAACAAACTTTTGAACAACTCATTCTCTTTAACTTTATAGACAATTAGAACACTAACTCACAAAATCTTTTAACACTTTTCATTTTTAACAAAAACCAAAATTATTAGGGGGTCTAATACTCCCCTTCAAATGAGTTCACAAAACCCAACTAAGCCATTCTTTCTTAAATCCCAAAAATCACACAAACAAAGTCATTGCATACAACACCAAATTTAGGTTCCCACACAAGTCATTTCTAATCAAAATAAAAGACCAACACTCTAAAACAAATTTAAAAACTCTTTTTCACCTCTTATATTAAATTCGGCAAACACATGAAAATGCCAAGAACAAAATCCTTTTATCATACTATTTAAAATCACTTTATTAAATATAAAACAAAATCATTGAACATACAAGCTAAGGTCTTTACTTTTTAACACTTTGAAAAACATTAGTTCTAACACCAATGCTCTTATTTACCCTATGAACAAAACTAATTATCATTAATCCTCCAAAACAAAATAAGTAAGACACAACAATTTCAAAGACTATTTCATTTTCCTCAAACAATTCGATCAAAGCCCTTAAAGGCTTCAAAAATTATCTTTCACGCAAGCTCATGAAAACCAACCAAAATAGCTTATTCTTAACACCCAAAAATCATTTAGGCAAAATTATTGACATGCAACACTACATCAAAGTTCCAATACACTTTCTTTTTATTAAGAACAAAGCATTTAGACTTAGAACGAGTTTTAAAACTCTTTCCCAATACCTATGGCCAATTCGGCCAAAGCAAATAAAATAAGGCTCCTGTATGCAATTTTTATTCTTACCAATATTGACAAAAATCTATCTTTAAAATAGACACTTAAGCCAAATCTACTTAAATCATTAACATACATTTTGGTAAACCAATTCCTTTGACTATAAGTTGTAGTTTTAATTTATTCGTTACAACTACAACAATAGGGATCTTGAAATTACATGACTTTCACGTGTTATTGAGATGATAAGAGAATATAATTACTAACCTCTATCCATTGTTATACTTGAATGTGTTCTCCAACGTCCTTTGACCAAAAACCAGGAAACAAGGTTTCTATTCCTTTGCCTTCTCTACTATTCTTTCTGTGTCGTTATGTGATGGTAAAAGAGAGAATACCTTATAGCCAGGAACATGACCTGTTTCTCATAAATAGGTAAAACTCCTATCTCTTATCCATTGGCTTCCATCAAGCTAATGGTGTTGGAAAACTACACTCGGTGTGTGAAACAAATAGGAACACTAGGAGAACACCTAGAAGGGGGGGTTGAATAGGTGTTATAGAAACTTTGAAAGATTTTCGCAAGAAACAAATCTAAACGATTAAAACCAATGAAAATCAATCAATTAACAAATATTATATCAGAGATTAAGCGGAAACAATCAACACCAATATTCTTATTGATTCACCTAGGTTATGAAAATGATTTTCCCTTTATCAATTTTGCACAATAAAGATTCAATTCAATCAATTATGAAAAATCACTTTTTCTAGGTTTTCAATCAAGAACACAATTAAAGACTTGAATGTAAAGAGTTAAGAGTTTAGAGATACGACACAGTGATTTATCCTGGTTCACTTTCATCCACTTGAAAGCTACTCCAGTCCCCTCTTCAACCAAGAGAGATTCTTCACTATGAGGAATTAGAGTTTCTCAAATTACAAGTAAATGCCTCACAAGACTTCCTTCTTGCTAGCCTACAAGAGATACCACACCCTTGCCTTGTAACCCTATTGATATCTAATCTAACCTCTACTTGCTTGTTGATAACCCCACAACAAGTCTTCTTTGCTTGCTTCACTCACAAGACTTCCAAGTACTTTGAGATTCTTCAAAGTGCCTTCCAAATGCTTGATGAAATGCTTCTTCAAGACTTTCAACTAAACTTGCTTGATTCACAAAATCAAGGCTTCCTTTGTTGTAGAATGTTTGCCTCTTGCAATGATTACAACTCAATAGAAAACAAAAACAATCCTATGAATCTCTTTCAAAAGCTATGAAATATCAACATGAGAGATTCAAGGTTCTTGATCAAAGAATATAAAAATGAGAGCTTTGATCTTGAGAGAGTGAGAGAGAATAGTGTGGCTTTGATTCTTTGTAAAATTGTGTATCAAAATGATTCTAGTTGATAGAAATGATTAGGAAAAGGTTTATATAGAATACCCAAAAGTTGGAGCACTTAGAATGGCTTTTGAGAAGTGAAAAACGTATTTAAAAAACCATATCTGATCAAGTTACTCGAGTGAAATGAGTGTTACTCGAGTAATACGAAAGCTGCATAAATTTCACTCGAGTGAAAAAGGTTTTACTCGAGTAAAAGTTCAGATAATCGATTATCAAAAGTTTGTTAATCGATTATCAGTTCAAAATACACTGTCAATCAATTATCAAAATCTGTCAATCGATTATTAACATTAAAAATCACTTAAAACTTGTTTTCTCAAAAACTAAACCTTTTCTTTCAAACCTTTAAGCCACCTATTGATTTTAGGCAAAGTGAATACTCAAAATATGATATAATCATGCAATCAAAAGAGATTCACTACCCTCTAATAAATTCTACCCAAACTCATAAAATAAAAGACTTGTGAGGCAAAAGATAAAACAATAAAACATAAACTACCAAACTAAGTCTTCATGAGTTGGTTCTCTCTTCATAAATTGATGTTTGTTGTTGCTTGTTGAGCTTGAACTTGATCAACACATTTGTAGCTTGTTCAAAACCTTTTGGCATTTATCAAAACATTCTTCATGGATCTTACAAATGGGCCTTCAGAAACAATCCCCTTATTATCTAAATATGATTTAGCCCATTAAGATTTAATTAATTATTTACTAAACACAATTCAATATATGTCACATGCACATCACATGAGACATACTAAGATATAAAAATCTTACATTCTCCCACTTGGATCATGTGACATAATTCAACATTATGGTTTAATAAACAAAATAATTAAACAAACAATTAATGCGCATTTATATTGCTAAATAATTCTATAATTAGATACTCGATTAATCATAATTAAAGATAGGAACTAATTCGGGTCATAGCGGTTGTATGTCATTTGTTCGACATAATTCCTTCCATGTACCACAAAATAGTCTTTTCTTTAACACGATCTATAATTGGGAAATACATAATTGGTCCATAATGTCTTTAGTCAAGACAATACTTGTTTACATTACTCTAATACAATAATACATGTCGTTCTAGAGAACAGGTAATCAGAAACATATCAAACATATCATAAATGAGCTCAGCGTGTCAATTACATCATACATAAGGATGTCAACATCAAATTCAATTTTACTTAACAACAGTAATGCCTATACTTTCAACATGCATATGTTCAATAAATGTTTGGGCAATAACCCTTTTTTCAAGGGATTAACAATCATAAAATTGGTGCTAACATGCTCTATTGACAATCTTTGTTTCTGATCTCATTCTTTAGAGACAAAGTACTTCATTTACATACTTTTAGCACCTTTATAATACTTGTCATTGCTGCAAAACACCACAGTACGTTTTCAGCGGCTAAGCAATATTATCGACAGTTCTAAGCCCCGAAATAAAATTTTGCAGTCAATTAGTTTGAATTGTAACCTCAAAATTATTACAAATTCAACATTCTGATCACCTCGATGTGATCATTCATTACAGAAGTAAGCATGTATTTATTCGTTCCATGTTAATACCTCAAGACTTTATGAGTATAGTTAATACTTCCTTAACGTAAATTTTATTCATTCTAAATCATTCTAGTACTTTAATGATATATGCTTTCTGAGATAAGCCTAACAATTCATGTGACATATTCTAGAATATTCATTTTCTAATCACATGGCTCGACTCACCTATATCTTTCATTCAAAGTTACTAGAAAAACTTCTTAGTCTAGTGTAAACGACTAAGATAATAAGTTGCAAGCAAGATATAATAACATACAGAATCAACATAATAAACTCACTCCCACTGACCTTCAGATACTTACACAAGTTAATTGTGTTTCCTTAAATCTAAAACGAACAATAGTATCATTGACTTTCTTTCAGATACTATTGGTGGGATGTTTGTTTAAATTTGTATATTAATTTCCTCAAATTTGCACATTATGTGTTCATTCTTTTCAATTGAGAACCACATTAGTGGGTCATCCACATATACATCCTCCTCTAAAATTCATAAAGATTGTTTTCACATTTTTCTACTGCAGTTCCAAATCATTACGGACTACATATGCCATGATGATAATATTGAATAAATTCTTTCAGGTAATTGGTCAAAATACCTCATTAATGGTCAATGCCAACTTTGCGAGGGAAATCATTGACAACAAATTTGGCCTTGTAACTTTCAAGGTTGTCACGAGAGTTATATTTGGTCCAAAAGACTCACTTACCCCCAACTCTCGTGTAACCTTTAGACAATTCTACAAGGTCTCACATATAAAAATATTTATCAATATTATCACAATTTACAGCTTGTAAAACAACACATCATTATCATTAATGACTAAGTCAAATTCATATTCTTGTAGATAAACCACTTAAAACATTCGAAATAACAATTTCTTTTCCTTTTTTTTAATACGATTTCTCGTGGTTCTTCTACAATAAAATCATTGTGAATAGTGAATTCATTTCGTACTTTATTGTTATACAATTCAACAATAAAAGAAACTATTGTTGAGGTAGAAGAACAAATTACAAATTACAAATTACAGGAACTTGCATCCTAACTCCGTTAATTTCCGCGTTACGTGGAACTATACTCCCACTAATTTCACAATTCTCAGTGAACCTGTCATTCACAATTTCAATGGTTCTTATACTATGGTTAGAATAATAAGGTCTATACCTTTTGATTTATATGAATAATCAGTGAAATACTCACTGATGTTTTATATCCATTTTCTTTTCTGGCGGATTGCAATCCTTGTTTCTGCCGACAACCTTAAACATACAGGTGCCTTAAATTGGGTATCCTATAAACACACAGTTCAAAATTGTCTTTGGCACTGTCTTACTAGGAACCCTGTTCAATAGACAAATGGCAGTTTCAAGACATACATTCACAAATGTGGGTAAAGACTAAATATCATACTCCTAACCATATTCATTATTGTTCTGTTATGCCCTATATACACCATTTCGCTGTTGTGTAACTGACATTGTGTGTTACACACAAATTACTCAATTTTTGAGGAGTTTAATAAATAGTCACATATGTTGCCCATTTTAATTAATTCTTTCATGTTAGTCATCATCTCTATTGTACTTGATAACATTCATCTATATGTACTTAACTTTCTACTTTATTCAAGTAAATTTTCAAGACATAACTATAACATGAATAATTATCAATAAAGATGATGACATACCTTTTCCTTTATAAAAAGAAAGTTAATATCAGAGGTCTACAAGTTTTGAAGAACACATTTTCAAGAAGTTGGATCCTTCTTGTGGCTCATTTCTTTGTGTCTTTGGTTTTTCTTTCCTTTAATACAATCTGCACAAATAATTAGGCCAATAAAATCCAAGTATGGAAAGAATTATGTTCCTTATAAAACTTTTCATTCTTTCCTTGGATTTATGACCCAAACACTTATGCCACAAATTAGCAAAATATCATTTAAAATTCATCAATTTATATAATTATCACAAAGATACAAATACCAATGAGATGATTATACTTAAATAAATTGAAACAACCATAACCAAACATAGAAGAGTGTCTAGTAACATCAATCCTAGATAATGAACCAAACTCCTAGAAAAACTAGGTACCTAAAAAGTCTCCAATGAGTCTAGGTGATGCCCAATGTCAAAGATTAAACATTAAATCCTAACAAGTTCTACTAGAGCCTTCACTTTATTCCCACAAACACGTACTTTACATGTGAGTTTATGGTATGGATTAAACAAAATTCATTATGCTAGAAACATGTTTCGATTAATCCAAGATCATTCCACCAAATTTTATGTGGATCTTTGATTAAGTTTGACTCAAACATACATAAGCTTTAAACTTATCTTTTATAGAATCAAAATTTTCATTTTATGCACTTCTTCTGAATTCAACATTTTTGCACAAAATGACATTTATGATAATGAGATTCTTTCATATGAATTTTCACATATGCCTCATTAATTCTAAGTGACCCTTTGCCCTTGTCATGTTTCTTCACAAATTTATTTTCAGCTCCTTAATGTCCTTAAAGGTTAGATAAAGAGATTTCTTATATTCTTAAGTCTTGTTTCCTCTTAAACTAAGATATTATGCAATTTACTACACAACCCATTATCTTTCATGGCGTTATAGGTCATTCAAAAACAAGTAACACTCAATCGGTAATGAGCAAACATAAATTATACTAAGAAGTTCTCATCCACAATTATTCCTAAGGACTTAAACTTAAATCTTGCTGCAATAATTTTCCTTTTAATTATACATTCATAAATAGTACACAAATCACCAAGCTTAATGGGGTTAGGGTACTCATTAATGTCCCAGAAAGAGACTCACAAAAACATTGGGTACTCTCACAAAATTCACTTAATTTTTTTAATTACTTTCAATTTTGGAGAGAATTATCTTAATGTTATCTGCAACACTTATCCTCATGAACATAACATAAGTGTTTGTCAAATCTTTCTAAAAAATTACACAGATTTTATAATAAACTTTATCTTTATTGTTGCTAACACTTTTCTTTAACTGATAAGAAAGACTTGCAAACTCTAGTCAGAAAGTTTAACAAATAACACTGACACATACAAGTCACGAGAATGCAGAAAATTAAGAACATGTACTACATAAATGTTTTGAGACATAAGGTACATATTACTTAAACAATTAATGTGCACTAACGCTCTCCTTTGGGTTGCACATTAGCACACGACATTCAAACATAATGATGCTAATAAAATTAATAATCAATAATTGACAATGATATATGCACCAATTAGTATTATCTATTGTCTTTGGATGTATAAATAAACCAATAGCACAAACATATTGCCTACAGTCATGTCCATTAATTATAAGAACAACTAATCAAACCTTTGGACGATCCATATAAATGTCTTATAACAATGAACTACAATATACCCATAGAACATCAAACCATTATGTCATTCATATAGCATCAAATCTATGAGTAATTGAAAAAAACATCATATAATTTGAAATTAATTTACTTACTGATTAGACCACTTTGGTGATTAACAAAATCAACATACAATTAATTTCAAATCAAATTCATTATTATAATAAAATTAGCCAATCGGAATTAATATCTTTATGATTTGACAACTTCAATGATGATCAAATCATCATACATTAATATCAAATCAAATCATCATACACTAATACAATAATCAATAATGGGTAATGCAACGTGCAAGAATTAAATATTTATTATCTTTGAAAATAAATAAAACAGTGATGCACATGCATTACCTTCAATCATGTTTATTAATCATAAGAACAACTAATCTACCTTTGGGTGATCCATAAATGCCTTATAACAATAAACTCAATGACTCATAAGAACAACAAATCATCATGTTGTACGTTTATAGCATCATCTATGAGTAATTGAAATTAATCATTATATGATTTAGAATTAATTTAACTTTTCGGGTTCGACCACTTTGGTGATTAACTAACCTATCATACATTAATTCAAATCAATCTGTAATATAATTTAATAATAAACTATTAAATTATCAATACATAATATTCAGAAAAATAAACAATTATATATATATACTCTTTGGGCCATTATCATTCGAATGGTTTATCACTATTATATATATATATATATATATATATATAATTGCGTGATGCGGTACTCTCATCACGTTATACTCGAAAGTAAGGCGTTAGTATTACTACTGCAACAGAGGCGTGATTTTAGTGAAGCCGTGACTTGAGTTCTAACTCGAAACATTATGGAAAATCAATACGAAATCAATTCGATCACACCATTAATTTCAATTCATGATTTTCAATTACTGTTGAACAGTAATATGAAATCAAACTCAATACTATTGATTTTCAAAAGTTAATTGACAAATAAATATTTTTAACAGGTATGAAAATAACACTTTCGCGAAAATCATAATATCCCTAAATACAATAATTAGGGTTCATACTAAATTAAATCTCTAAATACAATAATTTTGGTTCATACCACATTACAAAATTTTAATTGGAAAATCATGAATTTCTCAACCTAATGCTCTGATACCACATATAAGTTGTAGTTTTAATTTATTCGTTACAACTACAACAATAGGGATCTTGAAATTACATGACTTTCACGTGTTATCGAGATGATAAGAGAATATAATTACTAACCTCTATCCATTGTTATACTTGAGTGTGTTCTCCAACGTCCTTTGACCAAAAACCAGGAAACAAAGTTTCTATTCCTTTGCCTTCTCTACTATTCTTTCTGTGTCGTTATGTGATGGTAAAAAGAGAGAATACCTTATAGCCAGGAACAGGACCTGTTTCTCATAAATAGGTAAAACCCCTATCTCTTATCCATTGACTTCCATCAAGCTAATGGGCCTTCAGAAACAATCCCCTTATTATCTAAATATGATTTAGCCCATTAAGATTTAATTAATTATTTACTAAACACAATTCAATATATGTCACATGCACATCACATGAGACATACAAAGATATAAAAATCTTACATTGACTCCATACATAATCAAGATACTATCACACATAACATCTAACAAAACCAAAAGTTCATGAAAAGCCGAATAAAACAATTTTTCCTTGACACCAAAAATCATGACGCAAAATTATTAACATGCACACAAAATCAAGGTTCAAACACACCCTCTTTTTAATAAAAACAACGAGTTAAAGCTTAAAACAACTTTAGGTCATTTTCCTTGTTCTATGGCCAATTCGGCCAAATCACACAAAGAAAGAAAAGTCACTTTTTAATTCAAAACCCATTACTAGCTTATACACTAGTAGAAAAAATGGTTTTAACATCGGACTTTTTACATCAGTTATGTAAAAGAGATGTTGAAAATAAAAGCGGTGGCAAAGTTGTAAATAAGTAAATTTTAAAATATTTTCTACATCTTTTATCCTAGCAACTGATGCGAAAAGTCCCATAAATAATGGCAAACATGTAAATAATTAAATTTTAAAACTCTTTTCGCATCTATTATGCTATCAACTGATGCGGAAAGTAAAAACGCGGTGGCAAATCCGTAAATAATTAAATTTTACAATTCCTTCAGTATTTCAGATGTAATGGCAAACATGTAAATAATTTAATTTTGAAACTCTTTCGGCATCTATTATACTATCAACTGATGCGGAAAGTAAAATCGCGGTGGCAAATCCGTAAATAACTAAATTTTACTACTAATTCAAATATAGCAGAGAGTGGAACTCTCCCTCTTCCTCTTCCTCTTGGAGTAACCCTAGCTCTATCTCCGCCTCACCCTTCCTCACCAAATTCGTTCTCCTTGAAAACCTCTTGTCACCGTCTTCGTCGCCGTGGTCGGAGACCTCCACCGTGACCTCGCCCTCAAGCCGCCGGAGACGAGCCCAAACTCCCGTCCTTCTTCGATCTTAGATCCGCGTCGTCTAAAGGTTTGTATTTATGTGAGACTAATTTTGATTTACTTGGTGTCACCATCGTTGTTGCCATCATCGTCCTCCTCTCTCTCCCTCTAAAAGTCGTTCGCTCCTTCTCGTGAGTTCCACCACGAGTTGCTTCTCCTTCTCGCTCGAAATCGCTAATCCTCTGTGTTCGTTCAGGTAACCCTCCTAATCATTTCTTATCTCCATTTAGGTTATATTCAATTCCCTCGCTAGTGGAATGAGCTCTACTTCAAAACTAAGGTTAGGGTTTCTCTTTTACCATCACTCTCGATTTCCCTAACTCTAATGTAAAACAATTCTCGCAGTTTATGTAACTAACTAGGTTAAAGGCCAGTTATATCATTATTTTGGTTTATCTTCAATATCAGGGCTTGGTTGTCCTAATGCATAGGTCTTTGTAAATTAAAATTTTTTAGGGTAGTTAAGTTCAATTACCTTTAGCTTCAGTTAACTTTATATTTACATATCAGTATTAGGCAGTAAGATGTGTTCTTGGTATTGATTGCTATCCATTTTCTAAATAAAAATACAAAATGAAATTAAAAAAAAGAAGGATTACAAAAAACAAGGATTAGATTTTCTTCTTCCATTAACAGCAGAAAAAGCATATGAAACATTACTAAAACAAAGCTGTCCAAACCCTTTTCATATTCATCAAAGAAATTTTCTCTCAAAATCTATGTGCTGAGCTCCAATAAGAGGCCACTAAAACATTCAGATATTTTATGTCTAAGACAGGGGATTTACTCATAGCTGTTCCCACCAAAGACACTGACATCATGGAAACTCCACTCTGGCAAATATTACCCTCCTTGCTCCTGCCTAAACTTTTAGCTTAATCAAGAGAAACTGCTCTAGACTATGTGGAAAATCCAAGACTAACCAAACAAACCAAAAAGCCTACTCCATTTGCTATTGGCTGCTAGGCTTTCTTATAATAAATTTGCAGATGATTCTCTATTTGAGCAATGCGTAAATCTGTCAGGAGACAACACCTTGTAATCTTGTTATGTTTTAAAAAATCTAAGACGAATCATCTTTGAATCACTAGTTTTCTACTTGTAATGTATCATGGTTATTTCATGCATAACAGGATCTGGCGGATGTACCAGTACTTATGTTGGTCAGCATGCTCGCTTACTTTTGCTTTCTTGAGAAGCTACTGGTATGCTTTTCTTTGTATATGCGGCATTTGTGATAACTGGCTAACTACTTCTTGCATTAAGTTATCGGTTTGAGCCTATCGCATTCATTGGCTGCATTGCAATGTCATCTGCATTAGAAACTTGCCTATGAAAGATTGTTTAACCAACTTATAGTTATCATTGGGTGATTCAGAAGATATAACCTCATCTACTAAGAGAATAACTGCAATTTTCTCAGTTTAGTTTTATGCTGGAATTTTTTTTCTTTATTTCAGGGAATAGAAAACGTGAATCTTAGTTAATGAGATCTGAAGGAGAGGGGAAAAATGCCACAAAATTTGCTGTGACTTTATTCTGAAAAAATTTAGAGTGGCTTTATTTGTAGTTTATTTTATGTTGTTACTATTTTGTTCAAGTCACTCATTATTATGGAATACATTTTGGTACTTGAGTGTATTTCTTGGCCTGTTTATAACTTGCTAGAAATGAACTCTTGGGTTTGTTCTTTTTCACAGTATAACAACACTAAATCCTAATTTTTTTTATAGGCAAAGTTTTTGATGGGAAAGGGGGGAGGGGAAATTGTGTGCCTGCAAGAGTTCGAACCTTATGTCCCGTACCAACTGAGCTACCTTGCATGTTTAAATATTTAATATTGAATTACAAGGGGTTACTTAAAACTGATATTTATTCCTGTTGAAATTATAGAGAAAAGACAGAAAGGATAGAATTGAGAAATATAATTTGGATGATGTTATGATAGCATGATGATCAGAGATATGATACAAACACCAACTACTACTATCATATGTATACAGTATACTAGGTTAAGTACTAATCTAGTACAAATAGTCATGTACATACCAATAACACTTTCAATCTGCTATTTAATTATTCATAACCTTTCAACCATTGACTTTTTGATCATGTACTAACTTTTCAATCTTTAGTTAGCTTTTTGGTCAGTTTTGTCTCACACAAGTCACAACTATTAAATTTCTTCCAATTATGTAGATGTACGAACTACTATTATAAATTACATTACCCATGCTGATAAAAAAAATTACATTACCCTTATTAATTTCACGGGATCAATTTTACTCATCCCCTAGAAATACAAGACACTAATTTAGCAAAACATTAAAAATACACTTCACTTTCCATTGTTTTTATCTAATTCCTTGGTGTCACTAATGGTTGCAGAAATTGCCCCATTGCTGCTTAATGTTGCATCTTGGCCTTCAGTTTCAAAGGGAACAACACCACTTTTGGTAGTCCCAATCTCATTCTCTGTAGCCTCTAGTTCCACTCTGAACTTCCTATACATATCTCCTTTATAAAATTTTCACTTATATTCGAGAGATAGACTTCTTGCATGTATCCAATTTCTCATTTCTGATGCATCAAAGCTTCAAGAAGATTTCTGTTTTGGACTTACTCTAATCCAAGCATTCTAACTCCTAAAGCTACAAAAGATACTGTAATGCAAAGAAAAAAAATGTTTATTTGTATTTGGTTAATCCATGCTGCTCATAATATCCAGAATCGTGATTGATTGTATGGTTTCATTGCTAGGAATCATCTCTGTGTAACTTTGGATTGCTAGGAATCACTTGAGTTTACTCAAAAGAATCTTATTAACAGGGTATGGATAGAAGTTCTTTACAAAATTTTGGGTTGCATAATTTGTTTGAATTGTTTGTATTTCCTAGAATTAGAGTATGTTTATTGCAACAACTCCTCATGCTTCCCTATATATGGGCAGTTTAAATTATTATTAAGAATGTCATGTGATTGAACACTAATTACTGATTCATTTGAATCCAGATATATACTGATTCTGCAGAGGCCAAGATTCCATCTATTCTTGATTATGTTGGAACTGTGATTGAGGTACTCCTTTGCTCCACATCCTTAAAGCGATTGAAAATTAATACTTTCAAGTTTCAACTGCTGCAACATAATCTCTGCTATGAAGGTTCTTTGACTTGCTAGTGCTTGTTTTCAGGTTCTTTGACTTGCTATGAATTTTTTATTATGTTTGAATTTCAAATATATTCAATTCCTATTTATGTAACACTCACTTTCTGGAATTGTGATAATGAGTTTTATCAAATTTCAAAATGATTTGTACAAGTTCAAAGTTATGAATTTTTTTCTCATGTTTGAATTTCAAATATATTCAATTCCTATTTACGTTACACTCACTTTCTGGAATTGTGATGTCCAAGCTTAGTGTCCTAACACTCATTTATTTTCAACTTTTGACTATCCTTTTGCTGTTTATGACTATCCTTTTCCCCAAGTATATCTTATACTTCTCAGTTTTTTGGAATAAATTCTTTTGGTTTCAAAGTCCCCGCAATTACCGACGGATTTTTGTTCATCACCGAGGGATTTGGCCCTCGGTAATCACCAAATTTCTTGTAGTGTGTACCCATCTTCTGCAAGGTATGAACTATTTCTTTCTTATTATAATTTTTCAGCAACTTGATCTATTATATTATATAGTATAGTACAGTTTAGTTATGGCTTGAACAATCACATAAGTCATAACTATCGACTACTTCTGGACCAATAGTTATGGCACTTGAGGGATGTGTCATTTCTATTGCAAGGATACCTTATTAGTTATTAGCATATAAGACAAAATAACCGAAAAAGATAGTTAAATGTATTTATCTTTTTCAAATTAACTAGTAAGCAAGCCCGTGCACATGCACGGGCCAAAGTTTTTGGTCTACATTTTCAGTGATTACAACATTATTATGTCGTGTTTAATTTTAGAAATAATTATTATGAATAAATATTATTTTGAATAGAAATAAATATAGTTAAAAATAACAGAGAATTGTTGATTCAAATTTGTTATCATGAGTTATTTTAAATTAGTATAGTTCATTCAAATTTAATTAAAATAACTAAAATATAAATATAATTAAAATTATGTTTCTCAAATTTATTGAGCCTTTAATATTGTTATTTTGAATGGAAAAAAAATATAAAAACTCGTCTACTGCCCAAAATCCAACATTTAACGCACAGAAAACAGCCAAGCTTAAAAATCAGTGTAGGCTATCCACCATTCCCATCAACCACAGAGTGGCATCACAGACATCTTCCTTGGCCAAGACAATGAAGTCATTCACTTTTTCCATCTTGGCCGGAAGCAACATAATTGCCGATAACTTCCATGGACAACTGATGAGCACTCTTGTTTTGAAGGTTAGCTAATCCATCCATTGCTTCATATGTCTCTTTGTCATCAAAGAGCCTAAGGTTGTGGCGTGCTGGTGCTACTGGACCCTCCCTTCCATGGCTTCTCAAACCCCTAGAAACAGAAGATGGCATCACTTTTTACGAACCTTGCCCATCACTTAAACAATCATAATAATTTTTTTTAAAGACTCAAAATAAAATTAATAAAAATGGCTCTGAGATTAAAATAAAAGGCATTAACTCAATTCACAATGCGGATTGTGAAGTCCCCAAAGGATTCTTTTAATTGATGCTTTTGTTTCCAATAATAATAGAACAATGGCTCAAAAACTTTTTCAAGGTCTGCAATCTTCACCTTGTCCATGAAACTTTGAGCTAATGAAGTTTGATTCTGGTTACCTCCAAGCTAAATTTGTATCAGAATAACAAAAATAAAGTGAACATGGCAGGCTTTCAGTATTTTCTACAATCTGTATATGATCAGCCACTAACTGACATACCTGATAGCTGTTTGGACCATCACCAACCAGTCTAAGTTCGGCCATGTATGGTCTAGCACAGCCATTTGGGCACCCAGTTATCCTTACAACCACAGACTCATTATACTTTAGGCCCACCTGAATCACACAGACAGATTTATAAAGTATCCTCATCAGTGATCTCCATCAAAACAGTACAGTCATACACATGACTTATCTATCTGCAGCAATACCTTCTCAAAGACAGCACGAATCCGCTTAAGAATGCCCGGGATCCCACGTTCAGCTTCAGTAATTGCCAGTGGACATAGTGGGAAAGCAAGGCATGCCATTGCTGTAATATTGAGGGGATCAACAAATCTAGGTTGCTATTGAGAGCAAAACAAATCATTATAAGAAACTTCCATAAACAGATAAGCAGAAACAAAAAGGAGCAAATTAACATTGAAAATTATACAAAGAGGAGTATAATTCACCGAATCTGACAAAAAGTAAAATACAACAGTAAAAACAGTAAGCAAAAAGAAGCAAACAAACTACCATAACAGCAGTTCACACTGAAATTTGACAACTATGAACCAAAAAGCAGAACTGAAAAAAGAAACAACACCAATCATTAAAATTGAAAAAGAAAAAGCAAAAGCATATCAGCCAAGCTTACCTCTCTGGTTTTAAGTGCTGCATAACATGTATTTTTGAACCATTTGCTAACCTGCATTTTATAACTTGTTAGTAAAAGGAAGTTTGAAAAGATCAAGAGCCGCTGGACATAAATAATGACCCAAGGCAATGCAAATAACTGCTGGGATCTAGGTGAATTAAAATACCAAAAAGGTAAAGCAGCTTTGCAGGATAAATATGTTGCAGTGAAGAATTAATATGCCAAGAATTCATATTGATTTTAAATTAATATGTCATCCCTGTTACACAGCTAAACAGAAAAAAAGCAACAACATAAATTGATCAAGAGATTTTTGGCATCATGGCTGAAACAATTATATATTTGCTACCGTTTGCTCTACCATGGTTGCTTGGCTGGATCCAACAACACCCATGTGAGAAGAACTATCCCAAGCCAAATGAAGACATGGACATACCATATAATAATTATACTTCAGTGCTTTATAAAGCTTCACTTGCTTGTGGAATTTGAACCAAAAAAGAGTGAGTAAATCATTGATGAGGAGCATATAAAGACTTGTTACACTAATGTAGCATTAGGATTAAGGGACAGATATAGCAATAAGGATTACCAAAGGCAAAACAAATTTACAACTCATGTTGCTTAAACAACCTGCAGACAAATTTACGTTGCTCATTGTAGTTTCTCAATTTATTTACAACTCATGTTTTTTTGCTATTAGATTAACATGCCAAATATAAAATAGCTAAAATAAAATAGCTCTATGGTAGAAAAATTAAATGACTATTTCTTCTAATATGCATTATATTAAAATAACATAAAAATTAAACATTACGAAACTTCTTACCTAAAGGTACTCTTCTCATTGATAGGTTTTGAGATATTTAACAACATTAGGATGATTACATTGTTGAAACATCTCAATCTCATCATGGATTTCCTCGTACCCCTGCTACTAAGCGCACAAGAGTTTATTCATTTACTACACTCCAGGCTTAGATAAATCTAATAATCAAAGTGGCAAGTATGTGAATACAAAAAGAATAAAAACTTGCATCAAAAAATATCTGCACCAAAAGTTAAATGATAGTTCTTCTTTGTAATAGGTGCTTATTTGGTGTACTGAAAAAATACCTGCATCAAGAAACAACAGCATCAAAAATGTATTTTTAGGACTTTTCACAAACACTTGGTGTGCATCATAAACAAAACATATTACTATTAACAACATCATCAAAGTAAAAACTCAATCACTGTGTCATTTAGAATTTGCTTAGATTTTTATTATCCTTTAACACCAACAACCAACAAAAATGAAATAAGACATAAATTACCAAGAGCAAACTCTGATGCATAACCTTGTATGCATAACCGAAACACTTTGGTAATTTATCAAACACTTTTTTTTAGATAAGGAAAATTTATTAAAAACTACCAAAAGGGCCAAGTATAAGAAATACTCAGAACCCCTGGTCTAGAATCTGTTACAAAAACCATTGTAGTCTCACAATACAGCAACAATCAAAACTAATTTATCATTCTATCATATAGTTACCCCATAAGCTAACTTAGATCACAAAAGAACCACCCAATACATTGACCCTTACAGCATAATGTCCCAATTTTAAACAAAAACTATAGCCCAAACCCACCCTTTAGCAAATACGTATGTAATTACGGAAACACAGCTACAGACTTGAAAAAACATTCCAAGCATCCTTCTTAGTGAACCACCTGAAAACCACTAAAAGAACATGTACTGAAAATCCCAATCAAATATGACAGAGCCGAATAGATTGAGTCCGAGACTTACTTACAGGAATGGGGATTTTCATTATTGGTGGCTAACGGTGAAGGTCGCTGTAGTAGCTGTCGTGATTCGCGGCGGTGTGGCTTCCTTGAACCGATTGGCAACAGCTTGGCTGCGAGACAAAGAGAACGATGGCAAGAAAGAGATGGTTCTATCCTTCTTCTTCTCCTAATTCTTCGTCCTCTTCATTCCCTCCTGTTTTCAGGATTCAGTGTTCCTCTTCTTCTTCCCAATAGATATGAATGTTTTGTTGTCTGAGTCTGAGAGATAAGAGTGAGAGGATGGAGAGAGAAAGGGAGGGTGAGAGTGATGAGAGAAGAAAGAGATGGGAAATGAGAGAAAAGGGATACGTAGAGGTCTGAGAATGAAAATTAGGAAGAAGGCTTCCCTAGCAAGCTTTGGAAAACAAAGAGACTTCCCTAGTCCATTTAATCTTCAGAGATAAGGAAGGGCAGTTCAAATTATAACCCAGAGGCCCAATCTCCAACAACAATTAGGTTCCAAGGGCTGCTTCATTAATTAGTGTATTAGTGGAGTAGTCAAAATTAGTCAAAATTGGATAATGATTTTGGAGGGAAAATCAGAATTAAAACTGAAATACCAAGCTTCTTTTATAAAAGTATTGATAAGAATTATAGTTACTTTAGGAAAATTGTATTAAGAATGAGATAAAAATTAGATGAAATCACTACTTTCTAAGAATATTTTAAAAATAATTGTATTGAGAACAGAAAGTTAGTAAATTTTTTCTTATATTTATGATAAGATAAATATGTCTTGGTTTTCTTATACTACATCCGTTTCATAAGTAGTGTATTTTAAGGTTATACACGATTTTTAAGAAATGATTAAATGATTAAGAATTTTGGATACTTTGTCTATAACACCCCTATATAATAATTATTGAAAAGAGATAAAAATACTGAAAGTGAAAATGAGAGTATGATAAATAGAGATGTGGTGAAAAGAATAACATTAATTGTATATTTGGTTTTGAAAAATAACAATACATATGAAACATAAAATAAAAACTCTGTTTAGAGTTTTACTTTTGTTCCAAGCTAAGCTTGGTTGATTTGTTTACATTTTCTCATAAATTTTGCTTTTGTTGCAGGATGTTCATTGACACTTCCAAAAGGATGGAGCTGGCTCAAGTTATAGTTAGTAGTATAGCTAATTTTCCTGCCAATTTCAATACCTACAAGTAGTTAGTTTAGTGTATAAGCTAACTTATCAAATGTTTATTTTATTTGTAGTTTGTATTAAATTACTTAGGATATTTTGCCTTTTGGAATCATTTGTATTATAACACTATTTTTTGGTATTAAATGTGGATTCATTTGTATTATTAGTTTATTATAAGCTTATTTTGCCTTTTGGATCCATTAATGAAGGTCATCAATAGATATAAAAAATATAAAAAAAAAAAATCAACTTTTCCACATCGCGGAAAGTGGACATTCCGCATCTGTTTTATGCGTTTTATTCATAAAACAGATGCGGAAAGGGGACATTTCGCATCTGTTTTATTGTAAAATAGATGCGGAAAATGGACATTCCGCATAAAAGACAGATGCGGAAAGTGGACATTCCGCATCTGTTTGGGTTCGTAAGTCATGTGGAAAGTAACTTTCCGCATCAGTTATGAAACTTTTCGCGTCTGTTTTTAAAAGTGACGCGGAAAGTCCAACCTTTCACATCTGTTATTAAAAGTGATGCAGAAAGTCATTACTTTTAACATCTCTCACATTTATATCATTTCTAAAACAGATGCTGAATGCGTTTTAAAACCGATGTTAAATGTCCGATCTCCAGTAGTGATAATAGTTTCATTAAATTAATTATTCATACATGCCTAAACCGAATACCCACATGCATGAACACCATAAATTTATTTTCACAAAAATGCTAACTTTTGGCTTGGGTCTTTGCTAAAACCATACATGCTCTGAAAGATCCTAATTGTGATTGTTAAGAACATGCACATGTAACACATAGAGGTTTGATTTTTGGTAAAAGTTGTGACTTTTTGGCAAAATTCACTTTAAACAATTTCATACAGCAACAACATATATATAAATAACACATGCAAGGATCAAAATTTCAACTTTACCCACAATCTAATTTTAAACAATCAAAATAGGATAAAATAAATTAAATCAAGTTAAAGATCATTACCCACAAGAAAAAATTGATGAAAATAGATTTTCCTCTTCTTCTCCTCTAACCACGAGTTTCCCGTCTTCTCCAATGGGGAGGTTTGATTTTTACTTGTTCTTGACCGAGGGAGTAACAATAATGAAATGAGTATTTGATTTGTGAAATAAGAATGGAGAAACAAAATGGGTGTGGGTACTGTTCATGGATTTGCTCATGTGGGAGGAGACAAAATGGGTTTGCTGTATGGGGAGGAGGATGGGGCATGTGAGAGAGGGAGTATGTTGCCTTGGTTATCTTGCTTTGTTGTTTACAGAGGAGAGCAAATGAAAATCATAGCATGCCAAGGAGGGAGATATACGTGAGTGATGAGGAGGGGATGGGGTTGTTGCTACCGCTTGGTTTATTTTTGGGGAGAGAAAAATGAAACTAAATAAGGAAGGGAGGTGTGAAACGGATAAAAGAATGAGGAAGTTATTATTTTTTTGTTAAAAGAATACTAAGAGACAAAACTAAAATGAATAGAAAAGAGAGAAAGAGGGGGATGGTTTTTACATTATAAAAAGGGGTTTCATTTGTTTTTAATTAAAATACCAATAGGGTAATTAGGGTGGTAATAAAATGAGCATTGTAACAATTTTGAGGTTTATTTTTTTTTTCAAAAAATGACTTTTCCTCTTCCTTAATTATTTCCAAACCGTGAAATAAATGTACATGGGGAAATGAACATTTCTTTAAACTCTCATAGGGTGTATTAAAATCATGCTCAAATAAATTATAAAACACTATAACAATGTTTTATAAATTAAATCCAATAATAATAATAATCTTTTTCAAGTGGTAACAGTTAAACTTTTATTATAAAAACATAACTCAATATTTTTATACAAATCACTTTGACTGTAACATCATTTTATTCAAATCTCATATGAAAACGCAATGCCTTTGAAAATCAAAATAACGTAATCAATTAAATCAATAAATAAATAAACAAATCGAAATCCTTCGCTGACGCCAATGAAATCAACTTGTCGAATTTAAATCCCAAAAACTGAAATCTGACAAACTAACGTTTCAGGAACTCCTTTTATAAAAATACCATATTAATATAAAAATCAAAACTCTTCGTAAATCGCAAAACTCAAATGAATTCATTTATTCCTATCAGGAAGGAATAAAATAATATTGTAAATTATGGAAATATAATTTTGTCAAATATGAAAAATGACGGGTATTACAATTGTGGTCTAAGTTTTTGTGAGAAGAAATAAATAAAATTGTATTGGAATATGAAATGAAGCTTGTTTAATGAAGCTTGTTTAATGTTGAAAATGACTTGGAAATTGATTCATTGCATTAAATATAGATGATGAAGTATCTAGGAATTAAATTAATTATTGCAAAGTGAAAAGATTTATTATGTTCTAATAATTGGCAGATAAGTATTTTTGGAAGAACATATCAATTTTAATATAGAATTCAATAACATTGGTGGACATAAAAATGCCCAAAAGGGCCTTATAATTAGGGACGGAGGGAGTATATAGTTTATCTAATACCATCACACAATAAAGGTTAGATAATATTTAATGCTAAAATGCAATCTCCTTTATACTCCCTCCGTTTTTATTTATCTGTCCTATTTCAAACAAAACACACTCTTTAAGAAATATAATTATTACTTAGATTTTCAATACATTAATTATGTTTTTTTCCCACTATACCCTTTCTCTTTCTATAATCATTAATTTTTCTTCACTACTTACGTAAACCAAGACTTATTAAATAGGGGCAAACATGGAAAATAGCATTTATTACACTCTTGAAATTCTCAATAGGACAGATAAAAAGAAACAAAAAATCTCTCCAAAAATGGACAGATAATAAGGAACGGAGGGAGTATTTTTTTTGTCTGTATACTCTTTGGCCAGTACCACAAGATTCTTCAAGAGCACATTTAATATCAATGAACCTTTGAGACTAATCCTGCACGAAATCGCGTTCTTATACCTCTCTCAGTGGGGTGTGTTAACTGGGAATCGAACCTGAGATTTCTTAATCTCAAGTCTCATTCTCAAGTTCTCAAGTTGACAAAATCGCATCACTTGCTGAATCTTCCTTTATATTGATGTATGGCAATAGATAAACTGGTACGTGAGTTTTTGTCTCAAAAGATAGTTTTTCTTTGAAAGTGTCTTAAAAGACATTTAAATAAGAAAGAATGAGAAAATAGTTAGAACAGTTCCCAACTTCATAGACAGATCCTAACTTCATAGACATGCATGCATCAAATTAGTCCTTGTTCTCGAGATAGCAAAATATGAGTCATGTTAGTTCCTTGTCGTTATTGATTCACAAAATTAGTGACTAATTTGATCAATGCTCACAATCTCAATAACTAATTTGACCAAAAGTCAATGGTATTTGATTTTTATTTTGCCCAAAATGACGTCATTTTAGCCATTTTGTTAGTCTATGTTAAGGACCACTAATGGCAGCCATTAACATCATACACTATTGTGATAGATTTACGTTTTCCTGTCTCAGAAACCAATTTGAAATTTGAAATTTTGAAAATTTGAGGAATAAATTAATTGGTGCCTAAAAAATTAGGGATCAATCTGACATATTACTAAAAATAATAGAGTATTTAAGAAAAAATATTAAATGTACACTATACACGAAACTATTTTCTTTTTTTTGGTGCACACCAACCGGTACCCGAATCTGGTTTACCTAGAATCCGACTCATCCTGTCCGACCCAACTGAGCTCGCACTAAGCGGTAGGGGTCTCCCAGCAGGGGTTGCTCCATACCCAAGGCTCGAACTCGAGACCAGTTGATTAAAGGACCAAGTGAGGTACCACTTGACCAATCCCACGATGGTTATACACGAAACTATTTTCAACCGGTATAAAACAAGGGTCTTGCTAATCCACACGAAACTTGTTAAGGTTTTTAGTATTGGAAAAACAATCATAGGTGCACATTCTTTTATGTCTTGAGAATACAAAAACCACATTTTTCCATAAATTTTTTTACTCTTTTTGCCTTCTTAACAAATACATTAAGGACACTCGTTAGCATTTTTCATAAAACAAAACCAAAAACCGTTCTCAAGATAAAAGTTTTATGGTGGAGATGAATATGGTCATGGGTATCGGTAAGAAGGTAATAAAAACAACAATTAGCAATAAAGATGAAACTTGACTTGTTTTTTTTTTTAGTGTGGATTTAAAACAATTCGTTTACTATTTCGAAAGCAAACAGATGAGAACCGGCGTTGATGTTATCCTATCGGATAAGAGAATATATAGTCAAAACTTTAATTAGGATAGATATTGTTATATGAAAATACACGTCGTATGAGTTTTTGCTAAAATTAAACCAGATAAACCTATTATTATTACCTAATTTATTATCATTATAAATATCCAATATACGATGGTTTGGGATTCACACATACTTAGGAGAACCACGAAGAAAGAAAGAAACCGCTAATTACTATTGCAATTTTTTCTTACATGATGTTTAAGGTGTACGCGGTTTCGGCTTTGTTGTTGGGGCTTCTGCTCGTTGCTCAAGCAGATAAAAATGATGATAAGAAGATTAAGTTTTATGAACTCAAGAGAGGACAAATCAATGTGAATTTGACAAATTATGGTGCAACAATTGTCTCTGTCATTGTACCTGACAAGCATGGTTTGTTTTTTTAAATCCTTTTCCCAATCTTATTTGTTATGTTTATGTAGCTGCTGGTTTAGTCTAATTCTCTTAAAAAAAAAAAATCACATAAGCTTTTTTTTGTCATGTTTGCCTCTTCAGGGAAATTAGGTGATATTGTGCTTGGCTACGATTCCATTGATTCGTACAAGGTATACGACTTAAATTCTTTGGTGGTTCAATTAGCTAATGCTAATGTAAAAAATAATAAGAAAAAACACATAAAAATAGGAAATTAAGGGTACTTTTTTATTTTAAATTTTAATTTTCAATCTAATACTCTTTTGCTCTGATTATACTTTTGATATCATCAAAAATAATAAAAACATAAAAAATTATATTATTTGATTACTTTTTTTTTAATTACTTTTTATGTAGCCTTTTAAAAGCTATGTTCTTATATCAAAAAACTTCCAATCTATCAATGATTGAAACTAGCACTACATACATAATGCCTTTTGCACCACTTCAAGTGGTGAGCCAAACCACCAACTTCTTGAACTAAATAGGTTAAAATCTAAATTACAATTAATTAAAATGAGTCAATCTGTCTTGATTATTCAATTTTTCCTCAACCCAAATTATTAGTCGGGATGACTCGATCACATTAATAACAATTAACTCTAGTTAGAGTAGCGATCTTTTTTAATTTTTTTTTAAAAAAAAAAAATCACTATGAGAAATACAAATTTTCCTTTTCAATATGGTTGTGTATCATACTATCAGGAATATTAAACAACATACCATTCTATATTTCTATAATAAACCAATAATTCTTCTTGAATTTTGTTACAGAGTGATACACCTTATTTCGGAGCCCTTGTTGGACGTGTGGCAAATAGAATTGGAAAAGCTCAATTTACTTTGGACGGACAAACCTACAAATTATCTGCTAATGATCATGGGAACACACTCCACGGTATATTAACCATACATACAACAATCATAGTTTTTTCCCCTTTTAATCTCTCTCTACCTTAAATATTGTTGGAGGAAGTTAATTAGAATTGTTTAAACAATATGTTCATATGAAATATCAGGTGGTACCACAGGGTTCGGTGATGTTGTATGGACAGTAAAAAGCTACAAAAAAGATAGTCATATCAAATTTACCTATGACAGTTTTGA
This sequence comes from Crotalaria pallida, assembly GCA_037953625.1. Classification (NCBI taxonomy): domain Eukaryota; kingdom Viridiplantae; phylum Streptophyta; class Magnoliopsida; order Fabales; family Fabaceae; genus Crotalaria; species Crotalaria pallida. The sequence continues at coordinate 99,474,312 of CM075650.1, forward strand.
TAAAGAAGAAGGTACCCCACTTACGATACTCGTTTATTTGAGTTTTATTTTATGCATTAGTGTTGTATACTCCCTCCTTTCTGTTTATTTATAATTTATAATATTTCAAACAAAACATAACTTTCAATAAATGTAATTATTACTTCAATTTTCAATATACTCCCTCTGGTCCTATTTATAGGACATACTTATCCATATCACACGGATCAAGAAAGGTAGTTAAGTTTCTTAAAACTTTAAAAAAATACATTACAATTTTACCCTCTTATCTTGTATTGGGAATTTCATAATGTATTATTTCACATTAATGGATAAAGGGCAAATAAGAGAAAATAGCAATAAATGCTTCCTAGAAAATGCAAAATGTCTTATAAATAGGACCAAAGAATTCTTCTAGAATATGTCCTATAAATAGGACCAGAGGGAGTATTATTTTTTTTTCTATTATACCATTTCTCTTTCCATAATCATTACTTTTTTCTACTATTTAGAAAAATCAATATACTATTAAATAGAGATAAATATAAAAAATAATATTTATTATAAAGAGAGATAAAAAAACGAAAAAACTTCTTCGAAAAAGTTAAATAAGAACAGAGGGAAAAACATATAGAGCATGTATATCTCTCTCCATTTCGCTTTTCACTCTATCAATAACATTTCATTTACTTTTCTCTTGAAAAAAGGTTTCCCTGGAAGACTCAAAGTCTCTGTGACATACTCAATAAGTGGCACAAATAAGTTAAGTGTGAAAATGAGTGCCAAGCCCATAGACAAAGCCACACCAGTGAATCTTGCACAACACACTTACTGGAATTTGAGGGGCCACGACAGCGGTGATATTTTATCACACAAAGTTCAAATTTTTGCCTCACAAATCACACCAGTGGATGACTTGCTCATCCCTACTGGTAAATTCCAATCTGTTAAAGACACCCCATATGATTTCCTTGAACCAAAAGAAGTTGGTAGCCGAATTCATAAGCTTCCTGGTCTCTATGACATTAACTATGTGCTTGACAAAGGTAGCAACCATCGTCTTAATAAAGTGGCCATAGTGAGTGACAATGTGTCTGGGAGGAAAATGGAGCTATTCTCAGACCAACCGGGTGTGCAATACTATACTAGTGGTATGTTGAAGGATACTAAGGGAAAAGGTGGAGTCACTTACCATCAGTATGCTGGTATTGCGTTGGAGACACAAGGTTTCCCTGATTCTGTGAATCAACCAAATTTCCCATCACAGATTGTACGTCCTGGGCAGACATACAAGCACAAGATGGTTTATGTATTCACAGCTAGTAAATAGATTTATGAATCTTGAATTCATTGCATATATATGTATCATAGTGCTTGAAGCATGATTGAAAGAATAATTATGTAGATATTGTTCCTCAGTTGTTGCATATATATGTATCATAGTGCTTGAAGCATGATTGAAAGAATAATTATATATATATGTAGATATTCTTCCTCAGTTGTTGCATATATATCTCCTTGTATATGAATAATTTGAGGAAATAAAGTTGTATTCAAACTAAACTTATTTCATAATTTGCTCTTAATCTCTTTGATTTACTGCTTTATTTCGGATTTAATAAACTTTGCTCCAAAATGCAAATGCAACATATTAAATTTTCATTTTTTTAAATCCTTTTTTAATCATTATCTATTTGCGCAATGTTTTATGCTCATTATCATTTATTATTGATGTTGATTTTTAGTGTACATTTTCAATCATTTAGAGGATTATTTAATTTTTTTTAGGGTTTTTTTATATATGTCCAAGGGTACATATTAAGAAACTCATATTAAAGAATATGTATTAAAAATTTTACTCATTTACAAAACTTCTAAGTTATAATTGCATTAATTTCTAATGCTCTCAAAATAAATATTTTAACATCTATCTTGAGGTGTTTAACCTTTTTTTTTTATTGAACAGTTTTACCATGTGGGGGTGGCATAAATTTTTAGTTGAGAGATTTTTGGTTTTATGGACTATGGTGGTATAAATTGCTTTCATTATCATCTCTCTCTTAATATAAGATCATTTTGAAAGAATTCATGTCCACTAAAAAAGTAAGTTAATATTGTTAATGTCATTAAAAATATAAATATTTTATATACTTTTTCAAAATTATTCATATAATTATTATTGAAACTCTAAAAAATATTAAGTAAATAGGGATGTTTGTGAAAAGAAATAATTAAATATTAAAAATTGACACCGAGCAAGTCTTATAAATAAGAGAAATAAAAAATTACGAAAAGGTTTTGTATTAAAGAACTGAAAGAGTAATTCACATTGCTTTATGACCATGCTTCACATTTTCTTTTTAGGCTTAAATATTTTTTTTCTTTATCTTATTTTTAGTTTTCAAATTATTGGTTTTTTATATTTGAAAAGAGTCAATTTAGTCCTTTACGTTTATAATGTTTGTCAATTTCATCATTCTGTCATGACAATGTTAAAATTTCACTAGTATATATTGCTTTGGCCTAAGATTTCTTTTCTAATCACTAAAATCTACATTTTATCGCCATAATTTGCAATTTTTAAAAGAAAAAAAGGTCAAAATGTGAGTGAAATTTAACTCTAAAAAAGTGGAACGACATTGAAATTTTATCTATCGAAGTAGCAAATACGATGAAAAATGAAGATTTTAGAGAGAAAATGCAGATTTGGGTGATTGGAAGAAGGAACCTATGACAAAATCAATATATTTCGGTAAAAATTTAAAATTATCATCATGAGAGAAGGATGAAATTGACAAATGTCAGAAATATAGAGGACGAAATTGACTCTTTCTAAAGATAAAAGACCACATTAAAACCTAAAAATAAAATAAAGGACCCAAAAAAGTATTTAAGCCCACCTTTATGATGCCTATTAGCTTTTGTTCTCAACATACAAAATCATATATATAGCTTCTATGGAGATAGAAATGTGTTATGGACCGGTATCACAGACAAATAATAACCGGTATCACGAACCAACAGGCATCAATTCAGCATATCGGCAATTCGGCATCAATAGTCAATCAATATTATGCTGCTAATGATGACATTCATGGAGCCTTTACTCTTCGGCCTTAATGCCCATCATGGCTCATCATTACAGTGTCTCCTTCCAACCACCTATAAATACAGGTAGTGGCCAAGGTATAACCGGACTGATATTCCGTTATTTACACACGGCACACACACCACCCCAAATATCCCGACTCGGTGGCGGAGTTCTTTAACCGTGAACCCATTATCATCGTCGTACATCAACAAACCGACTTGCCGGTACATGTGGGATAACACCCCACAACAAAATGGGTGTCATTTTAGTGTTGACGATGAAGTATTGTTTTATTTTCTTTTCTTTTCTTCGCCTCTTTTTCTTTGGTTAATATTAGAAATGATAGTTTTGCATATTTTGTTACTTTTTTGTGTTTGTGTGTCGCGACCGGGGTCCCGGGTCGCCCTCGGGGCCTCGCCTACGAGTGGGGGTGGAGTCGCCACCGCATTTTGTTGCAAAAAACGCGGAAAAAGTATTATTAATTAAAATGGATAAAGTTTGGTTCGCCCATTCGAAAATGGTACCTTTGATTGATTTTAATTAAAAGACCTAAATAATTGGTTTGCCAAAAAAAATATTTTTTTGTGGTGTCTTGCAAGGTTGCCCTTGGTCTTACGCACCCTCATAAAATGAGGGATCAAGGATACGTAGTTCTAAATTAACTTTTAATGTTATTACATTTTTTAAAATATATTTTATGCGGAGAGGAAATATGCACAAAACTTTTAGTCAAAGAAAGATGGATTTCCAAAACGCATTAGAATTTTCAATTAATAAAATTTATTAGACTTTATAAAAAAATTTATCTATTTTATTTTAAAACACAATAATAAAAAAAATGTTTATCATGTTGAATACAAAGAGGAAAGTCCAAGAGATCCCTCCACTAAATGGGTGAGAAAAATCGGCTTGCCAAAGCATATCCAATGATTTTTTTTTTAAAAAAAAAAACTGAGATTTAACTATTAAATTTATGATCCCAATTTATTTAATTTAAATTTAACAATTAAATTCATAACATATCCTAAAATACAAATACATTGATTTAAGAATAAAATTAGAATCTAAATATCAAATCTGTACTTTGATGCAAAAATATTTATTATTCAGCAATCAAAAGGATTCATAAAATTAATAATTAAGATCTAAATAATTAAAAGTTAAAATACTACATTTTTATTTTTAATATTTTTCTATATAAAAAAAAAAAACAAAACTGAAAACAAAAGTGGGCGGAGGAAATAGTGGACGGAGGGAATACTTAGTACAGAAACCCAAAAAAAATGAAACGGAAGACTGATGAAGAATAGTTGCAAGGGTATACCAAAAGAGTGCTTGCACAGAAATCGAGAAAGAGAAAAAAAAAATGAAACTGGAACGGAAGAGTGGATTTGGCTATACTTTTTTAAAGAAAATTCCTAAAAAAATTGTGTCTCTAAAATTGTGTCTCCAAAAATTGTGTGTTTGTCAAAATTGTGCGTGTGAAAAAATTGTTTTTGAAATTGTGAGGAGGAGAGCTCTATTTATAGGAAAAATTAGGATAAGAAAAATAGGGTTTCTCCAACAGGCTTTGAGAGTCTAAAGGAATATTCTCTGATTTATTCTTTAATCAAATCTTTCAAACTTTTTTAAAGAAAAAATCTCAATTTTTTAAAATAAAAACAAATTTGATGATAATTCTTTTATAAAAAAAAATAAATCATTTTAACAAAATAGTTCTTTTATTTTTATCCTTACAAAAATTAACACAAATCTTTTACCAAAACACATTTTTATCTTTTTTTTTATTTTTTTTATTTTCTTTATTTTTAATTTTTTTACAAAATATACTTTTTCAAATTATTTTTTCATTTTTATTTTTTTATCTTTTTTTAAACATTTTTTATTATTTTTTATTTATTTTTGTTTAAGGGGGACAAAATTGGATATCTACATTATGTTTAGAAACATATACTCCCTCAGTCCCATTATCTTGGTAAAAAAAATGCTACAAAATTTGTCCCATATTAAAGTAAAAAAATAAATGAAAAACTTAAAGATTGTATATTGTATCCATGATTGATAAATAAGTAAGGAAAACATATTTAAAGATTTTTTTGGAGACAATATTGTAATATGTATTAATTGTAATGATATGGAAATTTGTATAATATCAATTTGTAATTAATGAATGAATCATGCATAATATTAAACAGATACTCTCTTATTTTCATTGACTTGTTTGACTTTTACCAAAATAATGGGACAGAGGGAGTACAAGAGTTATTTGAATCTTAGAGAATCGTCACATTGCACAAATAAATACTTCCTCCGTTTCACAATGTTTGGCCTTTTAGGTTTGGGCACACAGATTAAGAAAGTGTTAATTATTGTAAGTATTATGTATAGTTTGTCTAAAATACCCCTATTTAATCCTTATTGAAAATTGTAATAGTATTTAATTTTTATCGGTAAGTGTGTTCATTAATTAATGTATAGTGGTTTAGAGATGAGAGAGATGATAAAAGTAAAATTAATGAGGGGTAAGAGAAATGATTGAATGAAAGGTTAATATTGGAAAAAAAAATATGTTTGTGTATTGAAAATGTAAAAGACCAAACATTGTGAAACAAGAAAAAAAAGCTAAAAGTCCAAACATTGTGAAACGGAGGGAGTACTTAAGAACAACGTTATTCAACGGATCTCGCTGAGATTATAAACGATGTTATTATGTGTGACATACTCCAATAATTCTTACAATATTCTACTGCTCTTAAGGGAAGCGTTGGAAATATCGAAATCTATGAAGATGATCTACACAACTGAGAATGTCTCATGTCATTGAACTTTGTATTATATTTTATTTCCAATAATCTTAAGGATCTAACCTTATATTGTTTAATGTGTTGATGGCAATGGTGTAACACCCCTTGATTTCCATATTATATGAATAAGTGTTTTAGAATAAAAAATATATCATATTCAATGATAAATATGTTATTTGGAAAATAAACATACTTGGATATGACTTTTTTTTTTTGAAGAATAAGAGAATGTTTTATTCAATAAGAATGAGAAATTACATCCTTAACAAAATCAGGGGGGTTATTATACCACACCCATGAATCAATAGCAAACACAACTTCATTAGCAATCCTATGTGCTGCCTTATTGCCTATCCTACAAATATAGGAAAATTGGCAAGAAAAGAATGCTGGAACTAGAGCTTTAATGTCTTCAAGCAGTGTTCCAAATTCAAATAAGTCATCCACCCAATTGTGTAGCCTCTCAACAATATGTAAGCAATCAGTTTCAACAATAATAGAATTCCAACCTTTCTGCTGAGCCAGAACCAATGCATGACGAATCCCTTCCGCCTCTTGAAGCACAGGCGATGCCAATAAAGGAACACGGCGACCTTCACAACCTAGCACCACATTTGAACTGGACCAAATGATGATTCCCGTTGCACCTGTGGCCATATTCTTCTTCCACGCAACATCCACATTTAGCTTGATGACACCATGAGGAGGAGGAGTCCAGATTGATTCCCCTTTATGAGCTGAAGTTGCATTATTAGAAGTTGACATATTCCTCCCTTACCGCATGAAATTGTGAAACACACCTTCAGCACTAATAACAGTCCCCTTGGCACATGATACTTTGTTTTGAAAAATGCAAGCATTTCGTGCATTCCAAATACTCCAAGTTAATACCATCAACCATGCAACATCATCCTTGGATTTGCCTGCACACATGCCCACAAACCAGTCCACCACCGCCCCTTCACCCATCGGTTTAACTGCATCCACAAGCCCAGCTTCCATCCAAACCATCTGTGCAAAAGGACAATTCCATAAAGCATGCATTTGAGTTTCAAACTCACCTCCGCATCTTGCACAACACTGCCCTGTGTCAATATGTTTCCTTGCTAAGTTATCCATAGAAGGTAAAATCCCTTTCAAAGCTCGCCACCAAAATATTTTAATTTTATTTGGAACCTGTGCCTTCCATAGCTTCTGTCAGTGATCATTGCTGTAAGGATTGGAGTAACTGCTATCTCCTGTCATAGACTGTTGACGCCATCGCATCTTCATTTTATAGGCACTTTTAACAGAAAAAATTCCTTTTGAATCAAAATGCCATGTCAGGATATCTTTCCCAAAATTTCTGGATAGAGGTAAGCTCATGATTAGCTCGGCTTCCTCTACTGAGAACAATTCAGAAATAATATCCTGCTTCCATTGCCTAGTATCATGATTAATAAGGGCGGCTACTAACAGCTGAGCGTTACCATACGGATTCGGTGAGAAGGGTTTGAACCCCCACGGCTGGGGAAGCCACGGATCTTCCCACACCCTCACCTGCATACCTGTTCCAATACGCCAGCGAACACCTTTCTTCAATAAAGACCTGCCCTCTAATATGCTGCGCCAAGTGAAGCTTGGATTTGATCCTAGACCAAAATCCAAGAAAGATGAATAAGGGAAATACTTTGCTATGAGCACACGTGATACCAAGGATCCAGGTTGTTGCATTAACCTCAATCCTTGTTTAGCTAGCAAAGCTAAGTTGAAAACCTCCAGGTCTCTAAAACCCAAACCACCTTCACTTTTAGGAAAACACATTTTTCGCCAACTCATTCAGTGCACTTTTCTGTTTTCCTCTGAAGATCCCCACCAAAACCGATTAAAAAGGCCTGTTATTTGAGTACATAAGCTAACAGGCAGTTTGAAAACACTCATTGTATAAGCTGGAATAGCTTGAATAACAGCTTTAATTAAGACTTCCTTACCGGCAGCAGATAAAAGCTTCTCCTTCCAGCCCTGTATACGCTTCCACACTCTATCTTTTATGGTTTGAAAGGACTGATTTTTGTTTCTCCCCACATGGGTTGGAAGACCAAGATAAGACTCACTGAATGCCTGAGTAGAGATGCCAAACTTACCCATGAGCTGTGTTCTTAAAAGATCACTACAATTGGGGCTGAACATTATAGATGATTTGTCTAAATTTATTACCTGACCCGAAGCAGTGCAATATTTATCAATGAGATCCACCAAGACATTAGCTTCCCTTTCCAAGGCTCTTATAAACAGTAAGCTATCATCAGCAAAGAACAAGTGTGATACTGATGGACCATACCGCGAAGCCTTAGCTCCATGAATAAGACCCTGATCCTCCGCTTTATGTAGCATGAAATTCAGACTTTGCAATCGAAACTGGAAGAGTTGAATGCGGCTCAACCTTCAAATGTAAATTGGACAGCCCAACAAGAGGTTTCTATGAGATTGAATGAATTACTCAGTTGGGAGGAGGTCATGTGGAAGCAACGGTCTAAAGTTCATTGGCTGCAAGAGGGCGATCGTAATACTGGTTTCTTTCATAAGCGGGCATCTCAGCGTGCAAAAAAGAATGCTGTTTCTAATCTGAAGAGTACAGATGGTCAAATGCATACAGAGGAAGAGGAAATGGGGGCTATAGCGGTTAATTACTTTTCTAATTTATTCAGCACCAGTACTCCTTCTGCAGCTCATGAGGTCTTAGATTCTATGCATCCAAAGGTAACATCTCAGATGGCCAGTTTTTTATTGTCCCCTTTTTCATTAATGGATGTGAAAGAAGCTATCAATCAAATGTTTCCTACAAAATCCCCTGGTCCTGATGGTTTCCCACCTCTTTTTTATCAGCGGTACTGGAATGTTGTGGGTGAAGATGTGGCTCATTGTGTTCTCAGTTTTCTCAATGGGGAAGGATTATTAACAGGATTAAACTATCCTCATATTGTGCTTATTCCAAAGGTAAAAAATCCGGAAGATATGACTTAATTTCGTCCTATTAGTTTATGCAATGTTTTGTACAAAATTGTTTCTAAAGTTTTGGCAAATAGGATGAAATTAATTCTGCCTGATATTATATCCGAGTCGCAGAGTGCATTTGTTCATGGTAGGCAAATAACTGACAACATTCTCATTGCCTATAAGTTGATTCATATGATTAAGAACAAGAGAGCATGTACTTCGGGTACTATGGCGCTGAAATTAGATATGAGCAAAGCTTATGACAGGGTGGAATGGTGTTTTTTGGAGGCAGTGCTGAACAAAATGGGCTTTCCAGACAGGTGGATTCAGTTAATAATGGCTTGTGTATCATCTGTTTCTTTTTATGTTATTATGAATGGTAAGCAATTTGGTAATTTCAGGCCAGAAAGAGGTTTACGCCAGGGGGATCCACTTTCTCCATATTTGTTCATCCTAGTGGCAGAAACTTGGATATGACTTACTATCCTTGAATAAAATATTTTAGAGAGAAGTAGAAAATAATATAATTTTTATAAAGTAAAAGAAATAAATTATGCTTTTATCATAATTAGTATTTTGAAGTTATAAGGGCAAAACGATCATTTTACAAGAATTAATGTTATTTATTTTAGTTTAATAATGGTTTTTCAAATTTAAAATTATTATTTAAGAATAAAATAGTTTTGGAAAGAAATTAAGTAGAATATTTTAAGATGCGAAATCGTGGTTTTGTGTGTTGGATAATTAATTATCAGAGTTGGATCGATTGTCACAATGGATAATTGATTATCCAGTCCAAAATTTTCAGCCTGAACAAATTTTAAGCCCGATAATCGATTATTAGGCATCATTCAACCCAAAATCAATGTTTTCAAAGGCAGTGCAAGCCTTTTTACACCTGTTTTTCCACCTATTGCCACCCCTAGAGCCTTCCATGATCATCATAGGACACCTTGCTTCTGCAACCTTGATGAATCAACCCTTATCTTTGTGAGCTAAGCATGAAACTTGGCACAATCTTGATGAAGAACATCATTGCACAAAAATATTTTATGCATTCTTTTCGCCTATAAATACCCCCATTCTCTCAACGTTTTTCCTCACAATTCACTTCCAAATACAAGCATGCAACACATACATCAATTGTGTTCAAGTCTCTTTGAGAGTTCTTTAGTGTGTGAGTTGAGGTTCTACTCAAAGTGAGCTTGAAATTCATTCCGTTATGCTATTGAAGTTACACAACATTCCAAGATCCTCACTTTCTTGCGTTCGTGTGGTAAGCTACAGGCACCATTCTCTTTCATTTATGTTTCTAATTAATGCCCTGATAACAAAGATTTGATTATGATTGATTTCATGAATTTTCATTGAGAAACCATGCCAAACTTTGAATCCAAAGTTTTCAAAAAATCATTTGTTTTCTTAAACAAAAACAGTGTTTTCACCATGGTTACTTTGCATGAATGTCGTGATCCACTCAATTCGTATTATGCCTTAAATTTTGGTTCTAATTAAAGATTTCATGGCATAGTACATGTTGCAATTGTTGTTTTTTCGTTTTCATAGTAAAATCATGCTAAAAATTTGGTTCAAAGCTAGACAAAACTCATTTTTTGTTTTTCTGGAAAAATCATTAGAACTCATCATGGTCACTTTGCATGCATTGTGCGATCATCTTAGTCTATGTCATGCTCTATGTTTTGATCCTAATCATAGGCCTCGTGACATAGTATCTTCTAATTAATTTCTCTCGCTTTCATTACAAAACCCTGTCAAATTTTGATGGTTAAGTTGGTGAAAAACCATCCTAAAATAGTGCAACCTTGTTGCCAAAGTTTCCCAATCTCAGTTCCTTGAGTATTCTCATTGTGTTTCTTCAAATCTATAGTATGGGAGATGTTATTCATATCACTAGGATAGTAAGTGATAGTTGCAAAGTGTAGTGCAAACTACCATGAGCTTGTGGGGATTGCTTTGTAAGTCATGACAAGATTACTTGACTTGGATGTCGAGAAAATCCATGATTATGTTATGTTTAAATTATGAAGTTATTATGATTATATGCTGAGTTATATGTTTTAAAGTTGAGAATGAAATTATGAGTGATATTCTGATTGATATGTAATGTGATATCTTGTGTGCGCATTAGTATGTTTAAATGATATATTTGTATGAAATTAACTGTTAAGTCCTGGGTAAGATAGGAGTTAAGTTAGGATTGAAATTCCCAAGAATTTGAGATTTAATATATTTAGAATTATGAAAGAAAGATAATCAATTATTGTGGTCAATCCTGAAAACCATCAAATGTCAATGGGTAGATAATCGACTATTATGAATGAATAATCGATTTGTGACTCCTTTTTATCATGAAATGAATTTATTAAATATAAAAGATGTTGTACAAGAGTAAATAAGCTTAAGTAACAAAGCATAATAATATTAGAAGGTGATGATTGAGATTTCAAGTCTAACTAAACCACTTATAGCTTACCCTTAATGTGATAAGAAAATTAACTTGGTAATTTTAGGGAATGGAATGAAGAAAAGAAGAGTTTATTCTCAGATGATTAGATAGTCAGTTACCCAGCGATATTAACTGAATATCGAATCCAGATATTACAAACATTAGGAAGTCCTTTTATAATAACTAGTCAATGGTTTTGATAACCAATTACCTCCTAAATTTTGTAAATTTATTAAGTGCTATTGTGCTATTGTCCTTGCATCCATACATGGTGTAAAAGGATATTATGGGCAGATTGAGAAAAGACGCAAGGAGGGTTCTGGGAACTCGAATTGGAGGATGAAAGGGTGAACTAGGTCTCAGACGGTGATTCGTCAATGACTGCAGGAATTATTATGGGTAGGACGGTCCTATGATGGGATGGTCTAGCTAACCTCGCTCGGGATAGCCTTGCATTAACTATGATAATTCTATCGGTTCCTTTGACATACCAAGGTCGGTGGAGGATGGTTCTTGGCATGACCTATCCCAGAGAGGGGATTTATTGTGATTCGGGCTTGAAAGCCCCGAGTATGTATTGAGTATGGTAGCAAGATTTTTACTCCTGACTGCTTTTCCCTAATAAGATTGTGAGAATATGTGATATCAAGGGTTGTTATGATTATGAGCTCATATGATTACGAAGAAGTGATGACATTATTGGATCGAGGGAGCGAGTGGTTATGGCATAACATTAGTAAGTCTGGTGTGTTAGGATACTGAATATTCTCATGCATCATGTGCATTATTAAATGATATATGTGATTGTTTACTTTCAGTTAATCAATTACTTAATCCATTAATGTGATATGGCAATGGCTTACTCTCTATCTTATATTGTTTGTTAGGCTCTGAAGTATGGGTATTCAAAAAGAGTTTGCTTCATATAAAAGCATCCCATCCAGCCAGAGACTCAAGGCGGAGGAAGAAAATATCTGTAAGATATTTACTGCAACTTATTCCGTGGTAACCCCAGTGGAAATTGAAATTATTAAAACGAAAAATTGTATCCACTATTTTTAATAAAGGGAATCATTATCCTTTCTACTGCAATAATTTTCTAAAGAAATTCCCGTATTCTTTTTATAAAATACTGGGTGTAACATTTTGGATTTTGTAAATAAATAAATATAAACTTGTATTTTCTTGTATTAGTTTCTTAAATATTATAAGGTATTAGAAAATAATAAATAAAAAGATAGGAAAACAATTCATTTGTGAAAAATAATAAACAAATTAATAAGAAAAATAATTGTCATTTATTACACTAAACTACCAAACCTGGAAGTCCAATGTAATAATAATAAAAAAAAAGAACCGATGCTGTTATCCGGATAAAGGCATCCTCATACATACACCTAACATCTCAAACATCTGTTTCTCCAAAACAAACGACTCTAACCTTCCCTTTTGCTAAGAAACTCCTCTCCCACCAAGTGAATCTCAAGGAATAACAAGACCCACAAGAGGAGAACCATAAGGAGTTAAGGATTCGGGATTCAGAGGCATAAACAAAGGTCCAACGGCAAGCCCCACTAAGGTAAGGGAAGAGCTCTCTTTCTCTTAGAATAGAGATATGAAAATGAAATTAATAATTGTTGAGAAAATGAAATTTGTTTGTATTATTATTAATTAGAATAAGTGTTAATTAGTTAGTTAGAATAAGTGTTAAATTGTAAGTTAGAATGTGTGTTAAGGTTGAGTGGAATTGGAATTGAATATGCAAATTAAGAATATGATGCTTGAATAAATAAATGGATCTGAATTGGAATTAGAATATGCTACTTGAATAAATGAACGAACTTGAAGTTGGAATGTAATGCTTGAATGAATAAGTGAATTTGGGATTTGAATAGGATACTTGACTGAATGAATGACTTTGGAATTAGAATGAGATGTATTAATGGAATAAAATATATCCTTGTTTGATAGAATTTGGTTTGGATCATTAGAATTGGAATTTATTGTGAATATTAATTAGAATTAGTGATGGACAAATTAGGATAATTTGATACTTGAAATCATGTTATGGATCTTGGATTGATATTTGGAAAATTGGAAATGAATATATAAATTGGAATTGTGTGCTTGAATGCATGAAGGCATTTAATACTAGTTAGAATTTTTGAATTTGTATTTGATATATGCTCAAGTGAATGAATCAATAATGTTGAATATGATGCTTAACCATATGAGGGAATTGGAATATGAACGCTTGATAGGAAATAAATATTGGATTGTGTAACATCCAAAAAAACAAAAAAAAAATACTATATTGATAAGTAATACCTATCTATAAGCTTTTGAGTGAATATTTATATTTTGAATTTTCTTTATGTGCAATATATAATATAAATAAAGTAATAGAATTTTCTTAAAAAAAATATATATATATAGTGGTTTTGGTGGAATAGATAATTGAACAAAAATAATAGTAATAATAAAAAATTATCTTTTATTAGTATGTGATGTTTGATAAGAACAAATAATAGAATTGATTAATAAGAATTTAAAAAAAAAGTAATTAAAATCCTACTAATAAATAGTTAGGAGGAAACCCTATAAGGAACCAGTTAAAAAAAAAGGAAGGAAAAGAAGAAAGGGGGCAAAGCCAACCCTAGCAGCCAAGAGGTTTAGAGAAGACAAGAAGAAGAAGAGCTAAAGGAGAAAATCCTCTTGAAGGTAACACTATAACCCAATCAAACCTCCATAAGTAATAATAATAATAATAATAAGGAATAGATTATTTTATGTATCAAGTATAATATATATTATGATGTTGTAGCGATAATCTTCTTTTAATACGTGCCGGCCAGTGTTATATGTGCAGGATTTCGTTCATAATGCGTCAAGTTTCCTTGTAAATCATACATAAATATATACTCTAGTCTTATGAATCTTCGTGTTTCATGGCACATACTGCACTGTGGCGATGAATTTTTGTAGTGCACTGAACTTAGTTCCAAAACCCAAATATATGTGTTATCATGTAACTACAATAGTCACCTATTTATGATCTACACTGCTACGTGAGTATCATGTATTGGTCAAGGGGATGTGTTCACTGTTAGATAGTGCCGCCATATTTAACTTATATTTTGTTATTTTAATTTTATTAAATGCAGGCTATTGTATAATGATATTGAGAGTTTAAAACTCAATACATTCGTTGTTAAGGGAATATTTATTAATGAAATATAAGTAAATGAATATCAACCATATGACTTCAGGACTGACTCGGACGCGAGTGTAAGTCATCCGAACCCGGGGCGCCGGGCGAGGGGTAGGCACCTCCAATAGGCGTGCTGTGTGCAAGATAACATAAACTTAATAACTAGAGCTCTAATAATATTAAGGCCTTAAGTGTATATTTTTTTTATATAGATATGTTTAAATTTATCTTGTTCATATTTTTCATTATAAGTTATTCATTATATTACGAAATGATAATTGGAATTTATTCTTTTCCTTTTATTATAATGAATGGAGATTTTCCGTACTTGAGACGGCTAGAATTGTCATATTTGTTTTATTTTATATAGTGTTACTGAGATGTTTATCTCACTATGCTTGGGTTTTCTTGACATTTCTAGGTTCTCCTAAGGAGTGAATCAGTAGCTGGTAGAGGACCCACGATCAATCGAATATATGATTTGATAGATTATTTTAGTTAGATTCTTATGCTATTTTGTTTTATGGAGACATGTATTTATTTGAGGATGATTTAAGATTTCGTCCTTATTCTCCGTGGTCAATGCCCAATCCAATACGTTGATTTAAGTTATAAGTATGTTCCATTATATTTGAAATAATTGACGCATGGTACATTTTTCGTTGTTATCAGGAAATTTAAATACCGTGGACTCTAATTTTTAGATATTTTTTCTTATTTAATTTATTTTCCGCTAGAAAATGTTAGTCGTAACATGATGTTACATTTTTGGTATTAGAGCAGTTCGATTCAATTCGGATTGTGGTATGAGTCAATCACGTATAACTGGGTATTTAGGAGCTAGATAGAGTCTTTAGATTTCTCTTTACTTATTCCTCGTCTACCAAACATTCTAAATATTTAAGTACCCTATGTTGAGAGTAGCTAACTATATATTTTGTGCTTTGTATGCAGAACTATGGCTGGACGTGGACGCCCAAGAACCAATGACAATGATGACCGTATGCTGATTGCATTAGAGCAAATGGCTAACACTATGAGAGAACAAGCGGCTGCTACAGCTGCCACCAATCAAATCCTAGCTCAACTCCAGAATAATGGGAATAGAGGTTTGGGTGCTGTCGGAGGAGGCAACAACAATCAGGAATATGCAAGCTTGGCAGAATTTAGGAAGAACTCCCCATCATCTTTTAATGGTGAGTATAATCCGATGGCTGCTGAGGGATGGCTCCAAGGAATGGAGAAGATCTATTGGGTGATGAGATGCACTGATCGACAGAAGGTAGACTTTGCAGTTTTTATGCTTATAGGGGAAGCGGAACACTGGTGGAGGAATGCACAAGGGAGACTTGTTGCTCGTGGTACCAATATCACTTGGGAGGTCTTCCGCTCAACATTTTTAGGAAAATATTTTCCTGAAAGTGTTAGGAATCAGAAGGAAGCTGAATTCTTACAGCTGATGCAAGGAGACATGAGTGTGGGTCAATATGTGGCTAAATTTGAGGAACTTTTGAAGTTTTCCCGATACTTGACAAGCAGTCCAGATGAAGTATGGAAGGCTATCAAGTTCGAACAAGGACTGAAACCCGACATTAGAAACGTGGTGGGAGCTTTTGAACTTAGAGAGTATTCTATATTGGTGAATAAGTGCCTAATTGCAGAGCAAAACCTTCAAGCAGTAGAGACAACAAATCAAGAAAAGTGGATTGCTCAAAACAAGAAGAAGGAAGAAGGGAAGTTTCAGAAAAACCTCAAGCCCAATCCTAATATTGGGAAAGGGAAGGAAACTCAAGGGAACCACCAAACCTACGGAAAGTGTGGTAAAATGCATGGAGGGAGACCTTGCCTATATGGAAAAGGAGTGTGCTATAGTTGCGGTCGACCCGGACACATAATGAGTGATTGTCCTCAATACAAGTCAAAAAGTCAATCCAACCCAATACCGCAAGCCACAGGGAGAGTCTATACTATGAGTGGGGAGAAAACTACTGAGTCAGACAATCTGATCCTAGGTACGTGTGTAATTAAGGGAAAAATTTTAATTGTACTATTTGATTCAGGAGCTACACACTCTTTTATTTCTCAAAGTTGTGTGGAAGAGTTAGACATTCCTTGCACTAGGTTATTTTATAACTTGTCTGTCTCCACTCCTACTGAGGGAAATGTGGTTACCTCTTATGCTTGTCTGAATTGTCCAATCTCTATGTTTGATAGAACTTTTTCTATTGATTTAATATGCTTGCCTCTTAAGGGCCTTGATATCATTCTTGGTATGGACTGGTTATCTGTCAATCAAGTAGTACTAAATTGTTCGACTAAGTCGGTTGAGTTTTCTTCCGAGTGTCCCCAGCCTCTAAAGGAAAAGTCTCTTATCTTCCTAAATCCTACTCAAGTCACGAATTGCCTAACAGAGGGAGCCCAATGATACATTCTCTTAGCTTCCTTAGAGTCTGAGGTCCTCACCGATGTTATGTCTGTTCCTGTAGTAGGTGAGTTTCCAGATGTTTTCCCTAGTAAGATTACTACCTTACCACCAGATAGGGAGGTAGAATTCTCTATAGACTTAATTCCGGGATCAGGTCCTATCTCCATAGCACCATATAGGATGGCCCCTATAGAACTAAGTGAGCTTAAGAGACAGTTAGAAGAATTGTTAGCTCAGAAATTCATTAGGCCTAGTGTCTCACCTTGGGGTGCACCTGTACTTTTAGTTAAGAAAAAGGATGGGAGTATGAGGTTGTGCATAGATTATAGACAATTGAATAAGATCACCATTAAGAATAAGTACCCTCTTCCTAGGATAGATGATTTGCTAGATCAATTGAGAGGAGCTGTAGTATTTTCGAAGATTGACTTGAGATCAGGGTACCATCAGATTAAGATCAAGCCTGAGGATATACCAAAGACTGCCTTTAGGACTAGGTATGGGCACTATGAGTACCGAGTGATGCCTTTTGGGTTGACTAATGCCCCTGCTGTATTCATGGATTACATGAACAGGATCTTTAGGCCTTACCTAGACAACTTTGTGGTGGTGTTCATAGATGATATTTTGATATATTCTAGGAACCATCAAGAGCATGAGGGACACCTGAGAATAGTCTTGCAAACCTTAAGGGAGAAAAAGTTGTATGCTAAGCCTGAAAAGTGTGAATTTTGGTTGAGTGAGGTAAAGTTTTTAGGACATGTAATTTCTCATGAAGGAGTTTCTGTAGACTCGAGTAAGATTGATGCAGTTTTACAATGGGAACAACCTAAGACTGTTACTGAGATTAGGAGTTTTCTTGGTTTAGCTGGTTACTATAGGAAATTCATTCCTAAGTTCTCTCTTTTGGCTTTGCCCTTGACTAACTTGACTTGTAAAGGAGTTCCTTTTGTATGGACACAAGAGTGTGAAGAGAGCTTCCTTGAGCTTAAGAAGAAATTGACTACCACTCCTATCTTAGAAATTCCTGATCCATCAGGTGACTTTGAGGTTTATAGTGATGCGTCTAGGAATGGGTTAGGTTGTGTGTTGATGCAAAAAAAAAAGGTGATAGCCTATGCTTCTAGGCAACTTAGGCCTCATGAGAGAAACTACCCTACCCATGACTTGGAACTTTCTGCAGTAGTTTTTGCCTTAAAGGTTTGGAGGCACTACTTGTATGGTGTGAAATTTGAAGTGTTTAGTGACCACAAGAGCCTTAGATACTTATTTGACCAAAAAGAATTAAATATGAGGCAGAGGAGATGGATAGAGTTTCTTAAGGATTATGACTATGAGTTGAAGTATCATCCTGGAAAAGCAAATGTTGTTGCAGATGCTTTGAGCAGAAAGACCTTGCACATGTCTCATATGATGGTTCATGAGCTAACTTTGATAGAGGAATTTAGAGACATGAACCTTGATGTAAACATAACAGCCAATAGCTTGAGTCTAAGTAAGTTGGAAGTTTCCAATGACCTTTTAACCAAGCTTAAGTTAGCACAAGGTTTAGATCTTGAACTTCAGGGTAGGCTACATCAACCAGGATTCTTTGAGAAGGGGGGTCTTATCTTGTTCCATGACAGATTGTGTGTTCCTAAGGAGGGGAGTCTAAGGGATATGATCTTAAGGGAAGCTCATAAGGGTATGCTGACTATACATCCTGGTGCCACCAAGATGTATCATGACATGAGAGAGAGGTATTGGTGGTCTGGTATGAAAAATGACATAGCAAAGTTTGTAGCCAAGTGTCTAGTTTGCCAAAAGGTTAAGATAGAACACCAGAAGCCCGCAGGCTTACTTCACCCTTTGGAGATTCCTGAGTGGAAGTGGGACAACATTTCTATGGATTTTGTCATGGGTTTACCCTGAACCCAAACAAACCATGATGCCATATGGGTAATCATTGATAGGCTGACGAAGTCAGCACATTTCTTACCCATTAGAGGAACTTTCTCACTGGACAAGTTAGCTAAACTATACATTCAGGAGATAGTTAGACTTCATGGGGTACCCTTGAGCATCGTTTCTGATAGAGACCCTAGGTTTACCTCAAGGTTTTGGAGAGCCTTTCAGGAGGCTTTTGGAACTAAGATGAACCTCAGCACAGCTTACCACCCGCAGACCGATGGTCAAACTGAAAGGACCATTCAAACGTTAGAGGACATGCTTAGGGCGTGTGTTTTAGATGAGAGAGGTAGTTGGGATAAATTCTTACCTTTGATAGAGTTTGCTTATAACAATAGCTACCATTCTAGCATTGGGATGGCACCTTATGAAGCCCTCTATGGAAGAAAGTGCAGATCCCCCCTTTGTTTGTTTGAGGTTGGAGAGAAAGCCCTCTTAGGACCTGAGTTAGTGTCTGAAACCACGGAAAAGATTAAGTTGATTAAAAAAAGGATACTTGCTTCACAGAATAGACAGAAAAGTTATTCTGACAAAAGAAGAAGACCTCTAGAGTTTATGGAAGGAGAGCATGTATTTCTTAGGATTACTCCCACCACTGGAATAGGCAGGGCGATTCGTGTCAAAAAGCTAAATCCTCGATTTCTTGGTCACTTTCAAATTCTCAAAAAAGTCGGATCGGTTGCTTATCAAATAGCCTTACCACCTCAGTTGTCAAATCTCCATAATTTCTTCCATGTCTCTCAACTTAGGAAGTATGTTCCTGACTCTTCCCACATCATTGAACTTGAATCAGTACAATTAAAAGATGATTTAACATATCACCCACGACCTTTGCAAATTGTTGATCATAGTAGCAAAACCCTGAGGAGTAAGGCAATCCCTCTGGTGAAGGTTGTTTGGGAAGAATTGACATTGGAGGAGGCCACTTGGGAACTTGAAGATGAGCTGAAACTGAAGTATCCAGATTTATTTTAACTATAAGGTAACAACAAATTTTGAGGACAAAATTTTTATTTAGAAGGGGAGAAATGTAACATCCAAAAAAACAAAAAAAATACTATATTGATAAGTAATACCTACCTATATGCATTTGAATGAATATTTATATTTTGAATTTTCTTTATGTGCAATATATAATATAAATAAAGTAATAGAATTTTCTTAAAATATATATATATATAGTGGTTTTGGTGGAATAGATAATTGAACAAAAATAATAGTAATAATAAAAAATTATCTTTTATTAGTATGTGATGTTTGATAAGAACAAATAATGTAATTGATTAATAAGAATTTAAAAAAAAAAGTAATTAAAATCCTACTAATAAATAGTTAGGAGGAAACCCTATAAGGAACCAGTTAAAAAAAAAGGAAGGAAAAGAAGAAAGGGGGCAAAGCCAACCCTAGCAGCCAAGAGGTTTAGAGAAGACAAGAAGAAGAAGAGCTAAAGGAGAAAATCCTCTTGAAGGTAACACTATAACCCAATCAAACCTCCATAAGTAATAATAATAATAAGGAATAGATTATTTTATGTATCAAGTATAATATATATTATGATGTTGTAGCGATAATCTTCTTTTAATACGTGCCGGCCAGTGTTATATGTGCAGGATTTCGTTCATATTGCGTCAAGTTTCCTTGTAAATCATACATAAATATATACTCTAGTCTTATGAATCTTCGTGTTTCATGGCACATACTGCACTGTGGCGATGAATTTTTGTAGTGCACTGAACTTAGTTCCAAAACCCAAATATATGTGTTATCATGTAACTACAATAGTCACCTATTTATGATTTACACTGCTACGTGAGTATCATGTATTGGTCAAGGGGATGTGTTCACTATTAGATAGTGCCGCCATATTTAACTTATATTTTGTTATTTTAATTTTATTAAATGCAGGCTATTGTATAATGATATTGAGAGTTTAAAACCCAATACATTCGTTGTTAAGGGAATATTTATTAGTGAAATATAAGTAAATGAATATCAACCATATGACTTCAGGACTGACTCGGACGCGAGTGTAAGTCATCCGAACCCGGGGCGCTGAGCGAGGGGTAGGCACCTCCAGCAGGCGTGCTGTGTGCAAGAGAGAAAATTAAAGTCATTGGTTGGGAATGTATAAGTACGACTTTGTTTTATAACCTATAATTTATTAATTGTTCAGGACTGACTCGGACGCGAGTGTAAGTCATCCGAACCCGGGGCGCCGGGCGAGGGGTAGGCACCTCCAACAGGCGTGTTGTGTGCAAGATAACATAAACTTAATAACTAGAGCTCTAATAATATTAAGGCCTTAGGTGTATATTTTTTTTATATAGATATGTTTAAATTTATCTTGTTCATATTTTTCATTAAAAGTTATTCATTATATTACGAAATGATAATTGGAATTTATTCTTTTCCTTTTATTATTATGAATGGAGATTTTCCGTACTTAAGACGACTAGAATTGTCATATTTGTTTTATTTTATATAGTGTTACTGAGATGTTTATCTCACTATGCTTGGGTTTTCTTGACATTTCTAGGTTCTCCTAAGGAGTGAATCAGTAGCTGGTAGGGACCCACGATCAATCGAATATATGATTTGATAGATTATTTTAGTTAGATTCTTATGCTATTTTGTTTTATGGAGACATGTATTTATTTGAGGATGATTTAAGATTTTGTCCTTATTCTCCGTGGTCAATGCCTAGTCCATTACGTTGATTTAAGTTATAAGTATGTTCCAATATATTTGAAATAATTGACGCATGGTACAATTTTCGTTGTTATCAGGAAATTTAAATACCGTGGACTCTAATTTTTAGATATTTTTTCTTATTTAATTTATTTTCCGCTAGAAAATGTTAGTCGTAACATGATGTTACAGATTGTATGATGGATGAGTATGGACATTTGAAATTGATGGAATGAATATTTGAAATAATAATTGGATTTGATGGATTATGTTTGGAATTGATATTTGAGGGTTTGTTTGATATGTGATTTTTTGAAAATTGGTTTGATTCGTATGATGGAATTTGTTGGATATTTGGAATTGTTTGGATGACTATTTGAATTACGATTGGAACCAGAAGAATTAGTGATTGAATTGACATTTGAAATTTGGATTCTTGATGCTTGATAATTGGAATTGAATGAAGGAAGCCATGATACTTATGCTTGTTGAATTGGTAAGACAATTATGGAACTTGATACTTGGAATGTTTGGGTAATACAATGGACTAAGGTCATTGGAAATGAATGTGATTTCAATTCCATAATACCCAAAGAGCTAGCATTCAATTCTGTTTGCTAAACATTACTTCAATACAAACTGAACCAGGTAGCCTAATTTATCAATTGGTTAAATTATGTGTAACATCCTCACAATTAATTAATTAAATTGATGTTTTAATAAAAATGGTACTTGAAAATTTCGACGAAAATCCGGCAAAGTTTCCTCTGTTTTTCGGACTTTCCTAAAATTTCCTATTTATACCTACTCAGACCAGATAAATTTTAAAACGTAAAACATAATAATTTTACAACCAGATGAATTCCTAATGCCCGACTAATATACATTCCCTGGCATACACTAATACATATATTAAATTTCCAAAATAACATTTTTGAATATAAACTAAAGCCCACTCATAACAACTTTACACTCATAACGACTTGTGCAAGCTCCTTCTGTACCTGTAAAAATATAGCAAGAAGGGTAGCATTACGCAGAATTTAAGAAATAACTTCTAAGAAGTCATAGGAATAACCAAGCCTAACATTTCTATTATCATACTACAAATATAGAAATTCATACACTCACTTTTGTCCACTCCTCATTTAACTCTTATATTTGTCTTTATTTATGCTTAGTTTTTCTTGGATAAATTCGTAAATTTTATTCTTATTTCATTCCTTTTATTTTTACAGTTATCATTATTCTTTCACCTTTTAAAATTATTGTCTTTCCTCCATTTACATTTATCTTTGCCATTCTCAACTATCCCCTGAGCCACTAGGATCATCAGGGTTGTAATTCAATTCTTTTAGTTATTTCCGGAGTCACTAGGACCGTCCGGTTAGTTATTCCCTGAGTCTCTAGGACCGTCAGGGTAGTATATTAATTCTTTTAGTTATTTTCGGAGTCACTAGGACCGTCCGGTTAGTTATTCCCTGAGTCGCTAGGACCGTCAGAGTTGCGCTGGTTATCCCCAGAGTCACTAGGACCGTCCAGGTTGCGCTACGACAGAGTCACTAGGACCGTCCGCCGCTATTCTTTAAATTCTCCCCTGAGTCACTAGGACCGTCAGGGTTGCGCTGGTTATCCCCAGAGTCACTAGGACCGTCCAGGTTGCGCTACGACAGAGTCACTAGGACCGTTCGCCGCTATTCTTTAAATTCTTCCCTGAGTCACTAGGACCGTCAGGGTTGTATATTAATTCTTTTAGTTAATTCCGGAGTCACTAGGACCGTCCGGTTAGGTATTCCTTGAGTCACTAGGACCGTCAGGGTTGCGCTGATTATCCCCAGAGTCACTAGGACCGTCCTGGTTGCGCTTCGACAGAGTCGCTAAGACCGTCCGCCGATATTATTCTTTCTCTTATTAATTATTCCCCTGAGTCACTAGGACCATCAGGGTTATACTTTTAATTATTTCCGGAGTCACTAGGACCGTCCGGTTAAATTACTCTTTATCATTAAGTCTTCTCTTTCTCTTCATTTTCTCATTAAGTCTTATATCGTTTTTCTTTACTTTCTTGTTCTTTGTCTCACTGTCAATTTCATAATTCTCTTTCTTTCCTTCCTTATTACTTATCTGTATCCTTCTTTAGTTTTCTATTAATTATTTCACTTCTCTTTTCCCTTTCATTAGTAACTCGTTATCACTTACTTATCATCAATTAGGGGTTTGCATACAAAACCAACATTCATAAACGCCCACACACACCTTCACAATCATGTCCTTAATATAAATTCTTACATCTTCCTTTATTCCCTTAATTAGTTACTTGGTTCCTATTTTGTTTACCTATTGTTGCCAATTTCTCATTATCAAATATTCATACATTATTCCACCACAAGTACAAACATCTCATTTCATCCCTTAATTAGTGATTACTCATTAACTTACTATATCCTAGGTTCATTCTCATGACCCATTCTCTCACATACTTCACACATACAAGCATTCAACTATATAACACAATTCACTTATACCTAGCATTACAAACAATTCCGTGGGTTCTCTTTCTTTATTCACCTACTTTATTTATTACCCTTATTTCCCTATAGTTTTTCTCATTCATTTTATTATCCACGATTACTCAACTAGCTCTAATTCATTCTAAATATTCAATTACCATTTGAACTTCAACACACATAGCAAACTTCATCATACAACACATATATTCATAACCATTTTAAAAGTGGGTTTTCCCTTTTACTTAAAATTACTCTATTCATATTAAAATTAGCTACCCTATGGTTTGTTCTCCTAATTACTCTTTTCTACTCCTAGTCATAACTATAAACAACCTAGAAATTAGATCCTAAGTAAAGGTAAGACAACCCTTCTTACCTGGAATCCTAGCAATAGAAACAATATGACGTTCGCGTCCGCACCTTACTCGAGGGTCAGGGACAACAATAACGTGATGGATCTAACCAGGGACACACGTTAAAAATAATTAAAACATTAAAAGTGTAAATATTTATATATATATATATATCTTATAAGTATAATCAACTAAATTCATTTTTGGTAAAAATAATAAATATATATCATTATATAATAAAAATATATAACTTTTCTACAAAATATCTCTTTATTTGAAAATATAGGGATAATAAAAATATTGACGGATCATCGAATAAATTACATATAGATGGGTAGAGGGAGTTGAGAAGATTATTTACCTAAAAAAGATTTGAGATTGGACGGTTGGATCTTGAGTTATTGGACCCAAAAGATTGGGATTCCACACTTTTTCTTTTCTTCCTCTCCGCGTCAAGTTTTTTTTTTTTTTTGGTAGAAGAAAAATTCTATTACCACATGCATGAAGAATATACATCAAACTATCACTAGGTCCTCAGCCCATGCCACCTTCTAGGAAGGGTTCACAGGGAGGCCTAATGAGAGATACCAGCCATTAAGAGCCACCTTCTAGGAAGGGTTCCCTCAATGTAAAAAATCTCTTATCTCATCCATAATTCTATCTACCAAGGTCCTATTTGGCCAAAGATTAAAATTCTTAATACAAAAACACCCTAAAGGCAATGTCTTTCTTAATTAAATTAAAGTAAGCTAGAGGGGATCTAGACTCATTTAGAAATGTCCGATTATTTCTCTCCTTCCACGTGTAATAAACCACCGCAGCCACCATAGTCCAAAGAAGGTTCCGGTTCCACTTCCTGCAACATGCAAACACAATCCATCTTCTCCACCCTCCCATCGCCAACGGAAAATGACGGAGGCCGATCCAGTCAACACACATCTTCATCAGCTCACCACTCCATCTGCAATCAAAGAAGAGGTGGCTCAGCGATTCTCCAGATCTGAAACAGAGGCTGCAATGATTCGGTAAGTAAGCCCATTTCATTCTGTCTCTTGTTTGTAATTTGCCATGAGCAACTAGCCATAGGATGAATCTGTGTTTAGGAACCGATAATCGATTCCACACAACCTTAGCCAAACGAAATCTGGGTACTTCCCCTGTAAGAAAATCATACCCAGATTTGATGGTGTAGGCACCATCTGAACACGCCTGCCACTGATTGTTTGTATAACCCAATCGCAATTTATCCCTAACTTTCAACAGCTGCTTCCAGTGCCAGCTTTGGCCTGAATTCCACTCGCAATCCCAAAAGGACCCATCTTTGATGTAGTAAGAATGAACCCAACGCACACATAATTATTCAGTAATCCATCGGGGCATAGCCTCCTATTGATGGTTATTGCAACGATCCCATTGGGACTCCTATAGGAAAATATCAACCAAGTGAATAAAAACTTTCACTGGGACATCTATAGGATAAACATCGACCAAATGGGTGTACGCACTTCTGTTGGGACTCCTGTAGGGAAATTATCAACCACTGAATAAAATTCCAGTAGGACACCTCCAGGATAGTTATCAACCAAACGGGATTAAGTTATTATAATATTAAATGAGTTAAATTTGGAAGTTTCAAGAAAAAAAGAGTCTTTTGAAGTTTTGCTCAAAATACTCGAGTAGTTCATGAACTACTCGAGTAGTTCATGCAAAAATACTTGAGTCTTTAAAGAAGTACTCGAGTTGTTCTAAATTTTCCAAAATACTCGAGTCCTTCTTGAAATACTCGAGTCTTTTTGCTGCAACAGTACCAGTTTTTCTGCATTTTTAGCACCAATTCGAATTTCTTGCTTAATTACTCCATTCCTGTGCAAAACAGAAACTTAAACACGTAAAATAAACATATTGCAATCATTAATCATAACTGAAAACAACATAAAACAACATCCAATCACAGATTATACCAAACTTTAGAAAATGTCCATTTCAACGTATGAATTTCATTTTTACTTGATTTTAAGTTCAAAATACAATCTAGTGAGCATCATTAGGTCCATTTAAACTTGTTTGAATATTAAAATCATGGGTTTCTTACCTCCAAGTCAGAATCCCAATTCAAATCGTATCCCTATTTGAACCTTTAATGGTTCCTACATTTCTAGCTTGAAATTACTCATTCTAGTATTTAGGTAACTCCTCCCTTACCTTAACGAAGCTAAATGAATGATTGGTTGCGGGAGAAAAGGTTTGATTCGGGTTTTGAGCTTCAAAGCTCAATTCTGGACTCTGCAAAACTGAGGCACACGGCTGACTTTGATCCTTTGGTTCTGCACGTACAGGTTACGAAAATACAAGAAAACAATTGTTTTGGAAACTAGGAAGTATGAAATCCTGTTAGAAACAAATTTGGAATCAAGAGAGTTCCTGGATTTACCAAACCAATTCGAAAAAGAGAGGTAGTTGACACTGATTATGCTCTGTTTTTTAGCTTTGAATACTCAACTTGGAAGGCTTATAACTTGATCTACAGGAAGTGTTTTTCGATGGGACTGAGTTCTCTTTCAAGATTGGAAACAGAACTTCGAATTGTGTTTTGGTTGCACTGGATTTGGGTGATAAATGAAGGAGAACGAAGGAATCAAAGTTAGCATCAGAAAACAGAGAAATGTGAGCAGAAATTCGGGCTTGGGTGATTTTTTGATGCGTTTTTGGCTTCCCTTCTGGTTATGGTATAAGGTAATCCTAATCTTCACATTTTCCTCATAAGTTCCTCTAATAACTGGTAACATACACCTCTTTTCTTCCTTGTAGCTCCCCAACTTTGATCAAACTTATTACTAAATTCACTATGGCCTTACACTCTTACTCAACTTCAACCATCAATCCATCCTTGATTATTCAAGCCTAAACTAGCTGGGTATCTATGACACTTCCAATTCCACAAATCAATGCTAAGGAATCTTGGAAAGGATCGGTAAGGTTATGGTTTAATAGTAAGGCTTATGAAGAAAAGGGCTCGAATTTCAACAATACTTACTATTTTTGTTGAAGCAATTCAACAAACACGGGGATCCAGGGACAACATCCTATATCCTTAAAGGTAATAACTATCCTTGTACCAAAGGTGCGTTAAGATCAACAACTTAGGTCTATCAAGCAAGGATATAACATCAATGGGGTCTTAACCTTAGGATCTATTCACTTCTTACTTGGTCTACTTCCTTTCACATTATTGAACCAACAGGTTCCTAACACAGCAGGCACTAAACCACAAACAGAGTCTCACAACCTAGAAAGACGAGAACTTAATCCTATGTTACTATCCTTACACTAGCAAACACACAGAGTCACACAAACAAAGCATGTAAGCCCATGCTTAAGGCCACTAAGGATTACCATAAGCTCTGATACCATTCTGTAACAGCCCGATTTTCGTAAACCAAAATAATTAACTTTTTACTTGTTAAAGTGGCAAAAATGAGGCCAAATTTTTTTTTGAATACTTTCTTGAAAGGTCGTTGATGTATCTAAAAATCCCTTTGCCGAAAACCGAGTTGTTACTAAAACCTTCCTTTTCATAAACATTTGTTTCAATAAAAGAACTTGGTTCAAAGACATCATGACAGTTCTCATTATTCAATCTTACAAAAGATGTACTCCGCACGTCAAATTAAAAACTTAGCTCGATTACAGAAATGGCTCATGGCTCGGTAATCCTTAACTCAAAACATTCACAACAGACTTAAACTAATGACACTATCCTTAAACTTTCCTATTGAAAACAATCGGATGAAGTTTCTCCTTCTTATTGCGCCCTTTCTTTCTTCCCGACGAAGATGCCGTCTCTGTCACTGCTTTCCCTTTGTCGTTGGGCTTCAACTCTACTCCATATAGAGTGGTGGAGTTCCTCTGGGTCTCGTACCGCTTCTTTTCCTCGTAGCTCCTATATCCTCGTACTGTGACTTGCCCCAGATGCAGCCCCAAGTTAGCTCCGCTCAGTTGATGCTCCGGGTCTGGAATCACGATTTGAGTGTAGCCGATCCATGCCCAACGATATGGGGTGCGCTTCCAACCACTCCCATGCCTACTCCAAGTAGCGATCTCCATACGATACTCCATCTGCCCGTTGAGATACCAGCAGCACCGATATGCCAACGAACAGGAGAGAGTAAGCGATCCAAACGACGCATCGTCGACGGTGTGGGATTACGATAGGCGAGATATCAAGACAATACAGACAAGACGAACAACATTCACACAACATAACATTCAATCATCTTATCATTATCATTATCACTATCATTATTCCTTATCTTTCCAAACGTATTATCATTCATTATCATCTCGCCCAACTTAATTCATTTCTCAACATCATCATTCTTTCCTTCTTATTCCTTCACTTTCATTCATATTTCTCTTCATGGGGTTTCACTCACTTTTCCACATTTTCCATTCTCAATCTCTTTCTCATTATCCACATCTCATAAACTTTTGCTTCCCTTAATTATAAATCTTTTCTTTATCAAGTCTTATTGAATTATAACCCTCGATGATCGGGGGAGTTAAAGTATCATCGAGGTACGCGTTTCTTTCGCAGTTAGCACTCACGTCTCAAGTCTACATCTCCTCAGTCATCCCCCAACCTAGTCGGAAGCAAACAGGAGTACAGGACCTTTACCGTGTGGGCACGACAGCTGTCTCAACAATCAATTGGCTCCAAGCCAGGAGAATTGTAGAAATCTCGGGTACAGTCTCAAATCAATTCATATCATTTCAATTCATATATATATAATCAAGGCACACTGTAGAAAACTCGGGTACAGTGGCAATCAAGATGCCCCACTCCAGTCCCTCTCACTGTTCAAGATTTGCAATCTAGGGGGCGTCAGTACTATTCTAGTTGCGCTGCAGAACTTACCACGACATTGGACCCAGTCCCTACCACGTTCGTATACCACATGTGGAGTTCATTCTGCCTAGAAAGTACTCAAGACTTCTTGACGTTTCACCGTCATCGTCCTCCCCTAATGCAATCTCCACCTGAGTATCCCTGATACTCATGGTCTCTTCCTCTCCACTACTTCGATATCACACTCATACCTCACCGCGTTCGCGTGTTAGTGTCTTTTAAAGTCTTTTATCTTTTTAATTAACCTAGTGGTCGGCCCATCCTTCGTGCATCCCTTCAATGAGTCCCGACCGCTATCTTTCAATATCACTGTTCCTTTCTTTTCTCAGCATAACACAGAGCTAGGGTCACATCGACAACTTGCATCTCTTTCACAATCTTTCTCAATCAGTCTCATATCTCAATCTCATTCCACATTCTTTCTCAAAAATCTTATTTCTCAAATTTTCTCAAAATCTCTTTTCTCAAACTTTCTCAGTTCATAAACGTTCTCGAAAATATCATTTCATAAACCTTTGCAAAAATATCATCTCATAAACTTTCTCCAAAATCTTATTTCATAAATCTTCACAAAATATCCTTTCAGAAACTTTCTCAAAAACATCAGTTGGTAAAACTTTCTCAAAAATCTAGTTTTGTAAACTTTCTCAAAAAATCTCCTTTTGTAAACCTTTTCAAAAATCTCTTTTCATAAATTTTCGTAAAAATATCCTTTTGTAAACTTTCTTAAAAATTATATTTCGTAAACTCCTTTTATAAACTTTTCTAAAAATCGTATTTCACCGGTTTTCTAAAAATCTCATTTCACCAAAAATCTCATTTCACGAAATTTCTAAAATCTCGTTCTACGAACTTTTCGCAAAACCTCCTTTCACTATCTTTTTCAAAATATCACTTCACAAATTTTCTCAAAAATCTCAGTTCGTAAACCTTTTTCAAAAATCTCATTTTAGTGAGTACTAGTGGAGGAGCAGGCTCAACTCAACACCAACCTCATAATGATCTCAACATAGAAACCAAGTTCCACTCAGGTCACATCTCATTTCACAACAACAACAATATCTCCCCAGCTTTGGTTCATCCTCATCATTATCATCAACTCTTTCCTTAATCTCACCCCTTTATCTCTTCTCAACACATTTCTCTTGTCCAATCAGTCTAATATCTTTTATCATTCTTCCTTTCTCATTGGGTCTTTTACTTTCATAAACTTACTCAATTATTTTCATTTTCAGGACGTAGCAAACGTCCTTCAGCATGATACTCATATTAATTAACAATTTAAATATGATCATGTATAATTAAACAGTAAATAAAGCATGCTATATCACATCATCAGCATACAATCGTCACACACAACAATGTGGTCTTTGTCTTCTTCGTATAAGTGGCCACACAATTCAAACAATTGCCACTATACCACTGACTCACTACCACTAGGTTCTGATCTTTGAGCTGATACGGAACGTCCTAATATATCACCTAACTACCACGGTGTCTCAGGAAAGCTTCTCTCTCACCTGAGGTCAAGCGATTAAATGCGTACGTTCTCCTCGAATCCTTTCCGCTGCCGGCTGCCCCAATCCCCCGTCTCTAGTATTCCTCGTACTAAATAAAATACGCTCACGTTATTAACTTGTTTTAAGAAAATCTTTCTTAATTTCAAAACACTTTTCGTTCCTCGTCGGAAGACTTAAAACATAACCGTTTTCTTTCAAACAACTCTAATTTTGTCTAATACTATACCTTAAGTACTCTCAAAAACCATTTTGAAAACATCATATAAAATAATTTAAACCATTTAATTTGGTTGCTGGTCCGTCTTGGACAGCACCCTAACCATATTCGAAAACACCGAAAAATTCACCGTTTTCAATCCGGGTTTTTCTTAAATCAATTACCATTTGAAAACTATACTTCAAATCATATGAAGACATTTTTAAAGTTAAGAAACAAGTCCAAACAATTCTGGACAACAAAGGTTTGTTTTGCAAATTCACTTTAATAAAACCTGAAAACATTTAGAATGATCCGAAACATTGCTTGAGTCCCCAAGGGACGTAGAGGGTGTAGCATGAGCCTTGGAGGTTCTAACAAGTGTAGAATGGTTAAGAGAGTATTCTAAAGGCTTAGAATGGTCTAGGAATGTGTATTAGGACTTATACGAACCATTAGAATGATCCTAAACATTGATTGGTACAACTTGGGATGTAGAGGGTTTAGTATGAGTCCTTCGAGGTTCTAACGAGTGTAGAATGGTTAAGAGAGTATTCTAAAGACTTAGAATGGTCTAGGAATGTGTATTAGGACTTATAAGAACCTTAGAATGATCCTAAACATTGCTTGAGTCCCCAAGGGACGTAGAGGGTGTTGCATGGGGCTTGGAGGTTCTAACAAGTGTAGAATGGTTAAGAGAGTATTTTAAAGGCGTAGAATGGTCTAGGAAGGTGTATTATTAATTATAAGAACCATTAGAATGATCCTAAACATTGCTTGAGCCCCCAAGGGACGTAGAGGGTGTAGCATGAGCCTTGGAGGTTCTAAAAAGTGTAGAATGGTTAAGAGAGTATTCTAAAGGCTTAGAATGGTCTACGAATGTGTTTTAGGACTTATAAGAACAATTAGAATGATCCTAAACATTGCTTGAGTCCCCAAGGGACGTATAGGGTGTAGCCTAAGTCCTTAGAGGTTCTAACAAGTGTAGAATGGTTACGATAGTATTTTAAAGGCTTAGAATGGTCTAGGAATTTGTATTAGGACTCATACGAACCATTAGGATGATCCTAAACATTGCTTGGTAACCCAAGGGACATAGAGGGTGTAGCATGAGTCCTTGGAGGTTCTAACAAGTGTAGAATGGTTTAGAGAGTATTCTACAGGCTTAGAATGGTCTAGGAATGTGTATTAGGACTTATAAGAACCATTAGAATGATCCTAAACATTGTTTGAGTCCCCAAGGGACGTAGAGGGTGTAGCATGAGCCTTGGAGGTTCTAACAAGAGTAGAATGGTTAATAGTGTATTCTAAAGGCTTAGAATGGTCTAGGAATGTGTATTAGGACTTATACGAACCTTTAGAATGATCCTAAACATTGCTTGAGTCCCGAAGTGACGTAAAGGGTTTAGCATGAGTCCTTGGAGGTTCTAACGAGTGTAGAATGGTTAAGAGGGTATTCTAAAGGCTTAGAATGGTCTAGGAATGTGTTTTAGGACTTATAAGAACAATTAGAATGATCCTAAACATTGCTTGAGTCCCCAAGGGACGTAGAGGGTGTAGCCTGAGTCCTTGGAGGTTCTAAGAAGTGTAGAATGGTTAAGAGAGTATTCTAAAGGCTTAGAATGGTCTAGGAATGTGTATTTGGACTCATACGAACCATTAGAATGATCCTAAACATTGCTTGGTAACCCAAGGGACATAGAGGGTGTAGCATGAGTCCTTGGAGGTTCTAACAAGTGTAGAATGGTTTAGAGAGTATTCTACAGGCTTAGAATGGTCTAAGAATGTGTATTAGGACTTATAAGAACCATTAGAATGATCCGAAACATTGCTTGAGTCCCCAAGGGACGTAGAGGGTGAAGCATAAGCCTTGGAGGTTCTAACAAGAGTAGAATGGTTAAGAGAGTATTCTAAAGGCTTAGAATGGTCTAGGAATGTGTATTAGGACTTATACGAACCATTAGAATGATCCTACACATTGATTGGTACCCCTAGGGATGTAGAGGGTTTAGTATGAGTCCTTGGAGGTTTTAAAGAGATCAGAATGGTTAAGAGAGTATTCTAAAGACTTAGACTGGTCTAGGAATGTGTATTAGGACTTATAAGAACCTTAGAATGATCCTAAACATTGCTTGAGTCCCCAAGGGACGTAGAGGGTGTTGCATGGGGCTTGGAGGTTCTAACAAGTATAGAATGGTTAAGAGAGTATTTTAAAGGTGTAGAAAGTTCTAGGAAGGTGTATAAGGAATTATAAGAACCATTAGAATGATCCTAAACATTGCTTGAGCCCCCAAGGGACGTAGAGGGTGTAGCATGAGCCTTGGAGGTTCTAAAAAGTGTAGAATTGTTAAGAGAGTATTTTAAAGGCTTAGAATGGTCTAGGAATGTGTATTAGGACTTATACGAACCTTTAGAATGATCCTAAACATTGCTTGGTACCCCAAGTGACGTAGAGGGTTTAGCATGAGTCCTTGGAGGTTCTAACGAGTGTAGAATGGTTAAGAGAGTATTCTAAAGGCTTACAATGGTCTAGGAATGTGTTTTAGGACTTATAAGAACAATTAGAATGATCCTAAACATTGCTTGAGTCCCCAAGGGACGTAAAGGGTGTAGCATGAGTCCTTGGAGGTTCTAACAAGTGTAGAATGGTTAAGAGAGTATTCTAAAGGCTTAGAATGGTCTAGGAATGTGTATTAGGACTTATAAGAACCATTAGATTGATCCGAAACATTGCTTGAGTCCCCAAGGGACGTAGAGGGTCTAGTATGAGCCTTGGAGGTTCTAACAAGTGTAGAATGGTTAAGAGAGTATTCTAAAGGCTTAGATGAGGAAATCGCAATTGGTGGTTGGAGAGACTTAGGAACCCTAGGAATACACCTAGAAGGGGGGGTTGAATAGGTGTTGAAGCTACCTTGAAAGATTTTCAAACGAAACAAATCTAACCAATCAAAACAAATGATTTTTACAAATTTAACAATGTGCGCAATCTAATATCACAAATGGTGAAACTTGCAAGCTTATTTTTCAAAATAGCATTTTCATCCTTGAGCAACTTGCAACTCTCACAATCAACCACAACATTCAATCTACTAGCACAATCACAAGAAGAACTAGCATAGATAAGATCAAGAGTTTCATTTTCAAGATTAAGCTCATCAACTTGTTTTTGAAGATCTAAAATCTCTTTTTGATGTTTCAAAATGAGCTTCTTTCTTTCAATGTTTTTCAAAGCTAGTTTTTCAAGTTGTTCATACATTTCTTCATAAGCATTATGTAACAATTCATATTTAGAAGAAATTTCGGATTTAGATTCACTTACATTGCTATCCTCGCTTTGATAACTTGATTCATCATTTGAACTTTGTTCTTCATCATCTACTAGAGTTATCAAGTTGAGACAAGCGGCTTCTTCATCATCCGATGAACTACTCGATGTGCTTTTCTTGTTATCTTCATCACTATCCCAAACTATGTATGCTCTTTTAGATTTAGAATTTTTCTTGTCTTTCTCCTTCTTCTTGAGATACCTAGAGCATGAGTACTTGAGATGACCGGGTTTTCCACATTCATGGCAAACTACACCTTCTTTTGATGTCTTGGTCTTGTAGTGTGGAGAATCCTTCTCTTTACTTTTGTCCTTGTTCAACCTTCCTTTTCTCCTTAGAAACTTGTCAAACTCTTTTAACAAAAGTTTCATGTCTTTTTCATCAACATCGGAATCGGAATCTTCACTATCATCATCATCGGAACTATCTTTCTTTTTATATGCACTTTTGACTCTAAGAGCAAGTCCTTTCCTTGATTTGTTCTTATCCGACTCTTCATTGATACTTAATCGTCCAAGCTCCATTTCATGTTCTTGAAGCTTTCCGAAAAGTGTTGCTAGATCCATAGCATCCAAATTTTTAGATTCAACAATAGCCGTTACTTTTGGTTGCCAATTCCTGTCTAAACATCTCAACACTTTGTTAGAAAG
The DNA here is from genome assembly GCA_037953625.1 of Crotalaria pallida. Lineage (NCBI taxonomy): Eukaryota > Viridiplantae > Streptophyta > Magnoliopsida > Fabales > Fabaceae > Crotalaria > Crotalaria pallida. Next base: position 99,509,361 of record CM075650.1, read on the forward strand.
TTCACCTTGTAGAAAAGTTTTACCAAGAGCAAGTAAATGATTTATAATATGAGTAAAACGCTTTTGCATATCATTTATAGATTCATTTGGAAGCATATGAAACAATTCATAATCACGCATTAAAGCATTCAATCTAGCTCTCCTAACCTCACTAGTTCCTTCATGAGTCACTTGTAAAGTGTCCCACATTTCCTTAGCACTAGAACATTGAGAAACTCTAAAGAACTCGTCATAGGATAAAGCGGATGTAATGATATTCTTTGCTTTATAATCATATTGTACTTTCTTTCTATCATCATCCTTCCACTTATCCTCGGGGATCAATTGTTCTACACCTTCAACTAAACTAGAGGGGATATGAGGACCTTTTTCAACTACTCTCCAAATTTCACTATCTATAGCTTGGATAAAGATTTTCATTCTAACTTTCCAATATGCATAGCCTTCTCCGGCAAACAATGGAGGACGACTTATTGAAGCACCTTCACCACCAAAGGGATTCGTAGAACCCATTGCGATTTTCTTAAAGGATCTTTACGAAAAAGCTCTTATGCTCGTGTCTTTCGACCGAGCTCTGATACCAATTGAGGAAATCGCAATTGGTGGTTGGAGAGACTTAGGAACCCTAGGAATACACCTAGAAGGGGGGGTTGAATAGGTGTTGAAGCTACCTTGAAAGATTTTCAAACGAAACAAATCTAACCAATCAAAACAAATGATTTTTACAAATTCTACAGTACTTAATCGATTAAGCAAGTCGTGTACTCGAGTAGTACTCGATTAAGCTTGAACTTAATCGATTAAATATGACAGAAAACAGAAAAATCAATTTTCATTCGAATACGAAAATCAATCAATTCACATGCAAGATCAGAGATTCAGCGGAAATGATTAACACCTATATTCTTATTGATTAACCTAGTTATGAAAATGATTTTCCCTTTATCAATTTGAACAATCAAAGATTCAATTCAATCAATTATGAAAATCAATCTTTCTAGGTTTTCAATCAAGAACGCAATCAAATGACTTGAATATAAAGAGTAAGAGTTTAGAGATACGACACAGTGATTTATCCTGGTTCACTTTCATCCACTTGAAAGCTACATCCAGTCCCCTCTTCAACCAAGAGAGATTCTTCACTATGAGGAATTAGAGTTCTCAAATTACAAGTGATTGCCTCACAAGACTCCCTTCTTGCTAGCCTACAAGAGATAACCGACACCCTTGCCTTGTAATCCTATTGATCTTCTCTCTAATCTAACCTCTACCCCTTGTTGATAATCGACACAACAAGTCTTCAATTGCTTGATGATAATCCACACATCAAGGCTTCACTTGCTTGATTCACAACCAAGACTTCTTCTTCTTCTTCAATAAGAATGCACTTGCTTGATGATAAAATCGACACACCAAGACTTCTTGTTTGTTGTAGTGGCTTGCCTTCTTGCAAAGATTACAACACAATAGAAAACACAAAATAATCCTATGAATCTCAATCAAGAGTTATGACAATTCACCATAAGAGATTCAAAGGTTCTTGATCAAAGAATATGAAAATATAAAAGCTTTGATCTTTGAAAATGAGAGAGAATAGAGTGGCTTGATTCTTTGTAAAACTTGTATGAAATGATTCTTAATTCATCACAAATAATAGGAAAAGGTTTATATAGAATACCCAAAAGTTGTAGCACTTAAAAACTAATTTTGAGAAGTGAAAAACGTATTTTAAAAATCAGTTCAGCAGTACTTAATCGATTAAGCAAGTCTTGTACTCGAGTAGTAATCGATTAAGTTATCACTTAATCGATTAAGTTGGTACTGCACATGTTCAAAACTTGTTTTCTCAAAATCCAACCTTTCCTTTAAAACCTTTAAGCCACCTATTGATTCTAGATTAAGTGAAAACTCAAATTATGATTTAATCATGACTTATGAATGAGATTCACTACCCTCTATAATAATCTACCCAAATAAAAAACCTATGAAGCTTGAGAGGCAAAAGATAAAAGAAATACAAATACACTCAAACTTAGGTCTTCATGAGCTTGCTTTCTCTCTTCTTCATTTGATGTTTGTTGTTGCTTGTTGAGCTTGAAACTTGATCAACACTTGTAGCTTGTTCAAAAACACTTTGTCATTATCAAAACATTCATCATGTTCATCATGGAACTAACAATCTCCCCCTTTTTGAAAATGACAATCCATGTTTTGAAATCATTTGAAGTTGTTGATGCTTGAAACATTTGATCACTTGAGAAGACTCTTTCTCCCTCTCAATCAATACTATAACACTTGAATCCAATTGAGATAGAAGCTTGATTCTCCCCCTATCTTAAACAACTTAGCTCAACCTACATAAAAACAACAAAACAACCTTTCTCCAAAAATATAATATCATATTTCTCCCATTTTTTTTAAAAACAAACCATTTCTCCCCATTTGAGAAACATTTCATTTAATTCAAAACATCATATTTCTCCCCCTTTGGCATTATCAAAAAGTAATATATACCAATTGAAATATAACATCTAAGCCAAGGTAAGAAATCAATGATCATTTCTTCACAACATTGATACCAATTGAACAAATACAATAGAGCTTTACTTTGAAATGTGATATCAATTGGTAAGAGAATATAACAATGAAATATAATACCAATTGAGAACTAAAAAGATTATAATATCACTTAACAAAGAAGATATCAATTGTAAAGAAGAATCAATAATCACAAAAACATGATAATCAACTAATAATCTCTCAATGATACAAATTGAATTAACTAAACATTTAGAAAAGTAATATCAATTGAGAAGATACCAATTGAGATAATATATCAATATCAAATATTACCACTTTGTAGGACATTCACTTAAGATGCAAGTGTGATACCAATTGAAGATGTGAATATAGACATTCATAGTTGAGACCAATTGAGAACATGTGTCATTCATTTGCATCTTCAATCAAACCTACAAAACAATCATGCTTTGCTTTTTGGTATCCAAATGGTTTTGGATCCATTTTTGTTAGTGTAGGGACTTTCACCCTTTTTCATCCAAACAAAATTTCCTTTAGGTATACCATGCACTTTAACATAACACACATTTGAAGTATGTCCATGAGTACCACAATAGAAACATGTTGGAGGATTTGAAAAATCAACTTTAGAAAAATCAACAACATTTCTATGAGATTTACTCTTAGCATTAGTATAACCCAAACCAAACTTGTTTGAATTTTCTCTTTGAAAATTTAACAATGTGCGCAATCTAATATCACAAATGGTGAAACTTGCAAGCTTATTTTTCAAAATAGCATTTTCATCCTTGAGCAACTTGCAACTCTCACAATCAACCACAACATTCAATCTACTAGCACAATCACAAGAAGAACTAGCATAGATAAGATCAAGAGTTTCATTTTCAAGATTAAGCTCATCAACTTGTTTTTGAAGATCTAAAATCTCTTTTTGATGTTTCAAAATGAGCTTCTTTCTTTCAATGTTTTTCAAAGCTAGTTTTTCAAGTTGTTCATACATTTCTTCATAAGCATTATGTAACAATTCATATTTAGAAGAAATTTCGGATTTAGATTCACTTACATTGCTATCCTCGCTTTGATAACTTGATTCATCATTTGAACTTTGTTCTTCATCATCTACTAGAGTTATCAAGTTGAGACAAGCGGCTTCTTCATCATCCGATGAACTACTCGATGTGCTTTTCTTGTTATCTTCATCACTATCCCAAACTATGTATGCTCTTTTAGATTTAGAATTTTTCTTGTCTTTCTCCTTCTTCTTGAGATACCTAGAGCATGAGTACTTGAGATGACCGGGTTTTCCACATTCATGGCAAACTACACCTTCTTTTGATGTCTTGGTCTTGTAGTGTGGAGAATCCTTCTCTTTACTTTTGTCCTTGTTCAACCTTCCTTTTCTCCTTAGAAACTTGTCAAACTCTTTTAACAAAAGTTTCATGTCTTTTTCATCAACATCGGAATCGGAATCTTCACTATCATCATCATCGGAACTATCTTTCTTTTTATATGCACTTTTGACTCTAAGAGCAAGTCCTTTCCTTGATTTGTTCTTATCCGACTCTTCATTGATACTTAATCGTCCAAGCTCCATTTCATGTTCTTGAAGCTTTCCGAAAAGTGTTGCTAGATCCATAGCATCCAAATTTTTAGATTCAACAATAGCCGTTACTTTTGGTTGCCAATTCCTGTCTAAACATCTCAACACTTTGTTAGAAAGTTCACCTTGTAGAAAAGTTTTACCAAGAGCAAGTAAATGATTTATAATATGAGTAAAACGCTTTTGCATATCATTTATAGATTCATTTGGAAGCATATGAAACAATTCATAATCACGCATTAAAGCATTCAATCTAGCTCTCCTAACCTCACTAGTTCCTTCATGAGTCACTTGTAAAGTGTCCCACATTTCCTTAGCACTAGAACATTGAGAAACTCTAAAGAACTCGTCATAGGATAAAGCGGATGTAATGATATTCTTTGCTTTATAATCATATTGTACTTTCTTTCTATCATCATCCTTCCACTTATCCTCGGGGATCAATTGTTCTACACCTTCAACTAAACTAGAGGGGATATGAGGACCTTTTTCAACTACTCTCCAAATTTCACTATCTATAGCTTGGATAAAGATTTTCATTCTAACTTTCCAATATGCATAGCCTTCTCCGGCAAACAATGGAGGACGACTTATTGAAGCACCTTCACCACCAAAGGGATTCGTAGAACCCATTGCGATTTTCTTAAAGGATCTTTACGAAAAAGCTCTTATGCTCGTGTCTTTCGACCGAGCTCTGATACCAATTGAGGAAATCGCAATTGGTGGTTGGAGAGACTTAGGAACCCTAGGAATACACCTAGAAGGGGGGGTTGAATAGGTGTTGAAGCTACCTTGAAAGATTTTCAAACGAAACAAATCTAACCAATCAAAACAAATGATTTTTACAAATTCTACAGTACTTAATCGATTAAGCAAGTCGTGTACTCGAGTAGTACTCGATTAAGCTTGAACTTAATCGATTAAATATGACAGAAAACAGAAAAATCAATTTTCATTCGAATACGAAAATCAATCAATTCACATGCAAGATCAGAGATTCAGCGGAAATGATTAACACCTATATTCTTATTGATTAACCTAGTTATGAAAATGATTTTCCCTTTATCAATTTGAACAATCAAAGATTCAATTCAATCAATTATGAAAATCAATCTTTCTAGGTTTTCAATCAAGAACGCAATCAAATGACTTGAATATAAAGAGTAAGAGTTTAGAGATACGACACAGTGATTTATCCTGGTTCACTTTCATCCACTTGAAAGCTACATCCAGTCCCCTCTTCAACCAAGAGAGATTCTTCACTATGAGGAATTAGAGTTCTCAAATTACAAGTGATTGCCTCACAAGACTCCCTTCTTGCTAGCCTACAAGAGATAACCGACACCCTTGCCTTGTAATCCTATTGATCTTCTCTCTAATCTAACCTCTACCCCTTGTTGATAATCGACACAACAAGTCTTCAATTGCTTGATGATAATCCACACATCAAGGCTTCACTTGCTTGATTCACAACCAAGACTTCTTCTTCTTCTTCAATAAGAATGCACTTGCTTGATGATAAAATCGACACACCAAGACTTCTTGTTTGTTGTAGTGGCTTGCCTTCTTGCAAAGATTACAACACAATAGAAAACACAAAATAATCCTATGAATCTCAATCAAGAGTTATGACAATTCACCATAAGAGATTCAAAGGTTCTTGATCAAAGAATATGAAAATATAAAAGCTTTGATCTTTGAAAATGAGAGAGAATAGAGTGGCTTGATTCTTTGTAAAACTTGTATGAAATGATTCTTAATTCATCACAAATAATAGGAAAAGGTTTATATAGAATACCCAAAAGTTGTAGCACTTAAAAACTAATTTTGAGAAGTGAAAAACGTATTTTAAAAATCAGTTCAGCAGTACTTAATCGATTAAGCAAGTCTTGTACTCGAGTAGTAATCGATTAAGTTATCACTTAATCGATTAAGTTGGTACTGCACATGTTCAAAGCTTGTTTTCTCAAAATCCAACCTTTCCTTTAAAACCTTTAAGCCACCTATTGATTCTAGATTAAGTGAAAACTCAAATTATGATTTAATCATGACTTATGAATGAGATTCACTACCCTCTATAATAATCTACCCAAATAAAAAACCTATGAAGCTTGAGAGGCAAAAGATAAAAGAAATACAAATACACTCAAACTTAGGTCTTCATGAGCTTGCTTTCTCTCTTCTTCATTTGATGTTTGTTGTTGCTTGTTGAGCTTGAAACTTGATCAACACTTGTAGCTTGTTCAAAAACACTTTGTCATTATCAAAACATTCATCATGTTCATCATGGAACTAACATTAGAATGGTCTAGGAATGTGTATTAGGACTTATACGACCCATTAGAATGATCCTAAACATTGATTGGTACCCCTAGGGATGTAGAGGGTTTAGTATGAGTCCTTGGAGGTTCTAACGAGTGTAGAATGGTTAAGAGAGTATTCTAAAGACTTTTTTTTTTGGTAAAAGAAAAAATTTTCATTACCAACTTGACAAAATTACAACCTCAAAAAAGCAAAATAAAAGTGAACCTTTTCATCTTCCCACCTACTATGTAGGGTTGAATATTAAAGGAAACACAAAAAGGAAACTAATTAAAATTCAACTTGCAATCTAGCAAAAATGGTACTATTACAAATTTTCCTAACATCCTGAAAATAAACATTAAATCTAATGGCAATCTCCTTCTTCACAAGTTTGAAAACATGAGTTGTAGTCCTTGATTTCCCCACAAAGATCCTCCTGTTGCGTTCGGCCCAGACATTATACAGAACCGCAGCCATGGCCGCACCAACAAATTTCTGGCGCTGCTTCTTCTTGAACCCGTGACCGAGCCAATGCAGCCAAGACGAAAATTTCGTGCGCCAGTTTTCAATACCCAGCCAGTTAGCTATTAAACCAAGAAGCTCTTTACTCCATGGGCATAGAAAGAACAAATGATCACGGTCTTCAAACACACCCTGACATAAGACACAAATTGGATCAAAATTGTTCATATAAACCAAGTTTGATTTGGTCTTTAACCTATCATGTACTGCCAGCCAGAAGATGAAGCAGTGCCTGGGAATTGATTCTGAATTCCAGACCAGCCTACTCCATGAAACCTTGTCTTGTTGACCAATTAAGAAAGAATAGCCCTTACTGATCGAGTAGCATGAGTTACCAGCCCACAAACCATTAATGTACTGAGCTCGAAATTTATCTCTCAACTTGATGATCTTCTTCCAATGCCAACTATCTTGACTGCTGCACTGATACAACCAGAAATCATGGTCTTTCAAATACACTGTGCTTATCCATTTGACCCATAGCATATCCTTTTTCAAAGCCAGTTGCCACACTTGCTTCCCAATGGCAGCTTGGTTCCATAATATAATGTTTTTGAAACCAAGCCCTCCAGCAGATTTAGGCCTACAACAAACATCCCAGGCAACTAAGGATCTTGACCTTCCAGCCTGATTAGTGCCCCAAAGGAATTGCCTACATTTCTGCTCAACCTGCTTCAACATACTCTTAGGGATGATAAACATACTGGCCCAATACACATGCATAGAAAGGAGGACTGAATTGATTAATTGAACCTTCCCCTGGTATGACAAGTGCCTTGTTTTCCATGATTCTATTCTGGTTGTTACTTTATGCACAAGCAATTGGCAAGTTTGTGTAGACCATTTCTTTGCTGAAATAGGCATTCCAAGATACCTGAATGGAAAGGAGCCCTTTGTAAAACCTGTTATTTCCTGCAATCTAGCTTCATTGTCTTATGAAATTCCAGCCATAAAGAGTTGTGATTTGGCTTGGTTTGCATACAGGCCAGAGCTAGCTGAAAACTCATTAAAAGTCTGCATCAGAGTATTTACACTTTGCACACTGCCCTTACAAAACATCATTATGTCATCAGCAAAAGCTAAGTTGACCAATTTAAGACTTCTACATAGGGGGTGATATCTGAATTGCCTATTTGAAGCAGCCAATTGGAGTTTCCTTGTCAACACTTCCATTGCTAGAACAAAGATTAGAGGAGACATTGGGTCTCCTTGCCTCAGACCCCTCTGATTCTTGACCTTTGCTGCAGGAGAACCATTAATAATCAAGGTGATTTGCACAGTTTTGATACAAACCACAATCCACTTAATGAATTTAGCTGGGAATCTAAAGGCTGAAAGCATATTTTCAATGAAAGACCAATCCAAAGAATCATAAGCTTTTTTCAGATCCACCTTGAGCAGGCATCTAGAAGAAACATGCTTTCTACCATAGAGTCTGAGAAGTTCTTGAGATACTAAAACATTCTGAACAATACTTCTATCAGTGATGAAGGTTGTTTGATTACCCTGGACCAAATCAGGCATTACCAGCTGCAATCTATTTGAGATGATTTTTGAAATGCACTTATAAATAGTATTGCAGCAGGCAATAGGGCGAAAGTCTGAAGCAAATTTAGGACACTCCACCTTAGGAACAAGAACCAAAGCAGTGTTATTAATCTCAGACAACAATTTACCTGAAACAAAGAACTCTTTGATTGCTCCACAAATTTCAGGCCCAACCACCTCCCAACTAGCTTTATAAAAATCAGCAGTGAAACCATCAGGCCCAGGGGTTTTGTTATTGCCCATGGACCAAATGGCCTCTTTTATCTCTTGATCAGAAATTGGCAAGATTAGTCTAAGCTGTTGCTCCACTGTCAAAATTTTACCTTGATTAATTTCCTGTTCAGATAGATTCCAAGGACAGTGAGAGGCTTTAAATAGATTCAAATAAAACCTCTCAAAGACCTTGCATATTGCCTCATGATCTGTATGCCAAATTCCATTATCATCCAGGATAGAGAGAACCCTATTCCTGTATCTTCTGATTTTAATAGAATCATGAAAGAATTTTGTATTTTGGTCTGCATCTTTAAGCCAATTCTCCTTTGCTCTTTGTTGTAGAAAGCTTCTAGCTGCCTCAGCAATTGCTAAATAATCCCTGACTGCTTCTTTTTCAATTTTCTGCAAATGAATATTTCCAGGATCATCAGCCAAGTTAGTCTGAGCCCTTTCCATAGCTTGTCTGCACACAATCTATTTTTTATCAATGTCTGAGTACTTCCTTATGTTTAGCTCTCTTAGAGGATTATGCAACAGCCTTTGTTTCTGCATCACTCTGTATATAGAAAAACCCTCAATCCTTGAATTCCAAGCCTGGCTGACAATATTAATAGCATGAGTCCTTGGAGGTTCTAACGAGTGTAGAATGGTTAAGAGAGTATTCTAAAGACTTAGAATGGTCTAGGAATGTGTATTAGGACTTATAAGAACCTTAGAATGATCCTAAACATTGCTTGAGTCCCCAAGGGACGTAGAGGGTGTTGCATGGGGCTTGGAGGTTCTAACAAGTGTAGAATGGTTAAGAGAGTATTTTAAAGACGAAGAATGGTCTAGGAAGGTGTATTAGGAATTATAAGAACCATTAGAATGATCCTAAACATTGCTTGAGCCCCCAAGGGACGTAGAGGGTGTAGCATGAGCCTTGGAGGTTCTAAAAAGTGTAGAATGGTTAAGAGAGTATTCTAAAGGCTTAGAATGCTCTAGGAATGTGTATTAGAACTTATACGAACCTTTAGAATGATCGTAAACATTGCATGGTACCCCAAGTGACGTAAAGGGTTTAGCATGAGATCTTGGAGGCTCTAACGAGTGTAGAATGGTTAAGAGAGTATTCTAAAGGCTTAGAATGGTCTAGGAATGTTTTCTAGGACTTTTAAGAACAATTAGAATGATCCTAAACATTGCTCGAGTCCCCAAGGGACGTAGAGGGTGTAGCCTGAGTCCTTGGAGGTTCTAACAAGTGTAGAATGGTTAAGAGAGTATTCTAAAGGCTTAGAATGGTCTAGGAATGTGTATTAGGACTCATACGAACCATTAGAATGATCCTAAACATTGCTTGGTAACCCAAGGGACGTAGAGGCTTTAGAATGAGTCCATGCAGGTTCTAACAAGTGTAGAATGGTTAAGAGAGTATTCTAAAGGCTTAGAATGGTCTAGGAATGTGTATTAGGACTTATAAGAACCATTAAAATGATCCTAAACATTGCTTGAGTCCCCAAGGGACGTAGAGGGTGTAGCATGAGTCCTTGGAGGTTCTAACAAGTGTAGAATGGTTAAGAGAGTATTCTAAAGGCTTAGAATGGTCTAGGAATGTGTATTAGTACTTATACGAACCATTAAAATAATCCTTAACATTGCTTGGTACCCCAAGGGATGTAGAGGGTTTAGCATGAGTCCTTGGAGTTTTTAACAAGTGTAAAATGGTTTAGAGAGTATTTTACAGGCTTAGAATGGTCTAGGAATGTGTATTAGGACTTATAAGAACCATTAGAATGATCCTAAAAAATTGCTTGAGTCCCCAAGGGACGTAGAGGGTGTCGCTTGAGTCCAAGGAGGTTCTAACAAGTGTAGAATGGTTAAGAGAGTATTCTAAAGGCTTAGAATGGTCTAGGAATGTGTATTAGGACTTATAAGAACCATTAGAATGATCCTAAACATTGTTTGAGTCCCCAAGGGACGTAGAGGGTGTAGCATGAGTCCTTGGAGGTTCTAACAAGTGTAGAATGGTTAAGAGAGTATTCTAAAGGCTTAGAATGGTCTAGGAATGTGTATTAGGACTTATACGAACCATTAAAATAATCCTTAACATTGCTTGGTACCCCAAGGGATGTAGAGGGTTTAGCATGAGTCCTTGGAGTTTCTAACTAGTGTAGAATGGTAAAGAGTGTATTCTAAAGGCTTAGAATGGTCTATGAATGTGAATTAGGACTTATAACAACCATTAGAATGATCCTAAACATTGCTTGAGTCCCCAAGGGACGTAGAGGGTGTAGCTTGAGTCCTTGGAGGTTCTAACAAGTCTAGAATGGTTGAGAGAGTATTCTAAAGGCTTAGAATGGTCTAGGAATGTGTATTAGGACTTATACGAACCATTAAAATGATCCTTAACATTGCTTGGTACCGCAAGGGATGTAGAGGGTTTAGAATGATTCCTTGGAGGTTCAAACAAGTGTAGAATGGTTACGAGAGTATTCTAAAGTCTTAGAATGGTCTAGGAATGTGTATTAGGACTTATACGAACCTTTAGAATGATCCTAAACATTCTTTGGTACCCCAAGTGACGTAGAGGGTTTAGCATGAGTCCTTGGAGGTTCTAACGAGTGTAGAATAGTTAAGAGAGTATCCTAAAGGCTTAGAATGGTCTAGGAATGTGTATTAGGACTTGTAAGAACAATTAGAATGATCCTAAACATTGCTTGAGTCCCCAAGGGACGTAGAGGGTATCGCTTGAGTCCTTAGAGGTTCTAACAAGTGTAAAATGGTTACGAGAGTATTCTAAAGGCTTAGAATGGTCTAGGAATGTGTATTAGGACTCATACGAACCATTAGAATGATCCTAAACATTGCTTGGTAACCCAAGGGACGTAGAGGCTTTAGAATGAGTCCTTGCAGGTTCTAACAAGTGTAGAATGGTTAAGAGAGTATTCTAAAGGCTTAGAATGGTCTAGGAATGTGTATTAGAACTTATAAGAACCATTAGAATGATCCTAAACATTGCTTAAGTCCCCAAGGGACGTAGAGGGTGTCGCTTGAGTCTTTAGAGGTTCTAACAAGTGTAAAATGGTTACGAGAGTATTCTAAAGGCTTAGAATGGTCTAGGAATGTGTATTAGGACTCATACGAACCATTAGAATAATCCTAAACATTGCTTGGTAACCCAAGGGACGTAGAGGGTGTAGCATGAGTCCTTGGAGATTCTAACAAGTGTAGAAGGGTTAGGATAGTATTCTAAAGGCTTAGAATGGTCTAGGAATGTGTATTAGGACTCATACGAACCATTAGAATGATACGAAACATTGCTTGGTTACCTAAGGGACATAGAGGGTTTAGCCTAAGTTCTTGGAGGTTCTAACAAGTGTAGAGTGGTTAAGAGAGTATTCTAAAGGCTTAGAATGGTCTAGGAATGTGTATTAGGACTTATAAGAACCATTAGAATGACCCTAAACATTGCTTGAGTCCCCAAGGGACGTAGAGGGTGTAGCATGAGCCTTGGAGGTTCTAACAAGTGTAGAATGGTTAAGAGAGTATTCTACAGGCTTAGAATGATCTACGAATGTGTATTAGGACTCATACGAACCATTAGAATGATACGAAACATTGCTTGGTTACCTAAGGGACATAGAGGGTTTAGCCTAAGTTCTTGGAGGTTCTAACAAGTGTAGAGTGGTTAAGAGAGTATTCTAAAGGCTTAGAATGGTCTAGGAATGTGTATTAGGACTTATAAGAACCATTAGAATGACCCTAAACATTGCTTGAGTCCCCAAGGGACGTAGAGGGTGTAGCATGAGCCTTGGAGGTTCTAACAAGAGTAGAATGGTTAAGAGTGTATTCTAAAGGCTTAGAATGGTCTAGGAATGTGTATTAGGACTTATACGAACCTTTAGAATGATCCTAAACATTGCTTGGTACCCCAAGTGACGTAAAGGGTTTAGCATGAGTCCTTGGAGGTTCTAACGAGTGTAGAATGGTTAAGAGAGTATTCTAAATGCGGCTTAGAATGGTCTAGGAATGTGTTCTAGGACTTATAAGAACAATTAGAATGATCCTAAACATTGCTTGAGTCCCCAAGGGACGTAGAGGGTGTAGCATGAACCTTGGTGGTTCTAACAAGTGTAGAATGGTTAAGAGAGTATTCTAAAGGCTTAGAATGGTCTAGGAATGTGTATTAGGACTTATAAGAACAATTAGAATGATCCTAAACATTGCTTGAGTCCCCAAGGGACGTAACGGGTGAAGCATGAGTCCTTGGAGGTTCTAACAAGTGTAGAATGGTTAAGAGAGTATTCTAAAGGCTTAGAATGGTCTAGGAATGTGTATTAGGACTTATAAGAACCATTAGAATGATCCTAAACATTGCTTGAGTCCCCAAGGGACGTAGAGGGTGTAGCATGAGTCCTTGGAGGTTCTAACAAGTGTAGAATGGTTAAGAGAGTATTCTAAAGGCTTAGAATGGTCTAGGAATGTGTATTAGGACTTATAAGAACAATTAGAATGATCCTAAACATTGCTTGGTAACCCAAGGGACGTAGAGGCTTTAGAATGAGTCCATGCAGGTTCTAACAAGTGTAGAATGGTTAAGAGAGTATTCTAAAGGCTTAGAATGGTCTAGGAATGTGTATTAGGACTTATAAGAACCATTAGAATGATCCTAAACATTGCTTGAGTCCCCAAGGGACGTAGAGGGTGTAGCATGAGTCCTTGGAGGTTCTAACAAGTGTAGAATGGTTAAGAGAGTATTCTAAAGGCTTAGAATGGTCTAGGAATGTGTATTAGTACTTATACGAACCATTAAAATAATCCTTAACATTGCTTGGTACCCCAAGGGATGTAGAGGGTTTAGCATGAGTCCTTGGAGTTTTTAACAAGTGTAAAATGGTTTAGAGAGTATTTTACAGGCTTAGAATGGTCTAGGAATGTGTATTAGGACTTATAAGAACCATTAGAATGATCCTAAAAAATTGCTTGAGTCCCCAAGGGACGTAGAGGGTGTCGCTTGAGTCCAAGGAGGTTCTAACAAGTGTAGAATGGTTAAGAGAGTATTCTACAGGCTTAGAATGGTCTAGGAATGTGTATTAGGACTTATAAGAACCATTAGAATGATCCTAAACATTGTTTGAGTCCCCAAGGGACGTAGAGGGTGTAGCATGAGTCCTTGGAGGTTCTAACAAGTGTAGAATGGTTAAGAGAGTATTCTAAAGGCTTAGAATGGTCTAGGAATGTGTATTAGGACTTATACGAACCATTAAAATAATCCTTAACATTGCTTGGTACCCCAAGGGATGTAGAGGGTTTAGCATGAGTCCTTGGAGTTTCTAACTAGTGTAGAATGGTAAAGAGTGTATTCTAAAGGCTTAGAATGGTCTATGAATGTGAATTAGGACTTATAACAACCATTAGAATGATCCTAAACATTGCTTGAGTCCCCAAGGGACGTAGAGGGTGTAGCTTGAGTCCTTGGAGGTTCTAACAAGTCTAGAATGGTTGAGAGAGTATTCTAAAGGCTTAGAATGGTCTAGGAATGTGTATTAGGACTTATACGAACCATTAAAATGATCCTTAACATTGCTTGGTACCGCAAGGGATGTAGAGGGTTTAGCATGAGTCCTTGGAGGTTCAAACAAGTGTAGAATGGTTAAGAGAGTATTCTAAAGTCTTAGAATGGTCTAGGAATGTGTATTAGGACTTATACGAACCTTTAGAATGATCCTAAACATTCTTTGGTACCCCAAGTGACGTAGAGGGTTTAGCATGAGTCCTTGGAGGTTCTAACGAGTGTAGAATAGTTAAGAGAGTATCCTAAAGGTTTAGAATGGTCTAGGAATGTGTATTAGGACTTGTAAGAACAATTAGAATGATCCTAAACATTGCTTGAGTCCCCAAGGGACGTAGAGGGTATCGCTTGAGTCCTTAGAGGTTCTAACAAGTGTAAAATGGTTACGAGAGTATTCTAAAGGCTTAGAATGGTCTAGGAATGTGTATTAGGACTCATACGAACCATTAGAATGATCCTAAACATTGCTTGGTAACCCAAGGGACGTAGAGGCTTTAGAATGAGTCCTTGCAGGTTCTAACAAGTGTAGAATGGTTAAGAGAGTATTCTAAAGGCTTAGAATGGTCTAGGAATGTGTATTAGAACTTATAAGAACCATTAGAATGATCCTAAACATTGCTTAAGTCCCCAAGGGACGTAGAGGGTGTCGCTTGAGTCTTTAGAGGTTCTAACAAGTGTAAAATGGTTACGAGAGTATTCTAAAGGCTTAGAATGGTCTAGGAATGTGTATTAGGACTCATACGAACCATTAGAATAATCCTAAACATTGCTTGGTAACCCAAGGGACGTAGAGGGTTTAGCATGAGTCCTTGGAGGTTCTAACAAGTGTAGAATGGTTAAGAGAGTATCCTAAAGGCTTAGAATGGTCTAGAAATGTGTATTAAGACTTATAACAACCATTAGAATGATCCAAAACATTTCTTGAGTCCCCAAGGGACGTAAAGGGTGTCGGTTGAGTCCTTGGAGGTTCTAACAAGTGTAGAATGGTTAAGAGAGTATTCTAAAGGCTTAGAATGGTCTAGGAATGTCTATTAGGACTTATAAGAACCATTAGAATGATCCTAAACATTGCTTGAGTCCCCAAGGGACGTAGAGGGTGTAGCATGAGTCCTTGGAGATTCTAACAAGTGTAGAAGGGTTAGGATAGTATTCTAAAGGCTTAGAATGGTCTAGGAATGTGTATTAGGACTCATACGAACCATTAGAATGATCATAAACATTGCTTGGTAACCCAAGAGACATAGAGGGTGTAGCATGAGTCCTTGGAGGTTCTAACAAGTGTAGAATGGTTTAGAGAGTATTCCACAGGCTTAGAATGGTCTAGGAATGTGTATTAGGACTTATAAGAACCATTAGAATGATCCTAAACATTGCTTGAGTCCCCAAGGGACGTAGAGGGTGTAGCTTGAGTCCTTGGAGGTTCTAACAAGTGTAGAATGGTTAAGAGAGTATTCTACAGGCTTAGAATGATCTACGAATGTGTATTAGGACTCATACGAACCATTAGAATGATACGAAACATTGCTTGGTTACCTAAGGGACATAGAGGGTTTAGCCTAAGTTCTTGGAGGTTCTAACAAGTGTAGAGTGGTTAAGAGAGTATTCTAAAGGCATAGAATGGTCTAGGAATGTGTATTAGGACTTATAAGAACCATTAGAATGACCCTAAACATTGCTTGAGTCCCCAAGGGACGTAGAGGGTGTAGCATGAGCCTTGGAGGTTCTAACAAGAGTAGAATGGTTAAGAGTGTATTCTAAAGGCATAGAATGGTCTAGGAATGTGTATTAGGACTTATACGAACCTTTAGAATGATCCTAAACATTGCTTGGTACCCCAAGTGACGTAAAGGGTTTAGCATGAGTCCTTGGAGGTTCTAACGAGTGTAGAATGGTTAAGAGAGTATTCTAAATGCGGCTTAGAATGGTCTAGGAATGTGTTCTAGGACTTATAAGAACAATTAGAATGATCCTAAACATTGCTTGAGTCCCGAAGGGACGTAGAGGGTGTAGCATGAACCTTGGAGGTTCTAACAAGTGTAGAATGGTTAAGAGAGTATTCTAAAGGCTTAGAATGGTCTAGGAATGTGTATTAGGACTTATAAGAACAATTAGAATGATCCTAAACATTGCTTGAGTCCCCAAGGGACGTAACGGGTGAAGCATGAGTCCTTGGAGGTTCTAACAAGTGTAGAATGGTTAAGAGAGTATTCTAAAGGCTTAGAATGGTCTAGGAATGTGTATTAGGACTTATACGAACCTTTAGAATGATCCTAAACATTGCATGGTAACCCAAGGGACATAGAGGGTGTAGCATGAGTCCTTGGAGGTTCTAACAAGTGTAGAATGGTTTAGAGAGTATTCTACAGGCTTAGAATGGTCTAGGAATGTGTATTAGGACTTATACGAACCTTTAGAATGATCCTAAACATTGCTTGGTACCCCAAGTGACGTAAAGGGTTTAGCATGAGTCCTTGGAGGTTCTAACGAGTGTAGAATGGTTAAGAGAGTATTCTAAATGCGGCTTAGAATGGTCTAGGAATGTGTTCTAGGACTTATAAGAACAATTAGAATGATCCTAAACATTGCTTGAGTCCCCAAGGGACGTAGAGGCTGTAGCATGAACCTTGGAGGTTCTAACAAGTGTAGAATGGTTAAGAGAGTATTCTAAAGGCTTAGAATGGTCTAGGAATGTGTATTAGGACTTATAAGAACAATTAGAATGATCCTAAACATTGCTTGAGTCCCCAAGGGACGTAACGGGTGTAGCATGAGTCCTTGGAGGTTCTAACAAGTGTAGTATGGTTAAGAGAGTATTCTAAAGGCTTAGAATGGTCTAGGAATGTGTATTAGAACTTATAAGAACCATTAGAATGATCCGAAACATTGCTTGAGTCCCCAAGGGACGTAGAGGGTGTAGCCTGAGTCCTTGGAGCTTCTACCAAGTGTAGAATGGTTAAGAGAGTATTCTAAAGGCTTAGAATGGTCTAGGAATGTGTATTAGGACTTATACGAACCTTTAGAATGATCCTAAACATTGCTAGGTAACCCAAGGGACATAGAGGGTGTAGCATGAGTCCTTGGAGGTTCTAACAAGTGTAGAATGGGTTAGAGAGTATTCTACAGTCTTAGAATGGTCTAAGAATGTGTATTAGGAATTATAAGAATCATTAGAATGATCCTAAACATTGCTTGAGTCCCCAAGGGACGTAGAGGGTGTAGCATGAGCCTTGGAGGTTCTAACAAGTGTAGAATGGTTAAGAGAGTATTCTAAAGGCTTAGAATGGTCTAGGAATGTGTATTAGGACTTATAAGAACAATTAGAATGATCCTAAACATTGCTTGAGTCCCCAAGGGACGTAAAGGGTGTAGCATGAGTCCTTGGAGGTTCTAACAAGTGTAGTATGGTTAAGAGAGTATTCTAAAGGCTTAGAATGGTCTAGGAATGTGTATTAGAACTTATAAGAACCATTAGAATGATCCGAAACATTGCTTGAGTCCCCAAGGGACGTAGAGGGTGTAGCATGAGCCTTGGAGGTTCTAACAAGTGTAGAATGATTAAGAGAGTATTCTAAAGGCTTAGAATGGTCTAGGAATGTGTATTAGGACTTATACGAACCTTTAGAATGATCCTAAACATTGCTTGGTAACCCAAGGGACATAGAGGGTGTAGCATGAGTCCTTGGAGGTTCTAACAAGTGTAGAATGGGTTAGAGAGTATTCTACAGTCTTAGAATGGTCTAAGAATGTGTATTAGGAATTATATGAATCATTAGAATGATCCTAAACATTGCTTGAGTCACCAAGGGACGTAGAGGGTGTAGCATGAGCCTTGGAGGTTCTAACAAGAGTAGAATGGTTAAGAGTGTATTCTAAAGGCTTAGAATGGTCTAGGAATGTGTATTAGGACTTATACGAACCTTTAGAATGATACGAAACATTGCTTGGTTACCTAAGGGACATAGAGGGTTTAGCTTGAGTTCTTGGAGGTTCTAACAAGTGTAGAGTGGTTAAGAGAGTATTCTAAAGGCTTAGAATGGTCTAGGAATGTGTATTAGGACTTATAAGAACCATTAGAATGACCCTAAATATTGCTTGAGTCCCCAAGGGACGTATAGGGTGTAGCATGAGCCTTGGAGGTTCTAACAAGAGTAGAATGGTTAAGAGTGTATTCTAAAGGCTTAGAATGGTCTAGGAATGTGTATTAGGACTTATACAAACATTTAGAATGATCCTAAACATTGCTTGAGTCACCAAGTGACGTAAAGGGTTTAGCACGAGTCCTTGGAGGTTCTAACGAGTGTAGAATGGTTAAGAGAGTATTCTAAAGGCTTAGAATGGTCTAGGAATGTGTTTTAGGACTTATAAGAACAATTAGAATGATCCTAAACATTGCTTGAGTCCCCAAGGGACATAGAGGGTGTAGCATGAGTCCTTGGAGGTTCTAACAAGTGTAGAATGGTTAAGAGAGTATTCTAAAGGCTTAGAATGGTCTAGGAATGTGTATTAGGACTTATACGAACCTTTAGAATGATCCTAAACATTGCATGGTAACCCAAGGGACATAGAGGGTGTAGCATGAGTCCTTGGAGGTTCTAACAAGTGTAGAATGGTTTAGAGAGTATTCTACAGGCTTAGAATGGTCTAAGAATGTGTATTAGGACTTATAAGAACCATAAGAATGATCCTAAACATTGCTTGAGTCCCCAAGGGACGTAGAGGGTGTAGCATGATCCTTGGAGGTTCTAACAAGAGTAGAATGGTTAAGAGTGTATTCTAAAGGCTTAGAATGGTCTAGGAATGTGTATTAGGACTTATACGAATCTTTAGAATGATCCTAAACATTGCTTGGTACCCCAAGTGACGTAAAGGGTTTAGCATGAGTCCTTGGAAGTTCTAACGAGTGTAGAATGGTTAAGAGAGTATTCTAAAGGCTTAGAATGGTCTAGGAATGTGTATTAGAACTTATAAGAACCATTAGAATGATCCGAAACATTGCTTGAGTCCCCAAGGGACGTAGAGGGTGTAGCATGAGCCTTGGAGGTTCTAACAAGTGTAGAATGGTTAAGAGAGTATTCTAAAGGCTTAGAATGGTTTAGGAATGTGTATTAGGACTTATACGAACCTTTAGAATGATCCTAAACATTGCTTGAGTCCCCAAGTGACGTAAAGGGTTTAGCATGAGTCCTTGGAGGTTCTAACGAGTGTAGAATGGTTAAGAGAGTATTCTAAAGGCTTAGAATGGTCTAGGAATGTGTTTTAGGACTTATAAGAACAATTAGAATGATCCTAAACATTGCTTGAGTCCCCAAGGGACGTAGAGGGTGTAGCCTGAGTCGTTGGAGGTTCTAACAAGTGTAGAATGGTTAGGATAGTATTCTAAAGGCTTAGAATGGTCTAGGAATGTGTATTAGAACTCATACGAACCATTAGAATGATCTGAAACATTGCTTGGTTACCTAAGGGACATAGAGGGTTTAGCATGAGTTCTTGGAGGTTCTAACAAGTATAGAATGGTTAAGAGAGTATTCTAAAGGTATAGAATGGTCTAGGAATGTGTATTAGGACTTATAAGAACCATTAGAATGACCCTAAATATTGCTTGAGTCCCCAATGGACGTAGAGGGTGTAGCATGAGTCCTTGGAGGTTCTAACAAGTGTAGAATGGTTAAGAGAGTATTCTAAAGGCTTATAATGGTCTAGGAATGTGTATTAGGACTTATACGAACCTTTAGAATGATCCTAAACATTTCTTGAGTCCCCAAGTGACGTAAAGGGTTTAGCATGAGTCCTTGGAGGTTCTAACGAATGTAGAATGGTTAAGAGAGTATTCTAAAGGCTTAGAATGGTATAGGAATGTGTTTTAGGACTTCTAAGAACAATTAGAATGATCCTAAACATTGCTTCAGTCCCCAAGGGACGTAGAGGGTGTAGCCTGAGTCCTTGGAGATTCTAACAAGTGTAGGATGGTTAGGATAGTATTCTAAAGGCTTAGAATGGTCTAGGAATGTGTATTAGGACTCATACGAACCATTAGAATGATCCTAAACATTGCTTGGTAACCCAAGAGACATAGAGGGTGTAGCATGAGTCCTTGAAGGTTCTAACAAGTGTAGAATGGTTTAGAGAGTATTCTACAGGCTTAGAATGGTCTAGGAATGTGTATTAGGACTTATAAGAACCATTGGAATGATCCTAAACATTGCTTGAGTCCCCAAGGGACGTAGAGGGTGTATCTTGAGTCCTTGGAGGTTCTAACAAGTGTAGAATGGTTAAGAGAGTATTCTACAGGCTTAGAATGATCTACGAATGTGTATTAGGACTCATACGAACCATTAGAATGATACGAAACATTGCTTGGTTACCTAAGGGACGTAGAGGGTTTAGCCTGAGTTCTTGGAGGTTCTAACAAGTGTCGAGTGGTTAAGAGAGTATTCTAAAGGCTTAGAATGGTCTAGGAATGTGTATTAGGACTTATAAGAACCATTAGAATGACCCTAAACATTGCTTGAGTCCCCAAGGGACGTAGAGGGTGTAGCATGAGCCTTGGAGGTTCTAACGAGTGTAGAATGGTTAAGAGAGTATTCTAAAGGCTTAGAATGGTCTAGGAATGTGTTTTAGGACTTATAAGAACAATTAGAATAATCCTAAACATTGCTTGAGTCCCCAAGGGACATAGAGGGTGTAGCATGAGTCCTTGGAGGTTCTAACAAGTGTAGAATGGTTAAGAGAGTATTCTAAAGGCTTAGAATGGTCTAGGAATGTGTATTAGGACTTATACGAACCTTTAGAATGATCCTAAACATTGCTTGGTAACCCAAGGGACATAGAGGGTGTAGCAGGAGTCCTTGGAGGTTCTAACAAGTGTAGAATGGTTTAGAGAGTATTCTACAGGCTTAGAATGGTCTAAGAATGTGTATTAGGACTTATAAGAACCATAAGAATGATCCTAAACATTGCTTGAGTCCCCAAGGGACGTAGAGGGTGTAGCATGATCCTTGGAGGTTCTAACAAGAGTACAATGGTTAAGAGTGTATTCTAAAGGCTTAGAATGGTCTAGGAATGTGTATTAGGACTTATACGAATCTTTAGAATGATCCTAAACATTGCTTGGTACCCCAAGTGACGTAAAGGGTTTAGCATGAGTCCTTGGAAGTTCTAACGAGTGTAGAATGGTTAAGAGAGTATTCTAAATGCGGCTTAGAATGGTCTAGGAATGTGTTCTAGGACTTATAAGAACAATTAGAATGATCGTAAATATTGCTTGAGTCCCCAAGGGACATAGAGGGTGTAGCATGAACCTTGGAGGTTCTAACAAGTATAGTATGGTTAAGAGAGTATTCTAAAGGCTTAGAATGGTCTAGGAATGTGTATTAGAACTTATAAGAACCATTAGAATGATCCGAAACATTGCTTGAGTCCCCAAGGGACGTAGAGGGTGTAGCATGAGCCTTGGAGGTTCTAACAAGTGTAGAATGGTTAAGAGAGTATTCTAAAGGCTTAGAATGGTTTAGGAATGTGTATTAGGACTTATACGAACCTTTAGAATGATCCTAAACATTGCTTGAGTCCCCAAGTGACGTAAAGGGTTTAGCATGAGTCCTTGGAGGTTCTAACGAGTGTAGAATGGTTAAGAGAGTATTCTAAAGGCTTAGAATGGTCTAGGAATGTGTTTTAGGACTTATAAGAACATTTAGAATGATCCTAAACATTGCTTGAGTCCCCAAGGGACGTAGAGGGTGTAGCCTGAGTCGTTGGAGGTTCTAACAAGTGTAGAATGGTTAGGATAGTATTCTAAAGGCTTAGAATGGTCTAGGAATGTGTATTAGAACTCATACGAACCATTAGAATGATCTGAAACATTGCTTGGTTACCTAAGAGACATAGAGGGTTTAGCATGAGTTCTTGGAGGTTCTAACAAGTGTAGAATGGTTAAGAGAGTATTCTAAAGGCATAGAATGGTCTAGGAATGTGTATTAGGACTTATAAGAACCATTAGAATGACCCTAAATATTGCTTGAGTCCCCAATGGACGTAGAGGGTGTAGCATGAGTCCTTGGAGGTTCTAACAAGTGTAGAATGGTTAAGAGAGTATTCTAAAGGCTTATAATGGTCTAGGAATGTGTATTAGGACTTATAAGAACCATAAGAATGATCCTAAACATTGCTTGAGTCCCCAAGGGACGTAGAGGGTGTAGCATGATCCTTGGAGGTTCTAATAAGAGTACAATGGTTAAGAGTGTATTCTAAAGGCTTAGAATGGTCTAGGAATGTGTATTAGGACTTATACGAATCTTTAGAATGATCCTAAACATTGCTTGGTACCCCAAGTGACGTAAAGGGTTTAGCATGAGTCCTTGGAAGTTCTAACGAGTGTAGAATGGTTAAGAGAGTATTCTAAATGCGGCTTAGAATGGTCTAGGAATGTGTTCTAGGACTTATAAGAACAATTAGAATGATCGTAAATATTGCTTGAGTCCCCAAGGGACATAGAGGGTGTAGCATGAACCTTGGAGGTTCTAACAAGTGTAGTATGGTTAAGAGAGTATTCTATAGGCTTAGAATGGTCTAGGAATGTGTATTAGGACTCATACGAACCATTAGAATGATCCTAAACATTGCTTGGTAACCCAAGAGACATAGAGGGTGTAGCATGAGTCCTTGAAGGTTCTAACAAGTGTAGAATGGTTTAGAGAGTATTCTACAGGCTTAGAATGGTCTAGGAATGTGTATTTGGACTTATAAGAACCATTAGAATGATCCTAAACATTGCTTGAGTCCCCAAGGGACGTAGAGGGTATATCTTGAGTCCTTGGAGGTTCTAACAAGTGTAGAATGGTTAAGAGAGTATTCTACAGGCTTAGAATGATCTACGAATGTGTATTAGGACTCATACGAACCATTAGAATGATACGAAACATTGCTTGGTTACCTAAGGGACATAGAGGGTTTAGCCTGAGTTCTTGTAGGTTCTAACAAGTGTCGAGTGGTTAAGAGAGTATTCTATAGGCTTAGAATGGTCTAGGAATGTGTATTAGGACTTATAAGAACCATTAGAATGACCCTAAACATTGCTTGAGTCCCCAAGGGACGTAGAGGGTGTAGCATGAGCCTTGGAGGTTCTAACAAGTGTAGAATGGTTAAGAGAGTATTCTAAAGGCTTAGAATGGTCTAGAAATGTGTATTAGGACTTATACGAACCTTTAGAATGATCCTAAACACTGCTTGAGTCCCCAAGTGACGTAAAGGGTTTAGCATGAGTCCTTGGAGGTTCTAACGAGTGTAGAATGGTTAAGAGAGTATTCTAAAGGCTTAGAATGGTCTAGGAATGTGTATTAGGACTTATAAGTACCATTAGAATGACCCTAAACATTGCTTGAGTCCCCAAGGGACGTAGAGGGTGTAGCATGAGCCTTGGAGGTTCTAACGAGTGTAGAATGGTTAAGAGAGTATTCTAAAGGCTTAGAATGGTCTAGGAATGTGTTTTAGGACTTATAAGAACAATTAGAATAATCCTAAACATTGCTTGAGTCCCCAAGGGACATAGAGGGTGTAGCATGAGTCCTTGGAGGTTCTAACAAGTGTAGAATGGTTAAGAGAGTATTCTAAAGGCTTAGAATGGTCTAGGAATGTGTATTAGGACTTATACGAACCTTTAGAATGATCCTAAACATTGCTTGGTAACCCAAGGGACATAGAGGGTGTAGCAGGAGTCCTTGGAGGTTCTAACAAGTGTAGAATGGTTTAGAGAGTATTCTACAGGCTTAGAATGGTCTAAGAATGTGTATTAGGACTTATAAGAACCATAAGAATGATCCTAAACATTGCTTGAGTCCCCAAGGGACGTAGAGGGTGTAGCATGATCCTTGGAGGTTCTAATAAGAGTACAATGGTTAAGAGTGTATTCTAAAGGCTTAGAATGGTCTAGGAATGTGTATTAGGACTTATACGAATCTTTAGAATGATCCTAAACATTGCTTGGTACCCCAAGTGACGTAAAGGGTTTAGCATGAGTCCTTGGAAGTTCTAACGAGTGTAGAATGGTTAAGAGAGTATTCTAAATGCGGCTTAGAATGGTCTAGGAATGTGTTCTAGGACTTATAAGAACAATTAGAATGATCGTAAATATTGCTTGAGTCCCCAAGGGACATAGAGGGTGTAGCATGAACCTTGGAGGTTCTAACAAGTGTAGTATGGTTAAGAGAGTATTCTAAAGGCTTAGAATGGTCTAGGAATGTGTATTAGAACTTATAAGAACCATTAGAATGATCCGAAACATTGCTTGAGTCCCCAAGGGACGTAGAGGGTGTAGCATGAGCCTTGGAGGTTCTAACAAGTGTAGAATGGTTAAGAGAGTATTCTAAAGGCTTAGAATGGTTTAGGAATGTGTATTAGGACTTATACGAACCTTTAGAATGATCCTAAACATTGCTTGAGTCCCCAAGTGACGTAAAGGGTTTAGCATGAGTCCTTGGAGGTTCTAACGAGTGTAGAATGGTTAAGAGAGTATTCTAAAGGCTTAGAATGGTCTAGGAATGTGTTTTAGGACTTATAAGAACATTTAGAATGATCCTAAACATTGCTTGAGTCCCCAAGGGACGTAGAGGGTGTAGCCTGAGTCGTTGGAGGTTCTAACAAGTGTAGAATGGTTAGGATAGTATTCTAAAGGCTTAGAATGGTCTAGGAATGTGTATTAGAACTCATACGAACCATTAGAATGATCTGAAACATTGCTTGGTTACCTAAGAGACATAGAGGGTTTAGCATGAGTTCTTGGAGGTTCTAACAAGTGTAGAATGGTTAAGAGAGTATTCTAAAGGCATAGAATGGTCTAGGAATGTGTATTAGGACTTATAAGAACCATTAGAATGACCCTAAATATTGCTTGAGTCCCCAATGGACGTAGAGGGTGTAGCATGAGTCCTTGGAGGTTCTAACAAGTGTAGAATGGTTAAGAGAGTATTCTAAAGGCTTATAATGGTCTAGGAATGTGTATTAGGACTTATAAGAACCATAAGAATGATCCTAAACATTGCTTGAGTCCCCAAGGGACGTAGAGGGTGTAGCATGATCCTTGGAGGTTCTAATAAGAGTACAATGGTTAAGAGTGTATTCTAAAGGCTTAGAATGGTCTAGGAATGTGTATTAGGACTTATACGAATCTTTAGAATGATCCTAAACATTGCTTGGTACCCCAAGTGACGTAAAGGGTTTAGCATGAGTCCTTGGAAGTTCTAACGAGTGTAGAATGGTTAAGAGAGTATTCTAAATGCGGCTTAGAATGGTTTAGGAATGTGTTCTAGGACTTATAAGAACAATTAGAATGATCGTAAATATTTCTTGAGTCCCCAAGGGACATAGAGGGTGTAGCATGAACCTTGGAGGTTCTAACAAGTGTAGTATGGTTAAGAGAGTATTCTATAGGCTTAGAATGGTCTAGGAATGTGTATTAGGACTCATACGAACCATTAGAATGATCCTAAACATTGCTTGGTAACCCAAGAGACATAGAGGGTGTAGCATGAGTCCTTGAAGGTTCTAACAAGTGTAGAATGGTTTAGAGAGTATTCTACAGGCTTAGAATGGTCTAGGAATGTGTATTTGGACTTATAAGAACCATTAGAATGATCCTAAACATTGCTTGAGTCCCCAAGGGACGTAGAGGGTATATCTTGAGTCCTTGGAGGTTCTAACAAGTGTAGAATGGTTAAGAGAGTATTCTACAGGCTTAGAATGATCTACGAATGTGTATTAGGACTCATACGAACCATTAGAATGATACGAAACATTGCTTGGTTACCTAAGGGACATAGAGGGTTTAGCCTGAGTTCTTGTAGGTTCTAACAAGTGTCGAGTGGTTAAGAGAGTATTCTATAGGCTTAGAATGGTCTAGGAATGTGTATTAGGACTTATAAGAACCATTAGAATGACCCTAAACATTGCTTGAGTCCCCAAGGGACGTAGAGGGTGTAGCATGAGCCTTGGAGGTTCTAACAAGTGTAGAATGGTTAAGAGAGTATTCTAAAGGCTTAGAATGGTCTAGAAATGTGTATTAGGACTTATACGAACCTTTAGAATGATCCTAAACACTGCTTGAGTCCCCAAGTGACGTAAAGGGTTTAGCATGAGTCCTTGGAGGTTCTAACGAGTGTAGAATGGTTAAGAGAGTATTCTAAAGGCTTAGAATGGTCTAGGAATGTGTATTAGGACTTATAAGTACCATTAGAATGACCCTAAACATTGCTTGAGTCCCCAAGGGACGTAGAGGGTGTAGCATGAGCCTTGGAGGTTCTAACGAGTGTAGAATGGTTAAGAGAGTATTCTAAAGGCTTAGAATGGTCTAGGAATGTGTTTTAGGACTTATAAGAACAATTAGAATAATCCTAAACATTGCTTGAGTCCCCAAGGGACATAGAGGGTGTAGCATGAGTCCTTGGAGGTTCTAACAAGTGTAGAATGGTTAAGAGAGTATTCTAAAGGCTTAGAATGGTCTAGGAATGTGTATTAGGACTTATACGAACCTTTAGAATGATCCTAAACATTGCTTGGTAACCCAAGGGACATAGAGGGTGTAGCAGGAGTCCTTGGAGGTTCTAACAAGTGTAGAATGGTTTAGAGAGTATTCTACAGGCTTAGAATGGTCTAAGAATGTGTATTAGGACTTATAAGAACCATAAGAATGATCCTAAACATTGCTTGAGTCCCCAAGGGACGTAGAGGGTGTAGCATGATCCTTGGAGGTTCTAATAAGAGTACAATGGTTAAGAGTGTATTCTAAAGGCTTAGAATGGTCTAGGAATGTGTATTAGGACTTATACGAATCTTTAGAATGATCCTAAACATTGCTTGGTACCCCAAGTGACGTAAAGGGTTTAGCATGAGTCCTTGGAAGTTCTAACGAGTGTAGAATGGTTAAGAGAGTATTCTAAATGCGGCTTAGAATGGTCTAGGAATGTGTTCTAGGACTTATAAGAACAATTAGAATGATCGTAAATATTGCTTGAGTCCCCAAGGGACATAGAGGGTGTAGCATGAACCTTGGAGGTTCTAACAAGTGTAGTATGGTTAAGAGAGTATTCTAAAGGCTTAGAATGGTCTAGGAATGTGTATTAGAACTTATAAGAACCATTAGAATGATCCGAAACATTGCTTGAGTCCCCAAGGGACGTAGAGGGTGTAGCATGAGCCTTGGAGGTTCTAACAAGTGTAGAATGGTTAAGAGAGTATTCTAAAGGCTTAGAATGGTTTAGGAATGTGTATTAGGACTTATACGAACCTTTAGAATGATCCTAAACATTGCTTGAGTCCCCAAGTGACGTAAAGGGTTTAGCATGAGTCCTTGGAGGTTCTAACGAGTGTAGAATGGTTAAGAGAGTATTCTAAAGGCTTAGAATGGTCTAGGAATGTGTTTTAGGACTTATAAGAACATTTAGAATGATCCTAAACATTGCTTGAGTCCCCAAGGGACGTAGAGGGTGTAGCCTGAGTCGTTGGAGGTTCTAACAAGTGTAGAATGGTTAGGATAGTATTCTAAAGGCTTAGAATGGTCTAGGAATGTGTATTAGAACTCATACGAACCATTAGAATGATCTGAAACATTGCTTGGTTACCTAAGAGACATAGAGGGTTTAGCATGAGTTCTTGGAGGTTCTAACAAGTGTAGAATGGTTAAGAGAGTATTCTAAAGGCATAGAATGGTCTAGGAATGTGTATTAGGACTTATAAGAACCATTAGAATGACCCTAAATATTGCTTGAGTCCCCAATGGACGTAGAGGGTGTAGCATGAGTCCTTGGAGGTTCTAACAAGTGTAGAATGGTTAAGAGAGTATTCTAAAGGCTTATAATGGTCTAGGAATGTGTATTAGGACTTATACGAACCTTTAGAATGATAATAAACATTTCTTGAGTCCCCAAGTGACGTAAAGGGTTTAGCATGAGTCCTTGGAGGTTCTAACGAATGTAGAATGGTTAAGAGAGTATTCTAAAGGCTTAGAATGGTATAGGAATGTGTTTTAGGACTTCTAAGAACAATTAGAATGATCCTAAACATTGCTTCAGTCCCCAAGGGACGTAGAGGGTGTAGCCTGAGTCCTTGGAGATTCTAACAAGTATAGAATGGTTAGGATAGTATTCTAAAGGCTTAGAATGGTCTAGGAATGTGTATTAGGACTCATACGAACCATTAGAATGATCCTAAACATTGCTTGGTAACCCAAGAGACATAGAGGGTGTAGCATGAGTCCTTGAAGGTTCTAACAAGTGTAGAATGGTTTAGAGAGTATTCTACAGGCTTAGAATGGTCTAGGAATGTGTATTTGGACTTCTAAGAACAATTAGAATGATCCTAAACATTGCTTCAGTCCCCAAGGGACGTAGAGGGTGTAGCCTGAGTCCTTGGAGATTCTAACAAGTGTAGAATGGTTAGGATAGTATTCTAAAGGCTTAGAATGGTCTAGGAATGTGTATTAGGACTCATACGAACCATTAGAATGATCCTAAACATTGCTTGGTAACCCAAGAGACATAGAGGGTGTAGCATGAGTCCTTGAAGGTTCTAACAAGTGTAGAATGGTTTAGAGAGTTTTCTACAGGCTTAGAATGGTCTAGGAATGTGTATTTGGACTTATAAGAACCATTAGAATGATCCTAAACATTGCTTGAGTCCCCAAGGGACGTAGAGGGTATATCTTGAGTCCTTGGAGGTTCTAACAAGTGTAGAATGGTTAAGAGAGTATTCTACAGGCTTAGAATGATCTACGAATGTGTATTAGGACTCATACGAACCATTAGAATGATACGAAACATTGCTTGGTTACCTAAGGGACATAGAGGGTTTAGCCTGAGTTCTTGTAGGTTCTAACAAGTGTCGAGTGGTTAAGAGAGTATTCTATAGGCTTAGAATGGTCTAGGAATGTGTATTAGGACTTATAAGAACCATTAGAATGACCCTAAACATTGCTTGAGTCCCCAAGGGACGTAGAGGGTGTAGCATGAGCCTTGGAGGTTCTAACAAGTGTAGAATGGTTAAGAGAGTATTCTAAAGGCTTAGAATGGTCTAGAAATGTGTATTAGGACTTATACGAACCTTTAGAATGATCCTAAACACTGCTTGAGTCCCCAAATGACGTAAAGGGTTTAGCATGAGTCCTTGGAGGTTCTAACGAGTGTAGAATGGTTAAGAGAGTATTCTAAAGGCTTAGAATGGTCTAGGAATGTGTTTTAGGACTTATAAGAACAATTAGAATGATCCTAAACAATGCATGAGTCCCCAAGGGACGTAGAGGGTGTAGCCTGAGTCCTTGGAGGTTCTAACAAGTGTAGAATGGTTAGGATAGTATTCTAAAGGCTTAGAATGGTCTAGGAATGTGTATTAGGACTTATACAAACCTTTAGAATGATCCTAAACATTGCTTTGTAACCCAAGGGACATAGAGGGTGTAGCATGAGTCCTTGGAGGTTCTAACAAGTGTAGAATGGTTTAGAGAGTATTCTACAGGCTTAAAATGGTCTAAGAATGTGTATTAGGACTTATAAGAACCATTAGAATGATCCTAAACATTGCTTGAGTCCCCAAGGGACGTAGAGGGTGTAGCATGAGCCTTGGAGGTTCTAACAAGAGTAGAATGGTTAAGAGTGTATTCTAAAGGCTTAGAATGGTCTAGGAATGTGTATTAGGACTTATAAGAACCATTAGAATGACCCTAAATATTGCTTGAGTCCCCAAGGGACGTAGAGGGTGTAGCATGAGTCCTTGGAGGTTCTAACAAGTGTAGAATGGTTTAGAGAGTATTCTACAGGCTTAAAATGGTCTAAGAATGTGTATTAGGACTTATAAGAACCATTAGAATGATCCTAAACATTGCTTGAGTCCCCAAGGGATGTAGAGGGTGTAGCATGAGCCTTGGAGGTTCTAACAAGAGTAGAATGGTTAAGAGTGTATTCTAAAGGCTTAGAATGGTCTAGGAATGTGTATTAGGACTTATAAGAACCATTAGAATGACCCTAAATATTGCTTGAGTCCCCAAGGGACGTAGAGGGTGTAGCATG
Source organism: Crotalaria pallida (assembly GCA_037953625.1). Taxonomy (NCBI): domain Eukaryota; kingdom Viridiplantae; phylum Streptophyta; class Magnoliopsida; order Fabales; family Fabaceae; genus Crotalaria; species Crotalaria pallida. The sequence continues at coordinate 99,539,689 of CM075650.1, forward strand.
AGTCCTTGGAGGTTCTAACAAGTGTAGAATGGTTAAGAGAGTATTCTAAAGGCTTAGAATGGTCTAGGAATGTGTATTAGGACTTATACGAACCTTTAGAATGATCCTAAACATTGCTTGGTAACCCAAGGGACATAGAGGGTTTAGCATGAGTTCTTGGAGGTTCTAACAAGTGTAGAATGGTTAAGAGAGTATTCTAAAGGCTTAGAATGGTCTAGGAATGAATATTAGGACTTATAAGAACCATTAGAATGACCCTAAATATTGCTTGAGTCCCCAAGGGACGTAGAGGGTGTAGCATGAGTCCTTGGAGGTTCTTACAAGTGTAGAATGGTTAAGAGAGTATTCTAAAGGCTTAGAATGGTCTAGGAATGTGTATTAGGACTTATACGAACCTTTAGAATGATCCTAAACATTGCTTGGTAACCCAAGGGACATAGAGGGTGTAGCATGAGTCCTTGGAGGTTCTAACAAGTGTAGAATGGTTTAGAGAGTATTCTACAGGCTTAGAATGGTCTAGGAATGTGTATTAGGACTCATACGAACCATTAGAATGATCCTAAACATTGCTTGGTAACCCAAGGGACATAGAGGGTTTAGCATGAGTTCTTGGAGGTTCTAACAAGTGTAGAATGGTTAAGAGAGTATTCTAAAGGCTTAGAATGGTCTAGGAATGTGTATTAGGACTTATAAGAACCATTAGAATGACCCTAAATATTGCTTGAGTCCCCAAGGGTCGTAGAGGGTTTAGCCTGAGTTCTTGGAGGTTCTAACAAGTGTCGAGTGGTTAAGAGAGTATTCTAAAGGCTTAGAATGGTCTAGGAATGTGTATTAGGACTTATATGAACAATTAGAATGATCCTAAACATTGCTTGAGTCCCCAAGGGACGTAGAGGGTGTAGCATGAGTCCTTGGAGGTTCTAACGAGTGTAGAATGGTTAAGAGAGTATTCTAAAGGCTTAGAATGGTCTAGGAATGTGTTTTAGGACTTATAAGAACAATTATATTGATCCTAAACATTGCTTGAGTCCCGAAGGGACGTAGAGGGTGTAGCATGAGTCCTTGGAGGTTCTAACGAGTGTAGAATGGTTAAGAGAGTATTCTAAAGGCTTAGAATGGTCTAGGAATGTGTTTTAGGACTTATAAGAACAATTATATTGATCCTAAACATTGCTTGAGTCCCCAAGGGACGTAGAGGGTGTAGCATGAGTCCTTGGAGGTTCTAACGAGTGTAGAATGGTTAAGAGAGTATTCTAAAGGCTTAGAATGGTCTAGGAATGTGTATTAGGACTTATACGAACCTTTAGAATGATCCTAAACATTGCTTGGTAACCCAAGGGACATAGAGGGTTTAGCATGAGTTCTTGGAGGTTCTAACAAGTGTAGAATGGTTAAGAGAGTATTCTAAAGGCTTAGAATGGTCTAGGAATGAATATTAGGACTTATAAGAACCATTAGAATGACCCTAAATATTGCTTGAGTCCCCAAGGGACGTAGAGGGTGTAGCATGAGTCCTTGGAGGTTCTTACAAGTGTAGAATGGTTAAGAGAGTATTCTAAAGGCTTAGAATGGTCTAGGAATGTGTATTAGGACTTATACGAACCTTTAGAATGATCCTAAACATTGCTTGGTAACCCAAGGGACATAGAGGGTGTAGCATGAGTCCTTGGAAGTTCTAACAAGTGCAGAATGGTTTAGAGAGTATTCTACAGGCTTAGAATGGTCTAGGAATGTGTATTAGGACTCATACGAACCATTAGAATGATCCTAAACATTGCTTGGTAACCCAAGGGACATAGAGGGTTTAGCATGAGTTCTTGGAGGTTCTAACAAGTGTAGAATGGTTAAGAGAGTATTCTAAAGGCTTAGAATGGTCTAGGAATGTGTATTAGGACTTATAAGAACCATTAGAATGACCCTAAATATTGCTTGAGTCCCCAAGGGACGTAGAGGGTTTAGCCTGAGTTCTTGGAGGTTCTAACAAGTGTCGAGTGGTTAAGAGAGTATTCTAAAGGCTTAGAATGGTCTAGGAATGTGTATTAGGACTTATATGAACAATTAGAATGATCCTAAACATTGCTTGAGTCCCCAAGGGACGTAGAGGGTGTAGCATGAGTCCTTGGAGGTTCTAACGAGTGTAGAATGGTTAAGAGAGTATTCTAAAGGCTTAGAATGGTCTAGGAATGTGTTTTAGGACTTATAAGAACAATTATATTGATCCTAAACATTGCTTGAGTCCCCAAGGGACGTAGAGGGTGTAGCCTGAGTCCTTGGAGGTTCTAACAAGTGTAGAATGGTTAGGACAGTATTCTAAAGGCTTAGAATGGTCTAGGAATGTGTATTAGGACTCATACGAACCATTAGTATGATCCGAAACATTGCTTGGTTACCTAAGGGACATAGAGGGTTTAGCATGAGTTCTTGGAGGTTCTAACAAGTGTAGAATGGTTAAGAGAGTATTCTAAAGGCTTAGAATGGTCTAGGAATGTGTATTAGTACTTATAAGAACCATTAGAATGACCGTAAATATTGCTTGAGTCCCCAAGGGACGTAGAGGGTGTAGCATGAGCCTTGGAGGTTCTAACAAGTGTAGAATGGTTAAGAGAGTATTCTAAAGGCTTAGAATGGTCTAGGAATGTGTATTAGGACTTATAAGAACCATTAGAATGACCTTAAACATTGCTTGAGTCCCCAAGGGACGTAGAGGGTGTAGCATGAGCCTTGGAGGTTCTAACAAGTGTAGAATGGTTAAGAGAGTATTCTAAAGGCTTAGAATAGTCTAGGAATGTGTATTAGGACTTATATGAACCTTTAGAATGATCCTAAACATTGCTTGAGTTCCCAAGTGACGTAAAGGGTTTAGCATGAGTCCTTGGAGGTTCTAACGAGTGTAGAATGGTTAAGAGAGTATTCTAAAGGCTTAGAATGGTCTAGGAATGTGTTTTAGGACTTATAAGAACAATTAGAATGATCCTAAACATTGCTTGAGTCCCCAAGGGACGTAGAGGGTGTAGCCTGAGTCCTTGGAGGTTCTAACAAGTGTAGAATGGTTAGGATTGTATTCTAAAGGCTTAGAATGGTCTAGGAATGTGTATTAGGACTCATACGAACCATTAGAATGATCCTAAACATTGCTTGGTAACCCAAGGGACATAGAGGGTTTAGCCTGAGAGGTTCTAACAAGTGTAGAATGGTTAGGATTGTATTCTAAAGGCTTAGAATGGTCTAGGAATGTGTATTAGGACTCATACGAACCATTAGAATGATCCTAAACATTGCTTGGTAACCACATAGAGGGTTTAGCATGAGTTCTTGGAGGTTCTAACAAGTGTAGAATGGTTAAGAGAGTATTCTAAAGGCTTAGAATGGTCTAGGAATGTGTATTAGGACTTATAAGAACAATTAGAATGATCCTAAACATTGCTTGAGTCCCCAAGGAACGTAGAGGGTGTAGTCTGAGTCCGTGGAGGTTCTAACAAGTGTAGAATGGTTAGGATAGTATTCTAAAGGCTTAGGATGGTCTAGGAATGTGTATTAGGACTCATACTAACCATTAGAATGATCCTAAACATTGCTTGGTAACCCAAGGGATATAGAGGGTTTAGCATTAGTCCTTGGAGGTTCTAACAAGTGTAGAATGGTTTAGAGAGTATTCTACAGGCTTAGAATGGTCTAGGAATGTGTATTAGGACTCATACGAACCATTAGAATGATCCTAAACATTGTTTGGTAACCCAAGGGACATAGAGGGTTTAGCATGAGTTCTTGGAGGTTCTAACAAGTGTAGAATGGTTAAGAGAGTATTCTAAAGGCTTAGAATGGTCTAGGAATGTGTATTAGGACTTATAAGAACCATTAGAATGACCCTAAATATTGCTTGAGTCCCCAAGGGACGTAGAGGGTGTAGCATGAGTCCTTGGAGGTTCTAACAAGTGTAGAATGGTTAAGAGAGTGTTCTAAAGGCTTAGAATGGTCTAGGAATGTGTATTAGGACTTATACGAACCTTTAGAATGATCCTAAACATTGCTTGAGTCCCCAAGTGACGTAAAGGGTTTAGCATGAGTCCTTGGAGGTTCTAATGAGTGTAGAATGATTAAGAGAGTATTCTAAAGGCTTAGAATGGTCTAGGAATGTGTTTTAGGACTTATAAGAACAATTAGAATGATCCTAAACATTGCTTGAGTCCCCAAGGGACGTAGAGGGTGTAGCCTGAGTCCTTGGAGGTTCTAACAAGTGTAGAATGGTTAGGATAGTATTCTAAAGGCTTAGAATGGTCTAGGAATGTGTATTAGGACTCATACTAACCATTAGAATGATCCTAAACATTGCTTGGTAACCCAAGGGACATAGAGGGTTTAGCATTAGTCCTTTGAGGTTCTAACAAGTGTAGAATGGTTTAGAGAGTATTCTACAGGCTTAGAATGGTCTAGGAATGTGTATTAGGACTCATACGAACCATTAGAATGATCCTAAACATTGCTTGGTAACCCAAGGGACATAGAGGGTTTAGCATGAGTTCTTGGAGGTTCTAACAAGTGTAGAAGGGTTAAGAGAGTATTCTAAAGGCTTAGAATGGTCTAGGAATGTGTATTAGGACTCATACGAACCATTAGAATGATCCTAAACATTGCTTGGTAACCCAAGGGACATAGAGGGTTTAGCATGAGTTCTTGGAGGTTCTAACAAGTGTAGAATGGTTAAGAGAGTATTCTAAAGGCTTAGAATGGTCTAGGAATGTGTATTAGGACTCATACTAACCATTAGAATGATCCTAAACATTCCTTGGTAACCCAAGGGACATAGAGGGTTTAGCATGAGTCCTTGGAGGTTCTAACAAGTGTAGAATGGTTAAGAGAGTATTCTAAAGGCTTAGAATGGTCTAGGAATGTGTATTAGGACTTATACGAACCTTTAGAATGATCCTAAACATTGCTTGGTAACCCAAGGGACATAGAGGGTGTAGCATGAGTCCTTGGAGGTTCTAACAAGTGTAGAATGGTTTAGAGAGTATTCTACAGGCTTAGAATGGTCTAGGAATGTGTATTAGGACTCATACGAACCATTAGAATGATCCTAAACATTGCTTGGTAACCCAAGGGACATAGAGGGTTTAGCATGAGTTCTTGGAGGTTCTAACAAGTGTAGAAGGGTTAAGAGAGTATTCTAAAGGCTTAGAATGGTCTAGGAATGTGTATTAGGACTTATACGAACCATTAGAATGATCCTAAACATTGCTTGGTAACCCAAGGGACATAGAGGGTGTAGCATGAGTCCTTGGAGGTTCTAACAAGTGTAGAATGGTTTAGAGAGTATTCTACAGGCTTAGAATGGTCTAGGAATGTGTATTAGGACTCATACGAACCATTAGAATGATCCTAAACATTGCTTGGTAACCCAAGGGACATAGAGGGTTTAGCATGAGTTCTTGGAGGTTCTAACAAGTGTAGAATGGTTAAGAGAGTATTCTAAAGGCTTAGAATGGTCTAGGAATGTGTATTAGGACTTATAAGAACCATTAGAATGATCCTAAACATTGCTTGAGTCCCCAAGGGACGTAGAGGGTGTAGCCTGAGTCCTTGGAGGTTCTAACAAGTGTAGAATGGTTAGGATAGTATTCTAAAGGCTTAGAATGGTCTAGGAATGTGTATTAGGACTCATACTAACCATTAGAATGATCCTAAACATTGCTTGGTAACCCAAGGGACATAGAGGGTTTAGCATTAGTCCTTGGAGGTTCTAACAAGTGTAGAATGGTTTACAGAGTATTCTACAGGCTTAGAATGGTCTAGGAATGTGTATTAGGACTCATACGAACCATTAGAATGATCCTAAACATTGCTTGGTAACCCAAGGGACATAGAGGGTTTAGCATGAGTTCTTGGAGGTTCTAACAAGTGTAGAAGGGTTAAGAGAGTATTCTAAAGGCTTAGAATGGTCTAGGAATGTGTATTAGGACTCATACGAACCATTAGAATGATCCTAAACATTGCTTGGTAACCCAAGGGACATAGAGGGTTTAGCATGAGTTCTTGGAGGTTCTAACAAGTGTAGAATGGTTAAGAGAGTATTCTAAAGGCTTAGAATGGTCTAGGAATGTGTATTAGGACTCATACTAACCATTAGAATGATCCTAAACATTGCTTGGTAACCCAAGGGACATAGAGGGTTTAGCATGAGTCCTTGGAGGTTCTAACAAGTGTAGAATGGTTTAGAGAGTATTCTACAGGCTTAGAATGGTCTAGGAATGTGTATTAGGACTCATACGAACCATTAGAATGATCCTAAACATTGCTTGGTAACCCAAGGGACATAGAGGGTTTAGCATGAGTTCTTGGAGGTTCTAACAAGTGTAGAAGGGTTAAGAGAGTATTCTAAAGGCTTAGAATGGTCTAGGAATGTGTATTAGGACTCATACGAACCATTAGAATGATCCTAAACATTGCTTGGTAACCCAAGGGACATAGAGGGTTTAGCATGAGTTCTTGGAGGTTCTAACAGGTGTAGAATGGTTAAGAGAGTATTCTAAAGGCTTAGAATGGTCTAGGAATGTGTATTAGGACTTATACGAACCTTTAGAATGATCCTAAACATTGCTTGGTAACCCAAGGGACATAGAGGGTGTAGCATGAGTCCTTGGAGGTTCTAACAAGTGTAGAATGGTTTAGAGAGTATTCTACAGGCTTCGAATGGTCTAAGAATGTGTATTAGGTCTTATAAGAACCATTAGAATGATGCTAAACATTGCTTGAGTCCCCAAGGGACGTAGAGGGTGTAGCATGAGCCTTGGAGGTTCTAACAAGAGTAGAATGGTTAAGAGTGTATTCTAAAGGCTTAGAATGGTCTAGGAATGTGTATTAGGACTTATACGAACCTTTAGAATGATCCTAAACATTGCTTGGTACCCCAAGTGACGTAAAGGGTTTAGCATGAGTCCTTGGAGGTTCTAACGAGTGTAGAATGGTTAAGAGAGTATTCTAAATGCGGCTTAGAATGGTCTAGGAATGTGTTCTAGGACTTATAAGAACAATTAGAATGATCCTAAACATTGCTTGAGTCCCCAAGGGACATAGAGGGTGTAGCATGAACCTTGGAGGTTCTAACAAGTGTAGAATTGTTAATAGAGTATTCTAAAGGCTTAGAATGGTCTAGGAATGTGTATTGGGACTTATAAGAACAATTAGAATGATCCTAAACATTGCTTGAGTCCCCAAGGGACGTAAAGGGTTTAGCATGAGTCCTTGGAGGTTCTAACGAGTGTAGAATGGTTAAGAGAGTATTCTAAATGCGGCTTAGAATGGTCTAGGAATGTGTTCTAGGACTTATAAGAACAATTAGAATGATCCTAAACATTGCTTGAGTCCCCAAGGGACATAGAGGGTGTAGCATGAACCTTGGAGGTTCTAACAAGTGTAGAATTGTTAATAGAGTATTCTAAAGGCTTCGAATGGTCTAGGAATGTGTATTAGGACTCATACGAACCATTAGAATGATCCGAAACATTGCTTGGTTAACTAAGGGACATAGAGGGTTTAGCATGAGTTCTTGGAGGTTCTAACAAGTGTAGAATGGTTAAGAGAGTATTCTAAAGGCTTAGAATGGTCTAGGAATGTGTATTAGGACTTATAAGAACCATTAGAATGACCCTAAATATTGCTTGAGTCCCCAAGGGACGTAGAGGGTGTAGCATGAGCCTTGGAGGTTCTAACAAGTGTAGAATGGTTAAGAGAGTATTCTAAAGGCTTAGAATGGTCTAGGAATGTGTTTTATGACTTATAAGAACAATTAGAATGATCCTAAACATTGCTTGAGTCCCCAAGGGACGTAGAGGGTGTAGCCTGAGTCCTTGGAGGTTCTAACAAGTGTAGAATGGTTAGGATAGTATTCTAAAGGCTTAGAATGGTCTAGGAATGTGTATTAGGACTTATACGAACCTTTAGAATGATCCTAAACATTGCTTGAGTTCCCAAGTGACGTAAAGGGTTTAGCATGAGTCCTTGGAGGTTCTAACGAGTGTAGAATGGTTAAGAGAGTATTCTAAATGCGGCTTAGAATGGTCTAGGAATGTGTTCTAGGACTTATAAGAACAATTAGAATGATCCTAAACATTGCTTGAGTCCCCAAGGGACATAGAGGGTGTAGCATGAACCTTGGAGGTTCTAACAAGTGTAGAATTGTTAATAGAGTATTCTAAAGGCTTAGAATGGTCTAGGAATGTGTATTAGGACTCATACGAACCATTAGAATGATCCGAAATATTGCTTGGTTAACTAAGGGACATAGAGGGTTTAGCATGAGTTCTTGGAGGTTCTAACAAGTGTAGAATGGTTAAGAGATTATTCTAAAGACTTACAATGGTCTAGGAATGTGTATTAGGACTTATAAGAACGATTAGAATGACCCTAAATATTGCTTGAGTCCCCAAGGGACGTAGAGGGTGTAGCATGAGTCCTTGGAGGTTCTAACAAGTGTAGAATGGTTAAGAGAGTATTCTAAAGGCTTAGAATGGTCTAGGAATGTGTTTTATGACTTATAAGAACAATTAGAATGATCCTAAACATTGCTTGAGTCCCCAAGGGACGTAGAGGGTGTAGCCTGAGTCCTTGGAGGTTCTAACAAGTGTAGAATGGTTAGGATAGTATTCTAAAGGCTTAGAATGGTCTAGGAATGTGTATTAGGACTCATACGAACCATTAGAATGATCCGAAACATTGCTTGGTTACCTAAGGGACATAGAGGGTTTAGCATGAGTTCTTGGAGGTTCTAACAAGTGTAGAATGGTTAAGAGATTATTCTATAGGCTTACAATGGTCTAGGAATGTGTATTAGGACTTATAAGAACGATTAGAATGACCCTAAATATTGCTTGAGTCCCCAAGGGACGTAGAGAGTGTATCATGAGTCCTTGGAGGTTCTAACAAGTGTAGAATGGTTAAGAGAGTATTCTAAAGGCTTAGAATGGTCTAGGAATGTGTATTAGGACTCATACGAACCATTAGAATGATCCTAAACATTGCTTGGTAACCCAAGGGACATAGAGGGTTTAGCATGAGTTCTTGGAGGTTCTAACAAGTGTAGAATGGTTAAGAGAGTATTCTAAAGGCTTAGAATGGTCTAGGAATGTGTATTAGGACTTATAAGAACCATTAGAAGAACCCTAAATATTGCTTGAGTCCCCAACGGACGTAGAGGGTGTAGCATGAGTCCTTGGAGGTTCTAACAGGTGTAGAATGGTTAAGAGAGTATTCTAAAGGCTTAGAATGGTCTAGGAATGTGTATTAGGACTTATACGAACCTTTAGAATGATCCTAAACATTGCTTGATAACCCAAGGGACATAGAGGGTGTAGCATGAGTCCTTGGAGGTTCTAACAAGTGTAGAATGGTTTAGAGAGTATTGTACAGGCTTCGAATGGTCTAAGAATGTGTATTAGGTCTTATAAGAACCATTAGAATGATGCTAAACATTGCTTGAGTCCCCAAGGGACGTAGAGGGTGTAGCATGAGCCTTGGAGGTTCTAACAAGAGTAGAATGGTTAAGAGTGTATTCTAAAGGCTTAGAATGGTCTAGGAATGTGTATTAGGACTTATACGAACCTTTAGAATGATCCTAAACATTGCTTGGTACCCCAAGTGACGTAAAGGGTTTAGCATGAGTCCTTGGAGGTTCTAACGAGTGTAGAATGGTTAAGAGAGTATTCTAAATGCGGCTTAGAATGGTCTAGGAATGTGTTCTAGGACTTATAAGAACAATTAGAATGATCCTAAACATTGCTTGAGTCCCCAAGGGACATAGAGGGTGTAGCATGAACCTTGGAGGTTCTAACAAGTGTAGAATTGTTAATAGAGTATTCTAAAGGCTTAGAATGGTCTAGGAATGTGTATTAGGACTTATAAGAACAATTAGAATGATCCTAAACATTGCTTGAGTCCCCAAGGGACGTAAAGGGTTTAGCATGAGTCCTTGGAGGTTCTAACGAGTGTAGAATGGTTAAGAGAGTATTATAAATGCGGCTTAGAATGGTCTAGGAATGTGTTCTAGGACTTATAAGAACAATTAGAATGATCCTAAACATTGCTTGAGTCCCCAAGGGACATAGAGGGTGTAGCATGAACCTTGGAGGTTCTAACAAGTGTAGAATTGTTAATAGAGTATTCTAAAGGCTTCGAATGGTCTAGGAATGTGTATTAGGACTCATACGAACCATTAGAATGATCCGAAACATTGCTTGGTTAACTAAGGGACATAGAGGGTTTAACATGAGTTCTTGGAGGTTCTAACAAGTGTAGAATGGTTAAGAGAGTATTCTAAAGGCTTAGAATGGTCTAGGAATGTGTATTAGGACTTATAAGAACCATTAGAATGACCCTAAATATTGCTTGAGTCCCCAAGGGACGTAGAGGGTGTAGCATGAGCCTTGGAGGTTCTAACAAGTGTAGAATGGTTAAGAGAGTATTCTAAAGGCTTAGAATGGTCTAGGAATGTGTATTAGGACTTATAAGAACCATTAGAATGACCCTAAACATTGCTTGAGTCCCCAAGGGACGTAGAGGGTGTAGCATGAGCCTTGGAGGTTCTAACAAGTGTAGAATGGTTAAGAGAGTATTCTAAAGGCTTAGAATGGTCTAGGAATGTGTATTAGGACTTATAAGAACCATTAGAATGACCCTAAACATTGCTTGAGTCCCCAAGGGACGTAGAGGGTGTAGCATGAGCCTTGGAGGTTCTAACAAGTGTAGAATGGTTAAGAGAGTATTCTAAAGGCTTAGAATGGTCTAGGAATGTGTATTAGGACTTATACGAACCTTTAGAATGATCCTAAACATTGCTTGAGTTCCCAAGTGACGTAAAGGGTTTAGCATGAGTCCTTGGAGGTTCTAACGAGTGTAGAATGGTTAAGAGAGTATTCTAAATGCGGCTTAGAATGGTCTAGGAATGTGTTCTAGGACTTATAAGAACAATTAGAATGATCCTAAACATTGCTTGAGTCCCCAAGGGACATAGAGGGTGTAGCATGAACCTTGGAGGTTCTAACAAGTGTAGAATTGTTAATAGAGTATTCTAAAGGCTTAGAATGGTCTAGGAATGTGTATTAGGACTCATACGAACCATTAGAATGATCCGAAATATTGCTTGGTTAACTAAGGGACATAGAGGGTTTAGCATGAGTTCTTGGAGGTTCTAACAAGTGTAGAATGGTTAAGAGATTATTCTAAAGGCTTACAATGGTCTAGGAATGTGTATTAGGACTTATAAGAACGATTAGAATGACCCTAAATATTGCTTGAGTCCCCAAGGGACGTAGAGGGTGTAGCATGAGTCCTTGGAGGTTCTAACAAGTGTAGAATGGTTAAGAGAGTATTCTAAAGGCTTAGAATGGTCTAGGAATGTGTTTTATGACTTATAAGAACAATTAGAATGATCCTAAACATAGCTTGAGTCCCCAAGGGACGTAGAGGGTGTAGCCTGAGTCCTTGGAGGTTCTAACAAGTGTAGAATGGTTAGGATAGTATTCTAAAGGCTTAGAATGGTCTAGGAATGTGTATTAGGACTCATACGAACCATTAGAATGATCCGAAACATTGCTTGGTTACCTAAGGGACATAGAGGGTTTAGCATGAGTTCTTGGAGGTTCTAACAAGTGTAGAATGGTTAAGAGATTATTCTATAGGCTTACAATGGTCTAGGAATGTGTATTAGGACTTATAAGAACGATTAGAATGACCCTAAATATTGCTTGAGTCCCCAAGGGACGTAGAGGGTGTATCATGAGTCCTTGGAGGTTCTAACAAGTGTAGAATGGTTAAGAGAGTATTCTAAAGGCTTAGAATGGTCTAGGAATGTGTATTAGGACTTATACGAACCTTTAGAATGACCCTGAATATTGCTTGAGTCCCCAAGGGACGTAGAGGGTGTATCATGAGTCCTTGGAGGTTCTAACAAGTGTAGAATGGTTAAGAGAGTATTCTAAAGGCTTAGAATGGTCTAGGAATGTGTATTAGGACTTATAAGAACCATTAGAATGACCCTAAACATTGCTTGAGTCCCCAAGGGACGTAGAGGGTGTAGCATGAGCCTTGGAGGTTCTAACAAGTGTAGAATTGTTAATAGAGTATTCTAAAGGCTTAGAATGGTCTAGGAATGTGTATTAGGACTTATAAGAACAATTAGAATGATCCTAAACATTGCTTGAGTCCCCAAGGGACGTAAAGGGTTTAGCATGAGTCCTTGGAGGTTCTAACGAGTGTAGAATGGTTAAAAGAGTATTCTAAATGCGGCTTAGAATGGTCTAGGAATGTGTTCTAGGACTTATAAGAACAATTAGAATGATCCTAAACATTGCTTGAGTCCCCAAGGGACATAGAGGGTGTAGCATGAACCTTGGAGGTTCTAACAAGTGTAGAATTGTTAATAGAGTATTCTAAAGGCTTAGAATGGTCTAGGAATGTGTATTAGGACTCATACGAACCATTAGAATGATCCGAAACATTGCTTGGTTAACTAAGGGACATAGAGGGTTTAGCATGAGTTCTTGGAGGTTCTAACAAGTGTAGAATGGTTAAGAGAGTATTCTAAAGGCTTAGAATGGTCTAGGAATGTGTATTAGGACTTATAAGAACCATTAGAATGACCCTAAATATTGCTTGAGTCCCCAAGGGACGTAGAGGGTGTAGCATGAGCCTTGGAGGTTCTAACAAGTGTAGAATGGTTAAGAGAGTATTCTAAAGTCTTAGAATGGTGTAGGAATGTGTATTAGGACTTATAAGAACCATTAGAATGACCCTAAACATTGCTTGAGTCCCCAAGGGACGTAGAGGGTGTAGCATGAGCCTTGGAGGTTCTAACAAGTGTAGAATGGTTAAGAGAGTATTCTAAAGGCTTAGAATGGTCTAGGAATGTGTATTAGGACTTATACGAACCTTTAGAATGATCCTAAACATTGCTTGAGTTCCCAAGTGACGTAAAGGGTTTAGCATGAGTCCTTGGAGGTTCTAACGAGTGTAGAATGGTTAAGAGAGTATTCTAAAGGCTTAGAATGGTCTAGGAATGTGTTTTAGGACTTATAAGAACAATTAGAATGATCCTAAACATTGCTTGAGTCCCCAAGGGACGTAGAGGGTGTTGCCTGAGTCCTTGGAGGTTCTAACAAGTGTAGAATGGTTAGGATAGTATTCTAAAGGCTTAGATTGGTCTAGGAATGTGTATTAGGACTCATACGAACCATTAGAATGATCCTAAACATTGCTTGGTAACCCAAGGGACATAGAGGGTTTAGCATGAGTTCTTGGAGGTTCTAACAAGTGTAGAATGGTTAAGAGAGTATTCTAAAGGCTTAGAATGGTCTAGGAATGTGTATTAGGACTTATAAGAACGATTAGAATGACCCTAAATATTGCTTGAGTCCCCAAGGGACGTATAGGGTGTAGCATGAGTCCTTGGAGGTTCTAACAAGTGTAGAATGGTTAAGAGAGTATTCTAAAGTCTTAGAATGGTCTAGGAATGTGTATTAGGACTTATACGAACCTTTAGAATGATCCTAAACATTGCTTGGTAACCCAAGGGACATAGAGGGTGTAGCATGAGTCCTTGGAGGTTCTTACAAGTGTAGAATGGTTTAGAGAGTATTCTACAGGCTTAGAATGGTCTAGGAATGTGTATTAGGACTCATACGAACCATTAGAATGATCCTAAACATTGCTTGGTAACCCAAGGGACATAGAGGGTTTAGCATGAGTTCTTGGAGGTTCTAACAAGTGTAGAATGGTTAAGAGATTATTCTAAAGGCTTACAATGGTCTAGGAATGTGTATTAGGACTTATAAGAACGATTAGAATGACCCTAAATATTGCTTGAGTCCCCAAGGGACGTAGAGGGTGTAGCATGAGTCCTTGGAGGTTCTAACAAGTGTAGAATGGTTAAGAGAGTATTCTAAAGGCTTAGAATGGTCTAGGAATGTGTTTTATGACTTATAAGAACAATTAGAATGATCCTAAACATTGCTTGAGTCCCCAAGGGACGTAGAGGGTGTAGCCTGAGTCCTTGGAGGTTCTAACAAGTGTAGAATGGTTAGGATAGTATTCTAAAGGCTTAGAATGGTCTAGGAATGTGTATTAGGACTCATACGAACCATTAGAATGATCCGAAACATTGCTTGGTTACCTAAGGGACATAGAGGGTTTAGCATGAGTTCTTGGAGGTTCTAACAAGTGTAGAATGGTTAAGAGATTATTCTAAAGGCTTACAATGGTCTAGGAATGTGTATTAGGACTTATAAGAACGATTAGAATGACCCTAAATATTGCTTGAGTCCCCAAGGGACGTAGAGGGTGTAGCATGAGTCCTTGGAGGTTCTAACAAGTGTAGAATGGTTAAGAGAGTATTCTAAAGGCTTAGAATGGTCTAGGAATGTGATTTTGGACTTATAAGAACAATTAGAATGATCCTAAACATTGCTTGAGTCCCCAAGGGACGTAGAGGGTGTAGCCTGAGTCCTTGGAGGTTCTAACAAGTGTAGAATGGTTAGGATAGTATTCTAAAGGCTTAGAATGGTCTAGGAATGTGTATTAGGACTCATACGAACCATTAGAATGATCCGAAACATTGCTTGGTTACCTAAGGGACATAGAGGGTTTAGCATGAGTTCTTGGAGGTTCTAACAAGTGTAGAATGGTTAAGAGAGTATTCTAAAGGCTTAGAATGGTCTAGGAATGTGTATTAGGATTTATAAGAACCATTAGAATGACCCTAAACATTGCTTGAGTCCCCAAGGGACGTAGAGGGTGTAGCATGAGCCTTGGAGGTTCTAACAAGTGTAGAATGGTTAAGAGAGTATTCTAAAGGCTTAGAATGGTCTAGGAATGTGTATTAGGACTTATACGAACCTTTAGAATGATCCTAAACATTGCTTGAGTTCCCAAGTGACGTAAAGGGTTTAGCATGAGTCCTTGGAGGTTCTAACGAGTGTAGAATGGTTAAGAGAGTATTCTAAATGCGGCTTAGAATGGTCTAGGAATGTGTTCTAGGACTTATAAGAACAATTAGAATGATCCTAAACATTGCTTGAGTTCCCAAGTGACGTAAAGGGTTTAGCATGAGTCCTTGGAGGTTCTAATGAGTGTAGAATGGTTAAGAGAGTATTCTAAAGGCTTAGAATGGTCTAGGAATGTGTTTTAGGACTTATAAGAACAATTAGAATGATCCTAAACATTGCTTGAGTCCCCAAGGGACGTAGAGGGTGTTGCCTGAGTCCTTGGAGGTTCTAACAAGTGTAGAATGGTTAGGATAGTATTCTAAAGGCTTAGAATGGTCTAGGAATGTGTATTAGGACTCATACGAACCATTAGAATGATCCTAAACATTGCTTGGTAACCCAAGGGACATAGAGGGTTTAGCATGAGTTCTTGGAGGTTCTAACAAGTGTAGAATGGTTAAGAGAGTTTTCTAAAGGCTTAGAATGGTCTAGGAATGTGTATTAGGACTTATAAGAACGATTAGAATGACCCTAAATATTGCTTGAGTCCCCAAGGGACGTAGAGGGTGTAGCATGAGTCCTTGGAGGTTCTAACAAGTGTAGAATGGTTAAGAGAGTATTCTAAAGGCTTAGAATGGTCTAGGAATGTGTATTAGGACTTATACGAACCTTTAGAATGATCCTAAACATTGCTTGGTAACCCAAGGGACATAGAGGGTGTAGCATGAGTCCTTGGAGGTTCTAACAAGTGTAGAATGGTTTAGAGAGTATTCTACAGGCTTAGAATGGTCTAGGAATGTGTATTAGGACTCATACGAACCATTAGAATGATCCTAAACATTGCTTGGTAACCCAAGGGACATAGAGGGTTTAGCATGAGTTCTTGGAGGTTCTAACAAGTGTAGAATGGTTAAGAGATTATTCTAAAGGCTTACAATGGTCTAGGAATGTGTATTAGGACTTATAAGAACGATTAGAATGACCCTAAATATTGCTTGAGTCCCCAAGGGACGTAGAGGGTGTAGCATGAGTCCTTGGAGGTTCTAACAAGTGTAGAATGGTTAAGAGAGTATTCTAAAGGCTTAGAATGGTCTAGGAATGTGTTTTATGACTTATAAGAACAATTAGAATGATCCTAAACATTGCTTGAGTCCCCAAGGGACGTAGAGGGTGTAGCCTGAGTCCTTGGAGGTTCTAACAAGTGTAGAATGGTTAGGATAGTATTCTAAAGGCTTAGAATGGTCTAGGAATGTGTATTAGGACTCATACGAACCATTAGAATGATCCGAAACATTGCTTGGTTACCTAAGGGACATAGAGGGTTTAGCATGAGTTCTTGGAGGTTCTAACAAGTGTAGAATGGTTAAGAGATTATTCTAAAGGCTTACAATGGTCTAGGAATGTGTATTAGGACTTATAAGAACGATTAGAATGACCCTAAATATTGCTTGAGTCCCCAAGGGACGTAGAGGGTGTAGCATGAGTCCTTGGAGGTTCTAACAAGTGTAGAATGGTTAAGAGAGTATTCTAAAGGCTTAGAATGGTCTAGGAATGTGATTTAGGACTTATAAGAACAATTAGAATGATCCTAAACATTGCTTGAGTCCCCAAGGGACGTAGAGGGTGTAGCCTGAGTCCTTGGAGGTTCTAACAAGTGTAGAATGGTTAGGATAGTATTCTAAAGGCTTAGAATGGTCTAGGAATGTGTATTAGGACTCATACGAACCATTAGAATGATCCGAAACATTGCTTGGTTACCTAAGGGACATAGAGGGTTTAGCATGAGTTCTTGGAGGTTCTAACAAGTGTAGAATGGTTAAGAGAGTATTCTAAAGGCTTAGAATGGTCTAGGAATGTGTATTAGGATTTATAAGAACCATTAGAATGACCCTAAATATTGCTTGAGTCCCCAAGGGACGTAGAGGGTGTAGCATGAGCCTTGGAGGTTCTAACTAGTGTAGAATGGTTAAGAGAGTATTCTAAAGGCTTAGAATGGTCTAGGAATGTGTATTAGGACTTATAAGAACCATTAGAATGACCCTAAACATTGCTTGAGTCCCCAAGGGACGTAGAGGGTGTAGCATGAGCCTTGGAGGTTCTAACAAGTGTAGAATGGTTAAGAGAGTATTCTAAAGGCTTAGAATGGTCTAGGAATGTGTATTAGGACTTATACGAACCTTTAGAATGATCCTAAACATTGCTTGAGTTCCCAAGTGACGTAAAGGGTTTAGCATGAGTCCTTGGAGGTTCTAATGAGTGTAGAATGGTTAAGAGAGTATTCTAAAGGCTTAGAATGGTCTAGGAATGTGTTTTAGGACTTATAAGAACAATTAGAATGATCCTAAACATTGCTTGAGTCCCCAAGGGATGTAGAGGGTGTAGCCTGAGTCCTTGGAGGTTCTAACAAGTGTAGAATGGTTAGGATAGTATTCTAAAGGCTTAGAATGGTCTAGGAATGTGTATTAGGACTCATACTAACCATTAGAATGATCCTAAACATTGCTTGGTAACCCAAGGGACATAGAGGGTTTAGCATTAGTCCTTGGAGGTTCTAACAAGTGAAGAATGGTTTAGAGAGTATTCTACAGGCTTAGAATGGTCTAGGAATGTGTATTAGGACTCATACGAACCATTAGAATGATCCTAAACATTGCTTGGTAACCCAAGGGACATAGAGGGTTTAGCATGAGTTCTTGGAGGTTCTAACAAGTGTAGAAGGGTTAAGAGAGTATTCTAAAGGCTTAGAATGGTCTAGGAATGTGTATTAGGACTTATAAGAACCATTAGAATGACCCTAAATATTGCTTGAGTCCCCAAGGGACGTAGAGGGTGTAGCATGAGTCCTTGGAGGTTCTAAAAAGTGTAGAATGGTTAAGAGAGTATTCTAAAGGCTTAGAATGGTCTAGGAATGTGTATTAGGACTTATACGAACCTTTAGAATGATCCTAAACATTGCTTGGTAACCCAAGGGACATAGAGGGTGTAGCATGAGTCCTCTGAGGTTCTAACAAGTGTAGAATGGTTAGGATAGTATTCTAAAGGCTTAGAATGGTCTAGGAATGTGTATTAGGACTCATACTAACCATTAGAATGATCCTAAACATTGCTTGGTAACCCAAGGGACATAGAGGGTTTAGCATGAGTCCTTGGAGGTTCTAACAAGTGTAGAATGGTTTAGAGAGTATTCTACAGGCTTAGAATGGTCTAGGAATGTGTATTAGGACTCATACGAACCATTAGAATGATCCTAAACATTGCTTGGTAACAAAAGGGACATAGAGGGTTTAGCATGAGTTCTTGGAGGTTCTAACAAGTGTAGAAGGGTTAAGAGAGTATTCTAAAGGCTTAGAATGGTCTAGGAATGTGTATTAGGACTTATAAGAACCATTAGAATGACCCTAAATATTGCTTGAGTCCCCAAGGGACGTAGAGGGTGTAGCATGAGTCCTTGGAGGTTCTAACAAGTGTAGAATGGTTAAGAGAGTATTCTAAAGGCTTAGAATGGTCTAGGAATGTGTATTTGGACTTATACGAACCTTTAGAGTGATCCTAAACATTGCTTGGTAACCCAAGGGACATAGAGGGTGTAGCATGAGTCCTTGGAGGTTCTAACAAGTGTAGAATGGTTTAGAGAGTATTCTACATGCTTAGAATGGTCTAAGAATGTGTATTAGGACTTATAAGAACCATTAGAATGATGCTAAACATTGCTTGAGTCCCCAAGGGACGTAGAGGGTGTAGCATGAGCCTTGGAGGTTCTAACAAGAGTAGAATGGTTAAGAGTGTATTCTAAAGGCTTAGAATGGTCTAGGAATGTGTATTAGGACTTATACGAACCTTTAGAATGATCCTAAACATTGCTTGGTACCCCAAGTGACGTAAAGGGTTTAGCATGAGTCCTTGGAGGTTCTAACGAGTGTAGAATGGTTAAGAGAGTATTCTAAATGCGGCTTAGAATGGTCTAGGAATGTGTTCTAGGACTTATAAGAACAATTAGAATAATCCTAAACATTGCTTGAGTCCCCAAGGGACATAGAGGGTGTAGCATGAACCTTGGAGGTTCTAACAGGTGTAGAATTGTTAATAGAGTATTCTAAAGGCTTAGAATGGTCTAGGAATGTGTATTAGGACTTATAAGAACAATTAGAATGATCCTAAACATTGCTTGAGTCCCCAAGGGACGTAAAGGGTTTAGCATGAGTCCTTGGAGGTTCTAACGAGTGTAGAATGGTTAAGAGAGTATTCTAAATGCGGCTTAGAATGGTCTAGGAATGTGTTCTAGGACTTATAAGAACAATTAAATTGATCCTAAAATTGCTTGTGTCCCCAAGGGACATAGAGGGTATAGCATGAACCTTGGAGGTTCTAACAAGTGTAGAATTGTTAATAGAGTATTCTAAAGGCTTAGAATGGTCTAGGAATGTGTATTAGGACTCATACGAACCATTAGAATGATCCGAAACATTGCTTGGTTAACTAAGGGACATAGAGGGTTTAGCATGAGTTCTTGGAGGTTCTAACAAGTGTAGAATGGTTTAGAGAGTATTCTAAAGGCTTAGAATGGTCTAGGAATGTGTATTAGGACTTATAAGAACCATTAGAATGACCCAAAATATTGCTTGAGTCCCCAAGGGACGTAGAGGGTGTAGCATGAGCCTTGGAGGTTCTAACAAGTGTAGAATGGTTAAGAGAGTATTCTAAAGGCTTAGAATGGTCTAGGAATGTGTATTAGAACTTATAAGAACCATTAGAATGACCCTAAACATTGCTTGAGTCCCCAAGGGACGTAGAGGGTGTAGCATGAGCCTTGGAGGTTCTAACAAGTGTAGAATGGTTAAGAGAGTATTCTAAAGGCTTAGAATGGTCTAGGAATGTGTATTAGGACTTATACGAACCTTTAGAATGATCCTAAACATTGCTTGAGTTCCCAAGTGACGTAAAGGGTTTACCATGAGTCCTTGGAGGTTCTAACGAGTGTAGAATGGTTAAGAGAGTATTCTAAAGGCTTAGAATGGTCTAGGAATGTGTTTTAGGACTTATAAGAACAATTAGAATGATCCTAAACATTGCTTGAGTCCCCAAGGGACGTAGAGGGTGTAGCCTGAGTCCTTGGAGGTTCTAACAAGTGTAGAATGGTTAGGATAGTATTCTAAAGGCTTAGAATGGTCTTGGAATGTGTATTAGGACTCATACGAACCATTAGAATTATCCTAAACATTGCTTGGTAACCCAAGGGACATAGAGGGTTTAGCATGAGTTCTTGGAGTTTCTAACAAGTGTAGAATGGTTAAGAGAGTATTCTAAAGGCTTAGAATGGTCTAGGAATGTGTATTAGGACTTATAAGAACCATTAGAATGACCCTAAATATTGCTTGAGTCCCCAAGGGACGTAGAGGGTGTAGCATGAGTCCTTGGAGGTTCTAACAAGTGTAGAATGGTTAAGAGAGTATTCTAAAGGCTTAGAATGGTCTAGGAATGTGTATTAGGACTTATACGAACCTTTAGAATGATCCTAAACATTGCTTGGTAACCCAAGGGACATAGAGGGTGTAGCATGAGTCCTTGGAGGTTCTAACAAGTGTAGAATGGTTTAGAGAGTATTCTACAGGCTTAGAATTGTCTAGGAATGTGTATTAGGACTTATACGAACCATTAGAATGATCCTAAACATTGCTTGGTAACCCAAGGGACATAGAGGGTTTAGCATGAGTTCTTGGAGGTTCTAACAAGTGTAGAATGGTTAAGAGATTATTCTAAAGGCTTACAATGGTCTAGGAATGTGTATTAGGACTTATAAGAACGATTAGAATGACCCTAAATATTGCTTGAGTCCCCAAGGGACGTAGAGGGTGTAGCATGAGTCCTTGGAGGTACTAACAAGTGTAGAATGGTTAAGAGAGTATTCTAAAGGCTTAGAATGGTCTAGGAATGTGTTTTATGACTTATAAGAACAATTAGGATGATCCTAAACATTGCTTGAGTCCCCAAGGGACGTAGAGGGTGTAGCCTGAGTCCTTGGAGGTTCTAACAAGTGTAGAATGGTTAGGATAGTATTCTAAAGGCTTAGAATGGTCTAGGAATGTGTATTAGGACTCATACGAACCATTAGAATGATCCGAAACATTGCTTGGTTACCTAAGGGACATAGAGGGTTTAGCATGAGTTCTTGGAGGTTCTAACAAGTGTAGAATGGTTAAGAGATTATTCTAAAGGCTTACAATGGTCTAGGAATGTGTATTAGGACTTATAATAACGATTAGAATGACCCTAAATATTGCTTGAGTCCCCAAGGGACGTAGAGGGTGTAGCATGAGTCCTTGGAGGTTCTAACAGGTGTAGAATGGTTAAGAGAGTATTCTAAAGGCTTAGAATGGTCTAGGAATGTGTTTTAGGACTTATAAGAACAATTAGAATGATCCTAAACATTGCTTGAGTCCCCAAGGGACGTAGAGGGTGTAGCCTGAGTCCTTGGAGGTTCTAACAAGTGTAGAATGGTTAGGATAGTATTCTAAAGGCTTAGAATGGTCTAGGAATGTGTATTAGGACTCATACGAACCATTAGAATGATCCGAAACATTGCTTGGTTACCTAAGGGACATAGAGGGTTTAGCATGAGTTCTTGGAGGTTCTAACAAGTGTAGAATGGTTAAGAGAGTATTCTAAAGGCTTAGAATGGTCTAGGAATGTGTATTAGGATTTATAAGAACCATTAGAATGACCCTAAATATTGCTTGAGTCCCCAAGGGACGTAGAGGGTGTAGCATGAGCCTTGGAGGTTCTAACAAGTGTAGAATGGTTAAGAGAGTATTCTAAAGGCTTAGAATGGTCTAGGAATGTGTATTAGGACTTATAAGAACCATTAAAATGACCCTAAACATTGCTTGATTCCCCAAGGGACGTACAGGGTGTAGCATGAGCCTTGGAGGTTCTAACAAGTGTAGAATGGTTAAGAGAGTATTCTAAAGGCTTAGAATGGTCTAGGAATGTGTATTAGGACTTATACGAACCTTTAGAATGATCCTAAACATTGCTTGAGTTCCCAAGTGACGTAAAGGGTTTAGCATGAGTCCTTGGAGGTTCTGACGAGTGTAGAATGGTTAAGAGAGTATTCTAAAGGCTTAGAATGGTCTAGGAATGTGTTTTAGGACTTATAAGAACAATTAGAATGATCCTAAACATTGCTTGAGCCCCCAAGGGACGTAGAGGGTGTAGCCTGAGTCCTTGGAGGTTCTAACAAGTGTAGAATGGTTAGGATAGTATTCTAAAGGCTTAGAATGGTCTTGGAATGTGTATTAGGACTCATACGAACCATTAGAATGATCCTAAACATTGCTTGGTAACCCAAGGGACATAGAGGGTTTAGCATGAGTTCTTGGAGGTTCTAACAAGTGTAGAATGGTTAAGAGAGTATTCTAAAGGCTTAGAATGGTCTAGGAATGTGTATTAGGATTTATAAGAACCATTAGAATGACCCTAAATATTGCTTGAGTCCCCAAGGGACGTAGAGGGTGTAGCATGAGCCTTGGAGGTTCTAACAAGTGTAGAATGGTTAAGAGAGTATTCTAAAGGCTTAGAATGGTCTAGGAATGTGTATTAGGACTTATAAGAACCATTAAAATGACCCTAAATATTGCTTGAGTCCCCAAGGGACGTAGAGGGTGTAGCATGAGTCCTTGGAGGTACTAACAAGTGTAGAATGGTTAAGAGAGTATTCTAAAGGCTTAGAATGGTCTAGGAATGTGTTTTATGACTTATAAGAACAATTAGGATGATCCTAAACATTGCTTGAGTCCCCAAGGGACGTAGAGGGTGTAGCCTGAGTCCTTGGAGGTTCTAACAAGTGTAGAATGGTTAGGATAGTATTCTAAAGGCTTAGAATGGTCTAGGAATGTGTATTAGGACTCATACGAACCATTAGAATGATCCGAAACATTGCTTGGTTACCTAAGGGACATAGAGGGTTTAGCATGAGTTCTTGGAGGTTCTAACAAGTGTAGAATGGTTAAGAGAGTATTCTAAAGGCTTAGAATGGTCTAGGAATGTGTATTAGGATTTATAAGAACCATTAGAATGACCCTAAATATTGCTTGAGTCCCCAAGGGACGTAGAGGGTGTAGCATGAGCCTTGGAGGTTCTAACAAGTGTAGAATGGTTAAGAGAGTATTCTAAAGGCTTAGAATGGTCTAGGAATGTGTATTAGGACTTATAAGAACCATTAGAATGACCCTAAATATTGCTTGAGTCCCCAAGGGACGTAGAGGGTGTAGCATGAGTCCTTGGAGGTTCTAACAAGTGTAGAATGGTTAAGAGAGTATTCTAAAGGCTTAGAATGGTCTAGGAATGTGTATTAGGACTTATACGAACCTTTAGAATGATCCTAAACATTGCTTGGTAACCCAAGGGACATAGAGGGTGTAGCATGAGTCCTTGGAGGTTCTAACAAGTGTAGAATGGTTTAGAGAGTATTCTACAGGCTTAGAATGGTCTAGGAATGTGTATTAGGACTCATACGAACCATTAGAATGATCCTAAACATTGCTTGGTAACCCAAGGGACATAGAGGGTTTAGCATGAGTTCTTGGAGGTTCTAACAAGTGTAGAATGGTTAAGAGATTATTCTAAAGGCTTACAATGGTCTAGGAATGTGTATTGTTACTTATAAGAACGATTAGAATGACCCTAAATATTGCTTGAGTCCCCAAGGGACGTAGAGGGTGTAGCATGAGTCCTTGGAGGTACTAACAAGTGTAGAATGGTTAAGAGAGTATTCTAAAGGCTTAGAATGGTCTAGGAATGTGTTTTATGACTTATAAGAACAATTAGAATGATCCTAAACATTGCTTGAGTCCCCAAGGGACGTAGAGGGTGTAGCCTGAGTCCTTGGAGGTTCTAACAAGTGTAGAATGGTTAGGATAGTATTCTAAAGGCTTAGAATGGTCTAGGAATGTGTATTAGGACTCATACGAACCATTAGAATGATCCGAAACATTGCTTGGTTACCTAAGGGACATAGAGGT
Source organism: Crotalaria pallida (assembly GCA_037953625.1). Lineage (NCBI taxonomy): Eukaryota > Viridiplantae > Streptophyta > Magnoliopsida > Fabales > Fabaceae > Crotalaria > Crotalaria pallida. Next base: position 99,563,675 of record CM075650.1, read on the forward strand.
TTTAGCATGAGTTCTTGGAGGTTCTAACAAGTGTAGAATGGTTAAGAGATTATTCTAAAGGCTTACAATGGTCTAGGAATGTGTATTAGGACTTATAAGAACGATTAGAATGACCCTAAATATTGCTTGAGTCCCCAAGGGACGTAGAGGGTGTAGCATGAGTCCTTGGAGGTTCTAACAGGTGTAGAATGGTTAAGAGAGTATTCTAAAGGCTTAGAATGGTCTAGGAATGTGTTTTAGGACTTATAAGAACAATTAGAATGATCCAAAACATTGCTTGAGTCCCCAAGGGACGTAGAGGGTGTAGCCTGAGTCCTTGGAGTTTCTAACAAGTGTAGAATGGTTAGGATAGTATTCTAAAGGCTTAGAATGGTCTAGGAATGTGTATTAGGACTCATACGAACCATTAGAATGATCCGAAACATTGCTTGGTTACCTAAGGGACATAGAGGGTTTAGCATGAGTTCTTGGAGGTTCTAACAAGTGTAGAATGGTTAAGAGAGTATTCTAAAGGCTTAGAATGGTCTAGGAATGTGTATTAGGATTTATAAGAACCATTAGAATGACCCTAAATATTGCTTGAGTCCCCAAGGGACGTAGAGGGTGTAGCATGAGCCTTGGAGGTTCTAACAAGTGTAGAATGGTTAAGAGAGTATTCTAAAGGCTTAGAATGGTCTAGGAATGTGTATTAGGACTTATAAGAACCATTAGAATGACCCTAAACATTGCTTGAGTCCCCAAGGGACGTAGAGGGTGTAGCATGAGCCTTGGAGGTTCTAACAAGTGTAGAATGGTTAAGAGAGTATTCTAAAGGCTTAGAATGGTCTAGGAATGTGTATTAGGACTTATACGAACCTTTAGAATGATCCTAAACATTGCTTGAGTTCCCAAGTGACGTAAAGGGTTTAGCATGAGTCCTTGGAGGTTCTAACGAGTGTAGAATGGTTAAGAGAGTATTCTAAAGGCTTAGAATGGTCTAGGAATGTGTTTTAGGACTTATAAGAACAATTAGAATGATCCTAAACATTGCATGAGTCCCCAAGGGACGTAGAGGGTGTAGCCTGAGTCCTTGGAGGTTCTAACAAGTGTAGAATGGTTAGGATAGTATTCTAAAGGCTTAGAATGGTCTAGGAATGTGTATTAGGACTCATACGAACCATTAGAATGATCCTAAACATTGCTTGGTAACCCAAGGGACATAGAGGGTTTAGCATGAGTTCTTGGAGGTTCTAACAAGTGTAGAATGGTTAAGAGAGTATTCTAAAGGCTTAGAATGGTCTAGGAATGTGTATTAGGACTTATAAGAACCATTAGAATGACCCTAAACATTGCTTGAGTCCCCAAGGGACGTAGAGGGTGTAGCATGATCCTTGGAGGTTCTAACAAGTGTAGAATGGTTAAGAGAGTATTCTAAAGGCTTAGAATGGTCTAGGAATGTGTATTAGGACTTATACGAACCTTTAGAATGATCCTAAACATTGCTTGAGTTCCCAAGTGACGTAAAGGGTTTAGCATGAGTCCTTGGAGGTTCTAACGAGTGTAGAATGGTTAAGAGAGTATTCTAAAGGCTTAGAATGGTCTAGGAATGTGTTTTAGGACTTATAAGAACAATTAGAATGATCCTAAACATTGCTTGAGTCCCCAAGGGACGTAGAGGGTGTAGCCTGAGTCCTTGGAGGTTCTAACAAGTGTAGAATGGTTAGGATAGTATTCTAAAGGCTTAGAATGGTCTAGGAATGTGTATTAGGACTCATACGAACCATTAGAATGATCCGAAACATTGCTTGGTTACCTAAGGGACATAGAGGGTTTCGCATGAGTTCTTGGAGGTTCTAACAAGTGTAGAATGGTTAAGAGAGTATTCTAAAGGCTTAGAATGGTCTAGGAATGTGTATTAGGACTTATAAGAACCATTAGAATGACCCTAAATAATGCTTGAGTCCCCAAGGGACGTAGAGGGTGTAGCATGAGTCCTTGGAGGTTCTAACAAGTGTAGAATGGTTAAGGGAGTATTCTAAAGGCTTATAATGGTCTAAGAATGTGTATTAGGACTTATACGAACCTTTAGAATGATCCTAAACATTGCTTGAGTCCCCAAGTGACGTAAAGGGTTTAGCATGAGTCCTTGGAGATTCTAACGAGTGTAGAATGGTTAAGAGAGTATTCTAAAGGTTTAGAATGGTCTAGGAATGTGTTTTAGGACTTATAAGAAAAATTAGAATAATCCTAAACATTGCTTGAGTCCCCAAGGGACGTAGAGGGTATAGCCTGAGTCCTTGGAGATTCTAACAAGTGTAGAATGGTTAGGATAGTATTCTAAAGGCTTAGAATGGTCTAGGAATGTGTATTAGGACTCATACGAACCATTAGAATGATCCTAAACATTGCTAGGTAACCCAAGAGACATAGAGGGTGTAGCTTGAGTCCTTGGAGGTTCTAACAAGTGTAGAATGGTTAAGAGAGTATTCCACAGGCTTAGAATGATCTACGAATGTGTATTAGGACTCATACGAACCATTAGAATGATATGAAACATTGCTTGGTTACCTAAGGGACATAAAGGGTTTAGCCTGAGTTCTTGGAGGTTCTAACAAGTTTAGTGTGGTTAAGAGAGTATTCTAAAGGCTTAAAATGGTCTAGGAATGTGTATTAGGACTTATAAGAACCATTAGAATGACCCTAAACATTGCTTGAGTCCCCAAGGGACGTAGAGGGTGTAGCATGAGCCTTGGAGGTTCTAACAATAGTAGAATGGTTAAGTGTGTATTCTAAAGGCTTAGAATGGTCTAGGAATGTGTATTAGGACTTATAAAAACCTTTACAATGATCCTAAACATTGCTTGAGTCCCCAAGTGACGTAGAGGGTGTAGCATGAGTCCTTGGAGGTTCTAACAAGTGTAGAATGGTTTAGAGAGTATTCTACAGGCTTAGAATGGTCTAAGAATGTGTATTAGGACTTATAAGAACCATTAGAATGATCCTAAACATTGCTTGAGTCCCCAAGGGACGTAGAGGGTGTAGCATGAGCCTTGGAGGTTCTAACAAGAGTAGAATGGTTAAGAGTGTATTCTAAAGGCATAGAATGGTCTAGGAATGTGTATTAGGACTTATACGAACCTTTAGAATGATCCTAAACATTGCTTGGTACCCCAAGTGACGTAAAGGGTTTAGCATGAATCCTTGGAGGTTCTAACGAGTGTAGAATGGTTAAGAGAGTATTCTAAATGCGGCTTAGAATGGTCTAGGAATGTGTTCTCGGACTTATAAGAACAATTAGAATGATCCTAAACATTGCTTGAGTCCCCAAGGGACGTAGAGGGTGTAGCATGAACCTTGGAGGTTCTAACAAGTATAGAATGGTTAAGAGAGTATTCTAAAGGCTTAGAATGGTCTAGGAATGTGTATTAGGACTTATAAGAACAATTAGAATGATCCTAAACATTGCTTGAGTCCCCAAGGGACGTAAAGGGTGTAGCATGAGTCCTTGGAGGTTCTAACAAGTGTAGTATGGTTAAGAGAGTATTCTAAAGGCTTAGAATGGTCTAGGAATGTGTATTAGAACTTATAAGAACCATTAGAATGATCCGAAACATTGCTTGAGTCCCCAAGGGACGTAGAGGGTGTAGCATGAGCCTTGGAGGTTCTAACAAGTGTAGAATGGTTAAGAGAGTATTCTAAAGGCTTAGAATGGTCTAGGAATGTGTATTAGGACTTATACGAACCTTTAGAATGATCCTAAACATTGCTTGAATCCCCAAGTGACGTAAAGGGTTTAGCATGAGTCCTTGGAGGTTCTAACGAGTGTAGAATGGTTAAGAGAGTATTCTAAAGGCTTAGAATGGTCTAGGAATGTGTTTTAGGACTTATAAGAACAATTAGAATGATCCTAAACATTGCTTGAGTTCCCAAGGGACGTAGAGGGTGTAGCCTGAGTCCTTGGAGGTTCTAACAAGTGTAGAATGGTTAGGATAGTATTCTAAAGGCTTAGAATGGTCTAGGAATGTGTATTAGGACTCATACGAACCATTAGAATTATCCGAAACATTGCTTGGTTACCTAAGGGACATAGAGGGTTTAGCATGAGTTTTTGGAGGTTCTAACAAGTGTAGAATGGTTAAGAGAGTATTCTAAAGGCTTAGAATGGTCTTGGAATGTGTATTAGTACGTATAAGAACCATTAGAATGACCCTAAATATTGCTTGAGTCCCCAAGGGACGTAGAGGGTGTAGCATGAGTCCTTGGAGGTTCTAACAAGTGTAGAATGGTTAAGAGAGTATTCTAAATGGTTATAATGGTCTAGGAATGTGTATTAGGACTTATACGAACCTTTAGAATGATCCTAAACATTGCTTGAGTTCCCAAGTGACGTAAAGGGTTTAGCATGAGTCCTTGGAGGTTCTAACGAGTGTAGAATGGTTAAGAGAGTATTCTAAAGGCTTAGAATGGTCTAGGAATGTGTTTTAGGACTTATAAGAACAATTAGAATGATCCTAAACATTGCTTGAGTCCCCAAGGGACGTAGAGGGTGTAGCCTGAGTCCTTGGAGGTTCTAACAAGTGTAGAATGGTTAGGATAGTATTCTAAAGGCTTAGAATGGTCTAGGAATGTGTATTAGGACTCATATGAACCATTAGAATGATCCGAAACATTGCTTGGTTACCTAAGGGACATAGAGGGTTTCGCATGAGTTCTTGGAGGTTCTAACAAGTGTAGAATGGTTAAGAGAGTATTCTAAAGGCTTAGAATGGTCTAGGAATGTGTATTAGGACTTATAAGAACCATTAGAATGACCCTAAATAATGCTTGAGTCCCCAAGGGACGTAGAGGGTGTAGCATGAGCCTTGGAGGTTCTAACAAGAGTAGAATGGTTAAGAGTGTATTCTAAAGGCATAGAATGGTCTAGGAATGTGTATTAGGACTTATACGAACCTTTAGAATGATCCTAAACATTGCTTGGTACCCCAAGTGACGTAAAGGGTTTAGCATGAATCCTTGGAGGTTCTAACGAGTGTAGAATGGTTAAGAGAGTATTCTAAATGCGGCTTAGAATGGTCTAGGAATGTGTTCTCGGACTTATAAGAACAATTAGAATGATCCTAAACATTGCTTGAGTCCCCAAGGGACGTAGAGGGTGTAGCATGAACCTTGGAGGTTCTAACAAGTATAGAATGGTTAAGAGAGTATTCTAAAGGCTTAGAATGGTCTAGGAATGTGTATTAGGACTTATAAGAACAATTAGAATGATCCTAAACATTGCTTGAGTCCCCAAGGGACGTAAAGGGTGTAGCATGAGTCCTTGGAGGTTCTAACAAGTGTAGTATGGTTAAGAGAGTATTCTAAAGGCTTAGAATGGTCTAGGAATGTGTATTAGAACTTATAAGAACCATTAGAATGATCCGAAACATTGCTTGAGTCCCCAAGGGACGTAGAGGGTGTAGCATGAGCCTTGGAGGTTCTAACAAGTGTAGAATGGTTAAGAGAGTATTCTAAAGGCTTAGAATGGTCTAGGAATGTGTATTAGGACTTATACGAACCTTTAGAATGATCCTAAACATTGCTTGAATCCCCAAGTGACGTAAAGGGTTTAGCATGAGTCCTTGGAGGTTCTAACGAGTGTAGAATGGTTAAGAGAGTATTCTAAAGGCTTAGAATGGTCTAGGAATGTGTTTTAGGACTTATAAGAACAATTAGAATGATCCTAAACATTGCTTGAGTTCCCAAGGGACGTAGAGGGTGTAGCCTGAGTCCTTGGATGTTCTAACAAGTGTAGAATGGTTAGGATAGTATTCTAAAGGCTTAGAATGGTCTAGGAATGTGTATTAGGACTCATACGAACCATTAGAATTATCCGAAACATTGCTTGGTTACCTAAGGGACATAGAGGGTTTAGCATGAGTTTTTGGAGGTTCTAACAAGTGTAGAATGGTTAAGAGAGTATTCTAAAGGCTTAGAATGGTCTTGGAATGTGTATTAGGACTTATAAGAACCATTAGAATGACCCTAAATATTGCTTGAGTCCCCAAGGGACGTAGAGGGTGTAGCATGAGTCCTTGGAGGTTCTAACAAGTGTAGAATGGTTAAGAGAGTATTCTAAATGGTTATAATGGTCTAGGAATGTGTATTAGGACTTATACGAACCTTTAGAATGATCCTAAACATTGCTTGAGTCCCCAAGTGACGTAAAGGGTTTAGCATGAGTCCTTGGAGGTTCTAACGAGTGTAGAATGGTTAAGAGAGTATTCTAAAGGCTTGGAATGGTCTAGGAATGTGTTTTAGGACTTATAAGAACAATTAGAATGATCCTAAACATTGCTTATTCCCCAAGGGACGTAGAGGGTGTAGCCTGAGTCCTTGGAGGTTCTAACAAGTGTAGAATGGTTAGGATAATATTCTAAAGGCTTAGAATGGTATAGGAATGTGTATTAGGACTCATACGAAGCATTAGAACGATCCTAAACATTGCTTGGTAATCCAAGGGACATAGAGGGTGTAGCATGAGTCCTTCGAGGTTCTAACAAGTGTAGAATGGTTTAGAGAGTATTCTACAGGCTTAAAATGGTCTAAGAATGTGTATTAGGACTTATAAGAACCATTAGAATGATCCTAAACATTGCTTGAGTCCCCATGGGACGTAGAGGGTGTAGCATGAGCCTTGGAGGTTCTAACAAGAGTAGAATAATTAGGAGTGTATTCTAAAGGCTTAGAACGGTCTAGGAATGTGTATTAGAACTTATAAGAACCATTAGAATGATCCGAAACATTGCTTGAGTCCCCAAGGGACGTAGAGGGTGTAGCATGAGCCTTGGAGGTTCTAACAAGTGTAGAATGGTTAAGAGAGTATTCTAAAGGCTTAGAATGGTCTAGGAATGTGTATTAGGACTTATACGAACCATTAGAATGACCCTAAACATTGCTTGAGTCCCCAAGTGACGTAAAGGGTTTAGCATGAGTCCTTGGAGGTTCTAACGAGTGTAGAATGGTTAAGAGAGTATTCTAAAGGCTTAGAATAGTCTAGGAATGTGTTTTAGGACTTATAAGAACAATTAGAATGATCCTAAACATTGCTTGAGTCCCCAAGGGACGTAGAGGGTGTAGCCTGAGTCCTTGGAGGTTCTAACAAGTGTAGAATGGTTAGGATAGTATTCTAAAGGCTTAGAATGGTCTAGGAATGTGTATTAGGACTCATACGAACCATTAGAATTATCTGAAACATTGCTTGGTTACCTAAGGGACATAGAGGGTTTAGCATGAGTTCTTGGAGGTTCTAACAAGTGTAGAATGGTTAAGAGAGTATTCTAAAGGCTTAGAATGGTCTTGGAATGTGTATTAGGACTTATAAGAACCATTAGAATGACCCTAAATATTGCTTGAGTCCCCAAGGGACGTAGAGGGTGTAGCATGAGTCCTTGGAGGTTCTAACAAGTGTAGAATGGTTAAGAGAGTATTCTAAAGGCTTATAATGGTCTAGGAATGTGTATTAGGACTTATACGAACCTTTAGAATGATCCTAAACATTGCTTGGTACCCCAAGTGACGTAAAGGGTTTAGCATGAGTCCTTGGAGGTTCTAACGAGTGTAGAATGGTTAAGAGAGTATTATAAAGGCGGCTTAGAATCGTCTAGGAATGTGTTCTAGGACTTATAAGAACAATTAGAATGATCCTAAACATTGCTTGAGTCCCCAAGGGACGTAGAGGGTGTAGCATGAACCTTGGAGGTTCTAACAAGTGTAGAATGGTTAAGAGAGTACTCTAAAGGTTTAGAAAGGTCTAGGAATGTGTATTAGGACTTATATGAACAATTAGAATGATCCTAAACATTGCTTGAGTCTCCAAGGGACGTAAAGGGTGTAGCATGAGTCCTTGGAGGTTCTAACAAGTGTAGAATGGTTAAGAGAGTATTCTAAAGGCTTAGAATGGTCTAGGATTGTGTTTTAGGACTTATAAGAACCATTAGAATGATCTGAAACATTGCTTGAGTTCCCAAGGAACGTAGAGGGTGTAGCATGAGCCTTGGAGGTTCTAACAAGTGTAGAATGGTTAAGAGAGTATTCTAAAGGCTTAGAATGGTCTAGGAATGTGTATTAGGACTTATACGAACCATTAGAATGATCCTAAACATTGATTGGTACCCCTAGGGATGTAGAGGGTTTAGTATGAGTCCTTGGTGGTTCTAACGAGTGTAGAATGTTTAAGAGAGTATTCTAAAAACTTAGAATGGTCTAGGAATGTGTATTAGGACTTATAAGAACCTTAGAATGATCGTAAACATTGCTTGAGTCCCCAAGGGACGTATATTCTAACAAGTGTAGAATGGTTAAGAGAGTATTTTAAAGGCGTAGAATGGTCTAGGAAGGTGTATTAGGAATTATAAGAACCATTAGAATGATCCTAAACATTGCTTGAGCCCCCAAGGGACGTAGAGGGCGGACCATGAGCCTTGGAGGTTCTAAAAAGTGTAGAATGGTTAAGAGAGTATTCTAAAGGCTTAGAATGGTCTAGGAATGTGTTTTAGGACTTATAAGAACAATTAGAATGATCCTAAACATTGCTTGAGTCCCCAAGGGATGTAGAGGGTGTAACCTGAGTCCTTGGAGGTTCTAACAAGTGTAGAATGGTTAAGATAGTATTCTAAAGGCTTAGAATGGTCTAGGAATGTGTATTAGGACTCATACGAAGCATTAGAATGATACTAAACATTGCTTGGTAAACCAAGGGACATAGAGGGTGTAGCATGAGTACATGGAGGTTCTAACAAGTGTAGAATGGTTTAGAGAGTATTCTACAGGTTTAGAATGGTCTAGGAATGTGTATTAGGACTTATAAGAACCATTAGAATGATCCTAAATATTGCTTGAGTCCCCAAGGGACGTAGAGGGTGTAGCCTGAGTCCTTGGAGGTTCTAACAAGTGTAGAATGGTTAAGATAGTATTCTAAAGGCTTAGAATGGTCTAGGAATGTGTATTAGGACTCGTACGAACCATTAGAATGATCCTAAACATTGCTTGGTAACCATAGGGACATAGAGGGTGTAGCATGAGTCCTTGGAGGTTCTAACAAGTGTAGAATGGTTTAGAGAGTATTCTACAGGCTTAGAATGGTCTAGGAATGTGTATTAGGACTTCTAAGAACCATTAGAATGATCCTAAACATTGCTTGAGTCCCCAAGGGACGTAGAGGGTGTAGCATGAGCCTTGGAGGTTCTAACAAGTGTAGAATGGTTAAGAGTGTATTCTACAGGCTTAAAATGGTCTAGGAATGTGTATTAGGACTTATACGAACCTTTAGAATGATCCTAAACATTGCTTGAGTCCCCAAGTGACGTAAAGGGTTTATCATGAGTCCTTGGAGGTTCTAACAAGTGTAGAATGGTTAGGATAGTATTCTAAAGGCTTAGAATGGTCTAGGAATGTGTATTAGGACTCATACGAACCATTAGAATTATCTGAAACATTGCTTGGTTACCTAAGGGACATAGAGGGTTTAGCATGAGTTCTTGGAGGTTCTAACAAGTGTAGAATGGTTAAGAGAGTATTCTAAAGGCTTAGAATGGTCTTGGAATGTGTATTAGGACTTATAAGAACCATTAGAATGACCCTAAATATTGCTTGAGTCCCCAAGGGACGTAGAGGGTGTAGCATGAGTCCTTGGAGGTTCTAACAAGTGTAGAATGGTTTAGAGAGTATTCTACAGGCTTAGAATGGTCTAGGAATGTGTATTAGGACTTCTAAGAACCATTAGAATGATCCTAAACATTGCTTGAGTCCCCAAGGGACGTAGAGGGTGTAGCATGAGCCTTGGAGGTTCTAACAAGAGTAGAACGGTTAAGAGTGTATTCTACAGGCTTAAAATGGTCTAGGAATGTGTATTAGGACTTATACGAACCTTTAGAATGATCCTAAACATTGCTTGAGTCCCCAAGTGACGTAAAGGGTTTATCATGAGTCCTTGGAGGTTCTAACAAGTGTAGAAAGGTTAAGATAGTATTCTAAAGGCTTAGAATGGTCTAGGAATGTGTATTAGGACTCATACGAACCATTAGAATGAACCGAAACATTGCTTGGTTACCAAAGGGACATTGAGGGTTTAGCATGAGTTCTTGGAGGTTCTAACAAGTGTAGAATGGTTAAGAGAGTATTCTAAAAGTTTAGAATGGTCTAGGAATGTGTATTAGGACTTATAAGAACCATCAGAAGGACCCTAAACATTGCTTGAGTCCCCAAGGGACGTAGACGGTGTAGCATGAGTCCTTGGAGGTTCTAACAAGTGTAGAATGGTTAAGAGAGTATTCTAAAGGCTTAGAATGGTCTAGGAATGTGTATTAGGACTTATACGAACCATTAGAATGATCCTAAACATTGATTGGTACCCCTAGGGTTGTAGACAGTTTAGTATGAGTCCTTGGTGGTTCTAACGAGTGTAGAATGTTTAAGAGAGTATTCTAAAAACTTAGAATGGTCTAGGAATGTGTATTAGGACTTATAAGAACCTTAGAATGATTGTAAACATTGCTTGAGTCCCCAAGGGACGTATAGCGTGTTGCATGGGGCTTGGAGGTTCTAACAAGTGTAGAATGGTTAAGAGAGTATTTTAAAGGCGTAGAATGGTCTAGGAAGGTGTATTAGGAATTATAAGAGCCATTAGAATGATCCTAAACATTGCTTGAGCCCCCAAGGGACGTAGAGGGCGGACCATGAGCCTTGGAGGTTCTAAAAAGTGTAGAATGGTTAAGAGAGTATTCTAAAGGCTTAGAATGGTCTAGGAATGTGTTTTAGGACTTATAAGAACAATTAGAATGATCCTAAACATTGCTTGAGTCCCCAAGGGATGTAGAGGGTGTAGCCTGAGTCCTTGGAGGTTCTAACAAGTGTAGAATGGTTAAGATAGTATTCTAAAGGCTTAGAATGGTCTAGGAATGTGTATTAGGACTTATACGAAGCATTAGAATGATACTAAACATTGCTTGGTAAACCAAGGGACATAGAGGGTGTAGCATGAGTACATGGAGGTTCTAACAAGTGTAGAATGGTTTAGAGAGTATTCTACAGGATTAGAATGGTCTAGGAATGTGTATTAGGACTTATAAGATCCATTAGAATGATCCTAAATATTGCTTGAGTCCCCAAGGGACGTAGAGGGTGTAGCCTGAGTCCTTGGAGGTTCTAACAAGTGTAGAATGGTTAAGATAGTATTCTAAAGGCTTAGAATGGTCTAGGAATGTGTATTAGGACTCATACGAACCATTAGAATGATCCTAAACATTGCTTGGTAACCATAGGGACATAGAGGGTGTAGCATGAGTCCTTGGAGGTTCTAACAAGTGTAGAATGGTTTAGAGAGTATTCTACAGGCTTAGAATGGTCTAGGAATGTGTATTAGGACTTCTAAGAACCATTAGAATGATCCTAAACATTGCTTGAGTCCCCAAGGGACGTAGAGGGTGTAGCATGAGCCTTGGAGGTTCTAACAAGAGTAGAACGGTTAAGAGTGTATTCTAAAGGCTTAAAATGGTCTAGGAATGTGTATTAGGACTTATACGAACCTTTAGAATGATCCTAAACATTGCTTGAGTCCCCAAGTGACGTAAAGGGTTTATCATGAGTCCTTGGAGGTTCTAACAAGTGTAGAAAGGTTAAGATAGTATTCTAAAGGCTTAGAATGGTCTAGGAATGTGTATTAGGACTCATACGAACCATTAGAATGAACCGAAACATTGCTTGGTTACCAAAGGGACATTGAGGGTTTAGCATGAGTTCTTGGAGGTTCTAACAAGTGTAGAATGGTTAAGAGAGTATTCTAAAAGTTTAGAATGGTCTAGGAATGTGTATTAGGACTTATAAGAACCATCAGAATGACCCTAAACATTGCTTGAGTCCCCAAGGGACGTAGACGGTGTAACATGAGTCCTTGGAGGTTCTAACAAGTGTAGAATGGTTAAGAGAGTATTCTAAAGGCTTAGAATGGTCTAGAAATGTGTATTAGGACTTATACGAACCTTTAGAATGATCCTAAACATTGCTTGAGTCCCCAAGTGACGTAAAGGGTTTAGCATGAGTCCTTGGAGGTTCTAACGAGTGTAGAATGGTTAAGAGAGTATTCTAAAGGCTTGGAATGGTCTAGGAATGTGTTTTAGGACTTATAAGAACAATTAGAATGATCCTAAACATTGCTTGAGTCCCCAAGGGACGTAGAGGGTGTAGCCTGAGTCCTTGGAGGTTCTAACAAGTGTAGAATGGTTAGGATAGTATTCTAAAGGCTTAGAATGGTCTAGGAATGTGCATTAGGACTCATACGAACCATTAGAATGATCCGAAACATTGCTTGGTAACCCAAGGGACATAGAGGGTGTAGCATGAGTCCTTCGAGGTTCTAACAAGTGTAGAATGGTTTAGAGAGTATTCTACAGGCTTAGAATGGTCTAGGAATGTGTATTAGGACTTATAAGAACCATTAGAATGATCCTAAACATTGCTTGAGTCCCCAAGGGACGTAGAGGGTGTAGCATGAGCCTTGGAGGTTCTAACAAGAGTAGAATGATTAGGAGTGTATTCTAAAGGCTTAGAACGGTCTAAGAATGTGTATTAGAACTTATAAGAACCATTAGAATGATCCGAAACATTGCTTGAGTCCCCAAGGGACGTAGAGGGTGTAGCATGAGCCTTGGAGGTTCTAACAAGTGTAGAATGGTTAAGAGAGTATTCTAAAGGCTTAGAATGGTCTAGGAATGTGTATTAGGACTTATACGAACCATTAGAATGACCCTAAACATTGCTTGAGTCCCCAAGTGACGTAAAGGGTTTAGCATGAGTCCTTGGAGGTTCTAACGAGTGTAGAATGGTTAAGAGAGTATTCTAAAGGCTTAGAATGGTCTAGGAATGTGTTTTAGGACTTATAAGAACAATTAGAATGATCCTAAACATTGCTTGAGTCCCCAAGGGACGTAGAGGGTGTAGCCTGAGTCCTTGGAGGTTCTAACAAGTGTAGAATGGTTAGGATAGTATTATAAAGGCTTAGAATGGTCTACGAATGTGTATTAGGACTCATACGAACCATTAGAATGATCCGAAACATTGCTTGGTTACCTAAGGGACATAGAGGGTTTAGCATGAGTTCTTGGAGGTTCTAACAAGTGTAGAATGGTTAAGAGAGTATTCTACAGGCTTAGAATGGTCTTGGAATGTGTATTAGGACTTATAAGAACCATTAGAATGACCCTAAATATTGCTTGAGTCCCCAAGGGACGTAGAGGGTGTAGCATGAGTCCTTGGAGGTTCTAACAAGTGTAGAATGGTTAAGAGAGTATTCTAAAGGCTTATAATGGTCTAGGAATGTGTATTAGGACTTATACGAACCTTTAGAATGATCCTAAACATTGCTTGGTACCCCAAGTGACGTAAAGGGTTTAGCATGAGTCCTTGGAGGTTCTAACGAGTGTAGAATGGTTAAGAGAGTATTCTAAAGGCTTAGAATGGTCTAGGAATGTGTATTAGGACTCATACGAAGCATTAGAACAATCCTAAACATTGCTTGGTAACCCAAGGGACATAGAGGGTGTAGCATGACTCCTTGGAGGTTCTAACAAGTGTAGAATGGTTTAGAGAGTATTCTACAGGCTTAGAATGGTCTAAGAATGTGTATTAGGACTTATAAGAACCATTAGAATGATCCTAAACATTGCTTGAGTCCCCAAGGGACGTAGAGGGTGTAGCATGAGCCTTGGAGGTTCTAACAAGAGTAGAATGGTTAAGAGTGTATTCTAAAGGCATAGAATGGTCTAGGAATGTGTATTAGGACTTATACGAACCTTTAGAATGATCCTAAACATTGATTGGTACCCCAAGTGACGTAAAGGGTTTAGCATGAGTCCTTGGAGGTTCTAACGAGTGTAGAATGGTTAAGAGAGTATTCTAAAGGCGGCTTAGAATGGTCTAGGAATGTGTTCTAGGACTTATAAGAACAATTAGAATGATCCTAAACATTGCTTGCGTCCCCAAGGGACGTTGAGGGTGTAGCATGAACCTTGGAGGTTCTAACAAATGTAGAATGGTTAAGAGAGTATTCTAAAGGCTTAGAATGGTCTAGGAATGTGTATTAGGACTTATAAGAACAATTCGAATGATCCTAAACATTGCTTGAGTCCCCAAGGGACGTAAAGGGTGTAGCATGAGTCCTTGGAGGTTCTAACAAGTGTAGAATGGTTAAGAGAGTATTCTAAAGGCTTAGAATGGTGTAGGAATGTGTATTAGGACTTATAAGAACCATTAGAATGATCCGAAACATTGCTTGAGTCCCCAAGGGACGTAGAGGGTGTAGCATGAGCCTTGGAGGTTCTAACAAGTGTAGAATAGTTAAGAGAGTATTGTAAAGGCTTAGAATGGTCTAGGAATGTGTATTAGGAGTTATACGAACCATTAGAATGATCCTAAACACTGATTGGTACCCCTAGGGATGTAGATGGTTTAGTATGAGTTCTTGGAGGTTCTAACGAGTGTAGAATGTTTAAGAGAGTATTCTAAAAAGTTAGAATGGTCTAGGAATGTGTATTAGGACTTATACGAACCATTATAATGATCCTAAACATTGCTTGGTACCCCTAGGGATGTAGAAGGTTTAGCATGAGTCCTTGGAGGTTTTAACGAGTGTAGAATGGTTAAGAGAGTATTCTAAAGGCTTAGAATGGTCTAGGAATGTGTATTAGGACTTATAAGAACCATTAGAATGATCCTAAACATTGCTTGAACACCAAGTGACGTAGAGGGTGTAGCATGAGCCTTGGAGGTTCTAAAAAGTGTAGAATGGTTAAGAGAGTATTCTAAAGGCTTAGAATGGTCTAGGAATGTGTTTTAGGACTTATAAGAACAATTAGAATGATCCTAAACATTGGTTGAGTCCCCAAGGGATGTAGAGGGTGTAGCCTGAGTCCTTGGAGGTTCTAACAAGTGTAGAATGGTTAAGATAGTATTCTAAAGGCTTAGAATGGTCTAGGAATGTGTATTAGGACTCATACGAAGCATTAGAACAATCCTAAACATTGCTTGGTAACCCAAGGGACATAGAGGGTGTAGCATGAGTCCTTGGAGGTTCTAACAAGTGTAGAATGGTTTAGAGAGTATTCTACAGGCTTAGAATGGTCTAAGAATGTGTATTAGGACTTATAAGAACCATTAGAATGATCCTAAACATTGCTTGAGTCCCCGAGGGACGTAGAGAGTGTAGCCTGAGTCCTTGGAGGTTCTAACAAGTGTAGAATGGTTAGGATAGTATTCTAAAGGCTTAGAATGGTCTAGGAATATGTATTAGGACTCATACGAACCATTAGAATGATCCTAAACATTGCTTGGTAATCAAAGGAACATAGAGGGTGTATCATGAGTCCTTCGAGGTTCTAACAAGTGTAGAATGGTTTAGAGAGTATTCTACAGGCATAGAATTGTCTAGGAATGTGTATTAGGACTTATAAGAACCATTAGAATGATCCTAAACATTGCTTGAGTCCCCAAGGGACGTAGAGGTTGTAGCCTGAGTCCTTGGAGGTTCTAACAAGTGTAGAATGGTTAAGATAGTATTCTAAAGGCTTAGAATGGTCTAGGAATGTGTATTAGGACTCATACGAACCATTAGAATGATCCTAAACATTGCTTGGTAACCATAGGGACATAGAGGGTGTAGCATGAGTCCTTGGAGGTTCTAACAAGTGTAGAATGGTTTACAGAGTATTCTACAGGCTTAGAATGGTCTAGGAATGTGTATTAGGACTTCTAAGAACCATTAGAATGATCCTAAACATTGCTTGAGTCCCCAAGGGACGTAGAGGGTGTAGCATGAGCCTTGGAGGTTCTAACAAGAGTAGAATGGTTAAGAGTGTATTCTAAAGGCTTAAAATGGTCTAGGAATGTGTATTAGGACTTATACGAACCTTTAGAATGATCCTAAACATTGCTTGAGTCCCCAAGTGACGTAAAGGGTTTAGCATGAGTCCTTGGAGGTTCTAACGAGTGTAGAATGGTTAAGAGAGTATTCTAAAGGCTTAGAATGGTCTAGGAATGTGTTTTAGGACTTATAAGAACAATTAGAATGTTCCTAAACATTGCTTGAGTCCCCAAGGGACGTAGAGGGTGTAGCCTGAGTCCTTGGAGGTTCTAACAAGTGTAGAATGGTTAGGATAGTATTCTAAAGGCTTAGAATGGTCTAGGAATGTGTATTAGGACTCATACGAAGCATTAGAACGATCCTAAACATTGCTTGGTAATCCAAGGGACATAGAGGGTGTAGCATGAGTCCTTGGAGGTTCTAACAAGTGTTGAATGGTTTAGAGAGTATTCTACAGGCTTAGAATGGTCTAAGAATGTGTATTAGGACTTATAAGAACCATTAGAATGATCCTAAACATTGCTTGAGTCCCCAAGGGACGTAGAGGGTGTAGCATGAGCCTTGGAGGTTCTAACAAGAGTAGAATGATTAGGATTGTATTCTAAAGGCTTAGAACGGTCTAAGAATGTGTATTAGAACTTATAAGAACCATTAGAATGATCCGAAACATTGCTTGAGTCCCCAAGGGACGTAGAGGGTGTAGCATGAGCCTTGGAGGTTCTAACAAGTGTAGAATGGTTAAGAGAGTATTCTAAAGGCTTAGAATGGTCTAGGAATGTGTATTAGGACTTATACGAACCATTAGAATGACCCTAAACATTGCTTGAGTCCCCAAGTGACGTAAAGGGTTTAGCATGAGTCCTTGGAGGTTCTAACGAGTGTAGAATGGTTAAGAGAGTATTCTAAAGGCTTAGAATGGTCTAGGAATGTGTTTTAGGACTTATAAGAACAATTAGAATGATCCTAAACATTGCTTGAGTCCCCAAGGGACGTAGAGGGTGTAGCCTGAGTCCTTGGAGGTTCTAACAAGTGTAGAATGGTTAGGATAGTATTATAAAGGCTTAGAATGGTCTACGAATGTGTATTAGGACTCATACGAACCATTAGAATGATCCGAAACATTGCTTGGTTACCTAAGGGACATAGAGGGTTTAGCATGAGTTCTTGGAGGTTCTAACAAGTGTAGAATGGTTAAGAGAGTATTCTAAAGGCTTAGAATGGTCTTGGAATGTGTATTAGGACTTATAAGAACCATTAGAATGACCCTAAATATTGCTTGAGTCCCCAAGGGACGTAGAGGGTGTAGCATGAGTCCTTGGAGGTTCTAACAAGTGTAGAATGGTTAAGAGAGTATTCTAAAGGCTTATAATGGTCTAGGAATGTGTATTAGGACTTATACGAACCTTTAGAATGATCCTAAACATTGCTTGGTACCCCAAGTGACGTAAAGGGTTTAGCATGAGTCCTTGGAGGTTCTAACGAGTGTAGAATGGTTAAAAGAGTATTATAAAGGCGGCTTAGAATCGTCAAGGAATGTGTTCTAGGATTTATAAGAACAATTAGAATTATCCTAAACATTGCTTGAGTCCCCAAGGGACGTAGAGGGTGTAGCATGAACCTTGGAGGTTCTAACAAGTGTAGAATGGTTAAGAGAGTATTCTAAAGGCTTAGAATGGTCTAGGAATGTGCATTAGGACTTATATGAACAATTAGAATGATCCTAAACATTGCTTGAGTCTCCAAGGGACGTAAAGGGTGTAGCATGAGTCCTTGGAGGTTCTAACAAGTGTAGAATGGTTAAGAGAGTATTCTAAAGGCTTAGAATGGTCTAGGAATGTGTTTTAGGACTTATAAGAACCATTAGAATGATCTGAAACATTGCTTGAGTTCCCAAGGAACGTAGAGGGTGTAGCATGAGCCTTGGAGGTTCTAACAAGTGTAGAATGGTTAAGAGAGTATTCTAAAGGCTTAGAATGGTCTAGGAATGTGTATTAGGACTTATACGAACCATTAGAATGATCCTAAACATTGATTGGTACCCCTAGGGATGTAGAGGGTTTAGTATGAGTCCTTGGTGGTTCTAACGAGTGTAGAATGTTTAAGAGAGTATTCTAAAAACTTAGAATGGTCTAGGAATGTGTATTAGGATTTATAAGAACCTTAAAATGATCGTAAACATTGCTTGAGTCCCCAAGGGACGTATAGCGTGTTGCATGGGGCTTGGAGGTTCTAACAAGTGTAGAATGGTTAAGAGAGTATTTTAAAGGCGTAGAATGGTCTAGGAAGGTGTATTAGGAATTATAAGAACCATTAGAATGACCCTAAACATTGCTTGAGCCCCCAAGGGACGTAGAGGGTGGACCATGAGCCTTGGAGGTTCTAAAAAGTGTAGAATGGTTAAAAGAGTATTCTAAAGGCTTAGAATGGTCTAGGAATGTGTTTTAGGACTTATAAGAACAATTAGAATGATCCTAAACATTGCTTGAGTCCCCAAGGGATGTAGAGGGTGTAGCCTGAGTCCTTGGAGGTTCTAACAAGTGTAGAATGGTTAAGATAGTATTCTAAAGGCTTATAATGGTCTAGGAATGTGTATTAGGACTCATACGAAGCATTAGAATGATACTAAACATTGCTTGGTAAACCAAGGGACATAGAGGGTGTAGCATGAGTCCTTGGAGGTTCTAACAAGTGTAGAATAGTTTAGAGAGTATTCTACAGGTTTAGAATGGTCTAGGAATGTGTATTAGGACTGATAAGAACCATTAGAATGATCCTAAATATTGCTTGAGTCCCCAAGGGACGTAGAGGGTGTAGCCTGAGTCCTTGGAGGTTCTAACAAGTGTAGAATGGTTAAGATAATATTCTAAAGGCTTAGAATGGTCTAGGAATGTGTATTAGGACTCATACGAACCATTAGAATGATCCTAAACATTGTTTGGTAACCATAGGGACATAGAGGGTGTAGCATGAGTCCTTGGAGGTTCTAACAAGTGTAGAATGGTTTAGAGAGTATTCTACAGGCTTAGAATGGTCTAGGAATGTGTATTAGGACTTCTAAGAACCATTAGAATGATCCTAAACATTGCTTGAGTCCCCAAGGGACGTAGAGGGTGTAGCATGAGCCTTGGAGGTTCTAACAAGAGTAGAACGGTTAAGAGTGTATTCTAAAGGCTTAAAATGGTCTAGGAATGTGTATTAGGACTTATACGAACCTTTAGAATGATCCTAAACATTGCTTGAGTCCCCAAGTGACGTAAAGGGTTTAGCATGAGTCCTTGGAGGTTCTAACATGTGTAGAAAGGTTAAGATAGTATTCTAAAGGCTTAGAATGGTCTAGGAATGTGTATTAGGACTCCTACGAACCATTAGAATGAACCGAAACATTGCTTGGTTACCAAAGGGACATAGAGGGTTTAGCATGAGTTCTTGGAGGTTCTAACAAGTGTAGAATGGTTAAGAGAGTATTCTAAAAGTTTAGAATGGTCTAGGAATGTGTATTAGGACTTATAAGAACCATCAGAATGACCCTAAACATTGCTTGAGTCCCCAAGGGACGTAGACGGTGTAGCATGAGTCCTTGGAGGTTCTAACAAGTGTAGAATGGTTAAGAGAGTATTCTAAAGGCTTAGAATGGTCTAGGAATGTGTATTAGGACTTATACGAACCTTTAGAATGATCCTAAACATTGCTTGAGTCCCCAAGTGATGTAAAGGGTTTAGCGTGAGTCCTTGGAGGTTTTAACGAGTGTAGAATGCTTAAGAGAGTATTCTAAAGGCTTAGAATGGTCTAGGAATGTGTTTTAGGACTTATAAGAACAATTAGAATGATCCTAAACATTGCTTGAGTCCCCAAGGGACGTAGAGGGTGTAGCCTGAGTCCTTGGAGGTTCTAACAAGTGTAGAATGGTTAGGATAGTATTCTAAAGGCTTAGAATGGTCTAGGAATGTGTATTAGGACTCATACGAACCATTAGAATGATCCTAAACATTGCTTGGTAATCAAAGGAACATAGAGGGTGTAGCATGAGTCCTTCGAAGTTCTAACAAGTGTAGAATGGTTTAGAGAGTATTCTACAGGATTAGAATGGTCTAGGAATGTGTATTAGGACTTATAAGAACCATTAGAATGATCCTAAACATTGCTTGAGTCCCCAAGGGACGTAGAGGGTGTAGCATGAGCCTTGGAGGTTCTAACAAGTGTAGAATGGTTAAGATAGTATTCTAAAGGCTTAGAATGGTCTAGGAATGTGTATTAGAACTTATACGAACCTTTAGAATGATCCTAAACATGCTTGAGTCCCCAAGTGACGTAAAGGGTTTAGCATGATTCCTTGGAGGTTCTAACGAGTGTAGAATGGTTAAGAGAGTATTCTAAAGGCTTAGAATGGTCTAGGAATGTGTATTAGGACTCATACGAAGCATTAGAACAATCCTAAACATTGCTTGGTAACCCAAGGGACATAGAGGGTGTAGCATGAGTCCTTGGAGGTTCTAACAAGTGTAGAATGGTTTAGAGAGTATTCTACAGGCTTAGAATGGTCTAAGAATGTGTATTAGGACTTATAAGAACCATTAGAATGATCCTAAACATTGCTTGAGTCCCCAAGGGACGTAGAGGGTGTAGCATGAGCCTTGGAGGTTCTAACAAGAGTAGAATGGTTAAGAGTGTATTCTAAAGGCATAGAATGGTCTAGGAATGTGTATTAGGACTTATACGAACCTTTAGAATGATCCTAAACATTGATTGGTACCCCAAGTGACGTAAAGGGTTTAGCATGAGTCCTTGGAGGTTCTTACTAGTGTAGAATGGTTAAGAGAGTATTCTAAAGGCGGCTTAGAATGGTCTAGGAATGTGTTCTAGGACTTATAAGAACAATTAGAATTATCCTAAACATTGCTTGCGTCCCCAAGGGACGTAGAGGGTGTAGCATGAACCTTGGAGGTTCTAACAAGTGTAGAATGGTTAAGAGAGTATTCTAAAGGCTTAGAATGGTCTAGGAATGTGTATTAGGACTTATAAGAACAATTCGAATGATCCTAAACATTGCTTGAGTCCCCAAGGGACGTAAAGGGTGTAGCTTGAGTCCTTGGAGGTTCTAACAAGTGTAGAATGGTTAAGAGAGTATTCTAAAGGCTTAGAATGGTGTAGGAATGTGTATTAGGACTTATAAGAACCATTAGAATGATCCGAAACATTGCTTGAGTCCCCAAGGGACGTAGAGGGTGTAGCATGAGCCTTGGAGGTTCTAACAAGTGTAGAATAGTTAAGAGAGTATTCTAAAGGCTTAGAATTGTCTAGGAATGTGTATTAGGACTTATACGAACCATTAGAATGATCCTAAACACTGATTGGTACCCCTAGGGATGTAGATTGTTTAGTATGAGTTCTTGGAGGTTCTAACGAGTGTAGAATGTTTAAGAGAGTATTCTAAAAAGTTAGAATGGTCTAGGAATGTGTATTAGGACTTATACGAACCATTATAATGATCCTAAACATTGCTTGGTACCCCTAGGGATGTAGAAGGTTTAGCATGAGTCCTTGGAGGTTTTAACGAGTGTAGAATGGTTAAGAGAGTATTCTAAAGGCTTAGAATGGTCTAGGAATGTGTATTAGGACTTATAAGAACCATTAGAATGATCCTAAACATTGCTTGAACACCAAGTGACGTAGAGGGTGTAGCATGAGCCTTGGAGGTTCTAACAAGTGTAGAATGGTTAAGAGAGTATTCTAAAGGCTTAGAATGGTCTAGGAATGTGTTTTAGGACTCATACGAAGCATTAGAACAATCCTAAACATTGCTTGGTAACCCAAGGGACATAGAGGGTGTAGCATGAGTCCTTGGAGGTTCTAACAAGTGTAGAATGATTTAGAGAGTATTCTACAGGCTTAGAATGGTCTAAGAATGTGTATTAGGACTTATAAGAACCATTAGAATGATCCTAAACATTGCTTGAGTCCCCAAGGGACGTAGAGAGTGTAGCCTGAGTCCTTGGAGGTTCTAACAAGTGTAGAATGGTTAGGATAGTATTCTAAAGGCTTAGAATGGTCTAGGAATATGTATTAGGACTCATACGAACCATTAGAATGATCCTAAACATTGCTTGGTAATCAAAGGAACATAGAGGGTGTATCATGAGTCCTTCGAGGTTCTAACAAGTGTAGAATGGTTTAGAGAGTATTCTACAGGCATAGAATTGTCTAGGAATGTGTATTAGGACTTATAAGAACCATTAGAATGATCCTAAACATTGCATGAACACCAAGTGACGTAGAGGGTGTAGCATGAGCCTTGGAGGTTCTAACAAGTGTAGAATGGTTAAGAGAGTATTCTAAAGGCTTAGAATGGTCTAGGAATGTGTATTAGGACTTATACGAACCTTTAGAATGATCCTAAACATTGATTGGTACCCCAAGTGACGTAAAGGGTTTAGCATGAGTCCTTGGAGGTTCTTACTAGTGTAGAATGGTTAAGAGAGTATTCTAAAGGCGGCTTAGAATGGTCTAGGAATGTGTTCTAGGACTTATAAGAACAATTAGAATGATCCTAAACATTGCTTGCGTCCCCAAGGGACGTAGAGGGTGTAGCATGAACCTTGGAGGTTCTAACAAGTGTAGAATGGTTAAGAGAGTATTCTAAAGGCTTAGAATGGTCTAGGAATGTGTATTAGGACTTATAAGAACAATTCGAATGATCCTAAACATTGCTTGAGTCCCCAAGGGACGTAAAGGGTGTAGCTTGAGTCCTTGGAGGTTCTAACAAGTGTAGAATGGTTAAGAGAGTATTCTAAAGGCTTAGAATGGTGTAGGAATGTGTATTAGGACTTATAAGAACCATTAGAATGATCCGAAACATTGCTTGAGTCCCCAAGGGACGTAGAGGGTGTAGCATGAGCCTTGGAGGTTCTAACAAGTGTAGAATAGTTAAGAGAGTATTCTAAAGGCTTAGAATGGTCTAGGAATGTGTATTAGGACTTATACGAACCATTAGAATGATCCTAAACACTGATTGGTACCCCTAGGGATGTAGATTGTTTAGTATGAGTTCTTGGAGGTTCTAACGAGTGTAGAATGTTTAAGAGAGTATTCTAAAAAGTTAGAATGGTCTAGGAATGTGTATTAGGACTTATACGAACCATTATAATGATCCTAAACATTGCTTGGTACCCCTAGGGATGTAGAAGGTTTAGCATGAGTCCTTGGAGGTTTTAACGAGTGTAGAATGGTTAAGAGAGTATTCTAAAGGCTTAGAATGGTCTAGGAATGTGTATTAGGACTTATAAGAACCATTAGAATGATCCTAAACATTGCTTGAACACCAAGTGACGTAGAGGGTGTAGCATGAGCCTTGGAGGTTCTAACAAGTGTAGAATGGTTAAGAGAGTATTCTAAAGGCTTAGAATGGTCTAGGAATGTGTTTTAGGACTCATACGAAGCATTAGAACAATCCTAAACATTGCTTGGTAACCCAAGGGACATAGAGGGTGTAGCATGAGTCCTTGGAGGTTCTAACAAGTGTAGAATGATTTAGAGAGTATTCTACAGGCTTAGAATGGTCTAAGAATGTGTATTAGGACTTATAAGAACCATTAGAATGATCCTAAACATTGCTTGAGTCCCCAAGGGACGTAGAGAGTGTAGCCTGAGTCCTTGGAGGTTCTAACAAGTGTAGAATGGTTAGGATAGTATTCTAAAGGCTTAGAATGGTCTAGGAATATGTATTAGGACTCATACGAACCATTAGAATGATCCTAAACATTGCTTGGTAATCAAAGGAACATAGAGGGTGTATCATGAGTCCTTCGAGGTTCTAACAAGTGTAGAATGGTTTAGAGAGTATTCTACAGGCATAGAATTGTCTAGGAATGTGTATTAGGACTTATAAGAACCATTAGAATGATCCTAAACATTGCTTGAGTCCCCAAGGGACGTAGAGGGTGTAGCATGAGCCTTGGAGGTTCTAACAAGAGTAGAATGGTTAAGAGTGTATTCTAAAGGCTTAGAATGGTCTAGGAATGTGTATTAGAACTTATACGAACCTTTAGAATGATCCTAAACATTGCTTGAGTCCCCAAGTGACGTAAAGGGTTTAGCATGATTCCTTGGAGGTTCTAACAAGTGTAGAATGGTTTAGAGAGTATTATAAAGGCTTAGAATGGTCTAGGAATGTGTTTTAGGACTTATAAGAACAATTAGAATGATCCTAAACTTTGCTTGAGTCCCCAAGGGACGTAGAGGGTGTAGCCTGAGTCCATGGAGGTTCTAACAAGTGTAGAATGGTTAAGATAGTATTCTAAAGGCTTAGAATGGTCTAGGAATGTGTATTAGGACTCATACCAAGCATTAGAACAATCCTAAACATTGCTTGGTAACCCAAGGGACATAGAGGGTGTAGCATGAGTCCTTGGAGGTTCTAACAAGTGTAGAATGGTTTAGAGAGTATTCTACAGGCTTTGAATGGACTAAGAATGTGTATTAGGACTTATAAGAACCATTAGAATGATCCTAAACATTGCTTGAGTCCCCAAGGGACGTAGAGGGTGTAGCATGAGCCTTGGAGGTTCTAACAAGAGTAGAATGGTTAAGAGTGTATTCTAAAGACTTAGAATGGTCTAGGAATGTGTATTAGGACTTATACGAACCATTAGAATGATCCTAAACATTGATTGGTACCCCTAGGGATGTAGAGGGTTTAGTATGAGTCCTTGGAGGTTCTAACGAGTGTAGAATGTTTAAGAGAGTATTCTAAAAACTTAGTATGGTCTAGGAGTGTGTATTAGGACTTATAAGAACCTTAGAATGATCGTAAACATTGCTTGAGTCCCCAAGGGACGTATAGCGTGTTGCATGGGGCTTTTAGGTTCTAACAAGTGTAGAATGGTTAAGAGAGTATTTTAAAGGCATAGAATGGTCTAGGAAGGTGTATTAGGAATTATAAGAACCATTAGAATGATCCTAAACATTGCTTGAGCACCCAAGGGACGTAGAGGGTGTACCATGAGCCTTGGAGGTTCTAAAAAGTGTAGAATGGTTAAGAGAGTATTCTAAAGGCTTAGAATGGTCTAGGAATGTGTATTAGGACTTATACGAACCTTTAGAATGATCTTAACCATTGCATGAGTCCCCAAGTGACGTAAAGGGTTTAGCGTGAGTCCTTGGAGGTTCTAACGAGTGTAGAATGGTTAAGAGAGTATTCTAAAGGCTTAGAATGGTCTAGGAATGTGTTTTAGGATTTATAAGAACAATTAGAATGATTCTAAACATTGCTTGAGTCCCCAAGGGACGTAGAGGGTGTAGCATGAGTCCTTGGAGGTTCTAACAAGTGTAGAATGGTTAAGAGAGTATTCTAAAGGCTTAAAATGGTGTCGGAATGTGTATTAGGACTTATAAGAACCATTAGAATGATCCGAAACATTGCTTGAGTCCCCAAGGGACGTAGAGGGTGTAGCATGAGCCTTGGAGGTTCTAACAAGTGTAGAATGGTTAAGAGAGTATTCTAAAGGCTTAGAATGGTCTAGGAATGTGTATTTGGACTTATACGAACCATTAGAATGATCCTAAACATTGATTAGTACCCCTAGGGATGTAGAGGGTTTAGTATGAGTCCTTGGAGGTTCTAACGAGTGTAGAATGTTTAAGAGAGTATTCTAAAAACTTAGAATGGTCTAGGAATGTGTATTAGGACTTATAAGGACCTTAGAATGATCGTAAACATTGCTTGAGTCCCCAAGGGACGTATAGCGTGTTGCATGGGGCTTGGAGGTTCTAACAAGTGTAGAATGGTTAAGAGAGTATTTTAAAGGCGTAGAATGGTCTAGGAAGGTGTATTAGGAATTATAAGAACCATTAGAATGATCCTAAACATTGCTTGAGCCCCCATGGGACGTAGAGGGTGTACCATGAGCTTTGGAGGTTCTAAAAAGTGTAGAATGGTTAAGAGAGTATTCTAAAGGCTTAGAATGGTCTAGGAATGTGTTTTAGGACTTATAAGAACAATTAGAATGATCCTAAACATTGCTTGAGTCGCCAAGGGACGTAGAGGGTGTAGCCTGAGTCCTTGGAGGTTCTAACAAGTGTAGAATGGTTAGGATAGTATTCTAAAGGCTTAGAATGGTCTAGGAATGTGTATTAGGACTCATACGAACCATTAGAATGATCCTTAACATTGCTTGGAAATCAAAGGAACATAGAGGGTGTAGCATGAGTTCTTGGAGGTTCTAATGAGTGTAGAATGGTTTAGAGAGTATTCTACAGGCTTAGAATGGTCTAGGAATGTGTATTAGGACTTATAAGATCCATTAGAATGATCCTAAACATTGCTTGAGTCCCCAAGGGACGTAGAGGGTGTAGCATGAGCCTTGGAGGTTCTAACAAGAGTAGAATGGTTAAGAGTGTATTCTAAAGGCTTAGAATGGTCTAGGAATGTGTATTAGAACTTATACGAACCTTTAGAATGATCCTAAACATTGCTTGAGTCCCCAAGTGACGTAAAGGGTTTAGCATGATTCCTTGAAGGTTCTAACGAGTGTAGAATGGTTAAGAGAGTGTTATAAAGGCTTAGAATGGTCTAGGAATGTGTTTTAGGACTTATAAGAACAATTAGAATGATCGTAAACTTTGCTTGAGTCCCCAAGGGACGTAGAGGGTGTAGCCTGAGTCCTTGGAGGTTCTAACAAGTGTAGAATGGTTAAGATAGTATTCTAAAGGCTTTGAATGGTCTAGGAATGTGTATTAGGACTCATACGAAGCATTAGAACGATCCTAAACATTGCTTGGTAACCCAAGGGACATAGAGGGTGTAGCATGAGTCCTTGGAGGTTCTAACAAGTGTAGAGTGGTTTAGAGAGTATTCTACAGGCTTAGAATGGTCTAAGAATGTGTATTATGACTTATAAGAACCATTAGAATGATCCTAAACATTGCTTGAGTCCCCAAGGGACGTAGAGCGTGTAGCATGAGCCTTCGAGGTTCTAACAAGAGTAGAATGGTTAAGAGTGTATTCTAAAGGCTTAGAATGGTCTAGGAATGTGTATTAGGACTTATACGAACCTTTAGAATGATCCTAAACATTGCTTGGTACCCCAAGTGACGTAAAGGGTTTAGCATGAGTCCTTGGAGGTTCTAACGAGTGTAGAATGGTTAAGAGAGTATTCTAAAGGCGGCTTAGAATGGTCTAGGAATGTGTTCTAGGACTTATAAGAACAATTAGAATGATCCTAAACATTGCTTGAGTCCTCAAGGGACGTAGAGGGTGTAGCATGAACCTTGGAGGTTCTAACGAGTGTAGAATGGTTAAGAGAGTATTCTAAAGGCGGCTTAGAATGGTCTAGGAATGTGTTCTAGGACTTATAAGAACATTTAGAATGATCCTAAACATTGCTTGCGTCCCCAAGGGACGTAGAGGGTGTAGCATGAACCTTGGAGGTTCTAACTAGTGTAGAATGGTTAAGAGAGTATTCTAAAGGCTTAGAATGGTCTAGGAATGTGTATTAGGACTTATAAGAACAATTAGAATGATCCTAAACATTGCTTGAGTCCCCAAGGGACGTAAAGGGTGTAGCATGAGTCCTTGGAGGTTCTAACGAGTGTAGAATGGTTAAGAGAGTATTTTAAAGACTTAGAATGGTCTAGGAATGTGTATAAGGACTTATAAGAACCTTAGAATGATCGTAAACATTGCTTGAGTCCCCAAGGGACGTAGAGGGTGTTGCATGGGGCTTGGAGGTTCTAACAAGTGTAGAATGGTTAAGAGAGTATTTTAAAGGTGTAGAATGGTCTAGGAAGGTGTATTAGGAATTATAAGAACCATTAGAATGATCCTAAACATTGCTTGAGCCCCCAAGGGACGTAGAGGGTGTACCATGAGCCTTGGAGGTTCTAAAAAGTGTAGAATGGTTAAGAGAGTATTCTAAAGGCTTAGAATGGTCTAGGTATGTGTTTTAGGACTTATAAGAACAATTAGAATGATCCTAAACATTGCTTGAGTCCCCAAGGGACGTAGAGGGTGTAGCCTGAGTCCTTTGAGATTCTAACAAGTGTAGAATGGTTAAGATAGTATTCTAAAAAGATGTCTTGATAGGAGTTGGCAACCCAAGGTAACCGCCATCAAGGAATCAAGAGACATAAATAGCATGGACTTAGCCACTTTGTTTGGCAAACTCCAAGAGCATGAGATGAAACTTACAAGACTTGGGATGCATGAGGAATCGGACAAAAAGAAAAAGGGCATAGCACTCAAAGCTTCAACTAAAGCTACAAAAGAAGTTGAAGAATGCTCTACAAGTGAAGATTCCGATGGTGAACCAAATCAAGAAGAATTCGGGATGTTTGTGAAAAGGTTCAACAAATTTTTCAAAGGGAAGAAAGGTGGCTCTTCATCCAAATTCAAGAGAACCAAAGACTCCAAACAAAGAGAAAAGAGTACCAATGATGGAGTTAAGTGTCATGAATGTGGTGGGGTTGGTCACATTAGAATGGAATGTGCCACATTCTTGAAGAAGAATGACAAAAAGACCCAAGAGACCAAGGGGAAGCGTGCATACCTTGTTTGGGATGCACCGGAGAAGAGCAATGAATCATCTTCAAGTAGTTTCGGTGATGAAAATGCAAATCTTTGTCTCATGGCCAAGAACAATCATGAGTCCTCATCAAGAGCTAATCATGACATGGGTGAAAGTGATGATGAGGTAACCTCTAGCTCTTCTTGTTCCTCTTCAAACTCCATTTCCTATGATGATTTGCAAGAAGCCTACAATGAAATGTTAATTAAATTTAGAAGGCTTGCTAAAATCAATAAGGAAAAAGGAAAGAAAATTTTGGAGTTTCAACAAGAAATTGATGAATTGCAAAAATCTATAAATGAGTTGAAACTTCAAAATGAATCCTTGGAACTTATTAATTCTAGTCATCAAAGTGATTGTGCAAATCATGAGGAGATTATCACTCCATGTGAGAGATGTGATGAACTTGAAAAAGAAGTGAAAGAGTTGAAAAACAAACTCACAATCTCACATAGTGATAAAAACCTCAACCGGTTGTTGAACTCTCAAAGAAATAATCACAACAAAACCGGTTTAGGATATGTTCATAAAAAGGACAAAAAGTACAAGGTGGTTGGAAAATTTTCTAAGAAAAATTCTTCAAAGAGACCAACTTGTACTTATTGTGGAAAAGTTGGACATATCAACATTGAGTGCCACATTAAGAAGTTTGAAATGAAAAAGGGCACTTATATGTGGATTAAGAAGGGAGAAAGTCCCAACACTAACCCTAAGGGACCCAACATTGTTTGGGTACCCAAAGTGAACAAGTGATTTCATTGTGTAGGTGTGCCTTCGAACGGGAAAACAATTGTGGTATCTTGATAGTGGATGTTCGAAGCACATGACGGGAGATAAGCGGCACTTCATTGAGCTTACTCCAACGGAAAAGGGTTATGTCACTTATGGGGACAACAACAAAGGCAAAATCCTTGGTATTGGTAAAATCGGAAACTCTTCAAACTTGATTATTGATAATGTGCTCTATGTTCAAGGATTAGAACATAATCTCTTGAGCATAAGCCAATTATGTGATATTGGTAATCATGTAGTTTTTACCTCTACCCATTGCCTCATTAAAAGTGACAAAGATGAATCAATCAAATTTGTTGGTAGAAGGCCAAATAATACTTACTTAGTTGATTTGAACAAAGTCACTTCTTTGGTCTCTACTTGTTTAGTGAGCAAAGAAAATGACACTTGGTTATGGCATCGTAGGACCACTCATATAAATGTAAACCAATTGAAGAAAATTCAATCTAAAGATCTAGTAGTTGGTTTACCAAAGCTAAATTTTTCTATTGAAGGTGTTTGTTCCCCTTGCAAGAAATGTAAACAAACTAAAAACACCTTTGGATCAAAAATGGTGATGTCCACATCAAGGCCATTAGAAATGCTTCATATGGACTTGTTTGGACCATCACAAGTAAAAAGCTTTGGTGGCAACTATTATGCATTGGTGATTGTTGATGACTTCTCTAGGTTTACTTGGACTTTATTTTTAACTACTAAGAGTGAGACCTACAAATCTTTTAAACATCATGTCAAACTTTTGCAAAACCAAGTAAATCAAAAAGTAATTATTATTCGAACCGATCATGATGGTGAATTCGAAAACCACAAATTTGATAGATTTTGTGCTAAAAATGGTATTGAGCACCAATTCTCCGCACCAAGAACTCCGGAACAAAACGGAGTGGTAGAGCGGAAAAATAGGGTGCTAGAGGAACTTGCTAGAACCATGTTAAATGATTCTCAAGTACCTCAATATTTTTGGGCCGATGCCGTCAATACGGCTTGTTATGTTTTAAATCGTATTTTGATAAGGCCCTCTTTGGATAAAACCCCCTATGAACTTTACAAGGGAAGAAAGCCAAATATATCTTATTTTCATGTCTTCGGATGCCAAGTTTTTGTTTTAAATAATGGAAAAGAACACCTTGGCAAGTTTGATTCCAAATCCGATGAAGGCATATTTTTAGGCTATTCTTCTCATAGTAAAGCTTATAGAATTTTCAATAAAAGAACTTGAACTATTGAGGAATCAATTCATGTGGTTTTTAATGAGTCTTCAAAAGAAGATAGTGTTTTATGTGATGCTAGTGAAGATGGCATTGATTTTTCAAAAGAAGAAAAAGAGAGAGAGAGAAATCAAAAGTTGATGAAGGAGAAGTTAGGGAAGAACTTCCTCCGGCTTGGAAATCGGTCAAGGCTCATCCTATAGACAATGTCATAGAAGATATGTCAAAGGGAGTACTTACTCGTAGGTCTATTCAAAACATTTGCCACTATGTCTCTTTTGTTTCTCAAATTGAACCCGATTCAATTAAAAAGGCCATTGAGGATGATCATTGGGTTCTTGCTATGCAAGAAGAATTAAACCAATTTGAAAGAAATGAAGTTTGGGATCTAGTCCCTAAACCCGATGATCATACCATAATTGGTACTAAATGGATTTATAGAAACAAACTTGATGAATCCGGGTTGATTATAAGAAACAAAGCTAGACTAGTAGCTCAAGGGTACAACCAAGAGGAAGGTATCGATTATGATGAGACCTTTGCTCCGGTTGCACGTCTTGAAGCAATCCGAATTTTACTTGCTTATGCTTCAATCATGAAATTCACTTTATATCAAATGGATGTTAAAAATGCTTTCTTGAATGGGTTTATAAATGAAGAAGTGTATGTCAAACAACCCCCCGGTTTTGAAAATAGTGAATTTCCAAACCATGTTTATAAATTGAAAAAGGCACTCTATGGATTGAAACAAGCTCCTAGAGCTTGGTATGATCGATTGAGTTCCTTTCTATTATAAAACAAGTTTCAAAGAGGGAAGGTTGATAATACACTATTTATTTATAAAACCAAAGATGACATTTTGTTAGTACAAATCTATGTTGATGATATCATTTTCGGTGCTACTAATGTGTCTCTTTGTAGAAAGTTTTCAAATTTGATGAAAAAGGAATTTGAAATGTCAATGATGGGAGAACTCAAGTTCTTCCTAGGCTTACAAATAAAGCAAGTCAAGGAGGGGATATTTTTGCATCAAGGGAAATATTGCAAAGAGCTCCTTGAGAAATTCGGATTGGACAAGTGCAAGGAAGCCTACACTCCAATGAGCACATCATGCTACCTAGACAAGGATGAACAAGGTACACCGGTTGATGTTAGTAAGTATAAGGGTATGATAGGTAGTCTCCTATATCTCACTGCATCTAGACCGGATATTATGTTTAGTGTATGCATGTGTGCTAGATTTCAAGCTAATCCTAAAGAATCTCACCTATCCGCAGTTAAAATTATATTTAAGTATCTAAAAGGAACAATTAACACTGGTTTATGGTATCCTGCTGATGCCAATCTTAGTTTAGTTGGTTACTCGGATTCCGACTTCGCGGGATGCAAGCTTGATCGCAAAAGCACCAGTGGTACTTGCCAATTCTTGGGAAGTTCATTGGTGTCATGGTTTTCTAAAAAGCAAGCTTGTGTCGCTCTTTCTACCGCCGAAGCGGAATATATCGCAGCCGGTAGTTGTTGTGCTCAACTGTTATGGATGAAACAACAATTATCGGATTTTGGTTTGAAACTTGAAAATATTCCGATTAGATGCGATAACACGAGTGCAATCAATTTGACTAAGAATCCGGTGTATCACTCAAGAACTAAACACATTAAAATAAGACATCACTTTTTAAGAGATCATGTACAAAAGGGTGACTGCACAATTGAATTTGTTAGTACCACAAATCAATTAGCCGACATTTTTACAAAACCTCTACCAAGGGACACCTTTTATCATATTAGGAGAGAACTTGGTATTTTAGATGAAGCTAATATAGGCTAATTGCATTGTGTGTCATTTTTGGAAAATCACCAAATTAGTCTTACTCTAATGTGTTATTGATTCTTAGTTAAATTGTCCTTGATGATATTTAAAATTATGTGTTAATTGTGTGTGATTCTGTACTGTTTTCCAGGTTGGTAGTGAAGCATTTGTGTTCGATTTGTGTTTGGTCTTTTAAAACTGTGTTTTTACTTTCTGTTCTGTCAAAATACTCGAGTTTTTTTCAAAAAAAAACTCGAGTATATTAATTCAAAATTAAATCAGTTTTAAATTGAAAAAGTTTTTAATCAGGGTCTGATAAAAATACTCGAGTGTTTTTCAAAACACTCGAGTCTTTCGAAACCCCCAATTTTTGAACTTTCAGACCAAACTCGAGTATTTTCCAAAAACTCGAGTATTTTGCGTTTTCCTGAAATTTGAACTTTCGGACCAAACTCGAGTTTTTCAGTTTTTACTCGAGTTTTCTGGGGAAATCTGGACTGAGTCACGAACGACTCGAGTATATTCTCAAAAACTCGAGTATTTTTCAAAGAACAACTCGAGTATTGTTGAATATACTCGAGTATTTTGGCGAGTTTATATATACTCCAGCCCTCACAAACTCGAGTTTCACGAACCCCTTTCTATTCTCTCTCGGTTTTCGCATATCTCTCTCCTCAAAACTCCGTTTTTACTCAAATTTTTGCCAAATCTTACTAGTTTTACATCCTCTAATCACTTTTCCACCATTATTTCAACGAATTTCAACTCTTTTCAACCTCAAATCCGTCACCCCCTTTTCAAACCCTAACTTTCCAAAACTTCAATTTTCATCAATTCCTCTATGGCTTCATCATCTGGTAAAGGAAAGAGAGTTAGGATTGCCGAATCATCTTCTGAGGAGGATATTCCGGAGTACTATCAAGAAGATGAATGCTTGGAACGGTTGGAAGGCTTTGCCACTAGGGAGTTCGGAGTTATCACTTGGATCAACAGTGCATTCCTTGAAAGTAAGGGTTTCTCATTTGTTACTAACCTTAGGTATCAAAAACTTATTCAATTTCTGGAATTTAATGGCCCTATCTATCCTAGGTTAGTTAGAACCTTTTATGCGAACCTTAGGCTACATAATGATGTCATAGAAACCATGGTTGAGGGTGTGATCGAGGCCGTACCCGATCAAAATAAAAGGTGTTTATTCTGTAGTACTAGGAAGGTGATCCTAGGTCGTTTCCCAGCGAATATCGGTCTAGGCAAAGTATCAAACACGTAGTGTGCAGTAAAATGGGGGGGTTTTTGTGTGTGACAAATGTGAAGAACAAAACATAAACAGAATAAAAAACTAAGAAAATCAGAAACAAAAGCGGGCAAACCCCTTTGGCTACGTACACTACTCAATCCTAGCTCACTAAAGATCGATTCCTCTCCTCTCCTCTGTCCAACTCGTGATAACCAAATACTAAGCGAAAATTCAGTTATCACTCCAAACCCTAACTTCTAATTAAGCATCAGAAACCAGAATTGGAGTTTTTACGAGTTAATACAAATTAAGCATTTATATTCATGTATTATCTCTACGAAATGGAATTAAGCAAACCACTACACATCGATAAACAGGAAAACAGAGAAGAGAAAATGAAATTGCATTAATAACAAGAGCTCAAGAGTAGATAATACAATACCAAAGGGATTAACCCTTGAAGTCTAGCCTTCCATGGCCATAAATGAAGAAAAACGAGTAGAAATGGGGAATAACAAAACCCTAGCAGCCACCACCACTTGGGAGAGCCAAGAGAGAAGTTCTAACCTAGAGAGAGAGTGAGAAATCTGAAATGGGAGTGTGTCTTGGGGGTTACACGAATTTCCCCTCTTTAGTCATGAAAATGGGCCTAAAACATGGGCCCAAGTCCTAAGAAACACTATTCTAAAAATTACAATTAAAAAGGGACCTAAATGCAAATTACAATCTTCACTTCAATGCTTCAATCTTCATTTCCAAACATCCCAAAGTGTCCTTGTGCCAAATATTACCTGAAAATAGAAATAGAATTAATTAGGCTAAATAATCCCAAATTAAACAATATTCGGAATATTAGTCCAATAAACTCAAAATCACTAAATCAAGCTAATCAATGTCAAATGGGCAACAAGTATCAATAATAGGAGTAAAATAATGCAAGGAATAATGGGAAATAAAATGCTCATCAGGGTGTCAGATTCAAAATTAGCGCTAAGGACCTTTTTGTTGCTTTTGGGACTACACGACACGGGGACAATTCTTTAAAGGCAGATGCGGACGGAATTTTTCAAAGTTGTTTGCGCCCCGATCGTGTATGGACCGAAGGAATTAAGCATTCCTCATATATGACTGTCCACACTAGGGTGTTGTACTATATAGTATGCCATCAGTTAGTGCCTCAAAACTCACCCAATTATGCTAAGCCCACAAACAATGAACTTAGGCTTCTTAGTGCCATCCTGAACAATGAGAAGCTAAATTGGTCTCGCATAATTTTGGACTGAATGCTCCTTGCTGCAAAGTCTAAACACCCGAAAACCTTGCCTTATGCCATGCATGTTTGTTTCCTGTTGAGTTACTTCAAGGTACCTATCCCTAGGAATGAAGAGAAAAAGACTCTTCATGTTAACCAACACTGCCTCAACAAAGGTACCTTGAGTCATCAAGACATGGCATTTCATGAACCCTCTGGCCAATACCTGTACAGATCTGACATAGCTGAGTTGGAGAGGGTTGCAAATGTTGCAGCTCGACAAGGGGTGGATGCCCATCAGATGGAAGAGGAAGCTGCAGCCTTTGCCCAGGCTGAAGGAGGGGACCCTATTGAGGATCAGATTAATTTTGATGACTTTACTGGATCTGGGTTTGATAACTTGGGCTGGAGAGACAATGTTATCACATGGCTGGACACTTTAGATGGGAGGATGGACTCCATTGTGCATGCTATGGACGCCCAGCGTGATGATTTTGTTAGCCTAGACACTAGGATGAGTGTAGAGTCTGCCATGTTTTATTCTCATTTGGATCAGCACTCGGCCCAGATTAATGCCCGCCTGGACCAGCAGTCAGGGGAGATGCACCGCCGATTTGATGAGATGATGGCGGCCTTCTCTCGATTTTATCCTCCTCCAGATGATCCAGCTCCTTCGATGTTTTGATGATGTTGACCTTTGCAGTCTATCTTAGTTTTCATTCTGTTTTTATCATGTTGGTCTTTGTTACATTTTCTGTATTTTGAGAACTTGGTGTTTTGAGACTTTGGGTTTATTATTGCACCTTTGATTTGGACCTTTTATGATGTTTTTATGTTAATGAATTTGGTTTTCATTATGATGTTTGTGCAAAGCTTCAGGGGGAGCTCTTTATTGTTATTATATCTCCGTTTTATTTGCTTAGTTGGTTATGGGGTTTTCCGATTATGCACCTCTCCTCCCTTGATCTTTTTCTAAATTGTTACATCTTTTTGGCGTATGACAAAAAGGGGGAGAGATGTTATACACTTGTCTTGATATTGTTGCACCTAAATTTTTCTAACTATGGTATATACTCTGATAAATGTTGAATACTCTAATACCATAGGCTTGGTGCTAAAATTAAATTGTCATAACATCTTGCACAAGCTGAATTTTTAGATAGGTGAGAAGTATCATATAGTGAGGGGGAGTTGCATCTTCAAGTGGATTCAAGCTCAACAAATGGTACAAGTGTTAATTATTTTGTCATCACCAAAAAGGGGGAGATTGTAAATTCAATGCTCCTAATTATGGTGATTATATTTTGATGATGACAAAGTAATTAACAAATCAAGTCTTGAAGACATTGCAACATTCACAACAACAAGAAGTCAAGAAAAGAAGACAAGTGCCCAATCATTCTCAATGAAATATTAATTGTAAATTTCTAATTTATGTTGAGAGTGGGTAGAAATAGTTAGTCTCTTCTACGAATAAATTTTTATATGATTATTAAGTTGAGATTGACCAAAATTAATACTTGAGAAGAAAAATAAAATTGAAAAATAATTTTTCCCATATCTGATCAAAATACTCGAGTATTTTGAGAAAGACTCGAGTATATACTCGAGTATTTATCGAAAAACTCGAGTATTTGTGCCAGGTCAGCAAATATGACCGTTAGTCTTGTTCGTGCACCAATTCACTCATGATCGACCAAAAAGACTCGAGTATTTACCAAAAGACTCGAGTATTTTTGTCCAGTCAGCAAAAATGAATGTTGGAGAGACTCAAAAACCCAATGGATGGCATTTGAGTCTCATCCAACCCAAGAGAGCATTTCAGAACCTTATTGTAAAATTTCTCTTTGAATTTGTGCAAGAACAAACAAGACAACAAGATCATAGTGTGTTCAAGCTTTTATAATTTTCTCTTATCAAGTGTTAATTTCCAAAAAGCTCAACTTCTCACTCATATTGTCATTTTATTCCAAGTTGAGTTTTAGGCCTCAATTCTTACATTAAGCTGTGCTTATTTGTGCTAATCCATTGTGAGATTAGTAATACACATACAAAAAGCTTGATTATTCAAAGTCTTGGATTGTTCCCAAGCAAACCCTAAGTGGCTTAGGGTGTTGGAAGTCTTGAGAGGTTCTCAAGCACAAGACTAGGAAGTTCCTAGCCCGGTGGAGTTTCTTGAAGGGAGTTCAAGGAAGCTTTGTGAAGAGTTCTTCAATCACCGAAATCAAATTGGGGTAGAAATCAAGAGTTTGGTACACTCTTGAAGGGTTAGGTTGAGTGAGACCATTCTCAAGCAATCCTTTGTAATTTCTAACAATTTGATTATTAGTAGAAACTCCTAAGTGAGTAGGAGGACTGGATGTAGCTCATTGTTGGAGTGAACCAGGATAAAATTGCTTGAGTGTTGGTTTATTGCTTTTAATCTACTTTCTAGCTCAATAGACTTAAGTCATTTCAATCAATTAGGATTTATACAATTAGGTAGCACGTTCAAGGAGTCTTTGTGTTAAAAGTTATTTAGATTGCTTGCTATTCTGTTGGATAAGTTCCTGTTTATTATTGAATTGATTTGAGTTAAATTGCTGAATTTTCGATTCTGGTTTTTCTGCTATCTGATAGGAAAAACTCGAGTATTTCAGAAAAGAATCGAGTTGTTCATCACTGAAAAACTCGAGTATTTCACAAAAGACTCGAGTCTTTTGTGTCTGATTCCAGAAAATTCAGTCTTAGCTCCATTCTTCAATTGTTAGTCCAAATATTTGGTATTAGTGCTTCAAAATACTATTTACCCCCCTCTAGTATTTGCTTAGCCCGCTTGTTGGTTTCCAACATATATGTTAATAAGAATCAACTAAGTTGTGTGACTGCAATAGAGGAAGATGATGTTGATGCAAAGTTAACAGTGTTTTGCAGGAAGAAGAGAATTCGCTTTCTATGAAGTAGAAAAAAGGCCACGGATTATTTGCCTCTATAAGTAACAATTTCTACATCAAAATTAACGAAGACAAGTATTCTCATGATTACCCTTTCCCGGCATATTACAAAACCTCTTTAGAAGAAATAGATGAGTTTATAGTCATTGGTAAACTCTTCTATTTCTTCTGGAAAGCTTTGTAATAAGAAAGAATTGGGTAATCATAGGAAAACTCATCCTCATTAATTTTGATGTAGTATTTGTTAGTTACGGGGTCTGATCTATGTCTTTTTTCTACTTCATAGATAACCCAATTTCGTCTTCCAACAACAACACGCTAACTTTGCATCTATCATCATCTTCCTCTGCTGAAATCACACAACTCAATTGATTCTTGACCAAGGTGTGTGAAGCGGATAAAGAGGAGGTAAATGAAATTAAGAGAGTTATGATTAAATTTTCAGTAAGGGTATATTTGGAAATTAATGGGTAAAAATTCTAATATTATGTATGTGTTTAGTATTTACCTGATGCGTTAAAATTTATCACAAAACAAAACTATAGCACAAAAAGATGAGAAATTCATCAAGAACAACTAAAAAAAAGTCATCTTTACCATAATTGCCGAAAAGTCCTTTAAGAAAGTATGTGAAAGCCACTCGATAGGGACAGTAATCTCTTACGAGATTGACTCCAAATACAAGGAAAGCAAAACCCATTCTACCCTAATGACGGTATCTATTCATCGAGATCTTGTTTCCAATTGTTTAGACGGTGGCTTAAGCTTTATATCTTCATAATTGCACCTAAAATAAATAGTGCCATTTGTCAATGTAAAGGATGAATATTTCATAGGAATTATCGAGAAAGATAAGAAATAGGGAAATTATAAATGGAAACACATACCTTGCGTTTTGTATGTATGGAAGGTGTATGGAAGGTAGATGTATGGAAGGTGTTCGCTACTGACAAAAGAATTAATTCTCCTTTAATATATATTAGTACAATACTTAGAAAAATACTCCAAATTATACAAAAAATATAATTTTGTTTTACATATATGCTTTGGCTAGTGGACTTTGCAAAATATATGGACTTTTGGAAACTTGACACATAAAAGCTAATAAACTAGTGAAGCGAAAGAATATTGGAACCAGTGAATATATGTTAATAAGAATCAACTAAGTTGTGTGACAGCAATAGAGGAAGATGATGTTGATGCAAAGTTAACGGTGTTTTGCAGGAAGAAGAGAATTGGTTTTCTATGAAGTAGAAAAAAGGCCACAAATTATTTGCCTCTATAAGTATTAATTTCTACATCAAAATTAACGAAGACAAGTATTTTCTTGATTACCCTTTCCCGGCTTATTACAAAATCTCCTTAGAAGAAATAGATGAGTTTATAGTCATTGGTAAACTCTTCTATTTCTTCTGGAAAGCTTTGTAATAAGAAAGAATTGGGTAATCATAGGAAAACTCATCCTCATTAATTTTGATGTAGTATTTGTTAGTTACGAGGTCTGATCTATGTCTTTTTCTACTTCATAGATTACCCATTTTCGTCTTCCAACAACAACACCGCTAACTTTGCATATATCATCATCTTCCTCTGCTAAAATCACACAACTCAATTGATTCTTGACCAAGGTCATGTATCTCGTGTTTTTGGCTATTTATGACTTACAAAAAGCATAATTGAAGCTATGAGGATTTGATTAGAATAGTTTAACCACTTAATAGAAGATGAAAATGGTGAGGGAGATGAAATGAGGCTTCAATAAGTGTGTTGCAATGGGTGTGTGAAGCATGTAACACCCTACGTTAACTACCCTTTAATACCCATTTATTGAAAATAGTGAATTTAAAATTTCCTTTTTAATCATTAGAAATCTCCCGAGTCAAACGGACGAAGTTTCCTCTATTTATAGGACTTTCCAAAATTTAACTTTTCTTCAAAACCTGCTAAACATTTTCGTTCCAAATATCCACAATGCCAACAGGGCATAACTACAACATATATCATATATCAGTGCAACTTCGTGCACACAATCATAACATCAGTATGTAAATATCAGAGTAAAGCAGCATATATGATCAAGTTGTGGAAAATGTACTTTCCCAAAAGAATGTGTCCTGGGCCCAAACAAAAATATACATATATACATAATCCATGACAAAATAAATCAGATCAAATTCACTGGCCCAGGATAGACCCCAACCCTAAACATAACAGCCAACTCTCCCTGTAAGGAAGAGTACTCCTGCTCGACCGTATCAAGTGTAAGCTCCGACTCAGTACCTGGAAAAATGGTAAGGAGGTGAGCATTACACATAACGTAGGAATAGCAGTTTCTGATATGACATAATAACCGACTAAGCCACACACATATAATTCAAACAATCCACATAATCATCTAGTCACTCATAACATGCTCAATGACACATCATAAACAGGTTATCATCTCTCGAATTCTATTCACTTACACTTTACATATTTTTCATAATCCTTTCTTCTCTTATTTCTCTTGTTTTGTCATATTTTTCAGATTTTTGTAGATTATTGTAAGTTTTTCATCTTTTCGTGGACTATCCGATTCGCGCCACATCGCAATCGGATTCCACACATTTAATCTTTTCGTGGACTATCCGATTCGCGCCACATCACAGTCGGCCATGCGTACGATCCGATTCACGCCACATCGCAGTCGGAGCGTACGATCCGATTTGCACCACATCGCAGTCGGAGCATACGATCCGATTCGCGCCACATCGCAGTCGGATTCCACAAGTGAGGGGGGTAATTCCTTTGACGCGGACTCGTCCGATTCGCGCCACATCGCAGTCGGATTGCACAAGTGAGGGGGGTAATTCCTTTGACGCGGACTCGTCCGATTCGCGCCACATCACAATCGGACACCGATTCGCGTACTATCGCAGTCGACCGCAAGGGAGCACCTGGTAATCCTTTGACGCGGACTCATCGGATTCGCGCCACATCGCAGTCGGATACCGGTTCGTGCACAATCGCAGTCGGCCACAAGGGATTACCATATAATCTTTTCGTGGACTATACGATTCGCGCCACATCGCAGTCGGATTCCACACTTCTTTATATCATCTTCTTTATCAAGTACTTCTCTCAACCATATTATTGGTTTGATTATCTCTTATTCATTTATTTTTCTCTTTTCTAATGAATCATTTATTTACTTACTTTCACATTTTCTGAGTCTCAAATCAATGGGTCATTCTTAAACATTATTCTTAAACATTATTCAATCACTTAGCAAATATATCATCACATATAGCACATAATAATGCACAACATCATCAATAATTATTTCACCTTCCAATTTATTTTCTTTAATTATTTACTTAATTTTCTAGGTTCAAATTATCAGCTTTATCAACTACCCTACCTAAGGTGCAAAATCCTAAAACAACAACAACTCTTAGCAAGCACTATATACATACTAGAAACCGATCCCTAAAGTAAGGTAACACTCACTCCTTACCTCAATAGTGAGAAAATAAAAAGAACCTTAGCTTTTGAACCCTAGAATCGGTATGCTTCAATCGGCGAGAAACCAACGAAGAGTCACTTGGAGATGCGTCAAACAACACCGGGGAGTGGAAATAGAATGGTTTTGAGAGCTCTCTTAGTACTTACAAGATGGTGGAGGCATCAAGAGATAGTGAGCCTAGGGTTTGCTTGTAACATCCCAAATTTTAATCCCAAATATAATTAGAATAATAGCGAGATTAAAATAATAGTAATAATAACAAGGTTAAATAAGTGTTAAAAAGGGGTCTTTTAGCGTTAGAACTGTATAATAATAGAAAATTAAGAATATAGTACTTAAATGATTTAATATGATGTTTTCAAGATTGGAGAGTCATAATAAAATTTTGATCTCATCATGATAATTGAAATGTGTTTTCTAGTCAAAATAAGTATAAATTTCTTATCATACGATTTTTAAAAAAAAATAATACACTTTGAGGACTAGATGGTTATATCCCCCAATAGATGTACACTTTGAGGTGATCAGTCTCAAACATACTTCACATCAGTGGTATGACCATTCTCATGTCGCCTAAGTTATGGTCAGGTAACTCTTAGAAAACTTTACGGATTTCATTTCAAGTTCAAAAAAAATACCGAAGTCTTGATTTGAGTTGTCACGTTTAGAATTGGCTCACTTGGTCTGAGACTAAAGATTACGTCCTCCCAGTGGGGTAGCAACTTAGTGCTCTAGCCCGTTGGGGTATTATCATTCCTTAGTCCCGTCATTCGTCCACTTCTAAATATGACCCATTTTTTTCCACAAGATTTCGGGTTTGGTTGATAATTGTTGAATAACTTAAACAAAATTTAAAAGAAAGCTCAAAAACTCACTATACTTCTCATATAGCTTACGCAAACTTAAAAGAAATCTTAAATACTCACTATGCTATAATAAGCAATCATTCCTATTATGTCTCTAGCAATACTCAACTAAGTCATAAATTAATCTGTTACTAATTACAAGTTATTCGCTTGGTGAGTAACACAATAGGAGTTGTGAGTCCACACTCCATAGGCCGAGGAGAAACTGCTCTGATACCATAAATGTAACACCTACACTTTTCTACCCTTAACTACCCATTATTAAAATAGTGAAATTAAAAATTCATTTTTAATTATTAAAAATCTTCCGTCAAACGGACGGAATTTCCTCTATTTTTCGGACTTTTCCAAAAATTATATTTTTCCTGCAACCTGATAAACATATCCATTTTCAACAAACCAGAAGCCAACAGGGCTATCAAAAACACATAATTAAATATAAGTGCTATATCGCACACCACATAGCATCAGAACTAAAATAAATTATTTACAACTGAATAATCTATAATTCCCTCTAACTAACTTACGCTCCATGGAGTGGAGTGTGCACCTGCTCGGCCAATAATCGTGTAAGCTCAAATCTCGGTACCTGGAAAAATGGTAAGGAGGTGAGCATTACACATAAAGTAGGAATAGCAGTTTCTGATATGACATAATAACCAACTAAGCCAAACACACTTAATTCACATAATTCACATAATCATCTAATCATCTATATCATGCTCACATGCATAATCAGAAACAGGATATCAGTTTTCTCATTCTATTCACTTAACATTTTCCTTATTTCCATAATTCTTTCCTCTATTATTTCTCATGTTTTAACATAACTTTCATATTCTTGTAGATTATGGTAAGCTTTTCATCTTTTCGTGGACTATCCGATTCGCGCCACATCGCAGTCGGATTCCACACATTTCATCTCTTCGCGGACTATCCGATTCGCGGCACATCGCAGTCGGATTCCACACATTTCTATGCACACGGTCCGATTCGCGCCTCATCGCAGTCGGAGCGTACGATCCGATTCGCGCCACATCGCAGTCGGATTGCACAAAGTAAGGGGGGTAACTCCTTTGACGCGGACTCGTCCGATTCGCGCCACATCGCAGTCGGACACCGATT
The DNA here is from genome assembly GCA_037953625.1 of Crotalaria pallida. NCBI lineage: Eukaryota > Viridiplantae > Streptophyta > Magnoliopsida > Fabales > Fabaceae > Crotalaria > Crotalaria pallida. Next base: position 99,606,828 of record CM075650.1, read on the forward strand.
CGCGTACTATCGCAGTCGGACGCAAGGGAGCACCTGGTAATCCTTTGACGTGGACTCATCTGATTCGACCACATCGCAGTCGGATACCGGTTCGCGCACAATCGCAGCCGGCCACAAGGGATTACCATATAATCTCTTCGTGGACTATCCGATTTGCGCCACATCGCAGTCGGATTCCACACATAAAAATATATATATTACTCTGGTTGTGGATTATCCAATTCGCGCCACATCGCAGTCGGATTCCACACATCTTCATATCATATTCTTTATTAAGTACTTCTCTCATCCATATTATTGGTTTGATTATCTCTTATTCATTTATCCTTCTCTTTTCTCATCAATTATTTATTAAATACTTACACATTTTCTGAGTCCATACTCAATATATCATTCTTTAACATCATTCAATCACTTAGCAATATAAGTACATATAACACATAATAACACATAACATCATCATACAACATATGCACATAATCACAAATATACCCCTAATCTCAAATATACACAATTTCACAAGTATGCACATTTAACACATAAGCTCATAATTAATAAATTCACATTCCAATTTATTTTCGCTCATTATTTACTTAATTTTCTAAGTTCAAATTATCAACTTTACCAACTACTCTAAAGTGAAAAAATCTCAAAACCAACAACAAACTCTTAGCAAGCACTATATACATACTAGAAACCGATCCCAAAAGTAAGGTAACACTCACTCCTTACCTTGCTTTTCTCAAGACATGCTTCCCTTTTTGTACGATAGTGCCCAAAAATATCCAAGTCCATTGCTTTCGTGCGGCGACAGGTTCTAAAACTCTTTCGTCGTCTAATCATATTATATAAAATAAGAATAGTCAAAATAACGCACTAAGGACCAAACAAGCGCGATAGTTAGACGATCATCTAGACATTGATTGAAAACGTTATAAAACATAATTTTTTCCGTTATACGCAATAAGCTCACGAAGTATTAAAATAGAGATCTTTCGGGGTTAACTAAAAACAAGTTATAGGAATAAATTAATAACTAATACCGGCATCAAAAACACTCGATTATAGTTCGTAAACCACGGTTAACCAAGATTAAAATAAGAGCCAATGTCTTCATAGAGTAGTATGGTTCTTCATTGAAAAGAGATTAACTTTCAAACTAATATAATCATTATTAAAATACGTTAGGATCAAGTATTTTTAACTTCAACTCATGAAAATAAATGCTAGTATTAACTGACAATGACAATTCTTTATTGAAAACACTTTAACTATCAAAACTACATGTTTATCAAAAATAATTAAAATCACCACCAATATCAGCATAAGTAAAATCAATATAAACTATATTACAAGTTTAATTTACAAATCAATTTAATACTAAATAATTATTACCTATAACATCAAAATTAGTATTAGTATTAGTATTAAAATTAAAACACGACATAGAGCAATTAAAAAGGTATTAGGGATATACCATCAAATATGGTTTTGGAAGCAATGAAGACAAGGTAGGTTCGCAGCTTCACCGCCTCGGCATTCCCGACCGACGTCGGTGACGAGAACGGCATGGATCTGAACCTGGGAAAGAGAGAGAGCGATCTTTGGGTTCCGAAGCATCAACAACGACATCACCAAACGCCACAACACCCAGACGGCGGCGGCGGCAGATCTGCAGCATTTGGAGGGAGAAGAAACGCCGCACGGCGGCTGGAGATCCGTGGCTGGAGGTTGGTGGCAGCGGATCGCGACCCCAAGGACAACGAGTCGCGATCGCGACTGGGGAAGAGGGAAACGCAGCGGCGGCGGCGTTGGTTCGTGGTGGCGCAACGGCGGAGAGAGAGAGTCCGATGGAGAGAGAAAGTCATGCGTGAGAGAGAGAGCACGCGAGAGAGAAAAGGAACTAGGGAGAGGAGACGGGTTTGGAAGAGGAACACCCTAGGAAGAGAGAATCCATGATGTTTGAAGGAGGGGAAAAAAATTGTAAAGATTGCCATAGGAAGGGTTAGGTCCGGCGGGTAGAATGAAAGGAAGAAGAAGGGAAGTTAGCTTTCCCCAAATGCAAAACACACACATACACGTATCTTGCTTATTTTTTTAACCTATACTTCCATTCATTTATTTATTTAATTGTTCCCAAAAATATTAATAATAAAAATTTAGCCTCATATAGCTTCATTTAGGAAAACTATAAAGTAAGAAATTAGATAGATACAAGGAAATAACAAAAATTTATTTAAAATTTGTATCTTTGTAAAAATCAAAGTAAATAATAGAAAGTATATTATTCAAATAGGGTAATTTTTTCTAAATGCATTTACTTTAAAATACAATTAAAGGTTTTCGTAATTAACATAATATATTTTATGAAAATACCCAGCACTTAATTGATTGCTTTCAAAAAAACAATTATTTAATTCGATAAAACTTATAATTATACTAGGGATTAAAATTAGGGATGTTACATTAACCACTTAATAGAAGATAAAAATGGTGAGGGAGATGAAATGAGGCTTCAATAAGTATACTGCAATGGGTCTGTGAAGCGGATAAAGAGGAGGTAAATGAAATTGAGAGAGTTATCATTAAATTTTCAGTAAGAGTATATTTGGAAATTAATGGGTAAAAATTTTAATATTATGTATGTGTTTAGTATTTACATGATGCGTTAAAATTTATCACAAAACAAAACTATAGCAGAAAAAGATGAGAAATTCATCACGAACAACTAAAAAAAAGTCATCTTTACCATAATTGCCGAAAAGTCCTTTAAGAAAGTATGTGAAAGCCACTCGATAGGGACAGTAATCTCTTACGAGATTGACTCCAAATACAAGGAAAGCAAAACCCATTCTACCCTAATGATGGTATCTATTCATCGAGATCTTGTTTCCAATTGTTTAGACGGTGGCTTAAGCTTTATATCTTCATAATTGCACCTAAAATAAATAGTGCCATTTGTCAATGTAAAGGATGAATATTTCATAGGAATTATCGAGAAAGATAAGAAATAGGGAAATTATAAATGGAAACACATACCTTGCGTTTTGCATGGAAATGGTAGTGGGGTGACCGAGTAGCATTGTTTGTACTGTTGCAAATATTAGTTTTATATAGGTAGACAACCTGATGTTCGGATGGATATTCGAGAATGTTCTTTTTAATTTTATTTTTTTAATCAATCTCCTCACTCTATACCAAACAACTAATTTTCTTCCAACATGTGTCACTCCTAGTAACCGAACATTTGACATTTGATCTTGATAAGATTGATATAACAATAATTAGAATAATTCTCTATATCGAAATATTATAATAATAAATATTTTAAATTATCCTAAGAAATTCTATAAATCATGAAATTATTAGGTAAATAACAATGTATTAATGATTAAAAAATCAAAAGAAAAGAAATGTATTTATTTATTTTAAATACTTTATTAAAATTAAAAAAAAAGGGAGTGATGTGCTACTTACAAAAGCATTAATTCTCTTAATATTCATTATTACAATACTTATAAAAATAATTAAAATTTATATATATATCTGATTAAAAGCATTTTAAAGAATTTATTTTGTTGCTCTTATTTATTTAAATAGTTTTTTGTTTATACAAAGTTTTAAATAGTTTTTTTATTAAGTATTTATATAAATAAAAGAAATATGCCTAATAAAATATAGAAATTATTGTATAAATATTTTATTACTAATATTTTTGCAAATAAAAATTAACTAAATAATAGTAATGCTAAAAAAGAATGTATTAAATTACATTTAAATGTAGGAGTAAAGGGAATTCCAATTTTAAATTTTCTTATTAGATTCTATAAACCATCAAATTAGTTGGTAAATAATAAATTATTTATGTTTAAAAAAATTTACGAAAGAAAATGTGTTTATTTCTTTTCAATATTTTTTTATGAAACACTTTGGAAATCATTATAATAATTTTAAAAAATTAGGTAGTTGTATGGAAGGTGTTGCGCTACTGACAAAAGAATTAATTCTCCTTTAAATTATATATTATCACAATACTTGAAAAATACTCCAAATTATACAAAAAGTATATTTTTTTAACATATATGCTTAGGCTAGTGGACTTTGCAAAATATATGGACTTTTGGAAACTTGACACATAGAAGCTAATAAACTAGTGAAGCGAAAGAATATTGGAACCAAGGAATATATGTTAATAAGAATCAACTAAGTTGTGTGACTGCAATAGAGGAAGATGATGTTGATGCAAAGTTAACGGTGTTTTGCAGGAAGAAGAGAATTGGCTTTCTATGAAGTAGAAAAAAGGCCACGGATTATTTGCCTCTATAAGTAACAATTTCTACATCAAAATTAACGAAGACAAGTATTCTCATGATTACCCTGTAACACCCCTAATTTTCGTCTCCCAAATAACCAAGAAATTAATTATAACAATTATTTTATAATTGATTTTGAAGGTTTTAGTTTTTGTACATTATATATTTTTATTATATAAAAATATGAGATGTATTTTTATTATATAAAAATATGAGATATATTTTTATATGGTTATTTTGTACAAAAATGTGAATATTTTAATTTAGTCCTTGGGTTGGGACCTAATTGCAATATTAAAAAGGTTTTTGAAGAAAGAGTAATTAAATTATTAATTTTTGAATTTTATCAGTATGTAACCGGTTAGAAGGGCAGTGTAACCAGTTACACGATGAACTCAGAAAACTGGGTTAGTGCGTTTGATGAGTAATTACGCGTTTTAACCCATAAATTGCCACGATTCCTTCCTTCCTTGAGTGGAGATAGACGTGTCGCCTTGCATGTTACTCCAATTCGTCTATAAAAGGCTGAATTTCTGAGGATTTGGGGTTGATTTCTGCATTTGGTGTTGAAGAGAGGCTGATTAGGGTTTCTGATTCGTGTGGGTAAATTCTTCTTCTTCTCTGAGTGTTGATAAGCGAGTGATACACCATTACAAAGCTTGAATCAATGGCTTTGTATTGAGATAAAGTTTGTGAGTTGAGAGTTCCTGAGCTAGGAGAAATCGATTCATGAAGTTGGAGATTCAAAACTGTCACAGTTCTGTATTGGGTTTCTGGAACTGACTTTGAGCTTCGATTTTGGTAAGCTCGAGCTTTCTCTTGTTCTAGACATGGTTTCCTTTCAAAGTTCATGTTGCATGATTTTGATAATGACCATTTTCCCTAATTTCCATGTCCATTTCATGTTCCAAATTCCTTGATCAATCTACCCTGTCAAAACGGATCTGGTTTGAGGAGGAGCTTTGGGTGGTTGGTGTTCTACCTCAAATCTCTGCTCAAAACTTGTTCAAGCACGAACCTAAGGTAAGGGGGAAGCTTACTATTTGCTAGAATGAGAATAAATTGTGGTAGAATATAGGATGAGTCACCAAGAGACTCAAAGGGCATAAGTTGAAATGGTTAAATGGCTTGGAGGCCAATTTGAGCTCAATTGATGTTTTGAGCAATGTTATCTGGATGCATGCAAGCTATGTTGTTGTTGATTTCATGACTTAATTGGATATTATGTGAATTGATGCATTAAGTTGTGAAATATGTGCAATTATGTGCAATTTGAGTATCTAAATTGAATGCATGCAAGGTGAATGTGAACTGTGATTAAACATGTTTACTTAAGGTATATGAACTCTTTTGAATGTTGAAATTGGTTAGATTTGAGTAATGAAAAGAATGGTTTGCAAAACCTCATATTTCAGTGTGCTGACTGCACAATCTAACCGGTTACTCGATAATTGTAACCGATTAGACACTGTAAAATTGTAAAAGAAAATAAGTTTTTGAAATCAGTCTTGTGGTGTTATTGATGCTACTCAAATCTAGGCCTTAATTTCATTGGAAACAATCTGAAACGAAGTGGATTATACTGTTATGGCTCAGATTGAAAATAAAGAGTTAATACCTTAGTGTAATGAGACAATTTCAAGATCAAATTATGCATAAATAAAATTGGATTATGACTTAGATCTTTTGAATGATAATATGGTTGGACTTGAGGTATTCTGTTATGCTAAGACCTTGTTATTGGATTGAGTAGAGAAATCAAGGAAAGATTCTTTGAAAATCAATGGTTTTGTATTCAGGTCTGTAATTCTAACTGGTTAGGTGATGATGTAACCGGTTAGTACCTGAAACTTAAAAATAAAAGTTAAGTTTTTGAGTAAGGATTTTTGATACCAAAGATTACATTCTCTCAATCCAGGTCTATGAGCATATGATAAATTTAAATTCAAAGGTGAATTTTATGAGTAAAGCCATACCTCAAGATATCATTCAGAAGTTGTGTTTTCTACGTCATAATAATGGAATTAATGGAAAGACCAACCTTAGTAATTATGTATGCAATGCATGCATAGAGAAAGGTAATGAAATAGGTTGGCAAGGATGGTTTGTGATGTTCGGGGTACTTGACCCTGTACTCTAGGAGTACTAAACTGATGCAACCTACTTGATGACACAATCTGGGAATGTGGCCATTGTCTGGGACATGGTTTCTTGGACACGTTCTGGGAACGTGATGCACACTCTGGGAGTGGTGCTTGATTATATTCCAAGTATGGTTTGCGATACGTTCTGGGAGCGTATGTTAGTGTTCTGGGAAAACATTGGTATAATAATAGAGTTAAAGATAAAACCAACCTTGATGATTGTGCATCCATATAGAATGGAAGTTTGGTTGGTAGGAACGTTTATCATATTCTGGGAATATGAGGAGGGTACTCCGGGAGTACCAAATTATAACCTACTTGATTGATGACACATTATAGATATGTGGCCAGTGTCTGGGACCTGGTTTTATACGTTCTGGGAACGTATGTTAGTGTTCTGGGAACACATTGATATGCAACCTACTTGATGACACATTATAGATATGTGGCCAGTGTCCGGGACCTGGTTTTTATGCGTTCTGGGAACGTATGCGTTCTGGGAACGTGGTGCACACTCTGGGAGTGGTGCTTATTATTCCAAGTATGGTTTGCTACACGTTCTGGGAACGTGGTGCACACTCTGGGAGTGATGCGTATTATCCAAGTATGGTTCGGCATTACGTTCTGGGAACGAATGTCGGTGTTCCGGGAACACAACGGTGTATTGGATGGACGCCCAAGATGGACTTTTAGAGGCCTCAGTTGTGGAAGAAAATCATGCATCATGCCACCTGCATTGAAAGAATTATTATGATTAACCGGGTGTGCTCATATGATTATGCATCATGATTTGCTACATGTTGACTTGTGGATGTTAGTTTTATTCTCATTTGATTATGCGAATATGTATAGCTAACCCCCATGCCCTTATTAGGTGTTGATCGTGCATCTAGCTTGCACAAGAATCAGTAAGGGGAGATGTTCCTTAGGTGCATGCAGAGTGTAGAAAATGTGGCTTGTGAACCCGTTGTGCAGATATCGAGGATTCGGCCAGATGAATGTTTGGACAAAGGACCAGTGACCAGCTCTATAACATTTCTATTTTTAATAGAATTCATATGATACATATTTTGGAAAAAGGTATCATAAGAGGAATTCAGTTTCATAATTATACTTATTTGGTATTAATGGACTTGTTACACTTGATATATTTTGGGGGTATAATATGATGATTTTACTATGTTTCCGCAAACTCTGATTTTGTTAGTCAACCTCATTACTAATCAAGTGTTTGTGAAAAGGAATTTTCAAGGGAAGGGAAAATTATTATTTTCAGATCTTTTTCCAACGATAACAAGTCCAAGTTTTCAAAAACTTCTTACTTTTATCATAAAGTAAGATGATATACAAGGAGTGTTACATACCCTTTCCCATCATATTACAAAACCTTCTTAGAAGAAATAGATGAGTTTATCGTCATTGGTAAACTCTTTTATTTCTTCTGGAAAGCTTTGTAATAAGAAAGAATTGGGTAATCATTGGAAAACTCATCCTCATTAATTTTGATGTTGTATTTGTTAGTTACGGGGTCTGATCTATGTCTTTTTTCTACTTCATAGATAACCCATATTCGTCTTTCAACAATAACGCCGCTAACTTTGAATATATCATCATCTTCCTCTGCTGAAATCACACAACTCAATTAATTCTTGACCAAGGTCATGTATGTCGAGTTTTTGGCTATTTATGACTCACAAAAAAATAATTGAAGCTATGAGGATTTGATCAGAATAGTTTAAGTGTAACACTCCTTGTATATCATCTTACTTTATAAGAAAAGTAAGAAGTTTTTGAAAACTTGGACTTGTTATCGTTGGAAAAAGATATGAAAATAATAATTTTCCCTTCCCTTGAAAATTCCTTTTCACAAACACTTGATTAGTAATGAGGTTGACTAACAAAATCAGAGTTTGCGGAAACATAGTAAAATCATCATATTATACCCCCAAAATATATCAAGTGTAACAAGTCCATTAATACCAAATAAGTATAATTATGAAACTGAATTCCTCTTATGATACCTTTTTCCAAAATATGCATCATATAAATTCTATTAAAAATAGAAATGTTATAGAGCTGGTCACTGGTCCTTTGTCCAAACATTCATCTGGCCGGATCCTCGATATCTGCACAACGGGTTCACAACCCACATTTTCTATACTCTGCATGCACCTAAGGAACATCTCCCCTTACTGATTCTTGTGCAAGCTAGATGCACGATCAACACCTAATAAGGGCATGGGGGTTAGCTATACATATTCGCATAATCAAATGAGAATAAAACTAACATCCACAAGTCAACATGTAGCAAATCATGATGCATAATCATATGAGCACACCCGATTAATCATAATAATTCTTTCAATGCAGGTGGCATGATGCATGATTTTCTTCCACAACTGAGGCCTCTAAAAGTCCATCTTGGACGTCCATCCAATACACCCTTGTGTTCCCGGAACACTGACATTCGTTCCCAGAACGTAATGCCGAACCATACTTGGATAATACGCATCACTCCCAGAGTGTGCACCACGTTCCCAGAACGTGTAGCAAACCATACTTGGAATAATAAGCACCACTCCCAGAGTGTGCACCACGTTCCCAGAACGCATAAAAACCAGGTCCCGGACACTGGCCACATATCTATAATGTGTCATCAAGTAGGTTGCATATCAATGTGTTCCCAAAACACTAACATATGTTCCCAGAACGTATAAAACCAGGTCCCAGACACTGGCCACATATCTATAATGTGTCATCAAGTAGGTTATAATTTGGTACTCCCGGAGTACCCTCCTCATATTCCCAGAATATGATAAACGTTCCTACCAACCAGACTTCCAGTCTATATGGATGCACAATCATCAAGGTTGGTTTTATCTTTAATTCTATTATTATACCAATGTGTTCCCAAAACACTAACATACGTTCCCAGAACGTATCGCAAACCATACTTGGAATATAATCAAGCACCACTCCTAGAGTGTGCATCACGTTCCCAGAACATGTCCAAGAAACCATGTCCCAGACAATGGCCACATTCCCAGAATGTGTCATCAAGTAGGTTGCATCAGTTTAGTACACCTAGAGTACAGGGTCAAGTACCCCGAACATCACAAACCATCCTTGCCAACCTATTTCATTACCTTTCTCTATGCATGCATTGCATACATAATTACTAAGGTTGGTCTTTCCATTAATTCCTTTATTATGACTTAGAAAACACAACTTCTAAATGATATCTTGAGGTATGGCTTTACTCATAAAATTCACCTTTGAATTTAAATTTAACATATGCTCATAGACCTGGATTGAGAGAATGTAATCTTTGGTATCAAAAATCCTTACTCAAAAACTTAACTTTTATTTTTAAGTTTCAGGTACTAACCGGTTACATCATCACCTAACCGGTTAGAATTACAGACCTGAATACAAAACCATTGATTTTCAAAGAATCTTTCCTTGATTTCTCTACTCAATCCAATAACATGGTCTTATCATAACAGAATACCTCAAGTCCAACCATAATATCATTCAAAAGATCTAAGTCATAATCCAATTTCATTTATGCATAATTTCCTCTTGAAATTGTCTCATTACACTAAGGTATTAACTCTTTAATTTCAATATGAGCCATAACAGTATAATCCACTTCATTTCAGATTGTTTCCAATGAAATTAAGGCCTAGATTTGAGTAGCATCGATAAGACCACAAGACTGATTTCAAAAACTTATTTTCTTTTACAATTTTACAGTGTCTAACCGGTTACAATTATCGAGTAACCGGTTAGATTGTGCAGTCAGCACACTGAAATATGAGGTTTTGCAAACCATTCTTTTCATTACTCAAATCTAACCAATTTCAACATTCAAAAGAGTTCATATACCTTAAGTAAACATGTTTAATCACAGAAACACATTCACCTTGCATGCATTCAATTTAGATACTCAAATTGCACATAATTGCACATATTTCACAACTTAATGCATCAATTCACATAATATCCAATTAAATCATGAAATCAACATCAACATAGCTTGCATGCATCCAGATAACATTGCTCAAAACATCCATTGAGCTCAAATTGGCCTCCAAGCCATTTAACCATTTCAACTTATGCCCTTTGAGTCTCTTGGTGACTCATCCTATATTCTACCACAATTTATTCTCATTCTAGCAAATAGTAAGCTTCCCCCTTACCTTAGGTTCGTGCTTGATCCAAAACATTGCAAAGAGAAAGGCTCCAACATAGATCTCCATTAAATCCACTATATGCAGATAGAGTTGGACAGGGTACCAAAACCAGGGAAATTGACATGCAAAACCCAATTAAGAATTGGGGAAAATAGTCAAATTGAGTTCTCTGCAACATGCACTAGAGGTAGGAATAGATTTGAAACCAAAAGGGTTTGTGTGCTTACCAAAATCGAGCTTCAAAGTCAGCTCCAGAAATCAGAAGCTGAGGTTTGACAGCATCAACACCTCAACTTGGCAAGCTTCGTTCTCTTGATTCAGGGACTCTCAACTCACAATCTTTATATCAATACAAAGCCCTTGATGTGAGATTTGTAACAGTGTATTACTCATGTTCTAACTCTCAAAAACGAAGGAGAATTTCAGAGACGAACTTACAAACCCTAAACAGAGCTTCAACCCTAAATTCAGAGAACCAACCCCAAATCCTTCAGCAATCCAGCCTTTTATAGACGAATTGGAGTAACATGCAAGGCGACACGTCTATCTCCACTCAAGGAAGGAAGGAATCGTGGCAATTTCTGGGTTAAAACGCGTGATTACTCATCAAACGCACTAACCCAGTTTTCTGAGTTCATCGTGTAACCGGTTACACAGCCTTTCTAACCGGTTACATACTGATAAAATTCAAAAATTAATAATTTAATTACTCTTTCTTCAAAAACCTTTTTAATATTGCAATTAGGTCCCAACCCAAGGGCTAATTTACAATATTCACATTTTTGTACAAAATAACCATATAAAAATATATCTCATATTTTTATATCAAAACACATAATGTACAAAAACTAAAACCTTCAAAACTAATATAAATCAATTATAAAATAATTGTTATAATCAATTTCTTGGTTATTTGGGAGACGAAAATTAGGGGTGTTACACTACTCCCCCACTTAAAAGGAATTTCGTCCCCGAAATTCATCTTTTGAAATTTTCCACTTTTCCAAAATATTTTTATACTAGAAAACTTCATCTTGCTCCCAAAAATTTGTTCTTTACGGTCCTCCCCCGCTTAAAAGAGTTTCGATATAGTTCTTTTATTTCGAAACATCTCTAATAAAACCTTTCACCTTAAACCAAAATTCTTTGCATAAAACTCTTAGGTGAAAGAATTTCTTTTAAAAGAAATACTCTTTACACTTCACATAAATATTCTTCAATTAAAACACTTTCCAATAAACTTTTTGGAAAAACATTTTGGGTTGCGCACTCTGATCTCTCAAGCACGATCAAAGAAACATTTTGTATGACTTCATTTCTTAATAGTTTGAGACATTAGGGTGATCAGTCCTAATATTCAAACCATTAATAACAAAATCATCCCTTTCAGATATAATCTTTCGCAAGAAAGATCATACGACAGGTCTTTAAGTTAGATGAACTTAAAGATAAGGTAATTATCACTATCAGACTTAGTTAGATAGTCAATTTCTAGAGACATCTCCGTTGGGGAGACAAAGATTTGTCCTATCCCGGTGGTTGTTATTCTCTCTAGCCATAACTGATCTTTCTATTTCTGTAGTGTCCACAAATATTATCACATCCAACTGTGATAAGGGTTTTGATCACAGAAAAATTGAAGTTGAACTTACAGGATATTGATATTCTCAAACGATTAGATTAACGTAATCGAAAAACATTTGACTACGTTAACTCCGATCAAAGGAAGAGATAGGCTTGGGTTGTCTACGTCAGGATTACACTCAACTCTCATCTCAGCCGGTGAATTCTTCTCGTGCTGGATTCGTCCATTCCTTTCTCACCTTTTCCTTCAAGACAATTCGGTGAATAATACTCCAGCTTCCTACAATCGGAATTGACTATTCCCTTTAGTACATCACATTTAAACTCAAAGTGATGTGCCTCACCGTTTTCACCTTGAGATGGACAAATGTTCCCCTTCCTATTTCCTCCTTAGTCACTTTTCTCCAATCGAGGATTCCTTAACCTCGATATTTCCGTGGTTGATATTCTCCCATTTACTTTTCCTCTTTCTCCAGTTGGGCCTATATTTCATCATTCTTTCTCTTATTCTGAACTCAAACCTTTCTCGCATGAAGTTCATGTACTTTCCCATAGTCCTCACACATGCTTCCAACATTGAGAAATTCCTTATTCCTTGATAGTTGATAGCTGTGATGTTCCATCGTTAGGGAGACACCACGATGTGTGTTTTGGGTTGTTGCAGCTGACGAGGGTGACCCCGGTCCTACGTACCCCCAGTGAAAAGGGGATCAAGCCACACGTAGTTCTCGAGAGCAGGGATGAGAGACATACCTTAGCCCCTATAGAATGGTGGTTCTTATAGGGGATTACCTGTCAGGTGTGTTGTGATACCTTATGGGCCTGTTGGGCCCAATAGGGCTGACGTAGCTCTTAGAGGATAAGAAGGGTGAGTCATTCATCCTTATCATGTACTAGGGAGTTTTAAGCTTATCCGTTGAGTCGTTGGTCAGCGTTGAGGGCATGGGGTCGGCTTATAGGTCCGGTCCACTACATAAGCCCCCCAACTCGGGAAGTGTCATATAGACTCTGCGCCGAGTTTAGATCTTTTCTGTGTTGGACAGATCAGACGTCCGATTTTCGAGGGTTGGAGTTGACATAGAAGACTGTTTGAAGCCAAGACCCTTTTCCTGGAAGAGTATCACAAATGGTTGATAGCATTCTTTGTGCTCAAATAATGACACTAAAAGAATAAACCCAAAAGAGACTCTTACACCCCGTTGTATTGAGGTGTGTCAAGAGTCTCATCACCAATTGGATCGTAAGCTTTACGGGTTCATGCTGTCGGAATAAGCACCTTAGCCGAGGCGTATTCCTCTGCCCGCGATGTATTCGACCTGTGGTCAAGCTATCGGGTCGCAATCCTCCTTTCCACTTGTAGCAATGCCGACCTGGTCGGCTAACCGAGATCGTGGGCATGCAAGTGTGTAGGAACATGATCCAAAGTGAGTGATTGAATTAAAGTAAGTCCTCGATGAGAGAGGTGGATACCAAATCTGATGGCGATAGTCGGAAATCTTGTAACATCCTTTATAGGGAGATGATCATATGCTATCAGTATCTAGGTCAGCCTATGTCGGCTATGTATCTATTCCATTACAACGTAAGCCCCCCACTCCATAAAGCTTGAAGAGACTTGTGTTCAGTTCATAAGAATTGACATGCTTGATGCTGATGTCCGAGGCACTCTCAAACTCGGTATAAGCCCAAAAACTCAATGGGAGATCTCTAAAGGTACTGGTCGACAATAATGATCGTCAGCGTATGGCGAGCATAGAAACTTCCTTGTTAAAGTTCTTCCCAAATGACTCCAAGGCCTTGGAGTACGTTGCTGATCCCGAGCAGCGGGCAATGAGACAAAATGTGGCCGCTCGGGAGGAAGTCCTCACTCCTCAGCTGGCGGAAATATGCTGACACATAGGAGAAGATGATCGGATTCTTGACGAGCAGAAGGAGTATGTTGGGTATGCCGAGAAGGCAAAGAGTAAGAAAAGCAGTAAAGCTTGAAGGGGCTTGTGCCGAGTTCATAAGAGTTGAGACGCTCGGCGGGAGGTTTCCAAAGATACTGATCGGTGACAACGATACTTGGCGTATGCCGAGCATGGGGACTTAGAGTACGTTGCTACCCCCGAGCAGCGGACGATGTGGCAGAGTGTGGCTACTTGAGAGGGAGCCCTCAGACCCCAACTGGCTGAGATGCGCTCAATGTTGGAGAACAATGTTGTCGAGCTAGAGAAAATAAGTCGATGTTGAAGCCAAGAAATTAAGCCGAGAGGGCGAAAAGTGAGATCATCTTCAAAACAGTCTGAGACAATTCCTTGTGGATAGGACAGGAGGTAGCACTGATTCTTTCGTCCATGATGTTAATCAATTATAACTGCTGAACCCCTCAGAAATCGGAATAGTCTGTCGGATCCTTATTACTAGGTCGTCGAAGGGAAGCTCGGAACAACAAAGCCGAAATAGAGCTTGTTTGCATAATATCAAAGAAGGATGTCTGATAAGGCCCTGTTGCGTTCGGTAGATGCATGAATGTTGAATAAAACACGATCTTCTCAATTGTCAGAACATGAGTGTGGACGGATGATGTGAGACTTTTTTAGAGATCCTGAGTCGCTTGTATCTCCATAGTTGTACCTTTCATCACATATACAGAGATAGGAATCATAATATTAAATTAGAAATGAGACAAGAGTGATGCATTCACTTCGTAAACAATGAGTCATATTCAGAGACTATGTAGGTAGTATGATACTCGTAGCATAAATAAAGCGACCAAGCGTACCACTCATGGCCAATAATTACAACCATCTAATGGAAGCCAATATGTATAATTAAGATATAAAACATAAATGTAATAAAGAGCAATGAATTAAATTTAGGATAAGGAAAGATTAATTCCCTGATCAAGCGAGAGGAGTTTTATATCCTTGCATTTGGATCGACTGTTCTCTGAGTTGTCGGACATGCCTTCGTCTTTTTCTTTTCAAAACCTTTAAACCAATATCAGGAGTATTATCCGAGGAATTATCAGAAGGATTGGTGATTGAGAAAATGAATGTGCAGCAGAATCGCCTAATCCGAGTGTACTTCCCCAACTAAATCGGATTCCCCCTCCGAGAATGCTCTGCCATTTAGATCAGATTCATCCAAACTTGTGTGAAAGGCTTGAGGATTTAGACCTGGAGTGCATTGTGACGGGGTTGAATGTTTTCAAGTTGTGAGGGCGGGGTCAGAGAAAACGTCTGAGAGGCATGAGATCTGTGGTCGGCTTGTGCATGCTTTCGGATGATAGGAATCCTGACTTGGGTTATGCGCGAAACACTCGAATCATCTTTGGCCATCGTGCTCGGGCTATCACGCCCGGTAGTTCCGACCATCAAATTTGTACCTTTACATGATGTATGAAAACAACTATTAGAATATCAAGTAGTAAATGATATGTAATGACATTAATAGCGAAGTATGAGCTGTTTCACTGTTAATTATGAGTATTATCTAAGATAATATAGTGTTGTGCAGCAAGTGATTCAATAATAATGAATGTGAAGCTTAAACCATGTAATGTAAATGACGTAAATGAGATAACGAGAAAGATCCTTCCCTATTTGTCTTTATAGTTAGACTATTTTTGAATTTTGATGTGTTCGACATCCTTTTTGGCATGATGAACGTTGATATGCTCGGCTTCATTTTGGCATAGAGACATTTCTTCTTCTACTACTAGATCGTGTGCTCGCTTGGTATTTTTCATCTTCTTCCTACCAAACACCCTGTATGCCGTTATGGGCGAACCATTGTATAGCGCCCTTGTGAGCAATGCTGGGATCTCGAGAAGAGATGTTGACGGGGATCGTCTTTTGGCTTTTAGTGACCATGAGAGGCAAGGGTGTCGTGGTAGAAGGGACCGATCAATTCGAGGATGTCACTGGTCGGTTGATATCATAGCTTGATATTCTACTGCGGGTGTAGGGATCTGGTAGGAAACCGGTGGAGAAGTGGTGACAATCGTGTAATGAATCCGAAGGGAGAAGGCTAGTATCTAGTATCCTCTCCGTCGTCAGCTGATTTCGAACATGTTGAGGTGCTCCCAACACTCAGAAGAGTTGTTTGCCCATTGATGAAAACCTTGAAATGGACTGTTTACCCATATTTGTACCTCGTATATGTATACAAAATTAATAATTAGTAATTGCCATTTGAACTGACAATGTATAATAATTAAATTGCAATAATGAGAATTATTGGTAAGTTACAGAATAAAATATTGGTATGTAAATAGTACGATTCTAAAAATATCACACGTAATAATAATTGTAATAAACGACACGTATATCAAAAATATGTCGGAGCAATTAGTGGTATTAAACCAAATAATGTTAATAAGTATAATAATTAACTGTATCATTGGCATGCAATGGTGTACATAATCAGTACCATTGAAATGACTTAAGTAAAAGAAATTAACTTCCCTGGATTGGTCGTGGTAATGCCCTTAATTGACCATAAGTTGTGGCTTCGCATGTTGTTTTTTTGTTGATCGCGAGTTCATTGTGGACGGAGGCCTCGATAGCATTACTCATAACAGTTTGCCCGTCGTGGGTGTGTAGTGCCCGTTCTAGGCTAGCCTCCTGACTGGTTGTTACAGGAGCACATGTTTGCGTGGGCCACGGCCACAAAGCCTTTGTAATTATCTCGGAGTGACGATGACAGTAATCCATGCCACGACATGTTTTTACGATAACCGTTTTGACTTTTGGACTGTTCTCTATCATGGGGTCGTGCTGGTCCCGTCAACTCTAGAGAGAATCCTAGCTGCTCGGCCTTCCTTTTTGATAGGTCCGACCATCCTTTCTTGAACCTTTCATTACATGTTTAAGAACAGTAATCAGTGATCGTCGTTAATTTAACAATATATGATAATTGAATAGCAACAATGAAAATTATTGGCGAGTGAATATAAAGTATCAAAACAAAAGCGGCATGATTCTAAAAAGATCACACGTAACAAATATAATAATGACAATAATTAAATATCGTGCAACCAGACAGGATTGCCCATGAAAAGATGCATGATTTCAGGTATATCACGCGCAATAATTGATAACATACGCAATAATTATAATATGTCAAAGCATTTAATGACAACAAATCAAATGAAAACATTTAAGCGCCAAATCATGAAAAATAACAATGCACAATTGCCGGAAACTGCCTAATGCCATTCGAAAGGCAATGTATATCAAATATTATTATCCTATCACGACGGGAAAGACAGACATTTAACGACATTCAATAGCAAGGAAATTTGCCTAACAATACGTCACGTACCAAAAAACCATAATTAGAGGATATCAAACAAGGAGTGACATGTAATGAAATTATAGGGAATTAAGCACTAAAACCATATGTCAGAAATATTGCGTCAACTGAGTTAATATCAACATGTGTGTAAAGTAATCACGTAAAATGCCAAGTAAATATGAAGATAATACGGGAATGAGAATTCCTTCCCTGATTCAGTGTGGTGAGGAATGCCAGGTTGAGGAATGTTGGATTGAAGTTCTGTCAATCCTTTTCAAATGGACTTTGCTGAGCATTGAGGGACGACCTTCGTTTTCCTTGAACATGATTCCGAGTAAGGGAAGCCAACAAACTATTCTTCATACCCGGAATAAGAGACTCCAAGAAAGAAACTCGACGCGGGGGTCTTTGTCGTTATCACTATGTTTCGAATAGAGTCACATTATTGTATTTGCGATGCTCGTAAAACCATTTTCCCATTAATGAGAATCTTAGAATGGGTTGTTCAATAGCTCGGACACCCTTGTTGGGTGTTAAGCCACGATTGTCGCCATTTTTTTTTGGGCCTGTATCAAATAAGCCCATATAGGTTGGGTCATTAAGATCGTTTACTGAGTGGCTCAGACCATCATACGTGTACCTTGCACATGTGTACGAAAATAATAATTAATTAGTTATTGTCTTTCAAGGTTGAAAATTTATAACCATTAAATAATAAACAATAAATGACATGTAATTCAAATAATTAGCCAAATATTAGTGTACTTGACTTAAATTCGTGTAACCATGATATAAATTTTGATAACATAATGATACGAATATAACAAAATAAATGATGAAATTTAATAGAAATGATAACTTCCCTGAATTTGTATACTCCATTGAGTGTTGAAGCCAATCATGGGCCTTCATAGTTTCTGAGTTGGGCCCAATTTACGAAATTGTCACCATTGGGTTCATTACCATTAGCAGGTTCCACGTTGTCATTGTTTTGCTCTTGCAAATATTCAGTGGTTTTGGCAGTTTGGGTTTGTAAGAGAGAAACCCATAAAACTATGCTTCCAAGCACCTCTCTTCTCGACTTCAACTCCTTCCCCTCATTCTCGACATCTCCTTCTTCTACTCTAGGCCGAGCTCTACTTCTCGGCGGATGAATTCTTCTCGGCTGTTGAGTGAGAGCTTCTTCTTCGATGAGAGTCTTGATCCATGACTCTTGAAGCCGAGTTTCAATGTCAGAGATTGTCCTCGGTTTTCCGAGTGACCACGCTCGGTGAAGGAGCTTGGGTGACGGAGCTCGGGTGCTACGTTCGGTGGCGGTTGTTCGAATGGCCACGCTCGGTGGCGGAACTCGGATGCCACGTTCGGTGGTGGAACTCGGTTGTTTGAGTGGTCACGTTCGGTGGCATCTCGGCTATTGGCGGTTGCTCGAATCTTAAAGGGGAGGTTGTTCTCCGTCGCTCCCGTCACGAAATGGAAGGCCCACTTCCGACACTGACCTTGCTCGGTTCAACTTGGGAAAATCCATCGCGGTCGAGCCCTTGGCCAAGGAGGATATGTTCGACCATGAGTTAGTAGCGTTAAAATAGTGACGGTGGAGGGAATGACGCTGCGCTCGCCAAAGACGGCGATGCCTACAAGATCGGTGTCCTCGTTCACGGCAAGGTGGTTTTGAACCGCCGCCACTGGAAAACTTGAACCTGGAATCGCTGCTATCATCCTCGACGCCTTGATGGATCGTTTTCAAAGAAGAATACAACTACCGCTAGACTGCAATAACGATGGAGTACCAAGAAGCATCGTTCATCACCCAGCAAAACCAGATCTACTTCTCTTTTTTTTTTTTAAAAAAAAAAAAATCGAAGGTGAGATGGATTTAATCTGGATCTGGGTTGTTCATACTACTGTGGGCAGCATTCTTCAAATCTGCTTGCAGATCTGAGTTCGAATCGTAGGCGGAGGGGTGGCATTTCCACAATAGACTTTTTATCTCAGAATTTCTTTTTTCCCTTGTTCAGATTCAGAATTTTTCCCGGAAATATGTTGCGCAGTGAATAGAATGTAAAAGTACCTTCCTCTATCATGCTTTAGAGTAAAAAAGAAAGGATTTTTCTTCCCTGCTTGTTTAGATCTGATCCGTGATGCTGCTTGTTCATATCTGATCCATAATGTATTTCTGTTGTTGATCTCAAGAACAGAGGCGACAACAGCAGCGCCTGATGGTGATTGCACAGATCTGGACGAATACCATGCTCAAGAACGCCACTCTTCCTCAGCCCAGAACGTGAACTTTTTTTTATTCTTTTTTGGTTTTTCATTGTGGATGGGAATCGAAGTTTATCGATCCCCACAGACGGCGCCAATGTGATGTTCCATCGTTAGGGAGACACCACGATGTGTGTTTTGGGTTGTTGCAGCTGACGAGGGTGACCCCGGTCCTACGTACCCCCAGTGAAAAGGGGATCAAGCCACACATAGTTCTCGAGAGCAGGGATGAGAGACATACCTTAGCCCCTATAGCACGGTGGTTCTTATAGGGGATTACCTGTCAGGTGTGTTGTGATACCTTATGGGCCTGTTGGGCCCAATAGGGCTGACGTGGCTCTTAGAGGATAAGAAGGGTGAGTCATTCATCCTTATCATGTACTAGGGAGTTTTAAGCTTATCCGTTGAGTCGTTGGTCGACGTTGAGGGCATGGGGTCGGCTTATAGGTCCGGTCCACTACAATAGCTAACTTGGGTTCGAACATAATCTATTCTTTAAGTGCTTGCCTTTGGATCTCTCCTCTAGATTGTCCTAGACAACACTTCCTAAATCCCTTATTTCCATAATATATTTTCTAATATCCATAATCACAGACTTTGGTTCTAAAGATTAAATCTCCTTTGTTTCATCATAGAGATCTAACTCCTTTTTCCTCAAAAGTTAACTTCTCTTTCTTCTCTTCATCTTCTGGTGGTAATTCACGAATCCGATTCAGGAATTCGTTGGTGATTGGCAACATTCCCAATCTAATACTTAGAGGGTTCCTCTTGGGTTACCCGACTTAGGTCTCTGAATCCCTCGATCGGGATAACCTCCTTAACCATCATTGAGCTCACAAGAATTGCCTATCAGCTCAAATCGTCTGCAACTACGTTTGCTATGCCAGGATGGAGCTCAGAGCCATAATCTTTAAGAAACTCCATCCATCGCCTTTATCTTACATTCAACTCTTCCTCTTCTTATTGTCTTTCATACTTTCGAACTCCAAACTTGTTCATGAATCACAACCTTCTTATCTTAGTACCTATTGTCTCTTTTGCATCATTCAGCTCAATTCTCTACCTTCTCCGATTGGAGTAGCTCCTTAATTTCAATTCTCGATTAATCCATAAGTATTGATTCAATCCTCATAAATCAATTTCAATGATGAATCAAGGCATTAAGTTATTTTACCACCTTAAATCCTTTCCTTAAATTTTACATAGGTAATTGACATTGAGTTTGGATTGGAGGAAGATGTTTATTGATACCAAAAGTTCCTTCACAAGGACTTAAATTTTTATTTTAGACTTTCAGCTTGTAACCGGTTACAAGAAACTCTAACCGGTTATGAAGTATAGTTTTAGAAATAAAACCAAAGAATTTCAAAACCATTTTCTTTACCTCATCCAATCCAACTCAAAATAGGATTTATTCATAATCTAATACCTTGATTCCAACTGAATCCATCACTGAAATGATTTAAATCATAATCTACTCACATTTTCCATAATTCCTCTTGGACTAATCATATTATGTTGGGGTATAATCCATCATCACCCCACCATAATTAAACAACATCCTATCATTCAATACCATCAGTTGATCTTTCCAAGTCAACTTGATCAAAGGCCATGCGATCTTAGAAAATCCTTAAATACTCCGGCGATAGTACCCAGCCAGCCCTAAGAACTTCTTACTTTAAAGATCACATGCCCTGCGAACTTAGCTTCGCTCAACCAAAACTCATCTTTGGTGAGCTTAGCACACAACTACTCCTCTTGCAGGATTCTCAACACCATCCTGAGATGTTTCTCGTGCTCCTCCGGATTCTCAGGATAAACCACAAATGTATCCAAATATAATCTAAAGGTCCCGTTCTTATAATCCATAAAAGAACAGGTGCATTTGTCAATCCGAACGGCATTATTTTCTACTCATAATGTCCGTATCGAGATTAAAATGCAGTCTCAAGTGTATCCCTGCCTCGAATCCTGATTTGGGATTAATTCAACCGCCAATCCATCTCAGAAAACACTTAGACTCTTTTAACCTGGTCCAACCAATTCTTTTAACAACTTCTCTACGTGTTTCTCTCATTTGACCATTCCCGATGATACCATATCGTAAGGGTAGTAGAGAGAGAATCAGCTTCAAGAATTAACTTGATTCCAAACTCTATCTCTTTGCTCAAGGGTGAACCTAACATCCTTTCTTGAAACCCAGATTTCTTTAACCCCCTATTTCCTTCACTGCTGCCCAGAAGCAGACACATGGGTCCATTGGATTCCAGATTCGAAACTTGGGAATTCCAATACAGGGTTGTTCTATCGTCATTAATCATGATAATTTGATCCTTCGATTCCCAAACCGTGCTTAAGATCAAATGAAATCATGACACAGGTAGATAGACAAAGTCTAATACCTTAATAGAACGATTCAGACATATCTTGGAAACCACTACAAGAAGATTTGTAGGATTCTCTACTTTGAGATAGCTGATTGGATAAGGCATATAGCAACTTTGATCACTACCCTTATCCGAAAGAAACAAAAGAAAGGATAGCTTTAGAGTTTAACAAACTCAACAAGGTTGATCTTTAAGAAGATCACTGCCCTACACTCGGTCTGAAAAGTTGATTGACTTTAACACTAGTGAGGGTAAACACTCCTCCTCAGAGTCGAGGACTCAACTACAACTCCTTAAAATTTCCTCATCACTGGTTCTATGAAAACATAATAAACCAACACTGTGGTTTTGGGTTTGCAACATATCTAAAGAGAAGCATACGACTATCATACTTCTATTTAGACTTCATAGAACAATTCTTAATAGCAGAATAAACTACTTATCTAGAGCCATTTCCCATAACCTTAGCTCTAGTTTGGAAGTATATGAAAGCATACTTCCCAAGAAACATTGCAGATATCGATGACCAACGTATTGGACCACACACCCAAGGACCAAGAGTCAGGACCATTGCTCTGATACCATAAAAGTATAACACTCCTTGTATATCATCTTACTTTATAAGAAAAGTAAGAAGTTTATGAAAACTTGGACTTGTTATCGTTGGAAAAAGATCTGAAAATAATAATTTTCCCTTCCCTTGAAAATTCCTTTTCACAAACACTTGATTAGTAATGAGGTTGACTAACAAAATCAGAGTTTGCGGAAACATAGTAAAATCATCATATTATACCCCCAAAATATATCAAGTGTAACAAGTCCATTAATACCAAATAAGTATAATTATGAAACTGAATTCCTCTTATGATACCTTTTTCCAAAAATATGTATCATATAAATTCTATTAAAAATAGAAATGTTATAATGCTTGTCACTGGTCCTTTGTCCAAACATTCATCTGGCCGGATCCTCGATATCTGCACAACGGGTTCACAACCCACATTTTCTACACTCTGCATGCACCTAAGGAATATCTCCCCTTACTGATTCTTGTGCAAGCTAGATGCACGATCAACACCTAATAAGGGCAAGGGGGTTAGCTATACATATTCGCATAATCAAATGAGAATATAACTAACATCCACAAGTCAACATGTAGCAAATCATGATGCATAATCATATGAGCACACCCGATTAATCATAATAATTCTTTCAATGCAGGTGGAATGATGCATGATTTTCTTCCACAACTGAGGCCTCTAAAAGTCCATCTTGGACGTCCATCCAATACACCCTTGTGTTCCCGGAACACCGACATTCGTTCCCAGAACGTAATGCCGAACCATACTTGGATAATACGCATCACTCCCAGAGTGTGCACCACGTTCCCAGAACGTGTAGCAAACCATACTTGGAATAATAAGAACCACTCCCAGAGTGTGCACCACGTTCCCAGAACGCATAAAAACCAGGTCCCGGACACTGGCCACATATCTATAATGTGTCATCAAGTAGGTTGCATATCAATGTGTTCCCAAAACACTAACATACGTTCCCATAACGTATAAAACCAGGTCCCAGACACTGGCCACATATCTATAATGTGTCATCAAGTAGGTTATAATTTGGTACTCCCGGAGTACCCTCCTCATATTCCCAGAATATGATAAACGTTCCTACCAACCAGACTTCCAGTCTATATGGATGCACAATCATCAAGGTTGGTTTTATCTTTAATTCTATTATTATGCCAATGTGTTCCCAAAACACTAACATATGTTCCCAGAACGTATCGCAAACAATACTTGGAATATAATCAAGCACCACTCCCAGAGTGTGCATCATGTTCCCAGAACGTGTCCAAGAAACCATGTCCCAGACAATGGCCACATTCCCAGAATGTGTCATCAAGTAAGTTGCATCAGTTTAGTACTCCTAGAGTACAGGGTCAAGTACCCCGAACATCACAAACCATCCTTGCCAACCTATTTCATTACCTTTCTCTATGCATGCATTGCATACATAATTACTAAGGTTGGTCTTTCCATTAATTCCATTATTATGACGTAGAAAACACAACTTCTGAATGATATCTTGAGGTATGGCTTTACTCATAAAATTCACCTTTGAATTTAAATTTAACATATGCTCATAGACCTGGATTGAGAGAATGTAATCTTTGGTATCAAAAATCCTTACTCAAAAACTTAAATTTTATTTTTAAGTTTCAGGTACTAACCGGTTACATCATCACCTAACCGGTTAGAATTACAGACCTGAATACAAAACCATTAATTTTCAAAGAATCTTTCCTTGATTTCTCTACTCAATCCAATAACAAGGTCTTAGCATAACAGAATACCTCAAGTCCAACCATTATATCATTCAAAAGATCTAAGTCATAATCCAATTTCATTTATCCATAATTTTCTCTTGAAATTGTCTCATTACATTAAGGTAATAACTCTTTAATTTCAATCTGAGCCATAACAGTATAATCCACTTCATTTCAGATTGTTTCCAATGAAATTAAGGCCTAGATTTGAGTAGCATCAATAACACCACAAGACTGATTTCAAAAACTTATTTTCTTTTACAATTTTACAGTGTCTAATCGGTTACAATTATCGAGTAACCGGTTAGATTGTGCAGTCAGCATATTAAAATATGAGGTTTTGCAAACCATTCTTTTCATTACTCAAATCTAACCAATTTCAACATTCAAAAGAGTTCATATACCTTAAGTAAACATGTTTAATCACAGAAACACATTCACCTTGCATGCATTCAATTTAGATACTCAAATTGCACATAATTGCACATATTTCACAACTTAATGCATCAATTCACATAATATCCAATTAAGTCATGAAATCAACATCAACATAGCTTGCATGCATCCAAATAACATTGCTCAAAACATCCATTGAGCTCAAATTGGCCTCCAAGCCATTTAACCATTTCAACTTATGCCCTTTGAGTCTCTTGGTGACTCATCCTATATTCTACCACAATTTATTCTCATTCTAGCAAATAGTAAGCTTCCCCCTTACCTTAGGTTCGTGCTTGATCCAAAACATTGCAGAGAGAAAGGCTCCAACATAGATCTCCATTAAATCCACTATATGCAGATAGAGTTGGACAGGGTACCAAAACCAGGGAAATTGACATGCAAAACCCAATTAAGAATTGGGGAAAATAGTCAAATTGAGTTCTCTGCAACATGCACTAGAGGTAGGAATAGATTTGAAACCAAAAGGGTTTGTGTGCTTACCAAAATCGAGCTTCAAAGTCAGCTCCAGAAATCAGAAGCTGAGGTTTGACAGCATCAACACCTCAACTTGGCAAGCTTCGTTCTCTTGATTCAGGGACTCTCAACTCACAATCTTTATATCAATACAAAGCCCTTGATGTGAGCTTTGTAACAGTGTATCACTCATGTTCTAACTCTCAGAAACGAAGGAGAATTTCAGAGACGAACTTACAAACCCTAAACAGAGCTTCAACCCTAAATTCAGAGAACCAACCCCAAATCCTTCAGCAATCCAGCCTTTTATAGACGAATTGGAGTAACATGCAAGGCGACACGTCTATCTCCACTCAAGGAAGGAAGGAATCGTGGCAATTTCTGGGTTAAAACGCGTGATTACTCATCAAACGCACTAACCCAGTTTTCTGAGTTCATCGTGTAACCGGTTACACAGCCTTTCTAACCGGTTACATACTGATAAAATTCAAAAATTAATAATTTAATTACTCTTTCTTCAAAAACCTTTTTAATATTACAATTAGGTCCCAACCCAAGGGCTAATTTACAATATTCACATTTTTGTACAAAATAACCATATAAAAATATATCTCATATTTTTATATCAAAACACATAATGTACAAAAACTAAAACCTTCAAAACTAATATAAATCAATTATAAAATAATTGTTATAATCAATTTCTTGGTTATTTGGGAGACGAAAATTAGGGGTGTTACATTAACCACTTAATAGAAGATGAAAATGGCGAGGGAGATGAAATGAGGCTTCAATAAGTGTGCTGCAATGGGTGTGTGAAGCGGATAAAGAGGAGGTAAATGAAATTAAGAGAGTTATGATTAAATTTTCAGTAAGGGTATATTTGGAAATTAATGGGTAAAAATTCTAATATTATGTATGTGTTTAGTATGTACCTGATGCGTTAAAATTTATCACAAAACAAAACTATAGCGCAAAAAGATGAGAAATTCATCAAGAACAACTAAAAAAAAGTCATCTTTACCATAATTGCCGAAAAGTCCTTTAAGAAAGGATGTGAAAGCCTCTCGATAGGGACAGTAATTGTGACACCCTTTTTATACTTCTAGTAATTAGTACAATAAATATACTATTACTCGGATAAGATATGGACTTGTCAATGTTTAAAAAATGTGGAAATCAAAAACTTACTTTTCATTTTCTACCAGGCAGGTGCACAAAGCAAAACATGGTATTCTTAGAGTATGTAATTTATATCGTTTTAAACATTGTATTGAATACGGCATTTGCTAAGACAATAAAACCTTTTCATAATTCAGATAACATCGATACTTTTGAAAACGTATTTACATAGTAAGATTAAGCGATGCTATCCATTTGTTTCTTTCGCGGAACTGATATCATTTTCAAATAACATAGCCGAAATCTTTCAAATAACCTTTATCAGAGTAAGCGGAAATCATAGGACTATATAACCAATAGAAACATGAACATAGATTTTATATATATATATATATATATATATATATATCAAGAGTCATATGATACATAGTCCATACATAAAAGTCTCCAAGACCCCAGTACAAGTCCATAATATAATATATGCATCAAAAGTAGACCATCGCTCCAAAGTTCTCAAAAGATATATCTACAATATATACATATCAAAATATAAACTCTAGAGGTGGTCTCATAGATCTGATAAAAGCAGTGGTAGTAGTAGTAGTAGTCTTCATATAGCAGAAGTAGTAATCATCATCAGACATCATCAATAGCAGCAGCAGCAGTATCTCCTCCACAACATCCCCACACCGGATCCCCTGATCCTCACCACATACCATATGCACATACCGAGGGATCATTGTCCCTCCACTGACTCCCGGTAGAATGAACGACTGGCTCGCCTCCACTCTCGTCCTCCACAGGGTCCTCCTCAATCTCATCCGATGAAGTGGGTACCCTACCACTGGGTACCGGGTCAGGAGATGGTGAGACCCTAACTGGGCTCCTCAAATCAGATGGGGGAGTTTCCTCGCGGACGACTCTCGAGGAAAAAGGGTGTAAGCGGGTAGGTCGAAAACGGAAACTGTGATACAAGCGAGCTGGTCGTGTGGGAGGTGGTCCATGATATGTGTAAAAAGGTGGTACGTGCATAGTGTATATGATGGGAATCCTGAACCTACGAGGATGAAACTGGATCAGCGGGTTCGGGTGGTAGAAGGTAACCTCTACCTCCCCCTCGAACACCACGCGGTGATCCTCGTAGATCCATATGCCACTAGGAAGTGGCCGGATCTCGATGCAAGTGATGTAACGTGACATCACCTACAAGTGCATAGGGGTAAGCAATTCTATACACATAATCAATAGAGCATAAATATATGTACAATGTGAAGGTATATACATGTAACAATAAATGACAATCACACTTAGCATTTAGCAAATATTGAATGCAAGTAAGATGCTCATACTTGTTTCATTTATCAACTTTAGTTTAAATGAGTGGCATGATGTATGAACTTAGCTCTCAAGCCTATCTCCATCATTCTATGTCACTCTCTGACGTCCATCCTTTACTACGTCCAGCACTCAACAGTGCGTTGTACTCCTAGGTGTACAACATTCGTACATTCACCAAGAATGTACACGACAAGCTTGGAATTCGTGCCACCTGAGCACGTCCTGTCATCCAAACGGTATAACCATACTATCAGCATCTCACTATGTCGACCACGTCGTCAACCATAACGTGTCATCAAGCGAGCCGTTAATTGGCACTCCCAGAGGCCCTCCTCATGTTACCAAAACATGATAAACGATCTATCATCCAAACTCCAGAATGAATGCATTATCTTTCACTTAAAGGAATTGATTGGTGTTTTTCTTTTTAATAATACTTGACGTGCCACCCGAGCAACGTCTCGTCTTCCAAAAGAAATTACCATATCATCAATCAATTTCTTTTAAGTCTTAGATCACTTGGATTATAGTCATTTAAGTATTTTTTTTTATTTTTTTTTACGAGAGAAGTTATGCGCATTGAAATTAAACGAAAGAATTCCAAAGGAGGAATTAAAACTCTCTTTCTTAACAAAGGGTTTGACTATTTGACTAGGGTTTGACTTTTTCTCTCTTCTCTCTCTTCCTTCACGGCATCCGTCGCCGTTAACCTTGCCTTCCATGGCGAGGAAGAAGGGTAGACCACCAAAGACACCCTCGTACTCTGCAAAGAAGACTCCTTTGCATCACAAGGAGACTGATGGAGATGATTCGCTTTCTGACTTGGCTGGACTGGATGCTGAAGATCTGGATGATATCAATAACTTGTCTCCTAAGAAAGCTGCCTTGCTATTAAGGAACCTTGATGCGATTCGTGCAAAGCTTACGGGGAAGGCCATTCTGATTGATGATACTCCACAAAACACCGTCAATGTGAATGAATCACAGATCAATAAGGTAAGTGAGGAGCCCATAACAGTACAGAAGCAGCCATCAGTATGGGCAAATTTTGACATTTCGAAATTACGTAATGCTGGTGATAAATTGGACTTTGTGCAGCCAACATTAAAAGATGGTACTGCCATAGGGAAAATTGAGCCTGGTGATGTGGAGAGCGAAGTTTTATACTAGAAAAATGCATTAGTCTGCTATGTTTTGGGTGAAAAGCCACCATATTCTGTGATGAGTGGATACATTAAGAAGGTTTGGGGATATCTTGGCATAGACAAGATTTTAATGAATAATGATGGTACCATGATTGTGCGTTTTTCTACAATAGAAGCAAGAGATGAAGTTCTGCAGATTGGCATCTATCATTTTGATAGAAAACCTTTGATTCTTGCTCCCTGGAATGGCAGATCAATTTCAAAGTCACATATGGACAAATTTCCAGTTTCGATTCAATTGCCATATCTGAATCTGAAGTTTTTGGGGCAAGCTGCACTTAGTAAAATTGCCAGTCTCATTGGCACACCAATTATGGTGGACCAAGTGACAAAGGACAGGAATCGCATTAATTTTGCAAGAGTATTAATTGAGGTGGATCCTAGTGTATTACCTGATGAGGTTTTCTTTGAGGATGAGAAGGGAAACATAGTAACTCAGAAGGTAGTTTATGAATGGAAACCAGTTATTTGTGCAATTTGCTCAAATTATGGTCATGATTCTAAATCATGTAGGAAGAATGTAAAGAAGCAATGGGTGGAAAAAAAGAAACCATCTAAAGAGGACATTGAGAAGATTGATGAAGCATTAAGAAAAGAGGACCCTGTCCAGGTGAATGAGGCAATCAAAAAGGCAAACAGAGTAAATCTGATGGTTCTAGCCATTCTGGTGATACAATAGTTGCAGAATCTGAGCAGGCTGAAGAGGTTAGCAACACTAAGGATGATAATCCTGAAACAGACAAAGTTGTCAATGGAGATCTTCCTTGGACACCAGTTAAAACCAGGAATAAGGTGAGGAATGAGAAAAAATAGTTAATAACAGCTTGAATACTGGCCAGGCCTCTAAGGCCAATGGATAATCTGCTAACTTGGAATATTAGAGGGTTTAACAACCCTCAAAAGTAGAGAGAGTTGAGAACTCTTTGCAAACAGAATAATGTAGCTTTTATTTCTATTTTGGAGAATAAACTAAGAGCAAATTCTTTTCAAAGCATTCTTGGAAAATTTGCACCAGGTTGGAATTTCATAACAAATATTGAGCATCATCCTGTTGGCAGAATTTGTTTGATTTGGAAGCCTGATATGTTTGAAGTTCAGATTATGAGATCTACCAGCCAATCAATACACTGTCTGATAACATTACTACATAATCAGGAAGCTTTCTATGCCACTTTTATCTATGCTACTAATGAGGCCAATGTCAGGATGTTACTGTGGGATGAGTTGATGCAAATTTGTTTAACTGTGGATAAGCCATGGTTAGTCTCTGGTGATTTCAACTGCTGCTTAAACCCAGATGAAAAGCTTGGGGGAAATCAGGTTGATTGGGAGGCTGTTAATGAATTTAGGGACTGTGTGATGCAGTGTGGTCTGCAGGATATGAGATTCACTGGTAGTGTCTATACATGGGAGAATAAACAGATGGGGTCAGACAGGATTTTGTGCAAACTGGACAGAAATATGGTGAATTCATTATGGATTGAAAAGTGGCCTGAGCTTGAAACTCATTTTTTGAATAATGGGATCTCTGATCATTGCCCTGCGCTCATCAGGGGACCCATCTTAATGCAAGGCAGCTTGGTAATTTCAAGTTTCTTAACATGTGTACTCAATCTGCAGTTTTTCTGGATGTTGTTCAGAATGTTTGGCAAAACAATTGTGGTGGGTATGCTATGTATAGAGTAACAACCAAGTTGAAGATGTTGAAACAGGATATGAAAGAAATAAATAAGAAAGAGTTCAGTGATATTGATTTGAGGGAGAGGCAGTTGAGGGCTGAGCTTGATGATGTGCAGACAAGGTTAAGAAATAGCCCTCATGATGTCAATATCCAATAAGAGGAGAAAGAAAGCTACTCAAGGTATATGCAAGTCTTAACTGCAGCTGTCTCTTTTTTAAGGCAGAAATCTAAGGAAAGATGTATAAAGGATGGAGATCAGAATACTGCCTATTTCCACAATTCAATAAAGCTCAGGCAATACAGGAACAGAATTCTGAGAATTAAAGACACTGAAGGCATGGCGCATCAGGACCAGGAAGCTATCATGAGCACTTTTGTTAATTTTTATAGGACACTATTTCAGGGGAAGCAGACAACCTGGACTATGACTGATGTGATTCAATCTTATGGTAGGACTCTATCTATTACTGATCAGCTCTCTCTGTTAAGACCTTTCAGTAGAGAGGAAATCAAGCAGTGTTTTTGGGCAATAGACAAGGACAAGACTCCAGGACCAGATGGTTTTGGTTCTGGTTTCTTTCAGGCTGCATGGGGAATTGTAGGAGATGAATGCTGTGAGGCAGTTGAGGAATTTTTTAATTCAGGTAATCTGTTAAAATCATGGAATGCTACTTCCTTGGTTTTGATACCTAAATCTGGAAATCCTATTGAAACAAAAGATTACAGGCCAATTTGTTGCTGCAACACCCTCTACAAATGTATTGCTAAGCTTCTTTGCCTGAGATTGAAAAACATTCTACCAACCATAATTAATGATAATCAAACAGCTTTTGTGGAAGGTAGAAGCATTATTCACAATGTCCTCATAACTCAGGACCTGCTAAGGCACTATGGAAGGAAGAATACCTCATCAAGGTGCTGCATTAAGATTGATTTAATGAAGGCTTATGACACTTTAGACTGGAGCTTCATAGAAAATATGCTTTTTTGCATTTAAGTTTCTTGAACAGTTTATTAAGTGGATAATGCTATGTGTATCTACTGTTTCCTTCAGTATTGTAATTAATGGTCAGATGTCTCAGCCTTTCAAGAGTCATAGTGGCATCAGACAAGGAGATCCCTTATCTCCTTTGCTCTTTGTCATTGCTATGGAGGTTTTATCAAGAAGATTAGCAGCTGCAACATATAGCCATCAGTTCAGATTTCATCCCATGTGTAAGGAGCTCAGATTGGTGAACCTAGCATTTGCAGATGACCTCATGCTTTTCTGCAAAGGTCATTCTAATAGTGTTAAGGTCTTGATGGATGCCATTTTGGAGTTTTCTCATAATTCAGGTATGTTTGTCAGTAAGGAGAAATCACAGGTGTTTATGGCTGGAGTCAAACAACATACAACAGAACAGATTGCAAGGATTACAGGCTTTACAATTGGTAGGTTTCCTTTCAGATACCTTGGAGTTCCTATGTTAGCCAGGAAATGGTCATCTGCTACATGTCAATCTTTGGTAGATAAGGTGACAAACAGATTGAGGATTTGGCAGAGCAGGAATTTGTCTTACCAAGGAAAATGTGTGCTTATAAATTCAGTTCTTTTGTCTCTTCACACCTACTGGGCTTCAATATTTATCATTCCTAAGGGTGTGCTGAGAGAAGTGGACAAAGTTTGTAGGCAATTCCTGTGGGGCTCAAGGACTGCTGCACCAGTTAGCTGGGCTCAGATTTGTACTGATAGAAGATATGGTGGACTCAATTTTAAAAACACAATCATATGGAATCAAGCTACGCTGGGGAAGAAATTATGGCAGATATCTAATAAAGCTATTGTTTTATGGGTTAAATGGATTCATTCATTTTATTTAAAGGATGACAATATCTGGTTTATTCAATCTCATCAGGATCATGGTTGGCATTTTAAACAGATTTTAAAGGTTAGGGATAAGTTGGCAGCAGGTTTTGCAAATGGTAGATGGTTACATACTCCTGATGGTAATTATGTGATAAATTCTGGGTATAGGTTCTTACTTGGGCCACAAGAAAGATTCAGACTTTGCAGGCAAGTATGGAATTCCTCTTTTGTTCAGAAGCATTGTTTTGTCTTCTGGATGGCTGTGCTTGATAGACTCAAAACTAAAGATAGGATTGGGAGATTCTACAACTTGGATTCTACTATTTGTGTTTTGTGCAATTCAACTACTGAGAGTCGCGACCATTTATTTTTCCAGTGCAGATGGAGTAAGGCATTGCTTGAATTATTGGCTAACTGGTTATGCATTGACTCAATCAAGTTCAGGTTCATGAACTGGACTAAATGGCTAAGGAACAGGTCAATTAACAAGCTCAACAGGAAGCTATATTAAGCTCTTATGGCTGCTGCTATCTATCATACTTGGTGTGAAAGAAATAGAAGAATTTTTGGACACATTCCGCAAACTCCTACGCAAATTTACAAGACGGTGATTCGAGAATTGGCTTTTAGGTTTTCACAGGTTTTTCCTAAGTTTAGGCTATGGAGTAATAAGGTACTTAGCAATAGAATTATTGGGGAATTATAATCATTTCTATTGTTAGTAGATTGAATTTCATTCTTTGAGGCTTTAGTAACATAGAACCCTTCCTAGAAGGTGGCTATGGTGCTAAAGTGCTCTTTTTCATTGTATTGTTTCATATTTATTGATCGTTGGTAATAAAATTTTTATTTACCAAAAAAAAATGGTATTTTTAATATTCTGGGCAAAACTACTCGAGTGTTCTTCAGGATACTCGAGTGGTTCTTCAGTTTTTTTCCAGATTACTCGAGTGGTTCATGGCTACTCGAGTTGTTCATGTTTTTCAGAAAGTCCCGATTTCAGATTCTTAAAAATTACTCGAGTAGTTCATGAGTACTCGAGTGTTTTTCATCAAATCTAGAATACTCCAGTGACTCATGCATTACTCGAGTGGTTTATCAGAACATGTTTCTGAGCATCAGTTGATACTCGAGTTCTGGGCCTGATACTCGAGTGTTCTAACACAAAGATACACTGTTTTATCAAAAATTACTCGAGTATCAAGCCAAGTACTCGAGTCTTTTCTTGCAAAACAGACTGGAAACTTGGTTTTAACATACCATTTTCAATTCTAACCATTTCTAGTTCAATCCAATGATCAACAGTGTTCGTATATCACATATTGAACATGCTCAAACACTTAAAACACATCAATTTACATATTTGACAGAGAATCAAGAGTTTATGCATAAAACTTGCAAATTCACAACTTAACATATCAAATTACAATATACTCAATAAACTTGTGAATTTGTGCTTAAAACAGCTTGGATGCATCATATGTAACTTGCTCAAAACCACAATAGAGCATAACTTGGCCTCCAAACCAAATTCCCTATTCAATCTAATCCCTTAGAGCCTCTTGGTGGCTCTCTAATTAAATTCATGAAATTTAAACTCTATCTAGTGAATAGAAAGCTCTCCCCTTACCTCAAAATCGTGTGAGAACTAAAATTGAACAGAAAACGAACTCCAAGCTAGTTTCCCCAAGAATCATATGACAGCAACACAGTTTTGAGTGAGGTCATAAAACCAGAGATTTTAATGGTGAAATCATGCAAAACAATTGGGGAAAATAATTAGAAATCGTTCTCTGCAACATGCATAAGAGAATGGAATGAAATTAAAGTCTCAAAGGTTCAAGGGCTTACCAAAATCGATGGCCCAAGTAAGCTCCAGGATCAAAAACCAACTTCAACTCCTTCCCTTCTCAGATTCGATTCTCACTCTATACTTGCTCTCAGCTAACAAACTTAGTATCTTTACGAAGCCCTGGATGTGAGCTTCGTAATCGTGTATCACTCGAAATCAAACACTCAGAAATGAAGAGGAATCGAAGGAAACGAATTCAGAACCCTAACCTCAAAATTTCATCAACAAAGTCTTCAAATTCGTTGATGAAGAGCTTAAATAGACGATTAAAGCTTGCATGCAGGTCGACATGACACCATTGAGGTGTTGAGAGTGGAGTATTCGTGTCACACGATGGGAATCGTTGGTGGTGACTCACCAAACGCACTAACTCGTGCAACTCTGACTAGAACACTCGAGCCTTTTCAGAAATACTCGAGTGTTTTGGTCAGTTTTTGAAAAATAATAATTTTATTTATTTTCCCTCCAAAACCTTTCCTATAATTACTTCTAGGTCCCAACTGTAACACCCTATATAATAATTACCCTTAATTACCCGAAGATTAGGATTTAAAATTTCTTTTTCATTAATTCAAAAACATCAGAGTTATAAGCGGAAGACTTTAATACATCAAAATCAAAAGCATAATTTAAGTACATCCAGTTCGGTCATTCAAAATACAAATCAGTGTTTTAGCTCGGCCCAACTGACCGAGACCCAATACAAAACAGTATTTTAGCTCGGCCCAAATGGCCGAGACCCATCCACCTATCTGACTCTAAATAACTTACTCTCCCTGTGAGGGAGAGTGATCCTGCTCGGCCGGGGACTGCGTCTGCTCGGGCTCAGTACCTGAAAAATGGTAAGGAGGTGAGCATTACACAGAACTTAAATAAGCAGTTCCTAAAATGCCATACCGAACTACCAAGCCAAACACAAGTAGTCAATCAACAAATAGTAACAAGTAATCTAACCCCAAGTATACATCATCATGTAATATTATTTAGCTCGGCTCACATCCTACCATCTAATTTAGCTCGACTCACATCATTACCTAGTTTATCCTTTACCTATTTGCTATACCTCGGCACATCCTACCGATTCCCCTTATCCTCTTTCCATAAATCATACACTTGGCATCTCGGTCACTATCCTCTTACATCGGTAAACTATCTCTCTACCTCGGACTCATTACTCATTATTCCATTTTCACATAGTTTACAATCTTTTACTCTTCTCGGATGCATACACCCAGTGCATGTCTTACACCATTTAAGGTCGGATATCGGAGTGTCATCCATAACTGCGAGTACCCAGTACCCGTCTTACAGCTGCACATACCCGGTATGCGTCTGACGCGATCAATGCACGCACCCAGTACGCGTCTTCTATGACCAGGAGCACTTCTGCCGATCATTCTATGGATTAAGGAGTGTCCATAACTGCGAGCACCCAGTACTCGTCTTACAGCGGCGCATCTCGGCGACTTACGCGATCAATGCACGCACCCAGTACGCGTCTGCTATGACCAGGAACACATCCCACCGATTCCGTGCTCGGAACCTTGTGTGAATCATAACTGCGAGTACCCAATACCCGTCTTACAGCTGCACATACCCAGTATGCATCTGACGCGATCAATGCATGCACCCGGTACGCGTCTGCTATGATCCGATCACACAACCATTTCTATTTTATTCCTCTTATCCTTTTAACCATTTTAGTTCGGCCTATCTCGGCTCAACCTTTTCAATTCTTCCTCTTTACATTAATCTCATTATTCTCTTAGCTCGGCCTCTCTCGGCTCAACCTCTTAATCGTTCTCACCATCAATTTAGCTCGGCCTCTCTCGGCTCACCCCTTTAACCATTTCCTTATTCCATTATCTTTTCCCCTTATCCGACTTATTACTCTATCTCTCCTACTTTCCGTATGTACCATTTCCTCATACCCGTTCTCAACCTCTCTCAGCTCGGCCCAGTTCGGCCACAGATATGAACAACAAATATCAAAGCTCATAAACATTTATACAACAAAGTTCATAACAATTATACATCAATCAACAATAATAATAAAAGCATTCAACCGATCCATCATGTAAATACCAACATATAGCATAAAACAATATTCCATATTCACCTAACACCCATGTTTCTAGTTCATTTATTAGTTCCCTTTACCCTTTTTACCTTTCCTTTCTCATGTTAACCTATATCCATTCCCTAATCTAACACCCACTCTTAGTACCCTTTATGAACACCCTAGAAACCCAAACTCAAGTAGAGGTAACACTCACTCCTTACCTCAAACCGTGAGAGATAAGAGTTGAGAGCTTGAGAATGGCTTTCCTTGACCTTGACCTTGTAAGCTTAGAACCCCTTGAATCCTTTCCTCCAAGCTGCCACGAGCTCCACCAGGCTGCACACAAGCTCCACCAGCCACACACGAACTCCACAGGGGTCGAGGGGCGTCCGGGACGGAAGAGAAGACGGCGGAAGGAGGGTTCTCCGGTTGGTGGAAGAGAGGGAGGAAGAAAGTGGGTTGGGGTTTTGTTGCTGGAACTTTGAGAGAAAGAGAGAGAAACGTGGGGGAGAAAAAGAGTGAAAGTGAGAAGTGTTATGTTGTGTATGTTGACTCTCTTTTATTCATTTAGGGGAAATATTTGTGTGGCTCTCATTGGAGGCTTCTTGGGGAAGCTAGAATGTGTGGACAGGATTCATTGGCTTCCAAAGGAAGCCATGAATAGTACATTGAAAGGGACATAAAGCAATGATGGTGACATAAAGTGAAGGATAGTACCGCACGGACGGTACGAAAACCAAAGGGTTGACAGCTCCACATGAGCTGGCACGGAGGAGCTAGGACGTGTCGGCTCGGGTACGTCGGCTTGGATACGTCGGCTCGGTTTGTAGGAACCGCAGTAGTCCGAGCTTCCTTCTCGGATGATACTGTGAGGTGCGCTGAGGTCGGCTAATCTGGACTGGACAATAGGTTCCGCGTTTGGTTCCCATCCAGCTCGGTTCATATGCATACAATCTCCTCTAGCTCGGCCGGGATCGGACCGAGGTCCTATACTTATATCCTAGGTCGGCCTATGCTCATACTATCCTTCTAACCTTGCACAATTTCTAAGGTTTAATCCTATCCTTAAATAAATATTTAAAATTATATTATTTAATATTAATTTTCAGGATGTTACATTCCTCTCCCACTTACAGGAATTTCATCCTCGAAATTTAGTCGGCATTGAACAGTTGCGGATATGACTGCTTCATCTTCTCCTCGAGTTCCCAAGTAGCTTCCTCCACATCATTCCGATTCCAGACGAACTTGACCAAGGAGATTTCCTTTCCTCTGAGCCGTCTGATCTGTTTGTCCTCAACTCGGACTGGAAGAACCTTGAAAGTCAAGTTGTCTTTTAGCGGCAGCTTGTCCACTGCTATCACATGCGAAGGATCGTGAATGTACCTCCTAAGTTGCGAGACATGAAACACATCATGGAGCTTAGACAAGTGCGGAGGTAGAGCAATTCTGTAAGCTACTGGTCCGACCTTCTCCGATATCTGGTACGGTCCGACAAACCTAGGGGTCAACTTCTTTGATTTGATAGCTCGACCAATACCCGTTACAGGGGATACCCGAAGGAATACATGATCTCCCTCGATGAAGTTCAAGGGTTTCCTTCTCTTGTCGGCATAGCTCTTCTGTCGGTCTTGGGCTGCTTTCATCTTCCCTTGTATCATTCGGATCTTCTCGGTTGTCTCATGAACAATGTCGGGACCAATCAACAAGTTTTCTCCTATCTGGAACCAGCATAACGGCGTCCGACATTTCCGACCATACAATGCTTCGAAAGGAGCCATTCCAATACTTGAATGGAAACTGTTGTTGTAGGTGAATTCGACCAATGGCAATAGTGTTTCCCAGCTTTCCGACTGTTCAAGCACACATGTCCTCAGCAAGTCCTCAAGAGTCTGAATGGTGCGCTCAGATTGTCCATCGGTTTGGGGATGATAAGCTGTGCTAAATCTCAACTTTGTACCCATGGCTTGCTGTAAGCTCTGCCAGAACCGAGATAAAAAGCTGGGATCACGGTCCGACATGATACTGCTCGGAACACCATGGAGTCTGACAATATCCTTTATGTACAATTGCGTCAGCTTCTCCAAGCTATACTTCATGTTGATCGGCAGGAAATGAGCACACTTTGTAAGTCGGTCCACCACAACCCAAATGGCTTCTTGCCCTGATCTCGTCCTTGGTAGACCTGATACAAAATCCATCGAAATGCTGTCCCACTTCCATTGAGGGATCTCCAAGGATTTGAGTAATCCTCCTGGTTTCTGATGCTCGATCTTGGCTTTCTGACATGTCAAACATCGAGACACATAATCGGCCACATCGGTCTTCAACTTTGGCCACCAAAACAACCTCTTCAGATCCTGGTACATCTTTGTGGCACCTGGATGAAGACTCATCTTCGTCTTGTGGGCTTCTTCCATCAACTCTCTTCGGACTTCAAAGTCCATCGGAATGCAAACTCGGCCCCGAAATTGTACGAGACCATCGGGTCCTTTAGCGAAGTCGGGTTCATCCTTGTCTCCTGCTCTTTCTAGTAGCTTCTGGAGTTCTAGGTCGGCAGCCTGTCTTTCCTTAATGAAACCCACAAAATCATTGGTTACTTGCAACATTTCCAGTACCACACTGTTTTCCTTCTTCTGTATACCGAGGTTGAGATCACTAAACTCCTGCATCAACTGCATCTCTCGGACCATCAAGTTGCTCAAATGAAGACTCTTTCTGCTCAGGGCGTCGGCCACCACGTTGGCTTTTCCAGGATGATAGTGCAGGTTGAAATCATAGTCTTTCAAGAATTCCACCCATCTGCGCTGCCTCATGTTCAGTTCCTTCTGGTCGAACAGGTAGCCGAGACTCTTGTGGTCGCTGAACACTTCAAACTTCGTGCCATATAGGTAGTGTCTCCAAATCTTAAGGGCGAACACCATGGCTGCCAATTCGAGATCATGCGTGGGGTAATTCTGCTCGTGTTTTCGAAGTTGCTGAGAGGCATAAGCCACCACCTTTCCCTGTTGCATCAACACACAGCCGAGACCCTGCTTCGAGGCGTCACAAAATACGTCAAAGATCTTGGTCGGATCGGGCAAAATCAACACGGGCGAACTCATCAACCTTTTCTTTAGCTCTTGAAAGCTCTGCTCGCACACCTCAGACCATTGGTAGGGTGCATCCTTCCTGGTTAACGAAGTCAACGGTAGAGCCAGTTTAGAGAATCCTTCAATGAATCTCCTGTAGTACCCTGCAAGACCGAGGAAACTCCTGATCTCAGTTACCGAGTTGGGTCTCTCCCACTTAAGTACCGCTTCCACCTTGGAGGGATCAACTGCTACACCTTGCTCGGATATCACATGTCCGAGGAAATGAACCTCGTTGAGCCAAAAGCTGCACTTAGAGAGCTTAGCATAGAGATTCTTATCCTTCAAAACCTGCAACACCGTTCTCAGATGCTGCTCGTGTTCGCTCGGACTCCGAGAGTAGATGAGGATGTCGTCGATGAAAACTATTACAAATGAATCCAGGTAAGGTCGGAAGATCCTATTCATGTAATCCATGAAGATGGCAGGAGCGTTGGTAAGTCCGAAGGGCATAACCACATACTCAAAATGCCCATACCTCGTCCTGAAGGCTGTCTTCGGAATGTCTTCTTCTCGGACTCGGATCTGGTGGTATCCAGATAGGAGGTCTATCTTTGAGAACACCGACGCTCCCTTGAGTTGGTCCAATAAGTTGTCAATCCGAGGGAGGGGATATTTGTTCTTCACCGTTACCGCGTTGAGCTTCCGATAATCAGTGCACATTCTGAGGCTACCATCTTTCTTTTTAACAAATAAAATCGGGGCTCCCCAAGGTGAGACGCTTGGTCGAATTAGCTTCTTGGCCAAAAGTTCTTCCAGCTGCTTCTTAAGCTCTTCTAGCTCGGGAGGTTCCATTCGGTACGGAGCAATTGAGATCGGACCAGTTCCCGGAAGAAGGTCTATACTGAACTCTACTTCCCTGCTCGGCGGTAAGCCAGGCATTTCGTCCGAGAAAACCTCTGGAAATTCTCCGACCACAGGAATTTGGTCTAAGGTCGGTTCCTCTGTTGTCTCTAACTTCGCAACAGAAGGGCCACTAAAGATTATGGTCTTTTCTCGGCAATCGAGAAGGACATGGTGTTGAGACATCCAGTCCATGCCGAGGATAATATCTAGCTTGGTTAAGGGTAGACAAATCAAATTGATTTTAAATTCTCTGCCTAATACTTGGATAGGACACTCTAGACACATTTTAGAAGTGATTACAGAAGAATTGGTTGGGGTAGAAATGGATAGTTTGTAAGGCATTTCTACTGGGGATAGTTTTAGTCTGTTCATACAGTCAAGGGAAATGAAAGAATGTGTGGCTCCACAATCAAGTAACACAGCACATGTAATGCTGTCTACTTGACAAGTACCTCGGATCAGCTCGTAAGCATCAGTCACCTCTTCACCATCCATGGTATAAACTTTGCCCCTCTACATTGGTCGATTAACACTGTTAAGCCTTGGTCACATTGACCTCTTCCTTCACAATATTCTCGGTACACCGAGCTGCAAAATGACCAGGCTTGCCACATCGGAAACAGGATCCTCTTGCTCTGGTCGGATCCAGACTCCAGCATTCACCCCTGTGCTGTCTCCCGCAGTGTTGACATATCGGATAGGGGCCAGGAACAACCACCATCTGACCACCGCTCCTCGGAGCTGTTGACATTCTGGAGTTCGGATTCACATAGGGAGCAGATCTCTGGACAGCTCCTTTTCCTCTGATCGGACCCACTCCTTTCTGTGCCGACCTGCTCCTCTTTCCATCAGCTTTCCTTTTGAGCCCCTTCTCATAAGTGCTAGCCATGTTTACCAATTGCGAGAGATTGGCCACGTTCTGATATTCGAATGCGAGCCGAATATCGTCACGGAGACCAGATTCAAACTTGATGCACTTGGTACGCTCATCAGCATCTCGGTAGCTTCCAGAATAACGGATCAAATCCTTGAACTGAGCGGCGTATTCTCCGATACTCAAGTTCCTCTGCTCCAGCTTGAGAAAAGCGAGCTCCTTCTCTCTCCTGACATCCTCGGGAAAATACTTTCCGAGGAATCGAGCTTGGAACAACTCCCAAGTCATGGCCTCATTAGCCGCTTCCAGTCCACGGCTCTGTTGATCCCACCATTGCTCGGCTTCACCAGCCAGCACAAACTCGGCCAACCTCACCCTGTACTCATAGGGCGGTTGCAGAGATCGGAAGATCTTTTCAACATCTTGGAGCCATCTCTGAGCCCCATCAGGATTGTAACCCCCTTCAAACTGAGGTGGTTCATTCTTCCTAAATCGGCTCATCCAGTCAATCTCGACCGGAGTCGGAGGTTGAGGCTGAAGGGCTGCAGCTGCAGCTGCTGTGGCTGCGGCGATGTTTTGAGCGAGGTTCTCAGCATGATTCTGCTGAGCCTGCGCTTGGTTCTGCTATAGTTGAACCAGAGTTTCCAACACAGCAGCAATTCGATCGTTATCAGCTCATCTCCCAGCCATGCTGCTCGGTCATGGAGAGAAAGCCAATTAACTTCCGAATAATCAAGTAAATATATATATATATATATATATATATATAGGCGCTTAGTACCGTACGGCTGGCTGAGGTTGGACTACATAATGAATACTGTAAAATGAAATAAAGAATGGAATTAAAAGAAAGCAAGCACATGAATCTTCATGTACAAGTATGCTAATAAAAATGAAAGAAAGAAAGGAAAACCAAAGATTAAAAGAATTAGAAGAAATAAATTATATGCAAGCTTTATGAATAAATGTATATTAATGGAATGAAAAAAAAAAATAAGTGAAGAAAGTATATTAAAAGAATGTAAATATAAGAGAAAAATTAGAAGAACTTAATTATATATGAAAATTTATGAATAAGGAAGATTCATAATAGTGTAGGCTTAGTTATTTGCTATGTCTTCTTTTAGAATTTATCTTCCTAAGTCCTGTGTAATGCTACCCTTCTTGCTATACTTTTACAGGTACAGAAGCGGAGTTTACATGGGTCATGGCCGAGCAGATTTATGTTCCACTACGTGGGATATATATATTTTTTTGTTTTGAGTGGACTGTTATTCTGTAAAACTGAATATGTAATAGTTTTATGCCCTGAGACTAGTTCCAATCGGGCGTAGGATCATTTAAGTTGTTTGTAATATTTTTGTGTTTTATGTTTTTAAATAATTTTGGTTTGACAGGTTAAATTAGAAGAAAACTTTGGAAAGTCCGATAAACATAGGAAACTCTGTCGGATTCTTCCTAAGGATTTTTACAAGTATTTAAGTTTTTAAAAAAAAAAGAAATTTTAAATCACCAATTTTATTAAAACCTAAAATTTAACTAATTAAAGTGAGGACGTCACATTTATGGTATCAGAGCAGTTTTTCCTCGGCCTTGGAGTTTGGAGTCACAACTCCTGTGGTTTACTCACCAAGCGAGTAACCGATATGTATAGTCAAGTGTCTAAGTTAGGCGAATGGGATGCATATATATATATAGTTATTTATGCATATATGTGTTCAATTGCTATCTTAACCAGGATTAAGTAGTGACAAAGACGATAGGACGCTAGTTTAAGCTTAACTAATTCCCTCGATGGTGTTATCGTTTAAATAGAGTGTAAGGGTAGGATTGGTCGTCCTTACTCTTTCAACTATTAAATGATGCTATCATCAACAATCCCGATGATGATGTTGCTATTGATACATGTGAGATTGAGACTGACCATCTCGATCTTCGCACTTGTCAACAGTCAATGTCATTGAAGACTTCGAAGTAGCACAAACTCCAACCAGGCATTCAATTTCCCCGAGAAGTATCTCTCTCAGAAGGAAGGGAATCAAGTTCACCCTAGAAACCATCTCCAGCTTTTCCGAAAAGCCAAGCCAGACACTGGTAGTCCGTGATCTGTTGGGAGTCTTCCCACTAAGATTTCTGAACGGTCGCCTGTGAGAAAAGCCAAAATCTTGTCAACCTTACAAAGTATCCACGCCGAGATCAACCAAGACTGAACCATTGAACCATGGTCTCTGGTAAAAGTAAGAACCCGACATTGGTGCGCTGTTGATAGACGTAAAGTTGGGATTGATCACCTCAACCTTTGCAACTATTAACAGATGATATCATTGCAATCTTCTTAATGAAGTTGAAACAATCAAAATAGGAACTCTTCAAGGAAATAGATCCCTTGAAATCAAGGAAACCAACCGAATGGTGTTCTTTCCGAACTCTTTACATAGAACCGGAAAGTAGATCCCAAAGCGAAATTAGAAGAGAAGAGTCTTAAGCTATTTCATCAGTTTAGGAATGGCATAGCTGAATGCCTAATCTTTGAAAATATAACCAACCCTATAGGAATCACTTCTAAATTCTATGAAAAGCCAAACCAGATTCCGGGAGTTCAAGTTTTAACGGGAATCTTATCATGGTTTCTGAAAAGACACCGCGAGAAGGGATAAACCTTAACGACTTATTAATTCTTTTAATGCCGATACGCCTCGTCAGGATCGCATCGAACTTTTATCTTGTCTTTTGCTTTACTAGCAAAATAATAATTCCATTAGGTATTCTTGCTGCACAATTGGTTAGGATGGTATCTTCACCCAATAGGACTTCTTCTCACTCAGGACTTCTTGACCCATAAGACCTTTCCCTCGTTAGGGCCTTTTCTTTATTTTCTTTTCTTCACTTACTGTCATATATTCTCAATTATTCATGATTCATGCTTATATTTGGTGCTGCAGCTATTAATCGTCGCGTAGGATCCACGTAACCTAACGAGCCTTTGATCTTATGGGGATTTTTCCTGAGCGAGGTTTGTACCTATTGGGGCTAATTCAGGCCTACTTTGCTAGTAGGACCCTGTCCTAACCGTGTGCACCTAATGGGTGTGGATCCCAATACGCGATTAATGGCTGCAGACCCCTTTTGCTTTTCTTTTACTTTATATTACATTTCCATTTCAGAAATAACACATATACATGATTTGTATTATAGCATTTCGTTTCTGTTTGTATCTTATCTTTGATCTGTATTTTCATTTATGTCTTATCATGTTACTTGTTATCATTTTCTTTATCTTCACTTAAAGGTGTTAGCATACAAAACTAACATTCACAACATTTGCACATTCACAATCGTTTTCCCAATATAAACCTCTTACCCCTTCCTTATCTTTTCGATTAATTCATTGGTTACTATTCTTGTTTAACTATCTTTATTAATTTCCCACACATACCCAATATTCTGATTCTTTCATTAGCTTGTGATACCTCTAGTCTTACTAAGTCCTAGGTTCATT
Source organism: Crotalaria pallida (assembly GCA_037953625.1). Taxonomy (NCBI): domain Eukaryota; kingdom Viridiplantae; phylum Streptophyta; class Magnoliopsida; order Fabales; family Fabaceae; genus Crotalaria; species Crotalaria pallida. The sequence goes on from CM075650.1 coordinate 99,651,703, forward strand.
TTTAAGACCCATTATCTCACATATAAGCATTCAAGCATAACAACACAATTCACTTACACATAGCATTACAAACAATTGGACGGGTTTATTTTATTTATTCACCTACTCGATTTATTACCTTTATTTCCCTATAGTTTCCTCATTCATTATCCATTCATTTAACATTTCCATACTAAATTCACACATTACAAACATCATCATATACTACATATATTCGCAATTTATCTAATGAGTTCATTTCCTTTATTCCTAAGCTTTGTTTATTGTCTATTGCAATTACCCTATTGTGTATTATTCTAACTAATCTTTTCTATTCTCAGCTACCACTATAGCATCCTAGAATTTACTCTCTAAGTAAAGGTAATGTGAACAACCCTTCTTACCTCTTTGAAGAGCAAGAACCAAAATGGGGGTTTTGAGGGAGCATCCTCACCAAGCTCTAATCCATGCCTCTTAGCTTCCTATTCCTTGCCCTTAATCACTTCCTAAGCTTCCTTGCATGATTAGAAGACCCTATGCCACCGATTACACAAATTGGGGTTTGATAGGGAATTGGAATTTCATGAGAAAGAGGAAGTAATATGTGTTTTTGGAGAGGGAAAATTCATGAGGAATTGATTTGTAGCACTAATTTTTGATAACTTTGAGTGATTATGGGGATTGGAAGGATTTAGGGTTTTGAATTGGGAATTGGGGATTTGAGGGGTTGAGAATGAAATTGGGGTTTTTGTTGATAGAAAATCATGGGAATTTGATGGGGAATGATTATGGGATGTTAATTTGATTTGATTTGGTGTTATTTTAACATTGGAGAAGGATTGGGGATGAAAACCCTAGAGAGAAGCCAGAGAAAAGAAGAGTGAGAAAGTGATTTTTGGGGTTAAAATGACCCTAACTCGTGTTTTTATTTTTTGCTGATCTGATAAAAACACTCGAGTCTTTTCCAAATCACTCGAGTGAATTCATGAAAAATACTCGAGTCTTTTCTAAAAGACTCGAGTGAATCTGAGGGCTTTGCCTTTCCCCGATTCAGGATCTGTAAAACACTCGAGTCTTTTCTAAAAGACTCCAGTCTTTTCAAAAACACTCGAGTCTTTTCCAAAAGACTCCAGTGTTTTGCCCAGTACCCCATTTATTCATTTTCCTATTTTCCTCCTATTTTCTTCCTGCTTCAATTCGAGATCACTTCTTCGTTCACCGTCGGATCTTGCTCAAATTTGACGAGTAACTTCCTAAAAATCATACCTTCATATCCAACGGTGGGAATTGTGTTTTGAGTCCTAAATCTTTTATTTTGAATTTCCTAACGTCGGGTGTTTATAACACCGAAAAATCGATTTTTAACACTCGTTTGGGTCTTCTTTAAATTTGCTTCTCGATGCCAATGCTCCTAGACTCCTATATGGCACTCAAAGTATTCCTAATCCATCATTTTAAATCCCTTCTATGATAATTCTCACTTCCAAATCTTACTATTATTCTAATTATTATTAGAATAAAAATTCGGGATGTTACATGTATGATTTCACCAGAGAGCATGTAATCGATTACACCCTACAGGTAATCGATTACTCCTCTAAAAACTCCTATTTTTGACAAATTCTAACCGTAAGACACTACCCTTAACTCCTATCCATGGTTCCCTATGGTTTTCCTCATAAATTCCAACTTAGGTCTTCCTAATTAGACTTGGAATTAAAATTTGGGATGTTACAGCTCCTCCACTAGTTCTCAAGAAAAGAAAGTTTTTAAGAAAAACTTTTGAAAAGAAATTTCGAAAGGTTTTACGAAAATGAGATTTTTGACAAAGATTTATGGAAGGAAATTTTTAGAAAAGTGTTTGTGAAAAAGAAATTTTTGAAAAAGAGTTTACCAAATGAAAATTATGAAAAGGGTTCCCAAAATGAGAATTTTTGGCAAAAGAGTTTTTGAAAATGAAATTTTGAAAAGGGATTCCCAAAATGAGAAAAATTTTCCAAAACAAATTTTTTTGTAAAGAATTTGTGAAATGAGTTTTTGAAAAAGATTTTTGAAATGAGTTTTCGAAAGGAGATTTTTGAAAAGGATTTATGAACTGAAATCTTTGAAAAAGGGTTTACGAAATGAGATTTTTGAAAAGAATTGTAAATTGAAATTTTTGTGAAGAAAGTTTATGAAAAGAGAGATTTTTGAGAAAATTTATAAAGGTTGTTTTGAGAAAAGATTTGTGATGAGATTCAAGCTGTGAAAGTGATTCCGCTCTGTGCTAAGATGTGTTTTGAAAGGAAAAGTGATGCAAAGATAGCGGTCGGGACTCATTGAAGGGATGCACGAAGGGTGAGCCGACCATTAGGTTAATTAAAAAGATAAAAGCCTTGAAAAGACATTAACAGCGAACGCGGTGAGGTATGAGAGTTAACCCGAAGTAGTGGAGAGGAAGATACTATGGGTATCTGCGGATACTCAGGTAGAGATTGCATTAGGGGAGGACGATGACGGTGAAACGTCAAGAAGTCTAGAGTACTTTTCTAGGCAGAACGAACTCCACAAGTGGCGTACTAACGTGGTAGGGACTGGGTCCAATGTCGTGGCAAGTTCTGCATGATCAGCTAGAATTAGTACTGTCGCCCCCTAGATTGCAAGTCTAGAACAGTGAGAGGGACTGGAGTGGGGCATCTTGTTTGCCACTGTGAGAGAGACAGTGTGCTATGATTATATATGAATTGATATGATATGATTTGAGGCTGAGACCTCCTGGTCTGGGACCATTTGTTTGTGAGACAGCTGTCGTGCCCGCACGGTAAAGGTCCTGTACTCCTGTTTGCTTCCGACTAGGTGGATGGATGGCCGAGGAGATGTAGGCTTGAGACGTGAGTGCTAACTACGAACGAACGCGTACCTCGATGATTCTTTAATCGCCTTCGATCATCGATGGTTATAATTCAATAAGACTTGATAAGAAAAGCCTAAGAAAATAAAAGCCTATGAATTATTGATGAAGAAGATGGAAAGTGTGAAAGGAGGAGATGAGACCCTTGAAGAGGGAAAGGAAATATATGAAGGTTTGGATATTGAGAAAGAAAAAGGAATTGAGGAATAAAGAATGTTGATAATAACCAAGAATTAAAATAATGATAATGATGTTGATGATATGCTTGAGTGCTTTGTTGTGTGTGCATTGTTTGTTGTGTGTGTGCTGTCTTGATATCCCGCCTGCGGTAAATCCACAACATCGACGATTCATTGTTCGGTTCGCTAACTCTCTCCTGCCCGTTGGTATATCGGTGCTTCTGGTACTCCAACGTGCAGATGGAATATCGCATGGAGATTTCTACCTGGACTAGACATGGATGTGGATGGAAACGTACCCCGTCTGGTTGGGTATGGATTGGCGACACTCAGATCGTGATTCCGGATCCAGAACATCGACTTTGCGGAGCTAACCTAGGACGCCTCTAGGAGCAAGTTTCTGTCCGTGGATACAGAGACTACGAGGAGAAGGTGAGATGTGAAGCTCGGAAGACTTCTTCTACTCCAGCTAGGATGCAATGGGTGCCACAGAATGTCGGACCAGCAGCAAGGGAGATGGCTTCATCTTCGGGAGTCAAGAAAGGACACAAGAAGGAGGATCGAGAGCTATACCCCATAGTTTTCATTAGGAAGAGTCAGCGGTAGGGTAATTAGTTTAAGTTGTTGTGAGTGTGTGAGTCAAGGATTATCTTAGCAAAGTACCACTGCTGTAATTATGCCCTACTTTTATTTTGTGAACTGGCTGAATCTTTGTTTTAACAAAATTTGAAATTGTTTTAAAAGAATGCAAAGAGTAGGTGCGGAAAGGTTTTACGTAAAAACCCGGTTTTCAAGTAAGGACGTGAGCATGCACCAATGGTTTTTCCCCAAACGTTTTAAAAAAAAATTCCCAAAAAGTTGGCCTCATTTTTAGCAACTTTTTAAATAAATGTCGTTTATTTTCGGGTGGTGAAAATCGGGCTGTTACACATCACCCACTCTTGCTTTCTACAATTTCAAGCTCAAGGTAATATGGATTCATGCTTTCCTCATCTCCTCCTCCATGTTACACGAATTATTGCCATCATCTCTAACTATTTTTACCTTTTTTGCTTCATGGTTCACTTTCTCTCTCCTCCATAGCTTTGAAGCTTTCTCTCTCTACACCAAGGCGAGGTAGGATCAAGCTCTCCTTCTCACTCTCACTACACATTGGGAGGCTATTTGGTTGAAACTCAAAAGGGGAGGATTTTAAAGAGTTAGGGTTTGGTACTCCCTTCTCTCTCTTCAAGGTTAAGGTAAGAGGGTTCGTATTACCTTAGCTTAGGAAATAGATTCTCTTTAGTTATAGTGATGGCTAGGGGTAGAGGATGAGTAGAGTACCAAACTTTAGGGTAGTTGATATTGAAATGAATGGAGTAATTGGTAGAGAATAGAAAGGCAAATTAGTTGAGGTATATGAGAATGAGTATATATATATATATATATAGTAATGGTTAGAAAGGGAATTATTGATTAAATGAATGGTAAACTATGGGGTGAGGAGACCAATTGAGTTAATTTCCTATAATTAGAATATAAAAGAGAAATAGGGGTGGATAACAGAATTTTAAGTGGATAAAGAAAAGAGAAGAGTTAGCATTAGGCTTGTTTTAATTGACGAGGTTGATGGGAAATAAATATGGGAAACATAGTAAATGTATGCTAGAGGAAAATGACGGTTGTGTGCCAATTAAATAATGCAATTGATAAATGAATATGTTAGGAAACTCTGGAACATAGAATGGTTTTAGAAGAGGGAAATACGAATGATAAATGTAGATGAAAGTGAATTAATAACGGAAAGGGTAACTGTGACTAAAATGGGGCAAGAGTGCTAAAGCTTGAAATGGAATTGAAAGGATAATTAAATAAAGAATGGATTAGTTTACGATATGTATATAATGGGTACTAAGAATTAATTGTTAGTTGGAATATTGCACCATAGGGTAGTCAACAATTAGAGTTTGCAAATTAAGGACAATAGTGATGATATTAATAACATAATTGATTTGTGCTAATTGGATTAAAAGACATAATTGTGATAATTTGATAAAAGAGTGGTTATTGTTGTGGTTATGGGAATAATGTGCTTGTAAATAATGAATAAGAGATGATGTTGTGATGAAAGAATGAAAAAGAAATATACCCGGGCGCAGTAAGACGTGACTGTAACATTCTAAAAATTAATATTAAATAATATAATTTTAGTATATAAATACTTATTTAAGGATAGGATTAGGCCTTAGAAATTGTACAAGGTTAGGAGGGTAGTATGAGCATAGGCCGACCTAGGATGTAAGTATAGGACCTCGGTCCGATCCCGGCCGAGCTAGTTGAGATTGTGTGCTTATGAACCGAGCTGGATGGGAACCCAACGTGGAACCCATTGTCCAGTCTGGAGTAGCCGACCTCAGCGTCCTATCCGAGAGGGAAGCTCGGACTATTGCTGTTCCTAAATGCCGAGCTGACGTACCCTAGCCGACGTACCCGGGCCGACACGTCCTAGCTCCTTCGTGCCAGCTCATGTTGAGCTGTAGCCCTTTGGGATTCGTACCATCCGTACACTGTCCTGGCCATTCACTTTATGTCATTATCATTGCTTTATGTCCCTTTCAAGTACTATTCATGGCTTCCCCAAGAAGCCAATGAATCCTGTCCACACAATCTAGCTTCCACAAGAAGCCAATAAATCCTAGCCACACAAATGTTTTTCCTAAATGAATAAAAGAAAGCCCCACCCACAACACTTTGCTTTCCTCATTCTCTTCCTCCTTCGAATCTCTCTCTTTCTCTCTGGAAATCCCAGCACCAACATACTTTCTTTCTTCTTCTCTTTCACCAAGTTCAACCCCAACCGGAAAACCCTCCTCCTCTCTGTTCTCTTCTGTTCCGGCGCCCCTGGACCGGCGTATTGTTGTGGAGGCAGCCAAGAGCTGGAACGTGGTGGTGTGGTGGTGGCAGAAAGGAGGACACGGATTCAAGGGTGTGAAGCTCACAAGGTCAAGGTCTAGGTCAAGGAAGCCATTCTCAAGCTCTCAACTCTTATCTCTCACGGTTTGAGGTAAGGAGTGAGTGTTACCTCTACTTGAGTTTGGATTTCTAGGGTGTTCATAAAGGGTACTAAGAGTGGGTGTAGATTAGGGAATGGATCTAGGTTAATGTTAGAAAGGAAATGGTAAAAAGGGTAAAGGGAACTAATAAATGAATTAGAAACATGAGTTTGAAGTAGGGAGGAATATTGTTTTATGCTATATGTTGGTATTTACATGATGGATTGGTTGAATGATGTTATTCTTATTATTGTTGTTGTATAAGGGTTTATGAACTTTGTGTATAAATGTTTATGAGCTTTGATATTTGATATTTATATCTGTGGCCGAGCTGGGCCGAACTAAGAGAGGGTGAGAATGGGTATGAGCAAATGGTAGAAATGGAAAGTAGGAGAGATAGAGTAATGAGTCTGGTAATGAGAAAGATTAAGAGGTTGAGCCGAGAGAGGCCGAGCTAAGAGAATAATGAGATTAATGTAAAGAGGAATAATTTAAAGAGATGCTGAGCCGAGAGAGGCCGAGCTAAAAGATGGTTATATGATTAAGAGGAATAAAAGAGAAATGGTTGTGTGATCGGGTCATAGAAGATGCGTACCGGGTGCGTGCATTGATCGCGTCAGACGCATACTGGGTATGTGCAACTGTAAGATGGGTACTGGGTACTCGCAGTTATGATTCACACAAGGTTCCGAGCACGGAATCGGTGGGATGTGTTCCTGGTCATAGCAGACGCGTACTGGGTGCGTGCATTGATCGCATAAGTCGCCGAGATGCGCCGCTGTAAGACGAGTACTCGGTGCTCGTAGTTATGGACACTCCTTACCCCATAGAATGATCGGCGGTAGTGCTCCTGGTCATAGAAGACGCGTACTGGGTGCGTGCATTGATCGCGTCAGACACATACCGGGTATGTGCAGCTGTAAGACGGGTACTGGGTACTCGCAGTTATGGATGACACTCCGATATCCGACTTTAAATTGTGTAAGACATGCACTGGGTGTATGCATCCGAGAAGAGTAAAAGATTGTAAACTATGTGAAAATGGAATAATGTGTAATGAGTCTGAGGTAGAGGTGAAAGTCCGAGGTAAGAGAATGTGAACCGAGGTATAGCTAGCAGGTAATGAGTAAATTGGTTTATGATGTGTGCCGAGGTAGATGAGATGGTAGAATGTGAGCCGAGCTAGATGAGATTGTGGGTATGCAAACCGAGCTAAATGTTGATATATGCATGAGATATATGGGTTTGATTACTTGTTATTTATATGCTATTTGACTACTTGTGTTTGGCTTGGTAGTTCGGTATGTCATTTTAGAAACTGCTTATTTAAGTTCTGTGTAATGCTCACCTCCTTACCATTTTTCAGGTACTGAGCCCAAGCAGACGCAGTCCCCGGCCGAGCAGGATCACTCTCCCTCACAGGGAGAGTAAGTTATTTAGAGTCAGATAGGTGGATGGGTCTCGGCCAATTGGGCCGAGATAAAATATTGTTTTGTATTGTATTGGGGCTCGGCTAGTTGGGCCGAGCTAAAACACTGATTTGTATTTTGAATGACCGAACTGGATGTACTTAATTTACGCTTCCACTGGGACGTGGGAAAAATAATCAAACAAATGGGTGTACACACTTCCATTGGGACATCCTGTCCGAATATATCAACCACTGAATAAAATTCCAGTACGCCTCATCCAGGATTAAAATCTACCAATGGGAATCAAATAACCTTATATATATTTATCCATTGGGACTCCTGTCCGAATATATCAACCACTGAATGAAATTCCAGTAGGACTCTTTCAGGATTAAAATCTACCAATGGAAATCAAATAAACTTATATATTTATCCATTGGGACTCCTGTCCGAATATATCAACCACTGAATGAAATTCCAGTAGGACTCTTTCAGGATTAAAATCTACCAATGAAAAAACATATAAGAATTAAGTATTTAATATTCTTGAGAAAAGTAAGTATTTTCTTCAGTTTTGGTCAAAAATACTCGAGTGTTTTATAAAAGACTCGAGTGTTCTTCATTTTTTTCCAGAATACTTGAAGTCTTTGAAGAACTACTCGAGTTGTTCTTCATTTACCCAGAATACTCGAGTATTTCTCAAAAGACTCGAGTGTTTTTACTGCAACAGCACCAGTTTCTGCACTTTAAGTTCAAATTCGAATTCCATGCGTTGTTTTTCCATTCTTATGCAAAACAGAGGCATAAACACCTATAATGAACATGTTAGAACACATAAACAAGTACATAATAACATAAATCAACATCAAATCACAAAATCAATACAAACTTGGAAAATAACCATTTCAACATATGAAATTCATTTCCTCTGGGTTTTAATTTCGAAAATCAATCCAGTGAGCATTATTAAGTCCATTTAAGCTTGTTTGAATCGGAACACCTTGGGTTTATAACCTCCAAGTCATATTCCCAATTCCAACTTCATCCCTTGATAAACCATGTGAGGTTCCTACATTTCTAGCTTGAGATTACTCATTCTAGCAATTAGATAACTCCTCCCTTACCTTAGAGAAGCTAAAAAACAGATTAAACAACAAGAAACTTGGCTGGATCAAAAATTCGAATTCTGGACTTGTGAAAAGGGGTTGAACAGGCTGACTTTGGCCACATATTTCACCACAGATTTGGCATGAAAAAGAGTGAAACAAGTTAGTTTAACAAACTAGGATATACCAATTTAGATCAGGAACAAGTTTGACACAAAAAGGGTTCCTGAAATTACCAAGCGAATTCAATGAAGATGAATACTTGATGCTGAAAACTACTCTGTTTTCACAGCTTTGAACTTCAAACTTTGATGATCTAGAACTCGAACTATAGTGGCTTATTTGAAGTGATTCTTGATTCTAATTCAAAGATGGAACTAGAACCTTGAGTTGTGTTTTGGTTTCGAAGGATTTGATTGAGAAACGAAGGAGAAATCAGAGATCAAAGTGTGCTCTGAAAAACTGAAGGTCTGAAACTTAGAATCCGGGTTTTGGATGATTAAAGGTGTTGGTTGCTTCAACTAAGCACTTATTTATAGCCTAGGAATACTTCAAATCGAAGTAAAGTCCAGCTCTGTGCTTGAAGACTCGAGAAACCGCGTTTTGGTGCGAAAATTAAATGAAAACCGACTTATACATTTTCAGGTCTGTACGAAATACTCGAGTGTTTTCCTAAATACTCGAGTTTTTATTTAAAAATTCAAATTTCCAAACAACTACTTAAAATACTCGAGTTTTTCCTAAAATACTCGTGTTTTTGCTAAAATAAGAAAATTGACTATTTTAATGATACTGATATTGATAAAATACTTTTTTTTTATTTTGTATATTAAAATATAGGACCTTACATCCTCCCCCACTTAAATAGAATTTCATCCCCGAAATTCCGACTAAATAAATAAATATGGGTATTCTTCTCTCATCTTAGATTCTAATACCCATGTTGATTCTGACACCCCTTTTTGATTCCAAAGAACTCGCACTAAAGGAATCTCTTTTCCTCGCAGCTTTCTGATTTGACGATCTTCAATTCGCACTGGTCCGACTTCAAATGTCAGATTCTCCTTTAAAGGTATTTCGTCTGGCTGCAACTGGATAATTGAAGACAGGTCTTGAATAAATTTGCGGAGCTGAGAGACGTGGAATACATCATGGAGATTAGCAAAAGAAGGTGGTAACGCGATCTGATAAGCGACGGGACCTACACGCTTTAGGATTTGATAAGGACCAATAAACTTCGGTGTCAGCTTCCTCGGCTTCATCACTCTCCCGATACCAGTTGTTGGCACTATTCGCAGAAATACATGATCTCCTTCTTGAAATTCGAGCTTGGTTCTACGCTGATTGGCATAGCTCTTCTGACGACTCTGTGCAATCTTCATTTTTTCTTGGATAACCTTGATCTTCTCGGTCGTTTCCTGAACTAACTCAGGTCCAATGAGAGCGTTCTCCCCCACTTGGAACCAACATAGTGGGGTTCTACACTTCCTTCCATAGAGGGCTTCGTACGGAGGCATATCAATGCTTGTGTGGTAACTATTGTTGTAGGTGAACTCCACAAGCGGCAACAAACGATCCCAACTTTCTTGGTACTCTAAAAAGCAAGCACGAAGCAAATCTTCCAGAGATTGAATCGTTCTCTCCGATTGACCATCCGTTTGCGGGTGATAAGCCGAACTCATTCTTAGCTGCGTTCCTAACGCTCGATGTAAACTCTGCCAGAAGCAAGATACGAAACGAGGATCACGATCTGATACAATACTCGAGGGAATACCGTGCAATCTAACAATCTCTTTGATGTACAATCTTGCAAGCTTCTCCAACGGATATTGCATGTTGATGGGCATGAAATGAGCTGACTTCGTTAAACGATCAACTACTACCCAAATCGCATCGAAACCTTCTCTTGTTCTCAGAAAACCACTTACAAAATCCATGGCTATTCCATCCCATTTCCATTCTGGTATGCTCAAAGGTTGCAATTCTCCTCCGGGCTTCTTATGTTCAATCTTCGCCTTTTGGCAAACAAGGCAAGACGCAACATAAGACGCAACGTCTTTCTTCAATCCGGACCACCAAAACATCTTCTTTAGGTCTTGATACATATTAGTTGATCCAGGATGCATAATCAGCTTGCTTTTGTGGGCTTCTTCTAGTACAACTCTCCTTAGTTCTTGATTCGCCGGAATGCAGATTCGATCCTTGAATCTCAAAATGCCATCCGATCCTAATTGGAAATCTGGTTCCACTCCTTCTATCCCTAGTCTTTTCTTCTCTAGAAGCTTTTCATCCACTTGTTGTAGGTTTCGGACTTGACCCACAAACTCATTTGTGATTTGTAATATTCCTAATTTGACGCAATTCGGTTTGAACTGAATTGCCAAATTCAAGTTTCGGAATTCTTCAATTAATTCGGCTTCTTTCACCATCATCGCTCTCATATGCAAAATCTTTCTACTAAATGCATCAGCTACGACATTGGCTTTGCCGGGGAGGTAATGTAATTCAAAGTCGTAATCCTTTAAGAATTCCATCCACCTACGTTGCCTCATATTCAGTTCCTTTTGGTCAAAAAGATACTTTAGACTTTTATGGTTACAGAATACTTGGAACGTATTACCATACAGGTAATGCCTCCATATTTTCAAAGCAAAGACAATGGCGGCTAGTTCCACATCATGGGTAGGATAATTCTCCTCATGCACCTTTAGCTGTCGTGACGCATAAGCAATTACCCTTCCTTCTTGCATCAGAACACAGCCTAAACCTTGTTTTGATGCATCACAAAAAACATCAAAATTTTTTCGGGGGTTGGGCAGAGTTAACACTGGAGACGATGTTAACTTGTCCTTTAGAGTTTGGAAACTAACTTCACACTTCTCATTCCAAACAAAAGGTTGCTCCTTCCTAGTCAGGCGGGTTAAAGGAAGAGCCAACTTAGAAAATCCTTCGATGAACTTCCGATAGTAACCAGCTAGACCAAGAAAACTTCTAACTTCAGTAACAGACTTAGGCTTCTCCCATTTCAGCACCGCTTCTACTTTAGCTGGGTCTACAGCAACACCATCTCTCGAAATCACATGCCCCAAGAAATTGACTTTTTCAAGCCAAAATTCACACTTGGCTAACTTGGCATATAATTTCTTTTCCTTCAAAGTCTCCAAGACAATCTTCAAATGATTGGCATGCTCTTCTGGGGTCTTTGAATAGATGAGTATATCATCTATAAACACCACAACAAAGGAATCCAAATAAGGTCGGAACACTCTAATCATGTAATCCATGAATATGGCGGGAGCATTGGTTAAACCGAATGGCATCACCACATACTCGTAGTGTCCATATCGTGACCGAAAAGCAGTCTTCGGAATATCTTCCTGCTAAACTCTGATCTGATGATAACCTGATCTTAAATCGATCTTTGAAAACACTGATGCTCCTTTCACTTGATCCATCAAATCGTTGATCCTTGGCAATGGGTATTTGTTCTTGATTGTAACCTTCCACTCCTTCTATCCCTAGTCTTTTCTTCTCTAGAAGCTCTTCATCCACTTGTTGTAGGTTTCGGACTTGACCCACAAACTCATTTGTGATTTGTAATATTCCTAATTTGACGCAATTCGGTTTGAACGGAATTGCCAAATTCAAGTTTCGGAATTCTTCAATTAATTCGGCTTCTTTCACCATCATCGCTCTCATATGCAAAATCTTTCTACTCAATGCATCAGCTACGACATTGGCTTTGCCGGGGCGGTAATGTAATTCAAAGTCGTAATCCTTTAAGAATTCCATCCACCTACGTTGCCTCATATTCAGTTCCTTTTGGTCAAAAAGATACTTTAGACTTTTATGGTTACTGAATACTTGGAACGTATTACCATACAGGTAATGCCTCCATATTTTCAAAGCAAAGACAATAGCGGCTAGTTCCAAATCATGGGTAGGATAATTCTCCTCATGCACCTTTATCTGTCGTGACGCATAAGCAATTACCCTTCCTTCTTGCATCAGAACACAGCCTAAACCTTGTTTTGATGCATCACAATAAACATCAAAAATTTTCCGGGGGTCGGGCAGAGTTAACACTGGAGACGATGTTAACCTGTCCTTTAGAGTTTGGAAACTAACTTCACACTTCTCATTCCAAACAAAAGGTTGCTCCTTCCTAGTCAGGCGGGTTAAAGGAAGAGCCAACTTAGAAAATCCTTCGATGAACTTCCGATAGTAACCAGCTAGACCAAGAAAACTTCTAACTTGAGTAATAGACTTAGGCTTCTCCCATTTCAGCACCGCTTCTACTTTAGCTGGGTCTACAGCAACACCATCTCTCGAAATCACATGCCCCAAGAAATTGACTTTTTCAAGCCAAAATTTACACTTGGCTAACTTGGCATATAATTTCTTTTCCTTCAAAGTCTCCAAGACAATCTTCAAATGATTGGCATGCTCTTCTGGGGTCTTTGAATAGATGAGTATATCATCTATAAACACCACAACAAAGGAATATAAATAAGGTCAGAACACTCTATTCATGTAATCCATGAATATGGCGGGAGCATTGGTTAAACCGAATGGCATCACCACATACTCATAGTGTCCATATCGTGACCGAAAAGCAGTCTTCGGAATATCTTCCTCCTAAACTCTGATCTGATGATAACCTGATCTTAAATCGATCTTTGAAAACACCGATGCTCCTCTCACTTGATCCATCAAATCGTCGATCCTTGGAAATGGGTATTTGTTCTTGATTGTAACCTTATTGAGTTGTCTGTAATCAATACACATTCTCATAGATCCATCCTTCTTCTTAACAAATAAAACTGGCGCTCCCCAAGGCGACACACTTGGTCTGATGAACTGCTTCTCTAACAAATCTTCCACTTGCTTCTTCAGTTCAACTAATTCGGTTGGAGCCATACGATAAGGAGCAATAGAAATAGGACCAGTACCAGGAACTAGATCGATACTGAATTCTATTTCTCGATGCGGTGGCAAACCGGGAACTTCATCAGGAAACACTTCGGGAAAATCTCGAATAATCGGGATTTCCTCTATCTTCGGCTCATCTTTCTTTTCTGCTACGACCGCAGAAAACACACAAACGTACCCTTCAGGTTGCACCTCAGGCGACTTTTCACCAGGAAAAACAATCGTTCGAGTCTTGCAATCGATCACCACTTGGTTAGTTGCTAACCAATCCATCCCCAAAATAACGTCGAGCTGGGATAACGGTAGACAGATTAAATCTACCCTAGAGGACAAACTTCCTATATCGACGGAACATCCAAAACATGCTCTTGACGTAGTCACCGGCATATTCGAAGGAGTACACACCTTAAGTCTAAACGGTGTCTCCGAAACGGGTAAACACAAACGCTTAACGCATTCCTTAGAGATGAAAGAATGAGTAGCACCAGAATCGAATAAAAAGCGACAAGGCATACCATTGAGGAGATGGTTACCTTGCACGAGATTGTTTGTCTGCTCCGCCTCTGATCCGGACATGGTAAAAACCTTCCCATTAACCCATGGCTTGCTTCCCGGACCTTGATTGTTCTGACGCTGGGGTTGATGACATAGACGAGCGATGTGACCAATCCTTCCACAGTTGTAACAAGTTGGTGGCTTGTCTCTCCAACACTCCCTTCCAAGATGAATTCTTTGACATTTGTTGCACACTGCACCAGGGGCTGGGAGACTGGGTACACCAGGGGATGATGCACTTCCTTTTCCTTTTTGCGGATAAGGACCCTTCCGGTTCTTGTTACCATACCTATGCTGATTGCGATGCGGCCCAAAGCCTCCTTGTCCCATATCCTTCTTGACACTATTCCTTTCGAAAATGCGGCAAGTACTAACCAGCGTCAGATAGTGTCGGATCCTTTGCACACTTACAGCTAACTTGATGTCGGATCTCAGTCCATTCTCGAATCGCGTACACTTGGAATGTTCATCGGGGTGATACTGGAAGTATGGTGAGTACTTCATCAGCTCTTCAAATTTCTCAGCATACTGGTCCACTAACAGATTTCCTTGCTTTAGGTCGAGGAATTCCATTTCCTTCTGCAGCCTGATGTCATCCGGGAAATACTTCTCGAGAAACTTTTCTATGAAGATTCCCCAAGTAAACTCTACTTGATCGAACTCCAGGAATTGACGAGTTTGGTTCCACCATGTAGCAGCTTCACCAGTGAGCACGTAAGCAGCAAACGTGACCTTTTGCGCTTCCGACAGAGTCAACGTCCTAAAGATTTTATTCATCTCATCAAGCCAGAACTGAGCTTGCTCGGGACGACGACCACCCGAGAAGCTAGGGGGTTTGCACTTTCTAAAGGAATCTAAGCCTTGAAACTCCGCTGGGGTTCCATTGCTTGGAGGATGGTTGTGCTGCATATTCTCCAGAACTGCAGCCATCCGGGTCAAAGCCTCCGCAATGTTAGCGTTATTTCTTCCGGCCATCTAGTCCTACAGAATCCAAAGGGGAAACTTAATTAGATTCTGCGAATTCTAGTTTTATACTACAAACATCATGTCATGATATGCAATGGTTAGTGTGTAAGGCCACACTCCAAGGCCGAGAGTCAAACCATTGCTCTAATACCACTAAATGTGACGACCCAACTTTTATTCCAAAGTAAAATATTTATATTTTTAAAATACGACCATTTTTTTTCTTTGAAACTAAAAGTCAGTCATCATCCATTATCAAATCTTGCGGAATTATATAAACATCGAGTCATGAAGACAAGTGATGTTACATCATATTTCATTCATATTAAAAAGGTTACATACCACATTCTTCATTTAAACAAAATACATAATTACTTGATTTAACACTCTAGGTCATTACCTTATATTACATATATTACAACAAAATTCATAATAACCTAGAGCATATGGTTCATGACTCAAAATATAAAATAGTATAGATAAGAGAAACCATTGGGATTCTCGATCTAAGCGAACGCATACGGGAATATGGGTTAGGATGGCGGAAGATAACTTCCACATCCCCCTCATATGTAGCCCTATGGTCCTCAAAATTCCACTCCCCATTAGGGAGCGGCCTCATCTCCACGCAGAACAGGTTTCTCGCCATTACCTACACAAGGGACTGGGAGTGAGTCATAGCTAAAAGCAATAACAAATGAGCATAACAATGGCTAGAAATAACAAGCACAATTTATCAAATAGCAATACTAGATGCAAGTACATATGCTCAAACTGTCTTTTATAATATCTCAATTAGTGTCATGATGCATGCCTACTCCTCATTCATGCTACGCTGTTTGGCATCCGAGTATCTCAGGCTCGGGATATTCTCAATCCTATGTTTCATCAAACCGGAGCGATTCACATTCAAGCATCACGATCGATTGGGAACTCGGTCTTCCTAGCATCCTTGTGCTAGGGATATTCTGATTTAACATACACCGAAGTTCCGAATCTAGATCGGAGCAACTCCACGATCGATTTGGGAAATCGGTCTTCCTAGCATCCTTGTGCTAGGGATATTCTGATTTAACCTATACCAATGTTCCAAATCTAGATCGGAGCAACTTCTTCTCCATGCATGATAATGCCACACAAACTTTTCTTTTTATTCTTTACTTTCTTTTATTCTTTAATCACATCCTTGAACATAATGTCTCCAATATAGAGACCCAAAGTTCATAATCCTTCTTAATCACAATTTCATCTTTTCTTTTAGCATTAACTGGTACTAGTGCTTACTGAAAATTCCATCAGCGGCCCAGCCACTTTGTGATGGTTTTATACAATAGGAGTTAATCGTTTTATTATTAATTATTGCAACGACCCCATTTAGGACTCCCAAAATATCAACCAAGTGGGTAAAGACTTCCACTGGGACGTGGGAAAAATAATCAACCAAATGGGTGTACGCACTTCCATTGGGACATCCTGTCCGAATATATCAACCACTGAATAAAATTCCAGTAGGACTCATCCAAGATTAAAATCTACCAATGGGAGTCAAATAAACTTATATATATTTATCCATTGGGACTCCTGTCCGAATATATCAACCACTGAATGAAATTCCAGTAGGACTCTTTCAGGATTAAAATCTACCAATGGAAATCAAATAAACTTATATATTTATCCATTGGGACTCCTGTCCGAATATATCAACCACTGAATGAAATTCCAGTAGGACTCTTTCAGGATTAAAATCTACCAATGGAAAAACATATAAGAATTAAGTATTTAATATTCTTGAGAAAAGTAAGTATTTTCTTCAGTTTTGGTCAAAAATACTCGAGTGTTTTATAAAAGACTCGAGTGTTCTTCATTTTTTTTCCATAATACTTGAAGTCTTTGAAGAACTACTCAACTTGTTCTTCATTTACCCAGAATACTCGAGTATTTCTCAAAAGACTCGAGTGTTTTTACTGCAACAGCACCAGTTTCTGCACTTTAAGTTCAAATTCGAATTCCATGCGTTGTTTTTCCATTCTTATGCAAAACAGAGGCATAAACACCTATAATGAACATGTTAGAACACATAAACAAGTACATAATAACATGAATCACCATCAAATCACAGAATCAATACAAACTTGGAAAATAACCATTTCAACATATGAAATTCATTTCCTCTGGGTTTTAATTTCGAAAATCAATCCAGTGAGCATTATTAAGTCCATTTAAGCTTGTTTAAATTGGAAAACCTTGGGTTTATAACCTCCAAGTCATATTCCCAATTCCAACTTCATCCCCTGATGAACCTTGTGAGGTTCCTACATTTCTAGCTTGAGATTACTCATTCTAGCAATTAGATAACTCCTCCCTTACCTTAGAGAAGCTAAACAACAGATTAAACAACAAGAAACTTGGCTGGATCAAAAATTCGAATTCTGGACTTGTGAAAAGGGGTTGAACAGGCTGACTTTGGCCACAGATTAGACCACAGATTTGGCATGAAAAAGAGTGAAACAAGTTAGTTTAACAAACTAGGTGTAATGGATCTGAGAAATAGATCCACCACGATGTGTGTTTGGGGTTGTTGCAGCTGACGAGGGTGACCCCGGTCCTACGTATCCCCAGTGAAAAGGGAATCAAGCCACACGTAGTTCTTGAGAGTAGGGATGAGAACATACCTTAGCCCCCATAACATGGTGGTTCTTATAGGGGATTACCTGATACGTGTGTTCTTGGGCTTTCTGGTGAGGCCTGTGAAGAGAAGTGTTTGATTTGGATTAGTGAAGGTCCTGATAAGGTTGCCTTCGTAAATCTCATTTATGATGAATTCTTATCCTTATCATGTTATCAAACCAAGTAACGTGGGAATATAGGAGGAGTTGTTAAGCTAATTGAGACTGTTAGTGATAGCGATAGCGATAAGGATGAAGATCCTGTGCTTGAGCCTAATCTCGTAAGCTTGTAACGTCCCCTAAGTGCCCATTGGCTCGGAAGAATGCGTCGACCGCATGCTGGTCTGTATGCCTTGTTCCAGCGTTCAGCTGGTCGAACCAAGATGATGACGGTCGGATATACTCTCGGTCTACAACATAAGCCCCCCAAGCTCGGTAAGGTGATTTGAGCCTTGCCGAGTTGAAAGGTGAGCCGAGCATGCGCTTGGGAAAAGACCAGTTTATGGTCGGTACACGACATAAGCCCCTCAGCTCGGGAAGAGTCATAGAGACTCTGTGCCGAGTTTAGAGCCCTTTTGGGTCGATCAAACGTTCCCTTCCAAGGCTTGGTGGTGACGTAAAAGAGTGTTCGCAGCCGAGGTCTTTTACTCGGAAGAGTATCGCGATTTGGAGATTCTAACACCTCTCTCATTGGGGTGTGTTAAAAGTAATATCATGAATTGGATCGTAACGTCTACGGGGGATGCTGTCGGAATGACTGCCTTGGCCGAGGTGCATTCCTCGATCCTGCGACGTATTTGGCCGATGGCCAAGTTATCGAGGTAGCAATCCCCATTTTCACTTGTAGCCTCGCCGATCTGGTCGGCCAACCGAGATCGTAGGCAAGTGCGTCGGGACGTGATCCGAAATGAGTGAATGTATTAAAGTAATACCTTGATGAGAGAGGCGTATACCAAATCTGACAGTGGTGGGTTGGAAACGTTGTTACATCCCTTATACGATAGGATACGATCTTCATCATCATATGGAGCCATTATCTAGGTCATCCTACGTTGGCTATGTACATACTCTATCACATACCAGTCCCACACTCGGTAGAGCCTGAAAAAGGCTTGTGACGGGTCATAAGATCTATAAAGCTCTCGGGGCCAAAGCGAGTGAAGAAAGGTTGGAGTATTCAAATCAACTTTGTGCCCGCCTCCTTCACCTGAAAGAGGTGATCGGGAAAGGTCATTGAGGCTTGTGTCGATTGTATGATAATTGTGAGACGCTAACTGTTGATGTTCGAGGCTTCCTCGAACTCGATCTGGGTCCGAAAGAATTCCTAAAGATATTGGTCGGCGGCAATGATTGTCAACGCATAGCGAGCATGGAAACTTCCTTGTTACAGTTCTTCCCAGATGACTCGAAGGCCTTGGAGTGTTTCTAATCCCGAGTAGCAAGCAATGAGACAGGAAGTGGCCGCTTGGGAGGAAGTCTTTACTTCCCAACTGGCGGAAATATGCTGACACATGGGAGGACATGATCAGAAACTTTGACAGACAGAGGAAGTACGCTAGGGATGCTGAGAAGGTAAAGAATGACGCCAGAAGGCAAAAATTGAGATCATCTTCAACAAAGCCGAGAAAACAGTCTGAGAAAATTCCTTGTGGATATGAAAAAAGTAGCGTTGATTCTTTTGTCAATGCTGCTAATCAACTATAACTGCTGAACCCCTCGGAAATCGAAATAATTGGGGCAGATCCTTGTTATGAGGTCGTCGAAGGCAAGGTGATAGATTATTCAAATAACGAAGCTGAAGTAGACCTCTACTCCCTTGCATAACAAATTTGATCCCGATAAAGCCTGAAGAGGCTTGTGCTGAGTTCGGAAGTCCTGTGGTACGTAACAAAGTGTTTAGGCCGGCGCCTTATGAATTTGAGAGGATATGGATGAAACCAGTCAAGCTCGTACGGATGCTGACTAATGAAACTGAGGGGAGATGACTGATGTGTGGTTCCTCGCCATCGCGAAAATAATTCTGGGAAGGAGGAAATAAACAAAGTGTTTGTTGTGCATGCAGAACATGCTGTCTGTTGGGAGAATCTCGAAGTGGCTTGCTTTTGGAGTTCTTTGAGCAGCTTGTGTGATCATACTTGTACCTTCTTTTTCTTTCATGGTGCTCAGAAACGATCCTATGAGTGATTCGACCTAAAGATCGAGGCCACCATAAACCATGGTGGTCCGTGCTTGGCCAACGAAAGGAGTTGAATGCCAAACTAATTTTGTGATGGAATAGGAAGAAGGGTCAACATGATGTTTCACTTGCTAGAGAGGATGTCAATCGAGCAATAATGTATTGTGAGTCATTGGGAAGGACAAGCAAGCAAATGTGACGATCTGCATGCGCTGGCCCGATTAGATCAGATTGAAGCTTGTTTAGGAAATTTCTAGATTCAGATCTGTGTGGAAGAACACTATGACGAGTTTGAACGTTTGTGAGTTGTGAAAGAGACTCTTCATTGTAGGGTTCCTCGGATATGATGGATCCAAATCAGAAAATGGACCTTGGCACTCGGATCCGTGGAGGCACCGACTCATTGCGAGACAGTTAAGACAAGATGCTCGACGAATGTACAATCAGCTAAGTGCCGACTCGTTGTGGTCGCTTGGTTGCTGGGAAGGAGTGT
The DNA here is from genome assembly GCA_037953625.1 of Crotalaria pallida. Classification (NCBI taxonomy): domain Eukaryota; kingdom Viridiplantae; phylum Streptophyta; class Magnoliopsida; order Fabales; family Fabaceae; genus Crotalaria; species Crotalaria pallida. Next base: position 99,672,089 of record CM075650.1, read on the forward strand.
AAGGCGAAGCAAGGTCTGCCTGTGACCCTGATGTCGTGGCAGAAGGTGCCAGGATGCTAGAGGCTTAAGTTATGTCACTTGAACAGGAAACCGAGTGAAGACTTTGAGGCCATGACTAGTAATAAATGGAAATAGTCACTGTAAACATGTTCAAGAGAGGAGACAGTGATGTCATCGTGAGATTTTGCCGAAATCATGTTGAAGAAGATGTAACATTAGACGCCCAGAGTGATGTGCTCACGGTGATTTGCTCGACCTTCGTAGTTGTGTTTATGGATGATGATGAGATCACGGTGTGATGATAACATGGACTCGTGGGACATGCTCGACAGTGTTGAGAATCATTTCGGCATGACTTGGTTCTAAGCTTCTGGGTTTGCTTAGTATTTCAGAATTGCTAATCGCCTCGTAGCTCGGTATGTTGATTGTCAATATCTCAACTTTCGAACTATCGAGAGCCGTCGGGCACCCATCTGCTCAGAACGGATACTAGTGTAACACTTAGAGAATGCATGTGGAAGCGTTGTGCGATAACTGCTTTGTGAGAATGATGGCAGGATTCTTTTGATCCTTCGTCCGGAACTCCGAGGGTGCCATTATCCCATGTGTCCTCAAGCTGTATGGGAATGTAGGAGTGGAGGTTGGACTGTTGGGACCGTAACTGGTTTAAATAGGGATGAGGATCCTATGCTCGGGTCGTGATCCCGTAATTCTCAATCCACCCGTGTCCCTAGCTCGGTAAGACATGGTTCCAACCAAATTCGTGGTTGGTGCTCGTTGGTTCAATCCTTAACTGGTTGGCCTAGGGCAATATCGGTCGGACTGAAGTCTAGTTCACTACATTTAATCCCAGACCGAGCGTGCTAGGAGTACATCACCAGATCGTCGAGATTTCTCGGTCTTCCTCAATAAGAACATCCATCGTTAAGGATTTAACGACTACCGGTTCCCCTTTTCGGTCCTCGCCCGTTTTTGGAGAGGAGCCACAAGAGACAAAATGTTATCCATAGCCCGGTGTTCAACCACAGGCGTAGGAGGCTAGTCGGAAACCGGTGGAAGAGTGGCGACAATCATCTGATGAGCTTCCGCCGCGCTTGTCACATACATCCCGAATTATGGATCGAACATGAGCCCTTTTCGTTCAAGACAAGTGCTCGAAGATTAATCGTGAAGCTTTGGCAAAGTTTTGGCACTTGGGTCCTTGCCACCTCATCTTCGCCGTCGTCAGCTAGACTCCGAATCATGTCGATGTGTTCCCAGCAATTGGAAACAGTTTTTCCATTGACGGGGATCTCGAAATGGGCTGTTTAGAGAAAAAAGGCCATCATACATGTACCTCGCATAACAAATAAATAACAATTAAATAATTAGTGATCGTCGTTAGATTGACGATGTATAACAATTAAATAGCAATAATGATAATTATTGACTAAGATAGAATGTATTATCAGTATAAAAGTAGTATGATTTTAAAAATATCATACGAAATAAACATGATGATGACAATTATTGGGAATTAAAATGCCCGTAAATCGCGCAAGATTGTCTACGAAAAGAAGCATGATATATCACGCGTTATAGAAATAATTATGATTATGTAAATAATCGTAAATAACATTTGATGACATTTATTGTGAAGAATATCATATCCAGTATAAAGTGAATGAACATAATTATGTTGAGCAAATAGATGTATTATTGGCGATTATTGGCGAAGAGTTGATATATAATATAAGTATAGAAGTAGTATGATTTAACGATGTCACACGTAATAAACACACCATAATGAGAATTATTGGGGATCAACTACTTGTAAGTTATGCAAGATTGTTAAAGATGCAAGAAAATATATCATGTGCAGTAATAAGTGACACGAAAGAAAAATATGCAAAGCAATTAATGGTGTTGAACTAGATAAAAAGCATTAATTTATGAATAATGACAATGTTTAATTGGTGGAAACTACTTAGTGTTACTTAAAAGTTATGCACACCAAATACCATTGTTCTATAATGACAGGAAAGACACGTTTAGGGATATTCAACAGCAAAGGAGTTTGTGTCACATATCAACATGTATGAAAAATCATGAATATAGAATAAATGATATGTAATGAAATTAAAAGAATGCATAAAAAGCATTAGGAGCATAAGTCAAAAGCATTGCATCAAGTAAATTAATATTAACATGTGTACGAATTAATCACTTAATGCTAAGTAAATAGGAAAGTAATGTAGGAACGAGAATTCCTTCCCTGATTCAGTGTGATGAGGAATGATGGAATGCACTTCCTTTTACACACGGAACAAGGATTCCTTCCCTGATTCAGTGTAGTGTGGTGAGGAATGTCGGGTTGAAAACAATTAGATTGAAGTCTCCAGTCAATCCTTTCCAAGCGGGTTTCGTTGAGCGGTTGAACTGGAATGAGAGACTTTAGTAGGGAACATGGTGCAAGGTTTACACAATCGCCTTATAAATCCGAGGAGAGAGTAGTGTGTGGTTCCTGACTTTCCGGATGTATGAGATACCAAAAGGGGGACGCTGTCGAAGGTCTGCGCACAGTTGGCACATGTATCCGAAGCGTGGAACCGAGCACGAGGTTCTCTATACTCGGATACGAGCTTAAAGAGGAAAACTCGGCGTGGGGTCCTCGCTGTCGTCGCCATGTTTTGAATAGAATGATATGATTGTAATCACGGTGCTCGGAAAATAATTTTGCCCATTGATTAAAATAAAATGACGACTTTCGGGATTTTGCTGATGGGGTGGCTCCTTATTTAATGGTGGGATATTGTTTGGGCTTGTATATGTGCTAAGCCAGCATTTAATTTGATTTATTCTGTTTGTGCCTGTATCAATTGAGCCCGTAGTGTTTTTTATTTGGGCTTGTTGGCTGCCGCATTAATTTTTTTTTATGTTTGGGCTTGCGGCCCAATTTCCTTCAAGGAATGTGGAAACCCTACAGCAGTTCCTGTAATTCAGCCTGCGCTTTCAACTGCGGCTGCTTCACTGAGGAGTTGAGGCCATCGTGAGGGTGGATCCTAACAGCTTGATAAATCACGTTCTTTTCCAAGGCTTGCTATGTGATCTGGGTAGAGGTTTCCTACTTCGTGGTCTCCTTCTCCTTCTTCTCGACCTCGATCTTGCCTTTACTTGATTTCTAACATGATCGGCGACTGCTTTGTGACAGAGGAGGTTTCGAAATTGCACTTAACCTGTTAAGAGCCGTGCAGTTCTTTTTCCAGACTCGTTAGTGTTGCCATTGGAATCGATTCTATAAGGAGTGAGGTCAATGGTGGCGCGATCCTGTGACAAAGACTGTGATTTCTGTTTTCTAGTTCCCACTGTACAGATGGAGAGGAAGCTCTTTTCGCCACCGTGTGGTCGTGGTGACAAAGCCGCGATATCAATGAATGAAGATCCGATCGTGGTTCTGGTTTTGTTTCCGTCTATGAACCGATGTGTCCCCCGAATCGAAGCTCTGCAAAGGAATGGGTCCTCTGTTTTCGAATCCGAGCAAGTCTGGATCGTCGCATCGCGGTGCTTGTAGATCGGAATGGACCAAGTCTGGGTTGATTCGTTGCGGTGCTTGATGAAGACTCGAGTCAAGGAAAACCGACGGTGGTGTGACGGTGACGGTGACGGGCTCGCCATGGCGGTAGAATTCGAATTTGCGCTTCAATAGGGTGGGAACCCAAGCTTCGCAGCGACGTCCCTTGGCTAAGGCTTTGTCCGCGAACCAAACAGTTAAGATGGTGGAATTTATGGCGGCCATGAAGTAGTGCTTTGGCTTGCTGTAACGGAATCGTTCCAGGTCCAGGAGCGGTGCGGCGGTGAAGATCAAGAACGCCATAAAACACGTTGTTTAATTCTTCATAGAACACGTCGTTTGTCTATTGCTGATGCCTCAAATACAGATGTATCCGTGTGTAAATACCGATTGATAAAATCATGTATGCCAAATTAAACTATAATAATGAGAATGAAAGCTTCGTCCCTTTTCTGATATATTTGTTGTATTCGTGTTGATGTTCTTCATCGTTTTCTTGCGTGTCCTTCTTGTGAAGCTGTTGTATAATAGTATTGTTCCCGTTTTATTTGAGATTCGAAGAACGACGTTCTTCGCCTTTTTGTTATCGTCTTCTTGTTGTGGTTGAACGTGAGGGTGGGATTCGAAATTTATCGGTCCCCACAGACGGCGCCAATGTAATGGATCTGAGAAATAGATCCACCACGATGTGTGTTTGGGGTTGTTGCAGCTGACGAGGGTGACCCCGGTCCTACGTATCCCCAGTGAAAAGGGAATCAAGCCACACGTAGTTCTTGAGAGTAGGGATGAGAACATACCTTAGCCCCCATAACATGGTGGTTCTTATAGGGGATTACCTGATACGTGTGTTCTTGGGCTTTCTGGTGAGGCCCGTGAAGAGAAGTGTTTGATTTGGATTAGTGAAGGTCCTGATAAGGTTGCCTTCGTAAATCTCATTTATGATGAATTCTTATCCTTATCATGTTATCAAACCAAGTAACGTGGGAATATAGGAGGAGTTGTTAAGCTAATTGAGACTGTTAGTGATAGCGATAGCGATAAGGATGAAGATCCTGTGCTTGAGCCTAATCTCGTAAGCTTGTAACGTCCCCTAAGTGTCCATTGGCTCGGAAGAATGCGTCGACCGCATGCTGGTCTGTATGCCTTGTTCCAGCGTTCAACTGGTCGAACCAAGATGATGACGGTCGGATATACTCTCGGTCTACAACATTAGGATATACCAATTTAGATCAGGAACAAGTTTGACACAAAAAGGGTTCCTGAAATTACCAAACGAATTCAATGAAGATGAATACTTGATGCTGAAAACTACTCTGTTTTCACAGCTTTGAACTTCAAACTTTGATGATCTAGAACTCGAACTATAGGGGCTTATTTGAAGTGATTCTTGATTCTAATTCAAAGATGGAACTAGAACCTTGAGTTGTGTTTTGGTTTCGAAGGATTTGATTGAGAAACGAAGGAGAAATCAGAGATCAAAGTGTGCTCTGAAAAACTGAAGGTCTGAAACTTAGAATCCGGGTTTTGGATGATTAAAGGTGTTGGTTGCTTCAACTAAGCACTTATTTATAGCCTAGGAATACTTCAAATCGAAGTAAAGTCCAGCTCTGTGCTTGAAGACTCGAGAAACCGCGTTTTGGTGCGAAAATTAAATGAAAACCGACTTATACATTTTCAAGTGTGTACGAAATACTCGAGTGTTTTCCTAAATACTCGAGTTTTTATTTAAAAATTCAAATTTCCAAACAGCTACTTAAAATACTCGAGTTTTTCCTAAAATACTCGAGTGTTTTTGCTAAAATAAGAAAATTGACTATTTTAATGATACTAATATTGATAAAATAGTTTTTTTTATTTCGTATATTAAAATATAGGACCTTACACTTATCATCCCCAAACCGATGGACAATCCGAGCGCACCATTCAGACTCTTCAAGACTTACTGAGGACATGTGTGCTTGAACAGTCGGAAAGCTGGGAAACACTATTGCCATTGGTCGAATTTAACTACAACAACAGTTTCCATTCAAGTATTGGAATGGCTCCTTTCGAAGCATTGTATGGTCGTAAATGCCGGACGCCGTTATGCTGGTTCCAGATAGGAGAAAACTTGTTGATTGGTCCTGACATTGTTCATGAGACAACCGAGAAGATCCGAATGATACAAGAGAAGATGAAAGCAGCCCAAGATCGATAGAAGAGCTATGCCGACAAGAGAAGAAAACCCTTGAACTTCGTCGAAGGAGATCATGTATTCCTTCGGGTATCCCCTGTAACGGGTATCGGCCGAGCTATCAAATCAAAGAAGTTGACCCCTCGGTTTGTTGGACCATACCAGATACTGGAGAAGGTCGGACCAGTAGCCTACAGAATTGCTCTACCTTCGCACTTGTCTAAGCTCCATGATGTATTCCATGTCTCGCAACTCAGGAGGTACATTCATGACCCCTCACATGTGATAGCAGTGGACGAGCTGCCGCTAAGGGACTATCTGACCTTCGAAGTCCTACCAGTCCGAGTTGAAGACAGACAACTCATACGAATCAGAGGAAAGGAAATCTCCTTGGTCAAGGTCGTCTGGAATCGGAATGATGTAGAGGAAGCTACTTGGGAACTTGAGGAGAAGATGAAGCAGTCATATCCGCAACTGTTCAATGCCGACTAAATTTCGAGGACGAAATTCCTGTAAGTGGGAGAGGAATGTAACATTCTAAAAATTAATATTAAATAATATAATTTTAGTATATAAATACTTATTTAAGGATAGGATTAGGCCTTAGAAATTGTACAAGGTTAGGAGGGTAGTATGAGCATAGGCCGACCTAGGATGTAAGTATAGGACCTCAGTCCGATCCCGGCCGAGCTAGTTGAGATTGTGTGCTTATGAACCGAGCTGGATGGGAACCCAACGTGGAACCCGTTGTCCAGTCTGGAGTAGCCGACCTCAGCGTCCTATCCGAGAGGGAAGCTCGGACTATTGCTGTTCCTAAATGCCGAGCTGACGTACCCTAGCCGACGTACCCGGGCCGACACGTCCTAGCTCCTCCGTGCCAACTCATGTTGAGCTGTAGCCCTTTGGGATTCATACCATCCGTACACTGTCCTGGCCATTCACTTTATGTCATTATCATTGCTTTATATCCCTTTCAAGTACTATTCATGGCTTCCCCAAGAAGCCAATGAATCCTGTCCACACAATCTAGCTTCCACAAGAAGCCAATAAATCCTAGCCACACAAATGTAGAGTTTTGATTTTTTGATGATTAACAACCTTATGCCAAGCAACAACATTCAACAAAGCAAGCAACCACTCATGAAGATTAGAATAGGTTTATTTTATTTCTAATCAATGTATTTTATTTTTGCATATCATGAGAGTGGGTGGTAGCTTTAGGATTAGGAATCTCCATTAGATTTATAATATTGTTTGATTAATGGTGAAGAAATATTAATCTTGATATAATAGCTCTAAATAAAGTATTTTGTCAAAGTATATTTGCAAAACTTTATTTTTAATCACTATTTGTGAGGGTTAATCGATTAGTGTGTTAACAGTTAATCAATTAGCACGATTTAACATAGGTTAATCGATTAATGTGTTTTATGTTAATCGATTAATTTATGTCAGTTCTGAAAAATAATATTTTTGTTTAAAAAGACTTGATTTCAACTTTGACAAGGTTACACACTCTTTCATAATTTTCATATAGAGAAACATACTTTCAGATTTTCAAGAGCTATTACTACTTTTCTATTGTGATATCAAGATTCAACTACTTTCAATTTTCTTCACTCATGATCTTTCAATATTCTAAGTCCTATTGAAATTCAAGTATTCTAGTTCTAGTATTTGTGTTGAAGCAACTTGCAACAAGAAGGTTGTATACTCAAGGTTTCAACAAAGAAGTGAAGAATTCACGAATCAAGACTTTGAAGATTCTCAAAGCAATTTTGAAAAGGAATTTGGTTGGAAGCATCTTCAACAAGTTCAAGAAGACAAGATACGGATTCAATTGGGTAGAATATCAAAGAGATTGGTACACTCTTTGAAAGGGGTTAAGATAGGATAACTAGTGAGAGTTGCATCTTAACATTGTATTCTAACAATTGAAGTATCTAGTAGAAACTCTTTATCTTTTGATAAAGGGGACTGGAGTAGCTCTCAGTGGTAGAGAGTGAACCAGGATAAAATCTTGTCTTCCTTGCTTTTATTTCTTCTAGTTTTCATTAACCAAGAACAATTGAATTAGGTTTAATTTGGGGTTTTTCAATTCCTTGTTAATTAACCTAAATTGGCTTGGTAAATTTACTTGATATTGTTCAATCATTCATTCATCATTTGTTGGTGCATCAAGGCGTTCTAATCTCCTTTGAATTTGGTTTAAAACTGAATTTGCGTCAGTTACTGTTCTTATTAATCGAGTAAATCGATTGTTAATCAATTAATTTTTAAGTTGCTTTCGGCATTAATCGAGTAACGCTTTAGTTAATCGATTAGTTTGAAAGTAAGCTTCGGCATTAATCGATTAATACTGGAATTAATCGATTAACCAGTACATTTTTGTAAGAAAATTTATTTTCTCAAATCCATTCTCTTTGGTAATCGAAATATTTGTATTAAGGCTTCAAAATTCTATTCACCCCCCCTCTAGACTATTTTGAGCCTCTTGTTGGTTTCCAGCAACAAATGTTTTTCCTAAATGAATAAAAGAAAGCCCCACCCACAACACTTTGCTTTCCTCATTCTCTTCCTCCTTCGAATCTCTCTCTTTCTCTCTGGAAATCCCAGCACCAACATACTTTCTTTCTTCTTCTCTTTCACCAAGTTCAACCCCAACCGGAAAACCCTCCTCCTCTCTGTTCTATTTTGTTCCGGCGTCCCTGGACCGGCGTATTGTTGTGGAGGCAGCCAAGAGCTGGAACGTGGTGGTGTGGTGGTGGCAGCAAGGAGGACACAGATTCAAGGGTGTGAAGCTCACAAGGTCAAGGTCTAGGTCAAGGAAGCCATTCTCAAGCTCTTAACTCTTATCTCTCACAGTTTGAGGTAAGGAGTGAGTGTTACCTCTACTTGAGTTTGGGTTTCTAGGGTGTTTATAAAGGGTACTAAGAGTGAGTGTAGATTAGGGAATGGATCTAGGTTAATGTTAGAAAGGAAATGGTAAAAAGGGTAAAGGGAACTAATAAATGAATTAGAAACATGAGTTTGAAGTAGGGAGGAATATTGTTTTATGCTATATGTTGGTATTTACATGATGGATTGGTTGAATGATGTTATTCTTATTATTGTTGTTGTATAAGGGTTTATGAACTTTGTGTATAAATGTTTATGAGCTTTGATATTTGATATTTATATCTGTGGCCGAGCTGGGCCGAACTGAGAGAGGGTGAGAATGGGTATGAGCAAATGGTAGAAATGGAAAGTAGGAGAGATAGAGTAATGAGTCTGATAATGAGAAAGATTAAGAGGTTGAGCCGAGAGAGGCCGAGCTAAGAGAATAATGAGATTAATGTAAAGAGGAATAATTTAAAGAGATGCTGAGCCGAGAGAGGCCGAGCTAAAAGATGGTTAAATGGATAAGAGGAATAAAAGAGAAATGGTTGTGTGATCGGGTCATAGCAGACGCGTACCGGGTGCGTGCATTGATCGCGTCAGACGCATACTGGGTATGTGCAGCTGTAAGACGGGTACTGGGTACTCGCAGTTATGATTCACACAAGGTTCCGAGCACGGAATTGGTGGGATGTGTTCCTGGTCATAGCAGACGCGTACTAGGTGCGTGCATTGATTGCGTAAGTCGCCGAGATGCGCCGCTGTAAGACGAGTATTGGGTGCTCGCAGTTATGGACACTCCTTACCCCATAGAATGATCGGCGGCAGTGCTCCTGGTCATAGAAGACGCGTACTGGGTGCGTGCATTGATCGCGTCAGACACATACCGGGTATGTGCAGCTGTAAGACGGGTACTGGGTACTCGCAGTTATGGATGACACTCCGATATCCGACTTTAAATGGTGTAAGACATGCACTGGGTGTATGCATCCGAGAAGAGTAAAAGATTGTAAACTATGTGAAAATGGAATAATGTGTAATGAGTCTGAGGTAGAGGTGAAAATCCGAGGTAAGAGAATGTGAACCGAGGTATAGCTAGCAGGTAATGAGTAAATTGGTTTATGATGTGTGCCGAGGTAGATGAGATGGTAGAATGTGAGCCGAGCTAGATGAGATTGTGGGTATGCGAACCGAGCTAAATGTTGATATATGCATGAGATATATGGGTTTGATTACTTGTTATTTATATGCTATTTGACTACTTGTGTTTGGCTTGGTAGTTCGGTATGTCATTTTAGAAACTGCTTATTTAAGTTCTGTGTAATGCTCACCTCCTTACCATTTTTCAGGTCCTGAGCCCGAGCAGACGCAGTCCCCGGCCGAGCAGAATCACTCTCCCTCACAGGGAGAGTAAGTTATTTAGAGTCAGATAGGTGGATGGGTCTCGGCCAATTGGGCCGAGCTAAAATATTGTTTTGTATTGTATTGGGGCTCGGCTAGTTGGGCCGAGCTAAAACACTGATTTGTATTTTGATTGACCGAACTGGATGTACTTAATTTACGCTTTAATCGAATTTAAGTCTTCCGCTTATTAACTCTGATGTTTTTTTTATATTAATGAAAAGAAATTTTTAAATCCTAATTTTCGTGTTTAAGGGTAATTATTATATAAGGTGTTACAGTGACCGCGCATGGGTGCGGACGCAGTAGGTTGTGACTAGGGGAAGGGATGAAAAAGTAACATACCCGGGCCCAGTAAGACGTGATCGCGCATGGTTGCGGACGCAGTAGGTCGTGACCAGGGGAAGGGATGAAAAAGTAACATACCCGGGCGCAGTAAGACGTGACCGCGCATGGGTGCGGACGCAGTAGGTCGTGACCAGGGGAAGGGATGAAAAAGTAACATACCCGGGCGCAGTAAGACGTGACTACGCATGGGTGCGGACTGAGTAGGTCGTGACCAGGGGAATAAGATAAAAGTAAACATACCCGGGCGCAGTAAGACGTTACCGCGCATGGGTGCGGACGCAGTAGGTCGTGACCAGGGACAAAATGAAAAGAGATGTGAATGTAATGGAAAAGTATAGAATAAAAGACTTGATAAAAATGATGATTAAGAACGAAGTGAGAAAAAATTGAATTGAGAAACCAAATGATATTTTGAGCGTGAGTAAATATATAATAAGACCCTCCAATATGGAGTGTGTAAATGTGATTAGAACCCGCTCTTGTGGTGTGTGAATAAATGGTAATAAGACCCACCGAAAGGTGCGCGAAAGAATGGAATTGAATGGAAAGACTAGAAAGGCATAGGAAAATTATGTAACATAAAGGATAAGGAAAGGTGGAAATTAATAAACGGAAAGCAAAATTAGTATATGAATGGGGTATAATGGTATAGGGTAGGACCTTGGTTTGTTACTATGCTTTCGTAGAAGCTATATTTCTAAGTTCTGTGTAATGCTACCCTTCTTGCTATATTTTGCAGGTACTGAAGTGGAGCTTACATAGGACATGGCCGAGCAGGGCTTCATTCCACTACGTGGAATGTAACACCCCAAAATTTTAATCCCCGATTAATGAAATGTTAATTATAATTTAATTATAATTAATAGTTTCTATATTAATCCTTGATTAAAATATGTGTTCATGTGACTAGCTTAGGTGTGTGAAATTAATTAATAAATAATTTAAATGCATTAAATGAGTATTTTGCATATTAGTCCCTGGGTTGGGACCTAGAAGCAATTATAGGAAAGATTTTGGAGGGAAAGTAAATAAAATAATTATTTTTCAAAATCTGGGCGAAATACTCGAGTATTATTCAGAATACTCGAGTATTTTGGGTCAAACTGCACGAGTTAGTGCGTTTGGTGAGTCACAGCCAACGATTCCCCTCCGTTGACACGAATACTCCGCCATCAACAGCTCAATGCCCTCGTGTCGACCTGCATGAGTGTCCTCACTTCCTATTTAAGCTCATCTTCGACCCTTAGCTGAGAATTTTGGATCAAAGTAGCTTGGTTGATGGAATTAGGGTTCCGAGTTTGTACTCTTCGATTCTCCTTCTCTGTGTCGATTTGAAACACAAACCAAACACGAATACAAAGCTCACATCTTGAGCTTTGTATAGAGAGTAATATTGTGAGGATTGAGTGTGCGTGCTGGGAGAATTGAAGATTTGAAGTAGAAGCTGTTTCTGTTGAACCTTGGTCTGGAGCTTACTTTGATCACTGATTCTGGTAAGCTCACGAATTCTTGAGTCTCAAACTTGGTTCCTTTAGTTAGAACATGTTGTATAGAGTTTAGAAATCTAGTTTTCCCCAATTCTTATCTCTGTTTCATGGGTGAACCAATTCGGCTTTGGTGGTGCACTCAAAACTGTCATGCATGTGAAGCTCAAAGTGATTTCTGGGGTTGGAGCACTTTTCTTGGATTTCTTTCTGTTGATTCACGTCTGAGAGGTAAGGGGAAGTAATTACATTCACTAGATAGATTTTAAATTCCATGAATTGTGTTAGAGAGCCACCAAGAGGCTCTAAGGGCTTAGATTGAATAGGAACTTTGGTTTGGAGACCAATCCATGCTCTAAAACTGTGTTGAGCAAGTTATGTATCATGCATGCAAGCTTAAATGAACTTTAATTCATGAGTATTGAGCTTATTCTGCAAATTGAGGTATTGAGTTGTGAAAATGTGTTTTAATGCATGATTACTGAATTCTCTATCAAATCTGTGTTTTGATATGGAATGAATGTTGTAACATGTTCAAATTATGTTGTATGAACTCGGTGGATCCCTGGAATGGACTAGAATTAAGTAGAAATGAAAATGTTATGTTAAAACCAGGTTTCAGTGTTATCTGCTACGAAACACTCGAGTAAAAGGCAGGGTACTCGAGTAAAATGCTTTCAAAACAATGTAAAATGAACAAGAACACTCGAGTATTTTGTCTGGTACTCGAGTATCGCGCATGACCTGAGGACCATTATAGGCCAAACACTCGAGTCAGTCAAGGTCACTCGAGTATTCTGGAAATGTTCAAGAACACTCGAGTAACCCATGAACTACTCGAGTAAATTGTTGAATTGAAAACCCAAATCCTCAGAAAGTCATGAACACTCGAGTAGTCTTAAGAACACTCGAGTAATCTGGAAAAGTTGAGTAACACTCGAGTGTCCTGAAGTTTACTCGAGTAAATTGTTCAGAACCTGAAAACACCATTTTCAATTCTAACTTATTAAATTAAGGAATTATTAATAATAGTCCAAGGGATCAAGACTTAGAGAAATTGATTAATACAAAAAGATCGTTTGGTGACGGTCCTTTTTGATAAAGAAAATAAGCCTGGGTGGCCTGCAAAGTATTAATCAACTTCCCTTAAGTCTAAAGGATAAAATGCATTCATTCTGGAGTTCGGATGGTAGGACGTATTCATGTTTTGATAAACATGTGGAGGGCCTCTGGGAGTGCCAATACGCTTGCTTGATGACACGTCGTTGACGTGGTCGGCTTAGTGGATGCCGATATGGTTATATCGTTTGGATGACGATCCGTTTGGATGACGGGATATGCTCGGGTGGCATGGATACCAAGCTTGTCGTGTACATTCTAGGTGAATGTACGAATGGTTGTATACCTAGGAATACAACGCACTGTTGAGTGTTGGGTTGTCAGGGATGGACGTCAGAGAGTGACATAGTATTATGATGGAGATAGGCTTGAGAGCTAAAGTCATGCATCATGCCATTCATTCAAATAAACTGTTATGACTGAATTAAGTGTGAACATCCTATGTGCATAACCTATTTGCTAAGTGTTAAGTGTGATTGATATTACTTGATGCATATTACATATTTATGTTGCACAATTTATTCTCTATTGATTATGTGTATAGAATTGCTTACCCCTATGCCCTTGTAGGTGATGTCTCGCTACATTGCTTGCATCGAGATCCGGCCACTTCCTAGTGGCATATGGATCTATGAGGACCATCGCGCGGTGTTTGAGGGGGAGGTAGAGATTACCTTCTACCACCCGAACCCGCTGATACGATTCCGTCCTCGTAGGTTTAGGATTCCCATCATATACACTATGCATGTACCCCCGTTTTACACTTACCATGGACCACCTCCCACGCGACCAGCTCGCTCTTACCATAGTTTTCGTTTTCGACCTACCCGCTCTCACCCTTTTTCCTCGAGAGTCGTCCGCGAGGAGACTCCCCTATCTGATCCGAGGAGCCCAGTCAGGGTTTCACCATCACCTGACCCGGTACCCAGTGGTAGGGTACACTCTCCCTCGGATGAGATCGAGGAGGATCCGGTGGAGGACGAGAGTGGGAGCGAGCCTGTCGTGCATTCTACTGGGAGTGACTGGAGGGACGACGATCCCTAGGTACATGTATATGGTGTATGGTGTGGATCTGAGGATCTGGTGTGTGGAGGAGATTTGTTGTTGCTGCTGTGATGATGATGCTACTACCTTACTCACTTTACTTTTGGGAGACTACTACTGCTACTACTACTCCATCTGATGCTGCCAGATCTATGTGACTATTCCTAGAGTTATACATTTTGTTATGTATATATATTGTAGATATACTTTTGGAGCACTCTAGAGCTTGTAGTTACACTGTTATATAGATCTGATGATGGACTTGTATATTTTGAAACTTGGAGACTTTACTCATGGGCTATGTACTTATGATTCTCTATATCTATGAAAACCTATGTTTATATTCTATCAGTTGCATAGTCCAGTAATTTCCGCTTACTCTGATTTAATCTGTTTAAGAGCTCGGCTATAAATGGTATCCGTTCTATCGTACAAAGCAAGGGTAGCTTAAGCTACTTGATACAAAGATATTTTCTAAAAGATCGAATGTTACTCTATTTGCGAAAAGATTTTAGAAATCGCCAAACTCGATACAATGATTTTGAGATAATATAGACTTTATTCTCCAAGACTTTCAAGTGACGATTCGTGCACCCGCTTTAAAAGAAAAATTTTATTGACCTATTTTCTTAACACTCACAAGTCCATATATATTACCCAACATGATATACTTTTATTATTCAATTTGGGTAAATACGAAGGGTGTCACACTTAGTGGTATCAGAGCAAAAGTCAGATCCTGTAGTAGTAGAAGTGGTTCCAGAAAGGTAGCCATCAACATCAAGAAGGTACCTCCAAAGTATTTTGTACTTTGAATGTTATTAAATTACTTATTGAATTTTGTATTACCCCTGATTTGTTTGTATCTTGTCTCTTTTGAGTACAAGATGCAATGGATTGTAGATTCAATAAGTTTAGGATAGAGCCGTAGTATAGGTGGTGTAATAGAAGTTTCTCTAGTTCAACATATGTGACCATAAGCCCATAGCGCAGGTCTAATATGGCAACTAGAAACCAAAATCACACCAATGCGATGTTGGAGCGAATCACCACGGTACTGGAAGCGATGCAAAGGCAGTCTCAGCAACCCTCTCAACCGGCAAATCCGCCTCATCAGTGTAATGTGGGTAACACTGAGGCAAAGACTCTGGCTGATTTTAGGAGCTGCAATCCGCCAAAGTTTGAAGGAGGATTTAAACCGGAGGAAGCCAACAAATGGATTCATACTATGGACAAGATTTTGAGGACTTTGGAGTGTTCTGATGTTCAGAAGGTGGCGTATGCAACCTATATGTTGGAGGATGAAGCGGAGAATTGGTGGAATCACACCATGCAGCTTCTGCAATATGAAGGAAGAGATGTAAGCTGGGGAGTATTCATGGAAAAATTTCTTCAGAAATATTTTCCTGAGGATCTAAGGAGGAAAAAGGAAGTGGAATTCTTGCAGTTGAAGCAAGGTAACATGAGTGTGGGTGAGTACGCGGCAAAGTTTGAAGAGCTGATGAAGTACTCTCCATACTATCAGAACAATCCAGATGAGAGGAGCAAGTGCATTAAGTTTGAAGGAGGTTTGAGGCCAAAGTTGAAATCAATTTTTAGCTATCAGCGAATCCAAAATTTTCCTGCACTGGTGGATATGTGTAGGATGTATGAAGACGACACCAAAGCTGAGGAGGTGCAAGTCTCGGAAAAGAAGGACAATCAAGGCTATGGACCTCAAAGGCGTAAAGGTTTCAACAACCGGGGCAAAGGTCCGTATGATCGTCGGGGAAAAGGCAAAGGAAAAGCTGGTGGTTCTGAGGGAAGAAATTATCGGAGCGAGGCTCCATTCTGTGACAAGTGCAAGGGCAACCACTATGGTCGTGTGTGTTGGGGGACAAGTGGATGTTTTAACTGTGGAAAGCCGGGACACTTTGCAAGAGATTGCAAGGAACCAGCCAAGGCCAACTCAAGAGGAACTGCAGATAGACCGGTGACTCAAGGAAGGGTCTTCACCCTTAGCGGTGTGGAAGAGAATCGATCTTCTGATCTGGTGCAAGGTAAATACTTGCTTAATGGTCAGTTTTGCCATGTTTTGTTTGACTCTGGTGCAACGCATTCATTCGTTTCGTATGAATGTGTAAACCGATTAGGCTTGATGATGTCTGAAATGCCTTATGTTTTGCAAGTAGAAACTCCTACCAATGCTCCTATAATTGTTTCTAGAGCATGTCTTAACTGTTGTATAGAAGTGTTAGGACAAACCTCTAAAGTAGATTTGATCTGCTTACCCTTAGCACAATTGGATGTGATATTGGGAATGGACTGGTTAAGTCAAAACCAAGTGATCATTGATTGTGATAGAAGACTCGTGACCTATAGAAACCCAAAACCCTCTGGTTACATATGTCTGTTCAACACCGAGGTGGGGGAGAGTGGTCCGAGGATGGAAGAGATCCCTATTAGCAGAGATTTCCCGGAATTTTTTGCTGATGAGATTCCTGGTCTGTCACCAAGAAGAGAGATAGAATTTGGCATCGATCTAGTTCCGGGAGCTGGTCCCATTTCTATCGCTCCCTATAGAATGGCACCACCGGAAATGGCAGAGATGAAGAAGCAGATTGAAGAGTTGCTGCAGAAACAGATGATTCGACCAAGCGTCTCAACTTGGGGTGCTCCTGTCTTGTTCGTCAAGAAGAAAGATGGTAGCATGAGGATGTGCATCGACTACCAGCAGCTGAATAAGGTCACCATCAAGAACAAGTATCCGTTGCCACGGATAGATGACATTATGGATCAAGTACGTGGGGCTTCAATATTTTCCAAGATTGATTTGAGGTCGGGATACCATCAGATCAGAATTAGAGAAGAGGATATCTCTAAGACTGCATTTCGATCTCGATACGGACATTATGAATATGTCGTAATGCCATTCGGATTGACTAATGCACCAGCTATCTTCATGGACTACATGAATCGAATCTTTTGACCTTATTTAGATTCATTCGTGGTTGTGTTCATTGATGATATTCTGATTTACTCTAAGAGCCCGGAGGAGCATGCTGAACACTTGAAGATAGTGTTAAGCATCTTGAAGGAGAAGCAGCTGTACGCCAAACTTACAAAGTGTGAGTTCTGGCTGAAGGAGGTTAAATTTCTGGGGCATGTGATTTCAGATAAAGGGATAGCAGTTGATCCAACGAAAGTAAATTCGGTTTTGCAATGGGAGCAACCGAAGTCGGGTACGGAGGTTAGAAGCTTTCTCAGTTTGGCTGGGTATTATAGAAGGTTCATCGAAGGTTTCTCGAAGATTGCACTGCCTCTGACGAAGTTGACTAGGAAAGATCAACCATTTCTGTGGGATGAGAAATGTGAAAGTAGTTTTCAAGAGCTGAAGGAAAGGTTGACATCGTCTCCTGTATTGGTGTTGCCCGATACACAGAAGAGTTTTGATGTGTACTGTGACGCGTCGAAACAAGGTCTTGGGTGTGTTTTGATGCAAGAAGGGCAAGTTGTGGCCTACGCCTCGAGACAGCTAAAAGTTCATGAGATGAACTATCCAACTCACGATCTGGAGTTGGCAGCTGTGGTGTTTGCCTTAAATATTTGGAGGCACTATCTCTATGGCACTACGTTCTGGGTGTTTAGTGACCATAAGAGTTTAAAATACCTCTTTGATCAAAAGGAGTTGAATATGAGGCAACGCCGATGGATGGAGTTTTTGAAGGATTATGAGTTTGAGCTCCATTATCATCCTGGGAAGGCAAACGTTGTGGCGGATGCATTGAGTAGAAAGGCAATGCACATCAGTGTGATGATGGTCAGAGAAGCTGCACTGATAGAGGAATTTCGAGATTTGAGTCTGACGATGCAAGTGGAGCCGACAAGTATCAAGTTGGGGATGCTGCAGATTGCTAACGAGTTTCTGCAAAGGATACGGGAATTGCAACACAAGGATGGGAAACTCATGGAAAAGAGGAAGTTGATGCAAGAAGGTAAGGAGTTGGAATTTCAAGAAGGGAAGGATGAAATCCTTCGCTTTAAAACGAGGATTTGTGTGCCTGATGATTTGGAAGTAAGAAGGATGATTTTGGATGAAGCGCATAAGAGTAAGATGAATATGCATCCGGGAGCTACTAAAATGTACCAGGACTTAAAGAAGCTATTTTGGTGGCCTGGTTTGAAGAGAGATGTAGCTGAATATGTGGCATGTTGTTTGGTATGTCAAAAGGCCAAGGTGGAACATCAAAGGCCAGGAGGAGAGTTACTTCCTTTAGAGATCCCGTTGTGGAAATGGGATAGCATCTCGATGGATTTTGTGTCGGGATTGCCAAAGACATCTACTGGTCATGATGCAATTTGGGTGATCGTGGACCGTTTGACCAAGTCAGCGCATTTCATTCCCGTGAATATGCGCTACTCATTGGAAAAGCTCACTCAGTTGTACATCAAGGAAGTTGTTCGCTTGCACGGAGTACCATCAAGCATTGTGTCTAATCGCGATCCGAGGTTTCCATCAAAGTTTTGGGAAGATCTGCATAGAGCCTTGGGTTCAAGATTGAAGCTAAGTTCTGCATACCATCCTCAGACTGATGGCCAAACGGAAAGGACTATTCAGTCATTGGAGGACATCCTACGAGCCTGTGCTTTCGAAGGACAAGGGAATTGGGAGCAAATGTTGCCACTCGTGGAGTTCACTTACAACAACAACTATCACACGAGCATTGGAATGGCACCATTTGAAGCTTTGTATGGGAGAAAGTGTCAGACGCCGTTATGCTGGTTTCAAGTGGGGGAGAGTTCTCTGATTGGACCAGATATTGTGCAAGAGACCACGGAGCAGATCAAGATGATACAAGAGAAGATGAGGGCAGCTCAGAGTAGGCAGAAAAGCTATGCTGATAGAAGGAGAAAACCCTTAGAGTTTGCTGAAGGAGACCACGTGTTCATTAGAATAGTACCAACCAAAGGTGTTAGTAGAGCCTTGAAAACCCAGAAACTATCACCTAAGTTTATTGGTCCCTATCAAATTCTCAAAAGGATCGGCCCAGTAGCCTATCAATTAGCTTTGCCTCCGTCATTAGCTAACCTCCATAATGTATTCCATGTGTGTCAATTGAAGAAATACGTCCATGACCCCACCGTTGTTCTTAGCATCCAACCTGATGACTTAGAAATTCATAAGAACCTAACCTTCAAGGTTGTGCCAGTTCGTATTGAAGATCGAAGAATCAAGCAGCTTAGAGGGAAGGATATTAGTCTGGTCAAAGTTGTCTGGGTCTGTGGAGATGTGATAGAAGCATCATGGGAGTTAGAGAATAGGATGCGTCAGGATTATCCTGACTTGTTTGTATGAGTTGAATTTCGGGGACGAAATTCCTTGTAAGTGGGGGAGTAGTGTAACACCCCAAAATTTTAATCCCCGATTAATGAAATGTTAATTATAATTTAATTATAATTAATAGTTTCTATATTAATCCTTGATTAAAATATGTGTTCATGTGACTAGCTTAGGTGTGTGAAATTAATTAATAAATAATTTAAATGCATTAAATGAGTATTTTGCATATTAGTCCCTGGGTTGGGACCTAGAAGCAATTATAGGAAAGATTTTGGAGGGAAAGTAAATAAAATAATTATTTTTCAAAATCTGGGCGAAATACTCGAGTATTATTCAGAATACTCGAGTATTCTGGGTCAAACTGCACGAGTTAGTGCGTTTGGTGAGTCACAGCCAACGATTCCCCTCCGTTGACACGAATACTCCGCCATCAACAGCTCAATGCCCTCGTGTCGACCTGCATGAGTGTCCTCACTTCCTATTTAAGCTCATCTTCGACCCTTAGCTGAGAATTTTGGATCAAAGTAGCTTGGTTGATGGAATTAGGGTTCCGAGTTTGTACTCTTCGATTCTCCTTCTCTGTGTCGATTTGAAACACAAACCAAACACGAATACAAAGCTCACATCTTGAGCTTTGTATAGAGAGTAATATTGTGAGGATTGAGTGTGCGTGCTGGGAGAATTGAAGATTTGAAGTAGAAGCTGTTTCTGTTGAACCTTGGTCTGGAGCTTACTTTGATCACTGATTCTGGTAAGCTCACGAATTCTTGAGTCTCAAACTTGGTTCCTTTAGTTAGAACATGTTGTATAGAGTTTAGAAATCTAGTTTTCCCCAATTCTTATCTCTGTTTCATGGGTGAACCAATTCGGCTTTGGTGG
This sequence comes from Crotalaria pallida, assembly GCA_037953625.1. Lineage (NCBI taxonomy): Eukaryota > Viridiplantae > Streptophyta > Magnoliopsida > Fabales > Fabaceae > Crotalaria > Crotalaria pallida. The sequence goes on from CM075650.1 coordinate 99,692,284, forward strand.
TGCACTCAAAACTGTCATGCATGTGAAGCTCAAAGTGATTTCTGGGGTTGGAGCACTTTTCTTGGATTTCTTTCTGTTGATTCACGTCTGAGAGGTAAGGGGAAGTAATTACATTCACTAGATAGAGTTTAAATTCCATGAATTGTGTTAGAGAGCCACCAAGAGGCTCTAAGGGCTTAGATTGAATAGGAACTTTGGTTTGGAGACCAATCCATGCTCTAAAACTGTGTTGAGCAAGTTATGTATCATGCATGCAAGCTTAAATGAACTTTAATTCATGAGTATTGAGCTTATTCTGCAAATTGAGGTATTGAGTTGTGAAAATGTGTTTTAATGCATGATTACTGAATTCTCTATCAAATCTGTGTTTTGATATGGAATGAATGTTGTAACATGTTCAAATTATGTTGTATGAACTCGGTGGATCCCTGGAATGGACTAGAATTAAGTAGAAATGAAAATGTTATGTTAAAACCAGGTTTCAGTGTTATCTGCTACGAAACACTCGAGTAAAAGGCAGGGTACTCGAGTAAAATGCTTTCAAAACAATGTAAAATGAACAAGAACACTCGAGTATTTTGTCTGGTACTCGAGTATCGCGCATGACCTGAGGACCATTATAGGCCAAACACTCGAGTCAGTCAAGGTCACTCGAGTATTCTGGAAATGTTCAAGAACACTCGAGTAACCCATGAACTACTCGAGTAAATTGTTGAATTGAAAACCCAAATCCTCAGAAAGTCATGAACACTCGAGTAGTCTTAAGAACACTCGAGTAATCTGGAAAAGTTGAGTAACACTCGAGTGTCCTGAAGTTTACTCGAGTAAATTGTTCAGAACCTGAAAACACCATTTTCAATTCTAACTTATTAAATTAAGGAATTATTAATAATAGTCCAAGGGATCAAGACTTAGAGAAATTGATTAATACAAAAAGATCGTTTGGTGACGGTCCTTTTTGATAAAGAAAATAAGCCTGGGTGGCCTGCAAAGTATTAATCAACTTCCCTTAAGTCTAAAGGATAAAATGCATTCATTCTGGAGTTCGGATGGTAGGACGTATTCATGTTTTGATAAACATGTGGAGGGTCTCTGGGAGTGCCAATACGCTTGCTTGATGACACGTCGTTGACGTGGTCGGCTTAGTGGATGCCGATATGGTTATATCGTTTGGATGACGATCCGTTTGGATGACGGGATATGCTCGGGTGGCATGGATACCAAGCTTGTCGTGTACATTCTAGGTGAATGTACGAATGGTTGTATACCTAGGAATACAACGCACTGTTGAGTGCTGGGTTGTCAGGGATGGACGTCAGAGAGTGACATAGTATTATGATGGAGATAGGCTTGAGAGCTAAAGTCATGCATCATGCCATTCATTCAAATAAACTGTTATGACTGAATTAAGTGTGAACATCCTATGTGCATAACCTATTTGCTAAGTGTTAAGTGTGATTGATATTACTTGATGCATATTACATATTTATGTTGCACAATTTATTCTCTATTGATTATGTGTATAGAATTGCTTACCCCTATGCCCTTGTAGGTGATGTCTCGCTACATTGCTTGCATCGAGATCCGACCACTTCCTAGTGGCATATGGATCTATGAGGACAATCGCGCGGTGTTTGAGGGGGAGGTAGAGATTACCTTCTACCACCCGAACCCGCTGATACGATTCCGTCCTCGTAGGTTTAGGATTCCCATCATATACACTATGCATGTACCCCCGTTTTACACTTACCATGGACCACCTCCCACGCGACCAGCTCGCTCTTACCATAGTTTTCGTTTTCGACCTACCCGCTCTCACCCTTTTTCCTCGAGAGTCGTCCGCGAGGAGACTCCCCTATCTGATCCGAGGAGCCCAGTCAGGGTTTCACCATCACCTGACCCGGTACCCAGTGGTAGGGTACACTCTCCCTCGGATGAGATCGAGGAGGATCCAGTGGAGGACGAGAGTGGGAGCGAGCCTGTCGTGCATTCTACTGGGAGTGACTGGAGGGACGACGATCCCTAGGTACATGTATATGGTGTATGGTGTGGATCTGAGGATCTGGTGTGTGGAGGAGATTTGCTGCTGCTGCTGTGATGATGATGCTACTACCTTACTCACTTTACTTTTGGGAGACTACTACTGCTACTACTACTCCATCTGATGCTGCCAGATCTATGTGACTATTCCTAGAGTTATACATTTTGTTATGTATATATATTGTAGATATACTTTTGGAGCACTCTAGAGCTTGTAGTTACACTGTTATATAGATCTGATGATGGACTTGTATATTTTGAAACTTGGAGACTTTACTCATGGGCTATGTACTTATGATTCTCTATATCTATGAAAACCTATGTTTATATTCTATCAGTTGCATAGTCCAGTAATTTCCGCTTACTCTGATTTAATCTGTTTAAGAGCTCGGCTATAAATGGTATCCGTTCTATCGTACAAAGCAAGGGTAGCTTAAGCTACTTGATACAAAGATATTTTCTAAAAGATCGAATGTTACTCTATTTGCGAAAAGATTTTAGAAATCGCCGAACTCGATACAATGATTTTGAGATAATATAGACTTTATTCTCCAAGACTTTCAAGTGACGATTCGTGCACCCGCTTTAAAAGAAAAATTTTATTGACCTATTTTCTTAACACTCACAAGTCCATATATATTACCCAACATGATATACTTTTATTATTCAATTTGGGTAAATACGAAGGGTGTCACATGGAATATATATTTATTATTATGAGTGGACAAATACTTTTTGTAATTTATAATATGAAATAGTTGTCACCCTGAAACTTGTACTAGTCGGGCGTTAGGATCTGTTATGACTATTAAACTGTCGTAGTTTATGTTTTAAATATCTCTGGACTGACAGGTTTTAAGAAGAATATTTTTGGGAAGTCCGGGAAACAGAGGAAACTCTGTCCGTTTTTCCGGAAAAATAATTTTTAGTATTTTAATTTAAAAAGAAATTTTCAATTACCATTTTTATAAAATCTTGAATTAACTAATAAAAGTGAGAGTGTTACATTTTGGTATCAGAGCATTTTTTCCTCGGCCTTTGGAGTGTGGACTCACAACTTCAATGGTTACTCACCAAGCGAGTAACCAATGTGTATAGTCAAGTGTCTAGGTTAGGCAAATAGGATTCTTATGCGATTAATTACTAGGAAAGTATTAATTTGTATCTTCTCTAGGACTTAGCTATCATGGCTAGGAGACGTGCCGAAGACGACAGAATGGCTGCTATCCTGGAAAACCTAATTCAGATGCAACAAAATCAGGCGCAGAATATAGCAGCAGCAGTAGCAGCACTAAACCCCCAACCCCCAACTCCAGTTGCGATTGATTGGTTGACACGGTTCCGAAAGAACGGACCACCCAAGTTTGAAGGGGGGTGTAACCCTGATGGAGCTCAGCGATGGCTGAAGGAAATTGAAAAGATCCTACGCACCATGGCTCCACCTGTTGAACTAACTGTATTGCTAGCGCAGTACATATTGACTAACGAAGCAGAGTATTGGTGGGAGCGAGTGCGAAGAGAATTGGAAGCGGCCAATCAGAATATCACTTTTGATCTGTTTAAGGCTCACTTCTTGGGAAAGTATTTTCCTGAGGATGTTCGTAGGGAAACGGAGATCGCCTTTCTGCATCTGGAGAAAGGGAACATGAATGCTGGCGAATATGCGGCGCAATTCGAAGATTTGATTCGGTATTCCAGTGGCTATAGAGATGCGGATGAGCGAGCTAAATGCATAAAGTTTGAGTCAGGACTTCGTCCGGAGATTAGGCTTGTCTTTGAGTACAAGAACATTGCAAATTTGAAGCAATTGGTGAATATGACCAGCACTTATGAAGGAGGACTGAAACGAATAGCGGCTGGAAAAAGAAGCCAGGATATACATGATGAAGGAGGTCTCAACAAGGGTAAGGAATTGGCTCAAGGATCAGGTCGATATGCTGTTAACCGCACCAGAGCAGTAGTGCTAGAGAATGCAGGTCAGAGTGCGACCGCTCTAAGGACTAGGCCACCATGTCCACATTGTGGAGGATCCCATACTCGTATGTGTTGGATGATTGAGCAGCGTAGAAAGGAAGGTCTCTACTTCCAATGCGGGAAACCCGGACACCGTGCTGCAGACTGTCCTATGGGCACGCAGAACGAGGAATAAACTTATCCGAGGTACTTCTAGCGATTGATAATGTGTCCAATGATTACTTAGGATGTTTTTGCATAGAGTATACATGTTGGTTTAACTTAGAAGAAAACAATGAGTGATAATGCATTAGCTAAAGTTCCGCCGAACACAGTGATGGTACTACCACTAGTAGAAGGTAAGGTTAGAGCTGATCACTCTAATTCTTACATCTGCTAGGGGACGATAACATCAGCAAACATGGCGATGATGTCGCTATTGATAGATGTGAGATTGGGATTGATCACCTCGATCTTTACACCTATTAATGGTCGATGTCATCAGCGCATTTCATCTAAAACCGAAATAATTGGATAAATACATTTTTAAAATATATCCTTAGACAGAACATAACTAACCGAGAAGAATTCCTTCTAAACTCTTTGCATAGCATTAGAGAGTAGAGTAATAGAGTATAGAATCCCTGAGAGACTCTAGAGAACCATACATACGTCCTCTTGCAACCAATCGAATTAGATAGTAGACAGTTTAGAACTCACCCAAGAACCTAGTCAAGTACCCGAACGATTCCCTCAAAGGAAGCAAGTCTTAGTCACTGCGTCAGGTACCTTTATCGAGACCAATCAAATCAGCTATAGGTCCATAGCGAATGCATCCTTCGATGATTCTCTTCTGAGAATGCACACTTAAGGATAATCTCCATTGTCTTCTTGATTGACATGTGTCCAGCCATGCTGCTATCCTTCAATGTCGGTGCTTACATAAATCTTCTGTGTTGAGCAGTCATCGGACATTATGAAGGAAGCCAGCACACTATCAAACACCATAATCTCTACACCCTTATCACCTGACATGTCCTTGATCACCTTGCAAAGATCATTAAAATTCCCCTTGAGTACTTCATGTTTCTTCTTTTCATCTTCACTCTCTGCAAGTTTCAAGCATCTCCGATGTAAACATGAGAATTCGCCAAGCCGTAAGAACCCGGCATAGTTCTATGCCTACCGATAGATAACCACCCACGTGCCCCTTTCCAACCTTGGACACCGGTTGGGAACCTATGTACTCGATTCTGAATAACGGATGATCATACCCCCTAGCGTGGACATAATCAAGTATGTCAATGCCAAGTGGGGGAGGATTTCAATCCAAGGAATGGGAGATGGAACTTTAATAATAAGAAAACTGACGGTCCTGTCCAGATAGAGATGATACATGGTACCGAAGGACAAGCATTGAAATAGGCATGACCCTAACCACACCTGGAGCGGGAAATAAAAACCAAAGGGAAGTGAAGACCGTAGTCAGGAGTTTACCAATGGGATGATTCCCCATTTAAGGAACCGAACGGAATTTCGGGGACGAAATTCCAGTAAGTGGGGGAGAATTGTAACATCCCGAATTTTAATTCCAATAGTAATTGGAATAATGATAAGATTTGGAAGTAAGGATGATTCTAAAAAAAAGATTTAAAAAGACGGATTAGGAGTTCTTTGAATGCCATAGAGGAGTCAGGAAGCATTGGCATCAGAAAGGAGTTTGAAAGATGAACAAAAGAGCGTTAGAAACGATGTTTTCGGTGTTGTAAACACCCTATATTAGGAAATTCAAAATAAAAGATTTATAACTCAAAACGTAAATTCCACCATTGGATGTGAAGGGTAATATGTGAGGAAGCTTGCTTTCAAATTTGAGCAAGATCCGACGGATAACGAAGAAGTTATGGCAATTTGAAGTGCCAAGAAAATGGAAAATAAATCTGTTAGACTACTCGAGTAGTGCAGAACTACTCGAGTAGTGCTGGACTAATCGAGTAGTTCAGGGACTACTCGAGTAGTCCACCCAAACAGCAAGTCATGATTTCCTCAACTACTCGAGTAGTGCTTGGACTACTCGAGTAGTCCGTCCAGTTTCAGAAAAAATAAAACATGATTGGGGTCTTCTTCCTCATTCATTCCCCTTTATCTTTCTCTCTCTAGGGCACGAATTCCCTTCTCTTTCTCTCTCTAAATCCCACCTCAAATCATCAAATACATCCATGATAAACCATCAAAAACCAATCCCCACCACTCACAAACATCATCTCTTCCATCAATCTCTCCTATTATTCTCTCTCAAGCCATGGGTATGAGTTAGGGTTCAAGAGCTCCATCACCCACTCTTGATTTCTACAATTTCAAGCTCAAGGTAATATGGATTCAAGCTTTCCTCATCTCCTCCTCCATGTTACACGAATTATTGCCATCATCTCTAACTATTTTTACCTCTTTTGCTTCATGGTTCACTTTCTCTCTCCTCCATAGCTTTGAAGCTTTCTCTCTCTACACCAAGGCGAGGTAGGATCAAGCTCTCCTTCTCACTCTCACTACACATTGGGAGGCTATTTGGTTGAAACTCAAAAGGGGAGGATTTTAAAGAGTTAGGGTTTGGTACTCCCTTCTCTCTCTTCAAGGTTAAGGTAAGAGGGTTCGTATTACCTTAGCTTAGGAAATAGATTCTCTTCAGTTATAGTGATGGCTAGGGGTAGAGGATGAGTAGAGTACCAAACTTTAGGGTAGTTGATATTGAAATGAATGGAGTAATTGGTAGAGAATAGAAAGGCAAATTAGTTGAGGTATATGAGAATGAGTATATATATATATAGTAAAGGTTAGAAAGGGAATTATTGATTAAATGAATGGTAAACTATGGGGTGAGGAGACCAATTGAGTTAATTTCCTATAATGAGAATATAAAAGAGAAATAGGGGTGGATAACAGAATTTTAAGTGGATAAAGAAAAGGGAAGAGTTAGCATTAGGCTTGTTTTAATTGACGAGGTTGATGGGAAATAAATATGGAAAACATAGTAAGTGTATGCTAAATAAAAACGATGAATGTATGCTAGAGGAAAATGACGATTGTGTGCCAATTAAATAATGCAATTGATAAATGAATATGTTAGGAAACTCTGGAACATAGAATGGTTTTAGAAGAGGGAAATACGAATGATAAATGTGTATGAAAGTGAATTAATAATGGAAAGGGTAACTGTGACTAAAATGGGGCAAGAGTGCTAAAGCTTGAAATGGAATTGAAAGGAAAATTAAATAAAGAATGGATTATTTTACGATATGTATATAATGGGCACTAAGAATTAATTGTTAGTTGGAATATTGCACCATAGGGTAGTCAACAATTAGAGTTGTCAAATTAAGGACAATAGTGATGATATTAATAACATAATTGATTTGTGCTAGTTGGATTAAAAGACATAATTGTGATAATTTGATAAAAGAGTGGTTATTGTTGTGGTTATGGGAATAATGTGCTTGTAAATAATGAATAAGAGATGATGTTGTGATGAAAGAATGAAAATGAAATATACCCGGGCGCAGTAAGATGTGACCGCGCATGGGTGCGGACGCAGTAGGTCGTGACCAGGGGAAGGGATGAAAAAGTAACATACCTGGGCGCAGTAAGACGTGACCGCGTGTAACATCCCAAATTTTAAACCCAGATACAAATGAATTAATAATAATCTGGGATAATAGGGATAATATAAATAAAGCCATAAATAGGTATTAAAATAAGTGCACAAGCATTAGAAAAGATTAATAATAATAATAATGATTTAGAAAAGAAAGGAGCATTAAATTGGAATTAGGAACAAGCCATAAAAATAGATAATTCGGTGTTAAAACATAACGTAGGTTATAAAATCAAAATAAAAGATTTAGGACTCAAAACAAAATTTCCACCGTTGGATATGAAGATATGATTTTTAGGAAGTTGCTCCTCAAATTTGAGCAAGATCCGACGGTGAACGAAGAAGTTATGGCTATTTGAAGTTGGGGAGAAAAAAGCTGAAAAATAGAAAAAAATAAATCAGGCATCTGGTAAAAGTATCCGGATACCAGCCAAAGTATCCTGATACTTCGTGCAGAAACAGCATAAAACGCGTTGAATCTTCTTCTCCATTCATTCCCCTTTTGCTTTCTCTCTCTAGGGCTCAAAACCCCATTTCCGCCCCTCCTCTTTCAACTCCGGCCTCCTCCTTCCTTCACCACCCAAAACCGCCGCCACCTCCTTGGCTCTTCCTCCTTCCCCATAGATCCGCCCTCTTTCTCTCTCTCCTCCTCTCACTTGATTCTCCCTCTCCTCCTTGTCTCTCCACCGGAAACGGCCAGCCACCACGCCGGCCACCCACTACCCTCACAAACTCCTTTCTCTCTTTTTCTCTCTCCCTTTGGCCCTTTCTCTCTCTTCCCTCTTGGTTCCCTCTCTCCTTCCCCTTTTAGCCGAGCTTTCTCTCTCTCCTCCCGGTGTCGAAGAGCAACACCGTCACCGTGATCGAGATCGATTGTCCCCACCGTGCTTGGAATCGAAGATTGGGGAAACTTAGGATCAAGTTGGAGCCGAGCTAAAGCGTGGGTCGGGGAGTAAAGCGTCAGATTAAGGTTACCCCTCTCACTGTCATCGATTGAGGTAAGGGGTTTCATTACCAGTCCTTAAGGGGTGTATTTCTGGGTAGTTATATCTATCGCTAGGACCAGGGGAAATGTTAATTGCTAACGAACCTTAGGGTAACCCGCTAATAATGAGGAAAGATAGATGGAGTAAATAGGGGAAACCAATAGTGATGAATAAAAAGGTAAGTAACAGAATAATTAATTAATTAGACTAGTAGGGTGTGGCAAAAGTATAGAAATGGTGAATAGGGAAATAAATTAGAAATGAACAAATGAGAGTAAAGAGAATTAGAGTATAATTGTATGTGGTAAAACTAGGTAAAAGTTAAACGGAATTGGTAGACAAAATAATGACATATAATATGGACAATTAATATTGGATAAATATGGTGATGTATCGTAGGCCTTCGATTTGGGGGAGACGATACATCGTAAAAATTGGGGTTGTATTGTAGGCCTTCGATTTGGGGGAGACAATACAACGAAACTGGGGCGATGTATGTAGGCCTTCGATTTTGTGGAGACATACATCATCGACGGTGTATGTAGGCCTTCGATTTTGTGGAGACATACATACACCGTAAATAAAAAGGAAAAGGAAATAAAAATGGTAAATGTCATAGGTGGTTGTATTGACCCTGTGGCACGGCGCAGGTGGTTGTATTGACCCTGTGGCCTGATAAATGGTACATGTCACAGGTGGTTGTATTGACCCTGTGGCGCGGCGCAGGTGGTTGTATTGACCCTGTGGCCTAAATAAAATGGTACATGTTACAGGTGGTTGTATTGACCCTGTGGCACGGCGCAGGTGGTTGTATTGACCCTGTGGCCAAATAATAAAGAGGTAAAACGGTAATAGAAAAGCGATGTATGTAGGCCTTCGATTTGGTGGAGACATACATACACCCTAAATAAAAAGGAAAAAGGAAAGGATAATGGATAAAATAAGGTAAACGGTAAAGGAAAAGCGATGTATGTAGGCCTTCGATTTGGTGGAGACATACATCGTGATTGGTGTATGTATGTAGGCCTTCGATTTGGTGGAGACATACATACACCGTAAATAAAAGGAAATGAATAAGGGAAACAGGGAATAAAATTGGATAAGATAATGGTAATGGAAAAGCGATGTATGTAGGCCTTCGTTTTGGTGGAGACATACATCGTGATTGGTGTATGTATGTAGGCCTTCGATTTGGTGGAGACATACATACACCGTAAATAAAAGGAAATGAATAAGGAAAAAGGTAAGGGGATATAACAGGATTTATTTGGAGACGGGGAAAATAATTAAAAAGGAAAAATGGAAAAGGAAATGGAAAATGGTAATGGAAAGGAAAAATGGATAATAGAGTGGACATTGAGAAATGAAATAAGAAGGTAAACAATGGAATTGATATAGGAATTAGAGGAAATAAATAAGGAGAATAATCATGGAAATGCTAAACACAAACGAATAATGGGAAACAGATAAAGGATGAAAATAAGAGGATGGGAAAGGAAGAAAAAGTAATAGGTTAGTTGGAAAGAGAGTGAATAGAGAAACTAGGGTGATTAGGAAAAAGGGGTAAAAAGGATAGAGCGAAAGTAATGAGGAACAAGAATAATTAGAGGTTAGGAATTATTTAAAAGGAGACAATTAAAAAGAAAAATAATTAGGAAACAGCTAGGAAGTAAAAAGGAAAATAAGAGCATGAGTTAAGTAGTATGGCATAGGCTTGAATGGTCTTGGTGTGTCGTATATACCTGCTTAGAAATCTCTCTTTTAAGTTCTGTGTGATGCTTCCCCTGTGTGGTTAATAATTTTCAGGTACACAAGTGGAGCATACACCAGTGCCGGCCGAGCAGGATTTTCATTCCATTACATGGAATGTTTATTAGATATTATGAGTGGATAATTATGTAATGTAATTTATTATATGAATTAGTAGCCTGCCCCGCAACTTGTATTATTTGGGCATTAGGATCTGTTATAACTATTAAATTGTTGTTGCTTATGTTTTTAAACAATTCTGGACTGACAGGTTTTTTTGAAGAAAATTTTTGGGATGTCCGGAAAACAGAGGAAACTCTGCCGGATTTTCGTAAAACCTTTTAAAGAAATTTAAGTGTTAAAAAGGAATTTTCAAACTCCGATTTTAATAAAACCTAAAATTATCTAATAAATGTGAGAGTGTTACATTTTGGTATCAGAGCAGTTTTTCCTCGGCCTTTGGAGTGTGGACTCACATCTCCGATGGTTACTCACCAAGCGAGTAACTGATTCGTTTAGTAAGAGTTTAAGTCTAGGAATAGGATATTTAGGTTATTGATTAAGTATTCAGTCTTTAACTGGCTGTTCCCTTCGTGACCTAACAGTATGGCTGGGCGACGTACCGAAAATGATCGGATGGCTGCTATATTGGAGAACCTGATTCAAATGAATCAGAATCAGGCCCGAATGCAACAGAACCAAGCGGAAAACATCGCAGCAGCCGCAGCCGCAGCAGCAGCAGCATTGAATCCACCACCCATTCCTGTCGAAATCGACTGGATGGCTCGATTTAGGAAATGCGAACCGCCTAGGTTCGAAGGAGGGTATAATCTTGATGGAGCTCAGCGATGGCTCAAGGAAATTGAGAAGATCCTTCGCACCATGGCGCCACCTGCTGAACAAACTGTGTTGCTAGCGCAGTATATGTTGACTGATGAAGCAGAGTATTGGTGGGAACAAATGCGAAGAGAATTGGAGGCAGCTAATCAGGATATCACTTTTGATCTGTTTAAGGCTCACTTCCTGGGAAATTATTTTCCTGAGGATGTTCGTAGGGAAAAAGAGATCGCTTTTCTGCATCTGGAGCAAGGAAGTATGACTGTCGGTGAGTATGCGGCACAATTTGAAGATCTGATTCGCTATTCTGGCAGTTATCGGGACGCAGACGAACGCACCAAGTGTATTAAATTTGAAGCAGGTCTCAATGCCAGGATTCAGACTATCTTTGTGCACCAGGGTATAGCTAACCTCTCTCAGCTTGTGAATATGACTAGCTCTTATGAGAAGAGTTTGAATCAGCAGGAAGCAGAGGAAAGGAGCAAGAATATACCGAATGAAGTAGGTCTCAACAAGGGTAAGGGACTGGCTCAAGGATCAGGTCCGCATGCCGTTAACCGCACCAGAGCAGTGGTGCTAGAGAATGCGGGTCAGAGTGCGACCGCTTCAAGGACCAGGCCACCATGTCCACATTGTGGAGGATCCCATACTCGTATGTGTTGGATGCTGGAGCAGCGTAGAAAGGAAGGTCTCTGCTTCCAATGCGGCCAACCCGGACACCGTGCTGCAAACTGTCCTATGGGCACATAGAACGAGGAATAAACTTATCCAAGGTATTTTTCGTGTAATGTTGCACCAACAGATTGCTTTAGCATCTTTACCTAGAGTAAGTGTGAGTAGTGTAATCTAGAAGGAGTCGATAAGTGTTAAAACCTTAGCTAGAAATTTCACCAAGCTCGATTGTGATAGTGTCGTCCTCTAATAGAGTGTAAGGTCAGGATTGGTCATCCTTTCTCTTGCACCTGTTAAAAGATAATGCTATCATTCAATAACGCAGTGATGTACAGTTGATAAATGTGAGATTGGGACTGACCACCTCGGTCTTCGCATTTATTGACATGTTATATTATTGCAATCATCTAGTTGAGATCCGAACAAACCATTTAGGAATTCTATCTCTGTCGAAAGCCCGATTGAACTCTAATCCTATAGGATCCTTACCAAGACTCGTGAACAGTGATTCACAAACCAACCCCATTCAAGACACTCTTATTCTATATTTCCACCGAGAACACCCAACTAAATGATCAAACCACCCCTCTAACTTGCATGAGAACTTAGCCGTATGCGTAAGTACGGAAAGCCTAGCTAATCAATTCTTGGAATTCGCCTAGTTTCCTCCCTGCCTTCGACTTACTCAGGTATGTTGATACCAAGTGGGGGAGACGTGACGACTCAATTCGGATCCTATCCGAGCGCAATAACTCGTAATCATACCGTAAGCCATAGGACTACTAAACAGATAATTCCAAACACTTCGCGGAGAATCGAACGAGAGTTAAACTTGGAGTAAAACAAGGTTCCCCAAAATAACACCGAATTGAGAAATAACAACTAGGCCTTGACCTTGACCCTCAAGTGTAATCCATCTTTAGGAATTCCTATATCGAATTGAAATTACTAAACGAACGGGAAGAAAGTAGAATCGAAGTAGAATGCAAACGCGGTGAAGATTGATTTTAAGAGTGACTTTTCTAGACTCACTTGAAGTAGTAAAAGGTGAACGGGATAAAAGTGAAGTCGCGAAGTGGAATCTCAATCAAGACGTTACGTCGGAACACCGCAAGTGATAATCTCAGTCTTTTGGGACCCTGTGCATTTGATAGGACCCCGATGGACCAAGACCAACCAGTTAGCCGCAGATCCATAGAAACGCATCCTTCGACGAATCTTTGCTGAAAACGCATACTTTGGGGAATAATCTCCATTGTCTTTTGCTTGACATGTATCCAGTCCATCCTGGGTCATCTTGCAAAGACCATGAGACTCATTCTTGAGTACTTCATGTTTCTTCTTTTCATCTTCACTCCCTTCAAGCTTCAAGCATCTCAGATGCAAAGGTGAGAATTGGCCAAGTCGTAGAAGCCCGGCGTCGTTCTATGCCTACCGGTAGATAGTCACCCACGCGTCCTCTTCTCAACCTTGGATACCGGTCAGGAACTTGTGTACCCAATTCTGAGCTGCGAATGAGCATACCCCTTAGCATGGGTATAATCAAGTATGACAATGCTAAGCGGGGGAGGATTTCAATCTAAGGAATGGGAGATGGAACTTTAATAATAAGAAAACTGACGATGCAACACCGATAGAGTTAGTACGTGTTGCTAGAAGGCAGACGTTGGAATAGGCATGACCCTAACCGCATACGGAGCGGAAAGTAAAAACCGAAGGGAAGTGAAAACCGTGGTCCGAAGCTTACCAATGGGATGGTTCTCCATTTGAAGGAATTGAAAAGAATTTCGGGGACGAAATTCTAATAAGTTGGGGAGAAATGTAACATCCCAAATTTTAAACCCAGATACAAATGAATTAATAATAATCTGGGATAATAGGGATAATATAAATAAAGCCATAAATAGGTATTAAAATAAGTGCACAAGCATTAGAAAAGATTAATAATAATAATGATTTAGAAAAGAAAGGAGCATTAAATTGGAATTAGGAACAAGCCAGAAAAATAGATAATTCGGTGTTAAAACATAACGTAGGTTAGAAAATCAAAATAAAAGATTTAGGACTCAAAACAAAATTTCCACCGTTGGATATGAAGATATGATATTTAGGAAGTTGCTCCTCAAATTTGAGCAAGATCCGACGGTGAACGAAGAAGTTATGGCTATTTGAAGTTGGGGAGAAAATAGCTGAAAAATAGAAAAAAATAAATCAGGCATCTGGTAAAAGTATCCGGATACCAGCCAAAGTATCCAGATACTTCGTGCAGAAACAGCATAAAACGCGTTGAATCTTCTTCTCCATTCATTCCCCTTTTGCTTTCTCTCTCTAGGGCTCAAAACCCCATTTCCGCCCCTCCTCTTTCAACTCCGGCCTCCTCCTTCCTTCACCACCCAAAACCGTCGCCACCTCCTTGGCTCTTCCTCCTTCCCCATAGATCCGCCCTCTTTCTCTCTCTCTCCTCCTCTCACTTGATTCTCCCTCTCCTCCTTGTCTCTCCACCGGAAACGGCCAGCCACCACGCATGGCCACCTACTACCCTCACAAACTCCTTTCTCTCTTTTTCTCTCTCCCTTTGGCCCTTTCTCTCTCTTCCCTCTTGGTTCCCTCTCTCCTTCCCCTTTTAGCCGAGCTTTCTCTCTCTCCTCCCGGTGTCGAAGAGCAACACCGTCACCGTGATCGAGATCGATTGTCCCCACCGTGCTTGGAATCGAAGATTGGGGAAACTTAGGATCAAGTTGGAGCCGAGCTAAAGCGTGGGTCGGGGAGTAAAGCGTCAGATTAAGGTTACCCCTCTCACTGCCATCGATTGAGGTAAGGGGTTTCATTACCAGTCCTTAAGGGGTGTATTTCTGGGTAGTTATATCTATCGCTAGGACCGGGGAAAATGTTAATTGCTAACGAACCTTAGGGTAACCCGCTAATAATGAGGAAAGATAGATGGAGTAAATAGGGGAAACCAATAGTGATGAATAAAAAGGTAAGTAACAGAATAATTAATTAATTAGACTGGTAGGGTGTGGCAAAAGTATAGAAATGGTGAATAGGGAAATAAATTAGAAATGAACAAATGAGAGTAAAGAGAATTAGAGTATAATTGTATGTGGTAAAACCAGGTAAAAGTTAAACGGAATTGGTAGACAAAATAATGACATATAATATGGACAATTAATATTGGATAAATATGGTGATGTATCGTAGGCCTTCGATTTGAGGGAGACGATACATCGTAAAAATTGGGGTTGTATTGTAGGCCTTCGATTTGGGGGAGACAATACAACGAAACTGGGGCGATGTATGTAGGCCTTCGATTTGGTGGAGACATACATCGTCGACGGTATATGTATGTAGGCCTTCGATTTGGTGAAGACATACATACACCGTAAATAAAAAGGAAAAGGAAATAAAAATGGTAAATGTCATAGGTGGTTGTATTGACCCTGTGGCACAGCGCAGGTGGTTGTATTGACCCTGTGGCCTGATAAATGGTACATGTCACAGGTGGTTGTATTGACCCTGTGGCGCGGCGCAGGTGGTTGTATTGACCCTGTGGCCTAAATAAAATGGTACATGTTACAGGTGGTTGTATTGACCCTGTGGCACGGCGTAGGTGGTTGTATTGACCCTGTGGCCAAATAATAAAGAGGTAAAACGGTAATGGAAAAGCGATGTATGTAGGCCTTCGATTTGGTGGAGACATACATAGTGATTGGTGTATGTATGTAGGCCTTCGATTTGGTGGAGACATACATACACCCTAAATAAAAAGGAAATGAATAAGGGAAACAGGGAATAAAATTGGATAAGATAATGGTAATGGAAAAGCGATGTATGTAGACCTTCGATTTGGTGGAGACATACATCGTGATTGGTGTATGTATGTAGGCCTTCGATTTGGTGGAGACATACATACACCGTAAATAAAAGGAAATGAATAAGGAAAAAGGTAAGGGGATATAACGGGATTTATTTGGAGACGGGGAAAATAATTAAAAAGGAAAAATGGAAAAGGAAATGGAAAATGGTAATGGAAAGGAAAAATGGATAATAGAGTGGACATTGAGAAATGAAATAAGAAGGTAAACAATGGAATTGATATAGAAATTAGAGGAAATAAATAAGGAGAATAATCATGGAAATGCTAAACACAAACGAATAATGGGAAACAGATAAAGGATGAAAATAAGAGGATGGGAAAGGAAGAAAAAGTAATAGGTTAGTTGGAAAGAGAGTGAATAGAGAAACTAGGGGTATTAGGAAAAAGGGGTAAAAAGGATAGAGCGAAAGTAATGAGGAACAAGAATAATTAGAGGTTAGGAATTATTTAAAAGGAGACAGTTAAAAAGAAAAATAATTAGGAAACAGCTAGGAAGTAAAAAGGAAAATAAGAGCATGAGTTAAGTAGTATGGCATAGGCTTGAATGGTCTTGGTGTGTCGTATATACCTGCTTAGAAATCTCTCTTTTATGTTCTGTGTGATGCTTCCCCTGTGTGGTTAATATTTTTCAGGTACACAAGTGGAGCATACACCAGTGCCGGCCGAGCAGGATTTTCATTCCATTACATGGAATGTTTATTAGATATTATGAGTGGATAATTATGTAATGTAATTTATTATATGAATTAGTAGCCTGCCCCGCAACTTGTATTATTTGGGCATTAGGATCTGTTATAACTATTAAATTGTTGTTGCTTATGTTTTTAAACAATTCTGGACTGACAGGTTTTTTTGAAGAAAATTTTTGGGAAGTCCGGAAAACAGAGGAAACTCTGCCGGATTTTCGTAAAACCTTTTAGAGAAATTTAAGTGTTAAAAAGGAATTTTCAAACTCCGATTTTAATAAAACCTAAAATTATCTAATAAATGTGAGAGTGTTACACCGCGCATGGGTGCGGACGCAGTAGGTCGTGACCAGGGGAAGGGATGAAAAAGTAACATACCCGGGCGCAGTAAGACGTGACCGCGCATGGGTAAGGACGCAGTAGGTCGTGACCAAGGGAAGGGATGAAAAAGTAACATACCCGGGCGCAGTAAGACGTGACTGCGCATGGGTGCGGACTCAGTAGGTCGTGACCAGGGGAATAAGATAAAAGTAAACATACCCGGGCGCAGTAAGACGTTACCGCGCATGGGTGCGGACGCAGTAGGTCGTGACCAGGGACAAAATGAAAAGAGATGTGAATGTAATGGAAAAGTATAGAATAAAAGACTTGATAAAAATGATGATTAAGAACAAAGTGAGAAAATATTGAATTGAGAAACCAAATGATATTTTGAGCGTGAGTAAATATATAATAAGACCCTCCAATATGGAGTGTGTAAATGTGATTAGAACCCGCTCTTGTGGTGTGTGAATAAATGGTAATAAGACCCAGCGAAAGGTGCGCGAAAGAATGGAATTGAATGGAAAGACTAGAAAGGCATAGGAAAATTATGTAACATAAAGGATAAGGAAAGGTGGAAATTAATAAACGGAAAGCAAAATTAGTATATGAATGGGGTATAATGGTATAGGGTAGGACCTTGGTTTGTTACTATGCTTTCGTAGAAGCTATATTTCTATGTTCTGTGTAATGCTATCCTTCTTGCTATATTTTGCAGGTACTGAAGTGGAGCTTACATATGACATGGCCGAGCAGGGCTTCATTCCACTACGTGGAATATATATTTATTATTATGAGTGGACAAATACTTTTTGTAATTAATAATATGAAATAGTTGTCGCCCTGAAACTTGTACTAGTCGGGTGTTAGGATCTGTTATGACTATTAAACTGTCGTAGTTTATGTTTTAAATATCTCTGGACTGACAGGTTTTAAGAAGAATATTTTTGGGAAGTCCGGGAAATAGAGGAAACTCTGTCCGTTTTTCCGGAAAAATAATTTTTAGTATTTTAATTTAAAAAGAAATTTTCAATTACCATTTTTATAAAATCTTAAATTAACTAATAAAAGTGAAAGTGTTACACGGTATCTATTCATCGAGATCTTGTTTCCAATTGTTTCCTCCAACATGTGTCACTCCTAGTAACCGAACATTTGACATTTGATCTTGATAAGATTGATATAACAATAATTAGAATAATTCTCTATATCGAAATAGTATAATAAGAAAAATTTTAAATTATCCTAAGAAATTCTATAAATCATGATATTATTAGGTAAATAACAATGTATTAATGATTAAAAAATCAAAAGAAAAGAAATGTATTTATTTATTTTAAATACTTTATTAAAATTAAAAAAACGAATGATGTGCTGCTTACTAAAGCATTAATTCTCTTAATATTCATTATTACAATACTTATAAAAATAATTAAAATTTATATATATCTGATTAAAAGCATTTTAAAGAATTTATTTTGTTGCTTATATTTATTTAAATAGTTTTTTGATTATACAAAGTGTAACACCCCTAATTTTCGTCTCGCAAATAACCAAGAAATTAATTATAACAATTATTTTATAATTGATTTATATTAGTTTTGAAGGTTTTAGTTTTTGTACATTATGTGTTTTTATTATATAAAAATATGAGGTATATTTTTATATGGTTATTTTGTACAAAAATGTGAATATTGTAATTTTGTCCTTGGGTTGGGACCTAATTGCAATATTAAAAAGGTTTTTGAAGAAAGAGTAATTAAATTATTAATTTTTGAATTTTATCATTATGTAACCGATTAGAAGGGCTTTGTAACCGATTACACGATGAACTCAGGAACTGGGTTAGTGGGTTTTGATGAGTAATCACCCAATTAATCCAGAAATTTGCCACGAATCCCACTCAATCACGTTGAGGAACGCGTGTCGCCTTGCATGCAAGCCTGATCTCTCTATAAAAACCCGAATTGTTGATGAATTTCGGTTGATTTTCTGATTGAAGTGCTGAAACTCTGTTTTTAGGGTTCTGAGATTCGTCCCTGTAATTCTCCTTCGTTTCTGAGAGTTAGAACATGGGTGATACACTGTTACAAAGCTCACATCAAGGGCTTTGTATTGATATAACGTTTGTGAGTTGAGAGTCCCTGAATCAAGAGAACGAAGCTTGCAAAGCAAGGGTGTTGGAGCTGTCAACACTGATTTTGAGTTTCTGGAGCTTGCTTTGGACTTCGATTTGGGTAAGCACATGCACTTTTTGAGTCTCAAATCTGTTCAAATCTTTAGAGCATGTTGCATAGATTAAGTCCTAACTATTTTCCCCAATTTTGATGAATGTTTTCTATGTTGAACTCTCTGATTTTGGGAACCCACCGAAACTGTGTTGCATGTTCAGCAGAGAAGGGGAATTAGTGGATTTTGGTGTTCAAACCCATTTCTCTGTGAAGTCTGTGTTCTCAATCGATGTAGAGGTAAGGGGGAAGCTTAATATTTTCTAGAATGAGAATAAATTGTGGTAGAACATAGGATGAGTCACCAAGAGACTCAAAGGGCATAAGTTAAAATGGTTAAGTGGCTTGGAGGCCAATCTGAGCTCAATTGTTGTTATGAGCAATGTTATCTAGATGCATGCAATCTATATTGATGTTGGATTCATGACTTATTTGGATATTATGTGAATTGATGCATTAAGTTGTGAAATATGTGCAATTATGTGCAATTTGAGTATCTAAATTGAATGTATGCAAGATAGATATGTTTCTGTGGCTGAACATATTAGTATTAAGGTATGTAAACTCTATTGATTGTTGAAATTGGTTAGATTTGAGTATTGAAAAGAGTGGTATGCAAAACCTCATTTTTAAATGTACAGGCTGCATAATCTAACCGGTTAGTCGAAATTTGTAACCGGTTAGATACTGTTAATTTTCAAAGAAAATGAATTTCTGAAATTGACCAAGTTTCCATACCATTTGTACTCAAGTTTAAGCAAGAATTTCATAAAAAGACCAATCTAAAACTATGTGATTGAGCACTGTTTGGTTTAGATTGGAGGTGATGAGTTAATACCTTAATATCAAATGATAGTTTCAAGAGGAAATTATGCATAAATAAAAATTGGATTATGACTTAGATCTTTTGAATGATATTATGTGTTGAACTTGAGGTATTCTGTTGTGCTAAGACCTTGTTATTGGATTGAGTAGAGAATTCAAGAAAAGATTCTTTGAAAATCAATGGTTTTGTATTCAGGTATGTAATTCTAATCGGTTAGGTGATGATGTAACCGGTTAGTACCTGAAACTTAAAAATAAAAGTTAAGTTTTTGAGTAAGGATTGTTAATACCAATGATTACATTCTCTTAATCCAGGTCTATGAGCATATGCTAAATATAAATTCAAAGGTGAATTTAATGAGTAAAGCCATGCCTCAATATATCATTCAGAAGTTGTGTTTTCTAAGTCATATAATGGAATTAATGGGAACATGACCCTGTACTCTAGGAGTACCAAACCGATGCAACCTACTTGATGACACATTTTGGGAATGTGGCCATTGTCTGGGACATGGTTTCTTGGACACGTTCTGGGAACGTGATGCACACTCTGGGAGTGGTGCTTGATTATATTCCAAGTATGGTTTGTGATACGTTCTGGGAACGTATGTTAGTGTCCTGGGAACACATTGGCATAATAATAGAATTAAAGATAAAAACCAACCTTAATGATTGTGCATTCATGCATATAGAATGGAAGATGGGTTGGTAGGAACGTCTATCATATTCTGGGAATATGAGGAGGGTACTCCGGGAGTACCAAATTTGTAACCTACTTGATGACACATTCTGGGAATGTGGCCAGTGTCTGGGACCTGGTTATATACGTTCTGGGAATGTATGTTAGTGTTCTGGGAACACATTGATATGCAACCTAATTGATGACACATTCCGGGAATGTGGCCAGTGTCCGGGACCTGGTTTTTATGCGTTCTGGGAACGTGATGCACACTCTGGGAGTGATGCTTATTATTCCAAGTATGGTTTGCTACACGTTATGGGAACGTGGTGCACACTCTGGGAGTTATGCTTATTTATCCAAGTATGGTTTGGCATTACGTTCTGGGAACGAATGTCAGTGTTCCGGGAACACAACGGTGTATTGGATGGACATCCAAGATGAACTTTGTTAGAGGCCTCAGTTGTGGAAGGAAATCATGCATCATGCCACCTGCATTGAAAGAATTATTATGATTATCCGGATGTGCTCATATGAATATGCATCATGATTTGCTACATGTTGATTTGTGGATGTTAGTTTTATTCTCATTTGATTATGCGAATATGTATAGCTAACCCCCATGCCCTTATTAGGTATTGATCGTGCATTTAGCTTGCACAAGAATCGGTAAAGGGAGATGTCACTTTGCTGCATGCAGAGTGTAGAAAGTGTGGGTTGGGAACCCGTTGTGCAGATATCGAGGATCCGGCCAGATAAATGTTTGGACAGAGGACCAGTGACCAGCTCTATAACATCTATATTTTTAATAGTATTTATATGATACACGTTTTGAAAGAGGTATCAGAAGATGAATTTAGTTTCATAATAATATTTATTTGGTACCCATGGACTTGTTACACTTGATATATTTTGAGAGTATAATATGATTATTTTACTATGTTTCCGCAAACTCTGATTTTGTTAGTCAACTTCATTATTAATCAAGTGTTTGTGAAAAGGAATTTTCAAGGGAAGGGAAAATCCTTATTTTCAAATCTGTTTACAACGATAACAAGTCCAAGTATTCATAAACTTATTACTTTTCTTATAAAGTAAGATGATATACAAGGAGTGTTACACTTTTATGGTATCAGAGCAATGGTCCTGACTCTTGGTCCTTGGGTGTGTGGTCCAAAGCGCTGGTCATCGATATCTGCAATGTTTCTTGGGAAGTATGCTTTCATATATTTCCAAACTATAGCTAAGATTATGGGTAATGGCTCTAGATAAGTAGCTCATTCTGCTATTAAGAAGTGTTCTATGAAGTTTAAGTCGAAGTGTGATAGTCGTATGCTTCTCTTTAGACGTGTGGTAAACTTAAAACCATAGTGTTGGTTTATTCCGTTCTCATAGAACCAGTGATAAGGAAATCTTAAAGGAGTTGTAGTTAAGTCCTTGACTCTGGAGAAGAGTATTTACCCTCACTAGTGTTAAAGTTAATCAACTTTTTAGACCGAGTGCAGGGTAGTCATCTCCTTAAAGATCAACCTTGTTGAGTTTGTTAAACTCTAAAGCTATCCTTTCTTTTGTTCCTTATGGATAAGGGTATTGATCAGAGTTGCTCAATGTCTTATCCAATCTGCTATCTCAAAACAGAGGCTCCTACAAATCTTCTTGTAGTGGTTTCCAAGGTATGTCTGAATTGTTCTATTAAGGTATTGGACTTTGTCTATCTACCTGTGTCATGATTACATTTGATCTTAAGCACGGTTTGGGAGCTGAGGGATCATGTGATTATGATTAATGACGATAGAACAACCCTGTATTGGGATTCCCAAACTTCGATCTGGAATCCAATGGACCCATGTGTTTGCTTCTGAGCAGCAGTGAAGGAATAAGGGGGTTAAAGAAATCATGGTTACAAGAAATGATATCAGGTTTACCCATGAATAAAGAGATAGAGTTTTGAATCAAGTTAATTCTTGAAACTGATTCTATCTCTACTACCCTTATGATATGATACCATCGGGAATGGTTAAATGGAAGAAACACGTAGAGAAGTTGCTAAAATGGTTATGGTTGGACCAGGTTAAAGGAGTCTAAGTGTTTTCTAAAATTGATTGGCGGTTGGAGTAACCCCAAATCAGGATTCGGGACAGGGATACACTTAAGATTGCAGTTTTGATCTCGATACGGACATTATGAGTAGGAAATAATGTCGTTCGGATTGACTAATGCACCTGTTCTTTTATGGATTATAAGAACTGGACCTTTAGATTATATTTGGATTCGTTTGTGGTTTATTCTAAGAATCCAGAGGAGCATGAGAAACATCTCAGGATTGTGTTGAGAATCCTGCAAGAGGAGTAGTTGTGTGCTAAGCTCACCAAAGATGAGTTTTGGTTGAGCGAAGTTAAGTTCGCAGGGCATGCGATCTTTAAAGTAAGAAGTTCTTAGGGCTGGCTGGGTACTATCGCCGGAGTATTTAAGGATTTTCTAAGATCGCATGGCCTCTGACTAAGTTGACTTGGAAAGATCAACTGATTGTATGAAATGATAGGATGTTGTTTATTTATGGTGGGATAGTGATGGATTATACCCCAATATAATATGATTAGTCCAAGAGGAATTATGGAAAAAGGTGAGTATATTATGATTTAAATCATTTCAGTGATGAATTCAGTTGGAATCAAGGTATTAGAGTATGATTAAATCCTATTTTGAGTTGGATTGGACGATGTAAAGAAAATGGTTTTTGAAAGTTCTTTGGTTTTACTTCTAAAACTGTACTTCATAAACCGGTTAGAGTTTCTTGTAACCGGTTAGAAACTGAAAGTTTAAAATAAAAATTTAAGTCCTTTGTGAAGGAACTTTTGGTATCAGTAGACATCTTCCTCCAATCCAAACTCAATGTCAATCACCTAAGTAAAATTTAAGAAAGGATTTAATGTTGTAAAATAATTTAATCCCTTGATTCATCATTGAAATTGATTTAAGGGGATTGAATCATAATACTTATGGATTAATCGAGAGTTGAAATTAAGGAGCTACTCCAATCGGAGAAGGTAGAGAATTGAGCTGGATGATGTAAAAGAGACGATAAGTACTAAGATAAGAAGGTTGTAATTCATGAACAAGTTTGGAGTTCGAAAATGTGAATGACAATAGGAAGAAGAAGAGTTGCATATGAAACAAAGGCGATGGATGGAGTTTCTAAAAGATTGATGAAATAAAGGCCCAACAGGAAAAAGGGGAAAAGTAAATAGAAGAATATCAACCACGGAAATATCAAGGTTAAGGAATCCTCGACTAAAGAAAAGTGACTAAGGAGGAAATAGGTAAGGGAACATTTGTCCATCTCAAGGTGAAAACTGTGAGGCAGATCACTTTGAGTTTAGTTGTGATGTACCTAAGGGAATAGTCAAGTCCGATTGTAGGAAGCTGGAGTATTATTCACCGAATTGTCTCGAAGGAAAAGGTGAGAAAGGAATGGACGAATCCAGCACGAGAAGAATTCACCGGCTGTGATGAGAGTTGAGTGTAATCCTGACGTAGACAACTCAAGCCTATCTCTTCCTTTGATCCGAGTTAACGTAGTTAAATGTTTTCGATTACGTTAATCTAGTCGTTTGAAGATATTAATATCCTGTTGAAAGCTTAACTCCAATCTTTTTGTGATCAAAACCCTTATCACAGTTGGATGTGATAATATCTGTGGACACTACAGAAATAGAAAGATCAGTTATGGCTAGAGAGATTAACAACCACCGGGATAGGACAAATCTTTGTCTCCCCAACGGAAATGTCTCTAGAACTTGACTATCTAACTAAGTCTGATAGTGATAATTACCCTATCTTTAAGTTCATCTAACTTAAAGACCTGTCGTATGGTCTTTCTTGTGAAAGATTATATCTGAAAGGGATGATTTTGTTATTAATGGTTTGAATATTGGGACTGATCACCCTAATGTCTTAAACTATTAAGGAATAAAGTCATACAAATGTTTCTTTGATCGTGCTTGAGGGATCAGAGTGCGCAGCCCAAAAAGTTTTTCCAAAATTTTTGATGAAAAGTGTTTTATTGAAGAATGTTTATGTGAAGTATATTACTCAAAAGAGTATTCCTTTTAAAATAATTCCTTCACATAAGAGTTTTTATGCAAGGAATTTTTAAAGTGAAAGGTTTCATTAGAAATATTTCGTAATAAAAGAACTATATCGAAACTCTTTTAAGTGGGGGAGGACCCCAAAGAACAAATTTTTGGGAGCAAGATGAAGTTTTCTAGTATAAAAACACTTTGGAAAAGTGGAAAATTTCAGAAGATGAATTTCGGGGACGAAATTCCTTTTAAGTGGGGGAGTAGTGTAACACCCCTAATTTTCGTCTCCCAAATAACCAAGAAATTAATTATAACAATTATTTTATAATTGATTTATATTAGTTTTGATGGTTTTAGTTTTTGTACATTATGTGTTTTTATTATATAAAAATATGAGGTATATTTTTATATGGTTATTTTGTACAAAAATGTGAATATTGTAATTTAGTTCTTGGGTTGGGACCTAATTGCAATATTAAAAAGGTTTTTGAAGAAAGAGTAATTAAATTATTAATTTTTGAATTTTATCAGTATGTAACCGGTTAGAAGGGCTTTGTAACCGGTGACACGATGAACTCAGGAACTGGGTTAGTGGGTTTTGATGAGTAATCACCCAATTAATCCAGAAATTTGCCACGAATCCCACTCAATCACCCTGAGGAACGCGTGTTGCCTTGCATGCAAGCCTGATCTCTCTATAAAAACCCGAATTGTTGATGAATTTGGGTTGATTTTCTGATTGAAGTGCTGAAACTCTGTTTTTAGGGTTCTGAGATTCGTCCCTATAATTCTCCTTCGTTTCTGAGAGTTAGAACATGAGTGATACATTGTTACAAAGCTCACATCAAGGGCTTTGTATTGATATAAAATTTGTGAGTTGAGAGTCCCTGAATCAAGAGAACGAAGCTTGCAAATTAAGGGTGTTGGAGCTGTCAACACTGATTTTGAGTTTCTGGAGCTTGCTTTGGACTTCGATTTGGGTAAGCACATGCACTTTTTGAGTCTCAAATCTGTTCAAATCTTTAGAGCATGTTGCATAGATTAAGTCCTAACTATTTTCCCCAATTTTGATGCATGTTTTCTATGTTGAACTCTTTGATTTTGGGAACCCACCGAAACTGTGTTGCATGTTCAGCAGAGAAGGGGAATTAGTGGATTTTGGTGTTCAAACCCATTTCTCTGTGAAGTCTGTGTTATCAATCGATGTAGAGGTAAGGGGGAAGCTTAATATTTGCTAGAATGAGAATAAATTGTGGTAGAACATAGGATGAGTCACCAAGAGACTCAAAGGGCATAAGTAAAAATGGTTAAGTAGCTTGGAGGCCAATCTGAGCTCAATTGTTGTTATGAGCAATGTTATCTAGATGCATGCAATCTATATTGATGTTGGATTCATGACTTATTTGGATATTATGTGAATTGATGCATTAAGTTGTGAAATATGTGCAATTATGTGCAATTTGAGTATCTAAATTGAATGTATGCAAGATAGATATGTTTCTGTGGCTGAACATATTAGTATTAAGGTATGTAAACTCTATTGATTGTTGAAATTGGTTAGATTTGAGTATTGAAAAGAATGGTATGCATAACCTCATTATTAAATGTACAGGCTGCATAATCTAATCGGTTAGTCGAAATTTGTAACGGGTTAGATACTGTTAATTTTCAAAGAAAATGAATTTTTGAAATTGACCAAGTTTCCATACCATTTGTACTCAAGTTTAAGCTAGAATTTCATTCAAATGTAAGAACTACAATCGGTGGGTGAAATAACTAGGAGACACTAGGAGAACACCTAGAAGGGGGGGTTAAATAGGTGTTAGAGAAACCTTGAAAGATTTTCGAAAGAAACGAATCGAAACGATTAAAGCAAATGATTTTTACAAAAAATATACTGTCTTAATCGATTAACTTCAGTACTAATCTATTAATGCCGAAGCTAACTTTTGAACTAATCGATTAACTAAGTCGTTACTCGATTAATGCCGAAAGCTGCTTAAAAACTAATCGATTAATTATCAACTTAATCGATTAATACGCTTAAAATCTGACAGAAATTCAGTTTTAATCGGAATACGAAAATCAATCAATTAACACATATGATCAAAGATAAAGCGGAATTGATTAACACCAATATTCTTATTCATTATCTAGGTTATGAAAATGATTTTCCCCAGATCAATTTACACAATTAAGATTCAATTCAATCAATTATGAAAATCAATCTTTTCTAGGTTTTCAACCAAGAACAATATTGAAATGAATTGAATGTAAAGAGTTAAGAGTTTAGAGATACGACACAGAGATTTATCCTGGTTCACTTTCATCCACTTGAAAGCTACATCCAGTTCCCTCTTCAACCAAGAGAGATTCTTCACTATCAGGAATTAGAGTTCTCAAATTACAAGTAAATGCCTCTCAAGACTCCCTTCTTGATAGCCTCCAAGAGATACCACACTCTTGTCTTGCAACCCTATTGAATCTAATCTAACCTCTTCCCTTGCTTGCCGATATCCCCGCAACAAGTCTTCCAATTGCTTTGAGATGCTTCAAAGGCTTCCACTTGCTTGATGATGCCTCACACCAAGACTTTCAATTGCTTGTTAACACAACAAGACTTCCAAGATAACTTTGCTTGATGAACAACCACCAAGGCTTCCTTATGTTGTAGAATGTTTGCCTCCTTTGCAATGATTACAACTCAATGAAAACAATGACAATCCTATGAATCTCTTTCAAGAACTATGAAAATATCAACATAAGAGATTCAAAGATTCTTTATCAAAGAATGTAAAAGTTAAAAGCTTTGATCTATGAAAGTGAGAGAGAATAGTATGGCTTTGATCTTTGTAAAATTGATATGAAAATTGTTCTAATGTGTTCTAATGATTCACAAAGGTTAGGAAAAGATTTATATAGAATGTAACATCCCTAATTTTATTCCCTAATATAATTATTAGTTTTATCAAATTAAATGGTTAATTCTTATATATAATTATTAAAGTGTTGGTTGTTTCCATCAAGTACCTTAAATTAATTTTTATTGGAATATTTTATATATATATATATATATATTCTTTAAAGTAGATTTATTTAAAGTAAATACCTTGTTTGAAAAATATATATCCTTTACATTACATACTTCACCTTGCTTTTGATGTATCATTAAATAAATAGTTTGTTTTAATATTTCAAATTACTAACTTTGTAATTTCCCTATATTATTAATCATTGTTTAAAGTTATATTAGTGGTATTTATTTAGATTTGTTTGCATAAATAAATAAATGTAAGTATATCTTTAAATCTTGCTATTAGTATTTTGGATTTAAAAACAATTTGTATTTATATTAGTATATTTATATCTTTATATGTATTTAAAAAAAAACAAAAAAACAAACATGCTGTGTGTGAAATAAGGGAGGGGCCAAACAACCCTAAGTTCTCCCTCTTCTTGTGAAGCTGCCGTCACCCTTCCCTCATTATTTCCCTCATTTTCATTTCTCCATCCTAGCCGTTCTCTCCCTCCGCCGGTGCTCCCTTCTTGCCACCACTCTAGCCTTCGCCGTTTCTCCTTCTCAGTTGGTCTCTCTCTCGTCGTCCTCTTTCTTCCGCCAAGCTTCGCCGCTGCCAAGCTCTAGCGCCGCCGTCGCTGTCCTTGCAAGGCTTTTTGCGCTTCCCTCGGTCTCTCCTTCTTCGCGACTCGTGGCCACCATGGAGAGCCGTCTCTAGTTCATGCACCGCTGCTGTTCCCTATGGCTACAACTATGGAGTTTGTCGCCACCGTTCGTCTTCCTCCTTGGTCGCAGAGCCGCCGCCGCCGTGTCAGCCATCACTCCCGCAGCCTTCGTCGCCATGGCCGCCACAAAGCTCACGAACCACCTTACCCCGGGACTGGACGCTGCTACTTTTGGGTTGTACCGTGCTTCACCGTGCTGCCTCGGTTGGGAGAACCAATGACTTCATGAACCGGACAGGGGTGGAGCCTTCGAACCGGACCAATTTGCTCTTTGTTGCGTCGAAAACCATATTTGGGGTTAAATCTCTAACGCTCTTTAACTTCTCGGTGTGGTGCTTTAATAATAATATTAATTTTAATATTAATTAGTGATAATTATAATAACAAGTTGTTTGTAAATGTTAATGTTGTTTTAGTAAAATGAATGATATTATGGTTTACTAGTATTGATTTCAATAATACCGTCATTGTTAATGATTTTAATTTAATTACTCTGGTTTGTATGAAGCTGAATTGACCATTATGTCGAATGATGAGTTTTAAAGAATGTTTTGTTAAATGTATTGGGTTCCTAAGTAAGTGAGCTGTCCTTTAGTTTGGTTGGATTGTCCCTGAACTAAATGATACATCAGTTAATTAGGAACCTGGGATCTTCGGCATAATGTTAATTCGAGTTAAAACGTTGAACATTAATTTCAAATTAAAGGGAAGTGTGAATATTTGAATGTTATAATTGTGATTTGGATTTGTTTTTAACCGAGAACGCTTCTTTTTAATTTGGAACTAATAGTGTCAAGTAACGACATTTGATTTTGTGGCTTGAAGTTAAAACTAATTAATGTTAATGAATTTTTGACGAATATGTTACTTTAAAAGTTCACGTGTTTCCTACAAAAAGCATGTACTGTTTTATTTGGGAGCAATGGTTCTAAGTTTGATTTCCATTTGACTTGCGTTTATGAATTTCGTTCAAACCCCTTTGATTTGATAATCTATTAAAATATGATATATTAATACTTATTAGTTTTGAGGATTTTCAAGTGATGAGTTTTGATTTCCTTTTCTAAACTTCAAGTGCGTAAAGTACTAAAGTGTTTGTTTTAATACAATTTTGAAGTTGGTTCTTTACATTAAGAATTAATGAAGTATTTAAAGTTTAAATCCGTATTTGTTAGAAATCATTGAATGATTGGTTATCGGAATTGGTTAAAATGTAAATAAAGGTTTAAGTAAACAATAAGTGATCGGTTGATCATAATGTTCAAATAGAATTTTGTGAATAGAGTCGTTCGTTGGTTGACTTTGTGTGCTGTGATTAGGAAATTTAAATGACTTTGGGTTTGATCGAGATGCGAAGGCAATGGTCCCTATACGCCTGGGCATCGTCAAATGAAAAGAAACAGGTTTATGGGAACGCAAGGTAAGGAGTGGGTATTAGTGAGTATTACCGTACTCTGGGGATTAGTTTACAATATGCATATAATGGGTACTAAGAGTTATGTGCTAGTTTAGGTTGTTATACCATAGGGTAGTTAATAATTAGAACTTATGACATAGGAAAAACAAATAGATGATGATATGCTTCATTTTTAATATTTGGTATATAATCTTGTGATTTGGTGATGTTTATAATTTAAGTGTGTATTTTTGCTAAATGATTGAGACATGATGTTATTTATAAACCAAGGCAAAGAATGGAAATCATATATGAATTAAATGATAATGGAAAGTGCAGTTGAATTGAGTATCGGTGCATTGACAGACCAGGTGCCCCTGCCGGGTGTACCAAATTCCCAAGGGCCAAGTGCTCACCAGGCTAAATTCCCATTAGGTCCAAATGCCCTGTTAGGCGTCAATGCACCAAGACTTAATTCACTGCCAAAATAAATGATACAAAATGTGTTGAGAATGTGAAAAAGAGAATGAATTCAAATAACTGAAATGTATAATGGAATGTGGAAAATGTGATAGCATAGCTTGCCAGGGTGAAGCCTTTTGGGTGAGAAAGTCCTGGTTGAGCGTGAGACCCTTGGGTGTGCCAAATGCCTGGCAGGAGCATTAAATTCCTAGTGATGCAAACCGGTTGTAACCGGGAGTGTTGTCCAGACGTGGTAAGACGTGATCACGCATTGGGTGCGAACGCAGTAAAGTCGTGACTGGAACACACTGAAAGTGAAATGTGGATATGAAGTATGAATAGAGATTAAAAGACTTTATGAAAATAATGGATAAGAATGAAGAGAATAAATTGACTCGAGAAACCAATGGATTATTTGATAATGATATGGTGATATGTTGAGTCTTATTATATTGTGATCGAATTGTTAAATGTGTTTGACTTGGTATAGCATTATGTCGTAACTGGAAACTGCTTCCCCATTTTATGTGTAATACTCACTCCTTACTATTTTCATAGGTACTGAGGATTGAGCTTGCAATACTATTGGCCGAGGAGGACTACACTCCACGGGGTGGAGTGTTGTAAAATTAATTAGAAGAGAGAGTTGTTTATTAGGTTAAAATTTAGTCTTCTTTTAGTTGGTTATATTTCATTCGTGCAAGCCCTGAATATGTTTTATTTAATTAGCAGGGACTGAAAATTAAACTAGTATGTGTATAAATATTTTCTAAACTGTACTGGTTGACAGGTTTATAAATGTTATTTTTGGGAAAGTCCGATAAACAGAGGCTCTGTCGGATTTTCGTTAAGATTTAAACGAAATTTTCAGGTCCTAATTTTCAAAATCAACTTAATTATTGTAATTAATCTATTTTATTATTAGGGTGTTACATTTATGGTATCAGAGCAGTTTCCCTCGGCCTTTGGAGTGTGGACTCACATCTCCTGTGCTTACTCAGCAAGCGAGTAACTTGTAATTAGAAATAGATTTGTTTTATGACTTAGTTAAGTGTCATTGCTAGCATAATGATAGGAATGGTTGCAAGTTATAGCGTAGTGGGCATTTGAGAATTCTTTTAATTTTATTAAAGTTTTTGAGACTTACCCAAAGAAAACCTGAACTCTTGTAAAATAATAATAATAATAATAATAATAATAATAATAATAATAATAATAAATTTTCTAAGAGTCACCTAACCAAAACTTAGGCGACGTGAGAATGGTTGTATCACTAATGCATGTATATTTGAGACTGATCACCTCAAATATAAATATCTATTGGTAGATATAATCATTTAACCTTTAAGTTCCGGAAAATTATTTTGAAAGCTTTGTGAAAGTCTAAGTGAAATGAACAATGTGTTTGTGTATATGTAACATTA
Source organism: Crotalaria pallida (assembly GCA_037953625.1). Lineage (NCBI taxonomy): Eukaryota > Viridiplantae > Streptophyta > Magnoliopsida > Fabales > Fabaceae > Crotalaria > Crotalaria pallida. Next base: position 99,723,891 of record CM075650.1, read on the forward strand.
CGATATCTGATTTTTCTGAAGGTTGCATGTGATTTGAAAGTGATTTGCTATTTATTTGGATCATTGGGTTTTAAAGTGTTTGTTGGGAAATTGGGGTTTTTTTTCATATAAAGTTAAACTCATTTTCGGGCTCAGGATGCTCAAAATGTCATAGGAAAAATTTTATGTGGGCATCCCAAGTTCGAATCCATGTTGTGTGTCAAAGTTCAAGCTGTTTGGAGCAAGTTAGTATCTTAAACAAATACTTTTTCACAATCAGATCCGACAATTCCGGTGTCTCCGACACTGCGAATGCAAGGGAAAAATCGAGTCTAACGTACTCCGATCGGTCTGAAAATTTTACACAACCTTTGGCTAAGTATATCTGATGTCCCTGTAAATTTTGAGGTCATTTGGAATTTTTTTACTATTTTAAATAAATATAATTTAGGTTCAGCCCCCGATGTTACGGTGTTTTTGACAAAGTGGTCACAAGGTTAAAACTGAACCTAACGAACTCCGATCGATCTGAAAATTTACCACGTTGTTCTTTTATATGTAGGGACACTACCTGTAAGTCTTCATAGTGTTGGGAATTGAATTGGTATTTTTCAAAAATGTATTTTTATTACAGCCATGTAATTTTTCTAGTTTTCGGGCTTTCGGGCAAATAATGGAAATCATACCTCCCGAACTCATTTTGAACTAATTTTTGGATATGTTTCCTTCGAATACCTGCATGTGAAGTATGCCTGTAACACTCCTTGTATATCATCTTACTTTATAAGAAAAGTAAGAAGTTTATGAAAACTTGGACTTGTTATCATTGGAAAAAGATCTGAAAATAATAATTTTTCCTTCCCTTGAAAATTCCTTTTCACAAACACTTGATTAGTAATGAGGTTGACTAACAAAATCAGATTTTGCGGAAACATAGTAAAATCATCATATTATACCCCCAAAATATATCAAGTGTAACAAGTCCATTAATACCAAATAAGTATAATTATGAAACTGAATAACTTATGATACCTTTTTCCAAAATATGTATCATATAAATTCTATTAAAAATAGAAATGTTATAGAGCTGGTCACTGGTCCTTTGTCCAAACATTCATCTGGCCGGATCCTCGATATCTGCACAACGGGTTCACAACCCACATTTTCTACACTCTGCATGCACCTAAGGAACATCTCCCCTTACTGATTCTTGTGCAAGCTAGATGCACGATCAACACCTAATAAGGGCATGGGGGTTAGCTATACATATTCGCATAATCAAATGAGAATAAAACTAACATCCACAAGTCAACATGTAGCAAATCATGATGCATAATCATATGAGCACACCCAGTTAATCATAATAATTGCAGGTGGCATGATGCATGATTTTCTTCCACAACTGAGGCCTCTAAAAGTCCATCTTGGACGTCCATCCAATACACCCTTGTGTTCCCGGAACACCGACATTCGTTCCCAGAACGTAATGCCGAACCATACTTGGATAATACGCATCACTCCCAGAGTGTGCACCACGTTCCCAGAACGTGTAGCAAACCATACTTGGAATAATAAGCACCACTCCCAGAGTGTGCACCACGTTCCCAGAACGCATAAAAACCAGGTCCCGAACACTGGCCACATATCTATAATGTGTCATCAAGTAGGTTGCATATCAATGTGTTCCCAGAACACTAACATACGTTCCCAGAACGTATAAAACCAGGTCCCAGACACTGGCCACATATCTATAATGTGTCATCAAGTAGGTTATAATTTGGTACTCCCGGAGTACCCTCCTCATATTCCCAGAATATGATAAACGTTCCTACCAACCAGACTTCCAGTCTATATGGATGCACAATCATCAAGGTTGGTTTTATCTTTAATTCTATTATTATACCAATGTGTTCCCAAAACACTAACAAACGTTCCCAGAACGTATCGCAAACCATACTTGAAATATAATCAAGCACCACTCCCAGAGTGTGCATCACGTTCCCAGAACGTGTCCAAGAAACCATGTCCCAGACAATGGCCACATTCCTAGAATGTGTCATCAAGTAAGTTGCATCAGTTTAGTACTCCTAGAGTACAGGGTCAAGTACCCCGAACATCACAAACCATCCTTGCCAACCTATTTCATTACCTTTCTCTATGCATGCATTGCATACATAATTAATAAGGTTGGTCTTTCCATTAATTCCATTATTATGACTTAGAAAACACAACTTCTGAATGATATCTTGAGGTATGGCTTTACTCATAAAATTCACCTTTGAATTTAAATTTAACATATGCTCATAGACCTGGATTGAGAGAATGTAATCTTTGGTATCAAAAATCCTTACTCAAAAACTTAACTTTTATTTTTAAGTTTCAGGTACTAACCGGTTACATCATCACCTAACCGGTTAGAATTACAGACCTGAATACAAAACCATTGATTTTCAAAGAATCTTTCCTTGATTTCTCTACTCAATCCAATAACAAGGTCTTAGCATAACAGAATACCTCAAGTCCAACCATAATATCATTCAAAAGATCTAAGTCATAATCCAATTTCATTTATCCATAATTTTCTCTTGAAATTGTCTCATTACACTAAGGTATTAACTCTTTAATTTCAATCCGAGCCATAACAGTATAATCCACTTCATTTCAGATTGTTTCCAATGAAATTAAGGCCTAGATTTGAGTAGCATCAATAAGACCACAAGACTGATTTCAAAAACTTATTTTCTTTTACAATTTTACAGTGTCTAACCGGTTACAATTATCGAGTAACCGGTTAGATTGTGCAGTCAGCACACTGAAATATGAGGTTTTGCAAACCATTCTTTTCATTACTCAAATCTAACCAATTTCAACATTCAAAAGAGTTCATATACCTTAAGTAAACATGTTTAATCACAGAAACACATTGACCTTGCATGCATTCAATTTAGATACTCAAATTGCACATAATTGCACATATTTCACAACTTAATGCATCAATTCACATAATATCCAATTAAATCATGAAATCAACATCAACATAGCTTGCATGCATCCAGATAACATTGCTCAAAACATCAATTGAGCTCAAATTGACCTCCAAGCCATTTAACCATTTCAACTTATGCCCTTTGAGTCTCTTGGTGACTCATCCTATATTCTACCACAATTTATTCTCATTCTAGCAAATAGTAAGCTTCCCCTTACCTTAGGTTCGTGCTTGATCCAAAACATTGCAGAGAGAAAGGCTCCAACATAGATCTCCATTAAATCCACTATATGCAAATAGAGTTGGACAGGGTACCAAAACCAGGGAAATTGACATGCAAAACCTAATTAAGAATTGGGGAAAATAGTCAAATTGAGTTCTCTGCAACATGCACTAGAGGTAGGAATAGATTTGAAACCAAAAGGGTTTGTGTGCTTACCAAAATCGAGCTTCAAAGTAAGCTTTAGAAATCAGAAGCTGAGGTTTGACAACATCAACACCTCATCTTGGCAAGCTTCGTTCTCTTGATTCAGGGACTCTCAACTCACAATCTTTATATCAGTACAAAGCCCTTGATGTGAGCTTTGTAGCAGTGTATCACTCATGTTCTAACTCTCAGAATTGAAGGAGAATTTCAGAGACGAACTTACAAACCCTAAACAGAGCTTCAACCCTAAATTCAGAGAACCAACCCCAAATCCTTCAGCAATCCAGCCTTTTATAGACGAATTGGAGTAACATGCAAGGCGACACGTCTATCTCCACTCAAGGAAGGAAGGAATCGTGGCAATTTCTGGGTTAAAACGCGTGATTACTCATCCAACGCACTAACCCAGTTTTCTGAGTTCATCGTGTAACCGGTTACACAGCCTTTCTAACCAGTTACATACTGATAAAATTCAAAAATTAATAATTTAATTACTCTTTCTTCAAAAACCTTTTTAATATTGCAATTAGGTCCCAACCCAAGGGCTAATTTACAATATTCACATTTTTGTACAAAATAACCATATAAAAATTTAACTCATATTTTTATATAAAACACATAATGTACAAAAACTAAAACCTTCAAAACTAATATAAATCAATTATAAAATAATTGTTATAATCAATTTCTTGGTTATTTGGGAGACGAAAATTAGGGGTGTTACAATGCCAAATTTCAAATAAAAATGAATTGATATGATATGATTTCGTTATATGGCTTGAATGTGCTATGTGTATGCTAGTTTGGTTGTTTAGTAATAGCGAATCCTATATTTAGATAATCGTTCTTTTCAGCCGAACAGGTTTTTTTTGAATCTTCATAGGTGATCCCTTCCTCCAATGAGGGTCTCATTGAATGGTTCATTTTGCTTACTCCAAGAAGCTCTTCATAAAGCATATTATATGATTTACGAAAGCCTAATTTATACCTATGTTTCTCTTTTTCCAAAACACTTATTTATATTTTTGATTTGAAGAAGTGTCAGATATTTGATTTTATTGAATATAATTTTATTTGATTATGGACTTGAAGATTCGTTGTTTTTGCGCTCTCGAATCTACTATCCTGTTTCCAACCCACTTGAAAGAACACGTTTGTTGAGATGACAATTCGCTCTATTTGTCAATGATTTACTTCTTACACTCTTGTATAATTAGCTCTTCTTGATTTTGGATTCCTTTTTGTTTCAGTCTCTATGATCTTAATTTTCTGAATTGCTATTTTAGAGTTTATGTAAATGCAAGCTAGATTTGTTGCCTTTTTGATTTTAATAAATTTGCTCCCTGATTTTGCATTACTGCATGCACATGTATTTAAAAATGATGAATCTTGGATTTTGAGCCATTGGTTATGTCTTTTTGAACGAGAATTGTTAAATAAGTTTCAACTAATAGCTTTTCTTGCTTAGCATATTTCTCATGAATCTTTTATATTAGTATTGGCCAATGCCAACCTATTATGTTACTTAGTTTTTAGTTTGTTACAAGAAGTTTGTCAAAACTAACATGCCAGGAAAAATGTTTTTGAACACTAGCCTAACGAATTTTTTAATTCTTTTCAAGTTTCAGTTTTTCTCCTTGTAATTTAAACTAACATTCATTTGAGTTAATGACACCCTATTGGTTGAGTCATGATTATTGATTCCTATCTTTTTGGGATCTTAATTCCTGCACAGATTTTATTTCATGTCTTATTTTTGTAAAAAAAAAAGGTGTCATTCTTTCTGTTTTAAGCTCTTACAAAATTAATACTACACTCAAATGTGTGAGTGAATTGTGTTTTTCTTACAAAAATAGTTCTCAGTAAGATTTTCAAATATTTTATCGTTTTAGGTGCTGAACTTGTTATCCGAATTTAAACCATATGCATGATTTTGTTTAGACTAGTTGGGTTTTTAAAGCTCCTACTTTGCATTATATTTTATGTTACCTCTTTGAGATTTGAATTTGTTTTATGTTTATGACAAAGAGTCAACATATCCTCCCAATAGCTATTATATGTTAAATGTTAAAATTATTTTTCAGTTTCGAGAACTTAGATGATTTTATTTGGAAACTGAATTAAATGTAGTTGCTATTTTGTACACCAAGTAATGATTTCTCTATTTGACATTATTATGAAAGATGGTCTCCTCTTTGATTGAATTTGAAAACCTTTTTACTTAACTAGTCATAGAAATTCTTTTTGTTACAGTTACATTGTATTACCACTAAGATTTTATTCCTTTTGTTAAATAAACGATTTTTGAAGACTCTCGTGCTATTTGTAGTGTTGGTTTTAATTGTGTTTATTTAAGTTGATTGGAATGATAATTAAGGATTCTCAAATCCTAACTTTATGATTTTCACTAATCAAATTTCGAGGACGAAATTTCTTTTTGGGGGGAAGGATTGTAACATCCCTAATTTTATTCCCTAATATAATTATTAGTTTTATAAAAATTAAATGGTTAATTCTTATATATAATTATTAAAGTGTTGGTTGTTTCCATCAAGTACCTTATATTAATTTTTATTGGAATATTTTATATATATATATATATATATATATTCTTTAAAGTAGAATCATTTAAAGTAAATACCTTGTTTGAAAAATATATATCCTTTACATTACATACTTCACCTTGCTTTTGATGTATCATTAAATAAATAGTTTGTTTTAATATTTCAAATTACTAACTTTGTAATTTCCCTATATTATTAATCATTGTTTAAAGTTATATTAGTGGTATTTATTTAGATTTGATTGCATAAATAAATAAATGTAAGTATATGTTTAAATCTTACTATTAGTATTTTGGATTTAAAAACAATTTGTATTTATATTAGTATATTTATATCTACATATGTATTTTAAAAAAAAACAAACAAACAAACAAACGTGCTGTGTGTGCAATAAGGGAGGGGCAAAACAACCCTAAGTTCTCCCTCTTCTTGTGAAGCTGCCTTCACCCTTCCCTCTTTATTTCCCTCATTTTCATTTCTCCATCCTAGCCGTTCTCTCCCTCCGCCGGTGCTCCCTTCTTGCCACCACTCTAGCCTTCGTCGTTTCTCCTTCTCAGTTGGTCTCTCTCTCGTCGTCCTCTTTCTTCCGCCAAGCTTCGCCGCTGCCAAGCTCTAGCGCCGTCGTCGCTGTCCTTGCAAGGCTTTTTGCGCCGCCCTCGGTCTCTCCTTCTTCGTGACTCGTGGCCACCATGGAGAGCCGTCTCTAGTTCGTGCACCGCTGCTGTTCCCTACGGCTACAACTATGGAGTTTGTCGCCACCGTTCGCCTTCCTTTTTGGTCGCAGAGCCGCCGCCGCCGTGTCAGCCATCACTCCCGCAGCCTTCGTCGCCATGGCCGCCACAAAGCTCACGAACCACCTTACCCCGGGACTGGACGCTGCTACTTTTGGGTGGTACCGTGCTTCACCGTGCTGCCTCGGTTGGGAGAACCAATGACTTCATGAACCAGACAGGGGTGGAGCCTTCGAACCGGACCAACTTGCTCTTTGTTGCGTCGAAAACCATATTTGGGGGTAAATCTCTAACGCTCTTTAACTGCTCGGTGTGGTGCTTTAATAATAATATTAATTTTAATATTAATTAGTAATAATTATAATAATAAGTTTTTTGTAAATGTTAATGTTGTTTTAGTAAAATGAATGATATTATGGTTTACTAGTATTGATTTCAATAATACCGTCATTGTTAATGATTTAAATTTAATTACTCTGGTTTGTATGAAGCTGAATTGACCATTATGTCGAATGATGAGTTTTAAAGAATGTTTTGTTAAATGTGTTGGGTTCCTAAGTAAGTGAGCTGTCCTTTAGTTTGGTTGGATTGTCCCTGAACTAAATGATACATCAGTTAATTAGGAACCTGGGATCTTCGGCATAATGTTAATTCGAGTTAAAACGTTGAACATTAATTTCAAATTAAAGGGAAGTGTGAATATTTGAATGTTATAATTGTGATTTGGATTTGTTTTTAACCGAGAACGCTTCTTTTTAATTTGGAACTAATAGTGTCATGTAACGACATTTGATTTTGTGGCTTGAAGTTAAAACTAATTAATGTTAATGAATTTTTGACGAATATGTTACTTTAAAAGTTCACGTGTTTCCTACAAAAAGCATGTACTGTTTTATTTGGGAGCAATGGTTCTAAGTTTGATTTCCATTTGACTTGCGTTTATGAATTTCGTTCAAACCCCCTTGATTTGATAATCTATTAAAATATGATATATTAATACTTATTAGTTTTGAGGATTTTCAAGTGATGAGTTTTGATTTCCTTTTCTAAACTTCAAGTGCGTAAAGTACTAAAGTGTTTGTTTTAATACAATTTTGAAGTTGGTTCTTTACATTAAGAATTAATGAAGTATTTAAAGTTTAAATCCGCATTTGTTAGAAATCATTGAATGATTGGTTATCGGTATTAGTTAAAGTGTAAATAAAGGTTTAAGTAAACAATAAGTGATCGGTTGATCATAATGTTCAAATAGACTTTTGTGAATAGAGTCGTTCGTTGGTTGACTTTGTGTGCTGTGATTAGGAAAATTAAATGACTTTGGGTTTGATCGAGATGCGAAGGCAATGGTCCCTATACGCCTGGGCATCGTCAAATGAAAAGAAACAGGTTTATGGGAACGCAAGGTAAGGAGTGGGTATTAGTGAGTATTACCGTACTTTGGGGATTAGTTTACAATATGCATATAATGGGTACTAAGAGTTATGTGCTAGTTTAGGTTGTTATACCATAGGGTAGTTAATAATTAGAACTTATGACATAGGAAAAACAAATAGATGATGCTATGCTTCATTTTTAATATTTGGTATATAATCTTGTGATTTGGTGATGTTTATAATTTAAGTGTGTATTTTTGCTAAATGATTGAGACATGATGTTATTTATAAACCAAGGCAAAGAATGGAAATCATATATGAATTAAATGATAATGGAAAGTGCAGTTGAATTGAGTATCGGTGCATTGACAGACCAGGTGCCCCTGCCGGGTGTACCAAATTCCCAAGGGCCAAGTGCTCACTAGGCTAAATTCCCATTAGGTCCAAATGCCCTGTTAGGCGTCAATACACCAAGACTTAATTCACTGCCAAAATAAATGATACAAAATGTGTTGAGAATGTGAAAAAGAGAATGAATTCAAATAACTGAAATGTATAATGGAATGTGGAAAATGTGATAGCATAGCTTGACAGGGTGAAGCCTTTTGGGTGAGAAAGTCCTGGTTGAGCGAGAGACCCTTGGGTGTGTCAAATGCCTGGCAGGAGCATTAAATTCCTAGTGATGCAAACCGGTTGTAACCGGGAGTGTTGTCCAGACGTGGTAAGACGTGATCGCGCATTGGGTGCGAACGCAGTAAAGTCGTGACTGGAACACACTGAAAGTGAAATGTGGATATGAAGTATGAATAGAGATTAAAAGACTTTATGAAAATAATGGATAAGAATGAAGAGAATAAATTGACTCGAGAAACAAATGGATTATTTGATAATGATATGGTGATATGTTGAGTCTTATTATATTGTGATCGAATTGTTAAATGTGTTTGACTTGGTATAGCATTATATCGTAACTGGAAACTGCTTCCCCATTTTATGTGTAATACTCACTCCTTACTATTTCCACAGGTACTGAGGATTGAGCTTGCAATACTATTGGCCGAGCAGGACTACACTCCACCCCGTGGAGTGTTGTAAAATTAATTAGAAGAGAGAGTTGTTTATTATGTTCAAATTTAGTCTTCTCTTAGTTGGTTATATTTCATTCGTGCAAGCCCTGAATATGTTTTATTTAATTAGCAGAGCATGAAAATTAAACTAGTATGTGTATAAATATTTTCTAAACTGTACTGGTTGACAGGTTTATAAATGTTATTTTTGGGAAAGTCCGATAAACAGAGGAGACTCTGTCGGATTTTCGTTATGATTTAAACGAAATTTTCAGGTCCTAATTTTCAAAATCAACTTAATTATTGTAATTAATCTATTTTATTATTAGGGTGTTACATAGAATACCCAAAAGTTAGTAACATTAAAAACTGATTTTGAGAAGTGAAAAACGTATTTTAAAAACCAGTACTGCAGGTGTTAATCGATTAACTCATCATGTTAATCGATTAAACACTGTTAAAAACATGTTAATCGATTAACCACTCCTCTTAATCGATTAGCCACTACTAAAGTCAATTAAAAACTTTTTTTCTCAAAACCAAACCTTTTCTTTCAAATCTTTAAGCCACCTATTGATTTTAGGTTAAGTGAATACTCAAATTATGATATAATCATGACCTTGATAGAGATTCACTACCCTCTAAAGACTCTACCCAAACTCATCTAAATAAGAGACTCAAACTAAAGATATTACAATTATACACAAATTAAGTCTTCATGAGCTTGCTCTCTCTTCATCATTTGTTGTTTGTTGTTGATTGATGAACTTCTTCATACTTGAGCTTGATCACAAACACTTGTAGCTTGTTCAAAACCTTTGTCATTATCAAAACATTCTCACTGGATCTAACAACAAAGACCAATCTAAAACTATGTGATTAAGCACTGTTTGGTTTAGATTGGAGGTGATGAGTTAATACCTTAATATCAAATGATAATTTCAAGAGGAAATTATGCATATATAAAAATTGGATTATGACTTAGATCTTTTGAATGATATTATGTGTTGAACTTGAGGTATTCTGTTGTGCTAAGACCTTGTTATTGGATTGAGTAGAGAATTCAAGAAAAGACTCTTTGAAAATCAATGGTTTTGTATTCAGGTATGTAATTCTAACCGGTTAGGTGATGATGTAACCGGTTAGTACCTGAAACTTAAAAATAAAAGTTAAGTTTTTGAGTAAGGATTGTTAATACCAATGATTACATTCTCTCAATCCAGGTCTATGAGCATATGCTAAATTTAAATTCAAAGGTGAATTTTATGAGTAAAGCCATACCTCAAGCTATCATTCAGAAGTTGTGTTTTCTTAGTCATAATAATGGAATTAATGGGAACATGACCCTGTACTCTAAGAGTACCAAACCGATGCAACCTACTTGATGACACATTCTGGGAATGTGGCCATTGTCTGGGACATGGTTTCTTGGACACGTTCTGGGAACGTGATGCACACTCTGGGAGTGGTGCTTGATTATATTCCAAGTATGGTTTGCGATACGTTCTGGGAACGTATGTTAGTGTTTTGGGAACACATTGGCATAATAATAGAATTAAAGATAAAAACCAACCTTAATGATTGTGCATTCATGCATATAGAATGGAAGATGGGTTGGTAGGAACGTCTATCATATTCTGGGAATATGAGGAGGGTACTCCGGGAGTACCAAATTTGTAACCTACTTGATGACACATTCTGGGAATGTGGCCAGTGTCTAGGACCTGGTTATATACGTTCTGGGAACGTATGTTAGTGTTCTGGGAACACATTGATATGCAACCTACTTGGTGACACATTCCGGGAATGTGGCCAGTGTCCGAGACCTGGATTTTATGCGTTCTGGGAACGTATGCGTTCTGGGAACGTGATGCACACTCTGGGAGTGATGCTTATTATTCCAAGTATGGTTTGCTACACGTTCTGGGAACGTGGTTCACACTCTGGGAGTGATGCTTATTTATCCAAGTATGGTTTGGCATTACGTTCTGGGAACGAATGTCAGTGTTCTGGGAACACAACGGTGTATTGAATGGACGTCCAAGATGAACTTTGTTAGAGGCCTCAGTTGTGGAAGGAAATCATGCATCATGCCACCTGCATTGAAAGAATTATTATGATTATCCGAATGTGCTCATATGAATATGCATCATGATTTGCTACATGTTGATTTGTGGATGTTAGTTTTATTCTCATTATATTATGCGAATATGTATAGCTAACCCCCATGCCCTTATTAGGTATTGATCGTGCATTTAGCTTGCACAAGAATCGGTAAAGGGAGATGTCACTTAGGTGCATGCAGAGTGTAGAAAGTGTTGGTTGGGAACCCGTTGTGCAGATATCGAGGATCCGGCCAGATAAATGTTTGGACAGAGGACCAGTGACCAGCTCTATAACATCTATATTTTTAATAGTATTTATATGATACACGTTTTGAAAGAGGTATCAGAAGATGAATTTAGTTTCATAATAATATTTATTTGGTACCCATGGACTTGTTACACTTGATATATTTTGAGAGTATAATATGATTATTTTACTATGTTTCCGCAAACTCTGAATTTGTTAGTCAACTTCATTATTAATCAAGTGTTTGTGAAAAGGAATTTTCAAAGGAAGGGAAAATCCTTATTTTCAGATCTGTTTACAACGATAACAAGTCCAAGTATTCATAAACTTATTACTTTTCTTATAAAGTAAGATGATATACAAGGAGTGTTACACAAAGTTTTGAATAGTTTTTTTTATTAAGTATTTATATGAATAAAAGAAATATGCCTAATAAAATATAGAAATTATTGTATAAATATTTTATTACTAATATTTTTTCAAAGAAAAATTAACTAAATAATAGTAATGCTAAAAAAGAATTTATTAAATTACATTTAAATTTAGGGGTAGAGGGAATTCCAATTTTAAATTTTCTTATTAGATTCTATAAACCATCAAAATAGTAGGTAAATAATAATGTATTTATGTTTAAAAAAAATTTACGAAAGAAAGTGTGTTTATTTCTTTTCAATATTTTTTATCAAACACTTTGGAAATCATTATAATAATTTAAAAAGAAATTAGGTAGTTGTATGGAAGGTGTTGTGCTACTGACAAAAGAATTAATTCTCCTTTAATATATATTATCACAATACTTAGGAAAATACTCCAAATTATACAAAAAGTATATTTTTTTTAACATATATGCTTAGGCTAGTGGACTTTGCAAAATATATGGACTTTTGGAAACTTGACACATACAAGCTAATAAACTAGTGAAGCGAAAGAATATTGGAACCAAGGAATATAAGTTAATAAGAATCAACTAAGTTGTGTGACTGCAATAGAGGAAGATGATATTGATGCAAAGTTAACGGTGTTTTGCAGGAAGAAGAGAATTGACTTTCTATGAAGTAGAAAAAAGGCCGCGGATTATTTGCCTCTATAAGTAACAATTTCTACATCAAAATTAACGAAGACAAGTATTATCATGATTACCCTTTCCCGGAATATTACAAAACCTCCTTAGAAGAAATAGATGAGTTTATAGTCATTGGTAAACTCTTCTATTTCTTCTGGAAAGCTTTGTAATAAGAAAGAATTGGGTAATCATAGGAAAACTCATCCTCATTAATTTTGATGTAGTATTTGTTAGTTACGGGGTCTGATCTATGTCTTTTTTCTACTTCATAGATAACCCATTTCCGTCTTCCAACAACAACACCTCTAACTTTGCATATATCAGCATCTTCCTCTGCTGAAATCACACAACTCAATTGATTCTTGACCAAGGTCATGTATGTCGAGTTTTTGGCTATTTATGACTCACAAAAAGCATAATTGAAGCTATGAGGATTTGATTCGAATAGTTTAACCACTTAATAGAAGATGAAAATGGTGAGGGAGATGAAATGAGGCTTCAGTAAGTATGCTGCAATGGGTGTGTGAAGCGGATAAAGAGGAGGTAAATGAAACTAAGAGAGTTATGATTAAATTTTCAGTAAGGGTATATTTGGAAATTAATGGGTAAAAATTCTAATATTATGTATGTGTTTAGTATTTACCTGATGCGTTAAAATTTATCACAAAACAAAACTATAGCGCAAAAAGATGAGAAATTCTTCAAGAACAACTAAACAAAAGTCATCTTTACCATAATTGCCAAAAAGTCCTTTAAGAAAGGATGTGAAAGCCACTCAATAGGGACAGTAATCTCTTACGAGATTGACTCCAAATACAAGGAAAGCAAAACCCATTCTACCCTAATGACGGTATCTATTCATCGAGATCTTGTTTCCAATTGTTTAGACGGTGGCTTAAGCTTTATATCTTCATCATTGCACCTAAAATAAATAGTTCCATTTGTCAATGTAAAGGATGAATATTTCATAGGAATTATCGAGAAAGATAAGAAATAGGGAAATTATAAATGGAAACACATACCTTGCGTTTTGCATGGAAATGGTAGTGGAGTGACCGAGTAGCATTGTTTGTACTGTTGCAAATATTAGTTTATATAGGTAGGCCAACCTGATGTTCTGATGGATATTCGAGAATATTCTTTTTAATTTTATGTTTTTAAATCAATCTCCTCACTCTATACCAAACAACTAATTTTCTTCCAACATGCATCTGTGTCACTCCTAGTAACCGAACATTTGACATTTGTTCTTGATAAGATTGATATAACAATAATTAGAATAATTCTCTATATCGAAATATATGATAAGAAAAATTTTAAATTATCCTAAGAAATTCTATAAATCATGATATTATTAGGTAAATAACAATGTATTAATGATTAGAAAATCAAAAGAAAAGAAATGTATTTATTTATTTTAAATACTTTATTAAAATTAAAAAAACGAGTGATGTGCTACTTACTAAAGCATTAATTCTCTTAATATTCATTATTACAATACTTATAAATGTAACAGCCCGATTTTCGAAAACCGAAATAACTACTTCTATTTATTTATGTTGCAAAAAAATGAGGCCATTTTTTTTTGAAACATTGTTGAAGGACTGGGAAAACAGGTTTGAAAAAGTTACTAACATCTTTCAACCTTCTCTTTCGAAAACCGAATTGTTACGTGAAACCAAAACTCTTTCATCTTGTGTTCCGAAACGTTTTACGAAGAAAACAATTTAATTTCTTCTTTAAACGATTTCATAAAAGAGAGTTCTTGCAAAATAGGGCATGCATCAGAAGGAGTCTCGTTACAGTAACAGCTCATCACTTAGGTAATCCTGAACACAAAATACAAATAACGTCTTAATCTAACTCTACTACTGGCTCCCTCTTTCTATCAAAGATAGTTGGCTCCAACTTTCTCTTCTTCTTGCTGGTGCCTTTGTGCTGGAGTTTGACACGATCGCGTTCTTTGGCTCTCCTTCGGGACTTGGTTTAAGTTCCACTCCAAATAGCTTCACTGAATTCTCCTCCCCTTGACCCCGAGGCGATGGTTCAGAGTTGTGGCAGATGTAGGATATACTCCCCAAACACAAACTAGGTGTAGATCCACCCAGCTTATGTTCCGGGTCTTCGATCACCAACTGAGCACATCCCGACCATGCCCATCCTCGACGTATAGCTTTCCATCCGCGTCCCTTATGAGGCCAAGTAACGATCTCCAGACGACGATCCATCTGCCCGTTGGAGTACCAGCGACACCGATGCGCCAACGAACAGGAGAGAGTAAGCTATCCGGACGCGTAGCGTCGACGGCGTGGAATTACGGTAGGCAAAATATAGGACACACACAGCATACACACACACAAGATAACATACAAACACACTGTCACCATCAATAATACTTGATATCCCATCTTATTTTTAATCATTATTAATTCTTTCATACTTCTCCACTTTTGTTTCTTCCCCCACTCATGGGTGATAATTTCTTTCCACATTCCATTCTCAATCTCTTGCTTACTTCCCACACTTTTCAACTCTCACTCATATACCTCTTTTCTTATAGTGTTTTGTCGAATTATAACCATCGACGATCGGGGGAGTTAAAGGATCATTGAGGTACGCGTTTCTTTCGTAGTTAGCACTCACATCTCAGGTCTACATCTCCTCGGCCAACCAACCACCTAGTCGGAAGCAAACAGGAGTACCGGACCTTTACCGTGCGGGCACGACAGCTGTCACAACATAAATGGTCCCAGACCAGGAGGCTCAGCCTCAATCAATAATATCAATTCACAATAATCATGGCACACTGCCTCGCAGTGGCAAACAAATGCCCCACTCCAGTCCCTCTCACTGTTCTCGAATTGCAATCTAGGGGGCGACAGTATTGTTGTAGTGCGCGCACAGAACTTACCACGGTATTAGACCCAGTCCCCACCACGTTAGTGCACCACTTATGGAGTTCGTTCTGTCTACAACAATACTCTAGACTTCTTGACGTTTCACCGTCATCGTCCTCCCCTAATGCAATCTCGTCCTAAGTATCCGCAGATACCTATCGTTCCTTCCTCTCCACTACTTCGGGTTGACTCTCATAACTCACCGCGTTCGTTGTTAATATCTTTTAAAATCTTTTATCTTTTTAATTATCCTATTGGTCGGCTCACCCTTCGTGCATCCCTTCAGTGAGTCCCGACCGCTAACTTTTCACAATCTTTCTCTCATCAAAATCACACATAGCACAGAGCTGGGATCACATCACATTCCCAGATTCTCATTTCTCAAACCTTCTCAACACAATCCCACTTTCCTCAAGACATACTTTCATAAACATCTTGCAAACTTTCTCAAAGAATATCCCTTTACACATCCCTTCCAAAATCGTCTATCACAATCTTTTCAGAATCTTTTCAAAATCTCTTTCAAAATATTTACAAAGACCTCTTCCTAAAAATCTTTTCAAAAGCCTCGTTCCAAAACCTTTTCAAAATCCTTTCAAAAATATTTCTCTTCACAAACCTTTTTCCAAAAATCTTTTTCAAAAACCGTTTCTCCAAAATCTTTTTCAAAAACACAACTTTGCTGGGCACTAATGGAGGAGCAAGCTCGACTCAACACTAGTTCCCAGACTAAAACCAGAAACAGAGGAGCTCAGCTCTACTCAATTCCACACCTCGTTCCAACCACAACAATACTTTTCCCAGCTCTAGCTCGATCTCAATATCACCCTTAATTTCATTCCCCAATCTCTACTCTTTTCTCATTCTGTTCCACTCAATCTCTCATCCTTTCTCATTACTTTTTCTTCTTATGCTATTACTTTCTATTTCATTACTTTCTCAACTCTCTCTTTTCATTTTCGTTTTCTTATTCAGGACGTAACAGACGTCCATCAGCCCATCACTCATTTTCATTAGCAGCAATAAATATCATAAGGCATAATTGAATAGATGAATGTAAACATACTATAGACACAATCATCACACAATACAATGTGGTCTTCGTCACCTTCGTATAAGTGGCCAAACAATCAAACAATTGCCACTTATACTACTGACTCTAACCACTTAGTTCCGATCTTTGAGATGATACGAAACGCCCTAATAAATCACCTAACTACCACAATGTCTTAGGAAGGCTTCTCTCTCACCTGAGGTCCAGCTTTTGATTGTGTGTTCTTCTTCGAATCCATGTGTTGCCACTGCCAGCTGCACCCAACCCCCTTTTCTATAGCATTCCTCACATTAAATAAAACACTTTACGTTATTAACTTATTTGAGAAACCTTTTCTCTAGTTTGATACTTGTCTTTTTCTTTCGTTGGGAAAACTTTGAAAATATAACTATTTTCGATCCAACTCTTTCTTGAATCAATTTCCACTTAAAACTTTATTCTAAATCATATGAAAATATTTTTAACTGTAAAAAGGCAAGTCCAAGTAATTTTGGACAGCAAAACGGTTTTATAAAATCATTATATTAAGACTCTAAAAATATTGTAAAAGCACTTTTTCTTGAAATAACTTTTTAACTTAAAATTATCATTTTGCAAACCCATGTTTTTATCACAACATAATTTAAAAATCTTAAGTAAATCAAATCAATTTTCTTAAAAGTCAATTTAATACACAACCACCATATGGCTCTAAACAAATCACACCACACACCATTAACAAACAACACTTAGGCACACATCAAATTGAGTCAAGTTTCAAACCAACATATTTATAAATATCCATGCACATTTTCTTTCATGCAATTAAATTCCCTAAACTCATTTAAACTATATGGCCGAATAAAAGCAAGGAAATAAATTAAACATCACAACTTGAATCACAAGCATCAATTTATTTTGTTTTAGGCACTCAAGTTCCATTTTTCTTAATCTCAACCGTAACACATGTAAACGCAATTCATTCCAACACAACAATCAATTAATTTAATTTATTTACTTCATTCCCTAAAATTTACTTATTCCTTTTAAATCATTTTATTGAAAAAGAGATCCTAGTCTAGTTATCATGAATAGGCCGAACATCAACATGATAAAACAAGGCAAAATTTCCATCATACATGCACATAGAACATGGACTAATGCAAAGATCATTTCAAAATTGGTTTTCTTCATGAAAACCGTGAGTTACACAAGAACTTTTAGCAAACCAAAAATTCATTTTCTTAATATAGTAAAATCAAGCATTATGTCCAAGCCTTCATCCTTTGAGATAACACATGCGTGCACCTACAAATCTCTTAGATGGTACTATTTTCACATACTTGTAAGGGAAGACATGATTTCCTACTCTTCCTAGCCTTGACCGAATGAGGTTATGCAAGAAGGCAAAGTCCTATAATTTTATTTTCACATGCACATAGCTAACTTCCTAGATCATATCATATGAGACTTAAAAGCATCACCTCATTTCTCCAAACATCACCCGAATCTTCATCACACACACACAAACCTTGACTCAAATTCTTTTTGTACTAAAATTATTTTTAAAGCTTGCTAAACTTATTTTCTTTGAAAAACCGTGATATGCACTCAAGGAATCAAGACTTCACACTCAAGTTAAACATACAAGGTTCAAGTTTCATGTTTTCTTTAAAATCAACCATAAATCAAGACATGCATAAGAAGATCAAGACAAAAACTTAGACTTAAACTCAAGTCTTCAAATAAACCGTGAAAATAAACTAGATAGTAACATAGAAGTAGCATGAAATCATTTAGATCAAGGTAGAACAACAAGGCCTAAAATTTCTACTTATGGCCGAATCATTTAGTCTTTGATTTGGTGATTTACAAGTTCATTTATTCACAAAAATCTAAGATCAAAACATAAGAAGAACATGCAAAGAAGGACAAGGATCATTAAGCCACAAAATCAACATGCATGAGAAAATCAAAGCAAAAATAGGAATTTAAAACACAACTTCAAACTAAAACCGTGATGAAGAAGATTACAAGCAAGATATCAAAAACTTTTTAACATCAACATTCAAGATCCAAGCATAAAATAACATGCAAAACTTTTAAACCTCAAGATCACTCCAAAATAACTACATGCATCATAAAAGAATTAGATAAAGTCCATAAAAATTCCTTTACAACATGAAGATCACTTAATCAAAACTCATTCTACCTTAATCCTAACTTAAATCTTCAAGTTCCTCTCCTTCGCTTCTTGGGGTTTTGCCTCGGTTTCTTCTTCTTCTAGGGTTAGGGGTAGTTTTCTCTTTGATCTTTGGTGAAGAAGGTGGTTAAGAAAAAGGATTGAAGAGGTTTGGGCTAAAGATTATGGGGTTTTCACTCTTCTTTCTTTCCTCTCTTCCTCACGGGTTTACTCTTTCTCTCTAAGTCTTCAAGAGCTTGATGATGCTCATGAAGGAAAATGTGTTTGTGTTGGTGTGGGAAAGGAAGTGAATGAAAGGAATGAAATATGAGCCAAAGGCAACACATACACTCACACGGTTTTGAGGGCAAGAATAAGGGGTGGAATTTTCCTATTTTAGCCTTGGTTTAATGTGTATAAGGAGGGACAATTTGGGTCAACTCAATTGTTGCATGGCTTGGTTCAAGCCGTGGGAGACATGGAGGAAAGAAAGTCCTCCTTAGGCTTATGACTAATCCCTCCTAGTCTCTCCCTAGGCTTCATGAGTCACTCACTCTACTCCTCTTCCCATTTTCTATTTTGAATTTCATTTGCTTAAGGCTTAAGGGATGGCTTCTATTTGATTCTTCTCTCCCTATCACACGGCCGAACCACATTCTCATGCACACACATACAACTTAATTTATTTTCATGGGGATCACATAGCATGGCATCATGAGATAATGCATACATGCCACACATAACATAAACTCGGGCACACACTCAATACACACACAATTATGCACATAATTCTCACTTGTATGGCATTATAATCATACGACATACCCACATATATGCATCACACACATGTTCATTTTTTCCTTATTTAATCAATTCTCATATAGTCCTAAGCTCATGCATATTAAAACCGTACATACACACACTATTACAAAATACATCTCAAACATTTAAACTTCTTCCCAAAAGCTGAATTTCTAAACCTTAGACATCATTTTAGGAAATCATTTATTCATTGTCTTAAAAATACGAATTTAAGGAAAATCATTTTAGAAAATACTCTCCCAAAACATTTTTCTCAAAACCATTTCTCTTTAGTATTTTAATTTAATATGAGGAATTTACGGGGTGTTACAATAAAAATAATTAAAATTTATATATATCTTATTAAAAGCATTTTAAAGAATTTATTTTGTTGCTCTTATTTATTTAAATAGTTTTTTGATTATACAAAGTTTTGAATAGTTTTTTTATTAAGTATTTATATGAATAAAAGAAATATGCCTAACAAAATATAGAAATTATTGTATAAATATTTTATTACAAATATTTTTTCAAAGAAAAATTAACTAAATAATAGTAATGCTAAAAAAGAATGTATTAAATTACATTTATATTTAGGAGTAAAGGGAATTCCAATTTTAAATTTTCTTATTAGATTCTATAAACCATCAAATTAGTAGGTAAATAATAATGTATTTATGTTTAAAAAAATTTACGAAAGAAAATGTGTTTATTTCTTTTCAATATTTTTTTATGAAACACGATGGAAATCATTATAATAATTTAAAAAATTTTTGTAGTTGTATGGAAGGTGTTGCGCTACTGACAAAAGAATTAATTCTCCTCTAATATATATTATCACAATACTTAGAAAAATACTCCAAATTATACAAAAAGTATATTTTTTTTAACAGACATGCTTAGGCTAGTGGACTTTGCAAAATATATGGACTTTTGGAAACTTGACACATGCAAGCTAATAAACTAGTGAAGCGAAAGAAAATTGGAACCAAGGAATATATGTTAATAAGAATCAACTAAGTTGTGTGACTGCAATAGAGGAAGATGATGTTGATGCAAAGTTAACGGTGTTTTGCAGGAAGAAGAGAATTGGCTTTCTATGAAGTAGAAAAAGGCCACGGATTATTTGCCTCTATAAGTAACAATTTCTACTTCAAAATTAACGAAGACAAGTATTCTCATGATTACCATTTCTCGGCATATTACAAAACCTCCTTAGAAGAAATAGATGAGTTTATAGTCATTGGTAAACTCTTCTATTTCTTCTGGAAAGCTTTGTAATAAGAAAGAATTGGGTAATCATAGGAAAACTCATCCTCATTAATTTTGATGTAGTATTTGTTAGTTACGTGGTCTGATCTATGTCGTTTTTCTACTTCATAGATAACCCATTTCCGTCTTCCAACAACAACACCGCTAACTTTGCATATATCAGCATCTTCCTCTGCTGAAATCACACAAATCAATTGATTCTTGACCAAGGTCATGTATGTCGAGTTTTTGGCTATTTATGACTCACAAAAAGCATAATTGAAGCTATGAGGATTTGATTAAATAGTTTAGCCACTTAATAGAAGATGAAAATGGTGAGGGAGATGAAATGAGGCTTCAATAAGTGTGCTGCAATGGGTGTGTGAAGCGGATAAAGAGGAGGTAAATGAAATTAAGAGAGTTATGATTAAATTTTCAGTAAGAGTATATTAGAAAATTAATGGGTAAAAATTCTAATATTATGTATGTGTTTAGTATTTACCTGATGCGTTAAAATTTATCACAAAACAAAACTATAGCGCAAAAAGATGAGAAATTCATCAACAACAACTAAACAAAAGTCATCTTTACCATAATTGCCGAAAAGTCCTTTAAGAAAGGATGTGAAAGCCACTCGATAGGGATAGTAATCTCTTACGAGATTGACTCCAAATACAAGGAAAGCAAAACCCATTCTACCCTAATGACGGTATCTATTCATCGAGATCTTGCTTCCAATTTTTTAGGCGGTGGCTTAAGCTTTATATCTTCATAATTGCACCTAAAATAAATAGTGCCATTTGTCAAGGTAAAGGATGAATATTTCATAGGAATTATCGAGAAAGATAAGAAATAGGGAAATTATAAATGGAAACACATACCTTGCGTTTTGCATGGAAATGATAGTGGAGTGACCGAGTAGCATTGTTTGTACTGTTGCAAATATTAGTTTATATAGGTAGGCCAACCTGATGTTCTGATGGATATTCGAGAATATTCTTTTTAATTTTATGTTTTTAATCAATCTCCTCACTCTATACCAAACAACTAATTTTCCTCCAGCATGTGTCACTCCTAGTAACCGAACATTTGACATTTGATCTTGATAAGATTGATATAACAATAATTAGAATAATTCTCTATATCGAAATATTATAATAAGAAAAATTTTAAATTATCCTAAGAAATTCTATAAATCATGATATTATTAGGTAAATAACAATGTATTAATGATTAAAAAATCAAAAGAAAAGAAATGTATTTATTTATTTTAAATACTTTATTAAAATTAAAAAAACGAGTGATGTGCTACTAACTAAAGCATTAATTCTCTTAATATTCATTATTACAATACTTATAAAAATAATTAAAATTTATATATATCTGATTAAAAGCATTTTAAAGAATTTATTTTGTTTCTCGCATTTATTTAAATAGCTTTTTCATTATACAAAGTTTTGAATAGTTTTTTTATTAAGTATTTATATGAATAAAAGAAATATGCCTAATAAAATATAGAAATTATTGTATAAATATTTTATTACTAATATTTTTTCAAAGAAAAATTAACTAAATAATAGTAATGCTAAAAAAGAATGTATTAAATTACATTTAAATTTAGGAGTACAGGGAATTCCAATTTTAAATTTTCTTATTAGATTCTATAAACCATCAAATTAGTAGGTAAATAATAATGTATTTATGTTTAAAAAAATTTACGAAAGAAAATGTGTTTATTTCTTTTCAATATTTTTTTTATGAAACACTTTGGAAATCATTATAAATTTAAAAAAATTAGGTAGTTGTATGGAATGTGTTGCGCTACTGACAAAAGAATTAATTCTCCTTTAATATATATTATCACAATACTTAGAAAAATACTCCAAATTATACAAAAAGTATATTTTTTTAACATATATGCTTAGCCTAGTGGACTTTGCAAAATATATGGACTTTTGGAAACTTGACACATGCAAGCTAATAAACTAGTGAAGCGAAAGAATATTGGAACCAAGGAATATATGTTAATAAGAATCAACTAAGTTGTGTGACTGCTGTGACGCTCTCGTTTTAAGTCTTGAAAATAATTAATATTTCCAAATGATTGAAATACTTGCTATCAAAAATTAGGACTAGAAAATGTTTCCTTTTTAATTTGTACTTGCCCGATTATAAACACTTTAAATCTGAACCAATAATTGAATTCGGCTTAATAATATCTTAATTACAAAAAGACTCTCGAGATAATATTTTGTTAAACGTAATAAAACACCTTCGTAGTCCTTACTGAAATATATTGTTTGTCTCTCGAGTTTAATCAAATATATAAAATATAAACTTGTCGCCGAACCCTTTTTAAGTCAAAATCAGAGTATGCGGAAGTAAAAAGTAATACTTGTGGGGCACTGCTGAGGTAAGTAAAACATATCATATATATGTATATCATAACATAAACCCCATAAGTATCATCAGTAGCAAGTAGCATAAGTCGAGATAGCAAGAGTTTATAAAAACATATACAACCCAGCTGCATAAAATAAAATCTCACTCTAAGACCTCTCAAAATATATACAATATATCACATAATCCCAAAATAGAAGTCCCAGAGCAGGTCATTCGTGTCCTCAGCAGCTCCTCAGATCCTCCACAGCTCTATCCCTAGGATCTAGGATCCAAAACATCCACGCTATACAGGCTCCTATGAACCAGCGGGTCCACCTCTAGCAGAAATAGTCGGCTCGACATGCACCTCCTCCTCGCTCTCATCCTCCACGGGGTCCTCCTCGACCTCGCCTGACTGGGTAGAGACCCCACCACTGGGTCTAGGATCTGCAGAAGCAGTCTTCTCGAAATCAGTCGGACCAAGAGAAGGAGTCACCTCAGTGACAACTCTATGGGAGGAAGGATGAGAACGAGTGGCAGCTCTGAAACGAAAACTATGAAAACGACGCACTGGTCGAGCCGGGGGTGGTCCTCTATATGTATAAAAGGGTGGAACATGCATAGTATAGCCTAAAGGGATCCTAAATCGACGAGGTCGCACTCGCACTAGAGGGTTAGGGTGGTAGAGAGTGATCTCCACCTCCCCCTCAAAAGTGGCACGGTACTCCTCATACGTCCATATACCACTAGGGATAGGGCGTATCTCGATGCAAGCTAGGTATTTGGCCATCACCTAAATAGGGCACAGGGAGTAAGTATACACATATACATAATTGATAAAGACTAAAATTACAAACACAAGTATATCATAGACAGATAATAATGCAAGTACATATGAGCACACCAATTTTCAACATTATATCTCTTATAATGCAAGTGGCATGATGTATGCTTTTCTATCCACAGCTGAGGCCTCTAAAAGTCCATCTTGGACGTCCATCCAATACACCCTTGTGTTCCCGGAACACCGACATTCGTTCCCAGAACGTAATGCCGAACCATACTTGGATAATACGCATCACTCCCAGAGTGTGCACCACGTTCCCAGAACGCATACGTTCCCAGAACGCATAAAAACCAGTTCCCGGACACTGGCCACATTCCCAGAATGTGTCATCAAGTAGGTTACAACTTGGTACTCCCGGAGTACCCTCCTCATATTCCCAGAATATGATAAACGTTCCTACCAACCAAACTTCCATTCTATATTGATGCACAAATATCAGGGTTGGTTTTATCTTTACATTAATTACTGTGATTTAGAAATATTCCAATTTCGCTTTTGAATGATTTATTTGAGGCATAATCTTTGGCATAAAATTCTCCTTTGAATTGTCTCAAAAACATGCCCTTAAACTTAGATTGGGAAAACATAACCAATGGTATTCAAAAACTTAACTTTTTATTTTTCATATTCAGGTACTAACCGGTTACAGTTTCAGGCTAACTTGTTAGAATTACAGACCTGAACTGTTTACCATTGAAATTCAGGGAAACCCTTTTTCTTGAATTCTCTACCCAATCCATAAACAAGTTTAACATTGTTTTACACCTCAAAAACCACTGTTTTTATCATTCAAAAGTCTAAATCACATTTCATTCTTCAATGAGCATAATTTCCTCTTGAAATTATCCCATTACACTAAGGTATTAAATCTTTAACTGCAATCTGAACTATAACAGTGAAACCAACTTATTTTCAGATTGTTTTCCATGAAATTAAGGCCTAGATTTGAGTAGGATTTATAAGACCACAAAACTGATTTTGTAAACTTATTTTCTTTTGCATTTTTACAGTGTCTAACCGGTTACGAATATCGAGTAACCGGTTAGATTATGCAGTCAGACACTAAAACATGAGTTTTAACAAACCATTCTCTTCACTACTCAAATCTAACCAAATTTCAACCTTTAACAGAGTTCATATACCTTAAATAAATATGTTTAAGCACAGAAACATATATAACTTTGCATGCATTTGGTTTAGTGCATCAAATTGTATAAAAATCCATACAAACACAATTCAATACCTCAAATCACAGATTATACATTTAGCTTTTGATTTAAACATTAAAATCACTTGCATGCATCAATATAAAGTTGCTCAAAACAACACTGAGCTAGAATTTGGCCTCCAAGCCTTTGTGCTTCACACACATAATGCCCTTTTTGAGTTTTGTTAACTCAAATCCTAATTCACTTGATTTTTAGTCTAAATCTAGTATAAGGTAGACTTCTCCCATACCTTAGGATAGAGTTTGATGAAGATTGACACTGGCTTGAAGAAAAATCCACAGATTCCCCACAAATCCTAGGTTCTGCTCTCAGCCACGATTTCCATCAACATGGTCCAAAAACCACCCAATTTGACATAGTAATTGGCCAAAGAAATTGGGGAAAACGATTAGAACTCAATCTAGGTAACATGCACTAAGAGATAGAAGAGATTTGAGGCTTAATGGTGGACTGTACTTACCAAAATCAAAGCTGAAATCCAGCTTCCAGAACAAGAAGAACACAGAGTTCAGTCTCCAACTCTTAGCTTCCAAGATCGATTCCTCCTCCCACACGAACACTCAGCTCACAAGGTGTATATCACTGGAAAGCCCTTGATTCAAGCTTTTCAGAAGTGTATGTTTCGCTCTCTAACTCTCAAGGAAGAAGACGAATTTCTCAGAACGAATTCGAAACCCTAATTGCCCTTCTTCAACACAAATTGCAGCAATCAACCTCCAATTCTTCAGAAATTCCACTATTTATAGGTCAACAAGAGTGACATGAACGTTGAGGCGTGTTTTTCCACTAATCTGGGCTGTATTCGTGGCGATTAATTGAATTAATCAAGTGATTATTCATCAAATTCCACTAACCCAGTTTCTGGGTTCATCGTCTAACCGGTTACAGGGCATTACTAACCGGTTAGATCAGTACAAAATTTAAAAATTAATATTTTTAAATCTTTCCCTCCAAGAACCTTTTCAATATTACCTTTAGGTCCTAAACCAAGGACTAAAATGCAATATTCTTATATTTTGCATTTATTTTCCATATAAAAATATCTCAACTTATTTTTATATTTCAGGCTAATTAAATACAAAACATAAACTTGGAAATTCGTATAAATTAATAATAAAACTTTTATTATTAATATCCTTATTATTCGGGAGACGAAAATTAGGGGTGTTACAGTACTCCCCCACTTAAAAGGAATTTCGTCCCTGAAATTCTAGCTTACATAAACAACTCCGGATACTCTTGACGCATCTTTTCCTCTAATTCCCACGTAGCTTCAGACACGTCAGCATTTTCCCATATGACTTTCACTAAAGGTATCTCCTTTCCCCTGAGCTGCTTAACTTCACGATCTTCTATCTGAACCGGTCTGGTCTCGAAGGTAAGGTTTTCCTTCAAAGTTAGGTCATCAGGTTGGAGTTTTAAAATAACTGATGGATCATGCACATACTTCTTCAGTTGCGAAACGTGAAAGACGTTATGCAAATTGGATAGAGAGGGTGGTAAAGCTAGTTGATAAGCAACAGGACCGACTCTCTTAAGGATTTGGTATGGACCTATACACTTAGGCGAAAGCTTTCGAGTTCTCAAGGCTCTACTGATTCGTTTCATCGGAACTATCCAAAGAAACACATGGTCGCCCTCCGAAAACTCTGATGGTTTTCTTCTTTTGTCAGCATAACTCTTCTACCGACTTTGAGCCGCTTTCATCTTTTCTTGAACCATCCTAATCTTCTCAGATGTCTGCTGAATCATTTCCGGTCCAACCATTAAATTCTCCCCCACTTGGAACCAACATAATGGGGTTTGACATTTCCTTCCATACAACGCCTCAAACGGTGCCATCCCGATGCTCGCATGATAGCTGTTGTTGTACGTGAATTCCGCAAGAGGTACCACTTGATCCCAACTTCCTTGTTCTTCAAGTGCACAAGCCCGCAACACATCTTCCAAAGACTGAATCGTTCTCTCCGTCTGGCCATCAGTCTGTGGATGATACGCAGAACTCAATTTCAATCTTGTTCCCATAGCATCATGCAAACTTTTCCAGAATTGCGAAGAAAATCTGGGATCTCGATCTGACACAATACTCGAAGGTACTCCGTGAAGACGAACTACCTCTTTAATATAGATCTGGGTAAGCTTGTCCAAAGAATAGCGCATATTGATCGGAACGAAATGCGCCGACTTGGTCAACCTATCCACAATCACCCAGATTGCGTCATGATTTGCTGTTGTCCTTGGCAAACCAGACACAAAATCCATTGAGATACTATCCCACTTCCATTGGGGAATACTCAAAGGTTGTAACTGTCCTCCTGGTTTCTGATGTTCTACCTTAGCTTTTTGACAAATCAAGCATGCCGCCACATATTCTGCAACATCCTTTTTCAATCCAGACCACCAAAACATCTTCTTCAGATCCTGATACATTTTGGTTGATCCAGGATGCATACTCATCCGACTCTTATGTGCTTCATCAAGAATCAATCTTCTAACCTCCTGATCTCTTGGTATACAAATCCTTGTCCTAAAACGGAGGATTCCATCCAACCCAATCTTGAAATCAGGTTCCTTTCCTTGTGAACCTAATCTCATCTTTTCCATCAATTCTCCATCCGCTTGTTGCAACTCACGAATTCTTTCCAAAAACTCATTTGTGATCTGCAACATCCCTAACTTGATACTTGTTGGCTCCACTTGTGTCAACAGGCTCAAATCTCTGAATTCCTCAATCAACGCTGCTTCCTTAACCATCATCGCACGTATGTGGATTGCTTTCCGACTCAAAGCATCTGCAACCACATTTGCTTTACCCGGATGATAGTGGAGTTTAAAGTCATAATCTTTCGAAAACTTCATCCATCTTTTTTGCCTCATGTTCAATTCTTTCTGATCGAACAGATATTTCAAACTCTTATGGTCACTAAATACTTGGAACGTAGTGCCATAGAGATGATTTCTCCATATCTTTAAGGCAAACACGATCGCAGCCAATTCCAAATCGTGTGTCGGGTAATTCACCTCATGATTCTTCAATTGTCGCGATGCATAAGCCATTACTCTTCCTTCTTGCATCAATACACAACCCAGTCATTGCTTAGATGCATCACAGTACACTTCAAAACTTTTGTGAGGATCAGGTAAGATTAACACAGGAGACGATGTTAACCTTTCCTTCAACTCACGGAAACTAACTTCACATCGATCGTCTCACACGAACGGTTGATCTTTCCGAGTCAACTTGGTCAAAGGCAATGCAATCTTGGAAAATCCTTCTATGAACCGACGATAGTATCCAGCTAGCCCTAAGAAACTTCTCACCTCAGCCACAGTCTTAGGCTGTTCCCAGCTTAGCACTGAACTTACTTTCGCCGTATCCACCGCAATTCCTTCTTTAGAGATTACATGCCCCAAAAACTTCACTTCATTCAACCAAAACTCACATTTCGTAAGTTTGGCATATAATTGCTTCTCCTTCAGGACTTTTAACACAATCCTGAGATGCTCTTCATGCTCTTCCGGATTCTTAGAATAGACCAGAATATCATCGATAAACACCACCACAAATAAATCCAGATATGGTCTAAAGATCTGGTTCATATAATCCATGAAAATAGCAAGTGCATTAGTCAATTCGAACGGCATCACAACATACTCATGATGACCGTATCGAGATCGAAATGCAGTCTTGGGTATATCCTCCTCCTTTATCCTGATCTGATGATAACCCGATCTCAGATCAATCTTGGAAAATACTGCAGCTCCCCTAACTTGATCCATAAGGTCATCAATCCTTGGCAAAGGGTACTTATTCTTAATGGTGACCTTATTCAACTGTCTGTAATCCACACACATTCTCATACTCTCATCCTTCTTCTTTACAAACAATAATGGAGTTCCCCAAGGCGAAACGCTTGGCCTGATCATCTGTTTCTTCATTTCGGCCATCTCTGGTGGTGCCATCCTATAAGGAGCAATAGAGATGGGACCAGCTCTAGGGACTAAATCAATCCCAAACTCTTTCTCTCGCTTCGGAGGTAATCCTGGTATTTCCTCAGGAAGTACTTCCAGAATTTCCCTCACCACAGGAATCTCTTCTATCGGCATCGACTCTTCTTCCCCAGTAGCAGAGAACAAACACATATAACCTTCAGGTTCAAGGGTCCTATATTGAATTGTCTTTTCCTCACAATTGATGATCACTTGGTTCTTCATCAACCAATCCATACCCAAGATCACATCCAATTGTAACTTAGGGAGACAAACCAAATCTACTTTGGAAAGACGACCCAAGATTTCCACGTTACACCCTAAACAAACTTTAGCGGTAAAAATCGGTATTCCAGTAGGGGTATCTATACTAAGATAACAAGGTGAATCGGAAACAACAAGATTCAACCTATTTACACATTCAGGAGAAACAAAAGAATGTGTAGCTCCAGAATCAAACATGATTTTGCAAGGTTGGTTATTAAGCAGAAAGTTACCTTGCACGAGATTCGGGGTTTGGGTTGCTTCATTACCACTCAGGGTAAATACTCTTCCTTGTACCACAGGCTTGCCAGCATATCCCTTTGCATCACCTTTTGCAGACTCCTTGCATTCACGAGCAAAGTGACCTTGCTTTCCACACTTGAAACATCCTCCTGTGGACCAGCAAAATTGACCATGATGATAACGCCTACACTTCTCGCAATAAGGAGCATTATCGCGGGACTTGTTCTTGTTATCCATCACAGCTTTGCCCTTGCCTTTGTTCTTCTGAGAATATGGACCATTATTCTGATGATCAAACCTCTTCTTCCTCTGTGGTCCATAGTTCTGTCCAACCCCTTTCCCTTGACTTCCAATCAACTCAGCCTTCTTGTCATCCTCATACATTCTGCACATATCCACCAGTGCAGGGAAACTCTGAATCCTCTGATAACTGAAAATAGACTTCAGTTCCGGTCTCAGTCCACCTTCAAACTTAACACACTTACTCCTTTCATCAGGGTTATTCAAGTAGTAGGGAGAGTATTTCATCAGCTCCTCAAATCTGGCAGCATATTCTCCTGCACTCATATCCCCATGCTTCAATTTCATGAACTCTACTTCCTTCTTTCTCCTTAAATCTACCAGAAAGTATTTATTAAGAAATTTCTCCATAAATACTCCCTAGTTGATTGCTCTCCTTTCAAAATTCAGCAATTGGACAGTGTGATCCCACCAGTTTTTAGCTTCCCCATGAAGCATGTAAACTGCATAGGTTACCTTCTGTTCATCAGAACAATCTAGAGTTCGGAAAATCTTGTTGATCTCATACAACCACTTGTTTGCCTCATCAGGTTTGTATACGCCTTCAAACCTTGGTGGATTGCATTTCCTGAACTCCGACAGAGTCCTAGCATCATGATTCGCCATGTTGCCAAAAGGTGGGTTACCAGCTCGCCCTTGAGGTGGCTGCTGTTGCTGCTGCTGCTGCATGCCTTCCAGCACGGTCGTGATTCGTTCTAACATTTCGTTCGTAATATTTCTATTTCTGGTTGCCATAGAAAGACCTGCACTATGGGCTTTGGGTCACTAAAAAGGTCTTTGAAACATAAATGCTACTAACTTACTCAAAACATATTCAATTTACATTGAATATCATACTTAACTGCATCATCAGGGCCATGAGGGACAGAACCAATGCTCTGATACCACCACAGGTGTGACGCTCTCGTTTTACATCTTGAAAATAATTAATATTTTCAAATGATTGAAATACTTGCTATCAAAAATTAGGACTAGAAAATTTTTCCTTTTTAATTTGTACTTGCCCGATTATAAACACTTTAAATCTGAACCAATAATTGAATTCGGCTTAATAATATCTTAGTTACAAAAAGATTCTCGAGATAATATTTTCTTAAACGTAATAAAACACCTTCGTAGTCCTTACTGAAATATATTGTTTGTCTCTCGAGTTTAATCAAATATATAAAATATAAACTTGTCGCCGAACCCTTTTTGAGTCAAAATCAGAGTATGCGGAAGTAAAAAGTAATACTTGTGGGGCACTGCTGAGGTAAGTAAAACATATCATATATATGTATATCATAACATAAACCCCATAAGTATCATCAGTAGCAAGTAGCATAAGTCGAGATAGCAAGAGTTTATAAAAACATATACAACCCAGCTGCATAAAATAAAACCTCACTCTAAGACCTCTCAAAATATATACAATTTATCACATAATCCCAAAATAGAAGTCCCAAAGCAGGTCATCCGTGTCCTCAGCAGCTCCTCAGATCCTCCACAGCTCTATCCCTAGGATCTAGGATCCAAAACATCCACGCTATACAGGCTCCTATGAACCAGCGGGTCCACCTCTAGCAGAAATAGTCGGCTCGACATGCACCTCCTCCTCGCTCTCATCCTCCACGGGGTCCTCCTCGACCTCGCCTGACTGGGTAGAGACCCCACCACTGGGTCTAGGATCTGCAGAAGCAGTCCTCTCGAAATCAGTCGGACCAAGAGAAGGAGTCACCTCAGTGACAACTCTATGGGAGGAAGGATGAGAACGAGTGGCAGCTCTGAAACGAAAACTATGAAAACGACGCACTGGTCGAGCCGGGGGTGGTCCTCTATATGTATAAAAGGGTGGAACATGCATAGTATAGCCTAAAGGGATCCTAAATCGACGAGGTCGCACTCGCACTAGAGGGTTAGGGTGGTAGAGAGTGATCTCCACCTCCCCCTCAAAAGTGGCACGGTACTCCTCATACGTCCATATACCACTAGGGATAGGGCGTATCTCGATGCAAGCTAGGTATTTGGCCATCACCTAAATAGGGCACAGGGAGTAAGTATACACATATACATAATTGATAAAGACTAAAATTACAAACACAAGTATATCATGGACAGATAATCATGCAAGTACATATGAGCACACCAATTTTCAACATTATATCTCTTATAATGCAAGTGGCATGATGTATGCTTTTCTATCCACAGCTGAGGCCTTTAAAAGTCCATCTTGGACGTCCATCCAATACACCCTTGTGTTCCCGGAACACCGACATTCATTCCCAGAACGTAATGCCGAACCATACTTGGATAATACGCATCACTCCCCGTGTGTGCACCACGTTCCCAGAACGCATACGTTCCCAGAACGCATAAAAACCAGGTCCCGGACACTGGCTACATTCCCAGAATGTGTCATCAAGTAGGTTACAACTTAGTACTCCCGGAGTACCCTCATCATATTCCCATAATATGATAAACGTTCCTACCAACCAAATTTCCATTCTATATGGATGCACAAATATCAGGGTTGGTTTTATCTTCACATTAATTACTGTGATTTAGAAATATTCCAATTTCCCTTTTGAATGATTTATTTGAGGCATAATCTTTAGCATAAAATTCTCCTTTGAATTGTCTCAAAAACATGCCCTTAAACTTAGATTGGGAAAACATAACCAATGGTATTCAAAAACTTAACTTTTTATTTTTCAGATTCAGGTACTAACCGGTTACAGTTTCAGGCTAACCGGTTAGAATTACAGACCTGAACTGTTTACCATTGAAATTCAGGAAAACCCTTTTTCTTGAATTCTCTACCCAATCCATAAACAAGTTTAACATTGTTTTACACCTCAAAAACCACTGTTTTTATCATTCAAAAGTCTAAATCACATTTCATTCTCCAATGAGCATAATTTCCTTTTGAAATTATCCCATTACACTAAGGTATTAACTCTTTAACTGCAATCTGAACTATAACAGTGAAACCAACTTATTTTCAGATTGTTTTCCATGAAATTAAGGCCTAGATTTGAGTAGGATTTATAAGACCACAAAACTGATTTTGTAAACTTATTTTCTTTTGCATTTTTACAGTGTCTAACCGGTTACGAATATCGAGTAACCGGTTAGATTATGCAGTCAGACACTAAAACATGAGTTTTAACAAACCATTCTCTTCAATACTCAAATCTAACCAAATTTCAACCTTTAACAGAGTTCATATACCTTAAATAAATATGTTTAAGCACAGAAACATATATAGCTTTGCATGCATTTGGTTTAGTGCATCAAATTGTATAAAAATCCATACAAACACAATTCAATACCTCAAATCACAGATTATACATTTAGCTTCTGATTTAAACATTAAAATCACTTGCATGCATCAATATAAAGTTGCTCAAAACAACATTGAGCTAGAATTTGGCCTCCAAGCCTTTGTGCTTCACACACATAATGCCCTTTTTGAGTTTTGTTAACTCAAATCCTAATTCACTTGATTTTTAGTCTAAATCTAGTATAAGGTAGACTTCTCCCATACCATAGGATAGAGTTTGATGAAGATTGACACTGGCTTGAAGAAAAATCCAGAGATTCCCCACAAATCCTAGGTTCTGCTCTCAGCCACGATTTCCATCAACAGGGTCCAAAAACCACCCAATTTGACATAGTAATTGGCCAAAGAAATTGGGGAAAACGATTAGAACTCAATCTAGGTAACATGCACTAAGAGATAGAAGAGATTTGAGGCTTAATGGTGGACTGTACTTACCAAAATCAAAGCTGAAATCCAGTTTCCAGAACAAGAGGAACACAGAGTTCAGTCTCCAACTCTTAGCTTCCAAGATCGATTCCTCCTCCCACACGAACACTCAGCTCACAAGGTGTATATCACTGGAAAGCCCTTGATTCAAGCTTTTCATAAGTGTATGTTTCGCTCTCTAACTCTCAAGGAAGAAGACGAATTGCTCAGAACGAATTCGAAACCCTAATTGCCCTTCTTCAACACAAATTGCAGCAATCAACCTCTAATTCTTCAGAAATTCCACTATTTATAGGTCAACAAGAGTGACGTGCACGTTGACGCGTGTTTTTCCACTAATCTGGGCTGTATTCGTGGCGATTAATTGAATTAATCAAGTGATTATTCATCAAATTCCACTAACCCAGTTTCTGGGTTCATCGTCTAATCGGTTATAGGGCATTACTAACCGGTTAGATCAGTACAAAATTTAAAAATTAATATTTTTAAATCTTTCCCTCCAAGAACCTTTTCAATATTACCTTTAGGTCCTAAACCAAGGACTAAAATGCAATATTCTTATATTTTGCATTTATTTGCCATATAAAAATATCTCAACTTATTTTTATATTTCAGGCTAATTAAATACAAAACATAAACTTGGAAATTCGTATAAATTAATAATAAAACTTTTATTATTAATTTCCTTATTATTCGGGAGACGAAAATTAGGGGTGTTACAACTGCAATAGAGGAAGATGATGTTGATACAAAGTTAACGGTGTTTTGCAGGAAGAAGAGAATTGGGTTTCTATGATGTAGAAAAAAGGCCACGAATTATTTGCCTCTATAAGTAACAATTTCTACATCAAAATTAACGAAGACAAGTATTCTTATGATTACCCTTTCCCGGCATATTACAAAACCTACTTAGAAGAAATAGATGAGTTTGTAAACTCTTCTATTTCTTCTGGAAAGCATTGTAATAAGAAAGAATTGGGTAATCATAGGAAAACTCATCCTCATTAATTTTGATGTAGTATTTGTTAGTTACGGGGTCTGATCTATGTCTTTTTTCTACTTCATAGATAACCCATTTCCGTCTTCCAACAACAACACCGCTAACTTTGCATATATCAGCATCTTCCTCTGCTGAAATCACACAACTCAATTGATTCTTGACCAAGGTCATGTATGTCGAGTTTTTGGCTATTTATGACTCACAAAAAGCATAATTGAAGCTATGAGGATTTGATTAGAATAGTTTAACCACTTAATAGAAGATGAAAATGGTTAGGTAGATGAAATGAGGCTTCAATAAGTGTGCTGCAATGGGTGTGTGAAGCGGATAAAGAGGAGGTAAATGAAATTAAGAGAGTTATGATTAAATTTTTAGTATGGGTATATTTGGAAATTAATGGGTAAAAATTCTAATATTATGTATGTGTTTAGTATTTACCTGATGCGTTAAAATTTATCACAAAACAAAACTATAGCGCAAAAAGATGAGAAATTCATCAAGAACAACTAAACAAAAGTCATCTTTACCATAATTGTCGAAAAATCCTTTAAGAAAGGATGTGAAAGCCACTCGATAGGGACAGTAATCTCTTACGAGATTGACTCCAAATACAAGGAAAGCAAAACCCATTCTACCTTAATGACAGTATCTATTCATCGAGATCTTGTTTCCTATTGTTTAGACGGTGGCTTAAGCTTTATATCTTCATCATTGCACCTAAAATAAATAGTGCCATTTGTCAATGTAAAGGATGAATATTTCATAAGAATTATCGAGAAAGATAAGAAATAGGGAAATTATAAATGGAAACACATACCTTGCGTTTTGCATGGAAATGGTAGTGGAGTGACCGAGTAGCATTGTTTGTACTGTTGCAAATATTAGTTTATATTGGTAGGCCAACCTGATGTTCTGATGGATATTCGAGAATATTCTTTTAAATTTTATGTTTTTAATAAATCTCCTCACTCTATACCAAACAACTAATTTTCTTCCAACATGTGTCACTCCTAGTAACTGAACATTTGACATTTGATCTTGATAAGATTGATATAACAATAATTAGAATAATTCTCTACATCGAAATATTATAATAAGAAAAATTTTAAATCATCCTAAGAAATTCTATAAATCATGATATTATTAGGTAAATAACAATGTATTAACGATTACAAAATCAAAAGAAAAGAAATGTATTTATTTATTTTATATACTTTATTAAAATTAAAAAAACGAGTGATGTGCTACTTACTAAAGCATTAATTCTATTAATATTCATTATTACAATACTTATAAAAATAATTAAAATTTATATATATCTGATTAAAAGCATTTTAAAGAATTTATTTTGTTGCTCTTATTTATTTAAATAGTTTTTTGATTATACAAAGTTTTGAATAGTTTTTTTTATTAAGTATTTATATGAATAAAAGAAATATTGTAGAATCAAAAAGGTTTTGATGAAGACAAATAAATCAACTGTGAATTCAATGCTCCTAATTAGGTGGATTATGTTTTGATGATGACAAAATAATTAACAAATCATGCCTTGAAGATATTGCAACATCAACATCAACAAGAAGTCAAGAAAAGAAGACAAGTGCCCAATCATTCTCAATCAAATATTAATTGTAAATTTCTAATTTATGTTGAGAGTGGTTGAGAGTGGGTAGAAATAGTTAGTCTCTTCTAGGAATAAAGTTTTATATGTTTATTAAGTTGAGATTGACCAAAAATTAATACTTGAGAGGAAAAATAAAATTGAAAAATAATTTTTCCCATATCTGATCAAAATACTCGAGTATTTTGATAAAGACTCGAGTATATACTCGAGTATTTATAGAAAAACTCGAGTATTTGTGCCAGGTCAGCAAATATGACCGTTAGTCTGGTTCGTGCACCAATTCACTCGTGACCGACCAAAAAGACTCGAGTATTTACCAAAAGACTCGAGTATTTTTGTCCAGTCAGCAAAAATGAACGTTGGAGAGACTCAAAAACCCAATTGAGGGCATTTGAGTCTCATCCAACCCCAAGAGAGAATTCAGAACCTTATTGTAAAATTTCTCTTTGAATTTGTGCAAGAACAAACAAGACAACAAGATCATATTGATTCAAGCTTTCATAATTTCCTCTTCTCAAGTGTTAATTCCCAAAAAGCTCATCTTCTCACTCATATTGTCATTTTATTCCAAGTTGAGTTTTAGGCCTCAATTCTTACATTGAGTTGTGCTTATTTGTGCTAATCCATTGTGAGATTAGTAATACACATACAAAAAGCTTGATTATTCAAAGTCTTGGATTGTTCCCAAGCAAACCCTAAGTGGCTTAGGGTGTTGGAAGTCTTGAGAGGTTCTCAAGCACAAGACTAGGAGGTTCCTAGCCCGGTGGAGTTTCTTGAAGGGAGTTCAAGGAAGCTTTGTGAAGAGTTCTTCAATCACCGGAATCAAATTGGGGTAGAAATCAAGAGTTTGGTACACTCTTGAAAGGGTTAGGTTGAGTGAGGTCATTCTCAAGCAATCCTTTGTAATTTCTAACAATTTGATTATTAGTAGAAACTCCTAAGTGATTAGGAGGACTGGATGTAGCTCATTGTTGGAGTGAACCAGGATAAAATTGCTTGAGTGTTGGTTTATTGCTTTTAATCTACTTTCTAGCTCAATAGACTTAAGTCATTTCAATCAATTAGGATTTATACAATTAGGTAGCAAGTTCAAGGAACCTTTGTGTTTAAAAGTTATTTAGATTGCTTGCTATTCTGTTGGATAAGTTCCTTTTTAATATTGAATTGATTTGAGTTAAAATTACTGAATTTTCGTTTCTGGTTTTTCTGCTATCTGATAGGAAAAACTCGAGTATTTCAGAAAAGACTCGAGTTGTTCATCACTGAAAAACTCGAGTATTTCACAAAAGACTCGAGTCTTTTGTGTCTGATTCCAGAAAATTCAGTCTTAGCTCCATTCTTCAATTACCAATCGAAATATTTGGTATTAGTGCTTCAAAATACTATTCACCCCCCCTCTAGTATTTGCTTAGCCCGCTTGTTGGTTTCCAACAAGTGGTATCAGAGCTCGGTCGAAAGATCGAGTGTAACAACTTTTTCGAAAAAGATCCTTTTGGAAACTTAATGGGCTCTAGCAATAACTTTGGTGGAGAAGGAGCTTCAATAAACCGTCCTCCACTATTTAATGGTGAAGGATATGTTTATTGGAAAACTCGCATGAAAGTTTTTATTGAAGCAATTGATATGGATATTTGGGATGCAATTGAAAATGGTCCTTTCATTCCCAAAAAGAAAATAAATGATGAAATTGTTGAAATTCCAAGGAGTAGTTGGAATGATGATGAAAAGAGAAAAGTCTCATTTGTTTTAAAAGCTAAAAACATCATCTTTTCGGCTCTATCCCATGATGAATTTTATAGAGTTTCCCAATGTAAATCGGCAAAAGAAATGTGGGATACTTTGCAAGTCACACATGAGGGAACAAGTGAGGTTAGAGATGCAAGATTGAATTCTCTAACTCACGAATATGAATTGTTCCACATGTTGCCAAATGAAACCATTAGTGACTTGCAAAAGCGATTCTCTCACATTGTTAATCATTTGATTTCCTTGGGAAAAGTATTTCGCAATGGTGAAACTACTAACAAAATTCTAAGATGTCTTGATAGGAGTTGGCAACCCAAGGTAACCGCCATCAAGGAATCAAGAGACATAAATAGCATGGACTTAGCCACTTTGTTTGGCAAACTCCAAGAGCATGAGATGGAGCTTACAAGACTTGGGATGCATGAGGAATCGGACAAAAAGAAAAAGAGCATAGCACTCAAAGCTTCAACCAAAGCTACAAAAGAAGTTGAAGAATGCTCTACAAGTGGAGATTCCGATGGTGAACCAAATCAAGAAGAATTTGGGATGTTTGTGAAAAGATTCAACAAATTCTTCAAAGGGAAGAAAGGTGGATCTTCATCCAATTTCAAGAGAACCAAAGACTCCAAACAAAGAGAAAAGAGTACCAATGATGGAGTTAAGTGTCATGAATGTGGTGGGGTTGGTCACATAAGAATGGAATGTGCCACATTCTTGAAGAAGAATGACAAGAAGACCCAAGAGACCAAAGGGAAGCGTGCATACATTGTTTGGGATGCACCGGAGAAGAGCAATGAATCGTCTTCAAGTAGCTCCGGTGATGAAAATGCAAACCTTTGTCTCATGGCCAAGAACAATCATGAGTCCTCATCAAGAGCTAATCATGGCATGAGTGAAAGTGATGATGAGGTAACCTCTAGCTCTTCTTGTTCCTCTTCAAACTCCATTTCCTATGATGATTTGCAAGAAGCCTACAATGAAATGTTAATTCAATTTAGAAGGCTTGCTAAAATCAATAAGGAAAAAGGAAAGAAAATTTTGGAGTTTCAACATGAAATTGATGAATTGCAAAAATCTATAAATGAGTTGAAACTTCAAAATGAATCCTTGGAACTTATTAATTCTAGTCATCAAAGTGATTGTGCAAATCATGAGGAAATTATCACTTCATGTGAGAGATGTGATGAACTTGAAAAAGAAGTGAAAGAGTTGAAAAACAAACTCACAATCTCACATAGTGATAGAAACCTCAACCGGTTGTTGAACTCTCAAAGACATAATCACAACAAAACCGGTTTAGGATATGTTCATAAAAAGGACAAAAAGTACAAGGTGGTTGGAACATTTTCTAAGAAAAACTCATCAAAGAGACCAACTTGTACTTATTGTGGAAAAGTTGGACATATCAACATTGAGTGCCATATTAAGAAGTTTGAAATGAATAAGGGCACTTATATGTGGATTAAGAAGGGATAAAGTCCCAACACTAACCCTAAGGGACCCAACATTGTTTGGGTACCCAAAGTGAACAAGTGATTTCATTTTGTAGGTGTGTCTTCGAACGGGAAAACAATTGTGGTATCTTGATAGTGGATGTTCGAAGCACATGACGGGAGATAAGCGGCACTTCATTGAGCTTACTCCAAAGGAAAAGGGTTATGTCACTTATGGGGACAACAACAAAGGCAAAATCCTTGGTATTGGTAAAATCGGAAACTCTTCAAACTTGATTATTGATAATGTGCTCTATGTTCAAGGATTAGAACATAATCTCTTGAGCATAAGCCAATTATGTGATATTGGCAATCATGTAGTTTTTACCTCTACCCATTGCCTCATTAAAAGTGACAAAGATGAATCAATCAAATTTGTTGGTAGAAGGTCAAATAATACTTACTTAGTTGATTTGAACAAAGTCACTTCTTTGGTCTCTACTTGTTTAGTGAGCAAAGAAAATGACACTTGGTTATGGCATCGTAGGACCGCTCATATAAATGTAAACCAATTGAAGAAAATTCAATCTAAAGATCTAGTAGTTGGTTTACCAAAGCTAAATTTTTCTATTGAAGGTGTTTGTTCCCCTTGCAAGAAATGTAAACAAACTAAAAACACCTTTGGATCAAAAATGGTTATGTCCACATCAAGGCCATTAGAAATGCTTCATATGGACTTGTTTGGACCATCACAAATAAAAAGCTTTGGTGGCAACTATTATGCATTGGTGATTGTTGATGACTTCTCTAGGTTTACTTGGACTTTATTTTTAACTACTAAGAGTGAGACCTACAAATCTTTTAAACATCATGTCAAACTTTTGCAAAACCAAGTAAATCAAAAAGTAATTATTATTCGTACCGATCATGGTGGTGAATTCGAAAACCACAAATTTGATAGATTTTGTGCTAAAAATGGTATTGAGCACCAATTCTCCGCACCAAGGACTCCGGAACAAAACGGAGTGGTAGAGCGGAAAAATAGGGTGCTAGAGGAACTTGCTAGAACCATGTTAAATGATTCTCAAGTACCTCAATATTTTTGGGCCGATGCCGTCAATACGGCTTGTTATGTTTTAAATCGTATTTTGATAAGGCCCTCTTTGGATAAAACCCCCTATGAACTTTACAAGGGAAGAAAGCCAAATATATCTCATTTTCATGTCTTCGGATGCCAAGTTTTTGTTTTAAATAATGGAAAAGAACACATTGGCAAGTTTGATTCCAAATCCGATGAAGGCATATTTTTAGGCTATTCTTCTCATAGTAAAGCTTATAGAATTTTCAATAAAAGAACTTTAACTATTGAGGAATCAATTCATGTGGTTTTTAATGAGTCTTCAAAAGAAGATAGTGTTTTATGTGATGCTAGTGAAGATGGCATTGTCTTTTCAAAAGAAGAAAAAGAGAGAGAGAATTCAAAAGTTGATGAAGGAGAAGTAAGGGAAGAACTTCCTCCAACTTGGAAATCGGTCAAGGCTCATCCT
This sequence comes from Crotalaria pallida, assembly GCA_037953625.1. Lineage (NCBI taxonomy): Eukaryota > Viridiplantae > Streptophyta > Magnoliopsida > Fabales > Fabaceae > Crotalaria > Crotalaria pallida. The sequence goes on from CM075650.1 coordinate 99,764,950, forward strand.
ATAGACAAAGTCATAGGAGATATGTCAAAGGGAGTACTTACTCGTAGGTCTATTCAAAACATTTGCCACTATGTCTCATTTGTTTCTCAAATTGAACCCGATTCAATTAAAAAGGCCATTGAGGATGATCATTGGGTTCTTGCTATGCAAGAAGAATTAAACCAATTTGAAAGAAATGAAGTTTGGGATCTAGTCCCTAAACCCGATGATCATACCATAATTGGTACTAAATGGATTTATAGAAACAAACTTGATGAATCCGGGTTGATTATAAGAAACAAAGCTAGACTAGTAGCTCAAGGGTACAACCAAGAGGAAGGTATCGATTATGATTAGACCTTTGCTCCGGTTGCACGTCTTGAAGCAATCCGAATTTTACTTGCTTATGCTTCAATCATGAAATTCACTTTATATCAAATGGATGTTAAAAGTGCTTTCTTGAATGGGTTTATAAATGAAGAAGTGTATGTCAAACAACCCCCCGGTTTTGAAAATAGTGAATTTCCAAACCATGTTTATAAATTGAAAAAGGCACTCTATGGATTGAAACAAGCTCCTAGAGCTTGGTATGATCGATTGAGTTCCTTTCTATTAGAAAACAAGTTTCAAAGAGGGAAGGTTGATAATACATTATTTATTTATAAAACCAAGGATGACATTTTGTTAGTACAAATCTATGTTGATGATATCATTTTCGGTGCTACTAACGTGTCTCTTTGTAGAAAGTTTTCAAATTTGATGAAAAAGGAATTTGAAATGTCAATGATGGGAGAACTCAAGTTCTTCCTAGGCTTACAAATAAAGCAAGTCAAGGAGGGGATATTTGTGCATCAAGGGAAATATTGCAAAGAGCTCCTTGAAAAATTCGGATTGGACAAGTGCAAGGAAGCCTACACTCCAATGAGCACATCATGCTACCTAGACAAGGATGAACAAGGTACACCGGTTGATGTTAGTAAGTATAGGGGTATGATAGGTAGTCTCCTATATCTCACTGCATCTAGACCGGATATTATGTTTAGTGTATGCATGTGTGCTAGATTTCAAGCTAATCCTAAAGAATCTCACCTATCCGCAGTTAAACATATATTTAAGTATCTAAAAGGAACAATTAACACTGGTTTATGGTATCCTGCTGATGCCAATCTTAGTTTAGTTGGTTACTCGGATTCCGACTTCGCGGGATGCAAGCTTGATCGCAAAAGCACCAGTGGTACTTGCCATTTCTTGGGAAGTTCATTGGTGTCATGGTTTTCTAAAAAGCAAGCTTGTGTCGCTCTTTCTACCGCCGAAGCGGAATATATCGCAGCCGGTAGTTGTTGGGCTCAACTGTTATGGATGAAACAACAATTATCGGATTTTGGTTTGAAACTTGAAAATATTCCGATTAGATGCGATAACACGAGTGCAATCAATTTGACTAAGAATCCGGTGTATCACTCAAGAACTAAACACATTGAAATAAGACATCATTTTTTAAGAGATCATGTACAAAAGGGTGATTGCACAATTGAATTTGTTAGTACCACAAATCAATTAGCCGACATTTTTACAAAACCTCTACCAAGGGACACCTTTTATCATATTAGGAGAGAACTTGGTATTTTAGATGAAGCTAATATAGGCTAATTGCATTGTGTGTCATTTTTGGAAAATCACCATATTAGTCTTACTCTAATGTGTTATTGATTCTTAGGTAAATTGTCCTTGATGATATTTGAAATTGTATATGTTAATTGTGTGTGATTCTGTACTGTATTCCAAGTTGGTAGTGAAGCATTTGTGTTTGATTTGTGTTTGGTCTTTTAAAACTGAGTTTTTACTTTCTGTTCTGTCAAAATACTCGAGTTTTTCCAAAAACACTCGAGTATTTTAATTCAAAATTAAATCAGTTTTAAATTGAAAAAGTTTTTAATCAGGGTCTGAGAAAAATACTCGAGTGTTTCTCAAAAAACTCGAGTCTTTATTAAAATACTCGAGTGTTTTTAAAAATACTCGAGTCTTTCGAAACCCCCAATTTTTGAACTTTCAAACCAAACTCGAGTATTTTCCAAAAACTCGAGTATTTTGCGTTTTCCTGAAATTTGAACTTTCGGACCAAACTTGAGTTTTTCAATTTTTACTCGAGTTTTCTGGGGAAATCTGGGCTGAGTCACGAACGACTCGAGTATATTCTCAAACACTCGAGTATTTTTCAACGAACAACTCGAGTATTGTTGAATATACTCGAGTATTTTGGCGAGTTTATATATACGCCAGCCCCCACAAACTTGAGTTTCACGAACCCCTTTCTCTTCTCTCTCGGTTTTCTCATATCTCTCTCCTCAAAACTCCGTTTTTAGTCAAATTTTTGCCAAATCTTACTAGTTTTACATCCTCTAATCACTTTTCTACCATTCTTTCAACAAATTTCACCTCTTTTCAACCTCAAATCCGTCACCCCCTTTTAAAACCCTAATTTCCAAAACTCCAATTTTCACATCATTTCATCTATGGCTTCGTCATCTGGCAAAGGAAAGAGAGTAAGGATTGCTGACTCATCTTCCGAGGAGGAAATTTCCGACTACTATCAAGAGGATGAACGCTTGGAAAGGATGGAAGGCTTTGCCACCAGAGAATTCGGAGTAATCACATGGATCAATAGTACTTTCCTTGAGAGTAAGGGTTTCCATTTTGTTACTAACCTTAGATATCAGAAACTGATTCAATTTCTGGAATTTCATGGACCTATATATCCTCGGTTAGTTAGAACATTCTATGCAAACCTTAGGCTAAAGGACAATGTCATAGAAACAATGGTTGAGGGTGTTCGATTCAAAATTAGCGCTAAGGACCTTTTTGTTGCTTTTGGGACAACACGTCACGGGGACAATTCTCTAAAGGCCGATGCGGACGGCATTTTTCAAAGTTGTTTGCGCCCCGGTCGTGTATGGACCGAAGGAGTTAAGCATTCCTCATATATGACTGTCCAATCTAGGGTGTTGCATTATATTGTTTGTCATCAATTAGTGCCTCAAACCTCACCCAATTATGCCAAACCCACAAACAATGAACTTAGGCTTTTTAGTGCCATCCTGAACAATGAGAAGCTGAACTGGAGTCGCATAATTTTGGATAGAATGCTCCTTGCTTCTAAGTCTAAACACCCAAAAACCCTGCCTTATGCCATGCATGTTTGTTTCCTGTTGAGTTACTTCAAGGTGCCTATCCCACGGAATGAAGAGAAAAAGACTCTTCATGTGAACCAGCACTGCCTCAACAAAGGCACCTTGAGTCATCAAGACATGGCATTTCATGAACCCTCTGGCCAATACTTGTACCGATCTGATATTGCTGAGATGGAGAGGGTTGCGAATGTTGCAGCTCGACAAGGGGTGGATGCCCAACAGATGGAAGAGGAAGCTGCAGCATTTGCGCAGGCTGAAGGAGGGGACCCTATTGAGGATCAGATTAATTTTGATGACTTTACTAGATCTCAATCTGGGTTTGATAACTTGGGCTGGAGAGACAATGTTATCACACGGCTTGACACTTTAGATGGGAGGATGGACTCCATTGTGCATGCTATGGACGCCCAGCGTGATGATTTTGTTAGCCTAGACACTAGGATGAGTGCAGAGTCTGCCATGTTTTATTCTCATTTGGATCAGCACTCGGCCCAGATTAATGCCCGCCTGGACCAGCAGTCAGGGGAGATGCACCGCCGGTTTGATGAGATGATGGCGGCCTTCTCTCGATTTTATCCTCCTCCAGATGATCCAGCTCCTTCGATGTTTTGATGATGTTGACCTTTGCAGTCTATCTTAGTTTTCATTCTGTTTTTATCATATTGGTCTTTGTTACATTTTCTGTATTTTGAGAACTTGGTGTTTTGAGACTTTGGGTTTATTATTGCACCTTTGGTTTGGACCTTTTATGATGTTTTTATGTTAATAAATTTGGTTTTCATTATGATGTTTGTGCAAAGCTTCAGGGGGAGCTCTTTATCGTTATTATATCTCCGTTTTATTTGCATAGTTGGTTATGGGGTTTTCCGATTATGCACCTCTCCTCCCTTGATCTTTTTCCTAAATTGTTACATCTTTTTTTGGCGTATGACAAAAAGGGGGAGAGATATTATACACTTGTCTTGATATTGTTGCACCTAAAATTCTCTAATTATGGTATATACTCTGATAATTGTTAAATACTCTAATACCATAGGCTTGGTGCTAAAATTAAATTGTCATAACATCTTGCACAAGCTGAATTTTTAGATAGGTGAAAAGTATCATATAGTGAGGGGGAGTTGCATTTTCAAGTGGATTCAAGCTCAACAAATGGTACAAGTGTTAATTATTTTGTCATCACCAAAAAGGGGGAGATTGTGAATTCAATGCTCCTAATTAGGTGGATTATGTTTTGATGATGACAAAATAATTAACAAATCATGCCTTGAAGATATTGCAACATCAACATCAACAAGAAGTCAAGAAAAGAAGACAAGTGCCCAATCATTCTCAATCAAATATTAATTGTAAATTTCTAATTTATGTTGAGAGTGGTTGAGAGTGGGTAGAAATAGTTAGTCTCTTCTAGGAATAAATTTTTATATGTTTATTAAGTTGAGGTTGACCAAAAATTAATACTTGAGAGGAAAAATAAAATTGAAAAATAATTTTTCCCATATCTGATCAAAATACTCGATTATTTTGATAAAGACTCGAGTATATACTCGAGTATTTGTAGAAAAACTCGAGTATTTGTGCCAGGTCAGCAAATATGACCGTTAGTCTGGTTCGTGCACCAATTCACTCGTGACCGACCAAAAAGACTCGAGTATTTACCAAAAGACTCGAGTATTTTTGTCCAGTCAGCAAAAATGAACGTTGGAGAGACTCAAAAACCCAATTGAGGGCATTTGAGTCTCATCCAACCCCAAGAGAGAATTCAGAACCTTATTGTAAAATTTCTCTTTGAATTTGCGCAAGAACAAACAAGACAACAAGATCATATTGATTCAAGCTTTCATAATTTCCTCTTCTCAAGTGTTAATTCTCAAAAAGCTCATCTTCTCACTCATATTGTCATTTTATTCCAAGTTGAGTTTTAGGCCTCAATTCTTACATTGAGCTGTGCTTATTTGTGCTAATCCATTGTGAGATTAGTAATACACATACAAAAAGCTTGATTATTCAAAGTCTTGGATTGTTCCCAAGCAAACCCTAAGTGGCTTAGGGTGTTGGAAGTCTTGAGAGGTTCTCAAGCACAAGACTAGGAGGTTCCTAGCCCGGTGGAGTTTCTTGAAGGGAGTTCAAGGAAGCTTTGTGAAGAGTTCTTCAATCACCGGAATCAAATTGGGGTAGAAATCAAGAGTTTGGTACACTCTTGAAAGGGTTAGGTTGAGTGAGGTCATTCTCAAGCAATCCTTTGTAATTTCTAACAATTTTATTATTAGTAGAAACTCCTAAGTGATTAGGAGGACTGGATGTAGCTCATTGTTGGAGTGAACCAGGATAAAATTGCTTGAGTGTTGGTTTATTGCTTTTAATCTACTTTCTAGCTCAATAGACTTAAGTCATTTCAATCAATTAGGATTTATACAATTAGGTAGCAAGTTCAAGGAATCTTTGTGTTTAAAAGTTATTTAGATTGCTTGCTATTCTGTTGGATAAGTTCCTGTTTAATATTGAATTGATTTGAGTTAAAATTACTGAATTTTCGTTTCTGGTTTTTCTGCTATCTGATAGGAAAAACTCGAGTATTTCAGAAAAGACTCGAGTTGTTCATCACTGAAAAACTCGAGTATTTCACAAAATACTCGAGTCTTTTGTGTCTGATTCCAGAAAATTCAGTCTTAGCTCCATTCTTCAATTACCAATCGAAATATTTGGTATTAGTGCTTCAAAATACTATTCACCCCCCCTCTAGTATTTGCTTAGCCCGCTTGTTGGTTTCCAACATCAACAAGTTGTCCTTGATGAAGACAAAGCAACAACAACCATTTTAGAAGTTTTCCATTTCCCGCTCCCTTGTAATATTTTATATTTATGTTGAGTGTGGGTGGTAGACTTAGGATCTTACTCAAGCGATTATGAGTTAGTTAGCATGAATACTAGTTAAGCTAAATATTTGAAAAAGCTTAGAAAGGGACTAGGACTTCTGGAAAATCAATTTTGACATTATTTTTAAGAAAGTAGCAGTGACTACTCGAGTAGTTGGTGCACTACTCGAGTAGCCTGCTATGTAGAAAAATGCCCTTCTTACTGTTTCTCCTAACTACTCTAGTAGTCTGTTGACTAATCGATTAGTTCTCAACTAATCGATTTGTTGCTGCACTAATTGAGTAGTTTGAGAAACAGTAAGTCCACCAATTTTCTCACTACTCGAGTAGTGCTCCAACTACTCGAGTAGTACGAGTCTGTTCAGTCAATTTTCAAATTCTAATATGGCTGTTGAAGAGGCAATCAAGGGAGAATCTTTCCTAATTAGTTTTCTCAAGCTCCTCCCTGATTCTGGCGATATGAAAACACAATATAATGATTACCTCTTCAACAAGAGAGAGAGAGAGATCTTGAGCAAAAACGTTTTCAAACCTTGCACCCAAAAAGAACCTTTGATCCAATCCCTTTCTAAGAATCAATCTCATTCTAGTATTCTAGCTTTCTTACTCATTGTCAATTGAGATTGTTTGGAGCCGCTTCGTTGTGATCTGATTACTCCATTGAAGAAAGGAAGGAGCACTTGAAGGTTTCAAGAGGCTCTATTGCTAAAGGGAGAAGGTGTTCTTGAAGGTTTCAAGAAGCTCTCTTTTTGTGGAAGGTTGAAGAGGTTCTTCAACAGAGAATCAATTGAAATTGGGGTAAAGTTCAAGAGTTTGGTACACTCTTGAAGGGTTAGGATTAGATTGAGTGAGGTTCACTAATTAATCCTGTTTGTATCCAATTTAATTGATTATTAGTAGACACTCCCTAAGGTTTAGGGGGGACTGGACGTAGCTCTCAAGTGGGTAGAGAGTGAACCAGTATAATAATTCCCTGTGTCTATCTTTTATTGCTTTCGTTTATTTCAGTTATTTAATCTTTCTTCAGAACCTTAAGTTAGCAAATCATCCACTTCTTTTCTTGGCTTCGTGTTAACGAAACCCCTCTTTTGAAAACTCTGTTCTCTGTCTGAATTGCCTCGTACTACTCGAGTAGTCTCTGAACTAATCGAGTAGTTCATCACTTTTTTGACAGAAAATTTATTTTGCTTCAAAACAGTAAGCGTATTATTTGTTAATATCAATTACATTCGAAAAGTTAATATCGTTACTTCAATTTACTATTCACCCCCCTCTAGTAAAGTGTTAGGCCGCTTGTTGGTTTCCAACAAGTGGTATCAGAGCTCGGTCGAAAGATCGAGTGTAACAACTTTTTCGAAAAGATCCTTAAGGAAACCATGGGCTCTAACAATCCTTTTGGAGGGGAAGGCTCTTCAATAAACCGTCCTCCACTATTTAATGGTGAAGGATATGCTTATTGGAAAGCCAGAATGAAAATATTTATTGAAGCGATTGATATTGATGTTTGGAATGCAATTGAAAATGGTCCCTATATACCTAAAAGAAAAATAAATGATGAAGTTGTAGAAATTCCTAGGGCAAGTTGGAATGATGATGACAAAAAGAAAGTTTCCTATGATTTGAAAGCTAAAAACATCATCACGTCCGCCTTGTCTTATGATGAGTTCTTCAGAGTTTCACATTGTAAAAATGCGAAACAAATGTGGGACGTTCTACAACTTACTCATGAAGGGACAAGCGAGGTTAGAAGGGCTAGATTAAATACATTAATGCATGAATATGAGTTATTTCGCATGCTCCCTAATGAATCAGTTAATGACATGCAAAAGCGATTTACTCATATCATAAATCATCTCATTGCGCTTGGTAAAACATTTCTTAACTCTGAAGTTATTAACAAAGTATTTAGATGTTTAAGCAGGGAATGGCAAACCAAGGTCACAGCTATCATGGAATCAAAAGATTTAGACACCTTGGATCTTGCAACCCTCTTTGGAAAGCTTCAAGAGCATGAGATGGAGCTAGGACGTCTAACTTTGCATGAGGAGTCGGATAAGAAAAAGAAGGGAATCGCACTAAAGACCACCACAAAATCAACTAAGGTATGTGATGATTCCTCTAGCTCTAGTAATGACTCCGAATCTAGGTTAGATGATGAAAGTTTTCAAAAACTAGCGAAGAGGTTCCATAAATATTTTAAAAATAAAAATGAATTAAAAAGAATAAAGGAACCTAAGGACTCCTACCATAGAAATTGTTCTTCAAAAGATAAAATTAAATGTCATGAATGTGGTAAGAGAGGTCACATAAGACCTCATTGTCCTGAGTATCTTAAGAGACATAAAGATGAAAAGAAAAAGGGGAAAAGAGCCTACATAGTGTGGGATGCACCGGATGAAAACAAAGAGACAAGCTCAAGCACATCAAGTGATGAGGAAGAAGCCAATCTTTGCTTGGTGAGTAGATTTGATGAAAGCGCATCATCAAGTTTCACTTCAAGTAAGCAAGGAACCGAGGTAAATTTCGATTCCGAATCTAAGTCTCATGATTATGAAGAATTATATAATGCTTATGTTGAAATGCATAAAGAATTCAAGAAACTTGCTAAATTAAATGACAAAGGAAAAAGAGCTATTTTGAAATATAAAGAGCAAGTCTTGAATTTAGAAAAATGCATTGATGAGCTAAATAGTAAAAATGAAGCACTTCAACAAAGTATTGATTCTTTGAAAATTCAAGAAATCCCTCCTTGTGAAAGTTGCAAAAGTCATGAACATGAAGTTACAAATTTGAAAAACACTATTGCAACTTTATCAAGAAGTGATCAAAGAGTAAATCAACTTCTTGAAAATCAAAGGAACAATACAAATAAAACCGGCTTAGGATACATGAATGTCAATAAAAAGAATTTTAGAAAAGTTGGTTCTTTTTCAAATGTTAATTATTCTAAAAAGCCAACTTGCTTTTATTGTGGCATTCATGGACACACCTCAAATATTTGTAGAATTAAATCTCATGGTGTGCCTAACGGTTATTATGTTTGGATTGTGAAAGATGAAAATCCCGATAAGCCCAAAAAAATTTGGGTACCCTCAAGAAAAACTTAACTTTTTCAAGTACTTTTGAAGGGCTATGTGCTAAAATGTTTTTTTTATTGCCTCTTCATAAGTATATTTGTTTTAGGGGGAGAAAAGTTTTTTTTTCAGACTATAAATCAACAAGTGCTATCATTGCTCATAATCCAACATGTGTTATTATGTTCTTCCTTTGGCATATTACTCTTAATTTAGGCTCCTTTTTTATCATGCCAAAAGGGGGAGAAATGGTGTTGTTTATGCTGTGCAGGTTTCTGATATTGCATAAAGTCAGGGGGAGCTTATGCAAAACAACAAGGTTTATATTATCAAGGATTTGTCATCATCAAAAAGGGGGAGATTGTAGAATCAACAAGGTTTTGATGAAGACAAATAAATCAACAAGTTGTCCTTGATGAAGACAAAGCAACAACAACCATTTAAGAAGTTTTCCATTTCCCGCTCCCTTGTAATATTTTATGTTTATGTTGAGTGTGGGTGGTAGACTTAGGATCTTACTCAAGCGATTATGAGTTAGATAGCATGAATACTAGTTAAGCTAAATATTTGAAAAAGCTTAGAAAGGGACTAGGACTTCTGGAAAATCAATTTTGACATTATTTTTAAGAAAGTAGCAGTGACTACTCGAGTAGTTGGTGCACTACTCGAGTAGCCTGCAATGTTGAAAAATGGCCTGCTTACTGTTTCCCCTAACTACTCGAGTAGTCTGTTGACTAATCGATTAGTTCTCAACTAATCGATTAGTTGCTGCACTAATTGAGTAGTTTGAGAAACAGTAAGTCCACCAATTTTCTCACTACTCGAGTAGTGCTCCAACTACTCGAGTAGTACGAGTCTGTTCAGTCAATTTTCAAATTCTAATATGGCTGTTGAAGAGGCAATCAAGGGAGAATCTTTCCTAATTAGTTTTCTCAAGCTCCTCCCTGATTCTGGCGAGTTGAAAACAAAATATAATGATTACCTCTTCAACAAGAGAGAGAGAGATCTTGAGCAAAAACGTTTTCAAACCTTGCACCCAAAAAGAACCTTTGATCCAATCCCTTTCTAAGAATCAATCTCATTCTAGTATTCTAGCTTTCTTACTCATTGTCAATTGAGATTGTTTGGAGCCGCTTCGTTGTGATCTGATTACTCCATTGAAGAAAGGAAGGAGCACTTGAAGGTTTCAAGAGGCTCTATTGCTAAAGGGAGAAGGTGTTCTTGAAGGTTTCAAGAAGCTCTCTTTTTGTGGAAGGTTGAAGAGGTTCTTCAACAGAGAATCAATTGAAATTGGGGTAAAGTTCAAGAGTTTGGTACACTCTTGAAGGGTTAGGATTAGATTGAGTGAGGTTCACTAATTAATCCTGTTTGTATCCAATTTAATTGATTATTAGTAGACACTCCCTAAGGTTTAGGGGGGACTGGACGTAGCTCTCAAGTGGGTAGAGAGTGAACCAGTATAATAATTCCCTGTGTCTATCTTTTATTGCTTTCGTTTATTTCAGTTATTTAATCTTTCTTCAGAACCTTAAGTTAGCAAATCATCCACTTCTGTTCTTGGCTTCGTGTTAGCGAAACCCCTCTTTTGAAAACTCTGTTCTCTGTCTGAATTGCCTCGTACTACTCGAGTAGTCTCTGAACTAATCGAGTAGTTCATCACTTTTTGGACAGAAAATTTATTTTGCTTCAAAACAGTAAGCGTATTATTTGTTAATATCAATTACATTCGAAAAGTTAATATCGTTACTTCAATTTACTATTCACCCCCCTCTAGTAAAGTGTTAGGCCGCTTGTTGGTTTCCAACAAATATGCCTAATAAAATATAGAAATTATTGTATAAATATTTTATTACTAATATTTTTTCAAAGAAAAATTAACTAAATAATAGTAATGCTAAAAAAGAATGTATTAAATTACATTTAAATTTAGGAGTAAAGGGAATTCCAATTTTAAATTTTCTTATTAGATTCTATAAACCATCAAATTAGTAGGTAAATAATAATGTATTTATGTTTTAAAAAATTTACGAAAGAAAATGTGATTAATTCTTTTCAATATTTTTTTATGAAACACTTTGGAAATCATTATAATAATTTAAAACAATTAGGTAGTTGTATGGAAGGTGTTGCGCTACTGACAAAAGAATTAATTCTCCTCTAATATATATTATCACAATACTTAGAAAAATACTCCAAATTAAACAAAAAGTATATTTTTTTTAACATATATGCTTAGGCTAGTGGACTTTGCAAAATATATGGACTTTTGAAAACTTGACACATGCAAGCTAATAAACTAGTGAAGCGAAAGAATATTGGAACCAAGGAATATATGTTAATAAGAATCAACTAAGTTGTGTGACTGCAATAGAGGAAGATGATGTTGATGCAAAGTTAACGGTGTTTTGCAGAAAGAAGAGAATTGGCTTTCTATGATGTAGAAAAAAGGCCACGGATTATTTGCCTCTATAAGTAACAATTTCTACATCAAAATTAACGAAGACAAGTATTCTCATGATTACCCTTTCCCGGCATATTACAAAACCTCCTTAGAAGAAATAGATGAGTTTATAGTCATTGGTAAACTCTTCTATTTCTTCTGGAAAGCTTTGTAATAAGAAAGAATTGGGTAATCATAGGAAAACTCATCCTCATTAATTTTGATGTAGTATTTGTTAGTTATGGTGTAACGCCCCGATTTTCACCATCCGAAAATAATCATCGTTTATTTAAAAAGGTTGCTAAAAATGAGGCCATTTTTTTTAAACGTTTTGGGAAGCGGTTGGTGCGTGTTCACGTCCATCCTTGAAAACCGGGGTGTTACGTAAAACGTTTCCGCACTTCCACTTCCAAATCTTTCAAAACGAGTTCATGTTTCTTATCAAAAGTTTGGCCAGTTCATAAAATAAAAGTAGGGCATAGTTACAAGAGTGATACATCGCTAAGATAGTCCTTGTCTCACACTTATAACACTTAACTAATTACCCTACCTACGACTCTTCCTAATGAAAACTATGGGGTGCAGCTCATGATCCTCCTTCTTGCATCCTTCCTTGACACCAGAAGATGAAGCTATCTCAGCTACAGCTTGTCCACGATTCCTTGGCACCCACTGCATCCTAGTCGGTGCAGAAGAAGTCCTCGGAGCTTCACAGCGCAACTTCTCCTCATAGTCTGTTTATCCACGGACAGACACTTGTCCCAACAGTGGTCCTAGGTTGGCTCCACTGAGTCGATGATCTGGATCTGGAATCACAATCTGCGAGTCACCAATCCATACCCAGCCAGATGGGGTACACTTCCAGCCACATCCATGTCTCATCCAAGTTGAAATCTCCATGCGATAATCCATCTGCGCGTTGGAATACCAGAAACACCAATATACCAACGGGCAGGAGAGAGTTAGCGAACCGAACGACAAGTCGTCGACGTTGTGGATTTACGGCAGGCGGGATATCAAGACAGCACACACAATACAAACAAAGCACACACACAACATTCAAGCATATTATCATAGGCACATTATTATTATTCTTTCTTATCTCTTTATCTTTTTTTCCTCAAATCCTCTCTCACTCTCAATACCCAAACCTTCATTTCTTTTCTCTTTCCCTTTCCAAGGGTCTCATCATTTCCTTTCACACTTTCCATCTTCATTCTTAATCATTCATAAACTCTACTTTTCTTAATTACACTCGTTTTCTTTAGCAAGTCTTATTGAGTTATAACCATCGATGATTAAGGGGAATTTAAGAATCATCGAGGTACGCATCCGTTCGTAGTTAGAACTCACGTCTCAAGTCTACATCTCCTCGGCCATCCATCCACCTAGTTGGAAGCAAACAGGAGTACAGAACCTTTACCGTGCGGGCACGACAGCTATCACACAACAAATGGTCCCAGACCAGGAGGCCCAGCCTCAAATCATATCATATCAATATATAACAAGGCACACTGTCTCACTACAGTGGCAAACACAAATGCCTCACTCCAGTTCCTCTCACTGTTCTCGATTTGCAATCTAGGGGACGACAGTACAATTTCTAGCTGATCATGCAGAACTTGCCACGGCATTAGACCCAGTCCCCACCACGTTAGTGCGCCACTTGTGGAATTGTTCCGCCTAGAAAAGTACTCTAGACTTCTTGACGTTTCACCGTCATCGTCCTCCCCTAATGCAATCTCCTCCTATGTATCCGAAGATACCTATGGTTCCTTCCTCTCCACTACTTCGGGTTAACTCTCATACCTCACCGCGTTCGCTGTTAATGTCTTTTAAAGGCTTTTATTTTTTTAATTAACCTAATGGTCAGCTCACCCTTCGTACATCCCTTCAATGAGTCCTGACCGCTAACTTTGCATCACTTTTCATAACTCAAACCTGGCACAGAGCGGAATCTCATTCACATTTGAGTCTCATCACAAACTTTTCTCAAAACAGCAAAACCTCACATCACAACTTCACAATTTCTCTTCAAAATTTCATTCCGTAAAACCTTTTCCCAAAACTTCAGTTTATCACGTTTTCTAAAAATTCTTTCATTTCATAAATCTGTTCAAAAATCTCCTTTTAGAAAGCTCATTTCAAAATTTTCCTTTCGAATTCCTTTTTCAAAACCTCTTTTCACAATCCCTTTTTGAAAATCATTGTTGGAAAATTTTTCTCATTTTGGGAACCCCTTTTGAAAATACCTTTTGTAAACTCTTTTCCAAAAATGTCATTTTGGGAATCCCTTTTAAAGAAATTCGTTTCAAAAGATTCAATTCGCAAACTCTTTCCAAAAATTCCTTTTTATAAGTCCTTTCCAAAAATCCCATTTTCGAAAACCTTTTCAAAAATTTTGTTTCAAAAGTTTTTCACAAAAACTTTCTCCTCTTGAGAACTAGTGGAGGAGCAAGCTCAACTCAACACTAGACTCAGTCCAAGAAAACAAAAACCAAGAATCAGTTCCACTCCCATCACCTTTTTACTTTCCAAACACATCACATTCTGTCCTCGCTCTGGCTCATTCGCATCATTATCAAACAAACATTTCCAATCTCATCTCTTTAACACTTTCAATCTTGCCTTTCTATTTCCTTTCCAATCATTCCCAATCCTCTTATCATTAACTCCACTCTCAATGTCTTATCAGGCTAAGGCTGCCTTATTCCGTAAGGACTTAAGCCAACAAGGGATTATTCTCTTCTTATTGTCTTTTACTTTTAATCTCTTTTATCATTATCAGTTGTATCACATCAACAATTCAATATCAGTATTCATAAACAAACATAAACATCGCATCATCACACAACACGCACAATAATGTGGTCTTTGTCCTATTCGTATAAGTGGCCACACAAAGCACACAATTGCCACTATACTGCTGACGCAGAACCACTTAGTTCCGATCTTTGAGCTGATACGGAACGTCTCAATATAACACCTACTACCACGATGTCTTAGGAAAGCTACTCTCTCACCTGAGGTCCAGCGATTAGATGCACACAGTCTTCTCTGATATTGGTTGCTGCCACTGCCTTAATCCCTCGTCTGTAACATTCCTCGAATTCATTAAAACACATTTTCATTAGAAACTTTTCTTAACTTAGAACGTTTTTCATTCCTCGTCGGAAATTTTAAAAAAATAAGATTGCTTCCTCAAAACACTTTTAACTTTTCCTATTTCTTTAAACATTTTGAAATCTCTTTGAAAACATCAAATAAAATAATTTAAATCGCTTGGTTAGGTTGCTGGCCCGTCTTGGACAGCACCATAACCTCATTCAAAAACACCGAAAAATTCACCGGTTTCAATCCGGGTTTTGCTCAAATCAATTACCTTTTGAAAACCAAACTTTGAGTCTCATGGACTCAATTTATAAATCAAGAAAACAATTTTAAATAAAGGTGGACAGCAAAGAAATATTTTACAAAAATCAATTTTATAAAACCCGAAAACATCGTAAAAACTCCTTTTGTTTCAAAAACTCTTTAGATCAAGATTAACACTTTGAAAACTCAACAAATCACAAACATAACTTCACAAATTCAAATGAATCTAAAAAAATAAATTTCAAAATCAAACATACACACACACGGTCAATTACACACTTTGATAAATCAAGACACATGAACAATTAATCAACCATTCTATCAAACATTCATTTTCACATTCAAACACTTAACTCAATCATGCAACACATAATTGACCTCAAAAACATTTTATTTTCATAAAACAAAAACACTTAGGCATCCTCAACCCACAAACCGAATACATACATATAAGTTCAAGTAAATACAAAACTCATTTCTAATCAATTATTTATCAAAATACATTCATCGTTTCTATTTTATTTCATAGAAAAGAATACTAACCTAATCTACATGTGTAACACCCCAAAATTTTAATCCCCGATTAATGAAATGTTAATTATAATTTAATTATAATTAATAGTTTTCAAATTAATCCTTGATTAAAATATGTGTGTATGTAATTAGCTTGCATGTGAGAAATTATTTAGTAAATAATTTAAATGCCTAAAATGTATATTTTGCATATTAGTCCCTGGGTTGGGACCTAGAAGCAATTATAGGAAAGATTTTGGAGGGAAAGTAAATAAAATAATTATTTTTCAAAATTTGGGAAAAATACTCGAGTATTTTCTGAAAAACTCGAGTATTCTGGGTCAAACTGCACGAGTGAGTGCGTTTGGTGAGTCACCGCTAACGATTCCGTGTCGTTGACACGAAATCATCATCTTGCCACCACCCTAGTTGTCGTGTCGCACTGCATGGACCTTCTCCATGTCTATATAAGCTTATCAACCACGAATTCGTGGGAATTTTGCTCAATCTTGCTTGTGTTGACATAGTTAGGGTTTCGAATTCGTCTCGTTCGATTCTCTTTTGATTCTAAGTGTTAGGCTTTGAGTGATACACCAATACAAAGCTCACATCACGAGCTTTGTATAGACACCAAAGTTGTGAGGTTTGAGTGTGTGGATTGAGAGAATCGAAGGCTTGAAGTGAAGCTGTCCTTGCTTGAGTTGGTGTCTGGAGCTTACGTTGATCATCGATTTCGGTAAGCTCGTGAATCCCTGAGTCTCAAACTTAATTCCTTTAGTTAGTTGATGTTGTATAGAGTCTAGTAATCTAATTTTCCCCAATTCTTATCTCTGTTTTGTGGGTAAACCAATTCGGTTTTGGTGATGCATTCAAAACTGCTCTGCATGTGAAGTTCAAGTTGATTTCTGGGTTTGGAGAGCTTTCTTTGGATTTCTTTCTGTTGATTCACATCTGAGAGGTAAGGGGAAGTAATTATATTCACTAGATAGAGATTAAATTCCATTATTTGTGTTAGAGAGCCACCAAGAGGCTCTAAGGGCTTAGATTGAATAGGAACTTTGGTTTGGAGACCAAGCTTTTCTCTAAAACTGTGTTGAGCAAGTTTTATACCATGCATGCAAGCTTAAATGACCATTGTTTTATGAGTGCTATGCTTATTTTGCAATTTGAGGTGTTGAGTTGCTAAATTGTGTAAATTATGCATAAATGGTTGATTCTCTGTCAAATTGGTTATTTGATATGAAATGAGTATTGCAACATGTTCAATATATGGTATGTGAACTACTGTGATCACTGGTTTGGATTAAAAGTGTTTAGAAATTGAAATGGTATGTAAAAACCAAGTTTCACTCTGTTCTGTCTGCATATACTCGAGTATTTGACTTAACACTCGAGTATTTCGTGGTGCACCAGAGTGAAAATTGGCGCACCAACTTGGGAATCAGATTGAACACTCGAGTAATGTATGAACTACTCGAGTATTTTGGGTAATGGAATACTCGAGTATCTCATGAAATACTCGAGTACATTTATAAAAACCTGAAACCCTAAATCTCTGAAAAGACATGAACGACTCGAGTATAATTATGAACAACTCAAGTAGAATCTGGAAAATGATTAACTACTCAAGTATTTTGGAGAAAACTCGAGTATTTTTAGTCAGATACTTAAAAATACCATTTTCAATTCTAAGTCATTTTGTAACTCTTAGAGGTCAATAAACCAAGTGATCATAGACTTAGAGGAAATTGATTGACGTTATGATGTTTTCATTTGAATAATGATACGTTGCTCGGGCGGCACGTAATGTATTAATAAAAGGATAAAACGTCAATCAATCTCTTTTAAGTAAGGTAATGCATTCATTCTGGAGTTTGGTTGGTAGGACGTATATCATGTTTTTGATAAACATGTGGAGGGCCTCTGGGAGTGCCAATACGCTTGCTTGATGACACGTCGTTGACGTGGTCGGCTGAGGGAATGCCGATATGGTTATACCGTTTGGATGACGGGATATGCTCGGGTGGCATGGATACCAAGCTTGTCGTGTACATTCTAGGTGAATGTACGAATTGTTGTATACCTAGGAATACAACGCACTGTTGAGTGCTGGGTTGTCAGGGATGGACGTCAGAGAGTGACATAGTATGATGGAGATAGGCTTGAGAGCTAAAGTCATGCATCATGCCACTCATTTAAATTAATTGTGATAAATGAAATAAGTGTGAGCATCCTATGTGCATTCATTAACTGCTAAGTGCTATATGTGATTGTTGTTAATTGATGCATATTACATATTCATATTGCACAATTTATTCTCTATTGATTATGTGTATAGAATTGCTTACCCTTATGCCCTTGTAGGTGATGTCTCGTTACATTGCTTGCATCGAGATCCGGCCACTTCCTAGTGGCGTATGGATCTATGAGGACCATCGGGCGGTGTATGAGAGGGAGGTAGAGTTCACATTCTACCACCCTAACCCGCTGATGCGATTCCGTCCTCGTAGGTTTAGGATTCCCATCATATACACTATGCATGTACCCCCGTTTTATACTTATCATGGACCACCTCCCATGTGACCAGCTCGCTCTTACCATAGTTTTCATTTTCGACCTACCCGCTCTCACCCTTTTACTTCGAGAGTTGTCCGCGAGGAGACTCCGCCTTCTTATCCGAGGAGCCCCGTCAGGGTTTCACCATCACCTGACCCGGTACCCAGTGGTAGGGTACACTCTCCTTCGGATGAGATCGAGGAGGATCCGGTGGAGGACGAGAGTGGGAGCGAGCCTGTCGTGCATTCTACTGGGAGTGACTGGAGGGACGATGATCCCTAGGTACATGTATATGGTGTATGATGTGGATCCGAGGATCCGGTATGTGGAGGAGATGTGCTGCTGCTGCTGTGATGATGATGCTACTACCTTATTACCTATGTTTTTGGGAGACTACTGCTGCTACTACTACTGCATCTGATGCTGATGGATCTACGTGACTATCCCTGGGGTTGTATTTTGATGATGTATATATTGTACATATGTTTTACTCTAGGGTTATAGTATCATAGTGATGTAGATCTGTTTATATGGACTTGCTATATTTTGGAACTTAGTGACTTATCTCATGGACTATGTATGTATGACTCTTTCGTATATATGAAAATCTATGTTTATATTATATCAGTTGCATAGTCCAGTAATTTCCGCTTACTCTGATTTAACTTATAAATGAGCTCGGCTATAAGTATTAATTGACGGTATCAGTTTTATTGAAAAAAGTATGGGTAGCTTCAATTGATTGTAAAATGTAAAGAAATTTCTAAAGAACGAATGTTATCCTGCTTGAGAAAAGGTTTTAGAAATCGCCGAACTCGATACAAGTGTTTTAAAGGATTTTAGAATTTATTCTCCAAGAGTTCCATTAGATGAATTGTGCACCCGCTTTAAAGAAAATTTTATTACCATATTTTCTTAGCTCACAAGTCCATTTATTATCCAATATAAAGCATAAATACTATATTATATTTGGGTAATCCGGAAGGGTGTCACACTTAGTGGTATCAGAGCAAAAGTCAGATCCTATAGTAGTAGAAGTGGTTCCAGAAAGGTAACCATCAACATCAAGCAGGTATCTCCAAAGTATTTAGTACTTTGAATGTTATTAAATTACTCATTGAGTTTTGTATTACCCCTGATTTGTTTGCATCTTGTCTCTTTTGAGTACAAGACGCAATTGATTGTAGATCTAATAAGCTTAAGATAGAGCCTTAGTATAGGTGGTGTAATGGAAGTTTCTTTAAGTTCAACATATGTGACCGTAAGCCCATAGCGCAGGTCTAATATGGCAACTAGAAACCAAAATCACACCAACGCGATGTTGGAGCGAATCACCACGGTATTGGAAGCCATGCAAAGGCAGTCTCAGCAACCATCTCAACCGGCTAATCCGCCCCATCAGTGTAATATGGGAAACACTGAGGCGAAGACTCTGGCCGATTTTAGGAGCTGCAATCCGCCAAAGTTTGAAGGAGGATTTAAACCGGAGGAAGCCAACAGATGGATTCATACTATGGACAAGATTTTGAGGACGTTGGAATGTTCGGATGCTCAGAAGGTGGCATATGCAACCTATATGCTGGAGGATGAGGCTGAGAATTGGTGGAATCACACCATGCAGCTTTTACAATATGAAGGAAGGGAGATAAGTTGGGGAGTATTTATGGAGAAGTTTCTCCAGAAGTATTTTCCTGAGGATCTGAGAAGGAAGAAGGAGGTGGAGTTTCTGTAGTTGAAGCAAGGGAACTTGAGTGTGAGCGAGTACGCGGCAAGGTTTGAAGAACTGATGAAGTACTCTCCATACTACCAGAACAATCCAGACGAGAGGAGCAAGTGCAACAAGTTTGAAGGTGGATTGAGGCCAAAGTTGAAGTCAATTTTCAGCTATCAGCGGATTCAAAGTTTTCCTGCACTCATGGACATGTGTAGGATGTATGAAGACGACACCAAAGCTGAGGAGGTGCAAGTCTCGGAAAAGAAGGACAATCAGAGCTATGGACCTCAGAGGCGTAAAGGTTCCAACAACCGAGGCAAAGGTCCATATGATCGCCGAGGGAAAGGTAAGGGAAAAGCTGGTGGTTCTGATAGAAGGGACTATCGGAGCGAGGCTCCATTCTGCGACAAGTGCAAGCGCAATCACTATGGCCGTGTGTGTTGGGGGACAAGTGGTTGCTTTAATTGTGGAAAGCCGGGGCATTTTGCAAGAGATTGCAAAGAACCGGCCAAAGTCAACTCCAGAGAAACTGCAGATAGACCGATGACTCAAGGAAGGGTCTTCACCCTTAGTGGTGTGGAAGCGAATCGATCTTCTGATCTGGTGCAAGGTAAATACTTGCTTAATGGTCAGTTTTGCCATGTTTTGTTTGACTCTGGTGCAACGCATTCATTTGTTTCATATGAATGTGTAAACCGTTTAGGCTTGCTCATGTCTGAAATGCCTTATGTTCTTTGTGGTAGACGGACCCTCGGTCTACCCTAAAACGCCCTCGGCCGACCAGAATACTCACTGGCCGACCAGAATTCTCATTCTGCCGGGTCACGCATCTTTGGGCCGAGCACATGCCATAGGACCCACCCTAACGACTCTGGACCGAGTACAGGGACCTCTTCCCTTAAAGAGTCCAAGCTAAGGGCGCGTGAGCCTAGCTCGCCAACCAGATAAGACTAACCGCTAACAGGATAAGGATGAATGACTCATCCCTTATCCTATAAAGGGACACGTCAGCCCTACTGGACCTCCGTACAGGCCCATAGGGTACAACACCGCTCCCCCTATAAATAGCTGTCTCCAGCTAGGGGCTCAGGTACGTTCTTTCTCCCTAATCATACACTAGCACACACTTGTGATTAGGGAAACCCTAGTTATCCCAACTGGATAGCTAGCATACCAACAAAATCACACAGTAACATCAGACCGTATTCTAGCTCTTAGGTCTTCCATACCCTTGAGCTAGGGTTATACTCTGAACATTGTGTCTAGGACATAACATTGGCGCCGTCTGTGGGAAACCGTAAACTGCTATTCCCACCCCAAAATGGTAGAGACGCGAGGAAACGCAACATCGCGTGGCGCAAACCGCCAAGCAGGGCGAAACCATCAGAATTTGCAAGAAGGCAGTGGCGACAACGGCGGAGATCTCGATGGAAGAAACCCTCCACATCCCAGCATGCCATCAGTAAGACAAATTCCAGCCCGGAGCCACCACTCCGTTCCAGCTCGCACGCACAGTGGTCCTTACACCGTCCATTCCAGGCAAACAAACCCCCAGAACCAAAATCCTCTTAACCCCAATCATGCCCAAAACCATGGATCAGGCCGATCCATCGACGCCCGTGTTTCTGGAGATGATAGGGATCACTCCCGTGGTCAAAGGGAGAGCCAGTTGGAAGAAATCATTAAGCAACAAGCTAAGATCCTAGAACAACAGGGAAAGGCCATCGCCGATCTCCAACAGCTCCATATGCAGGCGGTGGCCGGAGGGGTGTTAGCAACTCAGCTGATCCCCCACCCAACCACCACTCAACCTCCACCACCCCCCATAAACCCAATCTTAGAGGACACATATGAGACCGACCACACTGCTCATCCTGGCCATCCCTTCACTCCGAGAATCATGGCATACGAGACACCCTCAGCCTTTCTCGGCCCAACGAGTGTTTCCAAATATAACGGGTTAACCGACCCTTTGGAGCATATCTTGTCTTTTGAAGGAGCTATGAACTTTTACGACGGCGGAGACATGATGAAATGCAGAGCTTTCTCCATGACTCTCCAACCACCCGTCTTAAGGTGGTACTCAGCCTTGCCCAGGAACTCTATTAACTCCTGGGCAGAGATGAAGAGAGTTTTTCTGAACAGGTACACCGCTAGTTGCATCCAGCCGAAGTCCGACCACGCGCTAGCGGGCGTTATGCAGCAGACCGAAGAGCCTTTACGGGAGTATCTCTCACGTTTCCATTCGGAGGCAGGGACCGTGCCTAACTTAGAACCAAGCTTTGCTGTCTTTCTCTTCACTCAGGGTCTCCGAAACGGAGATTTCAAAAATTCACTTGTGGGCAAACCGCCGAGGGATATGGCGGAGCTAAGACATCGTTCTACTAAGTTCATAAACTTAGAAGAATTCAGCAAATGGCAAAGAAACAGAGACAGAGGCGAGCGGGGAGAGCCATCCTCCCAGGGGAGATCAAGAAGAGACGAGAGAAGGGATGACAGAAGGGAAGATCAAAGGAGGGGACCCCGGGGGGAAAGGAGATTTGGACCTCCCCGAGGGAAATTCGAGCAATACACCCCTCTCACAGTCCCAAGAAGCCAAATTCTGCAGGAAACAATGCAGACTGACCTCCGAGCGATAGAAAGACCACCCCCCTTGAAGAGAAGCCAGCGGCAAGATCGCTCCAAATTTTGCTCGTATCATGGTGGGTATGGGCACACGACAGATGAATGCACTTGGCTCAGGGATGTGATTGAGCAGTTAATCAGGGACGGTAAGTTACAGCAGTATGTCCGGGAAGCACTTGACCGACATACTCGAAGAAGAACTCCATCCCCTGACAGGAATGGTCGGCCGTCAACCAGGCAAGCTGATCAAAACACCAACCAACAACAACCAACCAATCAGCAGCGAGTGGCCATGGTAGAGGTTGCCACGACGGATCAATCCCCGCAAAACCTACGAGTCAACACCATTGCTGGAGGTTTTGCGGGAGGGGGAGAGAAACGGTCCGACAGAAAGAAATATATCAATCAAGTCCTTGCAGTTCACAACCATCCAATCCGAAAGAGAACCACAAGAAGTATTCCCATTAGCTTTTCTGATGATGATCTTGAAGGGGTGATCCCGGGTCATAACGACCCTATGGTCATCACTGCTTTGATCGGTAATTACGAGGTCGCCAGGGTATTCGTCGATCAGGGTAGCTCAGCAGATATCATGTTCCTAAACCTTTTCGAAGCACTAAAATTAAAAAACTCGGACCTGACCCACTTCGAGGGAAAGCTGATCAGCTTTACTGGGGATGCAGTGGTTCCCCAGGGACACATCCAGCTGCCAGTGACCCTCGGGAACCACCCTTCGGCGAGAACCGAGATTATCAAGTTCCTTGTAGTCGATTGCCCTTCAGCATACAATGCCATCCTCGGCAGGACATGCTTACAGGCCTTCGGCGCGGTCGTGTCAACGGTCCATCTGGCTATGAAGTTTGAAGGTACTGACAGGACTGTAGTTACCATCCGAGCCGAGCAGGAGAAGGCTCGACTGTGTTACAATGCTAGTTTGACAAAGATCAAGATTCCAGAACAAATCCAGCCAACGTTAAGTTTGAACAAGGGAAGTGTACTCTTGACGGATCTAGATGTTAGGTCCAATTTGGATGATTCAAGACCTACCCCTGAAGGAGAGTGGGAGTTCATTGTTTTGGATGAAAAACTACCAGACAGAAGAGTGAAACTAGGAACCAACCTTCCAGAAGAAATACGAGCAGAAATGCTCGAGCTTTTAAAGAAGAATAAAGATCTTTTCGCTTGGACCTCGGCAGACATGCCGGGGATTGATCCGAACTTGATCTGTCATCGGCTCAGTGTTTATCCGACCGCCAAACCGGTCGCCCAAAAGAAGAGAAGGGTTGGCACCGAAAAGGCGGTAGTGATAGAGCAAAAGGTATCCGAGCTCCTTTCCGCCGGGTTCATAAGGGAGGTTAGCTACTCGGAATGGCTCTCCAACACCGTTCTGGTCAAGAAATCGAATGGGAAGTGGCGCATGTGCGTCGACTATACCGATTTGAACAAAGCATGCCCAAAGGACCAGTACCCCCTCCCCATCATCGACAAATTAGTGGACAACTCATCTGGCTACCAACTCTTATCTTTCATGGATGCATACTCAGGATATAATCAAATCCCGATGTACCCTCCTGATCAGGAGAAAACGACCTTCATCACTGAAAGGGCAACTTACTGCTACACGGTAATGCCTTTCGGGTTGAAAAACGCTGGCGCAACCTACCAGCGTATGATGAACAAGGTCTTCTCGGGAATGATCGGACCTACTCTTGAGGTGTACATTGATGATATGATAGCTAAGAGTAAGAAGAAGGAGGACCATCCTCGGGACCTCGTGGCTATTTTTGATAGAATCAGAAAAGTTAACATGCGCCTGAACCCTGATAAGTGTACCTTTGGGGTCCCAGCCGGGACCTTTTTAGGTTTCATGCTCTCGGAGAGGGGGATCGAGGCCAACCCGGAGAAATGTCAAGCTATTCTGAACATGCACAGCCCATCTAATGTCAAAGAAGTTCAAAGGCTAACTGGTCGGATGGCGGCCCTCTCCAGATTTCTCCCTCAAGTAGCCAAGAAAGCTTTACCATGGTACCAGTTACTCAGAAAAAACAAGAACTTCCATTGGAACGACTCTTGCGAACAAGCGTTTACAGAGCTCAAGCAATACCTCTCGGCCCCTCCCGTCCTCACCAGTCCTCGGGAAGGGGAAACTTTGTTTTTGTATTTGTCCGTAAGTGAATCATCTGTTAGCTCGGTCTTGGTCAGAGACGACTCGGGAACCGAGCGTCCCATCTACTTTGTCAGCAAGGCCCTCCAGGGGCCTGAGATAAGATATTCCAGAATTGAAAAACTCGCCTTTGCTTTGGTGATTGCTGCTAGGAGACTCCGGCAGTACTTTCAGAACCACCCCGTAGTACTCAGAACAACTTAGCCAATCAGGCAGGTCCTCAACCGACCAGACTTGGCTGGAAGGATGGTGTCGTGGTCTGTTGAACTATCAGAGTTCGACATCACCTACGAGCCAAGAAAAACTCTCAAGTCCCAGATTTTAGCAGATTTTGTTTCAGAGCTATCAGATTCTACTTATTCCAACCCCTCCCAGCCATGGAAAATTTATGTTGATGGCTCCAGCCACAATAAGGGGGCAGGAGCAGGGATAATCCTTGAAAACGCAGCTGGCATTTGTGTGGAGTACTCCCTCAAGTTCGACTTCCCCACCTCGAACAACCAAGCAGAGTACGAAGCGGTGATAGCCGGCTTGCGCATGGCCCATCAAATGGGGGCGTCAGAAATTGAAGTTTTCAGTGATTCCCAGCTAGTTGTATCTCAAATCAAAGGTGAATTCCAAGCCAAAGAACCAATCCTTCAGAAATATCTAGAACAAGTCAAAGCTCTCACAGATCTTTTTCCACAATTCTCCATCACCCACATCCCTAGGTCTTCTAACAGCCGTGCAGATATCCTGTCAAAGCTCGCCAGTACTAAAGGACCAGAGAACAACAAAACCCTAATCCAAGAAACTGTTCACCAGCCGAGTGCTATCTTAGCTGTGTCTCTAACCACCAGCTGGATGGACCCCATTAAGCAGTATCTCCAGTTCCAAATCCTACCTACCGACTCCTCCCAAGGAAAGAAGATAGTAAGACAAGCGGCTCAATACACCATGGTCGGCAACATTTTGTACAAACGGGGAACAGACTCCCCAATGCTAAGGTGTCTGGACCGAGCGGAAGCTGATCTGGTACTGGCCGAGGTTCATGAAGGAATCTCGAGCCACCATGTGGGTGCGAAGGCATTGGCTCGCAAAGTGCTCCGAGCGGGCTACTACTGGCCTACACTCCTCAGCGACGCCTCAGAACATGTTAAAAAGTGCGATTCCTGTCAGTTCCATGGAAATATTTTTCAACGCCCCCCAACGGAGCTACATTCCATGATTGCACCATGGCCCTTCTATCAGTGGGGCATGGACATCATAGGAAAATTCAAAACAGCCCCGGGGCAACTAAAATTTGTGGTGGTCGCAGTTGACTATTTCACAAAGTGGATTGAGGCCGAGGCGTTGGCTACAATCTCCTCCGCCAAAATTCAAAAGTTCTTTCTCAGACAAATCATCACCCGTTTCGGTGTCCCACACACCCTGGTCACCGACAACGGTACCCAATTCACTGCTAAGGTTTTCCAAGAACTTGTCAATCACTTTCATATTACCCATCACTTCTCATTCGTCGAGCATCCGCAAACCAATGGACAGGCTGAAGCTGCAAACAAAACCATCATCGATGGTTTGAAGAAAAGATTGTTGGATGCCGAAGGTTAATGGGCTGACCTCCTTCCCGAGGTATTATGGTCAATCAGAACGACCATACACACCTCAACAGGAGAAACCCCGTTCCGACTTACCTACGGTTGTGACGCTTTGTTACCTATTGAAACTCGGATCCCTACCTTCCGTATATCCGAGCGACCAATAGAAGTAAACGAAGATTTGTTAAAGGAAGAGTTAACCCTCAGCGAGGAAATCCGATCCCTAGCCTCGGACCGAGAGAAAAAAGCTAAGGAAAGACAATCCCGAGAGTACAACAAATGGGTGGTTCCGAGGAGTTTTGCCGTGGGAGACCTGGTCCTTAGACGAGCTGACATTGGACGGAAAAATTCAAGAGAAGGGAAGTTGGCTAAGAACTGGGAAGGTCCCTACCGAGTGATCTCGAAGACAGGCTCGGGGGCCTACAGACTTGAAACACTAACCAACCAACAGTTGAACAACTCCTGGAACGCCACCAAGCTCAAACCATACTATAGCTAAATGGGAGCCACAACACTGTCTGCAAAGATGAAATTTTATCATTTTAAATTCCTGTCATTTATCTTTAACATGATCTTAATTATCCTTTTTTGTATTTGACTCCCGTTTACAAACGGGTCAAGGAAATTCGATGGAGCTTTTTAAATTCTCGTATTCTCTTACTGTTAACGTACTATCCATTTCCCCTCGGCTCGCCACCGAGGCAAACTTGGATGTTTATGCATGACCTTCTAACAAGGACATATAAACTAACAATTGCAAGTACTTTAATGAGATGCCCGGCCAAAAGCTAAAAACAGTTCTATAATGCCGAGGACCGAGGATCCCACCTAGGCCATAGGTCGGAGATTCGAAATCTAAAACAACAGTTTATAACGAGATAAAACACAATACTAGATCATAAAGAACAGAATAAGATTCGCTTCTTACAAGAACAATGTTAGAAAATAAGATTCACTTCTTACAAGAACAGAATAAGTTCAAATTACCAAATTACACAGCAAAACATAGCAAAATACATCTCCAGGGAGTTAATCCTCGTCTTCGGACAAGGCAATGGATGACCCATCAAAGTCTTCTTCACTTTGCTCCAACTCCAGGGGGTTCGGCAGGTTAGGTGCTGATAAATCCACTTCAGCATCATCACGATAATCGATCATCCGATCACCATCAACCCCATAATATGGGCTACTCCCAACCACTCGGATTCCAGGGTTCAGGAGCATTAACTGTTTGACAGCATTCACAAAAGAGTCGACAACACCATGATCCCAGTTGAAGTGGTTCTTGCAAGCCAGTACCTTATGCTTCAAAGCCTTCCGACGAGTTTTGATCAACTCCCTCTGCACTTCGCCCAGTTCCCCTTGTAACCTAGTCACTTCGGCCTCCGACCTCGTCAAACGACCAGCAACACCTTCCAGCTCGTTAACCCTTTGACAAGCTTCAGTCAGCTTCGCCTGGGCCGCCTGCAGCAACCTTCCTTTCTCAGCATCCTTTCCAACCGTATCCTCCAGAGCCTTTAGAGCAGTCTCCCGAGCTCTCTCCGAAGCGTCAAATCTTCTTTGAAGCTCGGCGTTTGCCTCCGTTAGAGCTCGGAGATTTGCCTCACTTTCCCTTACTTGGCTTAGCAGATTCTTAGTTTCAGCAGCAGCAGCTTTCCTCTTCTCTTTCTCAGCCGACGAGAGGGTGGCGCTGATGTCTTCCGCATTCTTGCTTAAATGAAACATATAGCTGGCGGCCCTCAGCATGTTTCGGCCCAAAAGGTCACAATGGCACCTTAAGGTGCTTGCCGTCTGATCCGACAACCTTTTTTCATCGTTCGGCGTATAAACCAAGCCGATGAATTTCTCATTTAGCTTCCTTGCCCAAACACTCTCCTCGTCCGGGTCAGACA
The DNA here is from genome assembly GCA_037953625.1 of Crotalaria pallida. Classification (NCBI taxonomy): domain Eukaryota; kingdom Viridiplantae; phylum Streptophyta; class Magnoliopsida; order Fabales; family Fabaceae; genus Crotalaria; species Crotalaria pallida. Next base: position 99,792,923 of record CM075650.1, read on the forward strand.
AATCGAACCACAGATTGGTCCTTTGAAGGTCGGCAACCTTCGCCTTCACCACCTCCACAGCCTTGCCTTTGCCTTTATCCAACTTAGCCCTTTTGGCAAGAGGCACCCGATCCTCTTCATCCTCCTTTCCTTCTACTTGCACCAGCGGGATTCCAGTAGCTATATTCCCCCCCTTTGTCGGTGAAGGACAAACAACCTGCACCACCTCGATCTCGGAGGGACAAGTTTCGGCGACAGTCACCGAGCGAGTGGCTTCCGAGGACATGTCTCCACTCCGAGAACCACATGACCCAGCAGACGCCTTTGCTTTAGCAAGTTCCTTTATACGAGCAACAGCCTTGTTTTCCTTAGCCATTTTTTCTGCAAAACCAAGAATCCAAATGTTAAAAAAAAAAATATATATATATATATATTTTACCAAGCTCGGCTTTTATAAGCTCCTGGGGAAAAAGAATGATCTTCTTGATATCTACTGGACCATTCCGTCTAAGATAGGAAAAGAAGGTATCACAAGTGATCCTCTCGGCTACAGATAGCTCGGACTCATATTGATACTGATAAAGTTTGGGATTGCGGTTAAAAAACTCGGGTGACCAAGACAACGGAAACCGAGGCTGATCACCCTCCATAATCTACTGATAGTGGTACTTCGGCCATCGGATCTACCATGCGATGGCGGAAGGGTGAAGGCAGAAAGTCCAGCACCTCCAGATCGGAAGACGAAGAAGAAGAAGAAGAGGAAGAATCCTCAAGATCACTCAAACCCAGAATCCTAGACCACTCCTCATACTGAAGCCAATTAATACTCATAATGAAATCTAAACTTACCCAGAAATAAGCCTAGAAAACTAAAACACAGGAACAAAATCTGCAACCAAAAACCCAGAACCTACGGAGAATATGATTCAGCAGAGGAGGAAAGAAAAGCGAAAAACAGGAACAGAAGAAAAAAATCAAAATACCTGAGAGTCGGAGATGAGAACTGGCACGAACGAACTGGGGAATCAAGAACAGAAGAATAACGGCGTAGGGAAATTATAATCCAAAAGCCAATGAGACGAATTTCAGAGAGAAGAGGAGTGTCAGAAGTCTGAGTTTGAAGGAAAGTATGAAAAAAGGAGGAAAAGAGTAGTTGAAGGGGTGGTTTCCCCCCACGTTTGAAAATTTGGGCCTAATCACAAAAGCCCAAAAGCCTACATCGCGCCACTAAAAGGACACGTGGCGCACAACTAATGGAAAGAAGCATCTCGAAAACCCAAAAGGCAGCATGCACCATCATGACCCCTCTGACACAAGGCAGCACGTGTCATAGAAGGACATCCAAACATCCTTTCAGTCAGTCAAGGGGACAGCGAGGCAGGGTGAGCTGTCCTGAACTCATTATCCCCTACCGAGCTTAACCCTCGACACCTTGAAGGTCACATACGAAGAACTCTCAGCTCGGCTCAAGACTCGAAAAGTCTTACCGAGCTAAGGGGCTTATGTGGTAGACCGACCCTCGGTCTACCCTAAAACGCCCTCGGCCGACCAGAATACTCACTGGCCGACCAGAATTCTCATTCTGCCGGGTCACACATCTTTGGGCCGAGCACATGCCATAGGACCCACCCTAATGACTCTGGACCGAGTACAGGGACCTCTTCCCTTAAAGAGTCCAAGCTAAGGGCGCGTGAGCCTAGCTCGCCAACCAGATAAGACTAACCGCTAACAGGATAAGGATGAATGACTCATCCCTTATCCTATAAAGGGACACGTCAGCCCTACTGGACCTCCGTACAGGCCCATAGGGTACAACACCGCTCCCCCTATAAATAGCTGTCTCCAGCTAGGGGCTCAGGTACGTTCTTTCTCCCTAATCATACACTAGCACACACTTGTGATTACGGAAACCCTAGTTATCTCAATTGGATAGCTAGCATACCAACAAAATCACACAGTAACATCAGACCGTATTCTAGCTCTTAGGTCTTCCATACCCTTGAGCTAGGGTTATACTCTGAACATTGTGTCTAGGACATAACATTCTTAAAGTAGAAACTCCTACCAATGCTCCTATAATTGTTTCTAGTGCATGTCTTAACTGTTGTATACAAGTGTTAGGACAGACCTCTGAAGTAGATTTGATCTGCTTACCCTTAGCACAATTAGATGTGATCTTGGGGATGGACTGGTTAAGTCAGAACCAAGTGATCATTGACTGTGATAGAAAACTGGTAACCTATAGAAACCCAAAACCATCTGGTTACATGTGTCTGTTCAATGCTGAGATGGAGGAAGTTGATCCGAAGATGGAAGAGATTCCTGTTGTCCGAGAGTTTCCGGAAGTGTTTGCTGACGAGATTCCTGGTCTGCCACCAAGAAGAGAGATTGAATTCGGTATCGACCTAATTCCGGGAGCTGGTCCCATTTCTATCGCTCCCTATAGAATGGCACCACCGGAATTGGCGGAAATGAAGAAGCAGATTGAGGAGCTGCTGCAGAAACAGATGATTTGACCAAGCGTGTCACCTTGGGGTGCTCCTGTCTTATTCGTCAAGAAGAAAGATGGTAGCATGAGGATGTGCATAGACTATCGGCAGCTGAATAAGGTCACCATCAAGAACAAGTATCCGTTGCTGCGGATAGATGACCTTATGGATCAAGTTCGTGGGGCTTCAGTATTTTCCAAGATTGATTTGAGGTCAGGGTACCATCAGATCAGAATTAGAGAAGAGGATATCTCTAAAACTGCATTTCGATCTCGATATGGACATTATGAGTACGTCGTGATGCCGTTCGGATTGACTAATGCACCAGCTATCTTCATGGACTACATGAATCAAATCTTTAGACCTTATCTAGATTCGTTCGTGGTTGTGTTCATTGATGATATTCTCATTTACTGTAAGAGCCCGGAGGAGCATGCCGAACACTTGAGGATAGTGTTGAGCATTCTAAAGGAGAAGCAATTGTATGCCAAACTTACAAAGTGTGAGTTCTGGCTGAAGGAGGTTAAGTTCTTGGGGCATGTGATTTCAGACAAAGGAATAGTCGTTGATTCGACGAAGGTAAGTTCGGTTTTGCAATGGGAGCAACCAAAGTCGGTCACGGAAGTCAGAAGCTTCCTTGGTTTGGCTGGTTATTATAGAAGGTTTATCGAAGGTTTCTCGAAGATCGCACTACCTCTGACGAAGTTGACTCGGAAAGATCAACCATTTCTATGGGATGAGAAATGTGAAAGGAGTTTTCAAGAGTTGAAGGAAAGGTTGACATCGTCTCCTGTATTGGTTCTGCCCGATACACAAAAGAGTTTTGATGTGTATTGTGACTCGTCGAAACAAGGTCTTGGGTGTGTTTTGATGCAAGAAGGGCAAGTCGTCGCTTATGTCTCGAGACAGCTAAAAGTTCATGAAATGAACTATCCAACCCATGATCTGGAGCTGGCAGCTGTGGTGTTTGCATTAAAGATCTGGAGGCACTATCTCTATGGCACTAAGTTCCGGGTGTTCAGTGACCATAAGAGTTTAAAGTACCTCTTTGATCAAAAGGAGTTGAATATGAGGCAACGCCGATGGATGGAGTTTTTGAAGGATTATGAGTTTGAACTCCATTATCATCCTGGAAAGGCCAATGTTGTGGCAGATGCATTGAGTAGGAAGACAATGCACATCAGTGCAATGATGGTCAGAGAAGCTGCACTGATAGAGGAATTCCGGGATTTGAGTCTGACGATGCAAGTGGAGCCGACAAGTATCAAGATGGGGATGCTGCAGATTGCTAATGAGTTTCTACAGAAGATTCGGGAATTGCAAGGCAAGGATGAGAAGCTCATAGAAAAGAGGAAGTTGATGGAAGAAGGCAAGGAATTGGAGTTTCAAGAAGGGAAGGATGGAATCCTTCGCTTTAAAACAAGGATTTGTGTGCCTGATGATTTAGAAGTAAGAAGGGTGATTCTGGACGAAGCACATAAGAGTAAGATGAGTATGCATCCGGGAGCTACCAAAATGTACCAGGACTTAAAGAAGCTATTTTGGTGGCCTGGTTTGAAGAAAGACATAGCTGAGTATGTGGCCTGTTGTTTGGTGTGTCAAAAGGCCAAGGTGGAACATCAAAGGTCAGGAGGAGAGTTACTTCCTTTGGAGATTCCATTGTGGAAATGGGATAGCATCTCGATGGATTTCGTGTCGGGATTGCCAAGGACATCTACTGGTCATGATGCAATCTGGGTGATAGTGGATCGTTTGACCAAGTTGGCGCATTTCATTCCCGTGAATATGCGCTATTCGTTGGAAAAGTTCACCCAGTTGTACATCAAAGAAATTGTTCGTCTGCACGGTGTACCATCAAGCATTGTATCTGATCGTGATCCGAGGTTTACATCGAAGTTCTGGGAAGATCTGCATAGAGCCTTGGGTTCAAGATTGAAACTGAGTTCTGCATACCATCCTCAGACTGATGGCCAAACGGAGAGGACTATTCAGTCACTGGAGGACATTTTGCGAGCCTGTGCGTTGGAAGGTCAAGGGAGTTGGGAACAGATGTTGCCACTCGTGGAATTCACTTACAACAACAGTTACCACACGAGTATTGGAATGGCACCATTTGAAGCTTTGTATGGGAGAAAGTGCCAGACGCCGTTATGCTGGTTTGAAGTGGGGGAGAATTCTCTGGTTGGACCAGATTTTGTGCAAGAGACCACGGAACAGATCAAGATGATTCAAAAGAAGATGAGGGCAGCTCAAAGTAGGCAGAAAAGCTATGCTGATAAGAGAAGAAAACCATTAGAGTTCGCCGAAGGAGACCATGTGTTTATTAGGATAGTACCAACCAAAGGTGTTAGTAGAGCCTTGAAAACTCAAAAACTATCACCTAAATTCATTGGTCCCTACCAAATCCTCAAAAGAGTCGGCCCAGTAGCTTATCAATTGGCTCTGCCTCCATCATTAGCTAACCTCCACAATGTGTTCCATGTGTCTTAGTTGAAGAAATATGTCCATGACCCCACCATTGTCCTTAGAATCCAACCGGATAACTTAGAAGTTCATGAGAACTTAACCTTCAAAGCTGTACCAGTTCGCATCGAAGATCGAAGAATCAAGCAGCTTAGAGGGAAGGACATCCATCTGATCAAAGTTGTCTGGGTCTGTGGAGATGTGATAGAAGCATCTTGGGAACTAGAGGATAAGATGCGTCAGGATTATCCTGACTTGTTTGTATGAGTTGAATTTCGGGGACGAAATTCCTTGTAAGTGGGGGAGTAGTGTAACACCCCAAAATTTTAAACCCCGATTAATGAAATGTTAATTATAATTTAATTATAATTAATAGTTTTCAAATTAATCCTTGATTAAAATATGTGTGTATGTAATTAGCTTGCATGTGAGAAATTATTTAGTAAATAATTTAAATGCCTAAAATGTATATTTTGCATATTAGTCCCTGGGTTGGGACCTAGAAGCAATTATAGGAAAGATTTTGGAGGGAAAGTAAATAAAATAATTATTTTTCAAAATTTGGGAAAAATACTCGAGTATTTTCTGAAAAACTCGAGTATTCTGGGTCAAACTGCACGAGTGAGTGCGTTTGGTGAGTCACCGCCAACGATTCCGTGTCGTTGACACGAAATCATCATCTTGCCACCACCCTAATTGTCGTGTCGCACTGCATGGACCTTCTCCATGTCTATATAAGCTTATCAACCACGAATTCGTGGGAATTTTGCTCAATCTTGCTTGTGTTGACATAGTTAGGGTTTCGAATTCGTCTCGTTCGATTCTCTTTTGATTCTAAGTGTTAGGCTTTGAGTGATACACCAATACAAAGCTCACATCACGAGCTTTGTATAGACACCAAAGTTGTGAGGTTTGAGTGTGTGGATTGAGAGAATCGAAGGCTTGAAGTGAAGCTGTCCTTGCTTGAGTTGGTGTCTGGAGCTTACTTTGATCATCGATTTCGGTAAGCTCGTGAATCCCTGAGTCTCAAACTTAATTCCTTTAGTTAGTTGATGTTGTATAGAGTCTAGAAATCTAATTTTCCCCAATTCTTATCTCTGTTTTGTGGGTAAACCAATTCGGTTTTGGTGATGCATTCAAAACTGCTCTGCATGTGAAGTTCAAGTTGATTTCTGGGTTTGGAGAGCTTTCTTTGGATTTCTTTCTGTTGATTCACATCTGAGAGGTAAGGGGAAGTAATTATATTCACTAGATAGAGATTAAATTCCATTATTTGTGTTAGAGAGCCACCAAGAGGCTCTAAGGGCTTAGATTGAATAGGAACTTTGGTTTGGAGACCAAGCTTTGCTCTAAAACTGTGTTGAGCAAGTTTTATACCATGCATGCAAGCTTAAATGACCATTGTTTTATGAGTGCTATGCTTATTTTGCAATTTGAGGTGTTGAGTTGCTAAATTGTGTAAATTATGCATAAATGGTTGATTCTCTGTCAAATTGGTTATTTGATATGAAATGAGTATTGCAACATGTTCAATATATGGTATGTGAACTACTGTGATCACTGGTTTGGATTAAAAGTGTTTAGAAATTGAAATGGTATGTAAAAACCAAGTTTCACTCTGTTCTGTCTGCATATACTCGAGTATTTGGCTTAACACTCGAGTATTTCGTGGTGCACCAGAGTGAAAATTGGCGCACCAACTTGGGAATCAGATTGAACACTCGAGTAATGTATGAACTACTCGAGTATTCTGGGTAATGGAATACTCGAGTATCTCATGAAATACTCGAGTACATTTATAAAAACCTGAAACCCTAAATCTCTGAAAAGACATGAACGACTCGAGTATAATTATGAACAACTCGAGTAGAATCTGGAAAATGATTAACTACTTGAGTATTTTGGAGAAAACTCGAGTATTTTTAGTCAGATACTTAAAAATACCATTTTCAATTCTAAGTCATTTTGTAACTCTTAGAGGTCAATAAACCAAGTGATCCTGGACTTAGAGGAAATTGATTGACGTTATGATGTTTTCATTTGAATAATGATACGTTGCTCGGGCGGCACGTAATGTATTAATAAAAGGATAAAACGTCAATCAATCTCTTTTAAGTAAGGTAATGCATTCATTCTGGAGTTTGGTTGGTAGGACGTATATCATGTTTTTGATAAACATGTGGAGGGCCTCTGGGAGTGCCAATACGCTTGCTTGATGACACGTCGTTGACGTGGTCGGCTGAGGGAATGCCGATATGGTTATACCGTTTGGATGACGGGATATGCTCGGGTGGCATGGATACCAAGCTTGTCGTGTACATTCTAGGTGAATGTACGAATTGTTGTATACCTAGGAATACAACGCACTGTTGAGTGTTGGGTTGTCAGGGATGGACGTCAGAGAGTGACATAGTATGATGGAGATAGGCTTGAGAGCTAAAGTCATGCGTCATGCCACTCATTTAAATTAATTGTGATAAATGAAATAAGTGTGAGCATCCTATGTGCATTCATTAACTGCTAAGTGCTATATGTGATTGTTGTTAATTGATGCATATTACATATTCATATTGCACAATTTATTCTCTATTGATTATGTGTATAGAATTGCTTACCCTTATGCCCTTGTAGGTGATGTCTCGTTACATTGCTTGCATCGAGATCCGGCCACTTCCTAGTGGCGTATGGATCTATGAGGACCATCGCGCGGTGTATGAGGGGGAGGTAGAGTTCACATTCTACCACCCTAACCCGCTGATGCGATTCCGTCCTCGTAGGTTTAGGATTCCCATCATATACACTATGCATGTACCCCCGTTTTATACTTATCATGGACCACCTCCCATGCGACCAGCTCGCTCTTACCATAGTTTTCATTTTCGACCTACCCGCTCTCACCCTTTTACTTCGAGAGTTGTCCGCGAGGAGACTCCCCCTTCTTATTCGAGGAGCCCCGTCAGGGTTTCACCATCACCTGACCCGGAACCCAGTGGTAGGGTACACTCTCCTTCGGATGAGATCGAGGAGGATCCGGTGGAGGACGAGAGTGGGAGCGAGCCTGTCGTGCATTCTACTAGGAGTGACTGGAGGGACGATGATCCCTAGGTACATGTATATGGTGTATGATGTGGATCCGATGATCCGGTGTGTGGAGGAGATGTGCTGCTGCTGCTGTGATGATGATGCTACTACCTTATTACCTATGTTTTTGGGAGACTACTGCTGCTACTACTACTGCATCTGATGCTGATGGATCTATGTGACTATCCCTGGGGTTGTATTTTGATGATGTATATATTGTACATATGTTTTACTCTAGGGTTATAGTATCATAGTGATGTAGATCTGTTTATATGGACTTGCTATATTTTGGAACTTAGTGACTTATCTCATGGACTATGTATGTATGACTCTTTCGTATATATGAAAATCTATGTTTATATTATATCAGTTGCATAGTCCAGTAATTTCCGCTTACTCTGATTTAACTTATAAATGAGCTCGGCTATAAGTATTAATTGACGGTATCAGTTTTATTGAAAAAAGTATGGGTAGCTTCAATTGATTGTAAAATGTAAAGAAATTTCTAAAGAACGAATGTTATCCTGCTTGAGAAAAGGTTTTAGAAATCGCCGAACTCGATACAAGTGTTTTAAAGGATTTTAGAATTTATTCTCCAAGAGTTCCATTAGATGAATTGTGCACCCGCTTTAAAGAAAATTTTATTACCATATTTTCTTAGCTCACAAGTCCATATATTATCCAATATAAAGCATAAATACTATATTATATTTGGGTAATCCGGAAGGGTGTCACAACATGCATAGACCGAAACACTTCACACAAATCAAAACAAGATTCATGCATCATCAAACATACAAATTCATGCAATTATTTTCTTCTTTTCTTGACAAAACCGTAAGCTCAATCATGGAAAATAATCCAAACTTTAATTCATTTCCTTTACTTAAATTAAATCAAGAAAACATGCAAGAACATAGAACACATATCAAACTTTTCACAAAATAAAAGCATGGATTTTAATCTAATTATGGCCGAATGTATCATGCACAAATAAACACTTAGATTAAATCATGTTCATGCCCAAAACCACTTTAAAACTTGTTTTTCCTTAATTTTCTTGCAAAATCCGTGACATGCAATTCAAGAGATCGTAATCATTTTACTTAAAATCAACATGCAAGAATGAATCTTAAGTTTTCCTAACAAGACATGTAACAATCATAGATCAACATGAACATTTTCAATTTATTTTCCAAGGGATCATAAAAATAACTTTTCTAAGTCAAACACTCACATGCATGCATATAAATCATATAGGTCAAGTCATGAATTTAACATAGTAGCACAATTCAAAGATAAAATTATTTTATATAAGAAAAGGGTAAAACCCAGACATGCATAAGAAGAAAATATACTCTTTTCATTTAAGATTAACATGCATACACTTAGATCAAGTAGATCAAGTTATGAATCTAAACATAAGAACACATATAGAAGACAAAAATCATTTTAAATAAAAAGGGACCAAAACCGAGGCACATCTAAAGAAAATACCAAAGCCTTGATTTCAATAATCACATGCAAAGCCTAAAATTAAAACAAAACTAAAGATCAAAACACAAAGCAAAGCTTTCATCAAACTTGAATTAAAACCGAGACATGCAAGGGTTCAAAGTCATCATCAAACAACATGCAAGACCAATAATCATCAAACAAGTTTAGATCAAACAGTAATTTAGCAAATAAACACATAAACATCTCATGATCTACGGTTTTAAGCATAAAAATTAGACATGCAAAGAGATCTACTTCAAACTCACAAAAATTATAAACAAAACTTTAGATCTAGAGGAAAACATCAAGATCTAACAAGAAAAGTACTAACCGAATCATCAACATAAGCTACACATATTACAAATTAGTTTGAGTCCTTAAAAGTCCATCATTAAGAAAAGATCAACACATATGTACATGAAAATAAACATGCAAGAAAAGAAAAGAAAGTAAAATTACAAGATCACAAATCAAGAACTAATTCTAAGGCTTCTAGGTCTTCGGTTTATACCAAGAAAGAAAAGGTCTTCAACACTTCTAAGCACTTGATCTTCAAAAGGACTCCTAGGTTTATGGTTGATCTCCTTCCTTCTTCTTCTTCCTACTCACGGTTCCTCTTCTTCCTTTCTCTCTATTTTCTAATTCTTAGTCTAAGAGTTTGAGAGACTCTTAGAATTGTGTTTGTAACACCCCGTAAATTCCTCATATTTAATTAAAACACTAAAGAAACTTGTTTTTAAGAAAAATGTTTTGGAAGAGTATTTTCTTAAATGATTCCCTCAAAATTCACGTTTTTAAGATAATGAATGATTTTAAAGTAATAATTTTCTAAGCTAACGAAATTTGATTTTTAGAAGGTTTATATACTTAATGATTTTAAAGAAAAATGTTCGTGATTTATTTTAGTGATCATATGTGTATATACGGTTTGGTATGTATGCTTAGGTTTTGATGAATTTAATTATTGAAAAAGAATAAAATGTAGGTGTAAATGTATGTGAATGTACATGTGTGAATGAGTGCTATGAAATGCATGAATGCATGAATATATATATATATATATATGTATGCACCGTGTTAATTGTGCATGCCTATGTGTGTGTTAAGTGTATGCATGAATGTGTACCATGTGGATGAAAATGAAATCATATGTGAATGTGTGTGTGTGCATGTGTTTCGGCCATGATAAAATAGAAGGGCCACGAAGGGTGCATTCCCTTAAGCATTAAGAGAACCAAATTTAAATAGAAAAATAAGAGAAGAAGTAGGAAGAGTGAGTCATGCTACTAGGGAGAGATTAGGGAAGATGACTCATGAAACCTAGTGTGGACTTCCCTCCCTCCATGTGTCCCACGGTTTGACCCTCTCCCATGCAACAAATGGGTTGGACCGAATTGCCCTTTTCTTTCACACCTTGGACCAAGGCTAAAATAGGGAAATTCTATCCCTTGTTCTTGCCCTCAAAACCGTGTATGTGTAGGTGTTGCCTTTGGCTCATGTTTCATTTCCTTCATTCACTTTCTTTCCACACCAACACAAACACATTTTCTCTCAAGAGCATTATCAAGCTCTTGGAGACTTAGAGGAGGAGAGTGAGGCCGTGAGGGGAAAATAGAGGAAGGAGAGTGCAAACCCCAAACTTTTAGCCCAAACACCATTGATTTCTTTCTTCCACACATCTTTCTTCATCAAAGTTTAAGAAGAAAACCTATACCAACCCTAGAGGAAGAGATAGACCGAGGCAAACCCAAGAGGAAAGGAGGAAGAGATTAGAAGACCTAAGTTAGGATTTAAGGTAGAAAGAGTTTTGATTGAATGATTTTATGTTGTAAAGAATTTATTCTGGACTTTGATTAAATTTTGTGATGCATGTAATTATTTGTGAATGATCTTGAGGTTTAAAGGTTATGCATGTTATTTTTATGTTTTGATCTTGAATTTGGATGTGAAAAAGTTTTGATCTCTTGCTTGTAAATGTTCTTCATCACGGTTTTTGTTGAGGTTGTGTTTAGAGTCCATAAATTACTTTGATTTTCACATGCATGATGATTTTGTGGCTTTGTAATCCTTATTCTTCTTTGCATGTTCTCTTTATGTTTTGATCTTGGACTTTTGTGAATTAATGAATTCATAAATCATCAAATCAAAAGCTAAGTGATTTGGTCATGAGTAGAAAATCTAGGTCTTGATGTTTTAAACTAATCTAAGTGGTTTGATGTTACTTCTATGCTTACAAAAAATTAATTCTTCACGGTTTGCTTGAGGATTTGAGTTTAAGTTTATGTTTTTGCTTTGATTTCTTTTGCATGTTTTGATCTATGTTTGATTTCTAAGGAAACATGAAGCTTGAATTTTGTGGGTTTGATTTGAATGTAAAGCCTTGATTTCTTGTATGTATGTCACGGTTTTCAAAAGAAAATAAGCTTAACAAGTTTCAAAAATAATTTTTAGTTTAAATCAAGGTTGGTGTGTGTGTGATGATAATGATTCGGTTGATGTTTGGAAAAATGAAATGATGTTTTTTTTAAGTCTTGCATGATGTGATCTATGAATTTGGAAATTTGCATGTGAAAATAAAATTATAAAACTTTGCCTTTTTGCATGTCATTATTCGGTCGAGACTAGGGAGAGTAGGAAAATCATGTTTTCCTTACATGCATGTTGAAAGTTACCTTACCTAGAGATTTGTAGGTGAATGCATGTGTTTTTCTTAAAGAACAAAGACTTTGACATGATTCTTAATTTTATTGTGTTAAGAGACTAAATTTTTATTTGCTAAATTCCCTATGAAGTTTACGGTTCTTATAAAGAAGTCAAAGAAACAAACTTTTGCATAATGAGGTATGTTCTATGTGCATGTATGATGACTATTTGACTTTGCTTTCTCATGATGATATTCGGTTTATGCATGTTAGCTAAACTAGGATGCATTTTTAAAAGGACTTAAAAGGAATGAATATATTTTAAGGAAATTAAGTTAGAATGAATTGCTTGAAATTGTGTGTGTGGACATGTGATCCCTATCCGGCTCTTTGCTTAGAAATAAAGGAAATAAATAAATCTAATTGATCATAGAAGGGTGTTGTGTTTGAATACATATTTGTATGAGTGTGTGTTCGAATGAATATGTGTTTATGTGTGTTGTGTGCATACGGTTAAGATTAAAAGAGAATAGAATTTAAATGCCTCAAACAAAATAAGTTGATTCATGTGATTTGAACTATGATGTTTGATTTATTTTCTTTGCTACTATTCGGCCACCTAGTTTAAATAGGTCTAGGAAGCTTAATTTCATAAAATAAAATGTGCATGGTAAACCTTGAGAAGGATGTAAATTGTTTAAAATAAATATTGATGTGAAAGATGATTTGTGAATCCTTGTATGCCAAAGTGTTTTATGTTGAGGAAATGACTTAGGTATGAATTCTATAGTTGCTTTAATGTTAATTAAATTGTTTAAATGCTTTTAATAAACTAAGTGGTGTTTGTTGTGATGTGGTGTGATTTGTTTGAATGTCTTGTTGTGTTCATGGCTGCCCTAAGTTGTTTTATGATAAAACATGGATTTTAAAGTGTTGATTTTTAAGCAAAAAAGTTATTTAAAGTAAAGAGTGCTTTTACAATATTCTCGGAGTTTCATTAAAGTAAGGTTGTAAAGCCATTTTGCTGTCCAGAATTACTTGGACGTGCTTTTTACGTTAAGAATGCTTTCGTATGATTTAAAACCAAGTTTTCAAGTGATGAATGATTTTGGTTATATTTTCAAAGTTTTTCACAATGAAGAAAGGACAAGTATTAAACCAAAGATTTTCTTGAATAAGTTAATAACGTAGAATGTTTTATTTAATATGAGGAATGTTAAAGAAAAGAGGTTGGGGCAGATGGCAGCACACGGATTCGAAGAGAGCACACCTTCAATAGATGGACCCCAGGTGAGAGAGAAGCTTTCCATAAGACATCGTGGTAGCTAGGTGATTTATTAGGACGTTCCGTATCATCTCAAAGATCGGAACTTTGTGGTTGGCGTTAGTAGTATAAGTGGCAATTGTTTGCTTTGTGTGGCCACTTATACGAAGGTGACAAAGACCACACTATTATTGTGTGATGTGGTGTGTGATAGCATGCTTTGTTGTGTACTTATTTATTTAATTATGATGCTTATTATCATGATGAGTGGACGGGTGTTGGACGTTGTTGTGTCCCTAATAAAAGAACGAAAGTAAAATGTGATAGTACAATAAGGAATAAGAATGATAATAAGAGATATGGGGTTGAGTGACAAAGCAATAAGAGTTGATTGGAAAAGAAATTGATGATGATAAGAACGAGCCAGAGCTGGGGAGAGTAACGTGAATTGTTGGAATGAGAGGTGAAGTAAGTGGAGCTGGGCTCCTTTTTTTTGGTTTTAGACTGGAAACTAGTGTTGAGTTGAGCTTGCTCCTCCACTAGCGCTCAGCACAAAATATGTTTTGAAAAAGAGTTTGAAAAAGGGATTTTCGAAAAGATTTATGAAAGAAATTTTTGAGTTGTGAAGATAACTTTTGAAAAAGGTTTGTGAAATGAAATTTTTGAAAAGATTTTTGAAAAGGGGTTTTGAAGAAATTTGTGAAACTATATTTCAAAGGAGTTTTGTGACACTATCTTGTGAAGAGAATTTTATAAAAGGGTTGGGAAAAGAAATATTTTTGGAAAAGGTTTTTGGAATGAAATTTAAAGGGGTTTTCTTTTGAAATGAGATTTTGAAGAAATTAAGAAACAATATTTTGTGAGTGTTGGTGAAAGTTGATTTTGTGATATTGTTGGAAATAGTATTTTGAGAAGTCGAGGGATGATGTTTCTAGAAAGAAGTGAGATTAAGATTTTGTGAATGATGATTTGAGAGAAAAGATGTGAATTCGGTGATGTGATCCCAGCTCTGTGCTATATGAGTTATGAGAAAGAGAAAGATTGTGCAAAGTTAGTGGTCGGGACTCATTGAAGGGATGCACGAAGGGTGAGCCGACTATTAGGTTATTAAAAGATAAAAGACTTTTAAAAGACATTAACAGCGAACGCGGTGAGTTATGAGAGTTAATCGAAGTAGTGGAGAGGAAGGAACGATAAGTATCTGCGGATACTTAGGACGAGATTGCATTAGGGAAGGACGATGACGGTGAAACGTCAAGAAGTCTAGAGTATTGTTGTAGACAGAACGAACTCCATAAGTGGTGCACTGACGTGGTGGGGACTGGGTCTAATACCGTGGTAAGTTCTGTGCGCGCACTACAACAATACTGTTGCCCCCTAGATTGCAAATCGAGAACAGTGAGAGGGACTGGAGTGGGGCATCTTGTTTGCCACTGCGAGGCAGTGTGCCATGTTATTATGTGAATTGATATTGAGGCTGAGCCTCCTGGTCTGGGACCATTTATGTTGTGACAGCTGTCGTGCCCGCACGGTAAAGGTCCTGTACTCCTGTTTGCTTCCGACTAGGTGGTTGGTTGGTCGAGGAGATGTAGGCCCGAGATGTGAGTGCTAACTACGTAAGAAACGCGTACCACGATGATCCTTCAACTCCCCTGATCATCGATGGTTGTAATTCAATAAAACATTATAAGAGAAGAGTAATATGAATGAGAAGCGAAAAATGTGGGAAATGAGAAAGAGTTTGAGAATGGAAAAGTGGAGAAGATGATGAGATCTATGAACGAGATTGGAAACAAGAATGGAGTAAGTATGGACTGTGATAATGATAGTAGCATGTTTGTTTGTTATTGTGTGTATGTTGTGTGCTATGTGTGTGTCCTATTATATTGCCTACCGTAATTCCACACCGTCGACGATTCGTCGTTCGGATCGCTTACTCTCTCCTGTTCGTTGGCATATCGGTGCTGCTGGTATTTCAACGGGCAGATGGAGTATTGCATGAACCTCACCATATGGAATAAGCACGGAAGAGGGTGGAAGCACACCCCACAAGGCTGGGCATGGACCGGTCACACGGAGATTGCGATTCCGGACCCAGAACATCAACTGAGCGGAGCTAACCTGGAGCCACATCTAGGGCAAGTCAATATATGAGGGTTTCAGAGCTACGAGGAGAAGGTTCAGTACGAGGAGCGGAAGAATTCTACTGTAGTGGATGGAATGAAGCGGACGTCCATTGACAATGAGGAGATGACCACACAAGCAGCATCTTCTTCAAGGACGAGAGGAGAATGCAAGAGAGACAAGAAATTACACCCGCTCGCTTTCAATAGGAAAGTTTAGGGATAAGTGCAAGTAGTTTAGTTGTTTTGAGTGTTTGAAATTTAAGGATTACCTAAGTGATGGACTTTGGCTGTACCCTAACTATTCTGAAGCATGCCCGACTTTTATGAAATGCGGGGACTCTCTTTATGAAGCAGGTTTAAAGTTCTATGAGTAAATGAATGGAGTTGTTAAGTTGAAACTAAACTGTTTTCTTAGTGAGATGTTTTTGAAAACAAAGTGGTAGAGTTATGGTTTCACGTAACAACTCGGTTTTCGAAAAAGAAGGTGAAGGACACTAATAACCTTTTCAAATATGTTTTCTAGTCCTTCAACAACGTTTCAAAAAAAAAATTTGGCCTCATTTTTGCAACATTAATAAATAAAAGTCGGTTATTTTGGTTTTCGAAAATCGGGCTGTTACAGTGTTTGGGGTGGGTGTTGGGACGAAAGAGTGATATGAAAAATGGGTGAAGGAAGTGCACTATGGCTCAATCTATTTATAAACACATCATGGCTTCCTCTTTTTGCCCTTCATGAAATTCGGTCTTAGCACAAATCGGAGGGGTAAATTCGGCCTTCTCTAAAATTGCATGGGTGGAGGTTAGCAAGGCCAAGGGGACAATATAGGGGACATTAGGCACTTAGGGTTTACTTAGGCTTTTGACTTGTGGTTTATCTTTAGAGTTTCCTTCCATCAAGTTAGGGCTTAGTTGGGTTTTGGTTGCTGTAACATCCCTGATTTTTAACCCCTGATTAATAAAATATTAATTTTAAAGTTTATTTATAATTGATTATTTTTAGTCTCGATTTCATGTAATTTCTTATGAAAGAAGATATTAGAGAATTTTAATATGAGAAAATAAATATTTTCACATTAATCTCTGTTTGGGACCTTGAAGTAATTTTAGAAAGATTTTGGAGGGAAAGAAAATAAGATTAATATTTTTCAAAAACTGGTCAAAATACTCGAGTAGTTTTGGAAACACTCGAGTATTCTGGTCAGAGTTGACGAGTGAGTGCGATTGGTGAGTCACCACCAACGAGTCACCGCCGTTTGACACGAAATCAAGCCTTCAACACGTCCATGGCTTTCGTGTCGAGCTGCATGAGCTCCATGAATGGCTATTTAAGCCATGGTTGATGAATCAATCAACCCCTTTGCTCAATTCGTGAATTTTGCTTGAGTTAGGGTTTCTGAATTGATTCAATCGATTCTCCCTCTCTGGGTTGATTCGAACCACAAATCATACACCATTGTGAAGCTCACATTCAGGGCTTCACAAATACACCAAGATTGTGAGCTGAGAGTGAGTAGATTGGAAGAATCGAGGCTTAGAAGTTGGGGTCTGTTTGCTGTATCAGGATCCTGGAGCTTACTTTGGAGCTTGATTTTGGTAAGCTCAGGTAACCTCCTCATGTGAATCTTGTTTCTTTAGATAGTGCGAATTGTAGAGATTATATAGAGACTAATTTCCCCAATTTTTATGGCTGTTTCATGCATCAACCAATTCAATATTGGTGCTCTACTGAAACTGCTCTGTTTCAGTGTGGATTTTGGGGAATTCGATTTGGAAGCTAAATTTGGGGTGAAGTCTTTGTTGATTCACATCTAATAGGTAAGGGGGAAGCTTTCTATTCACTAGATAGAGTTTAAATTGCATGTATGAGATTAGAGAGCCACCAAGAGGCTCTAAGAGCTTAGTTTGAATAGGGAAATTGGTTTGGAGACCAACCTGCATTCTAAAATTGGTCTTAGCAAGTTCCATATGTTGCATGTGAGCCATATGCAAGTTGTTTTCCTGTCAAAAGTGTGTGGAACTGAATTTGGTATGTTAAGTTGTTGAAAATGTGTTTTTATTCAAAATTGTTGCTCAGATTCGATTCAGTGTAATAAGTTGTTGTTTTTGTGTTGGAACATGTTTAATATGTATAATGTAAGCTCTGTTGATCATTGGATTGGATTAGAATTGGTTAGAATTGGATATGGTATGTAAAAATGCAAATTACAGTCTTAACTGTCTGCAAACACTCGAGTATTATGGGTGATACTCGAGTATTTTGCCTGTTTTGAAAAGGGATTTTCTGGAAAACTTAAGAACACTCGAGTTTCATGGAGAACACTCGAGTAATTTGATAACAAATGAAGAACACTCGAGTAACCATAAGAACACTCGAGTAATTTGGTAAAATCTGAGGAACACTCGAGTGACTATGTAAAACACTCGAGTATTTTGGTGAAAACTGAAACATGAATTTCTGGAAAATGAAGCACACTCGAGTAGTTTTACCTAGAATCTTTGAGATATCATTTCCAATCCTAGACCATTTGGTTAATACTTTAATGACAATAATCCAATCGATCTAAGACTTAAAGGAAATTGATTTATGAGATGATTATTCCGTTTGGATGATGGGACGTGGCTCGGGTGGCACGTCATAACGTTGCTCGGGTGGCACGTTATGTATTATCAATTGAGGTAGACCAATCAATTTCCTTAAGTTAAGAGCTGGAGTGCTGGATTGTTTACTCATGTTCTGATGACGTGAGTAGGACCTCTGGAATTGCTAAAAGTTGCTACTAGCTCGATGACACATTAAGATGGATAATGTGGGCAGTATGTGGTATACTGTTGATTGGATGTTTCAACGGTGTGTTGCACACAAGTGGTAAGGTTTATGTCCGTAGGCGACGTGACGTTCATCAGATATGGTGAGGTTGTTTATCACCTCTATTGTGTATCACAAGTGGTAAGGTTTATGTCCGTAGGCGACGTGATGTTCATCAGAGGTGGTGACGTTTTTTACCACACCCGTTGTTTGTTGAGAAGGGTGTGATGCACACAAGTGGTAAGGTTTACGTTTTGGGGAACGTGACGTTCATCAGACATGGTGACGTTGTTTATCACCTCTGTTGTGTATCACAAGTGATAAGGTTTACGTCCTTAGGCGACGTGACGTTCATCAGATGTGGTGACGTTTTTTATCACACCCATGGTATGATTGATAAGTGATAGGTTTACGTCCTTGGGCGACGTGACGTTCACCAGGTGGTGTGACGTTTTTATCACTCCCGAGCTAGTATGCCATACGTTTTGGTAACGTATTTGTGATCTGGTAATGCATTGTGTATTGGATCGAAGTCTGTGAGGTCATTAGACGGAGAATCTCAGAAAAAGATGAATGTCAGGCATCATGCCACTTACCCTTAATTTAGTTAAGGCTGGATATGAAGAATGAGTATGAACATCTTATTTGCATTAAGTGTTTTCTAAGTGTTAACTATGGCTATTAACTGTTTTAGGGGTTATCTATGCATAATCATGTTACTACAACATTTATGCTCTATTGATTATGTGTATAGATTTGCTTACCCCTATGCCCTTGTAGGTGATGTCAAGTTACATCGCTTGCATCGAGATCCGTCCACTTCTTAGTGGCATATGGATCTGCGAGGATTGCCGAGTAGTGTATGAGGGTGAGATAGTGGTTACCTTCGATCACCCTAATCCACTGGTTCGGTCACATCCTCGTAGGTTTAGGATTCCCATCATATACGCTATGCATGTATCTACTTTGTACACTTACCATGGATCATCTCTCACTCGACCAGCTCGCTTGTCTAACAGTTTTCAATTCGAACCTACCCGCTCATACTCCTTTTCTTTTAAAGCCATTCGAGAGGAGACTTCCCCGTCTATTTCAAGGAGTCCTATTAAGGTCACGTTTTCATCAGACCTTGTACCCAGTGGTAGGGTAATTACTCCTTCAAATAGGATCAAGGAGGATCCTGTCGAATACGAGAGCGGAAGCGAGCTTGTCGTTTAATCTATTGGGAGTCAATGGAGAGGCGATGATCCCTAGGTATGTGCATAAGGTAAATGATGAGGATAAGGGATCCGGTGTGATGAATGTTGTGGAGGAGATTAGCTGCTGATGCTGATGTTGGATGATAGTTGCTGCTACTTCTTGGAGACTTCTACTACTACTACCGCGACCAGTGCTTTGAGACTAGCTTGGGAGTTTTATATATATTGTGGGAATTTCTTTTGAAAACTCTGGAGCCATGGTCTATTTTGATGTACATATAAATACATAGCCTTATGGACTTGTTCTGGGAAGTTTGGAGATCCTTACCGGCGGACTATGTAATACGTACCTTTTGATATATATATATAAAATCCATGCTTATTCTAAAGTCTATTACATAGTTCTGATATTTCCGCTTACTCTGATATTGATTTAAAAGAATTCGGCTATGACATTTTGGAAATGGTATCACTTGGCTAGACGAAAACTGGATGGCAATACTTGAGTTCCTTTATATGAAATAGAGTACATTTATCCTCAAAGAGAATGCTATCCAAGATTTGCGAAATTACCTTTTGAGCAAAGAAAATGCCGAATTCGTTTCAAAAAGTAATACGTAAACTATTCTCCAAACATCCTATGTTTTGGTTTGTGCACCCGACTATTTGGAAAATATGAAAAGAGAATTTTGAATCCAGTATTTTCTAACATTTTACAAGTCCATATATTCTCAAGTAATAGTACTCATTTATATTAATTACTTGGGTTATTTTGAGGGTGTCACACTTAGTGGTATCAGAGAAAAAGTCAGATCCTGTAGTAGTGGAAGTAGCTCCAAAAAGGCAGTCATCAACATCAAGCAGGTATCCACAGGGCATATTTATTGTTTTGAATATCAGTATCTTGCTCAAATGGAGCAATTGATATAATATAGAAATTGAATTCATTATAGAAAGCTATTGTTAGAACCTTAGTATAGGTTGTGTGAAGAATGTTTCTTTAGTCCATCACATGTGACCATAAGTTATAGCGCAGGTCTATTATGACGACTAGAAACCAAAATCGCACCGGCGCGATATTAGAAAGAATCACCGTGGTGTTGGAATCTATGCATCAATGGAAACAACAACAATCTCAACAACCACCTTACCAATATGGTGTTGGTAATTCTGAAGCCAAGAGTTTGGCGGATTTTAGAAGTTGTAACCCACCTAAGTTCGAAGGAGGATTTAAGCCTGAGGAGGCTAATAAGTGGATTTGTACGATGGACAAGATCTTTAGAACATTAAACTGCACTGAGGCCCAGAGGGTGGCATATGCAGTTTACATGTTAGAAGACGAGGCGGAGAACTGGTGGAATCACACAGTTCAGCTCCTGCACTATGAAGGAAGGGATATTAATTGGGATGTGTTTACGGAGAGGTTTCTCAATAAATACTTTCCGGAAGATTTAAGAAGGAAGAAGGAAATTGAGTTTCTGCAATTAAAGCAAGGAGACATGAGTGTGGGTGAGTACGCGGCTAAGTTCGAAGAACTAATGAAGTACTCTCCATACTATCAAAACAATCCTGATGAGAGGAGCAAATGCATCAAGTTTGAAGGCGGTCTAAGACCCGAACTGAAATCCGTTTTCAGTTATCAGAAGATTCAAAGTTTTTCTACGTTAGTAGATAAGTGTCGAATGTATGAGGATGATAAGAAGGCTGAAGTATTAGTTGATCAGGAAAAGAATAACCAGCAGAAGTATGGACCACAAAGAAAGAAAAGATTTGATCCTCGGAATAAGGGTCCATACTGTGATCAGAACCGAGGCAAAGGAAGAGCTGAAGTTAAGGATGGAGTTAAGCCTCGCAGTAATGCTTCTTACTGTGAGAAGTGTAAGCATCATCATTATGGAAGGATCTGCTGGGCAACGAGTAATTGCTTCAACTGTGGAAAGCAGGGTCATGTTGCACGTTATTGCAGAGAACTTGTGAAAAGTAACCGCACCCGACTTGTTAAGAAACCAAAGACTCAAGGCAAAGTGTTTACCCCGAATAAAGTGGAAGCTAACCAATCTCCTGATCTCGTGCAAGGTAACCATTTATTTCAAAACCAACTTTGCATGATTGTGTTCGATTCGGGAGTTGCCCATTCTTTTGTTCAATTTATATATGTGTAAGTAGGTTGAAGTCAAATTTTCATCACTGTTTTAAAATTTGAGACCCCATGAAACTACCCAAATTTGTTTCTAAAAGTTTGTTTGGATTATAGTGTCGAGATATTTGATCGAGGCACTAAGTTAAATTCGATCTATTATCCTTTGTCCCATTTGAATGTGATTTTGGGAAAAGATTGATCGAATCCTATTGTTAAGTGGACTTTCTAAAGTCAAAAATCTTCAACCAAGATAACCCGGGAGAAGTAGTCTTCTACATGAAATAAGAAGAACAGCAAGAACTTTCAGTCATTGAAGGGAAGAATAGCATTTCCTCCTGTGCTACCCTACTTGATTTCACGCCAAAGTATTGGAGCATATTCCATTGCGTTGAGGCCATGACTTGAAAGGAGGTAACTTTAAGAAAGGAAGGTAGATGTGTATGCATCAAAGGGATTGAATATACAAGGTGATACACTGGGCACATGACTCGAGCTTTGCAACGATCATGGTTTCTTTGAGGGCTTGAGGCCTTTTCCTCGTATCACTACGCTTTAAACGTTAATGACCCGGGAGAGTCAAAGTAATTGTTCAACCGAGAGGAGGAGTTGAACAAGGGACAATGTCGACGGACAAAATTTTAAAGGCTTATGATCGAAGACTCTGTCGTCGTTACGACAAAGCAAATGAGGAAACAACCACAAGGGGCAGAAAGGAAACTCGTGGGAGCTATATGGGGATTAAGGAAGTGTTCTAAGGAGTCTAATTGGTTTGAGCTTGATGATACAAATAGACCGACGATAAGTAAAAAGGGAAGGTTGCAAATCACAATAGAATTCCTAACTCGAATTCGTGAATAGCAACAAAGAACCGAAGAAGTAAGGACCAATAAGAAATTGATTCCGGAAGGGAAGAAACCCAAAAGTTCCATAGGGGATATTTTAAGGGTAAGAATTTGGATTCCAGACGATTTGGAAGTTGAAGGTTAGTTATGGGATCAAACCAAATGGATGAGTAAAGGTTATACCACCTATATGATAAATGGTGAAGCTAAGACATAAGTGGAACTATGCAATTTTATATTGGAAGCAAAGGATTGGCATGACACTTGGGAATTACTCAAGGATGAAATTTCTGAAAGATTAGAGAAAGGAGATTAAATGGTCGGAAATAAGGTAGGGCAATATGAATCTCGGGGGAAAATGTTGCCAAGTTCAAAGGATCGGAGAAGTATGTTTCGTTGTAATTTTGATAGAAAATTCAAACATGCGGAATCCGAAAAGAATTATGGTTGAAATTCAAACCAGTTGTCAATCATTGAGGAATAGGGGATTCCTGACATTAGCAAGCATGTGTAGAATTGGTATGGATAATGAGGAAAGCACAAGAAGCTTTTAAGCACGGGAAGCTTATGAGTGAATCAATTATGGGGATCGAAATTTCATAAGGAATTAAGGAAACCTCCATCACATGAGAGTAACTGAAAAGCCGATGGGAATAAATTATTTGAGAAGGTAAGGTGTATCGCCATGGATTGAATAGTGATGAACGGAAAGGAATATTTAATTTTGGTTACAAGGAAATGAAGTTTTAACTCACCGGATTGTCTAAAGGGGAATACGAGAAGGGAATGGTCAACCAGCAAATCAAGAATGGGAGAGTTTTTCATCATGTTAGGATGCGTGATTAGATTCGGAAATAGGTAGTCTGAGTTATCCCTTTGTCGATTCGAATTAACGTGGTCAAATGCTTTCGACTGCGTTAATTAAATCATGTTGTAATTGGTATATCTGAACAAGTCTTTAACTTGAATTTCCGTGATCAAAACCCTTATCACAGTTGGATGTGATAAATGCCTTTGGCACTACAGAAAGAGGAAGATCAGTTAAGACTAGAGAGATTAAGAACCACCGGGATAGGGCAAGTATTTGTCTCCCCAACGGAAGTTTCTCTAGAATTTGACTATCTGAATAAGTTTGATAGTGACAATAATACTCTTAATCTTTAAGTTCATCTAACTTAAAGGTAAATCGTATAGTCTTTCTTGAGAAAGATTATATCTGAAAGGGATGATTTCATTACTGATAGTTTAAATATTAGGACTGATCACCCTGATGTTTACAACTATTAAGAAATGAAGTCATACGAACATTTCCCTACTCGTGCCGAGTGATCAGAGTGCACAACGGGATGGGGTTTTCCTCAAAAAGATCTTTGGAAAACGTTTTAATTAAGGAATATATATTTTAAGAGTATTATTCGAAGAAGTTTTTAGTCAAAGATTTCATTTGAAGGAATTACGAGATAATTTTTGAGGAAGTTCAAGCAAACCCTTTTATGAGAAACAAGGATTTGTACATGTTTTGGAATGCAAAAGCTTTATTTGAGAAAAAGCTCAATTGAAATATTTTGTGAAACGTTTTCGGTCAGAAAGTTTGAAAAAGTATAAGAAAATTCCTTTTAAGTGGGGAAGAATGTTCCCAAATTATATTTTGAAAACATATAACACCAGAACAACTTTTTGTGCAACTTTGGAAATTATAGAATTTTTAAAGAAGAATTTCGGGGACGAAATTCCTTTTAAGTGGGGAAGAGTGTAACATCCCTGATTTTTAACCCCTGATTAATAAAATATTAATTTTAAAGTTTATTTATAATTGATTATTTTTAGTCTCGATTTCATGTAATTTCTTATGAAAGAAGATATTAGAGAATTTTAATATGAGAAAATAAATATTTTCACATTAATCTCTGTTTGGGACCTTGAAGTATTTTTAGAAAGATTTTGGAGGGAAAGAAAATAAAATTAATATTTTTCAAAAACTGGTCAAAATACTCGAGTAGTTTTGGAAACACTCGAGTATTCTGGTCAGAGTTGACGAGTGAGTGCGATTGGTGAGTCACCACCAACGAGTCACCGCCGTTTGACACGAAATCAAGCCTTCAACACGTCCATGGCTTTCGTTTCGAGCTGCATGAGCTCCATGAATGGCTATTTAAGCCATGGTTGATGAATCAATCAACCCCTTTGCTCAATTCGTGAGTTTTGCTTGAGTTAGGGTTTCTGAATTGATTCAATCGATTCTCCCTCTCTGGGTTGATTCGAACCACAAATCATACACCATTGTGAAGCTCACATTCAGGGCTTCACAAATACACCAAGATTGTGAGCTGAGAGTGAGTAGATTGGAAGAATCGAGGCTTAGAAGTTGGGGTCTGTTTGCTGTATCAGGATCCTGGAGCTTACTTTGGAGCTTGATTTTGGTAATCTCAGGTAACCTCCTCATGTGAATCTTGTTTCTTTAGATAGTGCGAATTTTAGAGATTATATAGAGACTAATTTCCCCAATTTTTATGGCTGTTTCATGCATCAACCAATTCAATCTTGGTGCTCTACTGAAACTGCTCTGTTTCAGTGTGGATTTTGGGGAATTCGATTTGGAAGCTAAATTTGGGGTGAAGTCTCTGTTGATTCACATCTAAGAGGTAAGGGGGAAGCTTTCTATTCACTAGATAGAGTTTAAATTGCATGTATGAGATTAGAGAGCCACCAAGAGGCTCTAAGGGCTTAGTTTGAATAGGGAAATTGGTTTGGAGACCAACCTGCATTCTAAAATTGGTCTTAGCAAGTTCCATATGTTGCATGTGAGCCATATGCAAGTTGTTTTCCTATCAAAAGTGTGTGGAACTGAATTTGGTATGTTAAGTTGTTGAAAATGTGTTTTTATTCAAAATTGTTGCTCAAATTCGATTCAGTGTAATAAGTTGTTGTTTTTGTGTTGGAACATGTTTAATATGTATAATGTAAGCTCTGTTGATCATTGGATTGGATTAGAATTGGTTAGAATTGGATATGGTATGTAAAAATGCAAATTACAGTGTTAACTGTCTGCAAACACTCGAGTATTATGGGTGATACTCGAGTATTTTGCCTGTTTTGAAAAGGGATTTTCTGGAAAACTTAAGAACACTCGAGTTTCATGGAGAACACTTGAGTAATTTGATAACAAATGAAGAACACTCGAGTAACCATAAGAACACTCGAGTAATTTGGTAAAATCCGAGGAACACTCGAGTGACTATGTAAAACACTCGAGTATTTTGGTGAAAACTGAAACATGAATTTCTGGAAAATGAAGCACACTCGAGTAGTTTTACCTAGAATCTTTGAGATATCATTTCCAATCCTAGACCATTTGGTTAATACTTTAATGACAATAATCCAATCGATCTAAGACTTAAAGGAAATTGATTTATGAGATGATTATTCCGTTTGGATGATGGGACGTGGCTCGGGTGGCACGTCATAACGTTGCTCGGGTGGCACGTTATGTATTATAATTTTGAGGTAGACCAATCAATTTCCTTAAGTTAAGAGCTGGAGTGCTGGATTGTTTACTCATGTTCTGATGACGTGAGTAGGACCTCTGGAATTGCTAAAAGTTGCTACTAGCTCGATGACACATTAAGATGGATAATGTGGGCAGTATGTGGTATACTGTTGATTGGATGTTTCAACGGTGTGTTGCACACAAGTGGTAAGGTTTACGTCCGTAGGCGACGTGACGTTCATCAGATATGGTGACGTTGTTTATCACCTCTGTTGTGTATCACAAGTGGTAAGGTTTACGTCCGTAGGCGACGTGACGTTCATCAGAGGTGGTGACGTTTTTTACCACACTCGTTGTTTGTTGAGAAGGGTGTGATGCACACAAGTGGTAAGGTTTACGTTTTGGGGAACGTGACGTTCATCAGACATGGTGACGTTGTTTATCACCTCTGTTGTGTATCACAAGTGATAAGGTTTACGTCCTTAGGCGACGTGACGTTCATCAGATATGGTGACGTTTTTTATCACACCCATGGTATGATTGATAAGTGATAGGTTTACGTCCTTGGGCGACGTGACGTTTTTATCACTCCCGAGCTAGTATGCCATACGTTTTGGTAACGTATTTGTGATCTGGTAATGCATTGTGTTTTGGATCGAAGTCTGTGAGGTCATTAGACGGAGAATCTCAGAAAAAGATGAATGTCAGGCATCATGCCACTTACCCTTAATTTAGTTAAGGCTGGATATGAAGAATGAGTATGAACATCTTATTTGCATTAAGTGTTTTCTAAGTGTTAACTATGGCTATTAACTGTTTTAGGGGTTATCTATGCATAATCATGTTACTACAACATTTATGCTCTATTGATTATGTGTATAGATTTGCTTACCCCTATGCCCTTGTAGGTGATGTCAAGTTACATCGCTTGCATCGAGATCCGTCCACTTCTTAGTGGCATATGGATCTGCGAGGATTGCCGAGTAGTGTATGAGGGTGAGATAGTGGTTACCTTCGATCACCCTAATCCACTGGTTCGGTCACATCCTCGTAGGTTTAGGATTCCCATCATATACGCTATGCATGTATCTACTTTGTACACTTACCATGGATCATCTCCCACTCGACCAGCTCGCTTGTCTAACAGTTTTCAATTCGAACCTACCCGCTCGTACTCCTTTTCTTTTAAAGCCATTCGAGAGGAGACTTCCCCGTCTATTTCAAGGAGTCCTATTAAGGTCACGTTTTCATCAGACCTTGTACCCAGTGGTAGGGTAATTACTCCTTCAAATAGGATCAAGGAGGATCCTGTCGAATACGAGAGCGGAAGCGAGCTTGTCGTTTAATCTATTGGGAGTCAATGGAGAGGCGATGATCCCTAGGTATGTGCATAAGGTAAATGATGAGGATCAGGGATCCGGTGTGATGAATGTTGTGGAGGAGATTAGCTGCTGATGCTGATGTTGGATGATAGTTGCTGCTACTTCTTGGAGACTTCTACTACTACTACCGCGACCAGTGCTATGAGACTAGCTTGGGAGTTTTATATATATTGTGGGAATTTCTTTTGAAAACTCTGGAGCCATGGTCTATTTTGATGTACATATAAATACATAGCCTTATGGACTTGTTCTGGGAAGTTTGGAGATCCTTACCGCCGGACTATGTAATACGTACCTTTTGATATATATATATAAAATCCATGCTTATTCTAAAGTCTATTACATAGTTCTGATATTTCCGCTTACTCTGATATTGATTTAAAAGAATTCGGCTATGACATTTTGGAAATGGTATCACTTGGCTAGACGAAAACTGGATGGCAATACTTGAGTTCCTTTATATGAAATAGAGTACATTTATCCTCAAAGAGAATGCTATCCAAGATTTGCGAAATTACCTTTTGAGCAAAGAAAATGCCGAATTCGTTTCAAAAAGTAATACGTAAACTATTCTCCAAACATCCTATGTTTTGGTTTGTGCACCCGACTATTTGGAAAATATGAAAAGAGAATTTTGAATCCAGTATTTTCTAACATTTTACAAGTCCATATATTCTCAAGTAATAGTACTCATTTATATTAATTACTTGGGTTATTTTGAGGGTGTCACAGTTGCCACTTAGTTACTTACTTAAGAATCTTTTAGGCATCCACACATACATACCTACGGCATTCACACATATATACACACAATCACATACTCATGCATACACACTTACACGTTGCACACACATACATGCACATATAATCACCTTCATTCATTAATTAAATTTTCACATAATTCCAAACATGCACATACACACAAGGTCGTACATATACGTGCATACACACATATAAAATAAATTATTCATGCCTAATAATTGTTATGACATCAAAACACGAAGCACATATTCATGGAAAATCAATCACTTTTTCAAAATAAATTTCAAGGCTCATAACTTTATTTCACGAAAAATCACTTCTTAAAATCATTTACCATTTTGAAAACGTGAATAAAGAAATTTATTTAGGAAAATATCCGTTCAAAAATACTTTTCTCAAGAATAATTCTTTTTAGAAATTAAAACCGTACGAGGATTTTGAGGGGTGTTACATACGGGGTCTGATCTATGTCTTTTTTCTACTTCATAGATAACCCATTTCCGTCTTCCAACAACAACACCGCCAACTTTGCATATATCAGCATCTTCCTCTGCTGAAATCACACAACTCAATTGATTCTTGACCAAGGTCATGTATGTCGAGTTTTTGGCTATTTATGACTCACAAAAAGCATAATTGAAGCTATGAGGATTTTATTAGAATAGTTTAACCACTTAATAGAAGATGAAAATGGTGAGGGAGATGAAATGAGGCTTCAATAAGTGTGCTGCAATGGGTGTGTGAAGCAGATAAAGAGGAGGTAAATAAAATTAAGAGAGTTATGATTAAATTTTCAGTAAGGGTATATTTGGAAATTAATGGGTAAAAATTCTAATATTATGTATGTGTTTAGTATTTACCTGATGCGTTAAAATTTATCACAAAACAAAACTATAGCACAAAAAGATGAGAAATTCATCAAGAACAACTAAACAAAAGTCATCTTTACCATAATTGCCGAAAAGTCCTTTAAGAAAGGATGTGAAAGCCACTCGATAGGGACAGTAATCTCTTACGAGATTAACTCCAAATAAAAGGAAAACGAAACCCATTCTACCCTAATGACGGTATCTATTCATCGAGATCTTGTTTCCAATTGTTTAGACGGTGGCTTAAGCTTTATATCTTCATCATTCACCTAAAATAAATAGTGCCATTTGTCAATGTAAAGGATGAATATTTCATAGGAATTATCGAGAAAGATAAGAAATAGGGAAATTATAAATGGAAACACATACCTTGCGTTTTGCATGGAAATGGTAGTGGAGCGACCGAGTAGCATTGTTTGTACTGTTTGTAACACCCCTAATTTTCGTCTCCTGAATAATAGGAAATTAATAATAAAAGTTTTATTATTAATTTATAGAAATTTTCCCAAGTTTATATTTTTTATTTAATTAGCCTGAAATATAAAAATAGGTTGAAATATTTTTATATGGCAAATAAATGCAAAATATAAGGATATTGCATTTTGGTCCCTGAATAAGGACTTAAAGGTAATATTGAATAGGTTCTTGGAGGGAAAGATTTAAAAATATTAATTTTTAAATTTTTTACTAATCTAACCGGTTAGTAATGCCCTGTAACCGGTTAGACGATGAACCCAGAAACTGGGTTAGTGGATTTTGATGAGTAATCACTTGATTAATCCCGAATTCGCCACGATTACAGCCTAATTCTAGTGGAGAACCACGCATCACCATGCATGCAAGTCTAATTTGTCTATAAATTGTGGATTTTCAGAGGTGTTGGGGGTTGGTTTTGCTGATCTGAGTTGAGGAGGGCAAATTAGGGTTTCGTTTTCATTCTGGGAAATTCGTTTCAGTCTTTGAGTATTAGAGAGCGAAACACACATTTCTGAAAAGCTTGAATCAAGGGCTTTTCAGTGGTATACACTTTGTGAGTTGAGTTTTCGTGTAGAAGGAGAAATCAATCTTGGAAGCCACAAGTTGGAAACTTAACTCTGTTTCTTCTTAGTTCTGGAAGCTGAATTACAGCTTTGATTTTGGTAAGTATAGTTCATCATTTAGTCTCAAATCTCTTTCCTTCATTAGTGCATGTTGCCTAGAACAATCTCTAATTGTTTTCCCCAATTTCTTTGGCCATTTGCTATGTCAAAATTTCTGGTCTTTGGACCCTGTTGGTGGAATTCGTGGCTAAGAGCAGATTAGGGGAAATTGTGGGGAATCTATGGTCTTTCTTCAAATCCAGTGTTAATCTCCATCAAACTCTGTCTTAAGGTATGGGAGAAGTCTACCTTATACTAGATTTAGACTAAAAATCAAGTGAATTAGGATTTGAGTTAACAAAACTCAAAAGGGCATTATGTGTTTTAAGCACAAAGGCTTGGAGGCCAAAATTCTGGCTCAATTTTGTTTGAGCAAAATTAAATTGATGCATGCAAGTGATTTAAGATTGGAAATCAGAAACTAATTGTTGATTATGAGTTTTGTGGTATTAAATGGTGTTTGTGTTGATTTTTGTGCAAATTAATACCATAAACTTGATGCATGCAAACTAAATGTGTTTCTGGGTATGAGCATGTTTATCTCAAGGCATATGAACTTTGTGAATGTTGAAATTGGGATAGATTTGAGAAAAGACGAAAATGAATTGCCAAACCTCTGGTTTTAGTGGACTGACTGCATAATCTAACCGGTTACTCGATATTCGTAACCGGTTAGACATTGCAGAATTGCAAAGAAAAATGAGTTTATAAAATCAGTCCTGAAATCTTAGTGGTTTATGCTCAAATCTATGCTTTAATTTCATTATACATGACCTGAACATGAGTTGTTATAATGTCATGGTTCAGATTTGGAAGAGTAGAGTTAATGCCTTAAGTTAATGAGATAATTTCAAGAGGAAATTATGTTCATTGGAGAATGAGATGTGATTTAGACCTTTTGAATGATAAAACAGTGGTTTTTGAGGCATAAAATAATGTTAAATTGATTTATGGATTGGGTAGAGAATTCAAGAAAAAGGGTTTTCCTGAATTACAATGGTAAACAGTTCAGGTCTGTAATTCTAACCGGTTAGCCTGAAACTGTAACCGGTTAGCACCTGAATCTGAAAAATAAAAAGTTAAGTTTTTGAATACCATTGGTTGTATTTTTCCTAATCTAAGCTTAAAGGCATATTTTGAGAAAATTCAAAGGAGAATTATGTGCCAAAGAGTATGCCTCAAATAAATCATTCAAAAGGGAAAATTGGAATATTTTCTAAATCACATAATTAATGCAAAGATAAAACCAACCCCGATATTTGTGCATCCATATAGACTGGAATTCTGGTTGGTAGGAACGTTTATCATATTCTGGGAATATGAGGAGGGTACTCCGGGAGTACCAAATTATAACCTACTTGATGACACATTATAGATATGTGGCCAGTGTTCGGGACCTGGTTTTGATGCGTTCTGGGAACGTATGCGTTCTGGAAACGTGGTGCACACTCCGGGAGTGATGCTTATTATCCAAGTATGGTTCGGCATTACGTTCTGGGAACGAATGTCGGTGTTCCGGGAACACAAGGGTGTATTGGGTGGACGTCCAAGATGGACTTTTAGAGGCCTTAGTTGTGGATAGAAAATCATACATCATGCCACTTGCATTATAAGAGTTATAATGTTGAAAACTGGTGTGCTCATATGTATTTGCATTATTATCTGTCCATGATATATTTGTGATTGTAATTTTAGTCTTTATCAATTATGTATATGTGTATACTTACTCCTTGTGCCCTGTTTAGGTGATGGCCAGATACCTAGCTTGCATCGAGATACGCCCTATCCCTAGTGGCATATGGACGTATGAGGAGCACCGTGCCACTTTTGAGGGGGGAGGTTGAGATCACTCTCTACCACCCCAACCCTCTGGTGCGAGTGCGACCTCGTCGATTTAGGATCCCCTTAGTCTATACTATGCATGTTCCACCTTTTTATACATATAGAGGACCACCCCCGGCTCGACCTATGCGTCGTTTCATAGTTTTCGTTTCAGAGCTGCCACTCGTTCCCATCCTTCCTCCCATAGAGTTGTCACTGAGGAGACTCCTTCTCCTGGTCCGGCTGACTATGATAAGACTGCTTCTGCAGATCCTAGACCCAGTGGTGGGGTCTCTACACAGTCGGGCGAGGTCGAGGAGGACCCTGTGGAGGATGAGAGCGAGGAGGAGGTGCATGTTGAGCCGACTGTTTCTGCTAGAGGTGGACCCGCAGGTTCATAGGAGCCTGCATAGCGTAGATGTTTTGGATCCTAGATCCTAGGGATAGAGCTGTGGAGGATCTGAGGAGCTGCTGAGGACACAGATGACTTGCTCTGAGACTTTTACTTTTGGATTTTGTTATATATTGTATATATTCAAGAGGTCTTAGGGTGAGGTTTTATTTTATGCAGCTGGTCTGTATATGTTTCATCAAAACTTGCTATCTCGACTTTTTATCACTTGCTACTGACTGTACTGATGGGGTTTATGTTATGACTTATATATATATATATATATATGATGTTTTCTTTACCTCAGCAGTGCCCCATAAGTATTATTTTTACTTCCGCGAACTCTGATTTCTCTTTAAAAGGAATTCGGCGATAAGTTTATGTTTTATATATTCAAATCCAACTCGAGAGGCAAATGATATGTTTTAATAATAACTACGAATAATGTTTTCTATAATTAAGGAAATGTTATCTCGAGAGCCTTTTTCGAATCTAAGATATTACTAAGCCGAATTCAAAAATGGTTTATGTTAAAAAGGCTTTATGAACGAGCAAGTACTAATCTTAAAAAGGAAAAATTTTCTAGTCCTAATTTTGATAGCAAGTATTCAACTATTTGGAAATATTAATTATTTTCAAGTTAAAAAGAGAGCGTCACACCTTTGGTGGTATCAGAGCATTGGTCCTGTCCCTCATGGCCCGAAGATGCAGCTAAGTATGATATTCAACGTTGATTGAATATGTTTT
Source organism: Crotalaria pallida (assembly GCA_037953625.1). Lineage (NCBI taxonomy): Eukaryota > Viridiplantae > Streptophyta > Magnoliopsida > Fabales > Fabaceae > Crotalaria > Crotalaria pallida. Next base: position 99,826,049 of record CM075650.1, read on the forward strand.
GAGTAAGTTAGTAGCATTTATGTTTCAAAGACCTTTTTAGTGACCCAAAGCCCATAGTGCAGGTCTTTCTATGGCAACCAGAAATAGAAATATTACTAATGAAATGTTAGAACGAATCACGACCGTGCTGGAAGGCATGCAGCAGCAGCAGAGACAACAACCATCTCAAGGGCGAGCTGGTAACCCATCTGCTGGTAACATGGTGAATCATGACGCTAAGACTCTGTCGGAGTTCAGAAAGTGCAACCCACCAAGGTTTGAGGGAGGATATAAACCTGATGAGGCGAACAAGTGGTTGTATGAGATTAACAAGATTTTCCGAACTCTGGAGTGCTCTGATGAGCATAAGGTCACTTATGCAGTTTACATGCTTCATGGGGAAGCTAAAAACTGGTGGGATCACACTGTCCAATTGCTGAATTTTGAAAGAAGGGCAATCAACTAGGGAGTATTTATGGAGAAATTTCTTAATAAATATTTTCCAGAAGATTTGAGGAGAAAGAAGGAAGTGGAATTCATGCAATTGAAGCAGGGGGATATGAGTGTAGGAGAGTATGCTGCCAGATTCGAAGAGCTGATGAAGTACTCTCCCTACTACTTAAATAACCCAGATGAAAGGAGTAAGTGTGTTAAGTTTGAAGGTGGGCTAAGGCCGGAGCTGAAGTCTATCTTCAGTTATCAAAGGATTCAGAGTTTCCCTGCACTTGTGGATATGTGCAGAATGTATGAAGATGACAAGAAGGCTGAGTTGATTGGAAGTCAAGTGAAAGGGGTTGGACAGAACTATGGACCACAGAGGAAGAAGAAGTTTGATCATCGGAATAACGGTCCATATTCTAAGAACAAGGGTAAGGGCAAGGCGGTGATGGATAACAAGAACAAGTCTCGCGATAATGCTCCTTATTGCGAGAAGTGCAGGCGTTATCATCATGGTCAGTTTTGCTGGTCCACAGGAGGATGTTTTAAGTGTGGGAAGCAAGGTCACTTTGCTCGTGAATGCAAAGAATCTGCAAAGGGAGACGCAAAGGGATCTGCTGGCAAGCCTGTGGTGCAAGGAAGAGTATTTACCCTGAATGGTAGTGAAGCAACCCAAACCCCGAATCTCGTGCAAGGTAACTTTCTGCTTAATAACCAACCTTGCAAAATCATGTTTGATTCTGGAGCTACACATTCTTTTGTTTCTCCTGAATGTGTGAATAGGCTGAATCTTGTTGTTTCTGATTCACCCTGCTATCTTAGTATAGATACCCCTACGGGAATACCGATCTTCACCGCTAAAGTCTGTTTAGGGTGTAATGTAGAAATTCTGGGTCGTCTTTCGAAGGTAGATTTGGTTTGTCTTCCTAAGTTACAATTGGATGTGATCTTGGGTATGGATTGGCTGATGAAGAACCAAGTGATCATCAATTGTGAGGAAAAGACAATTCAATATAAGACCCTTGAACCAGAGGGTTATATGTGTTTGTTCTCAGCTTCTGGGGAAGAAGAGTCGATGCTGATAGAAGAGACTCCGGTGGTGAGAGAATTTCCGGAAGTATTTCCTGAAGAGATACCAGGATTACCTCCGAAGCGAGAAATAGAGTTTGGGATAGATTTAGTCCCTGGAGCTGGTCCCATCTCTATTGCTCCTTATAGGATGGCACCACCAGAAATGGTAGAAATGAAGAAGCAGATAGAAGAGTTGCTACAGAAGCAGATGATCAGGCCAAGCGTTTCGCCTTGGGGAGCTCCATTACTGTTTGTAAAGAAGAAAGATGGGAGTATGAGGATGTGTGTGGATTACAGGCAGTTGAATAAGGTCACTATTAAGAATAAGTATCCTTTGCCAAGGATTGATGACCTTATGGACCAGGTTAGGGGAGCTGCAGTATTCTCCAAGGTTGATCTGAGATCGGGATATCATCAGATCAGGATAAGGGAGGAGGATATACCCAAGACTGCATTTCGATCTCGATACGGTCATTATGAGTATGTTGTGACGCCGTTCGGATTGATTAATGCACCTGCTATTTTCATGGATTATATGAACCGGATCTTTAGACCATATTTGGATTTATTTGTGGTGGTGTTTATTAACGATATTCTGGTCTATTCTAAGAATCCGGAAGAGCATGAAGAGCATCTCAGGATTGTGTTAAAAGTCCTGAAGGAGAAGCAATTATATGCCAAGCTTACGAAATGTGAGTTTTGGTTGAATGAAGTGAAGTTCTTAGGGCATGTAATCTCTAAAGAAGGAATTGTGGTGGATCCAGCAAAAGTAAGTTCAGTGCTAAGTTGGGAACAGCCTAAGACTGTGACAGAGGTGAGAAGTTTCTTAGGGCTGGCTGGATACTATCGTCGGTTCATAAAGGGATTCTCTAAGATTGCATTGCCTTTGACCAAGTTGACCCGGAAAGATCAACCGTTCGTGTGGGACGATTGGTGTGAAGTTAGTTTTCGTGAGTTGAAGGAAAGGTTAACATCGTCTCCTGTGTTAATCTTACCTGATCCTCACAAGAGCTTCGAAGTGTACTGTGATGCATCTAGGCAAGGACTGGGCTGTGTATTGATGCAAGAAGGAAGGGTAGTAGCTTATGCATCATGACAATTGAAGAACCATGAGGTGAATTACCCGACACACAATTTGGAATTGGTTGCAATCGTGTTTGCCTTAAAGATATGGAGACATCATCTCTATGGCACTATATTCCAAGTATTTAGTGACCATAAGAGTTTGAAATATCTGTTCGACCAGAAAGAGTTGAACATGAGGCAAAGAAGATGGATGGAGTTTTTGAAAGATTATGACTTTAAACTCCACTACCATCCGGGTAAAGCAAATGTGGTTGCAGATGCTTTGAGTCGGAAAGCAATCCACATAAGTGCGATGATGGTTAAGGAAGCAGCGTTGATTGAGGAATTCAGAGACTTGAGCTTGTTGACACAAGTGGAGCCATCAAGTATCAAGTTGGGGATGTTGAAGATCACAAACGAGTTCTTGGAAAGAATTCGGGAGTTGCAACAAGCGGACGAAGAATTGATGGAAAAGATGAGGCTAGGTTCAGAAGGAAAGGAACCTGATTTCAAGATTGGGCAGGATGGAATCCTTCGTTTCAGGACAAGGATTTGCATACCAAGAGATCAGGAAGTTAGAAGGCTGATTCTTGACGAAGCCCATAAGAGTCGGATGAGTATGCATCCTGGATCAACCAAAATGTATCAGGACTTGAAGAAGATGTTTTGGTGGTCTGGATTGAAAAAGGATGTTGCAGAATACGTGGCGGCGTGCTTGATTTGTCAAAAAGCTAAGGTAGAACATCATAAACCAGGAGGACAGTTGCAACCCTTGAGTATTCCCCAGTGGAAGTGGGATAGCATCTCAATGGATTTTGTGTCTGGTTTGCCAAGGACAGCGGCAAATCATGATGCAATCTGGGTGGTTGTGGATAGATTAACCAAGTCGGCGCATTTTATTCCGATAAATATGCGTTATCCTTGGAACAAGCTTACCTAGATCTATATCAAGGAGGTAGTTCGTCTTCACGGAGTGCCTTCGAGTATTGTGTCGGATCGAGATCCTAGATTTTCGTCATAATTCTGGAAAAGCTTACATGATGCTATGGGGACGAGATTGAAATTGAGTTCTGCTTATCACCCACAGACGGATGGCCAGACGGAGAGAACGATTCAGTCTTTGGAAGATGTGTTGAGAGCTTGTGCACTTGAAGAACAAGGAAGTTGGGATCAAGTGTTACCTCTTGCAGAATTCACATACAACAACAGCTATCATGCGAGCATCGGGATGGCACCGTTTGAAGCGCTGTATGGAAGGAAGTGTCAAACCCCACTATGTTGGTTCCAAGTGGGGGAGAATTTAATGGTTGGACCGAAAATGATTCAGCAGACATCTGAGAAGATTAAGATTGTTCAAGCAAAGATGAAAGCGGCTCAACGTCGGCAGAAGAGTTATGCGGATAATAGGAGAAAACCATTAGAGTTTTCGGAGGGCGATCATGTGTTTCTTCGGGTAGTTCCGATGAAAGGAATTAGTAGAGCCTTGAGAACCCGAAAGTTTTCGCCTAAGTGTATAGGTCCATACCAAATCCTTAAGAGAGTTGGTCCTGTTGCTTATCAACTAGGTTTACCACCCTCTTTATCCAATTTGCACAACGTCTTTCACGTTTCGCAATTAAAGAAGTACGTGCATGACCCATCAGGTATTCTAAAACTCCAACCTGACGACCTAACTTTGAAAGAAAACCTGACCTTTGAGACCAGACCAGTTCAGATAGAAGATCGTGAAGTTAAGCAGCTCAGGGGAAAGGAGATACCTTTAGTAAAGGTCATATGGGAAAATGCTGACGTATCTGAAGCGACGTGGGAATTAGAGGAAAAGATGCGTCAAGAGTATCTGGAGTTGTTTTTGTAAACTAGAATTTCGGGGACGAAATTCCTTTTAAGTGGGGGAGTAGTGTAACACCCCTAATTTTCGTCTCCCGAATAATAGGAAATTAATAATAAAAGTTTTATTATTAATTTATAGAAATTTTCCCAAGTTTATATTTTGTATTTAATTAGCCTGAAATATAAAAATAGGTTGAAATATTTTTATATGGCAAATAAATGCAAAATATAAGGATATTGCATTTTGGTCCCTGAATAAGGACTTAAAGGTAATATTGAATAGGTTCTTGGAGGGAAAGATTTAAAAATATTAATTTTTAAATTTTGTACTAATCTAACCAGTTAGTAATGCACTGTAACCGGTTAGACGATGAACCGAGAAATTGGGTTAGTGGATTTTGATGAGTAATCACTTGATTAATCCCGAATTCGCCACGATTACAACATAATTCTAGTGGAGAACCACGCGTCACCATGCATGAGAGTCTAATTTGTCTATAAATTGTGGATTTTCAGAGGTGTTTGGGGTTGGTTTTGCTGATCTGTGTTGAGGAGGGCAAATTAGGGTTTCGTTTTCATTATGGGAAATTCGTTTCAGTCTTTGAGTATTAGAGAGTGAAACACACATTTCTGAAAAGGTTGAATCAAGGGCTTTTCAGTGGTATACACTTTGTGAGTTGAGTTTTCGTGTAGAAGGAGAAATCAATCTTGGAAGCCACGAGTTGGAAACTGAACTCTGTTTCTTCTTAGTTCTGGAAGCTGGATTACAGCTTTGATTTTGGTAAGTATAGTTCATCATTAAGTCTCAAATCTCTTTCCTTCATTAGTGCATGTTGCCTAGAACAATCTCTAATTGTTTTCCCCAATTTCTTTAGCCATTTGCTATGTCAAAATTTCTGGTCTTTGGACCCTGTTGGTGGAATTCGTGGCTGAGAGCAGATTAGGGGAAATTGTGGGGAATCTGTGGTCTTTCTTCAAATCCAGTGTTAATCTCCATCAAACTCTGTCTTAAGGTATGGGAGAAGTCTACCTTATACTAGATTTAGACTAAAAATCAAGTGAATTAGGATTTGAGTTAACAAAACTCAAAAGGGCTTTATGTGTTTTAAGCACAAAAGCTTGGAGGCCAAAATTCTGGCTCAATTCTGTTTGAGCAAAATTAAATTGATGCATGCAAGTGATTTAAGATTGGAAATCAGAAACTAATTGTTGATTATGAGTTTTGTGGTATTAAATGGTGTTTGTGTTGATTTTTGTGCAAATTAATACCATAAACTTGATGGATGCAAACTAAATGTGTTTCTGGGTATGAGCATGTTTATCTTAAGGCATATGAACTTTGTGAATGTTGAAATTGGGTTAGATTTGAGAAAAGACGAAAATGAATTGTCAAACCTCTGGTTTTAGTGGACTGACTGCATAATCTAACCGGTTACTCGATATTCGTAACCGGTTAGACACTGCAGAATTGCAAAGAAAAATGAGTTTATAAAATCAGTCCTGAAATCTTAGTGGTTTATGCTCAAATCTATGCTTTAATTTCATTATACATGACCTGAACATGAGTTGTTATAATGTCATGGTTCAGATTTGGAAGAGTAGAGTTAATGCCTTAAGTTAATGAGATAATTTCAAGAGGAAATTATGTTCATTGGAGAATGAGATGTGATTTAGACCTTTTGAATGATAAAACAGTGGTTTTTGAGGCATAAAATAATGTTAAATTGATTTATGGATTGGGTAGAGAATTCAAGAAAAAGGGTTTTCCTGAATTACAATGGTAAACAGTTCAGGTCTGTAATTCTAACCGGTTAGCCTGAAACTGTAACCGGTTAGCACCTGAATCTGAAAAATAAAAAGTTAAGTTTTTGAATACCATTGGTTGTATTTTTCATAATCTAAGCTTAAAGGCATATTTTGAGAAAATTCAAAGGAGAATTATATGCCAAAGAGTATGCCTCAAATAAATCATTCAAAAGGGAAAATTGGAATATTTTCTAAATCACATAATTAATGCAAAGATAAAACCAACCCCGATATTTGTGCATCCATATAGACTGGAAGTCTGGTTGGTAGGAACGTTTATCATATTCTGGGAATATGAGGAGGGTACTCCGGGAGTACCAAATTATAACCTACTTGATGACACATTATAGATATGTGGCCAGTGTTCGGGACCTGGTTTTGATGCGTTCTGGGAACGTATGCGTTCTGGAAACGTGGTGCACACTCCGGGAGTGATGCTTATTATCCAAGTATGGTTCGGCATTACGTTCTGGGAACGAATGTCGGTGTTCCGGGAACACAAGGGTGTATTGGATGGACGTCCAAGATGGACTTTTAGAGGCCTTAGTTGTGGATAGAAAATCATACATCATGCCACTTGCATTATAAGAGTTATAATGTTGAAAACTGGTGTGCTCATATGTATTTGCATTATTATCTGTCCATGATATATTTGTGATTGTAATTTTAGTCTTTATCAATTATGTATATGTGTATACTTACTCCCTGTGCCCTGTTTAGGTGATGGCCAGATACCTAGCTTGCATCGAGATACGCCCTATCCCTAGTGGCATATGGACGTATGAGGAGCACCGTGCCACTTTTAAGGGGGGAGGTTGAGATCACTCTCTACCACCCCAACCCTCTGGTGCGAGTGCGACCTCGTCGATTTAGGATCCCCTTAGTCTATACTATGCATGTTCCACCTTTTTATACATATAGAGGACCACCCCCGGCTCGACCTATGCGTCGTTTTCATAGTTTTCGTTTCAGAGCTGCCACTCGTTCCCATCCTTCCTCCCATAGAGTTGTCACTGAGGAGACTCCTTCTCCTGGTCCGACTGACTATGATAAGACTGCTTCTGCAGATCCTATACCCAGTGGTGGGGTCTCTACACAGTCCGACGAGGTCGAGGAGGACCCTGTGGAGGATGAGAGCGAGGAGGAGGTGCATGTTGAGCCGGCTGTTTCTGCTAGAGGTGGACCCGCTGGTTCATAGGAGCCTGCATAGCGTAGATGTTTTGGATCCTAGATCCTAGGGATAGAGCTGTGGAGGATCTGAGGAGCTGCTGAGGACACAGATGACTTGCTCTGAGACTTCTACTTTTGGATTTTGTTATATATTGTATATATTCGAGAGGTCTTAGGGTGAGGTTTTATTTTATGCAGCTGGTCTGTATATGTTTCATCAAAACTTGCTATCTCGACTTTTTATCACTTGCTGACTATACTGATGGGGTTTATGTTATGACTTATATATATATATATATATATATATATATATATATATGATGTTTTCTTTACCTCAGCAGTGCCCCATAAGTATTATTTTTACTTTCGCGAACTCTGATTTCTCTTTAAAAGGAATTCGGCGATAAGTTTATGTTTTATATATTCAAATCCAACTCTGTCACATCCCTCAATTTTTAATTTATGAAAAATAAATATATTTTAAATGTGATAAGAATTTTAAAGAGTTAAAATATACTACTTTAAGAATTTAATAAAGAATAGATTTTTTGCATAGAATTAATCATATTTTCAATAATAAGTATAAGTATACGAATTTAACTTACTATACTCAAAAATAGACACAACAATCTTATTACACTTTATCTTTATATTTATCTCTTAGATTTCAATATGTATTTATTTGTGGGGTCCAATTTATCACTTATCAATAATTTAATCTTAAGTTATATTGAGACCTTTGATGCCATGAGAGAGGTGGCATGAAGATAAGAAGTCTTTACCAAATCTTAGCTTTTCTCTGGACACCTGTTACTAGTTTGTATGTGGCGTGACTATAGGCTACCTGGTCACCAACAAGCATGCACCGCCACACCCCTTAGAAAGCTAGTTAATAATTAATAAGCTATAAAATTTGCCATAGAATTATGAGAAGAAAGCTTATAAAATGGTGATTCTTTGAAGAGCCGATCGAATGATTCTTCTTTATCTGCTAGCTCCTGAATTATTTTCATATATTTTATTCACTACATAGAAAGCCACATACAATACAAATTCCTTCTTTATCTCGTAGAGCTTATCAAAGAGTACTAGTGAATGATAAAAATCTTATCCTGTCCTCTTATATATATATTCAATAATACTTATGGGTAGAGTAACATCTTCCTACCTTTAATTTGACATCTTCCTGTCCTAAGCGCCAGTTCAATGAAGATTACTAAAAGTAGAGTAACATGTTAATCATCTTGAGTCTTTAATTAGTTGAAGCATCCATTCATAATCCTCCAAGCCCTTCCCATAACCCCAGTTGCTTTGGTGAATTTTTGGATGGATATCGGGACAAGTTTTTTTTTTTGGTAAAGCCTAAAGCACGAAAATTTTAGCTTGGATTCTTAGGTATGGGAGATGTCATTTATATCACTAGGATTATTGATTGAGAGTTTGATATGTGATTTTATGTGAAAATCATGAACCAAGACAAGGTTGCTTAATTTGGAGATTAAGACAACCCTTGGCTCACTGAATTATTGAGCTTAAGTCTAAGTTAGATGATGTATGATATCTGTTGAAAGTAAATTATAAGTATTGAAGTGAATTGAATATGTAAAAGTTGGGAGTTTACTCTCAGGTCTGTCATGAAAATCTATTAACAAGATATGTTAATCGATTATTCTCATCCCTGTAGAGCCAAACCAATATGATAACTATATTTGAATGATGGAGTAATTGACTTGTACTTGAAATCCGACTTAGAGGCATGAGTAAAAGTTATATTGAATACCTATGGTTCTTCAATAATTGTATGCTAATGAATTATGATAACATGTTAAAAAGTAGGGCATAATGTACCGTTCACATTAATTCAAGTTGGTAGTTAGTATAAAAATGTATCAATGTTAATTATAGGGAGCTGGTACTTACTGTATTAAGCCAGGGAAGTGGTTTGATTAAGTTTGGTTTATGGACTATGCAAGAATTGCTCTCAGGTCTGTCACGATAATCCATTAACGGGATATGTTAATCGACTATCCAGACCTCTGTAGAACCTAATCAGAATGTTGATTTAGAAATTGATTTATAACTAGAACTTAACTTTAAATGGTAGTAGGAGGTTATAATAATCTTAGGATTCAATTTAATACTTGCATAATAATGAATCATGTTAATATGTTAAGGAATAACAAAATAAAGTGTTGGTTTCAATGATTAGAATCTGTAACCTATTGGGTATATGTAGTGTAACATGTTTTAAGACTGGCAGATAAGAAGGAATGGGTATGGAAATGTGTTAAATTGTGAAAGAGCAATGGTTGCTCTTAGACTAGTTAGATAATCGATTAACAGGAAAGTTTAATCGATTATCGGGCCTGATCTGAAAATGGGAATTTGTGTTTTGTATTGGACAATCGATTAATCAGTGATAACAATCGATTGTTCATGCCTGGAACCACTTAATTACTATTAATATAATCAATAATATGATATAATGAAATAAGAGAATAAGTATAGTATTTGGTTAATTCAAAGAGATTAATGGTTGATTATGCATGCATCATGCATGAGTTGGTATGAATACCAATCCTGGAAGAATTCATAGGGTACGAATATTTTATAATAAAAGTGAGTACAAGGGATGTATCTGAGAATGATGAGAATCTCGGTATACCGTGTCCCTTTGGAAAGGACCCGTTGCGGATAGGACGCTATTCGTAAGGGTATAGCCATGAACCCCGATATATTGTGTCTTGTGGGAAAAGGCCTGTTGCGGATGGGACGCCGTTCGTAAACAGTATATCAATGTTGATGTCCCGGTATACCGTGCCCCTTGGGAAAGGACCCGTTGCGGATAGGACGCTATTCGTAAGCGGTATAGCCATGAACCCCGATATATTGTGTCTTGTGGGAAAAGGCCTGTTGCGGATGGGACGCTGTTCGTAAGCAGTATATCAATGTTGATGTCCCGGTGTGACGTGTCCCTTGGGAAAGGACCTGGTACAGATACGAAGAAGTGTATCTGTAGGCGTCATAGCCCAGTGTACGTGGAGCCCTTGTACAGTCAAGATTATTTATGGAAAGTAATGATGGTATCTATGAGTCCTTTCATTGAAGAAAGAAAAATCTAGCATTACAAACAAATAATAAGATAATAACTATAGATGATAAGACACTTGATCAGCATGCATCATTTGCATGGTAATGATGGTGCGTGTATGTGACTTGATCATTAATCTGCTTACATGATATAATAAATGATTTACTCCCATCTACCATGTCTGTGTGGTAGGTACAAGCTTAGCTTTAACTAAAGCAGGTCAACCTGTCAAAGCCAAAGACTCAAGCGGAGAAGGAAGATGCTCAATTATTTATTGACTGGGTCTGGTCCATTGTAACCCTGAGATGATGTACTTTGAAAAGTAATTTTTATTCACTATTTTAATAATAAAGGGAATTATTTTATTTTCCGCTGTAACAATTTTTAATAAATTCTTTTAATCCCTTTAAAAAAATCAGGGTGTTACAGACTCCAAATACAAGGAAAGCAAAACTCATTCTACCCTAATGATGGTATCTATTCATCGAGATCTTGTTTCCAATTGTTTAGACGGTGGCTTTAGCTTTATATCTCATCATTGCACCTAAAATAAATAGTGCCATTTGTCAATGTAAAGGATGAATATTTCATAGGAATTATCGAGAAAGATAAGAAATAGGGAAATTATAAATGGAAACACATACCTTGCGTTTTGCATGGAAATGGTAGTGGAGTGACCGAGTAGCATTGTTTGTACTGTTGCAAATATTAGTTTATATAGGTAGGCCAACCTGATGTTCTGATGGATATTCGAGAATATTCTTTTTAATTTTATTTTTTTAATGAATCTCCTCACTCTATACCAAACAACTAATTTTCTTCCAACATGTGTCACTCCTAGTAACTGAACATTTGACATTTGATCTTGATAAGATTGATATAACAAGAATTAGAATAATTCTCTATATCGAAATATTATAATAAGAAAAATTTTAAATTATCCTAAGAAATTCTATAAATCATGAAATTATTAGGTAAATAACAATGTATTAATGATTAAAAAATCAAAAGAAAAAAAATGTATTTATTTATTTTAAATACTTTATTAAAATTAAAAAAACGAGTGATGTGCTACTTACTAAAGTATTAATTCTCTTAATATTCATTATTACAATACTTATGAAAATAATTAAAATTTAGATATATCTGATTAAAAGCATTTTAAAGAATTTATTTGTTGCTCTTATTTATTTAAATAGTTTTTTGATTATACAAAGTTTCGAATAGTTTTTTTTATTAAGTATTTATATGAATAAAAGAAATATGCCTAATAAAATATAGAAATTATTGTATAAATATTTTATTACTAATATTTTTTCAAAAAAAAATTAACTAAATAATAGTAATGCTAAAAAAGAATGTATTAAATTACATTTAAATTTAGGAGTAAAGGGAATTCCAATTTTAAATTTTCTTATTAGATTCTATAAACCATCAAATCACTAGTACAAAATACATTTTTCAGACCGGTTCCGAACCGGTCTTAAAGCCCCTGTTGCTAAATATACATGTTAAATGAGACCAGTTATAAACCGGTCTTTTTTATATTAACGAGACTGGTTATTAACCGCTCTGATTTAAATTTTTGAACCAGTCTGAATAATTATTTTGAACCGGTCTGAATAATAATTTTGAACCGGTCTGAATAATTCTTTGAACCGATCTGAATAATAATTGTGAACCGGTCTGAATAATAATTGTGAATCGGTCTGAATAATAATATTGAACCTGTCTGAATTATAACTTTGAACCGGTCTGAATCATAACCTTGAACCGGTCTGAATTATTATTTTGAACTGATCTGAATTTGAATTTTTTTTGAACCGCTCTGAAATATTATTTAGAACTTATCTGAATTAATTTTTTAATCACTCTGAATTATTATTTTGACCGCACGCATCTTGGCAAGAATTAAGACATGCACCGATATGAAACAAGAGGCAATTAACAGAAATGAAACATATATATATATATATATGCATCTACTAATTAATTGTTTATAATATATGTACAGCCTATATATAGTATTGTTGGAAGCTAAATCTTGAATTACTAGGTCATAATGTCAACAAAATAGGCGCATGATAACAATAATAATAATAATCCCATAATATATATCTAAATAAAGCTTGCATCGTTCACCAAAAAATAGATAAAGCTTGCATCATCATTTTCCACATCACATATGCACAGCTAAAGATAGTGATCCCTGCATAAAAAAAATAATGGATGACTGATGTAACAAATTAAATGCTTTGTCATACCAAATGACATTTAGAAATTATATGCTTTGTAACAAATTGTTCACTAGTATAACTTGAATAAGAAGTATGAAGTTAACATAGCCTATGAGTGTAGTAATCTTACAAGATATCAAAATAAAAACAGAAAAAGCTTAATATTTTCATTGAAGTATATATCTCATGATATAAAATACCACTAGAGATTTTAAGAAAAATGAGTATTTTTTTGCAACACAAAAAGGATATATGTACCTGAAGCGAAAAGTTTCTTGTTATTGCTTGATAAAGCTTTGCCTAACATCATGTTTGATCAGTAGTTGACATAAATGCAAGGAAGTCATCTTTGCAAAGTTGGGTTGCTAGCAACATTTAACAACTACTATATCAACCATTATCTTTTGCCTAACATTCTAAACCATAAAAATCAGACAATTGTGAAAATAAAAAGACCACCTTCAATAAAAGGTATCTTCCACTATGAGGTTGAAGAATACAGTCTAAATACTATGGCATATTGAAAATAAAAGGAATGCTATGTCCAGACCATCTAAGTCATATATACACGACATATTGATTATACTGTCGTTCATGTAAACATGAGAGCTTAACTCTAATATTCTGCTGGCCAAGAAATGATGAGTTCAATCATTTATTTAGAAAGCAAAATTTGGAAATGAAGTGAATTTTATGTGGTTCAAGACATACATATCAGAATGAAAAATTGTATATTGCTTGGCATACAAATTGGAAGATATGTGTGAGGATAAAATAGCAAAGAGAGGACAAAAAAATTGTTAATTGATTGAATTTGATATCACATTCTTCTCAGGGACATCATATTGTCCCAGCTTATTTGGGAGGTATGAAAGAAAAGCCTGTTTGCAATTCATTCTCAGTTTCTAAAAACTATTGATAACATAAATCAATTTATCTTTTCTCTCATTGGATAAAAAAAATACAGTCAACCCAAAGGAACCAACTAAGCTCCTCTTTACTGTAGAATGTATGCAAGAACCAGTAATTTTAAGCATGGGTTCAACTTCAATATAAATAACGAGGAAAAAAAAAAGATAACCATTTTATTCTAAGGGGATGGTGGAATATTATCTCTAGTTTCAAACTTTCAATTATGGACCCTGCAGACACAATTTAATACAAGATCTGAGCTAGACCTTTTTTTTATGACTTATGCATTACTGCTAGGATAAATTAAAACATAAACAATAATGGTGATTTCAATTATGTGGCTGATACAAGAAATCAATCAGCTAGAAGTTAACTATATTTTCAGTACTCACTTGGTGCAATCCGTGTTCTCCCAGCATCAATTGTCATATGGGTGGGTAGCTTCAGAGATTTAGCCCTTTCCTGAAATATTAAACACCAATCTTAATAAAATAGAGACAAACCAAGTGAGTATATGCCCTGCTTTACAACTAGTTGCTGAACTTATCTTGCATAGTTGCGAATAATACAAATTTGACCAGACCATAGAATACAAGTGAGTATCTGCATGAAAGTAATCAATTAAGATTAAAATTTAAACAAAATCAGCACCTGATGCATGGTTACTCGCACCAGCCAAGCATTAAAAAAAATATATCACGAATCAAAAGAATTAAAACATTTCTAAGGACAATAAGAACAACAGAAACAGAAAGTACCACATGCTCCAATTATCCGGCTCACAACTCACAATAGTACTACCAGCTAATCAATTACTAACTACAAAATTCAAAAACCATGTCTAACATCAAAGAACATTCACCTGCAACCAAATACTAAGAGTCATTGCTACCAAGAAAGCAGATACTTAGGCGTTAGCATCCTTCCACTAAAAGAAAAGAGTGAAAAGAGAGCCAAAAAGTTGCAAAAAGAGTCGGAGGAACCAACTATGAATAAACATGAGCAAGCATCAGATTGGTACCGGTGGAATTAATTGCAAAAGATCATGTACATATAAACCAGGCCAAAAACAGGGCATACAGAGTCAGAAACAGAAAGTTAAACTTGCCTTTGTAGTTGCAACTACTTATTGATAAAAAGTACAATTTCAAGTCACATAAGAGATTCATATAGACTAAATAAAATTTGTCAATCCAATTTTAGAAATTTATAAAATAATACCAAGGCAGAGAAAATACAATTATTAATTATTAATTAAAATCAAACAGTAACAACAAAAGGAAGAGAAAATAGAAAGAACTAAAACAAAAAAAGTAGCAGTTGAAGAAACTTACACTTTGACTAATAGAACCATTGAAACTGAACCCAGCTTTGGAGGACTCAAACACCAACCCAAGTTGAAAATACCGTCCTTCCTGTCATCCTCACTCTCATCAAGATCAGCCACTTGAGTCCTGGTGGAAATATTGTGTCATTCGCACAAGCCACTTGAGCATCTGCTAAAACATAGTTTGTGACACCAATAGTAACTTGAGAAAAAACAACCTCAACATCTAAGACAAGAAGGATATGTCCAATACTGATCAAGCAAAGCAACGATGTTAGCATTGGTATACTTAGTACAAATCACAAGAGGATCAAGAATTCCCAAATTAACAGCAATTTTTGGAGGTGGTCAAATTAAATCCTCATGGGTCATAGAAAATAGGGAAGATTTCAACAGCAAATGTATATATCAGTAGCTGTATTTATTACTCTTAGGGTCATGATAAACAAGCTGCTTATCATGCGACAACTTTCTCCAAGAATTCCACAAATCTGAGACGACTTTGATCAGACAAAAAGAAGTCAATACCTTGATCCATCTGTTTGATTCTTATAACACTGGCAGCAGCACCATGCTTCAATATCGGCTGCTCCAAATAAAAGAAACTATGCCCGTGAGAAACATGTTTCCATAGTTGCACAACACTGTCATACCAAAGAAATGACAATTACAAAAGAGTAGTATTTAATTAAAGTTACCTCTTCTGTAGTTGTACTCTTTTTGACCCACAACAGCTTCTTTTTTTGGTCAGTAGTCAAGCCACCACCACCAACTAAGTTCTTATTCACTTTCACACATCAAAATTTATAGATGAGTAAGGCATGAGAAAGATGTACAAGACTGTAAATGCTTAGCTAAAATCAAATATTTTTCAAAAGTTGAAACTTGAGTAAGTGTTCAAAATGAATAAAGTAATAGTCATGCCCATGGCATACGGCCAAGCCCACCAATTCACCGATGTTAGATGCATACTGTAAAAAGTAACATAATTTCAACGTAAGATCTAATATTCGGGACTAAGATTCCAGAGGCTAACTTAACACTGTTCAACTCTTGTATCCACTTAATATGTCGTTTATCTGTTTCTTGTAAACCAAAAAGCAACTATTTCAGTGCCACAAAATCAAAGCTTTATCTTGTAAACCTAAGTTTGTTCCACAAAATCAGCGCCATCACTCTAATTGAAAGCTTTATCATGTATCATGCAATTGGTACACAATATTAGTGTATACCATGATTCTTTTATTCAGATTTTGATAGTTATAAAATCATTTCTATATATAAATCATAGTGCCTAAAGGCCACTTTGTCTTATCTCATAGATTCATGGTCTTGAGGATTCCCATCCAAAGTAAGTGAAATTAGCATTTCTATATTGCTTTCTCCTTTCTCTACTATATCAAAACCATTTTAAATTTAGGAGGGGGTGGCTAAATACATTATCACAGATTCAACTAAAATTTTCAGAGGGAGAAAATTTCATCTATATGAAGGGACTTGCTTAAAAAATTACAAATAGCAATCAAGGAAAAAGAATTGTTTAGCGGTGCAGTCCCTTCCCCTCCCCTTCTCCAACAAACAAACAAACAAAATCCATAAGAAGTTCTGCCCCACCAAACAGACAGGGAGAAGACTGATGGAACAAATTAAAATTAAAAGAACATTGAAAAAGAGCAGAAGTTCAATAACCTACAGAAAAATATCAGGAAATAACTCCCATTTTTTTATATGATTTGGGAACTACCAACTGACTTAAGCCATAATTCATGCACTCACTTCCAATTCCAACAAATATAATGGATGAAATCAGAGTTTTACCTATAAAACTAAAACAGGATTCACCTCGGTTTGTGTTCGAAGGAGGAGAGAGAGCAGAGGCAGCAGTTCGCGTTTTTGGGAACGCAAGGACCAGTGGCGGCGGTGGCTCGGTATGAACCAGCAGCAGACGCCGGCGAGGCGAGGAGCGAAGATCGTGGTTGGTTCGTGGCTGTTGCTCGAAAGCTACAAGCAGCGGTGGCGGTGGTTCTAAGGGAGGCGATCGACACCAAGAGAGAGAACGGGAAAGAGAGAGACGAAGGTGAGAAGACACCAGGGAGAGAGAGAAAGAAAGAGATAACGACCGGAGGGAGAGGCGAAGAGCGACGGTCATGGGTAAGGCAGTGGCGGCCATGAGAGCAAACGCAAGGAAGAACGGAGGAGGGAGACGGTGGTTGGAGCTTGGCTCCTCATTAGGGTCAGCGTGAGGAAACAAAGAAGAACGGGGAAGAAGCTTTGAAGTAGTGAACCCTTGCCCGTGCGGTGCACGGGGCAGTCAATTTATTTATTTTCCAAACTGATTGTCAAAATGAACCACTCTTATATAAATCAATGGCAACTGAACCAATTTCAATTAATATATTTTTAGACTGGTCATTTAAATGAACCAGCTGGTTTAAACTAATGCCAACTTTCAGACCGGTTTCGCACGGAACCGGTCTTAATGAAGTGGTCTGAAAAATATATTTTGTACTAGTGAATTAGAAGGTGAATAATAATGTATTTATGTTTTAAAAAATTTACGAAAGAAAATGTGTTTATTTCTTTTCAATATTTTTTTATGAAACACGTAGGAAATCATTAATAATAATTTAAAAAAATTAGGTAGTTGTATGAAAGGTGTTGCGCTACTGATAAAAGAATTAATTCTCCTCTAATATATATTATCACAATACTTAGAAAATACTCCAAATTATACAAAAAGTATATTTTTTTTAACATATATCCTCAGGCTAGTGGACTTTGCAAAATATATGGACTTTTGGAAACTTGACACATGCAAGCTAATAAACTAGTGAAGGAAAGAATATTGGAACCAAGGAATATAAGTTAATAAGAATCAACTAAGTTGTGTGACTGCAATAGAGGAAGATGATGTTGATGCAAAGTTAACGGTGTTTTGCAGGAAGAAGAGAATTGGCTTTCTATGAAGTAGAAAAAAGGCCTCGGATTATTTGCCTCTATAAGTAACAATTTCTACATCAAAATTAACGAAGACAAGTATTCTCATGATTACCCTTTCCCGGCATATTACAAAACCTCCTTAGAAGAAATAGATGAGTTTATAGTCATAGGTAAACTCTTCTATTTCTTCTGGAAAGCTTTGTAATAAGAAAGAATTGGGTAATCAAAGGAAAACTCATCCTCATTAATTTTGATGTAGTATTTGTTAGTTACGGGGTCTGATCTATGTCTTTTTTCTACTTCATAGATAACCCATTTCCGTCTTCCAACAACAACACCACTAACTTTGCATATATCATCATCTTCCTCTGCTGAAATCACACAACTCAATTGATTCTTGACCAAGGTCATGTATGTCGAATTTTTGGCTATTTATGATTCACAAAAAGCATAATTGAAGCTATGAGGATTTGATTAGATTAGTTTAAAGAGGAGGTAACTGAAATGGGTGTGTTTATTGAAGCTATGAGAATTTTAATTCTCTTAATATTCATTATTTATTAATTCTCTTAATATTCATTATTACAATACTTATGAAAATAATTAAAATTTAGATATATCTGATTAAAAGCATTTTAAAGAATTTATTTGTTGCTCTTATTTATTTAAATAGTTTTTTAATTATACAAAGTTTTGAATAGTTTTTTTTATTAAGTATTTATATGAATAAAAGAAATATGCCTAATAAAATAAAGAAATTATTGTATAAATATTTTATTACTAATATTTTTTCAAAGAAAAATTAACTAAATAATAGTGATGCTAGAAAAGATTGTATTAAATTACATTTAAATTTAGGAGTAAAGGGAATTCCAATTTTAAATTTTCTTATTAGATTCTATAAACCATCAAATTAGTAGGTAAATAATAATGTATTTATGTTTAAAAAGAAAGAAAATGTGTTTATTTCTTTTCAATATTTTTTTATGAAACACGTTGGAAATCATTATAATAATTTTAAAAAATTAGGTAGTTGTGTAACACCTACAAATAATTACCCTTTATATACCCTTAATAAAATAGTGAATTTAAAATTTCCTTTTTAAGTCATAAAAATCTCCCGTCAAACGGACGGAGTTTCGTTTGTTTTTAGGACTTTCCAAAATTTCGGGTTTTCCTGTGACCTGATAAACATTCACAATTTCAGATTCCAAAGCCAGCAGGGCTATTCACATATATCACATCTAGTGCAACATCGTGCACACATCAGAACATCAGAGTATAAAACATCGGAGTAAAGCGGAAATATAAACAAGTTGTGGAAAACGGTTCTTTTCCCAAAATAGGACTCCTACCCAAAAGGAGTCGTCCTGGACCTCCAAAAAGCTATTTACATTATACACAACAAAAATGAATCACATCATATCATCGGGCCCAGGACATTCCCATGTCCTACATATATATAAGGGACTTACTCTCCCTGTGAGGGAGAGTACTCCTGCTCGGCCTGATCAGGTCCAACTATTCCTCAGTACCTGTGGAGATAGTAAGGAGTGAGTATTACACATAAAATGGGGAGGCAGTTTCCAATTATGACATAATGCAACACCAAGTCATACACATATAACAATTCAATCACCAAATAATACAGCTCAACATATCACAGTTCATTATCGAAACATTCCATTGGTTACTCAAGTCAATCTTGCATATTCATTTTTATCCATCATTTTCATAAAGTCTTTTGTTCCATACACTTTAATCATATTCATAATTCTTTTCAATCTGTCACTGGTCACGACCTACTGCGTCTGCACTCCTGTGCACCCACGACTTACTGCGCCCGAGTATGTTTCACTTTCCCCTGGTCACGACCTACTGCGTTTGCACCACCGCGCGATAACGACTTACTGCACCCGGGTATGTTTCATTCTCCCCTGGTCACGACCTACTGCGTTCGCACCACCGTGAGATAACGACTTACTGCGCCCGGGTATGTTTCATTCTCCCCTGGTTACAACCTACTGCGTTCGCACCACCGTGAGATAACGACTTACTGCGCCCGGGTATGTTTCATTCTCCCCTGGTCACGACCTACTGCGTTCGCACCACCGTGCGATAACGACTTACTGCGCCCGGGTATGTTTCATTCTCCCCTGGTCACGACCTACTGCGTCTGCACCCCCGTGCACTCACGACTTACTGCGCTCGGGTATGATTCATTTCATTCTTTTAACATTATCAACTCTTAAACTCTTTAACAATTCCATTACTCAAGTTAATCCCAACATTACACATTTACACTATCCAATTATCACAATTACATAATGTAAATCAATTATCACAGTCCAGGCATGTTATCAACATCATCACTATATTATATTCTATAATTCAAATAACATAATTCAAGCACATTCTTGTTATCATTCCTATTATTCCTAGATCACAAATTCTATTTATTATTTAACCTATGGTGCAATATCCTATCTAGCACATAATTCTTAGTACTTCATTATATGCATATCGTAAACTAAACCCCAGAGTAAGGTAATACTCACTACAACCCACTCCTTACCTCAAATTAGTAAGAAGTAAATAGAACCTTTATGCCTTAGATCAAAACCTTGGGAACTTGAATTTCCTAAGCTTAGCTTGCCACCTCAACAAAGATATGATGAAGTGATGATATACAATCCTATTTGAGAGAACACAAGATGATTGATCCTTGCCTTTGTCTTGGTTTTGATTTGAAGGCATGAAACAAAGCTCCTACATAGACAAGGGTTCATGAAAACCCTAAGAAAATTAAACACTACCCCTATGAGCTAGAAAGAGAACTTGAAAGGGAATTAATATCATGCCCAAAAATCCAACTTACCCCAAATGATGATGAAGTTTGAAAGCCAAGAAGAAGGAAGGAGGGAGCCACACGTGAATCAAGGGAGGAGAGGGAATGAGACTTCAACCAAAATCCATGAGGCAAGCTTGATGGGTTTGGTTGATTTTGGGTTTGAGGTGCCCAAGAATCAAGTGTTTATGAAGGAAGGGTGATGGAAATGATCTTGGAGTTGAGAGGATTGATGGAGATGATGAGCTTGTGTTGGTGATGAAGGGTGGTGAAATGAAGTGCTTTTGATGCCTAAGTTCAGCCTGGGAAGCAGCACCAAATCGTGTGGCCAATATTTGAAACTTAGCCACCAAGTTCAAATTCGACGCACCAGATCTGATCTGGTGTGCGTCGCTCGCTTGGGCGAGTCCTGGCACCAGCTGGTGCGGCTGGTGCGCGACGGGTCTTGCTGGTGCGGTCAGGTGGGGGGTTTGGCGCGCCAAAACGGGAAACTGGTGCGGTTGGTGCGATTTCCGCGTGCCTGGGCGAATTGGGGCCTCGCCTGGGCGGTTTTTCCACTGGCTGGTGCACCAATGAACAGTGCACGCGCCTGGGCGTGCACCGGTGCGCCTGGGCGTGCACCAGAATTCCAAATCTTCGATTCGCCGTAACTTTTTCGTTAACCGTCGGATCGGGTCCAAATTTTTAGACAAGCTTCTTCACCCCCATAAACTTCATATCCAACGGTTGAATCTATTTTCTTAGCATCCTATAATAAATTTCTAATTTTCTCTTTTCGGTCGATTTTTAACATTGAAAACGCCGATTTAACTCCCGATTTCGCTTAGTTAATTTCGCTCGAAGCTACCATTGCCTTCTATACAACCCTTAGGACTTATAATTACTACTCACCTATCCACCAAAATTCGTTAAGTCATTATTCCAATTTTTTTCTAGGTTTTTAATAATAATTCCATTTAAAATAAAGTTTAGGATGTTACAATTCTCTCCCACTTACTAAAATTTCGTCCTCGAAATTCGTCGAACAATTGTGGATGAGACTGCCTGATCTTGTCCTCCAGTTCCCATGTAGCCTCCTCCACATTGTTCCTGATCCAGATAACTTTCACCAAAGAGATTTCTTTGCCTCTGAGCTGCTTCACCTGTCAGTCTTCAATTCTAACTGGCAGAACTTCAAAAGTCAAATTCTCCTTCAAAGGCAAATCATCTAAGGTAACCACATGCGAAGGATCATGAACGTATTTCCTTAGTTGTGAAACATGAAACACATCATGAAGCCTTGCTAAGTGAGGGGGTAAGGCAATCTTGTAAGCCACCGGGCCAATCTTCTTCAGAATCTCATAAGGCTCAACAAACCGAGGAGTTAGTTTCCTGGACTTAATTGCCCTACCGATTCCTGTAACCGGAGACACTCTTAGGAATACATGATTCCCAACATCAAACTCCAAAGGTCTCCTTCGCCTATCAGCATAACTCTTCTGGCGATCATGTGAAGTTTTCATCTTATTCTTGATCATTGTGACCTTCTCAGTTGTTTCTTTCACAATGTCAGGACCTGTCAACAGATTTTCACCTATTTGGAACCAACACGAAGGCGTTCTACATTTCCTTCCATAGAGAGCCTCAAATGGTGCCATGCCGATACTGGAGTGAAAACTGTTGTTGTAAGTAAACTCCATCAAAGGTAGTAATTGCTACCAACTACCGGCTTGCTCCAGAACACACGCTCTCAACAAATCCTTAAGTGTCTGGATAGTACACTCAGATTGCCCGTCTGTCTGCGGATGATAAGCCGTACTAAATTTCAGCTTAGTACCCAATGCCTACTGAAGACTCTGCCAAAATCTGGACAGAAACCTCGGATCGCGATCGGATACTATACTGGTAGGAACACCATGCAACTTCACTATGTCCCTGATATACAACTGAGTCAACTTCTCAATAGTATACTTCTTGTGGGTAGGAATGAAATGTGCACACTTTGTAAGACGGTCCACAACCACCCAAACTGCATCACATCCTCCAGCAGTCCTTGCTAAACCCGTCACAAAGTCCATAGCTATACTATCCCATTTCCACTCCGGGATATCAAGTGATCGCAAAGGACCACCAGGCTTTTGATGCTCAATTTTAACTTTCTGACAAGTAAGGCAATGAGATACATGATCGGCCACATCAGTTTTCAACTTCGGCCACCAATAAATCCTATTCAAATCTTGGTACATCTTTGTTGCACCAGGATGGAAATTCATTTTGGTTCGATGTGCTTCCCATAGGATGTCCCTTCTAACTTCGAAATCCATAGGAACACATATCCAACCCCTAAATCGGATAATACCATCAGAACCTTTCACAAAGTCGGGCTCTTCATTGCCCGATGCCCCTTCTAACAACTTTTGCAGTTCTGAATCGTCAGCTTGTCTTTCGCTAATAAGACCAATCAAGTCATTAGTAATCTGCAACATTTCTAGAACGATGCTCTTCTCTTTCACTTGCATGTTCAAGTTGAGGTCACTAAAATCTTGAATTAATTGCATCTCCTTCGCCATGAGATTGCTGACATGCAAAGTCTTACGACTTAGTGCATCAGCCACAACATTGGCTTTGCCCGGATGATACTGAAGATCAAAGTCGTAGTCTTTCAGAAACTCCATCCACCTCCTCTGTCTCATATTCAACTCCTTTTGATCGAAGAGATAGCGAAGACTTTTATGATCGCTAAAGACTTCAAACTTTGAACCATATAGATAATGCCTCCAGATTTTCAAAGCAAAAACCACTGCCGCCAACTCAAGATCATGAGTGGGATAGTTTTGTTCGTGCTGCCTCAATTGTCTGGATGCATAAGCTATGAATTTCCCTTGCTGCATCAACACACAACCCAACCCTTGTTTAGAAGCATCACAATACCCCACGAAGGATTGAGTCGGGTCCGGCAAAATCAACACTGGGGAACTAGTCAACCGCCTCTTCAATTTTTGGAAACTACCTTCACATTCCGGGGACCACTCAAACGGAACACCTTTCCGTGTAAGAGTCGTCAAAGGAAGGGCCAATTTAGAAAACCCCTCAATAAACCTCCGATAATACCCAGCCATACCAAGAAAGCTTCTGATCTCAGTAATGGACTTAGGTCTCTCCCACTTAAGTACCGCTTCCACCTTAGAAGGATCAACAGCAACACCCTTCTCAGAAATGACATGCCCCAGAAACTGCACCTCATTCAACCAGAAACTACATTTAGAAAGCTTTGCATAAAGCTGTTTGGCTTTGAGAATTTGCAACACTATTCTCAGATGCTCGACATGCTCACTTGGACTCTTAGAATAGATTAGAATGTCGTCGATAAAGACTATGACAAAAGAATCCAAGTACGGCCTGAAAATCCTGTTCATATAGTCCATGAAGATGGCCGGAGCATTCGTGAGACCAAAGGACATAACCACATACTCAAAATGTCCATATCTCGACCTGAATGCCGTTTTGGGGATGTCCTCCTCTCGGATACGGGTTTGATGGTATCCCGATCGAAGGTCAATCTTAGAGAATACAGCTGCTCCTCGCAATTGGTCCAGCAAATCATCAATGCGAGGGAGAGGATATTTGTTTTTCACAGTCACCGCATTCAACTGCCTATAATCGATGCACATTCGAAGACTCCCGTCCTTCTTTTTAACAAAAAGAATCGGAGCTCCCCAAGGTGACACACTCGGTCTAATCAAGCCCTTGGCCAAAAGCTCCTCTATCTGCTTCTTCAATTCTGCTAACTTCGAAGGTGCCATCCGGTACGGGGCTATTGAAATAGGACCTGCACCGGGCATCAGATCAATACCAAACTCCACTTCTCTGTTTGGCGGTAATCCAGGAATCTCTGCAGGAAAGACTTCTGGAAATTCGCAGACTATTGGAATCTGACTGATCTCTGCCTCCTCATTCATTTCCAAGGCAGATAAAGAAAGATCACTGATAGTAATTGATTTCTGATGACAGTCAATCAGAACATGGTGCCGAGACATCCAGTCCATGCCCAGAATGATGTCCAGTTTAGTTAGAGGCAAACATATTAGATTTACTTTGAATTCCCGCTCCAATACTCGAAGTGGGCAATCCAAACACATCGTTGATGTGACTAGAGAAGAATTTGTAGGGGTAGAAACAGATAACTTGTAAGGCATTTCTATTGCAGATAATCCTAACTTCTTCATACAATCGACAGAAATAAAGGAATGAGTAGCCCCACAATCAAAGAGAATACCACAAGAAATATCATTAACATAACCGGTACCTCTAATCAGTTCATCAGCATCAGTAACTTCCTCATCGTCCAGAGTATACACCTTGCCCTTCCGAGTCACCCAATTGTCACCAGCTTTCTGAACCTTAGCCACATTAACCTCCTTCTTGACTGCATTTTTAGGACAGTTAGTTATAATGTGACCCGGCTACCCGCACTTGTAACAGGTTGGACCCTTACTCGGATCCAATGTCCAGCAATCTCCCCTATGGTGTCTACCACAATGTGGACAAGTCGGAATAGGACCAAAAGCACTTACTGCTTGGCCTGTTCTAGGATGGGAGTAAGGACCTGGTCGCTGCACCGAACTCTTGCCCCTGACAGGACCTCCAGCCTTCTGAACGTTCTTGCTGCGTTTTTCAGCTGCACGCTGCTTCCTGCTCTTTTCATAAGTGCTAGTCATGTTGATTAGTTGAGACAGGTTGGCGATGTTCTGATATTCAAAAGCCATCTTGATTTCAGAACGAAGTCCGGTCTCGAACTTGATGCACTTGGTCCTTTCATCGCATCCCTGTAACTCCCTGCATAGCGGATCAAGTCCTCAAACCTAGCAGCATACTCCCCAACGCTCATGTTCCCTTGCACGAGCTGTAGAAAAGTTATCTCCTTCTCTCTACGAACATCTTCAGGAAAGTATTTGCCCAGAAAACGATTCTTGAACAAATCCCATGTGATCGCCTGGTTGTTCGCCTCCAAACCCCTCCGCATCTGTTGCCACCAATGTTCTGCTTCACTAGTCAACATATATTGTGCTAGCAGAACCTTTTGTTCCTCCGGTGGTGCCATAGTGTTCAGGATCTTTTCAATCTCCTGCAACCAAAGCTGTGCCCCATCGGGATTGAACCCACCTTTGAACTTTTGCGAATCGTTCTTTCTGAACCGCGCAAGCCAATCAATTGCAACTGGATTTGGGTGTTGAGGATTCATTGCTGCCGCTACGGCAGTTGCTGCTGCTGCAGCTGCTGCTATGTTCTCCCCCTGGTTATGATGCACTTGCGCTATGTTAGCAGCCTGATCCTGTTGCATCTGTACCAGATGTTCCAAAATAGCGCGGATCCCGTCATTTTCGACTCGTCTACCAGCCATTCTGTTTAGTCATGCATAAGGCCGACAGTTAATGCTTATTAGCATAATTAATAGTAGAAACATCCTATCAATAGACTCTAGACTCTAAACTATAATTATCGATTACTCGCTCGGTGAGTAATCACTGGAGTAGCTCATAACTCCAAAGGCTGAGGGAAACTGCTCTGATACCATAAAATGTAACACCTACAAAAATTACCCTTTATATACCCTTAATAAAATAGTGAATTTAAAATTTCCTTTTTAAGTCATAAAAATCTCCCGTCAAACGGACGGAGTTTCGTTTGTTTTTAGGACTTTCCAAAATTTCGGGTTTTCCTGTGACCTGATAAACATTCACAATTTCAGATTCCAAAGCCAGCAGGGATATTCACATATATCACATCTAGTGCAACATCGTGCACACATCAGAACATCAGAGTATAAAACATCGGAGTAAAGCGGAAATATAAACAAGTTGTGGAAAACGGTTCTTTTCCCAAAATAGGACTCCTACCCAAAAGGAGTCGTCCTGGGCCCCCAAAAAGCTATTTACATTATACACAACAAAAATGAATCACATCATATCATCGGGCCCAGGACATTCCCATGTCCTACATATATATAAGGGACTTACTCTCCCTGTGAGGGAGAGTACTCCTGCTCGGCCTGATCAGGTGCAAACTCTTCCTCAGTACCTGTGGAGATAGTAAGGAGTGAGTATTACACATAAAATGGGGAGGCAGTTTCCAATTATGACATAATGCAACACCAAGTCATACACATATAACAATTCAATCACCAAATAATACAGCTCAACATATCACAGTTCATTATCGAAACATTCCATTGGTTACTCAAGTCAATCTTGCATATTCATTTTTATCCATCATTTTCATAAAGTCTTTTGTTCCATACACTTTAATCATATTCATAATTCTTTTCAATCTGTCCCTGGTCACGACCTACTGCGTCTGCACTCCTGTGCACTCACGACTTACTGCGCCCGGGTATGTTTCACTTTCCCCTGGTCACGACCTACTGCGTTCGCACCACCGCGCGATAACGACTTACTGCGCCCGGGTATGTTTCATTCTCCCCTGGTCACGACCTACTGCGTTCGCACCACCGTGCGGTAACGACCACCGTGCGATAACGACTTACTGCGCCCGGGTATGTTTCATTCTCCCTTGGTCACGACCTACTGCGTTCGCACCACCGTGCGATAACGACTTACTGCGCCCGGGTATGTTTCATTCTCCCCTGGTCACGACCTACTGCGTCTGCACCCCCGTGCACTCACGACTTACTGCGCCCGGGTATGATTCATTTCATTCTTTTAACATTATCAACTCTTAAACTCTTTAACAATTCCATTACTCAAGTTAATCCCAACATTACACATTTACACTATCCAATTATCACAATTACATAATGTAAATCAATTATCATAGTCCAGGCATGTTATCAACATCATCACTATATTATATTCTATAATTCAAATAACATAATTCAAGCACATTCTTGTTATCATTCCTATTATTCCTAGCTCACAAATTCTATTTATTATTTAACCTATGGTGCAATATCCTATCTAGCACATAATTCTTAGTACTTCATTATATGCATATCGTAAACTAAACCCCAGAGTAAGGTAATACTCACTATAACCCACTCCTTACCTCAAATTAGTAAGAAGTAAATAGAACCTTTATGCCTTAGATCAAAACCTTGGGAACTTGAATTTCCTAAGCTTAGCTTGCCACCTCAACAAAGATATGATGAAGTGATGATATACAATCCTATTTGAGAGAACACAAGATGATTGATCCTTGCCTTTGTCTTGGTTTTGATTTGAAGGCATGAAACAAAGCTCCTACATAGACAAGGGTTCATGAAAACCCTAAGAAAATTAAACACTACCCCTATGAGCTAGAAAGAGAACTTGAAAGGGAATTAATATCATGCCCAAAAATCCAACTTACCCCAAATGATGATGAAGTTTGAAAGCCAAGAAGAAGGAAGGAGGGAGCCACACGTGAATCAAGGAAGGAGAGGGAATGAGACTTCAACCAAAATCCATGAGGCAAGCTTGATGGGTTTGGTTGATTTTGGGTTTGAGGTGCCCAAGAATCAAGTGTTTATGAAGGAAGGGTGATGGAAATGATCTTGGAGTTGAGAGGATTGATGGAGATGATGATCTTGTGTTGGTGATGAAGGGTGGTGAAATGAAGTGCTTTTGATGCCTAAGTTCAGCCTTGGAAACAGCACCAAATCGTGTGGCCAATATTTGAAACTTAGCCACCAAGTTCAAATTCGACGCACCAGATCTGATCTGGTGTGCGTCGCTTGCTTGGGCGAGCCCATCACTCGCTTGGGCGAGTCCTGGCACCAGCTGGTGCGGCTGGTGCGCGACGCGTCTTGCTGGTGCGGTCAGGTGGGGGGTTTGGCGTGCCAAAACGCGAAACTGGTGTGGCTGGTGCGATTTTCGCGTGCCTGGGCGAATTGGGGCCTCGCCTGGGTGGTTTTTCCACTGGCTGGTGCACCAATGAACAGTGCACGCGCCTGGGCGTGCACCGGTGCGCCTGGGCGTGCACCAGAATTCCAAATCTTCGATTCGCCGTAACTTTTTCGTTAACCGTCGGATCGGGTCCAAATTTTTAGACAAGATTCTTCACCCCATAAACTTCATATCCAACGGTTGAATTTATTTTCTTAGCATCCTATAATAAATTTCTAATTTTCTCTTTTCGGTCGATTTCTAACATTGAAAACGCCGATTTAACTCCCGATTTCGCTTAGTTAATTTCGCTCGAAGCTACCATTGCCTTCTATACAACCCCTAGGACTTATAATTACTACTCACCTATCCACCAAAATTCGTTAAGTCATTATTCCAATTTTTTTCTAGGTTTTTAATAATAATTCCATTTAAAATAAAGTTTAGGATGTTACAATTCTCTCCCACTTACTAGAATTTCGTCCTCGAAATTCGTCGAACAATTGTGGATGAGACTGCCTGATCTTGTCCTCCAGTTCCCATGTAGCTTCCTCCACATTGTTCCTGATCCAGATAACTTTCACCAAAGAGATTTCTTTGAGCTGCTTCACCTTCCTGTCTTCAATTCTAACTGGCAGAACTTCAAAAGTCAAATTCTCCTTCAAAGGAAAATCATCTAAGGTAACCACATGCGAAGGATCATGAACGTATTTCCTTAGTTGTGAAACATGAAAAACATCACGAAGCCTTGCTAAGTGAGGGGGTAAGGCAATCTTGTAAGCCACCGGGCCAATCTTCTTCAAAATCTCATAAGGCTCAACAAACCGAGGAGTTAGTTTCCTGGACTTAATTGCCCTACCGATTCCTGTAACTGGAGACACTCTTAAGAATATATGATTCCCGACATCAAACTCCAAAGGTCTCCTTCGCCTATCAGCATAACTCTTCTGGCGATCTTGTGAAGTTTTCATCTTATTCTTGATCATTGTGACCTTCTCAGTTGTTTCTTTCACAATGTCAGGACCTGTCAACAGATTTTCACCTATTTGGAACCAACACGAAGGCGTTCTACATTTCCTTCCATAGAGAGCCTCAAATGGTGCCATGCCGATACTGGAGTGAAAACTGTTGTTGTAAGTAAACTCCATCAAAGGTAGTAATTGCTCCCAACTACCGGCTTGCTCCAGAACACACGCTCTCAACAAATCCTTAAGTGTCTAGATAGTACGCTCAGATTGCCCGTCTGTCTGCGGATGATAAGCCGTACTAAATTTCAGCTTAGTACCCAATGCCTGCTGAAGACTCTGCCAAAATCTGGACAGAAACCTCGGATCGCGATCGGATACTATACTGGTAGGAACACCATGCAACTTCACTATGTCCCTGATATACAACTGAGTCAACTTCTCAATAGTATACTTCTTGTGGGTAGGAATGAAATGTGCACACTTTGTAAGACGGTCCACAACCACCCAAACTGCATCACATCCTCCAGCAGTCCTTGCTAAACCCGTCACAAAGTCCATAGCTATACTATCCCATTTCCACTCCGGGATATCAAGTGATCGCAAAGGACCACCAGGCTTTTGATGCTCAATTTTAACTTTCTGACAAGTTAGGCAATGAGATACATGATCGGCCACATCAGTTTTCAACTTCGGCCACCAATAAATCCTTTTCAAATCTTGGTACATCTTTGTTGCACCAGGATGGAAATTCATTTTGGTTCGATGTGCTTCCCATAGGATGTCCCTTCTAACTTCGAAATCCATAGGAACACATATCCGACCCCTAAATCGGATAATACCATCAGAACCTTTCACAAAGTCGGGCTCTTCATTGCCCGATGCCCCTTCTAACAACTTTTGCAGTTCTGAATCGTCAGCTTGTCTTTCTCTAATAAGACCAATCAAGTCATTAGTAACCTGCAACATTTCTAGAACGATGCTCTTCTCTTTCACTTGCATGTTCAAGTTGAGATCACTAAACTCTTGAATTAATTGCATCTCCTTCGCCATGAGATTGCTGACATGCAAAGTCTTACGACTTAGTGCATCAGCCACAACATTGACTTTGCCCGGATGATATTGAAGATCAAAGTCGTAGTCTTTCAGAAACTCCATCCACCTCCTCTGTCTCATATTCAACTCCTTTTGATCGAAGAGATAGCGAAGACTTTTATGATCGCTAAAGACTTCAAACTTTGAACCATATAGATAATGCCTCCAGATTTTCAAAGCAAAAACCACTGCCGCCAACTCAAGATCATGAGTGGGATAGTTTTGTTCGTACTGCCTCAATTGTCTGGATGCATAAGCTATGACTTGCCTTTGCTGCATCAACATACAACCCAACCCTTGTTTAGAAGCATCACAATACCCCACGAAGGATTGAGTCGGGTCCGACAAAATCAACACTGGGGAACTAGTCAACCGCCTCTTCAATTCTTGGAAACTACCTTCACATTCCGGGGACCACTCAAACGGAACACCTTTCCATGTAAGAGACATCAAAGGAAGGGCCAATTTAGAAAACCCCTCAATAAACCTCCGATAATACCCAGCCATACCAAGAAAGCTTCTGATCTCAGTAATGGACTTAGGTCTCTCCCACTTAAGTACCACTTCCACCTTAGAAGGATCAACAGCAACACCCTTCTAGAAATGACATGCCCCAGAAACTGCACCTCATTCAACCAGAAACTACATTTAGAAAGTTTTGCATAAAGCTGTTTGGCTTTGAGAATTTGCAACACTATTCTCAGATGCTCGACATGCTCACTTGGACTCTTAGAATAGATTAGAATGTCGTCGATAAAGACTATGACAAAAGAATCCAAGTACGGCCTGAAAATCCTGTTCATATAGTCCATGAAGATGGCCGGAGCATTCGTGAGACCAAAGGACATAACCACATACTCAAAATGTCCATATCTCGACCTGAATGCCATTTTGGGGATGTCCTCCTCTCGGATACGGATTTGATGGTATCCCGATCGAAGGTCAATCTTAGAGAATACAGCTGCTCCTCGCAATTGGTCCAGCAAATCATCAATGCGAGGGAGAGGATATTTGTTTTTCACAGTCACCGCATTCAACTGCCTATAATCGATGCACATTCGGAGACTCCCGTCCTTCTTTTTAACAAAAAGAATCGGAGCTCCCCAAGGTGACACACTCGGTCTAATCAAGCCCTTGGCCAAAAGCTCCTCTATCTGCTTCTTCAATTCTGCTAACTTCGAAGGTGCCATCCGGTACGGGGCTATTGAAATAGGACCTGCACCGGGCATCAGATCAATACCAAACTCCACTTCTCTGTTTGGCGGTAATCCAGGAATCTCTGCAGGAAAGACTTCTGGAAATTCGCAGACTATTGGAATCTGACTGATCTCTGCCTCCTCATTCATTTCCAAGGCAGATAAAGAAAGATCACTGATAGTAATTGATTTCTGATGACAGTCAATCAGAACATGGTGCCGAGACATCCAGTCCATGCCCAGAATGATGTCCAGTTTAGTTAGAGGCAAACATATTAGATTTACTTTGAATTCCCGCTCCAATACTCGAAGTGGGCAATCCAAACACATCGTTGATGTGACTAGAGAAGAATTTGTAGGGGTAGAAACAGATAACTTGTAAGGCATTTCTATTGCAGATAATCCTAACTTCTTCATACAATCGACAGAAATAAAGGAATGAGTAGCCCCACAATCAAAGAGAATACCACAAGAAATATCATTAACATAACCGGTACCTCTAATCAGTTCATCAGCATCAGTAACTTCCTCACCGTCCAGAGTATACACCTTGCCCTTCCGAGTCACCCAATTGTCACCAGCTTTCTGAACCTTAGCCACATTAACCTCCTTCTTGACTGCATTTTTAGGACAGTTAGTTATAATGTGACCCGGTTACCCGCACTTGTAACAGGTTGGACCCTTACTTGGATCCAATGTCCAGCAATCTCCCCTATGGTGTCTACCACAATGTGGACAAGTCGGAATAGGACCAAAAGCACTTACTGCTTAGCCTGTTCTAGGATGGGAGTAAGGACCTGGTCGCTGCACCGAACTCTTGCCCCTGACAGGACCTCCAGCCTTCTGAACGTTCTTGCTGCGTTTTTCAGTTGCACGCTGCTTCCTGCTCTTTTCATAAGTGCTAGTCATGTTGATTAGTTGAGACAGGTTGGCGATGTTCTGATATTCAAAAGCCATCTTGATTTCAGAACGAAGTCCGGTCTCGAACTTGATGCACTTGGTCCTTTCATTGCATCCCTGTAACTCCCTGCATAGCGGATCAAGTCCTCAAACCTAGTAGCATACTCCCCAACGCTCAAGTTCCCTTGCACGAGCTGCAGAAAAGTTATCTCCTTCTCTCTACGAACATCTTCAGGAAAGTATTTGCCCAGAAAATGATTCTTGAACAAATCCCATGTGATCGCCTGGTTGTTCGCCTCCAAACCCCTCCGCATCTGTTGCCACCAATGTTCTGCTTCACTAGTCAACATATATTGTGCTAGCAGAACCTTTCGTTCCTCCGGTGGTGCCATAGTGTTCAGGATCTTTTCAATCTCCTGCAACCAAAGCTGTGCCCCATCAGGATTGAACCCACCTTCGAACTTTTGCGGATCGTTCTTTCTGAACCGCGCAAGCCAATCAATTGCAACTGGTGCTAGGTGTTGAGGATTCATTGCTGCCGCTGCGGCCGTTTCTGCTGCTGCAGCCACTGCTGCTATGTTCTCCCCCTGGTTATGATGCACTTGCGCTATGTTAGCAGCCTGATCCTGTTGCATCTGTACCAGATGTTCCAGAATAGCGCGGATCCCGTCATTTTCGACTCGTCTACCAGCCATTCTGTTTAGTCATGCATAAGGCCGACAGTTAATGCTTATTAGCATAATTAATAGTAGAAACATCCTATCAATAGACTCTAGACTCTAAACTATAATTATCGATTACTCGCTCGGTGAGTAATCACTGGAGTAGCTCATAACTCCAAAGGCCGAGGGAAACTGCTCTGATACCATAAAATGTAACACCTACAAATAATTACCCTTTATATACCCTTAATAAAATAGTGAATTTAAAATTTCCTTTTTAAGTCATAAAAATCTCCCGTCAAACGGACGGAGTTTCGTTTGTTTTTAGGACTTTCCAAAATTTCGGGTTTTCCTGTGACCTGATAAACATTCACAATTTCAGATTCCAAAGCCAGCAGGGATATTCACATATATCAAATCTAGTGCAACATCGTGCACACATCAGAACATCAGAGTATAAAACATCGGAGTAAAGCGGAAATATAAACAAGTTGTGGAAAACGGTTCTTTTCCCAAAATAGGACTCCTACCCAAAAGGAGTCGTCCTGGGCCCCCAAAAAGCTATTTACATTATACACAACAAAAATGAATCACATCATATCATCGGGCCCAGGACATTCCCATGTCCTACATATATATAAGGGACTTACTCTCCCTGTGAGGGAGAGTACTCCTGCTCGGCCTGATCAGGTGCAAACTCTTCCTCAGTACCTGTGGAGATAGTAAGGAGTGAGTATTACACATAAAATGGGGAGGCAGTTTCCAATTATGACATAATGCAACACCAAGTCATACACATATAACAATTCAATCACCAAATAATACAGCTCAACATATCACAGTTCATTATCGAAACATTCCATTGGTTACTCAAGTCAATCTTGCATATTCATTTTTATCCATCATTTTCATAAAGTCTTTTGTTCCATACACTTTAATCATATTCATACTTCTTTTCAATCTGTCCCTGGTCACGACCGACTGCGATAACGACTTACTGCGCCCGGGTATGTTTCATTCTCCCCTGGTCACGACCTACTGTGTTCGCACCACCGTGCGATAACGACTTACTGCGCTCGGGTATGTTTCATTCTCCCCTGGTCACGACCTACTGCGTCTGCACCCCCGTGCACTCACGACTTATTGCGCCCGGGTATGATTCATTTCATTCTTTTAACATTATCAACTATTAAACTCTTTAACAATTCCATTACTCAAGTTAATCCCAACATTACACATTTACACTATCCAATTATCACAATTACATAATGTAAATCAATTATCATAGTCCAGGCATGTTATCAACATCATCACTATATTATATTCTATAATTCAAATAACATAATTCAAGCACATTCTTGTTGTCATTCTTATTATTCCTAGCTCACAAATTCTATTTATTATTTAACCTATGGTGCAATATCCTATCTAGCACATAATTCTTAGTACTTCATTATATGCATATCGTAAACTAAACCCCAGAGTAAGGTAATACTCACTATAACCCACTCCTTACCTCAAATTAGTAAGAAGTAAATAGAACCTTTATGCCTTAGATCAAAACCTTGGGAACTTGAATTTCCTAAGCTTAGCTTGCCACCTCAACAAAGATATGATGAAGTGATGATATACAATCCTATTTGAGAGAACACAAGATGATTGATCCTTGCCTTTGTCTTGGTTTTGATTTGAAGGCATGAAACAAAGCTCCTACATAGACAAGGGTTCATGAAAACCCTAAGAAAATTAAACACTACCCCTATGAGCTAGAAAGAGAACTTGAAAGGGAATTAATATCATGCCCAAAAATCCAACTTACCCCAAATGATGATGAAGTTTGAAAGCCAAGAAGAAGGAAGGAGGGAGCCACATGTGAATCAAGGGAGGAGAGGGAATGAGACTTCAACCAAAATCCATGAGGCAAGCTTGATGGGTTTGGTTGATTTTGGGTTTGAGGTGCACAAGAATCAAGTGTTTATGAAGGAAGGGTGATGGAAATGATCTTGGAGTTGAGAGGATTGATGGAGATGATGAGCTTGTGTTGGTGATGAAGGGTGGTGAAATGAAGTGCTTTTGATGCCTAAGTTCAGCCTTGGAAGCAGCACCAAATCGTGTGGCCAATATTTGAAACTTAGCCACCAAGTTCAAATTCGACGCACCAGATCTGATCTGGTGTGCGTCGCTCGCTTGGGCGAGCCCATCACTCGCTTGGGCGAGTCCTGGCACCAGCTGGCCACATATCTATAATGTGTCATCAAGTAGGTTGCATATCAATGTGTTCCCAGAACACTAACATACGTTCCCAGAACGTATAAAACCAGGTCCTAGACACTGGCCACATATCTATAATGTGTCATCAAGTAGGTTATCATTTGGTACTCCCGGGTACCAGGTCCCGGACACTGGCCACATATCTATAATGTGTCATCAAGTAGGTTGCATATCAATGTGTTCCCAGAAAACTAACATACGTTCCCAGAACGTATAAAACCAGGTCTCAGACACTGGCCACATATCTATAATGTGTCATCAAGTAGGTTATCATTTGGTACTCTCGAAGTACCCTCCTCATATTCCAGAATATGATAAACGTTCCTACCAACCAAACTTCCATTCTATATGAATGCACAATCATCAAGGTTGGTTTTATCTTTAATTCCATTATTATACCAACGTGATCCCAGAACACTAACATACGTTCCCAGAACGTATCGCAAACCATACTTGGAATATAATCAAGCACCACTCCCAGAGTGTGCATCACGTTCCCAGAACGTGTCCAAGAAACCATGTCCCAGACAATGGCCACATTCCCAGAATGTGTCATCAAGTTGGTTGCATCAGTTTAGTACTCCTAGAGTACAGGGTCAAGTACCCGACATCACAAACCATCCCTGCCAACCTATTTCATTACCTTTCCCTATGCATGCATTGCATACATAATTACTAAGGTTGGTCTTTCCATTAATTACTGTGATTTAGAAATATTCTAATTTCTCTTTTGAACGATTTATTTGAGGTATAGTCTTTGACACAAAATTCTCTTTCGAGTTATCTCAAGACATGCCCTTAAACTTAGATTGGGTAAAACAAAGTCAATGGTATTCAAAAACTTAACTTTTTATTTTTCAGATTCAGGTACTAACCGGTTACAGTTCCAGGCTAACCGGTTAGAATTACAGACCTGAACTGTTTACCATTGTAATTCAGAAAACCCTTTTTCTTGAATTCCCTACCCAATCCATAAGCTAGTTTGACAATGTTTATACCTCAAAACCACTGTTTATATCATTCAAAAGTCTAAATCACATTTCATTGTCCAATGAACATAATTTCCTCTTGAAACTATCTCATTACCTTAAGGTATTAACTCTTTAACTGCAATCTGAACTATAACAGTGTAATCAACTTATTTTCAGATTGTTTTCCATGAAATTAAGGCCTAGATTTGAGTAGGATTTATAAGACCACAATGCTGATTTTGTAAACTTATTTTCTTTTGCATTTTAACAGGGTCTAACCGGTTTCGAATATCGAGTAACCGGTTAGATTATGCAGTCTGACACTAAAACATGAGTTTTAACAAACCATTCTCTTCACTACTCAAATCTAACCAAATTTCAACCTTTAACAGAGTTCATATACCTTAAATAAATATGTTTAAACACAAAAACATATCTATCTTGCATGCATTCAATTTGGATACACAAATTGCACATAATTGCACAAATTTCACAACTTAATGCATCAATTCACATAATATCCAAGTAAGTCATGAAACATCAACATAGCTTGCATGCATTTAGATAACATTGCTCACAACATCAATTGAGCTCAAATTGGCCTCCAAGCCATTTAACCATTTCAACTTATGCCCTTTGAGTCTCTTGGTGACTCATCCTATATTCTACCACAATTTATTCTCATTCTAGCAAATAGTAAGCTTCCCCCTTACCTCTAAGTTGTGCTTGATCCAAAACATTGCAGAGAGAAAGGTTTCTACACAGATTTCCATTAAATCCACAATTCTGCCTCAGCCACGATTTTTATCAACAGGGTCCAAAGACCAGAAGATTTGACATAGCAATTGGCCAAAGAAATTGGGGAAACCAATTAGGACTCAATATAGGTAACATGCACTAGATAATCAAAGAGATTTGAGGCTCAATGGTGGACTGTTTTTACCAGAATCAAAGCTGGTATTCAGCTTCCACAACAGGGAATGACAGAGAACTCAGTTTCCAATTCCTAGCTTCCAAGCTTGATTTCTCCTTCCACACGAACACTCAGCTCTCAAATCTTATATCAATGGAAAGCCCTTGATTCAAGCTTTCCAGAAGTGTGTGTTTTTCTCTCTAAAACTCAAGGACCAACACGAATTGAACAGGGCGATTATGAAACCCTAAAACACAGCCTCCCCCAAAATCAGAGCATCAACAACCCCATTCTTCAGAAACTCCTCTATATATAGACCAATAACGATTACATGCACACTGATGCGTGGTTTTCCACTTGATTCAAGCTGTAATCGTGGCGAATTCTGGATTAATTGGGTGATTACTCATCAAAATCCACTAACCCAGTTTCTGAGTTCATCGTGTAACCGGTTACACAGCCCTTCTAACCGGTAACATACTGATAAAATTCAAAAATTAATAATTTAATTACTCTTTCTTCAAAAGCCTTTTTAATATTGCAATTAGGTTCCAACCCAAGGGCTAATTTACAATATTCACATTTTTGTACAAAATAACCATATAAAAATATATCTCATATTTTTATATAAAAACACATAATGTACAAAAACTAAAACCTTCAAAACTAATATAAATCAATTATAAAATAATTATTATAATTAATTTCTTGGTTATTTGGGAGACGAAAATTAGGGGTGTTACACTACTCCCCCACTTAAAAGGAATTTTGTCCCCGAAATTCATCTTTTGAAATTTTCCACTTTTCCAAAGTATTTTTATACTAGAAAACTTCATCTTGCTCCCAAAAATTTGTTCTTTAGGGTCCTCCCCCACTTAAAAGAGTTTTGATATAGTTCTTTTATTTCGAAACATCTCTAATAAAACCTTTCACCTTAAACCAAAATTCTTTGCATAAAACTCTTAGGTGAAAGAATTTCTTTTAAAAAAATACTCTTTACACTTCACATAAATATTCTTCAATTAAAACACTTTCCAATAAACTTTTGGAAAAACTTTTTGGGCTGCGCACTCTGATCTCTCAAGCACGATCAAAGAAACATTTGTATGACTTCATTTCTTAATAGTTTGAGACATTAGGGTGATCAGTCCTAATATTCAATCCATTAGTAACAAAGTCATCCCTTTCAGATATAATCTTTCGCAAGAAAGACCATACGACAGGTCTTTAAGTTAGATGAACTTAAAGATAGGGTAATTATCATTATCAGACTTAGTTAGATAGTCAAGTTCTAGAGGCATTTCTGTTGGGGAGACAAAGATTTGTCTTATCCCGGTGGTTGTTAATCTTTCTAGCCAAAACTGATCTTTCCCTTTCTGTAGTGTCCACAGATATTATCACATCCAACTGTGATAAGGGTTTTGATCACAGAAAGATTGGAGTTGAACTTCCAACAGGATATTGATATTCTCAAACGATTAGATTAACGTAATTGAAAAACATTTGACTACGTTAATTCAGATCAAAGGAAGAGATAGGCTCGGGTTGTCTACGTTAGGATCACACTCAACTCTCATCTCAGCCGGTGAATTCTTCTTGTGCTGGATTCGTCCATTTCTTTCTCACCTTTTCCTTCAAGACAATTCGGTGAATAATACTCCAGCTTCCTACAATCGGAATTGACTATTCCCTTAGGTACATCACAACTAAACTCCAAGTGATGTGCCTCACATTATTACCTTGAGATGGACAAATGTTCCCTTCCCTATTTCCTCCTTAGTCACTTTTCTTCAATCAAGGATTCCTTAACCTTGATATTTCCGTGGTTGATATTCTCCCATTTACTTTTGCCTCTTTCTCCAGTAAGGCCCGTATTTCATCATTCTTTCTCTTATTCTGAACTCAAACATTTCTCGCACGAAATTCATGTACTTTCCCATAGTCCTCATACATGCTTACCAACATCGAGAAATTCCTTATTCCTTGATAGTTGATAGCTAACTTGGATTCGCACGTAGTCTACTCTTGAAATTCGTGCCTTTGGATTTCTCATCTAGGTTGTTCTAAACAATACTTCATAAATCCCTTGCCTCCATAATATATTTTCTAATATCCATAATCCCTGACTTCAATTTCAAAGATTAAATCTCATTCATTTCTTCATAGAAATCTAACTCCTCATTTCCTGGTTGTAATTCACGAATCCGATTCAAGAATTCGTTGATTATTTGCATCATTTCCAATCTAACGCCAGATGGTTCCTCTTGTGTTACCAGACTTAGGTCTCTGAACTCCTCGATCAGAATAACCTTCTTAACCATCATTGAGCTCACAAGAATAGCCTATCAGCTCAAATCGTCTGCAATTACGTTTGCTATGCCAGGATGGAGCTCAAAGCCATAATCTTTAAGAAACTCCATCCATCGCCTTTATCTTACATTCAACTCTTCCTCTTCTTATTGTCATTCATACATTCGAACTCCAAACTTGTTCATGAATCACAACCTTCTTATCTTAGTACCTATTGTCTCTTTTGCATCATTCAGCTCAATTCTCTACCTTCTCCGATTTGGAGTAGCTCCTTAATTTCAATTCTCGATTAATCCACAAGTATTATGATTCAATCCTCTTAAATCAATTTCAATGATGAATCAAGGCATTAAGTTATTTTACCACCTTAAATCCTTCTTCAAATTTTAAATTAGATGGTTGACATTGAGTTTGGATTGGAGGAAGATGGTTATCGATACCAAAAGTTCCTTCACAAATTACTTAAATGTTTATTTTAGACTTTCAGCTTCTAACCGGTTACAAGAAACTCTAACCGGTTATGAAGTATAGTTTTAGAAATAAAACCAAAGGACTTTTAAAAATCATTTTCTTTACATCGTCCAATCCAACTCAAAATAGGATTTGATCATAATCTAATACCTTGATTCCAGCTGAATTCATCACTGAAATGATTTAAATCATAGTCTACTCACAATTTCCATAATTCCTCTTGGACTAATCATATTATGTTGGGGTATAATCCATCATCACCCCACCATAATAAACAACATCCTATCATTCAATACCATCAGTTGATCTTTCCAAGTCAACTTGATCAAAGGCCATGCGATCTTAGAAAATCCTTAAATACTCCGGCGATAGAATCCAGCCAGCCCTAAGAACTTCTTTACTTTAAAGATCACATGCCCTGCGAACGTAACTTCGCTCAACCAAAACTCAACTTTGGTGAGCTTAGCACACAACTACTCTTTTCTGCAGGATTCTCAACACAATCCTGAGATGTTCCTCATGCTCCTCCAGATTCTTAGGATAAATCACAAACGAATCCAAATAGGATCTAAATGTCCCGTTCTTATAATCCATAAAAGAACAGGTGCATTAGTCAATCCGAACGGCATTATTTTCTACTCATAATGTCCGTATCGAGATCAAAATGCAGTCTTAAGTGGATTCTTGTCCCGAATCCTGATTTGAGGTTAATCCAACCTCCAATCAGTCTTAGAAAACACTTAGACTCCTTTAATCCGATCCAACCAGAACCCTGTTAGCACTTTTCTACGTGTTTCTCCCATTTGACCATTCCCGATGGTACCATATTATAAAGGTAGTAGAGATAGAATCAGTTTCAGGAATTAACTTGATTCCAAACTCTATCGCTTTACTCAAAGGTAAACCTGACATCATTTCTTATAACCAAGATTTCTTGATCCCCCTTATTCCTTCACTGCTACCCAGAAGCAACCACATGGGTCCATTGGATTCCAGATTCGAAGCTTGGAAATCCCAATACAGGGTTGTTCTATCGTCATTAATCAAGATCACTTGATCCCTCAGCTCCCAAACCGTACTTAAGATCAAATGTAATCATGACACAGGCAGATAGACAAAGTCTAATACCTTAATAGAACGATTCAGACATACCTTGGAAACCACTACAAGAAGATTTGTAGAATCCTCTGCTTTGAGATAGCATATTGGATAAGCCATAGAGCAACTTTGATCACTACCCTTATCCAAAAGGAACAAAAGAAAGGATAGCTTTAGAGTTTAACAAACTCAACAAGGTTGATCTTTAAGAATATCACTGCCCTACACTCGGTCTGAAAAGTTGATTAACTTTAACACGAGTGAGGGTAAACACTCCTCCTTAGAGTCAAGGACTTAACTACAACTCCTTAAGATTTCCTTATCACTGGTTCTATGAGAACGAAATAAACCAACACTATGGTTTTAGGTTGACCACATGTCTAAAGAGAAGCATACAACTATCATACTTCTACTTAGACTACATAGAACACTTCTTAATAGCAGAATGAGTTACTTATCTAGAGCCATTACCCATAATCTTAGCTCTAGTTTGGAAGTATATGAGAGCATACTTCCCAAGAAACATTGCAGATATCGATGACCAGCATATAGGACCACACACCCAAGGACCAAGAGTCAGGACCATTGCTTTGATACCATAAAAGTGTAACACTCCTTGTATATCATCTTACTCTATAAGAAAAGTAAGAAGTTTATGAAAGCTTGGACTTGTTATCGTTGGAAAAAGATCTGAAAATAATAATTTTCCCTTCCCTTGAAAATTCCTTTTCACAAACACTTGATTAGTAATGAGGTTGACTAACAAAATCAGAGTTTGCGGAAACATAGTAAAATCATCATATTATACCCCCAAAATATATCAAGTG
This sequence comes from Crotalaria pallida, assembly GCA_037953625.1. Taxonomy (NCBI): domain Eukaryota; kingdom Viridiplantae; phylum Streptophyta; class Magnoliopsida; order Fabales; family Fabaceae; genus Crotalaria; species Crotalaria pallida. Next base: position 99,868,301 of record CM075650.1, read on the forward strand.
TAACAAGTCCATTAATACCAAATAGGTGTAATTATGAAACTGGATTCCTCTTATGATACCTTTTTCCAAAATATGTATCATATAAATTCTATTAATATAGAAAGGTTATAGAGCTGGTCACTGGTCCTTTGTCCAAACATCCTTCTGGTCGGATCCTCGATATCTGCACAACGGGTTCCCAACCCACACTTTCTATACTCTGCATGCATCTAAGGAACATCTCCCTTTACTGATTCTTGTGCAAGCTAGATGCACGATCAACACCTAATAAGGGCATGGGGGTTAGCTATACATATTCGCATAATCAAATGAGAATAAAACTAACATCCACAAGTTAACATGTAACAAATTATGATGCATAATAATATGAGCACACCCGGTTAATCATAACAATTCTTTCAATGCAGGTGGCATGATGCATGATTTCCTTCCACAACTGAGGCCTCTAAAAGTCCATCTTGGACGTCCATCCAATACACCGTTGTGTTCCCGGAACACCGACATTCGTTCCCAGAACGTAATGCCGAACCATACTTGGATAATACGCATCAATCCCAGAGTGTGCACCACGTTCCCAGAACGTGTAGCAAACCATACTTGGAATAATAAGCACCACTCCCAGAGTGTGCACCACGTTCCCAGAACGCATACGTTCCCAGAACGCATAAAAACCAGGTCCCGGACACTGGCCACATATCTATAATGTGTCATCAAGTAGGTTGCATATCAATGTGTTCCCAGAACACTAACATACGTTCCCAGAACGTATAAAACCAGGTCCTAGACACTGGCCACATATCTATAATGTGTCATCAAGTAGGTTATCATTTGGTACTCCCGGGTACCAGGTCCCGGACACTGGCCACATATCTATAATGTGTCATAAGTAGGTTGCATATCAATGTGTTCCCAGAACACTAACATACGTTCCCAGAACGTATAAAACCAGGTCCCAGACACTGGCCACATATCTATAATGTATCATCAAGTAGGTTATCATTTGGTACTCCCGGAGTACCCTCCTCATATTCCCAGAATATGATAAACGTTCCTACCAACCAAACTTCCATTCTATATGAATGCACAATCATCAAGGTTGGTTTTATCTTTAATACCATTATTATACCAACGTGTTCCCAGAACACTAACATACGTTCCCAGAACGTATCGCAAACCATACTTGGAATATAATCAAGCACCACTCCCAGAGTGTGCATCACGTTCCCAGAACGTGTCCAAGAAACCATGTCCCAGACAATGGCCACATTCCCAGAATGTGTCATCAAGTTGGTTGCTTCAGTTTAGTACTCCTAGAGTACAGGGTCAAGTACCCGACATCACAAACCATCCCTGCCAACCTATTTCATTACCTTTCCCTATGCATGCATTGCATACATAATTACTAAGGTTGGTCTTTCCATTAATTACTGTGATTTAGAAATATTCTAATTTCTCTTTTGAACGATTTATTTGAGGTATAGTCTTTGACACAAAATTCTCTTTTGAGTTATCTCAAGACATGCCCTTAAACTTAGATTGGGTAAAACAAAGTCAATGGTATTCAAAAACTTAACTTTTTATTTTTCAGATTCAGGTACTAACCGGTTACAGTTCCAGGCTAACCGGTTAGAATTACAGACCTGAACTGTTTACCATTGTAATTCAGAAAACCCTTTTTCTTGAATTCCCTACCCAATCCATAAGCCAGTTTGACAATGTTTATACCTCAAAACCACTGTTTATATCATTCAAAAGTCTAAATAACATTTCATTGTCCAATGAGCATAATTTCCTCTTGAAACTATCTCATTACCTTAAGGTATTAACTCTTTAACTGCAATCTGAACGATAATAGTGTAATCAACTTATTTTCAGATTGTTTTCCATGAAATTAAGGCCTAGATTTGAGTAGGATTTATAAGACCACAATGCTGATTTTGTAAACTTATTTTCTTTTGCATTTTAACAGGGTCTAACCGGTTTCGAATATCAAGTACCGGTTAGATTATGCAGTCTGACACTAAAACATGAGTTTTAACAAACCATTCTCTTCACTACTCAAATCTAACCAAATTTCAACCTTTAACAGAGTTCATATACCTTAAATAAATATGTTTAAACACAGAAACATATCTATCTTGCATGCATTCAATTTGGATACACAAATTGCACATAATTGCACATATTTCACAACTTAATGCATCAATTCACATAATATCCAAGTAAGTCATGAAACATCAACATAGCTTGCATGCATTTAGATAACATTGCTCACAACATCAATTGAGCTCAAATTGGCCTCCAAGCCATTTAACCATTTCAACTTATGCCCTTTGAGTCTCTTGGTGACTCATCCTATATTCTACCACAATTTATTCTCATTCTAGCAAATAGTAAGCTTCCCCATTACCTCTAAGTTGTGCTTGATCCAAAACATTGCAGAGAGAAAGGCTTCTACACAGATTTCCATTAAATCCACAATTCTGCCTCAGCCACGATTTTTATCAACAGGGTCCAAAGACCAGAAGATTTGACATAGCAATTGGCCAAAGAAATTGGGGAAACCAATTAGGACTCAATATAGGTAACATGCACTAGATAATCAAAGAGATTTGAGGCTCAATGGTGGACTGTTTTTACCAGAATCAAAGCTGGTATTCAGCTTCCACAACAGGGAATGACAGAGAACTCAGTTTCCAATTCCTAGCTTCCAAGCTTGATTTCTCCTTCCACACGAACACTCAGCTCTCAAATCTTATATCAATGGAAAGCCCTTGATTCAAGCTTTCCAGAAGTGTGTGTTTTTCTCTCTAAAACTCAAGGACCAACACGAATTGAACAGGGCGATTATAGACCAATAACGATTACATGCACACTGACGCGTGGTTTTCCACTTGATTCAAGCTGTAATCGTGGCGAATTCTAGATTAATTGGGTGATTACTCATCAAAATCCACTAACCCAGTTTCTGAGTTCATCGTGTAACCGGTTACACAGCCCTTCTAACCGGTTACATACTGATAAAATTCAAAAATTAATAATTTAATTACTCTTTCTTCAAAAACCTTTTTAATATTGCAATTAGGTCCCAACCCAAGGGCTAATTTACAATATTCACATTTTTGTACAAAATAACCATATAAAAATATATCTCATATTTTTATATAAAAACACATAATGTACAAAAACTAAAACCTTCAAAACTAATATAAATCAATTATAAAATAATTATTATAATTAATTTCTTGGTTATTTGGGAGACGAAAATTAGGGGTGTTACAATGTGTCACTCTTAGTAACCGAATATTTGGCATTTGATCTTGATAAGATTGATATAACAATAATTAGAATAATTCTCTATATCGAAATATTATAATAAGAAAAATTTTAAATTATCCTAAAAAATTCTATAAATCATGATATTATTTGTAACACCCTAGTTATTTTACCCTTAGATACCCTTATTTTGAAATTAGTAATTTAAAATTTTCTTTTAAGCTTAATTCACTTATAAAATTCTCCCGTCAAACGGACGGAGTTTCCTCTGTGTTTCTTAACTTTCCCAAAATTAGTTTCTTCTGAAACCTGTCCAAAATATTCATTTATATCGCTTCATATGCCAGCAGGGCAAAATATAAACAGAGTGCGGTAGCACCATAACATCAGTTTTACCAAATATATACAAGTTTTGAAACATATTAGTTTTCCCCAAAAGATCCAACTAGTGCTAGTTACATTACTAAGCAAGTTTCTTCCCAATAATAGAACCCTAGACCAATATGTGGTCCCCTACTAAATTCCTCGCATTCCACGAAGTGGAGTGTGATCCTGCTCGGCCATATCCTGTGCAAGCTCCACGTCAGTACCGGTAAAAAATGGCAAGAAGGGTAGCATTACACAGAACTTAGGAAGATACATTCTAAACAGACATAGAGAATAACCAAGCAGCTACCCTTACTTATGATCTTACAACACATTTCTTTTCCATATTTTCTTGTTCTCTACTCACTATATTATCTACCGTTCCCTCTACTCATCTGCCATTTCATCTTTACTTATTAAAATTCCCTGTTATTTAATTAGCATTTCATTTCCATTTATCTCGCACTCCCTATTGGGGGAGGGTCATGCTACTTGATTTCTCACTCCTTTATGGAGGGTCATGATAATATAATTTCTCGCTCCGCATAGGGAGGGTCATGAATATATAATTTCTCGCTCCGCATAGGGAGGGTCATGATAATATAATTCCTCGCTCCGCATAGGGAGGGTCATGAATATATAATTTCTCGCTCCGCCTAGGGAGGATCATGATAATATAATTCCTCGCTCCACTTAGAGAGTAAGTGGAGGGTCCTGATGGTATACACACTCCACTTAGGGAGGGTCATGCTATTCCATGTTATTATCCTTTATTCATACATTAATTATTTACCCTATTATTTATCAGTTTACCACTTATCTTAATTAATTAACATTCACTTAGCTCCTTCTCATTCTTATTAACAACATTATCCCCTCATCAATGTTCATACCCAAACCTTAACCAATTCTAGACACACAACAATTATACTTTTATCACAATAATAGCAAGTAACAATCTTACATCCTATATTCTCCTTTTATTTATTTTATATAATCTCCTATGAAGTCATCTCTCATTTTTATTATCAATACATGTTTTACAACAAATCCCAAGTTCTTCTCTTCTAATTACATATGCTAAAAATCATTTTTTCATCACTTTACCCTAGGGCTTATCATCCTATTCTATCCCTATCCTTAGTCTCCACTATATACCATCTAGAGTATACTCCCTAAATAGAGGTAACACCCCCTTCTTACCTCGACCTTGTGGGGGGAGAGAGAAGCACCAAACTCTAGCTCGTTAAAATCCCCTCTTTTAGCTTCAACCAATTAGCCTTCGAATGTGCAGTGAGAGAGAGGGAGAGAGAGCTCCAAGAGCTATGGAGGAGAGAGAGAGTGAAAACCTTAGATATGATGATCTCCCATGGTGGGTGCTTGAAGCTCCAAAGGAAGAGAGGGAGAGTTGGGGATTGAGTGGGTGAGAGGAAAATAGAGGAGATTGATGAATGATTAAGTGTTAGTGTATGATGGGGATTGATTTTTGGTAGTTTATTGTGGATTGGAGTTGAGATTTGAGAAGGAATCTAGTGAGAGAAAGAGGGGAAAATCGTGGCCCTAGGAGAGAGAAACAATGGGGAATGAATGTGGAAGAATGGGGCATTTTCGAGTGCCCCCCGTACTTATTTTTTTTCTAGATCTGATAAAATACTCGAGTCTTTTACAAAAGACTCGAGTCTTTTAACCAGTTCATGTTTTATTTATTTTCTTGCACTTCAAAATTCCGTAACTTCTTCGTTAACCGTTGGATCTTGCTCAAATTTTAAAGCAAGCTTCCTTAAATACTAACCTTGATATCCAACGGTGAAATTTGTGTTTGGAGACGTAAATCTTTTATTTTGAATTTCCTAATATAGGGTGTTTAGAACACCGAAAACGCCGATTTTAACACTCGTTTAGCCTTCTTTAAATTTCTTTTCCGATGCCAATGCTTCCTAACTCCTTCATGACATTCAAAGGAACCTAATTTATCACCTTATGCTATTTTATGCACAATTATTATTTCCAAATCCTATTATTATTCCAATTACTCTTGGAATAAAATTTCGGGATGTTACAATTCTCCCCCACTTATTGGAATTTCGTCTCCGAAATTCCGTTCAGTTCCTTAAATGGAGAACAATCCCAAGGGCAAGGCCTAATACTATGATCTATTCGGCTCCTCTAGACTTCACTTCACTGCCATCAAGCCGAACCTAACTTAATTACTAAATTCTCCCCCACTTAGATTCTATATACTGCTAGGGTTTTGCACTCAATGAGGATTATGATTCAATGGTTAAGTTTGCTTGGGTAAAGTTTTGGTGTGAAATTTGTCAATGACGTCGACCATTAATAGGTTTAGAGATCAAGGTGATCAGTCTTAATCTCACATCTATCAATAGCAACCTCATTGCTAGGCTTGCTGATAATATTGTCACTTAACATATGCAAGAATCAGAGTGATCAGTTCTAACCTTACATACCATTAAACAACAATATTATCCTTGGATTCGATTAGTTTACACTAGGACTCTATAACTTAACGTTTTTCTCTCTAAGGTTGTTCACAATGTTGCTAAAAGTCTATCTTAGGCGAATGAAATTTAATGCTTAAGGTTTCTAGGATGTGTCTATTTCTAAGGGATTTGATATTTCCAAATAACTACTAGAGGAAAAGATTAGTTATATGGTATCAAAACTAATGGGGCACCGCATAGGTGTTGGAAACCAACAAGCGGCTCAATATAGTCTAGAGGGGGGGTGAATAGAATATTGAAGCCTTATTACAGATTTTTCGTCCACCTAAGAGAATGGTTTTATGAAAATAAATTTTCTTAAGAATTCAGTTCAGATTACTCGAGTAACTCAAGCCTTCACTCGAGTAATACGCAACCAAAAATAATTTCACTCGAGTATTCAGCAAATCACTCGAGTATTACGAAAGCAAATTTTAAATCACTCGAGTAACAGAAAACCTACTCGAGTAATGTTTATAAACTGAAAGCAGATTACTCGAGTGACAAGAACTTTACTCGAGTAAACTGGGTAAAATTCAATTTAAAACTTTGTTTTCAATGGAGTTCTTCAAGAATAACAATGCTATGATGATTCAACAAATTATGAATGATTAATATGAACAATTTCAAGTAATATTAACATGCAATTTTAGATCAATTGAGTAGAATTAAGAAAACCCCAATTCTAACCTAAAAATGCAAATGTTAATGAATTAATGAAATACAAGGAATGAAAATAAAAGAGACACAAGGATTTATCCTGGTTCACTTTCACCCACTTGAAAGCTACTCCAGTCCCCTCTTAAATCAAGAGAGATTCTTCACTAGAAATCTTCAAATGTAGATTTTACAATGTTTTAAGATGCAACTAGATTCTTAGTTCTCCTATCTTAAAACCCAACTCAAAGTGTGTACCAAACACTTTGATCTAATCTACCCCTTTTGAGAATTCTAGATTTCCTTGCTAATTGATTGAAGATGCTTCCAACCAATCCTCTTTTCTTGCTTTGATTTGATCCTCAAAGTCTTCCTTGTGAGATTCTTCACTTGTGTTGAAACTTCAATGATGCAATCACAAATTGCAAATCTTCAACAACCACTAAGAACAAAAATATGATCTCAAGAATATTTGAACAATGATAGAAAATAGAGTGAAGAATGAAAAGTTCTTTGTTGAATCTTGATAGCTCTTGAAAGATGTAAAATAGCTCTTGAATTACTTTTCAAAGTGTATTAGAAAATTGTAAGAATGAAAGTCTATTACTTTGAAAGAGAAAATTAAGTCCTTTTAAAATTTTCCCAACACTGATCGAATTACTCGAGTAAACCAAACAACGTCACTCGAGTGAAACATGTCAGATTAAGTTACTCGAGTGATGTGTAAACCATTACTCGATTAACCTGTCAGAACATAAATTACTCGAGTGAACCAATACTCATTACTCGAGTAAACTGATCAGAATCTGAATAAAAACAAAGTTTTTCTAAAATGATTTTCACAAGCTATTTAATCAAGATTTAAAGTATCTTCACTCTTAATCAGACATTATTTAAATATTCTTAAAATCACCTAAGCTACCCACACCAATGAGATGCATTGCATAAAATAAAGATTACATTGAAATAGAATTAATAAAAATCCTAATTCTAATCTTCATGTGGTGTAGCTTGCTTGTTGCCAATGTTGTTGCTTGGAGAGAGATTGTTAGCATCAAAACATGAGAATCCTACAAATGGTATCAGAGCTTCTCAAACGTTTTGGAATGGATTCGTGCAAATCCGCTTCTACACCAATGAGCGTTGCATGCTACCTAGATCAAGATGAGGCTGGAAAAGCGGTAGAGGTAACGAAGTATCGTGGTATTATTGGTAGTTTGTTATACTTAACTGCATCTAGGCCTGATATCATGTTTAGTGTATGTATGTGTGCACGTTTTCAAGCAAAACCGAAAGAGTCGCATCTAACTGCTGTCAAAAGAATAATGAAATACTTAAAGGGTACAACGAATACTGGACTTTATTATCCTAGGGATGCTTTTCTAAAACTTATAGGATATTCGGACTCTGACTTTGCCGGTTGTAAAGTTGAGCGAAAAAGTACAAGCGGAACATGCCATTTAATTGGTAATTCACTTGTATCGTGGTTTTCTAAAAAGCAAAATTGTGTAGCTTTATCAACCGCGGAGGCCGAATACATAGCTGCAGGTAGTTGTTGTGCTCAAATTTTATGGATGAAGCAACAATTATCTGACTTTGGTTTAAATTTAACAAATATCCCTATAAAGTGTGATAACACTTCGGCAATTAATTTGACTAAAAATCCAGTATTACACTCAAGGACAAAGCATATTGAAATTAGGCATCACTTTTTGAGAGATCATGTTCAAAAAGGTGATTGTGTTATAGAGTTTGTTCAAACTTCGGATCAATTAGCTGATATCTTTACAAAACCATTACCAAGGGACACATTTTATAAGATTCGAAGAGAACTTGGTATTTTTGATGAATTAACTATTAGCTAATTGTATTTGATGCTTTTTATACTCACCTTCAAGCCTATTTCAATGTGACTTGTATTTTGAGTTGTTGTATCTTATTAAAGTGTTTATCATTTTTTTTTATGCAGTTATGTGTGTATGTTTTCTATAATATGCTAATTGCTTTATTTGTATGTGTGTTACTTGCTACATGCTAAGTGTTTCTCTGTGTTTGTGCATGAAAAATGATTGTGCATGAAAAATTGAAATTTTTGAAATTCTGGACAGTTCACTCGAGTAACAGAAATTTCACTCGAGTAATTTTAAAAACTCTTTCGTATTACTCGAGTAATTCTGTCTGTCACTCGATTAATTTTAAAATGACTTGCGTATCACTCGATTAAGTTCATCCATCACTCGAGTAAAATCTTTTTATCTTTCGGCATACTCGAGTAACATACTCTTTCACTCGAGTACTGCTCGAATCACTCGAGTAACGTATGAACATTACTCGAGTAACTTACGTGATTTTAAAAGCTGAACTGTTGAAATCTGCATCATTTTTCCCGATTTTTTCTCTCTCTTGTTCGTCTTTCTCTCTTCTCTCTCATACGGGTCTTCATCAAATCATCATCTTTCAGCCACAAAACTCACAAATCATACAAATTTCTTCCATATTTCATCATTATATCATCATTTCTACTCCTTTCATTCATCAATTTCACCAATTTTATCCAAAAATCCGAAAACCCCAAATCAAAACCCTAACCCCCCAAAACCGAATTTGCTTTTTCTGAATCAATGGCTTCTTCCTCTCACTATCAACCTCCTCAAAAGAAAGCAAAGCAAGGAGCAGGTCGTAATGATACTTGGTTTTCTGGAATCAACCGAGATTTGCGGGAACCGGCATTTATCAATCGCTCTTTTGGTCTTACAAGGTATGTTAAATTTGCTTGGTTGCATAAGGAGCAATTTCCGTTTGTAGAGGATTTAGAATTTCAGAATTTGAAGAGGTTTTTGGAATTTGAGACTCATTATTACCCTAGGCTTGTCAGACAATTTTATCAAAATTTTACTAAGCTAGATGGTGAGTATCAAACAATGGTTAGAGGACATCATTTTGTTATAAAGCCTGCGGATTTGACTATGATGTTTGGTTTAGAAAACAAGGGAACTTTTATTGGTGATACTGAATGTCTGGATTTGGATGTGGATACTAATAAGATTTATACTGATTTGTTGCGTACTGGTGAATCTTGGGGTGATAGAACTACTAGAACTGTATCACCTTTGCATGCTGTGGATAGGGTGCTCATGTATATTATCTCTTATTGTTTGATTCCAAAATGCAATCAAAATTATGCTCAATTGGGAGATGATGATCTTACTTTGTTTCATGGGATTAAAAAGAGGTATGAGATGAATTGGAATAAAATGTTTTTAGCTCGTATGGAAGCTGCTGCTCAATCTCCTCCTACCCAATTCTTGCCATATCCTATGCATGTCACCAAGATCATGAGGTATTATCGTGTTCCAATCCCTGATGATGAGCCAGCTGAAAAGGAAAAGAAAAATAACTGGTGTCTTAATGATTCGCACATTAGTTATATGAAAATTGCTTGGCATAGGGACAGTCGCACTTGGTTATGGAAATCACAGATTAAGGAAATGGCTGAAGCTGCAAAGGCTGCAAGAGTTTCAGGTACTAGGAAAAGGAATTTACTTGGTGATAGGGCTGGTGCATCCTCTTCTGTTCCTCCTACTTCTACTGATCCGATGGATACCGATCGTATTGAGGACTATATCGATTTGGATAATCTTGGTACTCCATTTGATGCACAAGCTGCTCATGAGTCATTAGTTGAGCACATCAATGCTCAATTCACTCAGTTGGAGATGAGACAGGATGTGAAGAATATTGCCATGGAGCATCGTTTGATGGATTACATGTCTGGATTATTTTCTCATCATTTTCCTCCTCCTCCACCTGATTCCTAGACCTGTGGATGCTGATGATGTTTGCTGTTGATTTCTGTTGCATGTTTCATTTGCATATTCTCTGTTTATGTTTCTGTTTCATGTTTCTGACTCTGTTGCTACTATGACTTTAGGACCTTGTGTATGGTCTAGTTTGTTTAGTTTTCGTTTTGATTATCTGCTATGATTTGCTGCATAGTGTGATGCTCTGATACTCTGATTTATGGTGCTATATTCGTTGTTCGCTTATATTCGTTGTTTATATACGTTGAGGCACTATTGTGGTTTATTTTGGTATTGTCTTTATTGTTATATATTTTCTATACCATTGTGAACTACTTACCTTCAACTTTTGGCAAAGGACTTTTCTCAAAAATATTATCTTTTTAATGATGCCAAAAGGGGGAGAATATTTTGTTGATGTTGTTCTTGTAGGTTAAGTTTTATTATATTTTTCCTAGATGTTTTACATTTAGGGGGAGTATGTTAAAACTTAGTGCTTAATTTGAAAGGAGGTTTGTCATCATCAAAAAGGGGGAGTTTGTAGGATTCTCATGTTTTGATGCTAACAATCTCTCTCCAAGCAACAACATTGGCAACAAGCAAGCTACACCACATGAAGATTAGAATTAGGATTTTTATTAATTCTATTTCAATGTAATCTTTATTTTATGCAATGCATCTCATTGGTGTGGGTAGCTTAGGTGATTTTAAGAATATTTAAATAATGTCTGATTAAGAGTGAAGATACTTTAAATCTTGATTAAATAGCTTGTGAAAATCATTTTAGAAAAACTTTGTTTTTATTCAGATTCTGATCAGTTTACTCGAGTAATGAGTATTGGTTCACTCGAGTAATTTATGTTCTGACAGGTTAATCGAGTAATGGTTTACACATCACTCGAGTAACTTAATCTGACATGTTTCACTCGAGTGACGTTGTTTGGTTTACTCGAGTAATTCAATCAGTGTTGGGAAAATTTTAAAAGGACTTAATTTTCTCTTTCAAAGTAATAGACTTTCATTCTTACAATTTTCTAATACACTTTGAAAAGTAATTCAAGAGCTATTTTACATCTTTCAAGAGCTATCAAGATTCAACAAAGAACTTTTCATTCTTCACTCTATTTTCTATCATTGTTCAAATATTCTTGAGATCATATTTTTGTTCTTAGTGGTTGTTGAAGATTTGCAATTTGTGATTGCATCATTGAAGTTTCAACACAAGTGAAGAATCTCACAAGGAAGACTTTGAGGATCAAATCAAAGCAAGAAAAGAGGATTGGTTGGAAGCATCTTCAATCAATTAGCAAGGAAATCTAGAATTCTCAAAAGGGGTAGATTAGATCAAAGTGTTTGGTACACACTTTGAGTTGGGTTTTAAGATAGGAGAACTAAGAATCTAGTTGCATCTTAAAACATTGTAAAATCTACATTTGAAGATTTCTAGTGAAGAATCTCTCTTGATTTAAGAGGGGACTGGAGTAGCTTTCAAGTGGGTGAAAGTGAACCAGGATAAATCCTTGTGTCTCTTTTATTTTCATTCCTTGTATTTCATTAATTCATTAACATTTGCATTTTTAGGTTAGAATTGGGGTTTTCTTAATTCTACTCAATTGATCTAAAATTGCATGTTAATATTACTTGAAATTGTTCATATTAATCATTCATAATTTGTTGAATCATCATAGCATTGTTATTCTTGAAGAACTCCATTGAAAACAAAGTTTTAAATTGAATTTTACCCAGTTTACTCGAGTAAAGTTCTTGTCACTCGAGTAATCTGCTTTCAGTTTATAAACATTACTCGAGTAGGTTTTCTGTTACTCGAGTGATTTAAAATTTGCTTTCGTAATACTCGAGTGATTTGCTGAATACTCGAGTGAAATTATTTTTGGTTGCGTATTACTCGAGTGAAGGCTTGAGTTACTCGAGTAATCTGAACTGAATTCTTAAGAAAATTTATTTTCATAAAACCATTCTCTTAGGTGGACGAAAAATCTGTAATAAGGCTTCAATATTCTATTCACCCCCCCTCTAGACTATATTGAGCCGCTTGTTGGTTTCCAACAATAGGCATTACTAAATAATCTATACCTGTAACCACGTCAGCCAAGTCAACCTCTTCACCATCGATGGTGTACAGCTTTCCCTTCAGAGCAGGTTGACCCCCACCTGCTGGTTGTACCCTTGCGACATTGACTTCTTTCTTTGGAGCATTCTTGGAGCAACTCGCAGCAAAATGTAGTTTATTGTGGATTGGAGTTGAGATTTGAGAAGGAATCTAGTGAGAGAAAGAGGGGAAAATCGTGGCCCTAGGAGAGAGAAACAATGGGGAATGAATGTGGAAGAATGGGGCATTTTCGAGTGCCCCCCGTACTTATTTTTTTCTAGATCTGATCAAAATACTCGAGTCCTTTACAAAAGACTCGAGTATTTTAACCAGTTCATGTTTTATTTATTTTCTTGCACTTCAAAATTCCGTAACTTCTTCGTTAACCGTTGGATCTTGCTCAAATTTTAAAGCAAGCTTCCTTAAATACTAACCTTGATATCTAACGGTGAAATTTGTGTTTGGAGACGTAAATCTTTTATTTTGAATTTCCTAATATAGGGTGTTTAGAACACCGAAAACCCCGATTTTAACACTCGTTTAGCCTTCTTTAAATTTCTTTTCCGATGCCAATGCTTCCTAACTCCTTCATGACATTCAAAGGAACCTAATTTATCACCTTATGCTATTTTATGCACAATTATTATTTTCAAATCCTATTATTATTCCAATTACTCTTGGAATAAAATTTCGGGATGTTACATTATTAGGTAAATAACAATGTATTAATGATTAAAAAATCAAAAGAAAAGAAATGTATTTATTTATTTTAAATACTTTATTAAAATTAAAAAAACGAGTGATGTGCTACTTACTAAAGCATTAATTCTCTTAATATTCATTATTAAAATACTTATAAAAATAATTAAAATTTATATATATATATATGATTAAAAGCATTTTAAAGAATTTATTTCGTTTCTCTTATTTATTTAAATAGTTTTTTTGATTATACAAAGTTTTGAATAGTTTTTTTTATTAAGTATTTATATGAATAAAAGAAATATGCCTAATAAAATATAGAAATTATTGTATAAATATTTTATTACTAATATTTTTTCAAAGAAAAATTAACTAAATAGTAGTAATGCTAAAAAAGAATGTATTAAATTACATTTAAATTTAGGAGTAAAGGGAATTCCAATTTTAAATTTTCTTATTAGATTGTATAAACCATCAAATTAGTAGGTAAATAATAATGTATTTATGTTTAAAAAAATTTACGAAAGAAAATGTGTTTATTTTCTTTTCAATATTTTTTTATGAAACACATTGGAAATCATTATAATAATTTAAAAAAATTAGGTAGTTGTATGGAAGGTGTTGCGCTATTGACAAAAGAATTAATTCTCCTTTAATATATATTATCACAATACTTAGATAAATACTCCAAATTATACAAAAAGAATATTTTTTTTAAGGCTTATTTATGTCAGGGGTCCCTGTACTTTCACCCTATTTTGTCATATACCCCTAATCTTTTTTTTATATGAAAATACCCCTGTACTTTTCTTCGGTGAGTAATTTGCCCCTCCTCCCGATTCCGGCAAGTCGGTGCTGAGGTGGACCGCCAGAGTCCTTGTCAGCTCCTTCCACCTCAAACACGTGGTATAAAAACGGAGGTCCACGTGTCAGCTCCCTTAAATTATTTTTTTTAATTAAAAAAAACACCCACAACCCTAGACTCCTAACATTCAAAAAAAGCATCTTCATTTAAAAATCACAGAGCTCCCTGCCTCACACATCTCCACTGCCTGACCAGTAGGAGTCTCTTCCTCAGCGCCTGGGACAGAAATTCCCAACTCTTTAAGCTCCAACATAGTTAACCTTCTAATAAAAGGTTCATCCCCTTCTACACTAAGAATCCCCAACTCCTTCCTCATCTCTTTAAGCTCCAACATAGTTAACCTTCTAATAACAGGTTCATCCCCTTCTATACTAAGAACCCCCAACTCCTTCCCCATCTTCCACAAGTCTTTAGCATCGTCAACTGGATCGCCCTTCACCTATGCAATTTCAAGTTGTCGATTGGAACTACCCAACAAAACTGGACAAGCATCACTTACCCGTAAGCCATTGTTATCGTTATGCATACTCCTCTGCTTGGGCCTTTTTCTTTTATAAATTTTTGGAAGCAAGCTTTTCTTCTTCTTTTTCTTCTGGCCATAATTCACATTCACCACTGGACCACACACACCTCAAATGGTGAGGTGAAATAAGATCTCGATCTGGAGCTACATGACTTCATGGTGCAAGGGTGAGGAGAAGAAGAGAAAAACGAACAACAAAATAGAGAAGAAGAAAGATGAGAGTTCGAGGGAAGGAAGGAGAAAGAACCAGAGAGATAATGGGAGAAATGAATGAGAGAGGAAGAAGAGAGGAGAAATATCGAGGGAAGAAAGGGAGAGAAATGAAGATGGTGGCTGGGAAGGGAAACAAATAGGGTTGTGGTTGTTTTTTTTTTTAATTTAAAAAAAAATAATTTAAGGGAGCTGACATGTGGACCTCCGGTTTTATACCACGTGGCTGAGGTGGAAGGAGCTAACAAGGACTCCGGCGGTCCACCCCAGCACCGACTTGCCGGAATCGGGAGGAGGGGCAAATTACTCACCGGAGAAAAGTATAGGGGTATTTTCATATTAAAAAAAATATTAGGGGTATATGACAAAATAGGGTGAAAGTACAGGGATCCCTGACAAGGACTCCGGCGGTCCACCTCAGCACCGACTTGCCGGAATCGGGAGGAGGGGCAAATTACTCACCGGAGAAAAGTACAGGGGTATTTTCATATAAAAAAAAGATTAGGGGTATATGACAAAATATGGTGAAAGTACAGGGACCCCTGACATAAATAAGCCTTTTTTTAACATATATGCTTAGGCTAGTGGACTTTGCAAAATATATGGACTTTTGGAAACTTGACACATACAAGCTAATAAACTAGTGAAGCGAAAGAATATTGGAACCAAGGAATATATGTTAATAAGAATCAACTAAGTTGTGTGATTGCAATAGAGGAAAATGATGTTGATGCAAAGTTAACGGTGTTTTGCAGGAAGAAGAGAATTGGCTTTCTATGAAGCAGAAAAAGGCCACGGATTATTTGCCTCTATAAGTAACAATTTCTACATCAAAATTAACGAAGACAAGTATTCTCATGATTACCCTTTCCCGGCATATTACAAAACCTCCTTAGAAGAAATAGATGAGTTTATAGTCATTGGTAAACTCTTCTATTTCTTCTGGAAAGCTTTGTAATAAGAAAGAATTGGGTAATCATAGGAAAACTCATCCTCATGAATTTTGATGTAGTATTTGTTAGTTACGGGGTCTGATCTATGTCTTTTTTCTACTTCATAGATAACCCATTTCCGTCTTCCAACAACAACACCGCTAACTTTGCATATATCATCATCTTCCTCTGCTGAAATCACACAACTCAATTGATTCTTGACCAAGGTCATGTATGTCGAGTTTTTGGCTATTTATGACTCACAAAAATCATAATTGAAGCTATGAGGATTTGATTAGAATAGTTTAACCACTTAATAGAAGATGAAAATGGTGAGGGAGATGAAATGAGGCTTCAATAAGTATGCTGCAATAGGTGTGTGAAGCGGATAAAGAGGAGGTAAATGAAATTAAGAGAGTTATGATTAAATTTTAAGTAAGGGTATATTTGGAAATTAATGGGTAAAAATTCTAATATTATGTATGTGTTTAGTATTTACCTGCTGCATTAAAATTTATCACAAAACAAAACTATAGCAGAAAAAGATAAGAAATTCATCAAGAACAACTAAAAAAAAGTCATCTTTACCATAATTGCCGAAAAGTCCTTTAAGAAAGGATGTGAAAGCCACTCGATAGGGACAGTAATCTCTTACGAGATTGACTCCAAATACAAGGAAAGCAAAACCCATTCTACCCTAATGACGATATCTATTCATCGAGATCTTGTTTCCAATTGTTTACACAGTGGCTTAAGCTTTATATCTTCATAATTATTGCACCTAAAATAAATAGTGCCATTTGTCAATGTAAAGGATGAATATTTCATAGGAATTATCGAGAAAGATAAGAAATAGGGAAATTATAAATGGAAACACATACCTTGCGTTTTGCATGGAAATGGTAGTGGAGTGACCGAGTAGCATTGTTTGTACTGTTGCAAATATTAGTTTATATAGGTAGGCCAACCTGATGTTCTGATGGATATTCGAGAATATTCTTTTTAATTTTATTTTTTTAATCAATCTCCTCACTCTATACCAAACAACTAATTTTCTTCCAACATGTGTCACTCCTAGTAACCGAACATTTGACATTTGATCTTTGATAAGATTGATATAACAAGAATTAGAATAACTCTCTATATCGAAATATTATAATAAGAAAAATTTTAAATTATCCTAAGAAATTCTATAAATCATGAAATTATTAGGTAAATAACAATGTATTAATGATTAAAAAATCAAAAGAAAAGAAATGTATTTATTTGTTTTAAATACTTTATTAAAATTAAAAAAACGAGTGATGTGCTACTTACTAAAGCATTAATTCTCTTAATATTCATTATTACAATACTTATGAAAATAATTAAAATTTAGATATATCTGATTAAAAGCATTTTAAAGAATTTATTTGTTGCTCTTATTTAAATAGTTTTTTGATTATACAAAGTTTTGAATAGTTTTTTTATTAAGTATTTATATGAATAAAAGAAATATGCCTAATAAAATATAGAAATTATTGTATAAATATTTTATTACTAATATTTTTTCAAAGAAAAATTAACTAAATAATAGTAATGCTAAAAAAGAATGTATTAAATTACATTTAAATTTAGGAGTAAAGGGAATTCCAATTTTAAATTTTCTTATTAGATTCTATAAACCATCAAATTAGTAGGTACATAATAATGTATTTATGTTTAAAAAAATTTACGAAAGAAAATGTGTTTATTTCTTTTCAATATTTTTTTATGAAACACGTTGGAAATCATTATAATAATTTAAAAAAATTAGATAGTTGTATGGAAGGTGTTGCGCTACTGACAAAAGAATTAATTCTCCTTTAATATATATATTATCACAATACTTAGAAAAATACTTCAAATTATACAAAAAGTATATTTTTATTAACATATATGCTTTGGCTAGTGGACTTTGCAAAATATATGGACTTTTGGAAACTTGACACATACAAGCTAATAAACTAGTGAAGCGAAAGAATATTGGAACCAAGGAATATATGTTAATAAGAATCAACTAAGTTGTGTGACTGCAATAGAGGAAGATGATGTTGATGCAAAGTTAACGGTGTTTTGCAGGAAGAAGAGAATTGGCTTTCTATGAAATAGAAAAAGGCCACGGATTATTTGCCTCCATAAGTAACAATTTCTACTTCAAAATTAACGAAGAATGTATTCTCATGATTACCCTTTCACGGCATATTACAAAACCTCCTTAGAAGAAATAGATGAGTTTATAGTCATTGGTAAACCACTACAAGAATTTTCTCGAACAGCTACGGAATATTGCGTAGCAATTCCGTTGCTATGCTCTAGCAAAGTAGTCATAACTACGGAATTGCCACGGAACAGCTACAACACGGTGCGTAGCGTAAATCAGGCCGCTAATTTGCTACCGAATAATACCGTAGCTAATCCGTTGCAATACTGTAGCAAAATAATTTCTCACTTTATAGTAATAATAGTATTTTCCGTAGCTATCCAGCTAAAAATTTTCGGTAGGTGATCCGTAGCTAGTATTTTCACAATCTGTAGCTAAGTTGCGTCTATTTCCTAGCTGAAGTGTGAAAAATAACCACATAATCCCTAGCAATTTTGAAGCTACTCGGTAGCTGTTTTTCCTAGGTGTTCTCTAGCTAATCCCTAGCTGAGTTACGACACAATTCCGTAGCAATTTCCGTAGCAGTTGGGTACCTTTTTTTCCTAGCTGTTCTCTACCTATTCTGTGGCGTTATTGGATTATTTTATTTTTCTCTTTGGATTTAATAGCTATATTACATTACTAACATACTTAATTTTTATATCATCGAAATCATATTTATAATAAGCTCCATATGAATTGTTTCAAACAAAGAAAAGAACACAAGCTAAGAAATATATAAGTAAAATAATAATGTCATAATTTTTATATTAGCTAGCCACTTTTCAATAATGTCATAAATTTTGGTCTAAGCCTACTTCAAAACAAGTCTTCAATACCATTTCCTAATGGTCATTTGTGGCTCTTCCACTATCTCCATATTTCTACTTCTCAACCATGTCAAAAAACTCAACTTAAACTCAGTTTAGAACAAGTTTTCAAAATATCATCCTTGTAATCAGTCTATAAACAAGAGCCATTAACAGATGCATGTCATGAATTATCCACCACCATATTCTTAAGTACTATTAGAGGCACAAAAATTGCAACATTGTCTAAAAGCCAAAAAAGTTTAAATCACAATAATACCACATTGATCAGCTTCTTTCAACTTCTCTTTGATTTCCTTTGACAATTCAAGAATCTCAGGTGTCTACAAATTCAAGAAGACAAAAGTAATCCATTAAAAAGTATGGCAGAAAAATATAAAACTCCCAAGATTGCTCATCATATATATAAGTTCCTTCATATCTAAATTACTTTATTTAAAGCCCAATTATCTAGCACTTTATCATATCTAATGACTGAAGATAACAAGTAACAAGTGACAACAAAAGCCAACTTATTCTAAATGCTTATGGTTATATTTTCAAGTTATCAAGACTGAACCTTGAAACATATATTTGAACCACTAATATTACCAAGCTTAATCTCAGAAGTTATGTTGCCAAGAGCATGAAGCATACCTACTATCCACAAGCATTACCACAATTTGCTTCATATATAAAACACTCTTTACTGCTACTTTCCTACACTAATACATGTTCCATACTTCACAAGTAGACTTCATAACCAAAGTAAAAATATTCTACTAAATAAGAACTATAATTTAGTGTACCTAATTCAGTGAAACGAATTGATAGAACAAGATCAAATGATAAGAACTAGAAGCTCCTTGAGCCTTGGAGAAGCCTCTCCTTTGCATATGCAGAAATAGGTATCCTCTAACTGAATGCATTATAATCCAAATTAAAATAGAGCAGAGGTGCATCAAAGTAGAGAATGCAAAGGGATGAATTGAACCAAAAGAAGAGTGTGAAGTTATGTGTCAAACTTAAATCAACCCTATATAACAAGGAACAAGCACAAGACAACTTAATATCAACTAAGCAAAGGAACAAGTATATAGAAAATTTACACATAGTATAACAAAACTGTCTTAAAAGATATATAATGTCATCATTGTTTCCTATATGACAACTACATAAAAATAAGGAACAAGTATTGATAGTGAAATTCAGATTCTAATTATATAGCAGAAAATCCAAACAGACAAACCATACCTAAATAGATTAAGAAGACAAAATATTAGTAGTAGTTTCCTCAAGATGGAACCACCAGGTACTAAGTTAAGGACAAGGTGGCCCATCATCAATTGGTACAAAATTTGATCGGAAACAAATTTGTCGACTGAAATATCTCTCTTGTCACTACTACAGGTTTGGACTGCTTCTGTCTGGGGCTGGTTGTTATTCAGGAAAAAAAAATATTAGTCAATTAAAATGTATGCTTGTATGTGAGAGATATATACCAAGTGTGGATAGAAGTACTACCTTCTGTACTCCAGTTTCAGAAGTAGATCCAACTGAAGGTACACTAGCAGCCCTGAAGCCATTCATCTCCACAGTGTCTAACTGTTCGTTTCCAAGTGGAGGTCTTGGTTCAGAACCAGCAGGCAAGTCCCGACTTGTTGATTCCATTTGACCTAATAAGAAGCAAAAACAGTTTTGAAATTTAAATTCTATTGAGACTCACAATAATTAATCAATAAATTGGTAACCACCTGACAGAGCTGAGTTATCTCCGTGCATATTACCAACAAAGTCTCTAAGGCGAGAATTAAGTCCAGCTAAAACAGATGACAATGGAGTTGAATCAGAAGATGGCTGTGGAGTAGAAACACCAAACCCAGTTCGTGTGCTGCTAGCAACTCCAACAACAGAGCCAGGCTCACTATAGTGTTCACCTCTTGTCCCTTCCCCATTATTTGGCCTAGAACCAATAGGTGAAACAACTGGTGCAAGAGAAGTACCTGGTAGAAAGCAGAGTCAATAAAAAGCCGAATAGTTTACAGGTGTAAGTGCAAGTAGTTTAGTTTACCAGCATGTATATGAATGCTAACGTTCCTAGGAACACTTCCAATACCAATGGGGCCAAATGCCGGAGGAGTTGAAGAAGGAACGGGACCACCAAAGAGGGAGCTTGTCTGAAGTGGAAAGGGCTGCATATTGCACAATATCAGCACGGCCAGAAAAAATCAAAGTAAAAACTATTCAAACAATAAAAACAGACATGAACAAGGTTTACCAAAGCGATCATCATATAAGAGGGGATTGAAAACCAGATACAGATTCCAACAATCAATTAGGAAGAGGAAAAAGAGAGAAAGCTTATGCCACCATTGTTATACACTTAAGTAGAATGTTTATCAATCTGAACTTATTTTCACCCCAATGGTTGAGTTAAGAAAACAAAGAGAGTCAGGGACTATATTTTTATTACTTGTAAGAAAGAGACCAGACAGTGAAATAATCAAAGGGAGCACATTGATGAACCCTGGATCATGGATAGTAACATCAAATTCATCCTCCTATGGAAGGTCTCTGAGAACACTGTTAATCGAGTTTCTGATTTAGGGAGTAAGTTGATATCATTTTGTACTAAGGGAGTAAGTTGACGTCACTTTCTAGTTTCTATAGTTGATAGTTTAAATTAATGACAACTACTTTGGAAGACTAAATTGGTGCCAATTTCTATGATTGAGGAAGTAAATTGATGTCACTTGGAGCTTTGTGTAACAGACGAAAGTGTTTGCAGCACCTAATAATTTTAATATTTTAAAAATGTAGAGACCCTCTCTTAAGCAACTCGTGCACCTCATTAGTAAATTGAAAAAAGCCGAATCCTTCACACCTATACCCAAATACCCAATTCCTATAAATATGAAAGTAAACTATAAGTACAATGCATTTGGAACAAGTTTTCTCTATGCAGAATATTTTCTGATTTCTGCTTCCAAAATATTTTCTGATTCCTCCTTCCAAAATATTGAAGCATACAACAGTAACTTTGTCGTACACAAAAAATATACAAATGCCATCGAACTGACAACAATTTATCGCCATTCTTATAATTCCCTTTTTCACATACTCTGCTAAAATTAAGTAAGCACAATTTGCAAACTAATTCAATGGATATCAACTTTTTTCCCCTCAGCATATTGCAGGAACTTAGCTTATATTGTTTCTGAAGAGTGAAGACATGAAATCCTATTCATACCATTTAATATATTAAGAGTCAAGGTCAACACATATAAATTTCTAATATGAATAGTTGAAACTAGTAATAGTTTTGAAGACTCATGTTGCACAATCAATATTTCCATGAAAAAGCACAACTAGGACATATTGTACTGTCTATTTTCAATCTTCAATCATTTATCAACAATCTGTTTGGTGTTAAACCACACTAATGTTGTGTTAATTTATTGCATGTTAATCATCTTCATCAAAAGTTCAAAACATCAGCTAATGCTTAAATAAATGGAATTGCACACCCTTAATTGAACAAGAAAAAATCTAAATAATTGACAAACCTGCACCATTATAGGATTTGGTCCTGATGGAGAAATATAAACTGCTGGTCCAGCATTAACAGCAGATTCTGCCTGAAATGTGGTTCTGATCATGAATAATATGTTGACACAACAAAGTAAACCAAATCACAAGAAAAGGATTAAACCATACAGAAGACTGTCCCATACGCAGTGTCAACATTGTTCGGCCAAGCTCTAGAAGAAGAGCACCTAAATGCTGCATAGCAAGTCCTGTTTGCACTGATTCCGACTGAATTTGACTCCTTATACTTATATCAGAAGAAGTTCCCTCCCGCTCCAAGCGTCCTGCAATATGCTAGAGTCACAGATTGCAAGTAAAACATAATCAGATAAGATAAAGGCAAAAGATAACAAGGTTAGTTTATGATAGCAAAATCCTACATTAAAATGTACATCACGATAATGACATTTTTGTGTCAAAGAGACGAAATTTTTATACTCAGATTCTGTCAGAGATTTATGTATTATTGCAACATATACGGTCAGGGACAGACAATAAGATATAAGGTAAATTACAGGCTTAAAGTTTTGCATAATTTCTAATATGCTCTACAAAATCATAATATGCTCTACAAAATCAACACAACACACAATTTTGTAATCAACACACAATATGCTCCAAACAGTGAACACAGTTTCACAATTTTTTAAAGCCCAGATCTGAATTAAGTGAATTGTTTCCCTTCCCATGAGGTTTAGTGAAAGTGGTTTACAACAACAACAACAACAACAACAACAACAACAACAACAACAACAACAACAACAACAACAACAACAACAACAACAACAACAACAAACCAGAATAAAACAAAATTGAAAACCATAAAAAATCCCAAAGGGAATGAAATTAGTAAATGCCACAGTGAATGATTAATAAAAAACGAATAAAATTAACATAAGTTCAGAGTAAAAAAACCTAAGTTGCATGCAAACAAAATACAAAAACAAAATAAATATATAAATCAAGCAAGCGATTATAAAAAAATAAAATGAAAAAAAAAAAGGATGTACTCTTAGAGAGAAGAGAGGAAAAAATTAATTACCTTAGAGAGAGAGAAACGAAGAGCAATCGAAGACAGAGAAAGTGTTGAAATGATGAGTGTTGAAACGGTGAGAACGGAGCAAGTGGTGGTCTGAGACTTGACAGAGAACGGAGGAAGAGGTGGTCTTAGGGTTCGAAGGCTTGATAGAGAACGGAGGATCGAAGCAGAGAACGGAGGAAAGAAAGGGCGGAGGAGAGAGGAGCGGAGGAAGCTAACGGCGGTGAGGGAGAGGCCGTGAAGGAGGGAGATGGTGAGAACGGAGCAAGTGGTGAAGGAGAAAGAAGGGAGGCGGTGGGGAGGTGAAGGAGGCGGAGGGAGGCGGAGGGAACTCTGAAAGGGAAAGGGAAAACTGAAAAAGAGCTGCGGGAATGAGAAAAGGAAAGAGGGAAAGGCAAAGGAAATTAATCAGCGGCCGGAGCAAAGGAAGGAGTAGCGGGAGCGTAAAAATTTCACAGATTGGGCCAAAAAATTCATCAGCTACGGAATATTGCCTAGCAAATTAATCTGTTACGGAATTTTATATTGTTACCAATATTCCCTAGCTAAAGCGTAGTTGTTCCATAGTTGTTTTTCATATAATAAGTGTATTTTATAGTATTGAAAACTAACTACGGAAATTAATTTTGTATCTATTCTATAGCTGATTTGCTATGAAATTGCTAGGAAAATATTCCGTAGCAAAATTCTGTAGCTGTTCGAGAAAATTCTTGTAGTGAACTCTTCTATTTCTTCCGGAAAGCTTTGTAATAAGAAGGAATTGGGTAATTGTGACGCTCTCTTTCCAATTTGAAAATAATTAATATTTCCAAATAGTTTACTACTTGCTATCAAAATTTAGGACTAGAAAATTTTTCCTTTTTAATATTATTACTTGCTCAATCAAAAACCTCTTTTTGACATAAACCATTTCATGAATTCGGCTTAGTAATATCTTAGATTCGAAAAGATTCTCGAGAACACATTTCCTTAATTATAGAGAACGTTACTAGTGTTTATCATTTGAATATATTATTTGCCTCTCGAGTGGGATTTGAATATATAAAATATAAACTTATTGCCGAATCTTTTGTAAATTAAAATCAGAGTTCGCGGAAGTAAAAATATTACTTTTGGGGCTCTGCTGAGGAAAATAGACATCATATATATATATATATATATATATATATATATATAGATCATAGCACAAAATACAACCCCATCAGTACAGTAGTAGCAAGTAACGTCAGTCGAGATAGCAAGAGTTTATAAAAACATATACAACCCAACTGTATAAAATAAAACCTCACTCTAAGACCTCTCAAAATATATACACTATATCACATGGTCTCAAAATAGAAGTCTCAGAGCAGGTCTTCAGTGTCCTCAGCAGCTCCTCAGATCCTCCACAACTCTATCCCTAGGATCTAGGATCCAAAACACCTATGCTATGCAGGCTCCTATGAACCAGCGGGTCCACCTCTAGCAGGAACAGTCGGCTCAACATGCACCTCCTCCTCGCTCTCATCCTCCACGGGGTCCTCCTCGATCTCGCCCGACTGTGTAGAGACCCCACCACTGGGTCTAGGATCTGCAGAAGTAGTCCTATCATAATCAGTCGGACCAGGAGAAGGAATCTCCTCAGTGACAACTCTATGAGAAGAAGGATGGGAACGAGTGGCAGCTCTAAAACGGAAACTATGAAAACGACGCATAGGTCGAGCCGGGGGTGGTCCTCTATAAGTATAAAATGGTGGAACATGCATAGTATAGACTAATGGGATCCTAAATCGACGAGGTCGCACACGCACCAGAGGGTTAGGATGGTAGAGAGTGATCTCAACCTCCCCCTCAAAAGTGGCACGGTGCTCCTCATACGTCCATATACCGCTAGGGATAGGGCGTATCTCGATGCAGGCTAGATATCTGGCCATCACCTAAACAGGGCACAGGGAGTAAGTATACACATATACATGATTGATAAAGACTAAAATTACAATCACAAGTATATCATGGACATAT
Organism: Crotalaria pallida; assembly: GCA_037953625.1. Taxonomy (NCBI): domain Eukaryota; kingdom Viridiplantae; phylum Streptophyta; class Magnoliopsida; order Fabales; family Fabaceae; genus Crotalaria; species Crotalaria pallida. The sequence continues at coordinate 99,893,841 of CM075650.1, forward strand.
CATAATGCAAATACATATGAGCACACCAATTTTTCAACATTATAACTCTTATAATGCAAGTGGCATGATGTATGATTTTCTATCCACAACTGAGGCCTCTAAAGTCCATCTTGGACGTCCATCCAATACACACTTGTGTTCCCGGAACACCGACATTCGTTCCCAGAACGTAATGCCGAACCATACTTGGATAATAAGCATCACTCCCGGAGTGTGCACCACGTTCCCGGAACGCATACGTTCCCAAAACGCATAAAAAACCAGGTCCCGGGCACTGGCCACATATCTATAATGTGTCATCAAGTAGGTTATAATTTGGTACTCCCGGAGTACCCTCCTCATATTCCCAGAATATGATAAACGTTCCTACCAACCAGACTCCCAGTCTATATGTATGCACAAATATCAGGGTTGGTTTTATCTTTACATTAATTAATGTGATTTAGAAATATTCCAATTTCCATTTTGAATGATTAATTTGAGGCATAATATTTGGCATAAAATTCTCCTTTGAATTTTCTCAAAACATGCCTTTTAACTTATATTGGATAAAACATAGCCAATGGTATTCAAAAACTTAACTTTTTATTTTTCAGACTCAGGTACTAACCGGTTACAGTTTCAGGCTAACCGGTTAGAATTACAGACCTGAACTGTTTACCATTGCAATTCAGAAAAACCCTTTTTTCTTGAATTCTCTACCCAATCTATACACCACTTAAACCTTGTTTTATGCCTCAAAATCACAGTTTCCATCATTCAAAATTAAAATCACATTTGTTTCCAATCATACATAATTTTCTCTTGAAAATTACTTTATGAATTTAAGGTATAACTCTTTGTAACACCCCTAATTTTCGTCTCCCGAATAATAGGAAATTAATAATAAAAAGTTTTATTATTAATTTATAGAATTTTTCTAAGTTTATGTTTTGTATTTAATTAGCCTTAAATATAAAAATAAGTGGAAATATTTTTATATGGCAAATAAATGCAAAGTATAAGGAAATTGCATTTTGGTCCCTGGATGAGGACTAAAAGGAAATATTAGAAAGATTCTTGGAGGGAAAGATTTAAAAATAATAATTTTTAAATTTTGAACTGATCTAACCGGTTAGTAATGCCCTGTAACCGGTTAGACGATGAACTCAGAAACTGGTTTAGTGGATTTTGATGAGTAATCACTTGGTTAATTCGATTAATCGCCACGAATCCCACTAATTGCATGTTAGAAGACGCGTGTCTTCCTGCATGTCAGCGAATTTGTCTATAAATTGCGGATTTCTGAGGTGTTGAAGGTTGGTTTCTGCTGTTTTGGGTTGAAGAGGGTGATTTAGGGTTTCAATTTTGTCTGAGGCGATTCTCCTTCTTCTTTGAGTGTTAGAAAGGGAAAGATACACTTTTGGAAAGCTTAAATCCAGAGCTTTCCATTGATATAGAGATTGTGAGTCAAGAGTGAGTGTGTGAGGAGAAATCAGCCATCAAAGTTCAGTGTTGAAAACTGAACTCTGTCTCTCTTTGGTTCGGGAAGCTGTTTTGGGACTTTGATTCTGATCAATACAGGTAACCTCTAGGCCCCAAATCTCTTTCATTCATTAGTGCATGTTGCCTAGAACAAGGTCTAATCGTTTTCCCCAATTTTCTTGGCCAATTTCTATGTCAAACCTTCTGGCCTTTGGACCCTGTTGATAAAAATCGTGGCTGGGAGCAGAACTGTGGAATTGTGGAAAATCTGTGGTTGGATCTTCAAGCTCAGTGGTAATACTCATCAAAATCGACTTAGAGGTATGGGAGAAGTCTATACTATACTAGATTTAGACTAAAAATTAAATGATTTAGGATTTGAGTTCACAAAACTCAAAAGGGCATTATGTGTTTTTAAGCACAAAGGCTTGGAGGCCAATTTCTTGCTCACTTTGGTTTTGAGCAATTTTAAATTGATGCATGCAAGCTATATAAATGCTGAATTCTGTGTTTGAGTGTTTGATTTAAGTTTTGTTGTGTTAAATTGTGTTTATGTGGATTTTCATGCAATTTAATACAATAAACTTGATGCATGCAATATGAATGTGTTTCTGGGTGTAAACATGTTTATTTTAAGGCATATGAACTTGGTGTATACTGAAATTTGGTTAGATTTGAGAAAGGAAGAAAATGAGTTGTTAAAACTCTTGTTTTAATGGCCTGACTGCATAATCTAACCGGTTACACGATTTTCGTAACCGGTTAGACACTGCAGATTTTCAAAGAAAAATCAGTTTATAAATCAGTCCTGAAATCTTAATAGTTTTTACTCAAATCTAAGCCTTAATTTCAATACACAAGGTCTGAATATGGGCTGTGATAATGTCAATAAATTCAGATTGGAAAGATTACAATTTATGCCTTAAATTGATGGAATAATTTCAAGAGAAATTATGTTCATTGGAAAAGGATATGTGATTTGGACTTTTGAATGATGAAACAATGGTTTTTGAGGTATAAAACAATGTTAAATGTGTTTTGGATTGGGTAGAGAATTCAAGAAAAAAGGGTTTTTCTGAATTGCAATGGTAAACAGTTCAGGTCTGTAATTCTAACCGGTTAGCCTGAAACTGTAACCGGTTAGTACCTGAATATGAAAAATAAAAAGTTTAGTTTTAAATACCATTGAAGTTGTATTACTCAATCTGGGTTTTAAAAGGCATGTTTTGAGAAAAAATTCAAGGGGGAATTTTATGCCAAATGTTGTACCTCAAATAAATCATTCAAAAGTAGAAATTGGAATATTTCTAAATCACATTAATTAATGTAAAGATAAAACCAACCTTGATGTTGTGCATACATATAGACTGGAAGTCTGGTTGGTAGGATCGTTATCATATTCTGGGAATATGAGGAGGGTACTCCGGGAGTACCAAAGTATAACTTACTTGATGACACATTATAGATATGTGGCCAGTGTCCAAGACCTGGTTTTTATGCGTTCTGGGAACGTGGCGTTCTGGGAACGTGGTGCACACTCCGGGAGTGATGCTTTTTATCCAAGTATGGTTCGGCATTATGTTCTGGGAACTAATGTCGGTGTTCCGGGAACACAATGGTGTATTGGATGGATGTCCAAGATGGACATTTAGAGGCCTCAGTTGTGGATAGAAAATCATCCATCATGTCACTTGCATTATAAGAGTTATAATGTTGAATAATTGGTGTGCTCATATGTATTTGCATTATGATCTGTTCATGGTATATTTGTGATTGTAATTTTAGTCTTTATCCATTATGTATATGTGTATACTTACTCCCTGTGCCCTGTTTAGGTGATGGCCAGATACCTAGCCTGCATCGAGATACGCCCTATCCCTAGCGGTATATGGACGTATGAGGACCACCGTGCCACCTTTGAGGGGGAGGTTGAGATTTGTCTCTACCACCCTAACCCTCTGGTGCGGGTGCGACCTCGTCGATTTAGGGTTCCATTAGTCTATACTATGCATGTTCCACCTTTTTACACTTATAGAGGACCACCCCCGGCTCGACCTATGCGTCGTTTCCATAGTTTTCCTTTTAGAGCTGCCACTCGTTCCCATCCTTCATCCCATAAAGTTGTCACTGAGGAGACTCCTTCTCCTGGTCCGACTGAGTATGATAGGACTGCTTCTGCAGATCCTAGACCCAGTGGTGGGGTCTCTACACCGTCGGGCGAGGTCGAGGAGGACCCTGTGGAGGATGAGAGCGAGGAGGAGGTGCATGTTGAGCCGACTGTTTCTGCTAGAGGTGGACCCGCTGGTTCATAGGAGCCTGCATAGCATAGGTGTTTTGGATCCTAGATCCTAGGGATAGAGCTGTGGAGGATCTGAGGAGCTGTTGAGGACATGGGAGACTTGCTCTGGGACTTCTGCTTTTGGACTTTGTTATATATTGTATATATTGAGAGGTCTTAGAGTGAGCTTTTATTTTAGTGCAGCTGGTCTGTATATGTCTTATCAAAACTTGCTATCTCGACTTTTTATCACTTGCTACTGTACTGATGGGGTTTTATTTGATGGTATGATCTATATATATATGATGCTTATTTTCTCAGCAATGCCCCATAAGTACTATTTTTCTTCCGCGAACTCTGATTTCAGTTTATAAAGAATTCGGCGAAACGTATATATATTATATACTCAAATCTGACTCTAGAGGCAAATCATATGTTTAAATAATAACTACTATGGTTTCCTATAAATAAGGACGTGCTTTCTCGAGAGTCTTTTTTTTAATCTAAGATAATACTAAGCCGAATTCATGAAACGGTTTATGTCAAAAAGAGGTTTTGATTAAGCAAGTAATAATATTAAAAAGGAAAAATTTTCTAGTCCTAATTTTGATAGCAAGTAGTAAACTATTTGGAAATATTAATTATTTTCAAGTTAAAAAGAGAGCGTCACACCCTTCGGTGGTATCAGAGCATTGGTCCTGTTCCTCATGGCCCCGCAGATGCAGCTAAGTATGATATTCAATGTTGATTGAATATGATTTGAGTAAGTTAGTGGTAGTATTTATTTTTTTTAAAAGACCTTTTTAGTAACCCAAAGTCCATAGTGCAGGTCTTTCTATGGCAACCCGAAATAGAAATGTTACTAACGAAATGTTAGAACGAATCACGACTGTGCTGGAAGGCATGCAGCAGCAGCAGAGGCATCAATCATCTCAAGGGAGAGCTGGTAATCCATCTGCTGGCAACATGGCGAATCATGATGCTAAGACTCTGTCGGAGTTCAGGAAGTGCAATCCACCAAGATTTGAGGGAGGATATAAACCTGATGAGGCGAACAAGTGGTTGTATGAGATCAATAAGATCTTCCGAACTCTGGAGTGTTCTGATGAGCAGAAGGTGACCTATGCAGTTTACATGCTTCATGGGGAAGCTGAAAACTGGTGGGATCACACAGTCCAATTGCTGAATTTTGAAAGGAGGGCAATCAACTGGGGAGTATTTATGGAGAAATTTCTTAATAAATATTTTCCAGAAGATTTGCGGAGGAAAAAGGAAGTGGAGTTTATGCAATTGAAGCAAGGGGATATGAGTGTAGGGGAGTATGCTGCCAGATTCGAGGAACTGATGAAATACTCTCCCTATAACTTAAATAACCCTGATGAAAGAAGTAAGTGTGTGAAGTTTGAAGGTGGGCTACGGCCGGAGCTGAAGTCTATCTTCAGTTATCAAAGGATTCAGAGTTTCCCTGCACTGGTGGACATGTGCAGAATGTATGAAGATGATAAGAAGGCGAAGTTGATAGGAGGTCAAGCGAAGGGGGTTGGACAGAACTATGGACCCCAAAGGAAGAAGAAGTTTGACCATCGGAATAATGGTCCATATTCTAAGAACAAGGGGAAAGGCAAGGCAGTGATGGATAACAGGAACAAGCCTCGCGATAATGCTCCTTATTGCGAGAAGTGCAAGCGTTATCATCATGGTCAGTTTTGTTGGTCCACAGGAGGATGTTTCAAGTGTGGGAAGCAAGGTCACTTTGCCCGTGAATGCAAGGAATCTGCAAAGGGGGATGCAAAGGGATCTGCTGGAAAGTCTGTGGTACAAGGACGAGTATTTACCCTGAGTGGTAGTGAAGCAACCCAAACCCCGAATCTCGTGCAAGGTAATTTTCTGCTCAATAATCAACCTTGCAAAATCATGTTTGATTCTGGAGCTACACATTCTTTTGTTTCCCCTGAATGTGTGAGTAGGCTGAATCTTATTGTTTCTGATTCACCCTGCTATCTTAGTATAGACACCCCTACGGGAATACCGATCTACACCGCTAAAGTCTGTTTAGGGTGTGATGTAGAAATTCTGGGTCGTTCATCCAAAGTAGATTTGGTTTGTCTTCCTAAGTTACAATTGGATGTGATCTTGGGAATGAATTGGTTGATGAAGAACCAAGTGATCATCAATTGTGAGGAAAAGACAATTCAATATAGGACCCTTGAACTGGAGGGTTATATGTGTTTATTCTCGGCCTCTGGAGAAGAAGAGTCGATGTCGATCGAAGAAATTCCAGTAATGAGGGAATTTCCGGAAGTATTTCCTGAGGAGATACCAGGATTACCTCCGAAGCGAGAGATAGAGTTTGGGATCGATTTAGTCCTTGGAGCTGGTCCCATCTCTATTGCTCCTTATAGGATGGCACCACCAGAAATGGCAGAAATGAAGAAGCAAATCGAGGAGCTGTTGCAGAAACAGATGATCAGGCCAAGCGTTTCACCTTGGGGAGCTCCATTATTGTTCGTAAAGAAGAAAGATGGAAGTATGAGGATGTGTGTGGACTACAGGCAGTTGAACAAGGTCACTATTAAGAATAAGTATCCTTTGCCAAGGATTGATGACCTTATGGATCAAGTGAGGGGAGCCGCAGTATTCTCCAAGATTGATCTGAGATCGGGTTATCATCAGATCAGGATAAAGGAGGAGGATGTACCCAAGACTGCATTTCGATCACGATACGGTCATTATGAGTATGTTGTGATGTCGTTCGGATTGACAAATGCACCTGCTATTTTCATGGATTATATGAACCGGATCTTTAGACCATATTTGGATTTGTTTGTGGTGGTATTCATTGACGACATTTTGGTCTATTCTAAAAATCCAGAAGAACATGAAAAACATCTCAGGATTGTGTTAAAGGTCCTGAAGGAGAAGCAACTATATGCCAAACTTACGAAGTGTGAGTTTTGGTTGAATGAAGTGAAGTTTCTGGGGCATGTAATCTCTAAGGAGGGAATTGCGGTGGATCCAACGAAGGTAAGTTTAGTGCTAAGTTGGGAACAGCCTAAGACGGTGACGGAGGTGAGAAGTTTCTTAGGGCTGGCTGGATACTATCGTCGATTCATAGAAGGATTTTCTAAGATTGCATTGCCTTTGACCAAGTTGACTCGGAAAGATCAACCGTTCGTGTGGGACGATCGGTGCGAAGTTAGCTTCCGTGAGTTGAAGGAAAGGTTAACATCGTCTCCTGTGTTAATCTTACCGGATCCTCACAAGAGTTTTGAAGTTTATAGTGATGCATCTAAGCAAGGACTGGGTTGTGTATTGATGCAAGAAGGAAGAGTAGTGGCGTATGCATCGAGGCAATTGAAGAATCATGAGGTGAATTACCCGATGCATTATTTGGAATTAGCTGTGATCGTGTTTGCCTTAAAGATATGGAGACATCATCTCTATGGCACTACATTCCAAGTATTTAGTGACCATAAGAGTTTGAAATATCTGTTCGACCAGAAAGAGTTGAACATGAGGCAAAGAAGATGGATGTAGTTCTTGAAGGATTATGATTTTAAACTCCATTATCATCCGGGTAAAGCGAATGTGGTTGCAGACGCGTTGAGTCGGAAAGCAATCCACATTAGTGCAATGATGGTTAAGGAAGCAGCGTTGATTGAAGAATTCAGAGACTTGAGCTTGTTGATGCAAGTGGAGCCATCAAGTATCAAGTTGGGGACGTTGCAGATCACCAACGAGTTCTTGGAAAGAATTTGGGAGTTGCAACGAGCAGACGAAGAGTTGATGGAAAAGATGAGACTAGGTTCGGAAGGAAAGGAACCTGATTTCAAAGTTGGGCAGGATGGAATCCTTCGTTTTAGGACAAGGATTTGTGTACCAAGGGATCAAGAAGTTAGGAGACTGATCCTTGACGAAGCCCATAAGAGTCGGATGAGTATGCATCCTGGATCAACCAAAATGTATCAGGACTTGAAGAAGATATTTTGTGGTCGGGATTAAAGAGGGAGGTGGCAGAATATGTAGCGGCGTGCTTAATTTGTCAGAAAGCAAAGGTAGAACACCAGAAACCGGGAGGACAGTTGCAACCTCTGAGGATTCCCCAGTGGAAGTGGGATAGTATCTCAATGGATTTTGTGTCTGGTTTGCCGAGAACAACAGCAAATCATGATGCAATATGGGTGGTTGTGGATAGGTTAAAAAAGTCGGCGCATTTTATTCCGATAAATATGCGTTATTCCTTGAACAAGCTTACCAGATCTATATCAAGGAGGTAGTTCGTCTTCACGAAGTGCCTTCGAGCATTGTATCAGACCGAGATCCGAGATTTTCGTCGCAATTCTGGAAGATTTTGCATGATGCTATCGGAACAAGGTTGAAATTGAGTTCTGCGTATCATCCACAGACGGATGGCCAGACGGAGAGAACAATTCAATCTTTGGAAGATGTGTTGCGAGCGTGTGCAATTGAAGAACAAGGAAGCTGGGATCAAGTGTTCCCTCTTGCAGAATTCACATACAACAATAGCTACCATGCGAGCATTGGAATGGCACCGTTCGAGGCGTTGTACGGAAGGAAGTGTCAAACCCCGCTATGTTGGTTCCAAGTGGGGGAGAACTTGATGGTTGGACCAGAAATGATTCAACAGACAACTGAGAAGATCAAGATGGTTCAGACTAAGATGAATGCGGCTCAGAGTCGACAGAAGAGTTATGTGGATAAGAGGAGAAAACCATTAGAGTTTTCTGAGGGCGATCATGTGTTCCTTCGGGTGGTTCCGATGAAAGGAATTAGTAGAGCTTTGAGAACCCGAAAGCTTTCGCCTAAGTGTATAGGTCCATATCAGATTCTTAAGAGAGTTGGTCATGTTGCTTATCAACTGGCTTTACCAACCTCTCTGTCCAATTTGCATAACGTCTTTCACGTTTCGCAATTGAAAAGTACGTTCATGACCCATCTGTTGTTCTGAAACTCCAACCTGATGATCTAACTCTGAGAGAAAACCTGACCTTTGAGACCAGACCGGTTCAGATAGAAGATCGTGAAGTCAAGCGGCTCAGAGGAAAGGAAATACCCTTGGTCAAGATAACTTGGGAGAATGCTGACGTATCGGAAGCGACATGGGAATTAGAGGAGAAGATGCGTCAAGAGTATCCGGAGTTGTTTTTGTAATCTAGAATTTCGGGGACGAAATTCCTTTTAAGTGGGGGAGTAGTGTAACACCCCTAATTTTCGTCTCCCGAATAATAGGAAATTAATAATAAAAAGTTTTATCATTAATTTATAGAATTTTTCTAAGTTTATGTTTTGTATTTAATTAGCCTTAAATATAAAAATAAGTGGAAATATTTTTATATGGCAAATAAATGCAAAGTATAAGGAAATTGCATTTTGGTCCCTGGATGAGGACTAAAAGGCAATATTAGAAAGATTCTTGGAGGGAAAGATTTAAAAATAATAATTTTTAAATTTTGAACTGATCTAGCCGGTTAGTAATGCCCTGTAACCGGTTAGACGATGAACTCAGAAACTGGTTTAGTGGATTTTGATGAGTAATCACTTGGTTAATTCGATTAATCGCCACGAATCCCACTAATTGCATGTTAGAAGACGCGTGTCTTCCTGCATGTCAACGAATTTGTCTATAAATTGCGGATTTCTGAGGTGTTGAAGGTTGGTTTCTGCTGTTTTGGGTTGAAGAGGGTGATTTAGGGTTTCAATTTTGTCTGAGGCGATTCTCCTTCTTCTTTGAGTGTTAGAAAGGGAAAGATACACTTTTGGAAAGCTTAAATCCAGAGCTTTCCATTGATATAGAGATTGTGATTCAAGAGTGAGTGTGTGAGGAGAAATCAGCCATCAAAGTTCAGTGTTGAAAACTGAACTCTGTCTCTCTTTGGTTCGGGAAGCTTTTTTGGGACTTTGATTCTGATCAATACAGGTAACCTCTAGGCCCCAAATCTCTTTCATTCATTAGTGCATGTTGCCTAGAACAAGGTCTGATCGTTTTCCCCAATTTTCTTGGCCAATTTCTATGTCAAACCTTCTGGTCTTTGGACCCTGTTGATAAAAATCGTGGCTGGGAGCAGAACTGTGGAATTGTGGAAAATCTGTGGTTGGATCTTCAAGCTCAATGGTAATACTCATCAAAATCGACTTAGAGGTATGGGAGAAGTCTATACTATACTAGATTTAGACTAAAAATTAAATGATTTAGGATTTGAGTTCACAAAACTCAAAAGGGCATTATGTGTTTTTAAGCACAAAGGCTTGGAGGCCAATTTCTTGCTCACTGTGGTTTTGAGAAATTTTAAATTGATGCATGCAAGCTATATAAATGCTGAATTCTGTGTTTGAGTGCTTGATTTAAGTTTTGTTGTGTTAAATTGTGTTTATGTGGATTTTCATGCAATTTAATACAATAAACTTGATGCATGCAATATGAATGTGTTTCTGGGTGTAAACATGTTTATTTTAAGGCATATGAACTTGGTGTATACTGAAATTTGGTTAGATTTTAGAAAGGAAGAAAATGAGTTGTTAAAACTCTTGTTTTAATGGCCTGACTGCATAATCTAACCGGTTACACGATTTTCGTAACCGGTTAGACACTGCAGATTTTCAAAGAAAAATCAGTTTATAAATCAGTCCTGAAATCTTAATAGTTTTTACTCAAATCTAAGCCTTAATTTCAATACACAAGGTCTGAATATGGGCTGTGATAATGTCAATAAATTCAGATTGGAAAGATTACAATTTATGCCTTAAATTGATGGAATAATTTCAAGAGAAATTATGTTCATTGGAAAAGGATATGTGATTTGGACTTTTGAATGATGAAACAATGGTTTTTGAGGTATAAAACAATGTTAAATGTGTTTTGGATTGGGTAGAGAATTCAAGAAAAAAGGGTTTTTCTGAATTGCAATGGTAAACAGTTCAGGTCTGTAATTCTAACCGGTTAGCCTGAAACTGTAACCGGTTAGTACCTGAATATGAAAAATAAAAAGTTAAGTTTTAAATACCATTGAAGTTGTATTACTCAATCTGGGTTTTAAAAGGCATGTTTTGAGAAAAAAATTCAAGGGGGAATTTTATGCCAAATGTTGTACCTCAAATAAATCATTCAAAAGTAGAAATTGGAATATTTCTAAATCACATTAATTAATGTAAAGATAATACCAACCCTGATGTTGTGCATACATATAGACTGGAAGTCTGGTTGGTAGGATCGTTATCATATTCTGGGAATATGAGGAGGGTACTCCGGGAGTACCAAAGTATAACCTACTTAATGACACATTATAGATATGTGCCCAGTGTCCGGGACCTGGTTTTTATGCGTTCTGGGAACGTGGCGTTCTGGGAACGTGGTGCACACTCCGGGAGTGATGCTTTTTATCCAAGTATGGTTCGGCATTATGTTCTGGGAACTAATGTCGGTGTTCCGGGAACACAATGGTGTATTGGATGGACGTCCAAGATGGACATTTAGAGGCCTCAGTTGTGGATAGAAAATCATACATCATGCCACTTGCATTATAAGAGTTATAATGTTGAAAAATTGGTGTGCTCATATGTATTTGCATTATGATCTGTCCATGGTATATTTGTGATTGTAATTTTAGTCTTTATCCATTATGTATATGTGTATACTTACTCCCTGTGCCCTGTTTAGGTGATGGCCAGATACCTAGCCTGCATCGAGATACGCCCTATCCCTAGCGGTATATGGACGTATGAGGACCACCGTGCCACTTTTGAGGGGGAGGTTGAGATCACTCTCTACCATCCTAACCCTCTGGTGCGGGTGCGACCTCGTCGATTTAGGGTTCCATTAGTCTATACTATGCATGTTCCACCTTTTTACACTTATAGAGGACCACCCCCGGCTCGACCTATGCGTCGTTTCCATAGTTTTCGTTTTAGAGCTGCCACTCGTTCCCATCCTTCATCCCATAGAGATGTCACTGAGGAGACTCCTTCTCCTGGTCCGACTGAGTATGATAGGACTGCTTCTGCGGATCCTAGACCCAGTGGTGGGGTCTCTACACCGTCGGGCGAGGTCGAGGAGGACCCTGTGGAGGATGAGAGCGAGGAGGAGGTGCATGTTGAGCCGATTGTTTCTGCTAGAGGTGGACCCGCTGGTTCATAGGAGCCTGCATAGCATAGGTGTTTTGGATCCTAGATCCTAGGGATAGAGCTGTGGAGGATCTGAGGAGCTGCTGAGGACATGGGAGACTTGCTCTGGGACTTCTGCTTTTGGACTTTGTTATATATTGTATATATTGAGAGGTCTTAGAGTGAGCTTTTATTTTAGTAGAGCTGGTCTGTATATGTCTTATCAAAACTTGCTATCTCGACTTTTTATCACTTGCTACTGTACTGATGGGGTTTTATTTGATGGTATGATCTATATATATATATGATGCTTATTTTCCTCAGCAGTGCCCCATAAGTACTATTTTTCTTCCGCGAACTCTGATTTCAGTTTATAAAGAATTCGGCGAAACGTATATATATTATATACTCAAATCTGACTCTAGAGGCAAATCATATGTTTAAATAATAACTACTATGGTTTCCTATAAATAAGGACGTGCTTTCTCGAGAGTCTTTTTTTTAATCTAAGATAATACTAAGCCGAATTCATGAAACGGTTTATGTCAAAAAGAGGTTTTGATTAAGCAAGTAATAATATTAAAAAGGAAAAATTTTCTAGTCCTAATTTTGATAGCAAGTAGTAAACTATTTGGAAATATTAATTATTTTCAAGTTAAAAAGAGAGCGTCACACTCTTTACTTCCAATCTGAATCATAACCCTTTTATTCAGATTATTTATAATGGATTTACAATATAGATTTGAGCAAAACTCCCAAACACCTAAGGACTGATTTATTAAACAAATTTTCTTTAAAATTCTGCAGTGCCTAACCGGTTACGAAAATCGAGTAACCGGTTAGATTATGCAGTCAGTCCTTCAAATTGAAGGTTTTGACACACCATTTCCTTTGATGTTCAAATCTAACCACAATCCATCATTTAATGAAGTTCATATACCTTAAACAAATATGTTTCATCACAGAAATCATATTCAAAGTGCATGCATCAAGTCTTTGCATCAAATTGCATAAAAATCCACATAAACACAATTTAACACAACAAAACTTAGATTAAGCATTCAAACTCATAATTCAGCATCAAAATACTTTGCATGCATCAAATTAAAGTTTCTCAAAACCACAATGAGCAAAATTTTGGCCTCCAAGCCTTTGTGCCATTTTGCACATAATGCCCTTTTGAGTTTTGTGAACTCAAATCCTAAATCGTTCGATTTTTAGTCTAAATCTAGTATAGCATAGACTTCTCTCATACCTCTAAGTTGGTTTTGGTGAATATTGGACACTGGTTTTGAAGAAACTCCACAGATTACTCTCACTTCCTAAGTTCTGCTCCCAGTTTCGGTTTTCAGCAACAAGGTCCAGAAATCATCAAATTTGACATAGGATTTGACCAAAGAAATTGGGGAAAATAGTTAGAATTCAAAGTAGGTAACATGCACTAGAGAATCAAAAAGGTTTGAGACTTAAAGGTTAACTATGCTTACCAAAATCGAATCTAGAATTCAGCTTCCAGAACCAGAACAACAGAGAATTCAGTTTTCCACCTCCAACTTCCAAGCTTGATTTCTCCTTCCACACGAACTCTCAACTCACAAACTTGGTATCTTTGCAAAGCTCAAGATGTAAGCTTTGCAATGGTGTATAGATCTCACCCTAACTCTCAGAAACAAGAAGGAATTTCCTTGGACGAAAACAGAACCCTAATTCGCTCACTTAGTATGAAATCAGATGCATCAACCCTCCTTCTTCACCAATTCATCTATTTATAAGAAAATTAGATTAACATGCAGATGGACGCGTGTATTTCCACTCATCCCATGCAGTAATCGTGGCGAATTTTGGATTAATCAAGTGATTACTCATCAAAATCCACTAAACCAGTTTCTGAGTTCATCGTCTAACCGGTTACAGGGCATTTCTAACCGGTTAGATTAGTACAAAATTTAAAAATTATTATTTTTAAATCCTTCCCTCCAAGAATCTTTTCAATATTACTTTCAATCCCTCAATCAGGGACTAAAATGCAATATCCTTATATTTTGCATTTATTTGCCATATAAAAATATTTCAACTTATTTTTATATTTAAGGCTAATTAAATACAAAATATAAACTTGAAAAAATTCTATAAATTAATAATAAAACTCTTTATTATTAATTTCCTATTATTCGGGAGACGAAAATTAGGGGTGTTACACTACTCCCCCACTTAAAAGGAATTTCGTCCCCGAAATTCTAGATTACAAAAACAATTCCGGATACTCTTGACGCATCTTCTCCTCTAATTCCCATGTAGCTTCAGATACGTCAGCATTCTCCCAAATCACCTTGACCAAAGGTATTTCCTTTCCTCTGAGCCGCTTGACTTCACGATCTTCTATTCGAACCGGTCTGGTCTCAAAGGTCAGGTTTTCTTTCAGAGTTAGGTCATCAGGTTGGAGTTTCAGAATAACAGATGGATCATGAACATACTTTTTCAATTGCGAAACGTGAAAGACGTTATGCAAGTTGGATAGAGAGGGTGGTAAAGCCAATTGATAAGCAACAGGACCAACTCTCTTAAGAATTTGGTATGGACCTATACACTTAGGCGAAAGCTTTCGGGTTCTCAAAGCTCTACTAATTCCTTTCATCGGAACTACCCGAAGAAACACATGATCACCCTCAGAAAACTCTAATGGTTTTCGCCTCTTATCCGCATAACTCTTTTGCCGACTCTGAGCCGTTTTCATCTTTGCCTGAACCATCTTGATCTTCTCAGATGTTTGCTGTATCATTTCTGGTCCAATCATCAAGTTCTCCCCCACTTGGAACCAACATAGCGGGGTTTGACACTTTCTCCCATACAACGCCTCGAACGGTGCCATTCCAATGCTCGCATGGTAGCTATTGTTGTATGTGAATTCTGCAAGAGGTAACACTTGATCCCAACTACCTTGTTCTTCAAGTGCACACGCTCGCAACACATCCTCCAAAGATTGAATTGTTCTCTCCGTCTGGCCATCCGTCTGTGGATGATACGCAGAACTCAATTTCAACCTTGTCCCCATTGCTTCATGCAAACTCTTCCAGAATTGCGACGAAAATCTAGGGTCTCGATCTGACACAATGCTCGAAGGCACTCCGCGAAGACGAACTACCTCCTTGATATAGATCTGGGTAAACTTGTTCAAAGGATAGCGCATATTTATTGGAATAAAATGCGCAGACTTGGTTAACCTATCCACAACCACCCAGATTGCATCATGATTTGCTGCTGTCCTAGGCAAACCAGACACAAAGTCCATTGAGATGTTATCCCACTTCCATTGGGGAATCCTCAGAGGTTGCAACTGTCCTCCCGGTTTCTGATGTTCTACCTTCGCTTTCTGGCAAATTAAGCACGCCGCCACATATTCTGCCACATCCTTTTTCAATCCCGACCACCAAAATATCTTCTTCAAGTCCTGATACATTTTGGTTGATCCAGGATGCATACTCATCTGACTCGTATGGGCTTCATCAAGAATCAATCTCCTAACTTCTTGATCTCTTGGTACACAAATCCTTGTCCTAAAACGAAGGATTCCATCCTGCCCTAACTTGAATTCAGGTTCCTTTCCTTCCGAACCTAGTCTCATCTTTTCCATCAATTCTTCATCTGTTCGTTGCAACTCCCGAATTCTTTCCAAGAACTCGTTGGTGATCTGCAACGTCCCCAACTTGATACTTGATGGTTCAACTTGTGTCAACAAGCTCAACTCTCTGAATTCTTCAATCAGCGCTGCCTCTTTAACCATCATCGCGCTTATGTGGATTGCTTTCCTACTCAACGCATCTGCAACTACATTCGCTTTACCCGGATGATAGTGGAGTTTAAAGTCATAATCTTTCAAAAACTCCATCCATCTCCTTTGCCTCATGTTCAACTCTTTCTGGTCGAACAGATATTTCAAACTCTTATGGTCACTAAATACTTGGAATGTAGTGCCATAGAGATGATGTCTCCATATATTTAAGGCAAACACGATCGCAACCAACTCTAAATCGAGTGTTGGGTAATTCACTTCATGATTCTTCAATTGTCGCGATGCATACGCCACTACTCTTCCCTCTTGAATTAATACACAACCCAGTCCTTGCTTAGATGCATCACAATAAACTTCAAAACTCTTGTGAGGATCGGGTAAAATTAACACAGGAGACGATGTTAACCTTTCCTTCAACTCACGGAAACTAACTTCGCACCGATCGTCCCACACGAACGGTTGATCCTTCCGAGTCAACTTGGTCAAAGGTAATGCAATCTTTGAAAATCCTTCTATGAATCTACGATAGTATCCAGCCAGCCCTAAGAAACTTCTCACCTCCGTCACCGTCTTGGGCTGTTCCCAACTTAGCACTGTACTTTCGCTGGATCCACCGCAATTCCCTCTTTAGAGATCACATGCCCCAGAAACTTCACTTCATTCAACCAAAACTCACACTTCGTAAGTTTGGCATATAGTTGCTTCTCCTTCAGGACCTTTAACCCAATCCTGAGATGCTCTTCATGCTCTTCCGGATTTTTAGAATAGACCAAAATATCGTCGATAAATACCACCACATACAAATCCAAATATGGTCTAAATATCCGGTTCATATAGTCCATGAAAATAGCAGGTGCATTTGTCAATCCGAACGGCATCACAACATACTCATAATGACCGTATCAAGATCGAAATGCAGTCTTGGGTATGTCCTCCTCCTTTATCCTGATCTGATGATAACCTGATCTCAGATCAATCTTGGAGAATACTGCAGCTCCCCTCACTTGGTCCATAAGGTCATCAATCCTTGGCAAGGGATATTTATTCTTAATAGTGACCTTATTCAGCTGCCTGTAGTCCACACACATCCTCATACTCCCATCTTTCTTCTTTACGAACAGTAATGGAGCTCCCCAAGGCGAAACGCTTGGCCTGATCATCTGTTTCTGCAACAGCTCTTCGATTTGCTTCTTCATTTCTGCCATTTCTGGTGGTGCCATCCTATAAGGAGCAATAGAGATGGGACCAGCTCCAGGAATTAAGTCAATCCCAAACTCTATCTCTCGCTTCGGAGGTAATCCTGGTATCTCTTCAAGAAATACTTCCGGAAATTCTCTCACCACCGGAATTTCCTCGATCGGCATCGACTCTTCTTCTCCCGAAGCCGAGAATAAACACATATAACCCTCCGGTTCAAGGGTCCTATATTGAATTGTCTTTTCCTCACAATTGATGATCACTTGGTTCTTCATCAACCAATCCATTCCCAAGATCACATCCAATTGTAAATTAGGAAGACAAACCAAATCTACCTGGAATGAACGACCCAGAATTTCTACATTACACCCTAAACAGACTTTAGCGGTGTAGATCGGTATTCCCGTAGGGGTGTCTATACTAAGATAGCAGGGTGAATCAGAAATAATAAGATTCAGCCTACTCACACATTCAGGAGAAACAAAAGAATGTGTAGCTCCAGAATCAAACATGATTTTGCAAGGTTGATTATTAAGCAGAAAATTACCTTGCACGAGATTCGGGGTTTGGGTTGCTTCACTACCACTCAGGGTAAATACTCGTCCTTGTACCACAGGCTTTCCAGCAGATCCCTTTGCATCTCCCTTTGCAGATTCCTTGCATTCACGGGCAAAATGACATTGCTTCCCACACTTGAAACATCCTCCTGTGGACCAGCAAAACTGACCATCATTATAACGCTTGCACTTCTCGCAATAAGGAGCATTATTGTGAGGCTTGTTCCGGTTATCCATCACTGCCTTGCCCTTTCCCTTGTTCTTAGAATATGGACCATTATTCCGATGGTCAAACTTCTTCTTTCTCTGGGGTCCATAGTTCTGTCCAACCCCTTTTACTTGACTTCCTATCAGCTCCGCCTTCTTATCATCCTCATACATTCTGCACATGTCCACAAGTGCAGGGAAACTCTGAATCCGTTGATAACTGAAGATAGACTTCAGTACCGGCCTTAGTCCACCTTC
Source organism: Crotalaria pallida (assembly GCA_037953625.1). Taxonomy (NCBI): domain Eukaryota; kingdom Viridiplantae; phylum Streptophyta; class Magnoliopsida; order Fabales; family Fabaceae; genus Crotalaria; species Crotalaria pallida. The sequence goes on from CM075650.1 coordinate 99,911,710, forward strand.
AAACTTAACACACTTACTCCTTTCGTCAGGGTTATTCAAGTAGTAGGGAGAGTACTTCATCAGCTCCTCGAACTTGGCAGCATACTCTCCTACACTCATATCCCCCTGCTTCAATTGCATGAATTCCACTTCCTTCTTTCTTCGCAAATCTTCTGGAAAATATTTATTAAGAAATTTCTCCATAAATACTCCCCAGTTGATTGCCCTCCTTTCAAAATTCAGCAATTGAAACGTGTGATCCCACCAGTTTTCAGCTTCCCCATGAAGCATGTAAACTGCATAGGTCACTTTCTGTTCGTCAGAACACTCCAGAGTTCGGAAGATCTTATTGATCTCGTACAACCACTTGTTCGTCTCAGCAGGTCTATATCCTCCCTCAAACGTTGGCGGATTGCACTTCCTGAACTCCGACAAAGTCTTAGCATCATGATTCATCATGTTGCCAGCAGATGGGTTACCATCTCTCCTTTGAGATGATTGATGTCTCTGCTGCTGCTGCATGCCTTCCAGCACGGTCGTGATTCGTTCTAACATCTCATTAGTAACATTTCTATTTCGGGTTGCCATAGAAAGACCTACACTATGGGCTTTGGGTTACTAAAAAGGTCTTTAAAAACATAAATACTACCACTAACTTACTCAAATCATATTCAATCAACATTGAATATCATGCTTAGCTGCATCTTCGGGCCATGAGGAACAGGACCAATGCTCTGATACCACCCAAGGTGTGACGCTCTCTTTCCAATTTGAAAATAATTAATATTTCCAAATAGTTTACTACTTGCTATCAAAATTTAGGACTAGAAAATTTTTCCTTTTTAATATTATTACTTGCTCAATCAAAAACCTCTTTTTGACATAAATCATTTCATGAATTCGGCTTAGTAATATCTTAGATTCGAAAAGATTCACGAGAACACATTTCATTAATTATAGAGAACGTTACTAGTGTTTATCATTTGAATATATTATTTGCCTCTCGAGTGGGATTTGAATATATAAAATATAAACTTATTGCAGAATCTTTTGTAAATTAAAATCAGAGTTCGCGGAAGTAAAAATATTACTTATGGGGCTCTGCTGAGGAAAATAGACATCATATATATATAGATCATAGCACAAAATACAACCCCATCAGTACAGTAGTAGCAAGTAACGTCAGTCGAGATAGCAAGAGTTTATAAAAACATATACAACCCAGCTGTATAAAATAAAACCTCACTCTAAGACCTCTCAAAATATATACACTATATCACATGGTCTCAAAATAGAAGTCTCAGAGCAGGTCTTCAGTGTCCTCAGCAGCTCCTCAGATCCTCCACAGCTCTATCCCTAGGATCTAGGATCCAAAACACCTATGCTATGCAGGCTCCTATGAACCAGCGGGTCCACCTCTAGCAGAAACAGTCGGCTCAACATGCACCTCCTCCTCGCTCTCATCCTCCACGGGGTCCTCCTCGACCTCGCCCGACTGTGTAGAGACCCCACCACTGGGTCTAGGATCTGCAGAAGCAGTCCTATCATAATTAGTCGGACTAGGAGAAGGAATCTCCTCAGTGACAACTCTATGGGAAGAAGGATGGGAACGAGTGGCAGCTCTAAAACGGAAACTATGAAAACGACGCATAGGTCGAGCCGGGGGTGGTCCTCTATAAGTATAAAATGGTGGAACATGCATAGTATAGACTAATGGGATCCTAAATCGATGAGGTCGCACACGCACCAGAGGGTTAGGGTGGTAGAGAGTGATCTCAACCTCCCCCTCAAAAGTGGCACGGTGATCCTCATACGTCCATATACCGCTAGGGATAGGGCGTATCTCGATGCAGGCTAGGTATCTAGCCATCACCTAAACAAGGCACAGGGAGTAAGTATACACAAATACATGATTGATAAAGACTAAAATTACAATCACAAGTGTTGGAAACCAACAAGCGGGCTAAGCAAATACTAGAGGGGGGGTGAATAGTATTTTGAAGCACTAATACCAAATATTTCGATTGATAATTGAAGAATGGAGCTAAGACTGAATTTTCTGGAATCAGACACAAAAGACTCGAGTCTTTTGTGAAATACTCGAGTTTTTCAGTGATGAACAACTCGAGTCTTTTCTGAAATACTCGAGTTTTTCCTATCAGATAGCAGAAAAACCAGAAACGAAAATTCAGCAATTTAACTCAAATCAATTCAATAATAAACAGGAACTTATCCAACAGAATAGCAAGCAATCTAAATAACTTTTAAACACACAGATTTCTTGAACTTGCTACCTAATTGTATAAATCCTAATTGATTGAAATGACTTAAGTCTATTGAGCTAGAAAGTAGATTAAAAGCAATAAACCAACACTCAAGCAATTTTATCCTGGTTCACTCCAACAATGAGCTACATCCAGTCCTCCTAATCACTTAGGAGTTTCTACTAATAATCAAATTGTTAGAAATTACAAAGGATTGCTTGAGAATGGCCTCACTCAACCTAACCCTTTCAAGAGTGTACCAAACTCTTGATTTCTACCCCAATTTGATTCCGGTGATTGAAGAACTCTTCACAAAGCTTCCTTGAACTCCCTTCAAGAAACTCCACCGGGCTAGGAACCTCCTAGTCTTGTGCTTGAGAACCTCTCAAGACTTCCAACACCCTAAGCCACTTAGGGTTTGCTTGGGAACAATCCAAGACTTTGAATAATCAAGCTTTTTGTATGTGTATTACTAATCTCACAATGGATTAGCACAAATAAGCACAGCTCAATGTAAGAATTGAGGCCTAAAACTCAACTTGGAATAAAATGACAATATGAGTGAGAAGTTGAGCTTTTTGGGAATTAACACTTGAGAAGAGGAAATTATGAAAGCTTGTAATCAATGATGTGTTGTTGTCTTGTTTGTTCTTGCACAAATTCAAAGAGAAATTTTACAATAAGGTTCTGAATTCTCTCTTGGGTTGGATGAGACTCAAATGTCCTCAATTAGTTTTTGAGTCTCTCCAACGTTCATTTTTGCTGACTGGACAAAAATACTCGAGTCTTTTGGTAAATACTCGAGTCTTTTTGGTCAGTCATGAGTGAATTGGTGCACGAACAAGACTAACGGTCATATTTGCTGACCTGGCAGAAACACTCGAGTTTTTCTATAAATACTCGAGTATATACTCGAGTCTTGATCAAAATACTCGAGTATTTTGATCAGATATGGGAAAAATTATTTTTCAATTTTTTTTTTCCTCTCAAGTATTAATTTTTGGTCAATCTCAACTTAATAAACATATAAAAATTTATTCCTAGAAGAGACTTACTATTTCTACCCACTCTCAACCACTCTCAACATAAATTAGAAATTTACAATTAATATTTGATTGAGAATGATTGGGCACTTGTCTTCTTTTCTTGACTTCTTGTTGATGTTGATGTTGCAATATCTTCAAGGCATGATTTGTTAATTATTTTGTCATCATCAAAACATAATCCACCTAATTAGGAGCATTGAATTCACAACAAGTATATCATGGACAGATCATAATGCAAATACATATGAGCACACCAATTTTTCAACATTATAACTCTTATAATGCAAGTGGCATGATGTATGATTTTCTATCCACAACTGAGGCCTCTAAAGTCCATCTTGGACGTCCATCCAATACACCCTTGTGTTCCCGGAACACCGACATTCGTTCCCAGAACGTAATGCCGAACCATACTTGGATAATAAGCATCACTCCCGGAGTGTGCACCACGTTCCCATAACGCATAAAAAACCAGGTCCCGAACACTGGCCACATATCTATAATGTGTCATCAAGTAGGTTATACTTTAGTACTCCCGGAGTACCCTCCTCATATTCCCAGAATATGATAAACGTTCCTACCAACCAGACTCCCAGTCTATATGTATGCACAAATATCAGGGTTGGTTTTATCTTTACATTAATTAATGTGATTTAGAAATATTCCAATTTCCATTTTGAATGATTAATTTGAGGCATAATATTTGGCATAAAATTCGCCTTTGAATTTTCTCAAAACATGCCTTTTAACTTAGATTGGATAGAACATAGCCAATGGTATTCAAAAACTTAACTTTTTATTTTTCAGACTCAGGTACTAACCGGTTACAGTTTCAGGCTAACCGGTTAGAATTACAGACCTGAACTGTTTACCATTGCAATTCAGAAAAACCCTTTTTTATTGAATTCTCTACCCAATCTATACACCACTTAAACCTTGTTTTATGCCTCAAAATCACAGTTTCCATCATTCAAAATTAAAATCACATTTGTTTCCAATCATACATAATTTTCTCTTGAAAATTACTTTATGAATTTAAGGTATAACTCTTTACTTCCAATCTGAATCATAACCCTTTTATTCAGATTATTTATAATGGATTTACAGTATAGATTTGAGCAAAACTCCCAAACACCTAAGGACTGATTTATTAAACAAATTTTCTTTAAAATTATGCAGTGTCTAACCGGTTACGAAAATCGAGTAACCGGTTAGATTATGCAGTCAGTCCTTCAAATTGAAGGTTTTGACACACCATTTCCTTTGATGTTCAAATCTAACCACAATCCATCATTTAATGAAGTTCATATACCTTAAACAAATATGTTTCATCACAGAAATCATATTCAAAGTGCATGCATCAAGTCTTTGCATCAAATTGCATAAAAATCCACATAAACACAATTTAACACAACAAAACTTAGATTAAGCATTCAAACTCAGAATTCAGCATCAAAATACTTTGCATGCATCAAATTAAAGTTGCTCAAAACCACAATGAGCAAAATTTTGGCCTCCAAGCCTTTGTGCCATTTTGCACATAATGCCCTTTTGAGTTTTGTGAACTCAAATCCTAAATCGTTCGATTTTTAGTCTAAATCTAGTATAGCATAGACTTCTCCCATACCTCTAAGTTGGTTTTGGTGAAGATTGGACACTGGTTTTGAAGAAACTCCACAGATTACTCTCACTTCCTAAGTTCTGCTCCCAGTTTCGGTTTTCAGCAACAAGGTCCAGAAATCACCAAATTTGACATAGGATTTGACCAAAGAAATTGGGGAAAATAGTTAGAATTCAAAGTAGGTAACATGCACTAGAGAATCAAAAAGGTTTGAGACTTAAAGGTTAACTATGCTTACGAAAATCGAATCTGGAATTCAGCTTCCAGAACCAGAACAACAGAGAATTCAGTTTTCCACCTCCAACTTCCAAGCTTGATTTCTCCTTCCACACGAACTCTCAACTCACAAACTTGGTATCTTTGCAAAGCTCAAGATGTAAGCTTTGCAATGGTGTATAGCTCTCACCCTAACTCTCATAAACAAGAAGGAATTTCCTTGGACGAAAACAGAACCCTAATTCGCTCACTTAGTATGAAATCAGATGCATCAACCCTCCTTCTTCAACAATTCATCTATTTATAAGCAAATTAGATGAACATGCAGATGGACGCGTGTATTTCCACTCATCCCATGCAGTAATCGTGGCGAATTTTGGATTCATCAAGTGATTACTCATCAAAATCCATTGAACCAGTTTCTGAGTTCATCGTCTAACCGGTTACAGTGCATTACTAACCGGTTAGATTAGTACAAAATTTAAAAATTATTATTTTTAAATCCTTCCCTCCAAGAATCTTTTCAATATTACTTTCAAGCCCTCAATCAGGGACTAAAATGCAATATCCTTATATTTTGCATTTATTTGCCATATAAAAATATTTCAACTTATTTTTATATTTAAGGCTAATTAAATACAAAATATAAACTTGGAAAAATTCTATAAATTAATAATAAAACTCTTTATTATTAATTTCCTATTATTCGGGAGACGAAAATTAAGGGTGTTACAGTAATCATAGGAAAACTCATCCTCATTAATTTTGATGTAGTATTTGTTAGTTACGGGGTCTGATCGATGTCGTTTTTCTACTTCATAGATAACCCATTTCCGTCTTCCAACAACAACACCGCTAACTTTGCATATATCATCATCTTCCTCTGCTGAAATCACACAACTCAATTGATTCTTGGCCAAGGTCATGTATGTCGAGTTTTTGGCTATTTATGACTCACAAAAAGCATAATTGAAGCTATGAGGATTTGATTAGAATAGTTTAACCACTTAATAGAAGATGAAAATGGTGAGGGAGATGAAATGAGGCTTCAATAAGTATGCTGCAATGGGTGTATGAAGCGTATAAAGAGGAGGTAAATGAAATTAAGAGAGTGAAGATTAATTTTTCAGTAAGGGTATATTTGGTAATTAATGTGTAAAAATTCTAATATTATGTATGTGTTAGTATTTACCTGATGCGTTAAAATTTATCACAAAACAAAACTATAGCAGAAAAAGATAAGAAATTCATCAAGAATAACTAAAAAAAAGTCATCTTTCTCATAATTGCCAAAAAGTCCTTTAAGAAAGGATGTGAAAGCCACTCGATAGGGACAATAATCTCTTACAAGGAAAGCAAAACCCATTCTACCCTAATGACGGTATCTATTCATCGAGATCTTGTTTCCAATTGTTTACACGGTGGCTTAAGTTTTATATCTTCATAATTGCACCTAAAATAAATAGTGCCATTTGTCAATGTAAAGGATGAATATTTCATAGGAATTATCGAGAAAGATAAGAAATAGGAAAATTATAAATGGAAACACATACCTTGCGTTTTGCATGGAAATGGTAGTGGAGTGACCGAGTAGCATTGTCTGTACTGTTGCAAATATTAGTTTATATAGGTAGGCCAACCTGATGTTCTGATGGATATTCGAGAATATTCTTTTTAATTTTATGTTTTTAATCAATCTCCTCGCTCTATACCAAACAACTAATTTTCTTCCAACATGTGTCACTCCTAGTAACCGAACATTTGACATTTGATCTTGATAAGATTGATATAACAATAATTAGAATAATTCTCTATATCGAAATATTATAATAAGAAAAATTTTAAATTATCCTAAGAAATTCTATAAATCATGATATTATTAGGTAAATAACAATGTATTAATGATTAAAAAATAAAAAGAAAAGAAATGTATTTATTTATTTTGAATACTTTATTAAAATTAAAAAAACGAGTGATGTGCTACTTACTAAAGCATTAATTCTCTTAATATTCATTATTACAATACTTATAAAAATAATTAAAATTAATATATATCTGATTAAAAGCATTTTAAAGAATTTATTTTGTTGCTCTTATTTATTTAAATAGTTTTTTTATTATACAAAGTTTTGAATAGTTTTTTTTATTAAGTATTTATATGAATAAAAGAAATATGCCTAATAAAATATAGAAATTATTGTATAAATATTTTATTACTAATATTTTTTTCAAAGAAAAATTAACTAAATAATAGTAATGCTATATAAGAATGTATTAAATTACATTTAAATTTAGGAGTAAAGGGAATTCCAATTTTAAATTTTCTTATTAGATTCTATAAACCATCAAATTAGTAGGTAAATAATTATGTATTTATGTTTAAAAAAATTTACGAAAGAAAATGTGTTTATTTCTTTTCAATATTTTTTTATGAAACACGTTGGAAATCATTATAATAATTTTAAAAAATTAGGTAGTTGTATGGAAGGTGTTGCGCTACTGACAAAAGAATTAATTCTCCTTTAATATATATTATCACAATACTTAGAAAAATAATCCAAATTATACAAAAAGTATATTTTTTTAACATATATGCTTAGGCTAGTGGACTTTGCAAAATATATGGACTTTTGGAAACTTGACACATACAAGCTAATAAACTAGTGAAGCGAAAGAATATTGGAACCAAGGAATATATGTTAATAAGAATCAACTAAGTTGTGTGACTGCAATAGAGGAAGATGATGTTGATGCAAAGTTAACGGTGTTTTTTAGGAAGAAGAGAATTGGCTTTCTATGAAGTAGAAAAAGGCCACAGATTATTTGCCTCTATAAGTAACAATTTCTACATCAAAATTGTAGCATCCCAAATTTTAATCCCAAATATAATTAGAATAATAGCGAGATTAAAATAATAGTAATAATAATAACAAGGTTAAATGAGTGTTAAAAAAGGATCTTTTAGCGTTAGAACTGTATAATAATAGAAAATTAAGAATAAAGTACCTAAATGATTTAATAAGATGTTTTTAAGATTTGAGTGTCGTAATAAAATTTTGATTTCATCATTATAATTGAAATATATTTTTTAGCCAAAATAAGTATAAATTTGTTATCATAAACTTTATAAAAATAAAAGAGTACTTTTATTTAGTTTAATTAATATTTTGACAGGGAACTCAAGTGACAGGCCTTAGAGGCTTTTTCACAAATAATTTCTTTAGAAACATATGTTTAATTTAATATTTTGAGCAACCCTATAAATTTTCAGAGCGTTCGGAGACTCTTTTATTTTTAGCTTCTGGACTGATTTTAATATATTGTCGGTATATGTTATATTTAATGATTTGTTATTTCAAAATTATAAATATTATATTTTATCAAGTTTAATATCAGGATTGAGAAACAATATTTACTTTTGAATTTCAGTACTTTTTCTTACGTAATAGCTATCTAGATTTTCTAAAGAAACAATTATTAAAGCTCCAGACGAACAGGATCAACGCTCCAGATTCGAGACACCAATTATAGATTAGGGATTCATGAAAAAGAAAAGGAAAATCCTATAAGATTTTCTAGGATTTACTTTGTATGATTCGTCACCTTTGGAATTCGTGCAATGTTGTCCATGTGTGACAATACATCAGTTAAGGAAATCGGATTCGAACACTTTACGAAGTCTGGAACGAACATTAAGAAATCAATTATAAGTTAAGAGATGTTATACTAAGTCCATCAAATTCTAATTCCTAATCTAACTAACTGAGACATCTAACTATATGTTGGATACTCGCTTGGTGAGTAAACCATAGGAGTTGTGAATCCAAACTCCAAGGCCGAGGAAAAACTGCTCTGATACCATAATATAACACCCTCACATTTATTTAGGAAAATTGGTACTTGAAAATTTATTTTTAAATTAAAATACTTATGAATATTTTTCCGGAAAAACGGACAGAGTTTCCTCTGTTTTTCGGACTTTACCAAAATTTCCTGTTTTGTACCTGTTCAGCCAGATTAATTTAAACAAGAAAACTTATAAATTATACAACCATTTTAAAACTAAAGCCCGGCTTTACAAAATAATACAAGTTCCAGGGCTTACTTAGCAAATTGTAGTTAATCCAAAATACTAATTAAAATATAGATATCTATGTCCACTCATGCTATTATAAATACACTCCACGTGGTAGAGTGAATCCTGTTCGGCCCGTGACGATGTAAACCTCGCTTCTGTACCTGAAAAAAAATAACTGCAAAAGGGGTAGCAATTACGCAAAACTTAGGAGAAATAAACCCTCAATAAAATAGTGATGAACTAAGCCTAACCAACTTATAAAATCATAACATTCACAACAACACTCATTTCATTAAATTCTCAATATTCAACTCTTATTATCTTTTACTTCATTCTCACATTCTTCTTTCTCTTTTCCTTTTTAACACTTTCTTTTCATCTTTTTCATTCTTTCTTACTTTATTCTTCTATTCTTTCAATGACGACAGGTCCTATTGGACACCAGCCACCAATTTAATCTTTTAATGACGACTGGTCCTACTGGACACCAGTCGCTCAGTCTTTTGATGACGACTGGTCCTACTGGACACCAGCCACCAATTTAATCTTTTAATGACGACTGGTCCTACTGGACACCAGCCGCTTAGTCTTTTAATAACGACTGGTCCTACTGGACACCAGCCACTTAGTCTTTTAATGACGACTGGTCCTACTGGACACCAGCCGCTTTAGTTTTCTTTTATTCTACCCATATTCTCATTTTTCATGCTTTTCTCTTTCCTTTACTTGTTTTTGTATCCTGCTTTCAATTACTTGTTTTCTTACTTTTCCACTGTTTACTTAAATTATCTAACATTTTTAACTCAAATCTTCACTCTTTGCTTTCATTTATTTATTCGTGATTCAATTCATACCTTTACCATACGATACACACAATTACTCATTCTTTTACAAGTTCCCAAAATACTTAGCTTAAGCCTCACATATTCACTTGCACAATACAACATGCACCTCATTTATCACTTAAACACACATAACAATTATCACCTTCAATAATTCACAAGTAACATTCAAGAACTCATAACCACATTACGCACATACCACACTTATCATAATCATTTTTCACATGTCATTATCACATACCTTCATATTCTACCTCACGCTCCCTTTCATTCAAATTAATCCTCACGTCAACTTGATCTACTAATTATCAATACATTTTAATAAATCTAACCAACTCACACAACATACACTTAGCATACCAATTTCAAGTTTGCATATATTTAAATTTTCCCCGGGCTCGTACTTATACTTTAAAATCTTCCCTTTATCACTTAATTATTATACGATGCAACACATATCCCATTTATCATTCAAGCATAGGTACATTCCGAGAATTTCATATTTGTCATTTAAGCATACATCATAATCACCATATCAATTCAATCACAAGTATCCATTTAGGTTTTCCTTTCATTTGTTTTCATACTTTACTTTAGGTCTATATTAACTACCCTAGATTTCACTCACCAACACACTCATATACCCAATTATTTTGTTGTCTTAGTTCAATAGTCTTTTATCAAATCATTCGCTATCTTTTTACACTTACTCAATTCATAATTAATCTATCATTGCTAAGTTTATATTCACTCTCCTTCCACATTAATAACCAATATCACATACACACCATCATAAACACATATATTCACAATTGCATATTCTCGTATAATTCATCAAACTTTAACTTCCAATAATCAGAGCATGCCTTTAAAATTATAATTAATTAATGAGAGGTTCTATTTTTCCCTAAACTATTATCCTTTGTTATTACTAATTACCCTAAGGCTCATTAATATACGTATTCTTCTACACTTAATCATCACTACCAACATCCCAGAATTTATCCCCTAAGCCAGGTAAGAGTCCCCTCTTACCTCTGGGTTTCAATAGAATCTGATTTGCGGCTCAGCGGGGGAAGATCCTGCTTCGGCTTATCCCGATTCCAAGCAAATTTGGCAATCTGACCCGGCTCACGTCGAATAGGTCCAAACCCAACAGTGACAACTACAGCTTACCCGACCGGCGTCGGTTCGATTCACGACACAGCAAAGTGGTTCATTCAGACCCAGTGAAAAGAGAAATTGGTGGTTCATTCAGACCCAGTGAAAAGAGAAATTGGTTGCAACGGTTGAACCCGATCTGAACCAACCATACAGCCACCACAGCAAGGCCAAAAGGTTGGCGGTTTGACCTTGAATCGCAGCGGACACCACAGATTGGAGGAGTTGGAGATGGTGGCTGGTCAGTGGCCCCTGCAACTGGCAGCAACAGCAGCGCACGAACTAGGGCTTGCACCATGGGAAGACGGCGGTGTGGTGATGGCGTGACTTCCCTGCAGCAGCAGAAGAGGACGGTGGCGATCGACTGCAGCATCTAGAGGGGAGGCACGCGTGCGGCTGGGGCTTGACAGGGAGAGCGAGTGGCGGCGAACGGTGGTGGCGAGCTCGGTGGTGGCTGGCCCAACAGTGGAGGCAGTGGCTTCAGCGATCTGCGGAGGGAGGGAGACGCGAGCAGGAGAGGGAGAGCGTGAGATGGAGAAAGAGAGAAGGACGAGTGGCAGTGGTGCTTGGTGTAGCGGCGCCGACGGTTCTAGGTGGAGAGAGAGAGGCTAAGGGCGGTGGCCTCTGGTTGAAGAAGAAGTTGGGAGAGATAGAGGGAGTTTAGGGCCGGCTGGATTAGAAACAGGGAGGGGGGTTCGAACCCCTTCCACTTTTTTTTTTTTTTTATTATTACTATTATTATTATTATTAATAGTAGTAGTAGTGTATGTTAATATTATTTTAAAAGTACTAATAACATTTTTTTTAAAACATATATTCTAATACACACTTTTATTTATTTATTTATTTTCAATTACAGTAAATATCTTCAATAAAATTTTGTTATAAACTAAATATCCATAACAAAGACATAAAGCTAAAACCTTGGAAGTATTAACATAATTACTATTGAATATATCAAAATCAAAATAAAGAATAGAAAACATATTTATTTATTTATATATTTTTTTTTATTTTAAATAGGGTAATTATTTCGAATAAATTTATTTTTTTTAAATTTAATTAAATATACTTTCACAATTAACATAATATATTTTTATGAGAATACCCAACACTCAAATAATTTGATTTCAAGAATCAATTATATAATTTGATAAAATATATGATTATACCAGGGAATAAAATTTGAGGTGTTACAAGCTCTGACTACCGGCCATACATCATACTAGAGCCGGCAAAACGGCCCGGCCCGACCGGGCCGGCCCGAATAAGTCCGCATTAAATCCGGGCTTAGGTAACAAAATTTGAGCCCGAATTATTTCCGGGCCTTTTTAGCCCGGCCCGGTCAAGGCCCGAGCCCGAAGCGGGCCGGCCCGAAACCCGTCCGGGTAGCCCGAAGTAAAAAAAAGGAAATTCATACTAATGCCAATCATCATAGTACACTCTTTTTTTCCATTCTTTCCTTCATTCTTATTTATTTATTTACTCATGCATGCCCTGTTTAATTTGTTTCATCACTCTAAATTGTAATTGTAATTTCACCTCCTTGACAAGTGTGGACTCGTTTATATATATATATATATATATATATATGCAGCAACAATGAATTTCATCATAACTAATTTTATTATTATTACCATTCATCATACCTTAATTCTTTTACCAATTTGCCTTTTTTACCATTTAATCTACTCATAATAATCTACAATGCTTCCCTTCCATAGGTTAAAAAACTCCATATTTTTCCCTTAATTTTGTCTTGTAGTGATTAATGCAGCATCTGGTTGCTATAACTTGTCGTGGCAGAGGGACTGAATTTGCCTTGTTCATTCTGCTGTTGCTATTGGTGCCCTAGTTGCCTACAATGTTGGTGATGTGAATCACCACAAGACATGGAGTTTTTTCACCTATGGAAGGGAAGCATTGATGCTGCATTTTGGACTCAAGCTCACTTTTCCACTTTGCACTCAAGCTCATTTTGGATTAGCTTTATCCAAAATTATGTACTATCTCAATCTAATTTTGCATCATTAAGTATATTTGACTATTATAATAACAACTTGAAAACTACAAAAATCATGCATATAATAGTAATCTTGACTGTAAGAATTTTTTTTGTTTAAAAATTAAAAAAAAAATTAAAAAAAGTTGTCGGGCGGCCCGAGCCCGGCCCGCTACCCGCATAGGGCGGGCTTAGGCATGAACTTAGAGGCCCGAATTTTAGCCGGGCTTTTTTAGCCCGGCCCGATCAAGGCCCGAGCCCGAAGCGGGCCGGCCCGAACCCGGCCGGGTAGCCCGAATTGTCAGCTCTACATCATACTGGAGATCCTGTTATTCGAACCGTGATTTCGATATGGACTGTGTTTCACGTTTCTCTCTTCCTATTTCTGTCATTGAGCCGCTGCTACTACTAGGATTGGCTAGCCAAGGGTGCCGCCGCCGCTGGCCAAGACTTGCTGCTGCCGTGCTTCTGCTCTCGGTTTCCGGCTCTGTTTCGCTGCTGCTCGCTCCAGGTCTGGTTGGTTGGTTCGCTGCTTCAATGAGGAACGGCGGCGACGGTGTATCTGCTGCAGTGATAGGAGTAACTCTGCTCTTTTGATTCTCCCCTTATTTTGATTCTGGTAATAGAGTAGAGGTTTAGGGTTTTTGATTTTCCCACTTTTTGATTCTGGGTTTAGGGTTTTTGATTTTCCCTCTTTTTGATTCTCGGTTTAGAGGAAACTAGTTCATGCACAGCTCAACAACGAGGTCAACAAACAGAATGTCTCTGAACCTCGCAGATCTACTTCAATTGCTACCGGAGCAACAGTATTCGAAATTTGCATGAAGCTTCCTCAATGGGCTTTGCAGGTCTAAATAATTTTTTTTACTTTTTCTCCCTTATTCTTATATTTTATGCGTTGGTGTGGTCTAAAAGTTAAAAGTATCCCTTTTTTTAACAAGTACGATAACTTCTTCCTAGTTTCCTACTAGGTAATTCATCAAGATTTCAAATTCTATATTTTGCCATTAAAAACTGTATTTTTTTAAAACCATTTGTATCAAGTAGTGTTTGGTACAAGGAAAAGTCTTGAGAGTTGAACTTGTATTTGGATGATAAATCATATGATAAACATGATGAGGACGTGACATGTTGGAGCAGGGTTACCTTTGGTGAAAGATAATGTAATGGGAGCTATATAATTTGGCTGAGTATGTGACATGTTGGAGCTATAATTTTGGCAGGTCTCATGCAGGAAGAAGAGACTTAAAAGTTAGGAATTTTTGCTGCTTTGTTGCTTATAATGCTATTGATGTCTAGGAATAATTAGATAGTAGTATTATCATTGGATGTCTACCTTTGTTATCAACTACCCTGAACAATTCTTTTTACTATTACTGTATCACCTATCTTCTGCCTTTCAAGTGGTGCAGACCATAATATTTAAACATGCTGTTAATTAGCTTTATTGTGTTAAGAATGGTTTTAAGATAATTGATGACTTGCACGCTGGGCTGTATCAATATGATTATCTCTGGCGTTGATAATAAATAATCCCAGCTAAACAAGCATCCAATTTGGACCTACATGCTTTATCTCTTTTCAAATCCGATGATCTACACTTGCATGGTTACAAATAAATTCAAGCAGGATGGTAGATGATTTTTGCCTATAAATAGGTGGTGCTTATAGTATCTAAAGGTTATGCCCTATTAGAATTGGAGTTCATAAACTTTTAAGTTTTAAGCACATTTGGATATTTTTTTTCTTGATAGGAGCTTCAATGCAGTGAAACTGGGCCCTTCTATCTTTTTATGGATGCTCTATTGTATTTACTTATATGTCTTGTTACTCCAGATTTTGAGGCAGCTAGCACCTGATGTTTCTTGTTATTCCTCCTTTCAAAATGATGCAAATGGTTTTTTTTAATCTTATGGGTTTGGGTTTTGAGAGAGGGCATGAGTTTGCTTTAGCTCTGTGTTAGATTCTTGATTCTTCAAAGCATTATGTGGTTTATAAGCAGCATTGTCTTGATAGATCTAAAAAAGTTAAAATCGCACCAGAAACAAGTTCACTAACTACGATATTTGTATTGCATGCATTAATTGGCAGCTAATAAGGTTTTTTCCATAATGTTTATTCTTTTACAGGGTGTTGGAAATACTCTCAAAAGACATTATGAAACCTACCTTTTAGAATATGAATTAGCAGACGATGATGTGGATGGAGAGTGCTGCTTGTTGTGTCACAGGTTTGTACCTTTTTTCTGGTCAAGATATGCATTAGTTACATTAGTTAAGTATAACTTACCTGCAGATTGTGCACATATGCACCCTTTGTGTAGAACGGTAAGGAATGTAAAATTTATTATTCATTTTTTGGTAAGGAATGTAAAATTTATCATTCATTTTTTGGTAACCATGGCATGTAGATATATGCATTGTGGTGCATGCAAGCAGAAGTAGCAGCAGCTAATCTCTCTCTTTCTAATTTGTAAACGTTTTCTTTACAATATTTCACTGTTCAACAGTAGTGAAGCTGGGGATTGGGTGAATTGTGGCATATGTGGTGAGTGGGCGCACTTTGGTTGCGATAGAAGCCAGGGTCTTGGCGCTTTTAAGGTACTACATCTCATTATTGTTAAATCTCGAAAAGTCTTTGATGTTATCTAGAGCAAAACATGGTATCTCTTCGCCCTAAGATATACTATTGATTCCAGTTTTCATTCTCAATTTCTGCAGGATTATGCAAAAACAGATGGGTTAGACTATATATGTCCTCATTGTAGACTGTAGTGTTAACAATATAGATTATATGGTGGGGGGGGGGGGGGGGGGGAGCACTGTACCAGAGTATAACAATATAGATTATATGGTGGCAATCCATATTTACATATAAAATAATGAACGTGAAAGAATTTGGGAAAAAAATAAATGAACATGGAGCTTTGCTGATTTGAGGTGCTTTTTTAAAACATGAACTTGTAGAATCATGATGCTATATTGCTCTCTTAAAGGATTTGATAGTCTAAACTCAATTTAGTGAAGCATACTTCAGCAGAGTTGAATGTACTGCAAATATAGACATCATTATTTATCAACACAGCTGATTATGACAGGAATAAAAATCATTAGGTTGGGAGACATAATTTTGCAAGCAATCATGTCATGCTGATGACATGAACTAGTATATATGTTGAAGGTATTAGATAGAAGTCCTTTTTATTTAATCTCTCTGAATGTGAAGTTCTGAACACTGTCATTTATATTTGATTTGATTACTTTTTTTTCTATAAATTTTACCTGTTGTCTGTGTAGTTGTAATAAGTTTTCTATGCCCTATTATGTATCAGATAATAAGATCTCATTTCTTGTTTCATTTTCTTTCATTATGGCTAATCACAATATATAATTTTTATAATTGATACATTTGGAGTTTTTTTTATGAATGTTGTCGTTCATGAGCGATTGTGTAATGTTTTTAACTACGTGTAAAGTTTGTGTGCATGTGTGTCTCACTCTACCTTGTTACGTGTCTCTCACTCAACTTTTTAGACGTAAGATTATTGCCTTGACATGCCTCTCTATCTTATTCTTTACAATGATTAGAAACTTAGAATTTTGATAGATTCATTAACCCTTTTTTGGGATGGAACAATTGCAGGATACTCAGCATTGCTACCATGGTCAAAAAAAATGAAAAAAGTTGTTGGGACTGCAAGGGTCCAGCGTTTTTAGAGGGCCCAACATTGCAATTTTAGCATGTTTTTATAACAAACTATTGTATTATATCTATATGTTAAAATTGTGTATACTCAACAATATCCATAGTATTTTTTATTCACTTCATGTGATTGGATTTTTAGTATATCACTTGACTTAACAGTCCAACATTGGCTATGGCATGTTATAAAATTTGGGTTTGAGGAGGAAAATATAGCCATAGCTCAAGCTGTGGATATTTTTTTTTAAAAAAACTTAATTTCTAATTTGGCCACGGTTAAAAGTGTAGCAAAATTTCTTAAGAAAGTTATTTTCTTATTTAGTCACGGTTATGACTGTGGCTAAATAATAAAACAAAATGAAATAAGGTGGATCTGAACTGTCCTCTTCAAAGACAAAAGAGGGCAGTTTCGAACTATCCTCATTGAAAAAAAAGAGGACGGTTCCGAACCCCCTCTTTAGTAACTACGGAACTGCCCTTATTTAAATAAAAGAGGGCGGTTCCGAACCCCCTTCTTTAGTAACTATATTTTTAAGGGCGATTGATTTAAGTGCAGTTCGGAACTGCCTTCATAATATGAAAATAACTGCCCTTAAAATGTTTTTTTGTAGTAGTGGTATGAGGGATATTATGTATGTGAAGTGTATGTGGGTCGGGTTTTAAAATGAGTCTAGTATATAGTGAACTAATAAGAAGTGAATAAGGGATAGTAAATAAGAATATGAGCGAAGTAATTAATTAAGAAGATAAAAGAAGAATTGTGAACTACTATTAAGAAAATGATTGTGAATGTGTGAGTTAGAAACGTTGGTTTTGTTGATTAGCTATTAAATGATAATAATAAAATGTTCATAGATAATGACAGTGAAGAGAGAAGAGAATGAGTAATTTAGACTAAAGAAGAGAAAAGATAAATAATTAAGAAATTAAAAGAGAGAAAGAGAACAAGAAAGTAAAGAAGTAAGTAAAGAAAAAAAAAGAGAAGAAACTTAATGAGAAAAGTAAGAAAAAATTAAATGAGAAAGAGGAAGAAAACCCAACTCGGACGACCCATGTGCTCCGAGGAAAAAGAAAAACAACCCTGACGGCCCATGTGCTCGGGGAAAATAAAGAAATAAGACTTGGAAATAATGTAGAATCACAATGCAGAATCAAAGAGCTTTTGATGATGTCAAATAAACAGACTCGGCTTGTGCTTAGCGTTAGACAAGTCAGACTTATCAGCGCAAGCGTTCAGCTAAAGGTACAAGCTCTGCAGAGGCTCGGAATCTTTGTTTTGCGTATGCGTTCCGCCAAAGGCAGAGGCTCGGCAGAAGCTCGGAAAACTAGGGTTCTTCGCTACCTGCATCAAGTCAGCTTTTGTAGCTCAAGCTCGGCTTTGACTCGACCCGTGATCAAGGCCAAATTTCATCCAAGTTTGCAAGCTCGGTTCTTCATTTCAAGGCAGTAAGCTCGGGTGATGATTTGCTCGGTACTCGCTCGGATTAAGCTCGAAACAGCCACAACATCTGATAGGGTAAATAAGCTCAGGTTGATCGTTCTAAACTTGACTATTTGACGACGCTCAGATCAAGCTGAGAAACACCAAGCTCGAACAAAGCCAAAAGCTCGGCAATCTCTGTTCATCGTCTTCAACAATGCATCGTCTTCAACCTTCGGACTCTGCTCAACTGTCCCGTACTTTTTATTACCGTTGAGTCTGGGTAGAAGTCCTAGGTTTAGCTCCTATGCTCTGACAAGTTTGAAATTCAAAATGAGTTAAATCAAGGTTGGTGAACTGTCACCATCACTGCTCTGCTGTCTAAATGTTACCGTTGGAAACCCCATCTCCGTACAGCTCTCTTTCTCTCTTTCTCTGCAGAAAAGAGGAGACTATAAAAGAGGAGGTTTTCAACGTTAGCATAGAGGATGAATTATTGATTCTTTTACAACCATTTTTCGCAGAACAAAAACTTTCAATTTTACTTCAAACAGAGCAGAAATCAAAAACTCACAGAGAAGAAGAACATTCGATTTTCATACGAACTTAGAGAGTTAAAACTTTCAAATCTAAACTTTAAGTTCAAATCAGTTCTTCTCTGTGAAATCCTTCTAGAATTAACTCACTCTTGTTATTCAATCTTTCATCATATTCGAAGAGTGTTTCGAATTGGAGCCATACACTTTCATCATCTTCTTCGTTGTATTTGCTGTTGTGAGAAGCTGGTCTCTGATCGAGAAAGCTTCGATTTGTAAAGGTTCCAAAGAGGTTCTTTGGTCGTCGATTTGTTGTGGGTAGTTTGTCACAAGTTTGGTACACTCGTTTGACTAGATAGGTCTAGAGGGGTAGGCTCTTGTAAATCCTTTGTAACCCAGAAAATCGATTTTTAGTGAAAGCTCTCTGAAAGGTTTTCAGAGGGGACTGGACTAGCTCTCAGGGTGAGAGTGAACCAGGATAAATCTCCGGTGTTCTTTCTTTACTGCTTATCTGTTGCTGCCAAGCGTAACGTTAATTCCGCTAATCTTCATTTATCTAAGTTCGAACTGTCATTCTTCTTAGCTCGGCTCTTTGAGTGTTGTTCTTCGAACTTAAGTCAAAAACCAGCTCTACCTTGAAGCAGCTCGGTTAACTGATTAACCATTTTGTTCATCTGATTGGTTAATCATTTAACCTTGTTTGCTCGGAAAGAAGCTCGGGTTTTCTTTTAAAATCGAACAACATCAGTTTAATTTTCAATAAATCGAAAAATTGCCTTATTAGCTTCAATCTCCTATTCACCCCCCTCTACTCGATTGTTAGGCCTCTTGTTGGTTTCCAACAAGTGGTATCAGAGCTCGGTCGAAAGATCGAGTGTAAAAACTTTTTCGAAAAGATCCTTGAGGAAACCGAATGGCTACTAACAATCCCTTCGGAGGTGAAGGCTCTTCCATAAACAGACCACCACTATTCAATGGTGAGGGTTATGCTTATTGGAAAGCTCGAATGAAAATTTTCATTGAAGCCATAGATATGGAAATTTGGAAATTTATTGAAAATGGGCCATTTCTCCCTAAAAGAAAAATTAATGATGAAGTTGTAGAAATCCCGTGGGAAAGTTGGGATGATGATGACAAAAGAAAAGTATCTTTCGATTTAAAAGCCAAAAACATCATCACCTCAGCTTTGTCCTATGATGAATTCTTTCGAGTGTCAAGTTGCAAATCTGCTAAAGAAATGTGGGACATTCTGCAACTTACTTATGAAGGGACAAGTGAGGTCAGACGAGCAAGATTAAATACTCTGATGCATGAATATGAGTTATTCCGAATGCTGCCAAATGAAAATATAAATGATTTGCAGAAACGGTTTACTCATATCATAAACCATCTTAATGCTCTCGGCAAAACTTTTCAAAATGCCGAGATAACTAACAAAGTGCTTAGATGTCTTAGCAGAGAATGGCAGCCGAAGGTCACTGCCATCATGGAAGCTAAAGACTTGGACACAATGAGTATAGCCACTTTGTTCGGCAAGCTGCAAGAGCATGAGATGGAGCTCGGCAGACTGACCATGCATGAAGAATCTGATAAGAAGAAGAAGGGAATTTCCCTCAAAGCTGCTATAAAGGCAACCAAAGAATCCTCTGAAGATGAGTCCAGCTCGGACATGGATGAGGAAGACTTTGGTCTCATGGTCAGGAAGTTCAGCAAATTTTTTAAAGGCAAAAAGAATTTCACAAACAGAGCAAGAGATACCAGAAGCACTCACCACAAAGGCTCAAGTTCAAAAGACCGAGTTAGATGCCACGAATGAGGAGAAGCAGGTCACATTAGAAATTACTGTCCAAGATTACAAAAGCAAAGTGGTGATGAAATAAAGAAGAACAAAGACCACAAGAAGAAGAGAGCTTACATAGTATGGGATGCACCCAACAACAATACCAGCTCAAGCTCCAGCTCAAGCGATGAAGAAGAAAAAGCAATTCTGTGCTTAATTGGAAGGGAAACTGTGTTCAGAAGCCCGAGCCAAACGAGCCCCGAGCAAGAATGGTGCTCAAACCGTGAAAAGGAAGTATCAAGCTCATCACTCAGAATAGATGAACAAGATCTCCCTGTATATGACTCTTTCTCGGGGTGTGAAGATGAGGAAGCTTGTTCGAGTCTCAGATATTCCGATCAAGAAGACTCATCGAGCTCGACTTTTGGCAAAATTAATCAAAGATCAATTTTCAAATGCTTAATGGGCAAACACAGCGAGGAAACCTCAGCCAGCTGAACAATGTCCGAACATAAAAACACTGAGGTAACCTCTACATCTGACTCTGACTCTGAATCTGAATTTAATGACTCTGATGAATTGTATTCTGCTTATCTTGAAATGCAAACCGAATTCAAGAAGCTTGCTAAAAATTTCATTAAGTTGAAACTCAGTCTTTCAAAATACAAAGAGCAAGTTCTTGATTTGGAAAATTCAATTGAAATTCTGAAAAGCAGAAACGAGTCATTAGAGAACACTATCACTCAGTTGAAAAATGAAAATCTTGACTGCTGCACTAAATATGAAAAGGAAATTTCTGACCTAAAATTTAAAAGTGCAACTGTCATCAAGAGTGATGGCTTGTTTGATCGGCTTTTAGCCGAACATAGGAACTACTCGAACAAAACTGGCCTCGGCTACATTCAGACCAAGAAGAAAGTAGTAAGGAAACTCGGCTATGTCTCAAACTTTAATAACTCAAAACGGCCGAGCTGCTCCTACTGTGGCCTTCATGGTCATACACCCAATGAATGTAAAATCCGACGTCACGGTGTAACCAAGGGAAACTTTGTTTGGGTAGTCAAAAAGAAAGATCCAACTGCTAACCCCCAGGGACCCAAAACAATTTGGGTACCCGAATCAAAGAAGTAATATTTTTGTGATGCAGGTGTGCTTCAGAGCAAAAGAGAGCAGATGGTACCTTGACAGTGGATGCTCGAAGCACATGACGGGGGACAAAACTCTATTCATTGAACTTTCACATTCAGATAAGGGCTACGTCACTTATGGTGATAACAACCGAGGTAAAATATTGGGTGAAGGTAAATTCAGTAACTCTGCCAACTTGGTTATCAATAATGTTTTACTTGTAAAAGGGCTAGAACACAATCTATTAAGTATTAGCCAACTTTGTGATATTGGTAACCATGTTGTTTTTACCTCTACCCATTGCATTATTAAAAGTGACGAGGACAACTCTGTCAAATTTGTTGGAAAACGATTTAACAATACTTATTTGGTTGATTTGAATGAAATCACCTCTTTGGTAAGCACTTGCATGGTTAGCAAAGAAAGTGACACATGGTTATGGCATAGAAGGACAACTCATATAAATGTAAACCAGTTAAAGAAACTACAATCAAAAGAATTAGTGATTGGTTTACCAAAGCTAAATTTTAACATTGAGGGAGTTTGCTCTTCATGGAAGAAGTACAAACCGATCAAAAAGAAAAACGATTTTCCATCTAAGTTGATGGTCTCGACAACGCATCCGTTGGAAATGTTACACATGGATTTGTTCGGACCATCACAAGTCAAAAGCTTTGGTGGCAATCTCTATGCCCTAGTAATTGTAGATGACTTTTCCAGGTTTACATGGACTTTATTTTTAAAATCAAAAGGGGAAACTTTTGAAACTTTTAAAGAGCTTGTCAAGCAACTCCAAAACCGAGCTAATCAAAAAGTAGTTGTAATCCGAACAGACCATGACGGTGAGTTCGAGAACTACAAATTTGACAAGTTTTGTTCTAAGTTCGGAATAGAACATCAGTTTTCTGCTCCTCGGACTCCCGAACAAAACGGAGTTGTGGAACGGAAAAACCGAGTTCTAGAAGAACTAGCCCGAATCATGCTGAATGAATACAATTTACCACATTATTTCTGGGCCGATGCGGTGAACACAGCTTGCTATGTAATGAATCGCATCCTCATCAGACCAATTTTAAAGAAAACTCCATATGAACTTTATAAGGGTAGAAAACCAAAGATTTCTCATTTCCATACATTTGGCTGCAAAGTCTTCATTTTAAACAATGGAAAAGAGTATCTCGGCAAATTTGATTCTAAAGCCGATGAAGGAATATTTTTGGGATATTCTACTCATAGTAAAGCATTTAGAGTTTTTAACAAAAGGACCTCCACTGTGGAAGAGTCCGTGCATGTGGTATTTGATGAGTCTCCTCGGAGAGACAATGTTAGTGGTGCAGATAGAGAGGATCATCATATGGCTGAACTCGATCCTAGCACAACAACTGGAAAAGCTCAAAAGGATGAAACTGCTGAAGACAAAGATCGGAAGGACGAGCTTGTTCCGAGCCAAACAAACAAGGAACAAACCGAACTCAGTCCGAGCCAAATTCAAAATAGTCAGTCCGAACTCATTCCAAGCCGAGCAGAGCAGTTTGAGCTCAGTCCAGCCTGGAAGAGAGTCAAGGACCATCCGATAGAGAATGTGCTCGGCGACTTGAATAAGGGAGTTTTAACTCGTCTTTCTATTCAGAACTTTTGCAATTTCGCTTCCTTTGTTTCTCAAATTGAACCTAATTCGATTGATCAAGCAATTGATGATGAACATTGGGCGATTGCCATGCAAGAGGAACTGAATCAATTCATCAGAAATGATGTCTGGGAATTGGTTCCTCGGCCCAATGATCATACGATAATTGGCTTAAAATGGATTTTCAGAAATAAAATAGATGAATTAGGCTTAATTATAAGAAACAAAGCAAGATTAGTTGCTCAAGGCTACAACCAAGAGGAAGGTATCGATTATGATGAAACCTTCGCTCCAGTTGCCAGGCTTGAAGCAATCCGAATTTTACTTGCTTTTGCATCTATTATGAATTTCACCCTTTATAAAATGGATGTAAAGAGTGCTTTCTTAAATGGCTTTATAAATGAAGAAGTATACGTGAACAACCTCCTGGCTTTGAAAATTTTGAATATCCAAACCATGTATTTAAACTCAAAAAGGCTCTTTACGGTTTGAAACAAGCTCCGAGAGCTTGGTATGATCGTTTGAGCTCATTTTTACTCGAAAAAGGGTTTGAGAGAGGGAAGGTTGACACAACTCTATTCATTTATAAATCCAAAAAGGACATATTGTTAGTACAAGTCTATGTTGATGATATAATTTTCGGTGCTACTAACATGTCTCTTTGCAAGAAGTTCTCTGAATCAATGCAAGGTGAATTCGAGATGTCGATGATGGGAGAACTCAC
The DNA here is from genome assembly GCA_037953625.1 of Crotalaria pallida. Classification (NCBI taxonomy): domain Eukaryota; kingdom Viridiplantae; phylum Streptophyta; class Magnoliopsida; order Fabales; family Fabaceae; genus Crotalaria; species Crotalaria pallida. The sequence goes on from CM075650.1 coordinate 99,935,836, forward strand.
ATTCTTCCTTGGGCTGCAAATAAAGCAAGTTGATGAAGGAACCTTTGTGCATCAAGGAAAATACTGCAAGGCACTCCTCAAGAAATTTGGCTTAGAAAATTGCAAAGAAGCTGCCACTCCCATGAGCACATCCAGCTATCTCGGCAAGGATGAGTCAGGTAAAGCCGTGGATGTGAGCAAATATAGAGGCATGATAGGAAGCCTTCTATATTTGACTGCGTCTCGGCCAGACATTATGTTCAGTGTTTGTTTATGTGCTCGTTTTCAAGCTAATCCCAAAGAATCTCATCTTTCGGCGGTTAAGCGAATTTTTAAATATTTAAAAGGAACTGTGAACACTGGTCTGTGGTATCCTAGGGATGCCAATCTTAGTTTGATTGGGTATTCGGACTCAGATTTTTCTGGGTGCAAGCTTGACCGAAAAAGCATAAGTGGAACTTGTCATTTGCTCGGCAGTTCCCTTGTGTCGTGGTTTTCTAAAAAGCAAGCATGCGTTGCTTTGTCAACAGCTGAGGCCGAATACATTGCTGCTGGTAATTGTTGTGCTCAAATTCTTTGGATGAAACAACAGTTATCAGATTTTGGCTTAATTTTAGATAACATTCCTATCAAATGTGACAATACAAGTGCAATCAATCTCACTAAGAATCCAGTGTATCACTCTCGAACAAAACACATTGAAATTAGGCATCATTTTCTTCGAGATCATGTTCAAAAAGGTGACTGTGTCATAGAATTTGTAAGTACTGAAAATCAATTAGCCGATGTGTTTACTAAACCTTTGCCGAGGGAAACTCTTTATAAAATTCGGCGTGAGCTTGGCATTCTAGACGAATCCAGTGTGTGCTCAGCGCAAGCTCGGAATCCTGGATTAGCTTAGCATGTGCTCGGCATGAGCTTGGTTTTCAGTATATCATAAATTTTGATCACCTTCATAGTCTCGATCTTTACGTTCAATTGTGTATTTGTTTAAATTTCTTGAAATTTCACATCCTTCAAAACTTCTTCCCTTCCTCTAAATTTTTTATCTAAAGGGAGAAGAGTGCTGTTTTTAATATTTGAACTTTCATATTATGTTATTCGTCATTCTCACCTTTACCTTCTAACTTCTCGGATGAGAAGCTTTGCTTTCATTGTTAAAGGGGAAGAACGATGATCATGAAAATTTTCTTCCTTGGTTATCTTTTTAAAATCTTAAGGGGGAGAACAGTTTTTTTTTAATCAACAAGTGGTACATTACTAACAAGTGGTACCGAAAAATGTTAATATCTTTTTTTTCCCAAAAAGGGGGAGAAAGGTGTTAATCTTTTCTTTAGTGTTTATTTCTCACTTTTGGCGAATGTGCTTAATCTTTGGCTCCTTTTTGATCATGCCAAAAGGGGGAGAAAGGGTGTGTTTGTTGATTGTTTTTGATGTTTCAGACTTTGCGAGCATAAATTCAGGAGGAGTGTTTGACGTGCTGCTCCTGCTCCACATTTTTACATCCTTTCAACAAGTGGAAGGGGGAGAAAGGTCTGATAAGTGCATTTTCATGTGCAATATGTGGTGTATTTTCGAGCAAATTCCAATTAGTGCCAAGTCCAATCAACTTACGAGCATACAGTCAGGGGGAGAACACAAAAAGCAACAAACTGTTAAAGAATATTTGTCATCATCAAAAAGGGGGAGATTGTAGAATCACAATGCAGAATCAAAGAGCTTTTGATGATGTCAAATAAACAGACTCAGCTTGTGCTTAGCGTTAGACAAGTCAGACTTATCAGCGCAAGCGTTCAGCTAAAGGTACAAGCTCTGCAGAGGCTCAGAATCTTTGTTTTGCGTATGCGTTCCGCCAAAGGCAGAGGCTCGGCAGAAGCTCGGAAAACTAGGGTTCTTCGCTACCTGCATCAAGTCAGCTTTTGTAGCTCAAGCTCGGCTTTGACTCGGCCCGTAATCAAGGCCAAAGTTCATCCAAGTTTACACGCTCGGTTCTTCATTTCAAGGCAGTAAGCTAGAACAAGCCAAAAGCTCGGCAATCTCTGTTCATCGTCTTCAACAATGCATCGTCTTCAACCTTCGGACTCTGCTCAACTGTCCCGTACTTTTTATTACCGTTGAGTCTGGGTAGAAGTCCTAGGTTTAGCTCCTATGCTCTGACAAGTTTGAAATTCAAAATGAGTTAAATCAAGGTTGGTGAACTGTCACCATCACTGCTCTGCTGTCTAAATGTTACCGTTGGAAACCCCATCTCCGTACAGCTCTCTTTCTATCTTTCTCTGCAGAAAAGAGGAGACTATAAAAGAGGAGGTTTTCAACGTTAGCATAGAGGATGAATTATTGATTCTTTTGCAACCATTTTTCTCAGAACAAAAACTTTCAATTTTACTTCAAACAGAGTAGAAATCAAAAACTCACAGAGAAGAAGAACATTCGATTTTCATACGAACTTAGAGAGTTAAAACTTTCAAATCTAAACTTTAAGTTCAAATCAGTTCTTCTCTGTGAAATCCTTCTAGAATTAACTCACTCTTGTTATTCAATCTTTCATCATATTTGAAGAGTGTTTCGAATTGGAGCCATACACTTTCATCATCTTCTTCGTTGTATTTGCTGTTGTGAGAAGCTGGTCTCTGATCGAGAAAGCTTCGATTTGTAAAGGTTCCAAAGAGGTTCTTTGGTCGTCAATTTGTTGTGGGTAGTTTGTCACGAGTTTGGTACACTTGTTTGACTAGATAGGTCTAGAGGGGTAGGCTCTTGTAAATCCTTTGTAACCCAGAAAATCGATTTTTAGTGAAAGCTCTCTGAAAGGTTTTCAGAGGGGACTGGACTAGCTCTCAGGGTGAGAGTGAACCAGGATAAATCTCTGGTGTTCTTTCTTTACTGCTTATCTGTTGCTGCCAAGCGTAACGTTAATTCCGCTAATCTTCATTTATCTAAGTTCGAACTGTCATTCTTCTTAGCTCGGCTCTTTGAGTGTTGTTCTTCGAACTTAAGTCAAAAACCAGCTCTACCTTGAAGCAGCTCGGTTAACTGATTAACCATTTTGTTCATCTGATTGGTTAATCATTTAACCTTGTTTGCTCGGAAAGAAGCTCGGGTTTTCTTTTAAAACCGAACAACATCAGTTTAATTTTCAATAAATCGAAAAATTGCCTTATTAGCTTCAATCTCCTATTCACCCCCCTCTACTCGATTGTTAGGCCTCTTGTTGGTTTCCAACAAGTGGTATCAGAGCTCGGTCGAAAGATCGAGTGTAAAAACTTTTTCGAATTTTACAGAGATTTTTTTATAAGTAATATAATTAAATGAGAGTTTCAAAAAGAAAAATTCAAGTCACAAATTTAATCGTGGTAATTAGAGTATTAATTAAGTTAGGGTGTTACATTTATGGTATCAGAGCAGTTTGTACTCGGCCTTGGAGTAACTCATTACTCCCATGGTTACTCACCAAGCGAGTAACTGATTGATATAGCTAAGAGTCTAAGGTTAAAAATAGGATGTTTACATAATTGATTAATTGTTCGATCTTTAACTAGCTGTTTCCTCCATGAATAAGCAGTATGGCGGGGAGACGTGCCGAAAATGACAGGATGGCTACCATCCTAGAAAGTCTGATTCAGATGCAGCAGAATCAGGCAGCGCATATGGTTCAGATGCAGCAGAACCAGATTCAAATGCAGCAAACCCAGGCTCAGATGCAACAAAACCAGGCGCAGAACATACCAACAGCAGCCGCCGCAGTAGCAGCAACACTGAATCCACCACCAGCTCCTGTTGAGATTGATTGGTTGACACGGTTCTGGAAGAGCAAACCGCCTCGATTCGAAGGAGGCTACAATCCTGACGGAGCTCAAGGATGGCTCCAGGAAATAGAAAAGATTTTTCGCTCTTTGCAACTACCTGCCGATCACAGGGTCTGATTGGCTGAGTATAGGTTGGCCAGTGAAGCAGAGCATTGGTGGGAGTAACAACGAAGAGGCTTTGAAATGGCGAACCAAGAGGTTACGTGGGATCTATTCAAGATCCATTTTCTTGGGAAGTATTTTCCCGAAGACGTGAGAAGGGACAAGGAGATAACTTTTCTCTAGTTGGTGCAGGGGAGTATGAGTGTCGGCGAGTATGCGGCACAGTTTGAGGACTTAATTCGTTACTCTGGCAGCTATAGGGATGGGATGAGCTCGCAAAATGTATCAAGTTTGAATCCGGCCTCCGCGAGGATATTCGGCTTGCTTGTGAATATCATAACATTGCTAACCTTTCTCAGCTTGTGAATATGACAAGCACTTATGAGAAGGGCTTGAAGCGGAGGGAGGCAGCGGAAAAGAACAGGAATATACAGAGAATTGAAGGTCCTATCCGTGGAAAGGGATCGGTTCATGAAGCGGGTCCATATGCTAATCACAACACTCAAAGTGCGAACAATCCAATTGCTAGGCCACAATGTCCACATTGCGGGCAATCCCATAAACGGTTGTGTTGGATTATGGACAAGCGCAAGAAAGAGGGACTTTGTATTTGTTGCGGGCAACCGGGACATGTTGTTGCAAGTTGTCCCGAGCGCATTAGGAAGTGAATAGAATGAAGGTACAACTGGCAGCTGGGAGCCAACCTATGGAAAAAGGTATGCGTTGTGCTAATGAATTTCCATAGGACGTATTGTGTGATTATAATGCCTTATGTTCTTTTTGATTCCCTTTTGACTATAAGAAAAGATTAGAACGTTCCAACATGAAAAAAAATGCTTAGTAAACACTATGTCTTCAATCCCATGAGTCTTTTAATAAAGATCTCACAAAGCGTACTCCACTCATTCCGTTTAGGCATTTAGCCAAGGGTTTCGAAACAAACCAAGATGTGAGCGAACCAAACCAAGATGTGAGCCTAACTGAATGAGGTTAGATAACCAACATCCCTATATCTTTCTAAAAGCGGACTTGCATAATCTCGTTCCGCGATAATTGTTCTTAGATTAGAATTATGAGAAAAGTAATTTCCGCTGTTGCTAAGGAAGAAATAGAACCCTCAGTCCTTCAAACAAAGGGTTGTGGAACCTAAAGAGTAAGTAGGCTTAATTCAGCTTTTCGGAAAATTGTGAAAAGCCTTAAGAAAAATTAATAAGCTTCGTAGTATAGTTGGAAGTGAACCAAATTCTATCTGCGATAGCGTGGTCATTTAATAGAATGTATGGTTAGAGCTGACCATCCACTCTGATTCTTGCATCTATTAAGTGACGATGTTATTAGCAAATCTGTCGATGATATACTGTTGATAGACGTGAGGTTGGGATTGGTCATCTCAATTTTTGCATCTATTAATGGATGATATCATTGCAACCTTCTTAGAAAAAAAATTGAAATAATCAAAGAAGGAACTCTCCAAGGAGATAGATCCCTTAGAAAGAAGAAATCAAGCCAAAGGGGTGTCCTTTCCAAACTCGTTACACAGATTCGGGAAGTAAAACCCAAAACCCAACTAGATAATAAGAGCCTTAGAATATCTTATCTGTCTAAGAGCAATATAGCTGAACATAGGACATTGGTAAGAGTAGAGCGAACTCTATAGGAATCATCTTTAAGCTTTCATAAAGAGCAAACCTTAGCAGCTCTGTAAGTCTCCACACCGAGACCAGCAGAGTTAAACCCCTAGTTCGTACTCTTGGTGAGTACAAGAATTTAGATTCGTGCGAATACGAAGCTTTGCAACCCTTAGGGATTCGTTTCCATCCCATCGATCACCACTTGGTAATCGATTAAAACACAACATACAGTCTAGAAAATGGCCAGGAACTTGCGTTTACAATCCTTAATAATGATTTACCCTACGTCTTGGTGTCGATACAACCAGGTATGTCGATTCCAAGTGGGGGAGAACTTGGTAGTCCAACACAGGTCCCGCCTAAACGACGATGAAACGAGAGGGGATGATTCTCCATTTGAGGAACCCAACGGAATTTCGGGGACGAAATTCTAATAAGTGGGGGAGAATTGTAACATCCCAAATCTTAATCCCAAATATAATTAGAATAATAGCGAGATTAAAATAATAGTAATAATAATAACAAGGTTAAATGAGTGTTAAAAAAGGATCTTTTAGCGTTAGAACTGTATAATAATAGAAAATTAAGAATAAAGTACTTAAATGATTGAATATGATGTTTTTAAGATTTGAGTGTCGTAATAAAATTTTGATTTCATCATTATAATTGAAATATATTTTTTAGCCAAAATAAGTATAAATTTGTTACCATAAACTTTACAAAAATAAAAGAGTACTTTTATTTAGTTTAATTAAAATTTTGACAGGGAGCTCAAGTGACAGGCCTTAGAGGCATTTTCACAAATAATTTCTTTAGAAAGATATGTTTAATTTAATATTTTGAGCATCCTATAAATTTTCAGAGCGTTCGGAGACTCTTTTATTTTTAGCTTCTGGACTGATTTTAATATATTGTCGGTATATGTTATATTTAATGATTTGTTATTTCAAAATTATAAATATTATATTTTATCAAGTTTAATATCAGGATTAAGAAACTATATTTACTTTTGAATTTCAATACTTTTTCTTACGCAATAGCTATCTATAGAGACATGTAACTTTATTATTTTTCAATCAGTTTTGAGTAATTAAAATTATAATATTATTTTACTTAAATGTATTTTATTTTTAGGATTATCAAACTTTTAATTATAATCCAAAATACCTACACACATTGACCCACAAATATAAACAAAACATAAAATATAATATTTTCCTAATAATCTACCCTGTGCCCCTGACCCAAAAGAAAATAAAAGGGAGGTGTGGCCATAAGGAGGCCACACACACACGTAAGAAACAAAAATGATAATAAAAAAAAAAAGAAAAGTAACTCTCCCCAACCTCAGGTACAAACTAGAATATATATATATATATATATATATATATATATATATATATATGTAGAAATAATAGAGAGAAGGAGCAGTAGAAACGTAGAAATCAAAAGATAGAAAGAGAAAGAAACCAGTGACAGAGACGCGAGAGAAGGAGAAAACTTTGGTTTTTATCAACTTCCTGGTCCAATAAGTCAAGATCCAACCGTCCAATCTCAAATCCTTCTTAGGTAAATAACCTTCTCAACTCCCTCTACCCATCCATGTAATTCATTCGACGATCCATCAATATTTTTATTATCCCTATATTTTCAAATAAAGAAATGTTTTGAGATAAAGTGATATATTTTTATTGTATAATGATATATAATGATTATTTTGACAAAAATGAATTTAGTTTATATATATATATATATATATATAAATATATATTTAATGTTATAATTAATTTTAACGTGTGTCCCTGTTTAGATCCAACACGTAATTGTTGTCCCTGATCCTCGAGTAAGGCGCAGACGCGAATGTCATATTGTTTCTATTGCTAGAATTCCAGGTAAGAGGGTTGCCTTACCTTAATTTAGGTTGTGATATATTTCTAGGTCGATTATGATGATGGCTAAGAATAGAAAATGTTAGTTATGAAAATAACAATAGGGTAGTGGATATTGACAATAACTTAGGAATGAAAATAGGGAAATGAAACCAATTGAATGATATAAAAATGTGTGTGTTATAATATTGTTATGTATGAAAATATAATAGAAAAGATAATAATAGGTTGAGTAAGAAAATGAGGGTAAAGGAGACAACTTGTGGGTTATGATTAAATGTATGCATGATTGATGTGTTAGGCATGAGGGATATTATGTATGTGAAGTGTATGTGGGTCGGGTTTTAAAATGAGTCTAGTATATAATGAACTAATAAGAAGTGAATAAGGGATAGTAAATAAGAATATGAGCGAAGTAATTAATTAAGAAGATAAAAGAAGAATTGTGAACTACTATCAAGAAAATGATTGTGAATGTGTGAGTTAGAAACGTTGGTTTTCACTACTACAAAATTGCAAAAAAGTTCCTAGATATTAATCCCGGTTCCGTTCCGGAACTGGGATTAATAGACAAATGATAGTTAAAAAATACCATGAATTTATTGATCCCGGTCATAAAAAACACGGAATTGGGATCAATATTATAACATAAATAATTTTTTTATTTGTAAAAATTAAAAATCACACCAAACTTATTTATCCCATTGTTTTACTTCAACCGGGATGAATAATAAAAAACCGGAACCGGGATTAAAATAAATAATTTGTTGTCTCATTTCCCTTACACTCAGATCGAAACCCTAGCCACCCCCCTCTGTCTCTCTTTCACTTTCCTCTCATCTCTCTTCTGCTATCTCTCCTCTAAACATGGCAGCTGCCGCCGTTCACTGCTCTCTCCGCCGCCGCGATGTGGCTTATATATGCTTCCTTCTCCGCCTTTCGCTCGGTAACTTCCCTTTCTCATTTCTCTCTGTTTTCGATTTTCGTTTGTTACTTGTGGCATTAACTACGAAACGCTGCGTTTCGATTGTAGAAGGAGATGGTCAAATCAGTGGAAACGAAGCGACTAACTTCTTCGCTCTCTCAAACTTGCCTCGCTCTCAACTCAAGCATCTTTGGTCTCTCGCCGACACCAAACGGCAAGGGTTTTTGGGTTTCAATGAGTTTGTAACCACTATACAGGTTATCTTCTACTACATTTTTTAAAATATTGCATCATCATTTGCTTCATATTCATATCTGATTTTGATTCGATGCCGTAAACTTGCTATTTAATTCAATATCTATTGTTGTTGTTGTTGTTGTTACGAACAGCTTGTTTCGCTGGCGCAAGCAGGATATGAGCTTGTTTATACTTTATACCAGAAAAAAAATATATAGCTATGAATTTCTTGCTAACAGATCCTAACTCATTCTAGGTGGATTTCTGATGCAACAGTTTTAGCCCATAACTGAAGATGTTTCTTCATATTGGCAGCTGAACAAGGCTTGGGAATTCTTAAACTTAGTAGTGGTGAATCAGGTCTCTTTATAACCCATGCCTCTGATAAATAAGGTCTCTTGATATCTCTCTTTTCTTCCTTTGCTTCATTATTATCATTGTCTGGAACAGTTTCTGTTGCATCATCAATTAGCTTTTGGTGTAAACCAAGTCTTTGCAAGCCAGGGACAACACTAATCATTCTTGGGCTTAGTGTTTCTTTCTTGAATATGAAACCAAGATCCATAAAACCCTTCACTTCATCAAGTTCTAGTTCCCCTAGTGTCTTGCAGCTGACTTCTCTAGTTTCCTTCTTGTGGCAGTAGGTTTCCTGAATTTTCTGTGACAATAATGTTGTGTTGATGGTGATGATGAATGCGAACGAATTCTGTTACACGAAACATTCATTCTAGCCAATCTTTTCTTCGTTTCTTCTTTGTTGCTAATCGAATCATTCTTGTGACATTAAAAATACGATAATAGTAAATAATTAAGCAGGATATGGTGTGGCAATGCTTGTAGCAATGAATGTTGCCAAGATACTTGGGATGATAAGTTCCAGGTTGCTATAGTGAACTACTGCTATGGCCAAAAAGTTTCTACTTCTCTCTCTTTCTCTCTCTCTAAAATGCCTTATACTTGGTGTGGGAAGCTTGCTAACTCTATACCCTTAACTAACTACAGGTACATTTGGTTGTTGGTTTTGTTTAAATTTTAATCTTAATTGATTACTTTTATGCAGAAAAGTCTAGTGAAATTAGCAGATACTCATATTTTGGACACCCTGCAGGAATGTTGCAGATGGATTGAAAAATTGAAGGAGTGACTTTGTAGGCTTGGAGTTTTTATGCAGGGATACTGACGATTCTTTTTGCTATTGCAGTAGTTATGTAGTTTTTTTTATTCTTTTTGTCTGTACTACATTTTGGGCTGTTACTAGTAGTACTACTTACTAGGTCAATAAATTTGAAGGCACTTGGTGATTGAGAGAAAGAATATCTTACATTTATTACATGTAGATGTCTGTATGTACCTTTTATTGTTTGAATGGAATATATTGTTGAATGTGGCCTGAAATCAAAGTCTACTATTTCTGGTTTTCAGTTAAAAGCTATTGTGATGATTCAGAGGGAAAAGGTTGTAGTGATGTCAAACAATGCATTATAGGAATTACTTAGAATTTGTTAACTTCATCCCATGGTTTGTTATTGCTATTTCTCATTCTCAAGGAAAAAGCCATACGAGTTAGGCATAGATATTATTTAGTGCCACAAGAAAAAGGCAATCATTCTATACAAATGGCAAAGCAAGCTATGGTGAGAACTGGGAAGCAAGAAAAAGCTCTACATACTAAAAGTTAGAGGTTTCTCTTATAGATGATGGCATGCTTGCTGGAGATCAACCCTTTATCAGAAGATCCATGTGAGTGGCTCTGTTGTCTTTGATTTTCTGAGTTTCCATGCAAGCCCTTCTCTTTTTGCTCTTTATTTTTAAGTTTTGTCTGTCATTGTTTCCTGTTAAAATTCCAAGCAGAATTGAACCTGGTATCCAAGTAAAGAATTTGTATAAAAAAAATAGAAGAAAAATAAAGTTAGAGACAATTCAACTACCATTACCGTAAATAGTCTGAATATGTAAGAGAATGGTCAATATCAAATGAATCATCATTTCTGAGAACACCACTTTTTTTCTTCTTTTTTTGATGACTGCCTGGGTATGGTTATGCTAAAATGAGAATGATTTCAGTTTAATAATAGCTTAGAATTTTACAACAGAGAATGGTACAAGGTATATTTATAAATTAGAAGAATTTTTCACAAAGCAGTTCTAAGCTTTTGGCATTATTGCAATTTGATTGAGTAAAACAATATATCTCTGCACATGGGAGTTTTAGTTGCGTTTCTATTGCATGGCCCTGTTGATTAGTTTAAGGTGTTTCTTTTTCTCTTTCTCTCTCTTCCTGAATATGTTGCATTATCTATAAAATTGAAACATTATTGTTTCAGTTTTTATCAACAGTGTTGACTGCTATGATATTCTCATATGTTTCCCTCCAATAACTTTATAACTGCTGCTTTCTTTTAAGGTTTTTACTATTAGGAGAGAACTTTGCATAATGCTGACTTGATGTTTGGAGGTACTACAATTGTTTGTGGAACTTTGGGGACATTATCTGGAGCCTGGATTCTTGATAGGATGACTTCAACAATTTCTAATGCTATCAAAGTAAACTAAGTTGATTTCCATTTACTAAGTTGATTTCTTGATAGCATTTATATGATCGAGCTTGTTTAGCCTTTTGTATGTATGGAGCCATTTGTTTTGGTTTGGGAGTTATCTATCTTAAATGTGTATTGACATTTACGTTTTTAATGTATATAATTATGGCATTTATTTGTTGCAAAAAAAAATGTTGGCAATTTATTTAAATATATGGATATAGAAAATATTATAAATTAAAAAAAATAATATATATATATATTAAATAGCAAATATTATAAATTAAAAAAAAATATGTATATATACTAAAGATCCCGGTTCATTTTAAAAAACTCAACAGTGATCATATACACTAAACATCCCAGTTCATTATTAAAATAAACAGTGATCATATATGCTATTGATCCCGGTTCCTTATTTTTTATTGATCCCGGTTCCGTGTTTTCTAAAACAACTGGGATCATAAGAATCAGACTTGTTATACCAGGGGATACAATCACGGTTCGGAACCGGGATCAATAGGCATGCGGAACCGGGATCTTTTAGCTATTCTGTTGTAGTGTTTGTTGATTAGCTATTAAATGATAATAATAAAATGTTCATAGATAATTAATGAAAGTGAAGAGAGAAGAGAATGAGTAATTTAGACTAAAGAAGAGAAAAGATAAATAATTAAGAAATTAAAAGAGAGAAAGAGAACAAGAAAGTAAAGAAAAAAAAAGAGAAGAAAAGACTTAATGAGAAAAGTAAGAAAAGATTAAATGAGAAAGAGGAAGAAAACCCAACTCGGACTGCCCATGTGCTCCGAGGATAAAGAAAAACAACCCTGACGACCCATGTGCTCGGGGAAAATAAAGAAATAAGACTTGGAAATAAAAGAAAGAGTAATATCGGCAGACGGCCCATGTGCTCTGTCGAAGCGTAACTCGGACGACCCATGTGCTCCGAGGATAATTAAAATGAATATCGGCGGACGACCCATGTGCTCTGTCGAAGCGCAACTCGGACGACCCATGTGCTCCGAGGACCCGGACGGCCCATGTGCTCTGGGGATTACTAGCGCAAACTCGGACGACCCATGTGCTCCGAGGATAATTAATCTCAACCTGGACGGCCCATGTGCTCCAGGACCTGGAAAGAAAAGAAAAGAAAAGAAAAGAAAGAAAATAAATGTAAGACTGAAAGAAATGAGAAAGCATAACCTGGACGACCCATGTGCTCCAGGGATAAGAAAGTAAATGTAAAAGATGAGGTAAAAGAAATTGAGAATCAAGAACGATAAAAAGAGTAAAAGAGTTAACTAATAAGGGAATGAAACTGAAGGTATGAATGAATTGAAAGTATGATGGTGTATGAGTGTTATGAGCTAATAATAGGGTTAGGCTTAGTTTATTACTATGACTTTTTAGAAGTTATATCCTAAGTTCTGTGTAATGCTATCCTTCTTGCTATTTTTTTTACAGGTACAGAAGGAGCATGCACAAGTCTTGGCCGAGCAGGAGCACACTCCACTCCGTGGAGCGTGGATATTTAGGGGTAGGACCATAGTTGGGTCCTAGGTTTATTTTGAATATTTTAATGCATACAAAGGTGATATTTTGTGAAGTTAAAAATAACTCCAAGAACTTGCTTATATTTTGGAAATGTTGTAACGAATGAACTAAATTATATTTTGGCCCTGCTGGCCTACTGTTGTTTACAGGAACGTTTTTAAGCAGGATAAACAGGAAATGTAAATTTTGGGAATGTCCCTAAAACAAAGTAAACTCTGTCGGATTTTACAAAGATTTTTTTATAAGTAATATAATTAAATGAGAGTTTCAAAAATAAAAATTCAAGTCACAAATTTAATCGTGGTAATTAGAGTATTAATTAAGTTAGGGTATTACAAAAATTAACGAAGACAAGTATTTTCATGGTTACCCTTTCCCGCTATATTACAAAACCTCCTTAGAAGAAATAGATGAGTTTATAGTCATTGGTAAACTCTTCTATTTCTTCTGGAAAGCTTTGTAATAAGAAAGAATTGGGTAATCATAGGAAAACTCATCCTCATTAATTTTGATGTAGTATTTGTTAGTTATGGGGTCTGATCTTTGTCTTTTTTCTACTTCATAGATAACCCATTTCCGTCTTCCAACAACAACACCGCTAACTTTGCATATATCATCATCTTCCTCTGCTGAAATCACACAACTCAATTGATTCTTGACCTAGGTCATGTATGTCGAGTTTTTGGCTATTTATGACTCACAAAAAGCATAATTGAAGCTATGAGGATTTGATTAGAATAGTTTAACCACTTAATAGAAGATGAAAATGGTGAGGGAGATGAAACGAGGCTTCAAAAAGTATGCTGCAATGGGTGTGTGTAGTGGATAAAGAGGAGGTAAATGAAATTAAGAGAGTTATGATTAAATTTTCAGTAAGGGTATATTTGGAAATTACTGGGTAAAAATTCTAATATTATGTATGTGTTTAGTATTTACCTGATGCGTTAAAATTTATCACAATACAAAATTATAGCAGAAAAAGATGAGAAATTCATCAAGAACAACTAAAAAAAAAGTCATCTTTACCATAATTGTCGAAAAGTCCTTTAAGAAAGGATGTGAAAGCCACTCGATAGGGATAGTAATCTCTTACGAGATTGACTCCAAATACAAGGAAAGCAAAACCCATTCTACCCTAATGACGGTATCTATTCATCGAGATCTTGTTTCCAATTGTTTAGACGGTGGCTTAAGCTTTATATCTTCATAATTGCACCTAAAATAAATAGTGTCATTTGTCAATGTAAAGGATGAATATTTCATAGGAATTATCGAGAAAGATAAGAAATAGGGAAATTATAAATGGAAACACATACCTTGCGTTTTTGCATGGAAATTGTAGTGGAGTGACCGAGTAGCATTGTTTGTACTATTGCAAATATTAGTTTATATAGGTAGGCCAACCTGATGTTCTGATGGATATTCGAGAATGTTCTTTTTAATTTTATGTTTTTAATCAATCTCCTCACTCTATACCAAACAACTAATTTTCTTCCAACATGTGTGTAACACCCTCACTTTTATTAGTTATACTTAAGTTTTATTAAAATTACTGTTAGAAAATTTCTTTTAAAACTTAATTACTTTTCCTCTGTTTTTCGGACTTCCCAAAAATTTTCTTCTTAAAACCTGTCAATCCTGAAATATTTAAAAACATAAAACGCAACAGCCTAATAATCAGATCAGATCATAACGCCCGATTAGTATAAGCTTCAGGGCATACGACTATTACATATTCTAAAATTACAAAAATAGTTGTCCACTCATAATAATAAATATGCATTCCACGTAGTGGAATGAAAATCCTGCTCGGCCATGTCCCATGTAAACTCCACTTCAGTACCTGCAAAATATAGCGAGAAGGGTAGCATTACACAGAACTTAAAAAGATAAATTCTACAAGAGACATAGCAATAAACTAAACCTGCCCTATTATCCGTTACTCATAAATATCCATATGATTAATTTTCTTTTAGTTCTTCACTTATTCTCACGTTCTTTTAACTTTTAATTCTCTTCTCATTTTCCCACATTTTATTCCACTTTTAATCCGCTATTCATTTCTATATCATTTCTCTTTTCATTCTTTCATTTCCATTCTTTTTCCTTTTAATGCTGACACGCCTCGACAGGCTCGCATCGGTCTTCCATCTTTTATTATCGACACGCCTCGACAGGCTCGCATGGTCTTTCATTCTTATTATTATTGACACGCCTCGACAGGCTCACGCTGCAGTGTTCTTTTAATACCGACACGCCTCGACAGGCTCGCATCGGTGCCGACACGCCTCGACAGGCTCGCATCGGGCTTCTTTTATCTTTTATTTTCGACACGCCTCGACAGGCTCGCGTCGCTTTTATTCTTTTAATACCGACACACCTTGACAGGCTCGCATCGGTGCCGACACGCCTCGACAGGCTCGCATCGGTCTTCATTACCTTTCTTTCTTTTTCTTTTTCTTTTTCTTCTTCTCTTCCTTTTTCTTTTTCTTAATCATATATCTTTTCTCTTCTTTTGGTTTCCAGTATTATTCTCTTTTCTCTCTTTTCTTTCCTTAGTGACTTATTCTCATTTCAATTATTTTCCTATATTTAAGTATTTCTCTTTCTTTTCTTTTTCTTCTTCTATTTATTAAATTATCCTAATTTATATCAAACTCCATTTAGCATTAGTATAGTCGTTATATTTTAATTCCCTCTTCAAATTCTTAATTATTTCTATAATTCCTCTCATTGTCTTATTATCTTTTCACGAAATTCTTTACTTATTACCTACTTGTATTTAAAACTTAGTTTAGCATTTTGTTTCTATTTCAATACTACCCGACAACTCTTAACTAAGACCACTCCGCACTTCCTTATGGTTTTCGTATTTTAACTCCTCTTTTACCTAGCATTTAATTTCAGTCACGCTACTCTTCTTGCCTATTTCATTTACTCTATATCTTTTTACTCCCATGATTCGTTGGTTTTTCCTCAACTAATTTCCCTTGGTTTTATTTTGTGTTTACCTACATTTTTAATTCTATATTAACTCTTTTAATATCCTAATACACTCATCCGCTCCATACTTTATTCTATGCACCTACATTTTATTCCCTAAGTGTGGTTTTCATTAACTATTTTAAGTAATCATTTATATTAGCGGGGACTACCCTAAGGTTCATTAACTTATTTCTTAATTACCCTATTTTTAGTCACTACTATAGAATCCTAGAATTTACTTCCCAAGTAAAGGTAATACAACCCTTCTTACCTCGGTTGACGAAAGTAAAGAGATAACCTCAACTCCGGGGAGGGAGTGGCGATCCGTGAATCTTTAGTGACCCGGGTGATGAACGGGTCGACGGCGATCGACGCCGGTGGCGAGAATGACTATGTGCTGGACCAAGGCAAGAGCTTCGAGTTTCGGGGCACCCAATACAAGCCCGGCACGATTACGGGTCGGTAACGGCGCCGGTGAGATCCGTGGAGAGAGAGAGAAAGAGAGAGCTCGTGGGTGAGAGGGGAAAGGAAGGAGGGAGAAGCTACGGCTAGGGTGTTGGGCTGTGGAGGTGGTGGTCCATGGCGGTGGCGGGTCGTGGTGGCCGGAGGAACGCGTGGTGGTGGAGAGAGAGGAAGAGAGAGAAAGCTCAAGGAAGAGGAGAGAGAGAAGGAGAACTCGGATTCAAGAGGGGAAGGGAGAGAGAGAGGCGTTCAAAGTGGTGGTGGCCTTGGCGGTGGCGGTTCGTGGTTGTAACAGCCCAGCCCCAGTCAGCCGTACGGTACTGGGCACTGGGGCCCAGCGCACCGCCACGTGGATATTGTCCGCTTTGGGTTACACTCACCCTCACGGTTTTGCTCTTGGTCTCACATTCCGTGAGCCCCAAAACGCGTCCACGTGAGGTAAGGTATCCACACCCTATATAAGGCATGCTTCGTTCACCTTAACAGCCGATGTGGGACTAAGGCTTGCCCTTACATCCACCCCCCTTGGAGGCCCAACGTCCCCGTTGGCACACCGACCCGGCCCCTGGCTCTGATACCAAATGTAACAGCCTAGCCCCAGCCAGCCGTACGGTACTGGGCACTGGGGCCCAACGCACCGCCATGTGGATATTGTCTGCTTTGGGTTACGCTCACCCTCACGGTTTTGATCTTGGTCTCACCTTCCGTGAGCCCCAAAACGCGTCCACGTGAGGTAAGGTATCCACACCCTATATAAGGCATGCTTCGTTCACCTTACCAGCCGATGTGGGACTAAGGCTTGCCCTTACATTTGTAACATCCCAAACATAATTTATAGTGCAGCCTATGTTGTGATGGTCTTAGGGTAGAAGAAATGAGGATATAAGTTAGAAACTTGGCAAAATGTGCAAGTAACCTTAGGTTTAAAGCATAGAAACTTAGGGAATTTAGAATAACAAGATTGGTAGCTCAAGACATAATTTCCACCGTTGGATGTGAAGTAGAATACGTGAGGAAGCTTTCTTTAAAATTTGAGGAAGATCCAACGGGTAACGAAGAAGTTATGGCGTTTCAAAGTATTGAGCAATGCTTGATTCAGCACATTAATCGATTAATCTATGGGTTAATCGATTAATGCCTGAATGAGGTGCAAAAATTAATCGATTAACCCACTAGCTAATCGATTAAGGCCAGAAGGGGTGCAAAAAATTAATCGATTAAGGCTCACTGCTGATCTTGGCCAATTTCAAGGGGTTAATCGATTAACTGGGGCTGTTAATCGATTAACCCAATCTGCTGATGAAAAAAAATAAAAGAGATTACACGTTATTTCCTTCCAAGTTCGATCTCCTCTCTTCTCTCTCCTAGGGCACAAAACTTTTTCACTCTAATCAAATCAAGAATCAAGAAGCTCTCAACATTTCCATCATCAAATCCATTCCTCCTTAACTCTATGTAAGTATATAAGCCTTGGATTTCTTTATCTCTCTCCTTCCCTCTCTCATACACGAATTTTCTCTCTCTTCTCCAAGGTTCAATATCTCCATCATCAAGGTGCAAGGAGCAAGGAGATTAAGCACTAGTATCATCAACCATCACCTTTCTACTCTTCAAAGTAAGTAAATTAGTTTGAGAAATCAACTTCTCTCTCTCTTATTTCATGGGATTCGAACTCCCTCTCTAATTTCTCTCATAGTTGTGGTTCCACCATTTTAATCATGGGAAACTTGTGTTGCTTCATGAAAACCTAGCAAAAATCAAGTAAAGGGCACCAACCAATCTTCCTTTCCACTTTTATGTAGGTTCTTTTCTTAGCTTGGGTGGTGACCTCAAAAGGTGTCAAGCTTTGGGCTAGGACAACTAAAAGTTAGCTTACCTCTAAATATTTGAGGTAAGGAGGTTTGTGTTACCATATTCTAGGGGGTAGATTGCATTATGTATATATTGGGTTACTAAGAGATATGTGTTAATTAGGATTAAGAACCCTAGGATAGCTAATGTTGTATAAGAATATTTAAATGTATTACCTTGTGCCTAAATATGTTGATTGATATTGGATTGGTGTGCTTGATGTTTCCCTAATCATGTTGAACCCTAGGATTATAGGAGGATAATGAATGTGTTAATTGAAAATGGAACTGGCTGGCTTGTTGGATTTGCTTGTATAAATGGAATTAAAAAGTATAATAAGATGGTGTAATTGATAAGCTAATAAAAAAAAAGTACAAAATGAGATAAGGAAAATTATATAGATAAAAGAAAATGATGAATTAATAACAAGGTATACAAATTGACAATAATTCAAATATAATTTAAAAGATTAAAGGCTAATATAGTGTGTAACCCAGATCTTGTAAGACGTTGTCCGTAGGAGACTGTACGCATAGATCGCGTACGTCGCACATAGTGCGCTGCTGTAAGTCGTTGTCCGAAGGAGACTGTACGCAATGATGGGTGCACATTATGGTTGTGGGTGATCCAGGTCTTGTAAGGCGTTGTCCGTAGGAGACTGTACGCATAGATCGCGTAAGTCACACATAGTGTGCTGCTGTAAGTTGTTGTCCAAAGGAGACTGTATGCAGTTATGGACACACACACCTTAAACTAATAACGATATAATTGGATTGTGCGCTTCTAGATCTTGTAAGGCGTTGTCCGTAGGAGACTGTATGCATAGATCGCGTAAGTCACACGTAGTGTGCCGCTGTAAGTCGTTGTCCGAAGGAGACTGTACGCAATGATGGACGCACATTCGTATTGTGGAATTCTAGATCTTGTAAGGCGTTGTCCGAAGGAGACTGTACGCATAGATCGCGTAAGCCGCACATAGTGCGCAGCTGTAAGTCGTTGTCCAAAGGAGACTGTACGCAGTTATGGATCCACATTATATCTTTAAAAACTATATCTATATATACACATTAAAAAGGGAACTTAAGAATGTAAAGAGAGGAAAGAAAAACATGAAAAATACAAAGAAGAGGGATTATTAATTAATTAATTAATTTATATAACCTAAAATTTTATGAAGAAATGAGCTGAGGATTGATAATAAAAGTTAGTTGGTTTGATATGAAAATAATGGAATTGAATGGAGTGTTTGATTGAATTATATGAATTATATGGTTTGTTGTGTTTGGCTTGGTGGTCTAGTATAGCATAATAGAAACTGCTTCCCTATTTTATTGTGTAATACTCACCTCCTTACCATTTTTCAGGTACTGAGTTGGAGCTTACACCAGGTTTTGGCCGAGAAGGATTTACTCTCCCTCCCAGGGAGAGTAGGGTTATATGGGATTAGTATATATTTTTGGGACCTAAGCCTCCTATGTTTTTGATGTATATGTGTTGTGTATACCTTTTTGAATGAGGCTTAGGATGACTCTACTTTGTTAAGCTTTAAAACTTGGATTTTTGTTATTCAAGCTTTTTATTTCTGCTGTTACTCTGAAATATTTGATGCACCTATATATGTGTAGCCCATTGGGCCTTGGAATGATTCACATACCTGGAATGAAGCCCTGCTGGCTGCTGGATGTTCAATTGATAATGTTTTCCACAGGTCAAATTTTGGATTAGTCTGAAAAACAAACAAAACTCCATCCGTTTGACGGGTGATTTTATTAAATTAAAAAGGAATTTTTATGTTCGTATTTTAATTCATGGGGTATTTAAGGGTAATAAATCCTAGGTGTTACATTTATGGTATCAAAGCAGTTTCTCCTCGGCCTCGGAGTTATTTAAACTCCAATGATTACTCATCAAGCGAGTAATTGGAATGTATGGTTAAATGTTTAATTCAGAGTTCTAAGATATAGTGTTATTGATTATTAGTATGTTTAATACCTTATCTTTCCTCCAGGATTAGAATTATGGCAGATATGCGTAGTGACGTTAATAGGATCGCTGCAATCTTAGAGAGCTTAGCTCAAATTAACCGACGACAAGCTGAGTTGGTGACTACCGCTGTAGCAGCACTCAATCAGTCATCTCAGGCAACTCAGAACCTTTCTCTAGTTGAAATGAATTGGTTGGCAGAGTTCAAGTGGCATGGTCCCCCTAACTTTGAGGGTGGCTATGATTTGGATAGGACCCGTAAGTGGCTGCAGAAGATGGAAGAGATTCTTAGAGAGGTGGCACCACCGGAGGAGCATAAAATTCTGCTGGCACAATATACCCTAGGTGGGGAAGCAGAACAGTGGTGGGAACAGGTTCGAAGGCAGGCGGAGGCCACTAATCAAGGAGTGACGTGGCAGCTTTTCAAGGAAAAGTTCCAGGGAAAGTTTCTGATGGGGGATGTTCAGAAGGAGAAGGAACTGGCTTTCCTGTGTTTGAAACAGCACAATTTGAGTGTTGAGGAATATGTGTGGAGATTTGAGGACCTCATCAGATATGCTAGCAACTACCAAGGTGTGGATGAGAGAACCAAATGTCTCAAGTTTCTTGCAGGACTCCGCAATGATATCAAAACTGCAACACCTAGATTTAATTACCCTTAATTCCCCTTATATTAAAAATACGGGCTTAAAAATTCATTTTTATTTCATTAAAATCAACCGCCAAACGGACGGAGTTTCGTTTATTTATCGAGCTTTTCCAAAGATTTTCACCTGATTAACACATTCAATTGCGTAATGACAGTAGCCAGCAGGGCTCAAAATATAAATATATGCATCGCATAATTGCCCCATGGGCTCAATTTCACAAGTCATCAGTTTTCAAAGTATTGTCATAGGTCAAGTATTTGGATCAAGACAAGTACTATAAACTCTTTCCAAAAATAAGACACCCTAAGCCTCACCCAAAAATATAAACATAACATATACAACCAAAATAATACGTGAGGCTTAGGTGAATGTGCAACTAAAACCCCATAACCCTACTCTCCCTGTGAGGGAGAGTAATCCTGCTCGGCCGGTCCAGGTGTAAACTCTGACTCAGTACCTGAAAAATGGTAAGGAGGTGAGTATTACACAATAAAATGGGGAAGCAGTTTCTATCATGCTATACTGAATCACTAGGCCACACACAAGTAGTCAAATATAGTTCATACCACAAATTGAACACTCCAAAACAAGATCATACACATCTCTTATTCCATTAATCCATTTCAGACATCACACCACATGAGTTAAATTTCGATACATTATTATAATTTATATTCCATTTCATTCTTTAGGTTATTTCATAACATTGTACTTCACCTCCACACCGGAAGGTACCTCATACAATGGGGCCTATGGGTACTTCACCTCCACACCAGAAGCTACCTCATACCATTGTACTTCACCTCCACACCGGAAGGTACCTCATACAAATTGGCCAGTGGGTACTTCACCTCCACACCGGAAGGTACCTCATACCTCTGTACTTCACCTCCACACCGGAAGGTACCTCATACATTGAGCCTATGGGTGCTTCACCTCCACACCGGAAGGTACCTCACACCACTGTACTTCACCTCCACACCGGAAGGTACCTCATACAGATTGGCCGGTGGTTACTTCACCTCCACTATGGAAGGTACTTCGCACCACTAAATAATTGTAAATCTTTAAAGTTTCGAACTTCGTTTTCCAAATTATTTCCTTGGATTTCCAACCTCATGGATTTCCTCATTTCAATCATACCATTACATTTTCACTTACTAGAATTATCACTTTTCTCATTCCAAATCATCATATTCATGGCCATTAATAACCTCCAGATTTTCAATATAATTTACGCATGTTTTCCATTTAAATCAACTACCCACATCACAAGTTACACATAGCATCTCATACCATCATCAAATCAATTACCAAAGTCACATATGCACATAACATCACTCTTCAATAGTTTAGAGGCAAAATCACATTTTATTAAAGTATTGACTAACCTAGGGTTTCCCATTAAACTAACAAATACCTCCTAGCACCCAATATACACATAATACAACCTACCCCCTAGATTAAGGTAACACAAACCTCCTTACCTCAAATTTTTAGAGATAAGAGATTTAAATTGCTTCTCACTTGAGCCTCTTCCAACCAAGATTCAAAACCAACAAAAGAGTGAGGAAAACCTAAAACAAAAGCCATAATGATAAAGGATTGTCATTTATGCCATATTTCATGACTAACTTCAAGGAAATTTAGAGCTTCTAGGCTAGAGTTCAAAAATCACCATGGATGGTAGAGAGAGAAAGGGAAGAACGAATTTAGTGAGAGAAGGAAAGAAATCCACCACTTGATACTTACTTGAAGAGGAGAATCACAAGATTTGTGGATGAAATGGGTGTGAGGCCTCTTGTTGTGCTTGATAGATGAAGAAACCAAATGGAACTCCAAGGAGGAGAAGAAGAAGTCGAACAATGGAGGGAGAGAGAGAGAGGAGTGTACGTGAAAGAGAGAGAGAGAGTGTGTTTTTTTTTTGTTTTTCTTTGGAAGGAAAGGAGTGGCTAATAATGGATCATCAAAAAGGGAGATTCTAAATGAGTGGAGGAGAGTGCATCACGTGCACTCTCTTTTTTTTTTTTTTTTTGTACAGACCCTCAAATAATCGATTACCTTAACCTGGTAATCGATTATTCCTTCAATGCAACAATTTCAAGGCTTTCCACCAGAAGCCTTGTAATCGATTAAGGCTCTAAAGATAATCGATTATAGCTCAAAATAATCGATTACTTCATATGAGATAATCGATTAGAATTGATGCAACAATTTCATTGTTTTCACCAGGGGCCTTGTAATCGATTACTGACCATCCAAGTAATCGATTACATTTGATGCAACAACTTTAGTTCATTCAGCAGAGGCTTAGTAATCGATTACCTTCCCAAGAGTAATCGATTACTTCTCTGTTTTTCCATCTTCTTATGGTTTCTAACTCTAGAACATTTTCCTTAGCTCTCATACTCCCCCTTAGGCTATGTTTTTCTACACTCATTCCTATCTCCTAGTCTTATGAATCTCATAAGTCCATCTCAACTTAATATTCTAAATTACACAATTCACATTATATTAAACATTGTAAATTGAGGATGTTACAATCCTCTCCCACTTACCCGAATTTCGTCCTCGAAATTCAGCTTTCCTCGAACAAGTGTGGATGAGATTGTCTGATCTTGCTTTCCAACTCCCAAGTAGCCTCTTCCACATTGTCCCTGCTCTATATGACCTTTACCAAGCTAATCTCCTTGCCTCTCAACCGTCTCACTTGTCTATCTTCAATCCTCACTAGCAATACTTCAAAGGTCAAATTCTCCTTCAGGGGTAAATCATCCAATGCCACCACATGAGTAGGATCATGTATGTATTTCCTTAGCTGGGAAACATGGAATACATCATGAATCCTGGCTAGATGAGGGGGCAAGGCAATCCTGTATGCTACAGGGCCAACCTTCTCCAATATCTCATAAGGTCCAACAAACCGAGGAGTTAGTTTCTTGGACTTAATTGCTCTGCCAATCCCAGTAACCGGAGACACTCTTAGAAATACATGATCTCCAACTTCAAACTCCAAAGGTCTCCTTCGCCTATCAGCATAATTCTTTTGGCGATCCTGGGAAGTTTTCATCTTGTTCTTGATCATTGTGATCTTTTCTGTGGTTTCCTTCACAATCTCAGGACCTGTTAGCAGATTCTCACCTATCTGAAACCAACACAGAGGCGTCCTACACTTTCTTCCGTAGAGAGCCTCAAATGGCGCCATACCGATACTGGAGTGGAAGCTGTTATTGTAGGTAAATTCCATTAATGGCAGTAACTGCTCCCAACTACCAGCCTGCTCAAGAACACATGCTCTCAACAAGTCTTCAAGTGTTTGAATAGTACGCTCAGATTGTCCGTCTGCCTGCGAATGATAAACGGTACTAAATTTCAGCTTAGTACCCAATGCATCCTGAAGACTCTGCCAAAATCTAGACAGAAATCTCGGATCACGATCGGATACAATGCTGGTAGGAACACCATGCAACTTGACTATGTCCCTGATATACAACTGGGTCAACTTCTCCAGAGTGTAATTCTTGTGAATGGGGATAAAATGAGCACACTTTGTTAAACGGTCTACAACCACCCAAACTGCATCACATCCTGCAGTAGTCCTGGGTAAACCCGTCACAAAGTCCATAGCAATACTATACCATTTCCACTCCGGGATATCAAGTGATCGCAACGGACCACCAGGATTTTGATGCTCAATCTTAACTTTCTGACAAGTAAGACAATGAGATACATGATCTGCTACATCAGTTTTTAACTTTGGCCACCAATAAATCTTCTTTAAATCTTGATACATCTTCGTTGCACCGGGGTGAAAATTCATTTTGGTTCGATGTGCTTCCCATAGAATATCCCTCCTAACTTCGAAATCCATAGGAACACAGATCCGGCCCCTAAACCGGATAATGCCGTCAGAACCCTTTACAAAGTCGGGCTCTTCATTGCCCGCTGACCCTTCCAACAACTTCTGTAGCTCCTCATCACCAGCTTGTCTTTCCCTGATAAGTTCAATCAAATCATTGGTAACCTGCAACATTTCTAGAACAATGCTCTTCTCTTTCACTTGCATGTTCAAGTTGAGGTCACTGAATTCTTGGATCAATTGCATCTCCTTCACCATCAAATTGCTGACATGCAAAGTCTTGCGACTTAGCGCATCAGCCACTACATTGGCCTTGCCCGGGTGATATTGAAGACTAAAATCATAGTCCTTCAGAAACTCCATCCATCTCCTCTGTCTCATATTCAACTCCTTTCGATCGAAGAGGTAGCAAAGGCTCTTGTGATCGCTGAAGACTTCAAACTTTGAACCATATAGATAATGCCTCCAGATTTTCAACGCAAAAACTACTGCCGCCAACTCAAGATCATGAGTGGGATAGTTTTGCTCGTGCTGCCTCAACTACCTGGAAGCATAGGCTATAACTTGTCCTTGCTGCATCAGCACATAACCCAACCCTTGTTTGGAAGCATCGCAATAAACCACAAAGGATTGAGTTGGATCTGGCAAAATCAACACCGGGGAACTAGTCAATCGCTTTTTCAATTCCTGGAAGCTATCTTCACATTCTGGGGACCATTCAAATGGAACTCCTTTCGGCGTGAGAGTAGTCAAAGGAAGGGCTAGCTTCGAAAACCCCTCAATGAACCTCCTATAATACCTAGCCATACCAAGGAAACTTCTGATCTCGGTGATGGACTTGGGTCTCTCCCACTTAAGCACTGCCTCCACCTTAGAAGGATCCACTGCAAAACCCTTCTCAGAAATCACGTGCCTCAGAAAGTGCACCTCATTCAACCAAAAACTACATTTGGAGAACTTCGCATAGAGACACTTGTCCTTGAGAACTTGTAGCACCGTTCTCAAATGCTCTTCATGCTCCTTCGGGCTTTTAGAATAAATGAGAATGTCATCGATGAACACGATGACGAATGAATCCAAATACGGCCGAAAAATCCTGTTCATATAGTCCATGAAAATGGCAGGAGCATTCGTGAGACCGAATGGCATCACAACATATTCGAAATGACCATATTGAGATCTAAAAGCAGTTTTAGGAATGTCCTCCTCTCGGATACGGATATGATGATATCCAGATCGGAGATCAATCTTGGAGAAAACTGCAGCTCCCCGAAGCTGATCCAACAAATCATCGATGCGTGGGAGTGGATACTTATTCTTCACTGTCACCGCATTTAGCTGCCGGTAATTAGTGCACATCCGGACACTTCCATCCTTCTTTTTAACAAAGAGGATAGGAGCTCCCCACGGGGAAACACTTGGCCGGATGAATCCTTTAGCTAATAGCTCCTCCAACTGCTTCTTTAACTCTTCTAATTATGGAGGGGCCATTCTATAAGGTGCTTTAGATATCGGGCCGGCACCAGGCATAAGGTCGATGCCAAACTCTACTTCTCTGGCTGGAGGTAATCCGGGAATTTCAGCAGGAAAAACATCCGGAAACTCACAAACCACTGGGATTTTACCAATATTTGTTGCTTCCTCATCATTTACAGCCGACACCGAAACTTGACAGAAAATTACTGACTTCTGACTACAATCAAGAAGGATACGGTTCTGGGACATCCAGTCCATGCCTAAAATAATATCCAGCTTGGTTAAGGGCAAACATATCAAATTCACTCGGAATTCCCGCTCCAAAACTCGAAGTGGGCAATCCAAGCATATTAATGATGTAACTACAGCTGAATTAGTAGGGGTAGAAACAGATAACTTAAATGGCATCTCAACTGCAGACAGTTTTAACCTCTCCATACAATTGACAGAAATGAAAGAATGCGTAGCGCCACAATCAAAGAGAATACCACAAGGAATACCATTTACTAAACCAATACCTCGGATCAACTCATCTGCTTCAGTCACCTCTTCTCCATCAAGAGTGTACACCTTTCCCCTTTGAAGTGGGCGGCCGTCACCAACCCTCTGCGCCCTAGTCACATTTGCCTCTTTCTTCACAGCATTCTTCGGGCAATTTGTTGCAATATGACCGGGTTGCCCACATTTGAAACATGTGACACTTGGTTGACTCTGAGCCAAATTCCAACATACACCTCGGTGATGTCTGCCACAGTGGGGACAAGACGGAATAGGACCAGGTGAACTCCCCATAGGGCCTGCATAAGGACCTGGTCGCTGCACCGCTCCCTTGCCCCTTATAGGACCACCACTTTTCTGCACAGTCTTGCTTTTATCCTCTGCCATCTTCCTCTTGAGCCCCTTCTCATAAGTGCTCGCCATGTTGACCAAGCGGGCTAGATTATCAATATTGTGATATTCGCAAGAGAGGCGAATATCAGTTCTGAGTCCCGACTCAAACTTGACACACTTGCCACGCTCGCTGGCATCCCGATAATCCGAGAACCGGATAAGATCTTCGAATCTAGCAGCATAATCCCAAACTGACATGGAGCCTTGAGTCAGTTGGAGGAAGGCAATCTCCTTCTCCCTTCTCACGTCCTCAGGGAAATACTTCCCCAGAAAAGACCCTTGAACACTTCCCAAGAAATCACCGGATTGGCTGCTTCCAATCCCCTCCTCTGCTGGTCCCACCAATGCTCAGCTTCATTAGTTAGCATGAATTCCGCCAGCCGGACACGTTGCTCCATTGGTTCTTGGATAGAGCGGAGGATCTTCTCGATCTCCTGGATCCATCTCTGGGCTCCATCAGGGTCATTTCCACCCTCAAAACGAGGTGGATCATTCTTGCGAAATCTCGTCATCCAGTCCACCTCCACTGGGGCTAGTTGCATAGCTGCTGCAGCTGCTGTAGCAGCTGCTGTTGCGGCAGCTGCCATCTGCTCTCCCTGCTGTTGCTGCATCTGTGACAGATGCTCCAGGATGGCTGCAAGCCCATCATTGGCAGCCCTTCTTCCAGCCATACTGCTCAGCCAAAGAGAGCAGACAAATAAGACTTAGATACTAAATGTTTACATAATACTATAATCATACTACTAAATTCCTAGACTTTTACTATGAGCATTCATTACTCGCTAGGTGAGTAATCATGTGGAGTTTGCTTAACTCCAAGGCCGAGGAGAAACTGCTCTGATACCATAAATGTAACACCTAGATTTAATTACCCTTAATTCCCCTTATATTAAAAATACGGGCTTAAAAAATTCATTTTTATTTCATTAAAATCAACCGCCAAACGGACGGAGTTTCGTTTATTTATCGAGCTTTTCCCAAGATTTTCACCTGATTAACACATTCAATTGCATAATGACAGTAGCCAGCAGGGCTCAAAATATAAATATATGCATCGCATAATTGCCCCATGGGCTCAATTTCACAAGTCATCAGTTTTCAAAGTATTGTCATACGTCAAGTATTTGGATCAAGACAAGTACTATAAACTCTTTCCAAAAATAAGACACCCTAAGCCTCACCCAAAAATATAAACATAACATATACAACCAAAAGAATACGTGAGGCTTAGGTGAATGTGCAACTAAAACCCCATAACCCTACTCTCCCTGTGAGGGAGAGTAATCCTGCTCGGCCGGTCCAGGTGTAAACTCTGACTCAGTACCTGAAAAATGGTAAGGAGGTGAGTATTACACAATAAAATGGGGAAGCAGTTTCTATCATGCTATACTGAATCACTAGGCCACACACAAGTAGTCAAATATAGTTCATACCACAAATTGAACACTCCAAAACAAGATCATACACATCTCTTATTCCATTAATCCATTTCAGACATCACACCACATGAGTTAAATTTCGATACATTATTATAATTTATATTCCATTTCATTCTTTAGGTTATTTCATAACATTGTACTTCACCTCCACACCGGAAGGTACCTCATACAATGGGGCCTATGGGTACTTCACCTCCACACCAGAAGCTACCTCATACCATTGTACTTCACCTCCACACCAGAAGGTACCTCATACAAATTGGCCAGTGGGTACTTCACCTCCACACCGGAAGGTACCTCATACCTCTGTACTTCACCTCCACACCGGAAGGTACCTCATACATTGAGCCTATGGGTGCTTCACCTCCACACCGGAAGGTACCTCACACCACTGTACTTCACCTCCACACCGGAAGGTACCTCATACAGATTGGCCGGTGGTTACTTCACCTCCACTATGGAAGGTACTTCGCACCACTAAATAATTGTAAATCTTTAAAGTTTCGAACTTCGTTTTCCAAATTATTTCCTTGGATTTCCAACCTCATGGATTTCCTCATTTCAATCATACCATTACATTTTCACTTACTAGAATTATCACTTTTCTCATTCCAAATCATCATATTCATGGCCATTAATAACCTCCAGATTTTCAATATAATTTACGCATGTTTTCCATTTAAATCAACTACCCACATCACAAGTTACACATAGCATCTCATACCATCATCAAATCAATTACCAAAGTCACATATGCACATAACATCACTCTTCAATAGTTTAGAGGCAAAATCACATTTTATTAAAGTATTGACTAACCTAGGGTTTCCCATTAAACTAACAAATACCTCCTAGCACCCAATATACACATAATACAACCTACCCCCTAGATTAAGGTAACACAAACCTCCTTACCTCAAATTTTTAGAGATAAGAGATTTAAATTGCTTCTCACTTGAGCCTCTTCCAACCAAGATTCAAAACCAACAAAAGAGTGAGGAAAACCTAAAACAAAAGCCATAATGATAAAGGATTGTCATTTATGCCATATTTCATGACTAACTTCAAGGAAATTTAGAGCTTCTAGGCTAGAGTTCAAAAATCACCATGGATGGTAGAGAGAGAAAGGGAAGAACGAATTTAGTGAGAGAAGGAAAGAAATCCACCACTTGATACTTACTTGAAGAGGAGAATCACAAGATTTGTGGATGAAATGGGTGTGAGGCCTCTTGTTGTGCTTGATAGATGAAGAAACCAAATGGAACTCCAAGGAGGAGAAGAAGAAGTCAAACAATGGAGGGAGAGAGAGAGGAGTGTACGTGAAAGAGAGAGAGAGAGAGTGTTTTTTTTTTGTTTTTCTTTGGAAGGAAAGGAGTGGCTAATAATGGATCATCAAAAAGGGAGATTCTAAATGAGTGGAGGAGAGTGCATCACGTGCACTCTCTTTTTTTTTTTTTTTTTTGTACAGACCCTCAAATAATCGATTACCTTAACCTGGTAATCGATTATTCCTTCAGTGCAACAATTTCAAGGCTTTCCACCAGAAGCCTTGTAATCGATTAAGGCTCTGAAGATAATCGATTATAGCTCAAAATAATCGATTACTTCATATGAGATAATCGATTAGAATTGATGCAACAATTTCATTGTTTTCACCAGGGGCCTTGTAATCGATTACTGACCATCCAAGTAATCGATTACATTTGATGCAACAACTTTAGTTCATTCAGCAGAGGCTCAGTAATCGATTACCTTCCCAAGAGTAATCGATTACTTCTCTGTTTTTCCATCTTCTTATGGTTTCTAACTCTAGAACATTTTCCTTAGCTCTCATACTCCCCCTTAGGCTATGTTTTTCTACACTCATTCCTATCTCCTAGTCTTATGAATCTCATAAGTCCATCTCAACTTAATATTCTAAATTACACAATTCACATTATATTAAACATTGTAAATTGAGGATGTTACAAAAACCATTCTTGGAAATGTACCTGTTGATAACTTTGCCCAGCTAGTAGAATGAGCTAGTTGTTGGGAAAAGGGCCTTGCAAAGCCGGAAGACTATGTGGCAGATCTAACAGCATACCCTAAACCCCAGGCTGAGAGGATTAATTCAAAGGGAGCGAAACTGATAAAAACCCCTCCATATCTCAAATCTGTTTGTGTCCATTGCGGAAAACTTCACAGGGGTATATGTAGGAAAGTAATGCAGAAAAAGAAGGAAGGTTCATGTCTCCGATGTGGTCAACCAGGGCATTTGGCCATTGGTTGCCTTAATCCTGAGATTGAGCAAAGATTAGAAGGACCTAATAAGGGTAAAAGGCCTCTACAGGATTCATGTCCTTATCCTCGAGATAGATCGGTAGTTCCTAGGAAGCTGGGCCAGGCAGAGAGAGCCTATTGTTCTGCTCCTACTTGCTTGCACTGTGGCAAGATGCATAAGGGAGTATGTTGGCATCTAAATTCAAATAGGAGGGCTGCACTCTGTTATCGGTGTAGTCGGCCTGGTCATGTTGTGGCCAACTGTCCCCAGAAGGCAAAGAAAGAAGAGGAAAATGCATCAAAAGTGCAGGAAGACAGCGGCAATATCTCTTTACGAGATGTGTGATAGGTATTTATCTTACCTATGCTTTAGCAAAAGTATGTGATGCATATTTGGTTACTCTTTTCATTTTGGGAGGTCGATCGTTTCAAAGCCTGAGTCATATATGAATCTAGTCGAAACTAAGTAAGTAAGAAATATCATTAAGTTTCCCGGAAGCGATTGTGTCAGTAGATTGTAATCAATAGTTATATCCTCTAGATTGTGTATATGACATAGGCTTCATCTTAGAAGTTGGTGGATGGTAAGAATAGGCTTAGGAATTTGTGGTCCTCTTTGACTAAAGAGTATGAGACTAGGGGGTAACTATAGTTAAACCATTATTCAAGAAAGTTAAGAGAAAATTCCGGAAGAATTAACAGGTCTAGAAATTCCAAGTAAAGTCTTCTTAGGATATTGGTGATGCTATTGTTTAATGGAAGGTAAGGTTAGAACTGATCACTCTAATTCTTACATCTGTTAAATGATAACACTAATATTGAAACTCGCGGTGATGTGTTATTGATAGACGTGAGATTGGAATTGATCACTTCGATCTTTACATCTATCAATGGACGATATCATTGCAATTTTCCCTGAAAAATCAAGGTAACCAAGTTGTAACCTATAAATGATAGAATAGTTAGAAAAGGATGAACTAGTGAGGAGGTAGACATAGAGCCAAATAATAGAACTAGAATTTATATATATGTGGGAACTCTCCAGCTTTAGGAAAGACAATTTCATTTAATGACTAGCATGGGGTAGTGAAATTTTATCCCGAGAGTGAAGTAAGTCTTAAGATAGTAGACAAGTTCGATTCCACTAGTACCCTTAATCGATACTCAAATCAATCATGCTCTTTTCAATATCCAGCTTCGGATAAATTCTGTTGGAGTTGCTGTTGTGCACCTAATGCACTACTTCAGCTCCACCTACTCAAATTAAGGGGTAGGGTAATGTCTACTAGGAATAGCTTCGGCTTATCCCAAACCAAAAGTGCTAAACACCCTTCCAACTCTAATAGTGCTCTTAAGAATCGTGGGTGAGGTTCTAAATCACTAGGAGACCTTAGGTGAGGTTATAACCAATAGAAGAAAATATTTCTTCGTCTTATTCTTCTGGGTCCGAATCCCTCTTTAAAGAGCAATTCTTGGATCTTAATCAATGGTCCGTTTTAATCGTGCTGGCAAATAACTGTGAGTTCGGTGTTCTTCGTGTTTATCAAACTTAAACTTAAATTGTTCTTGAAACTCCAGTCTTGTTTCTTTCCTCTGGTCCCTCATGAAAGAGAAGATTTTCCCCATAAGTTACGATACATTGCAGTAGGTTCTAGACCCTGTAATTTTAAGCTGTCTTCTTTCATGAAAAGTATGAATTTTTCCTGGATTCCAAAGTATTAGGATCCCTTTTAATCGCTAAAGCGTTACGGGTTGCATTGAAGTGGATGTGGACGTTGATTTAGAAACTAATATTTCAGTTCCCTACGTATTGGCAAAATCCAAAGCGGCATGTCGATGCCAAGTGGGGGAGAACGCGGTAGACAACATGGAATGTTGTTAAGGTGATAACCAGTGTTAGCCTAAACAATTAGAATCATAAGGTAGAACCCAACGACGTGGGCATCAACCCTATCTTAGGGATTTTTCCCCTTTTCGGGACTGAACGGAATTTCGGGGGCGAAATTCCAATAAGTGGGGGAGAATTGTAACATCCCGAACTTAATTTATAGTGCAACCTATGTTGTGATGGTCTTAGGGTAGAAGAAATGAGGATATAAGTTAGAAACTTGGAAAAATGTGCATGTAACCTTAGGTTTAAAGCATAGAAACTTAGGGAATTTAGAATAACAAGATTGGTAGCTCAAGACATAATTTCCATCGTTGGATGTGAAGTAGAATACGTGAGGAAGCTTTCTTTAAAATTTGAGGAAGATCCAACGGGTAACGAAGAAGTTATGGCGTTTCAAAGTATTGAGCAATGCTTGATTCAACACATTAATCGATTAATCTATGGGTTAATCGATTAATGCCTGAATGAGGTGCAAAAATTAATCGATTAACCCACTAGCTAATCGATTAAGGCCAGAAGGGGTGCAAAAAATTAATCGATTAAGGCTCACTGTTGATCTTGGCCAATTTCAAGGGGTTAATCGATTAACTGGGGCTGTTAATCGATTAACCCAGTCTGCTGATGAAAAAAAATAAAAGAGATTACACGTTATTTCCTTCCAAGTTCGATCTCCTCTCTTCTCTCTCCTAGGGCACAAAACTTTTTCACTCTAATCAAATCAAGAATCAAGAAGCTCTCAACATTTCCATCATCAAATCCCGTCCTCCTTAACTCTATGTAAGTATATAAGCCTTGGATTTCTTTGTCTCTCTCCTTCCCTCTCTCATACACGAATTTTCTCTCTCTTCTCCAAGGTTCCATATCTCCATCATCAAGGTGCAAGGAGCAAGGAGATTAAGCACTAGTATCATCAACCATCACCTTTCTACTCTTCAAAGTAAGTAAATTAGTTTGAGAAATCAACTTCTCTCTCTCTTATTTCATGGGATTCGAACTCCCTCTCTAATTTCTCTCATAGTTGTGGTTCCACCATTTTAATCATGGGAAACTTGTGTTGCTTCATGAAAACCTAGCAAAAATCAAGTAAACGGAACCAACCAATCTTCCTTTCCACTTTTATGTAGGTTCTTTTCTTAGCTTGGGTGGTGACCTCAAAAGGTGTCAAGCTTTGGGCTAGGACAACTAAAAGTTAGCTTACCTCTAAATATTTGAGGTAAGGAGGTTTGTGTTACCATATTCTAGGGGGTAGATTGCATTATGTATATATTGGGTTACTAAGAGATATGTGTTAATTAGGATTAAGAACCCTAGGATAGCTAATGTTGTATAAGAATATTTAAATGTATTTTCTTGTGCCTAAATATGTTGATTGATATTGGATTGGTGTGCTTGATGTTTCCCTAATCATGTTGAACCCTAGGATTATAGGAGGATAATGAATGTGTTAATTGAAAATGGAACTGGCTGGCTTGTTGGATTTGCTTGTATAAATGGAATTAAAAAGTATAATAAGATGGTGTAATTGATAAGCTAATAAAAAAAAAGTACAAAATGAGATAACGAAAATTATATAGAGAAAAGAAAATGATGAATTAATAACAAGGTATACAAATTGACAATAATTCAAATATAATTTAAAATATTAAAGGCTAATATAGTGTGTAACCCAGATCTTGTAAGACGTTGTCCGTAGGAGACTGTACGCATAGATCGCGTACGTCGCACATAGTGCGCTGCTGTAAGTCGTTGTCCGAAGGAGACTGTACGCAATGATGGGTGCACATTATGGTTGTGGGTGATCCAGGTCTTGTAAGGCGTTGTCCGTAGGAGACTGTACGCATAGATCGCGTAAGTCACACATAGTGTGCTGCTGTAAGTTGTTGTCCAAAGGAGACTGTATGCAGTTATGGAC
This sequence comes from Crotalaria pallida, assembly GCA_037953625.1. Classification (NCBI taxonomy): domain Eukaryota; kingdom Viridiplantae; phylum Streptophyta; class Magnoliopsida; order Fabales; family Fabaceae; genus Crotalaria; species Crotalaria pallida. Next base: position 99,970,154 of record CM075650.1, read on the forward strand.
ACACACACCTTAAACTAATAACGATATAATTGGATTGTGCACTTCTAGATCTTGTAAGGCGTTGTCCGTAGGAGACTGTATGCATAGATCGCGTAAGTCACACGTAGTGTGCCGCTGTAAGTCGTTGTCCGAAGGAGACTGTACGCAATGATGGATGCACATTCCTATTGTGGAATTCCAGATCTTGTAAGGCGTTCTCCGAAGGAGACTATACGCATAGATCGCGTAAGCCGCACATAGTGTGCAGCTGTAAGTCGTTGTCCGAAGGAGACTGTACGCAGTTATGGATCCACATTATATCTTTAAAAACTATATCTATATATACACATTAAAAAGGGAACTTAAGAATGTAAAGAGAGGAAAGAAAAACATGAAAAATACAAAGAAGAGGGATTATTAATTAATTAATTAATTTATATAACCTAAAATTTTATGAAGAAATGAGCTGAGGATTGATAATAAAAGTTAGTTGGTTTGATATGAAAATAATGGAATTGAATGGAGTGTTTGATTGAATTATATGAATTATATGGTTTGTTGTGTTTGGCTTGGTGGTCTAGTATAGCATAACAGAAACTGCTTCCCAATTTTATTGTGTAATACTCACCTCCTTACCATTTTTCAGGTACTGAGTTGGAGCTTAGACCATTTTGGCCGAGCAGGATTTACTCTCCCTCCCAGGGAGAGTAGGGTTATATGGGATTAGTATATATTTTTGGGACCTAAGCCTCCTATGTTTTTGATGTATATGTGTTGTGTATATCTTTTTGAATGAGGCTTAGGATGACTCTACTTTGTTAAGCTTTAAAACTTTTATTTATGTTATTCAAGCTTTTTATTTCTGCTGTTACTCTGAAATATTTGATGCACCTATATATGTGTAGCCCATTGGGCCTTGGCATGATTCACATACCTGGAATGAAGCCCTGTTGGCTGCTGGATGTTCAATTGATAATGTTTTCCACAGGTCAAATTTTGGATTAGTTCGAAAAACAAACAAAACTCCGTCCGTTTGACGGGTGATTTTATTAAATTAAAAAGGAATTTTTAAGTTCGTATTTTAATTCATGGGGTATTTAAGGGTAATATATCCTAGGTGTTACAGTGGTGGCCGGAGGGAGAAACGGCGGTGGGGGAAAGGGAAGGTGAGAGAAACCGGATGAGATGGGGAAGGAGAGAGAGAGTGGATGGAGGAGAAGGAGGGCTAGGCGGCGACGGCTGGAGTGGCACCAGTGGAGGTCGACGGTGGAGGTTGTGGAGGAGGGAGGGAGGAAGAGAAGGCCGGAATCTATGGAGGAGGGGTGGAAATGGGGGTTTCGAACCTCCCCATGCGCGATTTAACATCAGACCCGCGCCCGAGCGCGGCGTTCCGCGCCTGAGCGCGAGACTCAGTACTGCACACAGGTCTGATGCATTCCGGCGCTTGGGCACGGCTTCTCGCGCTTGAGCGCGAGTTCCATTGACTTCAGTTTGACCGCGCCATAACTTCTTCGTTAACCGTCGGATCTGACCCAAATTTGGAGACAAGCTTCCTAAGACCCTTATCTCCATATCCAATGGTGAAATTCGTGTTTAGAGATGTAGATATTTTATTTTGAATTTCCTAATTTAGGGTGTTTACAACACCTAAAACATCGACTTTTAACACTTGTTTGGTCTTATCTAAATTTCTTTTCCGATGCCAATGCTCCTTGATTCCTTTATGGCACCCAGAGAATTCCTAATCCATCATTTTAAACTCCTTTTTGGATAATCCTTACTTCCAAATATTATTATTATTATAGTTATTATTAGAATTAAACTTCGGGATGTTACAATGTGTCACTCCTAGTAACCGAACATTTGACATTTGATCTTGATAAGATTGATATAACAATAATTAGAATAATTCTCTATATCGAAATATTATAATAAGTAAAATTTTAAAATATCCTAAGAAATTCTATAAATCATGAAATTATTAGGGAAATAACAATGTATTAATGATTAAAAAAAAAAAGAAATGTATTTATTTATTTTAAATACTTTATTAAAATTAAAAAAAGGAGTGATGTGCTACTTACTAAAGCATTAATTCTCTTAATATTCATTATTACAATACTTATAAAAATAATTAAAATTTATAAAAAGAATGTATTAAATTACATTTAAATTTAGGAGTAAAGGGAATTTCAATTTTAAATTTTCTTATTAGATTCTATAAACCATCAAATTAGTAGGTAAATAATAATGTATTTATGTTTAAAAAAGTTTACGAAAGAAAATGTGTTTATTTCTTTTCAATATTTTTTTATGAAACAATTTGGAAACCATTATAATAATTTAAAAAAATTAGGTAGTTGTATGGAAGGTGTTGCACTACTGACAAAAGAATTAATTCTCCTTTAATATATATTATCACAATACTTAGAAAAATACTCCAAATTATACAAAAAGTATATTTTTTTTAACATATATGCTTAGGTTAGTGGACTTTGCAAAATATATGGACTTTTGGAAACTTGACACATACAAGCTAATAAACTAGTGAAACGAAAGAATATTGTAACCAAGGAAAATATGTTAATAAGAATCAACTAAGTTGTGTGACTGCAATAGAGGAAGATGATGTTGATGCAAAGTTAACGGTGTTTTGCAGGAAGAAGAGAATTGGCTTTCTATGAAGTAGAAAAAAGGCCACGGATTATTTGCCTCTATAAGTAACAATTTCTGCATCAAAATTAACGAAGACAAGTATTCTCATGATTACCCTTTCTCGGCATATAACAAAACCTCCTTAGAAGAAATAGATGAGTTTATAGTCATTGGTAAACTCTTCTATTTCTTCTGGAAAGCTTTGTAATAAGAAAGAATTGGGTAATCATAGGAAAACTCGTCCTCATTAATTTTGATGTATTATTTGTTAGTTACGGGGTCTGATCTATGTCTTTTTTCTACTTCATAGATAACCCATTTTCCTCTTCCAACAACAACACCGCTAACTTTGCATATATCATCATCTTCCTCTGCTGAAATCACACAACTCAATTGATTCTTGACCAATGTAACATCCCTAATTTAAATCCCAGGTATAATTATAAGTTTTACCGAATTAAATATATGTTTCTTAAAAATCAATTATTTTGTTGTTGGGTATTTTTATAAAATACATTATGTTAATTACGAAAGTATATTTCGTTTTTATATTCTAAAGTAAATTCATTTAAATCAATTACCCTATTTGAAAAATATGTTTTTTTTATTCTTTATTTTAATTTTAATATATTCGATATTAAATTATGTTTAATATGTCCAAACTTTTAACCCTATGATTTTCTTATATGTATTTATTTGATAATCAAACTTTATTCTAGGTATTTTCTTGAATCATAAATAAAAAAGATGTGTTAGTATTTAAAAAAAAAAAAAAGACAGAGCTTGTATGTGTTAAGTTGGGGGAACAAACCCTAGTGTTCCCCTTCTCTTTTGTGCAGCGGCAGAAACCACCCCCCTTATGCAGCCACCCTTCATTTTTTCTTCTTCATTTGGGGTCCCTTACTTTATCTCTCACCGTCTCTCTCTCTCTCTCTCTCCCTGTTGGCCGCTGCTTCCACTGCCTTAAACCACCATCGCAGCGCCCTCTTCTCTCTCTCCACGCGCTTCTCTCTCTCCACTGGAGAATCAAGCCGCCGCCGCATTTCGTCCTCTACCCAGTCGTGACTTGCCTTCCTTCTTGGCCACGGTCCCGCTATCGCCGCCGTTGTTCCTTGACGCCGCCACCACCAACAAAGCCTCCAGCGCCGCCTCCTCCTTATGCTTGTAGCAGTGGATGCGAGTTCAGATCAGGACTACGAAGCCTACGACCCCCACCTCTGTTAAGGTTTTATCGTGACCCATTATCATCAGGAGCCTTCGACTTTGCCTCCACCCTTGCGCCGGCGACGTTGTTACATGACCGAATCGTCGTGGTTGATGGCCCACCCTTGGAGGTGATGCTGTGAGCCAAGTGTGATGCTGTGAGCCAAGTGATTTGGATCGGTTTGGCCATGAATTGTTCGGGTTGGAGTTGACCGAACCGGTCTCGATCTCTTCGCTGCTTCAAAAATCAGATTTAAGGGTAAATTCTTAATACCTACTTAACTACTTTATGTTGTGTTATAATAATAATAATAATAATAATAATAATAATAATAATAATCTTAATAATATTGGTAATAATTATTTAGTGTTTATCTTAGTTAAAGTATTATTTTTAATGATTTTAATTAGTTACTTTGATTTGGGATAATATCGGATTAAATGTTATGTCAAATCAATTGTTTTAAAGAGTACTTTAGTTAAACGTGTTGGGTTCCTAAGTAAGTGAGTTGTTGATTAGCTTGGCGGACTTATCCCTAGGCTAAACAACACATCGGTTAATTAGGAACCGAATATGTTCGACATACGTTAATCCGAGTTTAAACCTATCTTGAACTATAATTCTAGATTGAAGGAGAGTGTAGCTAATTGGATTTGGAAATGTGATTTGCTTATTTTGGACAAAAACCGCTCTCTTTTTAATTCAGAATTTATAGTTTTAAATAGCCAAAGGTACGTGATTTCAACCCATTACGATACCTTTGATGGTTTCGAAAGTTAAGCGTATTTTTCCAAAGAAGTTATACTTTTCTTAATAAAAAGGGCACGATCTTGAGTTTAAATTTTATTTGGTCTCGATTTATGAACTTGAATCAAATAATGTTATGATTTGGAATAAAATATAATACTTTTCAAGTTTCAATATTTTATATTTAGTTTATTTTAGTTCCGGGGTGCAAAGCTTTAAAGTGTTTACTTTAGTGTGATTTCAAAGTAATTGTTATTGTTTTGTATGGCATAGTTAGATGTTGACGGACTTTGAGACCAGCCGCAATGCTAAGCAATGAATCACGTTATGTTTGGGCATCATTGCACGAAAATAATCAGGTCTAAGGAAACGCAAGTAAGGGGTTCTTTACCTTGCTTTAGGGAGTATTTTCTAATTAGCTCATAGTGCTTGCTAAGAGTATATGTATATGTTTGGTTTGGAATTTAGATAGTTATTATAGGCTTCACAATCAAGAATGAAATTAAATGAAATAGTTGTTAAATTGATATGTGATAAATTTTGTATGCTAAGTGCTAAATGTCATTATTTATGCCTAACTGAAGTATATGGAGACTTGGTTGGTAACTAGAAATGATTCTATATGATAGTTGTTTTGTATGTTAGAAAAAGTATAGAGTATGTGCTAGATTTAGATTAAAAGCCCTAAAATAGATAATATTGTATAAAGTATTTAAATATGATATTTGATTAAGTGGTTGATATTGTGCTAATTTATGTTGAGTCTGGAACTTTGAATGATAATGAATATGTTGATTGGAATAGGTATGAATGATTCTTTGGAAAGTGAAAATATAATGGCATGCATAAATTGATGAAGTTCATGAGTTTGACAACAAATGAAATTCAAAGAATTAATGAATAAAGAGTGTGTGAACCATGTCCTGTAAGACGTTGTCCGGGTTGTGGGACTGTACGCTTAGACTGGTGAGAATCAAGTCGTGTAAGACGTTGTCCGGGTTGTGGGACTGTGTGCATCGACTGGTTCGATTTGAGGTCGTGTAAGACGTTGTCCGGGTTATGGGACTGTACGCATCGACTGGTCCGATTTGAGGTCGTGTAAGACGTTGTCCGGGTTGTGGGACTGTACGCATCGACTGGTTCGATTTGAGGTCGTGTAAGACGTTGTCCGGGTTGTGGGACTGTACGCATCGACTGATTTGACTTAATGTCTTGTAAGACGTTGTCCGGGTTGTGGGACTGTACGCATAGACTTGTGCGATCCAGATCTTGTAAGGCGTTGTCCGGGTTGTGGGACTGTACGCATAGATCGCGTAAGACGCCATAGTGCGCAGCTGTAAGACGTTGTCCGAGTTGTGGGACTGCACGCAATGATGGATCCACGTGAATAAATTTCTAAATGTTATAAGAAACTTAGGATATATGTAAAGAGAAAAAAAAAATTATGGAAACCAGGAGGATTGATGAAAAAGGTATACGTGTGAATCAAGTGAAAATACATGTGGTAAAAGATCAGTGAATGGTACAAAGAAAGAATTGCGATGTTATATATGAGATTGAGAAATATGTCAATTTGTATACTTTGGAAATGTATGAAATAATGAAATTAAACTATGAAAGAACTATTTTATTATGGAAATGAAAATAATTGAATTGATTGGGAATGCTTATTGGACTATGTGTAATATGTGGTTAAATGTGTTTGACTTAGTAGGTCATTATGTCTTGTTAGACACTACTTTCTACTTCATGTGTAAAGCTCACCCTTACAACCATTTTTCAGGTACTAAGCTTGGAGTTTGCATAGTTTTTGGCCGAGTAGGATTACCCTCCACCACGTGGAGTGGTCATGTATCACGAGTGAATTAAAGTAGTAATTAAATTAAAGATGGATATTTTGTATTTTAAAAGAATGTATTAGTGTCCGCCCTCGCTTGGATTATGTTGGGCATTAGGACTTATTGTATGTTTTAAAATGTTCTGGTCTGGACAGGTACATGATTGGAAATTTTGGTAAAGTCCGATAAACAGAGGAGACTCTGTCCGTTTTTCCGGAAAAATATTCTTAAGTATTTTAATTTAAAAAGAAATTTTCAAGTACCAATTTGTATAAAATCCTAAATTAACTAAATATTTGTGAGGGTGTTACTTTGTGGTATCAGAGCAGTTTTCCTCGGCCTATTGGAGTAACTCATTACTCCTGTAGTTACTCATCAAGCAAGTAACTTGTAAATTGAAATAGAACTGCTTTCTGAATTAGTGAGTATCAGTGCTAGCATAGTAATAGGAATAGTTACGGAGTATAGTGCGGTTAGTATTTACAACATTTCTTTTGAGTTCACTTAAATAATTTGAAACTATTTTTTTTCAAACCTGGAATATTGTGATAATGGATGTTTCATATTTAGAAATGGATGAATGACGAGGCTAAGGAAATGAAATACCCCAACGGGCTAGAGCACAAAGTTGCTACCCCACCGGGAGAAAGTAATCTTTAGTCTCGGACCAAGTGAGCCAATTCTAAACATGACAACACAAATCAAGACTTCGGTATTTTTCAACTTGAAAAGAAATCCGGAAATTTTTTTTTAAGAGTCACCTAACCAAAACTTAGGTGACATGAGAATGGTCTTATCACTGATGGGATGTATACTTGAGACTAATCACCTCAAATATATATATCTATTGGGAGATATAATCATCTAGTCCTTGACTTTCGGTAAGCGTTTTAGAATTTGTAAAATTCTTACTTATAGGGAGTAGTCTTATTAGTATAGGTAGTGGTTTTACTAGATATGAAGGGCTTATGATAGTGGGTGTTTGGGGGTTTCTGATTTATTCATGCCTAGAATAGTTATTGGTGCTTTATGTTGAACCTTATGCATGTCGGAGAAGATTTAGGGGCTGTTTAGGATGGTTAAGCATGAGACATAATAAGAAAATGATATAATGTTGAGTTGGTGACTTTTAGGATTGTGGTGTGTACGTGAAGTTATAGGGAGTGTAAGTCTCCCAACTTTTTGTGCTCTATAAATTTGATGTGTTATTCTTGGGTGTAATTACGTAATAGTATCTGATTCTTGAAGGTTGCACATGATTTGAAAATGATTTGTTATTTATTTGAATTTTTGGGTCGTAAAGTATTTGTCGGAATTCGGGGTCTTTAATATAATGGAAAACTGAGTTTTTGGGCTTAGGATGCTCAAATTGACATGAAATTTTTATGTGAGCCTCCTGAAGTTTAATTCATGTTTTATGTGAAATTTCAAGCTCCTTGGAGAAAGTTAGTATTTTAAATAAATGAGTTTTCACAATCAGACCAGGCAGTTCCAGTGTCTCCGACACTGTGAACGTAGGGGAAAATCGAGTCTAACGTGCTCCGATTGGTCTTAAAATTTTACAAAACCTTTGGCTAAGTATATCTGATGTCCCTGTAAATTTTGAGGTCATTTGGAGTTTGTTTACTACTTTAAATAAATCTAACTTAGGTTCAGCCCCCGATGTTTACGGTATTTTTGACAAAGTGGTCGGAGGGTTAAAACTGAACTTAACGAACTCCGATCGACTTGAAAATTTACCATGATATTCTTTTATATGTAGGGACACTACGTGTAAATTTTCATAACATTTGGAGTTGAATTGGTATTTTTCAAAAATGCATCTTTGTTACAGCTATGTAGTTTTTCCGGTTTTCGGACTTTCGGGCAAGCAATGAAAACCATACCTTCCGAACTCCTTTTGAACTAATTTTTGAATATGTTACCTTTAAATACCTGAATATGAAGTCTGGAAAATTTCAAATAAAAATGAGTTGATATGATATGAGCTCTTTATATGTCTTAAATGTGTTATATGGAAGATTCAATGACTTCTTGGATTTGTTTATTGTGAATTTCATGCTAGTGTTTGATCAATGACTTGACTGGACTTGTGATATTATTATGTTACCTTTAGATGTGAAAGTTGTGAACATGCAACGTGTGATGTAAATGTGATGTCCGATAATGACTAAGTGTGTCATATGAGCAATTGTCATGCAATTGGCATAGACATGCATATTTGACCTTTCTCATTCGAAGTTGAATGCGTGGATAAATATTTTATAAAGATAATTAAATTCAAGGTCAAATGAGAATGGGTCACACTAGATCACTAGGTGTGAGGAAGATATAAGGGAGTCAAGGGAAAGATTAGAAACGAAATTAGAGCTTAGCATGGAAATCTTTAGAGTTGACATTGAAAGACGCAAAGCAAAGGAGTTAAGCATATCTATATACATCTAAAGTTTCACTCCTTATCATACCTATCTGTTTATCCAACTATCTAAGTTCGAATTAGCAAACTTTGATCTTCCCGTAGTAAGTTCCTGTGCTGTTTTCTTCGATCTTAGATGAAAATTGGGGTTGATGGGTCGGAAATAGATTGGAGAAACACCAAAGAGTATCGCTCTAGGAGCGTCATAAGTGGGGGAGTGAATTCGGAAAGAGTTAGGTATCATAGTTAGAGGTCCTGTTTAAGTGATGGTCATCCATTCACTCGAACAAATCGGAATTTCGGGGACGAAATTCTCCTAAGTGGGGGAGAATTGTAACATCCCTAATTTTAATCCCAGGTATAATTATAAGTTTTACCGAATTAAATATATGTTTCTTAAAAATCAATTATTTTGTTGTTGGGTATTTTTATAAAATACATTATGTTAATTACGAAAGTATATTTCGTTTTTATATTCTAAAGTAAATTCATTTAAATCAATTACCCTATTTGAAAAATATGTTTTTTTTATTCTTTATTTTAATTTTAATATATTCGATATTAAATTATGTTTAATATGTCCAAACTTTTAACCCTATGATTTTCTTATATGTATTTATTTGATAATCAAACTTTATTCTAGGTATTTTCTTGAATCATAAATAAAAAAGATGTGTTAGTATTTAAAAAAAAAAAAGAGAGAGCTTGTATGTGTTAAGTTGGGGGAACAAACCCTAGTGTTCCCCTTCTCGTTTGTGCAGCGGCAGAAACCACCCCCCTTATGCAGCCACCCTTCATTTTTTCTTCTTCATTTGGGGTCCCTTACTTTATCTCTCACCGTCTCTCTCTCTCTCTCTCCACTGGAGAATCAAGCCGCCGCCGCATTTCGTCCTCTACCCAGTCGCGACTTGCCTTCCTTCTTGGCCACGGTCCCGCTATCGCCGCCGTTGTTCCTTGACGCCGCCACCACCAACAAAGCCTCCAGCGCCGCCTCCTCCTTATGCTTGTAGCAGTGGATGCGAGTTCAGATCAGGACTACGAAGCCTACGACCCCCACCTCTGTTAAGGTTTTATCGTGACCCATTATCATCAGGAGCCTTCGACTTTGCCTCCACCCTTGCGCCGGCGACGTTGTTACATGACCGAATCGTCGTGGTTGATGGCCCATCCTTGGAGGTGATGCTGTGAGCCAAGTGTGATGCTGTGAGCCAAGTGATTTGGATCGGTTTGGCCATGAATTGTTCGGGTTGGAGTTGACCGAACCGGTCTCGATCTCTTCGCTGCTTCAAAAATCAGATTTAAGGGTAAATTCTTAATACCTACTTAACTACTTTATGTTGTGTAATAATAATAAAACTAATAATAATAATAATCTTAATAATATTGGTAATAATTATTTAGTGTTTATCTTAGTTAAAGTATTATTTTTAATGATTTTAATTAGTTACTTTGATTTGGGATAATATCGGATTAAATGTTATGTCAAATAAATTGTTTTAAAGAGTACTTTAGTTAAACGTGTTGAGTTCCTAAGTAAGTGAGTTGTTGATTAGCTTGGCGGACTTGTCCCTAGGCTGAACAACACATCGGTTAATTAGGAACCAAATATGTTCGACATACGCTAATCCGAGTTTAAACCTATCTTGAACTATAATTCTAGATTGATGGAGAGTGTAGCTAATTGGATTTGGAAATGTGATTTGCTTATTTTGGACAAAAACCACTCTCTTTTTAATTCAGAATTTATAGTTTTAAATTGCCAAAGGTACGTGATTTCAACCCATTACGATACCTTTGATGGTTTCGAAAGTTAAGCGTATTTTTCCAAAGAAGTTATACTTTTCTTAATAAAAAAGGCACGATCTTGAGTTTAAATTTTATTTGGTCTCGATTTATGAACTTGAATCAAATAATGTTATGATTTGGAATAAAATATAATACTTTTCAAGTTTCAATATTTTATATTTAGTTTATTTTAGTTCCGGGGTGCAAAGCTTTAAAGTGTTTACTTTAGTGTGATTTCAAAGTAATTGTTATTGTTTTGTATGGCATAGTTAGATGTTGACGGACTTTAAGACCAGCCGCAATGCTAAGCAATGAATCGCGTTATGTTTGGGCATCATTGCACGAAAAGAATCAGGTCTAAGGAAACGCAAGTAAGGGGTTCTTTACCTTGCTTTAGGGAGTATTTTCTAATTAGCTCATAGTGCTTGCTAAGAGTATATGTATATGTTTGGTTTGAAATTTAGATAGTTATTATAGGCTTAACAATCAAGAATGAAATTAAATGAAATAGTTGTTAAATTGATATGTGATAAATTTTGTATGCTAAGTGCTAAATGTCATTATTTGTGCCTAACTGAAGTATATGGAGACTTGGTTGGTAACTAGAAATGATTCTATATGATAGTTGTTTTGTATGTTAGAAAAAGTATAGAGTATGTGCTAGATTTAGATTAAAAGCCCTAAAATAGATAATATTGTATAAAGTATTTAAATATGATATTTGATTAAGTGGTTGATATTGTGCTAATTTATGTTGAGTCTGGAACTTTGAATGATAATGAATATGTTGATTGGAATAGGTATGAATGATTCTTTGGAAAGTGAAAATATAATTGCATGCATAAATTGATGAAGTTCATGAGTTTGACAACAAATGAAATTCAAAGAATTAATGAATAAAGAGTGTGTGAACCATGTCTTGTAAGACGTTGTCCGGGTTGTGGGACTGTGCGCATCGACTGGTCCGATTTGAGGTCGTGTAAGACGTTATCCGGGTTGTGGGACTGTACGCATCGACTGGTTCGATTTGAGGTCGTGTAAGACGTTGTCCGGGTTGTGGGACTGTACGCATCGACTGATTTGACTTAATGTCTTGTAAGACGTTGTCCGGGTTGTGGGACTGTACGCATAGACTTTTGCGATCCAGATCTTGTAAGGCGTTGTCCGGGTTGTGGGACTGTACGCATAGATCGCGTAAGACGCCATAGTGCGCAGCTGTAAGACGTTGTCCGGGTTGTGGGACTGCACGCAATGATGGATCCACGTGAATAAATTTCCAAATGTTATGAGAAACTTAGGATATATGTAAAGAAAAAAAAATTATGGAAACCAGGAGGATTGATGAAAAAGGTATACGTGTGAATCAAGTGAAAATACATGTGGTAAAAGATCAGTGAATGGTACAAAGAAAGAATTGCGATGTTATATATGAGATTGAGAAATATGTCAATTTGTATACTTTGGAAATGTATGAAATAATGAAATTAAAACTATGAAAGAACTATTTTATTATGGAAATGAAAATAATTGAATTGATTGGGAATGCTTATTGGACTATGTGTAATATGTGGCTAAATGTGTTTGACTTAGTAGGTCATTATGTCTTGTTAGACACTACTTTCTACTTCATGTGTAAAGCTCACCCTTACAACCATTTTTCAGGTACTAAGCTTGGAGTTTGCACAGTTTTTGGCCGAGTAGGATTACCCTCCACCACGTGGAGTGGTCATGTATCGCGAGTGAATTAAAGTAGTAATTAAATTAAAGATGGATATTTTGTATTTTAAAAGAATGTATTAGTGTCCGCCCTCGCTTGGATTATGTTGGGCATTAGGACTTATTGTATGTTTTAAAATGTTCTGGTCTGGACAGGTACATGATTGGAAATTTTGGTAAAGTCCGATAAACAGAGGAGACTCTGTCCGTTTTTCCGGAAAAATATTCTTAAGTATTTTAATTTAAAAAGAAATTTTCAAGTACCAATTTGTATAAAATCCTAAATTAACTAAATATTTGTGAGGGTGTTACAACCAAGGTCATGTATCTCGAGTTTTTTTGGCTATTTATGACTCACAAAAAGCATAATTGAAGCTATGAGGATTTGATTAGAATAGTTTAACCACTTAATAGAAGATGAAAATGGTGAGGGAGATGAAATGAGGCTTCAATAAGTGTGCTGCAATGGGTGTGTGAAGCGGATAAAGAGGAGGTAAATGAAATTAAGAGAGTTATGATTAAATTTTCGGTAAGGGTATATTTGGAAATTATTGGGTAAAAATTCTAATATTATGTATGTGTTTAGTATTTACCTGATGCGTTAAAATTTATCACAAAACAAAACTATAGCGCAAAAAGATGAGAAATTCATCAAGAAAACCTAAAAAAAAGTCATCTTTACCATAATTGCCGAAAAGTCCTTTAAGAAAGGATGTGAAAGCCACTCGATAGGGCCAGTAATCTCTTATGAGATTGACTCCAAATACAAGGAAAGCAAAACCCATTCTACCCTAATGACTGTATCTATTCATCGAGATCTTGTTTCCAATTGTTTAGAAGGTGGCTTAAGCTTTATATCTTCATAATTGCACCTAAAATAAATAGTGTCATTTGTCAATGTAAAGGATGAATATTTCATAGGAATTATCGAGAAAGATAAGAAATAGGGAAATTATAAATGGAAACACATACCTTGCATTTTGCATGGAAATGGTAGTGGAGTGACCGAGTAGCATTGTTTGTACTATTGCAAATATTAGTTTATATAGGTAGGCCAACCTGATGTTCTGATGGATATTCGAGAATGTTCTTTTTAATTTTATGTTTTTAATCAATCTCCTCACTCTATACCAAACAACTAATTTTCTTCCAACATGTGTCACTCCTAGTGTAACACCCCAAAAATTTAATTCTTGGTAAATGAAAATTAATTATGGAAGTTTATTTATAATTAATTATTTTTATAAAATCCTTGACTATGAAGTAATTTATTATGTATGAAAATATTAGATAAGTTTTAATATGTGAAAATAATGTTTTTCACAAATAATAATAGGAAAGTTTTGGATGAAAAGGAAATAAAAATATTTATTATTTTGGCAAAAAGACTCGAGTATTTTGCACAGAGTTGCACTCGTGAGTGCGTTGGCTGAGTCACCAACTCAAAAACCTCACGAGTTGACACGTTAGCGACTCAGCAACACGTTCATGGCTTCGTGTCGACTTGCATGAGTGATCAATCTTGATATATAAACCCATGGTGTTGATGAATCAAACCATTTTGCCAAATTCTGAAATCTCATGAAGTTAGGGTTCTTGATTTCTCTGGTTCGATTCTCCTTCTTTGAGTTGAGTTAGGCCACAAATCATACACCAATACGAAGCTCACATCTAGAGCTTTGTATAGACACCAAAATTGTGAGCTGAGGGTTTGAGTGTTAGAAGAATCGAAGCTCAAAAGTGGGGGTTGGTTGCTGTTAACTGGTTCTTGGAGCTCACTTTGATCTTCAATTGTGGTAAGCTCATGAACCCTCTTGATTCCAATTTGGTTTTAATCTCTCATGCATGTTGCAGAGAGTATATTCTAACCTTTTTCCCCAATTTTTGTGCACGATTACTCACTCAAACGATATGGTCTTTGGACTCTGCTCACAATGGTTCTGCTCTTTGGTGGTGGTAGTGGTGTGTGCTAGATTAGTGGCTGTTGTGTGGCTGCTGTTGTTCTTGGGTGTTTTTGAACTTGTCTGAGTGTTGTCCGAGGTATGGGAGAAGTCAATCATCTTTCTAGGATTATAGATTGTGAATTTGACTTGTGTGTATGCTATGTGAATTGGACCAAGACATGCTTGCTGGACTTGGAGGTTCAGACAACCACTTGGTCACTTGATTTATAACATGATTGATGACTGAAATGAATTGATGAAAGTAAACAAATGGAATTAATGAGTTTGGTTGTATTGTAAATGGTAAATGTGCTAAAACATGTCCTTGAAGTAGCATGCTTTTGGTAAGCTAATAAGGGACCCCAAACAAGTTTGGAGCAAGTTCTAAATATTGCATATGTGCTGTACAAACCTTGTTTTTATGCTAAATGAGGGTAAATTTGATAAAGCTATGTTGAGTTGTTGAAAAGTGATTTATGCATAAATGGAAGCATATTTGGATTCTCTGTGAATTGCTGTGATCTCTGTGTTGAGGCAAGTTTTAATTATGTAAATAGAGTTCATTTGACCATTGGATTGAGTTAGAGTTGCTCAGAATTGAATTTGGCATGTCAAGTTGTTGAAAATGTGGTTTTATGCATAATTGATGCTCAAATTCAATTCTGTGTAATTTGATGTGTTCTAAGTGTTTGAACACGTTTGTTATATGTTGTATGAACTTTATGGATCATTGGATTGGAATAAAAATGATTAGAATTGAAAATGGTATGTTAAAACCAAGTTTCCAGTCTGTTCTGTGAGAAAAGACTCGAGTACTTGGCTTGATACTCGAGTAAAATTATGATAAACCAGTGTATTTTGTGTTAAAACACTCGAGTATCGGGCCCAGGACTCGAGTAATAGCTGATTCATGGGGATCTCTTAAGGTAAACCACTCGAGTAATGCAGGGGTCACTCGAGTGTTCTGGAATTGATGAAGAACACTCGAGTACTTATGGACTACTCGAGTATTTTTATGAAGCTGAAACCCAAATCCCCAGAAAGACAGGAACACTCGAGTATCCTGAAGAATACTCGAGTAATCTGGAAATAAGTTAAGAACACTCGAGTATTCTGAAGAACACTCGTGTAGTTAACCCAGAATATTGAAAATACCATTTTTAATTCTGAATCATTTGGTTAATAAGTAAATAATGATAATCCAAGTGATCTAAGACTTAAAAGAAATTGATTGGTGGTGGTAGGAAAGTGATGAATTAGTAATGTGGGATATTATGAATTGTGATATACCAATCAATTCTTTTAAGTTAAGGAATTGCATTCATTCGGGAATTAAAATTAAGAGCTAGACTAATACAATATGCTGGTCACTTAAATTGAAATCTTGTAAATGAAATAGGCATGAGCGTCTTACTTGCATTAGATGCTTGCCTAGTGCCAAATATGATGGTTGAAGATTGCATATGGGGCATAAACAATTATTTGAGTTTAACCTCTAGATAAGTTGGTTCATATAGTATGAGTTGTGAAATACTCATCATGTCCTCTTTGGATTGAAAATAATCATGTTTGCATTGGAGGATATAGAATGCGACTAATAGTCCAAGATCTGGGTATGATGTTAAGGAAGGATTGGATAAGCATGATTATGTCAAATTGGTAATCAATGTTTTAGAACATAAGAAGTTAATGGCTTAAAGGACATTAGGAAGAAATTATTAACTCATGATGATGAGTGGAGTAAGTCTAATGCCTCAATCTAAGGATTGTGTGTTTGATAATTAACGATTGAACCTACTGGATAACTAATGCCTAGGAACATCAATAGTCAATGACTTAAGGAGTATTAATGATAATGCAAGAGTGGTGATGATGGTTGATTATGAGGATCCAATCCAAATACGTTAGGGCTTGTTGCTCCGATTCGGATATGTGAACGTTGGATAAGTGGGATCACCCTGACTCCCATATGTTATGGATTAACTTCTGCAAGAAGTCATTACGCTTAAAGGATTCCGTATAGTACGGTGTGGCCACTATACGAAGACATGTGGAACGGTGTGGCCGCCATATGTGTGTGATTCCGTATAGAACGGTGTGGCCGCTATACGAAGACATGTGGAACGGTGTGGCCGCCATATGTGTGTGATTCCATATAGAACGGTGTGGCCGCTATATGAAGGCATGGAACGGTGTGACCGCCATGTGTATAATGCGATGATGATTAATATATGTGTGATGCATCTCATGCATGGAGTACAGGGAATCGTTCAGTGAGGTGCATGCGGGATTGGATACCATGTAGTACGGTGTGGCCGCTACATGAGACGGTTGGAACGGTGTGGCCGCCACCGTAGAAATGACAAGGACCTAGAACTATTGGTGGACAATGGTTCAGGGATCATCCCCTTGTATCATTTTAAGATCGTGGTCGATGGGGTTCTAGTATAGAACGGTGTGGCCGCTATACGGGTTGTGGAAACATCGAGCACATGATTGCCTATCCCAGAGTGTTGTCTTCTGGAAGAGTTGATTATGGAGAAATGATTTGAGAGACGTGCATGCATTGCATAGAAGATTAATGGTCATAGCTTATATTGTTTAATAAGACTCCTGAACATGCATTTTCTATATTGAGCTGACATCTGTGATGATTGTGTTTGACCAATCATATAATCTGCTTAGGCGATATGACAAGTGACTTACTCCCATCTACCATGTTTGTGGTGGTAGGTACTCTTAAGGGACGGGAGTAAAGCCTTTCCTGTAAGAGTGGAAGTTAACTAGAAGGAACAGCCAGGATGACGTCTCGTCATCCAAATCCTTGCAGAAGGATCGAGTTGTGAAGACCAATGCTCTGGGTATAAAAAGGGGTTTTCGGGGTTTTGTATTATACATGTTTTACACTCAGTATATTTTTGTAAAAGATCTATTACTCTGAATGAAAAAGTAATTTTGGCTTTCACACTCGTTAGAGAAAAGTTTTTGTTAACCCGCATATTTCAATGGGCTTGATTTTGGGATGTTGCATTTATGGTATCAGAGCAATGGTTCCAACTCTCGGCTGTGGAGTATAGTCCTTCCCATACTCAATAAGTTGTGTGACTCTGACCTAAGTTTTTATGAGTGCAGGTCTATCATGGCAGCGAGAAACCAAAACCATACGAATGATATGTTAGAAAGGATCACTGCTGTATTAGAGAGTATGCAGCAACATCAACAACAAGCGAATCAACTGTGTCAGTGCAATACTGAACCTGTTGAGTTTGGAGGACTCACAGAATTTCGTAGTTGCAATCCCCCTAAGTTCGAAGGAGGGTATAATCCAGAGGGAGCTCAAAAATGGTTGCAAGAAGTTCAGAAAATCTTTCGGTCTATGGGTTGTTCCGATGCACAAAAGGTGGTATATGCGACTTATATGCTGAATGATAAAGTAGAAACTTGGTGGGGTCACGCCAAGCAGTTATTGGAAGCTGAGGATCGACACATCACTTGGGAGGTGTTTAAAGAAAAGTTCTTAGAAAAATACTTCCCAGAGGATATAAGGAGAAAGAAGGAAGTTGAATTTTTGGAATTAAAGCAAGGGGAGATGGATGTTGGAGAATACGCTGCAAAGTTTGAAGAATTAGTGAAGTATACTCCCTACTACCAGAATCATCCAGATGAAAGATCAAAGTGTATAAAATTCGAGAATGGTCTACACCCGGATCTGAAGCCAAGAATCAGTTACCAGGGAATAAGGAATTTCCCGATGTTGGTAAACATGTGCAGAATCTATGAGGATGATATGAAAGCGAAGGAGGTTTATGAAAAGAATGCCCGAATTCAGAAGAAGCGAAAGATCGAGGAAATGAGAGTTCAACTGGAGGAGGAAGAAAGACAATTAACCATGGAAAAAGAACAATCTGAGGAGTCGGAGCTGTATAGATTGGGATTAGGAAAATCTCAATCGAAGAATGGTAATCAGAAAGGAAAGGGGAAAGAAATCACTTGCCCTCTCAATGTGAAAGGTGTGGGGCACATCATTTTGGATCAAGCTGTGGTGTACCCAAGGGAATCATCTGCCTCAGCTGCAGGAAGCCGGGGCACTATTCGCCAGACTGTCCAGAAAATAAAAGCAAGAAAGGATCGGGTAGCAGGCGAGGCAAGCAAGGTAAACCCTTAGGTTGTCTTTTCTTCTCATCTGAATTAACATAGTCAGCTATTTCTTTCGATTACGTTAATTGAATCGTTCGATAATTTGAAGATCTAGATATCATCTTTGACCCGAAAATTCTTTAATCGAAACCTTTATCACAGTTGGATGTGATAAATATCTGTGGACACTATGAGAGATAGAGAGATTAGTTGAGACTAGAGAGATTAATGACCACCGGGATAGGACAAATCTTTGTCTCCCCAACGGAAATAACTCTAGCGCTTGGCTATCTAGCTAAATCTGATGGTGACAAGTACCCTCTCTTTAAGTTCATCTAACTTAAAGATATGTCGTATGACCTTTCTTGCGAAAGGTTATATCTGTAAGGGATGATTTTATTATTAATGGTTTGAATATTAGGACTGATCACCCTAAAGTTTGCAACTATTAAGGAATAAAGTCATATAAATGATTCGTTAATCGTGCGTGAGTGATCAGAGTGCGCAGCGGGAAAAGTTTTTCATCGAAAAATGTATTGCAAAATGTTTTTAAATCTAGGATATGTAGTTGAATTATGTTTTTCAGAAAAGTTTTCTTCGAACAGTTTACTAAGAAATGTTTTAATTTAAGACATGTATCTTATTCGGAAAAGTTTAAGTTAAAAGATTTCCTTCGAATTAATTGTAGAATAATTTTCGAGGAAGTATAAGGAAAAACCCTTTTTGGTAAGAAAGGATTTTTATACGCGTTGAAAGCAAAAGTTGTATTCAAAAGATTTTCTTTTAAATATCTTATGAAATATTTGGAGCTAAGAAGTTTGAAAAGTTTAAGGAATTCTTTTAAGTGGGGGAGAAATCTCCCTAATGTTATTTTGAAGAATAATAATAATCTTTTATATGATTTTGAAAATGTAGAACTATTTTTTTAAGAATGAATTTCGGGGACGAAATTCCTTTTAAGTGGGGGAGTAGTGTAACACCCCAAAAATTTAATTCTTGGTAAATGAAAATTAATTATGGAAGTTTATTTATAATTAATTATTTTTATAAAATCCTTGACCAAGTAAGAGTTTGGCCAACAAATCCTTCCTCCTCTCCTTCACCCAATTCGTGTGACCCTCTCCCTCTCCCTATTCATGGTTTTGCAATTTAGCAACTAGGGAGAGTGATTCACTTAGATCTAATCATCCAGGACAAGGAGTAGAAGATTAAAAGCTAGAATATTCAAGGGCCAAAGTGGCTTCAGGAATGGGGAGCTAAGTTCAAGTGCTAGGAATTGAGATTCATCATCTCCCATTTGAAAGGTAAGAAGGGGTGTGTTACCTTTACTTAGAGGGTATTTTTCTAGCTTGTATATAGGGGGAATTAAGGGTAGGGAATAAAATAGAAAGATGAACCTTAGGGAAATTGACTAGAATAGGATTTATGAAAGGTTAATGGATATGACTATAATTGTGTATGTTTGTAATTGTCTAGATTTAAGTATTTGTGGGTTTAATAATGAGAGTGAGATATAGATCTAGAGATGAGATAGACAATTGGTCTTAATGATGATGGTGGTGGAATATAGCATGGCTTGAAGGTTAATAATGGATATATTGATTAGAAAGTTGATTATGTTAGTAATTTTAGTGTTTAGAATGGAATTGTAATGAACATGAATGATGATGAAGAGTAAAATTCAGTTAACGGAAATAAGAAGGAAATTAGGTGAATGGCAAAGAAATCAAGAAAAGGATCAATGGTTAGAGAAGAAGGTAAGTAAATGGTATGAATAATTGGTTATGATATTGAGTATTATCTATGGACCCTCCAAAATGGAGAGGATACATTCACGACCCTCCCTATGCGGAGCGGGAAATTATATTATCATGACCCTCCATAAAGGAGCGAAATTTATATATTATCATGACCCTCCATGAAGGAGTGGATATTACCATGACCCTCCATAAAGGAGTGGATATTATCAGGACCCTTCGTAAAGGAGTGGATATTATCATGACCCTTCACTTGCATCGTAAGTGAAGTGAGAACAGGACCCTCCGCTTACTCTCTAAGCAGGAGTGAGAATGGTATATATATGGCCGGTATCATGACCCTCCATAAAAGAGTGGATATTATCAGGACCCTCCGTAAAGGAGTGGATATTATCATGACCCTTCACTTGCATCGTAAGTGAAGTGAGAACAGGAACAGGACCCTCCGCTTACTCTCTAAGAAGGAGTGAGAATTGTATGTACATTATCATGACCCTCCATAAGGAGTGGATAATATCAGGACCCTCCATAGAGGAGTGGAATATTATATTAACAAGACCCTCCATTAGGAGTGAGTATTAAATAGGAATAAAAGGGGAGGTAGGTAAGTGTGTAAAATGATAGAAGGACATGTTAGAATCAAGAAAGGTTGAAATAGTAAAAAGGAATAAGAAATGAATATGGACAAAAATAGGGAATTAATGAAGCAAGGGTAATTGAAATAGAAAATATAACTCAAGTGATAACGGGTAGTAATTTCTTAGTTGTTCTCTATGTCATTCTAGAAGGTATTTTCTAAGTTCTGTGTAATGCTACCCTTCTTGATATATTTTTACAGGTGAAGTAGGAGCTTACACGAGTATGGCCGGGCAGGATTACACTCCGCCTCGTGGAAGTGTTGTGTAGTTAGTGGGGTGACCCTTTGTTGGTCAATGGTTTTATTTTGGTTTTGGATTTTGAAATGTATTATATTTTATTGTAAATATTTTCTGAAGTGATGTACTTGAACTGATTTGCATTTTGGCCCTGCTGGCCCACTGTTGATGAAAATAAAGTTTTATGCAGGTTAAACAGGAAAAAGTAAATTTTGGGAATGTCCCTAAAACAAAGTAAACTCCGTCCGATTTTACGGAGATTTTCATAAGAAATAAGTGTAACTAAGTGTTTTTCCCAATCAACTAATAGTATTAAAAGAGAAATTTTAAATCCTCAATTAATTAAGGGTAAAAGTAACTAGGGTGTTACATTTTGGTATCAGAGCAGTTTTCCTCGGCCTATTGGAGTTACACATTACTCCAGTGGTTACTCAACAAGCGAGTAACCGATGTAAAGTTAGATGTTCAAGTGTTAGAGTCGAGGTAGAAATCCTATTAGGATGATTGAATATATGGATGTGTGAAGTTACGTATGCATATGTATGATATTCTTTGTTATGTATGAATTAGTGGTATTAATTATTGGTGAATTCTTAAGTAGATTAGAATTATAATAAATTAGGAATAAAGTTTGAGAGAAAAACTTGGTAGAACAACAGTAGGATAAGTTGAATAGGGCTTACAGGTAGAAAATAACTAATGTGCGAATATGAATAAATAGCATTCATTTTGATACTTTGTTTATGTGTTGATGTGCAATGTTGCTATGTATGTTTGACTGATGTGTGTGCTTGATTAGAGTTTTTTTTAGGAATGGTTAAGGAATTGTAGAACTCTAGGTAGAATAGAACCAAACCCATGATGGTATTGCTGTTTAATGGAGTGTAAGAGTAGGATTGGTCGTCCTAGCTCTTACAACTGTTAAGTGACAACATCATCAGTAAACCCGGCAGTGATATTACTATTGATGAATGGGAGATTGGGATTGACCACCTCGATCTTTGCATTTATTAATGGCTAATGTCATTGAAAGTTTCTAGGTAGACCAGAAACCAACCTGACATTGAAGAAAGGAAATCAGCTTGAATAGTACCCTTTCCAAACCTTTGCTGCAAAATTCCTGAGGGAACCCAATTGACCCGAGAAACCATCTCCAATTTCCTTGGAGAGTTAAACCTGGTTTTAGAAATCCAAACCCCTTTTGGAGTCTTACTAGAAAGACTCTTGAAACGTTTAGCCACAAGAAAAACCAACCATAAAAATCTTATAGAGTCTCCACGTCGAGGCTAATCAAGTTGAACAGTAGTCCGTACTCTTTATAGAGTGCAAGAAATTGGTGGCGTACTAATGCAAGTGGTATGCCAATTCCAAGTGGGGGAGTGGAACCAAAGGGAAGTGAGTATTGTAGTTGAAGGACCCTGCATTGGGATAGTTCTCCATTAAAGGATTGGACGGAATTTCGGGGATGAAATTCCAATAAGTGGGGGAGAATTGTAACATCCCTAATTTAATTTCAAGCATAATTAGTGAATTAATAGGTTTAAAGTGTAGGAAATGGATAGATTATTTGTTTAAAGAATTTTGGGAGCAAGGTGAGTAGTAATTTTAGGTTCTAGGGGTTGCGTAGGGTGCATCGGTAACAAGAAGTAGAATTATAGAAGTCGAATCGGGAGTTAAATCGGGGTTTTAAGTGTTGCAAAGCATCCTGTGCAAGAAAATTATGAATAAAATATCCACAACTCTAAACCCAATTTCCACCGTTGGATGTGAAGATAAGGGTCCTAGGAAACTTTTCTCAAAATTTGAGCAAGATCCGACGGCTAACGAAGAAGTTATGGGAAAGTCAACGGAAAGTCAACTGGTGCACGCCCAGGCGCACCGGTGCACGCCCAGACGCACCAGGGTGCATCAGATGCACCAACTTAGTAAGTTTTCCGCCCAGGCGCACCATCAACTCGCCCAGGCGCGCGCCAGGCGCATCTGACCCCGTTTTGGCGCACCAGTTCTGCATCAGGTGCACCAGCCGGCGCGCCATTCTCCCTGATCCCGCACCAGTCACGCGCACCACGCACCAGACCAGAAATTGGTGCTGACGCCGCGCTCAGGCGCGCGCGGTCAGCTGGTGCCATTTCAGCCACACAAAAATTGGCTTCTTGGGCAAGCCATTGAATCCAGGCCACACCACTCGACCCCCTAAGCAAGAAAAACTGAAATGGGGCCATAAACACACAAAAACACTCATTCTCCTCATCTCCTTCATTTTCTTTCTTCATGGCTCCAAGAGCAAAACCCTATGATCATCATCATAATCACCATCAACAATCATCATCTCAAAGAAACCAAAAGCAAGAGCTCATCATCTCCTCCATCAAACCCTCAACAAGGAAATAGCCATGGACCACCCCTTATTTCCCCACAAATTCATGGCCCTCCTCCTCCCATCACTCATGAGTTTTCAAACTCCCAACACCAAGATCAAACCTCATAACCCTCATCATCATCATCCCCATCAAAGACCAAGTAAGAGTTTGGCCAACAAATCCTTCCTCCTCTCCTTCACCCAATTCGTGTGACCCTCTCCCTCTCCTTATTCATGGTTTTGCAATTTAACAACTAGGGAGAGTGATTCACTTAGATCTCACCTGTAACACTCCTTGTATATCATCTTACTTTATAAGAAAAGTAATAAGTTTATGAATACTTGGACTTGTTATTGTTGGAAAAAGATCTGAAAATAAGAATTTTCCCTTCCCTTGAAAATTTCTTTTTACAAGCACTTGATTAATAATGAGGTTGACTAACAAAATCAGAGTTTGCGGAAACATAGTAAAGTAATCATATTATGCCCCCAAAATATATCAAGTTTAACAAGTCCATGGATACCAAATAATTATTATTATGAAACCGAATTCATTTTATGTTACCTCTTTCAAAATGTGTATCATATAAATACTATTAAAAATAGAGATGTTATAGAGCTGGTTACTGGTCCTCTGTCCAAATATTCATCTGGCCGGATCCTCGATATCTGCACAACGGGTTCCCAACCCACACTTTCTACACTCTGCATGCACCTAAGGGACATCTCCCTTTACTGATTCTTGTGCAAGTTAGATGCACGATCAACACCTAATAAGGGCATGGGGGTTAGCTATACATATTCGCATAATCAAATGAGAATAACACTAACATCCACAAGTCAACATGTAGCAAATCATGATGCATATTCATATGAGCACACCCGGTTAATCATAATAATTCTTTCAATGCAGGTGGCATGATGCATGATTTCCTTCCACAACTGAGGCCTCTAACAAAGTCCATCTTGGACGTCCATCCAATACACCGTTGTGTTCCCGGAACACTGACATTCGTTCCTTGAACGTAATGCCAAACCGTACTTGGATAAATAAGCATCACTCCCAGAGTGTGCACCACGTTCCCAGAACGTGTAGCAAACCATACTTGGAATAATAAGCATCACTCCCAGAGTGTGCATCACGTTCCCAGAACGCATAAAAACCAGGTCCCGGACACTGGCCACAGTCCCAGAATGTGTCATCAAGTAGGTTGCATATCAATGTGTTCCCAGAACACTAACATACGTTCCCAGAACGTATATAACCAGGTCCCAGACACTGGCCACATTCCCAGAATGTGTCATCAAGTAGGTTACAAATTTGGTACTCCCGGAGTACCCTCCTCATATTCCCAGAATATGATAAACGTTCCTACCAACCCATCTTCCATTCTATATGCATGAATGCACAATCATTAAGGTTGGTTTTTATCTTTAATTCTATTATATACCAATGTGTTCCCAGAACACTAACATACGTTCCCAGAACGTATCGCAAACCATACTTGGAATATAATCAAGCACCACTCCTAGAGTGTGCATTACGTTCCCAGAACGTATCAAAGAAACCATATCCCAGAAAATGGCCACATTCCTAGAATGTGTCATCAAGTAGGTTGCAAATTTGGTACTCCTAGAGTACAGGGTCATGTTCCCATTAATTCCATTATTATGACTTAGAAAACACAACTTTGGAATGATATCTTGAGGTATGGCCTTATTCATAAAATTCACCTTTGAATTTAAGTTTAACATATGCTTATAGACCTGGATTGAGAGAATATATCATTTTTATTAACAATCCTTACTCAAAAACTTAACTTTTATTTTTAAGTTTCAGGTACTAACCGGTTACATCATCACCTAACCGGTTAGAATTACAAAACCACTTATTTTCAAAGAGTATTTTCTTGAATTTTCTACTCAATCCAATAACAAGGTCTTAGCATAACAGAATACCTCAAGTTCAATACATAATATCCTTCAAAAGATCTAAGTCATAATCCAATTTCATTTATGCATAATTTCCTCTTGAAATTATCATTTGATATTAAGGTATTAACTCATCACTTCTAATCTAAACCAAACAGTGTTCAATCACATAGTTTTAGATTGGTCTTTGTATGAAATTATAGCTTAAACTTGAGTACAAATGATATGGACACTTAGCCAATTTCATAAATTCCTTTTCTTTGAAAATTGACAGTATCTAACCGGTTACAAATTTCGACTAACCGGTTAGATTTTGTAGTCTGTACATTGAAAAATGAGGATTTGCATACCATTCTTTTCAATACTCAAATCTAACCAATTGCATCAATCAAAAGAGTTCACATACCTTAATACTAGTATGTTCAGCCACAGAAACATATCTATCTTGCATGCATTCCATTTATATACTCAAATTGCACATAATTGCACATATTTCACAACTTAATGCATCAATTCACATAATATCCAAATAAGTCATGAATCCAACATCAATATAGCTTGCATGCATCTAGATAACATTGCTCATAACAACAATTGAGCCCAGATTGGCCTCCAAGCCACTTAACCATTTTAACTTATGCCCTTTGAGTCTCTTGGTGACTCATCCTATGTTCTACCACAATTTATTCTCATTCTAGCAAATAGTAAGCTTCCCCCTTACCTCTAAGGTGTGCTTTATGAATTTAATCACTGGAATTTGCAAGATCTCCCCAGAATCCACAATCTCCATTTTCAGCCAACAACAAGTTTGACAGGGTCCAAAAACTACAAGATTTGACACATGAATTGGACAAAAAAATTGGAGAAAACCATCAATACTCACTCTATGCAACATGCACTAAAGATTTGAACAGATTTGAGACTCAAAAAGTGCATGTGCTTACCCAGATCGAAGTCCAAAGCAAGCTCCAGAAACTTATAATCAGTGTTGACAACTCCAACACCCTTACTTTGCAAGCTTCGTTCTCTTGATTCAGGGACTCTCAACTCACAAACTTTATATTAATACAAAGCCCTTGATGTGAGCTTTGTAACAGTGTATCACTCATGTTCTAACTCTCAGAAACGAAGGAGAATTACAGGGACGAATCTCAGAACCCTAACTCAGCTTCAGCACCAACACTCCATCAAAGAACCTTCAATTTGACTCTCAAATCGAGTATTTATAGAGAAATTGATGAACATGCAGCACGACACGTATTCCCCACTGGAAATCGAAGGGTGTTCGTGGCAATTCGTGGTGAAATCGGTTGATTACTCATCAAAATCCACTATCCAGGTTTCCTGAGTTCATCGTGTAACCGGTTACAAAGCCCTTCTAACTGGTTACATACTGATAAAATTCAAAAATTAATAATTTAATTACTCTTTCTCCAAAAGCCTTTTTAATATTGCAATTAGGTCCCAACCCAAGGAGTAAATTACAATATTCACATTTTTGTACAAAATAACTATATAAAAATATACCTCATATTTTTATATAATAAAAACACATAATGTACAAAAACTAAAACCTTCAAAACTAATATAAATCAATTATAAAATAATTGTTATAATTTATTTTCTTGGTTATTTGGGAGACGAAAATTAGGGGTGTTACACTACTCCCCCACTTAAAAGGAATTTCGTCCCCGAAATTCATCTTCTGAAATTTTCCACTTTTCCAAAGTGTTTTTATACTAGAAAACTTCATCTTGCTCCCAAAAATTTGTTCTTTGGGGTTCTCCCCCACTTAAAAGAGTTTTAATATAGTTCTTTTATTTCGAAACATTTCTAATGAAACCTTTCACTTTAAAAATTCTTTGCATAAAAACTCTTATGTGAAGGAATTCTTTTAAAAGGAATACTCTTTTGAGTAATACACTTCACATAAACATTCTTCAATAAAACACTTTTCATCAAACTTTTTGGAAAAACTTTTTGGAAAAACTTTTTGGGCTACGCACTCTGATCCCTCGAGCACGATCAAAGAAACATTTATATGACTTTATTCCTTAATAGTTTAAGACATTAGGGTGATCAGTCCCAATATTCAAACCATTAATATCCAAATCATCCCTTTCAGATATAATCTTTCGCAAGAAAGACCATACGGCAGGTCTTTAAGTTAGATGAACTTAAAGATAGGGTAATTATCACCATCAGACTTAGTTAGATAGTCAAGTTCTAGAGACATTTCCGTTGGGGAGACAAAGATTTGTCCTATCCCGGTGGTTGTTAATCTCTCTAGCCATAATTGATCTTTCTATTTCTGTAGTGTCCACAGATATTATCACATCCAACTGTGATAAGGATTTTTGTCGTGTCCTTGATCAAGATCAGCCTTGTAGCTATGGAAAAGCCTCAAAGAATGACCTTAATAAAGAGATTAATGTAGGACTTGTAGGATTTCTGCGTATCCAGTTGGGATAAACAGGTTCTCCCTAGTCAACAATGTGTGTGCGAGTGTCAACTTAGGGATGAGAAGACGTACCTTAGCCCCTATAGCATGATGGTTCTTATAGGGGATTACCTGTGTGTTGTGGGCCGTTCTGATGAGTCTTCTGAAGAGGTAGAAATCGAGTAGGATTTGTAGAGGTTATGATAAGATTATATCCATAAATCCTGTAGCTGATAAACTTAATCCCGTACTGTTTTTATCTAACCAAGAGTCTTGGGAATCTAGGAGAAGTGGTTACGCTTGGATGAGACTGTAAACGATAAGGATAAGGATGAAAGTCCTGTGTTCGGGGTTAATCTCATAAGCGTATTACATCTCTGGAAAAACCTAGTTTGCTCGGTGTATAATTCCGACCGTATGCCTTGTTCCAATGTTTAAAGGGTCGGAGTTAGGTGAATTAGGTCGGATGATTCTCTGTCGACTACAGGTCTACTACATAAGCCCCCCAAGCTCGGTAGGGTGATTTGAGCCCTGCCGAGTTGATGAGACGAGCGAATTGCTTTCCGATCAATCTTTGTTAGAAAGAGATGTCTGACCGTCCGAGTAATCCTATTAGAGTTGTCGTTTGATTGACCCAGATGTGACCCTTCGATTCTTCTTGCGTCTCCACGTGTCCTTTACTTTACTGGGAAACGGAACATTATGGTTTCAAACTCAGCGGAAGTGCCACGTATTTAATTTTCAATGCTAATAGGCTTTTTCCGTCTTTAGGCCCAAACCTTTTGAGATAGTGGAGGGAAGTTTTAAGACAAATTTTCAAAGTGCGGTTTTTCACAATTCATTCTAACAGAGCTTCAGAAACCTTCCAAACTCTCTCTCTTCTTTATTTATCGTTTCTTTGAGACCTTGATCATTAAAGCCAGATTTCTTCGAAGGCATTCTTGTTGTCATTTCAGTTTTCTTCTCTACATTGAGTGTGTTTCTCATTTCGTGGTCTTCGTGTTTCTTGGTTATTCATTGACAGCAGGTAACAAACTTCTCCTTTTCTCTGACTATTTTCTCTTTCTTCCTGGCTTGTTTAAGATTCTTTGCATGCGATTGTTTCTGCCCTCTGCTGTGTGTATGTGTTTAGAACTTTTCTTTTTAATGCATCATTTCTGGTCCTTCTTCCCCGATTTTGAAAAGATTTTTCTAGGGTTCGAACAAACCCCAAATCGCTGTTGTAGTACCCCACTTGCCTTTCGAAATTCTTTATCCCCCTTTAACATTTACTGAGCGATAGCTGTAGTATTTCTTAGGTTTGCTTTACGTTTTTCTGCACTTAACTTCTTAGGGTTGGTACTGAGGCTGCGTTAATCATGAGTGAGGAGTCCGTAAACTCTGACATACCAAGAACACATAAAGGAGGAAACCCAGAAATTTGTGTTAAACCGATAGCCATGCATTTCCCTCGGTCTTTGAAAGAGTTCAGACAGGGTGTGATTCACTATAGGATTGCCGAGAGGGTAGAAAAGAGGAAGTTAAGGAAGCAACAGAGAGGTATTAGACATTTCAGTTGGTTTGGGGAAATTCTGCCCGGATAGGGAGGTGTTCCCCAACCGACCGTAACCGTAAGTATTTGATTCGACATAATCAAGTTTTTCTACTTTTGACTCCAAGTGTGCCCCCCTTTTCCTCAGGTATGAAGAGAAAGTGTATCACTAATCCTGAACTCTACCCACTTCCACCAGATGCAGCTGAATATGATTGGGTGGACCAAGAGGTTCTCGGTATTCAGTCCGAGCTTTCAACAGAAGGGCCACTAGAACAAACTCGGGCTATAATTTTACCATGTCCTGTAGATAACACTGGGAATCTCTACTCTGTTAGTCCAGTGGGTTTGAACGAGAGGGTTTGCACGAAAATTCCAGAGGGTAGTTTTGGTTTCTATTTTTATGAAGAGGTGATTACTCGACTAGGGATTAGAATGCCCTTTACTGAATTTGAAATAGGTGTCTTGAGTACTTTGAGAGTGGCCCCTTCCCAACTGCATCCGAATGCTTGGGCTTTCGTGAGGGGGTTCCAGCAAGTTTGTTCGGCCATGGAGTGGTCTTGCACTCTTCCCCTTTTTTCTATCTGTTTGCCCCCCAGTGCAATACTTTTGAGAGAGGTTCGGCGAGGCGGCCTTGGGTTTCTTTGAAGTTCCGCCATGGATATGCTCTTTTCACTAAATTCTCTGAATCTTGGAAGGGGTTCAAACCTTACTTTTTCAAATATAATTTTGTTGGCAATGGTGCCTGCTGGTTTACTCGTCCTGGGGAGAAGCGACCACTCCCACGGTTCCCTTTTCAGTGGAGTGCAAGTTTTTTCAACCGATCGATCGCATCATATGCGTCGGATTGGAAAGAGCTTGCTGAATTCGAGAAATAGGTGTGCCGAGCTGTTGAGAGTTATTTGCAAAAGAATGGAATGATAGAAACGAAGGATATCGTGAACATCCCTTCGTCGGATGTCAATGTTGAACTTGGTAAATTGTTTATTTTCTCTTTGCTGTTATGTTCGTGATTTATTTGGATCTTAATAAGTTTTCTTTGCAGAAAAAATGGCTTCACGAATGGCTGCCTTACTTCAAGGGGGAAAAAAGAGGAAGACACCTGCAACGAGCGTGGCTTCCGGGTCTTCAAGCTTAAGTACCCCAAGCTTAAGTACTTCCACACCTACGGCTTCTCCAACCGAGGCATCCCCTCGGCCAACTTCTAATGTAGTTGCTGTTGCTGCTACAGTTTCATTGGGCCCTAGTGGCCAAGTCCAAGTTACTTCTCCCCCTCAACAACAAATTCGCCGCCGACGGTTGGATAAAGGAAAAGAGAAGGTGTCTGACAGGGTGAATCCGAGGGCTGAGGGGCCAAGTGTTAAAGCTGCCGCTATTCCATCTTATGCCGCTACTCCATCTTCTGCTGCAAACCCATCAGAAACATCCATATGGGATCAACAATTTGATGAACGGTTTGCCAAATATGTCTGCATTGAATCTGACTGTTCTCGGTTTGGAACTCTCACCACCGACGAGTGGTCTCGATGCAACATGACTCTAACGAAATATCTTCTTCGAAGTGCCAACCTTACTTACTTTTTGGCCAAGCAAGCGGGTGATCTTTTTTCTGGTTTGAACGTTGAACAGAAAGAGGCTCGTGCCATGTCTGCTGCTCAAGAGGCTAGCCTTTCGGACGAACTGGTCCGAGTAAAAAATGAATTAGAGAATTTGAAGGCTGACAAATCTGAGCTGACCAGAGAGAGGGATTCTTTGAAAGTTTCCCAAAAAGCTGCTGAGGACAAGAAGAAGGAGGTCGAGGAGGCAATGAAGAGAGAATTGCAAGAGAACCGACAGAAGATGGATGAGTTGAGATCTGAAGTTGAGAGGTCTGCTGTTGTTGCTCAGAAATTGAAGGAGAAAGCTCTTCTTCACAAGAAAAAGGCGGAAAGCAACTTCTACAACTGGAGCAAGAGTGTTGATGATTCTTTTGTCTCGGCAATTAAGCAAATTCAATTTCTGAATCCTGAGACTGAGTTCAGGGTGGTCGGAGCTCATCCATTTCATACTGTCGACAATGGGAAGCTGATTGATATTGAGCCAAGGCTGAAGTCGATTTACAAGCAGAGGATCTGCCTAACCCTCTCGTTGAATTGACTGAAGCCCCTGAATTTGATGATTCCAACATTGTTTTGTCTGATATTGAGGAGTAATTCTAAGCTTTGGTGATCAGTTTTTGCTGCTTTTATGTAGGATTTAATTTTTGTTGCTCGTTTGTAACCGAGCGTCGTCACTTAGCCCTTCCGAACGTTTTTTCTTTAACTTGTTGCTCTCGTTGTATTCGAGCGTACTCTTTGACTGCTATGAACAATTTGCTTTTACTCTCATTGAATGTTAATCAATTTGCCTTGTGTACAAATTGTGTTGCGTAGATTATCTTTGTTACTTTTGGGTTTCGTTTGTCACGTGACCCTTTATATTTAGTGCAATGCTAATTTCCGCCCGATCAGTTTGTAATTTATTGGGTAAGGGATCTTTTCAATCGTATGTATAATTTATTGTGAGTAGAACTCGGACCGCCGACTTTAGCTGAAGCGGGACCCTCGGACCGCGAAATAAGGAAAGTGATTTCCTGAATTCGGGCGTTCTATGAATACGTTGCTGAACTCTCGGAAAGAGTTGTATCTCGATTTAGCTCGGTGGCTAGCCGAACCAAATGAGTCGTATGTCCTTTCACAATGTTCGAAAGAGAATTTCAAAGAAATTGATGCATTTTTATTGATAAGAGAATACAAAATGAAGTTGCTTATTTTCTAACTAATTCCTAACAATTTGTCACTAATCTAAGAAGGGTGTTATCCTTCGTTTATTCGACCTAAACAATTCTGAGAAATAGACTATCCTATTTGTAAAAAGTGAAAAATAAAATAGGAGCTTAACTGTAATAAGCTCTGAGCTTGGCCACGTTCCAGCTATTATTGATTTCCATGCCCGAGAGAGTTTCCAATTTGTAAGCACCAGATCCAGATTTAGCCTTCACTCGGTATGGGCCTTCCCACTTTGGCTTCAATTTTCCAACTCCAGCATTTCCTTTGCCGATATCTGCTCGGCGAAGGACTAAATCTCCAACTTCAAAACTTCGTGGACGAACCTTTTTGTTGTATTCCTGAGCTTGCGGCTCATTGTATTCCCGAGCTTGCCGCTCCTTCACTTTTCTTTCATGAGCGGCGGCGTTCTTTCGAATTTCCTCAAGTAAAATGAGCTCTTCGTTGAGCAAATGGTCATTAGTTTCTGAAGGACGTTCGAGCGTCCTAAAGGTAGGGATTCGGTTTTCGATCGGAATGACTGTGTCACAGCCGTATGTCAAACGAAAAGGAGTCTCTCCTGTAGACGAGTGTACAGTTGTCCTGTGTGACCATAAGACGCTCGGAAGTTTATCCGCCCAAGTGCCGGCTGCATTACCGAGTTTCTTCTTAATTCCATCCAAGATGGTTCTGTTGGCAGCTTCGGCTAACCCATTTGTCTGTGGGTGTTCAACAAAACTGAAATAGTGAGTGATTCCCAGGTCGCCTGCTAGTTGTTGAAAGTGAGACGCTGCAAACTGCGATCCATTATCAGTAACTATGGCATGAGGCACTCCGAACCGAGAGATAATTTCCTTCACAAAGAAAGATTGAATACGAGTCGTAGAGATTGTTGCTAACGGTACCGCCTCAATCCACTTAGTGAAGTAGTCAATAGCCACTACCGCAAATTTGAGTTGCCCTGGTGCGGTGGGAAACTTCCTGATGATGTCCATGCCCCATTGATAAAAGGGCCAAGGGGCACCGAGAGAATGTAGCTCCTCAGCAGGTTTTTGGCAGATGTCGCTGTGATACTGACATTGAACACACTTCTTCACATGTTCCATGGCGTCCTTTTGCAATGTAGGCCAAAAGTAACCTGCTCGGATTATTTTCCTAGCCAGGGATTTTCCGCCCATATGGTGGCTGCAAACTCACCGTGAATCTCTTCAAGTATCTCCTCAGCTTGGGATGGGTTGACACATCTGAGCATGGGGGAACCAAACCCTCTTTTGTACAGAACTCCATTTAGAACTGTGTACTGAGCTGCCTTTTTAACCAATTTCCGAGCCTCTGTCTGATCTTGGGGAACGAACCCATGTTGCAAATAGGTAAGAAGATGATCCATCCATGATCGAGATAATGCGATAGCCAAAATGACACTCGGTTGGGGAATGGTTTCTTGTATCAAAGTTTTATTATTTTCCGACCCCTTCGTACTTGCCAATTTGGATAAAATGTCGGCTCGGGAATTTGAATCTCTTGGGACATGGAAAATGTCAAACTCTGAAAAGTTAGAGATGATTCTTTTTACCTCTTCAAGATATTTTTGTAAGATGGGCTCCTTTGCCGAGTATTGCCCCTTGATTTGTGAAACTACTAACTGCGAGTCACTGAAAACTGACACTCGCTCTGCTCCGAATTCATGAACCATCTTGAGGCCCGCAAGAACTGCCTCGTACTCCGCTTGATTGTTTGATGTTTGGAACTCGAATTTCAATGAATATTCCATGCACAATCCTTCGGGGTTTTCAATGAT
This sequence comes from Crotalaria pallida, assembly GCA_037953625.1. NCBI lineage: Eukaryota > Viridiplantae > Streptophyta > Magnoliopsida > Fabales > Fabaceae > Crotalaria > Crotalaria pallida. The sequence continues at coordinate 100,004,049 of CM075650.1, forward strand.
GACCCCGGCTCCAGCTCCTTTCCTGTTGCTCGATCCATCTACATATACTGACCATAAATTCTGAGAGGTATCCGAGGGGATATCTGTGAACTCGGTGACGAAGTCAGCCAGAACTTGAGATTTCATCGCCTTCCTCGGTTCATAGGTGATGTCAAATTTAGACAATTCGACAGACCATGAAACCATTCTGCCTGCTAGGTCGGGTTTGTGAAGAACTTGTTTGAGAGGTTGAGCTGTTCTTACCAATATTCTATGTGCCTAAAAATATTGTCTCAATCTCCGAGCCGACGTGACCAAACAGTACCCAAGTTTCTCAAGCTTTTGATATTTCAATTCTGATCCTTGAAGTGCTCGGCTAACAAAATATACTGGGGCTTCCATTCCCGAATCTTCTCGTACCAAAACCGATCTGACCGCTGCTTCTGCCACTGACATATATAGAATGAGGTTTTCGCCAGAAAGAGGGCTGTGGAGGACCGGTGGACTGGAAAGATACTCCTTCAATTGAACAAAAGCTTGCTCACAGTGCTCGTCCCAAAGGAAATCTTTGTTTTTCCTAAGGAGCTGATACCATGGCAAAGCTTTCCGAGCAGCCTGGGATAAGAATCTGGAGAGTGCCGCCACTCGGCCCGTGAGTTGTTGAACTTCTTTAAGACTAGCTGGACTCCTCATTTCAAGGATTGCTTTGCATTTATCATGGAATACTTTCTCACTCGGTCCAGTATTGTCCTGAGGTCCTGGGCATGGTTTTCCTGCTGTCTGCTCTTTGCAATAATGTCATTGATATATACCTCCATGTTTGAGCCGATCATTCCTTGAAAAACCTTGTTCATCATCCTCTGATAGGTAGCTCCCGCATTCTTCAACCCAAAAGGCATGACATTGTAACAATAAGTTGCTTTGTCGGTAATGAATGCGGTCTTATCTTGGTCGGCAGGAAACATTGGAATCTGGTTGTAACCAGAGTAAGCATCCATAAACGACAGAAGTTTGTAGCCAGCTGAACTGTCGACGAGCTTGTCAATAACAGGGAGTGGATATTGGTCTTTAGGACAGACTTTATTCAAGTCTGTGTAGTCGACACACATCCTCCATTTTCCATTGGGTTTTTTGACCAAGACGGTGTTAGCTAACCAGTCTGTATAGTCGATTTCCCGAATGAAGCCTGATCGGAGTAATTCAGCAACTTTTTCTTCAATAGCAGCGGCCTTTTCAGCACTAACCTTCCTTTTGCGTTGTGCTGCCGGTTTCGAACCCGGAATGATACTCAACTTATGACAAATAAAATTAGGGTCGATTCCCGGCATATCAGCTGAGGTCCAAGCGAACAGATCCTTATTTGAAATCAATAGTGCGGTCAATTCATCTTTAACACTTGTGGGTAGCTCAGAACCGATTTTCACTTGTCTAACGGGATCGTCGGACAACGTCAGGAATTCCCACTGTCCCTTTGGGGTTGGTCTGTTTCTGTCGGATTGGTCCCGCTATCCAGATCCGCCAAGTTAATGTTGCCCTTACCCAAAGAGACTCTTTCCAAATTGCTCTGATCCTTGTTTTTAAGTTTCCCCAAACTGGCGTTGTAACATTTTCTCGTTGCCTCCTGTTCGGCCTTGACTGTTACCACTTTGTCATCAGTTCCGACGAACTTCATAGCTAAATGAACTGTTGACACTACCACCCCGAATGCTTGCAAAGAAGTTCTCCCAAGAATGGCGTTGTAAGCCGCTGGACAATCAACCACCAAAAATTTGACTATCTCGGTTCTGGCCGAAGGCTGTTGTCCGAGGGTTAAAGGAAGTTGGATGTATCCCTTAGGCTCAATGGTGTCTCCTGTGAAACCAATTAATTTACCTTCAAAAGGAGTGAGATTGCACTCCCTGAGTTTAAGAGCTTTGAATAGAGGGAAAAACATAATGTCCGCCGAGCTCCCTCGTAATTACCAATAAGGGCAGTGATCACCATGGGGTCATTATGACCTGGAAGGATTCCATCCAAATCACCGTCATCAAAAATAATGGGAACGTTTTTCGTTGATCTCTTGGCTATGGGTTTCTGACTGACTGATAAAATTTGGTTAATGTACTTCCTTCTGTCGGCCTTATTCTCTCCACCTCCAGCAAAACCTCCCGCAATAGTGTTAACTAAGAATTCATTTTTAGTAGGGTTTGTATCAGTAGCTGGAGTGGGGTCGGTTCTCTGTCTCCCGGTGTTTCTATCGTCTGGTGACCTACTTCTTTGGCGTTTGGATTTTACTGGCGATTGAGATCTGTTCCTACCTCTTTGGCCGGCTGCATCCCTGATATATTGTTGTAGTTTACCATCTCTGATCATTTCTTCGATTAGATCCCTCAACCAGATACACTCGTCGGTCGTATGGCCATAACCTTTATGGAAGTCACAGTACTTTGACTTATCACGTTGTGCGCCCTTTCTTAAAGACGGAGGTCTTTGGGCAGAGCGTAAGTCGGTCTGCATTGTTTCCCTCAGGATTTGACTCCTTGGAACAGTTAAAGGAGTGTATTCCTGAAATTTATTCCTTGGAGGAATCCTTCGGTCCCGATCATTCCTATCTTGTCTGCCACCAAAACGTTCGTCACGTTTTTGTTTGTTCTGGCCTTGAGGGTCGACACGCTGTCTTTCTTCTCTGACTTTCTGTCCTTTGTGAAATTCCTCCAAATTGATGAACTTATTTGACCTCTGTCTCAGCTCGGCCATATCTTTTGGAGGTTTTCCAATCAACGACTTTCTGAAATCCCCCGATTGTAAACCTTGCGTGAACATTAGTACTGCCACACCAGGCTCTAACCGAGGAACCGAGCTAGCCTCCGCATGAAAATGCGAAAGGTAATCTTTTCAATGATTCATCTTGTTTTTGGGTGACTGCCGCTAAGGTGTGGTCGGACTTGGGTTGGATGCAACTAGCCGTGTATCTGTTTAAAAACACTCTTTTCATCTCCTCCCAAGAATTTATTGAGTTTCGAGGGAGGGATGAATACCAACGTAACACTGAAGGTTCGAGGGTCATGGAAAAGGCTCGGCATTTCATTTCTTCCCCTCCTTTGTAATTATTCATCGCTCCCTCATAAGAGACAATATGGTCCACTGGATCGGTTAGGCCGTTATAATGTGGTACATTAGAAGGGCCCAAGTATCCTTGGGGTGTTTGAAATGCCATGATATATGGAGTAAAGGGATAACCAGGGTGGAAATCACCCTGATCCTGGTTCATGGTGGGGTTAGAATGGATATTTTGTGGTGGGGGAAGTTGCATTACCGGAAGTGGTTGTGGGTCCATGGTTTGCGTCATTGGGTTTTGGGGTGGTATAGCGGTCGGTTGAATATTGGCAACCCTCGCCATGGCTTGTTATTGAAGGTCGGCAATAGCACGTCCTTGTTGTTCGATTAAGGCCGTTTGTCTATTAAGAATGTTAATCATCTCTTGCTCCCGAGCCCGAGCCGATGCAGATGTTGCATAAGACCTACTGATGGAATGGCTATGGCGAGAGTTTACAGGTGCAGTTCTTCCTGGATTCAATCTGGTTCTAGGTGTTGTACTTATGTGGTCTGGGTTGGGTGGAATAGGAGGTGTTCGTTGGGTGTTTCGGCCATGATGTGCTCGGGTTCCAGTGGTCCTAGATGTGTTTCGGGTGGTTGGGGCTGTGCTACTTGAGTCACCATGAGTGGAGGGTGGAGGTGTAGGAGTGGGTGGTGGTGGTGGTGGCAGGATGGTTCGTAAAACTTGGAGGGGTTGGGGATTGCTCCCAGTCCTAGGATGAGAAGTTTGTGGTGTTTGGGAGTGAGTAGCATGATTACTACTACGATTATGGCTACGATGAGGGGGTGGCTGGCTTTGTGAATGGTTTGGTGGCTGGGGATTATTCCCTACCCCAGAATGGGATGTTCGTGGCGGTTGCCCGTTATTTTCACGATTATGGTTGAGAACATCGCGCAGATCGCCCGCAGACTGAGGCTGCGGATCGTTGTTATCAGCGTTTTTGGGCCTACCACGGGTGCGGGTGATGCGGTCACGGAGGTCACCAACTTGACTTCTGGTGGTGACCATGATGGTGGTGGTGGGAATGATATGTTACTTGGTTCCCCACAGACGGCGCCAATGTCGTGTCCTTGATCAAGATCAGCCTTGAAGCTATGGAAAAGCCTCAAAGAATGACCTTAATAAAGAGATTAATGTAGGACTTGTAGGATTTCTGCGTATCCAGTTGGGATAAACAGGTTCTCCCTAGTCAACAATGTGTGTGCGAGTGTCAACTTAGGGATGAGAAGACGTACCTTAGCCCCTATAGCATGGTGGTTCTTATAGGGGATTACCTGTGTGTTGTGGGCCGTTCTGATGAGTCTTCTGAAGAGGTAGAATTCGAGTAGGATTTGTAGAGGTTATGATAAGATTATATCCATAAATCCTGTAGGTGATAAACTTAATCCCGTACTGTTTTTATCTAACCAAGAGTCGTGGGAATCTAGGAGAAGTGGTTACGCTTGGATGAGACTGTAAACGATAAGGATAAGGATGAAAGTCCTGTGTTCGGGGTTAATCTCATAAGCGTATTACATCTTTGTAAAAACCCAGTTTGGTCGGTGTATAATTCCGACCGTATGCCTTGTTCCAATGTTTAAAGGGTTGGAGTTAGGTGAATTAGGTCGGATGATGGTCGGTCGACTACAGGTCTACTACAATTTTGATCACAGAAAGATTGGAGTTGAACTTCCAACAGGATATTGATGTTTTCAAACGATTAAATTAACGTAATCGAAAAACATTTGACTACGTTAACTCAGATCAAAGGAAGAGATAGGCTTGGGTTGCCTACGTCAGGACTACACTCAACTCTCACCTCAGCCGGTGAATTCTTCTCGTGCTGGGTTCGTCCATTCCCTTCTCACCTTTTCCTTCAAGACAATTCGGAGAATAATACTCCAGCTTCCTACAATCGGAATTGACTATTCCCTTAGGGACATCACAACTAAACTCAAAGTGATGTGCCTCACAGTTTTCACCTTGAGATGGACAAATTTTCCCTTCCCTATTTCCTCCTTAGTCACTTTTCTTCAGTCGAGGATTCCTTAACCTCGATATTTCCGTGGTTGATATTCTCCTATTTACTTTTCCCCTTTCTCCAGTTGAACCTTTATTTCATCAATCTTTCTCTTATTCTGAACTCAAACATTTCTCACATGAAATTCATGTGCTTTCCCATAGTCCTCATACATGCTTACCAACATCGATAAATTCCTTATTCCTTGATAGTTGATAGCTAACTCGGGTTTGAACATAATCTATTCTTGAAGTTCATGCCTTTGGATTTCTCATCTAGGTTGTCCTAGACAACACTTCATAAATCCCTTGTCCCCACACTATATTTTCTAATATCCCTAATCACAGACTTTAATTCTAAAGATTCAATCTCATTCATCCCTTTCAGCTCCTCATCTTCTGATTGTAATTCACGAATCCGATTCAAGAATTCGTTGACCATTTGCAACATTCCCAATTTAAGGCTAGATAATTCCACTTGCATTGCCCGACTTTGGTCTCTGAACTCCGCGATCAGAATAGCCTCCTTGACCATCATTGAGCTCACAGGAATAACCTTTCTGTTCAAATCATCTGCAACCACGTTTGCTTTGCCAGGATGATAATGGAGCTTAAAGCCATAATCTTTAAGAAACTCCATCCATCGCCTTTATCTCATATTCAACTCTTCCTCTTCTTATTGTCATTCATACTTTCGAACTCCAAACTTGTTCATGAATCACAACTTTCTCATCTTAGTACCTATTGTTTCTTTTGCATCATCCAGCTCAATTCTCTACCTCCTCTAAGTAGAGTAGCTTCTTAATTTTAACTTTTGATTAGTCCATAAGTATTATGATTCAATCCCCTTAAATCACTTTCAATGATGAATCAAGGTATTAAGTTATTTTACCACACTAAATCCTTTCTTAAGTTTTACTTAGGTGGTTAACATTGAGTTTGGATTGGAGGAAGATGTCTACTAATACCAAAAGTTCCTTCACAAAGGACTTAAATTTTTATTTTAAACTTTCAGCTTCTAACCGGTTACAAGAAACTCTAACCGGTTTATGAAGTACAGTTTTAGAAATAAAACCAAAGAATTTTCAAAACCATTTTCTCTACATCGTCCAATCCAACTCAAAATAGTATTTAATCATAATCTAATACCTTGATTCCAACTGAATTCATCACTGAAACGATTTAAATCATAATACACTCACCTTTTTCCATAACTCCTCTTGAACTAATCATATTGTATTGGGGTATAATCCATCACTACCCCACCATAATTAAACAACATCCTATCATTTCATACAATCAGTTGATCTTTCCAAATCAACTTGGTCAAAGGCCATGCGATCTTAGAAAATCCTTCAATAATCCGGCGGTAGAATCCAGCCAGCCCTAAGAACTTCTTACTTTAAAGATCACATGCCCTGCGAACTTAACTTCGCTCAACCAAAACTCATCTTTGGTGAGCTTAGCACACAACTACTCCTCTTGCAGGATTCTCAACACAATCCTGAGATGTTTCTCATGCTCCTCCGGATTCTTAGAATAAACCACAAACGAATCCAAATATAATCTAAAGGTCCAGTTCTTATAATCCATAAAAGAACAGGTGCATTAGTCAATCCGAACGGCATTATTTCCTACTCATAATGTCCGTATCGAGATAAAAAATGCAGACTTAAGTGGATTCCTGTCCCGAATCCTGATTTGGGGTTACTCCAACCGCCAATCAATTTTAGAAAACAGTTAGACTCCTTTAACCTGGTCCAACCATAACCATTTTAGCAACTTCTCTACGTGTTTCTTCCATTTAACCATTCCCGATGGTATCATATCATAAGGGTAGTAGAGATAGAATCAGTTTCAAGAATTAACTTGATTCCAAACTCTATCTCTTTATTCATGGGTAAACCTGATATCATTTCTTGTAACCAAGATTTCTTTAACCCCCTTATTCCTTCATTGCTGCCCAAAAGCAAACACATGGGTCCATTGGATTCCAGATCGAAGCTTGGGAATCCCAATATAGGGTTGTTCTATCGTCATTAATCATGATCACTTGATCTCTCAGCTTCCAAACCACGTTTAAGATAAATTGTAATCATGACATAGGTAGATAGACAAAGTCTAATACCTTAATAGAACGATCCAGACATACCTTGGAAACAACTACAAGAAGATTTGTAGGAGTCTCCACTTGAGAAAGCAGATTGGGTAAGACATTGAGCAACTCTGATCAATACCCTTATCCATAAGGAATAAAAGAAAGGATAGCTTTAGAGTTTAACAAACTCAACAAGGTTAATTCTTAAGAAGATGGCTGCCCTGCACTCGGTCTGAAAAGTTGATTAACTTTAACACTGGTGAGGGTAAATACTCTTCTCTAGAGTCAAGGACTTAACTACAACTCCTTAAGATTTCCTTATCACTGGTTCTATGAGAACGGAATAAACCAACACTATGGTTTTAGGTTTACCACATGTCTAAAGAGAAGCATACAACTATCATACTTCTACTTAGACTACATAGAACACTTCTTAATAGCAGAATAAGCTACTTATCTAGAGCCATTACCCCTAACCTTAGCTCTAGTTTGGAAGTATATGAAAGCATACTTCCCAAGAAACATTGCAGATATCGATGACCAGCGCTTTGGACCACACACCCAAGGACCAAGAGTCAGGACCATTGCTCTGATACCATAAAAATGTAACACTCCTTGTATATCATCTTACTTTATAAGAAAAGTAATAAGTTTATGAATACTTGGACTTGTTATTGTTGGAAAAAGATCTGAAAATAAGAATTTTCCCTTCCCTTGAAAATTTCTTTTTACAAGCACTTGATTAATAATGAGGTTGACTAACAAAATCAGAGTTTGCGGAAACATAGTAAAGTAATCATATTATGCCCCCAAAATATATCAAGTGTAACAAGTCCATGGATACCAAATAATTATTATTATGAAACCGAATTCATTTTATGTTACCTCTTTCAAAATGTGTATCATATAAATACTATTAAAAATAGAGATGTTATAGAGCTGGTCACTGGTCCTCTGCCCAAATATTCATCTGGCCGGATCCTCGATATCTGCACAACGGGTTCCCAACCCACACTTTCTACACTCTGCATGCACCTAAGGGACATCTCCCTTTACTGATTCTTTTGCAAGTTAGATGCACGATCAACACCTAATAAGGGCATGGGGGTTAGCTATACATATTCGCATAATCAAATGAGAATAACACTAACATCCACAAGTCAACATGTAGCAAATCATGATGCATATTCATATGAGCACACCCGGTTAATCATAATAATTCTTTCAATGCAGGTGGCATGATGCATGATTTCCTTCCACAACTGAGGCCTCTAACAAAGTCCATCTTGGACGTCCATCCAATACACCGTTGTGTTCCCGGAACACTGACATTCGTTCCCAGAACGTAATGCCAAACCGTACTTGGATAAATAAGCATCACTCCCAGAGTGTGCACCACATTCCCAGAACGTGTAGCAAACCATACTTGGAATAATAAGCATCACTCCCAGAGTGTGCATCACGTTCCCAGAACGCATACGTTCCCAGAACGCATAAAAACCAGGTCCCGGACACTGGCCACATTCCCAGAATGTGTCATCAAGTAGGTTGCATATCAATGTGTTCCCAGAACACTAACATACGTTCCCAGAACGTATATAACCAGGTCCCAGACACTGGCCACATTCCCAGAATGTGTCATCAAGTAGGTTACAAATTTGGTACTCCCGGAGTACCCTTCTCATATTCCCAGAATATGATAAACGTTCATACCAACCCATCTTCCATTCTATATGCATGAATGCACAATCATTAAGGTTGGTTTTTATCTTTAATTCTATTATATACCAATGTGTTCCCAGAACACTAACATACGTTCCCAGAACGTATCGCAAACCATACTTGGAATATAATCAAGCACCACTCCTAGAGTGTGCATTACGTTCCCAGAACGTATCAAAGAAACCATGTCCCACACAATGGCCACATTCCCAGAATGTGTCATCAAGTAGGTTGCAAATTTGTTACGCCTAGAGTACAGGGTCATGTTCCCATTAATTCCATTATTATGACTTAGAAAACACAACTTTGGAATGATATCTTGAGGTATGGCCTTATTCATAAAATTCACCTTTGAATTTAAGTTTAACATATGCTTATAGACCTGGATTGAGAGAATATATCATTGGTATTAACAATCCTTACTCAAAAACTTAACTTTTATTTTTAAGTTTCAGGTACTAACCAGTTACATCATCACCTAACCGGTTAGAATTACAAAACCACAGATTTTCAAAGAGTCTTTTCTTGAATTTTGTACTCAATCCAATAACAAGGTCTTAGCATAACAGAATACCTCAAGTTCAACACATAATATCATTCAAAATATCTAAGTCATAATCCAATTTCATTTATGCATAATTTCCTCTTGAAATTATCATTTGATATTAAGGTATTAACTCATCACTTCCAATCTAAACCAAACAGTGCTCAATCACATAGTTTTAGATTGGTCTTTGTATGAAATTATAGCTTAAACTTGAGTAAAAATGGTATGGACACTTAGCCAATTTCAGAAATTCATTTTCTTTGAAAATTGACAGTATCTAACCGGTTACAAATTTCGACTAACCGGTTAGATTATACAGTCTGTACATTGAAAAATGAGGATTTGCATACCATTCTTTTCAATACTCAAATCTAACCAATTTCATCAATCAAAAGAGTTCACATACCTTAATACTAGTATGTTCAGCCGCATAAACATATCTATCTTTCATGCATTCCATTTATATACTCAAATTGCACATAATTGCACATATTTCACAACTTAATGCATCAATTCACATAATATCCAAATAAGTCATGAATCCAACATCAATATAGCTTGCATGCATCTAGATAACATTTCTCATAACAATAATTGAGCCCAGATTGGCCTCCAAGCCACTTAACCATTTTAACTTATGCCCTTTGAGTCTCTTGGTGACTCATCCTATGTTCTACCACAATTTATTCTCATTCTAGCAAATAGTAAGCTTCCCCCTTACCTCTAAGGTGTGCTTTATGAATTTAATCACTGGAATTTGCAAGATCTCCCCAGAATCCACAATCTCCATTTTCAGCCAACAACAGGTTTGACAGGGTCCAAAAACTACAAGATTTGACACATGAATTGGACAAACAAATTGGGGGAAAACCATCAATACTCACTCTATGCAACATGCACTAAAGATTTGAACAGATTTGAGACTCAAAAAGTGCATGTGCTTACCCAGATCGAAGTCCAAAGCAAGCTCCAGAAACTCATAATCAGTGTTGACAGCTCCAACACCCTTACTTTGCAAGCTTCGTTCTCTTGATTCAGGGACTCTCAACTCACAAACTTTATATCAATACAAAGCCCTTGATGTGAGCTTTGTAACAGTGTATCACTCATGTTCTAACTCTCAGAAACGAAGGAGAATTACAGGGACGAATCTCAGAACCCTAACTCAGCTTCAGCACCAACACTCCATCAAAGAACCTTCAATTTGACTCTCAGATCGAGTATTTATAGAGAAATTGATGAACATGCAGCACGACACGTATTCCCCACTGGAAATCGAAGGGTTTTCGTGGCAATTCGTGGTGAAATCGGTTGATTACTCATCAAAATCCACTATCCAGGTTTCCTGAGTTCATCGTGTAACCGGTTACAAAGCCCTTCTAACCGGTAACATACTGATAAAATTCAAAAATTAATAATTTAATTACTCTTTCTCCAAAATCCTTTTTAATATTGCAATTAGGTCCCAACCCAAGGACTAAATTACAATATTCACATTTTTGTAAAAAATAACTATATAAAAATATACCTCATATTTTTATATAATAAAAACACATAATGTACAAAAACTAAAACCTTCAAAACTAATATAAATCAATTATAAAATAATTGTTATAATTAATTTTCTTGGTTATTTGGGAGACGAAACTTAGGGGTGTTACATCATCATCCAGGACAAGGAGTAGAAGATTAAAAGCTAGAATATTCAAGGGCCAAAGTGGCTTCAGGAATGGGGAGCTAAGTTCAAGTGCTAGGAATTGAGATTCATCATCTCCCATTTTAAAGGTAAGAAGGGGTGTGTTACCTTTACTTAGAGGGTATTTTTCTAGTTTGTATATAGGGGGAATTAAGGGTAGGGAATAAAATAGAAAGATGAACCTTAGGGAAATTGACTAGAATAGGATTTATGAAAGGTTAATGGATATGACTATAATTGTGTATGTTTGTAATTGTCTAGATTTAAGTATTTGTGGGTTTAATAATGAGAGTGAGCTATAGATCTAGAGATGAGATAGACAATTGGACTTAATGATGATGGTGGTGGAATATAGCATGGCTTGAAGGTTAATAATGGATATAGTGATTAGAAAGTTGATTATGTTAGTAATTTTAGTGTTTAGAATGGAATTGTAATGAACATGAATGATGATGAAGAGTAAAATGCAGTTAACGGAAATAAGAAGGAAATTAGGTGAATGGCAAAGAAATCAAGAAAAGGATCAATGGTTAGAGAAGAAGGTAAGTAAATGGTATGAATAATTGGTTATGATATTGAGTATTATCTATGGACCCTCCAAAATGGAGAGGATACATTCATGACCCTCCCTATGCGGAGCGGGAAATTATATTATCATGACCCTTCATAAAGGAGCGGAATTTATATATTATCATGACCCTCCATGAAGGAGTGAATATTACCATGACCCTCCATAAAGGAGTGGATATTATCAGGACCCTTCACTTGCATCGTAAGTGAAGTGAGAACAGGACCCTCCGCTTACTCTCTAAGCAGGAGTGAGAATGGTATATATATGGCCGGTATCATGACCCTCCATAAAGGAGTGGATATTATCAGGATCCTCCGTAAAGGAGTGGATATTATCATGACCCTTCACTTGCATCGTAAGTGAAGTGAGAACAGGACCCTCCGCTTACTCTCTAAGCAGGAGTGAGAATTGTATGTACATTATCATGACCCTCCATAAGGAGTGGATAATATCAGGACCCTCCATAGAGGAGTGGAATATTATATTAACAAGACCCTCCATTAGGAGTGAGTATTAAATAGGAATAAAAGGGGAGGTAGGTAAGTGTGTAAAATGATAGAAGGACATGTTAGAATCAAGAAAGGTTGAAATAGTAAAAAGGAATAAGAAATGAATATGGACAACAATAGGGAATTAATGAAGCAAGGGTAATTGAAATAGAAAATATAACTCAAGTGATAACGGGTAGTAATTTCTTAGTTGTTCTCTATGTCATTCTAGAAGGTATTTTCTAAGTTCTGTGTAATGCTACCCTTCTTGATATATTTTTACAGGTGAAGAAGGAGCTTACACGAGTATGGCCGGGCAGGATTACACTCCACCTCGTGGAAGTGTTGTGTAGTTAGTGGGGTGACCCTTTGTTGGTCAATGGTTTTATTTTGGTTTTGGATTTTGAAATGTATTATATTTTATTGTAAATATTTTCTGAAGTGATGTACTTGAACTGATTTGCATTTTGGCCCTGCTGGCCCACTGTTGATGAAAATAAAGTTTTATGCAGGTTAAAGAGGAAAAAGTAAATTTTGGGAATGTCCCTAAAACAAAGTAAACTCCGTCCGATTTTACGGAGATTTTCATAAGAAATAAGTGTAACTAAGTGTTTTTCCCAATCAACTAATAGTATTAAAAAAGAAATTTTAAATCCTCAATTAATTAAGGGTAAAAGTAGCTAGGGTGTTACATTTTACACTCAGTATATTTTTGTAAAAGAACTATTACTCTAAATGAAAAAGTAATTTTGGCTTTCACACTCGTTAGAGAAAAGTTTTTGTTAACCCGCATATTTCAATGGGCTTGATTTTGGGATGTTGCACCTAGTAACCGAACATTTAACATTTGATCTTGATAAGATTGATATAACAATAATTAGAATAATTCTCTATATCGAAATATTATAATAAGAAAAATTTTAAATTATCCTAAGAAATTCTATAAATCATGAAATTATTAGGTAAATAACAATGTATTAATGATTAAAAAATCAAAAGAAAAGAAATGTATTTATTTATTTTAAATACTTTATTATTAAATTTTAAAAAAGGAGTGATGTGCTACTTACTAATGCATTAATTCTCTTAATATTCATTATTACAATACTTATAAAAATAATTAAAATTTATATAGATTAAAAGAATTTTAAAGAATTTATTTTGTTGCTCTTATTTATTTAAATAGTTTTTTGATTATACAAAGTTTTAAATAGTTTTGTTTATTAAGTATTTCTATGAATAAAAGAAATATGCCTAATAAATTTAGAAATTATTGTATAAAAATATTATTACTAATATTTTTTCAAAGAAAAATTAACTAAATAATAGTAATGCTAAAAAAGAATGTATTAAATTACATTTAAATTTAGGAGTAAAGGGAATTCCAATTTTAAATTTTCTTATTAGATTCTATAAACCATCAAATTAGTAGGTAAATAATAATGTATTTATGTTTAAAAAAATTTACGAAAGAAAATGTGTTTATTTCTTTTCAATATTTTTTTATTAAACACTTTGGAAATCATTATAATAATTTAAAAAAATTAGGTAGTTGTATGGAAGGTGTTGCTCTACTAACAATAGAATTAATTCTCCTTTAATATATATTATCACAATTCTTAGAAAAATACTCCAAATTATACAAAAAGTATATTTTTTTTAAACATATATGCTTAGGCTAGTGGACTTTGCAAAATATATGGACTTTTGGAAACTTGACACATACAAGCTAATAAACTAGTGAAGCGAAATAATATTGGAACCAAGGAATGTATGTTAATAAGAATCAACTAAGTTGTGTAACTGCAATAGAGGAAGATGATGTTGATGCAAAGTTAACGGTGTTTTGCAGGAAGAAGAGAATTGGCTTTCTATGAAGTAGAAAAAAGGCCACGGATTATTTGCCTCTATAAGTAACAATTTGTACATCAAAATTAACGAAGACAAGTATCCTCATGATTACCCTTTCCCGGCATATTACAAAACCTCCTTAGAAGAAATAGATGAGTTTATAGTCATTGGTAAACTCTTCTATTTCTTCTGGAAAGCTTTGTAATAAGAAAGAATTGGGTAATCATAGGAAAACTCATCCTCATTAATTTTGATGTAGTATTTGTTAGTTACGGGGTCTGATCTATGTCTTTTTTCTACTTCATAGATAACCCATTTTCCTCTACCAACAACACCGCTAACTTTGCATATATCATCATCTTCCTCTGCTGAAATCACACAACTCAATTGATTCTTGACCAAGGTCATGTATCTCGAGTTTTTGGCTATTTATGACTCACAAAAAGCATAATTGAAGCTATGAGGATTTGATTAGAATAGTTTAACCACTTAATAGAAGATGAAAATGGTGAGGGTGATGAAATGAGGTTTCAATAAGTGTGCTGCAATGGGTGTGTGAAGCGGATAAAGATGAGGTAAATGAAATTAAGAGAGTTATGATTAAATTTTCAGTAAGGGTATATTTGGAAATTAATTGGTAAAAATTCTAATATTATGTATGTGTTTAGTATTTACCTGATGCGTTAAAATTTATCACAAAACAAAACTATAGCGCAAAAAGATGAGAAATTCATCAAGAACAACTAAAAAAAAGTCATCTTTGTAACATCCTGATTTTCTTTTGTATTATAAATTTTGAGTTCTATCAAATAAAATGATTAATCTTTGAAATTAATCATTAGAACGTTGAGCATTTTGTTAAAATATCCAATGGTATTTACTAAAGTATATTTTAATTATATATTTGAAAATAGAGTCATTTAAAGTAATTATCCTATTTGAAAAATAGACTTTCTATTCTTTTATTTTGAAATTTATAAAGATACAATAATAAATAAATTTTTGTTATTTACTAATTTCTAACTAATTTCTAATTTTATAATTTTCCTATTTTAAGCTATATGATGCTAAAATCCTATTATTAATATTTTTGGGCATAAATAAATAAATATAAGTATATGTAAATAAAAAAAATATATATAAAAAAAAAGTGTTGTGTGTGTGTGCAGCGTAAAGTGGGGAAACCCTACTCCCTTCTTCCCTATGTGTTGGGCCGCCACCCTCACCCCCTCTTTCTCTATCAGTCGAGCTCCCTCTTCCCTCCCTGCAGGAATCGCTTCCGCCGTCCACCGCCCACGTTCCTCTCCTCCTTCCTTCACTCGCCTCCACCAAACACCCTCTCCGCCTCCATCTCCCTCACGTGTCCTCCTCCACACTGTCGCGAATCGCGACTCCCTCCATCTCGAACCGAACCGGCATGTGCGGTTCTGCTCGTCGTGCACCGCCGCCACCATGGTATTACCCTTCTCTCTCCTTGGTCACTCGCGTCTCTCTCTCCTCTGGACCCAGCCTCCACGAAGCCAACGCCAACCACCACCTCTGGTGCTGCGACGAACCGGGAGTGCTCACAAGCCATCGCCACCTCCTTTCATGTCGCTCTCCATCGTCGAACCGAGCCCAACCGCCGCCCTATTGGTCGTTGTTGCCACCACTGGTACGTTTGAAGGAGTTGTTGTGTCGTTACCTCCAGCTTGATGTGATGATGATGTAGGTCCGAACCAAACCAGAACCCGCCCCCTTGGTTGTGCTTCAAACTAGATGCTAGGGAGTCTTAGATCTGAACCGGTTTGGTTACCTCCAGTTGCTTCAAAAATCAAATTTTGAGGGTAAATCTCTAATACCTTTTAATTACTCTATATTGTGTTCTAATAATAATACTAATTATAATAGTATTGGTAGTAATTATTGTAACACCCCTAATTTTCGTCTCCCGAATAATAGGAAATTAATAATAAAAGTTTTATTATTAATTTATAGAAATTTTCCCAAGTTTATATTTTGTATTTAATTAGCCTGAAATATAAAAATAGGTTGAAATATTTTTATATGGCAAATAAATGCAAAATATAAGGATATTGCATTTTGGTCCCTGAATGAGGACTTAAAGGTAATATTGAATAGGTTCTTGGAGGGAAAGATTTAAAAATATTAATTTTTAAATTATGTACTAATCTAACCGGTTAGTAATGCCCTGTAACCAGTTAGACGATGAACCCAGAAACTGGGTTAGTGGATTTTGATGAGTAATCACTTGATTAATCCCGAATTCCCCACGATTACAGCCTAATTCTAGTGGAGAACCACACGTCACCATGCATGCAAGTCTAATTTGTCTATAACTTGTGGATTTTCAGAGGTGTTGGGGGTTGGTTTTGCTGATCTGTGTTGAGGAGGGAAAATTAGGGTTTCGTTTTCATTCTGGGAAATTCGTTTCAGTCTTTGAGTATTAGAGAGCGAAACACACATTTCTGAAAAGCTTGAATCAAGGGCTTTTCAGTGGTATACACTTTGTGAGTTGAGTTTTCGTGTAGAAGGAGAAATCAATCTTGGAAGCCACAAAATGGAAACTGAACTCTGTTTCTTCTTAGTTCTGGAAGCTGAATTACAGCTTTGATTTTGGTAAGTATAGTTCATCATTAAGTCTCAAATCTCTTTCCTTCATTAGTGCATGTTGCCTAGAACAATCAATAATCGTTTTCCCCAATTTCTTTGGCCATTTGCTATGTCAAAATTTCTGGTCTTTGGACCCTGTTGGTGGAATTCGTGGCTGAGAGCAGATTAGGGGAAATTGTGGGGAATCTGTGGTCTTTCTTCAAATCCAGTGTTAATCTCCATCAAACTCTGTCTTAAGGTATGGGAGAAGTCTACCTTATACTAGATTTAGACTAAAAATCAATTGAATTAGGATTTGAGTTAACAAAACTCAAAAGGGCATTATGTGTTTTAAGCACAAAGGCTTGGAGGCCAAAATTCTGGCTCAATTTTGTTTGAGCAAAATTAAATTGATGCATGCAAGTGATTCAAGATTGGAAATCAGAAACTAATTGTTGATTATGCGTTTTGTGGTATTAAATGGTGTTTGTGTTGATTTTTGTGCAAATTAATACCATAAACTTGATGCATGCAAACTAAATGTGTTTCTGGGTATGAGCATGTTTATCTTAAGGCATATGAACTTTCTGAATGTTGAAATTGGGTTAGATTTGGGAAAAGAAGAAAATGAATTGTCAAACCTCTGGTTTTAGTGGACTGACTGCATAATGACACTGCAGAATTGCAAAGAAAAATGAGTTTATAAAATCAGTCCTGAAATCTTAGTGGTTTATGCTCAAATCTATGCTTTAATTTCATTATACATGACCTGAACATGAGTTGTTATAATGTCATGGTTCAAATTTGGAAGAGTAGAGTTAATGCCTTAAGTTAATGAGATAATTTCAAGAGGAAATTATGTTCATTGGAGAATGAGATGTGATTTAGACCTTTTGAATGATAAAACAGTGGTTTTTGAGGCATAAAATAATGTTAAATTGATTTATGGATTGGGTAGAGAATTCAAGAAAAAGGGTTTTCCTGAATTACAATGGTAAACAGTTCAGGTTTGTAATTCTAACCGGTTAGCCTGAAATTGTAACCAGTTAGTACCTGAATCTGAAAAATAAAATGTTATGTTTTTGAATACCATTGGTTGTATTTTTCCTAATCTAAGCTTAAAGGCATATTTTGAGAAAGTTCAAAGGAGAATTATGTGCCAAAGAGTATGCCTCAAATAAGTAATTCAAATGGGAAAATTGGAATATTTTCTAAATCACATAATTAATGCAAAGATAAAACCAACCCCGATAGTTGTGCATCCATATAGACTGGAAGTCTGGTTGGTAGGAACGTTTATCATATTCTGGGAATATGAGGAGGGTACTCCGGGAGTACCAAATTATAACCTACTTGATGACACATTATAGATATGTGGCCAGTGTTCAGGACCTGGTTTTGATGCGTTCTGGGAACGTATGCGTTCTGGGAACGTGGTGCACACTCCGGGAGTGATGCTTATTATCCATGTATGGTTCGGCATTACGTTCTGGGAACGAATGTCGGTGTTCCGGGAACACAAGGGTGTATTGGATGGACGTCCATGATGGACTTTTAGAGGCCTCAGTTGTGGATAGAAAATCATACATCATGCCACGTGCATTATAAGAGTAATAATGTTGAAAACTGGTGTGCTCATATGTATTTGCATTATTATCCGTCCATGATATATTTGTGATTGTAATTTTAGTCTTTATCAATTATGTATATGTGTATACTTACTTCCTGTGCCCTGTTTAGGTGATGGCCAGATACCTAGCTTGCATCGAGATACGCCCTATCCCTAGTGGCATATGGACGTATGAGGAGCACCGTGCCACTTTTGAGGGGGAGGTTGAGATCACTCTCTACCACCCCAACCCTCTGGTGCGAGTGTGACCTCGTCGATTTAGGATGCCATTAGTCTATACTATGCATGTCTCACCCTTTTATACATATAGAGGACCACCCCCGGCTCGACCTATGCGTCGTTTTCATAGTTTTCGTTTCAGAGCTGCCACTCGTTCCCATCCTTCCTCCCATAGAGTTGTCACCGAGGAGACTCCTTCTCCTGGTCCGACTGACTATGATAGGACTGCTTCTGCAGATCCTAGACCCAGTGATAGGACTTTTGGATTTTGTTATATATTGTATATATTCGAGAGGTCTTAGGGTGAGGTTTTATTTTATGCAGCTGGTCTGTATATGTTTCATCAAAACTTGCTATCTCGACTTTTTATCACTTGCTACTGACTGTACTGATGGGGTTTATGTTATGACTTATATATATATATATATATATATGATGTTTTCTTTACCACAGCAGTGCCCCATAAGTATTATTTTTACTTCCGCGAACTCTGATTTCTATTTAAAAGGAATTCGGCGATAAGTTTATGTTTTATATATTCAAATCCAACTCGAGAGGCAAATGATATGTTTTAATAATAACTACGAATAATATTTTCTATAATTAAGGAAATGTTATCTCGAGAGCCTTTTTCGAATCTAAGATATTACTAAGCCGAATTCAAAAATGGTTTATGTTAAAAAGGGTTTATGAACGAGCAAGTACTAATCTTAAAAAGGAAAAATTTTCTAGTCCTAATTTTGATAGCAAGTATTCAACTATTTGGAAATATTAATTATTTTCAAGTTAAAAAGAGAGGCGTCACACCTTTGGTGGTATCAGAGCATTGGTCCTGTCCCTCATGGCCCGAAGATGCAGCTAAGTATGATATTCAACGTTGATTGAATATGTTTTGAGTAAGTTAGTAGCATTTATGTTTTAAAGACCTTTTTAGTGACCCAAAGCCCATAGTGAAGGTCTTTCTATGGCAACCAGAAATAGAAATATTACTAATGAAATGTTAGAACAAATCACGACCGTGCTGGAAGGCATGCAGCAGCAGTAGAGACAACAACCATCTCAAGGGCGATCTAGTAACCCATCTGCTGGTAACATGGTGAATCATGACGCTAAGACTCTGTCGGAGTTCAGAAAGTGCACCCACCAAGGTTTGAGGGAGGATATAAACCTGATGAGGCGAACAAGTGGTTGTATGAGATTAACAAGATTTTCCGAACTCTGGAATGCTCTGATGAGAAGAAGGTGACTTATGCAGTTTACATGCTTCATGGGGAAGCTGAAAACTGGTGGGATCACACTGTCCAATTGCTGAATTTTGAAAGAAGGGCAATCAACTGGGGAGTATTCATGGAGAAATTTCTTAATAAATATTTTCCAGAAGATTTGAGGAGAAAGAAGGAAGTGGAATTCATGCAATTGTAGCAGGGGGATATGAGTGTAGGAGAGTATGCTGCCAGATTCGAAGAGCTGATGAAGTACTCTCCCTACTACTTAAATAACCCTGATGAAAGGAGTAAGTGTGTTAAGTTTGAAGGTGAGCTAAGGCCGGAGTTGAAGTCTATCTTCAGTTATCAAAGGATTCAGAGTTTCCCTGCACTTGTGGATATGTGCAGAATGTATGAAGATGACAAGAAGGCTGAGTTGATTGGAAGTCAAGTGAAGGGGGTTGGACAGAACTATGGACCACAGAGGAAGAAGAAGTTTGATCATCGGAATAACGGTCCATATTCTAAGAACAAGGGTAAGGGCAAGGCGGTGATGGATAACAAGAACAAGTCTCGCGATAATGCTCCTTATTGCGAGAAGTGCAGGCGTTATCATCATGGTCAGTTTTGCTGGTCCACAGGAGGATGTTTTAAGTGTGGGAAGCAAGGTCACTTTGCTCGTGAATGCAAAGAATCTGCAATGGGAGACGCAAAGGGATCTGCTGGCAAGCCTGTGGTGCAAGGAAGAGTATTTACCCTGAATGGTAGTGAAGCAACCCAAACCCCGAATCTCGTGCAAGGTAACTTTCTGCTTAATAATCAACCTTGCAAAATCATGTTTGATTCTGGAGCCACACATTCTTTTATTTCTCCTGAATGTGTGAATAGGCTGAATCTTGTTGTTTCCGATTCACCCTGCTATCTTAGTATAGATACCCCTACGGGAATACCGATCTTCACCGCTAAAGTCTGTTTAGGGTGTAATGTAGAAATTCTGGGTCGTCTTTCTAAGGTAGATTTGGTTTGTCTTCCTAAGTTACAATTGGATGTGATCTTGGGTATGAATTGGTTGATGAAGAACCAAGTGATCATCAATTGTGAGGAAAAGACAATTCAATATAAGACCCTTGAACCAGAGGGTTATATGTGTTTATTCTCGGCCTCTGGGGAGGAAGAGTCAATGCCGATAGAGGAGATTCCGGTGGTGAGAGAATTTCCGGAAGTATTTCCTGAAGAGATACCAGGATTACCTCCGAAGCGAGAAATAGAGTTTGGAATAGATTTAGTCCCCGGAGCTGGTCCCATCTCTATTGCTCCTTATAGGATGGCACCACCAGAAATGGTAGAAATGAAGAAGCAGATAGAGGAGTTGTTGCAGAAGCAGATGATCAGGCCAAGCGTTTCGCCTTGGGGAGCTCCATTACTGTTTGTAAAGAAGAAAGATGGGAGTATGAGAATGTGTGTGGACTACAGGAAGTTGAATAAGGTCACTATTAAGAATAAGTATCCTTTGCCAAGGATTGATGACCTTATGGACCAAGTTAGGGGAGTTGCAGTATTCTCCAAGATTGATCTGAGATCGGGTTATCATCAGATCAGGATAAAGGAGGAGGATATACCCAAGACTGCATTTCGATCTCGATACGGTCATTATGAGTATGTTGTGATGCCGTTCGGATTGACTAATGCACCTGCTATTTTCATGGATTATATGAACCGGATCTTTAGACCATATTTGGATTTATTTGTGGTGGTATTTATTGATGATATTCTGGTCTATTCTAAAAATCCGGAAGAGCATGAAGAGCATCTCAGGATTGTGTTGAAAGTTCTGAAGGAGAAGAAATTATATGCCAAACTTACGAAGTGTGAGTTTTGGTTGAACGAAGTGAAGTTTTTGGGGCATGTAATCTCTAAAGAAGGAATTGCGGTGGATCCAGCGAAAGTAAGTTCAGTGATAAGTTGGGAACAGCCTAAGACTGTGATGAAGGTGAGAAGTTTCTTAGGGCTGGCTGGATACTATCGTCGGTTCATAGAGGGATTTTCTAAGATTGCATTGCCTTTGACTAAGTTGACTCGGAAAGATCAACCGTTCGTGTGGGACGATTGGTGTGAAGTTAGTTTCCGTGAGTTGAAGGAAAGGTTAACATCGTCTCCTGTGTTAATCTTACCTGATCCTCACAAAAGCTTTGAAGTGTACTGTGATGCATCTAAGCAAGGTCTGGGGTGTGTATTAATGCAAGAAGGAAGAGTAGTGGCTTATGCATCACGACAATTCAAGAATCATGAGGTGAATTACCCGACACACGATTTGGAATTGGCTGCAATCGTGTTTGCCTTAAAGATATGGAGACATCATCTCTATGGCACTATATTCCAAGTATTTAGTGACCATAAGAGTTTGAAATATCTGTTTGACCAGAAAGAGTTGAACATGAGGCAAAGAAGATGGATGGAGTTTTTGAAAGATTATGACTTTAAACTCCACTACCATCCGGGTAAAGCAAATGTGGTTGCAGATGCTTTGGGTCGGAAAGCAATCCACATAAGTGCGATGATGGTTAAGGAAGCAACGTTGATTGAGGAATTCAGAGACTTGAGCTTGTTGACACAAGTGGAGCCATCAAGTATCAAGTTGGGGATGTTGCAGATCACAAACGAGTTCTTGGAAAGAATTCGGGAGTTGCAACGAGCAGACGAAGAATTGATGGAAAAGATGAGGCTAGGTTCATAAGGAAAGGAACCTGATTTCAAGATTGGGCAGGATGGAATCCTTCGTTTCCGGACAAGGATATGTATACCAAGAGATCAGGAAGTTAGAAGGCTGATTCTTGACGAAGCCCATAAGAGTTGGATGAGTATGCATCCTAGATCAACCAAAATGTATCAGGACTTGAAGAAGATGTTTTGGTGGTCTGGATTGAAAAAGGATGTTGCAGAATACGTGGCGGCGTGCTTGATTTGTCAAAAAGCTAAGGTAGAACATCAGAAACCAGGAGGACAGTTGCAACCTTTGAGTATTCCCCAGTGGAAGTGGGATAGCATTGTTAGTTCCATGATGAACATGATGAATGTTTTGATAATGACAAAGTGTTTTTGAACAAGCTACAAGTGTTGATCAAGTTTCAAGCTCAACAAGCAACAACAAACATCAAATGAAGAAGAGAGAAAGCAAGCTCATGAAGACCTAAGTTTGAGTGTATTTGTATTTCTTTTATCTTTTGCCTCTCAAGCTTCATAGGTTTTTTATTTGGGTGGATTATTATAGAGGGTAGTGAATCTCATTCATAAGTCATGATTTAATCATAATTTGAGTTTTCACTTAACCTAGAATCAATAGGTGGCTTAAAGGTTTTAAAGGAAAGGTTGGATTTTGAGAAAACAAGTTTTGAACATGTGCAGTACCAACTTAATCGATTAAGTGACTAACTTAATCGAGTACTACTCGAGTAGTCTGCAACTTAATCGATTAGGTACTGCTGAACTGATTTTTAAAATACGTTTTTCACTTCTCAAAATCAGTTTTCAAGTGCTATAACTTTTGGATATTCTATATAAACCTTTTCCTAACCTTTGTGATCATACCCCATCATTTTGATATTCATTTTACAAAGAATCAAGCCACTCTATTCTCTCTCAATTTCAAAGATCAAAGCTTTTCTATTTTTATATTCTTTGATCAAGAACCTTTGAATCTCTTATGGTGAATTGTCATAAATCTTGATTGAGATTCATAGGATTGTTTTGTGTTTTCTATTGTGTTGTAATCTTTGCAAGAAGGCAAGCCACTACAACAAACAAGAAGCCTTGGTGTGTCGATTATCATCAAGCAACGTTCATTGAAGAAGAAGAAGTCTTGGTTATGAATCAAGCAAGTAAAGCCTTGATGTGTGGATTATCATCAAGCAATTGAAGACTTGTTGTGTCGATTATCAACAAGGGTTAGAGGTTAGATTAGAGAGAAGATCAATAGGATTACAAGGCAAGGGTGTCGGTTATCTCTTGTAAGCTAGCAAGAAGGAAGTCTTGTGAGGCAATCACTTGTAATTTGAGAACTCTAATTCCTCATAGTGAAGAATCTCTCTTGGTTGAAGAGGGGACTGGATGTAGCTTTCAAGTGGATGAAAGTGAACCAGGATAAATCACTGTGTCGTATCTCTAAACCCTTACTCTTTATATTCAAGTCATTTGATTGCATTCTTGGTTGAAAACCTAGAAAGATTGATTTTCATAATTGATTGAATTGAATCTTTAATTGTTCAAATTGATAAAGGGAAAATCATTTTCATAACTAGGTTAATCAATAAGAATATAGGTGTTAATCATTTCCGTTGAATCTCTGATCTTGCATGTGAATTGATTGATTTTCGTATTCGATTGAAAAGTGATTTTTCAGTTTCTGATAGATTTAATCGATTAAGTGTTCGTTTAATCGATTAAGGACTTTTGAAATTTCAGGTTTAATCGATTAATACTCGATTAAATTGCAGGTTAATCGATTAAATTTCAGGTTAATCGATTAAGTCCTGTAGAATTTGCAAAAATCATTTGTTTTAATTGTTTCGATTTGTTTCATTCGAAAATCTTTCAAGGTAGCTTCAACACCTATTCAACCCCCCTTCTAGGTGTATTCCTAGGGTTCCTTAGTCTCTCCAACCACCAATTGCGGTTTCCTCAAGCATCTCAATGGATTTTGAGTCTGGTTTGCCAAGGACAACAGCAAATCATGATGCAATCTGGGTAGTTGTAGATAGGTTAACCAAGTCGGCGCATTTTATTCCGATAAGTATGCGTTATCCTTTGAACAAGCTTACCCAGATCTATATCAAGGAGGTAGTTCGTCTTCACAGAATGCCTTCGAGTATTGTGTCGGACCGAGATCCTAGATTTTCGTCACAATTCTGGAAAAGCTTACATGATGCTATGGGGACGAGATTGAAATTGAGTTCTGCGTATCATCCACAGACGGATGGCCAGACGGAGAGAACGATTCTGTCTTTGGAAGATGTGTTGAGGGTTTGTGCACTTGAAGAACAAGGAAGTTGGGATCAAGTGTTACTGTTGGAAGTCAAGCTTGCCCCAAAGGACGTAAAGAGTAATGCTAGAAGGATTCTAGAAGATAATGTTTTGATGATTACAAACAAGATTCAAAGTTTCAAGCATCAAGCTGCATCAAGTTCAAGCATCAAGTTTCAAGGCTAAAGTCAAGGCTCAAGCTTCATGTTCAAGTTTAGTATAGCGTGGCCCATAGGAAATTTGTAAGGTAATGAATTTTTATTACAAGTGTCTAATGGCCAAAATTAGTTTTTCATGTTAAGGAGAAGAAAAGAACTTTTTATGAAAAATGTTTTAATTGCAAAATGTGTTTTCATGAAAATCTGTTTTTAACTTAGTTTATGAAAAATGTTTTTAATTGCAAAAAGAGTTTTTCTAAAAACGTATTTTTAATGTCTTAATTGATTCACTATGAAAATATATCTTGACAACCTCTAGCTGGATTTCTCTAAGTTGTGAAAATCTGTTAAGACAAGTTTTGACAGAGATAATCGATTACTCTTTCAAGATAATCGATTATTTATGTTGCATCATAGAAAATCCAGAGAGTGTGTAATCGAGTATTTGAACCTGGCTAATCCATTACTTTTTTGTATGAAAGTAATCGATTACTTGGCACAGATAATCGATTACTGGAGTTGCATCATATATTTTCCAGAGGCTGTGTAATCGATTATTTGACCAGTGATAATCGATTATATCAGTTGCATCATATATTAAACAGAAGTGAAGTAATCGATTAAATTCTATGTTGCAATCGATTACTGGTTTTTCAAAAGAATTTAAAAGTTTCTATTTTTAAGGGGATAATCGATTATTCTCCTGAAGTAATCGATTACCTCAATTTTTATTGAAAAACGTGTCAGAATCATTTTGATTTATTTCCTGATTTGTTTTTACATAATTGATTCTGATTTATTTTCAAAATTCGAATTTGATTTTAGTTTTGAAAATATTCCTTTTTGGTTTAAGATTCAAATCTTTTATTTTATTGCTTAAATCTATTTTATTTGTTTCTGATTTCAAAATTGATTTTATTCTATTTTATTTTTTAAATCTATTTGATTTGATTTTATTGATTTCAAAAATATTATTTTACTTATTTGGTTTCAGAAAATCAATTTTGAATATTTCCGGATTTGATTTCATTCTTATTTTAAATTTGATTTATTTCCAAAATCATTTTTGATTTGATTCTGATTCTAGTTTCAAATTCAAAATTTGAATTTCAAATATTTTCAAATCTTTGGTTTTAATTCTTAAATCTTTAAGATTGGTTTTTGATTTTTAAACATGTGTTAAAAATGTGTTTAAAATGATTTGATCTTTTCATATTTTCTGATCCAACCTTTTTCTTCTTCACGTTCTTCTCTTCTTCTCTTCTCCTTCAACCAGTTCTTAAACTTTGATATTATTTCTTGAAGAGAAAGAATTATTTTTGCCATAGTACTTGTGATTTAAATTCAGCACCATTAGAGCGTTATTGTTGTATCAGTGTTATATAGAACACAATTTTGTTAGAAGCCCATATTGTTGTATCTGCACTAAGAAGAGTGCATTATAGTGGTTGTACTCAATCTCCATATCCATAACCATTTGTGTAAGGGGTGTGTGACCCTTAGTGACTAGGGAGTGAATCTCCTAGTGCGGACGTGCTGCGTTCGTGGTTCTGGGGTGAGGAACCCTTCTGTATTGGGTAGTGCTAGACGAACGGTGGGGCACCTAGTAGTTATGCTATCTGGTTGTTTTTGAGGTCCCTGGCGAAAGGAGGTTCCTAGTAGTTTGCGGGACGCTCTGGTTGTACTTGGGGACGTGTGGCGTTTTTGGTTTAGTGAAAAGCTCAAGCGGGTCGCTTGGGGACTGGAGTAGGCTGGGTTTGCCGAACCAGGATAAAATCTCCGGTGCAATCTCTTCTATCCCTTATCTCTTTTATTTATTGTTGCACATATTTTTATTGTGTTAATTATCTCCTTCGCAACGTAAATATAATATATATTAATTTAATTATTTTAAATTAATCAACGCGCGTTAGACCTTTCGTTGTTATAGTGTTTCTTATCTTCGCGCGTAATATTAATCGTTGTTATTATTGTTTGCTTCCGCTTGCATAATCGTTTTCATCGTTTTTAAGAGTTTTCCGCTGCAAAGTTTATCTATTTCATTGAAAACGATTTAATTCGAATATTTTCCAATGTTTTCATAAACACCCAATTCACCCCCCTTCTTGGGTGTCGGCTGCCAATCCTATCAATATTTCTAACAGTTACCTCTTGCAGAATTCACATAAAACAACAGCTATCATGCGAGCATCGGGATGGCACCGTTTGAAGCGTTGTATGGAAGGAAGTGTCAAACCCCACTATGTTGGTTTTAAGTGGGGGAGAATTTAATGGTTGGACCGGAAATGATTCAGCAGACATCTGAGAAGATTAAGATGGTTCAAGCAAAGATGAAAGCGGCTCAAAGTCGGCAGAAGAGTTATGCGGTTAAGAGGAGAAAACCATTAGAGTTTTCGGAGGGCGATCATGTGTTTCTTCGGGTAGTTCCGATGAAAGGAATCAGTAGAGCTTTGAGAACCCGAAAGCTTTCGCCTAAGTGTATAGGTCCATACCAAATTCTTAAGAGAGTGGGTCCTGTTGCTTATCAATTAGCCTTACCACCCTCTTTATGCAATTTTCACAACGTCTTTCACGTTGCACAATTAAAGAAGTACGTGCATGACCCATCAGTTATTCTAAAACTCCAACCTGACGACCTAACTTTGAAAGAAAACCTGACCTTTGAGACCAGACCAGTTCAGATAGAAGATCGTGAAGTTAAGCAGCTCAGGGGAAAGGAGATACCTTTAGTAAAGGTCATATGGGAAAATGCTGACGTATCTGAAGCGACGTGGGAATTAGAGGAAAAGATGCGTCAAGAGTATCCGAAGTTGTTTCTGTAAACTAGAATTTCGGGGACGAAATTCCTTTTAAGTGGGGGAGTAGTGTAACACCCCTAATTTTCGTCTCCCGAATAATAGGAAATTAATAATAAAAGTTTTATTATTAATTTATAGAAATTTTCCCAAGTTTATATTTTGTATTTAATTAGCCTGAAATATAAAAATAGGTTGAAATATTTTTATATGGCAAATAAATGCAAAATATAAGGATATTGCATTTTGGTCCCTGAATGAGGAATTAAAGGTAATATTGAATAGGTTCTTGGAGGGAAAGATTTAAAAATATTAATTTTTAAATTTTGTACTAATCTAACCGGTTAGTAATGCCTGTAACCGGTTAGACGATGAACCCAGAAACTGGGTTAGTGGATTTTGATGAGTAATCACTTGATTAATCCCGAATTCGCCATGATTACAGCCTAATTCTAGTGGAGAACCACGCGTCACCATGCATGCAAGTCTAATTTGTCTATAAATTGTGGATTTTCAGAGGTGTTGGGGGTTGGTTTTGCTGATCTGTGTTGAGGAGGGAAAATTAGGGTTTCGTTTTCATTCTGGGAAATTCGTTTCAGTCTTAGAGTATTAGAGAGCAAAACACACATTTCTGAAAAGCTTGAATCAAGGGCTTTTCAGTGGTATACACTTTGTGAGTTGAGTTTTCGTGTAGAAGGAGAAATCAATCTTGGAAGCCACAAGTTGGAAACTGAACTTTGTTTCTTCTTAGTTCTGGAAGCTGAATTACAGCTTTGATTTTGGTAAGTATAGTTCATCATTAAGTCTCAAATCTCTTTCCTTCATTAGTGCATGTTGCCTAGAACAATCTCTAATTGTTTTCCCCAATTTCTTTGGCCATTTGCTATGTCAAAATTTCTGGTCTTTGGACCCTGTTGGTGGAATTCGTGGCTGAGAGCAGATTAGGGGAAATTGTGGGGAATCTATGGTCTTTCTTCAAATCCAGTGTTAATCTCCATCAAACCCTGTCTTAAGGTATGGGAGAAGTCTACCTTATACTAGATTTAGACTAAAAATCAATTGAATTAGGATTTGAGTTAACAAAACTCAAAAGGGCATTATGTGTTTTAAGCACAAAGGCTTGGAGGCCAAAATTCTGGCTCAATTCTGTTTGAGCAAAATTATATTGATGCATGCAAGTGATTTAAGATTAGAAATCAGAAACTAATTGTTGATTATGAGTTTTGTGGTATTAAATGGTGTTTGTGTTGATTTTTGTGCAAATTAATACCATAAACTTGATGCATGCAAACTAAATGTGTTTCTGGGTATGAGCATGTTTATCTTAAGGCATATGAACTTTCTGAATGTTGAAATTGGGTTAGATTTGAGAAAAGAAGAAAATGAATTGTCAAACCTCTGGTTTTAGTGGACTGACTGCATAATGACACTGCAGAATTGCAAAGAAAAATGAGTTTATAAAATCAGTCCTGAAATCTTAGTGGTTTATGCTCAAATCTATGCTTTAATTTCATTATACATGACCTGAACATGAGTTGTTATAATGTCATGGTTCAGATTTGGAAGAGTAGAGTTAATGCCTTAAGTTAATGAGATAATTTCAAGTGGAAATTATGTTCATTGGAGAATGAGATGTGATTTAGACCTTTTGAATGATAAAACAGTGGTTTTTGAGGCATAAAATAATGTTAAATTGATTTATGGATTGGGTAGAGAATTCAAGAAAAAAGGTTTTCCTGAATTACAATGGTAAACAGTTCAGGTCTGTAATTCTAACCGGTTAGCCTGAAACTGTAACCGGTTAGTACCTGAATCTGAAAAATAAAAAGTTAAGTTTTTGAATACCATTGGCTGTATTTTTCCTAATCTAAGCTTAAAGGCATATTTTGAGAAAGTTCAAAGGAGAATTATGTGCCAAAGAGTATGCCTCAAATAAATCATTCAAAAGGGAAAATTGGAATATTTTCTAAATCACATAATTAATGCAAAGATAAAACCAACCCCGATATTTGTGCATCCATATAGACTAGAAGTCTGGTTGGTAGGAACGTTTATCATATTTTGGGAATATGAGGAGGGTACTCCGGGAGTACCAAATTATAACCTACTTGATGACACATTATAGATATGTGGCCAGTGTCCGGGACCTGGTTTTGATGCGTTCTGGGAACGTATGTGTTCTGGGAACGTGGTGCACACTCCGGGAGTGATGCTTATTATCCAAGTATAGTTCGGCATTACGTTCTGGGAACGAATGTCAGTGTTCCGGGAACACAAGGGTGTATTGGATGGACATCCAAGATGGACTTTTAGAGGCCTCAGTTGTGGATAGAAAATCATACATCATGCCACTTGCATTATAAGAGTTATAATGTTGAAAACTGGTGTGCTCATATTTATTTGCATTATTATCTGTCCATGATATATTTGTGATTGTAATTTTAGTCTTTATCAATTATGTATATGTGTATACTTACTCCCTGTGCCCTGTTTAGGTGATGGCCAGATACCTAGCTTGCATCGAGATACGCCCTATCCCTAGTGGCATATGGACGTATGAGGAGCATGTAACACCCCGTAAATTCCTCGTATTAATTTAAAATACTAAAGAAATTATTTTTGAGAAAAGTGTTTTAAAAGAGCATTTTCTTAAATAATTTTCTTAAATCCACGTTTTCAAGCTAATGAGTGATTTTAAGAAAGTGATTTTCTGAAATAATGTTCAAGATTTAGAACTTTAGTTTGAAAAGTTTATATGCTGGATGTTCTTATAAAAATGTTTGTAATATTTGTGTGAGTCTTCATTATATGATGAACAAAAATTATTTCCTAAGTGTGTGTGTGTGTGCATATACGGTTTTGGCATGTATAAGTATGCCTAGGAGTATATGAGGACTTAATTATGGAAAAGAATATGATGTATGTGAATGTATATGTATGAGTGATGAGTAATGCATGAATGTATGTATCTATATGTATAATATGTGTGTGCCGTGTGAACATGATACCCTACAAGTGTTGATTTTGTGTGCATGTTTATACATGTGTCAAAATGTATGCCTTATCCCATGAATCCATGCTATGTGTGGACATGAAAATAAATTGTATGTGAATGTGTGTGCATGTGTATGTGGTTCGGCCAAGTAGGAGAGTAGAGGAATCAAGTAGGAGTCTTTTCCTTAAGAATTAAGAAAATGAAAATTAAATAGAAAGTTGGAATGGGAAACAAGTGGAAAACCTAGGGTGTGTGACTCATGTAACCTAGGAGTGACTTTCCTTCCACCTTGTCCCCCATACAAATTTATGGTTAGACCGAATTGCCCTTGAACCAAGCCATGAACCGAGGCTAGAAGAGGAAATTTCATGCCCTTGTTTTACCCATTAAGCCGTATGTGTGTGTGTGTTGGTTAGCCATTTTTCATTTCCTCCACAAACATAAACACTTAGTTTCCAAGAGTATCATCAAACTCTTGAGACTTAGAGAGCAAAAGAGTGAGGCCGTGAGAGGAAGAAGAGAGAAAGGAGAGTGAAAATCCAAAGCCCTTAACCCAAACATCCTTAATTTCTTTCTCAACCACATCCTTCTTCAAGGATCAACAAGAAAGCCACCCACTAACCCTAGAAGGAAGGAAGTCGAAGCAACCTTAGGAAAGAAAAGAGGAGAAACCAAGCCTAAAACCCTAGAGTCTCCTTGAAGAACCAAGATCTTAGAAGCTAGGAGATCAACCTAGTTTTTGGTGGGTAATTCGAATAAGCAAGGAGAAGTTGTAATAATCTTGATTTTCTTTTGATTTGTAATTTTCCTTTCATTTCTTCCTTTGCATGTCTTATTTTATATTGGATCATGAACTTTTAAAGCTTGAAGAAGCTTGTAAACGTCTAACTACCGGATCTCATAACTCGTTTAAGGTTTTCATGAAAGATCTTAAAGCTTTCTTAAAGATCTAAAAAGTTTTGGGGATTTTTGTAAAGTTTAAAAGTGTATCTCTTTGTGTGTTGGATTTTATTCTTTAAAACCGTGGACTATGATGTTTTAAGAGGTGATTTGCTATGTTGATTTGATGATTGATCTAAGTGCTTTGTGTACTTTCATGTATTATTTATGCTTGGATCTTGAATTTTAAGAAGTAAATGAACTAATAAAAACTAGATCCTAGACTACATAATTCGGCCATGAGCAGAAAATTAAGTGTTGATGCTTTTTAATTTAATTCAAGACATTGCATGTTGATTTCATGATTAGGAAAATTGATTTGGGTTGTTAAAGTGTTTGGTTTTAACTTGATCTCTAACTTATTCATGAAAAGACTTGGTTTTTGAGCTTTGCATGTAATTTATATATAAGAAACTTTGATCTTGTGTTGATCTTTGGAAAAAGTTTGATCGTTGATGCATGCATGTTGTTTTTGACTCAAAAGAATTAACTTTTCTTCATTGTATGTCACGGTTTTAACCTTTTCTTGCTTAAAGTGATTTTTATCTTTGATTTGTGCTACACTACTTGATTTCATGACTGGATCTCCAAGATCTAGGTACATGCACGTGGTTTTTGAATGAAAAGATTTTATGAACCTCACGGTTTTTCAAAGAACCAAAGGAAATAAGCTTTTGAAAATTGATTTCTAACTTGATCTATGTTTAATGTTCATGCATGTTAAAGATTTGAATTTTTCTCTTGATTTTAGGGGTAATGATGTCACGGTTTTATGTGAGAAAAAGGAAATAACATTTTTAAATTATTGTGTAAGAAAGAGCATGATAAACCCATGAACCTTAATTCGTACATGTAACATCCCGAATTTTAAACCCGAAGATAAATAAATAAATAATTAGAATAATTAAAATTAAAATAACAAACCACAAATAAGAATCCCAAATGAGAATTTTTAGCATTAGAAGAGAATAATAATAATCCTAAGCGAATTAGAGAAGAAAGGAATGTTAAATCGAAGTTAGGATCGGGCCAGAAAATAGATAATTCGATAATAAACATAATAAAAAGGGAAAAATTAAAATAAAAGATTTAAGACTCCAAACACAATTTCCACCGTTGGATATGAAGATATGATTTTTAGGAAGTTGCTCGTCAAATTTGAGCAAGATCCGACAGTGAACGAAGAAGTTATGGCTATTTGAAGTTGGGAGAAAATAGCTGAAAAATAGAAAAATGAAACAGCAGTATCTGCTCATTTTGCTTAAGCGAAAATATTTTGCTTAAGCGAAACAGCTTCAGTGGCAACATAAACCGAGTTCGCTTGAGCGAACAGATTTCGCTTAAGCGAAAATCGTTCGTGATAGTGTTGAATTCATTCGCTTAAGCGAAAAATCGTCGGGTTGGCTTTAAATCGAGGGGAAACCCTCGTCTTCCTCACTCTCTCCCCTTTGTTTCTCTCACCTCCTCCGATCTCCCTTCCTCCTCCGACCTCAGCCACCATCACCGCCGTCCAACACCACCCACCGTGGCCACCCTCTCCCTCCCTCAACCCGTCTCCCTCCCTCTCTTGTTCTATTTCTCTCTTCCCTTCCCTCACAAGCTCTCTCTCTCCTCCCCACTCACCCTCCACCAATCGGCCGCCGCCACCGAGGCCGCCACCGCCACCTCCACCACTATCCACCACCATCATCATCAACATCATCACCAACTTCTCCCTCCCCATGAGTCTCTCCCTCAAGCTTTCTCTCTCTCCCTCTCCACCCACATACACCGCCGCTCCTTACCACCACAGCCGCCACTCGCGGTGGTGACCGCCACCCTCACATAACCACCATCGCCTCTCTCTCACATCCACGATCTCTCTCACTCCACGGAACTCACCGGCGCCGTTACCGACCCGCGATCGTGCCGAACTCGCGTCGGGAACCTTGAAGCTCGAAGATCGTGCCTCAGTCCAGTCGCGATCGTTCCCCACTAGCGAGGAGCAACACCGACACCGTCATCATCGCCGAGCTAAAATCCAGGTTCTATTTAAAAAGCTCGAGGTAAGAGGGTTCGCTTTACCTTTGCTTAAGAAGTAAATTCTAGGATTATATAGTGGTAGCTGAGAATAGGGTAATTAAAAAGTATGTTAATGAACCTTAGGGTACCCCGTTGATATAAATAAAATAAATTAAATTGTAACGAGAAACCACCCTAGGGAATCAAATGTATGTGCGTAGAGTAAAGTTTGGAACAAGGGAGTGAATTTAGAATACTATAAAAGTTAATATAGAATGAAAATGTATAAGAGTATAAAATAAAACCAAGGAGAATTGTTAGGGAGAACGAACGAAACGAGAGAGTAAAAGGATATAGGGTAATTGTGATAGGCGAGGAGAGAAGGATTATTAAGATTAAATATAAGGTAAATGAGGAACTAAAATACGAAAAACCATAAGGAAGTGCGGAGAGGAAATTGTTGAGAATTATCGGGTAATAGGGAAATGGGAATAAAAGACTAAACTATATACTAAATCTAAGTAGGTAATAAGTAAAGAATCTAATGAAAAGATAATAATACAAGAAGATGGAGTGTAATAGCGGAAGATAAATAGAGTAGAGTATTGTTTAAGGGAAAATAAGTAAATAAGTAAATAATAGGATAAGAGTGAGGAATCATAGAACCAAGGAAGAATTTGCAAGCGGGAATTAAAATATAATGACTATATTAAAGCTAAGTAGAGTTAGATGGATATTTGGATAATTAATAATAGGAAAAGGAAAAGAAAGAGAAATACTGAAATGGAGGTAAAATGAACAATAGGATGATGAGCCACAGAGTAAAGTTGAATAAAAGCGAGAGTAATTAGTAAAAAGAAAGAGATTAAAATAGAAGACGAAGGAAAATGTGATAAGTCCTAAACGAAAATAAAGAGTAAAAGATTGAGATAAGTATAAAGGAATTACTTAATTTATAATAAGAGAAAAGGTAAATAATTAAAGAAGAAAAGAGAATGGCTGATGGTCTGTTGGACTCAGTCGTGATAAAAGAAGAGAATGGTATCAATGACAGGCGGACGGAAGTCCCTGTTATCCCAAAAAGAGATAAAAGAAAAGAAAGAAATCGATGACAGGCGGACGGTAGTCCCTGTTATCCCAAAAAGGAATAAAAAGGAAAGAATGAATTCGATAGCAGGCGGATGGTAGTCCCTGTTATCCGATAGCGAGCGGACAGAAGTCCCTGTTATCACTAAAAGTAATAAAAGAAAAGAATGAATACGATGACAGGCGGACGGAAGTCCCTGTTATCCCTAAAAGAAATAAAGGAAAGGAATGATTTCGATGGCAGGTGGGCGGTAGCCACTGTCATCACTAAAAGAATAAAATGATGGAGTGGCAGGCGGTCGGTAGACCCTGTCACTAGTAAAGAGATAAAGAAATAATAAAGGTAATTGGCTGATGGTCTGTTGGACTCAGTCGTAAGAAAAAGAAAGAGATAAAGGAAAGAAAGGAAAAAGGAAAAGATAAAGAAAAGAAAAGAAAGAGAAAAAGAAAAGGAAGAGAAAAAGAAAAAGTAAAGAAAAGAGAATGTAATAATGATGGGGAAACCTAAGAATGGAAATTAAATATATGAGAATGTATAAATAGTGTATGTTGATAATAATGTAGGCTTGGTTATTTACTATGTCTTCTTTTAGGATTTATCTTTTTAAGTTCTGTGTAATGCTACCCTTCTTGATATCATTTTACAGGTACGAGAGCGGAGCTTACACTGTTGCGGGCCGAACTGGAAACCCTCCACTACGTGGAGTGAAATTGTGATACCCGAGTGGATTTTATTACATTAAAAACTGTTATTTTTGTAATGTATAATATGTGTAGTTATATGCCCTGAGACTGGTACTGATCGGGCGTTAGGATCTGAACTGGTTTTTAATCCGTTATGTTTATGTTTTTAAATAATTCTGGACTGATAGGTTTATAAGAAGAAAATTTTTGGAAAGTCCAAAAAACAGAGGAAACTCTGCCGGATTTTCGTGAAATCTTTTAAAAGAAATCAAACGCTAAAAAGAATTTTCAAACTCTGATTTTAATAAAAACTAAAATTAACTATTAAAAGTGAGGATGTTACAGTACATGTTAAAAAATGAACCAAGAACCTCGTTTTGTCAAAGAAGGGTATTCGGCCTATGCATGAGGGATAGACTAGGGCTCTTTTCATGAAAATAATGAGTGTGTTTTCTAAACTAAGACTAAATTAAATTGTTTGGGAAAAGTGTGGTGATAACTATTTTCTACTTGGTATGGCTAAAGGATAAAAAGAATGAGTTAATTTTATCTTGTATGTTGCTTTGAGAAATAAGGTCTTGATGTAATACTTGATTTAAGTTAAGAAAAATAAACAAAAGTTTATGAACTCCTTTAGGGAAGCTCACGGTTTTGGAATTTAAAATGGAATGAATAACTTCATGAATTCATGTTTCTATTCTTGAATAAATCTTTGTGTGGACTTGTGTTCGGCCATGTAGTGTGAATAAATCTAGGAAATTTAGTTGCATTAAAATAAATCCATATAGTAATTTTTGAAACGAATTGAATTGTTGTGCTTGGTTTATAGCCTTCTGAATATGTGAATGCCTAAGTGTTGTGTTTGATTATAATTAAATTAAATGATTGGTTAATTACTTGTATAACTTAATCCATTTGAATGTTGTTGTGGTTGTGTGCTAGTTTGTGTTTGGAAAATATTCGAATATGTGATTGGTTTTGAAATAAGTTGGTTTTAAGAAAATTCCATTTGATTTATTTGAGATTTTAATTTATGTTTATGGCTACCCAAAGTGTTTTGTGATAAAAACTTGAGTTTTAAAGTGTTAATTTTGAATAAAAGAATCATTTAAAACAAAGATTGTTTTTACGATGTTTTCGGAATTTTATCAAAATGATTTTTATAGAATGATTCTCTGCTGTCCCAAATTGTTGGACTTGCTTCTGACATTTAAAAATGTTTTCACGCAATTTAAAGTAAAGTTTTCAAGAGATACTTGATTTAAGAAAAGATTTTCTTAATACGCGTTAGTAACCAAAAGTGTTTTATTTAATACGAGGAAATGAGAGGTGTCTAGGTTATGAAAAAGATTTTCATAAGATAAGTTAATAACGAAAGCGTATTTTATTTAGTACGAGGAAATCTTAAAGACGAGGGATTGGGGCAGCCGGCAGCACAAGGATCCGAGGAGACGGTACGCATTAGACAGCTGGACCTCAGGTGAGAGAGAAGCTTTCCTAAGACACCGTGGTAGTTAGGTGACTTATTAGGACGTTCCGTATCATCTCAAATATCGGAACTAAGTGGTTAGAGTCAGTAGTATAAGTGGCAATTGAGTGATTGTGTGGCCACTTATACGAAGGTGACGAAGACCACATTGTTGTGTGATGTTTGTGTGAATGATGGCATGCTTTTATACATTTATTCAATTAGGCCTTATGTTATTTATTGCTGTTAATGAAAATGAGTAATATGCTAATGGACGTCTGTTACGTCCTGAAAATGGAAGCGAAATAAATAAGATTGTAAAGTAAAGACATAATGAGAGAGAAATAATGAGTGGGAATAAAGTATGTAATGGAAAAGAGAAAGAGTTGAGATTGGGGCATGAATTGATGATAATGTTGAGAACGAGCCAGAGCTGGGGAGAGTGATGTGGATATGAGATGAGAATCGAGTGGAGCTGGGCTCCTTGGTTCTTGGTTTTAGTATGGGAACTAGTGTTGAGTTGAGCTTGCTCCTCCATTAGCGCTCAGCAAAGATATTATCTTTGAAAGAGGTTTTTACAAAATGGTTTTTGAAAAAGGTTTTTGAAAAGCAGTTTTTGAAAAAG
Organism: Crotalaria pallida; assembly: GCA_037953625.1. Lineage (NCBI taxonomy): Eukaryota > Viridiplantae > Streptophyta > Magnoliopsida > Fabales > Fabaceae > Crotalaria > Crotalaria pallida. The sequence continues at coordinate 100,041,488 of CM075650.1, forward strand.
ATTTTTGAAAAGAGGTTTTTGAAACGATTTTTGAAAAGAGACCCTGAAAAGATTTGTGAAAAGAGATTTTGTGAGGAATGGTGAAAAGAAATTTTAGAACAGGGTTGTGGAACGAAATCCTTTTGAAAATGTTCTTGAAAAGAGGTTTTTGAGAAATTTATGAAAGAGATTGTTTTGAGAAGAGATTCGGAATGTGATGGTGGAAATATGTTGAAATAAGATGATTGTGAGAAATGGAGTATGTTGAGAAAGTTTGAGAGATGGAATTGGAAATTGTGATGTGATCCCAGCTCTGTGCTATGTGAGAGAAAGATTGTGCAAAGTTAGTGGTCGGGACTCGTTGAAGGGTTGTACGAAGGATGGGCCGACCTTAGGATAATTAAAAATATTAAAAGCCTTAAAAGACATGCGCGGTGAGGTATGAGAGTGCGAAGTAGTGGAGAGGAAGAAACGATAAGTATCTGCGGATACTTAGGACGAGATTGCATTAGGGGAGGACGACGACGGTGAAATGTCAAGAAGTCTAGAGTATGTTTCTAGGCAGAACGAACTCCACATGTGGCGCACTAACGTGGTGGGGACTGGGTCTAATGCCGTGGCAAGTTCTGCGGGCCCACTAGAAACATGCTGTCGCCCCCTAGATTGTAAATCGAGAACAGTGAGAGGGACTGGAGTGGGGCATCTTGTTTGCCACTGCGAGGCAGTGAGCCATGATTATTATGAATTGATATTATTGAGGCAGAGTCCTCCTGGTCTGGGACCATTTGTGTGTGACAGCTGTCGTGCCCGCACGGTAAAGGTCCTGTACTCCTGTTTGCTTCCGACTAGGTTGGGTGGATGACCGAGGAGATGTAGACGTGAGTGATAACCGAGAAAGAGTTGAGTACCCCGATGATATTGTGAAATGAGAAATAATGAGTGCGAGATGGAAAAGAATTGAGGAAGAAAGAATGTTTATGAGAAGTGAAATTAAGTTGGAACAATAATGAAGGATAATAGTAATGATGAAAATACAAGATAATAATGATAATGATGTTAAGAATCATACACTTGATTGTCATGTGTCTGTGTGCTGTATTGTATGTTGTGTGGTTCTATTATTTTACCTATCGTAATCCCACACCGTCGACGATCCGTCGTTCGGAACGCTTACTCTCTCCTGTTCGTTGGCATATCGGCGCTGCTGGTATCTCAACGGGCAGATGGAGTATTGGATGGAAGTCACCGTACGAGGCTACAGGAACTACAAAGAGGAGATTCGGCAGGAGGCTCGAGAGAACTCCACCATCCTCAATGGAGCAGAACCGTAATCTACTAGCGAGGAGGAATCCCAACAAGGAAGGTAGCATCTTCGAGAGCAAAGAGAGGACGCAAGAAGAAGAAGGAACTCTACCCAATTGTTTTCAATAGGATAGTATGGTTAAATTAGGTTGTGATGATTGTTGAGTCAAGGATTACCTAAGTGATGAATCATTCATGTAACTTAACTTGTCTTGAAGCGTGCCCTATTTTTATACCATCTTGTGAAGAATGTTCAATAGCCCTTTTCCTGAAATACAAAGAATTACTTGGAATTGGAACTAAACCTTTTTCTGAAAAATGCTTTTGTAAACTCAAGTAGATAAGTTTTGGTTTTAATAACAACTCGGTTTTCATTGAAGGGTGTTGTGAACACCAAGACTTTTCCATGACGTTTTCAAACACTTCAACAATGTCTACAAAAAAAAATTTGGCCTCATTTCTACAACTTTAATAAGTAAAAGTCAATTATTTTGGTCTACGAAAACCGAGCTGTTACAGAGCACCGTGCCACTTTTGAGGGGGAGGTTGAGATCACTCTCTACCACCCCAACCCTCTGGTGTGAGTGCGACCTCGTCGATTTAGGATCCCATTAGTCTATACTATGCATGTTCCACCCTTTTATACATATAGAGGACCACCCCCGGCTCGACCTATGCGTCATTTTCATAGTTTTCGTTTCAGAGCTGCCACTCGTTCCCATCCTTCCTCCCATAGAGTTGTCACCGAGGAGACTCCTTCTCCTGGTCCGACTGACTATGATAGGACTGCTTCTGCAGATCCTAGACCCAGTGGTAGGGTCTCTACACAGTCGGGCGAGGTCGAGGAGGACCCTGTGGAGGATGAGAGCGAGGAGGAGGTGCATGTTGAGCCGACTGTTTCTGCTAGAGGTGGACCCGCTGGTTCATAGGAGCCTGCATAGCGTAGATGTTTTGGATCCTAGATCCTAGGGATAGAGCTGTGGAGGATCTGAGGAGCTGCTGAGGACACAGATGACTTGCTCTGAGACTTCTACTTTTGGATTTTGTTATATATTGTATATATTCGAGAGGTCTTAGGGTGAGGTTTTATTTTATGCAGCTGGTCTGTATATGTTTCATCAAAACTTGCTATCTCGACTTTTTATCACTTGCTACTGACTGTACTGATGGGGTTTATGTTATGACTTATATATATATATATATATATGATGTTTTCTTTACCTCAGCAGTGCCCCATAAGTATTATTTTTACTTCCGCGAACTCTGATTTCTATTTAAAAGGAATTCGGCGATAAGTTTCTGTTTTATATATTCAAATCCAACTCGAGAGGCAAATGATATGTTTTAATAATAACTACGAATAATGTTTTCTATAATTAAGGAAATGTTATCTCGAGAGCCTTTTTCGAATCTAAGATATTACTAAGCCGAATTCAAAAATAGTTTATGTTAAAAAGGGTTTATGAACGAGCAAGTACTAATCTTAAAAAGGAAAAATTTTCTAGTCCTAATTTTGATAGCAAGTATTCAACTATTTGGAAATATTAATTATTTTCAAGTTAAAAAGAGAGCGTCACAGTTATAAATTGTATAACTGTTTTGAAATGTTATTGTTGTTTTAGAAAATAAATGGTATTTGGATTAAGTATTACGTTTCAATTTTTCTATTTGCACCATTATTGATAATGATTTTGATTCGCTACTCTGATTTGTATAACACCGAGTTGACCGTTATGCCGAACGTTTAGTTTTAAAAGTATTTTGTTAAATGTAACGGGTCCCTAATTAATTAAGTTGCAGTTGGTTGGTTGGTACTATTGTAGAACTAAACCATGTTCTAATTAATTAGGAATTCGATATATTCGGCATACGTTAATTCGGGTTAAACCTTGATCTTTAATTCTAAATTGAAGGAGGGTGTAACTAATTGGATTTGGAAAATGTGATTTTGTTCATTTTGAACAAAGAACACTCTCTTGTTAATTCAGAATTAATAGTTCTAAGTAGCTAAAGGTACGTGGTTCCAATCTATTATGATACTTTTGTGGGTTTCGAAAGTTAGCGTATTTTTCAAACGAAGATATACTATTTTTAATGAAAAGGGCATGGTCTTGATTCTATGAACTTGAATCAAATAATTTTATGGTTCGGAAATATATTCAAGATACAATACTTTAAACCAAACTACAATAAGTCAACGTATTTTGTTTTATGATTTGGAATTAAATACAATACTTGTCAAGTTTCGATATTCTATATTTAGTTTATTTTAGTTTCCGGTGTGCAAAGCTTTAAAGTGTCTGTTTTAATTTGATTTCAAAGTTGATTGTTATTGTTTTATATGGCATGACGAGACGACGAAGAACTTTAGGACCAGCCGCGATGTGAGAAATAAACTGCGTTACGTTCAGGCATTATCGTACAAAAAGGAACGTTTTACCTTGCTTTAGAGAGTACTTTCTAGTTAGTTATAATGCCTGCTAAGAATATATGAGTATGTTTGTGATTGAATCTTAGGGTAATTAATCGAGACTAAAAGTAAAGGAGGAAAATAAACAAAAGAAAATCTAATTGGATAGTGTGATTTGAAATACGTGTTTTAAGTGCAAAATGTAAATATGGATTATCGCATGTTATAGATTGTGATGTATGTTTGCTATTTGAATATATATATATATATATATATGCAAGGTTAAAATGCTATTATGTATGATTTTTGGGAAAATATAAATATGCCTGGACTGTACTTAAGCTGATCGTAGATGATGATGATATGTTGAATGATGAAAAGAGATGCTAAATAAAGATAAAAAGGGGAAATTGAATTGTATGGAGTACGTATAATCGATTATGTGTTTGGGGAATTGGTTTGATATATGAGGGACGAAATGATGATTGGTACGACATTGAGATGCTTTGGTATGCGTGAGAGAAAAGGTATGAATATATGTTAATTGGGAAATGTTATTCGTTGGTGTGTACATTGGATGATTAAATGAGAAATAAGTTGAATTGTAAAATTGATAAGCATGGTTTTGAAAACCGGACCGGACCGGCCGGTTCAACCGGAAAACCGATGAACCGGTGGAGGTGCCAGGTCGAAACAAGCCAAAAACCGCTCTGCAAAAAAACCGGGATTGAACCGGCTGAACCGGTATTAAACCGCCAAAACCGGTGGAAAATCGGTTTGGCCCGGTTTGAATTTCGAAGTCCAAATTAAGCAAAAAATTGGATTTTTTTTAATTTTTTTTAAATAACGAAATCCTATATGCTAGAAACTCAAATTAAACGACACCAATATGAGTCTCACTAGTTGATTACGCGTTTGCTCTCATCTGAATGAGAAAGAATATTAAAACTTTAGATTTTAGAACTAAGAAAAATCAAAAATCAAAAAGCCAAAAAGCCAAAAAGGCAAAGAAGTGAAGTGAAATAAGAAAGAGAAGTGAGTGACGCACAAGAAGGGGCAGCATCAATAATCAATAGAGAAAAAACAAAAAGGCACAAAAAGGTAAAAGTACTAAATTATATGATTATATACACACGTGTACATTAAGACCGGTTGGACCACGGTTGGATCACGGTCCAACCATTGAACCTTGAACCAGTATCTTGACCGGTTCAATAACCGGTCCGATTTTCAAAACATTGTTGATAAGTGATGAATGGTAATTGAAAAGTATAGGAAGTAATTCAAGTCTTGTAAGACGTTGTCCGGGTTGTGGGACTGTACGCCTAGACTGTGTGATCCAGATCTTGTAAGACGCAGGTGTGCATAGCTGGACACACGTTTTAACAGCGTAAGACGCAGGTGCGCAGCTATTTATATTTATATTTGTACAATGTAAGACGTAGGTGCGCAGCTATTTATATTTATACAGCGTAAGACGCAGGTGCACAGCTATTTATGTTAATACAACGTAAGACGCAGGTGCGCAGCTATTTGTAATTATACGGCGTAAGACACAGGTGCGCAGCTATTTATATTTATATTTGTACAGCGTAAGACGCAGGTGCGCAGATATTTAAATTTATACAGTGTAAGACGCAAGTGTGCAGCTATTTAAGTTTATACAGCGTAAGACGCAGGTGCGCAGCTATTTATAATTATACAGCGTAAGACGCAGGTGCGGAGCTCTAAGACGCAGGTGCGCAAATATTTATATTTATATAGCGTAAGACGCAGGAGCGCAACTCTAAGACGCAGGTGCGCAATGATGGTTACAATTTATCAAAATGTAAGAGAAATATGAATGTAATGTAAGAAAAGGGAAATAAGTGAAAAGAAAAGAGAAATGAAAAGTGAAAACAAGAAAATAGAAAAGAAAAGGGGGAATGAAAAGAAAGATAAGAGTAAAGGAAAGGGGAATGTATTAGAAGTGAGAAAGAAAGCATATTAAGTGAAGTGATAAGAATGATGAACGAAAGAAAAGATTATAGATGTGTATGAATTTGATTTGTCTGGGTTTGTTACATTTTGAACTACTTGAAATAATTGTGTTTGACTTGGTAGGTTATTATGTCTAGTTAGAAACTACTTCTCTACTTCATGTGTAAAGCTCACCCTTGCAGCCATTTTTACAGGTTCAAAGTTTGAGCAGACACAGTTTCAGGCCGAGCAGGAATGACACTCCACCACGTGGAGTGCTCGATCGTTATTTTATGAGTGGACTGTAATTTAATTATGTTAAAAACTATTATTTTAGTAATTTAGAATATGTAATAGTTATGTGCCCTGAAGTGTACTAATTGGGCTTTAGGTTTGATCTGGCTATTTTGCTATTGTGTATTATTTTTTTTAAATAATTCTGAACTGACAGGTATAAACAGGAAATTTTGGGGAAAGTCCGAAAAACAGAGGAAACTCTTTCGAATTTTCGTCGAAATTTTGAAGTCTATAATTTTATAAATCTTAAATTAACTAAATATTTTTAAGGGTGTTACAATCTTTACCATAATTGCCGAAAAGTCCTTTAAGAAAGGATGTGAAAGCCACTCGATAGAGACAGTAATCTCTTACGAGATTGACTCCAAATACAAGGAAAGCAAAACCCATTCTACCCTAATGACGGTATCTATGCATCGAGATCTTGTTTCCAATTGTTTAGACGGTGGCTTAAGCTTTATATCTTCAGAATTGCACATAAAATAAATAGTGCCATTTGTCAATGTAAAGGATGAATATTTCATAGGAATTATCAAGAAAGATAAGAAATAGGGAAATTATAAATGGAAACACATACCTTGCGTTTTGCATGGAAATGGTAGTGGAGTGACCGAGTAGCAATGTTTGTACTGTTGCAAATATTAGTTTATATAGGTAGGCCAACCTGATGTTCTGATGGATATTCGAGAATATTCTTTTTAATTTTATATTTTTTAATCAATCTCCTCACTCTATACCAAACAACTAATTTTCTTCCAACATGTGTCACTCCTAGTAACCGAACATTTGACATTTGATCTTGAAAAGATTGATATAACAATAATTAGAATAATTCTCTATATCAAAATATTATAATAAGAAAAATTTTAAAATATCCTAAGAAATTCTATAAATCATGAAATTATTAGGTAAATAACAATGTATTAATGATTAAAAAATCAAAAGAAAAGAAATGTATTTATTTATTTTAAATAATTTATTAAAATTAAAAAAAGGAGTGATGTGCTACTTACTAAAGCATTAATTCTCTTAATATTCATTATTATAATGAAGAAACCGCAATTGGTGGTTGAAAAATCTAAGGAACCCTAGGAACACACCTAGAAGGGGGGGTTGAATAGGTGTAAAAGAAACCTTGAAAGTTTTTCGAACTAAACAAATCGAAACAATCAAAACAAATGATTTTTGCAAATTTGTACTGTCTTAATCGATTATTCTGAAATTTAATCGATTAAACCTGAAAGTTCAAAAGTCCTTAATCGATTAAAATTGTGCTTAATCGATTAAATCTATCAGAAACTGAAAAATCACTTTTCAATCGCATACGAAAATCAATCAATCAACACGTAAGATCAGAGATTCAGCGAAAACAATTAACACCTATATTCTTATTGATTACCTAGGTTATGAAAATGATTTTCCCCAAGTTAATTTGAACAATAAAGATTCAATTCAATCAATTATGAAAATCAATCTTTCTCTAGGTTTTCAACCAAGAACACAATGAACAACAAGAATGTAAAGAGTTAAGGGTTTAGAGATACAACACGGTGATTTATCCTGGTTCACTTTCATCCGTTTGAAAGCTACATCCAGTCCCCTCTTCAACCAAGAGAGATTCTTCACTATGAGGAATTAGAGTTCTCAAATTACAAGTAAGTGCCTCACAAGACTCCCTTCTTGCTAGCCTACAAGAGATACACCACACCCTTGCCTTGCAATCCTATTGATCTTCTCTCTAATCTAACCTCTACCCCTTGTTGATAATCGACACAACAAGTCTTCTTTGCTTGATGATAATCCACACACCAAGGCTTCACTTTGCTTGATTCACAACCAAGACTTTCTTCTTCTTCAATTGCTTGAATGAACTTGCTTGATGATAAACGACACACCAAGGCTTCTTTGTTGTTGTAGATGGCTTGCCTTCTTGCAAAGATTACAACACAATTGAAAACACATGACACTCCTATGAATCTCATTCAATAGCTATGACAATTCACAATAAGAGATTCAAAGGTTCTTGATCAAAGAATATGAAAATATGAAAGCTTTGATCTTTGAAATTGAGAGAGAATAGAATGGCTTGATTCTTGTAAAATTGATTATGAAAATGATGTGTATTAATCACAAAGGTTAGGAATAGGTTTATATAGAATACCCAAAAGTTGTAGCACTTGAAAACTGATTTTGAGAAGTGAAAATCGTATTTTAAAAAACCAGTTCAGCAGTGTTTAATCGATTAAATCTTCACTTAATCGAGTAGTAATCGATTAAATGCATCCTTAATCGATTAAATCCATACTGCACATTTTAGAAACTTGTTTTCTCAAAACTAAACCTTTCCTTTCAAACCTTTAAGCCACCTATTGATTTTAGGTTAAGTGAAAACTCAAATTATGATTTAATCATGACTTATGAAAGAGATTCACTACCCTCTAAATAATCTACCCAAATAAAAGACCTAAGAAGCTTGAGAGGCAAAAGATAAAACAATTACAATTACACTCAAACTAAGTCTTCATGAGCTTGCTTTCTCTCTTCTTCATTTGATGTTTGTTGTTGCTTGTTGAACTTGAAACTTGATCAACATCTTTGTAGCTTGTTCAAAACACTTTGTCATTATCAAAACATTCATCATGGAACTTACAATCTCCCCCTTTTTGAACATGACAAACCATGTTTTGAATTTGATTGAAGTTGTTGATGCTTTAACAATTTGATCACTTGGTGAGAAACTTGCTCCCCCTTAATCAATGCATTTGATATTTGAAATCCAATTGATAGAAGCTTGATTCTCCCCCTATCTTCAACAACTTAGCTCAACCTACATAAAAACAACAAAACAACCTTTCTCCACAAAAACATATCATTTCTCCCATTTTTCAAAACATACCATTTCTCCCCCTTTGGCATTATCAAAAAGTAATATATATACCAATTGAAATATAAAATACTAAGCCAAAATAGAAGAAACAAAGAAATGATCATGATTTCTCTAAAACAAACATTTCTTCACAACATCGATACCAATCGAAATATAACAAGTACTATATTTTGAAATGTGATACCAATTGGCAAGAAAAAATAACAATGAATTATGAACCAATAGAAATACTAAGAAGTCATAATACCAATTGAGATATCATCAATGTAAAGAAATATCACAACAATAATAGCATGATAATCATCTAATCATCAAAATTAGTAGCATTGAGTGATCAATATCAATTATACCAATTAAGAAGACTAAACAATTGTAAATATTCAACAACATCATTTTACCATTTTGTAGGACATTCACTTGAGATGCAAATGTAATACCAATTGAAGATGCAAATGTATGAATAACACTTGTAAGCCCTTTGCTCTTCAATCATACCTACAAAACAATCATGCTTTGCCTTTTGGTATCCAAATGGTTTTGGATCCATTTTTGTTAGTGTAGGGACTCTCACCCATTTTCATCCAAACAAAATCTCCTTTAGGTATACCATGCACTTTAATATAACACACATTTGAAGTATGTCCATGAGTACCACAATAGAAACATGTTGGTGCATTTGAGAAATCAACTTTAGAAAAATCAACAACATTTCTATGAGAATTACTCTTAGCATTAGTATAACCCAAACCAAACTTGTTTGAATTTTCTCTTTGAAAATTTAACAATGTGCGCAATCTAATATCACCATTTGTGAAACTTGCAAGCTTATTTTTCAAAATAGCATTTTCATCTTTAAGCAACTTGCAATTCTCACAATCAACCACAATATTCACTCTACTAGCACAATCACAAGAAGAACTAGCATATATAAGATCAAGAGTTTCATTTTCAAGATTAAGCTCATCAACTTGTTTTTGAAGTTCTAAAATCTCTTTTTGATGTTTCAAAATGAGCTTCTTTCTTTCAATGTTTTTCAAAGCTAGTTTTTCAAGTTGTTCATGCATTTCTTCATCATAAGCATTATATAACAATTCATATTTAGAAGAAATTTCGGATTTAGTATGACTTACATCGCTTTCCTCGCTTTGATAACTTGATTCATCATTTGAACTTTGTTCTTCATCATCTACTAGAGTTATCAAGTTGAGACAAGTGGCTTCTTCATCATCCGATGAACTACTCGATGTGCTTTTCTTGTTATCTTCATCACTATCCCAAACTATGTATGCTCTTTTAGATTTAGAATTTTTCTTGTCTTTCTCCTTCTTCTTGAGATACCTAGAGCATGAGTACTTGAGATGTCCGGGTTTTCCGCATTCATGGCAAACTACACCTTCTTTTGATGTCTTGGTCTTGAAGTGTGGGGAATCCTTCTCTTTACCTTTGTCTTTGTTCAACCTTCCTTTTCTCCTTAGAAATTTGTCAAACTTCCTTAGCAAAAGTTTAATGTCTTTTTCATCAACATCCGAATCGGAAACTTCACTATCATCATCATCGGAACTCTCTTTCTTTTTGTATGATCTATTGACTTTAAGAGCAAGTCCCTTTCTTTCTTTGTTCTTATCCGACTCTTCATTGATACTTAATCGTCCAAGCTCCATTTCATGTTCTTGAAGCTTTCCAAAGAGTGTTGCTAGATCCATAGCATCCAAATTTTTAGATTCAACAATAGCCGTTACTTTTGGTTGCCAATTCCTATCTAAACATCTCAACACTTTGTTAGAAAGTTCACCTTGTAAGAAAGTCTTACCAAGAGCAAGTAAATGGTTAATAATGTGAGTAAAACGCTTTTGCATATCATTAATAGATTCATTTGGAAGCATTTGAAACAATTCATAATCACGCATTAAAGCATTCAATCTAGCTCTCCTAACCTCACTAGTTCCTTCATGAGTCACTTGTAAAGTGTCCCACATTTCCTTAGCACTAGAACATTGAGAAACTCTAAAGAACTCGTCATAGGATAAAGCGGATGTGATGATATTCTTTGCTTTATAATCATATTGTACTTTCTTTCTATCATCATCTTTCCACTTGTCCTCGGGGATCAATTGTTCTACACCTTCAACTAAACTAGAGGGGATATGAGGACCTTTTTCAACTACTTTCCAAATTTCACTATCTATGGCTTGGATAAAGATTTTCATTCTAACTTTCCAATATGCATAGCCTTCTCCGGAAAACAATGGAGGACGACTTATTGAACAACCTTCACCACCAAAGGGATTCGTAGAACCCATTGCGATTTTCTTAAAGGATCTTTACGAAAAAGCTCTTATGCTCGTGTCTTTCGACCGAGCTCTGATACCAATTGAAGAAACCGCAATTGGTGGTTGAAACAACTAAGGAACCCTAGGAACACACCTAGAAGGGGGGGTTGAATAGGTGTAAAAGAAACCTTGAAAGATTTTCGAACTAAACAAATCGAAACAATCAAAACAAATTATTTTTGCAAATTTGTACTGTCTTAATCGATTATTCTGAAATTTAATCGATTAAACCTGAAAGTTCAAAAGTCGTTAATCGATTAAAATTGTGCTTAATCGATTAAATCTATCAGAAACTGAAAAATCACTTTTCAATCGCATACGAAAATCAATCAATCAACACGTAAGATCAGAGATTCAGCGAAAACAATTAACACCTATATTCTTATTGATTACGTAGGTTAATGAAAATGATTTTCCCCAAGTTAATTTGAACAATAAAGATTCAATTCAATCAATTATGAAAATCAATCTTTCTCTAGGTTTTCAACCAAGAACACAATGAACAACAAGAATGTAAAGAGTTAAGGGTTTAGAGATACAACACAGTGATTTATCCTGCTTCACTTTCATCCGCTTGAAAGCTACACCCAGTCGCCTCTTCAACCAAGAGAGATTCTTCACTATGAGGAATTAGAGTTCTCAAATTACAAGTAAGTGTCTCACAAGACTCCCTTCTTGCTAGCCTACAAGAGATACACCACACCCTTGCCTTGCAATCCTATTGATCTTCTCTCTAATCTAACCTCTACCCCTTGTTGATAATCGACACAACAAGTCTTCTTTGCTTGATGATAATCCACACACCAAGGCTTCACTTTGCTTGATTCACAACCAAGACTTTCTTCTTCTTCAATTGCTTGAATGAACTTGCTTGATGATAAACGACACACCAAGGCTTCTTTGTTGTTGTAGATGGCTTGCCTTCTTGCAAAGATTACAACACAATTGAAAACACATGACACTCCTATGAATCTCATTCAATAGCTATGACAATTCACAATAAGAGATTCAAAGGTTCTTGATCAAAGAATATGAAAATATGAAAGCTTTGATCTTTGAAATTGAGAGAGAATAGAATGGCTTGATTCTTGTAAAATTGATTATGAAAATGATGTATATTAATCACAAAGGTTAGGAATAGGTTTATATAGAATACCCAAAAGTTGTAGCACTTGAAAACTGATTTTGAGAAGTGAAAATCGTATTTTAAAAAACCAGTTCAGCAGTGTTTAATCGATTAAATCTTCACTTAATCGAGTAGTAATCGATTAAATGCATCCTTAATCGATTAAATCCATACTGCACATTTTAGAAACTTGTTTTCTCAAAACTAAACCTTTCCTTTCAAACCTTTAAGCCACCTATTGATTTTAGGTTAAGTGAAAACTCAAATTATGATTTAATCATGACTTATGAAAGAGATTCACTACCCTCTAAATAATCTACCCAAATAAAAGACCTAAGAAGCTTGAGAGGCAAAAGATAAAACAATTACAATTACACTCAAACTAAGTCTTCATGAGCTTGCTTTCTCTCTTCTTCATTTGATGTTTGTTGTTGCTTGTTGAACTTGAAACTTGATCAACATCTTTGTAGCTTGTTCAAAACACTTTGTCATTATCAAAACATTCATCATGGAACTTACATATAATACTTATAAAAATAATTAAAATTTATATATATCTGATTAAAAAGCATTTTAAAGAATTTATTTTGTAGCTCTTATTTATTTAAATAGTTTTTTGATTATACAAAGTTTTAAATAGTTTTTTTATTAAGTATTTATATGAATAAAAGAAATATGCCTAATAAAATATAGAAATTATTGTATAAATATTTTAATACTAATATTTTTTCAAAGAAAATTTGTAACACCCCTAATTTTCATCTTCCGAATCATGAGAAAGTTAATAATAAAGGTTTGTTATTAAATTCTCTCCAGTTTATATTTTGACGCTATTTCGTATAGAAATACAAAATATAGGTGGAGGTAATTTTTAGTAGGTGAATAACAAAAATAGGGATATTGCATTTTAGTCCTTGGACTAGGACCTAAATGTAATATTAAAAAGGATTTTTGGGAAAAGAATTATTAAATTAATTTTAAAAAAAGTTACCAGTATGTAACCGGTTAGAAAGGCTTTGTAACCGGTTACACGATGAACTCAGGAAACCTGGAAAGTGGATTTTGATGAGTAATCAATGAATTTCACCACGAATTGCCACGAATACCATTCGATTTCCAGTGAGGAATACCTGTCGTGCTGCATGTTCACCAAATTTTTCTATAAATGATGGAATTGAGGGCCAAATTGAGGGTTTTCTGGTCGAGGGTTGTTGTGGAAACCTAATTAGGGTTTCTGTATTAATCTGTTAAATTCTCTCTGATCTTTGAGAGTTAAACCAAGTGAGATACACCATATTAAAGTTGAGTCTTCTAGCTTTGTATTGAGGTATGGAGAGTGAATTGAGAGTGAGTATTGAAGAAGTTGTTAGCTTTGGAAGATTGAGGAACCAATCTGTCCAGAACCAGAAACCAGTTCGTGAGGCACTCTTTAGGATATGATTTTGGTGAGTACATGCACTCTTTAAGTCTCAAATTTTTTTCTAAAGATAGTCCATGTTACATAGAGAAGAGTCTAATCAGTATCCCCAATTTGTTTGTCTTTATTGCATGTCAAAATGTTGGTTTTGGAACTCTGTTGAAACTGTTGTGCAATAAGGCAGCACTACAGGGATTTGTGTCTTTCATTAAGAGACTGATGCTGATTCTCATCAAATGCAATCTAGAGGTAAGGGAGAAGGTTTCTTTTGCTAGAATGAGAATAGATTTCATGGAATAATAGGTTGAGTCACCATGAGACTCACAAAGGGCATAGTATATAGTAAACAAAGGCTTGGAGGCCAACGAACAATGTAATCCTGCCTGTAATAGGTCTATTAATTGCATGCAAGTAATATAGAAAAATTAATCTTAGTTTACATGTATTGCTATGAGCTATGTGATAACAAGTGGTGCTATGTGTAATTATGTGTAATTGTGTGCAAAATTGATGCTCTAAATGACATGTATGCAAGATTGAATGTGTTTCTGTGACTGAGCAGAATCTAATTAAGGTATATGGGCTCAAATGATTGTTGAAGTTAGTTAGAATTGAGTATTGAAAGGAAATGTTTGGAAAACCCTATTTTTCAGTACACAGACTATCTAATCTAACCAGTTAGTCGATATTCGTAACCGGTTAGATGCTGTGTAATTTCAAAGATGACTAAGCTTTTGAAAGTTGGTGATATGTTCCTATTATTCTTACTCAAATCTAAACTCTAATTTCAATGAAGATCAATCAGAAAAACAGGTGATTAATCACTGTTGGTTTTGGATTGTGGTTGAGGAGTCAATACCTTGAGGTTTTGAAATAACTTAAAAAGGGAGTTATGATTCATTGAGAATAAATTGTGAATTAGGCCTGAGAATGATGAATACAAGTGGTTTGAGGTATAAAGCCATGATAAAGCTTGTTTATGAGTTGAGTAGAGAGTTCAAGAAAAAGGGATTTCTTGAATTACAATGGTGAAACAGATTCAGGTCTGTAATTCTAACCGGTTAGCCTAAGATTGTAACCGGTTTGTACCCGAAACTGAAAAAAATGAAAGTTAAGTTTTTTTTAATGGATGAGTGGTTACCATTGGTTAAGTCTACTCAATTCAAGTTAACTAGCATAAATAAAGCTAATTTGAGTATATCTTATCATGCCAAAGATTATACCTCAAACCAATCATTCCAAGGGAAGTATGAGACGAACCTAAATCACAATGATTAAATCAAAGATAAAAACCAACCTTTGCAGTGGTGCATTCATTCATAGAGAAATGGAGAATAGGTGGGCAAGAAATAATTCTCATATTCTGGGAATGTGAGGAGAGTACTCTGGGAGTACTGAATTTGTAACCTTCTTGATGACACATTCCGGGAATGTGGCCAGCGTCCGGGACCTGGTTTTATGCCTTCTGGGAACGTAGGCGTTCTGGGAACGTGATGCACACTCTGGGAGTTGTGCTTATTTTCCAAGTACGGTTTGCCATTCGTTCTGGGAACGTTTGGTGGTGTTCTGGGAAAACTGAGATATCGTTTGCCGGATATCAAAATATTGATGGAGGCCTCGGTTGTGGTTGGAATCATGCATCATGTCACCTGCATTACAAGAACTGGAATTTTGAAAAAGGGGTGTGCTTATATGTGCTTGCATTTTGTTTGATAATTGAATAGTTGTGATTGACAATACCATTTTCTTATGTCTATCTCATTTGATTATGCAAATAGATATGCTTACTCTCAAGCCCTTATTAGGTCATGAAACAACATTCTAAGACCACCACAGACTAGTGAGGGTAGGAGACCCTTAAGAGTACTCGGAAAGTGGAGAACGGGAAAGTAATGCCTTCGCACACTGCTATCGGAAAATTCAATGCAATGAATGGCGGGACAAGAACCTGGATCAGCTCTAAGTTATTTTCTAATAATAACGTTTATGTTATATTTTGAGACAAGTGATCAAAAGAAGAAATTTTCCAGTTCCTTACACTATCATTTTATTTTAATAGTACCGGAAATATTGATTGCAATTCTTTCAACGATAGACATAATGCCAGGAGCTGATTTTAATATTTTCCACCAACTCTGATTTTATTAAGTACCTTACAACTTCGAAAAACCTCTTCTTTTACTTCAAACCTTGCTTAACCTCAAAAGTAGATTTAAACCTCAATGAAAAGTGATTTTTGGTATTAAAATCTTGAGGACAACAGTAAGAATCTATCTTATATATACTCAATTATTTTACATTATGATGGTTATTAAAAGAGTGTTACATTTTATGGTATCAGAGCAAATGGTCCTGATTCTTGGTTCCTGAAGTGTGATTCCATGCACTAAATTTCTGATGGCTGTGCTACTTTCTGGGAAATCTGTTCTCACAAGCTCACTTTCTGGGTCCAAGTTGCTATTGGATGGTTTTCGGCAATTGGTTTAGATTGTTTAGGCAGTATTTTAGATGGCCTTAGTGAAATTTCGATGGGAGGTAGTATTCTTTTCAAACCTGCTGCCCTGATGAGATCCAAGTGCTGGTTCACCAAGATTATAAAGAATCGGTGATGAAGAAATTTTCGAGGAATTGCAACTAGGGAAGTGACCTAGGGTGGAGTGTCATTTTCGATAACAGGGTAAATAACCAATTTCGTAGTCTTGGTATGAGGCAGTCACCTGTTAGTCTTCAATCTCATGGCGATTGATAAATTCTAAAGGTTACTTATACTTTGTTTCGGAGGGGTAACAATCGTAATTCAAATGTTCGATATCATACTCCTTTTGACATCTCTCATTTGAAACTCCTACTCATCTTTATGTTAATGCTTCTAATAAGTGTTTGTATAACTCTAATGGAGCCTTAAAACAGGATCTCAATTCGTTTGAACTCCTCTTACCTCATTTAATTGCCCTGCTGCATAACCTAACCGGTTAGCTGATTTTGTAACCAGTTACAATATGCAGAAATGGACAATAATAAGGCAGGATCAGTTTTTAGTGGTTTTAGCACCTAAAACGCTATGTCTCACACTCTCAAAACTGTTGTATGAGATGTTGAAGGCATCATAGGTGTATTATATTATAACCTTTTACCAAACCCTTAATCCGTTGTTCATCGTACAAACCAAGTGAACCCCAGCCAACAAGATTAAGGGCTATGCTGAAATATTAGGTCAGCTGTTATACAGAGTATACGTAACAAGTAGATCTATATAAGTACAAAATCTGATTGGGAACAACATAAAAGGGAATGGTAGTGTCAGACAAGGATGATTCATTACAAAGAACATAAAGGTTCATACATACAAATGTAAACGGAACATTAAGTAATAAGCAGAAGTCATAGATAGCAGAATACATTTGATGAGCAAACTAAGCCAAAACACATAAGGGGGAAAATACCGCCAGGAATATGATGAGACCCAAAATTTCCCCAAAAACCACCCAATTATAATATAGAGATTACATAGTCAAGACCCTAAACAAAAGGAGTTAAGATTTTAAGCCCTTAGTCCTCATGAGGGGGAGATGCAGGAGGGGGAGTAGGGGGACCCTGGAAACGCCCGAATGTGCACAGCAGGAAGTGCACATTCTCCACATTGATGCCCAGGGAATCCAAACGCACATTAAGATTTGCAAATTGCTCATCCACCCTGTCCAGATGTCCTTCGACCCTAGAGAAACCAGCATCCATCCTGGCATTCAGCCTGTCATCCATAGAAGCATAAACGTTAGCCTCGCCCGCAAGACCAGAAGTTCCACCAACATCAAAAGTGGAATAAGGCTGAGAAGAGTGCCTCGGAATTCCACCACCACTCGCAGCGGGAACCCTATCCTCCATAGCCGCATCCTCAGGCTCCACCCCTGTCCCTTCTTCTTCTTGCCTCTGCTACTCTCTTTCAGCAGCGGCTACAGCATCTAAGACTTTGATGTCAGCAATCCATTTCCAAATTCCGTCCGCATCATGTTGACGAATTCCCATCGAGTGAAGGACTCTATCATTGATACAAGTTAAGCCTTCGCTAGGCTCGAACTCCTCATCCTCCGGAATAGGAATTCCTTTGTACTCTATTAGACGACTTACGAAGAACGGATAAGGAAGGCAACCGCTGGTCGAGTCAGCAGCTTGTGCCATGTAGGCACAAATCACTCGCACCCAATTCACTAGGATTTGATTCTTGATAGCAAACATGTACCAAAGATCAGTTGCCATATCTTGAGTGTGATTGGAAGAAGTCCTAGGGGTCAGCAAGTATGTAAGGACATAGAGAATCAACCTATCCTCCACGGTCATGTTTCCCACAGATTTGCGAGGACCGGTCAAGTACAAATCTGGGCTCCGTAAACTATCTTTGTAAACATCCTCAAGGTTGCAGATGCTAAGCCGATTATCTTCCGGATCACCGGGATAAGTACCCGCTGATTGGAGCCCACCCACAATCAGAAAATCAGTAGGGGTAATATCAAAAATCACCCCATTCACCTTGGATTGATGGCCCCCTTCATACTCCCTGAAATTGGCATAAAACTCCCTAATCAACCTTGGGAATATGGAACCCTTCAACTCCAGAAAAGTTGTCAGACCCTGATACTCATACAAGCTCTGGACGTGGAAATTATTATTAGCACACCACCTGAAGTTCATCCACCTCTTGAGCCCAAAACCTGTGTCACTGAAGCTCTCAAACCTTTCCGCACACTTTTCGTCACTGTAATACTCGACCCTCAGTCTTCTGGGAGGTCGGGTGGCAGTAGACTTGACTCTAGCACGACGAGGAGGATTGGAAGACATGATTTCTACGTGTTAGGGTTTTGAGAGGAATGGGGAAAGTAGAATAGGGAGATGAACCCTAAGTGAGAGTGGAGATGTGAGAAAAGATTATGAGGAGTGGTGATGATTGAAAGGGTGAGAATTGATGGGGATCAGAAACTGGAAGATTTAAGTCATGGAGAAGAAGAGAAAAGGGTGAAATCGCATTTTAGGAGGGAGGGAATAAGGGGAATCGTATTTCAAAATTGTTGTAACTGGTATGATACAGTGTTATAACCGGTTAGATTTTTCGAGTAACCGGTTACATACTGTAACTTGAACCAGTTATAACTGAAAATTTGTAAAATGTTGAAAATTCCTTGTCAAATATAAAATCTCTCAATTGTATATTTAAATTCCCTGATATTATGTTCAATGGGATGGAATAAATGTTTAAAAGATTCATTGAAGTGCCTCGCTTAATGCAATTCTGCGAGATTTAAAAAGGATAGTTGAATTTCTAATGCAAGAAATTCATGATAATCGGATTGGACAAAAGGTAGAAGAGAGGAAGGAATAAACAGCCAGAGAATTAGGCAAGAGAAGCAGCTAGATTAAGAAAGGGGATGAAGTGGATTTTAACTAGTTTACCTTAGTCATTTAATCTTTTGATCCGAATTAGCGTAGTCAAATGTTCCGAATGAAGTTAATTCAACCCTTTAAAATATCAAGGCTCTGTAGAAAAATCCGATCCTAATTTTTCTCATAATCCAAACCTTTATCATGGTTGGATGTGATAAACATCTGTGGACACTTCAGTAATAGGAAGGTTAGTTCAGACTAGAGAGATTAATAACCACCGGGTTAGGACAAATTTTGTCTCCCCAACGGAAATGTCTCTAGAATTTGACTACCTACTTAAGTTTGATAGTGGCCATTGTTCTATCTTTAAGTTCATCTAACTTAGAGACATGTCGTATGATCTCTCTTGTGAAATATTATATCTAGTAAGTATGATTCATTACTAATGGTTTGAATATTAGGACTGATCACCCTGATATCTTGAATTATTGAGTAACAAAGTCATACAAATCTCTTCTCATTTGTGCTCGGGAAATCGGGGTGCGCAATCCAAAGAGTTTTCTTGGAAAGCTATTCGAAAAATGCTTTATCAGGGAAACGTTAGGTGAAACGTATTCTCCGAATCGATTATTTCCTTGAAAGAATTCTTTTATATTCATATTTCAGGACGGCGACTCTTTCTTGCTTAAATTTGAAGATATTTCGGAATACTAATATTATATCGTAATCTTTTAAGTGGGGGAGAACCCAAAAATATATTTTGTAAGAAAAGCCAAGCGAATTTCGGGGACGAAATTCCTTTTAAGTGGGGGAGTAGTGTAACACCCCTAATTTTCGTCTTCCGAATCATGAGAAAGTTAATAATAAAGGTTTGTTATTAAATTCTCTCCAGTTTATATTTTGACGCTATTTCGTTTTGAAATACAAAATATAGGTGGAGGTAATTTTTAGTAAGTGAATAACAAAAATAGGGATATTGCATTTTAGTCCTTGGACTAGGACCTAAATGTAATATTAAAAAGGATTTTTGGGAAAAGAATTATTAAATTATTAATTTTAAAAAAAGTTACCAGTATGTAACCGGTTAGAAAGGCTTTGTAACCGGTTACACGATGAACTCAGGAAACCTGGAAAGTGGATTTTGATGAGTAATCAATGAATTTCACCACGAATTGCCACGAATACCATTCGATTTCCAGTGAGGAATACGTGTCGTGCTGCATGTTCACCAAACTTTTCTATAAATGATGGAATTGAGGGCCAAATTGAGGGTTTTCTGGTCGAGGGTTGTTGTGGAAACCTAATTAGGGTTTCTGTATTAATCTGTTAAATTCTCTCTGATCTTTGAGAGTTAAACCAAGTGAGATACACCATATTAATGCTAAGTCTTCCAGCTTTGTATTGAGGTATGGAGAGTGAATTGAGAGTGAGTATTGAAGAAGTTGTTAGCTTTGGAAGATTGAGGAACCAATCTGTCCAGAACCAGAAACCAGTTCGTGAGGCACTCTTTAGGATATGATTTTGGTGAGTACATGCACTCTTTAAGTCTCAAATTTGTTTCTAAAGATAGTCCATGTTACATAGAGAAGAGTCCAATCAGTATCCCCAATTTGTTTGTCTTTATTGCATGTCAAAATGTTGGTTTTGGAACTCTGTTGAAACTGTTGTGCGAGAAGGCAGCACTACAGGGATTTGTGTCTTTCATTAAGAGACTGATGCTGATTCTCACCAAATGCAATCTAGAGGTAAGGGAGAAGGTTTCTTTTGCTAGAATGAGAATAGATTTCATGGAATAATAGGTTGAGTCACCATGAGACTCACAAAGGGCATAGTATATAGTAAACAAAGGCTTGGAGGCCAACGAACAATGTAATCCTGTCCGTAACAGGTCTATTAATTGCATCCAAGTAATATAGAAAAATTAATCTTAGTTTACATGTATTGCTATGAGCTATGTGATAACAAGTGGTGCTATGTGTAATTATGTGTAATTGTGTGCAAAATTGATGCTCTAAATGACATGTATGCAAGATTGAATGTGTTTCTGTGACTGAGCAGAATCTAATTAAGGTATATGGGCTCAAATGATTGTTGAAGTTAGTTAGAATTGAGTATTGAAAGGAAATGTTTGGAAAACCCTATTTTTCAGTACACAGACTATCTAATCTAACCGGTTAGTAGATATTCGTAACCGGTTAGATGTTGTGTAATTTCAAAGATGACTAAGCTTTTGAAAGTTGGTGATATGTTCCTATTATTCGTACTCAAATCTAAACTCTAATTTCAATGAAGATCAATCTGAAAAACAGGTGATTAATCACTGTTGGTTTTGGATTGTGGTTGAGGAGTCAATACCTTGAGGTTTTGAAATAACTTAAAAAGGGAGTTATGATTCATTGAGAATAAATTGTGAATTAGGCCTGAGAATGATGAATACAAGTGGTTTGAGGTATAAAGCCATGATAAAGCTTGTTTATGAGTTGAGTAGAGAGTTCAAGAAAAAGGGATTTCTTGAATTACAATGGTGAATCAGATTCAGGTCTGTAATTCTAACCGGTTAGCCTGAGATTGTAACCGGTTTGTACCTAAAACTGAAAAAAATGAAAGTTAAGTTTTTTTTTAATGGATGAGTGGTTACCATTGGTTAAGTCTACTCAATTCAAGTTAACTGGCATAACTAAAGCTAATTTGAGTATATCTTATCAGGCCAAAGATTATACCTCAAACCAATCATTCCAAGGGAAGTATGAGACGAACCTAAATCACAATGATTAAATCAAAGATAAAAACCAACCTTTGCAGTGGTGCATTCATTCATAGAGAAATGGAGAATAGGTGGGAAAGAAATAATTCTCATATTCTGGGAATGTGAGGAGAGTACTCCGGGAGTACTGAATTTGTAACCTACTTGATGACACATTCCGGGAATGTGGCCAGCGTTCGGGACCTGGTTTTATGCGTTCTGGGAACGTAGGCGTTCTGGGAATGTGATGCACACTCTGGGAGTTGTGCTTATTTTCCAAGTACGGTTTGCCATTCGTTCTGGGAACGTTTGGTGGTGTTCTGGGAAAACTGAGATATCGTTTGCCGGATATCAAAATATTGATGGAGGCCTCGGTTGTGGTTGGAATCATGCATCATGTCACCTGCATTACAAGAACTGGAATATTGAAAAAGGGGTGTGCTCATATGTGCTTGCATTTTGTTTGATAATTGAATAGTTGTGATTGACAATACCATTTTCTTATATCTATCATTTGATTATGCAAATAGATATGCTTACTCCCGTGCCCTTATTAGGTCATGAAACAACATTCTAAGACCACCACAGACTAGTGAGGGTAGGAGACCCTTAAGAGTACTCGGAAAGTGGAGAACGGGAAAGTAATGCCTTCGCACACTGCTATCGGAAAATTCAATGCAATGAATGGCGGGACAAGAACCTGGATCAACTCTAAGTTATTTTCTAATAATAACGTTTATGTTATATTTTGAGACAAGTGATCAAAAGAAGAAATTTTCCAGTTCCTTACACTATCATTTTATTTTAATAGTACCGGAAATATTGATTGCAATTCTTTCAACGATAGACATAATGCCAGGAGCTGATTTTAATATTTTCCACCAACTCGGATTTTATTAAGTACCTTACAACTTCGAAAAACCTCTGCTTTTACTTCAAACCTTGCTTAACCTCAAAAGTAGATTTAAACTTCAATGAAAAGTGATTTTTGGTATTAAAATCTTGAGGACAACAGTAAGAATCTATCTTACATATACTCAATTATTTTACATTATGATGGTTATTAAAAGAGTGTTACAAAATTAACTAAATAATAGTAATGCTAAAAAAGAATGTATTAAATTACATTTAAATTTAGGAGTAAAGGGAAATCCAATTTTAAATTTTCTTATTAGATTCTATAAACCATCAATTTAGTAGGTAAATAATAATGTATTTATGTTTAAAAAAATTTACGAAAGAAAATGTGTTTATTTCTTTTCAATATTTTTTCTTAAACACTTTGGAAATCATTATAATAATTTAAAAAAATTAGGTAGTTGTATGGAAGGTGTTTCGCTACTGACAAAATAATTAATTCTCCTTTAATATATATTATCACAATATTTAGAAAAATACTCCAAATTATACAAAAAGTATATTTTTTTTAACATATATGCTTAGGCTAGTGGACTTTGCAAAATATATGGAATTTTTGAAATTTGACACATACAAGCTAATGAAGCGAAAGAATATTGGAACCAAGGAATATATGTTAATAAGAATCAACTAAGTTGTGCGACAACAATAGAGGAAGATGATGTTGATGCAAAGTTAACGGTGTTTTGCAGGAAGAAGAGAATTGGCTTTCTATTAAGTAGAAAAAAGGCCACGGATTATTTGCCTCTATAAGTAACAATTTCTACATCAAAATTAACGAAGACAAGTATTCTCATGATTACCCTTTCTCGGCATATTACAAAACCTCCTTAGAATAAATAGATGAGTTTATAGTCATTGGTAAACTCTTCTATTTCTTCTGGAAAGCTTTGTAAGAAGAAAGAATTGGGTAATCATAGGAAAACTCATCCTCAATAAATTTTATGTAGTATTTGTTAGTTACGGGGTCTGATCTATGTCTTTCTTCTACTTCATAGATAACCCATTTTCGTCTTTCAACAACAACACCGCTAACTTTGCATATATCATCATCTTCCTCTGCTGAAATCACACAACTCAATTGATTCTTGACCAAGGTCATGTATCTCGAGTTTTTGGCTATTTATGACTCACAAAAAGCATAATTGAAGCTATGAGGATTTGATTAGAATATTTTAACCACTTAATAGAAGATGAAAATGGTGAGGGAGATGAAATGAGGTTTCAATAAGTGTGCTGCAATGGGTGTGTGAAGCGGATAAAGAGGAGATAAATGAAATTAAGAGAGTTATGATTAAATTTTCAGTAAGGGTATATTTGGAAATTGATGGTTAAAATTTCTAATATTATGTATGTGTTTAGTATTTACCTTATGCGTTAAAATTTATTACAAAACAAAACTATAGCGCAAAAAGATGAGAAATTCATCAAGAACAACTAAAAAAAGTCATCTTTACCATAATTGTCGAACAGTCCTTTAAGAAAGGATGTGAAAGCCACTCGATAGGGACAGTAATCTCTTACGAGATTGACTCCAAATACAAGGAAAGCAAAACCCCATTCTACCCTAATGACGGTATCTATTCATCGTGATCTTGTTTCCAATTGTTTAGAGGGTGGCTTAAGCTTTATATCTTCAGAATTGCACATAAAATAAATAGTGCCATTTGTCAATGTAAAGGATGAATATTTCATAGGAATTATCGAGAAAGATAAAAAATAGGGAAATTATAAATGGAAACACATACCTTGCGTTTTGCATGGAAATGGTAGTGGAGTGACCGAGTAGCATTGTTTGTACTGTTGCAAATTGTAACACCTATGATTTTTACCCTTAAAACCCCGCTATTAAAAATATGAATTTGCAATTTCATTTTAATTTAATAAAAATCACCCATCAAACGGACGGAGTTTTGTTTGTTTTTAGGACTATTCCAAAAATTCAACCTGTGATAAACAATTTTAATTAAACATCCAAAGCCAGCAGGGCTTCAGATTATATAGATAAGTCATATCATGGCCCAATGGGCTCCAAATATATCAGAGTATTAGCGGAAAATACTAAGTTTGAGTATCAAAACCAAAACTTATAACTTAAGCAAAGCAAAACATCCTAAGCCTCATTCAAACATATATAATCAATTTACATCAAAATTAATGTAGGAGGCTTAGGTCTATATTATAATCTAAAACCCATAATAACCCTACTCTCCCTGTAAGGGAAAGTACTCCTGCTCGGCCGGGGGCTGTGCCAGCTCAATCTCTGTACCTGTAAAGAATAGTAAGGGAGTGAGCATTGCACATGAAATAGGAAAGCAGTTTCTCATTAGACATAATTACCCACTAAGCCAAGCACAATTATCAATTAGATCATATAGCACAATTTATCCACCGGCACACATCATTCATTCACATTTTAGCAACCCATTTCAGATTTCATTTATATTTCTCATTACTTATCATTTTGTTTCACTTGTCATCTCTTTCATTCCTGACATTTGTTCACCTTTTCAACATTTTCATCTCTTTATCACTTTCGTCTTTCACATCACTTTCATCTTTTTATTTCCCTTTTCATTACCTTCACTTACTCATATTATCAGTTTTCAACTCATAACCATAAATCATACACTTTTTTTGAAATCATACACCATATGTCACCTCACAATCAGAGGCTAACATACCCAAATAACATCGTATGTCTCCTCACGGTCAGAGGACAATATACACACATCTCATCATCTTTCAAATCATTTTATCTTTTCTTTACCATTAGGGATTAGCGCACCTGTTAGGTCATTTCACACCCACTAGGACTTTCACCCAATCCAGGTAACTTTCCGCCTATTAGGCCACGGTTGACACCCATTAGGACTAAAAACAACATCTCAACTCTTTTACCATCACATTCACATTTTCTCTTTTCAAAACTATTATTATTGTGCAGCATGATTGATCCATTGGATACACCCGCCTAACGGGGCATTTACGGGACCTAATAGGTAACTTTCACCTGGATTGGGTAACTTGTGCCTAATGGGTAACTTGTCACCTAACAGGGCACCTAATGGGTCGGTGTATCACAAGGATCAATCATAGCTGCAACTTTAAGCATTTTTATAATTCTATTTATTTACATTCAAGACATTTATCACACTTAGAATCATTGGCAACATTAATTGCATTATCACATAAAAGTAAAATCTACCTACATTCAATTAATTCGCAAATCAAATCAATTTCTCACATTAACACATATTCACAAACTTAATCAACCTTTAATATCAAGAACATTTAGCATCAATACATACCAATTTCTATGCATTCGATAAATACCAATTTCTATGCATTCTTAAAGTTCACTTTTTATTTCTTTACCTAAATCGAACTATTCTATTCCTTCATAATCCTAGGGATTTAATAACACCAAAATAAACATATAATGTAACACCCTAATATTTATATAGCTTAATTACTAATAATTTGTTGGTTTTAAAATAGGACTTGAAAATTTCGTTTTAAATCTTAACGAAAATCCGATAGAGTTTCCTCTGTTTATCGGACTTCCCAAAAATTTAGAGTTTTCACCTGTCAACCCAGAACAATCCAGAAAACATTTCAACATTTCTAAATATATTAATTAACTTTACAAGCCCTATTTACGACATATAATAAACTCGGGCTTATAGTGATTAGATTATTTCAAAAACCCAAAATAGATTAATTATAAAACAATGACTAGAATACACCCTTAACTAAATTACACTCCACGGTGTGAAGTGCACTCCTGCTCGGCCAGGGGCTGTGCTAGCTCAAGCTTAGTACCTGAAATGATAGTAAGGAGTGAGAATACACATAAAATGGGAAAGCAGTTTCTGAATATGACATAATAACTAACTAAGCCAATCACAAATATCAAATAGCACACAATTTTAAACAACCAAAATCAGATTCCAGTTATAATCATTCCATATGCCTTAATTAATTCATATTCCCCTTAACACACAATTTAACAATAATTCCAAATTCCTTAATTCCATTGCTCATTTCCGTTATTCATTAGATACACTATTTCCCTTTCCTTAATTTCCAATTACCATTGCACCACTAGGAAATGATGCACCTGCTAGGCAATTCGGCACCTACTAGGGACTTTAAACCTGTCAGGACTGAGACACCCATTAGGCATCACCCGTTAGGACAATGCTGGTTAATTTAATTAATATTCATTTCCCATAAATTCCAATTCACAT
The DNA here is from genome assembly GCA_037953625.1 of Crotalaria pallida. Classification (NCBI taxonomy): domain Eukaryota; kingdom Viridiplantae; phylum Streptophyta; class Magnoliopsida; order Fabales; family Fabaceae; genus Crotalaria; species Crotalaria pallida. The sequence continues at coordinate 100,068,482 of CM075650.1, forward strand.
ATTATTCATTTTCATGTGGTTATGTAGTGGGATTGATCCTTTGGCGCACCGACGCCTAACGGGAATTTAGGACCTAATGGGCAATTGGCCTGACAGGAATTTGGCCCTAGCAGGCAATTCACCACCTAGCAGGGCACCTAGTGTGCCGGCTTGCCCAAGGATCAAGTCACACTGCATTCCCTTTTATTCCATATCAAAAATTCATTTTCCAAGTAGATATATATATAAACCAAAATTTTCCATCATTCCAGTCCATTTTCACAAAAGTCAAACCAAGCCTCAATGATGAACACATATAAAATCAAATAGCCACAACTTCACATTCTTTACAACAATTTAATATTTATTTATAAATAATTAGCACCAAACACATATATCATCACATTTAGCACCAACTAAGCATATACTTAATCACAAACATTTATTAGAGTTACATTCACTTTTATTTCTTAACCAAGGCACTCTCATTAATTAAGATCATTATTATCAATTTTATTTAGTTTCTCCCCTAGGTTTTCTAATTTCCTAACTAACACATAACTCCTAGCAATCATTATATACATACCACAAACTATTCCCCAGAGTATGGTAATACTCACTAATACCCACTCCTTACCTTGCGTTTCCATAAACCTGTTTCCTTTCATATAGTGTTGCCCAAACGTAGCGCGGTTCATTGCTTTCGCTTGGCTGATCCTAAAGCTCCTTCGTCATCTAACCGGTCATATAAATTAAATAATAATCAATATCATGCGTTTTACGGAAAAAGGATTTTAACTTGAAAACACAAGCTAGTTTTCGAAAACATTTAGTTATTCCCAAATCAGAGTAACTAATTAAAATCATCATAAATAACAATTTAATTTCAAATCGACACTAAATCACAATATCACTCATTTTTCCAAAATAATATAAAACTTAACCTTTATTATCAACACTAATAACATTTATATTATCAAATAATTATTAAACATAACACAAAGCAAATAAACAGGTAATAGGGATTTACCCTCGAAATCTGATTTAGGCAGCAACGAAGATCAAGATTAGATCGGTTCACGTGACAATCGGTCCATGCCGGTTTGACTTGAACACTGTACCTTATCGTCATCTTCATCATCCCAGGAGCCGTGCTTGTTTCCCCAACCATGGTCGGAGGTGAAGCTCGGTTCCGTGGCACCGGCGGCTCCAATCGAAGAGAGAGAAACAGGGACCGTGAGGGAGGAAGAGGGGTGGCCCGAGCTTTGTCCCTGGCGGGGGCGTGAACGGCATGGTGACAGGGACCTTCGGAATCGCGATCCAGCAGCGGCGGTGGCGATGCAACTTCACGGTAGCTGCAGCGAGGAACAGCAGCGGTGACGTCCTTGGTGGCAGCGACGCAAACCGGAAAGGGAAGAGGAGAGCGGCGTGTTGGCGGCCCAACAGCGACAGTGGAGATACCGCGACTCCGGGGAACGAGTCGCGAATCGTGATTGGAGGGAGAGCACGCGTGTGAGAGAGAGCAGGAACGAGAGAGAGTGAAGGACGCACGGTGATGGCTTGCAAGTTGGGTGGCGCCGGCGGGTTGAAGGCGGTGGCGAGTTCACCATAGAGAGAGGGAAGAAGGGACGGAGAAGAAGGGAAACAAAGGGGGGTGGCGGCTGAGCAAATGGAGTAGGAGGAGAACTTAGGGTTCCTTGGCACAAAACACATATCTCTTTTTTTTTTCTTTTTTTTTATTTTACTATTATATTTTTTTTTGACAAAATTAAATAAATACTAATACAAATCAAATATCAAATAACATAGAGAGTCATAAAATTAGAATCTTGCAAGTATTGAAAATAATTCAATGAGATATATCAAAAGCAAGGTAAAGTATAAAGTGTATATTTTTCAGATAGGGTAATTTCTTTAAATGAATCTACTTTCAAATATATAATTAAGATATACTTTCGTAAATACCATAGGATATTTTTAAAAAATAATCAACGCTCTAATGATAAATTTCAAGGATTAATTATTGTTTAAAGGAAATACCAACAACAAGGTTTAAGTATCACATTAATACAAATAGGGATGCCATAAGGTTAGTACCTTGAAATTATATGAAACATTTATTTAATATTTGGTATATCTAAATCAAGGTAAAGTATGGAAAGTATATTTTTAAAATAGGATATTTACTTTAAAATATACAAATAAAAATATACTTTCCTAAATAATATAACGTACTTTACGACAATACCCAACACTTAAATAATTATATACGAGAATTAATCACTTAATTTGATAAAACTCAATTTATAATGTAAAAGAAAATCAGGATGTTACAATCCTTCCCCCCAAAAAGAAATTTCGTCCTCGAAATTTGATTAGTGAAAATCATAAGGTTAGGATTTAAGAATCTTTGTTCATCATTCAAATCCACTTAGACAAACACATACAAAACCAACACTACATATTGCAAGGGGGTCTTCTAAAATCATTTATTTAACAGGAGAAATAAAACCTTAATGGTGTTAAAAATGTAACTGTAGCAAAGTAATTTCAATCACTAGTTAAGCAAAAAGGTTCTCAAATTCAATCAAAGAGGAAATCATTTTTCATAACAATGCCAAATAGAGAAATCGTCGCTTGGTGTACAAAATAGCAACTACAGTTGAGTCATCTCCAAACAAATCATTTAAGTTCTCAAAACTGAAAAGGAATTTTAACATTTAGCAGGTGATAGCTATTGGGAGGATATGTTGACTCTTTGTCATAATTGTAAAACAAATTCAAATCTCAAAGAGGAAACATAAAATATAATGCAAAGTAGGAGCTTTAAAAACTCAACTGGTCTAAACAAAATCAGCATTATGCATACAGTTTAAATTTGGATAACAAGTTCAGCACCTAAAATGGTACAACATTTGAAAATCTTGCTGAGAACTATTTTTTTTTATAAGAAAAACATAATTCCCTTACACATTCGAATGTGATATTAATTTGGTAAAAGCTTGAAGCAGAAAGAGTGGTACCTCTCTTTTCTACAAGAATTAAAACACGTAATAAAATCTATGCAGAAATCAAGATCCCCAAAAGTAGGAATTAATAATCAGGACTCAACAAATATGGTGCCATTAACTTAAATAAATGTCCATTTAAATTACAAGGAGAAAAACTGAAACCTGCAAAGAATTAAAAATTCGTCAAGCTAACGTTCAAGAACATTTTCCCTTGCATAACAGTTTTGGGAAACTTCCTGTAATAAACTAAAAACTAAGATAATAGGTTGGCATTGGCCAATACTAATATATAAAAAAAAATTCATGAGAAATATGTTAAGCAAGAAAAGCTATTGTTTGGAACTGATTTAACAATTTTCGTTCAAAAAGACATAACCGATGGCTCAAAATCCAAGATTCATCATTTTTAAATGCATGTGCATGCAGTCATGCAAAATCAGGGAACAAATTCATTAAAATCAAAAAGTCAACAAATCTAGCTTGCATTTTACATAAACTCTAAAATAGCAATTCAGAAAATTAAGATCATAGAGACTGAAGCAACAAAATATAAATAAGTGTTTTGGAAAAAGAGAAACATAGGTATGAATTAGGCTTTCGTAAATCATATAATCTGCTTCATGAAGACTTTCTTTAAGTAAAAAAAATGAACCATTCAATAAGACCCTAATTGGAGGAACGGATCACGTATGAAGATTCAGAAAAACCTGTTCGGCTGAAAAGAACGATTATCTAAGCATATGATTCGCTATTACTAAACAACTCAACTAGCATATACATAGCACATTCAAGACATATAACGAAATCATATCATATAAATTCATTTTTATTTGAAATTTGGCATACTTCATATGCATGTATTCAAAGAAAACATATCCGAAAATTAGTTCAAAATGAGTTCGGGAGGTATGATTTCCATTATTTGCCCGAAAGCCCAAAAATATGAAAAATTACATGGCTGAAATAGAAATACATTTTCAAAAAATACTAATTCAATTCCCAACACTATGAAGATTTACAGGTAGTGTCCCTACATATAAAAGAACAACGTGGTAAATTTTCAGGTCGATCGGAGTTCATCAGGTTCAGTTTTAACCCTGTGACCACTTTGTCAAAAACAACGTAATATCGGGGGCTGAACCTTAATTAGATTTATTTAAAATAGTAAACAAATTCCAAATGACCTCAAAATTTACAGTGACATCAGATATACTTAGCTAAAGGTTGTGTAAAATTTTCAAACCAATCGGAGCACGTTAGACTTGATTTTTCCCTGGCATTCGCAGTGTCGGAGACACCGGAATTGTCGGGTCTGATTGTGAAAAAGCATTTGTTTAAAATACTAACTTGCTCCAAACAGCTTGAACTTTTACACACTATATGGATTCGAACATTTGATGCTCACATAAATTTTAATTTTTTTTTTCCATGACATTTTGAGCATCCTGAGCCTGAAAATGAATTTAACTTTATATGAAAAACCCCAATTTCCCAACAAACACTTAAAACCCAAAGATTCAAATAAAAAGCCAATCGTTTTCAAATCACATGCAACCTTCAGAAAAATCAGATATTACCTAGTACACAAACACATGGTTCATTTCCCTTAGACTTTCACAAAACTTTCAAAATAATTTTTTTTTTCGGAACTTAAAGGTGGAATGATTATATCTACCAATAGGTATTTATATTTGAGGTGATCAGTCTCAAATATACATACATTAGTGATACAATTATTCTCATGTCGCCTAAGTTTTTGGTTAGGCGACTCTTAGTTTCAAAAGTACCGAAGTCTTGAGTTGTGTTGTCACATTTAGAAGTGGCTCACTTGGTTCAAGACTAAAGATTAATTTCTCCCGGTGGGGTAGCAACTTAGTGCTCTAGCCCATTGGGGTATTTCATTTCTTTAATCTCGGCATTCGTCCATTTCTAAATATGAAACATTCAATTTCACAAGATTTCGGGTTTTGCTTGGTAAATCTCAAATCAATTTATTAAAAGCAACACATCAAGTCAAACACTAAGCATTTAGACACCTATCAAGTCAAATCAAACACTTAGCATGCATCACATATAATCACAACATAATTTCATTTTCATCAAACAAACTCCTAACCTATTTATTCATGAAATGGCCGAATGCATCCAAGCAAGAAATTATTATGCATGTGATCAAAATCGGAGTCAAGCTAAGCCCTCATCATGCCTCAACTCTAACACTAGTCTAGGACCAAATATTTCAATCAAAATATAACTCAGTCAAGTCCAGCAAATGCACACATCATCATTAGCACTTACAAAATGTCAATTAGTGCAATGGGCCAAATACAGAAAATTTAAGGAAATGCAAATGCACAACCATTCCTATTATGACTCTAGCAATACACAAACAGATACTAGAATAAACTGCTACTAATTATAAGTTACTCGCTTGGTGAGTAAGCACAGGAGATGTGAGTCCACACTCCATAGGCCGAGGAAAACTGCTCTGATACCAAAATGTAACACCCTAATATTTATATAGCTTAATTACTAATAATTTGTTGGTTTTAAAATAGGACTTGAAAATTTCGTTTTAAATCTTAACGAAAATCCGACAGAGTTTCCTCTGTTTATCGGACTTCCCAAAAATTTAGAGTTTTCACCTGTCAACCCAGAACAATCCAGAAAACATTTCAACATTTCTAAATATATTAATTAACTTTACAAGCCCTATTTACGACATATAATAAACTCAGGCTTATAGTGATTAGATTATTTCAAAAACCCAAAATAGATTAATTATAAAACAATGACTAGAATACACCCTTAACTAAATTACACTCCACGGTGTGGAGTGCACTCCTGCTCGGCCAGGGGCTGTGCTAGCTCAAGCTTAGTACCTGAAATGATAGTAAGGAGTGAGCATACACATAAAATGGGAAAGCAGTTTCTGAATATGACATAATAACTAACTAAGCCAATCACAAATATCAAATAGCACACAATTTTAAACAACCAAAATCAGATTCCAGTTATAATCATTCCATATTCCTTAATTAATTCATATTCCCCTTAACACACAATTTAACAATAATTCCAAATTCCTTAATTCCATTGCTCATTTCCGTTATTCATTAGATACACTATTTCCCTTTCCTTAATTTCCAATTACCATTGCACCACTAGGAATTGATGAACCTGCTAGGCAATTCGGCACCTACTAGGGACTTTAAACCTGTCAGGACTGAGACACCCATTAGGCATCACCCGTTAGGACAATGCTGGTTAATTTAATTAATATTCATTTCCCATAAATTCCAATTCACATATTATTCATTTTCAGGTGGTTATGTAGTGGGATTGATCCTTTGGCGCACCGACGCCTAATGGGAATTTAGGACCTAATGGGCAATTGGCCTGACAGGAATTTGGCCCTAGCAGGCAATTCACCACCTAGCAGGGCACCTAGTGTGTCGGCTTGCCCAAGGATTAAGTCACACTGCATTCCCTTTTATTCCATATCAAAAATTCATTTTCCAAGTAGATATATATATAAACCAAAATTTTCCATCATTCCAGTCCATTTTCACAAAAGTCAAACCAAGCCTCAATGATGAACACATATAAAATCAAATAGCCACAACTTCACATTCTTTACAACAATTTAACATTTATTTATAAACAATTAGCACCAAACACATATATCATCACATTTAGCACCAACTAAGCATATACTTAATCACAAACATTTATTAGAGTTACATTCACTTTTATTACTTAACCAAGGCACTCTCAATAATTAAGATCATTATTATCAATTTTATTTAGTTTCTCCCCTAGGTTTTCTAATTTCCTAACTAACACATAACTCCTAGCAATCATTATATACATACCACAAACTATTCCCCAGAGTATGGTAATACTCACTAATACCCACTCCTTACCTTGCGTTTCCATAAACCTGTTTCCTTTCATATAGTGCTGCCCAAACGTAGCGCGGTTCATTGCTTTCGCTTGGCTGATCCTAAAGCTCCTTCGTCATCTAACCGGTCATATAAATTAAATAATAATCAATATCATGTGTTTTACGGAAAAAGGATTTTAACTTGAAAACACAAGTTAGTTTTCGAAAACATTTAGTTATTCCCAAATCAGAGTAACTAATTAAAATCATCATAAATAACGATTTAATTACAAATCGACACTAAATCACAATATCACTCATTTTTCTAAAATAATATAAAACTTAACCTTTATTATCAACACTAATACCATTTATATTATCAAATAATTATTAAACATAACACAAAGCAAGTAAAAAGGTAATAGGGATTTACCCTCGAAATCTGATTTAGGCAGCAACGAAGATCAAGATTAGATCGGTTCACGTGACAATCGGTCCATGCCGGTTTGACTCGAACACTGTACCTTATCGTCATCTTCATCATCCCAGGAGCCGTGCTTGTTTCCCCAACCATGGTCGGAGGTGAAGCTCGGTTCCGTGGCACCGGCGGCTCCAATCGAAGAGAGAGAAACAGGGACCGTGAGGGAGGAAGAGGGGTGGCCCGAGCTTTGTCCCTGGCGGGGGCGTGAACGGCATGGTGACAGGGACCTTCGGAATCACGATCCAGCAGCGGCGGTGGCGATGCAACTTCGCGGTAGCTGCAGCGAGGAACAGCAGCGGTGACGTCCTTGGTGGCAGCGACGTAAACCGGAAAGGGAAGAGGAGAGCGGCGTGTTGGCGGCCCAACAGCGACAGTGGAGACACCGCGACTCCGGGGAACGAGTCACGAATCGTGATTGGAGGGAGAGCACGCGTGTGAGAGAGAGCAGGAACGAGAGAGAGAGCAGGAACGAGAGAGAGTGAAGGACGCACGGTGATGGCTTGCAAGTTGGGTGGCGCCGGCGGGTTGAAGGCGGTGGCGAGTTCACCATAGAGAGAGGGAAGAAGGGACGGAGAAAAAGGGAAACAAAGGGGGGTGGCGGCTGAGCAAATGGAGTAGGAGGAGAACTTAGGGTTCCTTGGCACAAAACACATATCTCTTTTTTTTTATTTTACTATTATATTTTTTTTTGACAAAATTAAATAAATACTAATACAAATCAAATAGCAAATAACATAGAGAGTCATAAAATTAGAATCTTGCAAGTATTGAAAACTATTCAATGAGATATATCAAAAGCAAGGTAAAGTATAAAGTGTATATTTTTCAGATAGGGTAATTTCTTTAAATGAATCTACTTTCAAATATATAATTAAGATATACTTTCGTAAATACCATAGGATATTTTTAAAAAATAATCAACGCTCTAATGATAAATTTCAAGGATTAATTATTGTTTAAAGGAAATACCAACAACAAGGTTTAAGTATCACATTAATACAAATAGGGATGCCATAAGGTTAGTACCTTGAAATTATATGAAACATTTATTTAATATTTGGTATATCTAAATCAAGGTAAAGTATGGAAAGTATATTTTTAAAATAGGATATTTACTTTAAAATATACAAATAAAAATATACTTTCCTAAATAATATAACGTACTTTACGACAATACCCAACACTTAAATAATTATATACGAGAATTAATCACTTAATTTGATAAAACTCAATTTATAATGTAAAAGAAAATCAGGATGTTACATATAAATCCTAGCAAGCTCTTATGAACTAATTAGAATCTTTTCCTTAGAACAAGCCAATGCTCACTATATCCACCCCCTTACCTCAACCAAGTAAAGGTAAGAATAAACCTTCCAAGCCCTAGCTTCAACACTTCAACAAAATGAACTCCAATGGCAAGAGAGTGATGGTGATCTTCCCTAAGCCAAAGGAATGGAATCATGATGAGATTGTTGCCCAATTTCTAGAGAAATTCGAATTCCTCAAGGAGGGGAAAGATAGAGAGAGAGAAAATCCAAATTAGAGAGAGAGAATAACTCAAGAGCATGAATACTTACTTGGAGCAAAAAAGAGGGACTTGAGGATGGATTTTGGAGTGATTCCCTTGAGGCTTGATGGATTTGAAATGAGAGATTGTGTGCCCTAGAGAGAGAAAATTCGAGTTTTTGGCAAGAATTCACGTGTGGATCGCCTTTATTGTTTTTCCACTGCAACAGCCCTTAATCGATTAATAATCGATTAAATTGCAGCTTAATCGATTAAGAGGGATTAAGCTGCACAATTTTGTAGTATCCAGACTTTGGAAGGCCATAACTTCTTCGTTACCCGTTGGATCTTCCTTAAATTTTAACACAAGCTTCCTCACCTATCCTACTTCACATCCAACGGTGGAATTTGTGTTTAGAGTTGTAAATATTTTATTTTGAATTTCCTAATATAGGGTGTTTATAACACCAAAAACATCGCTTCTAACGCTCTTTTGTTCACCTTCCAACCTCCTTTCTGATGCCAATGCTTCATGATTCCTTTATGGCATTCAAAGAACTCCTAATCCATCATTTTAAATCCTTTGTAGAATAATCCTTACTTCCAAATCTTATCATTATTCTAATTACTCTTAGGATTAAAATTCGGGATGTTACACAAATATTAGTTTATATAGGTAGGCCAACCTGATGTTCTGATGGATATTCGAGAATATTCTTTTTAATTTTAATTTTTTTAATCAATCTCCTCACTCTATACCAAACAACTAAGTTTCTTCCAACATGTTGTGACGCTCTCTTTTCTATCTTGAAAATAAGTAATATTTCCAAAATGTTGAATACTTGCTATCAAAATTAGGACTAGGAAATTTTTCCTTTTTAAATTAGTACTTGCTCAATTATAAAACCCTTTTTAACCTGAATCATTATTTGAATTCGGCATAGTAATATCTTAAGTTCGAAAAGGCTCTCGAGAGAACATTTCCTTAATTATAGAAAACATTATTCGTTGTTCTTATTAAGACATATCATTTGTCTCTCGAGTTGGATTTGAATATATAAAACCTAAACTATTCGCCGAATTCTTTTTGTATAGAAATCAGAGTTCGCGGAAGTAAAAATAATACTTATGGGGCACTGCTGAGGTAAAGAAAACATCATATATATATATATATATATGTATATGTCATAATATAAAACCCCCATCAGTATAGTCAGTAGCAAGTGGTAAAAAGTCGAGATAGCAAGTTTGGTGATACATATACAGACCAGCTGCATAAAATAAAACCTCACTCTAAGACCTCTCAAATATATACAAGATATGACAAAACCCAAAAGTAGAAGTCTCAGAGCAAGTCATCCATGTCCTCAGCAGCTCCTCAGATCCTCCACAGCTCTATCCTTAGGATCTAGGATCCAAAATATCTACGCTATGCAGGCTCCTATGAACCAGCGGGTCCACCTCTAGCTGAAACAGTCGGCTCAACATGCACCTCCTCCTCGCTCTCATCCTCCACAGGGTCCTCCTCAACCTCGCCCGACTGGGTAGAGACCCCACCACCGGGTCTAGGATCTGCAGAGGCAGTCCTATCAAAGTCAGTCGGACCAGGAGAAGGAGTCTCCTCAGTGACAACTCTATGGGAAGAAGGATGAGAACGAGTAGCAGCTCTGAAACGAAAACTATGAAAACGACGCATAGGTCGAGCCGGGGGTGGTCCTCTATATGTATAAAAGGGTGGAACATGCATAGTATAGACTAATGGGATCCTAAATCGACGAGGTTGCACTCGCACCAGAGGGTTGGGGTGGTAGAGAGTGATCTCCACCTCACCCTCAAAGGTGGCACGGTGCTCCTCATACGTCCATATGCCACTAGGGATAGGGCGTATCTCGATGCAAGCTAGGTATCTGGCCATCACCTAAACAGGGCACAGGGAGTAAGTATACACATATACATAATTGATAAAGACTAAATTACAAACACAAGTATATCATGGACAGATAATAAAGCAAATACATATGAGCACACCAATTTTTCAACATTATATCTCTTATAATGCAAGTGGCATGATGTATGATTTTCTATCCACAACTGAGGCCTCTAAAGTCCATCTTGGACGTCCATCCAATACACCCTTGTGTTCCCGGAACACCGACATTTGTTCCCAGAACATAATGTCGAACCATACTTGGATAATAAGCATCACTCCCGGAGTGTGCACCACGTTCCCAGAACGCATAAAAACCAGGTCCCGGACACTGGCCACATATCTATAATGTGTCATCAAGTAGGTTATAATTTGGTACTCCCGGAATACCCTCCTCATATTCCCAGAATATGATAAACGTTCCTACCAACCAAACTTCCAGTCTATATGGATGCACAAATGTCAGGGTTGGTTTTATCTTTGCATTAATTACTGTGATTTAGAAATATTCCAATTTCCTTTTTGAATGATTTATTTGAGGCATAATCTTTGGATTGGGATTGGGATTTAGAAATATTCTCAAAAACATGCCCTTAATGTTTAGATTGGGATAACATAACCAATGGTATTCAAAAACTTAACTTTTTATTTTTCAGATTCAGGTACTAACCGGTTACAGTTTCAGGCTAACCGGTTAGAATTACAGACCTGAACTGTTTACCATTGTAATTCAGAAAAAATCCTTTTTCTTGAATTCTCTACCCAATCCATAAACAAGTTTAACATTATTTTATGCCTCAAAAACCATTGTTTTATCATTCAAAAGTTCTAAATCACATTTCATTCTCCAATGAACATAATTTCCTCTTGAAATTATCTCATCAACTTAAGGCATTAACTCTAATCTTTCAAATCTGAACCTTGACATATAACAACTCATGTTCAGATCATTTATAGTGAAATAAAACCATAGATTTGACCAGGAACCACTAATATTTCAGGACTGATTTTTATAAACTAATTTTTCTTTGAAATTATGCAATGTCTAACCGGTTACGAATATCGAGTAACCGGTTAGATTATGTAGTCAGCCCACTAAAACAAGAGTTTTGACAATTCATTTTATTCCTTTCTCAAATCTAACCCAATTTCAACATTCACAGAGTTCATATGCCTTAAGATAAACATGTTCATACCCAGAAACACATTTAGTTTGCATGCATCAAGTTTATGGTATTAATTTGCACAAAATCAACACAAACACCATTCAATACCACAAAACTCATAGTCAACAATTACTTTCTGATTTTAAACCTTAAATCACTTGCATGCATCAATTTCAATTTGCTCAACACAGGATTGAGCCATATTTTTGGCCTCCAAGCCTTTGTGCTATTAAACACATAATGCCCTTTTTGAGTTTTGTTAACTCAAATCCTAATTCATTTGATTTCTTTTTAGTCTAAATCTAGTATAAGGTAAACTTCTCCCATACCTCTAAGTCGATTTTGATGAGTATTACCACTGAACTTGAAGATCAATCCACAGATTCCCACAAATCCACAGTTCTGCTCTCAGCCACGATTTTTATCAACAGGGTCCAAAGACCAGAAGGTTTGACATAGAAATTGGCCAAGAAAATTGGGGAAAACAATTAGAGATTGTTCTAGGCAACATGCACTAATGAGCGAAAGAGATTTGAGACCTAGAGGTTACCTGAACTGATCAAAATCAAAGTCCCAAGACAGCTTCCCGAACTAAGGAGAGACAGAGTCCAGTTTTCAACCCTGAACTTTGCTGGTTGATTTTTTCTCACACACACACTCTTGACTCACAATCTCTATATCAATGGAAAGCCCTGCATTTAAGCTTTCCAAAAGTGTATATTTCCCTTTCTAACACTCAGAGAAGAAGGAGAATCGCTTCAGACGAAAATGAAACCCTAAATCGCCCTCTTCAACACAGATCAACAGAAACCAACCCTCAATCCTTCATAACTCAGCTATTTATAAGCAATTTGGATTAATATGCAGGTTGACGCGTGGTTTTCCACTAGATTTAAGCTGTAATTGTGGCGAATTCGGGATTAATCAAGTGATTACTCATCAAAATCCACTAACCTAGTTTCTGGGTTCATCGTCTAACCGGTTAGAGGGCATTACTAACCGGTTAGATTAGTTCAAAATTTAAAAATTAATATTTTTAAATCTTTCCCTCCAAGAACCTTTTCAATATTACCTTTAAGTCCTCATTCAGGGACCAAAATGCAATATCCTTATATTTTGCATTTATTTGCCATATAAAAATATTTCAACTTATTTTTATATTTAAGGCTAATTAAATACAAAACATAAAATTGGAAAATTTCTATAAATTAATAATAAAACTTTTATTATTAATTTCCTATTATTCGGGAGACGAAAATTAGGGGTGTTACACTACTCCCCCACTTAAAAGGAATTTCGTCCCCGAAATTCTATCTTACAAAAATAACTCCGGATACTCTTGACGCATCTTCTCCTCTAATTCCCATGTTGCTTCAGACACGTCTGCGTTTTCCCATACCACCTTAACCAAAGGTATTTCCTTTCCCCTGAGCTGCTTAACTTCATGATCTTCTATCTGAACTCGTCTGGTCTTAAAGGTCAGGTTTTCCTTCAGAGTTAGGTCATCAGGTTGGAGTTTTAGAATAGCTGATGGGTCATGCACGTACTTCTTTAATTGCGAAACGTGGAAGACGTTGTGCAAATTAGATAAAGAGGGTGGTAAAGCCAATTGATAAGCAACAGGACCAACTCTCTTAAGGATTTGGTATGGACCTATACACTTAGGCGAAAGCTTTCGGGTTCTCAAAGCTCTATTGATTCCTTTCATCGGAACTACCCGAAGGAACACATGATCGCCCTCTGAAAACTCTAATGGTTTTCTCCTCTTATCCGCATAACTCTTCTGCCGACTCTGAGCCGCTTTCATCTTTGCCTGAACCATCTTAATCTTCTCAGATGTCTGCTGTATCATTTCCGGTCCAACCATCAAATTCTCCCCCACTTGGAACCAACATAGCGGGGTTTGACACTTCCTCCCGTACAACGCCTCGAACGGTGCCATTCCAATGCTCGCATGATAGCTGTTGTTGTGTGTGAATTCTGCAAGAGGTAACACTTGATCCCAACTTCCTTGTTCTTCAAGTGCACAAGCCCTCAACACATCTTCCAAAGACTGAATTGTTCTCTCCGTCTGGCCATCCGTCTGTGGATGATACGCAGAACATAATTTCAATCTTGTTCCCATAGCATCATACAAACTTTTCCTGAATTGCGACGAAAATCTGGAATCTCGGTCCGACACGATACTCGAAGGAACTCCGTGAAGACGAACTACCTCCTTGATATAGATCTGGGTAAGCTTGTTCAAAGGGTAGCACATATTTATAGGGATAAAATGCGCCGACTTGGTTAACCTACCTACGACTACCCAGATGGCATCATGATTTGCTGCTTTCCTTGGCTAACCAGACACAAAATCCATTGAGATGCTATCCCACTTCCACTGGGAATCCTCAAAGGTTGCAACTGTCCTCCTGGTTTCTGATGTTCTACTTTAGCTTTTTGGAAAATCAAGCACGCCGCCACATATTCTGCAACATCCTTTTTCAGTCCAGACCACCAAAACATCTTCTTCAAATCCTGATACATTTTGGTTGATCCAGGATGCATACTCATCCGACTCTTATGAGCTCCGTCAAGAATCAGTCTTCTAACTTCCTGATCTCTTGGTATACAGATCCTTGTCCTGAAACGAAGGATTCCATCTGTTCCAATCTTGAAATCAGGTTCCTTTCCTTCTGAACCTAGTCTCATCTTTTCCATTAATTCTTCGTCTGCTCGTTGCAACTCCCGAATTCTTTCCAAGAACTCATTTGTGATCTGCAACATCCCCAACTTGATACTTGATGGCTCCACTTGTGTCAACAAGCTCAAGTCTCTGAATTCCTCAATCAAAGCTGCTTCCTTAACCATCATTGCACTTATGTGGATTGCATTCTGACTCAAAGCATCTGCAACCACATTCGCTTTACCCGGATGATAGTGGAGTTTAAAGTCATAATCTTTCAAAAACTCCATCCATCTTCTTTGCCTCATGTTCAACTCTTTCTGGTCGAACAAATATTTCAAACTCTTATGGTCACTAAATACTTGGAATGTAGTGCCATAGATATGATGTCTCCATATCTTTAAGGCAAACATGATCGCAACCAATTCCAAATCGTGTGTCGGGTAATTCACCTCATGATTCTTCAATTGTCGCGATGCATAAGCCACTACCCTTCCTTCTTGCATCAATACACAACCCAGTCCTTGCTTAGATGCATCATAGTACACTTCAAAACTTTTATGAGGATCAGGTAAGATTAACACAGGAGACGATGTTAACCTTTCCTTCAACTCATGAAAACTAACTTCACACCGATCGTCCCACACAAACGGTTGATCTTTCCGAGTCAACTTGGTCAAAGGCAATGCAATCTTGGAAAATCCTTCTATGAACCGACGATAGTATCCAGCTAATCCTAAGAAACTTGTCACCTCAGTCACAGTCTTAGGCTGTTCCCAACTTAACACTGAACTTACTTTTGCTGGATCCACCGCAATTCCTTCTTTAGAGATTACATGCCCCAAAAATTTCACTTCGTTCAACCAAAACTCACATTTCGTAAGTTTGGCATATAATTGCTTCTCCTTCAGGACTTTCAACACAATCCTGAGATGCTCTTCATGCTCTTCCGGATTTTTAGAATAGACTAGAATATCATCAATAAATACCACCACAAATAAATCCAAATATGGTCTAAAGATCCGGTTCATATAATCCATGAAAATAGCAGGTGCATTAGTCAATCCGAACGGCATCACCACATACTCATAATGACCGTATTGAGATCGAAATGCAGTCTTAGGTACATCCTCCTCCTTTATCCTGATCTGATGATAGCCCGATCTCAGATCAATCTTGGAAAATACTGCAGCTCCCCTAACTTGGTCCATAAGGTCATCAATCCTTGGCAAAGGATACTTATTCTTAATAGTGACTTTATTCAACTGCCTGTAATCCACACACATTCTCATACTCTCATCTTTCTTCTTTACAAACAGTAATGGAGCTCCCCAAGGCAAAACGCTTGGCCTGATCATCTGTTTCTGCAGCAATTCTTCTATCTGCTTCTTCATTTCTGCCATTTCTGGTCGTGCCATCCTATAAGGAGCAATAGAGATGGGTCCATCTCCATGGACTAAATCAATCCCAAACTCTATTTCTCGCTTCGGAGGTAATCCGGGTATATCTTCAGGAAATACTTCCGGAAATTCCCTCACCACCGGAATCTCCTCTATCGGCGTTGACTCTTCTTCCCCAGAAGCCGAGAATAAATGTCGTGTCCTTAACCAAGATCAACCTTAAAGCTATCGAAGAGCCTTGAAGAATGATCTCAGTCAAGATATTAATGTAGGACTCTTTAGGGTTTCTGAATATCCAGTTGGGATAATCAGGTTCTCCCTAGTCAACAATGTGTGTGCTAGTGTCAACTTAGGGATGAGAAGACGTACCTTTGCCCCTATAGCATGGTGGTTCTTATAGGGGATTACCTGTGTACTATGGGCCGTCTTGATAAGGCTTCTAAAGAGGAAGAATTCAACTAGGATTTGTATAGGATGTGATAAGATAATATCCATAAGTCCTGTAAATGATAAACTCTATCCAATGCTGTTTTATCTAACCAAGAGTCATGGGAATCTAGGAGTAGTTACGGTTAGATGAGGCTGTAAACGTTAAGGATCAGATTGAGAGTCCTGTGCTCGGTGGTAACCTCATCAGTACGTAACCTATACGTATCAACCCAGTTTTCTCGGTGTAAGTGTCCGACCGTTTACCCTGTTGTAGTTTCATACCACTCGTAGCAATGAGGTTTTGGTCGGTCAACGCTTGGTTTACTACAAGTCCACTACATAAGCCCCCCATGCTCGGTTGGGTGATTTGAGCCCTGCCGAGCTTCTGAGACGAACGGATCTTTTTCCGACTGAACTTTTGATGATTGAAAGAAAGGCCCGAGCATTTTTGCACTTTGACCAAGGCTGTCGTTTGA
Organism: Crotalaria pallida; assembly: GCA_037953625.1. Classification (NCBI taxonomy): domain Eukaryota; kingdom Viridiplantae; phylum Streptophyta; class Magnoliopsida; order Fabales; family Fabaceae; genus Crotalaria; species Crotalaria pallida. The sequence continues at coordinate 100,085,414 of CM075650.1, forward strand.
TTGACCCCAGAGTGACCTTCCGCTTGTCCCTGTGCTTACACATGTCCTTAACTTTATTGGAAAATGTAACGTTATGATTTCAAATCAGAGGTGCCACGTACTCCATTTTCAACGCTAAATGGGCTTTTTCCGCCTTAGGCCCAAACCTTTTGAGATAGTGGAAGGAAGTTTTAGAAAGAATATCAAAGGGCGGTTTTTTCACTTACTCATTTCTTCAAGCATTTTTCGAACTCTCTTTCTTCTTGTTTCCTCATTTCTCTGAAATCTTTGTCCAACAAAGCCAGAAACTTCCAAGGACATTCTTGTTGCTTCGATTCTCTTCACCATATACCGAGTGCACTTCTCAATGTTGATTTCGTATTTTTCTTGTCGCTTGATACTTCTTGGCTAGCAGGTACCGTACTCTTTCTTTTTCTGGTCAAATTTCTTCTTTGAATACTGTCTTGCATGTTCTTCTTTCTGTGATGTCTTGCATGCAATTGCTTTTGCTTTCTTACTATGTTTATGTAGGATTTTGTTTTTCAAGTATTTTTACTGGCCCTTTTCCTCTGATTTTTTGAAAAGATCGTTCTTGGGTTCTCCATTTTTGGGTTTATTTATTTTTCTGGGTTTATTGAGTTCGTCTCCTTTTCTGGGTTTTATGGGTGCTGTTTGTTTTTCTGGGGTTTGCTTTCTGGGGTTTGCGTTATGGGTTTAGTGAAAACCCCAAATCGTTGTTGTTGTTGGTGTTGCTGTGATCCCCCACTTGCCCTACGCAATTCTTTATCCGCTTTACCACCTATTGAGTGATCGTTGTAGTATTTCTTAGGTTTGCTTTATACTTTTCTGCACCTAACTTCTTAGGGTTGGTATTGGAGCGTCATTTACCATGAGTGAGGAATCCGTAAACTCTGATGTGCCAAGAACATATAAAGAAGGGAACCCAGAAATTTGTGTTTAACCTATATCCATGCATTTCCCTCGGACTTTGAGAGAGTTCAGACAGGGTGTGATTCACTATAGGATCGCCGAGAGAGTAGAACAGCGGAAGTTAAGGAGGCAGCATAGAGGTATTAGACATTTCAATTGGTTTGGGGAAATTCTGCCCAGAAAGGGAGGTGTTTCCCAACCGACCGTAAGTATTTGATCAGACATAATCAAGTTTTTGTGGTTCTGACTCCAAGTGTGCCCCCTTTTCCTCAGGTATGAAGAGGAAGTGCGTTACTAATCCTGATCTCTACCCACTTCCAACGGATTGGGCTGAATATGAATGGGTGGACCGAGAGGTCCTTGGTACACAATCCGAGCTTACAACACAACAATCACTAGATCAAACTCGAGCAATAATTTTGCCGTGTCCGGGAGACAATACTGGTAGTTTGTATTCCATTACTCCAGTGGGTGAGAACGAGAGAGTTTGTACCAAAATTCTGGACGGTAGTACTGCTTTCTATTTTTACGAAGAAGTGATTACTCGGCTTGGGATAAGAATGCCTTTTACCGATTTTGAGATGGGCGTTTTGAATTTCTTAAGAGTGGCTCCTTCTCAATTACGTCCGAATGCTTGGGCGTTTGTAAAAGCCTTTGAACAAGTTTGCTCAGCTATGAATTGGAGTTGCAACCTTAATATCTTTTTTCACATTTTTGCTCCTCAGTGTAATTCCTTCGAGAAAGGTTCGGCAAAGAAACCCTGGGTTTCACTGAAATCTCGTAGGGGATACGCTCTTTTCACAAAATACTCTGAATCATGGAAGGGCTTTAAACCTTTTTTCTTTAAGTATAATTTTACTGGTAATGGCGTCTGCTGGTTTACTCGGCCGGGGGAAAGACGACCGCTTCCCCGATTTCCTCTCCAATGGAGTGCCAACTTCTTCAACCGATCAATTGCTTCATACTCATCAGAGTGGAAAGAACTTGCTGAGTATGAAAAGGATGTGTGTCGGGAGGTTGAAAGGTATTTGCAGAAAGTTGGCATGATAGAGACGAGGGATATCGTGAACATCCCGTCTTCGGACGTTAAAACCGAGCTTGGTATAGTGCTTTATTTTTTGCTTTTATATCTGTGATTTGAACGGCTCTAATGTTTCTTTGTTTCCTTTGCAGAAAAAATGGCTGATCGTATGGCAGCTCTTGTTCAAGGTGGCAAGAAGAGGAAGACATCTGCTACTTCAGGATCTTCGAGTCTGAGCACTCCAAACCTGAGTGTTTCCACCCCTACTCCTTCTGCCTCGGCTCCCGAGGCTTCTCCTCACCAAGCCACAAACGTGGTTGCTGTTGCTTCAACTGTTTCAGTGGCCCCTAGTGGTCAAGTTCAAGCTACTTCTCCTATCCAACCTTTACTTCGTCGCCGACGACTGGATAAGGGAAAAGAGAAAGTTCCGGAGGGTGCCAACCCAAGAGCTGAAGGACCAAGTGTTTGAACTACTGCTACTCCTGCTGATGTTGCTCCAACTTCTGCTGCGATCTCTCGGGAAACATCTATATGGGATCAGCAGTTTGATGAGAGGTTTGGGAAATATATCTTATATGAGGCTGACTGTTCCAAGTTTGGAAATTTGAGTGTTGATGAGTGGTCTCGTTGCAATATGACCTTTGCAAAATACTTTCTTCGAGGTGCCAATCTCGCCTATTTTTTGGCTAAGCACCCGGAGGGACTCTTTTCTGGTTACAATGTTGATCAAAAGGAAGCTCGTGAGGTAGCAGCTGCTCAAGAGGCTAGTCTCTCGGATGAGTTGATTCGAGTGAAGAATGAACTGGAGAACCTGAAGGCCGACAAGGGGGAATTGATTAAGGAGAGAGATTCCTTAAAGGTTTCTCAAAAAGCAGCTGAAGTTAAGAAGAAGGAAGCCGAGGACACTCTGAAGAAGGAACTCCAAGTGCATCAGCAGAAGTTGGATGAACTAAAATCTGAGGTTGAAAAGTCTGCAGCAATTGCTCGGAAGTTGAGGGAGAAAGCACTTTCCCACAAGAAGAAGGCAGCAACTAACTTTTACAATTGGGGAAAAGCAGTGGATGACTCCTTTGTCTCGGCCATCAAGCAAGTTCAATTTTTGAACCCTGAATTAGAGTTCAGGGTGGTCGGGGCTCATCCATTTCATGCTGTTCAGGATGGGAAGTTGATCGACCTTGAGACCAGGGCCGAGGTAGATCTGCAGGCGGAAGATCTTTCCAATCCCCTTGAGGAGTTGACTAAGACGCCAAACTTTGATGACTCAAACGTAGTTTTATATGACATTGAGGAGTGATGTTGAACTTTTTTAATCTTTGCTGTTTTGTTGATTTTCCTTTTGCTCGCTGTTTTCTTAGCGTTTTTAACTTGCTAACGTTGCAACAACTTGTCTTTAACCTTTTGTTACGCTGAACAATTTGCTATGTCTTTCGATTGCTCGTGTTATTCGAGCGTCATTTTGAACAGTTTAAATCATCTTGCGATTTATGATAATAACATCTTTATTTGACGTGTTATCATTGCTTTTGGTTTCGTTCGTCACGCTTCTGGTGTTTGCTCATTAACGAGTAGTAAAACAAGTTTTATAAATATACAATTCATTGTGAGTAGAACTTGGATCGCCAACTTTAGCCGAAGTGGGATCCTCGGACCGCGAAATAAGGAAAGTAGTTTCCTGGATTTGGGTGTTCTATGAGTACGTTGCTGAACTCTTGTTGAGAGTTGTACTTCGATTTGGCTCGGTGGCTAGCCGAAGCAAATGAGTCGCATGTTACTTCACAATGTTCAAATGAGGATTACAAATAAATTGATGCATTTATTGATAAACGAAAAAGCAAAAAATGAAGTTGCTCATCTGTTAACAAATTCCTATCAATCTAATTCCTAATAATTGTCACTAATCTAAGAAGGATGTTACCCTTCGTTTATTCGACCTAACCATTACTAAGCAATAAATTTACCTAACTATAAAAAAAACAAAGTATGAGCTTAACTGTAATAAGCTCTGAGTTTGGCAACGTTCCATGTGTTACCGATTTCCATGCCCGAGAGAGACTCCAGTTTGTATGCCCCAGAACCAGATTTAGCCTTCACTCGATATGGTCCTTCCCATTTTGGTTGGAGTTTTCCGACTCCAGCATTTCCTTTGCCAATGTCAGCTCGACGAAGGACTAAGTCACCAACTTCAAAGCTTCTTGGACGAACCCTCTTGTTGTATTCCCGAGCCTGCCGCTCCTTCATTTTGCTTTCATGGGCTGCAGCATTTTTTCAAAATTCTTCCAATAAAACAAGCTCCTCACTGATCAAATGGTCATTTGTCTCCGAAGGACGTTCAAGTGTCCTGAAGGTAGGAATTCGCTTTTCGATTGGAATGACTGCGTCACAGCCGTATGTCAAACGAAAAGGAGTTTCACCTGTGGACGAGTGTATTGTTGTCCTATGTGACCATAGGACACTCCGAAGTTTATCTGCCCAAGTGCCAGCAGCATTTCCGAGCTTCTTTTTGATCCCATCCAAGATGGCTCTGTTGGCTGCCTCGGCTAAACCATTTGTCTGTGGATGTTCAACAGAGCTAAAATAGTGAATGATGTTTAGGTCGGCTGCTAATTGTTGGAAGTGAGATGCTGCGAACTGTGATCCATTGTCTGTGACTATGGCATGTGGAACTCCGAATCGAGAAATCACCTCCTTGACGAAGAAAGACTGAATCCGAGCTGTTAAGATTGTTGCTAACGGCATTGCTTCGATCCACTTGGTGAAGTAATCAATAGCCACTACTGCAAACTTAAACTGGCCTGGTGCGGTGGGGAATTTTCCGATGCTGTCCATGCCCCATTGGTAAAAGGGCCAAGGTGCACCGAGAGAGTGCAACTCTTCAGCAGGTTTTTGATAGACGTCACTATGAAATTGGCACTGAGTACATTTCTTGACATGTTCCATAGCATCTTTCTGCAGTGTAGGCCAAAAATAGCCCGCTCGGATTACTTTTCTTGCCAAGGACTTTCCTCCCATATGGTGACTGCAAATTCCACCATGAATCTCTTCCAATATTTCCTCAGCTTGGGATGGGTTGACGCATCTAAGCATGGGGGATCCAAAGCCTCTCTTGTACAGGACTCCATTTAGAACTGTGTACTGAGCGGCCTTTTTAACTAATTTCCGAGCCTCCGACTGATCTTGGGGGATGAACCCATGTTGCAAATAAGTAAGAATTGGGTCCATCCATGACTGAGATAATGAGACCGTCAGAATGTCACTAGGTGATGCACCCAAGCCTAGAGACCTATGTTTCCACCAAAGATTCTCTTGAATATTTGGAATCAATGAATACTTGGGTGTTTGATTCTTGTTAGGCCCTTAGAAGAACAAACATGAAACTCCAAATTCAAACAACAATTCTTAGAATAATGGAATTGGACCAAAACGAATTGAAAGAAGAGAAGGAAAAGAGATAGTAGGGAGGCGCCACACTTGAAGGAACAAGTGATAAGCCTTGGTTGCTCTCAAAAGCTTCACACCTATGAGATCCCTTTCCACAACCTAAGTGTAAGAGAATCACTCTCTTGATATTGTGAACTAAGTCACGTTTTCCCAATGGCATCCAAGCTACTTTATTCCATCAAACAAAGCTCCTTATATAGGAGTTTATAATCACCAATTCCAAGCAAAAGTCTTGGCCGTACAATAAAGCAATGAATAAGGTTGGGAGTTACAAAATAAAGCCTATCATAACTACACTTAACTATGGAGATGAGGGTTACATAATTCAATGCAAATGATGAGGAATTAAAACCATGTCTTAACACTCTTTGAATCTTGGCCGTGAGGTTATCTTGCCATGATGATGATTCTTTGATTCTTGCATCCTTAGTCATGTAGATGACTATCATCGTGATCCTTTATTTGTGTAACCTCTAGCATTAACTCCATCATGATGGATATTTAGTTTATAACCCTCCCTCATCAATGATTGGCTGAATTCTTTATGGCCTCTTTTGTAACTTCCCTCTTGCTCCCTTAATGATCATGATGGCCACATGAATTGTTGTTGCAAAGTGTAACTCCTTTTGCATTGAATGGTCGTAGCTCTTAATTGAGGAATTCATTGAATTCTCATTTAATAGCTATAACTCCTCCTTATTATTACTAATGAGTGGCCATGAAAGTGTAACCACAACCCTTAAATGCTCCATTGATGGCCTTGATGATTGTATTGATGATGGTCATCAATTTGTAACTGACATCATTCAATGCTTCATAAATACATTTGTAACCACCCATTAAGGTTACTTTTATTATCAAATTGTAACCACCATCCTCATGATGACTTGCTCTTGATGGCCTTATTGAATGGCATTTGTTCCTTGCTTCTTATCTTCAAAAAACGTGTGGCAAGAGGAGAATCAAAAGACAACCTTCAAGTTCTTTCTTGAAAGAACATGATTGATCTTGAATATTCTCTTGCACTTGAATCCTTCATGGTTGGCCTATCCTGTACTTAACTATTACAAACTGACTAAACATAAAACAAATCTTAAAAGTTCAAACTAAAAATGAGAAGAAACTTAGGCTCTTATTACAATTCCTTTAAAGAAAGTTAAAAACTTAATTAAATCTTCCTCATTTTTCCTCTATTGAAAGAGAAAAGGATTCCTTAGCATAGCATGATCCTGGATCAAATGGAAAGTTGTTTAAGTTCTTAGGGTCCTGGGACTGCCTTGCATCACTCCCTCCCACTTAAAGAGGATTCGCCCTCAAATCTGGAAGTTCCTTAACTGCAAATAAAACTTCATAAGAAACAGATATGACTATGGTTATAGGACTTCCTCCATTAAAATTGCATTTTAAAATTAGGATGGAATTAATGGAAATGAAAACTTCCCTTGATCTGAAATCATGGTCCCACAAGATTTTAACACTTGGCCATGTTGTCACCCAGATGGGCTTGGCCTCATTGATCACAACATGGTTGGTCAAAATTCCTTCTAGGTGTTGTTCATGCTCCACTTCTTTATTTTGATGTGAGGAAGAAGTATGAGATGCCACCTTGTAGTCATTGTCCTTCTTGAAATCTTCAAGAGGAGGCTCAACCCAACTAGGGGTTGTCATTATAGGACTACTCAAAACTAGTCCAACCTTAGTGATTTTTCTTTGTGGCCTCACTGACTCCAATGGCACTTGAGGTTGAGGAACAACAACATTTAATTGTTCAACACAGGAATCAGTAGTTATAGTGTTTGGATATTCCCCATTTTCATTATTCAAGAGAGTTCTTCCTTGGAAGCTTTCTTCTTCCTTTTCATTGACATTTATGGCCTCTTCTCCTACTTGCTGGGGAGTTTTGGGCAAAATGATTTCTCCCTGAGGTTCTAGACCTTCAGAAAATTTTCTTTCTTGATTTTTACCTTCCTCCAAGATAAACTTATTTTGCTTTGTAGGACATTCAAAGGACCAATGATCCTTTCCATGACATCTAAAGCATTTGAAATGTTTCTTTCCTTTGGAGGTTCTTAACTGGGTTTCTAGTTTTCCTACCTTTTGACCAAAACACTCAGAGGTTTCTTTCCACATCTCTTGTAAGGTTGATGTGAGTGTTTCACAAAAAAGTTTTTGTTGGTCATCAAGGTCTTTTCTAGCCATGGTTCAAAAATCAAAAACTCTTATAACAAAAAGGCTAGAACAAGAAAAGGAAAATTTCTAAATATGCTCTAGACTCAATTCAACAAGGACAACTAAAAAAACTCAAGACAAAAAGATTGGAGTCTCAAAAGAAACCACAAATGATCTAAAAGAAAGACCACAATCTTGACACAAAAATAAGACTATAAAGACTTCCTAAAGACAAGAATGCAACTTAACAACTCTAGATTCTTAAAGACAAGGTTGCATCAAGAGACTAACACAAATGACTTGAAAACAAAATTGAATAGAAATGATGCAACAAAAACCGTATGCACCCAATCTTAGCCACGGTTTAAAAACTGATTCGGTTTAGGAACAAGACAACAATTTGTGGCAAAGAGAATTTACAAGTTCCCCACAGTTTTGAAATCAGAAACGTTTTAGGGACAAATAAATTCGTGCCCAAAAAGTTCAAAACTGTCACGGTTTTGGCCTTAAACAATCAGCCACGGTTGCTGCAGCACTAAGAAAACAGCGACAGATAATTTCGTCTAAAACTGCTACAGAAAAACAAAAACAAATTTCCAGACAGCGACGGTTTCTAGAAGAACAAAGACACAACAACTCCAGAACAGCGACGGATCTGAAGGAAACGGAAAACAAAATGACAGCGACGACTCAACTAAATTAAATAGTGACGATTAACCCAAAACTGCCACGGTTTGAATACTACACATCAAACAGCTACGGTTTTCAAGTTGTTCATCAACAAAAATTTAGTGACAAGAAAACACAAAAAGAACAAGAAGATTGACAATGAAAATGGCCAAAACAGCCACAAAAATTTAGGGACAACAATGCAGCGAAACAAAAATTTGTTGCATCAATTGATTAAAAGTAAGCCAAAGAAAGTGATGCAACAAAACCTTGCTCTGATTACCAAGTGATGCGCCTAGGAAATGAGACCATCGATTCCAACTCTTTTCTCCAAGGCAAAGATCAAATGATCTTAGACTCTCACTCAAAAAGAGACTCAAATTGAGAAACACTCTCAATCACACAAAGAAGATCCATGAATTGATCTTCAAACATGACTCAAGAAGAAAAACACCCAAAGTCAAACAATTGAGAATCACTCTCAATCATCCTAGGAAGATCACGAATTGATCATTCCATGACATGACTCAAACAACACTCATTTTGTATTTTGTTTTATGAACACACATGTGTTCTTGGACTCAAATTCAAAAAGAAAGATAAACAAAAATGGATAGGAAAGTGGCGCCCAAAAGGAGAACCACTTTGCTTCACATAGAATCACTCCATGGAAGACTTAGTTTGATTCAATCACTGAATCACCAAGAGAATCACTCTCTTGAAAGGAGTAGGCATCACGCCCAAAAGCACAAAGGCTCTCACGTTTTTGCTCAACCAAAAAGTTCTCCAAAACCAAAGTTCTTCTCCATTCATGAAAATGATTACAATTTATAGAAGTACAAATGTGTTCTCATGGCTGCCCATTCTATCTATACGTGCAAGCTAAGGAATCAGCCATGATGAGCATTTAATCCTATCTTAATGAGAATTAATAACAAATGTAACCTATGCAGCCATTCATGGCTCTAATGATTACAAATTGTAACTCTCCCTCCTTGCTCTTAATGTGTGGTCGCACCTCCATGATTGCCTTCATGAATTTGGAATTCAATTTGAAACTTCCTTGTCTCCTCTTGAATGCCTAGCCGTACACTTGATGGCAACATGAATGAGTGATTTATTTCATAACCTTCCTCACATTATGGTTTCGGTTATGAGCTTAATGTCTCTTGAATATGAAATTCAATTCATATCTTCTTGCCCTTAATTTCTTGGCCGTGCACATTATTGGCTCTATGAATGTAGCCTTCAATTTGTAACTCCCATGTCATGATGATTCCATCAATGAATCCTCCCTTTATTCTTCTTATCATCCCTTGCACGAATTCTTCTTCATGAAGAAAAGAGAAATCTTGCATTCAATTCAATCATGAATGTTCTTAATGTCATTTAATGAATTGTGGTTACTAAACTTTAATATTTGAATTAAGTTTTGTAACGTTCCATTAATGGCATTAATGGTCATTCAATTTTCATAAGCTCTTCAATCAATTTGATTCCTTGCCTCTTAATGAAGCCAAATTCGTGCACCACCTTGGCCTCCACATTTAGTGACCTTATTTCATGAGGAAAAGTGTCTTTATTAAGGGTATGTGTCCTCCATAAGGGCACCTTTAAGGGCAGCCCCTTAAATTCTTCATTCTTTGAGCTTATTGTTTTAGGATTGCATTTGAGTAACCATGGTCCCTCTAGAGGAGGATATCATTCCCTCCCTCTTGAAGAGGATTTGCCCTCAAATCCTGAAGGTCCTAAAACAAAGTACACTCACATCAGTACAAAACAGAAATCATGGAACACATTCTCTTACCCTTCAGCACCAAGTGCTTGACACTTTCTTATTCTTGACTCTGTCCTCGACAAGGACTTTAATGATCTTCTCTTGTTGTGCTCATTCCTCTCCAATAGGATCAAACACAACAATGACAAATCATCTTTTTTGAATTTTTTTTTTTCAATTGTTGGTTGTGATAGACAGCTCCAACAATTGCTTCAACTTGGACTTGACCCATGCTTTGGCTTCACACCTGTTTGCAACTAGAGAACTAAAAATTCTAGTCCTAAACAAATGAAAAGTTACATGAACTATTACATGTTTACATGGGTCTTGACTTGACTCAAGAAAAGACAAACTAAAAAGACTCAAGATAAGAATTTAAACAAAATTGAAAATTCCTATCTAAACACATGGTTGCTTCTTGAAACATGCACTCAAACTTTCACAGCTGAGGCAATGGTGAGTGTACCCCCTTGGTACTTCATTCTTGCAACCTGAAATCCAACAAACAAAAAGGATTTACAAGATAAGTGTTAGAAAAATAAGAATTGAAGCAAAGTCTCCACTCTTGTTTTCACTCAAAGTGTTTGCACTCATATTACTCAAAGTGTTTGCATTCTTTTGTGTTTACTCAAGCTCTCTTTGCTTTTAATTCTTTTCACAAGTGTTTCACTCTCAAGCATCTCACTCTCAAGTGTTTTCACTCATGCTTTCTTTCACTCTCACAAATGTTTCACTCTCAAGCATCTCACTCTCAAGTGTCTCATTTATGTTTTCTTGTTCACTCTTTCTTGTCAAGGATTGGTCCAAAAATCTCTTCCACCAAAGGCACTTCATGCAATTGTGCCATGTTTCTTATTTTCACTTGATGTTGCATTCTCAAAAGATCGCAATGCAACTCAAGATTTTTTTTTCAGCAACCTAGTGACTCCAAGACTCAAAAATTCTAAGACTCAAAGTCTCAAGACTCAAAAACTCAAAGTGTGTTTAAGACTTAAAAAGAAATGACTAAACACAAGAGAAGATGGTTCAGCCACAAACTCAAACACACTATAACAACTCAAGACACAAAACAAAAGACTCAATAATGTGTTTAAAATTCAACACTTCTTGTCCTAGAACATCACATCCTATTCGGCCAAGAGATAAAACTTTCAACACACCATTGTTATAACAACTACCAACACCAAAGACACAAACTATTCTTGACCAAATTCAAAGAACCTAATTCAGCCAAGACTTAAAAACAAACTCTAAGAAATGCAATAAATTTCAACTCAAGGACAAACAATCAAGATGCAACAACTTGGCCACAGTTTTTACACAAAACCGATTTAACAACAAAAGAAATCGTGGCAAGACAAACCCAAAGTTGCCACGGTTTTAACTCTAAAAACAAACTTTAGTGACATAAAAATTAAATTCGTGACAAGGACCAAAAAAACTTGCCACGGTTCTTACACTACAAAGACAGCCCTAAAAATAGTGACAAAACCAAAATAGCCACCCTTTTTGTTTGAACCACGGTTTTCACAAGGAACACCCTAATAGCCACGGTTCTTGGACTCAACAAAAATAAAAGATAGTGACACAAGCCTAAACAGCCACGGTTTGATATTTGACACAACCAAACAGTCACGGTTTAAAATTCGTCACGAACAGGACACACTAAAACAAAAATTAGGGACAGATCAAACAGTCACGATTTTTGTTTTTGATTATAACACATCAAAAAGAAATCAGCCACGGTTTGATTTGTCTCAAACTAGAAAACACAAAAATGACTCAAATGATTCATGACTCAAGTATGAATCAAACTCAAAAACAAATGACTCAATTTTTTTTTCTTTTCTTTTCAAGACTAAAAAAGAAAAATACCTTAGAAGAATTTGGATCTTCTCACCACTTGATGAGTGGTTTCATGGCTTGACTCATACCAAGTTGATACCTACCTTTTGATACCACTTTGATATGTCTTGGACGTTCTCTCTTGATTTCCTCAAAGGAGAAAATTTTGGCTCTGATACCAAGTTGATATCCTCCTCTGGAGGGACCATGGTAACTCAATGCTTTCCTAAAACAATAAGCTCAAAGTTTGAAGAATTTAAGGGGCTTCCCTTAAAGGTGCCCTTATGGAGGACACATACCCTTAATAAAAACACTTTGGAACATGAAATAAGGCCACTAATGTGGGGGCCAAGGTGGTGCACGAATTTGGTTTCATTAAGAGGCAAGGAATCAAATGAAGGACTTAATTGAAGAGATGAATGACAAATTAATGTCATTAATTGAACGTTACGAAAACTTAATTCAAATATTAAAGTTTAGTAACCACAAATTCATTAGTGACATTAAGGACATTCATGATTGAATTAAATGAGTTCAAGATTTCCTATTTCCTCATGGAAGGAATTCGTGCAAAGATAAGAAGAATAAAGAAGAACTTTGGTTTTGGAGAACTTTTTGGTTGAGCAAAAACGTGAGAGCCTTTGTGCTTTTGGGCATGATGCCTACTCCTTTCAAGAGAGTGATTCTCTTGGTGATTCAGTGATTGAATCAAACTAAGTCTTCCATGGAGTGATTCTATGTGAAGCAAAGTGGTTCTCCTTTTGGGCGCCACTTTCCTATCCATTTTTGTTTATCTTTCTTTTTGAATTTGAGTCCAAGAACACATGTGTGTTCATAAAACAAAATACAAAACGAGTGTTGTTTGAGTCATGTCATGGAATGATCAATTCGTGATCTTCCTAGGATGATTGAGAGTGATTCTCAATTGTTTGACTTTGGGTGTTTTTCTTCTTGAGTCTTGTTTGAAGATCAATTCATGGATCTTCTTTGTGTGATTGAGAGTGTTTCTCAATTTGAGTCTCTTTTTGAGTGAGAGTCTAAGATCATTTGATCTTTGCCTTGGAGAAAAGAGTTGGAATCGATGGTCTCATTTCCTGGGCGCATCACTTGGTAATCAGAGCAAGGTTTTGTTGCATCACTTTCTTTGGCTTACTTTTAATCAATTGATGCAACAAATTTTTGTTTCGCTGCATTGTTGTCCCTAAATTTTTGTGGCTGTTTTGGCCATTTTCATTGTCAATCTTCTTGTTCTTTTTGTGTTTTCTTGTCACTAAATTTTTGTTGATGAACAACTTGAAAACCGTAGCTATTTGATGTGTAGTATTCCAACCGTGGCAGTTTTGGGTTAATCGTCACTATTTAATTTAGTTGAGTCGTCGCTGTCATTTTGTTTTCCGTTTCCTTCATATCCGTCGCTGTTCTGGAGTTGTTGTGTCTTTGTTCTTCTAGAAACTGTCGCTGTCTGGAAATTTGTTTTTGTTTTTCTGTAGCAGTTTTAGACGAAATTATCTGTCGCTGTTTTCTTAGTGCTGCAGCAACCGTGGCTGATTGTTTAATGCCAAAACCGTGACAGTTTTGAACTTTTTGGGAACGAATTTATTTGTCCCTAAAACGTTTCTGATTTCAAAACTGTGGGGAACTTGTAAATTCTCTTTGCCACAAATTGTTGTCTTGTTCCTAAACCGAATCAGTTTTTAAATCGTGGCTAAGATTGGGTGCATACGGTTTTTGTTGCATCATTTCTATTCAATTTTGTTTTCAAGTCATTTGTGTTAGTCTCTTGATGCAACCTTGTCTTTAAGAATCTAGAGTTGTTAAGTTGCATTCTTGTCTTTAGGAAGTCTTTATAGTCTTATTTTTGTGTCAAGATTGTGGTCTTTCTTTTAGATCATTTGTGGTTTCTTTTGAGACTCCAATCTTTTTGTCTTGAGTTTTTTTAGTTGTCCTTGTTGAATTGAGTCTAGAGCATATTTAGAAATTTTCCTTTTCTTGTTCTAGCCTTTTTGTTATAAGAGTTTTTGAATTTTGAACCATGGCTAGAAAAGACCTTGATGACCAACAAAAACTTTTTTGTGAAACACTCACATCAACCTTACAAGAGATGTGGAAAGAAACCTCTGAGTGTTTTGGTCAAAAGGTAGGAAAACTAGAAACCCAGTTAAGAACCTCCAAAGGAAAGAAACATTTCAAATGCTTTAGATGTCATGGAAAGGATCATTGGTCCTTTGAATGTCCTACAAAGCAAAATAAGTTTATCTTGGAGGAAGGTAAAAATCAAGAAAGAAAATTTTCTGAAGGTCTAGAACCTCAGGGAGAAATCATTTTGCCCAAAACTCCCCAGCAAGTAGGAGAAGAGGCCATAAATGTCAATGAAAAGGAAGAAGAAAGCTTGCAAGGAAGAACTCTCTTGAATAATGAAAATGGGGAATATCCAAACACTATAACTACTGATTCCTGTGTTGAACAATTAAATGTTTGTTTTCCTCAACCTCAAGTGCCATTGGAGTCAGTGAGGCCACAAAGAAAAATCACTAAGGTTGGACTAGTTTTGAGTAGTCCTATGATGACAACCCCTAGTTGGGTTGAGCCTCCTCTTGAAGTTTTCAAGAAGGACAATGACTACAAGGTGGCATCTCATACTTCTTCCTCACATCAAAATAAAGAAGTGGAGCATGAACAACACCTAGAAGGAATTTTGACCAACCATGCTGTGATCAATGAGGCCAAGCCCATCTGGGTGACAACTTGGTCAAGTGTTAAAATCTTGTGGGACCATGATTTCAGATCAAGGGAAGTTTTCATTTCCATTAATTCCATCCTACTTTTAAAATGCAATTTTAAAGGAGGAAGTCCTATAACCATAGTCATATCTGTTTCTCATGAAGTTTTATTTGCAGTTAAGGAACTTCCAGATTTGAGGGCAAATCCTCTTGAAGTGGGAGGGAGTGATGCAAGGCAGTCCCAGGACCCTAAGAACTTAAACAACTTTCCATTTGATCCAGGATCATGCTATGCTGAGGAATCCTTTTCTCTTTCAATAGAGGAAAAAGGAGGAAGATTTAATTAAGTTTTTAACTTTCTTTAAAGGAGTTGTAATAAGAGCCTAAGTTTCTTCTCATTTTTAGTTTGAACTTTTAAGATTTGTTTTATGTTTAGTCAGTTTGTAATAGTTAAGTACAGGATAGGCCAACCATGAAGGATTCAAGTGCAAGAGAATATTCAAGATCAATCATGTTCTTTCAAGAAAGAACTTGAAGGTTGTCTTTTGATTCTCCTCTTGCCACACGTTTTTTGAAGATAAGAAGCAAGGAACAAATGCCATTCAATAAGGCCTTCAAGAGCAAGTCATCATGAGGATGGTGGTTACAATTTGATAATAAAAGTAACCTTAATGGGTGGTTACAAATGTATTTATGAAGCATTGAATGATGTCAGTTACAAATTGATGACCATCATCAATACAATCATCAAGGCCATCAATGGAGCATTTAAGGGTTGTGGTTACACTTTCATAGCCACTCATTAGTAATAATAAGGAGGAGTTATAGCTATTAAATGAGAATTCAATGAATTCCTCAATTAAGAGCTACGGCCATTCAATGCAAAAGGAGTTACACTTTGCAACAACAATTCATGTGGCCATCATGATCATTAAGGGAGCAAGAGGGAAGTTACAAAAGAGGCCATAAAGAATTCAGCCAATCATTGATGAGGGAGGGTTATAAACTAAATCTCCATCATGATGGAGTTAATGCTAGAGGTTACACAAATAAAGGGTCAAGATGATAGTCATCTACATGGCTAAGGATGCAAGAATCAAAGAATCATCATCATGGCAAGATAACCTCACGGCCAAGATTCAAAGAGTGTTAAGACATGGTTTTAATTCCTCATCATTTGCATTGAATTATGTAACCCCCATCTCCATAGTTAAGTGTAGTTATGATAGGCTTTATTTTGTAACTCCCAACCTTATTCATTGCTTTATTGTACGGCCAAGACTTTTGCTTGGAATTGGTGATGGTAAACTCCTATATAAGGAGCTTTGTTTGATGCAATAAAGTAGCTTGGATGCCATTGGGAAAACGTGACTTAGTTCACAATATCAAGAGAGTGATTCTCTTACACTTAGGTTGTGGAAAGGGATCTCATAGGTGTGAAGCTTTCGAGAGCAACCAAGGCTTATCACTTGTTCCTTCAAGTGTGGCGCCTCCCTACTATCTCTTTTCCTTCTCTTCTTTCAATTTGTTTTGGTCCAATTCCATTATTCTAAGAATTGTTGTTTGAATTTGGAGTTTCATGTTTGTTCTTCTAAGGGCCTAACAAGAATCAAACACCCAAGTATTCATTGATTCCAAATATTCAAGAGAATCCTTGGTGGAAACATAGGTCTCTAGGCTTGGGTGCATCACTTGGTATCAGAGCCAAACTTTTCTCCTTTGAGGGAACGTCCAAGACATATCAAAGTGGTATCAAAAGGAGGATATCAACTTGGTATGAGTCAAGCCATGAAACCACTCATCAAGTGGTGAGAAGATCCAAATTCTTCTAAGGTATTTTTTTCTTTTTGAGTCTTGAAAAGAAAAGAAAAAAAAATGAGTTGTCTTTGAGTTTGATTCTAGAGAGAATCATTTTGAGTCGTTTTTGAGTTGCCAAGTTTGTGACAAATCAAACCGTGGCTGATGTATTTTTGATGTGTTATATTCAAAAACAAAATCGTGGCTGTTTGATCTGTCCCTATTTTGAGTTGTTGTGTGCAACTTTAAAACCGTGACAGTTTTGTTGTGTTATATACAAAACCGTGGCTATTTTTAGGTTGAGTCGTCGCTAGTTTGTGTCTAGTTTTTGTTGTGAGTCTTTTGTTTTATTTGTGGCTGTTTTGGTTCTTTCAAAACCGTGGCAAATTTTTTGTTGTTACCTTGTCACGTTTTTCTTTCTTTGTCACTAAATTGTTTTTGAGTTAAAAACCGTGGCAACTTAGGTGTGTCTTGTCACAAATTTGTGTGTTCCTAAATCGGTTTTATGTAAAAACCGTGGTCAAGCTATAGAGTCTTTAGGATTAGATTTGTTGCATTTCATAGAGTTTGTTTTTAAGTCTTGGCTGAATTATGTTCTTTGAATTTGGTCAAGAATAGTTTGTGTCTATTGTGTTGGTAGTTGTTATAACAATAGTGTGTTGAAATTTTTTATCTCTTGGCCGAATAGGATGTGATGTTCTTGGTCAAAAAGTGATTGAATTTTATACACATTATTGAGTCTTTGTTTTTGTGTCTAAAGTTGTTATAGTGTGTTTGAGTTTGTGGCTGAACCATTTGTCTTGTGTTTAGTCACTAGTTTTTGAGTCTTTAAACACACTTTAAGTTTTTGAGTCTTGGAGTCTTTCAGTCTTAGAGTTTTTAAGTCTTAGACTTTGAGTCTCTGGTTGCTGGAATTTTTTTGGTGTTGCATTCATACAAATCCTTGTGGAGCCAACATCAAGAGATTATTGAAAACATGGCACAATTGAAGAAGTGCCTTTGGTGGGAGAAGTTTTTGGACCGATCCATGAAAAGAGAACAAGAGAACATAAATGAGACACTTGAGAGTGAGATGCTTAAGAGTGAAACATTTGTGAGAGTGAAAGAAAGCATGAGTGAAACACTTGAGAGTGAGATTCTTAAAAGTGAAACACTTGTGAGAAAGAATGAAAAGCAAAGAGAGCTTGAAGTAAACACAAAGAGTGCAAACACTTTGAGTAATATGAGTGCAAACACTTTGAGTGAAAACAAGAGTGGAGACTTTGCTTTAATTCTAATTTTTCTAACACTTATCTTGTGAAAATCTTTTTGTTCATTTGGATTTTCAGGTTGCAAGAATGAGTACCAAATGGGGGGTACACTCACCAATGCCTCAACTGTGAAGATTGAGAGCATGTTTCAAGAGCAACCAAGTTTAGATAGGAATTTTCTTTTTGTTTGAATTCTTATCATGAGTTTTTTTAGTTTGTTTTTTTTTCTTGAGTCAAGTCAAGACCCATGTAAACATGTAATAGTTCATGTAACTTTTCATTTGTTTAGGACTAGAATTTTTAGTTCTCTAGTTTCAAACAGGTGTGAAGCCAAAGCATGGGTCAAGTCAAAGTAGAAGCAGTTGTTGGAGTTGTCTATCACAACCAACAATTGAAAAACTCAAAAAGATGTTTGTGTTGTGTTTGATCCTGTTGGAGAGGAATGAGCACAACAAGTTGGGAACAATAAAATCTTTGTCTAGGACAAAGTGAAGAATAAGGAAGTGTCAAAGAGCAAGATGCTTGAAGGGTAAGAATGTGTCATTCAAGTTTAACTGTTTGAACTGATGAAGTGTTCTTTGTTTTAGGACCATCAGGATTTGAGGGCAAATCCTCTTCAAGAGGGAGGGAATGATATCCTCCTCTAGAGGGACCATGGTAACTCAATGCTTTCCTAAAACAATAAGCTCAAAGTTTGAAGAATTTAAGGGGCTGCCCTTAAAGGTGCCCTTATGGAGGACACATACCCTTAATAAAGACACTTTGGAACATGAAATAAGGCCACTAATGTGGGGGCCAAGGTGGTGCACGAATTTGGTTTCATTAAGAGGCAAGGAATCAAATGAAGGACTTAATTGAAGAGATGAATGACAAATTAATGTCATTAATTGAACGTTACGAAAACTTAATTCAAATATTAAAGTTTAGTAACCACAAATTCATTAGTGACATTAAGGACATTCATGATTGAATTAAATGAGTTCAAGATTTCCTATTTCCTCATGGAAGGAATTCGTGCAAAGATAAGAAGAATAAAGAAGAACTTTGGTTTTGGAGAACTTTTTGGTTGAGCAAAAACGTGAGAGCCTTTGTGCTTTTGGGCGTGATGCCTACTCCTTTCAAGAGAGTGATTCTCTTGGTGATTCAGTGATTGAATCAAACTAAGTCTTCCATGGAGTGATTCTATGTGAAGCAAAGTGGTTCTCCTTTTGGGCTCCACTTTCCTATCCATTTTTGTTTATCTTTCTTTTTGAATTTGAGTCCAAGAACACATGTGTGTTCATAAAACAAAATACAAAATGAGTGTTGTTTGAGTCATGTCATGGAATGATCAATTCGTGATCTTCCTAGGATGATTGAGAGTGATTCTCAATTGTTTGACTTTGGGTGTTTTTCTTCTTGAGTCTTGTTTGAAGATCAATTCATGGATCTTCTTTGTGTGATTGAGAGTGTTTCTCAATTTGAGTCTCTTTTTGAGTGAGAGTCTAAGATCATTTGATCTTTGCCTTGGAGAAAAGAGTTGGAATCGATGGTCTCATTTCCTGGGCGCATCATTATAAGTCAAATGATATCCACCTAGGAAGATCATTTGAGACACCTAAGATCAAAATGAGTCTAAGATCATTTGATACACCCAACGAATTGGATGTATGGATTCGTTTCTGAATTGGCCCTCAATTTCTATGAACTATTTTGCTTTGTTGTTGTTTGTCACAAGACATTAGGATTTTCTAAAACAAGAGAAGAAGATAGGGACCAAATTGAATGGAATCCTTGAAGGATCAATGTTTTGAAGGGAGGCGCCACCTTGAGGTTGAATCAAGGAAAAAGCCTTGGTCACTCAATTTGATTCACACAAATTGAGCCCTTCAACCAACCAAATTGAGAATCACTCTCAAGAGAACGTGTCAAAGCTTTGGGCAAACAAAACTAGTTTTATTCTCTTCCATCAAAACTCCTTATAAGGAGTATATTACAAACACCAATCCAAATGTACAAATTAAAAAGGGAATTAAGGAAGGGGAGTTACAAAATAAATGACTTAATCAAAAACACTTATGAGCCATGGTAATAAAAGAGGGAATTAGGGAAGGGGGTTACAAAATAAAATTCATTAAATTTGATCATTAATGAAGACGTTTCCTTTTGATTGCTCATGATGGCCATCACTCGTGCAATCTCTTGCTTGTTTCTCCTTCTTAGCCGTGAGGATGATGGATTAAATCTTGACTCATGGCCTTCTTTGCCTTTGTGGTTTGCTTGGTTCTGTTCTTACCAAAGTTATGTGTCTTTGTTAAGGACACCTCCCTCCCTTGTGTTGTGAAAGATCAAGCAATTAAATTCTTTGTATTGAAATGGCTCTTGGGACAGAGAAGTGGTGACTTGGTTAATGCAAACCAACTTAAGCTCTTCTTGGGCTTTCTTCAATCTAGACCTAGTCATTGGACCTCCAAGACCTTCAAGGGTATCCCTTGGTGGAATGTTCCTATTTTTGGCCTCATCACTCTTCCCCTTTTCAAGAGGATTTGTCCTCAAATCTGGACCTTCATCATCAGCTTCAAAAAGAGTGAGATCAGCTACATTGAAGGTTGCACTGACATGATAATCACCTGGAAGATCTATTTTGTAAGCATTATCTCCAATCCTTTCTAACACTTGGAATGGCCCATCTCCTCTGGGTTGCAATTTTGATTTCCTTTATTGAGGAAATCTTTCCTTTTTGAGGTGTACCCATACCCAATCTCCTGGTTCAAACACTAACTTCTTTCTTCCCTTGTTAGCTTGTTTTGCATAGCTTTCTTGCTTCTTTTCTATTCGAGCCCTTACCTGTTCATGTAACTTTACAATATATTCTGCCTTGGATTTACCATCTTTATGTTTTAGCACAAAATGGTTGGGCATAAGAAGCAGATCAAGGGGTGTGAGTGGATTAAATCCATAGACAATCTCAAAGGGGGAAAAATCAGTGGTGTTATGAACAGTTCGATTGTAGGCAAATTCAACATGAGGTAGGCATTCTTCCCAAGCCTTCAGGTTCCTTTTCAATACTGACCTAAGAAGAGTTCCTAAAGTCCTGTTCACCACCTCTGTTTGGCCATCAGTTTGTGGGTGACAAGTTGTTGAGTAAAGCAGCTTTGTTCCCAGCTTTCCCCACAAAGTTTTCCAAAAGTTACTTAGAAACTTTGTGTCCCTATCAGAAACAATGCTTCTAGGCAGACCATGCAACCTAACCACCTCCTTGAAGAAAAGATCAGCCACATGACAAGCATCATCTACCTTTTTGCAAGCAATGAAGTGTGCCATTTTTGAAAACCTGTCAACCACTACAAAGATGGAATCCTTCCCAGTTCTTGATCTAGGCAACCCCAAAATAAAGTCCATAGATAAGTCCTCCCATGGGTGGTTTGGTATGGGTAGTGGTGTATAGAGTCCATGAGGCATGCTTTTTGATTTGGCTCTTCTGCACACAAGGAATTTATCACAGGTTCTATGCACATCTACTCTCATGTGTGGCCAAAAGAAGTGTTCTCTCAAAATCTCAAAAGTCTTTTCCTCCCCAAAGTGTCCCATTAGTCCTCCCTCATGAGCTTCCTTGGTAAGCAGTTCCCTCACAGAGCATTGAGGAATGCACAATCTTTTCTCCTTAAACAGAAACCCTTCATGAAGATAGTACCCGTTAAAGGCCAACTTTTCACATTGTTCTAGGATGGAGCCAAAATCTGGGTCTTGTTGGTAGAGGTTTTTGATTTGTTCAAGGCCAAAAATTTTTGTTTCTAAAGCATTCAGGAGGATATGTCTTCTTGATAGTGCATCAGCTACTACATTACTTTTTCCCTTCTTGTGTTTAATCAGATAAGGGAATTGTTCTAGGAACTCAACCCATTTGGCATGTCTTTTGTTCAGCTTTCCCTGCCCTCTGATGTATTTTAAGGATTCATGATCACTATGAATGATGAATTCTCTGGATACTAGATAGTGTTGCCACACCCTAAGGGTTCTTACCAAGGCATAAAGTTCTTTGTCATAGGTAGGATAATTGAGCACAGCACCCCTAAGTTTTTCACTGAAATAGGCCACTGGCTGACCTTCTTGCATTAGGACAGCTCCTATTCCTACATTAGATGCATCACACTCTACCTCAAAGGTCTTAGAGAAATCAGGCAGTCTCAGGGTAGGGGCTTGGGTGAGTTTATTCTTGAGGGTATTAAAAGCTTCCTCTTGTTTTCCTCCCCAGGTGAAAGTGGCTTTCTTTTTTACTAACTCATTTAGAGGGGCAGCTATGGTGCTGAAATCCTTGACAAATCTCCTATAGAAGCTAGCTAACCCATGGAAACTCCTAACTTCACTTACTGTTTTTGGTGTAGGCCATTCTTGGATTGCTTTAATTTTTTCTTCATCAACCTGAACTCCCTTTGAACTTACAATAAAACCTAGAAACCCAACTTGGTCTTTACAAAAGATGCATTTTTCTAGGTTGGCATAGAGTTGTTCTTTTCTTAGAACTTCCAAAACTGAGTTAAAATGATTGGTATGTTCATATGCATATTTTTACTATAAACAAGTATGTCATCAAAATATACCACAACAAATTTTCCCAAGAACTCTCTTAAGACATGATTCATTAGTCTCATGAAAGTGCTAGGGGCATTTGACAATCCAAAAGGCATGACCATCCATTCATATAAACCATACTTAGTTTTGAAAGCTGTTTTCCACTCATCTCCTTCTCTAATTCTAATTTGGTGATACCCACTTCTTAAGTCAATTTTTGAAAAGAAACAGGCACCATGCAATTCATCAAGTAGATCATCTAGTCTAGGAATAGGATGTCTATACCTGATGGCAATGTTATTGATAGCTCTGCAATCAGTACACATCCTCCACGTGCCATTCTTCTTTGGAACTAACAGAACTGGCACTGCACAGGGGCTCAGACTCTCTTTGACCCACCCTTTTTCAATAAGCTCCCCAACTTGTCTCTGAATTTCTTGAGTTTCCTGTGGATTGCTCCTATAAGCTGGTCTATTGGGCAAAATGGCCCCAGGTACAAGATCAATTTGATGTTCTATTCCCCTAAGTGGGGGAAGTCCATCAGGAACTTCTTGTGGAAAGACATCCAGGAAATCCTGCAATAGACTCTTAATTTCATCAGGCAGGTCATCAGGTATTTCAGCCTCAGTATGTAAGCATAATTGTTTGCAAATCAAAAGGAAAAAAATTTGTTTCTTATATAGGGCATGTTTGACTTCACTAGTTGACGCCATGAAACATTTTTTTTTCCAGAATCAATCATCTCTATGACCTCTTTTTGTTTTTATTTTCTTATTTTCTTTTGTTCTTCTTCTACCTGTTTTGGTGTCATGGGAATCAGAACAATTTGTTTATGATGGTAGTGAAAAGAAAACTTATTACTTTCACCATCATGTATTGCTCCTTTATCATGCTGCCATGGCCTTCCCAAAAGAACATGAGAGCCTTCAAGTGGAATTACATCAAACCACAACTCATCTTTGTAATTTCCAATGGCAAATTTTGCTAAGGCTTGCTGCTTCACCATCATTGTCTCCTTTTCATTGAGCCACTGGATACAATAGGGTCTTGGGTGTGTTATTGTCTTTAACCCTAAGCGTTCAACCACTTGAGGGCTAATAGCATTGGTGCAGCTTCCACCATCAATGATGAGTGAACACAACTTCCCTTGAATTATGCACCTTGACTGAAACACAACTTCCTTTTGATGTTGATCAGGGAGCAGAAATAGTCGTCCCCATGGTTGCCTTGGTAGACTCAGACACCTGTTATCCATTCTAATTTTTTTTTAAACTCAAAAGCAACGACTTACAATTGTTGCAAAAGATTCTGAACAGAATCAGTAACAACTCTTGCTGCCACAACAGACATGTACACAATAGTAACGACTTTGATCCGTAGTTAGTTACGATGACAACAAATAGCGACCAAAAAAGGTTGACGCTATAGCAGGAAAGGAACAGCGACAAATTTTGAAAGACAAACACAACAGAAAAGCGACGGAAACAAAAACCCACCCAGACTGGCCACGGTTTGAGTTTTGAAAACAACAAAAATAGCGATGAACAAGAAACACAAACATAAACTCCAAAACAGTGACAGAAAAAGAACTTAGACCACGATTTTAGGCTCCAACACAAGACAATAAAAATTGAAAAGAAGAAGTGCAACAACGACCTAAAGAAAGAAATTGCATTAAAGACAACACTAGTACCATAAGGAACAAATCTTCATCAAACGAAAATGGAGTGATGCCACTTTTGAATTTTTTTCCACGACCTTGCTCTGATTACCAATTTGATACACCCAAGGAATTGGATGTATGGATTCGTTTCTGAATTGGCCCTCAATTTCTATGAACTATTTTGCTTTGTTGTTGTTTGTCACAAGACATTAGGATTTTCTAAAACAAGAGAAGAAGATAGGGACCAAATTGAATGGAATCCTTGAAGGATCAATGTTTTGAAGGGAGGCGCCACCTTGAGGTTGAATCAAGGATAAGCCTTGGTCACTCAATTTGATTCACACAAATTGAGCCCTTCAACCAACCAAATTGAGAATCACTCTCAAGAGAACGTGTCAAAGCTTTGGGCAAACAAAACTAGTTTTAGTCTCTTCCATCAAAACACCTTATAAGGAGTATATTACAAACACCAATCCAAACGTACAAATTAAAAAGGGAATTAAGGAAGGGGAGTTACAAAATAAATGACATAATCAAAAACACTTATGAGCCGTGGTAATAAAATAGGGAATTAGGGAAGGGGGTTACAAAATAAAAGTTCATTAAATTTGATCATTAATGAAGACGTATCATTTTGATTGCTCATGATGGCCATCACTCGTGCAATCTCTTGCTTGTTTCTCCTTCTTAGCCGTGAGGATGATGGATTAAATCTTGACTCATGGCCTTCTTTTCCTTTGTGGTTTGCTTGGTTCTGTTCTTACCAAAGTTATGTGTCTTTGTTAAGGACACCTGCCTCCCTTGTGTTGTGAAAGATCAAGCAATTAAATTCTTTGTGTTGAAATGGCTCTTGGGACAGAGAAGTGGTGACTTGGTTAATGCAAACCAACTTAAGCTCTTCTTGGGCTTTCTTCAATCTGGACCTAGTCATTGGACATCCAAGACCTTCAAGGGCATCCCTTGGTGGAATGTTCCTGTTTTTGGCCTCATCACTAGTGATGCAAGGCAGTCCCAGGACCCTAAGAACTTAAACAACTTTCCATTTGATCCAGGATCATGCTATGCTGAGGAATCCTTTTCTCTTTCAATAGAGGAAAAAGGAGGAAGATTTAATTAAGTTTTTAACTTTCTTTAAAGGAGTTGTAATAAGAGCCTAAGTTTCTGCTCATTTTTAGTTTGAACTTTTAAGATTTGTTTTATGTTTAGTCAGTTTGTAATAGTTAAGTACAGGATAGGCCAACCATGAAGGATTCAAGTGCAAGAGAATATTCAAGATCAATCATGTTCTTTCAAGAAAGAACTTGAAGGTTGTCTTTTGATTCTCCTCTTGCCACACGTTTTTTGAAGATAAGAAGCAAGGAACAAATGCCATTCAATAAGGCCATCAAGAGCAAGTCATCATGAGGATGGTGGTTACAATTTGATAATAAAAGTAACCTTAATGGGTGGGTACAAATGTATTTATGAAGCATTGAATGATGTCAGTTACAAATTGATGACCATCACCAATACAATCATCAAGGCCATCAATGGAGCATTTAAGGGTTGTGGTTACACTTTCATGGCCACTCATTAGTAATAATAAGGAGGAGTTATAGCTATTAAATGAGAATTCAATGAATTCCTCAATGAAGAGCTACGGCCATTCAATGCAAAAGGAGTTACACTTTGCAACAACAATTCATGTGGCCATCATGATCATTAAGGGAGCAAGAGGGAAGTTACAAAAGAGGCCATAAAGAATTCAGCCAATCATTGATGAGGGAGGGTTATAAACTAAATCTCCATCATGATGGAGTTAATGCTAGAGGTTACACAAATAAAGGGTCAAGATGATAGTCATCTACATGGCTAAGGATGCAAGAATCAAAGAATCATCATCATGGCAAGATAACCTCACGGCGAAGATTCAAAGAGTGTTAAGACATGGTTTTAATTCCTCATCATTTGCATTGAATTATGTAACCCCCATCTCCATAGTTAAGTGTAGTTATGATAGGCTTTATTTTGTAACTCCCAACCTTATTCATTGCTTTATTGTACGGCCAAGACTTTTGCTTGGAATTGGTGATTGTAAACTCCTATATAAGGAGCTTTGTTTGATGGAATAAAGTAGCTTGGATGCCATTGGGAAAACGTGACTTAGTTCACAATATCAAGAGAGTGATTCTCTTACACTTAGGTTGTGGAAAGAGATCTCATAGGTGTGAAGCTTTTGAGAGAAACCAAGGCTTATCACTTGTTCCTTCAAGTGTGGCGCCTCCCTACTATCTCTTTTCCTTCTCTTCTTTCAATTCGTTTTGGTCCAATTCCATTATTCTAAGAATTGTTGTTTGAATTTGGAGTTTCATGTTTGTTCTTCTAAGGGCCTAACAAGAATCAAACACCCAAGTATTCATTGATTCCAAATATTCAAGAGAATCTTTGGTGGAAACATAGGTCTCTAGGCTTGGGTGCATCACTGGGTCGGGGAATGGTTTCTTGTATCAGTGTTTTGTTATTTTCCGACCCTTTTGTACTTGCCAATTTGGATAGAATGTCGGCTCTGGAATTCGAATCTCTCGGCACATGTGAAATGTTAAATTCGGAAAAGTTTGAGATGATTCGCTTTACCTCTTCAAGATATTTTTGTAAAATAGGTTCCTTTGCCGAGTACTGACCTTTGATCTGAGAAACTACCAGTTGTGAATCGCTGAAAACTGACACTTGCTCTGCTCCAAACTCGTGAACCATCTTGAGGCCTGCAAGAACTGCCTTGTATTCTGCTTGATTGTTCGATGTTTGAAATTCAAATTTCAATGAGTACTCCATGCACAATCCCTCGGGGTTCTCAATGATGACTCCAGCCCATGCGCCTTTTCTATTACTTGATCCGTCGACGTAAACTGACCAAAGATTTTGAGAGTTGTCCGAAGGGATATCTGTGAACTCAGTAACAAAATCAGCAAGCGCTTGAGATTTCATTGCTTTCCTTGGTTCGTAGGTAATGTCGAATTCAGAAAGTTCGACAGACCATGAGACCATTCTGCCAGCTAGGTCAGGTTTGTGAAGAACTTGTCTGAGAGGTTGAGCGGTTCTTACCAATATTCTATGTGCCTGAAAATACTGTCTCAATCTCCGAGCTGATGTGACCAAACAATATGCAAGTTTCTCCAGCTTATGGTATCTCAATTCCGATCCTTGAAGTGCTCGGCTAACGAAATATATTAGGGCTTCAGTACCTGAATTATCACGTACAAAACTGAACTGACCGCCGCCTCGGCCACTGACATGTATAGAATGAGTTTCTCACCAGGAAGAGGACCGTGGAGGACCGGTGGGCAGGAAAGGTACTCTTTTAACTGAATAAAAGCTTGCTCATATTGCTCGTCCCAGAGGAAATCCTTGTTTTTCCTAAGGAGCTGGTACCACGATAAGGCTTTCCGAGCGGCTTGGGACAAGAACCTGGAGAGTGCCGCCACTCGGCCCGTAAGTTGTTGAACTTCTTTAAGACTAGTTGGGCTCCTCATGTCAAGGATTGCTTTGCATTTATCAGGATTGGCCTCAATTTCTCTCTCGGTTAACATAAAACCGAGGAAAGAATCGGTCGGGACTCCGAAGACACACTTCTCCGGATTCAACCTCATGGAGTATTTTCTCACTCGGTCAAGTATTATTGTGAGGTCCTTGGCATGATTTTCTTGCTGTCTACTTTTTGCGATGATGTCATCTATGTACACCTCCATGTTTGAGCCGATCATACCTTGAAAAATCTTGTTCATCATCCTCTGATAAGTAGCTCCCGCATTTTTCAACCCAAAGGGCATAACGTTATAACGGTAAGTTGCCCTATCGGTGATAAATGCAGTTTTGTCCTGGTCGGCAGGGAACATTGGAATCTGGTTGTAACCAGAGTAAGCATCCATAAATGATAAGAGTTTGTAACCAGCCGAACTGTCGACGAGTTTGTCAATAACAGGGAGTGGGTATTGATCTTTAGGGCAGACCTTGTTCAAGTCTGTGTAGTCAACACACATTCTCCATTTTCCATTAGGCTTTTTGACCAAGACGGTGTTAGCTAACCAGTCTGTATAGTCAATCTCCCTAATGAAACCCGCTCGGAGTAGTTTAGCGACTTTTTCCTCAATTGCTACGGCCTTTTTCGCACTAACTTTCCTTTTACGCTGTGCCACTGGTTTCGACCCCGGAATGATGCTTAACTTGTGACAAATAAAATTGGGGTCAATTCCTGGCATATCAGCTGATGTCCAAGCGAACAAATCTTTATTCGCGATTAATAGTGCGGCCAATTCTTTTTTAACGCATGCAGGCAAATCAGAACCTATTTTCACTTGCCTGAGGGGGTTGTCAGATAGTGTCAAAAACTCCCATTGTCCCTTTGGGGTCGGTCTATTTCTGTCGGATTGGTCTCGCATATCCAGGTCCGCCAGATTAACATTTCCCTTACCCAAAGAAACTCTATCCAGATTGCTCGGATCCTTGCTTTTCACCTTCCCCAGGCTGGCATTGTAACATTTTCTTGCTGCATCCTGTTCGGCTTTGACCGTTACCACTCTGTCATCAGTTCCGACGAACTTCATAGCCAAATGAACTGTTGATACAACTGCCCCAAATGCTTGCAAAGAGGTTCTCCCAAGTATGGCATTATATGCTGCTGGACAATCAACCACCAAAAACTTGACTATCTCGGTTCTAGCCGAAGGTTGTTGTCCGAGAGTTATAGGAAGTTGGATGTAGCACTTTGGCTCAACGGTGTCTCCAGTAAAACCAATTAGTTCTCCTTCAAAGGGGGTGAGATTACACTCCCTGAGTTTTAAAGCTTTGAATAATGGGAAGAACATTATATCCGCCGAACTACCTTAATCAATAAAAACTCGTTTTACCTCGTAATTGCCAATCAGAGCAGTTATCACCATGGGGTCATTATGGCCAGGAAGGATTCCATCCAAATCTTCGTCGTCAAAAATGATGGGAATGTTCTTTGTTGATCTTTTGGCAATCGATTTCTGGCTAACTGCCAAGATTTGGTTGATGTACTTCTTCCTGTCAGCTTTTTTCTCCCTTCCTCCAGCAAAACCTCCTGCAATAGTGTTGACCAAGAATTCATTTTTGCTAGCGTTTGCGTCAGGTACTAGAACGGATTCGGTTTTCTGTCTTCCTGCGTTTCTATCATCTGGTGACCTACTTCTCTGGCGTTTAGATTTTACTGGGGATTGAGATCTGTTTCTGCTTCTTCGGCCAGCTGCATCTCTGATGTATTGCTGTAACTTGCCATCTCTGATCATCTCTTCGATCAGATCTCGCAGCCAGATGCATTCGTCGGTGGTATGGCCATAGCCCCTATGGAAGTCACATTATTTCGACCTATCACGTTGTGCGCCCTTTCGTAAAGACGGCGGTCTTTGGGCAGAGCGTAAGTCAGTCTGCATAGTTTCTCTTAAAATCTGACTCCTTGGAACTGTTAGAGGAGTGTAATCTTGAAACTTATTTCTTGGGAGAACCCGTCGGTCCTGATCATTCTTATCTCTGTCTTGTCTCCCACCAAAACGTTCGTCACGTTTTTGTTTGTTCGGTCCTTGAGGATCGGCTCGTTGTCTATCTTCTCTGAACTTCTGTCCCTTGTGAAATTCTTCCAAGTTGATGAACTTATTTGACCGTTGTCTCAACTCGGCCATATCCTTTGGGGGTTTACCAATCAGAGATTTTCTGAAATCCCCAGACTGCAAACCTTGTGTGAATAGTAGCACTGCTACTCCTGGCTCTAACCGTGGAACGGAACTTGCTTCCGCGTGGAAGCGTGATAAGTAATCTATCAGTGGTTCATCCGGCCTTTGTGTAACAGATGCCAAAGTATGGTCGGATTTGGGTTCAATGCAGCTAGCAGTATATCTGTTAAGAAATACACGCTTCATCTCCTCCCAGGAATTAATGGAGTTAGGAGGGAGGGAAGAATACCACCTTAGAACCGAGGGTTCGAGTGTCATAGAAAATGCTCGGTATTTCATTTGTTCACCACCCCCATAATAATTCATTGCCCCTTCATAAGACACAATATGGTCCACTAGGTCAGTTAGACCATTATAATGTGCCACATTAGAGGGGCCCAAGTATCCTTGAGGGGTTTCAAATGCCATTATATATGGAGTAAAAGGATGACCAGGGTGGAAACCGGCCTGATCTTGATTTGTGGAGGGGTTAACATGAAAATTTGGTGGGGGAAGCTGCATTATCGGGGCTGGTTGTGGGTCCATGGTTGGTTGGTTCTGTGGTGGAACAGAGGTTGATTGATTTTGAGCAATCCTCGCCATAGCTTGTTGTTGAAGGTCGGAAATAGCACGTCCTTGTTGTTCGATTAAAGTGGTCTGCCTATTAAGAATATTGATCATCTCTTGCTCCCGAGCCCGAGCGGAGGCAGTAGTTGCATAGGATCTGCTGATGGAATGGCTATGACGAGAGTTTCCCGGAGCAGATCTACTTGGATTCAGTCTGGTTCTAGGTGTTGTACTTATATGATCAGGGTTATGTGGGATGGGAGGGGTACATTGGGTGTTTCGCCCATGGTGTGCTCAGGTTCCAGTGGTTCTAGAAGTGTTTCGTGTGGTAGGAGCTGTGCTACTTGAATCACCATGGGTAGAGGGAGGTGGTGTTGGAGGGGGTGGTGGTGGTGGTGGAGGCTGTATGTTACGTAAAACCTGAAGGGGTTGGGGATTGCTCCCAGCCCTAGGATGGGAAGATTGTGGTGTTTGGGGGTGTACAGCATGAACTCCACTACGTTTTGGCTTTGGTTTGGCGGTGGTTGGCCTTGCGAATGGTTTCGTGGTTGGGGGTTATTCCCTGGCCCAGAATGAGATCTTCGTGGTGGTTGCCCATTATTTCCACTATTATGATTGAGGACGTCACGCAGATCTCCCGCAGAGTGAGGCTGTGGCTCATTATTATTAGCATTCCTGGGCCTGCCACGGGTGCGGGCGATGCGCTCCCGGAGATCACCGACCTGACTTCTGGTAGTGACCATGGTGGTGGTGGGAATGATATGTTATTCAGTTTCCCACAGACGGCGCCAATGTCGTGTCCTTAACCAAGATCAACCTTAAAGCTATGGAAGAGCCTTGAAGAATGATCTCAGTCAAGATATTAATGTAGGACTCTTTAGGGTTTCTGAATATCCAGTTGGGATAATCAGGTTCTCCCTAGTCAACAATGTGTGTGCTAGTGTCAACTTAGGGATGAGAAGACGTACCTTTGCCCCTATAGCATGGTGGTTCTTATAGGGGATTACCTGTGTACTGTGGGCCGTCTTGATAAGGCTTCTAAAGAGGAAGAATTCAACTAGGATTTGTATAGGATGTGATAAGATAATATCCATAAGTCTTGTAAATGATAAACTCTATCCAATGCTATTTTAACTAACCAAGAGTCATGGGAATCTAGGAGTAGTTACGGTTAGATGAGGCTGTAAACGTTAAGGATCAGATTGAGAGTCCTGTGCTCGGTGGTAACCTCATCAGTACGTAACCTATACGTATCAACCCAGTTTGCTCGGTGTAAGTGTCCGACCGTTTACCTTGTTGTAGTTTCATACCACTCGTAGCAATGAGGTTTTGGTCGGTCAATGCTTGGTTTACTACAAGTCCACTACAATAAACACATATAACCTTCCGGTTCAAGGGTCCTATATTGAATTGTCTTTTCCTCACAATTGATGATCACTTGGTTCTTCATCAACCAATCCATACCCAAGATCACATCCAATTGTAACTTAGGGAGACAAACCAAATCTACCTTAGAAAGACGACCCAAAATTTCTTCATTACACCCTAAACAGACTTTAGCGGTGAAAATCGGTATTCCCGTAGGGGTATCTATACTAAGATAGTAAGGTGAATCAGAAACAACAAGATTCAACCTATTTACACATTCAGGAGAAACAAAAGAATGTGTAGCTCCAGAATCAAACATGATTTTGCAAGGTTGGTTATTAAGCAGAAAGTTACCTTGCACGAGATTTGGGGTTTGGGTTGCTTCCTTCCCACTTAGGGTAAATACTCTTCCTTGCACCACAGGCTTGCCAGCAGATCCCTTTGCCTCACCCTTTGCGAATTCTTTGCACTCACGAGCAAAGTGACCTTGCTTTCCACACTTGAAACATCCTCCTGTGGACCAGCAGAACTGACCATGATGATAACGCCTACACTTCTCGCAATAAGGAGCATTATCACGAGACTTGTTCTCGTTATCCATCACCGCCTTGCCCTTACCCTTGTTCTTAGAATATGGTCCATTACTCCGATGATCAAACTTCTTCTTCCTTTGTGGTCCATAACTCGGTCTAACCCCTTTCCCTTGACGTCCCATCAACTCCGCTTTCTTGTCATCCTCATACACTCTGTACATATCCACAAGTGCAGGGAAACTCTGAATCCTTTGATAACTGAAGATAGACTTCAGCTCCGGCCTCAGCCCACCTTCAAACTTAACACACTTACTCCTTTCATTAGGGTTATTTAAGTAGTAGGGAGAGTATTTCATCAGCTCCTCGAATCTGGCAGCATACTCTCCTACACTCATATCCCCTGCTTCAATTGCATGAATTCCACTTCCTTCTTTCTCCTTAAATCATCTGGAAAATATTTATTAAGAAATTTTTCCATAAATACTCCCCAGTTGATTGTTCTCCTTTCAAAATTCAGCAATTGGATAGTGTGATCCCACCAGTTTTCAGCTTCCCCATGAAGCATGTAAACTGCATAGGTCACCTTCTGTTCATCAGAACACTCCAGAGTTCGGAAAATTTTGTTAATCTCATACAACCACTTATTCGCCTCATCAGGTTTATATCCTCCCTCAAACCTTGGTGGGTTGCATTTTCTGAACTCCGACAGAGTCTTAGCATCATGATTCACCATATTGCAAGCAGATGGGTTACCAGCTCGCCCTTGAGACGTCTGTTGTTGCTGCTGCTTTATGCCTTCCAGCACAATCGTGATTCGTTCTAACATTTCGTTAGTAATATTTCTATTTCTGGTTGCCATAGAAAGACCTGCACTATGGACTTTGGGTCACTAAAAAGGTCTTTGAAACATAAATGCTACTAACTTACTCAAAACATATTCAATCAACATTGAATACCATACTTAGCTGCATCATCGGAGCCATGAGGAACAGGACCAATGCTTTGATACCACCAAAGGTGTAACGCTCTCTTTTCTATCTTGAAAATAAGTAATATTTCCAAAATGTTGAATACTTGCTATCAAAATTAGGACTAGGAAATTTTTCCTTTTTAAATTAGTACTTGCTCAATTATAAAACCCTTTTTAACCTGAATCATTATTTGAATTCGGCTTAGTAATATCTTAAGTTCGAAAAGGCTCTCGAGAGAACATTTCCTTAATTATAGAAAACATTATTCGTTGTTCTTATTAAGACATATCATTTGTCTCTCGAGTTGGATTTGAATATATAAAACATAAACTATTCGCCGAATTCTTTTTGAATAGAAATCAGAGTTCGCGGAAGTAAAAATAATACTTATGGGGCACTGCTGAGGTAAAGAAAACATCATATATATATATATATATATATGTCATAATATAAAACCCCCATCAGTACAGTCAGTAGCAAGTGGTAAAAAGTCGAGATAGCAAGTTTGGTGAAACATATACAGACCAGCTGCATAAAATAAAACCTCACTCTAAGACCTCTCAAATATATAAAAGATATGACAAAACCCAAAAGTAGAAGTCTCAGAGAAAGTCATCCGTGTCCTCAGCAGCTCCTCAGATCCTCCACAGCTCTATCCCTAGGATCTAGGATCCAAAACATCTACGCTATGCATGCTCCTATGAACCAGCGGGTCCACCTCTAGCTGAAACAGTCGGCTCAACATGCACCTCCTCCTCGCTCTCATCCTCCACAGGGTCCTCCTCGATCTCGCCCGACTGTGTAGAGACCCCACCATCGGGTCTAGGATCTGCAGAGGCAGTCCTATCAAAGTCAGTCGGACCAGGAGAAGGAGTCTCCTCAGTGACGACTCTATGGGAAGAAGGATGAGAACGAGTAGCAGCTCTGAAACGAAAACTATGAAAACGACGCATAGGTTGAGCAGGGGGTGGTCCTCTATATGTAGAAAAGGGTGGAACATGCATAGTATAGACTAATGGGATCCTAAATCGACGAGGTCGCACTCGCACCAGAGGGTTGGGGTGGTAGAGAGTGATCTCCACCTCACCCTCAAAGGTGGCACGGTGCTCCTCATACGTCCATATGCCACTAGGGATAGGGCGCATCTCGATGCAAGCTAGGTATCTGGCCATCACCTAAACAGGGCACAGGGAGTAAGTATACACATATACATAATTGATAAAGACTAAATTACAAACACAAGTATATCATGGACAGATAATAATGCAAATACATATGAGCACACCAATTTTTCAACAATATATCTCTTATAATGCAAGTGGCATGATGTATGATTTTCTATCCACAACTGAGGCCTCTAAAGTCCATCTTGGACGTCCATCCAATACACCCTTGTGTTCCCAGAACACCGACATTTGTTCCCAGAACATAATGCCGAACCATACTTGGATAATAAGCATCACTCCCGGAGTGTGCACCATGTTCCCAGAACGCATAAAAACCAGGTCCCGGACACTGGCCACATATCTATAATGTGTCATCAAGTAGGTTATAATTTGGTACTCCCGGAGTACCCTCCTCATATTCCCAGAATATGATAAACGTTCCTACCAACCAAACTTCCAGTCTATATGGATGCACAAATGTCAGGGTTGGTTTTATCTTTGCATTAATTACTGTGATTTAGAAATATTCCAATTTCCTTTTTGAATGATTTGTTTGAGGAATAATCTTTGGCACAAAATTCTCCTTTGAATTTTCTCAAAAACATGCCCTTAATGTTTAGATTGGGATAACATAACCAATGGTATTCAAAAACTTAACTTTTTATTTTTCAGATTCAGGTACTAACCGGTCACAGTTTCAGGCTAACCGGTTAGAATTACAGACCTGAACTGTTTACCATTGTAATTCAGAAAAACCCTTTTTCTTGAATTCTCTACCCAATCCATAAACAAGTTTAACATTATTTTATGCCTCAAAAACCATTTTTTTATCATTCAAAAGTTCTAAATCACATTTCATTCTCCAATGGACATAATTTCCTCTTGAAATTATCTCATCAACTTAAGGCATTAACTCTAATCTTTCAAATCTGAACCATGACATATAACAACTCATGTTCAGATCATTTATAGTGAAATAAAAGCATAGATTTGAGCAGGAACCACTAAGATTTCAGGACTGATTTTTATAAACTAATTTTTCTTTGAAATTCTGCAGTGTCTAACCGGTTACGAATATCGAGTAACCGGTTAGATTATGCAGTCAGTCCACTAAAACAAGAGTTTTGACAATTCATTTTCTTCCTTTCTCAAATCTAACCCAATTTCAACATTCACAGAGTTCATATGCCTTAAGATAAACATGTTCATACCCAGAAACACATTTAGTTTGCATGCATCAAGTTTATGGTATTAATTTGCACAAAATCAACACAAACACCATTCAATACCACAAAACTCATAGTCAACAATTACTTTCTGATTTTAAACCTTAAATCACTTGCATGCATCAATTTCAATTTGCTCAACACAGGATTGAGCCATATTTTTGGCCTCCAAGCCTTTGTGTTATTAAACACATAATGCCCTTTTTGAGTTTTGTTAACTCAAATCCTAATTCATTTGATTTCTTTTTAGTCTAAATCTAGTATAAGGTAAACTTCTCCCATACCTCTAAGTCGATTTTGATGAGTATTACCACTGAACTTGAAGATCAATCCACAGATTCCCACAAATCCACAGTTCTGCTCTCAGCCACGATTTTTATCAACAGGGTCCAAAGACCAGAAGGTTTGACATAGAAATTGGCCAAGAAAATTGGGGAAAACAATTAGAGATTGTTCTAGGCAACATGCACTAATAAGCGAAAGAGATTTGGGACCTAGAGGTTACCTGAACTGATCAAAATCAAAGTCCCAAGACAGCTTCCCGAACTAAGGAGAGACAGAGTCCAGTTTTCAACACTGAACTTTGCTGGTTGATTTCTTCTCACACACACACACACACTCTTGACTCACAATCTCTATATCAATGGAAAGCTCTGGATTTAAGCTTTCCAAAAGTGTATATTTCCCTTTCTAACACTCAGAGAAGAAGGAGAATCGCTTCAGACGAAAATGAAACCCTAAATCGCCCTCTTCAACACAGATCAACAGAAACCAACCCTCAATCCTTCAGAACTCAGCTATTTATAAGCAATTTGGATTAACATGCAGGTTGACGCGTGGTTTTCCACTAGATTTAAGCTATAATCGTGGCGAATTCGGGATTAATCAAGTGATTACTCATCAAAATCCCTTAACCCAGTTTCTGGGTTCATCGTCTAACCGGTTACAGGGCATTACTAACCGGTTAGATTAGTTCAAAATTTAAAAATTAATATATTTAAATCTTTCCCTCCAAGAACCTTTTCAATATTACCTTTAAGTCCTCATTCAGGGACCAAAATGCAATATCCTTATATTTTGCATTTATTTGCCATATAAAAATATTTCAACTTATTTTTATATTTAAGGCTAATTAAATACAAAACATAAACTTGGAAAATTTCTATAAATTAATAATAAAACTTTTATTATTAATTTCCTATTATTCGGGAGACGAAAATTATGGGTGTTACACATGTGTCACTCCTAGTAACCGAACATTTGACATTTGATCTTGAAAAGATTGATATAACAATAATTAGAAAAATTCTCTATATCGAAATATTATAATAAGAAAAATTTTAAATTATCCTAAGAAATTCTATAAATCATGAAATTATTAGGTAAATAACAATGTATTAATAATTAAAAAATCAAAAGAAAAGAAATGTATTTATTTATTTTAAATACTTTATTAAAATTAAAAAAAGGAGTGATGTGCTACTTACTAAAGCATTGATTCTCTTAATATTCATTATTACAATACTTATAAAAATAATTAAAATTTATATATATCTGATTAAAAGCATTTTAAATAATTTATTTTGTTGTTCTTATTTATTTAAATAGTTTTTTGATTATACAAAGTTTTAAATAGTTTTTTTTATTAAGTATTTATATGAATAAAAGAAATTTTCCTAATAAAATATTGAAATTATTGTATAAATATTTTATTACTAATATTTTTTCAAAGAAAAATTAAATAAATAATAGTAATGCTAAAAAAGAATGTATTTAATTACATTCAAATTTAGGAGTAAAGGGAATTCCAATTTTAAACTTCTTATTAGATTCTATAAACCATCAAATTAGTAGGTAAATAATAATGTATTTATGTTTAAAAAAATTTACGAAAGAAAATGTGTTTATTTCTTTTCAATTTTTTTTATTAAATGTAACATCCCAGATTTTTAACCCCTGATTAATAAAATGTTAATTATAAAGCTTATTTATAATTAACTATTTTTATTCCTGATTTCAAAGTAATTTATTATGAATGATAATATTAGAGAGTTTTAATATGAGAAAATAAATATTTTTCACATTAATCCCTGTTTGGGGACCTTGAAGTAATTTTAGAAAGGTTTTGGAGGGAAAGAAAATAAAATTAATATTTTTCAAAAACTGGGCAAAATACTCGAGTGTTTTTGGGAGTACTCGAGTATTTTGGTCAAAATTGACGAGTTAGTGCGTTTGGTGAGTCACCACCACCGAGTCACTGCCGTTTGACACGAAATCAGTCCTTCAACACGTCCAAGGCTTTCATGTCGAGCTGCATGAGCTCCATGAATGACTATTTAAGCCTCTGGTTGATGAATCAACAATCCATTTGCCCAATTTCGTGTAGAATCCGAGTGTTAAGGCTCCAAACTTCTCTTAATCGATTCTCTTTCCCTGAGTCGAATTGAGCTGCAAATCATACACCAATACAAAGCTCACATCACGAGATTTGTATAGACACCAAGATTGTGAGCTGAGAATTTGTGTGTTAGGAGAATTGAAGCTCGAAAGAAGAGGTCTGGTTGCTGTCAAAACCAGAATCGGGTTTTTGGAGCTTACTTTGGCCTTCGATCACTACAAGAAATATAGCTGTTTTCCGACGGATTTTTTCCGACGGACTTTAAGCCGTCAGTGTTTTTTGTGTTTATTAACGGAAATTGCTGTCGGAAAACACGTTTCCGACGGTTTTGTGATTTTTCGCGTTTTCCGACGGATTTTCTGACAAAAAGCATTTTTGATTCTTTTCCGACGGATTTTCCAACGGATTTTTTGACGGAAATTATTTTCACTCTTTTCTGACGGATTTTCCGACAGATTTTCCGACAGATATTATTTGCCTCTTTTCCGACGGGTCAAATCCGTCGGAAAATTAATTTTAAAAAAATAACCCTTCATGTTCCCGACGGACTGTTTGACGGAAAATATTTTTATTATTTTCCGACGGATTTTCCGACGGATAATTCCATCGAAAAATTTCTTCTGCAGTAAAAAATAATTATAACTAAAGATTATAATTAATATTATTTATTTAAAAAAATTATTTTCAAAAAACAAAAAATAATTAATATTATTTTCCAAAATATTTTATGCCTTCTGTCTTCTGACGAATATGTCCATCAGAAACATTTATTGTTTATTTTAGTTTAATTTTGGGTCTTGCTAATGAGTGTCATATAAGGGCTTTCTTTAAGCAATCAATAAAACTATATGCCATTGGAAAAGTAACATACACATAAAACCTATCAATTTATTTAATATAAAATTTTTCAATAACATTTTAGGGTTTAGGGTTTACTTTTTTTTGTACATTAAAGAGTGTTCCATGGATACTTATTATTGATATTTTTCTTTATTTTTTAAGTCACTTTTATCAATTTTCATATCCTTTAAAAAGTTAGTTATTATGGTTTGTGGTATTGAATTGATAATGTAAATATTTGATACACCATCCAATTTATTTATATATATAATATTATAAAAAAAACTAAAATCATGTTAATTATGAGAGTTAATTGATCGCATTTAATTTTCTTAAATTTATCAAAAATAGAAATCTTTTAGGAATGTAGTAGTGAGAATGAAACAAAGATTAAATGAGATAACCATTTTTTTTGGTACGTTTTAGTAAAGTAGTTTGCAAATAAAATAAAATTTAAGAAGATTGACTACTTTTGCTGGTATTTTAGAAGAAAAAAAAGGTACTATCTCTATCCTTAAATATAAGACCTTTTGACACTTTCTTTGGTCCCTATTTATAAGACTATATAACAGTTTTCAATAACCATTAATTACTTCTTTCCACATACACCCCTATTTATTTTACATTTCTTTTTTCCAGTAATATTAATAGTGATAATTTTGAAAATACATATCTGTAAGATCCATGAAGAATGTTTTGATAAATGCCAAAAGGTTTTGAACAAGCTACAAATGTGTTGATCAAGTTCAAGCTCAACAAGCAACAACAAACATCAATTTATGAAGAGAGAACCAACTCATGAAGACTTAGTTTGGTAGTTTATGTTTTATTGTTTTATCTTTTGCCTCACAAGTCTTTTAGTTTATGAGTTTGGGTAGAATTTATTAGAGGGTAGTGAATCTCTTTTGATTGCATGATTATATCATATTTTGAGTATTCACTTTGCCTAAAATCAATAGGTGGCTTAAAGGTTTGAAAGAAAAGGTTTAGTTTTTGAGAAAACAAGTTTTAAATGATTTTTAATGTTAATAATCGATTAACAGATTTTGATAATTGATTAACAGTGTATTTTGAACTGATAATCTATTAACAAACTTTTGATAATCGATTATCTGAACTTTTACCCGAGTAAAACCTTTTTCACTCGAGTGAAATTTATGCAGCTTTCGTATTACTCGAGTAACACTCATTTCACTCGAGTAACTTGATCAGATATGGTTTTTTAAATACGTTTTTCACTTCTCAAAAGCCATTCTAAGTGCTCCAACTTTTGGGTATTCTATATAAACCTTTTCCTAATCATTTCTATCAACTAGAATCATTTTGATACACAATTTTACAAAGAATCAAAGCCACACTATTCTCTCTCACTCTCTCAAGATCAAAGCTCTCATTTTTATATTCTTTGATCAAGAACCTTGAATCTCTCATGTTGATATTTCATAGCTTTTGAAAGAGATTCATAGGATTGTTTTTGTTTTCTATTGAGTTGTAATCATTGCAAGAGGCAAACATTCTACAACAAAGGAAGCCTTGATTTTGTGAATCAAGCAAGTTTAGTTGAAAGTCTTGAAGAAGCATTTCATCAAGCATTTGGAAGGCACTTTGAAGAATCTCAAAGTACTTGGAAGTCTTGTGAGTGAAGCAAGCAAAGAAGACTTGTTGTGGGGTTATCAACAAGCAAGTAGAGGTTAGATTAGATATCAATAGGGTTACAAGGCAAGGGTGTGGTATCTCTTGTAGGCTAGCAAGAAGGAAGTCTTGTGAGGCATTTACTTGTAATTTGAGAAACTCTAATTCCTCATAGTGAAGAATCTCTCTTGGTTGAAGAGGGGACTGGAGTAGCTTTCAAGTGGATGAAAGTGAACCAGGATAAATCATTGTGTCGTATCTCTAAACTCTCTACTCTTTACAATTCTTGTTATTAATTGTGTTCTTGATTGAAAACCTAGAAAAAGTGATTTTTCTATATTTGATTGAATTGAATCTTTATTGTGCAAAATTGATAAGGGAAAATCATTTTCATAACCTAGGTGAATCAATAAGAATATTGGTGTTGATTGTTTCCGCTTAATCTCTCATATAATATTTGTTAATTGATTGATTTTCATTGGTTTTAATCGTTTAGATTTGTTTCTTGCGAAAATCTTTCAAAGTTTCTATAACACCTATTCAACCCCCCTTCTAGGTGTTCTCCTAGTGTTCCTAGTTATTTCATCCACCGAGTGTAGTATATTTGAAATGTTAATATTTCAAATATAATTAATTAAATTAACCAACTTTTTTAATGGACGTGAAATCTCCCAAAGGGTCTTATACAGAGAGAGACGAAGGAAGTATGTTTTTTGTTTATTATATTTCAAACCATAGGGAATACTCATTAGGTTCCTTTTTTTTTTTGACATGGTCTATCCGGTCCTATTTATAAGACACTTTTGATATTTTTCTTTTCCATCAAGGAATATAGTTAAATTTGTTAGTGACATTGGAAATTTGAAAATTTTATATACTTTTTCAAATCTAACCCTTCATTAAAAATGTATACTCAAAAGGATATGAGAGTATACATTTACAAAAGTATCCCTATAATTATTATCGGGAATTTAAAAGTGTTGAATAAATAGATGACACGTTTATGGAAAATAAATAATTAATGACATTGGAAATTCGAAATAAAAGGGTCTTACTAATAAGTGTCCTTGAGGCACTTATTAAGGTTATTACATATAGAAAAAATAATTTAAGTCTACATTTTTTACTCTTTCGGAAACATAAAAAATCACATTTTCTAACAATAATTTTTATTTACAATACGTTTCTTAACAAGTTCCCTTAGGACACTTGTTAGCATTTTTCTTAAATTTATATTAAGAATAAAAACCAGTGTTCAACATAATGGTTTTAGGGGCTGAGCCAATACAAAATAATAAAAGAAGTCTTCAATATGATGACTTTAGGGGCTGTCCCCGTACAAAATAATAAAAAATAAAAAATATTGAACAATTTTTTTTTGAACAATATTGAACACTTTTCACAATAGGAATTAAAGAGATCAAATATAACCCAAAAAAACTAAACAGATCAGATATAAAAAAAAAAAAAACTAAAGATATCAGATATTAAAAAAAAAGAAAAAAGAAAAGAAAAGCTTTCACGAATGTCACGATAGCTGCTAAGCAGTTGAGAAAACAAATTAAGGGTTTCTCTCAGTTGAAACTAACGAAGAAAGAAAGAAAAAGGGGTTTCTCTGTTCATCTTATCTTCTCTTCAGTTGAAACTAACAAATTGAAGGGTTTTCTTTTTGTGCCCACTCCCTTCAAGCTTAGATTGTCCCTCTTTCTCCAAGCTTCGGTCCTCTCTCTCTCACAGCTTCAATCCTCTCTCTCCCTCATCAACGAACACCCGGCCACCGTCGCTCTCTCCACCGAGTTCTTTCTCCAAGCGGCAAGTGGAAAGCATTGAATCAGTGAAGTATTTTAATGTTTTTAATACTAGACTCTGGAATTTGGAAGTATTGGAATGAAACCTGGAAGTATTTTAGCATTAGATTGTTGCAGTATTGGATTACAGGATTGGAAGTATTGATTATTTTATGAATTTTGGTTATAAGTTTTTTAATTAATTTTAGTTGCACCCCCTGGATCTTTTGTCAAGATCCGGCACTGCTTGCCGTTGTTGTGAACCCACATTTGGGATACCAGGTGTTGTATACTTGCAGCATAGACATATCATCTTGTTATAATATGCTTCGATTTTATTATCCTAGATTGGTAACTAATTATCTCTTTTTATTGTTGTTTTTATTATTGAAATTGATTGTGTACTGCTACTTTGCAGTTCGATGGGGATCCCACAAGTTTGGTGAATTCAGCTTCCAAATCTTATATGTGCAAGGGTAAAGGATCTTCTACTCTTGTCCAAAACAATTTATATGATATGGCCTTCACAAATGTTCTTGGATTTTTCAAGGCTCAGAATTGAAAAGGTTTAAATCCTTCACCTAAATTGTATTGTATTATGTGTGTATGAACTTTGTTTCTGCTATAGGGGAATTGTTTTTTCTGCTATTTGTCATTAAAATGATGTCTTGATATATATAGTGCTGCTGCAATGATTGAACACATCCACATATATTTTAGGCAAAATAGGTACAATGGTCCCTTAAGTTATTTTTAGGTTTCAATTTAGTCCTGTAAGTTTTTTTTGTTCCAAATAGGTCCCTTATGTTTCTTTTTGTTTCAATTTGGTCCCAGAATCACTATTCATCCTATGTGGACGAATATGGTGTAGACACGTGTCACTTTCTCTCCACCAACATATACGTGGACCAATATGATGTTGCCACGTAGGATGGATAGTGATTCTGGGACCAAATTGAAACAAAAAAAAACATAAAGGACCTATTTGGAACAAAAAAAACTTACGGGACTAAATTGAAACCTAAAAATAACTTAAGGGACCATTGTACCTATTTTGCCTATATTTTATTAAAAGTGCTTAAAAGTGGGTACAAGGTGTAACACCAACATCACATAATGAAAGTACAAATAACAGAACATCACCAGAGTTTCTATGAATTTACAATGCACCAAAAAATAATAACATAATAACAGCCAAAAGAAACCCAGCCACACCCTTATTAGATTCTATCCACCCCGCTTCCATTATTTCCCAGACCACATTAAGCCTAACAGATCAAAAATAAGCAAAACTGTCTTAAATTTGATAGTATGCTTTTTTATAAGAGCATAGGAAAAAAAAGCTTTGAGTATTACGCTAATATTAGTTATCCTGAACCAAGGTTCCATTCCACCAAACAACATCTTATCACTTAGTTATGAACAATAAGCTTTTAAGCATTGTATAGGGTTTGTGGATCATTTAAAGAAAGACAATAAGCTTTTCCTTTTGTGGTTTCCCGCGCCAAAATATTTCACATTTATTCACCTTCCCCAAAAGACACACTATTC
Source organism: Crotalaria pallida (assembly GCA_037953625.1). NCBI lineage: Eukaryota > Viridiplantae > Streptophyta > Magnoliopsida > Fabales > Fabaceae > Crotalaria > Crotalaria pallida. The sequence continues at coordinate 100,128,967 of CM075650.1, forward strand.
CATCATCACTCACACCGCTAAAAATTTTCAATTTACGTTTCAATTTTGATCATTCCACATGCTTCTGTTTTTTTTCTAACTGGATCTTTAGCAGATACGCTTCCTTCTTGATTCTTTTTTCAATTAAAGTTTTTATTTTTATTTTTTTTGTTGGTGGTGTAGTGGAAGAAGGGAACCATCATATAAGGAGGACAAAGAAGAGAAGATGTTTTATTTACACACATTTTTGGCGCGAAAAGGGCCACTTTCAACGGTGTGGATTGCTGCTCATCTACAACATAGACTCAAGAAGTCTCATTATACCTCCACTGATATTCCCTCCACCGTTCGTAAGTCTCTATCTATCTCGTCATGCTCTGAGTTTTGGGAGGATAACTACAGCATATACATTTCAATCAAAGCTTCATCATTCTCACTCCCCTCCCCTGCTTTTCCTTTCATTCCCTTCTTTTCTTCTTCTTATGACCTTTTCTGCAGAGAGACATCATTGGATTGGGGGGCTCTTGGTCAGAGTTTGCTGATTATTTCATAACTTCCCTCAAGTCGGATTAGCAAGTTTTGCAGGAAGATCTCCCCCAAAATGACCAAGTTGATTAGCAACATGATGATGATGGTGATGGAGAAGACGACTCTTATCTCAATTAATAATAATTAGGACTTATATTTTATCGTAGTTTGGATGGGTTGTGATGAGTTGGTTTTGTTTTACTTGAATGTTTTGTGATGAGTTGATTTTATTTTACTTGGATGCATGGGTTGTGAAATTTAAATTATGAAATTTTAGTTGATATCAATATGTAATTATTGAATTTCTATTTTTCAGTTTCATATGAAAATTTTAGAATTTGAAAATTAATAATACAGAATGATTTGTAATTATATAAAAAAATATAGAATTATTTATTTTAGAAAAAAACACCGTTTCCGACGGATTTTTCCGTCGGTAAGTGAAATAAAAATATTATTTTGGTTTTTCAAATAAAAATATTGCCGACAGATAATTCCGTCGGAAAATTCAATAAAATATTTGTTCTGTTTTCCGACGGATTTTACTGTCGGAAATTATTTTTTGCGACGGATTTTTCAACGGAAAATTCCGTCAGTATTTCCAACGGATGTCTTTTTCCGTCGGAAAGTTTTCCAACGCCCTTTTTTATGACTGATTGGTGGCTGTCGGAAAATCCGTCGGAAAGTAACAATTTCCGACGGATTTGGGCTGTTTTCGACGGATTTTTCCGTCGGTAATAGGCTTATTTCTTGTAGTGGATTTTGGTAAGCTCATGAATCCTACTGACCTCAAATTTGTTTCATTCTCTCATACTTGTTGCAGAGAATATCTCCTAAACTTTTTCCCCAATTATTTTGCATGGTTTGTTGATCAAAATCGTGGGTCTTGTGACCCTGTCCAAACTTTGCTGCTGTCAAAAGGGTGATTGGGGAATCCAGCTTGGAAGCTATGTTTGTAAGATCCATGAAGAATGTTTTGATAAATGCCAAAAGGTTTTGAACAAGCTACAAATGTGTTGATCAAGTTCAAGTTCAACAAGCAACAACAAACATCAAATGATGAAGAGAGAGCAAGCTCATGAAGACTTAGTTTGAGTTTTATTGTTTTATCTTTAGCCTCTCAAGCTTCTTAGTCTTTTAGTTTATGAGTTTGGGTAGAGTCATTAGAGGGTAGTGAATCTCTATCATAGTCATGATTAAATCATATTTTGAGTATTCACTTTGTCTAAAATCAATAGGTGGCTTAAAGGTTTGAAAGAAAAGGTTTAGTTTTTGAGAAAACAAGTTTTAAGTGATTTTTAATAAAAATCGATCGATTATCTGTATATTTTGAACAGATAATCGATTAACAACTTTTGATAATCGATTAACTTCACTTTTACTCGAGTAAAATTATTCAGCCTTGCGCACTTACTCGATTAAGGCATATTTAATCGATTAACACTTAATTTAATCGTTTAACACGTACAGATCTGGTTTTTAAAATGCGTTTTTCACTTCTCAAAAGCACTTTTAACCATTCCTAACTTTTGGGTATTCTATATAAACTTATTCCTAACCTTTGTGATTATTACCTATCATCTAGAATCATTTTCATACACATTTTACAAAGATCAAAGCCACTCTATTCTCTCTCACTTTCTCAAGATCAAAGTTCTTATTTTTACATTCTTTGATCAAGAACCTTGAATCTCTCATGTTGATATTTCATAGATTTTGAAAGAGATTCATAGGATTGTTATTTTGTTTTTCATTTTGGTTGTAATCTTTGCAAGAGGCAAGTTATTTACAACAATTGGAAGTCTTGGTTGTTCATCAAGCAAACAAGCATTTGGAAGTCTTGTTGTGTTAACAAGCAAAGTGGAAGTCTTGGTGTGAGGCATCATCAAGCAATTGGAAGTCTTGTTGAGGGGATTTGACAAGCAAGAGAAGAGGTTAGATTAGATTCAATAGGGTTACAAGGCAAGGGTGTGGTATCTCTTGTAGGTTAGCAAGAAGGGAGTCTTGTGAGGCATTTACTTGTAATTTGAGAACGCTAATTCCTCATAGTGAAGAATCTCTCTTGGTTGAAGAGGGGACTGGATGTAGCTTTCAAGTGGATGAAAGTGAACCAGGATAAATCACTGTGTCGTATCTCTAAACCCTTAACTCTTTACATTCAAGTCATTCATTGTGTTCTTGATTGAAAACCTAGAAAAAGTGATTTTTCATAATTGATTGAATTGAATCTTAATTGTGCAAAATTGATTTGGGGAAAATCATTTTCATAACCTAGGTAATCAATAAGAATATTGGTGTTAATCAATTCCGCTTTATCTCTGATCATCTATGTTAATTGATTGATTTTCGTATTTGATTGAAAAGTGATTTTTCAGTTTTAACAGAGATTAATCGATTAACTGGTTTTATTAATCGATTAATTCAAAACAAGCTTTCGGCATTAATCGATTAGTTGCCTTATTAATCGATTAATAGTAAGTTTTAATCGATTAACTTCTTGTTTTAATCGATTAAGACTGATAGAAATTTGCAAAAATCATTTGTTTTAATCGTTTCGATTTGTTTCCTTCGAAAATCTTTCAAGGTTTATCTAACACCTATTCAACCCCCCCTTCTAGGTGTTCTCCTAGTGTATCCTAGTTATTTCTACCACCGATTGTAGTTCTTACAATGTTTTGGTAAAGTCTCTGTTGATTCACGTCTAAGAGGTAAGGGGGAAGCTCTCTATTCACTAGATAGAGTTTAAATTGCATGCATTTGATTAGAGAGCCACCAAGAGGCTCTAAGGGCTTAGTTTGAATAGGGAAATTGGTTTGAAGACCAAACTGTGTTCTAATGTTGTTCTGAGCAAGTTCTATATGTTGCATGTGAGCTATATGCAAGTTGTTTTCATGGCAAGTGTTTGGAACTGAATTTGGTATGTTGGGTTGCTAAAAATGTGTTTTTGTGCATAATTGTTACTCAGATTTGATTCAGTGTAATAAATTGTGGTTTTTGTGTTGGAACATGTTTAATATGTATAATGTAAGCTCTGTTGATCATTGGATTGGACTAGAATTGGCTAGAATTGGAAATGGTATGTTAAAATGCAAATTTTAGTGTTATCTGTCTGAAAACACTCGAGTATTGGGGTTGATACTCGAGTATTTCGACCAAAACTGAAACATGAATTTCTGGAAAATGAAGAACACTCGAGTAACCATGAAGAACACTCGAGTAATTTGGTAAAAACTGAAGAACACTCGAGTAACTATGTAGAACACTCGAGTATTTTAGTGAAAACTGAAACATGAATTTCTGGAAAATGAAGAACACTCTAGTAGTTTTACCCAGAATATTAGAAATACCATTTTCAATTCTGAACCATTTGGTTAATACTTAAATGACAATAATCCAAACGATCTAAGACCTAAAAGAAATTGATTGATGATATGGTTATTCCGTTTGGATGACGGGACGTTGCTCGGGAGGCACGTCATAACGTTGCTCGGGTGGCACGTTATAATGAGGTAGACCAATCAATTTCTTTAAGTTAAGAGCTTGAGTGCCAGATTGTTTATTCATGTTCGGGTGACATGAGCAGGACCTCTTGAAATACTAAAAGTTGCTACTAGCTCGATGACACATTAAGGTGGACAATGTGGGCAGTATATGGTATACTATTGATTTGATGATTCAACGGTGTGTTGCACACAAGTGGTAAGGTTTACGTTTTGGCGACGTGACGTTCATCAGACATGGTGACGTTGTTTATCACCTCTGTTGTGTATCACAAGTGATAAGGTTTACGTCCTTAGGCGACGTGACGTTCATCAGATGTGGTGACGTTTTTTATCACACCCGTTGTATGTTTAGAAGTGATAGGTTTACGTCCTTGGGAGACGTGACGTTCACCAGATAGTGTGACATTTTTATCACTTCCGAGCTAGTACGCCATACGTTTTGGTAACGTATTTGTGATCTGGGAATGCACTATTGTATTGGATTGACGTCTGTGAGGACATTAGATAGGAATCTTAGAAAAAGAAGGATGTCAGGCATTATGCCACTTACCCTTAAATAAGTTAAGACTTGATATCAAGAATGAGTGCGAACATCTTATATGCATTAAGTGTTTGCTAAGTGTTAACTGTGGTTGTTAACTGATTTGGGGTTATAGTTGTGCATAAATATGTTGCTCCAACATTTATGCTCTATTGATTATGTGTATAGAATTGCTTACCCCTATGCCCTTGTAGGTGATGTCACGTCACATCGCTTGCATCGAGATCCGTCCACTCATTAGTGACATATGGATCTACGAGGATCTCCGGATGGAGTATGAGAGGGAGGTAGAGATTTCCTTTTTATCACCCTAAACCACTGATCCGGTTCACTCCTCGTAGGTCTAGTTTTCTCATCATATACGCTATGCATGTACCCTCTTTTTATAATCACCATGGATCACCTCCCACTCGACCAGCTCGCTCATATCACAAGTTTTCAATACCAATCAATCCGCTCACACTCTTTTACTCCTAGAGTCGACGAAAGGAGACTTCCTCATCTATTTCAAGGAGTTCTATTAAGGTCACGTATTCATCAGACCTTGTACCCAGTGGGAGGGTACCCACTCCTTCAAATTAGACCGAGGAGGAATCCTGTCGAAGACGAGAGCGGAGGCGAGCCTGTCGTTAATTCTATCGAGACTCAGTGGAGGGACAATGATTCTTAGGTATGTGCATAAGGTAGATGATGAGGATCAGGGATCTGATGTGGTGGATGTTGTGGAGGAAATTTGCTGCTGAAGATGTTGGATGATGACTGCTGTTACTTTTTGGAAGACTTCTACTACTACTACTGCTGCTACCAGTGCTTTGAGACCAGCTTCGGAGTTTTATATATTGTGGGAATTTCTTTTGAAAACTCTTGAGTCATGGTCTATTTTGATGTACATAAAAATACATAGCCTTATGGACTTGTACTGGGATTTTGGAGATCTTTACCACTGGACTATGCATTATGAACCTTTGTTATATATAAGATCTGCGTTTATATTATGGTGTATTTCATAGTCCCGTTATTTCCGCTTACTCTGATATTGATTAAAAAGAATTCGGTTATGACATTTTGGAAATGGTATCACTTGGTTAGATGAAAACTGGATGGCATTACTTAAGTTCCTTTATATGAAATATATTACATCTATCTTCAAAGAGAATGCTATCCAAGATTTGCGAAACTATCTTTTGAACAAAGCAAATGCCGAATTCGATTTTAAAAGTAATACGTAAACTATTCTCCAAATATCCTATGTTTTGATTCGTGCACCCGATTCTTTAGAAAATATAAAGGAAAATTTTGAATCCAATATTATCTAACATTCAACAAGTCCATATATTCTCAAGTAATAGCCTTTATTTTGTATTAATTACTTGGGCTATTTGAGGGTGTCACACTGAGTGGTATCAGAGCAAAAGTCAGATCTTGTAGTAGTGGAAGTAGCTCCAGAAAGGTAGTCATCAACATCAAGCAGGTATCCACAGGGCATATTTATTGTTTTGAATACTGATATTTTGCTCGAATTGAGCAATTTATTCAGTGTAGAAATTGAATACATTGTTGAAAGCTATTGTTAGAAACTTAGTATAGGTTGTGTGAAGAATGTTTCTGTAGTCCATCATATGTGACCATAAGTTATAGCGCAGGTCTATTATGACGACTAGAAACCAAAACCGCACCGACGCGATATTAGAAAGAATCACCGTGGTGTTGGAATCTATGCATCAATGGCAACAACAGCAATCTCAACAACCACCTCACCAATATAGTGTTGGTAATTCAGAAGCCAAGAGTTTGGCGGATTTTAGAAGTTGTAATCCACCTAAGTTTGAAGGAGGATTTAAGCCTGAGGAGGCTAATAAGTGGATTCGTACTATGGATAAGATCTTTAGAACATTAGACTGCACTGAGGCTCAGAAGGTGGCGTATGCAGTTTATATGTTAGAGGACGAGGCTGAGAATTGGTGGAATCACACAGTTCAGCTTCTGCACTATGAAGGAAGGGATATTAATTGGGATGTGTTTATGGAGAAGTTTCTCAATAAATACTTCCCAGAAGACTTAAGAAGGAAGAAGGAAATTGAGTTTCTACAATTAAAGCAAGGAGACAGGAGTGTGGGTGAGTACGCAACTAAGTTCGAGGAACTGATGAAGTACTCTCCCTACTATCAAAACAATCCCGATGAGAGGAGCAAATGCATCAAGTTTGAAGGTGGTCTGAGACCTGAACTGAAATCTGTTTTTAGTTATCAGAGGATTCAAAGTTTTCCTACGTTGGTAGATATGTGTCGAATGTATGAGGATGATAAGAAGGCTGAAGTATTAGCTGATCAGGTAGAGAGTAACCAGCAGAATTATGGACCACAAAGAAAGAAAAGATTTGATCCTCGGAACAAGGGTCCATACTTTGATCAGAACCGAGGCAAAGGAAGAGTTGAAGTTAAGGATGGAGTTAAGCCTCGCAGTAATGCTCCTTACTGTGAAAAGTGTAAGCATCATCATTATGGAAGGATCGGCTGGGCAACAAGTAATTGCTTCAACTGTGGAAAGCAGGGTCATGTTGCACGTTACTGTCGAGAATCTGTGAAGAGTAACCACACCAGACTTGCTAGAAAACCAAAGACTCAAGGCAAAGTGTTTACCCTGAATAGAGTGGAAACTAACCAATCTCCTGATCTCGTGCAAGGTAACCATTTATTTCAAAACCAACTTTGCATGATTGCGTTCAATTCGGGAATTACCCATTCTTCTGTTCAATATATGTGTGTAAGTAGGTTGAGGTCGAATTCCCCTAACTGTTTTAAAATTAGAGACCCCATGAAACTACCCAAAATTGTTTCTAAAGTTTGTTAGATTATAGTGTCGAGATACTTGATCGCAGAACTAAGTTAAATTCGATCTATTGTTCCATTTGGATGTGATTTTGGGGAAGAGATTGATTGAATCCTATTGTGGGTGTTAAGTGGACTTTCTAAAGTCAAAAATCTTCAACCAAGGTAATTCGGAAAGAAGTAGCCTTCTACACGAAATAAGAAGAACAACAAAGAACTCTCAGTCATTGAAGGGAAGAATAGCATTTCCTCCTGTGTTATCCTACTTGATTCATGCCAAAATATTGAAGCATATTTCATGTGTCGAGGCCATGACTTGGAAGGAGGTAACTTTAAGAAAGGAAGGTAAATGTGTATGCATCAAAGTGATTGAATACACACAAGATAACACACTTGACGCATGACTTGAGCTTTGCAATGACCATGGTTGCTTTGAGGGCCTGAGGCCTTTTTCTCGTGTCACTACGCTTTAAGTGTTAATGACCCTGGAGAGTCGAAGTAATTGTCAACCGAGAGGAGGAGTTGAACAAGGGACAACGTCGACGGACAGAATTTTAAAGGCTTATGAGCGGAGACTCAGTCGTCGTTACGACAAAGCAAATGAGGAAGCAACCACAAGGGGCTGAAAGGCAATTCATGTGAGCTCTATGGAGTTTAAGGAAGTGGTTGTAAGGAGTCTAATGGATTCGAGCTTGATGATACAAGTAGACCGACGAGAAGTGGTGATGGAAGGTTGCAAATCACAATAGAATTTCTAACTCGAATCCGTGAATCGCAACAAAGAACCGAAGAATTAAGGACAAATAAGAGATTGATTTCTAAAGGGAAGAAACCTAAGTTCCATAGGGGACATTTCAGGAGCAAGAATTTGGATTCCAGACAATTTGGAAATTGAAGGCTAGTTATGGGATCAAGCAAAATGGATGAAGTTTTTGAAAGATTAGAGAAAGGAGATTAAATAAGGAAGGGCAATATAAATCTCGGTGAAAACATTGCCAAGTTTAAAAGATCGGAGAAGTATGTTTCGTTGAAATTTTGATAGAAGGTTCAAACATGCGGAGTCCGAAAAGAATGATGTTTGAATTTCAAACCAGTTATCAACCAGTAAGGAATAAGGGATTCCTAACATTAGCAAGTATTTGTAGAATTGGTATGGGTGATGAGGAAAGCACGGGAAGCTTATAAGTGAATTGATTATGGGGACCAGAATTTCATGCATAAGGAATTAAGAAACTGCAATTGCATGGAAAGAAACTGAAAAGCCGATGGAAAGAAATTATTTACTTAAAGTGAGAAGGTAAGGTGTATCATCATGGATTGAGTAGTGATGAACGGAATGGGATATTTGATTTCAGTCGTAAGAAAAAGAAGCCTTATTCGCCGGTTTGCTTGAAGGAGAAATACGAGAAGGAAATGGCCAGCCAGCAAATCAAGAATGGGAGAGTTTCCATCCTGCCAGGATGCGAGTTAGATTCGGATATAGGTAGTCTGAGTTATCCCTTCGCCGATTTGAATTAACGTAGTCAAATGTATTCGATTGCGTTAATTAAATCGTTTTTTAATTCGAACATCTGAGCAAGTCTTTAACTTGAATTTCTGTGATCAAAACCCTTATCACAGTTGGATGTGATAAATGTCTTTGGGCACTACAGAGAGAGAAAGATCGGTTAAGACTAGAGAGATTAACAACCACCAGGATAGGACAAGTATTTGTCTCCCCAACGGAAGTTTCTCTAGAACTTGGCTATCTGACTGAGTCTGATAGTGACAATAATGTTCTTTATCTTTAAGTTCATCTAACTTAAAGGTAAATCGTATAGTCTTTCTTGAGAAAGATTATATCTGAGAGGGATGATTTCATTACTGATAGTTTAAATATTAGGACTGATCACCCTAATGTTTACAACTATTAAGAAATGAAGCCATACGAATATTTCCTTACTCGTGCCAGAGTGATCAGAGTGCGCAACGGGACAAGTTTTTCCTCAAAAACATCTTTGGAAAACGTTTTAATTGAAGCGCAGGTATATATATTTTAAAGATATTATTCGAAAAAGTTTTTAGTCAAAAGATATCATTTGAAGGAATGGCAAGATAATTTTTGAGGAAATTTAAGAAAAACCCTTTTATGCGAACAAGGATTTGTATATGCTTTGGAATGCAAAAGTTTTATTTGAGAAAAAGTTCATTGAAATATTTTGTGAAACATTTTGGGACAGAGAGTTAAAAAAAAATGTATAAGAAAATTCCTTTTAAGTGGGGAAGGGTTCTTCCTAACCATATTTTGAATATATATATATATATATATATATATATATATATATATATATCCTTAGAACAACTTTTGTGTAACCTTGGAAATTATAGGATTTCTAGAGAAAGAATTTCGGGGTCGAAATTCCTTTTAAGTGGGGAAGAGTGTAACATCGCAGATTTTTAACCCCTGATTAATAAAATGTTAATTATAAAGCTTATTTATAATTAACTATTTTTATTCTTGATTTCAAAGTAATTTATTATGAATGATAATATTAGAGAGTTTTAATATGAGAAAATAAATATTTTTCACATTAATCCCTGTTTGGGGACCTTGAAGTAATTTTAGAAAGGTTTTGGAGGGAAAGAAAATAAAATTAATATTTTTCAAAAACTGGGCAAAATACTCGAGTGTTTTTGGGAGTACTCGAGTATTTTGGTCAGAGTTGACGAGTTAGTGCGTTTGGTGAGTCACCACCACCGAGTCACCGCCGTTTGACACGAAATCAGTCCTTCAACACGTCCAAGGCTTTCGTGTCGAGCTACATGAGCTCCATGAATGACTATTTAAGCCTCTGGTTGATGAATCAACAATCCATTTGCCCAATTTCGTGTAGAATCCGAGTGTTAGGGCTCCAAACTTCTCTTAATCGATTCTCCTTCCCTGAGTCGAATTGAGCTGCAAATCATACACCAATACAAAGCTCACATCACGAGCTTTGTATAGACACCAAGGTTGTGAGCTGAGAATTTGTGTGTTAGGAGAATTGAAGCTCGAAAGTAGAGGTCTGGTTGCTGTCAAAACCAGAATCGGGTTTTTGGAGCTTACTTTGGCTTTCGATTTTGGTAAGCTCATGAATCCTACTGACCTCAAATTTGTTTCATTCTCTCATACTTGTTGCAGAGAATATCTCCTAATCTTTTTCTGTCACACCCCGATTTGACAACTTGAAAATAAAATTTCTTTAATTAATATAGTGAAAATTTGGGCCAATTTTTTTTTTTTTTAAAACAGTGTTACACAAGGTGAGAACACTTAGATTTTCAAATCATGTTTGCAATTTAAACTCATGTTCTCACATTGCATAAAACCTTTCAAGTTTCAAACTGAGATGTTACGAAACATCGCACTCTGAAACTTGTTTTCACAAAACACATTTAAAAGCCCATTTCGTTTGTCTGAACCGTAAAACTTAATCTCGGTTATCCAGTTTTAAAAACATAATTCGGGTGTACATGTGGATGCAGCTAATGATGTCTAAGTACCTGGTAAGGGAGTACAACACTTGGACATAGACACTATAACAATAGATCTCCGTCCAACGTATGCTCCTCCGAAGATTTGAACCTTCGATCATCGAGTCCTTGAGCCGAGCTTGACCTTCTTCTCCTTCGAGACTCCATCTCGGTCTTGTCTTCGTAGGCCAATGCATGCAACGCCAATTCCCAATATAAACTACTCACTCTGTCACCTGTGGACATCATCACAGAAGTCCACAGGGAAGAGGGAAAGACAGAGAGAGTAAGCATTCCGAATGACGCATCGTCGACGGTGTGGGTTTACGATAGGCAAAATATTAAGACAATACGAGCACACAACGATACACATTCACAACACCATAATACCACATGTAATTATGCAAGATGCATGGGGATGAAATGCAATAGTCGCATTATCTAACACTATGTCCTTGCCTTAGGGAGTCTCTAAATCAGTTCGTCTTGCAAAGCCGAATTTCTTAAACAGCTTGTCTCACAAAATCGAAGTCTCTCGATCGGCTTGTCTCGCACGATCAAAGTCTCTTTGTTCACGTATCTCGAGTCCATAGTATCGGGATTCAGGCTTAATCGTTTTGGTTTCAAGTCTACATCTCCTCGGAATCCACCCACCTAGTCGGAAGCAATCAGAAGTACAGGATCTCTACCCACACCGGCTCCGGGAGACCACACCAAAATAATATATAATATAAAATGCCCGGGAAAAAATGTCATGACAAGGGTGTCGACCTCCGCCGTGTTCAAGTATCCCTCTTCTGATCCTGATTTAGTCAAGGGGGCGTCAGTCGTCCATCTAGTGTACACGCAGTACTTCAGCTACGACACCAGACTACCTACCCAACCTCGGATGGTCAACCCAGGTCACTGTAGCTTTTTCCCGCCTAGACAGACTCCTCTTAGGCTTCTTGACGAATCACCACCATTGCCTTCCCCTATCCTAATCATCAAGTGATTACCACGTAGGTAAACACCGTATCTTCCTCTCCACTACTTCGGGTAAGGGTTTTAAGTCGTAAAGGCTATACTAGATTATCCTAATGTCGACCCATCCTAAGTCACCTCCGCCATATAGCACCAACTATATGCGGGTTACTTCTTGTGGGACTCGACTACTATATTTGACGGGCTCCGACCCATCTAGAATCATTCTCGGCATATGGCTCCGACCATATGCAGGATATCCACAATCTCTCTAACGGGCTACGACCCATTCAGAATCACCATCGACATATAGCTACAACTATAGTCGGAATTTCAATCATCATTCTGACGGGCTACGACCCACTCAGAATCACCATCGGCATATGGCTCCGACCATATGCGGGATATCCATCAATCATTGATAGATAGGCTCCGACCTATCTCAACTCGCTCTCAACATATGGCTACGACCATATGGAGGCTATCTCAACATATGGCTACGACCATATGGAAATCATCTCAACACATGGCTACGACCATGTGGAAACACTCTCAACACATGGCTACGACCATGTGGAAACACTCTTTGTAGAAATCCACAGTCATTGCGTCCTTGTTCAAAGCATCGTCGTCATAGTCACAACGTCAGCTCGATCCACATACTCTGCGCATCAGCATCATCCGGTTCCACCGCGTGATCCATCCCTTAGAGTTTCACTCTATTCGTTGAGGAACTTCTTATAATTTTCTATGTCTTTACTATTCTTATCTTATATCGCGGGATGATGCATTATGCTCATGCAATGACAATATAACGACAATATATCTCAACATAAGCAAATATAGCAATCAATCAATACCATGTAATGGTATAGGTCTGAGTCTTCGTATACCGCGATACAAACAAGCACACAATTTATCGGGTATACTACTAGCTACGATAGACCTTTACTCCGACTTTGAGAGAGTACGGAGTGTCCTAATAGATCATCTAAATACCACGGTGTCTTAGGGAAGCTTCTCTCTCACCTCAACTCCAGCAATTACTTTGTACGAAATCGTTGCGGGTTCTCCCAACTGTCAGCTGCTCCAGCTTCCTGGCTTATACGCACCTCGTACTAGATAGGAGACACTAACGTTACTAGCCTATCTAAATAATCGTCATACTTATAATCCAAAAATGCGTTTTCGAAAACTCCTTTCACTTCTTGTCGAAAAATCGTAAAACTTCAAGACTTTCTCAAATCAAAATCCAACTTTCACTATACTCTAAATACTTCGAAATCATTATAGAAAAGCAATGAAATCATTTTAAATAAATGGATCGGTTGCTGGTCCGTCTTGGACAACAGCTTGCTCGATCCCGAAAACATCAAGTAACGTCACCTTTTTGAAATCCAATTTTTCTTAAATCACGTACCATTTAAAATTTAAACTTTAAAACAACCAAACACATTTTCCGGATTGAAAAACAATTTAAATAAAAACTGGACAGCAAGTATTCTAGCCCATAAACCACTCTTTTAGAAAATCCGAAAACACCGAAAAATCGCATTTTTCAAACCAACTTTATCCTACATTGAAAACTCAACTTCAAATCACTTTAAAAACATTTTAAAACAAGAATTACATCTTAGAAAAATTCTGGACAGCATCATATGCTATGTCCCAAGTTCATTTTTTTCATTATTCAAAACCAATTTAAATCCATAAACAATTTAAGCATCTTGAAACAATTCAATAAACACTTTGATCAACACTTTATCAAGTTCAAACACTTAAAATCAAACATGGGCAGCATGATGCTTCAAATAAGGCAAACCATTTAGCACATAGAACATAGCACATTTGAAATCATAATTTCAAACTAATAGCCTAGACCGAAACACCGTAAACAATTAACTTTGTAAACTCACTCATGCCTAGTCTAGACATACCATCAAGATATCACTTATTCAATTATTTCAAGACATTATGATCACCATACAGATCCAGTCAAGTCATGAAATGAAGTACAAAATTCACGTTTGTCAAAAACATTTAAATAAAGCTTTTGTTCAATTACGGGAAAAGCACAAAGGATAAAATCTATAACTATACCAAATCAATTTGTTTAATTCTCAAAACTTCCAGAACATACCAACATATGTCAAAGTTCATCATATAAGGTTGAGAGTCAATTTCAAATGGTTGTGAAATGATTTTTGAAAACTTATATGAATGATTTGAACTCGTAAGTGCTTGACATGTCTTTTCCTAAACGACAATTTTGTTTAAGTTTTAAATGAAACGAATTTACAAAGGTATAGAATGTTTTCTTCATTTTAAAGAAAATGCAAACTCTTGAAAACTCTTTTATCACCAAGTACCAAACCTTTACGCCGAAATTGGTACTTAATTATTTCCATTGTAATGTGGAAGTGGGAAATGTGAATCGAAGGTAGTAAGGTAAGTTAAAGGTAATGTAGCCACCCTAGAGTTAAAGTCTAGTGTAGAGCCAAACCATAGTAATGGATGTTATCCATTATTCCTTCAAGTTCATATAGAACTCCAAGGAATTCGTTGTGTTATTGAACAAACTGTATTCCGGAAGTGCCAACTATTTTCAAACCATCATTAACTCTTCCGTAGAATGTAGTTTGTGAATGTTCAAGTCCTAGTCTTAGCATCCATTATAAAATGTCGTAGCACCAAGGTCTAGTTAGTAAGAAGGAAGTCTTAACTAGGATTTAAGAGCGAGTCTTAGTTGTGCGATCTTAAACCTAAGGAACCAATTAGGAAACCTTAAACCTTAGGAAGATTAGTGAGTGTAGTATGAGTTGAAGTCTTGAATTGTAGAGTTCTCTTAGGCTGAGTGTAAAGCCCGATAGTTTTCATTCATTGACTGAGCGGTAGAAGCTAGGTTCAATCTTAGTGAGTCCTAGAGTTTGGGCATAGTTGTGTAGGCATATAGATGTGCATATAGGAAGCGGTTTTCAAATGTTTTTGAACGTGGGAATTATATATATATATATATATATATATATGTATTTACAATTTCAATCTTATTAGGACTATATGTCAAGTCCAAACGATTTTAGAAACCTTTTCTTATTATTTTGGGTAGTTCCCCAACTCCCAAATTCTTTTAAGTCTTTTGATTATCATTTCGAATTGGTTTTTGACTCAGATTATTTTTACCTCTTACTAAAAGTAACTTTAAAAGAGTATTATACAAGTTTTATTAACTAACTATTTTCAAAGTAATTGCCTTGTGCCTCTTCATAAGATAATTCTTAATTTCAAATGGTTGTGAAATGATTTTTGAAAACTTATATGAATGATTTGAACTCGTAAGTGCTTGACATGTCTTTTCCTAAACGACAATTTTGTTTAAGTTTTAAATGAAACGAATTTACAAAGGTATAGAATGTTTTCTTCATTTTAAAGAAAATGCAAACTCTTGAAAACTCTTTTATCACCAAGTACCAAACCTTTACGCCGAAATTGGTACTTAATTATTTCCATTGTAATGTGGAAGTGGGAAATGTGAATCGAAGGTAGTAAGGTAAGTTAAAGGTAATGTAGCCACCCTAGAGTTAAAGTCTAGTGTAGAGCCAAACCATAGTAATGGATGTTATCCATTATTCCTTCAAGTTCATATAGAACTCCAAGGAATTCGTTGTGTTATTGAACAAACTGTATTCCGGAAGTGCCAACTATTTTCAAACCATCATTAACTCTTCCGTAGAATGTAGTTTGTGAATGTTCAAGTCCTAGTCTTAGCATCCATTATAAAATGTCGTAGCACCAAGGTCTAGTTAGTAAGAAGGAAGTCTTAACTAGGATTTAAGAGCGAGTCTTAGTTGTGCGATCTTAAACCTAAGGAACCAATTAGGAAACCTTAAACCTTAGGAAGATTAGTGAGTGTAGTATGAGTTGAAGTCTTGAATTGTAGAGTTCTCTTAGGCTGAGTGTAAAGCCCGATAGTTTTCATTCATTGACTGAGCGGTAGAAGCTAGGTTCAATCTTAGTGAGTCCTAGAGTTTGGGCATAGTTGTGTAGGCATATAGATGTGCATATAGGAAGCGGTTTTCAAATGTTTTTGAACGTGGGAATTATATATATATATATATATATATGTATTTACAATTTCAATCTTATTAGGACTATATGTCAAGTCCAAACGATTTTAGAAACCTTTTCTTATTATTTTGGGTAGTTCCCCAACTCCCAAATTCTTTTAAGTCTTTTGATTATCATTTCGAATTGGTTTTTGACTCAGATTATTTTTACCTCTTACTAAAAGTAACTTTAAAAGAGTATTATACAAGTTTTATTAACTAACTATTTTCAAAGTAATTGCCTTGTGCCTCTTCATAAGATAATTCTTAATTTCCAACTTTTCCTAATATGTATACATATTTCTTTCAAAGTAACCTTTTCTAGAAAAAAAAAACCTTACAAGTGACAAACTTGTAATGGAAACGACGACTTATTTTTATATATACACATCCGATTGGAAATATGTATATAGTTATGTAACACCTTTAATTTATTTTATCAATCTCCCTTAGATTAATTTTTCAATGATAAACCCTGTGTCTATCTTTCCTAATAACCTTTATGTTTCAACTCTATTTACGTCCAAGTTACCTTTCAATCTTAACTTTCAGAAGGTGTTCTTTTTATATTTGATAGTCGGAATGTTTGGACATTCCAATTCCTTTTCTTATATATATATATATATATATATATATATATATATATATATATAAACTAGCCCTGTGGGAATTCAAGTGCATTTTCTACCACATCCCTTAAATATGCTTTCAATTATTCTATGGATTGTTTTACTTCTTTGTGTTGAGTTGATACTCTGCTTTTCTTTTAAGGGATGCACTCTTTAATAAAATTTAAACAATGTTCTTTTACTCAATTTATATTTGATTTTAAAATGAAAATTCTATATATATCATTACACTTTGATGTTTTGTTTTTGTGTTCGATTTTTCCTCTAATTTATGTTTGAATTATAATTGTGTGACATTGACTTTCCTTTTTGTAAATGATGGATGCTCTGTGTTTTGATTTCTTTATCTGTGTTGTGTGGTAGGTGTTCTATTTGTGTATAGGACTGTCCCTCTCTTGGTGGTTGCGTGTATCCATAGTGGAATAGAATTCCAAGAATAGAAACCCAATCAGGAGTTGAATCCTAAGTGGGGGAGTGGATTCCCCAAAGTTGTATCTATCCTGAACTAGGTTAAGATCTCTCCTTCGACCGAGCATATAGCTCCATATCTTCTCTTCCCTTGAAGTGAGCCGAATTTCAGGGACGAAATTCATATAAGTGGGGGATAATTGTAACATCCCCAAATTTGCTAGGTGGCTAGGTGTATTAGTGAGTAGGATTCCGGTAAGTGTCGTAGCATTCTTAGGTTTCGATTTCAGTTGAAAACGTTAATTAGTATTAGAATTAGTGTGTGTTTAAGTGTTTAGAGTGTAGTATTTAGCTAAGAGTGGGTTTGTGTGAAGTAGAAATAAGTTAGAATAGGTTTAGAGTGTAGAGAAAGGAATGTGTTAGGTTAAGATTGTGGTTTAGAAAGGTTATTTAAGGATTAAGAGCATAGGACTTTAGGAAATTAATAATAAAAGATCCATAGCTCTAAACCCAAATTCCACCGTTGGATGTTAAGATAAGTGTGTTAAGAAGCTTGCCTCAAAATTTGAGCAAGATCCGACGGTTGACGAAAAAGTTATGGCACTTCGAAGTACAAGGGTTTAAGTGGGCTGAACTGGTTACTCGAGTAACACTGGAGTTAATAGAGTAATGGTCGAAGGGTGCACTTAAGTTACTCGATTAACACTGGAGTTAATCGAGTAATGGTCGAAGGGTGCACTTAAGTTACTCGATTAACACTTGAGTTAATCGAGTAAGGCCGAATGATGCTCATGAATTAATCGAGTAAGCATGCGACTAATCGAGTAAGGAAGGCTGTTCTAAGCCAAATTTACATGGGTTACTCGATTAACCCAAGTGGTTAATC
This sequence comes from Crotalaria pallida, assembly GCA_037953625.1. Lineage (NCBI taxonomy): Eukaryota > Viridiplantae > Streptophyta > Magnoliopsida > Fabales > Fabaceae > Crotalaria > Crotalaria pallida. Next base: position 100,146,827 of record CM075650.1, read on the forward strand.
GAGTAACCACCGTCAGATCAGCTTAAAAACACGAGTTTGGGGTGTTGAACTCATTTCTCTCTTCCTCTTCTTCGAGTTCTTCTTCTCTTCTCCTCCCCAATCCTTCTCAATCACCAAACTAACATCAAATAACTCTAATCCATCAACCTATAATCACTTCCCATCAACTCCCTATCATTTCCCATCAACCAAAACACCAATTTCTCTCTCTCACACCCAAATCCCCAAATTCCCCTCTCTAAACCCTAACTTTTCTAATTCATTAAGTGGAGCCTCCAAATCATTCAATTGGTCTTAGGAGTTGCTAGAGGGGCAAGGATTTGGAGTCATGGAGCATGGATTGGAGCATGATGTGGAGCTCCAACAAAAACCCCAATTCTCATTCTCTCTCCTCAAGGTAAGTGGTGTACTTTGGTCTAGTATTAGAGGAAGGGTTTAATTATAGTAATAGAGTTATAATTGGGTATATTATTGATTGGTTAGGTTGATGGGTAGGAGGGTAGAGTATAGTTAGGAACCCTAAGTTTTAGTGATATGTTATTAATGTATGTTTATATTAATTGATTTTATAAATTGTAAAGTAGGAAGTGAAGAACCCTAGGAAGGTGATTTAAATTACAGTCCCTGAGACATACCTGAGTATGTCGACTGATTGTTGATTGATATTGTTTGTATTAATATTATTAAAGTGTATATAAGTAAATTGTAAATGACATTCATATAGTTATGCATTAAATAGGGCCAAGTATTTCTCAATTGAGTTTAAACCAATTAAATGACATTTTCTAAAGAACAAAGAGGGTCTTAAATTCAATTGAGAAACACTTAGGATAGTGGATCATGCATGGTGAAAAGGTGGACGTTAGGTGTCGGGGAAAAACACACGTCGCTTCGCGATTGATGAGGACAAGAGTAAATGTTAGGAATTATTATGGAGAACTTTGATCCTGCAAAGGATACGGGTTTGCTTCCCGTATTGGGGGTTGGTTCTATGCAAACCATAATAATTCTATTTACTTTGGTTTCTTTGGGCCAGGCGAGGGTGATTTCTGCTAAAGCCCGATATGGACAAATCAACCCAAATCGCATGAGGAACCTTCCTAAGTGGAGGTCAAGTGTTGTGCAAGCGGGTGAGCAAGGGACCTTCCTAAGTGGAGGTGAAGCACCCAACTAGAGGTTGAGAAATGCTTACTCCTGGTCGGTTTTTCCCCTGAGTAGAGGGAGGGTTGTGAGGTGGTTGTGTTATTATTGATATGGAAAAGGGAAAGTGTATAGGTACATTGTGTGAGGAACCCTCCTGCGGGGAGAATGTGAAGCACAATGTACCCAATAGTGTAAAAGTGTTAAAAGTTAAAGTGTTAAAAGTGTATAGGTACATTGTGTGAGGAACCCTCCTGCGGGGAGAATGTGAAGCACAATGTACCGAATCGTTAAAAAGTGTAAAAGTGTCAAAAGTAAAGTGAAAAGTGTGCAAGTGAAAGGGAAAGTGTGAATGCATTATGAAGGTGTTTTAATTCGTCGAATCCAATACAAAAGTGTAAAAGTGTTTGAAAGGAAATAAAGTGTTCAATGTTGGATTCGAGAATTAATCCACCAAAGTGTGACGATAGCAAGGCATAACCATGTGATTGTGCATTGTAGTATTATATAAAAGTATTATACCCTTATATGTAGAGGTCATAAACTGAATAGTGTCATTGTGCCTTACTTGCTAATTGAATGGTGAATCGTATAATTGTTATTGTTTGTGTTTGAATATACCTCTTTATGATTTATTACTGTTTTTAAACGTTTTCTTTAATCTAGATTTCAAAGTACTCACCCTTACAGTGGACATATTAGGTACACCAAGGAGACATGCACGAAAGGATCAAGGCCGAGAACGGTATACTCATAATAGAGAGTATAGTGGTATAAGTGACCCAAGGGTCACGAGGTTGAGCAACCATTCATAGGTTATATTGTAATAAGTAGAGTTTGTAGATATAATTGTAATTTAATGATTTTATTTGTTTAAGCGTTTTGTATATTGAACAGTTATATGTACATTTTTATTTTGAATTGAAAGTTTTATTTTACTCGAATTGCAAACTGTTCTGGACTGACAGGTTTAATTCTATTTGGGAAAGTCCAATTTTTAAGGGAAACTCTGTCAAAATTTTTATAAACCCCGAATATTTTCATAATTTAATATTAAATTAAAGTATTTTCTTAAAGTATAAAAATGTAGGATGTTACACCTTCCCTCTCTCATATACTCACCTCCACCTTCATTCTTCTTCATTCTTCCATCCACCCTCAACAAAAACAACTCCCCCATCTCTCTCCTCCTCCCATTCGAAACCCCCTTCTTCCCCACCAAGGTCAAGCTTTGTTTTCACCTTCCTCAAGCTCAACACTTATTGACCATCATCATCCATCCCTATTGGTAAGTTTCCATTCTTTTTCTCTCTCTAGGGCTCACACGAATTTTCTCTCTCCTCCCTCCCATGGAAATACGAATTTCATGTAATAGGTTTAACAAATTCATGACTCATTTATGCTCTATTTTTTTATGGAGGTCAAGAATCTCTCTCCTTCCACTCAATCCTTGGAGCTTTTGATTTGGAACTTAGGAAATAGGGCTTGGAAGGTTTGTCCCCATTTGTCTTGGATTGAGGTAAGGAGGTTTGTGTTACCATATTTTAGGGGGTAGATTGTATTGTGTATATATTGGGTACTAAGAGGTAAGTGTTATTTAGAGTAAGGAACCCTAGGGTAGTTAGTATTATGTTAAAATGGGACTATGTATCAAAAGATATTTTTGAGTTGTTATGTTGTGTCTTAATGTGACTATGATGCTTGGTTATGTGGTTGTTATTTTGCTAAAATATGTTGAGCACTAGAATTGATGAATGATAATAATATGATGTTGGAATTGGTATAAATGACTCTTGGAACTTTAAAAACATAAATATATGTTTAAAGTGATGAATTGATGAGAATGATTCCAAGTGGAATAATTGAAAATGAAATTCAAAGACTTAAAGAACAAAGAGTGTGTGATTCCAGATCTTGTAAGACGTTGTCCGAAGGAGACTGTACGCATTGATCGCGTAAGACGCATTTGATGCGCTGCTGTAAGACGTTGTCCGAAGGAGACTGTACGCAATGATGGATGCACCTTCCTATTGTGGGATCCAGGTCTTGTAAGACGTTGTCCGTAGGAGACTGTACGCTTAGACCGCGTAAGACACACAAAGTGTGCAGCTGTAAGACGTTGTCCGAAGGAGACTGTACGCAATGATGGAAATCCACGTAACAATTTCTAAAAGTCATTATAAAATACAAGGTGTATGTGATAAAAGGCGGATTGCGAACTTATGCAAGAATATGATTAGCATGAAAACTCTGAACTAAATCACACAAAAATATGAAATGTGGAAATTAAGGATATAATGAATTAAATTTATTCTTGGAAATAGAATCAATTTAGAGGTTTGGGAATGATTTATTGATTTATATGCACTACTTGATTAATTGTGTTTGGCTTGGTGGTTCAGTATAGCATAATAGAAACTGCTTCCCTATTTTATTGTGTAATACTCACCTCCTTACCATTTTTCAGGTACTGAGCAGGAGTATACACCCGGATCGGCCGAGCAGGATTATTACTCTCCCTCACAGGGAGAGTAGGGTTGGGATTTAGACCTTTACTTTTGGCCTAAGCCTCCGTGTTATTTGATGTATATGGGCTGTATATGCTTTTTGAGAGAGGCTTAGGATAGTTTCTTTTGTGCATGATTTATGATTCATTTTTGGGCATAGTTGCAGTTATGGTCTTTTGATTTGTACACTTTGCATTTCTGCTGACACTCTGACAAACTGATGCTGATAATTGACACTTGAGCCCATGGGGAAACTATGTGATGCATATATTTATATTTGAGCCCTGCTGGCTATTGTTAATATTTTATACATGCGTTTATCAGGTTGAAGTTTTTTGGAAAAGTCCGATAAACAAACGAAACTCCGTCCGTTTGACGGGTGGTTTTTATAAATTAAAAAGGAAATTTTAAGCTCATATTTTTACTATAATGGGAATTAAGGGTAAATAATTATAGGGTGTTACATTTATGGTATCAGAGCAGTTTCCCTCGGCCATTGGAGTTATGAGCTACTCCAGTGATTACTCACCAAGCGAGTAATCGATAATTATAGTTTAAAGTCTAGAATATATTGATAGGATGTTTATACTACTAATTATGCTATTAAGCATTAACTGTCGGCCTTATGCATGATTAAACAGAATGGCTCATAGGTGGATCGATAATGATGGGATCTGCGCTATTCTGGAACAACTGGTACAGCTGCAACAGAATCAGGGGAATAACATAGCTGCAGCAGCTGCAGCAGCAGCAACAGCCACAGCAGCAGCAATGAATCCTCAGCCACCAGCTCCAGTTGCGATCGATTGGTTGGCACGGTTCAGGAAGAATGATCCGATGAAGTTTGAAGGAGGGTTCAATCCCGATGGGGCACAACTTTGGTTGCAAGAGATTGAAAAGATCCTGAATACCATGGCACCACCGGAGGAACAAAAGGTTCTGTTAGCACAATACATGTTGACTAGTGAAGCAGAACACTGGTAGCAACAGATGCGGAGGGGTTTGGAGGCGAGCAACCAGGCGATCACTTGGGAGTTGTTCAAAGACCGTTTTCTTGGCAAATACTTTCCTGAGGATGTTCGCAGAGAGAAGGAGATAGCCTTTCTGCAGCTCGTGCAAGGGAACATGAGCGTTGGGGAGTATGCTGCTAGGTTTGAGGACTTGATCAGATATGCAGGGAGTTACAGAGATGCTGATGAAAGGACCAAATGCATCAAGTTCGAGACCGGGCTTCGTTCTGAGATCAAGATGGCTTTTGAGTATCAGAACATCGCCAACCTATCTCAATTGATCAACATGACTAGCACTTATGAAAAGAGTCGGAAACAACGAGCAGCTGAGAAAAGAAACAAAGGTGTACAGAAAGCTGGGGGTCCTATTAGGGGCAAGAGTTCGGTGCAGCGACCAGGTCCTTACTCCCAGCCTAGAACAGGCCTAGCAGTGAGTACCTATGGTCCTATTCCGCCTTGTACTCAATGTGGCAAGCAACATAGAGGTGTATGCTGGAGTCGGAATCAGAATCAACCAAATGTCACTTGTTTCAAATGTGGGCAACCCGGTCATGTTGCAACTAACTGCCCACAGAACGCAGTTAAGAAAGAAGCCAATGTGACTAGGGCGCAGAGGATTGGTGATGGCCGCCCACTTTAGAAGGGGAAAGTGTACACTCTTGATGGAGAAGAGGTGACTGAGGCTGACGAGCTGATTCGAGGTATTGGCCATATAAATGATATTGCATGTGGTATTCTCTTTGATTGTGGAGCTACACACTCATTCATTTCTGTCAATTGCATGGAAAGATTAAAGTTATCCGCTGTTGAAATGCCTTTTAAATTGTCTGTGTCTACCCCTACAAATTCAGCTGTGGTTACATCTTTAATGTGCTTGGATTGCCCTCTTCGAGTATTAGAGCGGGAATTCAAAGTAAACTTGATATGTTTGCCCTTAACCAAGCTGGATATCATTCTAGGCATGGACTGGATGTCCCAGAATCGTGTCCTTCTTGATTGTAGCCAGAAGTCAGTGATTTTCTGTCAAGTTTCGGCGTCGGCTTTAGATGATGAGGAAGCATCGGATATCTGTAGAATCCCAGTGGTTGGTGAGTTTCCGGATGTTTTTCCAGCTGAAATTCCTAGATTACCTCCAGCCAGAGAAGTAGAATTTGGCATTGATCTTATGCCTGGTGCCGACCCGGTATCTAAAGCGCCTTATAGAATGGCCCCTCCAGAGTTGGAAGAGTTGAAGAAGCAGTTGGAGGAGCTTTTGGCAAAGGGTTTCATAAGACCGAGTGTTTCCCCGTGGGGAGCTCCTATCCTCTTTGTTAAAAAGAAGGATGGAAGTGTTCGCATGTGCACTGATTACCGTCAGTTGAATGCGGTGACGGTGAAGAATAAATATCTGCTCCCACGTATTGATGATTTGTTGGATCAGCTTAGGGGAGCTGCAGTTTTCTCAAAAATTGACCTCCGATCTGGATACTATCAAATCCGTATTCGAGAGGAGGACATTCCTAAAACTGCTTTTAGATCTCGGTATGGGCATTTTGAGTATATGGTGATGCCTTTCGGTCTCACTAATGCACCTGCTATCTTCATGGATTACATGAACAGGATATTCAGGCCGTACTTAGACTCTTTTGTCATTGTGTTCATTGATGACATTCTTATCTATTCCAAGAGCCAGAAGGAGCATGAAGAACATTTGAGAACGGTGCTCCAAGTTCTCAAAGACAAGCATCTTTATGCCAAGTTTTCTAAATGTAGTTTCTGGTTGAACGAAGTGTATTTTCTGGGGCATGTGATTTCTGAGAAGGGTGTTGCTGTTGACCCTTCTAAGGTGGAAGCGGTGCTCAAGTGGGAGAGACCCCAGTCTATTACTGAGATCAGAAGTTTCCTTGGCATGGCTGGGTATTATAGGAGGTTCATTGAGGGGTTTTCTAAACTAGCTCTTCCTTTTACTACTCTTACGCGGAAAGGCGTTCCGTTTGAATGGTCCCCGGAATGTGAAGATAGCTTTCAGGAGTTGAAGAGGCGATTGACTAGTTCCCCAGTGTTGATTTGCCGGATCCGACTCAATCTTTGTAGTTTATTGTGATGCATCAAAACAAGGGTTGGGTTGTGTGCTGATGCAGCAAGGACAAGTCATAGCCTATGCATCCAGGCAGTTGAGACAGCATGAGCAGAACTATCCCACTCATGATCTTGAGTTGGCGGCGGTAGTTTTCGCTTTGAAAATATGGAGACATTATCTATATGGGTCAAAGTTCGAAGTCTTTAGCGATCACAAAAGCCTTCGCTATCTCTTTGATCAAAAGGAGTTGAATATGAGACAGAGGAGGTGGATGGAGTTTCTGAAGGACTATGATTTCTCTCTTCAATATCGTCCGGGCAAGGCCAATGTAGTGGCTGATGCACTAAGTCGCAAGACTTTGCATGTCAGCAGCTTGATGGTGAAGGAGACGCAGCTAATCCAAGAGTTTAGTGACCTCAATTTGAACATGCAAGTAAAAGAGAAGAGCATTGGTCTAGAAATGTTGCAGGTTACTAGTGACTTGATCGGTCTTATTAGAGAAAGACAAGCTGATGATGCAGAATTACAGAATTTGTTGGAAAGGGGATCGGACAATGAAGAGCCCCACTTTGTAAAAGGCACAGATGGCATTATCCGATTTAAGGGTCGGATATGTGTTCCCCTGGACTTCGAGATCAGAAGGGATATCCTGTGGGAAGCACATCGGACCAAAATGAATTTCCATCCTGGTGCAACAAAAATGTACCAAGACTTGAAAAAGATTTATTGGTGGCCAAAGTTGAAAACCGATGTAGCAGATCATGTATCGCATTGCCTTACTTGCCAGAAAGTTAAGATTGAGCATCAAAAGCCTGGTGGTCCGTTGCGATCACTTGAGATTCCGGAGTGGAAGTGGGATAGCATAGCTATGGACTTTGTGACGGGTCTACCTAGGACGGTTGCAGGATGTGATGCAGTTTGGGTGGTTGTGGACCGTCTCACAAAGTGTGCTCATTTCATTCCGATTCACAAGAAGTACACTCTGGAGAAGTTGACTCAGTTGTATATCAGGGACATAGTCAAGTTGCATGGTGTTCCTACCAGCATTGTATTCGATCGTGATCCGAGGTTTCTGTCTAGATTTTGGCAGAGTCTTCAGCAGGCATTGGGTACTAAGCTGAAATTCAGTACAGCTTACCATCTGCAGACAGACGGACAATCTGAGCGTACTATCCAGACACTGGAGGACTTGTTGAGAGCATGTGTTCTGGAGCAGACTGGTGGTTGGGAGCAGTTATTGCCGTTGATGGAGTTTACTTATAATAACAGTTTTCACTCCAGTATTGGCATGGCACCATTTGAGGCTCTCTATGGCAGGAAGTGTAGGACGCCTCTATGTTGGTTCCAAATAGGAGAGAATTTGTTGACAGGTCCTGATATTGTGAAGGAAACAACCGAGATAATTACCATGATCAAGAACAAGATGAAAACTTCCCAGGATCGCCAGAAGAATTATGCTGATAGGCGTAGAAGACCTTTGGAATTTGATGTTGGGGACCATGTGTTTTTGAGAGTGTCTCCGATCACAGGGATTGGTAGAGCAATTAGGTCCAAGAAACTAACTCCTCGGTTTGTTGGACCTTATGAAATTCTGGAGAAGGTTGGTCCGGTAGCTTACAGAATTGCTATGCCCCCTCACTTGGCTAGGCTTCATGATGTATTCCATGTTTCACAGCTAAGGAAATACATTCATGATCCTACTCATGTGGTCACTTTGGATGATTTGCCTTTGAAGGAGAATTTGACTTTTGAGGTGTTGCCCGTGAGGATTGATGATAGGCAAGTGAGACAGTTAAGAGGCAAGGAGATTAGCTTGGTGAAAGTCATATGGAGCAGGGACAATGTGGAGGAAGCTACTTGGGAGTTGGAAACCAAGATCAGACAATCTCATCCACATTTGTTCGATGACAACTGAATTACGGGGACGAAATTCGGGTAAGTGGGAGAGGAATGTAACATCCCAATTTTTATCTATAAGACTATTAGCATTGTAAATGAGTTCTTGATGGAAGAAAGTAAGGGTTAAGTTAGAAAATAAATAGTTAGATGCGAGTAGGAATTAGACTCATCGGACTTTAGGAAATTTTAAATGCAGGTTTCGTGGCTCAAATCAGGAATTCCACCGTTGGATTTAAAATAGGATATGTGTAGTTAAATGTCCCAAAATTTGGGGAAGATCCATCGGGTAGAAAAGAAGTTGTAGGAGCTTGAAGTTGGAAATGCAGGTCTGTGGGATTTCGCTCAAGCGAAAAATCCCTCGCTTAAGCGAAACAGTAATCCATCAGACCCTGAGTTACTGAGTTAATTTCGCTCAAGCGAAACTGGCTCGCTCAAGCGAGAGTTTGGTTCGCTTTCGCTTAAGCGAAAACGGCTCGAGCAAAACCCAAACTTACTGGACGAAGTTCGCTCAAGCGAGTAGGTTCTCGCTCAAGCGAAAATGGCCGTATCTGATATTCTCAAGTCGCGATCTAGACCGTTTGATGGGAATCTTCCCATGGTTCCTCTAATCTCAGCCACCAAAAATGCCTTCCCTCTCTCATATACTCACCTCCACCTTCATTCTTCTTCATTCTTCCATCCACCCTCAACAAAAACAACTCCCCCATCTCTCTCCTCCTCCCATTCGAAACCCTCTTCTTCCCCACCAAGGTCAAGCTTTGTTTTCACCTTCCTCAAGCTCAACACTTATTGACCATCATCATCCATCCCTATTGGTAAGTTTCCATTCTTTTTCTCTCTCTAGGGCTCACACGAATTTTCTCTCTCCTCCCTCCCATGGAAATACGAATTTCATGTAATAGGTTTAACAAATTCATGACTCATTTATGCTCTATTGTTTCATGGAGGTCAAGAATCTCTCTCCTTCCACTCAATCCTTGGAGCTTTTGATTTGGAACTTAGGAACTAGGGCTTGGAAGGTTTGTCCCCATTTGTCTTGGATTGAGGTAAGGAGGTTTGTGTTACCATATTTTAGGGGGTAGATTGTATTGTTTATATATTGGGTACTAAGAGGTAAGTGTTATTTAGAGTAAGGAACCCTAGGGTAGTTAGTATTATGTTAAAATGGGACTATGTATCAAAAGATATTTTTGAGTTGTTATGTTGTGCCTTAATGTGACTATGATGCTTGGTTATGTGGTTGTTATTTTGCTAAAATATGTTGAGCACTAGAATTGATGAATGATAATAATATGATGTTGGAATTGGTATAAATGACTCTTGGAACTTTAAAAACATAAATATATGTTTAAAGTGATGAATTGATGAGAATGATTCCAAGTGGAATAATTGAAAATGAAATTCAAAGACTTAAAGAACAAAGAGTGTGTGATTCCAGATCTTGTAAGACGTTGTCCGAAGGAGACTGTACGCATTGATCGCGTAAGACGCATTTGATGCGCTGCTGTAAGACGTTGTCCGAAGGAGACTGTACGCAATTATGGATACACACACACATACTATATATTACTTAAAGATACATTTGGATGGTGCCTCTCCGGATCTTGTAAGACGTTGTCGAAAGGAGACTGTACGCATTGATCGCGTAAGACGCACTTGATGCGCTGCTGTAAGACGTTGTCCGAAGGAGACTGTACGCAATGATGGATGCACCTTCCTATTGTGGGATCCAGGTCTTGTAAGACGTTGTCCGTAGGAGACTGTACGCTTAGACCGCGTAAGACACACATAGTGTGCAGCTCGAAGGAGATTGTACGCAATGATGGAAATCCACGTAACAATTTCTAAAAGTCTTTATAAAATACAAGGTGTATGTGATAAAAGGCGGATTGCGAACTTATGCAAGAATATGATTAGCATGAAAACTCTGAACTAAATCACACAAAAATATGAAATGTGGAAATTAAGGATATAATGAATTAAATTTATTCTTGGAAATAGAATCAATTTAGAGGTTTGGGAATGATTTATTGATTTATATGCACTACTTGATTAATTGTGTTTGGCTTGGTGGTTCAGTATAGCATAATAGAAACTGCTTCCCTATTTTATTGTGTAATACTCACCTCCTTACCATTTTTCAGGTACTGAGCAGGAGTATACACCCGGATCGGTCGAGCAGGATTACTCTCCCTCACAGGGAGAGTAGGGTTGGGATTTAGACCTTTACTTTTGGCCTAAGCCTCCGTGTTATTTGATGTATATGGGTTGTATATGCTTTTTGAGAGAGGCTTAGGATAGTTTCTTTTGTGCATGATTTATGATTCATTTTTGGGCATAGTTGCAGTTATGGTCTTTTGATTTGTACACTTTGCATTTCTGCTGACACTCTGACAAACTGATGCTGATAATTGACACTTGAGCCCATGGGGCAACTATGTGATGCATATATTTATATTTGAGCCCTGCTGGCTATTGTTAATATTTTATACATCCGTTTATCAGGTTGAAGTTTTTTGGAAAAGTCCGATAAACAAACGAAACTCCGTCCGTTTGACGGGTGGTTTTTATAAATTAAAAAGGAAATTTTAAGCTCATATTTTTACTATAATGGGAATTAAGGGTAAATAATTATAGGGTGTTACAGGTGGATACTTCACCTCCACACCGGAAGGTACCTCATACAACCACCTAGATTATACTTAAACCTTATTCTCATTATAAACAATTCATTCATAACACATTTAACTACAATCAACACATAATCATTCATGAAATTTCTTATTCATTTCCTTTCTCAGTTATCACGCTCATACTCATACTAAATAGTGTTCTCTTTTACGGCCCATTATTTAGATTTGCCCTTCATTTTACTTTCACCTATATCATCTCTTACTTTTGTTTACACCTGTTCATTTTCCTTCCATTTTCTATATTCACAAGATCAATTTATAAGCCACGACCTTTGTTCACAATTCATAATACTTAACATTTTTACTTATTTCACAATTTGATACAATTATGCACATTTAATCATTTCCATTCCCTTTCTTCCTATATCAATTTATTCCACAACACATACATCTATTTGTTACAGTAATTAATTATCATTTAATTCACAACTTTACAAATAAAGTCAAAAATCATAGAAATCATTTATGCCAAATTCACCATCACATTACCCAATTCCTCATGTGTTTCAATGTAATCATTAACCAAATTTCATTTATCAAATAATTGATTCTTATATCATTGGGTTTCCTTTTCATAGTCATAACATCCAATCATCATGCATATTTAATTAATTAGAATTTCATATTCAATACCCTAGGGATTTATAATCTAATTTTCTCCCCTAACACATAATCCCTAACAAGTATCATATACTAACTAGAACCTACTCCCTAGAACAAGGCAAAGCTCACTATATCCACTCCCTTACCTCAAACTCTTAGAGATAGGAAGATTTTGATTGGCTCCAAACTTGAGCTTTTCCACCAAAAGCTTATAATCAACAAGAGAGTGGGAGAACCTAAAACAAAAGTCATAAGGTGAAAGGATTGTCATTTATGACATGGTTCATGTCAAGATTCAAGAAAAATTAAAGCTTCATGGATTAGAAGTTGAAAACCACCATGGTTTGTAGAGAGAGAAAATAGAAGACGAATTTTAGAGAGAGAAAGAGGGAAACCCACAACTTAATACTTACTTGGAGATAAGAATAACAAGATTTGATGATGGAGGTGGTGTGCAATCACTTGCTCTTGCTTGGTTTTGAAGAATGAAAGTGGAACCCTATGAGGAAGAAGAGGGAGTCGAACAAGAGAGGGAGGGGAAGAAGAGGATGAGTGTGAGAGAGAAAGGGAGAGTGAAAGTGAGTGTTTTGTTTTTGGTTTGGAATGAAAATGAGTGGATATGAATTGAAAGCCCAAAAGGTAGATTCTTTTTGAGTGGTGGAGAGTGCATCACGTGCACTCTCTTTCTCTTTTTTTTTTGTACAGACCCTAAAATAATCGATTACCTTAACCTGGTAATCGATTATTCCTTCAATGCAACATTTTTAGGACATCCAACCTGAGGCCTTGTAATCGATTAAAGCCCTGAAAGTAATCGATTACAGCTCAGAATAATCGATTACTTCATATGAGATAATCGATTAGAATTGCTGCAACTTTTTATTGTTTTCATCAGGGGCCTTGTAATCGATTACTGACCATCCAAGTAATCGATTACTTAGTGGAAAAGTCATATTTTGATGATTTTCTATCTCTAATCCATTTCCATAGGCTCTACACCCAATCCAAACTTGATACCCCACACAAACCTCTTCCTAAACTTAACAATTCTCATAATAACTTAGCTTGATTCATCATCATTTATACTAGGAATTAAATTTGGGATGTTACATACCTGATGCGTTAAAATTTATCACAAAACAAAACTATAGCGGAAAAAGATGAGAAATTCATCAAGAACAACTAAACAAAAGTCATCTTTACCATAATTGCTGAAAAGTCCTTTAAGAAAGGATGTGAAAGCCACTCGATAGGAATAGTAATCTCTTACGAGATTGACTCCAAATACAAGGAAAGCAAAACCCATTCTATCATAATGACGATATCTATTCATAGAGATCTTGTTTCCAATTGTTTAGACGATGGCTTAAGCTTTATATCTTCATAATTGCACCTAAAATAAATAGTGCCATTTGTCAATGTAAAGGATGAATATTTCATAGGAATTATCGAGAAAGATAAGAAATAGGGAAATTATAAATGGAAACACATACCTTGCGTTTTGCATGGAAATGGTAGTGGAGTGACCGAGTAGCATTGTTTGTACTGCTGCAAATATTAGTTTATATAGGTAGGCCAACCTGATGTTTTGATGGATATTCGAGAATATTCTTTTTAATTTTATTTTTTTAATCAATCTCCTCACTCTATACCAAACAACTAATTTTCTTCCAACATGTGTCACTCCTAGTAACCGAACATTTGACATTTGATCTTGATAAGATTGATATAACAATAATTAGAATAATTCTCTATATCGAAATATTATAATAAGAAAAATTTTAAATTATCCTAAGAAATTCTATAAATCATGAAATTATTAGGTAAATAACAATGTATTAATGATTAAAAAATCAAAAGAAAAGGAATGTATTTATTTATTTTAAATACTTTATTAAAATTGAAAAAAGGAGTGATGTGCTACTTACTAAAGCATTAATTCTCTTAATATTCATTATTACAATACTTATAAAAATAATTAAAATTTATATATATCTGATTAAAAGCATTTTAAAGAATTTATTTTGGTGCTCTTATTTATTTAAATAGTTTTTTGATTATACACAGTTTTAAATAGTTTTTTTATTAAGTTTTTTTATTGAATAAAAGAAATATGCCAAATAAAATATTGAAATTATTGTATAAATATTTTATTACTAATATTTTTTCAAAGAAAAATAACTAAATAATAGTAATGCTAAAAAAGAATGTATTTAATTACATTTAAATTTAGTAGTAAAGGGAATTCCAATTTTAAACTTCTTATTAGATTCTATAAATCATCAAATTAGTAGGTAAATAATAATGTATTTATGTTTAAAAAATTTACGAAAGAAAATGTGTTTATTTCTTTTCAATATTTTTTTGTTAAACACTTTGGAAATCATTATAATAATTTTAAAAAATTAGGTAGTTGTATGGAAGTTGTTGCGCTACTGACAAAAGAAGTAATTCTCCTTTAATATATATTATCACAATACTTAGAAAAATACTCCAAATTATACAAAAAGTATATTTTTTTTAACATATATGCTTAGGCTAGTGGACTTTGCAAAATATATTTACTTTTGGAAACTTGACACCTACAAGCTAATGAAGCGAAAGAATATTGGAACCAAGGAATATATGTTAATAAGAATCAACTAAGTTGTGTGACTGCAATAGAGGAAGATGATGTTGATGCAAAGTTAACAGTGTTTTGCAGGAAGAAGAGAATTGGCTTTCTATGAAGTAGAAAAAGGCCACGGATTATTTGCCTCTATAAGTAACAATTTCTACTTCAAAATTAACGAAGACAAGTATTCTCATGATTACCCTTTCCCGGCATATTACAAAACCTCCTTAGAAGAAATAGATGAGTTTATAGTCATTGGTAAACTCTTCTATTTCTTCTGGAAAGCTTTGTAATAAGAAAGAATTGGGTAATCATAGGAAAACTCATCCTCGTTAATTTTGATGTAGTATTTGTTAGTTACGGGGTCTGATCTTTGTCTTTTTTCTACTTCATAGATAACCCATTTTCGTCTTCCAACAACAACACCGCTAACTTTGCATATATCATCATCTTCTTCTGCTGAAATCACACAACTCAATTGATTATTGACCAAGGTCATGTATCTCGAGTTTTTGGCTATTTATGACTCACAAAAAGCATAATTGAAGTTATGAGGATTTGATTAGAATAGTTTAACCACTTAATAGAAGATGAAAATGGTGAGGGAGATGAAATGAGGCTTCAATAAGTGTGCTGCAATGGGTGTGTGAAGCGGATAAAGAGGTGGTAAAGGAAATTAAGAGAGTTATGAGTAAATTTTCAGTAAGGTTATATTTGGAAATTAATGGGTAAAAATTCTAATATTATGTATGTGTTTAGTATTTACCTGATGCGTTAAAATTTATCACAAAACAAAACTATAGCGCAAAAAGATGAGAAATTCATCAAGAACAACTAAACAAAAGTCATCTTTACCATAATTGCCGAAAAGTCCTTTACGAAAGGATGTGAAAGCCACTCGATAGGTACAATAATCTCTTACGAGATTGACTCAAAATACAAGAAAAGCAAAACTCATTCTACCCTAATGACGGTATCTATTCATCGAGATCTTAGCTTGTTTCCAATTGTTTAGACGGTGGCTTAAGCTTTATATATTCATATTGCTCATAAAATAAATAGTGCCATTTGTCAATGTAAAGGATGAATATTTCATAGGAATTATCGAGAAAGATAAGAAATAGGGAAATTATAAATGGAAACACATACCTTGCGTTTTGCATGGAAATGGTAGTGGAGTGAGCGAGTAGCATTGTTTGTACTGTTGCAAATAATAGTTTATATAGGTAGGCCAAGCTGATGTTCTGATGGATATTCGAGAATATTATTTTTAATTTTATTTTTTTAATCAATCTCCTCACTCTATACCAAACAACTAATTTTCTTCCAACATGTGTCACTCCTAGTAACCGAACATTTGACATTTGATCTTGATAAGATTGATATAACAATAATTAGAATAATTCTCTATATCGAAATATTATAATAAGAAAAAATTTAAATTATCCTAAGAAATTCTATAAATCATGAAATTATTAGGTA
Organism: Crotalaria pallida; assembly: GCA_037953625.1. Classification (NCBI taxonomy): domain Eukaryota; kingdom Viridiplantae; phylum Streptophyta; class Magnoliopsida; order Fabales; family Fabaceae; genus Crotalaria; species Crotalaria pallida. The sequence continues at coordinate 100,162,834 of CM075650.1, forward strand.
AATAACAATGTATTAATGATTAAAAAATCAAAAGAAAAGAAATGTATTTATTTATTTTAAATACTTTATTAAAATTAAAAAAAGGAGTGATGTGCTACTTACTAAAGCATTAATTCTCTTAATATTTATTATTACAATACTTATAAAAATAATTAAAATTTATATATATCTGATTAAAAGCATTTTAAATAATTTATTTTTTTGCTCTTATTTATTTAAATAGTTTTTTGATTATACAAAGTTTTAAATAGTTTTTTTATTAAGTATTTATATGAATAAAAGAAATATGCCTAATAAAATATAGAAATTATTGTATAAATATTTTATTACTAATATGTTTTCAAAGAAAAATTAAATAAATAATAGTAATGCTAAAAAAGAATGTATTTAATTACATTTAAATTTAGGAGTAAAGGGAATTCCAATTTTAAACTTCTTATTAGATTCTATAAACCATCAAATTAGTAGGTAAATAATAATGTATTTATGTTTAAAAAAATTTACGAAAGAAAATGTGTTTATTTCTTTTCAATATTTTTTTATTAAACACTTTGGAAATCATTATAATAATTTAAAAAAATTAGGTAGTTGTATGCAAGGTGTTGCGCTACTGACAAAAGAATTAATTCTCCTTTAATATATATTATCACAATACTTAGAAAAATACTCCAAATTATACAAAATTATATTTTTTTTAACATATATGCTTAGGCTAGTGGACTTTGCAAAATATATTTACTTTTGGAAACTTGACACCTACAAGCTAATGAAGCGAAAGAATATTGGAACCAAGGAATATATGTTAATAAGAATCAACTAAGTTGTGTGACTGCAATAGAGGAAGATGATGTTGATGCAAAGTTAACAGTGTTTTGCAGGAAGAAGAGAATTGGCTTTCTATGAAGTAGAAAAAAGACCACGGATTATTTGCCTCTATAAGTAACAATTTTTACATCAAAATTAACGAAGACAAGTATTCTCATTATTACCCTTTCTCGGCATATTACAAAACCTCCTTAGAAGAAATAGATGAGTTTATAGTCAATGGTAAACTCTTCTATTTCTTCTGGAAAGCTTTTTAATAAGAAAGAATTGGGTAATCATAAGAAAACTCATCCTCGTTAATTTTGATGTAGTATTTGTTAGTTACGGGGTCTGATCTTTGTCTTTTTTCTACTTCATAGATAAACCATTTTCGTCTTCCAACAACAACACCGCTAACTTTGCATATATCATCATCTTCTTCTGCTGAAATCACACAACTCAATTGATTATTGACCAAGGTCATGTATCTCGAGTTTTTGGCTATTTATGACTCAAAAAAAGCATAATTGATGTTATGAGGATTTGATTAGAATAGTTTAACCACTTAATAGAAGATGAAAATGGTGAGGGAGATGAAATGAGGCTTCAATAAGTGTGCTGCAATGGATGTGTGAAGCGGATAAAGAGGTGGTAAATGAAATTAAGAGAGTTATGATTAAATTTTCAGTAAGGGTATATTTGGAAATTAATGGGTAAAAATTCTAATATTATGTATGTGTTTAGTATTTACCTGATGCGTTAAAATTTATCACAAAACAAAACTATAGCGCAAAAAGATGAGAAATTCATCAAGAACAACTAAACAAAAGTCATCTTTACCATAATAACCGAAAAGTCCTTTACGAAAGGATGTGAAAGCCACTCGATAGGGACAATAATCTCTTACGAGATTGACTCAAAATACAAGAAAAGCAAAACTCATTCTACCCTAATGACGGTATCTATTCATCGAGATCTTAGCTTGTTTCCAATTGTTTAGACGGTGGCTTAAGCATTATATATTCATAATTGCACATAAAATAAATAGTGCCATTTGTCAATGTATAGGATGAATATTTCATAGGAATTATCGAGAAAGATAAGAAATAGGGAAATTATAAATGGAAACGCATACCTTGCGTTTTGCATGGAAATGGTAGTGGAGTGAGCGAGTAGCATTGTTTGTACTGTTGCAAATAATAGTTTATATAGGTAGGCCAAGCTGATGTTCTGGTTGATATTCGAGAATATTCTTTTTAATTTTATTTTTTTAATCAATCTCCTCACTCTATACCAAACAACTAATTTTCTTCCAACATGTGTCACTCCTAGTAACCGAACATTTGACATTTGATCTTGATAAGATTGATATAACAATAATTAGAATAATTCTCTATATCGAAATATTATAATAAGAAAAAATTTAAATTATCCTAAGAAATTCTATAAATCATGAAATTATTAGGTAAATAACAATGTATTAATGATTAAAAAATCAAAAGAAAAGAAATGTATTTATTTATTTTAAATACTTTATTAAAATTAAAAAAAGGAGTGATGTGCTACTTATTAAAGCATTAATTCTCTTAATATTTATTATTACAATACTTATAAAAATAATTAAAATTTATATATATTTGATTAAAAGCATTTTAAATAATTTATTTTGTTGCTCTTATTTATTTAAATAGTTTTTTGATTATACAAAGTTTTAAATAGTTTTTTTATTAAGTATTTATATGAATAAAAGAAATATGCCTAATAAAATATAGAAATTATTGTATAAATATTTTATTACTAATATGTTTTCAAAGAAAAATTAAATAAATAATAGTAATGCTAAAAAAGAATGTATTTAATTACATTTAAATTTAGGAGTAAAGGGAATTCCAATTTTAAACTTCTTATTAGATTCTATAAACCATCAAATTAGTAGGTAAATAATAATGTATTTATGTTTAAAAAAATTTACGAAAGAAAATGTGTTTATTTCTTTTCAATATTTTTTTATTAAACACTTTGGAAATCATTATAATAATTTTAAAAAATTAGGTAGTTGTATGCAAGGTGTTGCGCTACTGACAAAAGAATTAATTCTCCTTTAATATATATTATCACAATACTTAGAAAAATACTCCAAATTATACAAAATTATATTTTTTTTAACATATATGCTTAGGCTAGTGGACTTTGCAAAATATATTTACTTTTGGAAACTTGACACCTACAAGCTAATGAAGCGAAAGAATATTGGAACCAAGGAATATATGTTAATAAGAATCAACTAAGTTGTGTGACTGCAATAGAGGAAGATGATGTTGATGCTGTGAATTCAATGCTCCTAATTATGTGGATTATGTTTTGATGATGACAAAATAATTAACAAATCATGCCTTGAAGATATTGCAACATCAACATCAACAAGAAGTCAAGAAAAGAAGACAAGTGCCCAATCATTCTCAATCAAATGCTAATTGTAAATTTCTAATTTATGTTGAGAGTGGTTGAGAGTGCGTAGAAATAGTTAGTCTCTTCTAGGAATAAATTTTTATATGTTTATTAAGTTGAGATTGACCAAAAATTAATACTTGAGAGGAAAAATAAAATTGAAAAATAATTTTTCCCATATCTGATCAAAACACTCGAGTATTTTGAAAAAGACTCGAGTATACACTCGAGTATTTGTAGAAAAACTCGAGTATTTGTGCCAGGTCAGCAATTATGACCGTTAGTCTTGTTCGTGCACCAATTCACTCGTGATCGACCAAAAAGACTCGAGTTTTTACCAAAAGACTCGAGTATTTTTGTCCAGTCAGCAAAAATGAACGTTGGAGAAACTCAAAAACCCAATTGAGGGCATTTGAGTATCATCCAACCCAAGAGAGCAATTCAGAACCTTATTGTAAAATTTCTCTTTGAATTTGTGCAAGAACAAACAAGACAACAAGATCATATTGATTCAAGCTTTCTTAATTTCCTTTTCTCAAGTGTTAATTCCCAAAAAGCTCAACTTCTCACTCATATTGTCATTTTATTCCAAGTTGAGTTTTAGGCCTCAATTCTTACATTGAGATGTGCTTATTTGTGCTAATCCATTGTGAGATTAGTAATACACATACAAAAAGCTTGATTATTCAAAGTCTTGGATTGTTCCCAAGCAAACCCTAAGTGGCTTAGGGTGTTGGAAGTCTTGAGAGGTTCTCAAGCACAAGACTAGGAGGTTCCTAGCCCGGTGGAGTTTCTTGAAGGGAGTTCAAGGAAGCTTTGTGAAGAGTTCTTCAATCACCGGAATCAAATTGGGGTAGAAATCAAGAGTTTGGTACACTCTTGAAAGGGTTAGGTTGAGTGAGGCCATTCTCAAGCAATCCTTTGTAATTTCTAACAATTTGATTATTAGTAGAAACTCCTAAGTGATTAGGAGGACTGGATGTAGCTCATTGTTGGAGTGAACCAGGATAAAATTGCTTGAGTGTTGGTTTATTGCTTTTAATCTACTTTCTAGCTCAATAGACTTAAGTCATTTCAATCAATTAGGATTTATACAATTAGGTAGCAAGTTCAAGGAATCTTTGTGTTAAAAGTTATTTAGATTACTTGCTATTCTGTTGGATAAGTTCCTGTTTATTATTGAATTGATTTGAGTTAAATTTCTGAATTTTCGTTTCTGGTTTTTCTGCTATCTGATAGTAAAAACTCGAGTATTTCAGAAAAGACTCGAGTTGTTCATCCTGAAAAACTCGAGTATTTCACAAAAGACTCGAGTCTTTTGTTTCTGATTCCAGAAAATTCAGTCTAAGCTCCATTCTTCAATTATCAATCGAAATATTTGGTATTAGTGCTTCAAAATACTATTCACCCCCCTCTAGTATTTGCTTAGCCCGCTTGTTGGTTTCCAACAAGTGGTATCAGAGCTCGATCGAAAGATCGAGTGTAACAACTTTTTCGAAAAAGATCCTTTTGGAAACTAAATGGGCTCTAGCAATAACTTTGGTGGAGAAGGAGCTTCAATAAACCGTCCTCCACTATTTAATGGTGAAGGATATGTTTATTGGAAAACTCGCATGAAAGTTTTTATTGAAGCAATTGATATGGATATTTGGGATGCAATTGAAAATGGTCCTTTCATTCCCAAAAAGAAAATAAATGATGAAATTGTTGAAATTCCAAGGAGTAGTTGGAATGATGATGAAAAGAGAAAAGTCTCATTTGATTTAAAAGCTAAAAACATCATCTTTTCGGCTCTATCCCATGATGAATTTTATAGAGTTTCCCAATGTAAATCGGCAAAAGAAATGTGGGATACTTTGCAAGTCACACATGAGGGAACAAGTGAGGTTAGAGATGCAAGATTGAATTCTCTAACTCACGAATATGAATTGTTCCACATGTTGCCAAATGAAACCATTAGTGACTTGCAAAAGCGATTCTCTCACATTGTTAATCATTTGATTTCCTTGGGAAAAGTATTTCGCAATGGTGAAACTACTAACAAAATTCTAAGATGTCTTGATAGGAGTTGGCAACCCAAGGTAACCGCCATCAAGGAATCAAGAGACATAAATAGCATGGACTTAGCCACTTTGTTTGGCAAACTCCAAGAGCATGAGATGGAACTTACAAGACTTGGGATGCATGAGGAATCGGACAAAAAGAAAAAGAGCATAGCACTCAAAGCTTCAACCAAAGCTACAAAATAAGTTGAAGAATGCTCTACAAGTGGAGATTCCGATGGTGAATCAAATAAAGAAGAATTTGGGATGTTTGTGAAAAGATTCAACAAATTTTTCAAAGGGAAGAAAGGTGGATCTTCATCCAATTTCAAGAGAACCAAAGACTCCAAACAAAGAGAAAAGAGTACCAACGATGGAGTTAAGTGTCATGAATGTGGTGGGGTTGGTCACATAAGAATGGAATGTGCCACATTCTTGAAGAAGAATGACAAGAAGACCCAAGAGACCAAAGGGAAGCGTGCATACATTGTTTGGGATGCACCGGAGAAGAGCAATGAATCATCTTCAAGTAGCTCCGGTGATGAAAATGCAAACCTTTGTCTCATGGCCAAGAACAATCATGAGTCCTCATCAAGAGCTAATCATGGCATGAGTGAAAGTGATGATGAGGTAACCTCTAGCTCTTCTTGTTCATCTTCAAACTCCATTTCATATGATGATTTGCAAGAAGCTTACAATGAAATGTTAATTCAATTTAAAAGGCTTGCTAAAATTAATAAGGAAAAAGGAAAGAAAATTTTGGAGTTTCAACATGAAATTGATGAATTGCAAAAATCTATAAATGAGTTGAAACTTCAAAATGAATCCTTGGAACTTATTAATTCTAGTCATCAAAGTGATTGTGCAAATCATGAGGAAATTATCACTTCATGTGAGAGATGTGATGATCTTGAAAAAGAAGTGAAAGAGTTGAAAAACAAACTCACAATCTCACATAGTGATAGAAACCTCAACCGGTTGTTGAACTTTCAAAGACATAATCACAACAAAACCGGTTTAGGATATGTTCATAAAAAGGACAAAAAGTACAAGGTGGTTGGAACATTTTCTAAGAAAAATTCATCAAAGAGACCAACTTGTACTTATTGTGGAAAAGTTGGACATATCAACATTGAGTGCCACATTAAGAAGTTTGAAATGAAAAAGGGCACTTATATGTGGATTAAGAAGGGAGAAAGTCCCAACACTAACCCTAAGGGACCCAACATTGTTTGGGTACCCAAAGTGAACAAGTGATTTCATTTTGTAGGTGTGTCTTCGAACGGGAAAACAATTGTGGTATCTTGATAGTGGATGTTCGAAGCACATGACGGGAGATAAGCGGCACTTCATTGAGCTTACTCCAAAGGAAAAGGGTTATGTCACTTATGGGGACAACAACAAAGGCAAAATCCTTGGTATTGGTAAAATCGGAAACTCTTCAAACTTGATTATTGATAATGTGCTCTATGTTCAAGGATTAGAACATAATCTCTTGAGCATAAGCCAATTATGTGATGTTGGTAATCATGTAGTTTTTACCTCTACCCATTGCCTCATTAAAAGTGACAAAGATGAATCAATCAAATTTGTTGGTAGAAGGTCAAATAATACTTACTTAGTTGATTTGAACAAAGTCACTTCTTTGGTCTCTACTTGTTTAGTGAGCAAAGAAAATGACACTTGGTTATGGCATCGTAGGACCGCTCATATTAATGTAAACCAATTGAAGAAAATACAATCTAAAGATCTAGTAGTTGGTTTACTAAAGCTAAATTTTTCTATTGAAGGTGTTTGTTCTCCTTGCAAGAAATGTAAACAAACTAAAAACACCTTTGGATCAAAAATGGTGATGTCCACATCAAGGCCATTAGAAATGCTTCATATGGACTTGTTTGGACCATCACAAGTAAAAAGCTTTGGTGGCAACTATTATGCATTGGTGATTGTTGATGACTTCTCTAGGTTTACTTGGACTTTATTTTTAACTACTAAGAGTGAGACCTACAAATCTTTTAAACATCATGTCAAACTTTTGCAAAACCAAGTAAATCAAAAAGTAATTATTATTCGAACCGATCATGGTGGTGAATTCGAAAACCACAAATTTGATAGATTTTGTGCTAAAAATGGTATTGAGCACCAATTCTCCGCACCAAGAACTCCGGAACAAAACGGAGTGGTAGAGCGGAAAAATAGGGTGCTAGAGGAACTTGCTAGAACCATGTTAAATGATTCTCAAGTACCTCAATATTTTTGGGCCGATGCCGTCAATACGGCTTGTTATGTTTTAAATCGTATTTTGATAAGGCCCTCTTTGGATAAAACCCCCTATGAACTTTACAAGGGAAGAAAGCCAAATATATCTCATTTTCATGTCTTCGGATGCCAAGTTTTTATTTTAAATAATGGAAAAGAACACCTTGGCAAGTTTGATTCCAAATCCGATGAAGGCATATTTTTAGGCTATTCTTCTCATAGTAAAGCTTATAGAATTTTCAATAAAAGAACTTTAACTATTGAGGAATCAATTCATGTGGTTTTTAATGAGTCTTCAAAAGAAGATAGTGTTTTATGTGATGCTAGTGAAGATGGCATTGTCTTTTCAAAAGAAGAAAAAGAGAGAGAGAATTCAAAAGTTGATGAAGGAGAAGTAAGGGAAGAACTTCCTCCAACTTGGAAATCGGTCAAGGCTCATCCTATAGACAAAGTCATAGGAGATATGTCAAAGGGAGTACTTACTCGTAGGTCTATTCAAAACATTTGCCACTATGTCTCATTTGTTTCTCAAATTGAACCCGATTCAATTAAAAAGGCCATTGAGGATGATCATTGGGTTCTTGCTATGCAAGAAGAATTAAACCAATTTGAAAGAAATGAAGTTTGGGATCTAGTCCCTAAACCCGATGATCATACCATAATTGGTACTAAATGGATTTATAGAAACAAACTTGATGAATCCGGGTTGATTATAAGAAACAAAGCTAGACTAGTAGCTCAAGGGTACAACCAAGAGGAAGGTATCGATTATGATGAGACCTTTGCTCCGGTTGCACGTCTTGAAGCAATCCGAATTTTACTTGCTTATGCTTCAATCATGAAATTCACTTTATATCAAATGGATGTTAAAAGTGCTTTCTTGAATGGGTTTATAAATGAAGAAGTGTATGTCAAACAACCCCCCGGTTTTGAAAATAGTGAATTTCCAAACCATGTTTATAAATTGAAAAAGGCACTCTATGGATTGAAACAAGCTCCTAGAGCTTGGTATGATCGATTGAGTTCCTTTCTATTAGAAAACAAGTTTCAAAGAGGGAAGGTTGATAATACATTATTTATTTATAAAACCAAGGATGACATTTTGTTAGTACAAATCTATGTTGATGATATCATTTTCGGTGCTACTAACGTGTCTCTTTGTAGAAAGTTTTCAAATTTGATGAAAAAGGAATTTGAAATGTCAATGATGGGAGAACTCAAGTTCTTCCTAGGCTTACAAATAAAGCAAGTCAAGGAGGGGATATTTGTGCATCAAGGGAAATATTGCAAAGAGCTCCTTGAGAAATTCGGATTGGACAAGTGCAAGGAAGCCTACACTCCAATGAGCACATCATGCTACCTAGACAAGGATGAACAAGGTACACCGGTTGATGTTAGTAAGTATAGGGGTATGATAGGTAGTCTCCTATATCTCACTGCATCTAGACCGGATATTATGTTTAGTGTATGCATGTGTGCTAGATTTCAAGCTAATCCTAAAGAATCTCACCTATCCGCAGTTAAACATATATTTAAGTATCTAAAAGGAACAATTAACACTGGTTTATGGTATCCTGCTGATGCCAATCTTAGTTTAGTTGGTTACTCGGATTCCGACTTCGCGGGATGCAAGCTTGATCGCAAAAGCACCAGTGGTACTTGCCATTTCTTGGGAAGTTCATTGGTGTCATGGTTTTCTAAAAAGCAAGCTTGTGTCGCTCTTTCTACCGCCGAAGCGGAATATATCGCAGCCGGTAGTTGTTGTGCTCAACTGTTATGGATGAAACAACAATTATCGGATTTTGGTTTGAAACTTGAAAATATTCCGATTAGATGCGATAACACGAGTGCAATCAATTTGACTAAGAATCCGGTGTATCACTCAAGAACTAAACACATTGAAATAAGACATCATTTTTTAAGAGATCATGTACAAAAGGGTGATTGCACAATTGAATTTGTTAGTACCACAAATCAATTAGCCGACATTTTTACAAAACCTCTACCAAGGGACACCTTTTATCATATTAGGAGAGAACTTGGTATTTTAGATGAAGCTAATATAGGCTAATTGCATTGTGTGTAATTTTTGGAAAATCACCATATTATTCTTACTCTAATGTGTTATTGATTCTTAGTTAAATTGTCCTTGATGATATTTGAAATTGTATATGTTAATTGTGTGTGATTCTGTACTGTATTCCAAGTTGGTAGTGAAGCATTTGTGTTTGATTTGTGTTTGGTCTTTTAAAACTGAGTTTTTACTTTCTGTTCTGTCAAAATACTCGAGTTTTTCCAAAAACACTCGAGTATTTTAATTCAAAATTAAATTAGTTTTAAATTGAAAAAGTTTTTAATCAGGGTCTGAGAAAAATACTCGAGTGTTTCTAAAAAAACTCGAGTCTTTATTGAATAACTCGAGTGTTTTTCAAAACACTCGAGTCTTTCGAAACCCCCAATTTTTGAACTTTCAGACCAAACTCGAGTATTTTCCAAAAACTCGAGTATTTTGCGTTTTCCTGAAATTTGAACTTTCGGACCAAACTCGAGTTTTTCAATTTTTACTCGACTTTTCTGGGGAAATCTGGGCTGAGTCACGATCGACTCGAATATATTTTCAAAAACTCGAGTTTATCCTAAAGAACAACTCTAGTATTTATGAATATATTCGAGTATTTTGAACTGTTTATATATATACTCTCAGACTCAAGTTTTTTTTGCGACCCTCTTCTCTCTCGGTTTTCTCATATCTCTCTCCTCAAAACTCAGATTTCCCTCAAAGTTTTGTCAAATCTTACTAGTTTTTCATCCTCTAAACTCTTCTCTCGGTTTTATCCTCCTCCAGATGCTCCAGCTCCTTCGATGTTTTGATGATGTTGACCTTTGGATTTTATCTTAGTTTTCATTCTGTTTTTATCATGTTGGTCTTTGTTACATTTTCTGTATTTTGAGAACTTGGTGTTTTGATACTTTGGGTTTATTATTGCACCTTTGATTTGGACCTTTTATGATGTTTTTATGTTAATGAATTTGGTCTTCATTATGATGTTTGTGCAAAGCTTCAGGGGGAGCTCTTTATCGTTATTATATCTCCGTTTTTTTTTGCATAGTTGGTTATGGGGTTTTCCGATTATGCACCTCTCCTCCCTTGATCTTTTTCTAAATTGTTACATCTTTTTGGCGTATGACAAAAAGGGGGAGAGATATTACACTTGTCTTGTCTTGATATTGTTGCACCTAAAATCTCTAATTATGGTATATACTCTGATAATTGTTAAATTCTCTAATACCATAGGCTTGGTGCTAAAATTAAATTGTCATAACATCTTGCTCAACCTGAATTTTTAGATAGGTGAAAAGTATCATATAGTGAGGGGGAGTTGCATCTCCAAGTGGATCAAGCTTAACAAATGGATCAAGTGTTAATTATTTTGTCATCACCAAAAAGGGGGAGATTGTGAATTCAATGCTCCTAATTATGTGGATTATGTTTTGATGATGACAAAATAATTAACAAATCATGCCTTGAAGATATTGCAACATCAACATCAACAAGAAGTCAAGAAAAGAAGACAAGTGCCCAATCATTCTCAATCAAATATTAATTGTAAATTTCTAATTTATGTTGAGAGTGGTTGAGAGTGGGTAGAAATAGTTAGTCTCTTCTAGGAATAAATTTTTATATGTTTATTAAGTTGAGATTGACCAAAAATTAATACTTGAGAGGAAAAATAAAATTGAAAAATAATTTTTCCCATATCTGATCAAAACACTCGAGTATTTTGAAAAAGACTCGAGTATACACTCGAGTATTTGTAGAAAAACTCGAGTATTTGTGCCAGGTCAGCAATTATGACCGTTAGTCTTGTTCGTGCACCAATTCACTCGTGACCGACCAAAAAGACTCGAGTTTTTACCAAAAGACTCGAGTATTTTTGTCCAGTCAGCAAAAATGAACGTTGGAGAAACTCAAAAACCCAATTGAGGGCATTTGAGTATCATCCAACCCAAGAGAGCAATTCAGAACCTTATTGTAAAATTTCTCTTTGAATTTGTGCAAGAACAAACAAGACAACAAGATCATATTGATTCAAGCTTTCTTAATTTCCTTTTCTCAAGTGTTAATTCCCAAAAAGCTCAACTTCTCACTCATATTGTCATTTTATTCCAAGTTGAGTTTTAGGCCTCAATTCTTACATTGAGCTGTGCTTATTTGTGCTAATCCATTGTGAGATTAGTAATACATATACAAAAAGCTTGATTATTCAAAGTCTTGGATTGTTCCCAAGCAAACCCTAAGTGGCTTAGGGTGTTGGAAGTCTTGAGAGGTTCTCAAGCACAAGACTAGGAGGTTCCTAGCCCGGTGGAGTTTCTTGAAGGGAGTTCAAGGAAGCTTTGTGAAGAGTTCTTCAATCACCGGAATCAAATTGGGGTAGAAATCAAGAGTTTGGTACACTCTTGAAAGGGTTAGGTTGAGTGAGGCCATTCTCAAGCAATCCTTTGTAATTTCTAACAATTTGATTATTAGTAGAAACTCCTAAGTGATTAGGAGGACTGGATGTAGCTCATTGTTGGAGTGAACCAGGATAAAATTGCTTGAGTGTTGGTTTATTGCTTTTAATCTACTTTCTAGCTCAATAGACTTAAGTCATTTCAATCAATTAGGATTTATACAATTAGGTAGCAAGTTCAAGGAATCTTTGTGTTAAAAGTTATTTAGATTACTTGCTATTCTGTTGGATAAGTTCCTGTTTATTATTGAATTGATTTGAGTTAAATTGCTGAATTTTCGTTTCTGGTTTTTCTGCTATCTGATAGTAAAAACTCGAGTATTTCAGAAAAGACTCGAGTTGTTCATCCTGAAAAACTCGAGTATTTCACAAAAGACTCGAGTCTTTTGTTTCTGATTCCAGAAAATTCAGTCTAAGCTCCATTCTTCAATTATCAATCAAAATATTTGGTATTAGTGCTTCAAAATACTATTCACCCCCCCTCTAGTATTTGCTTAGCCCGCTTGTTGGTTTCCAACAGATGCAAAGTTAACAGTGTTTTGCAGGAAGAAGAGAATTGGCTTTCTATGAAGTAGAAAAAAGACCACGAATTATTTGCCTCTATAAGTAACAATTTTTACATCAAAATTAACGAAGACAAGTATTCTCATGATTACCCTTTCCCGGCATATTACAAAACCTCCTTAGAAGAAATAGATGAGTTTATAGTCAATGGTAAACTCTTCTATTTCTTCTGGAAAGCTTTGTAATAAGAAAGAATTGGGTAATCATAGGAAAACTCATCCTCGTTAATTTTGATGTAGTATTTGTTAGTTACGGGGTCTGATCTTTGTCTTTTTTCTACTTCATAGATAACCCATTTTCGTCTTCCAACAACAACACCGCTAACTTTGCATATATCATCATCTTCTTCTGCTGAAATCACACAACTCAATTGATTATTGACCAAGGTCATGTATCTCGAGTTTTTGGCTATTTATGACTCACAAAAAGCATAATTGAAGTTATGAGGATTTCATTAGAATAGTTTAACCACTTAATAGAAGATGAAAATGGTGAGGGAGATGAAATGAGGCTTCAATAAGTGTGCTGCAATGGGTGTGTGAAGCGGATAAAGAGGTGGTAAATGAAATTAAGAGAGTTATGATTAAATTTTCAGTAAGGGTATATTTGGAAATTAATGGGTAAAAATTCTAATATTATGTATGTGTTTAGTATTTTCCTGATGCGTTAAAATTTATCACAAAACAAAACTATAGCGCAAAAAGATGAGAAATTCATCAAGAACAACGAAACAAAAGTCATCTTTACCATAATTGCCGAAAAGTCCTTTAAGAAAGGATGTGAAAGCCACTCGATAGGGACAATAATCTCTTACGAGATTGACTCAAAATACAAGAAAAGCAAAACTCATTCTACCCTAATGACGGTATCTATTCATCGAGATCTTAGCTTGTTTCCAATTGTTTAGACGGTGGCTTAAGCTTTATATCTTCATAATTGCACATAAAATAAATAGTGCCATTTGTCAATGTAAAGGATGAATATTTCATAGGAATTATCGAGAAAGATAAGAAATAGGGAAATTATAAATGGAAACACATACCTTGCGTTTTGCATGGAAATGGTAGTGGAGTGAGCGAGTAGCATTGTTTGTACTGTTGCAAATAATAGTTTATATAGGTAGGCCAAGCTGATGTTCTGATGGATATTCGAGAATATTCTTTTTAATTTTATTTTTTTAATCAATCTCCTCACTCTATACCAAAGAACTAATTTTCTTCCAACATGAGTCACTCATAGTAACCGAACATTTGATATTTGATCTTGATAAGATTGATATAACAATAATTAGAATAATTCTCTATATCGAAATATTATAATAAGAAAATTTTTAAATTATCCTAAGAAATTCTATAAATCATGAAATTATTAGGTAAATAACAATGTATTAATGATTAAAAAATCAAAAGAAAAGAAATGTATTTATTTATTTTAAATACTTTATTAAAATTAAAAAAAGGAGTGATGTGCTACTTACTAAAGCATTAATTCTCTTAATATTTATTATTACAATACTTATAAAAATAATTAAAATTTATATATATCTGATTAAAAGCATTTTAAATAATTCATTTTGTTGCTCTTATTTATTTAAATAGTTTTTTGATTATACAAAGTTTTAAATAGTTTTTTTATTAAGTATTTATATGAATAAAAGAAATATGCCTAATAAAATATAGAAATTATTGTATAAATATTTTATTACTAATATGTTTTCAAAGAAAAATTAAATAAATAATAGTAATGCTAAAAAAGAATGTATTTAATTACATTTAAAATTAGGAGTAAAGGGAATTCCAATTTTAAACTTCTTATTAGATTCTATAAACCATCAAATTAGTAGGTAAATAATAATGTATTTATGTTTAAAAAAATTTACGAAAGAAAATGTGTTTATTTCTTTTCAATATTTTTTTATTAAACACTTTGGAAATCATTATAATAATTTAAAAAAATTAGGTAGTTGTATGCAAGGTGTTGCGATATTGACAAAAGAATTAATTCTCCTTTAATATATATTATCACAATACTTATAAAAATACTCCAAATTATACAAAAAGTATATATTTTTTTAACATATATGCTTAGGCTAGTGGACTTTGCAAAATATATTTACTTTTGGAAACTTGACACATACAAGCTAATAAACTAGTGAAGCGAAAGAATATTGGAACCAAGGAATATATGTTAATAAGAATCAACTAAGTTGTGTGACTGCAATAGAGGAAGATGACGTTGATGGAAAGTTAACGGTGTTTTGCAGGAAGAAGAGAATTGGCTTTCAATGAAGTAGAAAAAAGGCCACAGATTATTTGCCTCTATAAGTAACAATTTTTACATCAAAATTAACGAAGACAAGTATTCTCATGATTACCCTTTCCTGGCATATTACCAAAACTCCTTAGAAGAAATAGATGAGTTTATAGTCAATGGTAAACTCTTCTATTTCTTCTGGAAAGCTTTGTAATAAGAAAGAATTGGGTAATCATACGAAAACTCATCCTCGTTAATTTTGATGTAGTATTTGTTAGTTACGGGGTTTGATCTTTGTCTTTTTTCTACTTCATAGATAACCCATTTTCGTCTTCCAACAACAACACAACTAACTTTGCATATATCATCATCTTCCTCTGCTGAAATCACACAACTCAATTGATTCTTGACCAAGGTTATGTATCTCGAGTTTTTGGCTATTTATGACTCACAAAAAACATAATTGAAGCTATGAGGAATTGATTAGAATAGTTTAACCACTTAATAGAAGATGAAAATGGTGAGGGAGATGAAATGAGGCTTCAATAAGTGTGTTGCAATGGGTGTGTGAAGCGGATAAAGAGGTGGTAAATGAAATTAAGAGAGTTATGATTAAATTTTCAGTAAGGGATATTTGGAAATTTATGGGTAAAAATTCTAATATTATGTATGCGTTTAGTATTTACCTGATGCGTTAAAATTTATCACAAAACAAAACTATAGCGCAAAAAGATGAGAAATTCATCAAGAACAACTAAACAAAAGTCATCTTTACCATAATTGCCGAAAAGTCCTTTAAGAAAGGATGTGAAAGCCACTCGATAGGGACAATAATCTCTTACGAGATTGACTCAAAATACAAGGAAATCAAAACCCATTCTATCATAATGACGGTATCTATTCATCGAGATCTTGTTTCCAATTGTTTAGACGATGGCTTAAGCTTTATATCTTCATAATTGCACCTAAAATAAATAGTGCCATTTGTCAATGTAAAGGATGAATATTTCATAGGAATTATCGAGAAAGATAAGAAATAGGGAAATTATAAATGGAAACACATACCTTGCGTTTTGCATGGAAATGGTAGTGGAGTGAGCGAGTAGCATTGTTTGTACTGTTGCAAATAATAGTTTATATAGGTAGGCCAAGCTGATGTTCTGTTGGATATTCGAGAATATTCTTTTTAATTTTATTTTTTTAATCAATCTCCTCACTCTATACCAAACAAATAATTTTCTTCCAACATGTGTCACTCCTAGTAACCGAACATTTGACATTTGATCTTGATAAGATTGATATAACAATTATTAGAATAATTCTCTATATCATGAAAAAATTTAAATTATCCTAAGAAATTCTATAAATCATGAAATTATTAGGTAAATAACAATGTATTAATGATTAAAAAATCAAAAGAAAAGAAATGTATTTATTTATTTTAAATACTTTATTAAAATTAAAAAAAGGAGTGATGCGCTACTTACTAAAGCATTAATTCTCTTAATATTCATTATTACAATACTTATAAAAATAATTAAAATTTATATATATCTGATTAAAAGCATTTTAAATAATTTATTTTGATGCTCTTATTTATTTAAATAGTTTTTTGATTATACACAGTTTTAAATAGTTTTTTATTAAGTATTTATATGAATAAAATAAATATGCCTAATAAAATATAGAAATTATTGTATAAATATTTTATTACTAATATGTTTTCAAAGAAAAATTAAATAAATAATAGTAATGCTAAAAAAGAATGTATTTAATTACATTTAAATTTAGGAGTAAAGGGAATTCCAATTTTAAACTTCTTATTAGATTTTATAAACCATCAAATTAGTAGGTAAATAATAATGTATTTATGTTTAAAAAAATTTACGAAAGAAAATGTGTTTATTTCTTTTCAATATTTTTTTTATTAAACACTTTGGAAATCATTATAATAATTTAAAAAAATTAGGTAGTTGTATGCAAGGTGTTGCGCTACTGACAAAAGAATTAATTCTCCTTTAATATATATTATCACAATACTTAGAAAAATACTCCAAATTATACAAAATTATATTTTTTTTAACATATATGGTTAGGCTAGTGGATTTTGCAAAATATATTTACTTTTGGAAACTTGACTCATACAAGCTAATAAACTAGTGAAGCGAAAGAATATTGGAACCAAGGAATATATGTTAATTAGAATCAACTAAGTTGTGTGACTGCTGTAACATCCCTAATTTAATTTACAAGCCTAATTAGTAATTTAATATGTTTATAGTGTAGGGAATGGGTAGATTAATTACTTAAAGAATTTTGGGAGCAAGGCGACTAGTGATTATAAGTACTAGGGGTTGAATAGGAAGCATTTGTAGCAACGGGAAAAATTATCTAAGCGAAATCAGGGGTTAAATCGGCGTTTTAGATGTTAGAAATCAATCGAAAAGAGAAAATTAGGAATTTGTTATAGGATTCTAAGAAATTAAATTCCACCGTTGGATATGAAGTTTGAGGGGTTAACAAGCTTGTCTAAAAATTTGGACCCAATCCGACGGCTAACGAAAACGTTACGGCGAATCGAAGTTTCAAGTTCCTGGTGCACGCCCAGGCGCACCAGGGTGCAAATCGTGCACCAGATCAGTGGAAAAACAGCCCAGGCGAGCCCTCCTGTAGAATCAAAAAGGTTTTGATGAAGACAAATAAATCAACAAGTTGTCCTTGATGAAGACAAAGCAACAACAACCATTTAGAAGTTTTCCATTTCCTGTGACACCCTAAGTTTTATTATACGATCAAACAAAGATTTTATGAGTTTTCTTTGCTTAATTAATTTCTAACTCCATTATCAGAGTGGGGAAGCCTAAATTCATTATTAAAATAGTGGTCTAGAATTTTTCTTTTCCTAACTTTTACAAACAAAGGGGTACACATGTGGAATTACTTAATTACCCTTATTTAGAAAATATATTTAGTAGTATTTAGTTATAGAAAATTTTTAGGAAAAATCCGACAGAGTCTCCTCTGTTTATCGGATATTTTCCATATTTCTTGAAAACCTTCTACCTGCGTGAAAGTTAAAAATACATTTTCCAGTTCAGTTCCTTTTACTTATGTGCGGTGCTAGGGTGTTTCCCCAGCTCATTCTATAGCCCCGCGCTCATTTAGTTTTGCAACATTACATAGGTATTATTTACAACAAAAATATGCACGGAACGTCCCCGTCATAGCGGAGGAAATCCGGCCCAAAGGTGCTCACACATTGCACCACAAAAATATACTAAGTCATAAGGAAAGTTTAAACTAAGTTTTTATATAAAATCTCAAAATAACTAAATCCAAAACTAGTAGAATAAAAGTATGAACCACTACTCTCCCTAGTTGGGAGAGTGATCCTGCTCGGCTGGGACCTCGGAATCTAACTCTGAACCTGAAAAATGGGCGTAAGGGGTGAGAAATCCACGAACCCAGAAATGTCATTTTAAAGAGGCATAAGAACAACTAAGGCATGCAACAATCAATTCATACACATACATAAATCATGCTTCATTGCATACCTTATTGGTTCGAAATTTAAATCATATATATATATATATATATCAATGATAAACACTCTTGGTTTTTCTTCAACTTTAAACATGACTTTTACTTTCACAAGCTTTTAACTTTTGTATCTTAACTTTGCTTGCATTATGAATTCCATTAGGTATTCTTGCTGCACAATTGGTTAGGATGGTATCTTCACCCAATAGGACTTCTTCTCACTCAGGACTTCTTGACCCATAAGACCTTTCCCTCGTTAGGGATTTTTCTTTATTTTCTTTTCTTCACTCTCTTTCATATATTCTCATTTATTCATATTTAATGATTATATTTGGTAATGCAGCTATTAATCATCGCGTAGGATCCACGTAACCTAACGAGCCTTTGATCTTATGGGGATTTTTCCTGAGCGAGCTTTGTACCTATTGGGGCTAATTCGGGCCTACTTTGCTAGTAGGACCCTGTCCTAACCGTGTGCACCTAATGGGTGTGGATCCCAAAACGCGATTAATAGCTGCAGACCTTCTTATTTTTTTTCCTTACTTTGCATTACCACTTTATTTCTTTCATTTCTCATACTCATAATTTGCAAAGTAACACTTCTCATTTCCAATTCATATAAACTTTTCAAAACATCTCGTTTTTTTACTTGAAGTTACATAATTACATATTTACTAACATAAACAATTTCTTACTCCTTATTCTCATAAATTCCTTTTTCAACTTATTACTTACAATGTCCATAAATTCCTCAACTAATTGCAAGGTAAACAACTAATACAAAACAAACCACAAATACAACTAATAATCATGCTTATTTCATGTAGCAAATAGGGTCAAGCAATTTCATGAACAATAACATATATATTAAAGAGAGAAAATCATATTATCTAACCCTAAACTTAATCATAATTATACACACCCAAAATTCAACTCCCAAGCCCATGAATCAACCCCCTTACCTTGATTTTGAAGATTAAAGATAGAAAATACCTATTTGAGCTAAAACCCTCTTGCTGGATGAGAGAGAAAAACATGGAGAGAGGGAGAGAGAGAGCTTCCAATCCTTGATCTTGAGAGATTGATAGAAGATTAAAGGTTTGTGGGTGATGGGGATTGATTTTTAGTGATTATTCATGGGTTTAAGTGATGATTTGAAGGTGAAATCATGGAGAGAAGGGAGAGAAGTTCGGCCCCTAGTAGAGAGAGAAAGCCATGGAAGAATGTGTGAAGAAGGCCAAAACGCTGTTTTCTGGGCTGAAAAACTCGACATAATCGATTAATACTCGATTAAAATGGCAGTTAATCGATTAATACTCGATTAACCACTGCTAATTGCCTTTTCTATTTTTCTTTTATTTTCATCGTGTTTTCAAATCACCATACTTCTTCGTTAACCGTCGGATCTTGTTCAAATTTTAAAGCAAAGGTTCCTAAAAATCCATACTCCATATCCAACGGTGGAAATCTTGATTAGAGTTGTAATTATTTAATTACAATTTTCCAAACTAGGGTTGTTGGAAAGGTGATTTAACTTAGCTAAAATTGCACTTTTTAACCCGATTCAATTCCGATTTCGATTCTCCCCTTTCTAACTCCTTTCTAACACCTCACATACTCGTTGGATTAATTATCTTAATTTTTCTTAATTAACTCTAATATATTTTGATAACAATTAATTAAATAAATTAACTGGAAATTAAATTGAGGACGTTACAATCCTCTCCCACTTACCAGAATTTCGTCCCCGAAATTCACTAAGTGCTGAAAAGTTGTGGATAAGATTCCCTCATCTTTTCTTCTAGCTCCCAAGTAGCTTCTTCAACATTATTGCGGTGCCAAATAACTTTTATCAAGGGAATTTGCTTGCCTCGGAGTTGCTTAATCCGACGATCTTCAATACGAATGGGATGGATTTCAAAAGTCAGATTTTCTTTCAAAGGTATATTATCCACATCAATTATATGCGAAGGGTCATGCACGTACTTCCGAAGTTGTGATACATGGAATACGTCATGTAACTTAGCTAGATGAGGAGGCAATGCAATTCGATACGCCAAAGGTCCAACCTTCTCAATTATCTGATAGGGACCAATAAACCTGGGAGAGAGCTTCCGGTACTTGATTGCACGACCGATACCGGTGGTAGGACTTACCCTTAAGAACACGTGATCACCACCATCGAATTCCAAGGGTCGTCTACGCCTATCCGCATAGCTCTTTTGGCGATCCTGTGATGCCTTCATTTTTTGCTGAATCATTTTGATCTTTTCAGTGGTTTCTTGTACAATATCTGGACCAAGAAGTAAATTTTCACCGATTTGAAACCAGCACAATGGAGTCCGACACTTTCTTCCATAGAGAGCTTCAAAAGGAGCCATCCCAATACTGGAATGGAAGCTGTTGTTATAAGTGAACTCAATTAGTGGCAAGAGACGTTCCCAACTACCCGATTGCTCAATAACACAAGTCCTTAGTAAATCCTCCAACGATTGAATGGTACGCTCTGTTTGCCCATCAGTTTGGGGATGATATGCAGTGCTGAACTTGAGTTTTGTGCCCAAAGCCTGTTGAAGACTTTGCCAGAAACGAGAGAGGAATCTGGGATCACGGTCAGAGATGATACTTGAAGGAATTCCGTGTAGTCTCACAATATTTTGAATGTATAGTTGTGTCAACTTCTCCATACTATACTTCATATTCATCAGGATAAAGTGAGCACATTTGGTAAGCCGATCGACTACTACCTAGATAGCTTCATAGCCGGAAGGGGTCCTTGGAAGACTAGATACGAAATCCATAGAGATGCTATCCCATTTCCACTCGGGAATCTCCAAAGGCCTTAGCAAGCCTCCGGGCTTTTGATGTTCAATTTTGGCTTTTTGGCATACTAGGCAATGTGATACAAAATCTGCGATAGCTTTCTTCATTCCAGGCCACCAAAATAATCTTTTAAGATCCTGATACATCTTGGTGGTACCTGCAGATGGTGGTTAGATAGGATATGCTATGGGATATTATTGGAATCGAGGGAATATTTGGTCAAGTCTTAGGGATTCGATAGGTTTTACCTGGGTGGAGACTTAACTTAATCTTATGTGCCTCGTGAAGAATATCCCTTTGAACTTCAAAATCTTTAGGAACACATACCCTTCCTCGAAATCGAATGATTCCGTCTGAACCCCGGATGAAATCGAGCTCTTCTCCGTCAGAGGCTCCTTCTAAGAGTTTTTGCAATTCTGGATCATCAGCCTGCCTTTCTTTGATCAAGTCGATGAATTCATTATGCACCTGCATCATTTCCAGAATAATACTCTTTTCCTGCACCTGCACACCCAACATGAGATTACTAAACTCCTGCATCAATTGCATCTCCTTTATCATCATATTGCTAACATGAAGTGTCTTGCGGCTTAGAGCATCCGCCACTACATTTGCTTTGCCTAGATGATATTGGAGACTGAAGTTGTAATCTTTGAGAAGTTCTATCCACCTCCTTTGTCTCATGTTCAGCTCCTTCTGGTCAAATAAATACTTAAGGCTCTTATGATCGCTGAACACCTCGAATCGAGTGTCGTACAAGTAGTGCCTCCAAATTTTCAATGCAAATACCACGGCTGCTAATTCGAGATCATGTGTAGGATAGTTCTGTTCATGTGGGCGAAGTTGCCGAGAAGCATATGCAACGACTTTGCCTTGTTGCATCAGTACGCATCCTAACCCTTGTTTAGATGCATCACAATAAACATCGAAGGGTTGAGATGCGTCTGGCAAAATTAGAACGGGTGAGCTAGTGAGTCGCTTCTTTAATTCTTCAAAACTATGCTCACACTCCACTGTCCACTGATAGGGTACCTCTTTGCGAGTCAATTTGGTTAGCGGAAGTGCTAACTTAGAAAAACCCTCAATGAATCTTCTATAATAACCTGCCATGCCTAAAAAGCTTCTGATCTCTGTGATTGTAGTGGGTCTCTCCCACTTGAGCACTACTTCTACCTTCGATGGGTCAACTGCCACTCCTTTTTCTGAAATGACATGACCCAGAAAGTACACCTCATTTAACCAGAAACTGCATTTGGCGAATTTAGCGTACAACTGTTTCTCCTTGAGGACCTGCAACACCGTCCTCAAATGCTCAGCATGCTCACTTGGAGTTTTGGAATAGATAAGAATATCGTCGATGAAGACAACGACGAAAGAATCCAGAAAAGGTCTGAAAATCCGATTCATGTAGTCCATGAAGATTGCTGGTGCATTAGTAAGGCCGAAGGGCATGACAACATACTCAAAATGCCCATAACGGGTGCGAAAAGTTGTTTTGGGGATGTCGGCCTCTTTAACCCGGATCTGATGATAGCCTGATCGAAGATCGATCTTAGAGAATATGGATGCTCCCTTCAGTTGATCTAACAAATCGTCAATTCGGGGAAGTGGATACTTGTTCTTAATTGTTACCCCATTCAGCTGGCGGTAGTCAGTACACATTCTCAAACTGCCATCCTTCTTTTTAACCAATAGTACTGGGCTCCCCACGGAGACACACTAGTCCGAATGAATTGTTTAGCAAATAACTCTTCGATGTGCTTCTTTAGCTCGGCCAATTCTGGAGGGGCCATCCGATACGGGGCAATTGATATTGGTCCTGCACCGGGAACCAAATCAATGCTAAATTCTACTTCTCTGTGTGGCGGTAAACCAGGAATATCATCCGGGAATACCTCCGGAAACTCCTGCACCACTGGAATCTTGTTATCATCCGGATCGGTTCTGATTTCTAGATTTGACAAGGTTGCATCAGGGAATAGGATGGCCTTGCTATGGCAATCAATAAGAACTTTATTCTTCGCCATCCAATCCATGCCGAGGATGATATCAAGCCCCTTGAGAGGTAAACAAATAAGATTCAAGTTGAATTCTCTCTCAAGTACTCGCAAAGAACAGTTTAGACATGCGAGGGACGTAGTCACTGCGGGGCTGGTAGGTGTCGACACCGAGAGCACATACGGCATCTCTACCGTAGACATTCCGATTCTCTTGACACATGATAATGAAATAAAGGAATGCGATGCACCACTATCAAACAATATTTTACAAGGGAGAGTATTTAAAGTACCAATACCTCGGATAAGTTCATCACCTTCCTCTACCTCCTCGCCATCCATAGTGTACACCTTACCCTTCTGGACGGGTTTCTTTCCCTTGGCGGGTTGCGCCCGAGTCACATTAACTTCCTGTTTCATATTCTTCTTTGGGCATTGATAATAGAAGTGACCAGGTTGACCACAAGTAAAACAAACCCTGGGTTTTGATTCTTGATTTTTGAACCAGCACTCTCCAAGATGACGCTTTCCACAATGAGTGCATGTAGGATAGCTAGGAAAAGCAACTCCTGTGGGACCAGAATTGGACCGTGGAGGACCTCTGTTGGCACTAGCAGAATAGGGACCAGATTTATTCATAGGCGCTTTACCCTTGATCGGGCCTCCAGATTTTTGCACATTTTTACCCCGATCAGTCCCTTGCATATTCTTCAAGCTCCTTTCATAAGCACTGGTCATATTAATCAGTTGAGCTCAGCTGGCAATATTCTGATATTCAAACAACACCTTGATCTCAAGGCGTAGGCCACTTTCAAATTTAATGCATTTTGCCCTCTCCTCAACATCTCTGTAACCAAGCGAGTAGCGCATCAACTCCCGGAACTTTGCAGCATATTCACCAATATTCATGTCACCTTGAACAAGATTCAGAAATTGCAGCTCTTTCTCTCTGCGTTCATTCTCCGGAAAATACTTGCCCAAAAAGTGAGTGCGGAAAAGTTCCCAAGTAATTTCCCGATTAGCCGCTTCAAGATCGCGACGTTCCTGTTGCCACCAATATTGGGCCTCACTGATCAGCATAAATTCTGCAAGACGAACCCATTGGTCCTGTGGAGGCTGAAGAGAAGCAAAGCTTTTCTCAATGTCCTGGAGCCAATCTTGGGCTCCATCTGGATTGTGTCCTCCATCAAACCTCAGAGGATCCTGTTTCTTGAACCTTGAAAGCCAATCAATAACAGGAGGAGCAGGTTGAGGTGGTTGCATAGCAGCAACAGCAGCGGTAACAGCATTTGCAATATTCTGAGCCTGATTCTGGTTGGCTTGAACCAGATTCTCCAGAATAGCTGTAAGACGATCATTATCGTTTGGTCGACGAGCCATAGAGGGTATCTACCTTGATTGAAGATCAAAATTTAAATTAATATGTTAGAAAGAATCTAACGAAGAAACTTAAAGAAAACTACATAAAATGTACTAAGAATAAACCTAAACATTGACAATTGGACAATTTCTCGCTTGATGAGAAATCAAGGAGTAATGAAACTCCAAAGCCGAGGACAAAACTGCTCTGATACCATGAATGTGACACCCTAAGTTTTATTATACGATTAAACAAAGATTTTATGAGTTTTCTTTGCTTAATTAATTTCTAACTCCATTATCAGAGTGGGGAAGCCTAAATTCATTATTAAAATAGTGGTCTAGAAATTTTCTTTTCCTAACTTTTACAAACAAAGGGGTACACATGTGGAATTACTTAATTACCCTTATTTAGAAAATATATTTAGTAGTATTTAGTTATAGAAAATTTTTAGGAAAAATCCGACAGAGTCTCCTCTGTTTATCGGATATTTTCCATATTTCTTGAAAACCTGCTACCTGCGTGAAAGTTAAAAATACATTTTCCAGTTCAGTTCCTTTTACTTATGTGCGGTGCTAGGGTGTTTCCCCAGCTCATTCTATAGCCCCGCACTCATTTAGTTTTGCAACATTACATAGGTATTATTTACAACAAAAATATGCACGGAACGTCCCCGTCATAGCGGAGGAAATCCGGCCCAAAGGTGCTCACACATTGCACCACAAAAATATACTAAGTCATAAGGAAAGTTTAAACTAAGTTTTTATATAAAATCTCAAAATAACTAAATCCAAAACTAGTAGAATAAATGTATGAACCACTACTCTCCCTAGTTGGGAGAGTGATCCTGCTCGGCTGGGACCTCGGAATCTAACTCTGAACCTGAAAAATGGGCGTAAGGGGTGAGAAATCCATGAACCCAGAAATGTCATTTTAAAGAGGCATAAGAACAACTAAGGCATGCAACAATCAATTCATACACATACATAAATCATGCTTCATTGCATACCTTATTGGTTCGAAATTAAATCATATATATATATATATCAATGATAAACACTCTTGGTTTTTCTTCAACTTTAAACATGACTTTTACTTTCACAAGCTTTTAACTTTTGTATCTTAACTTTGCTTGCATTATGAATTCCATTAGGTATTCTTGCTGCACAATTGGTTAGGATGGTATCTTCACCCAATAGGACTTCTTCTCACTCAGGACTTCTTGACCCATAAGACCTTTCCCTCGTTAGGGCCTTTTCTTTATTTTCTTTTCTTCACTCTCTTTCATATATTCTCATTTATTCATATTTCATGATTATATTTGGTAATGCAGCTATTAATCATCGCGTAGGATCCACGTAACCTAACGAGCCTTTGATCTTATGGGGATTTTTCCTGAGCGAGCTTTGTACCTATTGGGGCTAATTCGGGCCTACTTTGCTAGTAGGACCCTGTCCTAACCGTGTGCACCTAATGGGTGTGGATCCCAAAACGCGATTAATAGCTGCAGACCTTCTTATTTTTTTTCCTTACTTTGCATTACCACTTTATTTCTTTCATTTCTCATACTCATAATTTGCAAAGTAACACTTCTCATTTCCAATTCATATAAACTTTTCAAAACATCTCATTTTTTTACTTGAAGTTACATAATTACACATTTACTAACATAAACAATTTCTTACTCCTTATTCTCATAAATTCCTTTTTCAACTTATTACTTACAATGTCCATAAATTCCTCAACTAATTGCAAGGTAAACAACTAATACAAAACAAACCACAAATACAACTAATAATCATGCTTATTTCATGTAGCAAATAGGGTCAAGCAATTTCATGAACAATAACATATATATTAAAGAGAGAAAATCATATTATCTAACCCTAAACTTAATCATAATTATACACACCCAAAATTCAACTCCCAAGCCCATGAATCAACCCCCTTACCTTGATTTTGAAGATTAAAGATAGAAAATACCAATCTGAGCTAAAACCCTCTTGCTGGAGGAGAGAGAAAAACGTGGAGAGAGGGAGAGAGAGAGCTTCCAATCCTTGATCTTGAGAGATTGATAGAAGATTAAAGGTTTGTGGGTGATGGGGATTGATTTTTAGTGATTATTCATGGGTTTAAGTGATGATTTGAAGGTGAAATCATGGAGAGAAGGGAGAGAAGTTCGGCCCCTAGTAGAGAGAGAAAGCCATGGAAGAATGTGTGAAGAAGGCCAAAACGCTGTTTTCTGGGCTGAAAAACTCGACTTAATCGATTAATACTCGATTAAAATGGCAGTTAATCGATTAATACTCGATTAACCACTGCTAATTGCCTTTTCTATTTTTCTTCTATTTTCATCGTGTTTTCAAATCACCATAACTTCTTCGTTAACCGTCGGATCTTGCTCAAATTTTAAAGCAAGGTTCCTAAAAATCCATACTCCATATCCAACGGTGGAAATCTTGATTGGAGTTGTAATTATTTAATTACAATTTTCCAAACTAGGGTTGTTGGAAAGGTGATTTAACTTAGCTAAAATTGCACTTTTTAACCCGATTCAATTCCGATTTCGATTCTCCCCTTTCTAACTCCTTTCTAACACCTCACATACTCGTTGGATTAATTATCTTAATTTTTCTTAATTAACTCTAATATATTTTGATAACAATTAATTAAATAAATTAACTGGAAATTAAATTGAGGACGTTACATTTCCCGCTCCCTTGTAATATTTTATATTTATGTTGAGTGTGGGTGGTAGACTTAGGTTTTTACTCAAGCGATTATGAGTTAGTTGGAAAGAATACTAGTTGAGCTAAAATAGTTAAAAAGCTTAGAAAGGGACTAGGTGCTTTGGAAAATCATTTCTGGTCTTTAATTTTTATAAAAGTAGCAGTAACTACTCGAGTAGTTGGTGCACTACTCGAGTAGTCTGCATTGATGAAAATTAGTCTACTTACTGTCTCCTCAACTACTCGAGTATTCTGTTGACTAATCGATTAGTTCTCAACTAATCGATTAGTTACTTCAATAATCGAGTAGTTTGAGAAACAGTAAGTCCACAAATTTTCTCACTACTCGAGTAGTGCTTCAACTACTCGAGTAGTACGTATCAGATCTGTCAGTATTTTAATTCTAATATGGCTGTTGAAGAGGCAATCAAGGGAGAATCTTTCGTAATTAGTTTTCTAAGGCTCCTCCCGGATTCTGGCGATTTGAAAACTCAATATAATGATTACCTCTTCAACAAGAGCGAGGCAGATCTGGAGCAAAAACGTTGTTTTCAAACCTTGCACCCAAAAAGAACCTTTGATCCTATCCCTTTCTAAGAATCAATCTCTGTCTAGTATTCTAGCTTTCTTTTTCATTGTCAATTGAGATTGGTTGGAGCCGCTTCGCTGTGATCTGATTACTCCATTGAAGAAAGGAAGGAGCACTTGAAGGTTTCAAGAGGCTCTATTGCTAAAAGGAGAAGGTGTTCTTGAAGGTTTCAAGAAGCTCTCTTTGTGGAAGGTTGAAGAGGTTCTTCAACAGAGAATCAATTGAAATTGGGGTAAAGTTCAAGAGTTTGGTACACTCTTGAAGGGTTAGGATTAGATTGAGTGAGGTTCACTAATTAATCATGTTTGTATCCAATTTAATTGATTTTAGTAGACACTCCCTAAGGTTTAGTGGGGACTGGACGTAGCTCTCAAGTGGGTAGAGAGTGAACCAGTACAATAATTCCCTGTGTCTATCTTTTACTGCTTTCGTTTAATTCTGTTATTTAATCTTTCTTCAGAACCTTAAGATAGCAAATCATCCGCTTCTGTTCTTGGTTTCGTGTTAGCGAAATCCTTATTTTGAAAACTCAGTTCACTGTCTGAATTTACACGCACTACTCGAGTAGTCCATCAACTAATCGAGTAGTTCATTCATTTTTGGACAGAAAATTAATTTTGTTTTAAAACAGTAAGCGCGTAATTTGTTATTATCAATTACATTCGAAAAATTAGTATCGTTACTTCAATTTACTATTCACCCCCCCTCTACTAAATTGTTAGGCCGCTTGTTGGTTTCCAACAAGTGGTATCAGAGCTCGATCGAAAGATCGAGTGTAAAAACTTTTTCGAAAAGATCCTTATGGAAACCATGGGCTCTAACAATCCTTTTGGAGGGGAAGGCTCTTCAATAAACCGTCCTCCACTATTTAATGGTGAAGGATATGCTTATTGGAAAGCCAGAATGAAAATATTTATTGAAGCGATTGATATTGATGTTTGGAATGCAATTGAAAATGGTCCCTATATACCTAAAAGAAAAATAAATGATGAAGTTGTAGAAATTCCTAGGGCAAGTTGGAATGATGATGAAAAAAAGAAAGTTTCCTATGATTTGAAAGCTAAAAACATCATCACGTCCGCCTTGTCTTATGATGAGTTCTTCACAGTTTCACATTGTAAAAATGCGAAACAAATGTGGGACGTTCTACAACTTACTCATGAAGGGACAAGCGAGGTTAGAAGGGCTAGATTAAATACATTAATGCATGAATATGAGTTATTTCGCATGCTCCCTAATGAGTCAGTTAATGACATGCAAAAGCGATTTACTCATATCATAAATCATCTCATTGCGCTTGGTAAAACATTTCTTAATTCTGAAGTTATTAACAAAGTATTGAGATGTTTAAGCAGGGAATGGCAACCCAAGGTCACAGCTATCATGGAGTCAAAAGATTTAGACACCTTGGACCTTGCAACCCTCTTTGGAAAGCTTCAAGAGCATGAGATGGAGCTAGGACGTCTAACTTTGCATGAGGAGTTGGATAAGAAAAATAAGGGAATCACACTAAAGACCACCACAAAATCAACTAAGGTATGTGATGATTCCTCTAGCTCTAGTAATGACTCCGAATCTAGTTTAGATGATGAAAGTTTTCAAAAACTAGCAAAGAGGTTCCGTAAATGTTTTAAAAATAAAAATGAATTAAAAAGAATAAAGGAACCTAAGGACTCCTACCACAGAAATTGTTCTTCAAAAGATAAAATTAAATGTCATGAATGTGGTAAAAGAGGTCACATAAGACCTCATTGTCCTGAGTATCTTAAGAGACATAAAGATGAAAAGAAAAAGGGCAAAAGAGCCTACATAGTGTGGGATGCACCGGATGAAAACAAAGAGACAAGCTCAAGCATATCAAGTGATGAGGAAGAAGCCAATCTTTTCTTGGTGAGTAGATTTGATGAAGGTGCATCATCAAGATTCACTTCAAGTAAGCAAGGAACCGAGGTAAATTCCGATTCCGAATCTGAGTCTCATGAATATGAAGAATTATATAATGCTTATGTTGAAATGCATAAAGAATTCAAGAAACTTGCTAAATTAAATGATAAAGGAAAAAGAGCTATTTTGAAATATAAAGAGCAAGTCTTGAATTTAGAAAAATGCATTGATGAGCTAAATAGTAAAAATGAAGCACTACAACAAAGTATTGATTCTTTGAAAATTCAAGAAATCCCTCCTTGTGAAAGTTGCAAAAGTCATGAACATGAAGTTACAAATTCGAAAAACACTATTGCAACTTTATCAAGAAGTGATCAAAGATTAAATCAACTTCTTGAAAATCAAAGGAACAATACAAATAAAACCGGCTTAGGATACATGAATGCCAATAAAAATAATTTTAGAAAAGTTGGTTCTTTTTCAAATGTTAATTATTCTAAAAAGCCAACTTGCTTTTATTGTGGCATTCATGGACACACCTCAAATATTTGTAGAATTAAATCTCATGGTGTGCCTAACGGTTATTATGTTTGGATTATGAAAGATGAAAATCCCGATAAGCCCAAAACAATTTGGGTACCCTCAAGCAAAACTTAATTTTTTTTTCAAGTACTTTTGAAGGGCTATGTGCTTAAATGTTTTTTTTTTTAAATTGCCTCTTCATAAGTATATTTGTTTTAGGGTTTCTTTTCGGGCTATAAATCAACAAGTGTTATCATTGCTCATAATCCAACAAAGTGTTATTATGTTCTTCCTTTGGCATATTGCTCTTAATTTAGGCTCCTTTTTGATCATGCCAAAAGGGGGAGAAATGGTGTTGTTGTTTATGCTGTGCAGGTTTCTGATGTTGCATATAGTCAGGGGGAGTTTATGCAAAACAACAAGGTTTATATTATCAAGGATTTGTCATCATCAAAAAGGGGGAGATTGTAGAATCAAAAAGGTTTTGATGAAGACAAATAAATCAACAAGTTGTCCTTGATGAAGACAAATCAACAACAACCATTTAGAAGTTTTCCATTTCCCGCTCCCTTGTAATATTTTATATTTATGTTGAGTGTGGGTGGTAGACTTAGGTTTTTACTCAAGCGATTATGAGTTAGTTGGCATGAATACTAGTTGAGCTAAAATAGTGAAAAAGCTTAGAAAGGGACTAGGTGCTTTGGAAAATCATTTCTGGTCTTTAATTTTTATAAAAGTAGCAGTAACTACTCGAGTAGTTGGTGCACTACTCGAGTAGTCTGCATTGATGAAAATTAGTCTACTTACTGTCTCCTCAACTACTCGAGTAGTCTGTTGACTAATCGATTAGTTCTCAACTAATCGATTAGTTACTTCACTAATCGAGTAGTTTGAGAAACAGTAAGTCCACAAATTTTCTCACTACTCGAGTAGTGCTTCAACTACTCGAGTAGTACGTATCAGATCTGTCAGTATTTTAATTCTAATATGGCGGTTGAAGAGGCAATCAAGGGAGAATCTTTCCTAATTAGTTTTCTAAGGCTCCTCCCTGATTCTGGCAATTTGAAAACTCAATATAATGATTACCTCTTCAACAAGAGCGAGGCAGATCTGGAGCAAAAACGTTGTTTTCAAACCTTGCACCCAAAAAGAACCTTTGATCCTATCCCTTCTAAGAATCAATCTCTGTCTAGTATTCTAGCTTTCTTTTTCATTGTCAATTGAGATTGGTTGGAGCCGCTTCGCTGTGATCTGATTACTCCGTTGAAGAAAGGAAGGAGCACTTGAAGGTTTCAAGAGGCTCTATTGCTAAAGGGAGAAGGTGTTCTTGAAGGTTTCAAGAAGCTCTCTTTGTGGAAGGTTGAAGAGGTTCTTCAACAGAGAATCAATTGAAATTGGGGTAAAGTTCAAGAGTTTGGTACACTCTTGAAGGGTTAGGATTAGATTGAGTGAGGTTCACTAATTAATCCTTTTTGTATCCAATTTAATTGATTTTAGTAGACACTCCCTAAGGTTTAGGGGGGAATGGACGTAGCTCTCAAGTGGGTAGAGAGTGAACCAGTATAATAATTCCCTGTGTCTATCTTTTACTGCTTTCGTTTAATTCTGTTATTTAATCTTTCTTCAGAACCTTAAGATAGCAAATCATCCGCTTCTGTTCTTGGTTTCGTGTTAGCGAAATCCTTATTTTGAAAACTCAGTTCACTGTCTGAATTTACACGCACTACTCGAGTAGTCCATCAACTAATCGAGTAGTTTATTCATTTTTGGTCAGAAAATTAATTTTGTTTTAAAACAGTAAGCGCGTAATTTGTTATTATCAATTACATTCGAAAAATTAGTATCGTTACTTCAATTTACTATTCACCCCCCTCTACTAAATTGTTAGGCCGCTTGTTGGTTTCCAACACCTCCATGCGCCCAGGCTCGCCCTGCACGCACCAGCCCGCACCAGGGGCACCAGCGTTCGCACCAGCACGCATTAGCACCACCAGATGGTGCGTGGCCGCACCCAAGCGCGCCAATCATCCGCCCAGGCGCGCGGGGCTGTTGCTGAAGCGCTGAAATGGTGCGTGGCACACTAAGGGCCACAAGTCTTTGGCTTGTTCACAAAGCCAATCTCCCTCCTCTTTCATATACTCTTCCCTCATGCCTTTGCCCAACAAAAAAAAAAGAGAAGCACCAAGCATCACCTCCCTCCCTTCCATTGCTCCATCCGTCTCCTTCCCTCTCAAACACCCAAGAGCATCAATCATCAATCACCCAAAATCAAGCTATAACATCATCACTTTCATCATTTCTACCATGAACCAAGCAAAGATCTAACCAACATAAATCCTCCTCTCCTTCCCCCAAATTCATGAACCCCATTTCCTCCACCAAGAAGGCCACCTCTTAATCATCAACAAAGTACCAAGAACCAAGCACCCAATATCATTATCATTATCTCCATCAAAGATCAATCAAGAAATTGGTTAACAAACCCTCCTCTCTCTCTTAATTCGTGGGCCTTCCCTCCCAATTCCCAGGAGCTTTCCAACTCCCACCACCAAGGAGGCCTCTTCATGATCATGTTCCATCATCTTAAACCATCATTAGCAAGAACTCTAAGTGGGTGCAAGTCAAGGGTTAGAGGAGCTAAGGGCAAGGAACTCAAACACCAAGGATCAATGGGCTAGGGCTTGAGATTCATCACCACCTCTTAAGAAGGTAAGAGGGGTTTGTGTTACCTTTCCTAAGGATATAGATTCTAGGTTGTTGTAATGATGACTAGGGGTAGATAATTAATTAAGAGAATAGACCTTAGGATATTTAAAGTGCATGAAATGAACCTTAGGGGTAATTAGTATGTTAATGGTTAATTTTATATTAATTAAATGATTTTTGTTAAATCCTCTTTTATTAATATGAAAGTAGGAGGTGAAGAACCCTAGGGAGTTGACTTAATTTATAGTACTCTGAGACATACCTGAGTATGTCGACTGTTTTGTTTATTATCCGTTGAATTGTTACTTGTTATTGATGTATGTTCACGTCGTGTTTGGTTTTGTGACTCGTGAAGCAAATAATGGACTAAGTGTTAACGTAGGCAAGCCATATAGAAAGGGATAAGTAAGGAGGAAAGGATGGAAAAATTATGAGTGAGTAATTAAAAAAATGGACTAAGGATAAATAGCTTGGTGAAAGAGAAATGATGTTTATTAATAAATGAGTCATAAATTAGAGGATGGTGATTGAGTGACAAGGAACCTTAACGGATGTTGTGTTTGATTTTATTTGTTAAGTGTGAATGTGACCATAATAGTTATTTGATGATATGTGTTATTGAGATGATGTTTGTGTTTGAACATTCATGTGAATTGTCGATGTTTATGATTTAAGTGCTTATTTTGTTAAACGATTGAGACATGATTTTATTTAAAAACCAAGGCAAAGAATGGAAATCAAGTGTGAATTAAATGATAATGGAAAGTGCAGTTGAATTGAGTATCGGTGCATTGACAGACTAGGTGCCCCTACCGGGTGTACCAAATTCCCAAGGGCCAAGTGCTCACCAGGCTAAATTCCCATTAGGTCCAAATGCCCTGCTAGGCGTCAATGCACCAAGACTTAATTCACTGCCGATATAAGAGAAATAGAATGTGTTGGAAATATGAAAAAGAGAATGAAACCAAATGATTTAAATGTACAGTGATACATGGAAATCATGATAGCATAGCTTGACAGGGTGAAGCCTTTTGGGTGAGAAAGTCCTGGTTGAGCGAGAGACCCTTGGGTGTTCCAAATGCCTGGCAGGAGCATTAAATCCTAGTGATGCAAACCGGTGGTAACCGGGAGTGTGATACCCGGACGCAGTAAGACGTTATCGCGCTTGTAGGTGCGAACGCAGTAGGTCGTGACCAGGGGAGAATGAAAATGAAATATACCCGGACGCAGTAAGACG
Source organism: Crotalaria pallida (assembly GCA_037953625.1). Lineage (NCBI taxonomy): Eukaryota > Viridiplantae > Streptophyta > Magnoliopsida > Fabales > Fabaceae > Crotalaria > Crotalaria pallida. The sequence goes on from CM075650.1 coordinate 100,197,102, forward strand.
TTATCGCGCTTGTAGGTGCGAACGCAGTAGGTCGTGACCAGGGGAGAATGTAAATGAAATATACCCGGACGCAGTAAGACGTTATAGCGCTTGTAGGTGCGAACGCAGTAGGTCGTGACCAGGGACAAATTGAAAGATGAATGAGAAATGTGAATTTAATGAATGAAAAGAGAATAAAAAGGTTTTATGAAAATAATGATACATGAACGTGAGTTGGTCAATTCATGAGTTTGGAATTTGGAATATGGGAATGTTAATGCAAGTGAAAATGAAATGTAATTTAAGGTTGAATGTAGAATTGCTAGGAAGGTGGTGGATGCATAGAACTTATTTTATCGAAAATGAGCTGGTACGTAATTACCTGAAAAGGAATATAAAGTTAATAGATAATTTTTACTGTAATAGGGCCTAGTTTGTCAGATATGCTTCTTAGAAGCTATTTTCCTTAGTACTGTGTAATGCTACCCTTCTTGCTATATTTTTACAGGTACCGAAGGAGCATACACGAGTCCGGCCGAGCAGGAGTACATTCCACCACGTGGAATGTATATAGTTATTAAGAGACCACTTTCTGGTCATGGGTTCTTTTGGGAGGTGTTATTGTATTTTATCTATTTTGTCATTTGGAAAAACTAAGAGTTTGGGGAGTTATTTGTATCCCTTTTTAACTAATGTTCTAAGTGGACTGAACAATATTTTGGGCCCTGCTGGTCTCTGATGTATTTAAATCCACTTCGGATAAATTTTACAGGTTAAAGTAATATTTTGGAAATGTCTCACAAACAAAGAAAACTCCGTTCGATTCTACGGAGAGGTTTTATAAATAAACAACAGGATTATGAGTTTTTATTTGAATGGAAACTAATCAAGGGTTTTTCATAAATAAATTTTGCAGTCCCTATTTTATTATTATGGGTAATTATTCTAGGTGTTACATTTATGGTATCAGAGCAGTTTTTCCTCAGCCCGAAGGGGGTAACTGATTACTCCTGTAGTTACTCATCAAGCGAGTAACTTGAAATAGAAATAGAACTGCTTTCTGATTTAGTGAGTGTCATTACTAGTATGGTAATAAAAATAGTTACGACGTCTAGTGTGGTAAGAACTCTAGATCTTCTTATTGTCTTGTCTTAAGATAAGAGAAGTAGCTAGTTAGGAATCCTAGTTAGCTATGATAGATTGCTAGTATTTATACATCCATAATTGAATATAAGAAACCCTAAGATAGTACATAGTAATAGTCCTAAGTTTAGGCATTAGGTGCTTAAAATCCTAGGAGATTGCATAGAGCTAGGTTATGTGTTTAGAAATGAATGAATGTGATGCTATGTATTGTCTTGTGTTTGCCTACATGATGAATGGTGCATTTTAATGATAATTGTTATTGTCTGAACATGTGCATGATAAAAACTGTTTTGGGCATAAAACCTTTCGCAAACTTCTTCATAGAATGGTGTTGCTATCAATGAATCGCTTGGTTCCCAAGCATAATCATTTCAAAACCCGGAACCGTTCGATTTTCAAGTGTGATAGTAACCCCAATGAACTTTCATGTTTTGGAACTGAATTCAAAAACGAATATCACTGTTTTAACAAGATCGAAAATCATTCTAAATTGAGTGTTAAGTCGTATCACGAAATTTTGAAAAGTTGATTAATAAACTAAGGATTCCTAAGTAATCAAGCGATGAACTAATTTATTCTTTTAATCGATCCCCACGCTGATTAAATAGGAACCCTTCTATGTGACTTTACTCAATTCGGAATGGAGCTTAGTTGTCAAAATCAATGTCAGAGAGAATGTGACTATTTTGATTGTTTGAGAATCATTGAAATAAATTTTGTAACACTCCTTGTATATCATCTTACTTTATAAGAAAAGTAATAAGTTTATGAATACTTGGACTTGTTATAGTTGGAAAAAGATCTGAAAATAATAATTATCCCTTCCCTTGAAAATTCCTTTTCACAATCACTTGATTAGAAATGAGGTTGACTAACCAAAATCAGAGTTTGCGGAAACATAGTAAAGTAATCGTATTATGCCCCAAAATATATCAAGTGTAACAAGTCCATGGATTCCAAATAAATATTATTATGAAACCAAATTCATCTTATGATACTTCTTTCAAAATGTGTCTCATATAAATACTATTAAAAACAGAGATGTTATAGAGCTGGTCACTAGTCCTCTGTCCAAACATTCATCTGGTCGGATCCTCGATATCTGCACAACGGGTTCCCAACCCACACTTTCTACACTCTGCATGCACCTAAGGGACATCTCCCTTTATAGATTCTTGTGCAAGCTAGATGCACGATCAACACCTAATAAGGGCATGGGGGTTAGCTATACATATTCGCATAATCAAATGAGAATAACACTAACATCCACAAGTCAACATGTAGCAAATCATGATGCATATTCAAATGAGAACACCCGGTTAATCATAATAATTCTTTCAATGCAGGTGGCATGATGCATGATTTCCTTCCACAACTGAGGCCTCTAACAAAGTCCATTTTGGACGTCCATCCAATACACCGTTGTGTTCCCGGAACACTGACATTCGTTCCCAGAACGTAATGCCAAACCATACTTGGATAAATAAGCATCACTCCCAGAGTGTGCATCACGTTCCCAAAACGTGTAGCAAACCATACTTGGAATAATAAGCACCACTCCCAGAGTGTGCATCACGTTCCCAGAACGCATACGTTCCCAGAACGCATAAAAACCAGGTCCCGGACACTGGCCACATATCTATAATGTGTCATTAAGTAGGTTGCATATCAATGTGTTCCCAGAACACTAACATACGTTCCCAGAACGTATAAAACCAGGTCCCAAACACTGGCCACATATCTATAATGTGTTATCAAGTAGGTTATAATTTGGTACTCCCGGAGTACCCTCCTCATATTCCCAGAATATGATAAACGTTCCTACCAACCAAACTTCCATTCTATATGGATGCACAATCATTAAGGTTGGTTTTTAGCTTTAATTCTATTATTATACCAATGTGTTCCTAGAACACTCACATACGTTCCCAGAACGTATCGCAAACCATACTTGGAATAAAATCAAGCACCACTCCCAAAGTGTGCATCACGTTCCCAGAACGTATCAAAGAAACCATGTCCCAGACAATGGCCACATTCCCATAATGTGTCATCAAGTAGGTTGCATCAATTTGATACTCCTAAAATACAGGGTCATGTTCCCATTAATTCCATTATTATGACTTAGAAAACACAACTTCGGAATGATATCTTGAGGTATGGCTTCATTCATAAAATTCACCTTTGAATTTAAGTTTAACATATGCTCATAGACCTGGATTGAGAGAATACATCATTGGTATTAAAAATCCTTACTCAAAAACTTAACTTTTATTTTTAAGTTTCAGGTACTAACCGGTTACATCATCACCTAACCGGTTAGAATAACAGACCTGAATACAAAACCACTGATTTTCAAAGAATCTTTTCTTGAATTCTCTACTCAATCCAATAACAAGGTCTTAGCATAACAAAATACCTCAAGTTCAACACATAATATCATTCAAAAGATCTAAGTCATAATCCCATTTCATTTATGCATAATTTCCTCTTGAAATTATCATTTGTTATTAAGGTATTAACTCCCAATTTCAATCTGAATTATTACAATAAAATCAGCTTCATTTCAGATTGAGTTCCAGTGAAATTCAGGTCTAGATTTGAGTAACATTAATAAGACCACAGGACTGATTTCAAAAACTTATTTTCTTTGAAATTTTACATTGTCTAACCGGTTACAAATATCGAGTAACCGGTTAGAGTATGCAGTCAGCACACTAAAACATGAGGTTTTGCAACCCATTCTTTTCATTACTCAAATCTAACCAATTTCAATCATTCAAAAGAGTTCATATACCTTAAGTAAACATGTTTAACCATAGAAACACATTCAACTTGCATGCATTCAATTTAGATACTTAAATTGCACATAATTGCACATATTTCACAACTTAATGCATCAATTCACATAATATCCAAATAAGCCATGAATCCAACATCAATATAGCTTGCATGCATATAGATAACATTGCTCATAACAACAATTGAGCTCAGATTGGCCTCCAAGCCACTTAACCATTTCAACTTATGCCCTTTGAGTCTCTTGGTGACTCATCCTATGTTCTACCACAATTTATTCTCATTCTAGCAAATAGTAAGCTTCCCCCTTACCTCTAGATCGATTGAGAACAAAGACTTCTCAGAGAAATGAGTTTGAACACCAAAATCCACTAATTCCCCTTCTCTGCTGGACATGCAACACAGTTTCGGTGGGTTCCCAAAATCAGAGAATTTGACATAGAAAACATGCATCAAAATTGGGGAAAATAGTTAGGACTTAATCTCTGCAACATGCTAAAGAGATTAGGAAAGATTTGGGACCAAGGGATAGAAGGAGCTTACCAAAATCAGATCTTAAACCTAGCTTCCAGAACAAGAAGAACACAGAACCAGTTTTCAAGCTTCAACTTCAAAGATTGATTTCTTCTTCCATGTGACACCCTTTTCCCGAACCAAGTAAATATTACAATAAATATATATTACTTGATAAATATATGGACTTGTTATTGAATAGAAAATGTGAAAGTAAAATTTCTCTTTTAAAACGGGTGCACAAACCAAAACTTGGAACCCTTGGAGAAGAAATTCTAAATCATTTCAAACAGTTGTATCGAATTCGGCATTTTCTAAAACCGTTTCATAAGTTGAATAGCATTCGTATCGTATTTTATATGATAGAGAGTAAGTAAAGCTATCCTTGCTTTGGTTTTGTAAAACTGATACCATCTAAACCCCTTTGTGGCCGAACTCTTTAAAAGATTAAATCAGAGTGAGCGGAAATTATAGGACTATGCAGCTTAGTAGAAACAAAACATAGATTTTATATACATATACATAAAAGTCAAGTGATACATAGTCCCAGCATAAGTTTCCAAGGTCCATATACAAGTCCATAAAGATCTATGTACATAATAAAACCATCACCCTAGAGTACTCAAAAGTATATCTACAATATATATACATCCCAAAATATAGACTCTAGAGGTGGTCACATAGATCTGGCAGCATCAATAGTAGTAGCAGTCTCTAGGTAGCAAAAGAAACATCCACATCAACAGCAGCAGCAGCAGCATGTCCTCCCCAGCATCCCCACACCGGATCCCCTGATCCTCATCATGTACCATATGCACATACCTAGGGATCGTCATTTCCCCCAATCACTCCCAGTAGAATGCACGACAGGCTCGCCTCCGCTCTCGTCCTCCACTGGATCCTCCTCGATCTCATCCGATGGAGAGTGTACCCTACCACTGGGTACAGGGTCGGGAGATGGTGTGACCCTAACTGGGCTCCTGGGATCAGAAGGGGGAGTCTCCTCGCGGACGACTCTCGAAGAAAAAGGGTGTGAGAGGGTAGGTCGAAAATGGAAATTGTGATAAGAGGGAGCTGGTCGTGTGGGAGGTGGTCCATCGTATGTGTAAAACGGGGTACGTGCATAGTGTATATGATGGGAATCCTAAATCTACGAGGACGTAATCGAATCAGCGGGTTCGGGTGGTAGAAGGTAATCTCTACCTCCCCCTCGAACACCGCGCGATGGTCCTCATAGATCCATGTGCCACTAGGAAGTGGCCGGATCTCGATGCAAGCGATGTATCGAGGCATCACCTACAAGGGCATAGGGGTAAGCATTTCTATACACATAATCAACAGAGTATAAATTTGTACAATATGAATATGTAAATATGCAACAATGAACAACAATCACATTTAGCACTTAGCAGTTATTGAATGCAATTAGGATGCTCGTACTTGTTTCATTCATCACACTTAATTTAAATGAGTGGCATGATGCATGAATCTAACTCTCAAGCCTATCTCCATCATTCTATGTCACTCTCTGACGTCCATCCCTGACAACCTAGCACTCACCAGTGCGTTGTATTCCTAGGTATACAACAATTCGTACATTCACCTAGAATGTACACGACAAGCTTGGAAGCCGTGCCACCCGAGCACATCCCGTCATCCAAACGGACCGTCATCCAAACGGTATAACCATATCGGCATCCACTAAGCAGACCACGTCTTCAACGTGTCATCAAGCAAGCGTATTGGCACTCCCAGAGGCCCTCCTCATGTTTACCAAAAACATGATATACGACCTACCATCCAAACTCCAAAATGAGTGCATTACTTTTAAGCCTAAAAGAAATTGATTAATATATCACATGCCACCTAGGCACATTCCGTCATCCAAACGGTACACTCATATTAATCAATTTCTTGTAAGTCTAAATCCCTTGGATTATTGTTGTTCAATTATTAATGAAATGATTCAGAATTGAAATGGTATTTTTAAGATTTTAGGGTGAATTACTCGAGTATTCTTCAGAAGACTCGAGTGTTCTTCAAACTATTTCCAGATTACTCGAGTGTTCTTCAAACTACTCGAGTGTTCATGTCTTTCTGGGATTTGGGTTTCAGATTCATAAAAAATACTCGAGTGATTCATGAGTTACTCGAGTATTCTTCAGCATTTCCAGAATACTCGAGTGACCCCTGCATTACTCGAGTGGTTTACCTTAACATATCCCATGCAACACTCGATTACTCGAGTGCTGGGCATGGTACTCGAGTGTTCTTGTTCAAAATACATTGTTTTACCAAAATTTTACTCGAGTAACCAGCCTAATACTCGAGTGTTTTATTGCAGAACAGACTGAAATCTTAACTTTAACACACCATTTTCAGTTCTACTCATTTCTAGTCCAATCCAAGGATCAATAGTGTTCACATACCATATAATGAACATGTTACAACACTCATTTCATATCAAATTACAGATTTGACAGAGAATCAATCATTAATGCATAAAATACACAATTTGACAACTTAACACCTCAAATTGCAAAATAAGCAACAAATTCATGAATTAATGTTCATTATAGCTTGCATGCATCATGAGAAACTTGCTCTAAACAACCATAGAGCATAACTTGGTCTCCAAACCAAAGTTCCTATTCAAACTAAGCCCTTAGAGCCTCTTGGTTGCTCTCTAATACAATTAATAGAATTTAAACTCTATCTAGTGTACAAAATCACTTCCCCTTACCTCTCAGACGTGTTCCAACAAAGAATTTCCAAGAGAAAGCTCTCCAACCCCAGAAATCACTTTGAACTTCACATGTATGACAGTTTTGAGTGCAGCACCAAAATTGAATTGGTTTACATGGAAGACAGAGATAACAATTGGGGAAATTAGATTTTCTAGACTCTATGCAACACATACTAACTAGAGAAATCAAATTGAGACTCAAGAGACTCGTGAGCTTACCAGAAATTGGAATCAAAGTAAGCTTCCAGAACCACTTGACAGAAAACAGCCCCAACTTCCAAGCTTCAATTGTTCCACCACACTCACGCAAACCTCACAATTTTAGTGTCTATACAAAGCTCGTGATGTGAGCTTTGTATTAGTGTATAGTTTTTGGTTCGAATCAACACAGAGATGGAGAATCGAAGGAAACGAGTTCGGAACCCTAACTTGAGTACATTTCACAATTCCATCAACAAAGCCTTCAATCCTGTTGATGAACAGCTTAAATAGACAATAGGAACGTTCATGCAAGCTGACACGACCTCCATGGACGTGGAAGAGTACTGATTTCGTATCAACGAGACGAACTCGTTGATGGTGACTCACCAAACTTACTAACTCGTGCAACTCTGTCCAGAATACTCGAGTAGTTGAGAAAATACTCGAGTGTTTTGTCCAACTTTTGAAAAATAATAATTTATTTATTTTCCCTCCAAAACCTTTCCTATAATTACCTCTAGGTCCCAACCCAGGGACTAATATGCAAAATACTTATTTATGCACAAATTTACTCACCAAAATAAATTCTAGCAATATAAACAAAGGTCTTAATTAAAGATTAAAAAAGAAATAATATATTATAATAAACTTTATAATTAATATTTCCTTAATCCAGGATTAAAATTTTGGGGTGTTACACTACTTCCCCACTTAAAAGGAATTTCGTCCCCGAAATATATTCTTCAAAATTTCACGTTCTCAAAATTAAATAAGAGATGATCTTATCGTTTCTCAAAATATCTTTAGGGAAAGTCCTTCCCCACTTAAAAGAATTTTTCTTACACTTCTTTAAATTCTCTGACTCAAAATATTTCACTAAATATTTCAAATAAAACTTTTCTCGAATAACACCTTTGTGTTCAAAAACATATATTAATTCCTTTTTTCATAAAAGAGTTTTCTTAAATTTTTCTTCGAAAATTATTTCGTAATTAACTCAAATAAAATCTTTTGATCATTTCGGACAAGATGTTTCAATACATAGCTTAAACTGAAGCTTTTCCAAATAAACTTTTCGAGAAAAACTTTTTCGAATAATAACTTTCAAATATATATATATATATACTCCTCAATTAAAACATTTTCCAAAGATATTTTTGAGGAAAAACATGTTCCGTTGCGCACTCTGATCACTCAAGCACGAGTAAGGAATCATTTGTATGACTTTATTCCTTAATAGTTATAAACATTAGGGTGATCAATCCTAATATTTTAACTGTCAGTAATAAAATCATTCCTTACAGATATAATCTTTCTCAAGAAAGATTATACGATATATCTTTAAGTTGGATGAACTTACAGATAAGGAGTGTTATTGCCACTATCAGACATAGACAGATTGTCAATTCTAGAGAAATTTCCGTTGGGGAGACAAATACTTGTCCTATCCCGGTGATTGTTAATCCCTCTAGTCTTAACTAATCTTCCTCTTTCTGTAGTGCCCAAAGATATTTATCACATCCAACTGTGATAAGGGTTTTTGATCACCGAAATTCCAGTTAAAGATCTGCTCAGGTTTTCAGATTACAAACGATTTAATTAACGCAATCGAAAACATTGATTACGTTAATTCCAATCAGAGAAAGGATAACTCAGATTACATATACATAGATCTAACTCGCATCCTAACAGGTTGGACACCCATCCAAACTCAACTCGCTTGACGTCCATTCCCTTCTTACTCTTAACCCTTGCTGAATCTGGTGAATTAAACTCTCAGTCTTTTACAGCTGCCACCGAATGTCCTAGGTATACCACTATCTAGTCCAAAATGGCGCACCTCATACTTTACACATAGAAGTGGGCAAGCTCTTTACTGCTTATTAGCATACTAGATAATTCCCACGATCGGGGTTTCTTTAATTTTGCCATTCCTCCATAATTAATTTTCTTAACTACCTTTCCTTTTCTTCTAATTGAACACTTCCTTTTGCCCAAGTCCCTCTTATACTGGTTTTGGACACTCATTCTACCAACCTCTTATGCTCATCCATTGTACTTATAAATTCCACATACGTTGTCCAATATCGAGAAAATTCCTTATGCATTAATACTTGATAGCTGGTTAGAGGTTCGGACCTAATCCATTCTAAACTTCACATATTTGAACCTTCCGTCCGGGTTGTACTGTAGCAGACTTCCTTGGTCCTTTGAACTTGGCAAAGCCTTTTCTGAGACTAACACTTTCTCGTTCTACGTTTAGCAATTCAACCCCTTATATCCTTCTCATGCCTCTTGAGAATTCTCTTCAGTTCCCAAAGTCGTCTTTTCGAATGCTATCCAAGCGATGTATCAATCTTTGGTTCCAACATTAATCTTACACGGTTCCCACAAGTTCCTTGCTACATCACTTAATATAGAAGTGGCATGACCTTTTATTCACTCATCTCTTGTGTGTGTGAATCCAAAATTTTCACTCCCAATTCACGAATCGTTCAAGATATAAATTCTTGTATAAAGAAGAATTTCTTCCGTCCAGTGATGGAAATTGGTTCTCTTATCTTCTATAAGTCAATCTCTTACTTCCTTTCAACTTCCCTACTTAGGATAGCCTCTTGATCACCTTAAAGTTTCCATGAATCGTTCTTCGACTCAATATTTGTCATTACCTTTCACTTTACTGATTAAGTATTGAGGCTCGTAATCAAAACTTTCAGACCCAACCATTGATGATAACTCCAATTCAATCTCTTCTTTTAATCGAGTTAATTCCTTCATACTCCTTTGATCTCGGAATTCCCAGACAAAGAGCCCTAAAGACAAAACCTCCGGATCTTTTAGAGTGGACATACTTGTTGCAAGCTCCAAGTCATACAAAAAAAGCTCACCCCGGGTGTATTCGATCACTTTGATGCATACACCCCCACCTTCCTTCCTTAAGACTACTCTCTTCCGAGTCCTTACCTCGACACAGGAAATTATTCTTTAATACTTCCGTAAGAGCAATGTAGGATAGGTTGTTAGCCTTCACTTCACTTACTGAAAATCCTCGTTGCATTCTTATTTCAGATGAAAGGCTAATTCTTCGGGTTACCTTGGTTATAGGAGTTTGACCTAAGGAAGTCCATCAATGGTCCTATAATAACACTCAACCAGTCGATTCCCAAGATCGCATTCTAATGCGATAAAGGTAGACAAATCAAATATATTCTAAAGACTCCTCCTAACACTTCTTTACAACCGTTAAGACTTACTTTAGAAACAACTATAGGAATGCTCGTAAGAGTTTCTATCATACCAATATAGAACAACTCAAATACAGGCAAAGTCAAACGATTCACACATTCATAAGAGGCAAATGAATGCGTAGCACCGAAATCAGACAACACCTAACAACGCTGACCGTTTAGCAAGTAATTACCTTGCACAAGATCAGAGGATTGGCTAGCCTCCACACCACTAAGCGTGAAAACCCTTCCTTGCACCATGGGCTTGTCAGCTGCCCCTCTTGAATTAGTCTTGGTCGGTTCCTTGCAATCCTTCGCAAAGTGTCCCGGTTTCCCACAATTGAAGCAGTTATTTGTTCCCCAACAAAAAACGGCCATGATGACGATGCTTGCACTTGTCGCAGAAGGGAGCCTCACTTCGGAAATTACCTCCATCACTACTTCCAACTTTTCCTTTGTCCTTCCCTCGGCGATCATACGGACCCTTGCCTCGATTATTGAAACTTTTGTGCCTCTGAGGTCCATAATTCTGACTATCTTTCCTCTCTGATGCTTGCAGTTTTTCTGCCTTCTTGTCATCCTCGTACATTCTACACATGTCCACCAATGTAGGAAAACTTTGGATCCTTTGATAACTGAAAGTAGACTTCAACTTGGGCCTTAAGCCTCCTTCAAACTTGATACACTTTCTCCTTTCATCTGGATTGTTTTGGTAATATGGAGAGTACTTCATCAATTCCTCGAACTTGGCTGCATACTCACTCACACTCATGTCTTCTTGCTTCAGTTGCAAGAATTCCACTTCCTTCTTTCTCCTCAGATCCTCAGGGAAGTATTTATTGAGGAACTTCTCCATAAATACATCCCAATTAACATCCCTTCCTTCATAATGCAGGAGCTGAACCGTATGGCTCCACCAGTTCTCAGCCTCATCTTCTAACATGTAGACTGCATACGCCACCTTCTGAGCTTCCGTGCAATCCAACGTTCTGAAGATCTTATCCATGGTATGAATCCACTTATTAGCCTCCTCAGGTTTAAATCCTCCTTCAAACTTGGGTGGATTACAACTCCTAAAATCCGCCAAACTCTTAGCCTCGGTAATACCCACATTACACTGATGAGGTGGGTTAACCAATTGCGGTGGTTGATGAGATTGCCGTTGCTGCATAGCCTCCAGCACCGCGGTAATTCTCTCTGTAACACCCCAAAATTTTAATCCCCGATGAATGAAATGTTAATTATAATTTAATTATAATATATAGTTTTCAAATTAATCCTTGATTAAAATATGTGTGTATGTAATTAGCTTGCATGTGAGAAATTATTTAATAAATAATTTAAATGCCTAAAATGTATATTTTGCATATTAGTCCCTGGGTTGGGACCTAGAAGCAATTATAGGAAAGGTTTTGGAGGGAAAGTAAATAAAATAATTATTTTTCAAAATCTGGGAAAAACACTCGAGTATTTTCTGGAATACTCGAGTATTCTGGGTCAAACTGCACGAGTTAGTGCGTTTGATGAGTCACAGCCAACGAGTTCGCTTTGTTGACACGATTACACCATCTTCAACAGCTCAAGGATGTCGTGTCGCACTGCATGAACCTTCTCCATGTCTATATAAGCTTATCAACCACGAATTCGTGGGAATTTTTCTCAATCTTGCTTGTGTTGACATAGTTAGGGTTTCGAATTCGTCTCGTTCGATTCTCTTTTGATTCTAAGTGTTAGGCTTCGAGTGATACACCAATACAAGGCTCACATCACGAGCTTTGTATAGACACCAAAGTTGTGAGGTTTGAGTGTGTGGATTGAGAGAATCGAAGGCTTGAAGTGAAGCTGTCCTTGCTTGAGTTGGTGTCTGGAGCTTACTTTGATCATCGATTTCGGTAAGCTCGTGAATCCTTGAGTCTCAAACTCAATTCCTTTAGTTAGATGATGTTGCATAGAGCTTAGAAATCTAATTTTCCCTAATCTAATTCTCTGTTTCATGTACGAACCAATTCCATTTTGGTATGGTACTCAAAACTGTCATGCATGAGAAGTTCAAGTGGATTTCTGGGTTCAGAGAGCTTTCCTTGGATTTCTTTTTGTTGATTCACATCTGAGAGGTAAGGGGAAGTAATTATATTCACTAGATAGAGTTTGAAATCCATTAAATGTGTTAGAGAGCCACCAAGAGGCTCTAAGGGCTTAGATTCTATAGGAACTTTGGTTTGGAGACCAATCCATGCTCTAAATCCGTATTGAGCAAGTTTGTAATCATGCATGTGAACTTAAATGAGCTTTGTTTCATGAATATTATGCTTATTGTGTGATTTGAGGTATTGAGTTGTTAAAATGCCTTTTTATGCATAATCAATGATTTCTCTGTCAATTCTGTGTTTTGAAATGAAATAAGTGTTATAACATGTTTGATTAATGATATGTTAACTCTGTTGATCCCTGAAATGGACTTAAATTGAGTAGAAATGAAAATGGTATGTTAAAACCAGTTTTCAATACTGTCAGCTGCGAAACACTCGAGTAAATGGCAAAGTACTCGAGTAAATCGTGTTCAAAATAAAGTAAATTTCATAAGAACACTCGAGTATTTTGTCTATTACTCGAGTATCGGGCATGAACTGAGAATTGTTATAGGTCAAACACTCGAGTCATTCAAAGTCACTCGAGTATTCTGGAAAAGTCCAAGAACACTCGAGTAACTCAGGAACTACTCGAGTAAATTGTTGAAATTAAAACCCAAATCCTCAGAAAGACATGAACACTCGAGTAAGCTTAAGAACACTCGAGTAATCTGGAAAATCTCCAGAACACTCGAGTATTCTGAACTTTACTCGAGTAAAATGCCCAGAATCTGAAAACATCATTTTCAATTCTAACTTAATTAATTAAGGAATTATTAAGGATAATTCAAGGGATCAAAGACTTAGAGAAATTGATAAATACAAATAGATCGTTTGGTGACGACCCATTTTGAAAATTAAGCCTAGGTGACAAGTAATGTATTAATCAATTTCCCCTAAGTCTAAAATGCATTCATTCTGGAGTCTGGATGGTAGGACGTATTCATGTTTCGATAAACATGTGGAGGGCCTCTGGGAGTGCCAATACGCTTGCTTGATGACACGTCGTTGACGTGGTCGGCTTTGTGGATGCCGATATGGATATATCGTTTGGATGACGATCCGTTTGGATGACGGGATATGCTCGGGTGGCATGGATACCAAGCTTGACGTGTACATTCTAGGTGAATGTACGAATTGTTGTATAGCTAGGAATACAACGCACTGTGGAGTGCTGGGTTGTCAGGGATGGACGTCAGAGAGTGACTTAGAAAATGTGGAGATAAGTTGAGAGTTAAAGTCATGCATCATGTCATTCACCTAATGCAATTGATATACCTGAATTAAGTGTGAACATCCTATGTGCATCTGATACTTGCTAAATGCTAATTGTGATTGTTATTAATTGATGCATTATTATCTTTCATATGTTGCATGATTTATTCTCTATTGATTATGTGAGTAGAATTGCTTACCCCTATGCCCTTGTAGGTGATGTCTCGTTACATTGCTTGCATCGAGATCCGGCCACTTCCTAGTGGCGTATGGATCTATGAGGACCATCGCGCGGTGTATGAGGGGGAGGTAGAGTTCACATTCTACCACCCTAACCCGCTGATGTGATTCCGTCCTCGTAGGTTTAGGATTCCCCTCATATACACTATGCATGTACCCCCGTTTTATACTTATCATGGACCACCTCCCATGCGACTAGCTCGCTCTTACCATAGTTTTCATTTTCGACCTACCCGCTCTCACCCTTTTACTTCGAGAGTTGTCCGCGAGGAGACTCCCCCTTCTTATCCGAGGAGCCCCGTCAGGGTTTCACCATCACCTGACCCGGTACCCAGTGGTAGGGTACACTCTCCTTCGGATGAGATCGAGGAGGATCCGGTGGAGGACGAGAGTGGGAGCGAGCCTGTCGTGCATTCTACTGGGAGTGACTGGAGGGACGATGATCCCTAGGTACATGTATATTGTGTATGATGTGGATCCGAGGATCCGGTGTGTGGAGGAGATGTGCTGCTGCTGCTGTGATGATGATGCTACTACCTTTTTACCTATGTTTTGGGAGACTACTGCTGCTACTACTACTGCATCTGATGTTGATGGATCTACGTGACTATCCCTGGGGTTGTATTTTGATTATATATATATTGTACATATGTTTTACTCTAGGGTTATAGTATCATAGTGATGTAGATCTGTTTATATGGACTTGTTATATTTTGGAACTTGGTGACTTATCTCATGGACTATGTATGTATGACTCTTTCGTATATATGAAAATCTATGTTTATATTATATCAGTTGCATAGTCCAGTAATTTCCGCTTACTCTGATTTAACTTATAAATGAGCTCGGCTATAAGTATTAATTGACGGTATCAGTTTTATTGAAAAAAGTATGGGTAGCTTCAATTGATTGTAAAATGTAAAGAGATTTCTAAAGAACGAATGTTATCCTGCTTGAGAAAAGGTTTTAGAAATCGCCGAACTCGATACAAGTGTTTTAAAGGATTTTAGAATTTATTCTCCAAGAGTTCCATTAGATGAATTGTGCACCCGCTTGAAAGAAAATTTTATTTACCATATTTTTCCTAGCTCACAAGTCCATATATTATCCAATATAATAGCTTAAATATTAGTTACAATTTGGGTAATCTGGAAGCGTGTCACACTTAGTGGTATCAGAGCAAAAGTCAGATCCTGTAGTAGTAGAAGTGGTTCCAGAAAGGTAGCCATCAACATCAAGCAGGTATCTCCAAAGCACTTATTACCTTGAATGCTGTTATTTTGTTTGTTGAGGTTTAAATACCCTTGATTTGTTTGTATCTTGTCTCTTTGAGTACAAGACGCAATTGATTGTAGATTTAATAAGTTTAGGATAGAGCCTTAGTATAGGTAGTGTAATGGAAGTTTCTTTAGTTCAACATATGTGACCATAAGTCCATAGCGCAGGTCTAATATGGCAACTAGAAACCAAAATCACACTAATACGATGTTGGAACGAATCACCACGGTACTAGAAGCCATGCAAAGGTAGTCTCAGCAACCCTCTCAACCGGCAAATCTGCCTCATCAGTGTAATGTGGGTAACACTGAGGCGAAGACTCTGGCTGATTTTAGGAGCTGCAATCCGCCAAAGTTTGAAGGAGGATTTAAACCGGAGGAAGCCAACAAATGGATTCATACTATGGACAAGATTTTGAGGACTTTGGAGTGTTCTGATATTCAGAAGGTGGCGTATGCAACCTACATGTTGGAGGATGAAGCGGAGAATTGGTGGAATCACACCATGCAGCTTTTGCAATATGAAGGAAGGGAGATAAGCTGGGGAGTATTTATGGAGAAGTTTCTCCATAAATATTTTCCTGAGGATCTAAGGAGGAAGAAAGAGGTGGAATTCTTGCAACTGAAACAAGGGAACATGAGTGTGGGTGAGTACGCAGCTAAATTTGAGGAGCTGATGAAGTACTCTTCATACTATCAGAACAATCCAGATGAAAGGAGCAAGTGTATAAAGTTTGAAGGAGGCTTAAGGCCCAAGCTAAAGTCAATTTTCAGCTATCAGCGAATCCAAAGTTTTCCTGCACTGGTAGATATGTGTAGGATGTATGAAGACGACACCAAAGCTGAGGAGATGCAAGTCTCAGAGAAGAAGGACAATCAGAGCTGTGGACCACAAAGGCGTAAGGGTTTCAACAATCGAGGCAAAGGTCCATATAATCGCAGAGGGAAAGGCAAGGGCAAGGATGGTGGTTCTGAGGGAAGAAATTATCGGAGCGAAGCTCCATTCTGCGACAAGTGCAAACGCAACCATTATGGTCGTGTTTGCTGGGGAACCAGTGGATGTTTTGACTGTGGAAAGCCGGGACACTTTGCAAGAGATTGCAAGGAACCAGCCAAGGCCAATTCCTGAGGAGCTGCAGATATACCAGTGACTCAAGGAAGGGTCTTCACCCTTAGTGGTGTGGAAGCGAATCGATCTTCTGATCTGGTGCAAGGTAAATACTTGCTTAATGGTCAGCCTTGTTATGTTTTGTTTGACTCTGGTGCAACGCATTCATTTGTTTCATATGAATGTGTAAACCGTTTAGGCTTGATTGTGTCTGAAATGCCTTATGTTCTCAAAGTAGAAACCCCTACTAATGCTCCTGTAGTTGTTTCTAAAGCATGTCTTAACTGTTGTATAGAAGTGTTAGGGCAAACCTCTAAAGTAGATTTGATCTGCTTACCCTTAGCACAATTAGATGTGATCTTGGGGATGGACTGGTTAAGTCAGAACCAAGTGATCATTGACTGTGATAGGAAACTGGTAACCTATAGAAGCCCAAAACCATCTGGTTACGTGTGTCTGTTCAATGCTGAGATGGAGGAAGTTGGTCCGAAGATGGAAGAGATTCCTATTGTCCGAGAGTTTCCAGAAGTGTTTGCTGACGAGATTCCTGGTCTGCCACCAAGAAGAAAGATTGAATTCGGTATCGACCTAATTCCGGGAGCTGGTCCCATTTCTATCGCTCCCTATAGAATGGCACCACCGGAAATGGCGGAAATGAAGAAGCAGATTGAGGAGCTGCTGCAGAAACAGATGATTCGACCAAGCGTGTCACCTTGGGGTGCTCCTGTCTTGTTCATCAGGAAGAAAGATGGTAGTATGAGGATGTGCATCGACTACCGACAACTTAATAAGGTCACCATCAAGAACAAGTATCCGTCGCCACGGATAGATGACCTTATGGATCAAGTTCGTGGGGCTTCAGTATTTTCCAAGATTGATTTGAGGTCGGGGTACCATCAGATCAGAATTAGAGAAGAGGATATCTCTAAGACTGCATTTCGATCTCGATACGGACATTATGAGTATGTCGTGATGCCGTTCGGATTGACTAATGAACCAGCTATCTTCATGGACTACATGAATCGAATCTTTAGACCTTATTTAGATTCATTCGTGGTTGTGTTCATTGATGATATTCTGATTTACTCTAAGAGCCCGGAGGAGCATGCTGAACACTTGCAGATAGTGTTAAGCATCTTGAAGGAGAAGCAGCTGTACGCCAAACTTACAAAGTGTGAGTTCTGGCTGAAGGAGGTTAAATTTTTGGGGCATGTGATTTCAGATAAAGGGATAGCAGTTGATCCAACGAAAGTAAGTTCGGTTTTGCAATGGGAGCAACCGAAGTCGGTTACGGAAGTCAGAAGTTTTCTTGGTTTGGCTGGGTATTATAGAAGGTTCATCGAAGGTTTCTCGAAGATTGCACTGCCTCTGACGAAGTTGACAAGGAAAGATCAACCGTTCCTATGGGATGAGAAGTGTGAGAGAAGTTTTCGGGAGTTGAAGGAAAGGTTGACATCGTCTCCTGTGTTGGTGCTGCCCGATACGCTGAAGAGTTTCGATGTGTATTGTGACGCGTCGAAACAAGGTCTTGGGTGTGTCTTGATGCAAGATGGACAAGTCGTCGCTTACGCTTCGAGACAGTTAAAGGTTCATGAGATGAACTATCCAACCCATGATCTGGAGTTAGCAGCTGTGGTGTTTGCCTTAAAGATCTGGAGACACTATCTCTATGGCACTACGTTCCGGGTGTTTAGTGACCATAAGAGTTTAAAATACCTCTTTGATCAAAAGGAGTTGAATATGAGGCAACGCCGATGGATGGAGTTTTTGAAGGATTATGAGTTTGAGCTCCATTATCATCCTGGGAAGGCAAACGTTGTAGCGGATGCATTAAGTAGAAAGGCAATGCACGTCAGTGCGATGATGGTCAGAGAAGCTGCACTGATAGAGGAATTTCGAGATTTGAGTCTGACGATGCAAGTGGAGCCGACAAGCATCAAGTTGGGAATGCTGCAGATTGCTAACGAGTTTCTGCAAAGGATACGGGAATTGCAACACAAGGATGGGAAACTCATGGAAAAGAGGAAGTTGATGCAAGAAGGTAAGGAGTTGGAATTTCAAGAAGGGAAGGATGGAATCCTTCGCTTTAAAACGAGGATTTGTGTGCCTGATGATTTGGAAGTAAGAAGGATGATTTTGGATGAAGCGCATAAGAGTAAGATGAGTATGCATCCGGGAGCTACTAAAATGTACCAGGACTTAAAGAAGTTATTTTGGTGGCCTGGTTTGAAGAGAGATGTAGCTGAATATGTGGCATGTTGTTTAGTATGTCAAAAGGCCAAGGTGGAACATCAAAGGCCAGGAGGAGAGTTACTTTCTTTAGAGATCCCGTTGTGGAAATGGGATAGCATCTCGATGGATTTTGTGTTAGGATTGCCAAAGACATCTACTGGTCATGATGCAATTTGGGTGATCGTGGACCGTTTGACCAAGTCAGCGCATTTCATTCCCATGAATATGCGCTACTCATTGGAAAAGCTCACTCAGTTGTACATCAAGGAAGTTGTTCGTCTGCACGGAGTACCATCAAGCATTGTGTCTGATCGCGATCCGAGGTTTACATCAAAGTTTTGGGAAGATCTGCATAGAGCCTTGGGTTCAAGATTGAAGCTAAGTTCTGCATACCATCCTCAGATTGATGGTCAAACAGAAAGGACTATTCAGTCGTTGGAAGACATCTTAAGAGCTTGTGCATTGGAAGGACAAAGAAATTGGGAGCAAATGTTGCCACTCGTGGAATTCACTTACAACAACAACTATCACACGAGCATTGGAATGGCACCATTTGAAGCTTTGTATGGGAGAAAGTGTCAGACGCCGTTATGCTGGTTTCAAGTGGGGGAGAGTTCTCTGATTGGACCAGATATTGTGCAAGAGACTACGGAGCAGATCAAAATGATACAAGAGAAAATGAGGGCAGCTCAGAGTAGGCAGAAAAGCTATGCTGATAGAAGGAGAAAAACCTTAGAGTTTGCTGAAGGAGACCACGTGTTCATTAGAATAATACCAACCAAAGGTGTTAGTAGAGCCTTGAAAACCCAGAAACTATCACCTAATTTTATTGGTCCCTCTCAAATTCTCAAAAGGATCGGCCCAGTAGCCTATCAATTAGCTTTGCCTCCGTCATTAGCTAACCTCCATAATGTATTCCATGTATCTCAATTGAAAAGATATGTCCATGACCCCACCATTGTCCTTAGAATCCAACCTGATAACTTAGAAGTTCATGAGAACCTAACCTTCAAAGCTGTGCCAGTTCGCATCGAAGATCGGAGAATCAAGCAGCTGAAAGGGAAGGATATTCATCTGGTCAAAGTTGTCTGGGTTTGTGGAGATGTAATAGAAGCATCTTGGGAATTAGAGGATAAGATGCGTCAGGATTATCCTGACTTGTTTGTATGAGTTGAATTTCGGGGACGAAATTCCTTGTAAGTGGGGGAGTAGTGTAACACCCCAAAATTTTAATCCCCGATTAATGAAATGTTAATTATAATTTAATTATAATTAATAGTTTTCAAATTAATCCTTGATTAAAATATGTGTGTATGTAATTAGCTTGCATGTGAGAAATTATTTAATAAATAATTTAAATGCCTAAAATGTATATTTTGCATATTAGTCCCTGGGTTGGGACCTAGAAGCAATTATAGGAAAGGTTTTGGAGGGAAAGTAAATAAAATAATTATTTTTCAAAATCTGGGTAAAACACTCGAGTATTTTCTGGAATACTCGAGTATTCTGGGTCAAACTGCACGAGTTAGTGCGTTTGATGAGTCACAGCCAACGAGTTCGCTTTGTTGACACGATTACACCATCTTCAACAGCTCAAGGATGTCGTGTCGCACTGCATGAACCTTCTCCATGTCTATATAAGCTTATCAACCACGAATTCGTGGGAATTTTGCTAAATCTTTCTTGTGTTGACATAGTTAGGGTTTCGAATTCGTCTCGTTCGATTCTCTTTTGATTCTAAGTGTTAGGCTTCGAGTGATACACCAATACAAAGCTCACATCACGAGCTTTGTATAGACACCAAAGTTGTGAGGTTTGAGTGTGTGGATTGAGAGAATCGAAGGCTTGAAGTGAAGCTGTCCTTGCTTGAGTTGGTGTCTGGAGCTTACTTTGATCATCGATTTCGGTAAGCTCGTGAATCCTTGAGTCTCAAACTCAATTCCTTTAGTTAGATGATGTTGCATAGAGCTTAGAAATCTAATTTTCCCTAATCTAATTCTCTGTTTCAAGTACGAACCAATTCCATTTTGGTATGGTACTCAAAACTGTCATGCATGAGAAGTTCAAGTGGATTTCTGGGTTCGGAGAGCTTTCCTTGGATTTCTTTTTGTTGATTCACATCTGAGAGGTAAGGGGAAGTAATTATATTCACTAGATAGAGTTTGAAATCCAATAAATGTGTTAGAGAGCCACCAAGAGGCTCTAAGGGCTTAGATTCTATAGGAACTTTGGTTTGGAGACCAATCCATGCTCTAAATCCGTATTGAGAAAGTTTGTAATCATGCATGTGAACTTAAATGAGCTTTGTTTCATGAATATTATGCTTATTGTGTGATTTGAGGTATTGAGTTGTTAAAATGCCTTTTTATGCATAATCAATGATTTCTCTGTCAATTCTGTGTTTTGAAATGAAATAAGTGTTATAACATGTTTGATTAATGATATGTTAACTCTGTTGATCCCTGAAATGGACTTAAATTGAGTAGAAATGAAAATGGTATGTTAAAACCAGTTTTCAATACTGTCAGCTGCGAAACACTCGAGTAAATGGCAAAGTACTCGAGTAAATCGTGTTCAAAATAAAGTAAATTTCATAAGAACACTCGAGTATTTTGTCTGTTACTCGAGTATCGGAAATGAACTGAGAATTGTTATAGGTCAAACACTCGAGTCATTCAAAGTCACTCGAGTATTCTGGAAAAGTCCAAGAACACTCGAGTAACTCAGGAACTACTCGAGTAAATTGTTGAAATTAAAACCCAAATCCTCAGAAAGACATGAACACTCGAGTAAGCTTAAGAACACTCGAGTAATCTGGAAAATCTCCAGAACACTCGAGTATTCTGAACTTTACTCGAGTAAAATGCCCAGAATCTGAAAACATCATTTTCAATTCTAACTTAATTAATTAAGGAATTATTAAGGATAATTCAAGGGATCAAAGACTTAGAGAAATTGATAAATACAAATAGATCGTTTGGTGACGACCCATTTTGAAAATTAAGCCTAGGTGGCAAGTAATGTATTAATCAATTTCCCCTAAGTCTAAAATGCACTCATTCTGGAGTCTGGATGGTAGGACGTATTCATGTTTCGATAAACATGTGGAGGGCCTCTGGGAGTGCCAATACGCTTGCTTGATGACACGTCGTTGACGTGGTCGGCTTTGTGGATGCCGATATGGATATATCGTTTGGATGACGATCCGTTTGGATGACGAGATATGCTCGGGTGGCATGGATACCAAGCTTGACGTGTACATTCTAGGTGAATGTACGAATTGTTGTATACCTAGGAATACAACGCACTGTGGAGTGCTGGGTTGTCAGGGATGGACGTCAGAGAGTGACTTAGAAAATGTGGAGATAAGTTGAGAGTTAAAGTCATGCATCATGTCATTCACCTAATGCAATTGATATACCTGAATTAAGTGTGAACATCCTATGTGCATCTGATACTTGCTAAATGCTAATTGTGATTGTTATTAATTGATGCATTATTATCTTTCATATGTTGCATGATTTATTCTCTATTGATTATGTGAGTAGAATTGCTTACCCCTATGCCCTTGTAGGTGATGTCTCGTTACATTGCTTGCATCGAGATCCGGCCACTTCCTAGTGGCGTATGGATCTATGAGGACCATCGCGCGGTGTATGAGGGGGAGGTAGAGTTCACATTCTACCACCCTAACCCGCTGATGCGATTCCGTCCTCGTAGGTTTAGGATTCCCCTCATATACACTATGCATGTACCCCCGTTTTATACTTATCATGGACCACCTCCCATGCGACTAGCTCGCTCTTACCATAGTTTTCATTTTCGACCTACCCGCTCTCACCCTTTTACTTCGAGAGTTGTCCGCGAGGAGGCTCCCCCTTCTTATCCGAGGAGCCCCGTCAGGGTTTCACCATCACCTGACCCGGTACCCAGTGGTAGGGTACACTCTCCTTCGGATGAGATCGAGGAGGATCCGGTGGAGGACGAGAGTGGGAGCGAGCCTGTCGTGCATCCTACTGGGAGTGACTGGAGGGACGATGATCCCTAGGTACATGTATATGGTGTATGATGTGGATCCGAGGATCCGGTGTGTGGAGGAGATGTGCTGCTGCTGCTGTGATGATGATGCTACTACCTTTTTACCTATGTTTTGGGAGACTACTGCTGCTACTACTACTGCATCTGATGCTGATGGATCTACGTGACTATCCCTGGGGTTGTATTTTGATTATATATATATATTGTACATATGTTTTACTCTAGGGTTATAGTATCATAGTGATGTAGATCTGTTTATATGGACTTGTTATATTTTGGAACTTGGTGACTTATCTCATGGACTATGTATGTATGACTCTTTCGTATATATGAAAATCTATGTTTATATTATATCAGTTGCATAGTCCAGTAATTTCCGCTTACTCTGATTTAACTTATAAATGAGCTCGGCTATAAGTATTAATTGACGGTATCAGTTTTATTGAACAAAGTATGGGTAGCTTCAATTGATTGTAAAATGTAAAGAGATTTCTAAAGAACGAATGTTATCCTGCTTGAGAAAAGGTTTTAGAAATCGCCGAACTCGATACAAGTGTTTTAAAGGATTTTAGAATTTATTCTCCAAGAGTTCCATTAGATGAATTGTGCACCCGCTTGAAAGAAAATTTTATTTACCATATTTTTCCTAGCTCACAAGTCCATATATTATCCAATATAATAGCTTAAATATTAGTTACAATTTGGGTAATCTGGAAGGGTGTCACACTCTCTAACATCGCATTGGTGTGATTTTGGTTTCTAGTTGCCATAATAGACCTGCGCTATGGACTTATGGTCACATATGTTGAACTAAAGAAACTTTCATCACACCACCTATACTAAGACTATAGCTTATACCTTTAAATCCACAATTAATTGTCTTGTGCTCAAAAGAGACAAGATACAAACAAGTCAATTGTATCTAAAGCTCAACAAGAAAGATACTAGCATTCAAAGCAATGAACATGCCCTGGAGATACCTGCTTGATGTTAATGGCTACCTTTCTGAAACTACTTCCACTACTACAGGATCTGACTTTTGCTCTGATACCACTCAGTGTGACACCCTTTTCCCGAACCAAGTAAATATTACAATAAATATGTATTACTTGATAAATATATGGACTTGTTATTGAATAGAAAATGTGAAAGTAAAATTTCTCTTTTAAAATGGGTGCACAAACCAAAACTTGGAACCCTTGGAGAAGAAATTCTAAATCATTTCAAACAGTTGTATCGAATTCGGCATTTTCTAAAATCGTTTCATAAGTTGAATAGCATTCGTATCGTATTTTATATGATAGAGAGTAAGTAAAGATATCCTTGCTTTGGTTTTGTAAAACTGATACCATCTAAACCCCTTTGTGGCCGAACTCTTTAAAAGATTAAATCAGAGTGAGCGGAAATTATAGGACTATGCAGCTTAGTAGAAACAGAACATAGATTTTATATACATATACATAAAAGTCAAGTGATACATAGTCCCAGCATAAGTTTCCAAGGTCCATATACAAGTCCATAAAGATCTATGTACATAATAAAACCATCACCCTAGAGTACTCAAAAGTATATCTACAATATATATACATCCCAAAATATAGACTCTAGAGGTGGTCACATAGATCTGGCAGCATCAGTAGTAGTAGTAGTAATGGTAGTAGCAGTCTCTAGGTAGCAAAAGAAACATCCACATCAACAGCAGCAGCAGCAGCATCTCCTCCCCAGCATCCCCACACCGGATCCTCTGATCCTCATCATGTACCATATGCACAAAACTAGGGATCGACATTTCCCCCAATCACTCCCAGTAGAATGCACGACAGGCTCGCCTCCGCTCTCGTCCTCCACTGGATCCTCCTCGATCTCATCCGATGGAGAGTGTACCCTATCACTGGGTACAGGGTCGGGAGATGGTGTGACCCTAACTGGGCTCCTCGGATCAGAAGGGGGAGTCTCCTCGCGGACGACTCTCGAAGAAAAAGGGTGTGAGCGGGTAGGTCGAAAATGGAAACTGTGATAAGAGCAAGCTGGTCGTGTGGGAGGTGGTCCATGGTATGTGTAAAACGGGGGTACGTGCATAGTGTATATGATGGGAATCCTAAATCTACGAGGACGTAATCGAATCAGCGGGTTCGGGTGGTAGAAGGTAATCTCTACCTCCCCATCGAACACCGCGCGATGATCCTCATAGATCCATGTGCCACTAGGAAGTGGCCGGATCTCGATGCAAGCGATGTATCGAGACATCAGCTACAAGGGCATAGGGGTAAGCATTTCTATACACATAATCAAAAGAGTATAAATTTGTACAATATGAATATGTAAATATGCAACAATGAACAACAATCACATTTAGCACTTAGCAGTTATTGAATGCAATTAGGATGCTCATACTTGTTTCATTCATCACACTTAATTTAAATGAGTGGCATGATGCATGAATCTAACTCTCAAGCCTATCTCTATCATTCTATCTCACTCTCTGACGTCCATCCCTGACAACCCAGCACTCACCAGTGCGTTGTATTCCTAGGTATACAACAATTCGTACATTCACCTAGAATGTACACGACAAGCTTGGAACCCATGCCACCCGAGCACATCCCGTCATCCAAACGGACCGTCATCCAAACGGTATAACCATATCGGCATCCACTAAGCCGACCACGTCTTCAACGTGTCATCAAGCAAGCGTATTGGCACTCCCAGAGGCCCTCCTCATGTTTACCAAAAACATGATATACGACCTACCATCCAAACTCCAAAATGAGTGCATTACTTTTAAGCCTAAAAGAAATTGATTAATATATCACATGCCACCTAGGCACATTCCGTCATCAAAACGGTACACTCATATTAATCAATTTCTTTTAAGTCAAAATCCCTTGGATTATTGTTGTTCAATTATTAATGAAATGATTCAGAATTGAAATTGTATTTTTAAGATTTTAGGGTGAATTACTCGAGTATTCTTCAGAAGACTCGAGTGTTCTTCAAACTATTTCCAGATTACTCGAGTGTTCTTCAAACTACTCGAGTGTTCATGTCTTTCTGGGATTTGGGTTTCAGATTCATAAAAAATACTCGAGTGATTCATGAGTTACTCGAGTATTCTTCAGCATTTCCAGAATACTCGAGTGACCCCTGCATTACTCGAGTGGTTTACCTTAACATATCCCATGCAACACTCGATTACTCAAGTGCTGGGCATGGTACTCGAGTGTTCTTGTTCAAAATACATTGTTTTACCAAAATTTTACTCGAGTAACCAGCCTAATACTCGAGTGTTTTATTGCAGAACAGACTGAAATCTTAACTTTAACACACCATTTTCAGTTCTACTCATTTCTAGTCCAATCCAAGGATCAACAGTGTTCACATACCATATAATGAACATGTTACAACACTCATTTCATATCAAATTACAGATTTGACAGAGAATCAATCATTAATGCATAAAATACACAATTTGACAACTTAACACCTCAAATTGCAAAATAAGCAACAAATTCATGAATTAATGTTCATTATAGCTTGCATGCATCATGAGAAACTTGCTCTAAACAACCATAGAGCATAACTTGGTCTCCAAACCAAAGTTCCTATTCAAACTAAGCCCTTAGAGCCTCTTGGTGGCTCTCTAATACAATTAATAGAATTTAAACTCTATCTAGTGTACAAAATCACTTCCCCTTACCTCTCAGACGTGTTCCGACAAAGAATTTCCAAGAGAAAGCTCTCCAACCCCAGAAATCACTTTGAGCTTCACATGTATGACAGTTTTGAGTGCAGCACCAAAATTGAATTGGTTTACATGGAAGACAGAGATAACAATTGGGGAAATTAGATTTTCTAGACTCTATGCAACACATACTAACTAGAGAAATCGAATTGAGACTTGTGAGCTTACCAGAAATTGGAATCTGTAGTGGATCTGAGAAATAGATCCACCAGGATGTGTTTTGGGGTTGTTGCAGCTGACGAGGGTAACCCCGATCCTACGTACCCCCAGTGATAAGGGGGATTAAGCCACACGTAGTTCTTGAGAGTAGGGATGAGAGAACATACCTTAGCCCCTGTAGCATGGCGATACTTATAGGGGAAGTTGTGTTGTGGTGCCTTATGGGCCTGTTCGGCCCAGTAGGGCTGACGTGGCTCTTGGAGGATAAGAAGGATGAGTTATTCACCCTTATCCTGTACTAGAGAGCTCATGCTTATCCTTTCGCGGTAGGATTTATTATTGGTTAACCCTACAAGCCCCCCAAGCTCGTATAGGCTTGAAGAGCCTGTGCTGAGCTTCTGAGAGTTGGTGGTGACATAAAACATTGTTTGCGGCTGAGAACTTTTTATTCGGAGGAGTGTCGTGGATGGTTGATTAGGACGTATAAGACTGTTCGCAGTCCAGGCCCTTAACCGTGTATTGTCATGTACTGAGTTTAAAGTCGAATTGGACTATTGTTTTTAAAGTCACGATGCTTTTAAGGAGAGATCCTTTTATGCGCTTGCCATGGTGAAAGTCGAAAGGCTTGTGCCAATGTATGTTGGCACGACTCAAACTGTTATTTGAGTTCGAGGTGTGCCAAGATTATCACCAATTGGACCGTAACGTTTACGAGGGATTGCTCGTCGGAATGACAACCTTAGCCGAGGTGTATTCCTCGATCCGTGATGTATTGGGCCAGATATGAGCCGAGAGGCTTTGAGCCGAGAGGCTAAGCCAAGCTATCGGGTCGCAATCCTCGTTTTCACTTGTAGCCTCGCCGATCTGGCCGGCTAACCGAGATCGTGGGCAAGTGCGTAAGAACATGATCCGAAGTGAGTGAGTTTAAGATATGTCCTTAATGAGGACGGTAAATGATCAATTTGGTGCCTCATGGGACGTGGTGGTCCTCTTTGGCACGACATTTGATCTCGAGTAACTTATGCATCATATAATACCAGTATCAAGATCGACCAATGTCAGCTATGTATATGCCTCATCACATACTAGTCCCCTACTCGGTAAAGCCTGAAAAGGCTTGTGTCGAGTTCATAAGGTCCGTGAAACGCTCGGGATCAAAGTGGGCCTCGGACTCGGTATAGGTCCGAAAGCTTGGTGAGAGGTTCTAAAGATGTGCTGCGAAGGCACCCAAATATTGCCGGAGCATCTACTGCTCAGGGCTTTACAGTTCTTCTCGGATTATTTTGTAGAGTCGGAGTCCATTCTACCCGCCGAGCAGTAAGCTTCATGGCCGAATAAGGTCACTCGAGTGGGAGTCATCGAAAGTTTATCGAGCTGATGAAGCGGCCGAGAATGCCGAGAAGGGAAAGAATGAAGCCGAGGAAGCAAGAACAGGTAGAGAAGGCAAGCTGATAGATCATCATAATAACAAAGCTGGAGCAAACTTTTACTCCATTGCATAACCAACCCCCTTACTTGATAAGGCCTTAAGAGGCTTGTGCCGAGTTAAGAAGTCCTTTAAGATGTGAGTTGTTTTCCGCCAATTAGATCGTGTTCATCCAAGCCTCTTTGAGAGACTGTCGGATTCAGATCTGTGTATGCGAACGCTGAGCGAAGGTTGAATATTTGCGAGTTGTGGGAGTGGAATCAGCATTGTGTGGTTCCTCGGAGATGCTGGGATCCGAATTAGATCACTGGGTGTTGGCACTGCGGACCGTTCTACCATATAGGTAAGGTCGCGATGGTGCGCAATAATAACATAGGTCATCATTGGGTGTTGGCACTGCTCGGACTCGAATTGACATAGGTCATCATGCTCGGCAGATCCGATCGTTATGAAGGCGCTGTAATATTAGATGCCCATCGTGACTGAGTAGTCTAGCACCGATTAATGTGAGGATATCTTTGGCGGTCGGAAGCTGGAAATGGGCCTTTTAGAGAAATGGACCATCATAATCGTACCTCGCATGTGTAAACAAAACTAATAATTGGTAATCGTCGTTATTTAACAATTTATAACAATTAAATAACGATAATAACGATTATTGGCAAGGATACGATGTAAAATATCAGTATAGAGTTAGTATGATTTAATAATATCACACGTAATGAACATATTAATGACAATTATTGAGGTTAATACCCTCGTAAATCATAGAAGATTGTCTACGAAAAGAAGCATGATTACACGCGCAGTAATTGTAATGAATGACATTTATAAATATGTTAGAGCATTTAATGACAACGAATCAAATAATGAAAGCATTAATTCATGAAAAATGACAATGTGCGATTGTCGGAAACTGCCTAATGTCGTTCGAAAGGCAATGTATATCAAATATTATTATCCTATCACGACGGGAAAGACAGACATTTAAAAACATTCAGCAGCAAAGAAATTTGGCTAACAATATGCCACGTACCAGCATGCATACAAAAAATCATAATTAGGGAATATCAAATAATTTTTGACATGTGATGAAATTATAAGGAATCAAGCATTAGAAGCACATGTCAAAAGTATTGCATCAGGTAAATTAATATCAGCATGTGTGCAAAGTAATCACGTAAAATGCCAAGTAAATAGGAAAGTAATATAGGAACGAGGATTCCTTCCCTGATGCGTCGAGATGAGGAATGTCAGATCGAAGACTGTTCGGCTAAAGTCCTCTGGTAATTTTTTTGAAAAGAGTTTCGCCGAGCGGTTGGCCCATAATAAGTAGATTGAAGTCCTCTGTCAATCCTTTCCAAGTGGGTTTCGTTAAGCAGTTGAATGAAAGACTAGTAGGGAACATTTACGCAGTCGTCGTATAAATCCGAGGAGAGAGGAGTAGTGCGTGGTTCTTGACATTCCGGATGTATGAGATATCAAAAGGGGGACGCTGTCGAAGGTCCGCGCACAGTTGGCACATGTATCCAGAGTGTGGAAACGAGCACGGGGTTCTCTATACTCGGAGACGAGCTCAAAGAAGGAAATTCCACGCAGGGGTCTTCGCCATTATGTTCCCAATAGAGTAACATGATTGTATTCGCGATGCTCGGAAAACCATTTTCCCATTAATGAGAATCTTGAAATGGGTCGCTCAGCTGCTCGGGCCATCATGCGTGTATCTTGCATGTGTGAACGAAAATAATAATTAATTATAAATTGTCTTTCAAGATTGACAATTTATGACCATTAAATAATAATTATTGGCAATTAATAAATGACATGTAATCAATTTAATCATGCGCTAATTGGCAATTGCAAGTAAAAATGTTACTTCCCTGTTTTTAGGAACGAGTTGTTGGGCCAATAGAGGTGTTGATAGTCCACTCCTCAACCTTGTTCTTTTTTTTTTTTCTTTTTTTTTTGATGGGGCTGCTGAACCTTTTTTTTTATACTGGGCCATTGGCCTTTTTTTTTTGGTTTGTTAGGGCCTGTTGAGGCCCTTTTCTTTTTTTCTTTTTTTTTTTTGAATTGGGCCTATGGCCCATTAGGGCTGAAAACCTAATGAGGGTTTGCAGCAGTTTCTGCGCACGAGTGGCTATTGTACAGCGGCGGCGGCAAGAACAGGCGGGGAGGGCGAGCGCCGGAGGGGCAAGCGGCGACGGTGCTTGGTGGCTAACTCGATCGCAGAGGGAGAGAGAGAAAACGACGCGGGGGTTGGTGACGGTGGCGGTTCCTTTGCTGTCGTGTGCAGAGGCGGTGGTGGACCGAAAGAAGAAGGAGGAAGACGCGATGGAAAGCAGGGATCTCGCTCCTCCATGCGATCTCGATCAAACCCGGTGCGGATCGTTCACCTCAACAGAGCAGCGTTAGCAGTGGCGATCGAATCCGGCCCTGGATGGCCCCTGTGCGCGACCTCTCGCCATGGAAAACGAACCTCTGTACGCTCCTCGCCAGTGAGTTTGCACACCTTCTAGAGCGTCACGGTGTGGCGGTGGCTTTGCTGTTTGGCGGTGTAAGCATGAAGATGAAGAAGAGGGCGCGTCAATCGGAGCAGGAACAGCACCACGAGAAGGCGAGACAGCACCGCCGCACCACTGCAACAGTCCAAGATGTAACACTCTCACTTTTATTAGCAAATTTTAGGTTCTATTGAAATTGGAGTTAGAAAATTCCTTTTTAAAACTTAATTCCTTTAAAAGGTTTTACGAAAATCCGGCAGAGTTTCCTCTTTTTTCCGGACTTCCCAAAAATTTTCTTCTTAAAACCTGTCAGACAGAATTATTTAAAACATAAACCATAACAGTTTAATAGCTATAACAAATCCTAACGCCCAAATAATACAAGTTCCAGGGCGAGCTACTAATTCATATTATAGATTAAAAAACGTAATGGTCCACTCAAACATTTAATATACATTCCACGTAGTGGAACGATAATCCTGCTCGGCCATGTCCCATGTAAGCTCCATTTCAGTACCTGTAAAAATATAGCAAGAAGGGTAGCATTACACAGAACTTAAAAAGATAAATCCTAAAAGAGGCATAGTAATAAACTAAGCCTACCCAATTCTTAGCATACCTTATTCATATAATTAATCTCTTTAAGTCCTTTACGTATTCTCATATTCGTTTAATACATGGTTCTCTTATCATTCTCTCATTTCCATTCTTTATCCATTTCCTGTTAGCCGCTAGTACTTAACAT
This sequence comes from Crotalaria pallida, assembly GCA_037953625.1. Classification (NCBI taxonomy): domain Eukaryota; kingdom Viridiplantae; phylum Streptophyta; class Magnoliopsida; order Fabales; family Fabaceae; genus Crotalaria; species Crotalaria pallida. The sequence goes on from CM075650.1 coordinate 100,228,528, forward strand.
CTCCATAATTACTCTCCTTAGTTATTTCCTCTAATTCCAATATCATTTCCATTGTCCATTTTATTATTTCATTTCCCAATGTCCATTCCATTATCCATTTTTACTTCATTTATTCATTTTCCATTAGGTGTAGCCTCAATCAGAGATCTACACAAATTTACCTTAGCATTATGACAGGGTCTCACGACCTCCCGTGGTTCTATATCATGGTGACAGGGTCTCACGACCTCCCGTGGTTCTATATCATGGTGACAGGGTCTCACGACCTCCCGTCGTTCTATATCACGGTGACAGGGTCTCACGACCTCCCGTCGTTCTATATCACGGTGACAGGGTCTCACGACCTCCCGTCGTTCTATATCATGGTGACAGGGTCTCACGACCTCCCGTCGTTCTATATCATGGTGACAGGGTCTCACGACCTCCCGTCATTCTATATCATGGTGACAGGGTCTCACGACCTCCCGTCGTTCTATATCATTTCCCCTTTTTCTTTATTCTCGTCTATTTTAAATATTTTCTGTTCACTAATGATTCTCATTCTTCTCTAGCTCTGCTTAATTAGGCCACATACATTATATTTCATTTCTCATTGCTAGCTCTTCATTACTTCCATTTTCCCTTTCTTTTCTTTTTTCTTCTTCTCTTCCTTTTTCTTTTCATTATACTTCTTATTAATTACTATAATTTACCTCTAACTCCATTCTACTACACTATCATAATCACATTCTCTCTATTTGTCTTATCATCTTTTCACTTAATTCTTTTACCAATTACCCTCTTGGATTGGAATTTTAGTTTATCATTTTCGTTTCGAATTCATTACTACCCTAATTAAGAAGTATAATGAAAAGAAAAAGGAAGATTGGTGCGCGACATGGCACTCTGCGCGCGCCTGAGTGAGATTGGTGCGCGCCTGGGCGGATTGGCTTCTGGACTGGTGCATCTGATGCACCCTGGTGCGCCTGCGCGTGCACCGGTGCGCCTGGGCGTGCACCAGAGACTCCCAACTTCGATTCGCCGTAACCTTTTCGTTAACCGTCGGATCGAGCCCAAATTTTTAGGCAAGCTTCTTAACCCCCTAAACTTCACATCCAACGGTGGAATTTGATTTCTTAACATCCTATAATAAATTCCTAATTTTCTCTTTTCGGCTGATTTCCAACATTTAAAACGCCGATTTAACTCCCGATTTCGCTTCGATAATTTTGCCCCTTGCTACCAATGTCTCCTACACAACCCCTAATACTTATAATTACTACTCACCTTGCTCCCAAAATTCTTTAAGCCATTAATCTACCCATTCTTTCCACTTTAATTCTATTAATTCATTAATTATTGCTTGGAATTAAATTAGGGATGTTACAATTCTCCCCCACTTATTAGAATTTCGTCCCCGAAATTCCGTTCAATTCCTTCAAATGGAGAACCATCCCATTGGTAAGCTTCTGATCACGGTTTTCACTTCCCTTCGATTTTTTTACTTTCCGCTCCATATGTGGTTAGGGCCATGCCCATTTCGACGTCTGTCTTCCGGCACTAAGTACTATTTCTATCTACACAGGATCGTCAGTTCTGTTATTATTAAAGTTCCATCTCCCATTCCTTGGATTGAAATCCTCCCCCACTTATTATCAACATACCTGAGTAAGTCGAAGGCAGGGAGGAAACTTAATTGATTCCAAGAATTGATTAGCTAGGCTCTTCATACCTACGCATACGGCTAAATTCTCATACGAGTTAGAAGGGTGGTTCAATCATTTAGTTGGATGTTCTCGGTGGAAATATAGAATAAGGGTGTCTTGAATGGGATTGGTTTGCAAATCACTGTTCACGAGTCTTGGTAAAGATCCTATAGGATTAAAGTTCAATCGGGCTTTCGACAGGGATAGAATTACTAGATGGTTTACTCGGATCTCAACTAGATGATTGCAATAATATAACATGTCAATAAATGCAAAGACCGAGGTGGTCAGTCCCAATCTCACATTTATCGACTGTACATCACTGCGTTATTGAATGATAGCATTATCTTTTAACATGTGCAAGAGAAAGGATGACCAATCCCGACCTTACACTCTATCAGAGGACGACACTATCACAAAGTTTTTAGTTAGATTCCTTGTTACGGTATTATAACTAAGTAAGGTTTTAACACTTATCGACTTCTTCTAGATTACACTGCCCACACTTAATCTAGACAAAAACGCTAAAGAAATCAGTTGATGCAGTATTAACATAAAAGAATACCTTGGGTTAGTTTATTCGCTCCCTTCTCCGATACGTCCAGGACAGTTCGCCCCAATGTGTCCCGGTTGTCCGCATACATAGCAGAGGCCCTTGTTCTTGTGCTGCTTCAACAACAAACATAGACGCCTGTGGGGCCTCCCACATAGCGAACATGGTTGCCTAAATCCTAGGGTATCCCCATACGGGGCCACATCTCTTGGCACTACTGCTCTAATGCTCATGTCGGTGTATGGATCTCCTTCCTGAGCCGGTTCCCTGCCTCGGCTAGAACCTTCTGACCCATGCGTTAATTTGTTCCGCTTCTCAGCTGCACGTTGTTTCCGACTCTTTTCATAAGTACTAGCCATGTTGATCAACTGAGACAGGTCGGCGATGTTTTGATACTCAAAAGCCATCTTGATTTCAAAACGAAGTCCGGTTTCGAACTTGATGCACTTGGTCCTTTCATCAGCATCTCTATAACTCCCTGCATATCGGATCAAATCTTCAAATCTAGCAGCATATTCACCAACGCTCATGTTCCCTTGCACGAGCTGCAGAAAGGTTATCTCCTTCTCTCTACGAACATCCTCAGGAAAGTATTTGCCCAGAAAACGGTTCTTAAACAAATCTCAAGTGATCGCCTGATTGTTCGCCTCCAAACCCCTCCGCATCTGTTACCACCAGTGTTCTGCTTCACTAGTCAACATGTATTGTGCCAGCAGAACCTTCTGTTCCTCCGGTGGTGCCATGGTATTCAGGATCTTTTCAATCTCTTGCAACCAAAGTTGTGCCCCATCGGGATTGAACCCTCCTTCAAACTTTAGCGGACCATTCTTCCTGAATCGTGCCAACCAATCAATCGCAATTGGAGTTGGGGGTTGAGAATTCATTGCTGCAACTGTTGCTGTTGCTGCTGCTGCGGCAGCTGCTGCTGCGATGCTTTCAGCTTGATTCTGTTGCATGTGTGCTTGATTCTGATTCATTTGAATCAGGTTCTCCAGTATAGCAGCCATCCGATCATTTTCGGCACGTCGCCCAGCCATACTGTTAGGTCATGGAGGGAACAGCCAGTTAAAGACTGAATACTTAATCAATAATCTAAATATCCTATTCTTAGACATAGACTCTTACTAAACGAATCAGTTACTCGCTTGGTGAGTAACCATCAGAGATGTGAGTCCACACTCCAAAGGCCGAGGAAAAACTGCTTTGATACCAAAATGTAACACTCTCACTTTTATTAGCAAATTTTAGGTTCTATTGAAATTGAAGTTAGAAAATTCCTTTTTAAAACTTAATTCCTTTAAAAGGTTTTACGAAAATCCGGCAGAGTTTCCTCTGTTTTCCGGACTTCCCAAAAATTTTCTTCTTAAAACTTGTCAGCCAGAATTATTTAAAACATAAACCATAACAGGTTAATAGCTATAACAAATCCTAACGCCCAAATAATACAAGTTCCAAGGCGAGCTACTAATTCATATTATAGATTACAAAACGTAATGGTCCACTCAAACATTTAATATACATTCCACGTAGTGGAACGATAATCCTGCTCGGCCATGTCCCATGTAAGCTCCACTTCAGTACCTGTAAAAATATAGCAAGAAGGGTAGCATTACACAGAACTTAAAAAGATAAATCCTAAAAGAGGCATAGTAATAAACTAAGCCTACCCAATTCTTAGCATACCTTATTCATATAATTAATCTCTTTAAGTCCTTTACGTATTCTCATATTCGTTTAATACATGGTTCTCTTATCATTCTCTCATTTCCATTCTTTATCCATTTCTTGTTAGCCGCTAGTACTTAACATCTCCATAATTACTCTCCTTAGTTATTTCCTCTAATTCCAATATCATTTCCATTGTCCATTTTATTATTTCATTTCCCAATGTCCATTCCATTATCCATTTTTACTTCATTTATTCATTTTCCATGAGGTGTAGCCTCAATCAGAGATCTACACAAATTTCCCTTAGCATTATGACAGGGTCTCACGACCTCCCGTCGTTCTATATCATGGTGACAGGGTCTCACGACCTCCCGTCGTTCTATATCATTTCCCCTTTTCTTTATTCTCGTCTATTTTAAATATTTTCTGTTCACTAATGATTCTCATTCTTCTCTAGCTCTGCTTAATTAGGCCACATACATTATATTTCAATTCTCATTGTTAGCTCTTCATTACTTCCATTTTCCCTTTCTTTTCTTTTTTCTTCTTCTCTTCCTTTTTCTTTTCATTATACTTCTTATTAATTACTATAATTTACCTCTAACTCCATTCTACTACACTATCATAATCACATTCTCTCTATTTGTCTTATCATCTTTTCACTTATTCTTTTACCAATTACCCTCTTGGATTGGAATTTTAGTTTATCATTTTCGTTTCGAATTCATTACTACCCAACCACTCTTAACTAAGCTTACTCCGTGATTTCTTATTGCTTTCATACTCTAACTCCTCTTTTCCTCACCTTTAGTTTTAACTCATTCTACACCCTTCGCCTATTACAAATACTCTATACTCTTTTACTCTCACGCTTCACTGATTTCCCTTAACTAATTTCCCTTGGTTTTATTATGAGTTTGTTCTACACTTTCATTCCATATTAACTCTTTTAATACCCTATTACCTTCATTTACTCCGGAACTCATTCTATGCACGTTCAATTTATTCCATTATCAACTTAAATATATCATTTATATTAGCGGGGAATACCCTAAGGTTCACTAACTTATTCCTTAATTACCCTATTCCTAGTCACCACTATAAACTCCTAGAATTTACTTTTTAAATAGAGGTAATACGAACCCTTCTTACCTCGGGTTTTCTTTTAAACAAAGAACCTGGGTTGTGGCTCGATGTTGATGACGACGTCGGTGTTGCTCCTCGTTATTGAGAACGATCGCGGCCGGATCGAGGCCCAAGCTTGAAACCTCGGAGTACCCAACACAAGCCTGGTGCGAATCACGATCGGTAATGACGCCGGTGAGATCCGGTGAGGAGAGAGAAACATCAAGGGAGGAGGAAGGGAGGAAGGGAGAAGGGGATCTCAAATCAATAGGGAGAGAGAGGGGAAGGGGTGTTCATAGTGGTGGTGGTGGGTGGTGGTTCGTGGTGGTGGCTGGAGTGGTGGCCACGGTGGTGGGTATGGTGGTGGAGAGAGAGCGATAGAGATGGGGTTCCAAGAAGAGAGGGAAAGAAATCAAGAGGGAGGAGGAAGGGCCAAGGAGAGGGGTGGTGGCCTTGGGGCGGCTCCGGTGGTGGTGGCTGGTGTTTGGGGCGGTTTTGGGTGAGAGAGGAGGCAAGTGGTGCGGAAGAAATGAGGAGAGGGAGGAGCTGGTGCGCAATTTATCGAGCTGCTGGTGCGCCTGCGCGCGCGCGCTGCGCATCTGGTGCGCGACATGGCACTCTGCGCGCGCCTGGGTGAGATTGGTGCGCGCCTGGGCGGATTGGCTTCTGGACTGGTGCATCTAATGCACCCTGGTGAGCCTGGGCGTGCACTGGTGCGCTTGGGCGTGCACCGGTGCGCCTGGGCGTGCACTAGAGACTCCCAACTTTGATTCGCCGTAACTTTTTCGTTAACCGTCGGATCGAGCCCAAATTTTTAGGCAAGCTTCTTAACCCCCTAAACTTCACATCCAACGGTGGAATTTGATTTCTTAACATCCTATAATAAATTACTAATTTTCTCTTTTCGGCTGATTTCCAACATTTAAAACGCCGATTTAACTCCCGATTTCGCTTCGATAATTTTGCCCCTTGCTACCAATGTTTCCTACACAACCCCTAATACTTATAATTACTACTCACCTTGCTCCCAAAATTCTTTAAGCCATTAATCTACCCATTCTTTCCACTTTAATTCTATTAATTCATTAATTATTGCTTGGAATTAAATTAGGGATGTTACACAAGACGCGGCTGCAATAGAGATGAATGTGATTTCAGCCGTCCCCGCTGCCACGGTGATCAAGACGAAGATGATCGGAATCCCTCCCTTCTTCGTTACTTTTTTTTTAAAAATAAAAATTTTTCTAATTATGGATGGGAATCGGAGTTTACCGTCCCCACAGACGGCGTCAATGTAGTGGATCTGAGAAATAGATCCACCACGATGTGTTTTGGGGTTGTTGCAGCTGACGAGGGTAACCCCGGTCCTACGTACCCCCAATGATAAGGGGGATCAAGCCACACGTAGTTCTTGAGAGTAGGGATGAGAGAACATACCTTAGCCCCTGTAGCATGGCGATACTTATAGGGGAAGTTGTGTTGTGGTGCCTTATGGGCCTGTTCGGCCCAGTAGGGCTGACGTGGCTCTTGGAGGATAAGAAGGATGAGTTATTCACCCTTATCCTGTACTAGAGAGCTCATGCTTATCCTGTAGCGGTAGGATTTATTATTGGTTAACCCTACAAGCCCCCCAAGCTCGTATACAAAGTAAGCTTCCAGAACCACTTGACAGAAAACAGCCCGAACTTTCAAGCTTCAATTCTTCCACCACACTCACTCAAACCTCACGATTTTAGTGTCTATACAAAGCTCGTGATGTGAGCTTTGTATTAGTGTATAGTTTTTGGTTCGAATCAACACAGAGATGGAGAATCGAAGGAAACGAGTTCGGAACCCTAACTTGAGTACATTTCACAATTTCGTCAACAAAGCCTTCAATCCTGTTGATGAACAGCTTAAATAGACAATGGGAACGTTCATGCAAGCTGACACGACCTCCATGGACGTGGAAGAGTACTGATTTCGTGTCAACGAGACGAACTCGTTGATGGTCACTCACCAAACGCACTAACTCGTGCAACTCTGTCCAGAATACTCGAGTAGTTGAGAAAATACTCGAGTGTTTTGTCCAGTTTTTGAAAAATAATAATTTTATTTATTTTCCCTCCAAAACCTTTCCTATTATTACCTCTAGGTCCCAACCCAGGGACTAATATGCAAAATACTTATTTATGCACAAATTTACTCACCAAAATAAATTCTAGCAATATAAACAAAGGTCTTAATTAAAGATTAAAAATAGAAATAATTAATTATAATAAACTTTATAATTAATATTTCCTTAATCCAGGATTAAAATTTTGGGGTGTTACATTCCACACACACTTTTAACTCACAAACTTTATATCAACACGAAGCTCTGGATGTAAGCTTCATGTTCGTGTATCCTTCAAGGTCTCACTCCCCACACAGAAGAAGAATCAAACCGAACGAAATAAGAACCCTAAAACAGAGATTTCCCAGCCAACACTCACAAAACCTTGATTCTGATCTCAACCCAAGCTTTTTATAGTGAAATTGGCTTCACATGCAGGGCGACACGTCTATCTCCACTCGAGGAAGGAAGTAATCGTGGCGAATTTCTGGGTTTTGGCTTGATTACTCATCAAACGCACTAATCCCAATTTCTGAGTTCATCGTGTAACCGGTTACAGAGCCCTTCTAACCAGTTACATACTGATAAAATTCAAAAATTAATAATTTAATTACTCTTTCTTCAAAAACCTTTTTAATATTGCAATTAGGTCCCAACCCAAGGACTAAAATACAATATTCACATTTTTGTACAAAATAACCGTATAAAAATATATCTCATATTTTTATATATAAAAACACATAATGTACAAAAATTAAAACCCTCAAAATTAATATAAATCAATTATAAAATAATTGTTATAATTAATTTCTTGGTTATTTGGGAGACGAAAATTAGGGGTGTTACACTACTCCCCCACTTAAAAGGAATTTCGTCCCCGAAATTCATCTTTTGAAATTTTCCACTTTTCCAACATATTTTTATACTAGAAAACTTCATCTAGTTTCCAAAAATTTGTTCTTTAGGGTCCTCCCCCACTTAAAAGAGTTTCGATATGGTTCTTTTATTTCGAAACATTTCTAATAAAACCTTTCACTTTAAACAAAAATTCTTTGCATAAAAACTCTTATGTGAAAGAATTTCTTTTAAAACCTTTTTGGAAAAACCTTTTTGGGCTGCGCACTCTGATTTCTCGAGCACGATCAAAGAAATATTTGTATGACTTCATTTCTTAATAGTTTGAGACATTAGGGTGATCAGTCCTAATATTCAATCCATTAATAACAAAATCATCTCTTTCAGATATAATCTTTCGCAAGAAAGACTATACGACAAGTCTTTAAGTTAGATGAACTTAAAGATAGGGTAATTATCACCATCAGACTTGGTTAGATAGTCAAGTTCTAGAGACATTTCTGTTGGGGAGACAAAGATTTGTCCTATCCCGGTGGTTGTTAATCTCTCTAGCCATAACTGATCTTTCTATTTCTGTAGTGTCCACAGATATTATCACATCCAACTGTGATAAGGGTTTTGATCACAGAAAGATTGGAGTTGAACTTCCAACAGGATATTGATATTCTCAAATGATTAGATTAACGTAATCGAAAACATTTAACTACGTTAACTCAGATCAAAGGAAGAGATAGGCTTGGGTTGTCTACGTCAGGATTACACTCAACTCTCATTTCGGCCGGTGAATTCTTCTCGTGCTGGATTCGTCCATTCTTTTCTCACCTTTTCCTTCAAGACAATTCGGTGAATAATACTCCAGCTTCCTACAATCGGAATTGACCATTCCCTTAGGTACATCACAACTAAACTCAAAGTGATGTGCCTCACAGTTTTCACCTTGAGATAGACAAATGTTCCCTTCCCTATTTTCTCCTTAGTCACTTTTTTTCAATCGAGGATTCCTTAACCTTGATATTTCCGTGGTTGATATTCTCCCATTTACTTTTCCCCTTTCTCCAGTTGGACCTTTATTTCATCAATCTTTCTCTTATTCTGAATTCTGATACTTCTCGCATGAAATTCATGTACTTTCCCATAGTCCTCATACATGCTTACCAACATCGAGAAATTCCTTATTTCTTGATAGTTGATAGCTAACTTGGGTTCGAACATAATCTATTCTTGAAGTTCATGCCTTTGGATCTCTCCTCTAGGTTGTCCTAGACAACACTTCCTAAATCCCTTACTTCCATAATATATTTTCCAATAGCCATAATCACAGACTTTAATTCTAAAGATTAAATCTCATTCGTTTCTTCATAGAGATCTAACTCCTTTTCCTCAAAAGTCAACTTCTCTTTCTTCTCTTCATCTTCTGGTGGTAATTCACGAATCCGATTCAGGAATTCGTTGGTGATTGGCAACATTCCCAATCTAATACTAGAGGGTTCCTCTTGGGTTACCAGACTTAGGTCCCCGAATTCCTCGATCAGGATAACCTCATTAACCATCATTGAGCTCACAAGAATAGCCTATCAACTCAAATCGTCTGCAACTACGTTTGCTATGCCAGGATGATAATGGAGCTCAAAGTCATAATCTTTTAGAAACTCCATCCATCGCCTTTGTCTCACATTCAACTCTTCCTCTTCTTATTGTCATTCATACTTTCGAACTTCAAACTTGTTCATGAATCACAACCTTCTTATCTTAATGCTTATCGTCTCTTTTGCATCGTCCAGCTAAATCCTTTACCTTCTCCAATTGGAGTAGCTCCTTAATTTCAACTCTCGATTAGTCCATAAATATTATGATTCAATCCTCTTAAATCAATTTCAATGATGAATCAAGGCATTAAGTTATTTTACCACATTAAATCCTTTCCTTAAATTTTACTTAGGTAATTGACATTGAGTTTGGATTGGAAGAAGATGTTTATTGATACCAAAAGTTTCTTCACAAATGATTTAAATTTTATTTTAAACTTTCAGTTTCTAACCGGTTACAAGAAACTCTAACTGATTATGAAGTATAGTTTTCAAACCAAAGAATTTCAAAACCATTTTCTTTACATCATCCAATCCAACTCAAAATAGGATTTATTCATAATCTAATACCTTGATTCCAACTGAATTTGTCACTGAAATGATTTAAATCATAGTCTACTCACATTTTCCATAATTCCTCTTGGACTAATCGTATTATATTAGGGTATAATCCATCACTACCCTACTATAATTAAACCACATCCTATCATTCCATACAAACAGTTGATCTTTCCAAGTCAACTTGGTCAGAGGCCATGCGATCTTAGAAAATCCATCACTAATCCAGCGGTAGTATCCAGCCAGCCCTAAGAACTTCTTATATAACCATAGTCTGAAGTTGCATACACCACTGAACTCACCTTCGCTGGATCCACCACAATTTCTTCTTTAAAAATCACATGCCCTGCGAACTTAACTTCGCTCAACCAAAACTCATCTTTGGTGAGCTTAGCGCACAACTACTCCTCTTGCAGGATGCTCAACCCAATCCTGAGATGTTACTCATGCTCCTCCGGATTCTCAGGATAAACCACAAACGAATCCAAATATGATCTAAAGGTCCGGTTCTTATAATCCATAAAAGAACAGATGCATTAGTCAATCCGAACAGCATTATTTCCTACTCATAATGTCCGTATCGAGATAAAAAATGCAATCTTAAGTGTATCCCTGTCCCGAATCCTGGTTTAGGGTTAATCCAACCTCCAATCAATCTTAGAAAACACTCAGACTCCTTTAATCTGATCCAACCAAAACCTTTTTAGCATTTTTCTACGTGTTTCTCCCATTTGATCATTCCCGATGGCACCATATTATAAAGGTAGTAGAGATAGAATCGGTTTCAAAAATTAACTTGATTCCAAACTCTATCGCTTTACTCAAAGGTAAACCTGACATCATTTCCTACAACCAAGATTTCTTTAACCCCCTTTCTCCTTCACTGCTGCCCAGAAGCAACACATGGATCCATTGGATTCCAGATTCGAAGCTTGGGAATCCCAATACAGGGTTGTTCTATTGTCATTAATCATGATCACATGATCTCTCGTCTTCCAAACCGCGCTTACGATCAAATGAAATCATGACACAGGTAGATAGACATAGTCTAATACCTTAATAGAACGATCCAGACATACATTGGAAATGACTACAAGAGGATTTGTAGGAGTCTCCACTTGAGATAGCAGATTGGGTAAGGCATTGAGCAACTTTTATCAATACCCTTATCCATAAGGGACAAAAGGAAAGATAGCTTTAGAGTTTAACAAAATCAACAAGGTTAATCTTTAAGAAGATGACTGCCTTGCACTCAACCTGAGAAGTTGATTAACTTTAACACTAGTGAGGGTAAATACTCCTCCCCAGAGTCAAGGACTTAACTACAACTCCTTTAAGATTTCCTTATCACTGGTTCTATGAGAACGGAATAAACCAACACTATGGTTTTAGGGTTACCACATGTCTAAAGAGAAGCATACATCTATCATACTTCTACTTAGACTACATAAAATACTTCGCAATAGCAGAATGAGCTACTTATCTAGAGCCATTACCCATAACCTTAGCTCTAGTTTGGAAGTATATGACAGCATACTTCCCAAGAAACATTGCAGATATCGATGACCAGCGTATTGGACCACACACCCAAGGACCAAGAGTCAGGACCATTGCTCTGATACCATAAAAGTGTAACACTCCTTGTATATCATCTTACTTTATAAGAAAAGTAATAAGTTTATGAGTACTTGGACTTGTTATAGTTGGAAAAAGATCTGAAAATAAGAATTATCCCTTCCCTTGAAAATTCCTTTTCACAAACACTTGATTAGAAATTAGGTTGACTAACCAAAATCAGAGTTTGCGGAAACATAGTAAAGTAATCGTATTATGCCCCAAAATATATCAAGTGTAACAAGTCCATGGATTCCAAATAAATATTATTATGAAACCAAATTCATCTTATGATACTTCTTTCAAAATGTGTATCATATAAATACTATTAAAAACAGAGATGTTATAGAGCTGGTCACTGGTCCTCTGTCCAAGCATTCATCTGGTCGGATCCTCGATATCTGCACAACGGGTTCCCAACCCACACTTTCTACACTCTGCATGCACCTAAGGGACATCTCCCTTTACAGATTCTTGTGCAAGCTAGATGTACGATCAACACCTAATAAGGGCATGGGGGTTAGCTATATATATTCGCATAATCAAATGAGAATATCACTAACATCCACAAGTCAACATGTAGCAAATCATGATGCATATTCAAATGAGCACACCCGGTTAATCATAATAATCCTTTCAATGCAGGTGGCATGATGCATGATTTCCTTCCACAACTGAGGCCTCTAACAAAGTCCATTTTGGACGTCCATCCAATACACCGTTGTGTTCCCGGAACACTGACATTCGTTCCCAGAACGTAATGCCAAACCATACTTGGATAAATAAGCATCACTCCCAGAGTGTGCATCACGTTCCCATAACGTGTAGCAAACCATACTTGGAATAATAAGCACTACTCCCAGAGTGTGCATCACATTCCCAGAACGCATACGTTCCCAGAACGCATAAAAACCAGGTCCCGGACACTGACCACATATCTATAATGTGTCATCAAGTAGGTTGCATATCAATGTGTTCCCAGAACACTAACATACGTTCCCAGAACGTATAAAACCAGGTCCCAGACACTGGCCACATATCTATAATGTGTCATCAAGTAGGTTATAATTTGGTACTCCCGGAGTACCCTCCTCATATTCCCAGAATATGATAAACGTTCCTACCAACCAAACTTCCATTCTATATGGATGCACAATCATTAAGGTTGGTTTTTAGCTTTAATTCTATTATTATACCAATGTGTTCCTAGAACACTCACATACGTTCCCAGAATGTATCACAAACCATACTTGGAATAAAATCAAGCACCACTCCCAGAGTGTGCATCACGTTCCCAGAACGTATCAAAGAAACCATGTCCCAGACAATGGCCACATTCCCAGAATGTGTCATCAAGTAGGTTGCATCAATTTGATACTACTAAAGTACAGGGTCATGTTCCCATTAATTCCATTATTATGATTTAGAAAACACAACTTCGGAATGATATCTTGAGGTATGGCTTCATTCATAAAATTCACCTTTGAATTTAAGTTTAACATATGCTCATAGACCTGGATTGAGAGAATACATCATTGGTATTAAAAATCCTTACTCAAAAACTTAACTTTTATTTTTAAGTTTCAGGTACTAACCGGTTACATCATCACCTAACCGGTTAGAATAACAGACCTGAATACAAAACCACTGATTTTCAAAGAATCTTTTCTTGAATTCTCTACTCAATCCAATAACAAGATCTTAGCATAACAAAATACCTCAAGTTCAACACATAATATCATTCAAAAGATCTAAGTCATAATCCCATTTCATTTATGCATAATTTCCTCTTGAAATTATCATTTGTTATTAAGGTATTAACTCCCAATTTCAATCTGAATTATTACAATAAAATCAGCTTCATTTCAGATTGAGTTCCAGTGAAATTCAGGTCTAGATTTGAGTAACATTAATAAGACCACAGGACTAATTTCGAAAACTTATTTTCTTTGAAATTTTACATTGTCTAACCGGTTACAAATATCGAGTAACCGGTTAGAGTATGCAGTCAGCACACTATAACATGAGGTTTTGCAACCCATTCTTTTCATTACTCAAATCTAACCAATTTCAATCATTCAGAAGAGTTCATATACCTTAAGTAAACATGTTTAACCACAGAAACACATTCAACTTGCATGCATTCAATTTAGATACTCAAATTGCACATAATTGCACATATTTCACAACTTAATGCATCAATTCACATAATATCCAAATAAGCCATGAATCCAACATCAATATAGCTTGCATGCATATAGATAACATTGCTCATAACAACAATTGAGCTCAGATTGGCCTCCAAGCCACTTAACCATTTCAACTTATGCCCTTTGAGTCTCTTGGTGACTCATCCTATGTTCTACCACAATTTATTCTCATTCTAGCAAATAGTAAGCTTCCCCCTTACCTCTAGATCGATTGAGAACAAAGACTTCTCAGAGAAATGAGTTTGAACACCAAAATCCACTAATTCCCCTTCTCTGCTGGACATGCAACACAGTTTCGGTGGGTTCCCAAAATCAGAGAATTTGACATAGAAAACATGCATCAAAATTGGGGAAAATAGTTAGGACTTAATCTCTGCAACATGCTAAAGAGATTAGGAAAGATTTGGGACCAAGGGATAGCAGGAGCTTACCAAAATCAGATCTTAAACCTAACTTCCAGAACAAGAAGAACACAGAACCAGTTTTCAAGCTTCAACTTCAAAGATTGATTTCTTCTTCCACACACACTTTTAACTCACAAACTTTATATCAACACGAAGCTCTGGATGTAAGCTTCGTGTTCGTGTATCCTTCAAGGTCTCACTCCCCACACAGAAGAAGAATCAAACCGAACGAAATAAGAACCCTAAAACAGAGATTTCCCAGCCAACACTCACAAAACCTTGATTCTGATCTCAACCCAAGCTTTTTATAGTGAAATTGGCCTCACATTCAGGGCGACACATCTATCTCCACTCGAGGAAGGAAGTAATCGTGGCAAATTTCGGGGTTTTGGCTTGATTACTCATCAAACGCACTAATCCCAATTTCTGAGTTCATCGTGTAACCGGTTACAGAGCCCTTCTAACCGGTTACATACTGATAAAATTCAAAAATTAATAATTTAATTACTCTTTCTTCAAAAACCTTTTTAATATTGCAATTAGGTCCCAACCCAAGGACTAAAATACAATATTCACATTTTTGTAAAAAATAACCGTATAAAAATATATCTTATATTTTTATATATAAAAACACATAATGTACAAAAACTAAAACCCTCAAAATTAATATAAATCAATTATAAAATAATTGTTATAATTAATTTCTTGGTTATTTGGGAGACGAAAATTAGGGGTGTTACAAATTTTCTAGTAAACCACATACTCCCATTCTCATTGGGTTTGCTACTCTTGAGAAAGGTTATAATCCTTCACCTAAATCTCCCGAAATTAGATGGAGAAAATCCTTTACAAAAAGATATGCTTTGCTTTATAAAATTTGTTTTTGGAACTTCATCCAAGTTATTTGGCATGAACATATCAAAGTTTTAAAGTGTGAAATAAATTTTCCCGATTTAATATTTTCCTAAGAATTTTACGTAAAAGAAATCAAAATGTTTTTCAATCGGGGAAAGGAATTTGATCTTCAAAAATAACGACTCCATCGACACACCATCACATCAATAATTGTTGATGTGCTAATTTGACTATGCATGAGTAAATGCCTTCCTTGTATGATAAGCAAAATTTCTAAACATAGATGAACGCATACATGTTTTTCGGCATATCCTTTTGATTTTATAAATGCATAAATGCACAAACGAATTTCTCGAATGCTATTCCGATTTTCATAAAGACACTCATACTTTGAATGTATGGGATTTTATTTATTGAATTCTGAAACCATACAAAGTGATTGATTTTTATCAAAGTTTTTATCTTGGCATGCATAACTTGAATGAGTGAACAAATCATGGGAAACCATGAAAATTTTCAAACTCTTCTTGGATTGCATTTAAAATGTGTGCAGCTTACCTAAGATGTGTGCATATTTGAATTTTGATTGTTATGTATGTACTAACTGTTTACTTGTCAATGAGTGTGATTGCTTAGGACTTAAGAATAGCGCGTAAGTTGTAGATCACTAGGTAGATTGTGATTAGGTCTCTATTAATGTTGCCGTTTGGATCGAGTATAGAAATAGTTTCGGGTTGTTTTGAATGCGGCAGTTATTAAGTGATAGTGCTATTTGTAAATCTGACAATGACCCTATCGTTGATGGATATGAGATTAGACTGATACCCCTAATCTTATGTTTATTAATGATTGATGTCATTTGAGGACTATAAATGGCACAATACCAATCAAGCCTAGAATGTAAGAACCAATTGGATTAGCACCCTTTCCAGATGTTTAAAGTAAAATGTCTGGGAAAAACCCAATTGACCTTAGAAGCCATCTACAATCTAATAGAGAAGTTTCTCTCAATTCTAGAAACCTGAGGTTTATTAAAAGTCTTTTTATTATAACTCTTACAATGTTTGACCGACATTGGAGTAAACCTCAAAAACTTTAGAGCAGTTTGCTTCTAGTCTAACCAAACTAAACCACGATTTGTATTCTTCATTGGATGCATGAGTCCGGTGGCGTACTTAAGCAAAGTAGTATGCCGATTCAAAGTGGGGGAGTAGAACCTAGTGCAGTGTGCATCGTAGTTTAGAAAAACCCTTTGTTGGGATGGTTCTCCATTTGAAGGAATTGAACAGAATTTCGGGGACGAAATTCTAATAAGTGGGGGAGAATTGTAACATCCTTAATTTAATTTACAAGCCTAATTAGTAATTTAATATGTTTATAGTGTAGGGAATGGGTAGATTAATTACTTAAAGAATTTTGGGAGCAAGGCGACTAGTGATTATAAGTACTAGGGGTTGTATAGGAGGCATTTGTAGCAACGGGCAAAATTATCTAAGCGAAATCGGGGGTTAAATCGGCGTTTTAGATGTTAGAAATCAATCGAAAAGAGAAAATTAGGAATTTATTATAGGATGCTAAGAAATTAAATTTCACCGTTGGATATGAAGTTTGAGGGGTTAAGAAGCTTGTCTAAAAATTTGGACCCGATCCGACGGCTAACAAAAAAGTTACGGCGAATCGAAGTTTCAAGTTCCTGGTGCACGCCCAGGCTCACCAGGGTGAAAATCGTGCACCAGATCAGTGGAAAAACAGCCCAGGCGCGCCCTCCATGCACCCAGGCGCGCCCTGCACACACCAGCCATGGAAATGGCGCACCAGCCCGCACCAGGGGCGCCAGCGTGCGCACCAGCACGCATTAGCAACACCAGATGGTGCGTGGCCGCGCCCAGGCGCGCCAATCATCCGCCCAGGCGCGCGGGGCTGTTGTTGAAGCACTGAAATGGTGCGTGGCACACTAAGGGCCACAAGTCTTTGGCTTGTTGACAAAGCCAATCTCCCTCCTCTTTCATATACTCTTCCCTCATGCCTTTGCCCAACAAAAAAAAAAAGAGAAGCACCAAGCATCACCTCCCTCCCTTCCATTGCTCCATCCGTCTCCTTCCCTCTCAAACACCCAAGAGCATCAATCATCAATCACCCAAAATCAAGCTATAACATCATCACTTTCATCATTTCCACCATGAACCAAGCAAAGATCTAACCAACATAAATCCTCCTCTCCTTCCCCCAAATTCGTGAACCCCATTTCCTCCACCAAGAAGGCCACCTCTTAATCATCAACAAAGTACCAAGAACCAAGCACCCAATATCATTATTATCTCCATCAAAGATCAATCAAGAAATTGGTTAACAAACCCTCCTCTCTCTCTCTTAATTCGTGGGCCTTCCCTCCCAATTCCCAGGAGCTTTCCAACTCCCACCACCAAGGAGGCCTCTTCATGCTCATGTTCCATCATCTTAAACAATAATTAGCAAGAACTCTAAGTGGGTGCAAGTCAAGGGTTAGAGGAGCTAAGGGCAAGGAACTCAAACACCAAGGATCAATGGGCTAGGGCTTGAGATTCATCACCACCTCTTAAGAAGGTAAGAGGGGTTTGTGTTACCTTTCCTAAGGATATAGATTCCAGGTTGTTGTAATGATGACTAGGGGTAGATAATTAATTAAGAGAATAAACCTTAGGATATTTAAAGTGCATGAAATGAACCTTAGGGGTAATTAGTATGTTAATGGTTAATTTTATATTAATTAAATGATTTTTGTTAAATCCTCTTTTATTAATATGAAAGTAGGAGGTGAAGAACCCTAGGGAGTTGACTTAATTTATAGTACTCTGAGACATACCTGAGTATGTCGACTGTTTTGTTTATTATCCGTTGAATTGTTACTTGTTATTGATGTATGTTCACGTCGTGTTTGGTTTTGTGACTCGTGAAGCAAATAATGGACTAAGTGTTAACGTAGGCAAGCCATATAGAAAGGGATAAGTGAGGAGGAAAGGATGGAAAAATTATGAGTGAGTAATTAAAAAAATGGACTAAGGATAAATAGCTTGGTGAAAGAGAAATGATGTTTATTAGTAAATGAGTCATAAATTAGAGGATGGTGATTGAGTGACAAGGAACCTTAACGGATGTTGTGTTTGATTTTATTTGTTAAGTGTGAATGTGACCATAATAGTTATTTGATGATATGTGTTATTGAGATGATGTTTGTGTTTGAACATTCATGTGAATTGTCGATGTTTATGATTTAAGTGCTTATTTTGTTAAACAATTGAGACATGATTTTATTTAAAAACCAAGGCAAAGAATGGAAATCAAGTGTGAATTAAATGATAATGGAAAGTGCAGTTGAATTGAGTATCAGTGCATTGACAGACTAGGTGCCCATGCCGGGTGTACCAAATTCCCAAGGGCCAAGTGCTCACCAGGCTAAATTCCCATTAGGTCCAAATGCCCTGTTAGGCGTCAATGCGCCAAGACTTAATTCACTGCCGATATAAGAGAAATAGAATGTGTTGGAAATATGAAAAAGAGAATGTAACCAAATGATTGGAATGTACAGTGATACATGGAAATCATGATAGCATAGCTTGACAGGGTGAAGCCTTTTGGGTGAGAAAGTCCTGGTTGAGCGAGAGACCCTTGGGTGTTCCAAATGCCTGGCAGGAACATTAAATCCTAGTGATGCAAACCGGTGGTAACCGGGAGTGTGATACCCAGACGCAGTAAGACGTTATCGCGCTTGTAGGTGCGAACGCAGTAGGTCGTGACCAGGGGAGAATGTAAATGAAATATACCCAGACGCAGTAAGACGTTATCGCGCTTGTAGGTGCGAACGCAATAGGTCGTGACCAGGGGAGAATGTAAATGAAATATCACCCGGACGCAGTAAGACGTTATCGCGCTTGTAGGTGCGAACGCAGTAGGTCGTGACCAGGGACAAATTGAAAGATGAATGAGAAATGTGAATTTAATGAATGAAAAGAGAATAAAAAGGTTTTATGAAAATAATGATATATGAACGTGAGTTGGTCAATCCATGAGTTTGGAATTTGGAATATGGGAATGTTAACGCAAGTGAAAATGAAATGTAATTTAAGGTTGAATGTAGAATTGCAAGGAAGGTGGTGGGTGCATAGAACTTATTTTATCGAAAATGAGCTGGTACGTAATTACCTGAAAAGGAATATAAAGTTAATAGATAATTTTTACTGTAATAGGGCCTAGTTTGTCAGCTATGCTTCTTAGAAGCTATTTTCCTTAGTACTGTGTAATGCTACCCTTCTTGCTATATTTTTACAGGTACCGAAGGAGCATACACGAGTCCGACCGAGCAGGAGTACATTCCACCACGTGGAATGTATATAGTAATTAAGAGACCACTTTCTGGTCATGGGTTCTTTTGGGAGGTGTTATTGTATTTTATCTATTTTGTCATTTGGAAAAACTAAGAGTTTGGGGAGTTATTTGTATCCCTTTTTAACTAATGTTCTAAGTGGACTGAACAATATTTTTGGCCCTACTGGTCTCTGATGTATTTAAATCCACTTCGGATAAATTTTATTTGAATGGAAACTAATCAAGGGTTTTTCATAAATAAATTTTCCAGTGTAACATCCCGAATTTTAATTCTAATAAATACTAGAATAATAGTAAGATTTGGAAGTAAGGATTATCCTAGAAGGGATTTAAAATTATGGATTAGGAGTTCTTTGAGTGCCATAGAGGAGTCAAGGAGCATTGGCATCGAAAAGCAAATTTAAAGAAGACCAAACGAGTGTTAAAAATCGATTTTTCGGTGTTAAAAACACCCGACGTTAGGAAATTCAAAATAAAAGATTTAAGACTCAAAACACAATTCCCACCGTTGGATATGAAGGTATGATTTTTAGGAAGTTACTCGTCAAATTTGAGCAAGATCCGACGGTGAACGAAGAAGTTATGGCTATTTGAAGTTGGGAGAAAATAGTTGAAAAATAGAAAAGCAAACTAGCAGTATCTGGTCATTTTACTCGAGTATTGACAGAAATACTCGAGTATTCTGCTACCTGCAGCTTTAAAATCGTGTTTTGGGGGCTGAAACCCCCATTTCAACCCCTCTTTCTCTCTCTCCGCCCAGCACCTCCTCCAACCACCACCACCGGAGCTCATGGCCGCCACCCCACCTCCTTGTCCTTCCTTCTTCCCATAGATCCTCTCTTTCCCTCTCCTCCCTCTGGATCTCTTTCTCGCTCTTCCCTCCTCCCTTCCTCCGGCCACTGCTGCTGCCACCACCACCACCGAGAGCCACCCACCTCCGGCCGCCACTGCCACGAACCACCACCGCCTCTCTCTCCCTGCCATAGCCCCTCTCCTCCTCCTCAGATCACCCTTTCCTTCCTCTCTCTTGAGAGCAACACCGGCGCCGTTACCGACTCGTGACCGTGCTGGGCTCGTGTCGGGTGCACCAAAGCTTGGAGCTCTTGCCTAGGTTCAGCCGGGATTATTCTCACCACCGGCGTCGATCCCCGTCGACCCGTTCATCGCCCGGATCGCTAAAGCTTCACGGATCGCCGCTCCCTATTCGGAGTTGAGGTTCTCTCTTTTTACCTTCGTCACCCGAGGTAAGGGGTTTCATTACCAGTCCTTAAGGGGTGTATTTCTGGGTAGTTATATCTATCGCTAGGATCGGGGGAAATGTTAATTGCTAACGAACCTTAGGGTAACCTGCTAATAATGAAGAAAGATAGATGGAGTAAATAGGGGGCAACCAATAGTGATGAATAAAAAGGTAAGTATCAGAATAACTAATTAATTACATTGGTAGGGTGTGGTAAAAGAATAGAAATGGTGAAGAGGAAAATAAATTTAGAAATGAACCAATGAGAGAAATTATAGAAATAATTAAGAGTTAGAAAAGGGAATTAAAATATAACGACTATACTAACGCTAAGTGGAATTGGATGTAAACTTGAATAATTAGTAAAAGGAAAAAGGAAAAGGAAGAGAAGAAGAACAAGAAGAGAAAGGGAATAGGGAAGTAATTAAAAGAAATTAAAAGAATTAAGAGAATTAAGGGACTAAAAGTAAAAGGGAAAGGACTAAAACGAGTTAGTAGTGAGAACTAAATGTTAAATGGCACAGGTGGTTGTATTGACCCTGTGGCCAAATAAAAAGGGTAAATGTCGCAGGTGGTTGCATTGACCCTGTGACACGGCGCAGGTGGTTGTATTGACCTTGTGGCCTAATAGAATGGTAAATGTCGCAGGTGGTTGTATTGACCCTGTGGCACGGCGCAGGTGGTTGTATTGACCCTGTGGCCTAATAGAATGGTAAATGTCGCAGGTGGTTGTATTGACCCTGTGGCACGGCGCAGGTGGTTGTATTGACCCTGTGGCCTAATAAAATGGTACTCGTCACAGGTGGTTGTATTGACCCTGTGGCACGGCGCAGGTGGTTGTATTGACCCTGTGGCCAAGTAATAAAAAAGTAAGGGAAGTTTATGTAGATCTCTGTTTGAGGTTACATAAACGATATGGGTGTATGCAGATCACTGTTTGTGGTTGCATACGTATGCAGATCACTGTTTGTGGTTGCATACAGAGCGTTTGCAGATCACTGTTTGTGGTTGCAAACCCGGTGTGTAGATCTCTGTTTGGGGTTACACACAATAATAAGGGAAAAAGGAAATAAAAATGGAAAAGGGTAAGGGAATTAAATGGAAAGAATAATGAACAAAATAATGGAAAGGATTTAGGAAAAATAAAAAGGGTTAATGGAAATGGATAAGGTCGTATTATGTATATGTATATATATATATATATATATTAATGGAAAAGGGCAATGAGAATGGTAATAGATAGGAAAAATAAATAATAGAATGGACATTGGAATGGGAAATAAGAAGGTAAACAATGGAATTGATATAGGAACTAGAGGAAATAAAAAAAGAGTAAAAAGGTTAGAGTGAAAATAAAGAAGAACATGAATTAAGTACTATAGAATAGGCTTGAATGGTCTTGGTGTGTTGTATATATCTGCTTAGAAATCTCTCTTTTAAGTTCTGTGTGATGCTTCCCCTGTGTGGTTAATATTTTTCAGGTACACAAGTGGAGCTTACACCAGTGCTGGCCGAGCAGGATTTTAAGTTCCACTACGTGGAATGTATTTTACATATTTTGAGTGCATAATTATTTAATGTAATTTATAATATGAATTAGTAACTTGCCCTGAAACTTTTACAAATTGGGCATTAGGATTTGTTATGACTTTTAATCTGTTGTTGTTTATGTTTTTTAAACAATTCTGGACTGACAGGTTTTTCGAAGAAAATTTTTGGGAAGTCCGGAAAACAGAGGAAACTCTGCAGGATTTTCGTAAAACCTTTTAAAGGAATTTAGGTGTTAAAAAGAAATTTTCAAACTCCGATTTTTATTAAAACCTAAAAATTACTAATAAAAGTGAGAGTGTTACATCCAGTCCCTATTTTATTATTATGGGTAATTATTCTAGGTGTTACAACTGCAATAGAGGAAGATGATGTTGATGCAAAGTTAACGGTGTATTGCAGGAAGAAGAGAATTGGCTCTCTATGAAGTAGAAAAAAGGCCACGGATTATTTGCCTCTATAAGTAACAATTTTTACATCAAAATTAACAAAGACAAGTATTCTCATGATTACGCTTTCCCGGCATATTACAAAACCTCCTTAGAAGAAATAGAAGAGTTTATAGTCAATGGTAAACTCTTCTATTTCTTCTGGAAAGCTTTGTAATAAGAAAGAATTGGGTAATCATAGGAAAACTCATCCTCGTTAATTTTGATGTAGTATTTTTTAGTTACGGGGTCTGATCTTTGTCTTTTTTATACTTCATAGATAACCCATTTTCGTCTTCCAACAACAACACCGCTAACTTTGCATATATCATCATCTTCCTCTGCTGAAATCACACAACTCAATTGATTCTTGACCAATGTCATGTATCTCGAGTTTTTGGCTATTTATGACTCACAAAAAGCATAACTGAAGCTATGAGGATTTGATTAGAATAGTTTAACCACTTAATAGAAGATGAAAATGGTGAGGGAGATGAAATGACACTTCAATAAGTGTGCTGCAATGGGTGTGTGAAGCGGATAAAGAGGTGGTAAATGAAATTAAGAGAGTTATGATTAAATTTTCAGTAAGGGTATATTTGGAAATTAATGGGTAAAAATTCTAATATTATGTATGTGTTTAGTATTTACCTGATGCGTTAAAATTTATCACAAAACAAAACTATAGCGCAAAAAGATGAGAAATTCATCAAGAACAACTAAACAAAAGTCATCTTTACCATAATTGCTGAAAAGTCCTCTAAGAAAGGATGTGAAAGCAACTCGATAGGGACATTAATCTCTTACGAGATTGACTCCAAATACAAGGAAATCAAAACCCATTCTATCATAATGACGGTATCTATTCACCGAGATCTTGTTTCCAATTGTTTAGACGATGGCTTAAGCTTTATATCTTCATAATTGCACCTAAAATAAATAGTGCCATTTGTCAATGTAAAGGATGAATATTTCATAGGAATTAACGAGAAAGATAAGAAATAGGAAAATAATAAATGGAAACACATACCTTGCGTTTTGCATGGAAATGGTAGTGAAGTGACCGAGTAGCATTGTTTGTACTGCTGCAAATATTAGTTTATATAGGTAGGCTAACCTGATGTTTTGATGGATATTCGAGAATATTCTTTTTAATTTTATTTTTTTTAATTAATCTCCTCAATCTATACCAAACAACTAATTTTCTTCCAACATGTGTCACTCCAAGTAACTGAACATTTGACATTTGATCATGATAAGATTGATATAACAATAATTAGAATAATTCTCTATATCACAATATTATAATAAGAAAAATTTTAAATTATCCTAAGAAATTCTATAAATCATGAAATTATTAGGTAAATAACAATTTATTAATGATTAAAAAATCAAAAGAAAAGAAATGTATTTATTTATTTTAAATACTTTATTAAAATTAAAAAAAGGAGTGATGTGCTACTTACTAAAGCATTAATTCTCTTAATATTCATTATTACAATACTTATAAAAATAATAAAAATTTATATATATCTGATTAAAAGCATTTTGAAGAATTTATTTTGGTGCTCTTATTTATTTAAATATTTTTTGATTATACTCAGTTTTAAATAGTTTTTTTATTAAGTTTTTATATTGAATAAAAGAAATATGCCTAATAAAATATAGAAATTATTGTATAAATATTTTATTACTAATATTTTTTCAAAGAAAAATTAACTAAATAATAGTAATGCTAAAAAAGAATGTATTAAATTACATTTAAATTTAGGAGTAAAGGGAATTCCAATTTTAAATTTTCTTATTAGATTCTATAAACCATCAAATTAGTAGGTAAATAATAATGTATTTATGTTTAAAAAAATTTACGAAAGAAAATATGTTTATTTCTTTTCAATATTTTTTTGTTAAAAACTTTGGAAATCATTATAATAATTTAAAAAAATTAGGTAGTTGTATGGAAGGTGTTGCGCTACTGACAAAAGAATTAATTCTCCTTTAATATATATTATCACAATACTTAGAAAAATACTCCAAATTATACAAAAAGTATATTTTTTTTAAAATATATGCTTAGGCTAGTGGACTTTGCAAAATATATTTACTTTTGGAAACTTGACACATACAAGCTAATAAACTAGTGAAGCGAAAGAATATTGGAACCAAGGAATATATGTTAATAAGAATCAACTAAGTTGTGTGACTGCAATAGAGGAAGATGGTGTTGATGCAAAGTTAACGGTGTTTTGCAGGAAGAAGAGAATTGGCTTTCTATGAAGTAGAAAAAAGACCACGGATTATTTGCCTCTATAAGTAACAATTTTTACATCAAAATTAACTAAGACAAGTATTCTCATGATTACGCTTTCCCGGCATATTACAAAACCTCCTTAGAAGAAATAGATGAGTTTATAGTCAATGGTAAACTCTTCTATTTCTTCTGGAAAGCTTTGTAATAAGAAAGAATTGGGTAATCATAGGAAAACTGTAACACTCCTTGTACATCATCTTACTTTATAAGAAAAGTAATAAGTTTAAGATTACTTGGACTTGTTATTGTTGGAAAAAGATATGAAAATAAGAATTTTCCCTTCCCTTGAAAATTCCTTTTCACAAACACTTGATTAATAATGAAGTTGACTAATAAAATTTGCGGAAACATAGTAAAATAATCATATTATACTCTCACAATATATCAAGTGTAACAAGTCCATGGATACCAAATAAGTATTATTATGAAACCAAATTCATCTTATGATACCTCTTTCAAAATGTGTATCATATAAATACTATTAAAAATAGAGATGTTATAGAGCTGGTCACTGGTCCTCTGTCCAAACATCCATCTGGTCGGATCCTCGATATCTGTACAAAGGGTTCCCAACCCACACTTTCTATATTCTGCATGCACCTAAGGGACATCTCCCTTTACTGACTTTTGTGCAAGCTAGATATACGATCACCACCTAATAAGAGCATGGGGGTTAGCTATACATATTCGCATAATCAACTGAGAATAAAACTAACATACACAGGTAACCATGTAGCAAATCAGAATGCATAACCATATGAGCACACCCGGTTAATCATAATAAGTCTTTCAATGCAGGTGACATGATGCATGTTTTCCATCTCACAATCCTGAGGCCTCCTTATTAACCAATCTCGGACGTCCATCCATTACACCAGTGTGTTCCCAGAACACTAATATACGTTCCCAGAACGTATAGCAAACCATACTTGGAATATAACAAGCACCACTCCCAGAGTGTGCATCATGTTCCCAGAACGTATAGCAAACCATACTTGGAATATAAACAAGCACCACTCCTAGAGTGTGCATCACGTTCCCAGAACGTATCAAAGAAACCATGTCCCAGACACTGGCCACATTCCCAGAATGTGTCATCAAGTAGGTTGCACACCAATGTGTTCCCAGAACACATCAAAAAAACCATGTCCCAGACACTGGCCACATTCCCAGAATGTGTCATCAAGTAGGTTGCATCAATATGGTACTCCCAGAGTACCCTCCTCATGTTCCCAGAACATGACAACAATCCTTGCCAACTTAATCTCCATTCTCTATCAATGAATGCACGCACAAACATACGTTCCCAGAACGTATGGCAAACCATACTTGGAAAACAAGCACCACTCCCAGAGTGTGCATTACGTTCCCATAACGTATAAAAAAAACCATGTCCCAGACACTGGCCACATTCCTAGAATGTGTCATCAAGTAGGTTGCATCAATATGGTACTCCCAGAGGGTGGAACATGACAAACAATCCTTGCCAACCTATTTCATCACCTTTCACCACATGCACGGATGCACACATAATTATTAAGGTTGGTCTTTCCATTAATTCCATTATAATGACTTAGAAAAACACAACTTCTGAATGATATCTTGAGGTATAACTTTACTCATAAAATTCACCTTTGAATTTAAGTTAAACATATGCTCATAGACCTGGATTGAGAGAATATAATCAATGGTATTAACAATCCTAACTCAAAAACTTAAATTTTATTTTTAAGTTTCAGGTACTAACCGGTTACATCACAACCTAACCGGTTAGAATTACAGACCTGAACATGAAATCACTGATTTTCAAAAAAATCTTTTCTTGAATTCTCTACCCAATCCAATAACAGGGTCTTAGCATAACAGAATACCTCAAGTTCAACACATATTATCATTCAAAAGATGTAAGTCATAATCCAATTTCATTTATGCATAATTTTCTCTTGAAATTATCATTAAATATTAAGGTATTAACTCATCACCTCCAATCTAAACCAAACAGTGCTCAATCACATATTTTTAGACTGGTTTTTATATGAAATTCTAGCTTAAACTTGAGTACAAATGGTATGAACACTTAGCCAATTTCAGAAACCTTTTTCTTTTGAAAACTGACAGTATCTATCCGGTTACAGACAGGCTCTAACCGGTTAGATTATGCAGCAAATACACTGAAAAGTGGGGTTTTGCATACCATTCTTTTCAATACTCAAATCTAACCTATTTTCATCATTAACCAATGTTTAATACCTTAAAGTACACATGTTTAAACACTTAAACATATCACAAATTCATGCATGCCAAATCATCATACTCAAAAGTGCATAAATCACATATTTCACAACTTAATGCATCAATTCACATAATATCCAAAAAATTCATGAAATTGTCATCACAATAGCTTACATGCATCTTATTATAATTTCTCAAAATCAGAAATGAGCTCAAGTTGGCCTCCAAGCCATTAAAGTAATTCAAGCTATGCCCTTAGAGTCTCTTGGTGACTCATCCTATTTACTAAACATGTTTATCCTCACTCTAGCAAATAGTAAGCTTCCCCCTTACCTCTAAGTTGTGCTTGATGAATTTAATCACTAGAATTTGCAAGATCTCCCCAGAATCCACAATCTCCATTTTCAGCCAACAGGTTTGACAGGGTCCAAAAACTATAAGATTTGACACATGAAATGGACAAACAAATTGGGGAAAACCATTAATACTCACTCTATGAAACATGAACTAAAGATTTGAACAGATTTGAGACTCAAGAAGTGTGTATACTTACTCAAATTGAAGCTTGAAGTAAGCTCCAGAAACCAGAAACGAATTCTGACAAACTTGTACTCCTAAGTTTGCAAGTTTCGTTCTCAAACTCCAGGAACTCTCAGCTCACAAACTTTATATCAATACAAAGCCCTTGATGTGAGCTTTGTAACAGTGTATCACTCGTTTTCTAACTCTCAACACAGACTGAGAATCAAACAGAAAAACTATGGAACCCTAAACAGAGCCTCAGAACCTTCAGATCAGCAAAATAAGCCAAAAATCTCGATCAATTGGGTTATTTATAGAACAATCAAGCTAACATGCAACAAGACACGTAGCTCCCACTACGATTAATATGATTTCGTGGCGAATTCTGGGTTAAAACGCGTGATTACTCATCAAACGCACTAATCCCAATTTCTGAGTTCATCGTGTAACCGGTTACAGAGCCCTTCTAACCGGTTACATACTGATAAAACTTCAAAAATTAATAATTTAATTACTCTTTCTTCAAAAACCTTTCTAATATTGCAATTAGGTCCCAACCCAAGGACTAAATTACAATATTCATATTTTTGTACAAAATAACCATATAAAAATATCTCATATTTTTATATATAAAAACACATAATGTTCAAAAACTAAAACCTTCAAAACTAATATAAATCAATTATAAAATAATTGTTATAATTAATTTCTTGGTTATTTGGGAGACGAAAATTAGGGGTGTTACACTATTCCCCCACTTAAAAGGAATTTCGTCCCCGAAATTCATCTTCTGAAATTTTCCACTTTTCCAAAATGTTCTTATACTAAAAAAAACTTTATCTAATTCCCTTAAAAATTGTTCTTAGGGTCCTACCCCACTTAAAAGAGTTTCGATATAGTTCTTTTATTTCGAAACATTTCTAATAGAACCTTTCAATTTAAACAATAAAGATTCTTTGCATAAAAACTCTTATGTGAAAGAATTTCTTTTAAAAGAAATACTCTTTTGAGTAATACACTTCACATAAGCATTCTTCTAATAAAACACTTTTCAATAAACTTTTTTTTTGGGAAAAACTTTTTGTGCTGCGCACTCTGATCACTCGAGCACGATTAAAGAAACATTTGTATAACTTCGTTCCTTAACAGCTTGAGACATTAGGATGATCAGTCCTAATATTCAAACCATTATTAACGAAATCATCCCTTTCGGATACAATCTTTCGCAAGAAAGACCATACGACAGGTCTTTTAGTTAGATGAACTTAAAGATATGGTAATTATCACTATCAGACTTAGTTAGATAGTCAAGTTCTAGAGACATTTCCATTAGGGACACAAAGATTTGTCCTAGCCCGGTGGTTGTTAATTTCTCTAGCCATAACTGATCTTTCTATTTCTGTAGTGTCCACAGCTATTTATCACATTCAACTGTGATAAAGGTTTTGATCACAGAAAGATTGGAGTTGAACTTCCCACAAGATATTGATATTTTCAAACAATTAGATTAACGTAATCGAAAAACATTTGACTACGTTAACTCAGATCAAAGGAAGAGATAGACTTGAGTTATCTACGTCAGGATTAGACTCAACTCACATCTCAGCTGGTTAACTCTTCTCGTGCTTGATTCATTTGTTGTCATTTCCTTTCTCACCTTTTCCTTCAATACAATTCGGTGAATAATACTCCAGCTTCCTGTAACACCCGGGCTGATGAGGGCGGGGAGTGATCGCCGGTGCAAAGAGGCACGGACAAGGAGCGGCTCCTGGCAGGCTTCTAAGGGAGGGGTACAAGGATGAACCGACACATCGGAATGAGAGGGTGATCCTGAGACTGTGTAGGAATGGGACTACACAGTACAGGAAGGCTTAAATGAATTGATTAGTACTACCCATATCAACAGGATGCATCTTCTTTTCGGTAGCCCATCACCTAAGAACTCCATGGTTAAGCGTGCTTGACTTGGGGTAATTCTGGGATGGGTGACCTCCTGGGAAGTTTCCCAGGAAGTGTGCGAGTGAGGACAAAGCACGCTGAAAAGACCCGTGTTGGTATGTGGGGATAGTCGCAATCCATTTGCCTGCCAGGGATGTTACAAATGGTATTAGAGCGGCTCCTCTCCCAGTACGGTGTGGTTCGAGGACGAACCAGGCGGAAGCTGGTGGGCATGTAACACCCGGGTTGATGAGGGCGGGGAGTGATCGCCGGTGCAAAGAGGCACGGACAAGGAGCGGCTCCTGGCAGGCTTCTAAGGGAGGGGTACATGGATGAACCGACACATCGGAATGAGAGGGTGATCCTGAGACTATGTAGGAATGGGACTACACAGTACAGGAAGGCTTAAATGAATTGATTAGTACTACCCATATCAACAAGATGCATCTTCTTTTCGGTAGCCCATCACCTAAGAACTCCATGGTTAAGCGTGCTTGACTTGGGGTAATTCTGGGATGGGTGACCTCCTGGGAAGTTTCCCGGGAAGTGTGCGAGTGAGGACAAAGCACGCTGAAAAGACCCGTGTTGGTATGTGGGGATAGTCGCAATCCATTTGCCTGCCAGGGATGTCACACTTCCTGCAGTCGGAATTGACTATCCCCTTAGGTACATCACAACTAAACCCAAAGTGATGTGCCTCACATTTTTCACCTCGAAATGGACAAATGTTCCCTTCTCTATTTCCTCTTTAGTCACTTTTCTTCAGTCGAGGATTCCTTAACCTTGATATTTCCTGGTTGATATTTTCCTATCTACTTTTCCTCTTTCTCCAGTTGAGCCTTTATTTCATCAATCTTTCTCTTATTCTGAACTCAGATATTTCTCACATAAAATTCATGTGTTTTCCCATAGTCCTCATACATGCTTACCAACATTGATAAATTCCTTATTCCTTGATAGTTGAAAGCTGACTTGGGGGTTCGAACATGATCTATTCTTGAAGTTCATGCCTTTGGATTTCTCATCTACGTTGTTCCAGAAAACACTTCATAAATCTCTTGCCTTCCGTAATATATTTTCTAATATCCATAATCCCTAGTTTTAATTCCAAAGATTAAATCTCATTCTTCTCTTTCAACTCCTCATCTTCTGGTTGTAATTCACAAATCCGATTCAAGAATTCGTTGGTGATTTGCAACATTCCCAGTCTAAGGCTAGATGATTACACTTGCATTGCCAGACTTAGGTCTCTGATCTCCTCGATCAGAATAGCCTCCTTGACCATCATTGAGCTCACAGGAATAGCCTTTCTGCTCAAAGCGTTTGCAACTACGTTTGCTTTGTCAGGATGATAATGGAGCTCAAAGTCATAATCTTTTAGAAACTCCATCCATCGCCTTTGTCTCATATTCAACTCTTCTTCCTATTGACATTCACATTTTCGAACTCCAAACTTGTTCATGAATCACAACCTTCTTATCTTAGTGCTTATCGTCTCTTTTGCGTCGTCCAGCTAAATCCTCTACCTTTTCCGATTGGAGTATCTCCTTCCTTTTAACTCTTGATTAGTCCATAAGTATTATGATTCAATCCTCTAAAATCAATTTCAATGATGAATCAAGGTATTAAGTTATTTTACCACACTAAATCCTTCCTTAAATTTTACTTAGGTGATTGACATTGTGTTTGGATTGGAGGAAGATGTTTATTGATATCATAAGTTTCTTCACAAATGACTTAAATTTTTATTTTAAGCTTTCAGCTTCTACCCGGTTACAAGAAACTCTAACCGGTTAATAAGTACAGTTTTAGAAATAAAATCAAAGAATTTCAAGACCATTTTCTTTACATCATCCAATCCAACTCAAAATAGAATTTAATCATAATCTAATACCTTGATTCCAACTGAATTCATCACTGAAACGATTTAAATCATAATATACTCACATTTTTCCATAATTTCTCTTGGACTAATCATATTATATTAGGGTATAATCCATCACTACCCCACCATAATTAAACAACATCTTGAGATGTTCCTCATGCTTCTTCGGATTCTTAGAGTAAACCACAAACGAATCCAAATATAATCTAAAAGTCCAGTTCTTATAATCCATAAAAGAACAGGTGCATTAGTCAATTCGAACGGCATTATTTCCTACCCATAATGTCCGTATCGAGATCAAAATGCAGTGTTAGGTGTATCCCTGTCCCGAATCCTGATTTGGGGTTAATCCGACCGCCAATCAATCTTAGAAAACACTTAGACTCGTTTAACCTGATCCAACCACAACCTTTTGGAAACTTCTCTACGTGTTTCTTCCATTTGACCATTCCCGATGGTACCATATTATAAGGGTAGTAGAGATAGAATCAGCGTCAAGAATCAACTTGATTCCAAACTCTATCTCTTTGCTCAAGGGTAAACCTAACATCATTTCTTTTAACCAAGATTTCTTTAACCCCCTTTTTCCTTCACTACTGCCCAGAAGCAAACACATGGATCCATTGGATTCCAGATTCGAAGCTTGGGAATCCCAACACAGGGTTGTTCTATCATCATTAATCATGATCACTTGATTTCTCGGCTTCCAAACCGTGCCTAAGATCAGATTTAATCATGACACGGGTAGATAGACAAAGTCTAATACCTTAATAGAACAACTCAGACATGCCTTGGAAACAACTACAAGAAGATTTGTAGGAGTCTCTACTTTGAGATAGCAGATCGGATAAGACATAGAGCAACTTTGATCAATATCCGTATCCATAAGGAACAAAAGAAAGGATGGCTTTAGAGTTTAACAAACTCAACAAGGTTAATCTTTATTTATTTAGGTAAATAACAATGTTTTAATGATTAAAAAATCAAAAGAAAAGAAATGTATTTATTTATTTTAAATACTTTATTAAAATTAAAAAAAGGAGTGATGTGCTACTTACTAAAGCATTAATTCTCTTAATATTCATTATTACGATACTTATAAAAATAATAAAAATTTATATATCTGATTAAAAGCATTTTAAAGAATTTATTTTGGTGCTCTTATTTATTTAAATAGTTTTTTGATTATACAAAGTTTTAAATAGTTTTTTTTATTAAGTTTTTTATTGAATAAAAGAAATATGCCTAATAAAATATAGAAATTATTGTATAAATATTTTATTACTAATATTTTTCAAAGAAAAATTAACTAAATAATAGTAATGCTAAAAAAGAATGTATTAAATTACATTTAAATTTAGGAGTAAAGGGAATTCCGATTTTAAATTTTCTTATTAGATTCTATAAACCATCAAATTAGTAGGTAAATAATAATGTATTTATGTTTAAAAAAATTTACGAAAGAAAATGTGTTTATTTCTTTTCAATATTTTTTTATTAAACACTTTGGAAATCATTATTATAATTTAAAAAAATTAGGTAGTTGTATGGAAGGTGTTGCGCCACTGACAAAAGAATTAATTCTCCTTTAATATATATTATCACAATACTTAGAAAAATACTCCAAATTATACAAAAAGTATATTTTTTTAACATATATGCTTAGGCTAGTGGACTTTGCAAAATATATTTACTTTTGGAAACTTGACACATACAAGCTAATAAACTAGTGAAGCGAAAGAATATTGGAACCAAGGAATATATGTTAATAAGAATCAACTAAGTTGTGTGACTGCAATATAGGAAGATGATGTTGATGCAATGTTAACGGTGTTTTGCAGGAAGAAGAGAATTGGCTTTCTATGAAGTAGAAAAAAGGCCTCGGATTATTTGCCTCTATAAGTAACAATTTTTACATCAAAATTAACGAAGACAAGTATTCTCATGATTATCCTTTCCCGGCTTATTACAAAACCTCCTTAGAAGAAATAGATGAGTTTATAGTCATTGGTAAACTCTTCTATTTCTTCTGGAAAGCTTTGTAATAAGAAAGAATTGGGTAATCATAGGAAAACTCATCCTCATTAATTTTGATGTAGTATTTGTTAGTTACGGGGTCTGATCTATGTCTTTTTTCTACTTCATAGATAACCCATTTTTCGTCTTCCAACAACAACATCGCTAACTTTGCATATATCATCATCTTCCTCTGCTGAAATCACACAACTCAATTGATTCTTGACCAAGGGTCATGTATCTCGAGTTTTTGGCTATTTATGACTCACAAAAAGCATAATTTAAGCTATTAGGATTTAACTAGAATAGTTTAACCACTTAATAGAAGATGAAAATGGTGAGGGAGATGAAATGAGTATTAGGCAAACACTTAAAATAGGCATCCATAAAACAAGAGCTCTTCAATTTTGGTAAGTTAGGGTTTTGGGGTGGAATTGGGGCTTTTTAGAAAGAGGGATTAAAATGAGATTGAGAGAGGGAATTTGATAGAGAATCAATAAGGAGATTATTTGTGGTGTTGATTTGGTGTTATTTTGTGTGAATTTGGTGGATTGAAATCTTAGGGTTAGAAAAGGGGAAGAGAGAGCTCGAGAAGAATGAGAAGAGAATTATGAGTCTCATACTCAAAACACGTGTTTTAAGGTCTGAGAAGCAGTGGTTAATCGATTAAGCACTTTGATTAATCGATTAACACCTGTTAGTAGAACATGGTTAATTGATTAATCCTGCCCTTAATCGATTATGGCTGATGGGGTTGAAATGCTTAATCGATTAATTTGTCCATTAATCGATTAATGCCTGAAAAAGGGTAAATGGTTAATCGATTAACAGCTGTAGTTTTCCTTTTTCTAATGCATTCTAATGATTTCTAAGCCACTCCTAACCCATACCAACTTACCCTTAGCCAAATTCTACGTTCTAAACACATTCTAATCTACGCTTAGCTTATACAATTCTACACTTATCTAAATCCTATATCCTAAACACATTCTAAACACCCCATAATGCTTCTATCCAAATAAATCAAAAACTTGCTGATATTGCCACACTTATAAAAATTCTACTAACTAATGCATCTAACAATTTTATAAAATTGGGGATGTTACAATACTCCCCCACTTATATGAATTTCGTCCCCGAAATTCGGCTAACTTCAACGAAATAGAAAGGGATATAGAGCTATATGCTTAACAATAGGATGGATCTTATCCTAATCAAAGAGATGGTTAGGACTTTGGGAATTTCTCCCCCACTTGGAATACAAGTCCGATTGGGTTTCCATAACACAACTACCCTACTGCTAATGAGGCTTCTTCTTACAAGAAGTCCTACTACACCATTGAGGCTCAAACCTGGGAAACCTATTCCACTACAACTACTCACATACAGAAGGAAGGTAGTCCTAAATTTAATCATAGCATATTATCATTCAATAAGGAACATATATTAAAATTCTAGTATTAGCATTAGGCAAACACTTAAAATAGGCATCCATAAAAAAATCAAAGAGAATCAAACATAGAACATACCAAATGAGCAAAAGTTAATGCACCAAATTGGCATTCTACACATATACAGAAAAACAACTAACACACACAAAGCCTTAAAGTATACTTTGTTTAAAATTCCATGTAGGATTAAACTTAAATCAAATACAAGGAGTATCATTTGAAATTTATCAAAGAGGATACTTTTAAAAGAAGAATAAAACGTCAATTCAACATAAGGATGTGAAAACAATTCATACACACTAAAGTAGTCTTGCATTGAATTGAATAAAAGTTTGAAAGATTTTGATAATGGCAAGACTTACTTAGGATAAAAGAGATTTGTGAATTATGGAATAACAAAAAAATCGAAGTTTAGAGAGAAAATAATTAAATAAATAGAATTTACAAACAATGAGATACATGAGCTAACATTGTAAATCAGAAGGTAAAAGTTTTTAGTCGACAGAAATCTTAATATATCCCGATTTGCAAATTAGTTCGCAAAATTATTTACAGAACAGCTATTTGATATCTATACTATGTGTGACGACCCAACTTTCTATTCTTTTTTTTTTTGGTAAATAAAAATTTTTATTACCAACTAGCACCAAATAATCTCAAAACAAAAGAAAGAGCACCTTAAGCATAAGGCCACCTTCTAGGAAGGGTTCCAGTGCCTAGAGCCTCAAAGAAAGACAATGAATATAATGAAGAACAAAACTAAATTAAGCTAAGTCTCTCCCATTATTCGATTTACCAGCACCTTATTGCTCCAATTCATATACATTGGAAAGACCACAACTAATCTACGCGCCAGCTCCTTGATAGCGATTCTAAACACCTGCTCCGGAAGAAGAGGGGCTTGCCCAAAGACCCTACGATTCCGCTCATTCCAGACATGATAGACTGCTGCAGCAATGAAGGCCGAATAAAGCTTCCTATTGATCTTTTGTCTTGCATTGATCCTCAACCATTTGATCCAATTGGAGTAACGATAATAACAGTTATCCACACACATCCAATTAGCAAATAAAACCAGTAATTGTCTGCTCCAATTACAATGAAAGAATAAGTGATCTCTGGTTTCCATGTGTCCATTGCAAAGAACACATAGAGTTGAGTCCATGATCACAAATATGCTAAGCCTCTCCCTTGTTTTCAGTCTGTCTTGAATTGCCATCCAGAAAATGAAGCAATGCTTCTGCGCAGAAGCTGAATTCCACACATGCCTATTAAGGAGGAACTTAACCTGAGGCCCAAGTAAATAATTGTATCCAGAGTGAATACTGTACACACCATCAGGATTGTGCTGCCAATTATTATTCCTGAAACCAGTTTGAAGCTTATCCCTTATCTTGAGAATTTGCTTGAAATGCCAACCGTGATTCTGTGAAGCCTGTAATTGCCAAATGGTACTATCCTTCAGATAGATCGTATTCACCCATTTCACCCAAAGAGAATCAGCTTTGCTAGCAATATGCCAAAGGTGCTTACCAATAGCTGCCTGATTCCAGATGATAGAGTTTCTAAAATTTAAACCACTATACTTCTTCTTTCTGCAAATCTGAACCCAACTGATAGGAGCTGCATGAGTTCCCAAGAGAAATTGCCTGCAAATCTTATCCACTTCTCTTAGCACAGTTTTTGGAATTATGAAGATAGATGCTCAGAAGCTGTGCAAAGATAACAAAACCGAATTTAAATAAATGATTATACGCTATTCCTAAAACCATCACAAAGTGGCTGGGCCGCTGATGGATTTTTCCAAAACAGAGAATTGAAAGCAAGTAAACCCATCACAAAATGGCTATGCCTCTGATGGTCTTTTTTTTTTTAAAGCACCAGCACCAGTTAAAAGAAAAGTTAAAGGAAATGAAATCATAAATTAATGAGATATCCGGCGTTGAATTGCTAAAATGCCGATGAGAATAATGAAAGAATAAAGATGAGATTTGTATATGGCATTATCATGCATGGTGAATGGAGTCGCTCCGATTTGATTTGGAACACTAGTTTAGGTTAGAAGAATATCCGTGGCACAGGATGCTACGATGACTGAGAATATCCATGGCACATGATGCTATGAAGACTAGTTTCCAATCAATCGTGATGCTTGAATGGAATCGCCCCGGTTCGATGAAATATAGGCATGTGAATATCACAAAAGGATGTCGAACCGAGAGGCATGAATGAGAAGTAGACATGCATCATACCATTAACAAAATAAATCAAGAATGGAAAAAGTTTGAGCATATGAATTTGCATTTTGCTTATATTTTTAAATATATGTGATTGTTATTTTTAGCCCCTGTTATGCTCATTTGTTATTGTATTTAGCTATGACTCACTCCTAATCCCTTGTTGTAGGACATGGCAAGGAATATGATGTGCGTGGAAATGAGGCCGCTCCCTAATGGCGAGTGGAATTTTGAGGAGCACCGTGCCACGTACAAAGGGGACGTGGAAGTCACTTTCCGTCACCCAAACCCATGGTCACGGATGCGTCCACGTCGAACGAGGATCCCAATGATGTACATTATGCACATTCCACCAAATTTTGTGTTTCGCCATGGAACACCACCACCACCACCAAGACGTTTTCCGAGACGCACCCTTCCACCAAGTCCATCACCCTCTGAGGAAAGAATTATTTTAGAGGTTCTTACTCCCTCTCGTCCTTCCACTAGAGCCCGATCCCGGACTCCAGTTTATGTGCCATCTGATCCGGCACCTGAGGAAGAGGAGGAGGAGGATCCCATAGAGGATGAGGATCCAGTGGAGGATGCCGATCCAGTGGAGGATGATGAATTCATGGAAAACTCAACTGGAAGTCAGTGGGGAACTGACGACTGAGTTGAGTTCTTGATGATGGAATGTGGATAATGATACTCATCAGGTTTCTCTTACTTATGCTATTTATGATTTGAGTTTCGAACCAGTTGCTCTAGGTTGTTATAAGTTTTGTTGTAATATATGTAATATATTGTAATGGCCTAGAGTTTCTAAGTTAAGTATTCAACTTTATGTAATGTAAGATGTACTCTTTTGACCAATGGAATGAAGTTGAAAGTTCAATGTTTACCCTTCATGATATTTGTAGTTGTTTCCGCATGATTTGAAAAGCGATGATTTGACTTATGAAAAAAAAATGGTCGCATTTTCGAATATAAGTATTTTATTAAGAATAGAAAGTCGGGTCGTCACATTTAGTGGTATCAGAGCAATGGTTCAACTCTCGGCCTTGGAGTGTGGCCTTACACACTAACCATTGCGTATTATAGAATGATGATTGTGTTTTGAGAGATAGAATAGCAGAATCTAATTAAGTTTTCCCCCTTGGATTCTGTAGGATAAGATGGCTGGACGAAATAACGCTAACATTGCTGAGGCTCAAACCCGTATGGCTGCGGTTCTGGAAAACATGCAGTAAACCCGTCCTCCCAGCAATGGAACCCCGACGGAATTTCAAGGCTTAGACTCGTTTCATAGATGTAAACCCCCTGGCTTCTCGGGTGGCCGTTGTCCCGAGCAAGCTTAGTTCTGGCTAGCTGAAATGAATAAGATCTTCCGAACGCTAACCATCACTGAAGCTCAGAAGGTCACATTTGCTGCATACATGCTAAATGGAGAGGCTGCAACTTGGTGGGAGCAGACCCACCAAGTCTTGGAATATGATCATCGAGAGCTCACTTGGGAAGTCTTCACGGAGAAGTTTCTAGAGAGGTATTTCCCAGATGACGTCAGAATCCAGAAAGAAATGTAGTTCCTAGATCTGAGGCAAGGAAGCATGACCGTCGATCAGTACGCTGAGAAATTTGAGGAGCTGATGAAGTACTCCCCGTACTTCCAATATCATCCTGACGAATATTCAAAGTGCACGAGATTCGAGAATGGGCTGAGGTCGGACATCAAGCTGGTTGTGAGCGTACAGAGGATTCGCCACTACCCAACATTGATTAGTGCATGCCGCATCTTCGAAAAGAATAGTTTCAAGAGGGAAGCCAGTCAAGGAGGCCATGGACCACACCAACATCAGCACAAGAATAACCGTGGGAATCGGGGAGGCCCTTATTCGCATAAGGGAAAAGGAAGAGCAACACCTTCTGGAGTAGTTAGTCTTCCGGCACTGGAAGATATTTGTAGCAAGTGCCAACGTTCCCATCCTGGTCAAGAGTGCTGGAGAGACAAGCCACCAACCTGCTTCAATTGTGGAAGGACTGGTCACCTCGCTCGTTTCTGCTGCCAACCCCAGCGCCAAGTCAACCAAGGTCAAGGAAGTAAGCCCTGGATCAATGGAAAGGTGTTCACTATGTCCGGAGCAGAAGTAGAGCAAGCCGACAATCTTGTGCAAGGTAACCATTTCCTCAATGGCATGCCTTGTCGCTTTTTATTTGATTCTAGAGCGACACATTCTTTCATCTCTGAAGAATGTGCCAAGCGTTTATGTCTGTCTGTCTCGGAGACCCCGTTTAATTTGAGTGTATTTACCCCCACGAATGCTCCTGTGGTTGCATCAAGAGCATGTGTCGGTTGCGTTGTTAGCATAGGAAGTCAGATTTCTCGTGTAAATCTGATCTGTTTTCTGTTATCCAACCTCGATGTTATCTTGGGTATGGATTAGATGGCGTCCAATCATGTGGTAATCGATTACAAGGCTCGAACGATCGTGTTCCCTAGTGAGGAGTCTCCTGCCATTCAACCTGGAGGTTATGTGTACCTATTTCCAGTCGTTGTAACACTCCTTGTATATCATCTTACTTTATAAGAAAAGTAATAAGTTTATGAATACTTGGACTTGTTATCGTTGGAAAAAGGTCTGAAAATAAGAATTTTCCCTTCCCTTGAAAATTCCTTTTCACAAATACTTGATTAGTAATGAGGTTGACTAACAAAATCAGAGTTTGCGGAAACATAGTAAAGTAGTCATATTATGCCCCCAAAATATATCAAGTTTAACAAGTCCATGGATACCAAATAAATATTATTATGAAACCAATTTCATCTTATGATACCTCTTTCAAAATGTGTATCATATAAATACTATTAAAATAGAGATGTTATAGAGCTGGTCACTGGTCCTTTGTCCAAACATTCACCTGGTCGGATCCTCGATATCTGCACAAAGGGTTCCCAACCCACACTTTCTATATTCTGCATGCACCTAAAGGACATCTCCTTTCACTGACTTTTATGCAAGCTAGATGCACGATCAACACCTAATAAGGGCATGGGGGTTAGCTATACATATTCGCATAATCAAATGAGAATAAAACTAAAATCCACAAGTCAACATGTAGCAAATCATGATGCATAATCATATGAGCACACCCGATTAATCATAATAATTCTTTCAATGCAGGTGGCATGATGCATGATTTCCTTCCACAACTGAGGCCTCTAACAAAGTCCATCTTGGACGTCCATCCAATACACCGTTGTGTTCCCGGAACACAGACATTCATTCCCAGAACGTAATGCCAAACCGTACTTGGAAAAATAAGCATCACTCCCAGAGTGTGCACCACGTTCCCAGAACGTGTAGCAAACCATACTTGGAATAATAAGCATCACTCCCAGAGTGTGCATCACGTTCCCAGAACGCATATGTTCCCATAACGCATAAAAACCAGGTCCCGGACACTGGCCACATTCCCAGAATGTGTCATCAAGTAGGTTGCATATCAATGTGTTCCC
The DNA here is from genome assembly GCA_037953625.1 of Crotalaria pallida. NCBI lineage: Eukaryota > Viridiplantae > Streptophyta > Magnoliopsida > Fabales > Fabaceae > Crotalaria > Crotalaria pallida. Next base: position 100,269,402 of record CM075650.1, read on the forward strand.
AGAACACTAACATACGTTCCCAGAACGTATAAAACCAGGTCCCAGGCACTGGCCACATTCCCAGAATGTGTCATCAAGTAGGTTACAAATTTGGTACTCCCGGAGTACCCTCCTCATATTCCCAGAATATGATAAACGTTCCTACCAACCAAACTTCCATTCTATATGGATGCACAATCATCAAGGTTGGTTTTGTCTTTACTTTATTTATTGTGATTTGGAAATAATTCAATCTTTCTTTTGAATGATTAATTTGAGGCATCACTTTGGCACAAAATTCTCTTGAATTCTCTCAAAAACATGCCATTAGTCATAGATTGGGAAAACATAACCAATGGTACTCAAAAACTTAACTTTTTATTTTTCAAATTCAGGTACTAACCGGTTACAGTTTCAGGCTAACCGGTTAGAATTACAGACCTGAACTGTTTACCATTGAAATTCAGAAAAACCCTTTTTCTTGAATTCTTTACCCAATCCCTAGACAAATTTTAACCTTATTTTACACCTCAAAACCACTGTGTTTATCATTCAAAAGTCCAAATCACATTCTTTTCTCAAATGAGCATAATTTGCTGAGTTGAAGAAACAAGTGGAAGATTTATTGGAGAAGAGGTTCATCAGACCAAGTGTGTCGCCTTGGTGAGCGCAGTCTTGTGTGTGAAGAAGAAAGATGGATCTATGAGAATGTGCATTGATTATAGGCAGCTCAATAAGGTTACGATCAAGAACAAGTACCCGTTGCCGAGGATTGATGATTTAATGGATCAAGTGAAAGGAGCATCTGTGTTTTCAAAGATTGATCTGAGATCGGGTTATCATCTGATCCGTGTGAAGGAGGAAGATATTCCAAAGACTGCTTTTCGGTCACGCTATGGACACTACGAGTATGTGGTGATGCCATTCGGTTTGACCAATGCACCTGCGATATTCATGGATTATATGAATAGAGTGTTCCAACCATCTGGATTCCTTCGTTGTGGTTTTTATCGATGATATTATCATCTATTCGAAGAATCCGGAGGAGCACGCTAATCATTTAAAGATTGTTTTGGAGACTTTGAAGGAGAAGAAGTTATATGCTAAGCTGACCAAGTGTGAATTTTGGCTTGAAAAAGTCACTTTCTTGGGGCATATAATTTCGAAGGATGGTGTTACAGTAGATCCAACTAAGGTGGAAACAGTTTTGCAATGGGAAAGACCGAAGACAGTTACCGAAGTTAGAAGTTTTCTTGGTTAGCCGGATATTACCGGAAGTTCATCGAAGGTTTTTCCAAGATGGCTCTTCCGTTAACTCGATTGACCCAGAAGGAGCAACCTTTTGTTTGGGACGAAAAGTGTGAAGTTAGTTTCCAAACGTTAAAGGACAAGTTAACATCGTCTCCAGTGTTAACTCTGCCCGATCCTCGAAGAGGCATCGATGTTTATTGTGATTCGTCTAGACAAGGTTTGGGTTGTGTCTTGATGCAAGAAGGAAGAGTTGTTGCTTATGCATCACGTCAGCTGAAAGTGCATGAGGAAAACTACCCTACTCACGATTTGGAGTTGGCTGCCAATGTCTTTGCTCTGAAGATTTGGAGACATTACCTGTACGGTAATACGTTTCAAGTATTCAGTGACCATAAAAGTTTGAAGTATCTCTTCGACCAAAAGGAACTGAATATGAGACAACGTAGGTGGATGGAATTTTTGAAGGATTATGACTTCGAATTACATTACCATCCCGGCAAAGCTAATGTTGTAGCCGATGCTCTAATTAGAAAGATGTTTCACGTGAGTACGATGGTGGTGAAAGAAGCTCAGTTAATTGAAGAATTCTGAAACTTGAATCTAGCAATTCAGTGTAAGCCGGAATGCATCACGCTAGGAATGCTTCAAGTGAAAAATGAATTCCTTACTCAAGTAAAGGAATTGTAGAAATCAGATGGAGAGTTGTTAGAAAAGATAAGATTGGGTGTGGATGGTGTAGAACCTGATTTTCAAGCTGGAGCTGATGATATTCTAAGGTTTCGAGATCGTGTATGTATCCCAACTAATCAGGAATTGAGAAGAGCAGTTTTGGATAAAGCACACAAAAGCAAGCTGAGTATGCATCTTGGAACGACGAAGATGTACCAAGACCTGAAAAAGATGTTTTGGTGGCCCGGTTTAAAGAAAGATGTTGCATCTTATGTTGTGTCTTGCCTTGTTTGCCAAAAGGCGAAGATTGAACATAAGAAGCCTAGAGGAGAATTGCAACCTTTGAGCATACCAGAATGGAAGTGGGATGGAATCACAATGGACTTTGTGTGTGGTTTTCCGAGAACAAGAGAAGGTTTCGATGCGATTTGGGTCGTGAAATATCCGTTGGAGAAGCTTGCAGGACTGTACATCAAGGAAGTCGTCAGATTGCATGGAATTCCATCAAGTATCGTATCGGATCGTGATCCTCGTTTCATGTCTCGCTTCTGGCAAAGTTTGCATCAAGCTTTGGGAACATAGCTAAGGATGAGTTCAGCTTATCACCTGCAAACGGATGGTCAATTAGAAAGGACGATTCAATCTCTTGAAGATCTGCTTCGAGCATGTGTTTTGGAGTATCAAGAAGGTTGGGATCGTTTGTTGCCGCTTGTGGAATTCACCTACAACAACAGTTACCATGCAAGCATCGATATTGCCCCGTATGTAGCTCTTTATTGAAGAAAGTGTAGAACCCCACTATGTTGGTTCCAAGTGGTGGAGAGTGCTCTCATCGGTTCCGAATTGGTACAAGAAACGACCGAGAAGATCAAGGTTATCCAAGAGAAGATGAAGACTGCGCAAAATCATCAAAAGAGTTATGCCGATCAGCGAAGATCCAAGCTAGAATTTAGAGAAGGAGATCATGTGTTTTTGCGAGTGGTGCCAACAACTGGTATTGGAAGAGTAATGAAGCCAAAGAAGTTATCTCCAAAGTTTATCGGCCCTTATCAGATTTTGAAACGAGTTGGTCCTGTCGCATATCTGATCGCCTTACCCCCATTTCTGTCCAATCTGCATAACGTATTCCACCTCTCTCAGCTTCTCAAGTTTGTCCAAGATCCATCTTCGATCGTTCAGTTGCAACCAGATGTAATACCGTTGAAGGAGAATCTCACGTTCGATGTTGGACCAATGCAAATAAAAGATCGACGAGTCAAGAAGCTGTGAGGAAAAGAGATTCCATTAGTACGAGTCCTTTGGAGTCAGAATGGAGTATCTGACTCGACGTGGGAATTAGAATCTAAGATGAGAGAAGAATATCCGCATCTTTTTGTGTAAATCGGAATTTCGGGGACGAAATTCTGTTTAAGTGGGGGAGGATGTAAGACCCTATATTTTGAATAAATAAATAAAAATTTAGTATTTAAAATAATAATGTTATTATATTGAATAAAATAATGAATTTTATGAAATTAGGTTAAAATACTTGAGTATTTTGGGGAAGACTCGAGTATAATAACTAACTGTTAGAGAAATTTGAATTTTAGTTGAAAGACTCGAGTCTTTCATGAAAGACTCGAGTGTTCTTTGGTAATGCTGAAAAGGACTCGAGTCCTGGGAAAAAGACTCGAGTAGTTCGAGCAGTATGGTTGAGTGTATAAGTCGGTTTTCATTTGAACTTCGCACCAAAACGCGTTTTCTTGAGGTTCCAAGCACAGAGCTGGACCTTACTTCGAAGGAGGGTAATCATAGACTATAAATAAGTGAACAATGAAGCCCCAAACACATTCAAATCATTCCAAACCCGAAATTCTGTCCAAATTCCTCTGCTTTGTGGAGCTTACTTTAATCACTTCATTCTCTCTCAATTCTCATCCATTCCCTTCGAAACCAAAACACAAACTAAAGTTCTAATTCCAATCTTGAATTAGAACCAAGACTCACTTCAAACCACTCTCTGTAGATCGAGTTCTAGGCAATCAAAGTTGAACTTTCAAAGCTGCAAAAACAGAGCAAGTTCGGCATCAAAAACCCATCTTTCTTGAATCCGTTTGGTAAATCCAGGAACTCTTTCGATTCCAAACTTGTTTCTATTTAAAGTTGGCATTTCCTAGTTTCTAAAGCTAACTTGTTTCATTCTTTTTCATGTCTTATTCATTGTGGAATTGATGGTCAAAGTCAGCCAAGTGCAACAGTTTTGCACCGGTTCAAAATCAAGTTTTGATTCAACCCTTTTTCTTTGCAACCAATCCTTTCTTTAGCTTCTCTGAGGTAAGGGAGGAGTTACCTAAATACTAGAATGAGTAATTTCAAGCTAGAAATGTAGGAACCATTAAAGGTTCAAAGAGAGATGCAACTTGAATTGGGATTCTGACTTGAAGGTCAGAGACCCATAATTTTATGATTCAAACAAGTTTAAATGAACCTAATAAAGCTCACTGTAATGTGTTTCGAAATTGAAATCAAGTGGAAATGAATTTCACATTTTAAAATGGATATTTTCAAGTTTGAATGCAATCTGTGATTTGATGCTATTTAATGTTGTTTCAGTTGTGTTTAAGTGTTGTAACATGTTTGTTTTATGTGCCTAAGTTTTTGTTTTGCATAGGAATGGAGAAATAAAGCAAGGAACTTGAATTGGTATTGAAAATGTAGAAAACTGGTGTTGTTGCAGCAAAAAGACTCGAGTAGTTTAAGGAAGACTCGAGTATTCTGGAAATTTGAAGAACACTCGAGTGGATCTTTAAAGACTTGAGTTTTGCAAGAACAACTCGAGTAGTCTGAACAATTTTTCAAAAAAACACTTATTTTCTAAAATTTTATTATAATTAACTCGTTTAATACTATAATATCTAAATCCCGTTGGTTGATGGCTATCCTGGAGGTGTCCTACTAGAATTTTATTCAGTGGTTGATTATTTCCCCACAGAAGTCCCAACGGAAGTGCGTACACCCATTCGGTTGATATTATCCCTAGACGTCCCAGTGAAAGTTTTATTCACTTGGTTGATATTTTATATGGGAGTCCCAATGGGGTCGTTGCAATAAATATCCGCCAATAGGAGGCTATGCCCCGACGGATTATTAAATAAATGATTATACGCTATTCCTAAAACCATCCCATAGAGGATGAGGATCCGGTATAGGATGCCGATCCGGTGGCGGATGATGAATTCATGGAAAACTCAACTAGAAGTCAGTGGGGAACTGACGACTGAGTTGAGTTCTTGATGATGGAATGTGGATAATGCTACTCATCAGGTTTCTCTTACTTATGCTATTTATGTTTTGAGTTGCGAACCACCTGCTCTAGGTTGTTATAAGTTGTGTTGTAATATATGTAATATATTGTAATGGCCTAGAGTTTCTAAGTTAAGTATTCAACTTTACGTAATGTAAGATGTACTCTTTTGACCAATGGAATGAAGTTGAAAGTTCAATGTTTACCCTTCATTATATTTTTTGTTGTTTCCGCATGATTTGAAAAGTGATGATTTGACTTATGAAAAAAAAAAGGTCGCATTTTCGAATATAAGTATTTTATTAAGAATAGAAAGTCGGGTCGTCACACATGTAATTTCAGAAAAAGGCATAGCAGTTGACCCAGCTAAAGTTGATTCAGTTCTGCAATGGGTTCAACCTAAGTCAGTCACTGAAGTCCAAAGTTTCTTAAGACTGGCTGGCTAATGTAGGAGATTTATTGAAGGATTCTCTAAAATCGCACTACCTCTTACAAAGTTGACTCGAAAAGATCAACCGTTCATTTGGGAGAAAAGTTTTCAGATGTTGAAGGAAAGATTGACATCATCACCAGTGTTAATCTTACCTGACCCTCACAAGGAGTATGAGGTGTATTGTGATGCATCAAAACAAGGGCTCGGAAGTGTATTGATGAAAGAAGGAAAGGTTGTGGCCTATGCATCTCGTCAATTGAAAATTCACGAGGTGAATTATCCCACTCATGATTTAGAGCTTGCTGCTATAGTGTTTGCTCTGAAGATCTGGATTCATCATCTTTATGGCACTATATTCAGAGTATTTAGTGACCATAAGAGTTTGAAGTATTTATTTGACTAGAAGGAAATGAATATGAGGCAGCGTCGGTGGATGGAGTTTTTCAAAGATTATGACTTTCAGCTTCATTACCACCCTCGTAAGGCCAACGTGGTGACAGACGCTCTGAGTCGTAAAGCGATTCTTATGAGTGCAATGATGATTAAAGAGGCCGCTTTGATTGAAGAGTTTCGGGATTTGAGTCTGGTTATGCAAGTAGAACAAACTAGTATTAAGATGGGTATGTTTCAAATCTCTAACAAATTCTTGGCTTGATTTCGTGAATTACAACGAGAGGATGAAGAACTAAAGGAGAAGAGGGAGTTGATGATAGGAGGGAAGGATCGGAAGGAATTCTTCGTTTCAAAATGAGAATTCGCATACCAAAGGATCCGGAAGTTAGGAGATTGATATTGGATGAAGCACATAAAAGTCAGATGAGTATTCATCCAAGATCAACTAAGATGTACCAAGACTTGAAAATCATGTTCTGGTGGTCGGGTCTCAAGAAAGACGTAGCAGATTATGTAGCTTCTTGCTTAATCTATTAGAAGGTTAAAATGGAACACCAGAAGCCTGGAGGAAAATTGCAACCCTTAGATATTCCGCAATGGAAGTGGGATAGTATCTCGATGGATTTTGTGACGGGATTACCAAGGACAGTTGCAAACCATGATGCAATCTGGGTAATTGTGGATCGTTTGACTAAGTCGGCGCATTTCATTCCGGTGAATATGCGTTATTCTTTGCAGAAGCATACCCAGCTTTATATCAAGGAGGTGGTAAGACTGCATGGGGTACCTTCCAGTATTATTTCTTATCGTGATCCGAGATTCATGTTAAGGTTTTGGTTGAGTCTACATCAAGCTTTGGGGACAAGACTAAAGATGAGTTCGGCTTACCATCCTCAGACAGATGGGCAGACAGAAAGGACCATTCAAACATTGGAAGATATCTGCGAGCTTGTGCATTGGAAGATCAAGGGAATTGGGATCAGATTTTGCCACTCGCTGAGTTCACATACAACAATGGATATCATGCAAGTATTGGAATGGCACCGTTCAAAGCATTGTATGGAAGAAAGTGCCAAACCCCGCTATGTTGGTTCCAAGTGGGGGAGAACTTGCATCTTGGTCCTGATGTAGTACAGCAGACGACTGAAAAGATTCGAATGATTCAAGAGAAAATCAAGACTGCTCAGAGTCGTCAGAAAAGTTATGCTCACAAGAGAAGAAGACCTCTAGAGTTTTCAGAAGGCGACCATGTGTTCCTTAGGATTGTACCGATGAAGGGAGTAAGTAGAGCCTTGAAACCTCAAAAGCTTTGTTCACTCTCTAGCAAGTATACTAGATCAGATAGTAATATAGTCAATAAGATCAGATATCGTCCCTCAGGGATTGCAAATTGTTCAATTAATTCTCACCAAAGAGTAGTTAAAATCAAAATCTATAAGTTTCTAACTAATTAATCAAGATTGAATTGAAATAAAAACAGAAAATAAATTAAAACAGAAAATAAATAGAAGTTGTGAGCGATTTGAGAAAGATGTTAGGAACAAGGTTTCATTGTAGGCGTTGTTTATTTATCATGAATCTCTGTTTTTCCCTAAATCATGAACAAATTCCTAAATTGGTAACTATTAGATCCCTCTTGTATAATTACCGTTTCTTATTCAATTCGATAATCCTTAATTCCTTAAAAGATTAAACCATTGAATAATCTTAATTAAGAACAGGGAATTAATCATGTTATATAATTACCCAATTGTATCCCTACATGTTGAATAACTATATTGTTTGATTGAAAGCCTATTCTAATTCCTAATCTCTCAATTGAAGAATTAGAGATCCAAAACAAGACATAAATTTGTCAGATTTATGAATTGGAAATAAAATGCAATCAAAAACATGATTTAGAAACGGAAAAATATCAATTAATAAAATCAATAAACTAATCCATACAAATTCATCAATTCCTAATACAAGGGTTTTAGTTACACATCATGAAAATAAGAACAAAAGTAATAGAAGAATGCATGATTACCATGGAAAAGTCTTGGATCTTCCAATCCTTGATCTTCTCCTCTTCTAAAACTCTCTAAAATTATGTAATATCTCTCTCTCTAATGACTAATGACCTAATTCTAAAATGTATATTTAAAAGATAAAACTAATCGTAATTGAATTGGAGCAAAATTGATCAGGAAGTGGCCAATTGGGCTTTCTCGTATCTGACAACAACTTTGGCACTGATTTTGACCCCAACGATGGACGAATTTGAGTAAGCCTATTTCTGGAAAAGTTGTAGATCTTTTCATTATCTTTAAAATGATACAAATATCGCCTCATTTTGATAAGTGTAGATCAAGTTTTATCAAAACAACGAACAGTGTCACTTTCTCGCACTTTGCGCGCCTGGGCGTGCCAGGCATCTGATGGCTGCATTTTCTCGCTGCAGACACGCCTGGGCATGGGGAGCTCCATGCCTGGACGTGTGGCACTGATTCCGGCTTCGTTTCGCTTCGTTCTTGCACCATTTTCAAGGTCTTTTCATCCTTTTTCATGCTCCATGTTTATTTTCTTCATTTAAACTCCGAAAGTACCTGAAGCAAACCCAAAACGGATCAAAACGTTCAAAGGATTCTAAATTACCTAACTTTCTAAAAACTATATAAAAAGTCCTAAATTTACAAGAGAAACAAGCCAAATCCATAGTAAAAGGAGTCTAAATCATGCTCAAAACATCATATATTGGACCCAAATCACTCCCCCAAACTTAGTACTTTGCATGTCCTAGGCAAAAGTAAAATAAAAATTCTAGAACACAAGACTACCTCCTGAATCAAAATGTACACACTTAATCTAAGACTTCGACTCACAGACTCAGACACTTTTTATCACAAGCAATTTATACAATTGAAACCTGGTTAGAGAAACAAACTCAATAAGAACTCAAGATTAGTGAACACTCTCAACCTCACAGTGTGTATCTCTCATGTGTATCAAGGTTTGTACAATTCACTCAAGTTCATACAATGAAAATGTGTTACCATAAGCTTGACCATAGACCCAAATCTCCACTGAAATTATTGAATACATGCAAAAATCAAAAGGTCTTAATTTTCACTAGTAGAAAAAATGGATTTTACATCGGCTAATTAACATCTGTTTTTGAAAACAGATGTAAAATCAAAATGCGGTGGCAAACTTGTAAATAAGTATAAGTGGAAAAACTTTCCGCATCAGTTTTTTTTATAGCTGATGCAAAAAGTCATGGTTTCTTGAACTTTCCGCATCTGTTTTTTGTTAACTGATGTGGAATGTCTTATTTTTCCTACATTCCGCATCAGGTTTAAATAAGTGATGCGAAATGTTAATGCGATGGCAAACTTGTAATTAAATAAATTTAAGTTATAAACTTTTCGCATCTATTTTTTTATAACTGATGCGAAAACCCTTAGTTTCTTGCTCTTTTCGCATCAGTTAATGGTGATTAACTGATGCGGAATGTATTTTTTTTACCCACTTTCCGCATCTTTTATTTTTAACAAGTGATGCCGAATGACTTTGGGTTTAAGGCATGAGTTCTTCATCTCCTTGCTTGTTCGATCTTTAAGAGTACCACAATCCTCCTTCTTCTTCTTCGAAGATTGCTCACGCTGCCACGACACGCCGCCACCGCCACGACACGCCGCCACCTCAACAGTAGGTTAGTTTGTTCTCTTCGCTGCTTCTGTTTTTTTTTCTTCTCTTCGTTCTCTTCTCTTCGCTGTGCTCACTGCCTCCTTCTTCTTCTTCTCATTGCCATAGCCGCCACCTTCTTCATCGGTGTCGCCATCCCCTTTGCTGTTACTGTCGCCATCGCCGTCCTCTCCCTCTCCCTTCTCAAAGTCGATCTCCCTCTCTCTTTGTTGAAGGTACAGTTTCCTTTTCATCTCTCTCTCTCTCTCACTCGTTGAAGGTGAGTTTTCTAAATCTCTAATTCCTTTTTGCATTTATGCATAACCGTAGTTGTTCTCTCAATCGTTGGAAGGTGAGTATTCTGAATCCCTAATTCCTTTTGCATTTTTTTGAACCCTAATTCCATTTTTTTGAACCCTAATTTTCTCATTTGTTCTGAATCCTTAATTTTTGTATGGAATTTCGATTTTTTTAACTGATGTATAAAGTTACTGAACTTGATTATGCAGTTACTATTTGTGAATTTGCAATTACTGATATTCCGTTTGGTATGGCGTTTTCTTGCATTGTTTCTTCAATCAGTCAATGTCATGTTCTGAAATGTAAAAATGAAAAGAAGAATTGAATAAATCATGGAAGGCTTTCATCAGTATGGAATGCTCCAGCGTCAAAAAGCTTAAGCAATTTCTTAATTCCTAATATTCATGGTAGTGTCTTAACTCGAGTCTGTTTCTTAATTGAATTGAAATGCTGCTAAGCACCATTTGGGACTTATTCTTCAGTTTACAGGATGGAAAAAACCCATATGTATTGGTAGGCATGCTTTTGGTGATCAGTATTTTGCCACTTATACAATAATTAATGGACCAGGAAGCTTAAGTTGGTGTTTGGTATGTTAATTTCCAAATCCCTGCAAACCCTTATTATTATGGTTATTTAAATAGTTCTAGTTAAAGGCGCAATTCTTTCTGAGAGGTGCTTGCTTTTAGGACACATTGGTTAAGCTGCATGTGCCAATCTACCTTTTCCTTTTGACCAAAGTACTAAATGGTGATGTTCTTGTAGCTGGAAATCTTCGTGTATGCATTTTAACATATATCATTTCTTTTTCTCTTTGGCAGTCTCGACCATTTGGAGTGTCTCTCCTAATTGCTGGCCATGATGAGAATGGACCTAGTTTGTAAGTATCTGCTCCTTCTATTAAGCAATGGCTACTTGTTGGTATCGTGATGGAGTTGTCGTTTTGGTTATTTTTAATGTTCTGGCAGCGAATATAGTGTTTTTGCTCATTAAAAACAAATTATGTGTTGGAAATGAGAAAGAGCATATCTGCTGAATTTGCATTTAACATATTCATAATTATTTTTAAGATGCTCTGGTTAGAAAATAGTTTAGCAAAATATTCATTCTTAGCATCCTTCTGTAGTGTCAGTATTTAATGACTATTTTTCAAATTGGGTTAATGTCTTTATGATGATTGATTTTTAATTTATATTTGTTGCTCAAGCCTCCTTCACCCCCTGAATTGCATAATTTTATCTGGCAGGGAGCTGGTTGGAAAATTGTTTCTTGTTTTGAGGGGAGATTTCCTGATAGAGTGAAGCAATTACCTTTAGATAGGCATTTTGATATCAATAATGTGAAGAGGGTAAGTTTTGAATTGCTGGTTTACTGGTATATTCTTTTTGCAGCATTACCTGTTTTCCTTTTTTTATTTTTTTTTTCATATGGGGCCTATTATTCTGTTGACCCCCTTTGTGAATTGTCAGATTGTGCTTGAAGCAGATGGTTATCAACCTTATCTTATTTCCCCTGAAAAGGGTTTGAGATCTCTAATTAAAGGTGTTTTGGAGCTTGCAAAAGAACCATCACGTCTTTGTGGTGATGAGGTATTTTTGTTTTATATGTACAATGCATTTGAATTATATATACCTCTCTTCACTCAATTCAATGATTGTAGCTTGTTCCTTTTGTCTTGTTACACAATAGGTGGAGAATACCATTATAATGACTTTCTGCTTACACATTTTACTTTTTCAGGAGATCCAAAAGCTATTCCTTGGACTCATCTTTCACAAATACGGAGTGCTGCTGATGGATGGGCTATGATTGATGTTCAACCTGGAGATGTCTATTGCTGGCCTATGTAACATCCCAAATTTAATTCTTAGTGTAAATCATGTTTTGATAGTCTTAGGATAGAAGTAATTATGATTTAAGTTAGAAAATTGGCCAATTAGACATGCAAATTCAAGTTTAAAACATAGGACTTTGGGGAATAAGAATAACAAGATTGGTAGCTTAGAATACAAATTCCACTGTTGGATGTGAAGTAGGATAGGTGAGGAAGCTTGTGTCAAAATTTGGGGAATATCCAATGGGTAACGAAGAAGTTATGGCCTTCCAAAGTATGAATGCTGCAAAAGTGAGCAGCTTAATCGATTAAGCTGTAGAGTAATCGATTAAGGTCAGAAAGTTTGAAAGTGCTTAATCGATTACTAATCGATTAAAGGCTGTACTTAAGAAAAAAATAAAAGCGATTCACACGTTCATTCTTGACAAAATTCGAACTCTCTCTCTAGGGCACAAAATCTCTCATTCTAAATCCATTAAACCTCAAGGGAATCACTCCAAGGTCCATCATCAAGTCCCTCTTGGTCTCTCCAAGTAAGTACTCATGATTCTTGAAGTTCCTCTCTCTCTAATTTGGATTTTCTCTCTCTCTCTTTCCCCTCTTTGGGAAATTCGAATTCTCTATGGAAATGGGGCAATAATCTCATTATCATTCCATTCCTTTGGCTTAGGGAAGATTATTATCACTACCTCCATCTTCGTGCGTTCGGAGCTCTTGGTTTTGGGAGTGCTGGGAGCTACGGCTTGGGTTCTTCCACTTTCCCTCTCTTTGGTTAAGGTAAGGGGGTGGATATAGTGAGCATTGGCTTGTTCTAGGAAAGGGTTTGTATTTAGAAATAATGGTTGGCTAGGAGTTTATGTGTTAGGGTAGGAAATTAGAAACCCCAATTGAGAAACTAAGGAGAGTGTTGAAATTAGGCTTAATTAGTAATTATGGAACTCTAAGAATTAGAGAATAAGGTTAGGTTTTTATGGAGGAAAATTAAATGGCATGAACCCCTAATTTAGAATTTTAAATCAATAATTTGGACAAATGAAAAAGAAATGTGGGTGTTGCATGATTACATGAAAGGTGATGTTTGTTATTATTTGTATTCCAATTGTTTATGTGAAAAGTGAATTGTGGTTATTTGATTATAAATATGATGGTGCTTGTGCTTGGAGTAATATTGTAAATACTAAATGGAATTGGTAGATAAATTAATGACATATAATATGGACAACTAACATTGGATGAGCATGGTGATGTATCGTAGGCCTTCGATTTGGGGGAGACGATACATCGTAAAATGGTGTTGTATTGTAGGCCTTCGATTTGGGGGAGACAATACAACGTAAACGGGGCGATGTATGTAGGCCTTCGATTTGGTGGAGACATACATCGTCGGTGGTGTATGTATGTAGGCCTTCGATTTGGTGGAGACATACATACACCCTAAATAAAAAGGGAAAAGGAAAGGACAATGGATAAAATAAGGTAAAGGTAATGGAAACGCGATGTATGTAGGCCTTCGATTTGGTGGAGACATACATCGTGGTTGGTGTATGTATGTAGGCCTTCGATTTGGTGGAGACATACATACACCGTAAATAAAAGGAAATGAATAAAGGAAACAGGGAATAAAATTGGACAAGGTAAAGGTAATGGAAACGCGATGTATGTAGGTCTTCGATTTGGTGGAGACATACATCGTGATTGGTGTATGTATGTAGGCCTTCGATTTGGTGGAGACATACATACACCGTAAAAATAAGGAAAAAGGTAAGGGGATAAAATTGGACAAGGTAATGGTAATGGAAACGCGATGTATGTAGGCCTTCGATTTGGTGGAGACATACATCGTGATTGGTGTATGTATGTAGGCCTTCGATTTGGTGGAAACATACATACACCGGAAAAATAAGTAAAAGGTAAGGGTTTTAACAAGGGATTTCTTTGGGAACGCAGAAAATAAATAAAAGGGGATCAAATGGTGGAAACGAACTAACTAAAAAGGGAACCGGCATTTATAAAATAATAGAATTGGAAAATATGGTATGCTTGTGATGAATTTGTATTTATGTGAATAAATTGCTAATTGTGTTTGGCCTGGTTAGTTGTTATGTCTATCTAGAAACTGCTATTCTATTTCATGTGCAATGCTCACTCCCTTACTATACTTACAGGTACAGAGATTGAGATTGCACAGCCCCCGGCCGAGCAGGTGTGCTCTCCCTCCCAGGGAGAGTAGGGTTATGGGGATTAGATATTTTTATTTTGACTTCAGCCTCCGTATATTTGGATGTGTATGAGCTATATATGTTTCTTTTTGAGAGAGGCTTAGAATAGTTTCTTTTGTGCAGGGTTTATGATTTGTTTTGAGCATAGTTGTTGTTATGGTCTCTTGATTTACATACTTAATATTTTGCTGGCACTCTGACACACTGATGGTTTACACTTGAGCCCAAGGGGCAACTATGTGATGCATATATATTTATATTTGAGCCCTGCTGGCTT